>JALHAQ010000001.1:0-2850638 GCA_023838395.1 Holcopasites calliopsidis
TTTAATTAACACTTTTCGAAACGTCTATTGCCTGCAACCAATATTTACTTTAAATACAATTCAATTGAAATGAATTGTATTTGAATCTTCTTGATATCACTAATCGAGGGAAAGTAAATTTTCTTTCTTCTCTGGATAAAGTGTGATATCTATGTGATAAAGGAAAGCATTGTCCTTGCACTGTGCAATTTTTAATTAACACTTTTCGAAACGTCTATTGCCTGCAACCAATATTTACTTTAAATACAATTCAATTGAAATGAATTGTATTTGAATCTTCTTGATATCACTAATCGAGGGAAAGTAAATTTTCTTTCCTCTCTGGATAAAGTGTGATATCTATGTGATAAAGGAAAATATTGTCCTTACACTGTGCAATTTTTAATTAACACTTTTCGAAACGTCTATCGTCTGCAACCAGTGTTTACTTTAAATACAATTCAATCGAAATGAATTATATTTGAATCTTCTTGATATCACTAATCGAGGGAAAGTAAATTTTCTTTCCTCTCTGGATAAAGTGTGATATCTATGTGATAAAGGAAAATATTGTCCTTACACTGTGCAATTTTTAATTAACACTTTTCGAAACGTCTATCGTCTGCAACCAGTGTTTACTTTAAATACAATTCAATTGAAATGAATCGTATTTGAATCTTCTTGATATCACTAATCGAGGAAAAGTGAATTCTCTTTCTTCTCTGGATAAAGTGTGATATCTATGTAATAATGGAAAGCATTGTCCTAGCATTGTGCAATTTTTAATTAACCCTTTTGAAAACGTTTGCAGTCAGTGTTCCCTTTAAACAGTAGACTAACTAAATTACTCGTGCAAAACACACCAACTCCGTCCATGGACGAAGATTTTTAACGAAAAGCTGAAAGCTACGGTTGCCTTTGTGCAAGCGAAGTTCCTCTCTGCGTTATAACGGTAACGCCTCGAGACTGATGAAACTTCTAATCCTCTTGACATCCTCGCCGATGAAACACTTTGCCCGGCGAGATAAGACGTGAAAACAAAGATAGAAATTTTACCATTTTTAGTCGTCTACCGGCAACTTAATGTCATCGATAGTTAAATGTTCATATATAAGTTGTTGAAACGTCTTGCTTCTGGGAAAACGTAATAAGTGGCGAGTGAAATGTAGTTTTTGCCAGAAAACATCTGTTGTGACGATTAAATTCTATGGGTGTATGTATGTATTAAAGGGCGTTTTTATTATTCGTATTGAAATGGACGAAATGGATGATAATAGTTTTAGTTAATATTAGTAATAGTGGTATAATAATAGGGGAGAAAGTAATGTGTTGGGTGCAGTACATTGAATGGTTTCTGTTGAAGTATAATATAAATACTTCAATGATTGCCTGAATAAAACCGATAACAATTATTCATAGCATTTAAAATAATTTTCTTTCTGCTATAATAATAACATACAGTTAATATAATAACATTTATTGTGTCAAGCTTGCGCACTTAGAATTAATTCACGAATGGAATTATTAATTATCATGGAAAATGCAGAGCAAGTTATTTTACATAATTCTAGACAATTAAAAACAAGTTGTTTCGTAAATTCATTTCTTTGACATGTTTTTCAAAATACAAATAACATTTTTCCCGTCAATAAACATTTGTATTTGATGCTCCTCCTATTTGCATTAATGCTTGCGCAGTTTAAAGAATTACAAGTACAATTAAATGATCAAAAACAGAACCAGCTTCAATTAACATTTTTCTGGGATTTCTAGTATGTAAAAATGCTGGTCCCTGACGCTGCCATCTGTGAATTATGAGGAATTACACGGGCGAAAAAAGCACATCGTGTCGCCTGCTGAAAGTTTTCTGATGTGATACACGTCCATCCAACTTCACGTATGAATAATTGAAAGGGAAAGAGCACCGACCCTCTGTGGAAAAAAATTCTGTTTCCGAAACTATAATGCGCGGTTTCCTTAGCATCCCATTTTTTAACTTGGATAGCTCTAAATTTTTCATACGGACAACTTGATCAATAAATCAATGAATATTAATGTAAAAAAGTTTTCCGAAAACAATGGAAGTTGATGCGTGTAGCAAACATATTTTCAAGCATTCTACACATGTATATATCATTCACCTTTACGTGGAATGAAAAATATCTGTTTCATTCGAGCGATGAAAGATATTTATTCGATTGCAGTTTCCATACGATTTACTTTCGAAATATAAGAGTATTTTCTTTATTCAATATTTCGTACGAACGAGTTACAGAGAATCCCGAGCGAGCTTTTATTCTCACACTTCCTGCTTATCTGCAGGGGTTGGCGCGTCCATCTAGTGTGAAATTCCGTGATAAAACTTTAAAAGTAATTACACTCGTTCTTTTACAAAGCAGAATTTCAGTTATCTCTTACACCGCAGTGATAATTCAATGTATAAGTCATTGCTATAAGATTTTTCTCATAGTACACTGCAATGTCTAACGTGAAAAACATTATTTACAAACAGACACTGCGTATTAAATTATTAAATAAATTGTATATTGCAAAGACCCTTTAGTTTGAAGTATTTCGAAATGAAACAAATCATTGTTAAATTCAGAAATAATTGTACTTTCGAGGTAGCGATTAGAATCGTTTTTTACAACCATCCCTTAATTAAAGCGCAAATTTCTTCACCCCTCTTTATCAAAATAATTGACATTTGTAATACTGGAAACGTGATACCAGAAGCTTTACCGATACTATATTTACAAAAATGAAGTCGGTACACATATTGCCTCATGTATTAATTGATTAATCACTGTACAGGGCGAAGAATTTCCTTCGATTGGACGTTAAAGCGACTGACTCTGAGTAAAGCAATCATGTGATAGCACTTCGACGGGCGAAAAGAAAGATCCGTTTAAAGACCAAAGCGAAACGAACGAATCCCTGTCGTTATTGGACTGCAAATTACTTTTAGCTTGCGATTGTGTACTGCGTAGCAACTATACATGCCCGAGTGGATGGGTACATTTAGCTACGCGCATTTACCCGGTCGACGGTGATTTCCTGCACGACCTTAAACGTTCGCGCAGCTATTTTTGCCCCTTTTTATCGCGTCCCGTTACTCCTTTGCCTTTTTACGCGCCTCTATAAAAACCGCTATCGCGGATGTTTTCGCGCAATTAATCACGGGCAAAATAGATGCTGATTACGACGACAACGACGCGGTATCGCTTAATTAACTTCGACCGCGGTTGCGCTGAATGACTTAACGTTTACAAAGCGAAGAAGGGGGACGAAGAAATTTACTCTTTCATCCCCTTTAATTAGGGGCCGAGTATAAAAAAAGGAGGAATGAACGAAGGATATTGGTGGTTCGTTTGAGGATGCCTTTATATACATACATCACTGAGTTTTAAGTTCCTGGCTGAAGATGATTTCAGTACCGTCGAATTCGCGAATTTCTTACGCTCTTCATGAGGACAAAAGGATGATTGGAATTTGTGTATATGGTTGGGATGTGAGAAATGATCTGTTGTACGATCGTTAAACAGTTCAACTATGTATTAACTATTCAACAAGGGTAAACGATGACAAATAGTGAACGACGATTCTTTTAATAAACCACAAGAGACGATAAATTGGGACGTTGAAGTTTTGTGTTTGGTGTTGCTAAGTGAGTGTTACTCTCAATTTTTTTCTCCTTCCACGATAGATGGATCCTGATTGGAAAACGCTAATTTCCGTAATGTATCTCAAACGTGATGTAAACATAATGCAAACTACATAATGTATTCTATCATGGAAGTTTCATTTGTTTTTATACGGATAAGTGAAAAGACTTGAATGCTTCAATACCAGAAAGGTTTTATTATTGAACTTAACAGAATGATCCTCTCGATTAATTTAACCAGAGGCCTCGGGATACTTCCTGATATTTATTTCGTGGCAACATTATGATTCTTTCCACACCGAGTGCAACAATGTATAATCGTTGTCCAAGGTGGAACCATATCATCCCTTTATGACTAGCGAGCAAAGCACGGTAATCTTTCTTGATATAGAAGTAATCCTACGAATGATTTCGTCGGCTCATCGAATCATATTCATCGATCCATACTTTATAATTATATGACTTGATCGAACGCCAGCCATCTCAATAACAATGTCACGTGCGCCACTATGGCTTGTGAATTTCAAGCGTTATGGCGATGATGTCGAAGGCGATCACGTAATAAAGGAAAATCGCTATGGCGATATTATTTAAATTCCATCTTCGACGAGAATCATATTTCATCCACGTTACGCCTGGTACATACATACGGTACTGCTCATAATTATTCCGAGTACACAGATTTTGTACCTCGTTTCAATTAATGTTTCATTCTTTCTTAAATTTCTTAGATTTCTTCTTTAAACAATCTACAGCACCTTTATCATCGTTGTATTTACTGTAAGGTTTTCTGTTGGAAATGTGCTTTGTTTAAAAAAAAAATAAAGTTGCCCAGAATTAAATTGCATGGAATATTTATTACACGAGGTAAATGAATGAACTATTTCTCGACTTTATAAACTCATGGTAACATGCTTTGCTCTAAAGATAAAAAATTATGCAGGGGTGGTTGAACCAAATGCCAAGAAATTTAATTCCGTAGAATATTTGTTGGATGAGGTGAATAAATACTATTCCCCGAATTTATAGAAACACTCTAAAGTCATTTTGAGGGACGATGTCATCGAATACACAGGATTACGAAATAACGGAACACGGTGTAGTTTCTTACGATATCGCGTGGCACACTTATTAATCATCGAAAGTCGAGGCAGCGACGTCGAGCGGAATCACCGACTCAGCGGATTCGTGGCCGTGGGGCGCTAATAAATGCAAGTGGATGCCAGAAGACGTGGTCCTCCTCCAGTTAAGTTCTCCACCCCATCGCGGGGGATGGAGGCACCCCGATGCTGCTCGACGCCGACGGAACAGCTCCTCGCTCACAGAACCGCGGGAGTAACTTCGTTAACTTCTTATTAATGGCGATAAAGTTGCGCGGCCGAGTCATACCGTTGTTTGGAAAAAGCAGCCAGATTCCTCCGGGAGCAAAACTTGCTTGCTTTTGGCAGATGAAAAATTGACTGTCGACGAGCGCGGGGAAGAATACGAAATACTGTAAAATTGTGCTTGTTTAATGAAACTGTAATCAGAATTTAAAAGTGGCCGATCAAATTTTGTATCGATGCAAATGTACGAGGCTAGGTTTAGTTGCGTTATTAAGTGGAGCAAATAGGACGAAGAGAATATTCCATTGGCCAAAGGGAATAGGTGTTGTTTGAACATTCAAGTTTACAAGTGTTTGCAATTAATTTCGTTTCAGGTATTCGTGATTAAAATTGTATCTGATAATATCTTATTATATTTGCACCATCGTTATCGGTTTCACTTTGCTGTAGTATCCCGTTAATTACATGCAATTCTCTCTTGGGATTCATGCGTGCGACAATGTTAATTAATGCCGTGTCAGGTAGTACGTTCGCGCATTGCTAACAGACGGGAGACAAATTATTCCGATATGGTATAATCATACCATGCTGTCTATCTTCTTTGCTAATAAAATCAATCTATGTAAGTTGTACACACGTACTAAACTGAATTCTTTTAAACAATGTTCGATGTAAACTAATTGATAATTGAGATATACAGTATTTGGTTGAACTGCTTCGAAGTTGTTAACTGTTTCTCATAAGGGTGTAAAGAAGTAAGAAATAAAAAGAAACAAGCTAATAATCACAAATTATTGGCTATAAATATTTCCAAGAACTTGCCACTTCTTTTCCTTGTCGCGTAAGGGGCAAAGATTGCTCGAACGATGTATTACTTTATTTTGCAGCGTACTTTGATCCACGCTCGATTGTCGCGGAGACGAGAATTGTCCAACCTCGGTTTCCGAGCTTATGAAGTTTCCTTGACTCTGTCTCGATTACCATAATAGTATAGGAACTCGGTCTGACGCCGCTTTATATATGTATTAGCGGATATGATTGCCTTCCGGGGATTGTGTTGATTCCCCAGTTTCTATTGATGGCATATAGAAAGGGACTAAGGTATGAAATGGACTTCCTTCATAATACCAGTCATTCGGTAGTTTCTGATACATTTATAAATGAACGGTACGTTTCGTGAACTAACAGTACACTCGCGAAGTTATGAAATTTACACAGTTCAGCTTCGTGCGTGCGGATTCCTGCCGATAAAATCAGTGGCGGTGATTTCCTGAAGCACAAGTTAACGCGGGGGCCAATTTACGAATGAAAATTTTCTTTATCCAGCTAGAGCCAATTTCATTTTGCTGTTTATAAATTTGGTAGGATCGAAGGCGGAAGGAAAATAGTAATTCTTAGAAATTCAATAGAGTTTAATAACAAGTAGTAAATGAACTCTCGCTGGCAGTTTGCGACGCACTCCATTTAAAAAGAAAACCAAAAGCGGTTCGGCAACAAAAGATAGGCGACGATCGCCCGACGCACGCATTCTTTACGCATCTTTCGCGATCCCCCTACCAGGTGGAAGCGAACCGCTTACTACACACTCACCCCCCCCGCATAAATATTTTTCTACAAGAAAATAATCTGGGCGTAGAAACGTCAGTCATCGATACCTAAACGGAACCGGCACAGCCAACAACCCCATCATCGAGCACCTCCACATATTCACCGGAATTACGCTATCCTTGCATCCACGCCGAACGGAAATTCTCAGCGCAGTTCCTGGAGCGTCGGAACGCCAAGCGAACAGCGCAGGAGTCACCGTCGTGTCAGCGGTTCGAGGAGCATCAGCCGAGCGAACGGAGCTCGACGAGCTGAAATCACGCGAGCGTCGAAACGAACGTTGCCAGTTGTCAGGGTGTAATTTGATCGAGTCCACGGTCGCCGATGGCGCGTAAGGCGACGATGCGGTCCTTGTAAGGCAGCGAGCTCGTCGCGCGGTCGGGTAGAGCTTAATGCGGCGCGTCACGCTATGCAAATACGGGATGTACCCGGGGATAAACGCGGGCGCAAGAAATTGCGTTTGACGCGCCCATATCAGACGGTGTTTAAGAGCTACATGCAGCGCTATATGGCTGCGCTTGACGCGCCTATATCTGTCGCTGTTCGATGCCTGATATACGCGTGGATACAGTCGTTCGGCGACAACGGGAACCACGAGAGTGTCACCTAATGCATTAGATCCCTCGCGCTACCTTGCGCAAAGGTGTTAAGTCGTAAAAAGGATCGAGCGAATAGTTTTGGAACAGCTGTCCGCTGGCAAATGTCAAAAGTTAAAAGCCACGAATCTGATTGTAAATTTCTCAGCTTTTAAACCCTGCAGAGCATTGTCCATAACGTTCTTTTATATAGATTATAACACAATGTAATAATTAATCTTTTATTGGACCAGTGCTTGACGTGATTAAGGGGTAACGTTTATTTTAACATATTTAATATGGCACGTTTATCAACATGCTAAATTTACTGGCAACTTCTTCCTAATATATAAAAAAGAGAACTATGAATTGTTTAATGTGAGACTTTGTAACATTAAAATAACTTATTTAAAATGTCATCATACAATTTCCTTTTATATTAGAAACACATTCGAATTATGTTATCAAAGGACGATCAGACCAAAATTTTTTCATGATGCTAATTTTACTGGCAACTGCTTCCTAACATATAAAAAAGAGAACTGTGAATTGTTTAGCAATTTAAGTTATTGTAACATGCCTTATAACTTATTTAAAATGTTATCATACAATTTCCTGTTATATTAGAAACACATTCGAATTATGTTATCAGAGGACGATCAAACCAAAATCTTTTCATGATGCTAATTTTACTGGCAACTGCTTCCTAATATATAAAAAAAGGGAACTATGAATTGTTTAGTAATGTGAGACTTTGTAACATATATATAACTTATTTAAAATGTCATCATACAATTTCCTTTTGTATTAGAAACACATTCGAATTATGTTATCAAAGGACGATCAGACCAAAATCTTTCCATGCAGTTTTTATCTGAGCGTAGAAAACTTTTCAAAGTCTCTCCTTCTTCTAGTCAGTTTACGCAGCAACAAGTTGACTATGCATAACTGTTTCTTCGATAGTCCCCTCCATTTGTATTCGGTTATTATTGTTAAGCATTACAAAACTTTCTTCTTCGTTATTGAGTTCGCGAACTAGAAAAGTAGGCCATTGGTTAAAAACTTCAGCTTCCATTGTCCGGAAGAATAACTTCGACCAGCTATCCATTAAAAGATCGATACATCAAAAGTAATTCCCCGCTCACCGCGAGGAATTGGGTCTTGCGGGCTAATGGTGTCTAATGTATTTACTCGACAACAGAAAGGCTTACATACGTGTACAGCAAGGTGCGAAACTTAGCACATATACCACTGGTATCTGCACATATTCTTCAACTTCAAGAGTATGTGCTTCGTCTTTATATTCCGTCGATGCAGTACATCTCTTTTGTTATAATCGAATACATTTAATAAAAACCTTGTATATTTCTCTTATAGCACAAACTTGTTAATAATATTCTTCAAAGGAGAAATAAACCGGTCTCAAATACTAGACCCACTAAACTGGACAAAGTCTTACTGCTAAATAGAAAAGATCACGTTAAGATAACACGAATAAGAATAGCACACACAAACTGGACACACTCACACCTCATCACGAAAACTAATCCAAATACCTGCGATTCTTGCGATACGCCAAACTCTATAAAGCACATCTCGATCACCTGTCCTAAATATAATATTAAAAGAACACAACACAACTTACAGTACTCATTAAACATGTTACAAGAAATAAGCTCCTGTAAAAAGGTCCTGAACTTCCTGAAGGGTATTAACTTATACAACCAAGTATAAATATGATATGCCACCATTAGAAACACAACCATGGTTTGGTTTGTTCACATGAGATCGATTTTTTTTTTATTCAGAGTTTTAGGTCACAGGCGCCTTCTAAGGTACTAATAACCTTATAGTACTAATAAAGTACTTATTTAAAATGTCCTATAGTACTAATAAAGTACTAAAGGTTATTAGTACCTTATAAGGTGCATGTGATCTAAAACTCTCAATAAAAAAGAAATCGGTCTCATGTGAACAAATTTGTGAGTCACCGCACTTGCGATAGTAATTTTATAAGTATGTATAATGTATCCAGCTTCTGTTCAATAAGCATCGTCTGCCATCTATAATAATGCAGAATATTTCAGTAATAATTATTCTTTGGATTATGAATGCTTTGTTTCATCTTTCATGGTTGAAATTTTACTATGCATTAAGTTTTAGAATAAAATAGCACGACGATTACGGTGTGCTTTGCGGCGGACCGTGAATATTGAGTTTGTTAATGCTTTGATCGATGCCGTGGCGTAGGTAGGGTATCACAAGCACGCTGCCTTCGGCATAAATTAGTATAGATAGTTCAACTTAGAAAGGCTAATCGTGATAAATGGATGAAATTCTCCGTGCTGAATTTTGGATGAGTATAATTTTATACCGGAAAATTCTAGCTGACGTGCTGAGAAAATCTAGCATCAACGATTCCTTCATCTTTTTGATAAAGTAGAATATACAGTCCACGGAAGAAATATCGAAAATATCGTGTAAAGCTTTGAATACCTTCACGATGTAGGCGTTTGTAATTAAAACAATTAGTACCTTCCAAATGCAAACCGCATCGCAGTCCAATAATCGTTGGTATTCCAGCTGGTTTCATTGCAGCGCCGAGGACACACTAATGGCATGCAGCACTATTAAAAAAAAACACAAAATAAAATTATGGAACTAAAACTTAATGGTCGGTAAAATTCAATGGTTGGTCGTTTCTTTTTGTTTCTTTTCATTGCGTCCTAAACTTCCAAGAAGGCGCAAGCATTACTATAGTTTTAACATTTAACATCGTTTTAAAAGTAAAGTAAGAAAAGAACATTCATAATTCATTAGAGAATTGGATGCAAGAATTAAGTAGATTAAATTTTTAACGAAATTGAGATTTCGTTGCATATTTGCTTCGTTGAATGTTTTAAACAGTCTTTCTTAGTTTCTGTAAAATTGGTAAAAGTCGTCGTTCTTGCATTCAATTGTTATTCACGGAACAATTCAAATTCGAAGTAAAAGAGTTACTACGAGCTTCTATTACGTACTGTCAACAAATAAGTTATTACTCGTTGCTAGCGTCGTATGAAGGTATCGTTACTTTTGTTTCGACACCGAATAAAAAGTATTAATACGTTTATAATGTCTCTTATAATCAATACATTTATACAGAACATAAAATGAATTATATGTATATAACAAGATACACAAGAGCATGAATAGCACAAATCATAGCATTTAAATTAAATCACTGTCACCGCAATTTGTACATACCAAAGTTATAATACATATAGTTACATATTTCTGTGTCGCGCATGCAAATCAGGATCTAAAAGGAGACGAGTTTAGAAAATCCGGGATTCCGAAAAGCGTCTACCCCCTCCTTTCCATTTTCATGTTCACTGCCAACCCCTTTGCGGTATCGTGCGGCAGATTCCGAAGCTTTCGAACTTTGAAGAGATTGAATCTGACCCCGCATCCGCGTCCCGTGTATCGCTATACCAAAAGCAGACGAGTTTATCCGACCGCGGAGTGAGATTCCGCTCTTTAGCCTATCAAACTGTGATGGGATAAATATTTCTGACTTCGTCGGTAGCCGCGCGTTATCGGTGCTCGTTCCGAAACCGTTCCGCCCCCCCCAGGGAGATCTCGCGACGCCATAATTCTTACGGGCGTCGAGGAAAATCGGCGGGCTGAAGTAATACGTTCCGCACAGCTGGGTAGATCGTCTCCGGAAATCCACCTGGACCGCGGAGCGCGACATAAATTTTTCGACGGTCCGCCGATTAAACGCGACTGGACAATTTCAATTTACATTTTCCCCTTTGTTTGGCTTACGTACGCCGACTGAACGACAGCGGAACGGTTCGCCATGAATAGGAATGAAACGCGCACGCTTCGGTGGACGAACAAATTCCGAATATACAGCTGTTGCTTTTGCGAGGGGAGAATGCTACGAGGCAACGTGTCCTAGCTGTGGTAAAACTTCCATGTTAATGTCATTTCGGGTAAGGAATTTTATGAGCGCGATTTGGGAGTGAGAATGAGGTCGGTTTTAAAGGACGTACAATTATTAAGCAAAAGTTTTGAAGTAGGCAGCACTTTGCAAGCAATATTCAAGAACAATTCTTATTGGATATTAATTTCGATACTGATGCTGCGTAAATTGTTGACCACGTCAGGCAGTAGCTCGCGCAAAATTATGCATTCTTCATATTCAATACCTTTCTCTACACCCGTCAGTTTTCCAAAAATTTGACTAGATGGAAAAAACTTTCGTCCCTACGTTCCAACATAAAATAAAAGAGTGAAATGATTTCGCTTTACAAATCAAGACCCGGGTATAATAAAGTAACTTCCGTCCGAAATAAAATGGCATTCTATTTGCACAACCGTTCGAAAAGTACTTCATTCGAACAATTTCCGACCCGTTTAAACCGTTCGAAATTTCCAAGCTTTTCACGGTTCGGTAACGATTAAATGCCACAAATAGCTGGTCCGCCGCGAAAGCCATTTTACATGAATTACAAGCAGCACCGCGAACGTTAAACAATATCCCGTCACGCGCACGTCAATTCGAAACTCACGGACAGCTGTTCACGAAAATTCATCGCCCCGTCGTCGCCCATCTCTAAAACTTTGCGCGTGCCTTTTTCCCCGTAAACAGCGCGTAACAAGGGTGCTGGTAAGACTAGCGTAATTAATTTACCAACCATCAGCGGGGCTTCCCCCGGGAACATAAATCATCAATGATAAATGTTCTCCCGTTGGAATCGAATGCCGCGTCGCTGACCGCAAGTTACGCGTCTATCCGAAAGTCACGCTCGCGGGCGTTCGTTTTATTCCAACGGCGATGGCTCTTCGGTCAGCGGCGTAGAACGGTAAGCAGCGGGAGCTGAAGGCGGACAGGCGCTGGATTTCGCGCGGGTTTCTAAATCTCGACCGCGTAAGCCGCGCGAAACGGTCCGCCATTCGTCTTGTCGTGCTCGGATAAGAATGAAAAGCATACGGGATACACCTTGCTACGCGGCTGTTCGCACGGCTCTCGGCGGATATACCATAGACACTTCGCGATCCGCTTGCCTCGTTATTTCTTCCGAAGCGAGAGAAAGAGCCGTCCCTGTCGGGATACGGTAACGCCTGGAGGCGGATACGAGGGCGGCGGTGGCGGAATAGAAAAGCGTTGTGCAAGGGTTCCAAGTCTCTCCGCGGATTTTCGTCAAATTTTTCCGAGGATCCTCGCATGTTGAATGATCACGCATCACTTATTAAAAGATTGATGAAAAATGGAAAGTATAATAAAGTAATTCAGTATAATAAAGTAATAGATACAGAAGATACTTATACAGAAAGTATAATAAAGTAATTCCGCGTCGCTTACTGGAAGATTGATCAAAAACGCTAACTATGGTAGATTAATACGGTTGATCTGTTGATCGTTCATCGCACATCATTTATTAAAAGATTTATTAAGAATGCAAACTATAATAAACTAATACAGACGAGCAGAAGTTACAACTCTGGTACTTCCTGTTGATTTCATTTTCTCTATGAAGTGCGCTAAACAATGAATTGGATTCGCTTCCCATTGGTGTACCTTATTAATTTACATTAATAGTCGTTAATGAAGTATCTATTAAAAATGGATGCACCTTCGAAGTAGGAGGTTCCAATGATTTTCCTGATCAATTTTATTTAGCGCGACGAGTCGAAAATAACTCTACGGTTTCAAATAGAATTCCAGTCAATGAAACAAACTATCAATCACGATTCCTTGCAATCGATAGCTTTTAATCGCAGGCGTTAATCAATCACTCGATCAAGGGAAAAACTTCACCCAATTAATGCCCAGCACTGCGACGTGATAAGCCGGCTACTTGTAAACTGTCCAACCGTCGAAGAAAGATAAATTGTTATCCGCAGTCGCGAGACACATTCCAGCTGACCCAGTTATTACGCTATCAGCGTATGCAAGTGTCCGGCCCTTACGGCGGCCGTAATCCGGCTTATCGAATAAACCCGCGTACACCTGTAATCGTTCGGCGCATCTGGCTTAAATGTAATCCATTTATGCACCGGCACAAGGGCCGTCTGTGCACGGGAGGGATCGTTTTTCGGCCGGCGAAGGGAAGAAGTAACCTCAGTGCTTTCTTTTTCCTCCTCGTTTCATTATTATCCCCTTTGTTATTCCCTTTTTCTTCCAACAGAACCAACCACGCTGGCCCCTCCGCGTATTACGGACGCGTAATTCTTTTCGGTGTAATTTCGCGCAATGGTCGCCAGAGCTCCGGCTCGGTGCCGAGATTATTTCCCGCTACCGAGCAGGATCCAGCGGATTTATTGATCGCTACCGTTCTACGACCAGACGAGGTTGAATCTTCGGACGAGAGACTCGTCACGGAACGCGCGACGTGTATCAACCGAGAAACACTATCTTAATTTCCTCCGTTGTTCGTTTGTCCTAATTACTCGGGCAATTAACTACTCCGCCCAATTAACCGTCCACCCCGTCCGCTTGCTGCCGGAATTTAATTTAGATTCTCGCCTCGATCGCGCAATTCTTCAACGGACGCTTCTTCGCGTTTTGTTTCGTTGCGCACGCTTCTTTTACCCGGCTTCCCACCGCGCGGACGGATAAACAGAGCCCGCTCCAAGTTGCGATCCCGCCGCTAAAGGAGCGAGTCGTTCGCTGATGTCGCGCGCAGACTCCCGCCGTTGCTAATATTCCCCCCGGGGTTTCTTCGTCGACGCGGGTAAAAAGATCCCCGGCGGCGAGTCTCTGCCGGCAAGGCGTCCGTGAATTCAGGGGCCGCCTCTCGTGTCGTTGGATGTGTCCCCGCTTTTTCCGCAGGAAATCATTTGCGGGATCATCGCAGCAGCCCGCCTTTCTTTAGCGGCGAAACGCGTGAGGTGGCCGAGTTTCACTGCGGCGGGATGATAGAACGGCGAATCGGAGAAAGGGCTGAGAGCGCGGGGGCCAGCGTCTGCCGCAGCGGTCGGGACCATGATTTTACTCGCGCGTTAACGCCGCGAGATTCCGCCCGCTGAGGTCGTTAATAATTCCACCGGCTGCCCCGGCGTTCCGCGCGAACCTCGAGTGTTCGTTTGCTACGGGGTCGTAGCACTATGCAGCATTGTTGCGTCGCTGCAACCCGCTCCGCTCGACGTCGTCCTGCTAGAAATACGAGAGGAATTTCGGTTTGCGAATCGCCCGGACTTGCCCGCTCGACGATCGTTGGGCGCTGATTGCTGTTTCACTTTTGCACGGTAAATTCACTGCGAGATACTATAGTTAAAAAATTAGCAATGACTGTGTTCTTTGACGAGACGGATGATTTTGTGCTTCTCGATTCGAACGATCTGTACTATTTAGTGAAAAGGACGATTCTTTGTGTATCAAGCAGTTTGTCCTTCCTCTTTATCGAACCGATCGACCAACCTTTGAAGATAAAGAAATAAATGCCTAGAAGTAAGAAAAAAAAAATACTTAAATATTACACCTTATAATATGATTATCACCCACAACTGTTAAAGGGACGAGATTACATTTTGTGAACAGTTTGCAGATTTTACTCGCAACCGATTATTTTATTTCGAACTGAGCCTCCATTTATATACGTCATTTCATCAATCAGGAAGGTTTGCAATTACGCAAATGCTTGTATAATTCGTCTAGGAATTAAATTATTGCACGAGACTCGGTTTAAAATTTACTTTGACTGAAAACATGCACAGTTGTGTGTGCGTGTGCGTGTGTATGCATTATGCGAATCACACTGAGATGGTAGAAACTCAAAGGCCGAGTGGTGTCCCCTTTTTTATGCGTTTTGAGGGTTTTTTTTGCATTTCAAAGCCCGCGTAATTTTGGCTGTTTGCGCTAACCTATTCTGTTTACGCGGCGCTCTACGTTACGATCCTGATGCAGAGACAAGGTGAATTTTTCATTGAGCAGCATTTTCAGTACCTGAATCAGTCTGCTCCATACATTATGCACTTCCGTCGATTGACATTTCCCCCATTCTCCATGTTTAACGCCTAGCAAAATATTGCAGGGCTCGTGTTAATTTATGACACGCTTACATAAATCCGTGCGAGTCCTCTTTGATCTATCTCCCTTTGAAATTAGCCGTGCCGTGTTAAAATATTCGGAATAAAAGCAGCGTCCCTTCTATTTTCACTCGCGCGGGGCAAAGAACAGTTTGGGTGGGGGGAAGGGGGCAAAACTCGAATCCGATTCATTAACTTTTGAAGTAGCAGCGGAATAATGCACTACCATCGAAGTTTTCGATTTCCCCGATTCTTTCACGATCTCCATTCGCGGCCAACTGTTTCGACCGTGCAGCAACGATCGATGGTATCGCGAAAGTAAAAGACGTAACAGAGTCTCGCTTACCCCGATTGCGCACCGGAAACGAACGAATCCCAACGGCAAGCGGGCATCGTAGAAAGGTAACGCAGAGAAGCGTAATCCCATGGAGCTTGGCCTTCTCTCGTCTCTCATTTTACGGTTAGAGCGAAGTCCTGATTTCGTCTTTGAACGTGAAATTAGGGACGCCTTTGTACTTCCGTGCACGTGCCGTGTCTTTTTACGCTCCGTTGGCCGAAAAGTACAACCTTCTACTTCGGCTCGCAATTGACATTGCAGTCGGAAAAATGACCAGGTCCATTGGTGAGGTCCATTGGATTTAGTCACTTTAGCTGCGATGCAGGAGTAACGATTTCCTTTAGCGTGGCCGATGTTTGTAGGAAATGCAACGGAGACTTTGAGATTCTTTAGCTTTGGTTAGTCGATTTTTACGGTTTTATCCCGGTTTTCGAAAGGGTCCTATGGAGGTCAGTGATACAGGATTTTTAGACAGGAATTCATCGACGCCTAGGACTTTATGGACACTAAGTCTTCATGGACACTAAAACTTCATGGACACTAGATTTCACAGACACTAGACTTCATGAACAACAGAACTCCATAAGCAATAGAACTTAATCGACACTAGGGCTTCATGGACACTAAGATTTCATCGACAATACGACTTCATGGACACTAGAATTTCATCGACACTAGAACTTTATGAACGCTAAGACATCATGGACACTAGACCTTGTCGGCACTACGACTTCATGGAGACTAGACTTCATAGACACTAGACTTCATGAACAACAGAACTTCATCGAGACTAGGGTTTCATGGACACTAGAATTTCATCGACACTAAAATTTCATCGGAACTATGATTTCATGGACACTAGAATTTCATCGACACTAGAACTTCATGAGCACTAGAACTTCATGGACACTGGAACTTCATGGACACTAGAACTTCGTGGACACTAGAACTTCGTGGACACTAGAACTTCATGGACACTAGAACTTCATGGATACTAGAACTTCATGGACACTAGAACTTCATGGACGCTAGAACTTCATGGACACTAGAACTTCATGAACACTAAGACACCATAGACACTAGAACTTATCGGAACTACTACTTCATGGACACTAAGACTTCATGGACACTATACCTTATCGACACTAGAACTTCATGGGCACTAGACTTCACCTTCATCTTCAAATATTTGGTTGAAGTTTGGATAGTGTAGATGGTCAGCGAAGTCTAGTTCCGGTGTAAGCTGTATCGACGAATTCCATGGTACCCATTTGAAATAAGAGTACAATTAGTAAGCGTTAAATAATTGTACTATGATTATACTATTAGTAGTAATTATAACTTGCTTAATTATGGTATTAACTTGCGGTGGTGTAATATTAATAAATGTGGCTGCACTCTTCCTTATAGGTACAAGTATATACTTGTACATCACATAATGTCTCCATAGTGAAACCTCCCAACTTTTTAGAATAACGATTTTAATAACTATCGAATAATTTTAATAATAATGAGACTCCGGGTTTTTATACGTTTATAGGAAAGTCGAAGTTGCTCAATTGCAAAAAAATACACGTAATGTGAAAAAATATACAAAGTATCAAAATTATAGTGCTTTTTAAAATATCTGATGGATGAAATAATCCTATTAAGAAATAGATTGGACTGAAATAATTCAGTCTACTAATAATCGTTAGGACTACCTTCATTCGAGTCACGATCACATGAAAACAAGCGATATCAAACACCACATCATCAAATGACAAATCCACGACAATTATTCCTCCCTACTCTATTGAGCATCATTTCTCTTTGTTCCAGTTTCCAGTCCCTAATTACATATTACCCCAACTAAAAAGGAATATTCGTCAATGATCATTCATCCCCGATCCAATAACGTCAACCGCGACAACAAGAATCAGCATGCGTGCAATTAAATACGCAGTTCGTTGGATTCGAGAGTCACAAAGTCATTGTCAGTCAATTCTGAAACCAGTTTCAAACGGTGTCTGACGTTCGCGGGCGACTTTTCGGCTTTCAATTAAATCGAAAAATCCGTCCTCTGTCCAGTTCGGTTCTGGCCACTCTTTTCTCTGCTGGCCTCTCTTCTTTTTTTTCTTTTTTTTTTTTTTAATTAAATTACAGCTTGCCGCCGCGGAACAGAGTACGCTGGTGCGCGTAACAAAGCGAAGTCCGGGGCGAAAAATTATTTCCGCATCGAAGTCGAGCCCGCCGCAGACGGATAGAAAAAGTTTTTCATTTCACCCGCTGCATCGACGCCGACGAAACTTTAGCCTTCTATCTGTTTATGCCATGTCAAATACGATCTTGCGTTCTTTTATTTTTTATTCGATTCTGGGGTCGAAATCAGTTTGCTTTGCCGCAAAGTAGAATTGCGAAAACGGATGCTCGACTATGCGCCGCTCCAATTCGTATAGAGAAAGGTTGCAAACGGTGTTAAAAATGCAAATCCCTCCGCGTCGGACTTTAATTATTGTTTCCCTCCTTCTGCCACTTGTTGTTTCGTCCTGTATCTGTTTGTGCCATGTCAAATGCGATCTGGCGTTCTTTTTTTTCTATTCGATTCTGGGGTCGAAATCAGTTTGCTTTGCCGCAAAGTAGAATTGCGAAAACGGATGCTCGACTATGCGACGCTCCGGTTCGTATAGAGAAAGGTTGCAAACGGTGTTAAAAATGCAAATCCCTCCGCGTCGGACTCTAATTATTTTTTCCCTCCTTCTGCCACTTGTTCTCCACCGTGAAACATTTAACGCCTGTTGCGTACACGTTATTACGCCGCGATGCTTGTTCGTTTTCCAGTTGACAGGGCCGAGAGATGTGTATTAAATACGGACACATACATTCATAATTTTACCCGGCCGAGTATTCCGTGCCTGTTTTCTATGATAAAACGTTTCGAGCCCGAAGGCGAACTGTGCAACATGAAAGCTTCTGATGCTCCCCCGTTATGAAGTGTTGACGGATGCTCTAATTGGAAATGCGATCCAGCGGAGGAGGAATGCGTTTCAGTTGAAAGAAGTCAAATGGAGATAAAAGTGCACGGAGGATGACTGCAAATGATATTTCACGTTTCTCCAATGTTATTTTTAAATCTTGTACACTTCAAAGACTGCGCGTCTCACGATCAGTGCGAAAGTTACATAAAATCTCGAATACATGAAAGAGTATCGCGCGCCCACAAAAGCTCGGAAACCAAGGCTCATTAAAATATTGTAATTAATTGTCACTTCTGATAAATCGCAAACTAAACGATATCTAAAGTAACCTATTTACGAAGCTCCTCGGGTCTGCCGAATCGTCAGCGTCCCAAGGGTCAAGATGAAGCTTTCCACCTCGGTCCAAGCTCGCGAATTTATCGTTAACCATGACGAGTATCCGTCCGTGATGGACGATCGTGCGCTTGAACGCCACGGAACACGGGGCACGCATAATTAGCGGCAGAGTGCCGGAAATGTAGCCGAGCGTGGCGCGCAACGTGGCCGAAGGAGCATGATCGAATCGCGCGACAATGCTGGGACCGGTCGAATCGCCGCCGCGTAGCGCGCAGGAAAATTGGATTGCCATCGCCGCAGTCGAGGCTGCAGCCCCTTGCATCTCTGTTCTTCGTTGGTATTCAATTCCGGCCCCGGGCAGCTCGAGAGACAGGCCTCGCAAGAATGGTCAGAAGTGTTCTTCCGAGCCGGGCGATAGCTCGCGCGGCCACCGGCCAAGGGGAATTAATCAAGCGACATCGTACGCGACAATGAAATAGAAACGCCGCGACCGGATCGATGGATTCGCGTATATTACGGGGATTTATTTAGATCCCGCTGGACGCGGAGTAGCGGCAGGGCGTCGGTTTCGCTCGCGTATCGCCCGGATCGATACTGCTTAGACCAATCGACAGCTGATTTTAGCCGTTATAGCCCGATAGCGGTGTTTGGATCTGTTGTTTGATGCAGCCGTGACCGGAAACCGTAAGGCGATCGATTGAACCGGATTGGCCGAGCGAGTGATTGATTTTTAATGAGCTTGGGGAGTGGAAGTGACGAGCAGAATGAATAATTAACTCTTTAGTACAGGAACAGAGTTTCGTGGATATATATATATTTGTTCTTTTGATTCTGTTGAGAATTCCATCAACTTTTCGAACGTATAATGATCAAACACTCGTGTTTCAGTAATTAACGCGACCGATTCGCCTCTGATTTCGAGCCGGGACGAGGTGAGACGAAAACGTTGCACGCTGATTGAACGTCGGGGCTACGTACATACGTTGCGGGAAATAATTATCGTTTCTTGCGAGTCGCAGTGGATTCGGTTCGAGCGAGGCGCGCGCAGTCGTTACTTCAACTAAACCTGGGAGCAATTTCGGATTAATTGTTCGCTGTTTTGCAGATATTGCGTATGCACGTGAACGTGGCATTTTTTTCGTTTCCTCTGTGCGCGGCATTCGTTATGGATCTAATATTTATTTAATTTTACAAATTGCATTACCGGTCCCCTCAAAGTTCAATTAGATTGTATTTACGTGTCCAAGTTTATCACCAACACTCTTCGCAATTTGTTATAAGTATATCTAAATACGGATCCATCGCGTTCTTGTTTTATTTTAATACGCAAAATAAATTTCAAGGAAACGGATCTTCGCCAATAATTTGGGAAACAAATTCGCGAAGGGGCACGTACTTGGAGAAGAGGTAGGCGAAAGAAAAGCACAGGAGGGAAAGGTATATCGAATGTAGAGATCTGCTCGTTTGGCACGTTCTGGAGTGTGCTGTTACTCTTAAAGCGGAGATCCGATATTGCACCGCTTGATATTCGCCGATGTTTAGAAATCCACGCCAAGTCTATGCCGCGATGCTATCAGATAGCGTTGCTGTGGAATACGAACTGCTCCGGAACGTAACGTTGATCCACGAATAGCTGTTATATTAAAATGGAGGATAGGATAAGGTCTTCCCGAAAACATTTCAAAAGCTTTCATAGGTTCGGGTTCATCTTTAACAAATTTTCCATCATATTTTGTTGGGAATGTGATAAGGACATTTTCGTTCCTTGAGAGATACACTTAAAAGTGACCCACAAATAGCTGTGATATTAAAATAAAGGAAAGGATAAGGTCTTCCCGAAAACATTTTAAAAGCTTTTATAGGTTTGGGTTCAATTTTAACAATTTTTCCATCGTTTTTAGAAAAATGATAAGGAGATTTTTGTTCCTTTGAAGATATACTTAAAAGTGATCCACGAATAGCTGTTACATTAAAATGGACGAAAGGATAAGGTCTTCCCGAAAACATTTCAACACCTTTCAAAGGTTTGGGTTCATCTTTAACAACTTTTCTATCGTTTCTAGAAAAATGATAAGGACATTTTTGTTCCTTTGAAGATATACTTAACAGTCATCCATGAATAGCTGTGATATTAAAATAGAGGAAAGGATAAGGTCTTCCCGGAAACATTTCAACAGCTTTTATAGGTTTGGGTTCAATTTTAACAATTTTTCCATCGTTTCTAGAAAAATGATAAGGACATTTTTGTTCCTTTGAAGATATACTTAACAGTCATCCATGAATAGCTGTGATATTAAAATAGAGGAAAGGATAAGGTCTTCCCGGAAACATTCGAACAGCTTTTATAGGTTTGGGTTCATTTTTAACAAACTTGTCCATTATTTTTTGGGGGGGGGGGGGAATGTTACAAGGACATTTTCGTTCCTTGAAAGATATACTTGACAGTGATCCACGAATAGCTGTGATATTAAACTAGAGGATAGGATAAGGTCTTCCCGAAAACATTTCAAAACCTTTCAAAGGTTTGGGTTCATTTTTAGCAATTTTTCCATCGTTTTTAGAAAAATGGTATGAACACTTTTTGTTCCTTAGAAGATAGACTTAAAGGGCCTGAGTTTTTCATCTTCAGCTGATGTTAGAAATGGTCATCTTTTAACATCATCCTCTAATAATAATGTATCATAGTTACTATAAATTACTTTTCACTTACTGAAAGTAGAAAATAGTTAGAATATCATTTTATTAAAGAAATCCTGGTAACGAGAGCAAAATGCAGAATTAATTCTAATAAAGCGGCGAAGAAAATAAATAACTTTAAAGCAGCTCCGACATTTGTCCAAAACAGAATGGCGAACGTTGTAGTTAATCAATTATAATCTCCCTGGCTGTAATAAATTGTTCGATCAAAATATGATCGAGCTTCGTAAAAGTTATAAAACAAGTATTGCCGTCGTTTCCAATAGATAGTCAATTTTATAACAGCAGAGATTCGACTTGAAAGGATAATAGCCGGACAAAGAGGCGTCGCGAGAACAATCGTGGCCGAAAGGGGTGAATGATGAAAATTTCACGGTGCTAATTAATTGGAAGCCATTTATAGGTGCCGCTATATTATTTTCTTCCCTCGCCTTTCATCTCGCGAAATGCAATTCTGTCGTACAAAGAACCTCCCGCCATCGTGTTACCTGGTCATTGATACAACTGAAGGGGGGGGAGGGGGGAGCGAATGCCTGCAATTAACAGCGTCCAATCGGGGAGAAAAATATCGGTTCGCTAGCGTTGTCGATACTATTACCCGCGAGTGTCGAATCGCGAACAGCGACGAGGTGAAACGCGATCTAAATTTTATTCAGAAACCGACGCCGCGTCATCGCGAATCCGATGACTCGCGTCGATTCGACCCGTTTCCCGGTCGAGCGGATGAATTCCGTTGAAAAAATGCGCAATGACGCTGTAACCGTTCACGACACGACCCGACAGAGAATCTCCGATCCTACCGCTTTCGCGCATTGTCGCGTGAGAATACGAAACGAGGCGAGATTGCCACGCGACGCGAAAGGAATCACGCCCGGAAGATTGCAAAGTGAGCTGGATCCATCGTCGAACTCGTTACTTCCGCTTCATTAGACGGCAAGCGCGATAATCCTGTGAACGCTGTTGGGCGAACATACATGGAATTGCCGCTCGCGGTCTAGCTGGATTCTTTGGGAATTGAATGAACCGAAGGGGAGAGGTCGATGCGATTCACAGTTTGCCAATCGCGCGGAAGCTGGGTGAATCCTGTTAATTTATGCAGCGACGGGTCATTGCGTAAGGTAAATGTTAATACCTGGATGGCGTCGACAATTTTTCGTTCGGTGATTCCATGGTGCATATTATTTTACCTACCTGTATTTGTAATAAGTACTAAAAGTAATACTAAAATGCTAAAAACGTAAAACATTATTTGTATAAATTAAGCATAAAATAATAAAGCAATTTCTGCACGAAAGATTTAACAATGCTTGTAATTCAGTGAGGTATCATTTAAATGATGTATACGGGGCGTCCCATAGCCAAACCAGCGATCTTTATCAACAATATGTATGTTCCAAATTAAGATTTACGATTAAATTAAAATTATGCTGAGCAACTCCGTTTAACTCTAACCCATGCGAGAATTCCTAAATAAGATTGCAAACATATGTACAGTAAAGAAAAACCTGCCAAACAAACCTTGTTAACCATCTTATACTAATAAAAATAAATAAATAAAAATCGAGTTCTGGGGCATACCACAAATTTAATTAATTCAAAATCATCCAGCAATAAATCGGCACGAGTTTATCCGGCAATCAAGTCTCCTGTTTTTCTTAACTCCAGTAGGTTTTTATGAGGATTAACGTAAATTCTCTTCAACGCTTGAAAGCGTCGCCAAAAAGGGAGCTCGCGTAGAGCTACAGCGGTCGTCCCATTATAATCGATCGGCCAGAAGCAGGATCGCGAAAGGCATCTTAGAACGAGAACTCCGGTTCATCTCGCACGGGACACAGAGGACTCCGACTACGAGAGAAGACAAAGGCTTCGCGCCGGGCAAGGTGGATGTTCTCTCGCGATAGGTCGCAACGGTGGGACGCAGGTAAATCCGGCCAGTATTTCCCGAGGGGGAACGGCCACCTGAGAGTTCGCCCGCATTAGGCGGGCTGCCGAGGTGGATGCAGAAGCATCGCGCTTGTACCTAATGGTTAGCTGCTAGTCATCAACGTTAATGTTAATGCTTCGCCGGTATGAATAGAAACGAGTCCGACACCTAGACTGGAGATTCTTCATCCTGTGTGTGAAGTGGAGTTGTTTATCAGAGAAAAATTACGTTGCATCTTTGGTATTGTACTTTGTGGACAGTACTTATACGTAGATTTCTTTGATGAAATCGATCGCAGTGATATGAAAATTCGGCTGAAACATGAAATTTTAGAGGCCGGTTTAATCTTTTTCCAAGAATACGAACACACGTGTGTGTTTAATTCAAGCGCGATTCCAGAAAATGCAATGAAAATGATTATAAATATTCATTATATTTTCATGATCATTAAAATAAATACAGCCGAAGATACGAGATAAAACATTCGTTCTGGCGTTAATAAATTCGTCCCTGAAGAGAACTTACCAAACTACCTACTGTAAAATTAGTTTATAAATAATTTCTTCTTTCTTTGCAATAAGAAATATCTTACGTATGCAACGTCTTCAAGTGCGCAAGTACTTACGGACTGCAACATACATTTATTTTACATTATTCGTTGCTCGGTGAGTTCATCTTTCATGGAATAACAGGAATAAATTCATCTTCTTCATTTGAGCAACGCTATTCCACTTTTTATGTAAACGAAAGAAACAATTATATTGCTACGGGACGATCACGCGTTCAATGCAGCCGACTTTAACATGCAGTACGAAATTTATATTACTGCTATTTCCGAACTGTTTCGATTGTATCAAAACATTGACACAAACATTTCACAACTGTTCGCTTAAAAAATTCATCCGGCCTGTTCAATTTATAGAGATCGAGGTAAATGTTATTACAAATGTTGACGTACAATTTGAAAATAGAAATTAGCATGAAAATGTTTAAACGCGTTACGCGTTTGTGTCTGATTGAAATTCACTTTTTTTCTATGTAACATTCAGATAATATAGATACACGCATTTTCTTTTCAAATAAATGTTGATATTTTTCGAAGCGGGCGTGTTTGATTACGCTTCGTGCAGACAAATATTCCTCGTATCGTGTGTAGCGGGTGAAATCTTTTCGAATGATTAAACGAAAAATTTTATTCAATTCGTGTTTGCTATAGTGGACTAACTGTATCGAAAATGGTAAAACATTGCTCTGGCGTAATCAAGGAACTCGAAAATGATTTCCACTCAGTTTCAATCAATATCGAAGCTACTACGAATTTCAAAAATGTTTACTGAAAGGCAATTTAGAAACATTAAAAAATGACACGTCGATAAAGGATTACAACATAAAATTATTATTTATTATATTACTCATTATCTGTATTTAGTAAAACTTAACATACAGGGCGAATAAAAGACAGTAATATATTTAATAAACCGAACATTACATCCCGTAACTACTTTCCTCGTTGCCAAACAACTTTTGTTTATAACAATATGTTTGTATGATAAATAGTTTTCAAGTAAATTCGGTTGGTACAATTAATTAACTCATATATTTGATTTCTTCGTAACTCCAAGACCATTTTAAGATCATTATGAATGATGCATTCGACTTGGAAATTGTAAAACCATTTTTATCACTTCCTCATGCTGAAAGATTTCCAAGCATAAGAGATTTCCGTGAAAGTATTTGGTGACTCTTAAAATGAAGGAGGGCTGTAGATTGTTAATGTCCATAAAAAGACACCTGCCAGCTTTCGATCCGCCATTTATTCCAGGTATAAAATTGGACTTTTATTAAACTGAAAGTCGGAGGGGAAGTGACATGGGAGCTTTTCTCTTCGGCTTTGCGGATCATGTAAATGTTGCTATGTTACTGACGCACTCCAATATGCGAATGTCGGTTTTCCATTAACACTACCGGAAGCTTACCTTTGCCGATACAGGATTATATTTGCACTTCCGCGGATAATGATTCGAACACGATACATCCCAGTATCAACGATTAGGATTGCCCATAGAGCTTTAACGCGAAATCGAACGGTTGCAGAACGTAAATCCGTTAAGAGACTCGTTGTTTAATAAATTTTATGAAAGAGACGGATAGATTCGTTTGGTGGGACGCAGCGAATCTCGTTGCTTCGAAATTGCATGTTTTACAATTTGACGATTTTAGTGTCTCGCGGACAGCCGCGGAAATGTAATTTATTCAGATTTGCATGCGAAATTTCACCCGGGAGAAGGAGCGTAAATGTTTTATCCGCAATTGCGGAACGGTTATTGCAATCAAATATTCTCTGCGAATAGTAGCGTGCCATTTACAAATTGATAAGGTACATTGAACATTTCAGCTTGCAATATTTACGTTCTTTCTGCATGGATCGTGACTGGGATTCCTACGAAATTTTTGCTGACGGAATCCCGAATAATGAATGCGGCAAATGAGATCAAGTGAATTTTGCCAAATTTAAAAATAGGGGATTATACACTTTGTGAAGGTATGAAGAAATATATTCTGAAAACACGTAAATGGATAAAAATTTACGTGTACAGACATATAAAGGTTTACAAAACATACGTATAAAATTTACAAAGCAAATAGGAAAGTGCCGATTAATATGGAGACATGATAGAAAATTGTTTTCCACGGAATCAAAGAGTTAGTCAAAATTCTCGAGGTCTTAAGTCAACAAACTTTTGCTGGCCCACTTTTCCACGTTGCCGAAGTAACTGGAGTATGCAGGTAGATAAGATGGATGGAACGACCTGTGTGCTAAATATATGCGAAACTTCCGAAACTGAGATCAGTTCGGAGCATTAATATCCCTCCAAGAAGTACGATAAGAGTCGTAATATTCCATTAGTATTTTTTTTTTAATGGATATGTTTGGAAAAGCATGCTATTACTTTATATTATACTATAATCCAGTACAAATATACATTTGTAAATGTGAAATTTCAACCCGTTTAAACTTGCACATAACAAACGGAATAAAAAGATATTGTCTCTTTCTATTAACCTGATATGTATAAAATTTGGCCAGCTTTCCCATGAAAGATAGACTGCAGAAACTTGTTAAACGTTTCAGAATTTTCAGTTGAAGATTCAAGGGATTGCCTCAGTTCAGATGTATAAAAACTAAATAAATTAATATCTGTCATGCAAAGTATTAATTCTAAATTAGAGACGGCCTGGGAAAGGCTTCCAAAATTTGAAAATCAGCAAAATAAAAGGATATTAAATCTCTTAGAATCTATCAATAATTTTCTCTCGTCACTCTGCATTGCGTAAATACATTCATTTGTGTATGTTTTCGTTTTACTTCAACCATTCTCTATTAATACCGAACGAAACATACCCCAACACCCCTTCTTATGGAACCAATCACATGACAGAATTTTTCAGCAAACCGTACTGCGACGTGCCGATTAACAACCTCAATCAAGACCATCGCCCACAAAGCGAATGATAAAACGGAAGCTGCGCGAATACACCTTTCGATATTCCCTTCAGCTACAATTTTTGACCGAACCGCGTCCAATTCGCGGTGAAGTATTTCACGGCCCACCGGTGGAGCCCGTTCGAAAGTTTTTCTGCTCGTTATTCATTACTAGCCTGTCGCGGCCACGGTTGACCGGCGAAGGAAATTTAAACGGTGGTCAAAACGGACCGCTGCAATCGTATTTCGATCCGCTGGATCTCGATGTATCGGAGACATATCTGCATCGCGCGGACCACGAATTTTCGGTCACGCTGGTGGCAAGGGAGAATCGGGTCGAACGGCGGCCGCGTGGCGCGAATCCAAACGGATAGGGACGGTAGCAACGTGAAAAGGCAGCGGCGAACCGCGGCGATTCGTCGAGATCACGGAAAACGACTGTTAGCTTCGCGGTATTGATAGAATTAGTGGAGCAACGGTACCGGATACGAGACGCGTGCCTAAAGATCAATTTGTATCTATTGGATGATCTTCCGATGATCATTGTTCAGTCCCGGTACCGAACAAAAGAGGACGGATACCGTTAGATAAACATTCCAAAGGCGAAAGATTCCAACACCCTACAACCACGTGCGACCGAAAAACGACCACCGGAAAAGAATGCGCGGCTTTATAGACATTCAAGCCGTGCATAGAATATGCTCCGACTTTTGCTGAAATAGTTGCACCGTTCAACATGGACAGCTTTCTAGTATTTTTATTTGCACTAATTTCATACATAAAATGTAGGATTTTAGCTACATGAAATTAAGCTGAATTACGCATCATTTGTTGCGGCTAGGATAGGTTGATGGTAGTATGAATATATTGTTTCAAAAAACGACTGTGCTCGTCAGTCCGTAAATTGCAGCGTCCATCTTCAGTTAAAAATTCCTCGATCGTTTCATCTAATTTTATTAGAGCTCGGACATCTTCCATACCCGAGCTCACGCTCTTCGACGATGAAACATGGTCCAGAGTTCCACTACTTCCAGCGGCGAGAACAGTATCTTCTCTCGGCTCAATCTGATCAACCTGAATCGAGAGAGCTGTTTCTATGCGCTCTGTAACTGTGCGAGATCTATTACAAACACGCCGAACAAAATCCAGCGAAGTCTGACCATCTCGCGTCGACTCGAAATTGCAATCAGCAGGTACAGTTAAGTATTCTTCGAGCGTCTCCTCTTTAAGTAACGCAGCCAACAATTCGGGTCGTTTGCTGCCCATGATCACAGTCGCGACCGGATATTGACAAAGAACTACAGTCTTGACACCTCAAAGCGTCTTACATATGCTTACCGTGTCTTGCACAAGTTGCGACAATATTCTCACATTTTGCGCATGCGACAACAATGTTCACAGCGACCTTCAAATGCTGCGACGAATGACTCACCACATACTAAAGACGCATAAGCGTTTCACTTTTCGTTTGATCTGAAGCGTTGTAAGAAAAGCGTTACTGAAATGTCCGGTACCCCCCCAGCATAAGCATATTCTATGCTAAAACACAGCCGTAAAGTGACTCAGAGTACTTTACCCTCCACCATTGACACACCACCATTACATCCCAGAAAACACACCCCCTGTCCGATCCATCAACCAATTAGAAAAATTCCACCACCACCAAGAACTCTAAGACGAGACTTCCTAAAGACACTCTCAAGCGCTTCCAATTAGCAAAAATTCGTTGAACAGAAAACCAGTCTCTTAGTCTCTCGAATGATAACATACTCTCTCACATACACATTCGACTTGCGCAACCATTGTATCAGCAATCATCAATACATCGAGTTATATTTGTTTCTAAAATCACATTCGATCAATCTTTCCTGCCATCTCAACGCGGCTTACATGTGGGATTGGAAGTTTTGGTTTGTCAGATCGAGTTTAGGTATAAAGTAATTTTAACGAATATATGTATATATATTTAATAAAAGAAGACGTGTAGTCGTACTTCGAATAGGCTAAATCTAATATTCTAAATGATAGTCCACACAATACTACATTACACTATGCTCTACGGTGCATATTTCCGCTCTGCTCTTTTCTCCTCGACTTTCCAACCAACTCTGCCTACT
Organism: Holcopasites calliopsidis; assembly: GCA_023838395.1. Classification (NCBI taxonomy): domain Eukaryota; kingdom Metazoa; phylum Arthropoda; class Insecta; order Hymenoptera; family Apidae; genus Holcopasites; species Holcopasites calliopsidis. The sequence goes on from JALHAQ010000001.1 coordinate 29,020, forward strand.
TTTTCTTCAACAACCACCCTCGCCACCAGTCATTCCTTTCATTCTCTCTCACTCGAGACCCACACCTAAACAATAAACTTACCGCTATCTTCGAAGGCTGGAACACGGTTCTGCAAGCCATCATGGCCTGCCTGCAGACCATCCGTGTCCCAAGTGGCCCTGTCTTAAATTACTTAAATCTAAGCGCTCGTAAACGTAACGTCATAATATAATCGGATCCTACATATATTATTAAGTCAAACGTCTCCGCGTAGCGTCACATCAGTGTAGCGGGATTTACAACCCCGCGAAATTCGTACGAGAATTGCAGTATCGGGACGTTACAATCATCGTGAATGATTTATCGAAAAAACGTTGCTTTTTGTCGACATTTCATTCAATGGCATTTCGACATTTTGATGAATGATCCATGATGATCTTCCAAAGTGAAAAAGTGTACATTCAGCTTAATACGAGAGCCCATATCTTTTCAGCCCAGAGTGCAGCAATACTTTGGACAAGATTAACACTGCTAAAACAAATAAAAACATTATCCGCATGAGATTGCCACTTACGTGAATAGACACGTTTCAGTAAAACGCCGTTCAATGCGTTTCTCATCGTCGCGAGTTTTCATATTCATTTACAAAGAAGGCTTATATGTACTTTAGTTATGTATGATGTCCGACCATTTACTTGTACTACTTACGCTTGACATATACTACTTAAATTACATATACATGACAGTATTATGGGCTGATACTACGGACTTAAAAACGACGCTTCTGGCTCCCTCGAGCAGAAGCGGATATTATATTAATTATATTTATATTCGTATTGACAATTTATATAAGCGTTAACTTTAGGATACGTTGTAAATGAATTCATAAGAATAGCCAATAAATAATAGTTTGTAAGTTTATATAATGGTTTAAATTGGAAATAGGTGCTGGAAAATGACGTCAAATTCCAGGAATTAGTGAAAGACATACTTTTACAACTTTGTTGCGTCAAAAAATCGAGTCAAATTTTGGAAAAGCACCTTTTGGCAACATTGTCGCTAACTAGCAATTCCGCAAAATCATGTTCTGGGAAACAGCACAATTCCAGGAACTTGTGAAATACAATACCTTCTAGTATAGTGAAATAGAATACCTCTTTAAACATTATGTTCTCCTGATACAAAATCATAATTTTGGGAGTGCTGTTAGCAACAATGCTGCCAAAAGGTGATTTTCCAAAACTTATCTCGATTCTTTTACCCAACAAAGTTGCGAAGCGAAAATTTCGGGAACGCAGTTAGCTACAATGTTGCCAGAAGTTGTTTTTCACATAATATGCGAAGAGGTCTTTCATTTCACCAATTCCTGGAATTGTGACGTCGTTCCCAAGAATTTTCCAGAACTTGATTTTACGGAATACTTAGTGCTCGAAATTGCCAATTTGTATCAGGCGAACATAATGTGTGAGGAGGTATTTCATTTAGCCAATTCCTGGAATTGTGACGTCATAACTAGGAATTTCTCGCATTTAAAGTTATGAGTTTATAAATTATAAGGACATTTTACTACATGTTTCTCGTTTCGGATGTGTGCATTAAAATTACCTCGACGAAATTTCTGTCTAATGAGTTGGTATAGGTCTTTCTAGAAGTGGGCGGAGGTTAAAGTAAAGAGGCTTGATCATTTTGTAGTACTGTCAATTTCTTTAAATTGTTTGAAAAAGTACATATTACAAAAGTATCAATGTAAACTTAAATGCTATTACGTGTAAAATTCTTACAAGCTAATTTTTACAATATACCTGATAGTATTTTACAAAAAATATTATACAAATTTGATCAGGGCCTCATAATAGCAGCGCTTTTCTGAAACTATTAACTTCGCACTCTTTTTGTATTCTCTATATTTTCATGGTGAATAAAAGTAACTACAAAACTGGTCTTTATCTCAAGTATGCATAAATAAATTATAAATGTACACAGTTTTCTGCGTTCATCGCTTTACATTACCCAATATTTAATCAAACATAAACGGGATCGCGTATTCCGTACTGTTACCCGATCATTTATAATGCACCCACGAGGACAAGAAATTATTCGGAGGCACTCGCCGTTCGTATACCCTCCCTGTCATCGCTCGCCATTCCCGCACTCCGCGGTTTCTAAGAAAATACGAGAAAAGAACGGGAGGTGGTGGAAAACCTCGGCGGAATTTTTCTTGCCGCCCTCGCTCTTGCGCGTTACATGTCACCACGTGTTATTAGCTTTTTATCACGGTGCGTACAGTGCACTCGGTTCACGTTCAAACCGAGCACTCGTGTCGAGAGATTGAACCGGCAGATCAAATATTATGACAGGCAAATGCATGGAAATTTTATCGGAAGCGTTTCCGCTTTAGATATTCCCGCCGTTTCCGTCGGAACCGCATATTGTCTCTACCATTTCCCAACGACTCGATCCAGCTGGTCCAATTAATTCGTCGGCAGTTAACATTTAAGTTTTATAGTAAATTTAAATCGACGCGCACGCAAAAGCAATTAACTCGGAGCGTGATTGTCGGAATGCGAAATTTGTTGATCTAATGAATTTAACGAAGGCACTCGGCTGAATCGAAGGGGATGCATTACCCTGAGACAGCGAGAAATGTGGTCGTGCTTGGACATTTTTAAGTAGGTAATTACTGAATGAAGAATATAGATTTCTTTTTAATAATACATTGTATAGGTAACTTTCAGCTTTAATGTCCAATCTTTAAAGGTAGAAATATTGCAAAACATTCCTACATTGAATATTAAGTCCTTTAATTTACACAAAAATGAAGACGCAAATACAAATACAGCTATACAGGTAATGATAAATATAAAAGCATAATAAATATTGCCAAAGAAACAGAAACCAATTCATCTGCAGACGTCAAATATTTGCACAGCTCCGTTGCGACGACATTCCATGAAGCATGAGGATCGTGTCGGGTCTCAACTGCGGCCACGGTACACGCCGAAGTGAGCAGGGAAAATTGAGTTGCGCGTCGTTTACCAGCGAATCGCTAGGATATCGAGGGCGTCGTTTATCAGTAGACTGCATCACGCCGCGGCGTGGCTTCTTTTTTTTCTGAATGAAGAAACGTCGGGTCGCTGCTCTCCATAAAACACCACAATACCCGGCGAAGCATTAACGTGATCTGTGTAAGCCACGTGAGCCTGGCTGCGAATGTTGCCCCCGCGCATCCACCATTGGGACATAAATAATGCAGAACGCTCCTGGAGGCGCCGGTTCACGTAGAAGCAATACGTTCCTACCGCGAAACTGTAAACTGGATGGCGGGATGGTGAGAACTCAGTCGATGCTACGCAACGTTAAAGACGGCTCGCACGCCTTGCTTTTCGCCCCAGCAATCGAATGTAAACCTCATCTCTCGATTGGGCCTATCTGCGGAAGAGAGCTACCGAGATGCCGGAAGTTATGCGAATCTTTAATCGGGTTGCACGAAGGGCTGATTAACTCCTTTGCTACTGACTGGCATAATGGTGGTGTTTGACAGACTTGTCGAATTGGTAACAGATATTTAATTACTGGACAATGTCGTATGTAAAGGTTGAAAAGATCTGTTAATATCATTTGTTGATTAACCGACAGTTTGTATTAATTACGTGCTTGAAAGAATTGGAGCAGCGTAAAATTTTATGAAGACAATACGTGTTTCTTAATTGTACCGCCCCACAGTAATTACATTATTCCATTAAACAATTAGGTAGCAGTGTGTAGCGAATTATTTATTTATTTAGAAAGGAAAGTAAATGGTGTGTATCAGAAAACAATGTCATAGAAATGTCTGCAGATAACTATTCATCATGTTATCCAGGCTACTGAACAATGACGGGCAAGATAAAGTTAATTCTTTGAGAAAATACAATCTACAATACATTATCATAAACATTAGACCACGATTCCCTTTCTACTGTCTAAAATGTTTCCTTCATATACATAAAATAAGTTTCTCCAAAGAAATGTTGCAAAGCTTGGTATTGAATAATAATACATAGCCCACGACAGTGCCACGTTCGTTGAAAAACAGAATTTGTTCAAAGAGCGGGAAACAATTTTTCGAATGCTCAGCGTAAGTTGTAGAATCGATAACTTCCCCTTAAGACCGTGAAATGCGAGCTCCTTATCGGAAAAACGTATGGATTATGAGCTGACCGAGGGCGGTGTAATGTTCTGCTACCTAAATCTGCGAGATCATGGAGCTTTAACCAAATTTATAGTACTATACAATGGGAATTCCAATTTTATCACTTCTCGAGTTACGCTCTCGAGTTTCCAGCGGCTGTCCAATACGAAATACGGACACGGTATTCTGTAGGAGAAACATTGTTAGACTGAATGTTTAAGTTGCATGTGACACAGTTTCAATAATTGGAAATTTATGACTAAAGATAACTCTCTCTTGGGGAATAATTTAGAGAGATGGACTTGTAGGTTAGGTTACTATTAACCTAGCCTACACTTACTTGCTTACTATTAACCTAATGTGTACTATTAACACATTAACATGCCTCAAACTAATATTTCCGAATGGAGTTAATTTGTTTCTACTCTTTTTAATTACAGAGAACACCATTTCGTGTTTTAGTTATACAGTAAATTACTTGCGAAAATTATTCATTAGCTTATATTTCTTCAAATCTTTAATTAGGACAAAATTAAATTGCACTATTAACACATTCACACGCCTCAAACTAATATTTCCTAATGGCGTTAATTTGTTTCTACTCTTTTCAATCACAGAGAACACCATTTCGTGTTTTAATTACACAGTAAATTGCTTGTAAAAATTATTCATTTGCTTACATTTCCTCAAATATTTAATTAGGGGAAACTCAAAATACCAGAGGGGATGTAAATATTTCTGCAAACCAATTATTATAACTTTCTTTACGTACTTGATAAAATGTACATATCTTTTGTTCATCAAATATTTTCCACTGCCAACTATATATCAATCGCTTTTCAACTTGATTCAAATGACACCTTTTAAGCACAATTATGATCCACGTGAACTTCTACCCTTTATTTGCACGAAACGGGAAATAAAATGCTATTAAACATTTTTTTTGTTTAGTATTCTTCGATATTCCTTACACTAGTACGAGATCTCAGGAAGAATTAAACCACGAGCACGTACGAACTTAACTAATCCAGTCACACAATCACAACCACGGATAATTTTTGGTAATAATAAAATAAAATCTTACATGAACAATCAAAATTTGCAGCTCGATAGTTGCCAATGTAACTGAGAACCCTATATTGGTTTGCCCCCCCCCCCTCCCCCCGCCCCTGCCAGAATCCGAGTCCGGACTTCTAGTTTGGTTAAATAAATCGGTCGAAGGGAGCCTGTCAGAACCATTACACCTATTTTTATTCTTACGCTACTCGAAGGCGGATCCGCGACTTTTATCCGTTGAAATAACATTCTTTTAGTACCGTTCGGAACCGGAACGACCTCTAGTCTTTCAATCTCATGCGCGCGTATCTCCGCTGGTAGCATTCTGGACGGGAACTTTCAACTTTTCAAGAGTATCTATCATTGTAACGTGATTCTTTGCTTTGCCTCTCGCGGCTATCGATCCTCTTTTCGACTCTCTTGCAATTTCCTTTAGATAAAACAATTTTCCTCTCTTGCTTCTTTCGTGATTTTCCATTTAATACAGAAGACTTTCGGCGTTGGTACTCTCTGCCAAATGATAGGGATTCAATCTTTTTAGTTTTTTTTTTTCTTTAATAATGCACGTTATCCGCACTTAATGAAAAGTTCGATTTAGACTGTTTCCAGGAAAAGTACTCTCAGAGGTGTTTTTTTTTTGTTTACTTTGCATAGTAGGCCGCTTCATAAATCTTCATACAGTTTAAATAATTTGTAATAGAAAAGTACGTCGCATCAGAGGCGTACGTGCTCTCACCGTGTTTCGTTGAATTACAGGCGAACTATAATACATATTCCAGGAGTCGCATGGACGTTCGGTGACGCGGTAACGAATGCATGTCGAGGAGATGAAAGAAAAAAATGCACACGCTCCGCATACGAGCAGAGCGCCAGGTGGAATAGAGGCTGTGCGCGATATGCATGGACCGCGGGAAAACATTTCGTGGAAAATCGCGGCGCAGGGTAATATATTATCAAGATGCACGATCCTACAGCCGAGTTGACAACGCGAAACACGTTTGAGATGTGCTTCTGTACGCGTCAGATCGTGGTAATAAAATAATTATTAATTTACGAGGCATGTCTACATTATGCCGCAGTAATTTAATTCCCATCGAGTCTTCAGTAGAACTATTTCTCAATTACTTAATATTACGCGTGAGAGGTTGAATGTTTCATTAATTCTGTTCATTTCATTTCCTTTATACATTTCTGTTATTTTATATCTGTAGCTTGCCGCAAGTAGTGCCAGTGCCATATTTTTGCAAAAATCAGTTGAACGACAATTTACATTCTATCCAGAAACGTTTGCGATGAAACAGCAGACATTTCTGCGTCAGAAATAATTTCAACATGAATTTTTTCTACGTTGCTCATGTTTTATATGACCAAAGAGTCCTTTAAAAAATTTATAATAAATGATAGGAAATTGAATGTTGAACTTCGCCCGAGTTACTCGTCCCTGCGTTCCTCGAGCCCGCGTTCCATGATCCCAAAAGTGGAAAGTTTAATGTTCAATGGGAACGAACGATCGGTACTGCCCGCATCGGTGGCTTGCTTATTGGCTTAAAACCAAGTTACGCGGCTCAAGTGTCTGTAACGAGCAATCGAGCTTCGGCAAAAGTTGCCATTCGATACTCGAGTCTTGTGTTTGCTCTGCTAATTTCTTGTTCCAACACGAGGGCAAATAAAAACGCGACCACGGGGGGGATGTAGTCGACGACTAGAATGGAGTTACATTTAAAGTTTCAAGATGCGCGGAGACGAGAAGCGTTTGCTATGAAAGTGATGGAAATAAAAAGATTGAAGACCAAACACCGAGCTGGCGAAGTGGCACTTTTGCAGGGAAGAAATAAATAGATTTGTCGAACATTTATTTTATGTAAAACACAGCTAGACAAATCGTTTCCTAAATAAATACCTGAGCAAAAATAAACCCTTAAATAATTATGATAATAATCATAGAAATAATACCTTCTAATGAAATGTAACAATCATTTCGTAATAAGCATTGCGCTATATAAATTAAGAAAACCTTCGCGTACCGCTGTGAAAATTGGAAGAGTCTTGCCGGTGTGCACGATCGTCTCAAAGGGGTTGTGCAAAGGCCGAATCGATGAAGCCATCGCACCCGCCCCAGGCAGCACGATCGTTGCTTTAGATTCGATAAATTGCAATTCTATTTACCGCAATGCCATCGTCGTAATGCATACTTTATACTTGCATTCTCTTCCTTTCAATTTCCTTCCGCATCGAACCGAAGAAGACCACGGGCGACAACGAAGCATCGCCGACGGTAATGGCATCACCGTCCCTTCTCCGCGACTTCGTCTTTGTCCAAGAAATCAATTACCGGTGCCGGAACCAATTGCAAGATATTCTGCTTGCCACGTTTTTACTTGACAGCCGCGCTCTTTTCGACACTACCCTTGCGTCGTTATGTATTATGTTATATATCACGGTACAGACTCCGTTTTCCGTTCCCCTTTCAAGTGTTCTTCTTTCAAGAAAATATAATAAATCCCGTCGTAATATTGTTTGCAAAGAAATTATTTGAATAAGTGATTCAGAAAAGGTTTATATTAATTGTCAGTGAAATATGTGTATCTTATTAACTCCGAAGGCTAAAACTGCAGAGAATTTTATATCCAATTCGAATACATTGCTTCTATACCTTATTTCAAACGTAATTTACAATAGTAAACGATTAAAACGATAATGTGTCAATGTTGTAGACTTTTCTGCCCGCCATGCCGTAAAGTATCTACATATTTCATATTCGTACGCGCTTTGTCAGAGAGCATCGAACTGTAAAGCATTCCCTTTGACGTTTTAATACCTTTACATTGTGAAAAAATTAACGTGGATAAAGTCGGATGTACAATTATTGAATTTCATAGTACAGCCGGGCGAGATACGCGCGCGATTCGCTAGCTTCAAAAGGAAACAAACCCGGGGCTCCTGAATAATATAGAGAACTATTCCAAATGTCGACCTGTCTGCTCCCATGAAAGCTTGGGCGGTATCTTTTGAGACTTAAAGCTGGGTTGAAAGATAAACGCGAGTCTCTTCATTTAAGGGTAATTGCATCGACGGCATTCGCGGGAGACAAAGACCGTGGGGGTTCCGCGGCAAGAGGAATCTTTCATAAAGAAAAATCCCAGTTCGTAATTACAGTGACAAATAACAGTTAAGAAAGGGTTCTTTTCAATCGTACTAAAGGAATCAAATCTGACAGATTCATGTTTCTGCAGATGTAAATATTCAAAGAAGCCACCTGTAATTTCGTTCATTCTGCGAAGGGAATTGCGATTTAATAGAATTTTCGCAAACACGTTTTAATTGAGCCAATTATCTTCAAGTAATAAATAATAATATGGCAAAAACTGGATCCGATGGATCTTTGCGCGATGGATTCCAACGACTGGATCCTTTATGATATTACAGCGACAATTTATAAATGAAGGAAAGCATTTTATTCATATTCAACTTACCTTTTTCTCTACACATCTTCTGCATTTCGTTATGTTTTTTTTTAAATCTAGTATTATGTAATCAATATATTAATCTTGATGGTGCACATTTACCTTTCATTGATACGCCGAATCGATAAGCTTTGATACGTTGTACATAGGTAATCCGAGCAATGTATGCATGCATGTGCGAACGTAAGTCTGAACTTCAAGGACCAATATGAACTCATTAGACTTCTGCTCGACCCTCCAGCGCTTTCCAAATGAACCCTTTTCATGTCGACTTCGTGTCTTAAGGAATTCGTAGTGAATATATGTGAAGCACCAGTGCGACTTGAAATACTAAACTAAACATCAAAGCAGATTGTTACTTGCTCTTTTAAATAGACAAATGTCTAGTGCATAGTAGCAAGGGAAAGAGTTCTGGAATATTTTAATGTTCTCGAAGACAGAAACGATGTTCTGCTTTGTGATAGTTCTAAAAAATGTTTTAGAGAAGTTTTCAAATAGTTAACAATCCCAGATTAGATAACAACAAATCGATGAATTTATACACTATTTTATGTTTTAAAGATGTTTCACCAATATTGTCCTGCTGTTAAAAACTAGAGCTTCAAATATTCTAATTTGTTTAAATATCCGAAGTCTCCGGATTTGCCTTCTAAAACGAAAATGCACTTTTTAAATAGACTTTAATCTTTCACCAGCCATAAAGTGGCATTCTCCACGGGTCGTGCAGAGCTAGATACTTCCAAAGATAATAAAGCAACCCTTATTTAAAGAACAAAGGAAATATTCCTAGGAGTATATTAACACGAATTAAACCTGATTAGATTATCAAATCCCATCAAAAGAAAGAAAAACAGTATCCATAAATAAACCCAGTCGCATTCAACGAGTCTGCCTGCCTTTAACCAGCAGAAAATTACGTCGGTCGCGCAACGAAGGATGAAACAGCGTTAACCCCGAAGATAATCTAACTTCATACGCGCCCCGTGATTGTTTCGTACATTATTAGCCGCGCAAGCGGTTACTTTATTATTGACACCGTAGCGATAGAACCGGGGTGACAAAGTGGTGCAAGTTCATCATCTCTGGAAAGTGGCCTGGGGCGTGTAAAGTGAAGCAGTTCGTGAAATATGAAACGTCCACGGCGGCGGGAACGTTCCCGCACCCTTCGGGCCATGCAAAAACCTTCGCTGCCGGAGATTTAAGTACTTCGACTAATATATCTTCGCGCGTACATGCATCTCTGAAACGCATATACGAACTTCCATTTTCATTCCCGAAAGGCGCAAAAACGTGGGCCGTGACGCGCGGTTCATAGTCGAAAGATATATTATACATTCCTAGGTGTCGGGCTTTGTGAGACGATTAAGGGTCCGTTTATGCAGCACCGTGCCGTGTCCGGGTTTCCTTTTTTTCAGAGCGACGTACTATTATAACTTAAGAACAAACTATGCGATTTCTGTCGTGTTTGGTGTTAGTTTAATTGCAAACATCTCAGGTGTTCATTAAAATTAATTTCATAAAGATTAAAGAAAAGCTAAAAGAATTGTAGTTCTTGTGTACAGAGAATGCTCCTTGTAGCCTCTTGAAAAGGTCGAACGGCCCATTGGTACCCCTTGGCGTATCCCTATTCCTTCGAGCGGTTACAGTCGTCCCGCGGATTTGTATGTACAAAGTGCATTCTCCGTGCACAAGGAATACAAATCTTTTAGTTTCTCTTTAATCTTTATGAAAGTCATTTTAATGAATCCCCGAGATTTTTGCAATTAAAATAACATCAGACACGACGCAAATCGTGTAGCTTTTGTGTTATGTCCTAACAGTACAGAATTGTGGCCAATGTGCGCCTCCCGAGGAATCACAGGCGAAGTCAGAGAAAAAAGGCTCGTGTAGCCGGCAATTCATTTCCTTCACCAATTTTCTCGATGCGCCGCTTGGAAAACATAACTTTCATTCTCTCTTATTATTAACTTTGAACAAAAATACAGGAAAAAGGATTGCGAAATTTATTTAAAAAAGTACGTCAAGAGATAGCGAGGAGTATACCTATCAATTTGCCGTTTGGCCCATTCCGATATCTCAAATAGTTTCCGAGATACAAGCGTTTAAAGTTAAGGCATTTAAATATCGGGACATGACCTACATTTTTTTTCCTGGAATTGGAAAGAATTCGCAGAATCGGCGTCTGGTATTGTTTACATCTTTTCCTGGAAGTGGATAGAACGCGCTGACTCGGCGTCTGTTGACACCTGCGTGGGAAACTCGGTCAGTAGGTCAGTGACTCGGCGCGAGGGAGAAGAACAGCGATACAAAAACATTAGAAATTACCCGTTTCTTTGCACGGCGATATCTCAGGAACCGGAAGTCGTATCGAGTTCAACGGAGAACCATTTCAAAGGTAAAGAAAGCGCGCTTCTAACGAGACCCGACCGGATAAAAAATAATTCATATCTTCGGAGTTACAGCGGTTCAAAGTCTGTGCAATTGTAATACTTAAAAATCAAGTGTTTCTCTGTTTAAATTATAATTGCCAGTACTAATTGGTGCAATATACGCAGCGATTCTTTTCATCTAACGCGCAGAGAAACAAAAATCCATTGATTCGTTAAAGCAATCGCGATAACTTTTACAGCCTTCTTCTTATTCTTGTAGAATGTTCAATTATTTCCGCATGGATAGAAACACCGATTTCGGTTTCCTATTGGATCATTAGATCTCCATTTTACAATGCCAACGTTTCTGAATCATTTATCAAAGGCACATTGCAATCTGCACTGCGTTCCCTTGTTGCCCCATTTTTCAAAGGTGTTATTTCGCTTCCTATTTTTGATGGCCTACTTTATTTTGCCAGACCCGTCAGGTCGGTTTATACCTCGTGAATTTCGGTACGGTTGTTGGTATTTCATTTCACCGGCCTGGCTTCTCGATTGGAATGATGTACGTGAATCGAATGAATTATCGACAGTCGCTCGTCCACTGCCCAGCCCGTATTTGAGCTTTGTTTCGGATTTTAACGAAAAGTCGGTTAATTTCACCGTGCAGCTGTAAGTAATTCTTTTTCCGGTCACGTCAGGCTGCGGGATCGAATTTTGTATGGGGAGCATTAAGGGTGGTGTTTATTGTACTGTGTTATTTAATTTAATCTACGCAATGCAGATCGTGGAAGTAGTAACGAGGAAACACATAGTAATAATCACGATAGTGTACATTGGAGAATTGGAAGCTTATAATTGGAAAGTTTTATCATTTAATTTGGAATTTGTGTTGCTTCGGATGCGATTGTATCCCTATTATGCGGTGGGTCAGCAATATTTATGTTGCATCGATTGTAAGACACGGTAATAAAATAAAACCAAGCTCCCGAAAGATAATTTTAGGTAAAAATGAAATTGACCCAACTTATGAATCACGCTCTTTCATCATTCGACTAGATTTACTTTCACAGACAATTAAAAGCCTACTTGAAAGCCGTACACCATATGAAACACTCAAGCATTAACTAAATAAAAAGTATAAAATCATGAAGCGAACGTGGAAACAAAGTCTGGCGAAAGTGTTGTATCTCGTCGACAGTTTTGTCGCCAGCTCAGGGCGCGTGGTAAAGCGCCTCGTCGCGCTGATAACTTCGTCCTAACAACACTCTTAACCATTCTACGCGGGGAACGAAACTTGTGAATCCAGTTGCTTGAGCTCCCCTCGAAGCGGACAGAGGTTGCCTACGCTGACAATAGGTGATCCGGAGTAAGGTGCGAACTCAAGTAGCTAATTGAAGCAAACTCGAGTGTGTTAACAGAAACAGTCGTTTCGCCCGGTTTCACGCCCAACGCGGCTGTCAGAAGGCGCGTATCAACGTCACGCAAATGGTCCTTTTATGCGCGACAGGGGGGGGCGAAAGCGTTAATCCGAGTCGGTTTCCAGCTTCGGGAAAATTTATACGAACCTCGGCGAACGTAAACAACGGATCCTCGTTCATTGTTGAAGTAACCTCGTTACCGATGGAGAGGCGGCGCATAAAGATCGCATCCACCGAGAGCGATGGGGCCCTCTTGAAACTGCGACGGTCGATGCATTCGCTAGCTCGAGTGCGGCCCGCCTAATTATATTACTCTTTGAACTGCGCCCGGTGGATCTTTAGAACATTGAACCTCCGCGATACGCATCGTATCTACAGCGCGCCGGTGAATTATGCTTCGTTACAGCCGTCATTGTGTCGTGTTTCCGTGCCGCGAGGTCTCTGAATACACCCTTCGAAGACCGGCGGACGCAAGGTCCTGACCGAGGAGGAGAGAGGATCGTCAGCTTATACACCGCGGGGAAAAGGTCTGAAGGAGTTTCCAGAAGTTTCCACGGCCGGCTACGCGCGAACGTGGGCGTATCGAAGTACGGGGAACGAACTCCGGATCTCGTGCAACCTGGCGGAAAATGGCCCGACACATTGGAAATGAAAATACGCCCGGGCGTAATTGGGAAAGTAAGTTGGGAATCGCGACAGCGGAACGATCCTGGACGTCGTGTGAAACATCCGACAACTAAATCTTCGTGTTATAATTGATATTGATTGGTGCTCGGGCTGCTGGCCGATGCTTGCTATTGTTGTCTCGTCAAGTTGATCGATATTGCTGGGCGGGGTGATGTAGATGTTCATTGAATTGAATGAGCGATGCGGAAACGAAATGGTATGTGCCCTGTCCGTAAGTCATCAGACATTTCTTTTTCACGCTTTCGATATTGTGCTATGAAGGATCCTACATCGTGAAATACAAACAGCACTTGTTACTTGTTCATAATGTAGAGTGTAAAAAATAGGTAACTCGAATTGTATGTAAAGAATCCTACCAAAATATTTTATCAAAGATCAAACTGGAAAAACATGTATTTATGATTTAATAATCATTTTACTCCAAATGAGTAAGTGTCCAGTGACTTATGGACGACAGTGTAAATGTTGCAAGAACAATTTTTTTTCAGTGATGTGGTTATGATTAAGATAGTACTACTAAATTAATGAGTTAATACTACTAGATTAATGAATGCTATTAAGTTAAAATTTCATTAGCGACATAATTGTGAAGTAAAATATACATTATACAATACGATACACTCTAAAACACGAGTAACTTAAGACAAATTGCAAGTTCACTTAAGTAATTCATCATTCAACTGAGTAACTTGTAAGAAAAGCGTGCATTCATGCTTTAATAATCATTTTACTCCAAATGAGTAAGTGTCCAATAACTTATGGACGACAGTGTAAATGTAAGTGTACCAGAAACAATCTTTTTCAGTGATGTAACTACCATTAAGTTAATACTACTAAGTTAGTGAGTTAATACTACTAAATTAACGAGTGCTATTAAGTTAACATTTCATTAACGATATCATTGTGAAGTAAAATGTACATTATACAAAACATACACTATAAAACATGAGAAACTTAAGACAAATTGCAAATGCATAGTTCACTTAAGTAATTCATCATTCAACTTAGTAAGTTATAAGAAAAGCATGTATTCATGCTTTAATAATCATTTTCCTCAAAATGAGTAAGTGTCCAGTGACTTATGGACGACAGTGTAAATGTAAATGTTGCAGGAACAATTTTTTTCAGTGATGTAGTTATGATTAAGATAGTACTACTAAATTAGTGAGTTAATACTACTAAATTAACGAGTGCTATTAAGTTAACATTTCATTAACGACATAATTGTGAAGTAAAATATACATTATACAATACGATACACTATAAAACACGAGTAACTTAAGACAAATTGCAAGTTCACTTAAGTAATTCATCATTCAACTGAGTAACTTGTAAGAAAAGCGTGCATTCATGCTTTAATAATCATTTTACTCCAAATGAGTAAGTGTCCAGTAACTTATGGACGACAGTGTAAATGTAAGTGTACCAAAAACAATCTTTTTCAGTGATGTAACTACTATTAAGCTAGTACTACTAAGTTATGAGTGCTATTAAGTTGAGATTTCATTAACGACATTAATGTTCAGTAAAATATACATTATACAAAACGATACACTATAAAACACGAGTAACTTAAGACAAATTAAATTCACTGAAGTAATTCATCATTCGCTTGAGTAACTTATATTGCCGGGCCACAGTATTTTCCATTTCAATTTCACATGAACACAAATAAACAGATGGACCAAAATAGTTGTTCCATAGTGCATCTGCACTTTCTATTTTGCACGCCACTTATACCTATTCGTCAAGAGCTCTCGTCCAGAACCATTTATAGTAGCAAGTTGCTTTGATCACCGGAGCGGTGCACGATTAAGTACTCCACTTAAAACGACAAACTAGCTGACAGAAAGGATTTAACTTATTTTTGCTCCCTGAAGTGCGTATTATTTCCATAACATCCCACTGCCTTTTGAAACTCCCCCAGTAATGTCAACCAACTTGGTTCCGCGATCGTTAAGTTGCCTAGCGATTTTTAACGAATCGTTGCGGTCGCGGAAGAGGAACCTCCGCGGCCTGCTTATTCCGAACGATTTCCAGAGGAGACCGCTTGAAAACAAACTCGAAGCTACTCCGGGAAATCGAGCCTGCGAGCGAATCTTATAATATCTCACTTTTAATTCCACTTGAATAGAAGACTTGTTGAACGTTCGCGTGACGGTGCACAGAACGTTCCCAACCGATACGATCCGCGAAGTGGCGTCCCCGTCTGCAGATCTTTCGAGCGCGCGCGGTTCCGTTCGTGAAATCTACGGGAAAAGGGAATAACGTTTCGTCCCATTAGGTTAGGTTAGGTTAGAGACCTTAACTGATTCCGATGTTTATACCAAGGTTTTGTTTAAAGATGGTTGTCTTTAAAAGAAATAGTAACACTTTTCTCAGAATAATGTGTAAACTTGAAGAAAATGATAATTTCATTTAAAGAAGTTAATTTCTTCAAGCATGAAACAATGAAGATTACATTCATGCCCTGAACTGCTAATAATAATAGGAGATGGATCATTTCGTCGCCCGGTGATTTTATAACACAAAAGTTTCCAATCGAAATGTTTTATTTTATAAAGTGACAAATACTTCTTCTTCAGAATAAACAGAAAATAATCACATAGATCGAAAATCCAGTTTTACCATAATTATCGATTCATCTACGATTCGCCTCTATCTGCCAGCCTGCTTTATTTGCCATTTCCGTAACGAACCAGCAGCAGGTTCACGCGCGGAAGCTCGGCGATATTCCACTCGGCGCGCATTACCAGGCCGGTACACTCAAAGGGAATAATGAAGCCGTGTTTTAGCAACGATGGAACAGTGTACGCTATTCTTTTCGCCTGTCCGGATAATTATGACGAATTGTTGCTGCAGTCTACGTCGAATTCCGGCCTCCGTGGCGATGCAGTTTCGCAAACTGCCACATTCCCGGGCGCACCCGCCTTTATTGGATTAAAATGCAATAAAACTCAATTAACACGTGCACGGGCTCCGAATTATTGTCCGACCTTTCGGCGCGCCGCTCCCATTTCTCCAGCCGTTCTAATCTACTTACGGCTCGTGTCATCCGCGACCAGAAACGAAATCGCGCCCCGATACACGGGGAAGTGTGACTAACGAAGCGGGTAATGCACTGCGCACCGATGATCGTCGACGATCATGATGCGAACGTGGCCTTTCAATCGCTAATTCATCGCTTTGTTCGACATTCACCCACCGCGCGGGATTAATAAGTTTGCATTTATAACGCTAACGGTTGATGGGCACTTGCGATTTCAATTTAAAGTGGTATTAGGATGCTGTGAAGGGAATTTTTTTAGATCAAAAACGCTTGAAAGTACATTGTTTAGATAACAGAATGCTAGGATCACAGATATTGCGTGCAAGACATATCTTGGGTAATGAATACTCAGGTGCAAGGAATTCTACTTTGCAATAATACAGTCAATAGTAGATATCAGAAGAAAGTAAAACGGAAAATGCAAAACACAAAACACTATCCCATGTGAGACTTTACGTTCGAGATAAAATAACTGCTAAATATTTGTTGAATACGTATATACACTATGTACATATGCGTGCACGTAGACTTAATTGTGGGGATTCCAGCGCATGGCTGACTATACGCTGACTTCGCTACTGCGGTGCGGAAAAGCATTGCTGCTACGCTATTTGATATATTCATAACCGTTGCCAATATGATTATTCTTTTTGCATCATTCGCACTACATATCGTCTGAATAAAGAATGACATATGAATAATCTTTATATCACACTAAAAGCATCTACTTCTTTCAAAAACGAAGCTTGCTATGAAAAAAAATCTTACCCTTCATTCTCGACACGCTCTTTAATACATACAAAGTCTCCTTCCTCCCCTTGCACCGCCATTTGCATCGCACTCTAACCGCATATGATACAGTGAAATTTAAATTTCGCCAGTATAATATTAACAAAAATTTGCCTTCTCCTTGATCCGACGCATGCCGGGCTGTACGTAAAATTTCCGACGGTCGTTTCGTTTGCGACCACTACACGCTAGCGGGCATCTACGACCATCTATTATGCAGGAGCCCCTGTACATTATTTAGAGCACACCTGGAGAGGCAGAAACGGTGAGCGCTACTGTCGTCCGAATTTAATGGCCATCCTACCTCCGCGACTCTCGGCTGGCACGTTAAAGTGGAGTGGTTCCCTCTCGACGGTGGCCGGCCCGTGGCCCTGAATTAGATATCATATTCATCGTGGCGTTTGTAAGCAGCGTCACCGTAACGCGCCCTAACAGCACGAATCCGTTATTCGGCCGGGAGGGAACGATTGCAAGGCTGGAGATAGAAGGGACGCGAAACGTCGAAGATGGAAAACGGGGCGAAAGCAGGTCGAGGATCGGGAGGATGAAAGCGCGGGTGGTGCACAGCCACCGGCTGCTCGTGGTAACGCCTCACTCGAGGATCCGGCTGGAAAGTTTTCGTCCCCTTTCGTCCTTCGGCGAGAACGTTAAATCCGGGGGAAATCTGGCGGCTCGCCAATGATCGCGCACGGCCGACGGGAGGACGCGCGAAAGTGCTCTCGCGAACTTAACTGCTCGGCAATTTCGAGGCCCGTCCCTTCTGACCCTCTCTCTTGAGAAAAGATTTTTCCACTCGCCAGGACGGAAGGCGAGATATAATCCGCTCCAACCTCCCTCGCAATGGCGAGATGCTTCTCACTTTGTTTCGTTATGGTTTCCTCCTTCTTCGATTCCGTCGATCTTCCCTATTCGCGGCGGTAGAGTGCTGCCGATGCCTCGTTCAACGAGCCCGCATAAATTCCTTGGTAAATAATCGGAAATTTAATTATTCCGCAGGGGCAGGCATCCGCGGCTCGATTCGCAACACCTGGAGAAACGAACGCCCTTGCCAGACGTTATTAAATTTTTAATGCCGACCTCGCCGGGGAAATAAAGCGGATTGCTTATTCGATTTCCTTTGATCGTCAATAATTTAGAACCAGCTGAACGCACGCTGCACGTGTTTCATTGAACTTGTGATGGTATTAGGTAAATAATTATAGAAACGACGCTTTCGTGTTTGCTTAAATTTATCTTCGCAGTATAGGTAATTGTAAAAATACTGTCTCAAGCTAATATAATATTGCACTTCCAAAATAAAGTTATAATGAAACGGAAGCGCACAGTAAAATGAAAGGGTTACTCAAGATTCAATAAAAAAAATAACTCGATTATTATTTATCCTTTTAATCGTCGTTTCTTCAATTGTTTGAACACGTACCTCTGTCGCAATGTTTTCACCCCTTTTTATAATATTCATTTTGCATTTTTTGAGCTCGATACAAACGTGTGTACTGCTCATATTATTTCACCAACAACTTAGTATTCTTCTCCATATAAAGTCATTCATCAGTGAACGCATTCGACATGGTCGAGATCAGTGTATTTTGCCACTTGTACCGAGTCAATTCCTTTCATACCTAGTCCAGGTATCTCATTAGCCAAAGGGGAGCACGTGAGAATTCGCGACTAATGCGGAAGATCCCAAGGCCCGGCGTGAAGGCAGTAATTCAAACTTATCCAACGATCAGATAACGCTTCACGGAAACACGTACCTTTCAGCCCTTATCACGTAAGAACCGGAGCCACCCCGAATAGGATAGGTACAAATTTACCCAGCATTCCACGAATCTGTGACAAGGATCTAAACACGCTTTTGCTCGAAACGATGTTTGCAGAGGCGTCGGCGACAGATACACACCTGAATTCCTTCGTCACGTAACAACACCTGATTCGCCCGTTATCTCTCGACACTGAGCTGGGACAATTTCGGCGAGAACGAATCCCACTGGACAGATGTATGATAACTAAATCAGATATACATATTTACAGAATTATTATTATGTACGTTTCATCGAGAAATAAAACACATTGCGAATGGGGATAATGTTAACATTTTTAGAAATCTTTCAATAAAATATCACCTAGATACAATATCTACACTAGGTCTTAGGAAAACTCGACGATTAGGCTCGAAATGGTTCTTTCGTCTGGAATATGATTGACTCGTTCTACTAGTTTACCGTTCATATAACACTCGGCTTTCGTTTGATTTAAGGGATCAATGTGAACTGAATAGTTTTAGTAATTCGAGATGATGTGCAGTAAACTGCGATTGTATTTTATGAATTCCGAAAAAAAAGACACAAATGTAACCATTTGTGAGGAAAGCATTTGTTCTGAAAGATATTTAGCAAATAAGTTTAGTTTCATTTCTGACAAGTTTCGTGCCAGTGATCTGGATCCGAAATATGTAAACCTCGACCTGGCGAACTATCGTCAACAGAAACCAACGTTCAACAAAGAAACCCATTGAAATCGCCATTTTTCTTTAACAAAAAAGGCTGCCTCACGCATCGTGTACAAACAGCGATGCTGCCCGGTACGATATAAAACAGCACAAATCTGTGACCAACCTAACCAGCCCCCTTCTGGCCAACGAGAAACGTTGCCCATCGGCTGACAAATATTTTCCCAGGCCGCCGGATTAAAGTCTGTATCTCCGGGCAAGGAAACCGCCGCTGCGTAACGTTATTTCACGTCGGGAACGAGGCAGATAGAACCTCCTGGCATCGTTCCTACGAACGTTTACCTTCCGAGATGCCGCGCGGAATAAAATGCGCAATTAAACTTTCAAAATCTCGGCGAATCGAGGGGCGACGGAGAGGGTGGTCTTCGCCCTGAACGAACGTTCCCGCGGCTCAGCCGGAAGGGCCGGATGGTGGTGTATAAGCTCGCGTTTTCCGGTTTTGTCGCGGGAACTCCGAACGCAGTATAGTTACGTCGTTAGAGTCAGTTTCGTGTGGGTGGGGGGGGGGGCGGGGGGGGGGGGGTGGCTGAGACGTCGACGGCGGAAACAACAACGGATGGGGGGGTGGGGGTGGCGGCGAAAGTGGCCGGTCAGCGAGAAGGAGAGAACGTTGGTCGCAGCGGGCAAAATCGGCGACCAGGCGTCGCTCGTGGGACGACTCGACTTCGTTGCTCGACCCTCGGCTCGTACAACGATGCTATCTGCGCTATTATTGGGCTGACGCGCCACACGCTAGACTATTCTCGATCTCCATCCCTCTCCCTCCCCCCCCCCCCCCCGTATATTACCAGACAAGAACAAAGTGCACGCATCCGACTGTGCAGTGATAATCGGCAATCATTGCCGTATCGCGATACGCGTGCTCGATCACTGCGAAATGCGTCACGAACAGTCAGTGCTTTTGATCGATGCTTCCGCTTGTTCAGCCGACTCGCAAATTGTTCGCTCCGGTATTTTCCATTCATTTCTCGTTAGTAATTGCTCCTTTGGGAGATGGGGATAATTGACTCGGGGGTGAAAGGTTGCTGAAAATGTTTCTCTTTTTTTCGGCACGGGAATCGTACTACAGTTCTACTTTCTAAAGTTATATATAAGATTGTACGTACTGCGAATTAGAAATAGTTAGGTCCTGTGGCTGGGTCTCGTGATTTTTCTAGATAAACAACAACCTCGATGTTATGTAAAATGAAAGATAAAGGGGCGAGCAACAAAGTGATTCTGTTATGAAATCGAATGCCCACTGCTGTGTGATTTTATGAAATGAAAAGGATAGGAAAATAATAGAAAAATTTCACAGAATGTTATTTATATGGAACTGCATGTTTACATAAGATGAATTTTATTAATCAGTTGTGCGATATGTTTGTTGCCGCAGTTTTGTACTCACGCAGTTCGTCTGCGCTAATACATAATACATACAGTTGCAGCAAAAGCGATATACATGTAGTGAATCATACACAAAAATGCGAAAGGAATAATTAATTTGCATTTAATACAGATGCATACGACGCGCTTGACTCCAGACAAACATAACTTTATTCGACAAATTCGGTACAATGTATGTCGAAGCAAAATGTTTATTCAGTAACTGCGGAACGTTGCATTGAATCTGTACGAGACTGCGAGGCTAAATCAATATGCATTGCTACATGCGTAATCGAGCCTTCTGTTATCGCCGTAAACGATCATAAATAATAATGCGGTATCGTGCTCCATGGCAAGTTGGCGTAACTCGGTTTCGCGGCTTTGCAGTAAACCTTTTTTCAGAGGTAAGCGTTCCTCGAGTAACGGGGTGAGATTGGGATCAGTGTCGCGAGGTGACACTGATAGTTTATCGTAACGCTGAACCGTCTTGTAAAAGCTGCATCTAAGCTTTCAGACCGCTCTCTGGAGATATGGGACAAGCCATTCTCGGCCTGTTGCGTTAAAAGCCATGTCCTCTTGTAAGAACTTCAGCCACTCGCCGTCAACTCGAGCTGTTCATAAAATATGAAACAGCCGCGGGATTGAAAATTTAAATACAGCCGCTCGTCGTTTCGCTATTTTATAAGCACTAATACGTATGCACGGTGTTTTATAATCATGAAAGTCTAATGGATATTTATTCTGCTATTAGATGTGTCGCTACTTAGATATGCAACTCAACAATTTTATCATAAAAATTCTTGAAAACGTTACGATAAGCAGAATTTAACCTGCACAATATTATTGTATCGAGGAACAAGGGAACATCGAGGCATCTTTACAATTATTTATAGACCTCTCACGAATTGACCTGCCATTTCTAGATTAATATCATAATCAATTTTTCATTTATAGCAAGACAACGATGTATTTTATTAATCTCCTACTGAATTTTCCACACGTTAATTTATAACTAGTCTGTCAAACTGTGTTCATTGTTCATATTCTTATATGTGCGGTTGTACTTTTTCACCCATTTAAAATAAAGTGCTGCACTCGAGACCAATTGGATCACGCCTGACTAAATCCATCGATCGAACGGAACGTGACTATGCTCGACCAAATTCACTTGTCAAATCGGATGTGATTAAACGTAGGCATTCGTGATTTCCTCTTCGTTGTTCGTTCAGCCGCTCACTGGAATGTAGCCTTTCGTCGGTGGAAATAAATTAAACATTTCTTCTTGGCGCGGAAAGTAATATCAACCATTTCATAATTTCATGATGGTATTCAATTTTCGTTTTACAGAAACATTATTAATTTCTTGTAGAAATAAGTTCTAAACAGTTTGCAGACTAGCCAATCACAGAAATATTAACATCTATCATTCTTTAAAAACATTGAATATTGTCATCTTGTGCAATCTACCCATATGAGATATTGTTCATTAAATAATTAAATCATTAAATCAATCCATTATAACATTACAAATTGTTCAACAAATTTCACCAGAATATAATACAAATTCGAGACTTGCCATTTCCTAGTTCAACAAAACGTTATTTCTCCATTTAAATATCGAAATCATTTCACCGGTTTGCCACCTCGAATTTTCAACATTTCCGTTGAGGAATCCAAGATTGGCATAGAATGCCAGGCACTCGCCAGAGAACTATTCTGAATAGCCCCAAATCGAATTCACGTTTGCGCTTAAGTCCATGCCGGCAGATTCTCGTTGTCATCGTCACGCATTCACCGCGAGATTCGTTAACTCGATGATAGTCCGACAGAAGTCCGCGCGGAGCAACAGAGATCCTTCTTACGATTCCCCGCGAGAAATCGCCGCGAATTTCTGTCGCTGTGCGACTATCGTCATTTACCCACGACAATTCTAGCTGCGGTGTAAAAGGATCGCGTAATACGGTTCGAGGGCGCTTGACTCGAATTCGCGCGGCTCGGTTCCTCATTATAGCCCTTCGCGCACCGACGGTGAAAATTGGGTTATTAAATATGCTTTTCGATCGACAACAGCTTCGACAATTATTCATACGTTTGATCAGCTTGTCAGCAACCCTCATGAATGTTTGCGACGACGCTCGGATTGGACCGTGTTGTTCGGGGAACTCGCTGATACGGTGAATCGTGCTTCAATTTTGTACGAGTAATCAAACGTCACCCTGATGCTTGTACGATTTTTAATTATCATCATTGATATGCAGTTTATGATAGACCTTGTTTATTCAATTGAGTTTAACCAGCGGCAATTGGTCTCATTGCCATCCCTAACCGCATTCCCCCCCAATTTCTTAACAGTTTGAAGAGTAACAACCGCGCAGTTCGTCGACGTACCTTGTGATCAAAAAGTAGCCGGAATTTGTCCGTAAAACGAAAACGTTTCAATTATTCATCGATGTTTATTTTGTTCCCTTCAAAGTAATCTCCATCGCAAGCAATACACATATTCCAACGCTTCTTCCAATCTTCAAAACACTTTTTCGTAGGCCGATTTTGGGATCGCGTTCAGCTCCTTCTGCGAATTCTCCTTTAATCGCCTCAATCGTCTGAAAACGCTTTCCGCGAAGTGGTAATTTGAGTCTTGGTAACAGGAAAAAGTCGCGTGTGGCCGCGTCAGGTGAATACGGAGATTTCGGAACGGTATTAACGTTGTTTTTGGTCAAATAGTCGCGTACAAGGTGAGATGTGTGAGCCGGTGCATTGTCGTGGTGAAGAAACCGCGAGTTGTTTCTCCGCAATTCTGGCCTCCTGCGGCGAACATTCTCCCTCGAACGATTCAATACGCTCACATAATACTCCTTATTAAAACGGTCAACAGAACCTTGATTTTGGATCGACTTTGTCGTGGCGTTTTGGGTTTTGTCACGTCTGAGAAGCGCCATTCCGATGATTGTCGGTTCGTTCCGATGTCATATTCGTAGACCCATGTCTCATCACCGATGATAACACCTTCGATAACATTTTGGCCCAAAGAAAGCATTTCCTTAGCGACAGCAACGCGATGCTCTTTCTGCAAAACATACAGCACTCTCGGCACAAGCCGCGCTTCAACTCGTCTCATGCCCAAGACATCGTGCACAACGCTCTGCACCGATCCGAACGAGACATCAATATCGGCTGCTATCTCCCTGATGCTCGCACGACGATTTTCGAGCACAACTTTCTTAACTTTGTCGATGTTTTCGTTAGCCACAGAGGTAGATGAACGACCGGAACGAGGCAAATCAGCCACCACAGTGCGGCCCTCTTTTAACTTCTTGTACCACTCGTATGCTTGTCTTTTCGACATTGTCGAGCCTCCGTAGGCTGTCGTTAACATTTTCAACGCTTCCGCCCATGATATTTTGGTAGAAACACAAAAATTTCAGGCAGACCGCTCAATTAAATTCGACATAGCGTAATTCGCAGAGTACACCAAACAATGACTTGTTTACAAGGCTATTACATACAAACTATCTGACAGATTGCGCTTAAAATTGACATGTAAACAACTGAGAGATGTACCAGCTTAGAAAAAAACAATGATTTCGACAATATCTCAAGCGAGGTTCGTTTAAATGAGAAATTCCGGACACTTTTTGATCACAAGGTATTTCGGGCGAGCAGTGTAGAATCGAGGCTGCGAGGAGTACGCGGAGAAATAATGCCCGACAGACTGGCAGGCAACGGGGCCCTCGTTAGGGACTCGATCGATTCCCAGCTCGATCCGTTGGCCCACCCTCCCTGTGGTACGATCATTTTTCACTTATACAGCTCCCGGCAGCTCGCGGCGCTATAAACGTACCTCGTTAACGTGATTCTTCGTGCATGTCACCGTTATAACATTGCAGCCTAACTAGCTACCCCGAGCGTTTTTTCGGCTCGCATAAACACGCCGGAATACATTATTCGGGGGTTGGTCGTCGGGTCGTTCGTCGAACGACGTACGAGCGAAATAATTTCACAAATTGCCGGGGAACGCTCAGTGGACGCAGACGTGAAAAACGTGGAAAAAGAGTGCCGACTAACAGGCGGAAAGGGCAATGAAGGAAACGTCGACGAGTATGATTAGCGGACGAAAAACAAAGTTGGAAATGCGATAGAAATGCAGCACGTTTTTTAAAACGCCTAGAAATCGAATGTTTTGTTGAATTATTATTATGCATTTGTCTAGAGAATGGTCCATTGTACAGTGTATAACGATTTCAAAGTAAGATTTTTATAAATAAACGTAGAGCGGGTGGAATAGAAGTTCCTTACTACTACGCGGGTGAGATGGTCTCGTGAAATTAATCCCCAATAACTGTTCTTATTGAAGAAAGTGTTTTATTAACAAAATAAAAATGATTTCCTATTATTAATGTCGTTATTGTAAATTAGAAAAGAAACGTATGAAAAGAAAGATCCTAGTCTTTCATAGAAAAAACAATGAAAGGTATATTCTGCATATTATTAATATAGTTATATCTAGCGCAGTATTATAAACAATACGGTCCATCTGTACCGAAAATCGTGTGACACACGAGGGTAAGTCAAAAATTATCTACACTTTTTATTCTACAATTTATTTACATGAAACGAGGGTTTCATTATGCATATCATTTTTCTACGTAATATCCCACCTTCTCAATGCACTTTGCTCAACGGTCAACAAGCTTGCGTATTCGTTGCAAATAAAAGGTTTTCGGTTGGTCGTGAAGCCACTTTTGCACCGCATTTTGTTGATGGTCACCCTGCTCCCTCTTTATGCGTTACACTTGTTCGGCCACTTTTAAGCTTCTCGATCCACGAAAACACAGGTTTACGCGATAACGCGCTTTCCCCATATCGCGATGATAGTCTACGATGAATTTCTGAACCTTTGACACCCTCCGACCAGAGGAATCGGATCACTGCTCGTCGTTCCTCTTTGGCGCAAACTTCTAATGGAGCGGCCATGATCTATCTGCACCAGAAGGAAGGGAAATGGCGAACTTAGGATCAAACTTTCGTAGCATTACCGCAACAGTGTAACAATAAAATAAGCGAGGACAGAAGTCAGTGTGCACAATGTAAGAACAATTATGTCAAAAGTGTAGATAATTTTTAACAATAACTAAAAGTGATCTTTGCAAATTAGAATTATATGGTCAAATGTTAGAATAAAGTCTACTGTATAAAAGTAATGATATTTACTCCAACAAGGAGTTATTCTACGTCCTATGACTAATGAAAGAAATTTCTGTGCCTATCAGATGTTAAGATATCGACTTTCGACGCAATTAAATAAAACTTTTGTGAGACACCAAGAGTTTAGTTCCTTGTTGCAATTGAAACAATGGAATATCGATGCATCGCGCACTTTTAGTGCATAATTTCGAAATTATAATGTGTCGACCGTCTCTCCCGTCCATCTCTACCGAGCTTACCCTACAACAACGACAAAAAAAGGATTCAGAGAGAGACATTTCCTTCTTGAACATCTGACCAGTTCCCTCCGCCATCGGCCGTGATCGATGTTCGGCAGGACAACCGATTCGATTAATTCGAATACATTCATGCGAACTCGCGAGTACACTGAATACACCGAAAAAATGATTGCAATTAAAATCGGCGATTAGCCGGCGGGTCGTGACTGTGCGTCAGGGATACGCGGCAGCCGCGCTCCTGGCGGAAACCGTGGACCGCGCACCCACCCGCGGCCTGTAATCGAGACCGTCCCGTACACCAGTCGACGTTAAAAATGCACGGGACTGCGAAATTGCATCGGAACAATAGCCGTTGCGGCGCGCACAAATGGTCCGTGGAGATTGCAATTGGCCCGCGCCAATAACAGACCGGTTTTGAAAAGGCACCCTCCGCGCCGACATCGTCGTTTTGAATACTTATTACGGGGCCGAGAGCGTTTTCCGCCGGCTGACCCGCCGGTAATGCTCCGTCACTGTTTTGTCGATCAACACGGTTGCGAAACGGGTACAGACAGACGCGACAGCTGTGATCGTTCACGGTTTTCTGACGTCCACTTTGTGCTCGCGTGACGCGTGTACATTCACGCAGCCAGATTTAGCAACGCGGTCCCGCGTTCCGATAAAATCGCACGATCCGTGTCATCGCTGAAGGGCTCGGTCAATGACGGGGCGTTGAAGAGAAGCGTTGGTAATTGTAAAAGGAAACTCGCATTTATACACCGAATCGATTAATATTCTCTAATTGACGCTTTTACTGTTCTCCAACGTCCGTTTCTGCTTTTTTTTTCGTACTTTGCTCCACGGTTTCGAGGCCAGCAGCTCGTAGAAAGACTTGTTCCGATCGTAGCGGGCAGCAGGCGCGAAAAGAATAATAACAATTATTGCGATCCGGTCCATTCTGATTTATGACGGTCATTAGGTCCGCCGCTATTTTCCGTCGCTTCCCCAAGGGCGAGGGGGCGCGGGGCGAATCGGTTATTTG
This sequence comes from Holcopasites calliopsidis, assembly GCA_023838395.1. NCBI lineage: Eukaryota > Metazoa > Arthropoda > Insecta > Hymenoptera > Apidae > Holcopasites > Holcopasites calliopsidis. The sequence goes on from JALHAQ010000001.1 coordinate 56,342, forward strand.
CGCGACGCTCGAGATAAATGCGACGATGGCGGGGCCGAAAGAAGAGCAAGCCAAAGTGGATATTAGATGCCAGAAGTCCGTATTAATAATTAATGCCCCGTAACGACCGTGTCTTGAAAGTCAAAGGGACCCAGACCCTTCTTCTCCGTAGCGACAACGCCGTTCGCGTAAGGAAAAAAAATGGGGGAGGGGGAAGACAGCGGCGGCGGAGGAAGAAGCGAAGGAAGAAGACGAGGGTGAGATGGTGGACGGCGGAGAAAGGAGAAGCTTGAACAAACAAAGCGCGCGGACCGTGCGCACCCGGCTACTTATCTCGACGCGGAAACAAGAAAGACCGACTCGACAGCTCGGCAATGACCCAGCTTTATGAATGCGCGAACGAAAGTACGCTCCTCCGCGACTGCCGCCCGAATTTCTCGTATCTTCCGGGCCCTCGTCGCGACTTGGCTTCTTTCCATTCCCTCGGATATTCGTTCTCTTTGTCGCAGATGTTCCTAATTTTCGCGCGTCCGTTAGGGGGTTGAAAAGAAAGAGAGAGAGAAAAAAAGGAGGAAGACGCGAAGGAGCGTCGAGATGGAATACAGCCGGCTGCGAGCTCGCCAAATACGATCTATGGAAGCGTTTATTACGCGGTGGGCTAGTTATCGATCGAAAGCGTGGGAAAGAAACCTTTTTTTTTTTTTAATTGCACAAGTTTTCGAGGAAGAAGAGCCTGTGGTGGAACTGATCGTTGTAATATCATACGGTGCAGAGACGAATTCGTGTGATTGCAGAATGCTTATGGATTCAACTTGTGGAACTGCAACCTCGAAACAAATAAACAATTGTTCGTTTAAAGCAAATGGCGTAACGTGTGGTTTGCAGACCTTTGAAATTAAAGCGCACATTTGCAGTACAGATTATTATTGGTTTTAAGTGTATTATATTGCAATTAACCGCAGTAACCCGTCGGGTGGTATAAATACAATATTCTAATTAAGTCAAATAATATTCAGCATATCAGTTGCAGTTACAGTGCACCAATTAATATTTCAATTTTATGTATAATTGTGAGCCATGATTGCATGACCATCTGTGTCTGGTTCACGAAATATATATCGTCACTTTATTAATTTAGGAAACATCTCATATGTTTATATCTACGATATATGACGTGAATCTTTTTTCTTAATTAACAAGTAATTCATTCCAATGTAACTACTTCAACGCTAAAGCATTGAAATTGTATTTAATGTCATTGCATAAATGTAGGTCTGATCAATCTCTTTAGAAGTAAAATACAATTTCCTTTCTACAAAGAATCCATAACTAAATGATTTATCATAACCGATTGGAGTCCAATTCAAAACAACTTTTATCAATTTTCTTTTAGCATTTCTTTGAGATATGTCGTATCACTCTTTCGATCACCACAGAATCGATAAGGATGAACCGTCACGTGCTGCTCGAATATTATCGCCTGCTCCAAATTCATAGGTGAAATTATGCTACGATTTCCGGCTGCGTCCCTCGTGAATCATGGTTACCTTTTCGGGATCGTCCAATAACATCGCGAGGGCGGCAGAAGACGTGGCGTTGTTCGCGAGATTACTCACGTTTTCGTAACCTCCAGATAGCTGTTGGCGTCGATCCCTGCTGTCATTTGGGCCAACGGTAAGCCCCTATCGATAATGCAAACGGTTTCCATAGGGCGCCCTGGGAAATCGGATTAACGAATGCGGCTAAAAGATCGCTTTCAAATCTCCTACATAATGAATCGTGTGATGTATTAAAAAATGCTTTGCTTCCCGTGCTCGGGAGGGTTGAATTGTCACTGAGAACCTTGCAGTGAAAACAAGGCCACTATAGAAGACAATTAACTTTATTGTTAAATACAGTGTTGTATTTTAAAGAATAACGAAAGGTTTCTGTTGATCCGTTTTAAAACGACAATTATGGTAATTACGATTCTCGCGGTAAAATTTTGATACCAGCAGTATCAATCGAGAGCAAAAGTAAAATTGATTAATAAAAAGTAGAATATCGTATCAATAGAGTTTATGCAATTATTAATATAAAATACTTCTGAAGAAAGTACATATAAAGAGGAGAAACTTGACAGGAATATTTGCTCCGATAATTTCTTGCTGTGCATTTAAAAAAGGCAGTTATTGTTAAGTAAGTGTTTAGTACTGATTACATGTTAATAATAAATACTAACTTAACACTTTGAACCAGAAGAGTGATTGTACAGATCAAAATCATGTTGCTCTGTACGAATACCGTTCGGATTCAGCTATAAAGCCAGTGTCGGCGGTATCATTGAGCTATACTACTGAGCGACGCCCACAAGCTACATATTTATCTACGAAAGCGGATGTGCAACATGTTTATTTATTAAACGGATCACGCAAAAGGGAGAATGACGCAAACGCATCGACCTGCAGTAAGATTGATTTTGCAATTAAATACCACCACTACTTCCCCCCGAGATTACTATTACTAAAGGAACGACGCGTCTATCCCCGGGGGTTAATGCATTTTTAATTGCGTATTATATTCTCTCGCGCGGAAGATGAATCTCACTGTTAACTGACCTCGCTACCTTTCCCCATGGAAACTACGTTTGAACGTGTTCTCAGTTATACATTATATGTTTCTAACTCCATGAAAAGGTGTACAATCGTCGTGGTCGATGCCGCTTGTCGTTCCACCTCGCCAAGCCGTTCGGTGGCCGAATTAATTGTCGCAGCTTTCGGCTGCGCAATAACGAACTTCGCGTAACGATCGTGAAAATGTTAATCGAGTCGCAAACTTTTCGACACAAACGCGCTGCTAAATTATTATCCTGTCCGGGGCTTTCCGCGTGGATTAACGCTGCGCGATTTCTGCAAAATGCAGGAGAAACGGCGGAACACTCGATGGCGAAACTCTGAACGAATGACAAATTTTTGTTCGAGACGCCGTCTGCAGATGAACGCGCGATTTGTTGTAACGAGTGCATACGGGTTTTGCCGATAGTAAATCCGTACATGGAAACGCGAAAACACACGGCGCTGACCTGAAAACTGGCATTCATCAGAAATATCTACGCTGTTAGCATGAACGTTGTTTGCTGCAAGTGTTGCGCCGATTTTTGCAAGGAAAATCGTTACTGTAAAATGTATTAACGTGCCGCAGCCACTCCGAGCTTTTCAATCAATTTTAAGGTATTACCTTCGTTTAGTCTTATTTCATTTTCAAATTATAAAAGAGGAAGTAATTAATTTTAGTGTTTCACTTGTAATAAAAACGGGATAGGTTTTTCTGTATTTGTCCCATCCTATAAAATTTCATATTTACAGAACAATGACAGTCAACTTTATTTTAAGTTTTAATACTTGATCATAACTGTCCATACGTATAATGCACTCGTACAATAAAGTTTTCCAAGCAACTATCAAAACATTTCAACCACGGCAAATTATCAAGGCAACTAATTTAATCTGTGAAATTAATGTAATCTGTGAGATTCACTTATCGTACCGCCAATTTTTTCTTGAAATTAGCTGTGAGATAAATATTCCACAATTTATGAAGAACAGATTTTGCCTGAGGACAGTAGCGTAGTTATCAAGGAAGATAATTCGCTGAATTTTAGTAATATTACTCTCATACTGCAGAATCAACACCCTCACTTTCCACCGCAATTATTTAATTTCCCCGTTTTGATCATTGTTTCACGAACGCAGTCGTATCGGCCGACATAATTAACAGGATAATATTAACGCACCGCCGTCGGAAATGAATTTTCCCGTCCGTAATCGTGTCATGAAATCGTTACACGATAAATTCGCGGCCGGCGAAACACTCGGATCGAGTCGCCGATATCCCTCGTCGGATTCACCGCCAGGGAATTAACTCTGTTCCGCATTAATTTGGGATTTCAACAAGTAACGACGTTAAAATTTCCAAAGCTCGCTCGGTTCACGCGCGAGCCTGTGTATAGAGCGTTCCTCTTCAACTTCGCGATTCTCTCCCGTCTGCGTTTCCTCGCTCTCGCTCCACCTGTAGGCTACCGGCGTTTCACCTGCCCGTATCCGGTGTCGAATATAAGCAGAAGCATTTAAATTAACGATCATTCCAGTCGCAGGCTCGCAAACTGGCCCCCTCGACGATTCTACGGTGCTCGTTTAATCGCCCCGGGCTGTTTGTTTCGCCGCCACTTGAAACAGTGTTAGTCCAACCGGCGTTCCCAGATCGCGGAACGGCGAACGCTGCTCGATAAAACAATGGCCCGGTTGGCATTAATTTAATTAATGATTTCAGACGCGTCGAACGTTCCGTGGGAAACGTGTCGGTGTTGGAAGTCGATGTTGCCGATACTTAAGGGTTCATCGCGAGAATCGCGGCTTCAATTAAAACGGGCGTTGCGATAAATTGATTGGCGGAAGACCGTGGATACTCTAAAATTAATGTTCTCGCGTTTTTCATACCGCTTCAAGAACACCGCTTCGTTTATAAAATGCTCCTCTCCTCAACTAGTTCACGCACAGATATACAAAACCAAATCATCATTTGTAAATAAAACGAGGAAGTACAGTTTCCTATCAGAATAATTAGCTACAAATTAAGAAAGATCCCGTCGTTGAGAGGAGATCTCCTAGCCGTTCTATGCTTTCGTAAAGAAGCTGCACCGATTGGAACCGCCTTGGGCCAATGGTGGAAGCGCGTTCGTAGAAAGATCGAAGGATGTTTGGAATGATAAGTATCCGATAACGAGCAGCGGCCGCGGCGTCTGAAGAAGAAACGGGGAGAAGGCCGATTAGCGGAACATTTCCTTTTGTACCTTTTGTAAAGGACAAACGTACAGCGTGAGCGTGTAGACTGCGGTGGATCGTGCGCTCGTTCGAGTATTCCGCTTCCCGTTAAACTAAATACGGACTTTTTACGGAGGGAGGGGTGGAATTGATGCAAGAAGGAACGCCTGCGTTGCAGTGGCTTCAGAGCGAAGGGTAGCAAACGAGCGTAATTAGACACCCTATCTCGCAACCTTGGCCAATCGTTCACCTCCCCCTCCATTGCACCTATTGTTGCGGGTATTTCTTCTCATCCCTCCCCCGCTGCCCTCCCTATTCGTCTCTTCCAGCCACGATGCATCAGGCAGTTGCATTATACCGGTCGGGGCGACCAGGCGGAGAGGAAACATTGTCAGAGCGCTAATGACGAAGGCATTCATCCCCCGCCGACGACCCTCGCTCGCCTGTACACGTCAGTTTCTTCTCTTAGCTTGTTCCTCTCCGATGCCCGCTTTGCTTGCCGTCCAATCGTGTCTGATGGCTAATTCCTGTGCGATCTCTCGAAACAAACGCGCGATAAAGTTTCATTGCTATCCCAGGGAAGCATCGATTCAGTTCGCCAAGATCTGATCAGGTGATGTAACACGTGGATCGATATTAAGTGCTAATTACCATATTCGTTGTATATAAAGCAGGGCTTTGGAAATTATTGACATCAGCTAGCGGAATGTCCAGTGAAAATTATAGGATCCCATTGAAGATCACGTCTAACTCACTTCTTTAAATACCTGTGATACTTTTCAAGATATTTAGCTGTTATCGTTTAAAAATACCTATTTGCTGCCATAGAAAAGTTAGCTTAAACAAAATACTGGGACAAAATATTCGGGCATGAAGTGTTGATAATAACTAGACTGCGGATGTTTATGCATGATAAATATGCAAAAAGCATATGACATATATGCACGAAAAATATGCACAATATTAAATATACATATTAATAAACTTAGACTTAGATTAGATTAAACTAAACTTCATATTAGTGAACTGCAAACACTTTTTCTTTTGATGACGTTAGTTGGTGGCGTTTATCGGTAAAAATAAAATTTGAACGCCGAAAACGGCCGCTTTATAAATGATGTTTTCGGTGCATATTTAAATTTGCTCAAGCATCGATGCGGCACATGCATCGGTTCTTCTACAAATTCAAAAATACGTGACATTTTTCTGAGTTCCATAAATCCTGTATTTCTTTGCCACATAGCACTTATTTTCCTTTTATTTTTCTCTCCGCAATCACCAGGGATGTTTTCTAATTGAACTATACATTGCATAGATATATTTCTGTTGAACGATCTAATGGTAAACCTACGGTTTCCAATTTCTGGATCGTAGCTGGCAAGGTGTATGAACGAACTTTTACAAACAATAAATTTTGCAGGGGTTCGTTTTGTTGAAGCAATTCTTGCGCGATCTTAATGGCAGCAGCATCTTTTTCTTTAAAGCTTAGAACTACCTATTAACATAGAGAATAAAATGTATGTAGCTTTATTCAAATCTGTTTAAGTTCATTTTACTATCTACGTTCTTACTATTTACGCATTCACTATTTTACTATTTATCATATGTTTCTAAACATAAATATGCAAAACATATGCATTATGCAAAAGGTGCGAAATAAAAAATATTCTTTTAAAAACCTCTAATTACGAAACGTATTTCTGTCCAGGTCTCGTTGTTTTATCTGTTTTCTATGAAACTCTGCACTTGCATAAACATCCGCACTCTAAAAAAAAAAATCAATAAACTGACTGAATGATACGAGCATTATAATAATGTTTTTAGCGAAAGCTTTTCACTAAATATTTCACTTAAAGTTCTCAGTATGGTTCTTCATCTTCTATGAAAAACGATATCTTGCAAGAAAAAAAATCTATAAGATGTCCCAATGCAGCCGTTCCACGACGAACATTTAGAAAAGAATAATTATTGTTATCGTAATAAAGATTGCAGTTACGGTGCAGCATTTTAGAAACAATGAAAAAGACGAATGATTACTTTTATCGTACTTCTTGTCTCGCTCTATTTACCCGGCGTCTCTCTGGTGCCTTCGATAATTTTTTGCACAGGCACGAATCGCTCGGTCCGAGTAAGAAAGAGGGACGGCGTTCGCTTGATTTCTGTAAGCTCTGCAATCAGTCGACGGTGAATAAAACTGAAGGAACAAGAAGGCTGATTATGGAACGAAGGAGGTAACGGGAAGGGAGAATCGAACAAAGAAGTTAGTCCCTTTCATTGCAGCGCCAACTGCTTGAAAGTTATACAGAATGCGCATTAAGCTCTGTGAGTTTGTAAACGCAATACAATGTTGCTTGTTTTTTTTTTGATTAAATTCCCATATTCTTTGTGTCAATAATATTCTTGTAATTTTGCGATTCGATTACTTGGATAGAAAGCAATCGTGAATACACGAAGCGTGGGCAAAAAAGGAATGTAACTAAATTAGCAGGGTAGCAAGAAGGAGCGTATTTAAAATTAGCATAGCGATGTCGTACTCTAACGATCGAATTAAATACTAATTCGTTCACACAACTTCCAAACTGTTTCATCGGAAAGTTAGCTAATCGCTTTACGTTAAATTAAAAGCGTTTCCAGTTTCCAGTCATGGTTCATCGGTAGGCCCCCGACAACCAAACTATAATATTGCAACCAGAATACTGCGGAGCTTTTAATTCATTACGGAACGCGTAAAATGTAAAACACTTTTCCAGGAGACCATTGCTAAGTTGCAATCGGTAAAGTCCATCGATGTTTGTGCTTTTAATTAACCCGCCCCCCTCCCCATATCAGGGATGTAAGCACAGATCCTTCCTATGAAGCGTAATATCTCAGAATGGTTGTCAACTTTATTTTACGTTTACAGCAACCCTAACTAAGGGATGATTAACCCTTAACAAACCACTACGCTTTTGAATCGCAACAGTAGCGTTCGATAGATGTGTAGCTGTTAAGCAGTGGTCGAAGGACTGAGAGCGGAAAATTATGGAACAGGGATTAGGAGAGCGTTTAGTCCTGGGCCTGCTAGGTAGCCTTACTGACGAGTTCTCTCTAGCAGGCCCAGGACGAAACGCTCTCCTTGCCTTAGACGTTGGGATAGTGAGGAATAGTCGCAGAATGTTTATACATATAGAACCTGATGTCGCCGAAAATCCTCAGCGTTGCATTAAAATACAGTAAATAACATGATATAAATGTATTTTTATAAAAGTCATATATATATATTATTATTCATTGCGGAAACTATTCTTTTAGTCCAATCCTTAAAGCCTTTTAAGACGTTACCATCGACCCCAGTTTGGGTAGCAATAATTCTGCAACGCTAAGTGCACGATCCCCGGCGAAACAGGAGATAACTGACCGTGGATCGTTGGCATTAAACGCTAAGAAAGAAAACTTTACGTCTTCGCGAGTTCACGCGAACACGGCTGGACGAGCGTTGCTCTGGCAGGCGGCCAGCTCGAGTATCTCTCGCGTATTTGGCAGAATTTGTCGTCGTTCCGCCTTTTCCCTTCCCTTTCATCCCTTTTGTCGCAATCTCCCCCTTCGTCCCCGCGACTGTCCCCTTCTGACCACTCGACACTTCGCTCCATAGGACTCGCTGCCGCGTCCCTCTTTAGATTCTACATACTTGACGCGTCCGGGTACGGATGTTTGGCTACGCGAAACGCTCTCGCGCGGCTCGGGTCGAATGTTTGATGGCGCTCTTCTGTTTAAACACGGGCCCAGACACGCGGACCGATGTCTTTGGATCAGAAACGGGCGAATTATTCTTCCGGAGAATCGGTCACGTCACGCGTGGACATTCACGGTCAACTCGCCGCGCGAACAAATGTTCCCGAAGGCTTTTATCTCATTGCGAAGCTTGATCGTGTTTGAAAAATGTTTGGGAAGATGTTTAAAGAATTCAAATTTGGGGGTGTGATCTACGTTACATGAGCTTCTCTGGTTGTTGATCGTACCGTTACATGGCCCATGTAATGTAAACACTGAATGTGAAATGGATTAAACAAATTTCGACAAAAAAATTTCCAATGGCGTTAATCAATGTTTATTTAAATCTTTACTATTTTTAATGCATATACATTTGCATTTGTACGATTTGGCACACTTACCTTTGCAATAATAAAGGTAAGACCGATGAATACAAAATATCAAAATCCTGGTACTTTTTAAAATACCTGATAAGCGAAATCATACTCTACTTAAGCTCTACCGTTTTTTGCTATATTCTGAAAAGTAGTTCCAGTAATACTAGACTGCGGATTTTTATGCAAATTCATATTTTTCAGAATATAGCAACAACGGTAGAGCTTAAGTAGAAAATAATTTCACCTATCAGGTGTTGTAAAAAGTATTATGATTTTGATATTTTGTATGTCTTTTCATATTACGCGCATTTTGTGCAATTTACCATCTTAAAATCTCCTATAAATGCATAAAAATCCGCAGTCTAATTGTTACTTCGACAATTTATTACTTTTTATTTATCTTCACCATAAACATTTGCAGCTCTAACATTACCGTCATTATTTTATCATGCAAAGCATCTTAAATGTCCTGCCACATTTTTGCACGTTTCAAGGGAAATGCAAGCAAAAGAAATTTTACTGCACCGTTTACCTTTTTCTGAATGTTGGTCTGTAAATCATGAGGCTACCTACATTTTCTCATTTAAATCGGATTTAATCTTCATGGGGCATGTATTCATGGACTTACCGTCCCAGCGTCGCAATGAATAATAGTCACCATTGCATTAATGTTGCTCCGGAGTTTCTGCAATATCCGGTGCAAACATTAATTGAATCGGACGTTCAATATTGGAGCAGCATAACTCACGACTCATCATGATATATCTTAAATACTTTAATCCTTTAAACAGGTAACACGTATCTTCACAGTATTACAATTTTATTTGAGTAGTCATTCCGAATACAAGAGCAACTGCATTTAACACTTCCCTGTGCAATTTCCTGAAACACATGTATTAGGTCTACCGAAAAGTTCTGTCCGTTCCGGTTACACCCACTTTCAACAAGTACGCGCATATTCGTGTGACGCGTATTTGGCTCTCCCTCTTTTTATCGCTGACAATGTATACACAGTGACGTCGCAGATGAACTGAAACGTAGATGACTTCTGTTAGTATTAAGGTGAGATGCAACCGTGTACCCATGGCTCTTGATAAAGTTCATTTACGCCATTATATTTTGTACGAATTCCAACAAGGAAGAAATGCTACAGAAGCGTGTAGAAATTTATTGAAAGTGTTTGGATGAAAGTACAGTTTCTAATAGAACATGTAGAAGATGGTTCGGAAAATGTCAAGTATGTAGATGATTTTGACCTTTCTGATGAGCCACGCTCTGAGCGACCGTCTTTGATCGATACCGTCAAGATCGTGTTAGAGTAAAATCCTTTTTCGACAACATCGGAGATCGCGGAAAGGCTTGATTCAGCTCAACAAACCATTTCGGACCATATTCGGGAAGTAGGATTTGTGTGGAAATATTCGAGATGCATGACGCATAAGTTAAGTGAGAAGCATTTGAGTGATCGAATCGTCATGTGCACATCTTTGCTTGCACGGAACAAAATCGAACCCTTCTTGGACCGGATCGTAACTGGGGATGAAAAGTGGATTACGTATGAAAACATCGTAAGGAAAGGGACATATTGGGAACCAGGAAAATGTGCCCCGTACACCTCTAAACCGAAGTTCAGCCTGAATAAGAGAATGCTGTGTATATGGTGAGACATTCGAGGACCAATACATTTTGAGCTGTTGAGACCAAACGAAAAGCGAAATTCGGAAAGGTACTGTCAACAATTGGATAAATTAAAAATAGCAGTTCAAGAAAAGAGGCCGGCGATGTTCAATAGGAAGGACATCATAGTACTTCGTGATAATGCCAGGTCACATGCTGCTTTGGGGACTCGTCAGAAAGTCGCAGAGCTAGGCTGGGAAATTCAGTCGCATCCGCCATACTCCCCGGACCTAGCGCCCTCCGATTATCACTTGTTCCTGTCCTTACAGAATTGTTTGCAGGGCAAAACATTCAAGAAGGAAGAAGATATCGGACAAGCACTGGTTCAATTTCTGGCCTCTAGAGATAAGGCATTTCTTAAAAATGGGATATACAAATTGCCATCACGTTGGCGAGAAGTCAAAAATAATGATGGCAATTATATTAGTCAATAAAGATTATTCAAGGTATGAAAAATGTATTCTTTTGTTTTATTCTAAAAATGGACAGAACTTTTCGATAGATCTAATGTTCTAATCATTTTTATAAGTCGTAGCGGTGCGTTGTCGAATAACCGTTGTTGCAGAAGTTGTTATTAAAAATGGCTGTACTTATAATTAGCTATTAGGGTTAATATTAAATATGATCCAGCTTAGTATCAACCGTGTGAATCGTAGTTTACTTCCGTCTGTCCGGAACCCGAACCAATTCCCGCATAAGTAGCGGAAATTATTGTGCGGGCCACAAATTGCCAAGGAAACTCTCTACACAGCATTCGATCGCGCGTCTGCTTCCAAATCGTTTCATTTTTCTCGTTCACCGATTCCGCCGTTCTTCCGTCGCGTAATATTATCCAGCCTCCTCGCCAATGGCGTCGCGCCCTCCGCGGGTTATTAAATTCGGCAATAGCGAAATCGCCGGAAGCACGATTTCTCACATAAGACCCGCTCGCAGTTGCAACGCGGCCACGCAATAAATTACGCCGTAATGTTTCCGCGGCTCGCCGTTTTAAGAAAGTTCTGCCAAGTCGGCGCAATAGAAAAACACCATAAATTCATATCGATTTCGGGGGACCGTCGTCATCGGCTGTACGGGCAACGACGATGCCCAAAAGAATCACAGATAAACATTTTATCGTGCTTTGAATATTTTCGATCCTCTTCGTGCCATTCTAATGAATCCAGTATTCTCCAGTTTTTCCTTTTAATAAATTCAGTAGTCCACGCGTGGATTATGATTATAACACAGCCCGTTCCTTTTTTTTAAATGCTTAGCGATTGGATGACGTCGAAAAACGCCCACTTTAGAATATGAATAAGTAGACGCAGCGAGCCCGAATTTTTAGAGATACACATCGATCTATCGGCGAAAACTGTTGTAGCGATCGCGAAAGAACTCCGCGACAAGTCAAATCGATCGTAACTGATCCTTAAAATACTTGGACAATGTATATGTCCTGACCACAGTGTAATTGTTCAAACCCCTCTCGACCTTCCTACAATTCCCACATCATCTGTCCATAGACACTTAAAGAACATGGGAATGATTACAAAGCTGGATGTATGGGTATCAGCTGACAGAACGGAACCGCGGTGATCGCGTGGCAGCGTGCATATCTTTGCTTGCACGCAACGATAAAGATCCGTTTTTAAACCATTTAGTGATTGGCGATGAAAAGTGGATTTCGTACGACAATCCCCAAAGAAAACGAACATGGGCCAGAAGAGGAGACCCACCGCAACGAGTCGCGAAACCAGGTCCGCACCCTCGGAAAGTTCTCCTCTCTGTATAGTGGGATTATCAAGGAATTCTATATTTTGAGCTTCTTCCAGCCGACGGGACAATTAATTCAGGCACTTACTGTGCTCAGTTAGAGAAATTGCAAGAAGCAACAAGAGTAAAAACGACCAAAACTGGCAAATCGGAATAGTGCGTTTTTTTTCATCACGATAATGCAAGACCACGTGTCGCACGAAACGTGCAAAAAAAATACGTGAATTCGTCTGGCAAATTTTATTACATCCACCATACTCTCCGGATATCGCTCCATCTGATTACCACCTATTTCGGTCAATGCGACATTTTTTTAGCAGGAAAAAGATTCCATAGTGTCGAATCCGTAAAAACAAACATAGAAAAGTATTTCAAGGAAAAACCACGGAAGTTTTCTAGCGATGGTATAACGTCTTTGCCAAAAGGATGGGAAGAGGTCCTGGAACGAGAGGGTGATTATATTTTTTCATAAACTTTGAAGGTCTGTTTCATACATTAATGTAAATAGCGGAGCAATACGCGGCACGAGCTGATGGGACGACCTAATACATGGATCCATAGCAATACGATTTTCGTTGCTCGTCCGCGAAATAGCAAGTTCCTGTTTCACGCAGACGAATTCACAAGCCATCGCTCTTTCGCAGCAGCCAGAAATTTTTTCCCAACACGCTTGCGCGCCGCATGTGCCTTCGTGCATTGAAGCTTCCGTAGAAATTCTATTTGTCACGCAGACGGAAGTTTTGATAACATCCTTCCGCTTGATTTTTACGTATTGTGACGCACAGCGGCGGCAACAACAAACAATTTTTTAGCCTCGCGTGCGACGCAATAATGGTATCCCGTTGAGCTTTCATTTTTCTTCCTTTTCACTAGTTTTCACTATTTTTACCAGTTTTTTTTTTTCGCAATGTTCGCTTGCCGGTAGCTGCGATTGAATCGCGCACGCATTTTAACGAACTTCCAACGACATTATTTCGCGTTAAAATGAAATCTTTTGTCGACGCGCAACGAAGTGCACGATATTAAAAGGAAAAATCCTATTTTCTTTCCCCCTCGTGTAACATCGTGCATTCCGGCCTGTTTCACATATTCGATGGACAATGCACACGGGAACGTCTTTGTTAGTTATTAAACAAGATTAATTTATCGCGTGAAAGAAAAATCGATATTAGTCTGGTAAATTGTTCCACGGATGTAATCCGGCTTTGTTAAATTTTCCCATTTTCGCTTTTCTTCATATTATTTCGCCCATTTACTTTTTCTTGAGGCTTTCCGCGTAGAAAAAAAAGAAGCGTACCGATAATTATTCCCCGCCACGCTTGGGGTTGCAGCTTTCGCGGAAATGACGCCCGCCAGATCGAACGGAAATGGAAATGAAATCGAGATTTGATTGAATAAAACTTGCTCGAAATTCAGTTTCGGCGGAACAACTTCCCGCGCGCTTTTTTTTTACGAGTTTGTTTTTGCGCAGCCGTGTAACACGTGGACGGAAACTTTCGTGATTAACGTTTAATGGTGCGAAAGCGCTTTTTCATAATTTCCTCGTCACGCAGATGGATGATGCTCTTGCTCCAATGAAGTAAGTGCAAGGAATATGTCTGCAACATTATTTATACAGCCTCCTGTTTACTATAATGTAAATTAATAAAACTGCAAAGGGAAAAATAGTCATTCCTTTTCGGCCTTAACAAATTCATCCCTGAGGATCTCCGAAGAATCGTGATTTAGAAGTAAATGAAGTTCGAATATGGTGCGGAGTATTAATATCGAATAATAATTAAGTTCGAATGAAGACATTGATGATTTCACACTGACGCAGCAAGAAGTAACGATCTCGCGCGTCGCTGCGCAACGTGAAACGGGCCAGACAGTAATTAGATGGCATTTCGTTGGGCATAAAGAACGTCCCGTCCCGCGGGAGGGAGCGGGGATGTCCCAAAGGAGAGGCAGCCGGAATCTACTCCGCTTATAGACGGTGATTTGTTGATCGATGTGGCTGGCAGGTGTGGTGCAATGCGGTTATCCCGTCTTCCCCCCCCCGGCCCGTCTTCTTCCTTTTTCCTTCCCGTTCGGCTTCCGCCCTCGGAGGGCTCTGGCCATGTCCGGAAACGACGTCGTCGGGAAAGAAGGAGGAACGCGCGGCAAACCGACGGTTTCATTGGTTACCGTGAATTTTAGCGTAATTGAACTATCGATACGGACACGAGGATGCCCACGAAAGTTCGTAGCCGGAGCCACAGTTGCGCCTAACGTTCGACCGCGAACAAAGCAGGGTTAATTCCGTGGTATCGATCAAGAGCTCTCGAGCGGCAAATGTATAATCTTTGCCGTTCGAGTAGAAACCACGAGTTTCGGCCAATCGACGATACCCCTCTGCCCGCGGTTCAGGGCAAGTGCTTCCCTTTCTCCGTCTCGCATCGTTTCCCGCTCGCTAGAGTGGACTATTCAACCACTTACGGACTTTGAGCTTAGTATCGTTCTATGGGAGAAATTCAGCATTTGATTCGATTTTTAGACGAATGTTATTGTAACGGGATTGGCTACTTAGATTAGAGGAAGGGGTGGTACCATTGCCCCACGTTTTATATTTTATCCTAAAGTCTGATCCGCCGTCTAAACTGTTTCAAATTTTTGGTCAGAATGTGGGTAAACTAGTACGGTTGCTTGTAACAAAATATGAAACCAAAGGAAATACGATTTAACTAAACTTAACATGTATATGTAAAAATATATCACTTTAGGCACACTGACGAAGCTGATGGAGCATGGGACGCAATAGAAATCGGAGAGACTAACTTTTTGGTTGTGTTAGAGATGAAAAGTGCACGATTAAAGAAGTCCGTTCTAACACGGAGAGAAGATAATTTCTTTATTCAAAGCGTTCCTGCTACGAATTGCAGGATGCGAAACTGAAATGAATTCCTAAGAGTCGAAAGTTTCCGCTACAGCAACACGTAGAGAATTTCATTTGCATTTCAATTAATTGCCATTGGCTGTATCATACCCTGGCCAATTACAGAAATGAATTTTAGTAAATTTTTGCTCTCGCCGCATCGGTGCGACATGCTTACAATAAGTTGTCCCGGGTATCAGAACCAACAGTCCAGCGTGTGCATAAGGTTATTGTTCCGGGGATTGCTTGCTGTTATCTCTCTGTAGCTCGCTGGCTCTCAACCGTGCAGGAAATGAACATCGACGGGATTGGGAACAAGCAACGTGCTGTGAAACGCTATGCAGATACCGTTTCGTATTGGGCTCTATGTTTTGCAGAATTAATTTGAAATTCGAAGGAGGGATGTGCCAAAGTATTGAGAACGTTTCGCAAAAGCTGGATTTATGGTGCGGATGCTGTGTAATGTGGAATATTGAATTAAAATCTGAAATTCGTTCGATTACGTTTGCCTCAAACCGATTATTACATAATAGTTGTACATATAAAAGTAATAATTTCTGGAATTTATAAGTGACCGGTTGAATACTCACTGAGTCGCTGCTGGAATTAGCTTCAGCACTATCCGATGTTTCTTCGTTTGGTAACTGAGATAGCCCTGGTTCAGCTAATGAAGCTTCTGTTTGCTGTCCTCTATTTCCGAAGTATTCTTTGAGGCGACAACTATTACAAATCGATCCCTTCTTGGGAAGAGTTGGAAATAATTGACGCAATCGTAGTATTATACTCCGGAGTGTTTTCGAATCAACGCTATGTCCCTTTCGTTTAAAAGGTTCACAACACCTTTGATGCACCATTTTCGGCAATTCACTCACTTCTCTATGATAAGCAGTGCACGATGCGAAAATGTCGCAGTGACTGAGAGCTTGGAAAAACGATGCCCGAACATATAGGAAGTTTCGTATCCGGGAGCTCCCACAGTACCTATCATTTATTGTTAACATTGTGCCGAGTAGACGCAAAAGTAAAAGGGCTACATAATAAATTTAAAAAGTGGGTCCAAGAAATATGGTTCAACCGCGTTCAATCAGAATATTGCATGGTTCTAAAAGCATTGAAGATCATTCACATTCATATCCACAAGATTAAAGAAACTCTTCTTTAACTGTGAGTAGGATCATTTAGTCGTATACTAATCTTGTCGATATTGTTTTTACATTTTATTGGAGGTATTGTGGGGTACGAGCGGACCGGGCAGCCGATCGTAATAACAGAACCCGCTGCTACATGGAGAAATGTGCAAAAAAAAGATTTTGTTTACAATTTTCATAAGGAAAAATTGCTTGTCCCAAAAAACAAAAAATGCACTGCGACAGATCGAAGCCTGTAGATTAAAAAGAAAAAAAAAGATCTCTATCGGTTGAATAGTTTCCGAGATAAAAAATTCTAAAGCACAGCCCGTTTTCCCCAAAATGGCCAAAAATTGCAAACTTCAAAGGTCAATATTTTTTAAACAATTTCGAAGAAAGCTAAATGATGACTTAAACGGGGGGGGGGGTTAAGTCATCATTTACCTCTCTGGGGGGGGGACCCTAATTTCATATGAACTACAATATATTTCAGTTAGAACAAAATCCCTGATGTCGACGTCAAAACGTGATCGATTCGGCATGGAATGACCCTATAACATTTAGAGAATCTTTTCTTAATTGAACACTTTTATGAGATATATCAATTCCGTTACGCTAGTTGTGGCGATTAACACACGTGAAATTATTATGCATTGAAAAACACTGAAAATACTAGATACTTTAGAAAGAGAATAAAAGAAAAGTTACGTTACAATTTGTGTAAAAATAATAATACGCGCGTATTGCAACTAATTTTCAGCTGCCAATGTTGATCGATCAATTAATTTTTTGTACCGAAATAATGCATAATTATTATTCTCACAGATTAAAGTGAATCTAGATAATACCAGTACAGTTTCTATATTTTTATTAAAACGGTTTCCATTGTACAGACTTCAAAGCAATCTCCATACATTTGTACTAGTAAACAAGAGTAAATAGAAGCTTGGCCACCGAGCAAACAATGCACACGCGACTGTCCTATCATCGATCTTCAATTGCAAGGAACGTATAGACTACCTCTGTGCAAGCGATTCAGGAAATTGATAACTCTATAACTCTTTTGTTTCTGTGTGCATATGGACGTCCACGTGTACGACTGTAGCATCGTAAGTTGGGGCAAAGGGACTGTGAGAAAGAAGTAACGAAGCGATAAAAACGATTTATCTGGCAGTGGACTTGAATGATAACCATTTGGGAATTTTGTTTGAACAGATTCGTTATTATATTACATGAATAACAGTTCCGACTATATTTTTTCAAAGAAAGACAGTGTAATTAATTAATAACACCTGACAGGTGGTAGCAAATGGGAAAATGTTATTGATCTAACTTCTCATTAAATGTTTATTAACTTCGCAAACGAGATCCTGTCTGGGTCTGTCTGGACAACGGATTATTTTTACATTCATTCCCATTTTATTCGATTCATGAACAATTGAAAAGAAAGCTGCTCATATAATTAAGAAGAAATGTTTGGTATCCCAACGTTCAACATTTTGCACACCTTTTTACTGACAGCCATACGAGTAGAATGAAATGAAAGAATTCTTGAATTATTTTGTTGCTAATGCCCCTTCGTACAAAAGCGACAACTCTGGCAGCAAGCAACACACAGCTTATAATGGAATTTCCCTAGGATTATAAAAAAGGATATCTCAAAGGACAATGCGTGTTAATATACCGAAGTATAGCAGGGATGGAATTCCACTTCGGACAAGAAAATTGCAATCAGTGAACAGTATGCATCGAACGGATTATCGAGAGGAATCGGTGCAGTTGTTACGCTGATTCTTTATTAACCGCTGCTTCTTGCTTCCCGATCCGCTGTTTATTTGCACCGTTGCGCATAAATCGAATGAACCTCGGGGGCTGGATGCGTCGAAATTAAATTTAAACCGAGCTACCGACGTCTGGCCGCATTAACGTGAGCGCTTTTGAATTATTTATTTGAAATGGATACCCCCGTTGTATACCTTCTCTGCATGCTCGTTTCGTTGCTTAACAGCGTTACATGCAACGGCGAACTTTCCGCTTACGGTTCGTTAATTTTCCGTGTAATTTGCATCGGTACCCTTTTTCAATTATTATACAACATTGTAGTCCATGCTTTATTTACATCGCGACTTGCTTTCATGTTCTTCTTCGGGAATAGGATATCGAAGAACTTTTAAGAATGCGGAATCTCTAGTTGTCCATATTAATCACTATTTCATCTATCTCTTTTAATCACAAAATTGTGATTTTGGTATTAAGGAAACGTTTATTTGACCGATTAACGAAAGTTAAATGCAAGCTCATAGAATTCTTCCCCTGTGCTGCACATACAATACTTATTATCAAAGGTATAAACAACATTGCACTCAGCAATAATTTTAAAAAACTTGTATCAAATATTTAATTGTGTTTCTCGACAGAATTAAAAACTTTCGAGCGACTTGGTTTCATGTTCTCCTTCGGGAATAGGATATCGAAGAACTTTTAAGAATGCGGAATCTCTAGTTGTCCATATTAATCACTATTTCATCTATCTCTTTTAATCACAAAATTGTGATTTTGGTATTAAGAAAATGTTTATTTGACCGATTAACGAAAGTTAAGTGCAAGCTCATAGAATTCTTCCCCTGTGCTGCACATACAAAACTTATTATCAAAGGTATAAACAATATTGCACTCAACAATAACTCTAGAAAACTTGTATTAAATATTTCATTGCGTTTCTCGACAGAATGAAAAGCTTTCGAGTAGCAAAGCCGTTTCCGATCCAATCACAAACCATGGGAAAAATTTATTTTTAATCTGATGGCTTTACCCACGGTCCAATCATTCACCCCTCCCGTATCCCTTGATCGACGAATACCTCTCTCACCCACGGCAGTCGAATTCGTCCCCGTGCTCGTGCATCGCACGTAATGCGTCTCCGCGGACCATTGGCTATAAAAGGGCGCCGTTGCTAGCTATTATTGTTAACAGGGCTCGCCCCGTCATTCATTTCCAGCATTATTACATATCTATAAGTGAACCGATTCCGTTGGAACGTCGCGTCGCCGCGACCGAACGTACACTCCGCTTCTCGCCCTTTCAGCTTGCTTATTTGTACGAGTGCTGCCGTCCACAATGAGGACAGAAATCGACATCAAGATGGGACGACGTTAGAGCGAGGCGAATCTCGAGCATCGCGACAACGGAATTTCTATACGTCCGCTTGGCAACCAGTCGCCCCCCTCCGGGATTGTAATTTCACCTTCAACCTCGTCCCTTATCCTTTCATCCCGCAGCGCGGCTTTTCCTGCCTTAACAGCGTCCTACTGGAACGATCGTAACGTCTGACGCAATGAAATCGCGTTCACCTTTGCTGGTAAACCGTTCCGCAACGCACCCTTCCATTGTCACGAACTTCAGCGTCTTTCCATCTCGAATGTTAAGCTCGCCTTCGCACGCAGCCGATTTACCGCGACATCCCTTTCGAGGGCGGAGAGATCCAGAGATTTGTTTCCCCTTGTTTTACGGGGTAAGTCACGGGTAAATAGGATTGTTACCCCTTTGCTTGTGGCGTAGCTGGGGAGCGGTTTATTCTTTCAATGATATTGCGGTAACGTCGAGTTGGATAGACATTGAATTAAATTTTGAGTGCTATATTTTCTATGCTATTCATATCACTTGAGTGACATATTTTATATGCTATGCACGACGTACGAATTGTTTTTTATAAGCCAGCGGTATTTTTTCGTCCACTATTAACGATATTGAACACTCTATACGTTTAGGTTAGGTTAGGTTAGGTATTTTTTTCGTCCACTATTAACGATATTGAACACTCTATACGTTTAGGTTAGGTTAGGTTAGGTTAGGTATTTTTTTCGTCCACTATTAACGATATTGAACACTCTGTACGTTTAGAAAATAAAACCGGTGCTCGAGGATAGCTACATAATTGGCTATCACTTCTCATCCCAAGAGAATCTGCTCAACGTTACGATCTATGAATCAGTTCAGTGCTCTACATTCCTTCGCCATAAACTTGAACGGTGAAACATAAAAGAAATCCAGCAGTGAACCACACTCCATGCGCTATCCGAATTTCGTACACTTCCCGCGGACACTCTGCCTCGAATCGAACCCCCTGTTCCAACAACGAGACGATATGAGGAAAGATTGTAAGAAAGGAATTAGTATCAGCGTTTATAGCGTCGATCTACCACTGGCAGAACTTTCCTGCAGAAATTCAGCATTGAATATTTGCAAGGGATCTTTCGTATCGCGAGGCAAGTTCGCTCCACTTGCCCGAAATTGCATACGGCAATCCCTCTCGTGGAAGTATGAACACAGAGTGCCCCACATAGCGTGGCATTGTGCCGTTCGATAAGCTCGTACCGATTTCTGAAAAATGGCTCTTGCAATTAGACGGAAAACAAAGTTTTGGGAGAATGGAATTTCGAAATTTCTTCAATTCATTTGAACAAAGCGATACACGCATATTGCCCTGAAAGTAATGTTACTTTCGAGAATTAATTGGATTTACAAAGAAAATTCTGTGCAAAGCTCTTAGGAAGATCGATTAAAAAAATTATGCCTTCGAGGGAAGTATTTTATTTGACATCTCTGCTGAATCGTTTCCCCATACAATCAGCCTCTATCCGATTATACCAACGCCACCCAGGCTACGTATAAAGTAATTTGCGAAAGAATCTCGTGTACGAAGTTACAGAAAATTCCGGCACCGCTCATTCAGACGGGATCGAAAGTTTTTTTTACCAGGCCGCGATCGGCTCGATCCCTTATCTATCGCCGTTCTTTCGTGCCCGTTAAGGCGGACCGGTTGGGAAGAAACTGGCGGCGCAAACGAGGATAAAGGGAAAAAAGGAATCGAGCGAGGAAGTTGGCGGAAAAACAAAACAGACGGCGATACGGGGGCGGTGAATAACCGATACCGTGAAAGGGCACGTGTGCCAAAGCACCAGTCTTAAAAGACGCGTTTACGAGCTTTAGAGGGTATCCGGTGGAGCGTGCGCGAATCAGGATCAATTGGCTTCCAGCGTCGATCCATTCGGACGCCTCGCACGATGCCGCGACGCCGCGTTATTCCCGCGGAACGCGGAGGGTGGTGTACGGTCGTGTGGAGCTCGGATGGATGAACTCTTAAATTCCTTCGTCACTTTCCTCTGAACACATTTGCACACTTCTTTATCTAGGCTTCGTTTCACCTTTTTTCGTTAGTAAAATACACTTCACTGGATAAATCTAGAGACAAACAATTATTTAGTATAAACAGGAATGCGCAGATAGAAATATTAGTAAAAGATTAAAATGCCTGGAACAGTTGCTACTAAATCAATGAAAAGGAATTGTATAGAAAAATAACATACGAAAATAGAATTGTATGTATAAAATTAGTTTATGCAGCGTGTTGGAAGAAACATTCGGAGTTCTTATGGCGCATAGGGCATACCATGCTAAAAATGAGTAAAGAAGCCTTAGTAAATACAGGTGGAAAACCCAACTGATTCCGAGATATAATCTTTTGTTTTTTTATTTATTTTAGGAAGATACTAACGAAACCAGAAGCCATTCAGTAGTTTGTATGTACGTTTCCTCAAGTTCTAATTACATATGAAAGATTGTAACTCATGATAAGCATGCCGGTGATGATATAGCACCATTTCAATCCGATTTGAACAAATATCCTGATCTGGAAAAACGTATTTAATTTTTTAACCTTGTCAACTTTCTATCAAGTACCTTTTTAAAATCAGTATTAATTCTGTATAACGTGTAGGAGTACATATGTACTACTAAAACGGGGCTAATGTTGTTTGAAATACCGCATACATTTTGCAGAAGTTAATTGGGTAGGTAGTACTAAATTTCGAGCAGGTTAAATTAGCAGAAATTTCCGATGGCCCAATTAATATGAAACTCGATACGAAACATTTAAACTGGACGTGACAATGAGTAGCAGCATTTCGAGTGTTCGCACCTGCTACCCCTAAAGCGTTGGCATTTTCCATCAAGGGGTGATCCTGGAATGCTGATAATTTCACTCTACACATACACATTCATACCTTGCAGCGCAATAGCCTAGGTCCTAGGCGAACACAGAATTTTCGTGTCCCCCTTCAGTTTTATCGCGTACAAATTATCAAAGTTATCCGCAAATTGTTGACCTCTCTGGTGCAATAATAGAACGTAATCGAACAGTGGTAAATTTTAATCAAGCACTTAACATTTGATGTTCCAGTTAAACAATATATACATATATTTGTGTAATCAATTTACCGATCTCGAATCAAGACGAAACCAAAATTATTCTAAGAAGCCCGGGAAACTCTTTACCTGCATCTGCGTTTTGGAAGGTAAAAACCTCCCCCAATAACAAGTCCCCATCGAAATCTCGAACAACCAGCAAACACAAGCGCTGAAACGCGCCTAGGTGAACGAGTAACTAGTCCATAGAGTTGCGGTAATTAAATCGGAAGCCTCGGATACCCTTAATTTCGTACAGCCACGCGTAATGTACACCGGAGTGTGCTCGACATTTCACTCGCGGCGCATTGGCCGAGATAGCCCAGCTCGCGGCCAATGCGGCGCGATAACACTTATTCGTGTCAACGTTCTGAAATTCTCAGGAGTTAGCCAAGCAGTGGAATGGAAATGTCTAGCTGGTCGAACGGCCAGATTACGCTCCCGCTCCGCCGTGTCACGTCGTGGTTAATTCAAAATTTCATACAGCTCCCGCGCGAACGCGAGGAATTTCATTTAAATCCGCCGTCTGATCATGAGCCGTGCCAAGGGACGGTTCCGTTCGCTTGACTCACGCTAGATCACTGGTGGGTATTTAATCATTTATCGGATCGATGATTAATTAAAGACTGACTTTTGTATTTGAATAGATTGTTTATTGTTTTTTCGATTACAGTTTAGAGACTGGTTAAATCGATAAGCGGAATGAAAACAATTCTGATGCGCATGTTTTACAAAAGGAACATTCATATTAATACATGGAATGAAATATTAATTGAATATCATTTAAAAACTGACGATCGATGATTAACGAATGATATTTATAGTTAGCCATCGGCGACTACTTTCGTTCATTGACTAAATTAATTAGTAAACCACGAATAATGCGTACAGCATCCGACAACCAAGTCCGAAATATCAACGCGTGTACGCTCAATGCGACGCTCGTACTACTGCGTCTGATACGTGACCGTTCACACCGCTGGCCGGAAGTTCGTAATGCTCGTTCAGACACGAACTCGCCAAACTGGATCCATTTGCGCGACGAAAGTTATAGCCGACCTTCGACACCGGCGTACCGATGCTCTCCTTCGCTCGGCGTAACTCTTCCCGAATTTTCTTCCGGCTGGGAAACTTTCGAAAATTGTGCCACGCCTCGGTGTGCAGCCGCGGACAGCGCGCCGTATCGTTCGCCGTAGCGGCTGCATTGTACGTGCGTCGAGACCGCAGCCATTATCCTCCTTACTTTGTGGAAAATAAAGTTTCGCCCGATGCTTCTTTCGTTAAACGCGCGGCTGCGCCCGGGATAGAAAGCGCATCCGCTTGTGCAATTTTTGCAGGCTACTTTTCCGTCGGGGAAGGGGACACAGGAATAAAGAAGCCGTTTAACCCTTCTCCCCCCATCGGCGGGCCGCGTTTAACGAAGCAATTTCACGTCATACTGCGTTTTCCTTTCCGTACCAATTATGCTGACGATCATGATTCGTGGAATAAAATGAGAGATTTGTCGCAGTATGGGCTGGGAACTTTATGAATTATTTATCGAGGGCCGCAAGGAGATCGCTGGCTTCTTGTGCGCGGATTTGATTGTTTTGCCATGAGGAAGGATGATCTGGATATATATTTGGGTAATAAAATAATTTCTAACAAAAGTGTATAATAATGAAAATGTAATGTATGAGTAATCCAACGTGTTTGATAAAAGATTAATTTCAAACTAACTCTTCTTCATTATAAGTTGAACATCATTTTTTATTGTCATGTGATAAAAAATATCTACTTTCATTAAATATACTAAAAGTAATAACGTGAATCTAATTCTCGTGCAATTTGCGTGCAGTGGCAGTCACAAACATAAGACTACCCTTCGAAGTAGAATAATTATTTTATAATTGAACCAAACGACTTGAGCCTTGTTGCACAGTTTATTACGCGGAGAATAGTGAAGGTCGTTTCCTTCAACTCTTTTATCTAAGCTGATAATGAAAATTGGTAAAATGCCTTTCATAGACTTGAGACAGCTGCTACTTATAAAAATTCCTCTTAACCCAATTTTCCCCCATAATAATACCATTTTTGCACAAGAACAACTGTAGAAACAAAACTATGAAACGGCTCCTTCCCCTAAAACATCTACACATTCACGCCAATCTTTTCCAGGTTGAACTATCTCAAAACCGCCGGTCGAATCTTAGCACTCAGTCCATTAGCATGTAATCCGACCCAACCCGACAGAGAAAAAAAAAGGAAGAAGCGGTGTTATTCAACTTCCGAGTCCCCATAATGTTCCCCGATGCTGCGAGGGGCACTTCAAAACGACAATCAAAGAAAACGATAGGGCAACGGAGCTTGCGGCGAGTGGCTGGAAGGCAGAGGGGGGGATAGAGAATGGTATTCCGTTGGCGCAAAGGTACAATACGTAGCGCAAGATAGTCTGGTCGTCTTCGGCGACGGCCGGCGTCCTCGGGGATAAGCCCGAGAGAGCGGCTGCCGCCTCCAACCGTGTTCGATAAGCGGTCAGGTCTGATCCCACGGATCCTCGCGTTCCCCTTTGCCGTTGTAGTCGCGGTAACTATACGCCGGCGTGTGTTCGCCTTCTGCCCGGACTTTCCGAAACTGAGGAGCCCGATGGCAGGGACGACGCGCGCTTCGACGTGTCCTCGCCTTCCTCCCCGCAGCGAGAAGAACCCGATCGCTTCGTAACTACCCCTCGGCCTGCATCTATGGAACGGTTTTCCCCGCAGGAATTTACCTGGGACGCTACGGCGACGCGTTCTTCCGTGTGTACAGAGCGTTTCTAGAATCGCGGTACAAGGGGGTGAGCGTAAAAGATAAGCCGAAGATGAAGAATGATATTTCTTTGTACGACGGTTAGTCTTCGAGAAAATCGAATTTGAGGAAAGACTGTGTTTCGGGTGAAGTAAGCAGATCGTTGCCACTTGAAGCGCACGCGAATATTCGAACCCGATTCTCCCGAAAAGCATCTTACGAAAAAGCTTGATTCTTTATTTTTTACCTATTTTTACCCGAATAATCGCTCTCTGTACCAGAATTTTGGTAACGTTCTGTATGTGCGTGTCCGGTTAACCCAAGGGCGACGCGGAGGGCGCATGGAACGAGACGGAGGCTGTGCACGCAGCCGTACGTCACGACGGGAGACGTCGCCCCGGACAAATGGGATTCGTGCCGTGCCATTGACTGCGCTCGACGTACGGACAGATTAGTGCTAATGTGTTCTGTTGCCCTCCCGGCCCGAATTCGAGACGGAGCAATCGGGATACATTAAGCCCCGCAAGTAAGGATCTGCTTTCGCCTTCAAAAGAAGGAAATCGCTATCCCCACTTCTTTGTCGAGTGAACAGTGACGTTTGTTAGTAGAAGGATAGAAAATGCAATGCTTCCTCGCTTCCTGCCGCGTTATGTACGCGAGAACTGTTATGTCCCGGCTGTTTCCTCACATCTGATAACTCAATTTCCCTAATTATTCAAATAATCGTCAACGAATAAGAGCGTGCTTCGTTCAGACGATTCTACCTGTTTCGGGATCGCTTAGCGTTGAAACGAGAGGGCATGTCATCTTCCGCCCTCTAGAGCATCACATTTCACCTCGACGGAAGCCTTCATGGTTGGCCGCTAGCTTGAGCCCCTCGCTCGTGAACCATGTTCGCTCCCGGCCCCTTCGAGGTCAAAGTCATGCCGAATAGTCGACTCCCCCGTTATAAGGAACCGACGGGTCCCGAGCCAGTTCCTTATAACGGGAACTTACTGTATCAACGACGCCTATCGTGCCCCGCTAGGTGCGCGTGTCCCCGTTAGAAGGAACTGACGGGTCCCGAGCCAGTTCCTTATAACGGGAACTTACTGTATCAACGACGCCTGTCGTGCACCGCTAGACGCGCGTATCCACGAGATTCTCGTTGATGGAACCCCAAGCCCGGACGGCGGCCGTGAAATTAGGCGAGCAACACCGCGGATCCCGTGACCTTCGAGCTTGCGCCACTCGAAACATCCGGTCGGGTTAAATCAGATCTTATCCGTAGGAGATGGGGAGAGCTCTCTATTCGTTATCCGGTCGATCGCGCAACCTGGACCCCTCGAAAGGAGAAGGGTCGTTCGGGTTTAATTGCGATCAGCGCGCTGCCAGCGCAACATTTCTATTCTGACTATCGCCCTACCTGGGATTACAGGGTTATCGTGTTATTCGTCGCTCCTGTATTTTTGTCCCGCAACCGGGGCAATCTTAGGATGGAATTGAAAGGGATGTACGGGGTTTTAATGGTTTCCTCCGGGGACGAAGGATGGACGATCCTCTCCGCTGCTCCGTTATTGAATTCTTCCCAGAGGAAGAACATTGTTCCGTACTCAGCGAACCGATGGTTCTTGCATTTCTGTCGAACTCTGTGGCTCCCTTTGAGATCATCGGATTTGCTGGACTTCGAGTGGACCGTCAGAAAAATTCATGTCGTTAGCGTGGAGTTTTTCCTAGTTTTAGGGAATCGGTTCACGAATATCTATTGTAGAGCAGAAATGTTGGACAGTGTTGTATACAGGTCGAGTCACATCTAACGGAACACCTGAATATTTTTCTTGGCGTTGAAGATACAAAAACTTGCTTCAGGGGAAAGTTATTGCGTTACAAGGGGTGTCTATGAAGTTGAAGATCATCTCAAGGACATATTTTTCCAGATCTCGTGAACAGTAACATTTCTTTTTAATTGAATGAGACTTCCGTTTGCCTTCCTTGTCAGTTCGTCCCAACAGAAGTGCCCCGTGATAAGAACAGAGCAGTATACCATATAAGCAACATACCGGAGTCGAAAAGAGAAGTTCGATTAATTTAATAACAGATTTTTAATGCTCCACTTAGACGACAATAGAACTAGTTAATAATTCTGTGAATAGAAGCTAATAAAGAAACCGATCAATATCTTTAGTATTACACAAGCCCTCTTTGTAAACCAATATGAAAACTCGCGTTGATGAAAAACACATTCAATGACGTACTACTGAAACAATTGTAATTACATAAATGCCAATCTCACGCCAGAGGATGCTTGTTTTCGCAGTTTTATTCTTTACGAAAGCATTGCAAGACTTCCTTGCAAAGATTCGACGGGGTCTCATAGCCAGTACCATTACCATATATCTTTTTCCCTGCCTCTCTCTCTCCATCTATGAATACGTGAATAATTTCCAGGAGTTCATTTCTATCGTTAATCCGCTTTCGCCCCGACAGACACTCCCGCAGGAGCTCTTATAATGAGGTACACTTAAAAAAAAAACACCGCGCAAGTATGCGTGCAAAGACACGCGGAGCATTTCCACTAGAGATTCGCAAATTATCTCGCAGTGAAGACAGCCGACAGTTCTTTTTATTTCCGATATACAATTTTCCCTCCTTTGAGGAATCTGCACCGCCTACCGTGCATGCTTTCTGCCTTTTGCCTTTATTTGCCCCTCCCCCCGCCCCGCGGGCCTCGTCCTACCGTCGCAACAACCCCGTGAATCTCTCGAGAATTGTATAACGAGCCGGAGTGTACGGGAACGAGATAATATAAGCCACGCACGGCCACGGTAGACGACGAAATTCTTGGCTGAAATTTACAAAGGACGACGACCGGGAATTAATCTCGCTCGAACCGGAACACGAGGGAAGCCCTCCTTCTTAGCTTTCGGCCGCCCATCTAGAATAATACTTTCCCTCGTCGAGGAATTTCCCTCGGTCGGATTTCCCTATTTTCATTCGCCGGCTCGGCCTTTTGCTCGGTTTTCGAAAGCAATCGTCGCTACGGCTTCCTCTGTTCTCAACTTTACACGAAGCTCATGAATTGAGAGCGTTAATCCTTTAGTTAGGGCATACAGGATAGATTACACAAGTGGTCGCATGGGGTTAACAGTGACCCCACCCTTGTTAATCAAAGGGCTATTAATAAACAAGAACAAATCAATTTGATAATTGACATTTATGATTTTTATACAGTTGACACAGAAAGAAACCATTTTCTTGTACACACTGATGGGCCACTTTAAAGTCGATCCTTTTTAGAAGAATCGAAAAACGATATAGGAACCATTATTGGGATCGCTGTTATCACATTCAGTACACAAGGGCACCGATTACGAACACATATTTTTGCCATTTAGAACACGGAACAGAATGCTTTTCGCTGCTTTATGCTAGGGCGCTAACCCCTCCACACGAGTGCAGGAATGTGGGTACGCTGCAGAAATGTTAACGCTACTAATTTCGATTTTGTGAAGTACGGCATTTTGAAAAGTAAATGCGTCCCGTACTTTTTTAGCAATTGATCCGTTGCCGTGACCCCATGCGCCTACATAAGGGTCAACGATGAAACGCTTCTCTTTCGTCCATTCGCCCCCTTTTTTCTAAATGAATCCAAGTCGTATTTTTTCGTTTTCCTTTTTCGTCGTTTGTCATTTTTACATTCCCCCCCACCCGATGCCGCGTTTAGTTCCTCGAAGTTCATCGTTTGCCCCTTTGTTTCCCCCCGTTTTCTTCGTCCCTTTACAGTCGACGTTAGGACTCAAAGCCACCGGCGGTATGGAAAACAGCAATAATAGTACAACAGTGCTTTTGTCGGCGCAACTATGATGCTGGTGATCTTGATTTTCTGCAAGGCTTGCCATTTTGTGCCTTCACTTTTACGAGCAGGTCGAGCCCGGAGGAAAGAGAAATATATGGACGAGAAATGATGTATAATAATGTCGATACTAATATTTATATTTCGTTTCGCTCTGCGCTCCAAGTTGACATTACTTTGGATCACTGAGACCTTCATGAATGCCGCAAACGAGCGCGTCGTCAAATAAGGGGGACCTCGTAAAATGCATACACTTCGTGACAATATCGTGCACGGTTTTACTATGCATATCATTTCTACCGGAGCAGTGTAGCAGTGGCGAAAACTGTGAATTTTTGGATCATGTTTGATAATGATTTACGTATCCCGCAAAGGGAATTCGGTTAAAGGAAGTAAAATTACAAAGTAGAACTTAAAAAATAAATTCTACTTATACAGAACTTTCCAGACTGAATATATAAAATTACTGTTCGCATGGTCACTATATATTTCGCGCGTTTAACCCCGATTGTCACAGTGTAAAATAAGAAACAATATACCCATTTCATTTTGTTTTAATAAAATCGTCCAATAGTTGGTCGTACGCGGAGTTTTGCGAATTGAATTGCAGACTGTCGCGCGGCGAGAGTGGAACGAATCGCAGGGCTGAAAATATTTTGTTGGGAAAGAACGGTCTGCTAGAATGCGGTGAAAAATTGGTTTTAATTTTTATTGGAATCATTTGATTCATACGGATTCTCGTACAATCGTGATTGTGTGTTTCAACAATTTCTCTTTTTTTTTCTTTTTACCGCTATCGCTACCTTGATTATAGATTGATTCGTACGGTCGATAAATTGGATTTTGAAAGCTTTGCAGATATTCAACTTTCCAAGTGTCAATATCGCTACATCCTGTGTAAGCGTAATCTATATTATTGCTCCGCAAGATTTACCAACAATATACATTCGTCAACGCGGGAATGCATTCATTTCCAATGAACTGAATCGCACTGCTTTCACAGAGGTGGATAAATTGATAATGGAGATCTTCGTTGCAGTGCTGCGGGCACTTATGCTGCAACATAATATTAAGACCACCTATGTGCAGTCATAAATATGCAGTCATATTTATGTTTGAACAGCAGACGCATCGATACCCATTAGAGCCGCGCGTATTATGGAATATTTATGGGGGTACGTAAAGTGTCGCGCCGAGGCGAGCGTGCACCGTTGTCACACCCCTTCTAATGGTTCCAAGGGAAAATAGTAAACCGCAGCTCCGACCTGGCGTTAACTCGACCACTGTGCCCCGCGGCGTTTCGTAATCTTTCCCCCCTGCCCCGTGGCGACGGGACGTAAAACTATTTCAGTTAACGGGAAACGCGCCGTAAATTTAACGGGCAATGATACAAAACGAGCGTTGCACGATCTCGAAAGAAGAAAAGGTTGCGGCAGTTGTTAGACCTACATGCGGATAATTAGAATTCGAGTTTAATAATTAGAATTTGAATTATCAATCCTGATAAGTAGAATGTCGACGATCTCCATGCGACTCTCTAAAAAAACGCCCTCAAATTCAATTTCCCCGAAGATGCCTCTCATTCCAAAAGTTATGTACAGTTCAAGCGTACCCCAAAAAGGTTAGCAAAGTTTATTTTGCGTCCCAAATCAGCGTGGGTTTAAAGATCGAAGTCTCCTTCACAACGACCTTGTGTCACTTGACATAGGAAGCTTCCCACGATGAATATTATGATTTTCACTAATTAAAATCACGCGCGTCAACTAAAAAATGAATCTTTTGAATACATATAGTAACACGATCTATTATTTTTATACAGTTGACACAGAAAGCAACCATTTTCTTATACACATTGATGGGCCACTTAAGATCGATCCTTTTTAGAAGAATTTAAAGACGATACAGGAACCATTATTCCTTGTGATCGCTGTTATCACATTCAGTACACAAGGGCATCGATTACAAATACATATTCTTGCCATTTAGAACACAGAACAGAATGCTTTTGTAACACTTGACCTAAAAATCTTCCCACGATGAATATTATGATTTTCAGTAATTAAAATCACGCGCCTCATAAGAACAGTCTGTTTTTCCAACCTGTCTTATAAAATGAACTAAAAAATGAATCTTTTGAATACATATAGTAACACGATTTCTCTCTAGTAATTATACCCTCAAGGTTGCATCAAGATAACGAAAGAAATGATGGAAATGCAAAACTCGTGGCGAGGCAGGATTTTGCAAAAATTAATGGAAAATGAAAGAAGATTCTACTGAAAAATGATTATAACACACCAGTATAACGAAAACATGTTTTCGCACGGTGAGGCACGATTTCGTGCTGGTGTGTTGTAATCATTTTTCAATGTAATAGGTTTTTCAGTTTCAGCACACACACACAACAGTGTGCCGATCAAATGAAAAAAAAATGATGCCATATGCGCGCTGCACCGTTTATTCGAATTCTTTCAGGTTATCGAATGCGTCAGCGCGGTCCTTCTATGGGATCCACTATTTCTGCGTGAATATTAGTACTGAACAAACACAAAGGGAAATTGCCAGGGTTGGATGCAAACAAATACCGTCGCGGTGTGGAAAAAATTTCATATCTTTTTTCCAGTGTCCCTCTATGTCCACGGTGGAACGTCGACAAAGCTGCACAGGAAACGACGAAAATATTAATTTCTGCAAAGGAACTACGATTTTGTCCGACAGATGTAGTCCGAAATATAATTTCTGGGGGTTGGTTTGCTCACCGGTATCGAGCGCTGTTTTTTTCTCCTGTTGGCAGCCACCCCGATGTTTCCTCTTTGCGTATCACTGTTACGTTCGTCGAGCTTCGAAAGTCAAATAAACGAAACGCTGCAAACACTTTGCGCCACCGGAAAAGTGTAATATTTACCGGTATATCCCTTTATGTATTTCCACTTTCGTGATTTTTGTTAAAAATACTTGTTCCCTTTCGTCGTCAAATTCGATACGTTAAATAACGCGGATCGTGGATCGTGCTAAAGTGATTCTCTTCTTGTCTTATTAAATATAATTAATTTTTTAAGATCTCTAACAAAATAGTCATCTTCCCATATACAACGATGATTCATGCTTTTTATATCTTCCATAAAAGCAGACTTTTTAACATAATTTTAGTAGACTATATTTAAAGAGATTTACTTAAACAAGAACAATCCAATAGAGCAAATATACTTCTCGCAGCTTTTCTGTCTTTCCTATCCGTTCTGTCGTGATGGGTCCATAATTATAACTAATTACATATACGTTTATTCGCCATACTTTTGTCCAACATCAAAATGAATCGAAACATTCTCGCTCTCCTAATAATACGCTGCGCCAAATCGGGCAAAGTCAAGACACGTTGATTCGCTGCTTCTTCGACGCCAGCGCATCGTATCCCTTGCATCTTTAACCTTGGCGTTCGCATGATAAACGAGCCAGTTCATCCCCGGGTCAAGGTAAATGCTCCCCGGATTCCTGGGATGCTCCGGGCAGCCGCGAAATTTCACGTTTCGATCAGGTCGTGATGGGGAACGCGTTAATCATCGGCACCCCTGGAAGCGAGGACGGCAACGACGGTGGGAAACGGTAGATACACGGCGGAGCCGGTGAGAAATTGGCGAAAAGACGTCGGCCGAAGTGAGCCGGCGCTCCCTGAAACGTCAACCTCACGGTTAAATTCCGGAAGACCGATTGGCTGTCACGATTACCGATCGTTCC
The DNA here is from genome assembly GCA_023838395.1 of Holcopasites calliopsidis. NCBI lineage: Eukaryota > Metazoa > Arthropoda > Insecta > Hymenoptera > Apidae > Holcopasites > Holcopasites calliopsidis. The sequence continues at coordinate 89,272 of JALHAQ010000001.1, forward strand.
GCGTTGCAGCTGAACGAGCGGCCGAAAAAAAAAAAGAGAGAGAGAAATAAGAGGAGCAACGCCAGTGCGCCGCGTGAGGAATGGATCTGTCGTTCCGAGGCGAGCACAAGCTTCGGTTGTTGCAGTCCTTGCACCGTGTGCATGCCATGAAAATGAAACGACCCGGGCGACGCGAGCGGGACCGGATTTTTGGCTCACCCGACCGACTAAGAGACGCTCTCGAATCCTTTTATTTCTCCTCCGTTCGCGTTCTCGCTTTAAACGACCGAAGGGAAACGCCGCAGCAATCGATAACGGGGGGGGGCAGAGTGGAGGGGGGGGGGATTAACCCCGATCGAAAGTATTTAAATGTAAATTGGGAAGTTTGAAACTTGGATCCCTTTTTTTCCTTCCTCTCTCGGCTTGCTGTATTTCGCGTCTCTTTTCTTCCTTGTTTGGACAAAATGAATGGGGATAGCGTCGTTAATCAGACTGTTCGAACTCATTTGCGATGCAAATTCTTTGATAAAGTGTGACCACCGATTTTCTGATTCGAATCGTGGTACCTTCCCGGTGAATCGTGGAAACAAATTGCATTCGGTGCTTGGAACGTTTGTCCGTGGAACATGATTCGCTTCAAGCACCTGCGATTTACCGTAATTCGATAGCTTAATTAATTTTAGACAGCACTTCACATTTTATAGGTTCATGCAGTGTGCTCTATGGGCTGAAAGAAGGCAAAAACCAAGATTGACGAAATCGCGTTTAGGACTTCATTAATAAGTTGCGCGCAGTTCAAGATTGGTCCAAAGACTCCTGAATGTAGGCAATTCCGTATGTACTTGCCTACAGTCGATTTGTCTACGTTCAGGGGTCTTTGGACCAATCTTGAATTATTCACAACTTATTAATGAAGCCTTAAAGCATTATTTCCAAGCAACTTATACTAACTTTAATCGATTCAATCATATATACCCATATCCTAGTTCGTTTCCCCCTGTTCATGGTTTTCTAGAACAGCCGCACAAGAAGGTCCGTAACGTTAGCCTTAAACAAGCAACACTGACTCGCTATTTGTAAACTTTCATATCGCTCGCAAGATACTCATCGTCTTCAGCCCGATTGTTCAAACGCGTGGGCGCTTTTGTTGTTGCCTGGCCGGTGCGATCGATAATTTGAGGTTGTTTAACAAAAACAATACGGAAGCGACTGGATGCGGTGGTCCGTGGCGCGCAGTGGTTGCACGGTCGGAGGACAATAAGCCGGTCGAGTGGCACGATCCATTCATTTCGAGATCTTTATCGTCGCTAATCGGTCCCTTGATGGACGAGCTCTCCCCTATTCTGACGGACTTGCGAGATGATGGATGTTCCAGCCACGGAAGTACGTCGGGTTAGGGTCAGCGCACTGTCCGTAAGGGAACGATCAGCGCGTAACGCCGGAATATCGATTCGAGGCGGTCTCGGTGGAAGGAACGACTCGGACCCGCCGTTTGAATGTTTCATAAGCGTTTTCCAGAGGCGAACGCGGTAAATCGAAGACGCGCGCCGGCGAGGAGTCGGTCGAGTCGCGGCTGGCCCGTTCGCCGGCCGCTTTAAATGTTCCGCGATTCAAATATTTCGCGGATGTTCCGCGACACCCTTCGAACTTGTCCACCGGTGCGCAAAACCTGGCGATTTTTTCCCCCTCGCGGCTCCCTGTCTGTCCCCGTTGCGTTCGCTCCGAAATAACTTCGATTGGTGCCGGCTAACGCGGGCCGTCCGCTCGATGAGCTCATCAGCTAATGGAAATGCGATCGAGCGATGAAAACGATATCAATCAAAATATTTGTCCCACCGTGAAGGAGGCGGAGGAACGTGCTCGACGGGAGTTCGACAGAAATTAAAAGAGAAAAAGGAAAACGGGAGAACGAAGAGAGGAAAGTGGAGAAAAATAGATTGTAGGAGGAGACCGAGCAATCGCGTCACTCGAATCGGGGATGGCGGAAGAAGAAATGTTATCCATCAATGGACCGAGATGTAATAAAAACTAATAATTCCTGTTGTCGACATCGACGCTTCTTCGTTGGCCAATTGTTCCAGCACAGGCGAAGAGAACTTTCTGCTGAGCTTATTAGAGAAGCTTCTCGTTTACTTTCGTTGAAGCTAATTATCCAGAGATAAATGAAATATCCGCTAAGAATATTTTCATTGGGGCGAGGATGCGAATCGAGATCATTTGTAAGCAAACAGTAGTAATGATAAAATTGCAAAGTCATATTTCTTCTGGCACCGTTTTCTTTAATTTTATTCACTCGGGAATGAAATTATCTCTGAAACCCTCTTTCTATAAGGTTCCATGGTCCCACGCTGGAGTTTGGTGTTCTCTAATAATGTATTAACAAAACAAGTGCAGATTGCGTCAAAATAAACCGGACTTCGGTTACTTGTAAAACTCCAATCCTTCCAGTGTTAAACTATGTGACGCCGGACAATTCAGTAAACTTGTTTTTTTAAAAAATTCGCTTTATTTTACACGGGGATGTACAATACACTGAACCTGGATCGGATTATTGAAGCTCAGGTCTTTGATCTTAGGTGTTATGTCTTGGATCACCCGTGTAGTAACCGGATCCGTTTATATACCCTTGATCGATGACGCCCTGTTTTTTGGCAGCCCTTACCGATTGGCCTTGCTTAATTATCTCTTTCGCGACGGTTCCTTGTTTCGTCCCTCGAATTGTCTTCTTCGTATCGTTTCCTTCCGAGATTCTTCTTCCCGTCCCGTCGCAACTGTTAAACAATTATGACTCGAGATTATTCTACATGCAAATGGAGTCCCCGTGGAACGAGCGTGATCGCGTAACGAGCGAATCGAAGCGCGACACGAAGTCCCCGGCAAAGTTGCGGAATGCTTTGGAGAGCGAGTGGGAAACGGTAGGCGAGCATGGGACGTTGAAAAGGCAACGATGAAGAACCGAAAGCCGATAAATCAGCCGTTCCAGTCAGAATTAGTTACCGTTCCATTTTGCCGCGACGTTAAGTAAGTTCCCTTCCTTCCTCCCTTCCGTCCCCGCCCTTATTCGCCCGCTTGCTGCCTCTCGATTTCCTTGCGCCCCGTTTCTGCCCTTATCTACCCTCCGTCTTGGCTCGTCTGCCGGCTCACTTCGTTTCCTCCCCTTTTCTTCGCGGCATCCGGATCCGCGGTTTCCTACTGAGACAAAACCGCGTCGCAACCACTGTGGTTCGCCAGTTTTCCAGAATTCCACGTCAGACAACCGGCGTTGGTTTCCGGTGCGCGGTGTTACCCACCCCCTCGGTTTGTTCTATTGATTCCACCCCTTTGCCTCGCCCCGCCTCTCCTCTCTCTCTCTCTCTCTCCGTCTGTCTGTAGGATGAGTATCGTCGAACCTTGTCGTCGATCGTCAACGACTGGAAATACGCGATTTCTCTCGACGACGACGTCCCCTTTTGATAAAAGGCCATCTACGATATTCTTGCTAGGGGCAAAGATTTCACGCAGCTCTTGACGCATCGATAAACGTTTGACGGTAATATTTTGCGAAGGCAACGGAACACGCGAGACAGACGAAAGATTGCCGTTTGATATTCACCGGATGATTCTTTCTTGGTAATAACTATCAGCTGTCGACAACGTTAAGAAAATAACAAGGAACGATGAAATGTCAAGGATTTAATCGAATGTTTGATCCAAATAAATACAGTACATGCAAAGAAAATTGTGTTTTGTATATATATATTTACAATGTTTCTGTTATTTATTAATGGTCAACAAGTCCGTGCAACGTTAAACGAAAGAATAAGCGGTAGATAGTAAAACACCAGGGGACTCGTAAATTTATCTGATTCCAAACTTGAATACGTTAAAGAAAATTTGTACTTGCATATTGTACATTCATTAGTTTGGCTCAGCTCTCGTCAGATATTTATCACTCTGCTTTAACGCCGAAACTTTGTTTCACTTATCGCAGCTGCTAAAGTATGAAACTGGTGCAGAAATGAACTGCTGCAATATACTTTGACTTTCCACCCCCTTGTCGTAACTGTAGCAGTATACTTTGATTCCAACGCGCAACTGCTAATCCAAACTCTGCCAACAAATTAACATTCTGATAAAGTTGAATTAACTTCTTCGGAAGTACACTATTTTATCCAATGGAAGTCTGCAATTTTCTTTAACATGTTTCATCTTGAGAAAGGTAAAATCATCAAACGTGTACCTGACAGGTAGTAAGAAAATGTCTAATAAAATCGAATCATCTTCGTTGCAAAGTGTAATACTTGCTGTTGACCCGTTTATTTATTTCCACTTTCGTGATACATTTCTGTCGGGAATACTTTGCCAACAGATTGTGAAAGAGCATTCTAAATAAGCTACGTTAACTTCTTTGGGATGTTCACTTTAATTCATTTCATTCGAAACAAGTCTGCAATTCTCCTTTTTCAGACGTTTCATCTTAAAAATGGTGAAGCAATCAATACGTCTACTTGTCAACCGCGAATACAACATTCGTTTCGGAACATGTAACAAGCGAATTCGTCATTTCTGCAGGTAGTAACGCAGTGTACAATAAAATCTGTTTATCTTCGTTGCACCTCGGCGCAACGACAGCAGCGATTCTTTCGCATAGATTTCCTCTTTCAATATTTTCGTATGTCTCCCATTTCTCATCTGTAGCTTCGGCGTTATCTGAAAATGGCTCATTGCAGCGACGCGCAGGCAAAGAAACCGTGATTGATGAACGATCCTCATCGTTCTTTCTAGATAAGGTGCGCGATGCAGCCATATTTCTGTCTCTCTCGTCCCGCCGTTGGCATAGAACTGATGAACGAGTACTGGATTCTACAAATATTGCTGCTTATGAAAACTGTTTCGTTCGCATTTATTCAACCCTTACTGGTTTTGACACTCCCTCGTTTTTCAGTAAATCATTTTGTTTCGTACATACTTTCGTTTCGCTTAATTGTTGTTAATCAGTTTAGAAACGCGAACAGTCGCAAAGATGCATCTATTTCTCTTCCCCGGCCAAACTTGAAGCGCAATATCGGCTTTACGAGGAAAAGTACATCAAAGAAGTCCATCAGCGTAGTTATTACCGCAACTTACCCATTAAAGGAATTTCTGCTACATAAAGCATTGAAAGCATGAAGCACGAGTCCGTAACGAGATTAAAACTAAATTCCCGAGAAAAATGCATCATTAAAGCGGCATTATATTATAAGGATTTACTCCGCCGAGAGGATATCGAAGAAACAAATAACAGACGTAAGCACTGCGCCGCGAATTTATAGCGAGAATGAAACGCGACTTAGAAGAAGACAAATGTTATGGCAAAATCGATGTCTCTGAATGGTGTGGAATATACACGAGGTAAAAAAACATACGTTAAAAGCTTAATCCCATACAAATATATCGCACGCGAGCAACAGCTCCCTTTTGAATTAGATCTGCCAAATTACAAACATGATTCAATGCAGATTTAATTTCTGACATTATGATCCATTTATCACATTAATCCGATGGATTTAATCGCCCGTGGCAATATCTCACCCGCCAAATATTATATTTCACATTAGACAAAATGTATCACCACATTTTTAATATTTATTTCTGTACAGCAAGTAATAGCTTTCAGAAAATCTGCCAATCGATGCTTAATTAATAAAATTGCATCGAGAGTTGTGTATCGCGGATTTTCTACAAACTTGTATTTCCTGTTTCTCTTGCTGTGTACGTGGTGGCTAGCCTCCCTCCGCGAACGATCCCTTTTGTCCACGCGGTTAATGAGGGTAGAGGGAGGCTTGTGCTGCGCACTTAACGACGTTTATGAAATGAGATAGTATTATACGGAGGGTTCAGTGGTTAATCGGTTTAGGTCAAGAGACCGTAAAATGGAGATTCGTGAGACACAATGAAACAGGGCCCTGTATGAACCCCATCGGTGTGTTGCATTGAAAATTCTATAGCACCTTAAAACCACGAGATAAAGTGCCAGACATATTGGATGGGATAAATTGCGCTTCGCTCTGGACCGGGTTTCGCTAAAAGTAACGAAATTGGCTGGTCGCATAATTATTGACTATAATACATTCGTCTGCCTGAGTGGCAAACATGCTTGAAAGGTTTAATTCCAATTGCAACGGAAAGCATTATTAAAATAGATACGAAGTGGTACATGATAGATAATACACGAAAGATTACGATCAATGCAGATTTTTGCACCGCTTTTCATCTGTAAATTAGGAAAGAATTACTTGATATTATAACAAATGGAATCATGAAAAACCATGGGGATAAAAAGCCTCGGCTATTAAAAGTGGCACTGACAGAAAGATAAATGATAGCGCAGAAAGGTCCAATTAAACTCTATATATTATTACCGACAATGGAGGCTTTGTAAGGTAAAATAAATTAAGTTCGCAGCATACGAAAGGATTCAACTCGCAAATGGAATGGGCGATACCTTTTTTATTACCAAGCGTTCAAATACATTATTAACAATCCAATACCATCGAATTATATTTAAGACTAAATAAGATGATAAATTTGTGATAGTCTCTGTCATTATCATCGTCGTAATCCAAGGTGTGCATTGCCAATATAATTCCAAATGTCTTCCTTTCTCAACATTTTCAATAGTATTTGCCAAAATCCCAAACATCAATATATTCTTGTCGATAAATTACTCTGCATCAGACAAGAAATCGCAATGATTTCGCAAACGAAAAGTACACGCTAAAATGAAACAAACATCAGGAGTGAGAAAATAACGTTTAAGGTTTCATTAACAAGTTGGTAACAATTAAAGACTGGTCTAAAGGCTCCTGAATAGAGATAGCCCGTTGTGCACCACATAGGCTACTGCCCAACTATACTTGCCAGCAATCGACCAAGCGGCCAATGATGCACGTCGGGTCGCATACGTTCAGGGGTCTTTGGCCCAATGTCCAATTGTCGATAACTTATTATTGAAGTCTTAAACGCAATTCCGTCGCCCTTGATTTTCGTCTCATTTGATCTCGAAGCAAGTGCGCGTCGAATTGAATACACTCAGGGGTCTTTGGACCAATCTTTAATTGCCAATAACTTATTAGCGAAGCCTTAAGCGCAATTCTGTCGCTCTCGAGTTTCGTCTTATTTCTCCTTTCAGTTTCCTCCACCTGCAGTCGAGCACCTTGCATACAGCGCACCGAATTCTCCGCTCGTTTCTGTGGAGAAGCTTTCATAACTGACGTCGCAAGCCAGCGCGCTGTATATGCGCGTTGAAATATCCTCGCGTGAATAATGCAGAGATCCGTAAGAAAATATGAGGGTATGCATTACCAAAACGGAACAGGATATCTCCCCGCAGATATATTTCGTCAGCGTTGCGGCGCGTTTCTGCTGAGCGAGCGCCGGACATCGACTCGCTCGGTCAGTCAGTTCCACGGGGTTATCAAACTAGTTGTTTCAATCCGGCAGAGACGCGACTACCGCGGACTTGGCCCGTTCCTCCGTAAGACGTGATCCGCGAAAATGATGTTCAAATTAATTTCGCCAAAGCCCGCCCCTTTCCATCCGTAAATTATTAATACCGGTAGTAGACCCCGGCCGACTCCTGCTGACACGGTTGTCCTCGATTAAGTGCGCTGTTTAGGTTAGGAAATCCACAACCGCGGCAAAGCCGGGACTGTTAGCGATGTTTTCACCCGTTCGCGGTCTCGCGGAACAGGCGCGACCTTTTCACGCATTGACCACCGTCCGGGCGACAGATTGCCTGTATACCTACGGCGACGACGCTGGCTGCGACAAGTGAAACGAGCTTAAAACTATTCCGACACAGCGCCGCTCGTGTTAGCGCCGCAGCGTCGAGTTTCGCGCGGACGTGCAATTACCCGGCGGACAACAGTTTTCGAAATTACACGTCCGAATCCATTTGACACCGAGATTCTAACTGCCTCTCGAAACTTCCTTTTTAACCCGCGCAACAAACGAACGCATACGGACGAGAGAATTGGTCGCTGCTTGGTGGAGCGATTGCGTTGCTGATAGTTGGCAAGTTTCCTACGAACTATGAGCTGATTTTCTTGGCTGTGCGCAAGCCTGAAAACGTTGATATTTATGCGTGAACGCGCGGACGAAAATCTTTCAGGTTCAGACTTGAATTAGATCCACGATAGATTGTGCAGCTTAATAGAATTCAGTGGATCGATCGATGCGATTGGAAAAGGCAATTACTGTTCTCTGTTTCTTTTTCGTGCAACTGATGTATCTTTAATCACAATCGATACCATTGAAAAAGCTTTCAGCAATCGGTACATGTTCAATGTTCTTTTTCATTTGGTATTTCGTGACAGGTCATTGATACATTTCTATACAGCGTTCAATAAATTATGTTTCCCCCAAGCTTTATATCTTTAGTAAGTCACAAGTCCTGCATGACCGATTTATAAATTCACAATGGAATTCCAAGTAAAATCCTGTAGCGGTTAGGGTGTGGTGGAAGGACGGAGCGGAAAATTATGGAGTGGGAGTTAGGAGAGCGTTTCGTCCTGGGCCTGCTAGAGGACTCGTCAGTAAGGCTACCTAGCAGACCCTTGCCTTAGACGTAGGGATAGTAAAGGATAGTCGCAGGATGTTTTATATAGGACCTGATGTCGGGGCGAGCACTTTCGAGAGAAAGTGGCAGCTCGCGCCAAATCCCTCTAGTGGCAGGAATTGGAGGTCGCCACATTACCCCCTTGCCAGTGTTAACGATACCGATATTCACCGGCATCTGTAACTCTCCGCAGCTCGATCTGTTGATGATGGATGGTCGGAGCCCGCCCTTCTTCTGCATCGCGTTACGGCGAGCACGTGCTCCAGCCGTGATGCAGTCATATACGCTGCTGTCCTAGGGTAGCCGCCTCCTCTGCAGTGTGCGTCGTGCGATTTTCGTCGGTGCGTTATGCCGGACGTGCGAGCATGCGAGCGTATGTGCCGGACGTCCCAAGGATCGGCGTCGATGCGTAGCGACGGCGGGGAGACTTCGTGACTGCGATCCCTTTGGGTTCGGCGTCGTGAACTGCTTGGCTGGCTATCCTAGGAGAGGGGTTACGATTTTGTCGGCGATGTGGGCCTAAATCCATCCACCAGGTCAATCGGAGCCGTTCCATTGTGGTCGCTGTGCTGGTCTTTCCTTAGATCACGTTGGGGTCACCAATTTGTAGCGGTTAGAGTGTGATGGAAGGACTGAGCAGAAAATTATGGAGTGGGAGTTAGGAGAGCGTTTCGTCCTGGGCCTGCTAGAGGACTCGTCAGTAAGGCTACCTAGCAGACCCTTGCCTTAGACGTAGGGATAGTAAAGGATAGTCGCAGGATGTTTTATATAGGACCTGATGTCGGGGCGAGCACTTTCGAGAGAAAGTGGCAGCTCGCGCCAAATCCCTCTAGTGGCAGGAATTGGAGGTCGCCACAATCCAAAACCAATGTCCCAGGTGTGCATGAAACAAGGAGACGGATTTTGCGATAAAACCGCCGTTCCGATGATTATTAACTTTACGATATTAAACATCCCTTCAGCTACCGATTCGAATCCCCCCCTCCCCCAAGCGAATCGTCTGCTGGGTGAATGCATTAGCTCCGCCGGGCATTTTCTTCGAAGTAAACGCATCGATCGTCATAAGTGAATTCGACCCCTTGGATATAAACCAGGAGAGACGTACTTGGAATACTCTCGGTGGCCTCCTAAGAATTTTGAGAGGACGGCTCATGAATGCAAATTAAAACGTTTACCTCCCCCCCGACGTCGTCGCGCACCCCATTCCCCCCGTCGCCCGTTATTTGACTCGCCGTATAAGCGGTGTTCCAAAGTCGATAATCCGTCGAGCCGGGCGCGCGACGCCTGCTTTGGAAGTTTAAATAATGAATACGGGATAAACAGAAGGCGGCTCGCGGACCGTTCGTCCGTTCTTCTATGCGTCTCCACCCCTCTTTCTCTTTTTTCTTTGATCTCTTTCGCTTGGCGAACACCGCATTCTAGCGGCGAGAGGGCGTATTAGGCGGCCGTTGAAACCGGCCGGGGCAACGAGGCTGAAACCGAAATTACGGTGAATTACAGCGACGATGGGTTTAGCGTGAAAGTGGTGCGCGTTAATTTCCCGGCGATCTTTCCTGCAGTTAGATAGAAACCGCATTAACGTCGAAAGTGAATTAAAAAACTCGCGAATCACGTCGCTGTAGCCGCGGCACACGATTATTCAATTAAAAACCGGTACTCGTCCCTTGCTCGGCATTCCTTCCGTTCTCCCCCGTTTTTGTTCTTTCCTTCGGGGCTCGAGCGGGACCGGTCGGCTCTCGTTAATTTCTTTCGCCGCGGTGCAGTATTGTACGATTTAATGAACTGTTCGACAAACGCGAACGCTCCGCCCCGTTTGTTGACCGTTCGCGAGCCCCGTCGCGTTGCACGTTTTTTTTTTCGCTTATATAATCCGCCATTTCCGCGGAAATTGCCCGCTAACGAAGCGAAACGGCTGGGTAATCGCGGAACGTCTGGAAGGCTGCCGCCTGATAACTTAGTTATCGAAGAATTCACGGACGAGCGCAGAAATATCCTCGTTCGCCTTCGAAAGCGTTTGGACCGCGCCCCTTGGTTAACAGCGATACCAGATTATTGTCGTTTATTCGTGTTTGATTAATGCGCGCAGCAGTGGTCAAAGGATTAGAGCCGAAGATATGTTGTTTTACTGTTGCACATTCCATTGCGCCATCCCCGAATTATCTGTGGACCTTCTTGAGAGAAAAGGATGATTTAACAGCATCGTATTGCATGGACGGGATACTAGCAGTGGGAGAAATGCTTCCCCATTCCCTGAAATAGTGGAAACGAACCGTTATTCTTCATTGCCGGAATCGTAGACAGTAAATTGTACAAAGAGACCGCCGTTGTTAACAGCCTTCCATTTAAAAGACTCTAATGATTTAGTGCACGTGTCTATCGAACTCCAGACCTCTACAACTCGTGCCTGGATCGTGCGATATGGGAGCTATTTTTCGTGATCTAGATGGATTAAAAAGGAACGATTACGTTACTGTTCTGTATAAAATATATCGCAGCTAAGACTAAGGGTGCTCCGCTTGCGCCATGTTCATAGCCTTGCAGTAGCTAGCAGGTGGATCTTTCATCTTTAATTTAAGCCAAGGATCATTAATCTAGCACGTCCAGAAGCGGAGATAATTAAATTTATCTATTGATAATATTCCACTATTCTACTATTGCTAATAACATTTCAGCAACAACTGGGATTCGTTTAAAACCTCTTGCAAGTTGAAGCTGGAATTCTAAGCTTTCGTTTGAGCCCTTGCACATTAAAAAAGACCAAGCAGAAGCCGAGAAAAATGAACTTTTAGTAATTCGATTATGCGCTTCAGAATTTGAGTGTTAATTGGGCTCGGCCGACACCAAACGCGAGATGGCGCCACATGCGTGTCTTCGGAAAAGTCCGGTTATCTTTTTAAAGCTGGGATTCTAAGCTTTCCTTTGAGCCCTTGCACATTAAAAAAGACCAAGCAGAAGCCGAGAAAAATGAACTTTTAGTAATTCGATTATGCGCTTCAGAATTTGAGTGTTGATTGGGCTCGGCCGACACCAAACGCGAGATGGCGCCATATTCGTGTCTTCGGAAAAGTCCGATTATCTCTGCTCCTAGTTGTCATTATTTAATGTACCGGGGCTTAAATTAAAGCTAAGAGAATGCTCTACATACCAGTGCATATTTTTCTTTTCTTTAATATACAAATATACAAAGTTCAAGTTGAAGAAATTCGGGGGACCGGAAACTATATTGTTGTTCCCAAACTTAAAATTACGATTTTCGTTCTTTTAAAGAAACATCGCGGTCATACAAACAATATTTTTTGATATGCTAATCTCCAGCACGATATCCAGGAATGCTTGTAGAACTTTGATCCGAACGTTCATGCAACATTCATGAGCCATACTACGTATCACTTTACCCTCTCAGTTTCCACGCAGTAAATCCTTGTCATGCAGCATCTCTCGAGTATCAGAGAACGTCACGAACGTTTGTTCGAAGGTGTGATTTTTATCATGCTGATTTACAAACGCGCTCTCTTGCCATTGAAGCGCGTCAATGTACATTTAAAATGTGACACATATTAATTGGTATTAAGATAGAAATTGTTAAAAGTATTCAGTTTCCAGGTTTAAAGGAACCGTGCAATATTTTCTTGAAAAGGCAGCTTGCATTGTTGAGCGAAACAATGGAAGCTTTCAGCCTTTGTCCCTAACATCTCCTGCATCGAGTTCTGCTGACGTACTAACAAGATTAAATCTATCTTAACGTAACGTCAGAGTGGAACGAAAGTAAACAGCGTTATTATACGCATTTGAATCACGAATGAGCTCATAATAAAGAGCACTATTTTGTCAACGATACACGATCACCTACATACTCCTGGGTCCGCGACGAAGGTATGCGAATAACATTTCGTCGGGCTCGCAATTGTTAAATAAGCCGGGGCAAATAAAAAGTTTTACATCGCCCATTGAAACAGGTCGAACACGAACGTGCTTGGTTATTCACGGCGCGCCTTTGAAGCGTCTACGTTTCACGCGTCGCGTGGCAGCCAACTAATTACGCAAACAACCCAATGAACCAGACGAGCAAGAAATTAATACTCTTTGTGTCCGGTAATTAACGTGATATCGATTAATTAAAGTTCCGCCCGTCGCTGTGAAACGATCCATGGAAAGCTGTTCTCGCGAATAATAAATTCAGGAGACTCTTCGTTGCGTAACGCGTTTTTCGCGACAGAAAGAAAAAAAAAAAAAGAAACTACCCCTTCTCGCGATCTTCGCGCGTTTCGATTCCTTTGCGACTACATAAATATCATCACCCGACGCAGGGATTCGAAAACGCTCGAGCATTGAAGGTGACTCTCGTTTGAGGCCGAACAGAGAACTTCGCATTTGTACCGCGCTGTTGGGCTTACGACCCTGCAAATAGTCGTCTGTTTATCCGCACGAAATTTATGACTCGCCGCGGAAATAAATTTTGTACAATACATGCAGGACAAGACGAACATGGTCGGAATCTTCTGTCAGATAGGAAAGTCGAGGAAGGTGGCTAAAAATAGTTTGCCAAGGTATAATATTAATAGAAATATGATATGTATAAAGACTGGGGCATCAGTCGAAGCTTTCGCGATGGAGTATTTACAATTGTAACATAGGAAGAGATAAAATTACAATAGAACTCTTAGAAGCAATAACATGATATTAATTGGAGTTTTATTGTAGTTATGTTAGAATTTTCCATGTTCTCTGTTCTAATTTCAAATAATTCCACCCTCGTGAAATCTCTAATACAACCTGGAATTTTTATTAATATCATGCTTTCGAATGTCCACTATTTTGGAATCTCGTTAAACATACAATATCTATTTCTTACTTAAAAATCGAAAAAGCCTGAAAGTATGTACCCCTGTTAAAAGTTATTTCTTATCGAGCGCCGCATCTTTTCCTCCCGACGTTAATTAATTATTCTTCCTAACCCCTCCGTTTTTTTTTTGTATTTACTTCATACACATAGATTGCTGAACCGCACACCCTCATGACTCTATTATCCTCTCTTTGCAGCATCACTGTGCGACGTGGTTTTCAATAGTGACTCAACGAAAACAGGGGTGGTCACGTCGCCAGGATATCCGAATCCTTATCCACCGAGGACGCACTGTACATACGACTTTCAGGGACGAGGGAAAGAACGAGTCCAAGTGGTGTTCCAGGACCTGAACTTGTACCATACGTCGAACGGGGCGAACGAGTGAGTCTTTATTTTCTCCCTTCATTCTATCTCTTCTTCTTCTTCTTTATAGCGTAAATAAAACATTTGCCTCAGCGCGTGACAGTGATCAATAAAGGAATGAATATCGTAACGTTGAATCTTGTTCCATACAAACATGATACTCATTGTTGGATTAATTTCATTTTTAAGGATGCATTGTTTCTCTGAAGCCGATTGAATAATTACATCAGTAATATTTAAAGGAATCGAAAATGGTAAATATTTGCAACGCACATTTATAATAATATCATTGAATTCGAATCTTGTTCCATACAAACATGATATTAATTGTTGGATTAATTTCATTTTTACGAATGCATTATTTCTGTGAAGCTGACTAAATAATTACATCAGCAATATTTAAAGGAATCGAAGATGATAAATATTTGCAACGCACATTTATAATAATATCACTGAATTCGAATCTTGTTCCATACAAGCATGATATTAATTGTTGGATTAATTTAATTTTTACGAATGCATTATTTCTGTGAAGCTAACTGAATAATTACATCAGCAATATTTAAAGGAATCGAAGATGATAAATATTTGCAACGCACATTTATAATAATATCATGGAACTCCATAATGATCAGGCAAGAAAGAAATCAGCACCTATTTATTTCCAACATTCTACAAATACTTCCAAACATGGCATTCGTAAGTATTCAAAGAATCCATGGATCCAAGATAAATAATGAAATTCGCAGCGAGTAGTTGAGCAAAAACGACAGATCGGTGTTCCCGTTCCAGACCAGCTACCCGATCCGTTTCTCTCCTGCACGAACCGCTGTTTTCTCCCAGCGAAAGGGTTAAAGTAGAGAGGAGTAAATAGGGGAACAACCAGCCCCGTCGCTTCTGTACGTTAATTTAACGGCATCGCGCCGATAATGGCGGAACCAAGGGACAGGACGACGCGACTCGTGTAGTGTCCCCGTGGCGTTTTCAACGTACGCACAATCAAAAGGCAGCGCAGAGTTTGCCAACCGCGAGCCTGAGCTGCGCCTGTCCGTACCTTCGAATACAATTTGCACGGATCGCGTCGAGTGGCGGTGGCCGAATTCCGCCATTAGCGTGCCGATTGATCGACGAGTTCGTTCCGTTGTTCGACGACGAGGATCGGACGTTCCTAGAATTCCGCTTGTCCTTGTGAAAAGCACGGCCATCGACAGTTCTGATCGATTTCACAGGCGCACGTGTATGCGTGTCTAAAGGGTCGGCCGGCATTGCGACAAATAATCGCACATCCCCAACCCAGCCCCGGGATTTTGTCTTCTTTTTCATTTCGATCACTTACGCTGATTGCGAAACGTTATTCGCAGAATTATCTCGCGTCTCATTCTCGACCGACTGAATCTATGACGATTTGAAAAAAGGAGTTCTTCCTCCTTCTTGGAGCATCTCCGTCTCTCTGTATTCTATTTGTTGTATTAATAAAATGATCAAAGTTAATATATGCGGGTGAATGCGTTGCATTCAGTTCAGCGAATTCAATTGATCTAAACGCATATGATTATGTGTTTAATGCGCTGTTACTAAATAGTACAGCTAATTCATTTGCTCCGTTGTAAAATTGTATTAGAATTGCACGTGCTTCATGTATTCTGTTTAAATTCTATAAAGAAAATATTTGAAAACGTAATATATTGTACTACTTAAATCATGTACTGTATTTAAATTCTGTTTTAGATAAGGGCGGAATAATGTAATTTCATTTACTGGTAGATTAAATATTAGATAAGTAGACGTTGATTTTATAAAGAAAATATTTGAAAACGTAATATATTGTACTACTTAAACCATGTACTCTATTTAAATGCTGTTTTAGATAATGGCAGAACAATGTAATTTCATTTACTGGTAGATTAAATATTAGATAAGTAGATGTTGATTTTATAAAGAAAATATTTGAAAACGTAATATATTGTACTACTTAAATTATGTATTGTACTATATTTAAATTCTGTTTTAGATAAGGGCGGAATAATGTAATTTCATTTACTGGTAGATTAAATATTAGATAAGTAGATGTTGATTTTATAAAGAAAATATTTGAGAATGTAATACATGATAGTACTTAAATTGAACATGACAATATTATGGGCTGATGCTACCTAATTAAGAAAGCCATGTTAAGCCATACCGATAATATTGTCACGTATGATTTAAGTAGTATAAATCAATCATAAGTAGTACAAGTAAATGGTCAGATATCAGGCATAACTAAAGTAGTATGGGTCAAGGTATGGCTTAACATGGCTTTCTTAAGTAGATAGTATCAGCCCATAGTATCGTCATGTATAATTGAAGTAGTACATTATTGAATAAAAAAAAATTAATGCCTTGAAGTACCAGAAACAATTTTCTGTGCAACACTTTCGAACAAAATTATGTTAATAATGAACAATAAGATTACTCGTCCACCGAACTAGTAATTTATAATAAACAGTGCAGAAGTGTTCACTACGTCATGGAAAACAATGCCAAACGAGCTTGAAGAAAGAAACCAACGATCAGAGAAGAGCATCCAATTGTCATAGGGAATCACGAGCCAGCAATGAAACGGTCGAACGAAGGGAATCGAGAAGGGGCACTTACTTGGGCGTAGTATTCGTAGTATTCGAAGTATCTGCCTATAACCCAACGCTTTCCTGACAACAGCAATTACGGTCGGTCATCCTCGTTCATTTTCCACGTGCCTAGCCCTGAATGCGGTTTAATTGCCGCCGGTACGTTTCATTGTACATACGGACACTCGAGTAATGTTTCTCTGGACGGTCGTGCGTAATTGTACCCGTTGCGTTTCAGGAAAATCGAAATAATTAAGCGAAACACGAGTGAGACCGTCGTTAGTAAATAACGAGTCCCTGAAGAGAGTGGTTCTGATCGATAGTACTATTAGTACAAGGAACGCAACCCTTTCACTTTCTCCCCCTCGCGCCTGTCATTCTTTTCTTATTCTTCACATTACGACAGCAGGTGATTTCTTTTAATATCAATTACCATTGATCTATTTACACTGTTCGTAATAAGAATTTATTAAAAAAGGAGCACAACCCTTTCTCTTCCTCCCTCTCACCTCTATCATTCCATTTTTTATTCCTCACATTGTGATGGTAGATCATTTCTTCTAACATGAATTACCATTGATTTACTTACACAGTTCAAAATAATTATTGATGAAAAAAGGAACGCACCCCATTCTCTTACCTTCCTCTCGCCCCTCTCATTCTTTTCTTAATCTTCACATTATGATAGCAGATGATTTTTTTTAATATCAATTATCAGTGATTTGTTTACACCGCTTGTAATAATTATTTATTAAAAACGGAAGACAACCCTTTCTCTTCCTCCCTCTCAGCCGTATCATTCCTTTTCTTTTATTCTTCATATTGTGATGGTAGATAATTCCTTTTAATATCAACCACCATTAATTTATTTACACAGTTCAAAATAATTATTTATTAAAAAGGGAAGACAACCCTTTCTCTTCCTCCCTCTCAGCCGTATCATTCCTTTTCTTTTATTCTTCACATTATGACGATAGATAATTTCTTTTAATATCAACTGCCATTGATTTATTTATACAGTTCAAAATATTCATCGATGAAAAAAGGAACAAACCCCCTTCTCTCCCTCCCTCTTACCACTCTCATTCTTTTCTTATCCTTCGCATTATGCTAGCAGGTGATCTCTTTTAATATCAATTATCAATGATTTGTTTACACAGTTCATAATTTAATGTAATCTATAATTTTCCACATGACCTAATGGTCATACTCGTGCCAGAAAATTTCAAACACGCTTCGGAATAGAATGATAAAGATTTGCTATAAAATTATTCGTTCGGGAGGGAAGAGTTTTCATCAGGAACGTGTTCCAAGTGCTCTTGCTTTATATTATACATAGTCCGGTATGCGCGCAGCACGGGCTGTGCATTCGAATGCAGCAGGAGATTCGAGTGAATAGGGGGGGGGGGTGGCGAGGCCGCAACCGACATCTGATTTTCCTGGCCAGTTTCCTTCCAATCATCCAAGTGGATTGGTCGAAATTTTCCTGGAACGTCGCACACGAGCCAACGTTCGTGCACCCTCCAGGCGCATTCACCCCGTATACCTAACGCTATACACGGCCGCCGGTGCACGTAACGTTACACGAATTGCGCGCGTAATAACATTCTTTGTATCGTACTATTCGCGCGATTACACGACCGCTCCCCCCAAAAACTACATTTGCCTGTTAACCCGCAAAGAGATGAAGAGGATAAAGTTCCTCGAAGGGAGACGGCGGAAAATACTTTGGGCCCAAGCTAAAATGTTTCACGGCCTTCGAATTCGCGGGGCGGTGGTCGCGAAAGGACTTTTCTCGAAACATTCTGCCGCGCGTTTTGTCGGCAATTTGCTCTCTGCTTAAAATGTTCGCAAACTCCACACTGTATTATTTTACGTTACCGCGCTACTTTCAACACTCCGGCATATTAAAAACTACACGAATCTCCCTTGGGATTGATATTACACCAGCAAATTTCAGGCACTTCATTCGCATCGTAATTTCGTAAGGAAAAAAAAGAAGCTGTTCATTAATTTCGAAACTAGCAAGCTTTTCGTTCTTCAGAAAAGCGCATCCGGGGTGCGATATTTCTGCAAGAGAAAGAGAAGCGCTCTGGCTGCAGAGGAGAGGCAAGAACGATACATGGAAAATACGTAATGAGGAGAAAAGTCGAGGGGAGCGCGAGGGTTTGGTGGGCGCGCGAAGAAGAAGAGGCAAGAAAACAGAGGAATTTCGACGTTGAAAGGTTCGCAGCGCGGAGGAGGAAGTCTCGATTGAAGAATTTCAGCGTTCGTAGTCGGGTTATTGCTCGAAGTTAGACGACAGTGTCGCGAGGTGTTGAATATAAAATTGGACAAGGGACGAGGGGGTCGTAGGGATGAGGGCTGATGTCTTGCGCGTGGCCAGCGCGCACGGGAAAATGCACCTTGATTTTTATGCGTCTAACAGAACGTGAAATCAGCAGCGAATGGAAATAGACGTTGGGTCCCCCTAGGCGAGGCTTCCTTTGTCAGAGGAAATGAAAAGTTTTCCCATTGAATATGTTTTACGCCACGCGATGCTGACGCGTGGACGCCAGTGTGGCACCGAGGGAAGTATGGATAAGGGTGGAAAGCGAACGAGAAACGATTCGACCAGGCGCGGGAGCGAGTGAGCGAAGAGAAACAAGAAAAATGTATTTCCCCACATTTATTATTACGTAGTAGCGCAATCGTACGTTCTCGGTCGATAATGGTTATTATAACAATTTGATTGTATCGTTTAATCTTGAAATATTCACCTGTTTCATGATAATAATTGAATACAATATAAATATTAAATTGGGCCAAGTTATGCACAAACCCTCGATAATCTGAAACTACTCTCGTTGGTGTTTTACAATGCCTTTCAATGGCTTATTTAATAATGAATAATAGAAACGCTTCGTGCATTTACTGCATGCTATTATAGCAAAGGATAAACAACAATTATCTACCTACACTATATTAACAGGTATTAAATTAAAATATGCATTAACTATGAAATGTATTGTAACTCGATTTATCGTTAGATCATAAAACATTTTTGTAACTTCCATACTTCAAACTATGTTTCTATTTCAACTTAGAATTATAATTATTATGCAATTATTGAAAGATGTATTGAAAACGATCTTACAAGCGATATCATCGCAACTGTAATTTGTATATTATTAAACTTTTCAACAAATCATCACCAAAGGATATACGAAAGATTTAATCTTTTTAATGCTTGTCCACTCCCAAATAAACCTACAAAATCGTGACGCCATTTCCAAGAATTTCCCAGAACTTGGTTTTACGGAATTCCTCGTGCTCGAAATTGCCAATTTGGAAAAAAAAACACCTTCCGGCCAAATTGTTGCTAACTGCATTCCCAAAATTTTCGCTTTGCAACATTTGGGTCAAAAAATCGCGTTAAATTTTCGAAAAACCCGTTTTGCAACATTATTGCTAACTAGCGATTCCGCGAAATCATGTTCTGAGAAATTCTTAGAAATGGCGTCGTAATTCCAGGAATTTGTGAAATACAGTACCTTCTAGTATAGTAAAATAGAATACCTCTTCGAACATTATGTTCTCCTAGTACAAAATCATGATTTTGGGTGTGCAGTTAGCAACAATGTTGCCAGGAGGTGTTTTTTCCAAAATTTATCTCGGTTTTTTGACCCAACAAAATTGCGAAGCGAAAATTTTCGGATCGCAGTTAGCAGCAATGTTTCCAAAAGGGGTTTTTACAAAATTTAACTCGAGTTTTTGACACAAAAAAATTGCAAAGCGAAAATTTTGGGAACGCAGCAGGAATGTTTCCAAAAGGGATTTTTGCAAAATTCAACTCGAACATTTGACACAAAAAAGATGCAAAGCGAAAATTTTGGGAACACAGTTAGCAGGAATATTTCCAAAAGGGGTTTTTACAAAATACAACTCGAGTTTTTGACACAAAAAAGTTGCAAAGCGAAAATTTTGGGAACGCAGCAGGAATGTTTCCAAAAGGGATTTTTACAAAATTCAACTCGAACTTTTGACACAAAAAAGGTGCAACGCAAACATTTTGGGGACGCAGTTAGCAACAATGTTACCACAAGCGGTTTTGACAAAATTTTACTCGATTTTCTGGTCCGACAAAGTTGCAAAGCAAAAATTTTGGGAACGCAGTTAGCAATAATCCTGCCAAAAGATGTTCTTCACGTAATACGCGAGATCTTTCATTTCACCAATTCCTGGAATTGTGGCGTCATTTCTGGGATTTTCTTAGATACGAAGTTATATGCGAATAGGACATTTTTCAGCAAGAGCTTCTTTTTACAATATCTCCTGTTTAAGGAATTGGTGTATAGTTTCCGAGTAGTGGCCAGGTTTAAAAGATTAACGCATTAAATATCTTCGATTAAAGATTTAAATTATATTGAAATACACAAATTACAGAAGTGCGGGCAATTAATCTTAAAAGTTGTCCAGTGTAGGCCATTCTTACAAATTAATTTACATGCCATATATTCTACAATTAATGTATGTATAATTTTTAGTACAATGTCTAATATAAAATTTCACAACTGAGGAATTCTTCTTACAGACTAATTTACAATACATATCAAGTTTAAGTTTACACATGTTGTACAATTAATATATACACAAACTTCGCACGAATCGTCTCCTTTAATTCAACGTCCCTAATTAATGCACCCCCCGATGTTCATTTCACGCATACAAATCGTGTCGTTGGAAAGGGAGGAAAAAGCTACGCGATATTTCCAGCTAGGCGACACGCATACATCATTGGGTACACTCCTTTTAACGACATGATAATTCAACGGGATCTTCCCGAGAGTAGTCATAGATCTTCTGTATCGTCGTTTTTACTGGAGCCTCTGGCATGGCGCAACATTCGTACTTGTTACAGCCGGTTCAGCGATCCGGGCGGCGCGTGAAAATTTAGTGGTTCCTTGGACTACAACTGAAATTTCCCTTACCCGTTTCATTATGCTCTGGATCGTTTCATTTTAACGAAGCTGGCAATCGTTCGTCGCTTTATTATTATTAAACAAGCACCGAGCTGGAGCAAGATTAATATCGATCCATTTCTTGATTATTTTATGTTACTAAATATGTTTATTCATGCTCCGACTTTAAAGGCGATTTGCGCTCTATAGTAAATGTAGTTCGAAATCAGCGATACAGGTTTACCTTTTAAAAATACAACAAATTACGTATGTTCCTTCACAATTGAATTACCAACGTAAATCAACAAAAGCAAAATATATATTGCATCGCTTTCACTTCCAATAGAATTGGATATCAATATAAACCGCCACAGTCATCTACTGTTCCGGTGTCTGGCCATATCACGCGCCGTACCACTGGCAAGTACATGCTACTAATTACCGCCTGAACAACCGTTGCAGAAAATTGTTCTCCGCTACTTGCCAAGTAGCTGAGTGTAATTAATTCTCTCGACTTAGCGTCGCGACTTAATATTGTAGGATATGAATGTTTAGCTGTCAGACACGTATGTCGCGGAGTATCGGATGAGACAGGATGTTCGGGAATCGCTGCGAAGAGTGAATGATGTGCGTAAGGTAAATCTTGAACGGATGCCGATTATCGCGTGAACGGCTTCTAAGGAAAAGCGTGCAAGGTTCGGGGAGTGCACATAGAACGTAGAATGCATGGGTTGCGCGCGGCCGAATTGTGGCACGTGGCAAGGGTGTATGCGTTTCGTGCGTGAATGCGTGAACGAATGTGTCTAGTTCTTTAAGATCTTTGCGCGGCTTCGAGAGAGGCAGAGTGTGACTAGAGTTGTCATAGAGAGTTGTGAAAGTATCGAGAGCATAGAGAGTATTGAGAAGTTGTTATATAAAGACGCATCGCGAAGCTTAATTCAATTACATTAAATATTCTTATACCAACTGCTTGTAGTTATTTACTAAATTCCTACAATATTCTCGAACGCAGGTACAACGCTAATACAGAAATGTATCGAAATAGAATATCAGTTTTGTTCGAACGATCCTATCACGCTGGTAGCTGAAAATCTACCCCTGCTGCGAGGTTCACATTTCACGATAAATTGCGTTTACGCGAATTCGGGGTGCGGAGGGGTGTGGCGTAAAACGAAACACAGCACTGGCGATGCATATGAAAAGGATCGATCAAACAATGCCACCGGCCTGTTTCGGCAACGTATCGAGAATCAATTTGTACACCGCGCTCCAGTGGAGTACTTTAAAATATTACACCGGTTCACTCTTATTCCTTCGTGAAAGAGTATTTCGGGGGGGGGGGGGGGGGGGGGGGGCACGACCAAAAGTTTCACATTGTTCATAAGAAATGATCGAACTTTGTTCATTAAATGTTGTAACAAATTCGCACCCCTCTAAGAATTGAAACGTCTCGATATAGCTGACGTAGTTAATGTAGTTAAATCCATTTCGATTGAGATGAAAATTTCCGATGGAACGATATAAAAGCCGATGGATCTGAACGATGAAATTGCAGAGTTTTTTTTTTGTTGAGATTCATTATAATTTCAGACACTTCTACCCTTTCGCTTTTTAACGTTGAAAAAGATATAAAATTGGAGTAGAACTTTCCTTAATTCCGCATTCGCTCGACAAGCTCCTGTTGCGCGGAACGTACATGCACGCAATTCGAGACGGTCGTACATACATGTTCCTAATTTCGTGAAACCGTTGCCGCAAGTCCCAGAACCCATTACTGATCCGATCAGTTCGAATCGTGTACACACGAGTTTACAGTGCACCCCTGAGAATCTGCGATCTAATTAAAATTTCTAATTCCGTGCGCGAAGCTTTACAGTGACGGGAGGTAAAATTCAATATGGTACATCGACGGTCTTGGAAAGCAACGCGATTATCCTACGAAAGAGGAAAATGAATATTTTAATAACGATCAAAACGACGTAATTTGCTTTGTAATTTTAACCTGTTCTAAATGACTTTGTAATTGTATAGACAGAATTAAACGACACACGAGATGAACGTCGTTGACATTAGTGCGACTTTTTGCGCAATTCCAGGTGCGAAGGCGTGGACTCGTTAGTGGCGTACGTGCACATAGACAGGAAGAAGGAGAAAATAGATTCGTTCTGCGGTGAGAAGCCTGCGCGACCCATCATGAGCAACGGACCACGACTTTCCTTGGAATTTAACGGCATCACGTCGTCCCGCCACTCCCGAGGCTTCAAAGCTGTGTATTCTTTCACAGAAAGTGAGTAGTCGGACCTTCCTTCTTTTTCCTCCGTCTGCGAATCTCGGTGACACGAGATGGCGATAATTGTCCGTAATTTGAATACTTGCACACTGCAGCCACACCTGTTACACAGCACTTGCAAAACGTTGAAACAATTACTCTACTACTTTTACGTATCTGCAAAGGGAAGAGAAAGTTGTTGTAACTTTGTAATTACATCTAGAGGAGAACATTTTTAATGCGGCAGCAGAGAGGAGTCGGTTATCTGCACGCCAGTTTTTAATAAATATTGTAGAAAAGTTATATAAATATAATACGTGAAAATCAAACGCGTGAGGGAACCGATGGAGAAGATACCGCTACTGTCTGGTCACATTTAAGTGTCGTACTACTTTGAAATACCCGTTACTAATTTCTAACTGAATAATACTGCATAAAAAATGTTGCATACGCAAGGCATCGCTTTAAGAACTTTTCTTATGAATAGGTAACTTAATTTTCTTTAATATAATTTTCGAGAGGGTTACAAATTTATTTTACTTTATAGATACTTATTTACTTTATTTTATTTCATATTATGCCACGCGAACATAGCAATTATTATAGTACTATAATTCCGTCTAGTTTTCAGCACAGTTATAAATTGTAAACGAGTGCTGGAACTTTTAAGTAGTACGAGTCAATATATATCGACCATAGTCAGTACTAAATGCGATTGAATACTGATACATATAAAAATTAAATCCGTGGGCGATCCGATAGAAAAAGACTGCTAATGGCTGCCCGTATGAAGTGTCGTACTACTTAAAAACACGCGCTACTAATTTCTAACTAAATAACACTGTAGAAAAAGTGTTGTATTACAGAAAAATTCTATTTTAATACAGAAAAAGATGTTTCAGGCTTTAATTTGAGTCCTCATTTATTAAATACTTGCGAACCGAGAAAATTGTACTTGTTTGTAACGTAATTGTTAACGATTAACTCTATCGTTCCCGTGCGAGATGGTTATAGCGTCTCGTGGCACCAAATTAAAGGGTTGCTGTACAAGTCGATATAAGTGGTGCAAGGCATTAAATGCTTAACAAATTTTTGCTTACACATAACTCACTTTATATAATTTTGTTTAATCTTCGAATGGGTTCGACATGGATATCATTATATTCTATTATGACATACGGGCACAGCAATTAATACAGCATCATAATTCTTTCTAGTTCTCAACACTGTTATAAATTGTGAAGGAGTACTGAAACTTGTAAGTAGTACAAGTCAATATATAGAGGCCACGGTCAGTATTAAATGCGATTGACTACTGTCACGGGAATCTCGGTGAAGTTAATAGGTCATGAACAAATATCATCGATCGTCAAGAAGACAATTAAGGAACGTTCCATTGCGAGAAGTGCTTCGCGTTTGACATGTTTAATTTCCTGGACGGTTTAATCGAGATTGAGCCCTTTGAAACTGGGACGAGCTTCTGTTCTATTAAAGCGCTATACAGATAAACTTACAGGAATGGTATTACATCAATGATTTAAAAAATACTCCATCGATACAATAATACATTTAAATATTGTTCAAAATTTGTGCATACACAAATTGTTGAACAATTCAAGGTTCCCAAAAATCTCCCCCTATCCGCCTATACTATTTTTCCTCTCTCACCGCTTTCCAGCTCTGACATTTGCCTTTTGAATCTTCTCGTTCTCCTTTCTCGTATTTCCCTCCCCTCTCCTCCATTCTTATACCGCTCTGTTCGCTCGCTCCTATTTGTTAAGGGGGGGGGGGGGGGGGTTAGAGAAAATACCGCTGTTTACTCCGCCCTCGCTCATCACATCCAACATTTACCTTCAGTTATTATTTATATCTCTCTTATCCTACCATTTTTCTCCGTCCACATCCATTTCCCGTTGCTTCTCGGCCGCACCTTTCCACCCACGTTTCCGCGCCACAAACTTTCATACACGCGGCCGCTCTTCAATTTTCATATCCCTATCCCCCCCCCCTCCCCGTCATTTTCCGATTCTTCTCTCCCCATGATCCACATTTCCCCTAATCCTATCCAAACTTCAAATTCCCTTCCTTGTTCCATTATCGTCACTGCAAACACCAGCCCTACGTGTCCGGTTAGTAAATTCGGGTATCGTCGGTACCATAAATCAGGCGGGGTGTACGCGGCCGAGGATAGACGATTACGCATCATTGAGAATAAGTTATCGGTACGGGACGTGCTCGAGACGCGGCGCGGTATCGGTACATGACGTACGATCTTACACGCGAGCGTGTACGCGACTTCTATGCCGCGGCAATTCGACCCTTTCTCCGCAGCGCGCCTGTGTCCCCGTCAAAATTTCAATTTCCGTCGAGCATTCTATCGTGATGGCAATGTGTCTCCCTTCCTACCACCGTTCATCATCCGCAGCCGAAGTCCAGATTGCAGCGCGTACGTCGCAGCGTGCCTGCTGCCTGCGGAAACAAATGGATCGCGAAGTGCGTTTCTCTTTCGCCCAAAAACCGAGACACGCTAACGCGAGACTCGCTGTTCAGAAAATCTTATTTTATCGAAGCGTCCACTCGGCAAAGATTAAAGGGAGAGAATACAACTTGGAGGATACTTTGCCTTACAATTACGCTAAAAGAAAAAAAAACAGTTGCTGTGAAGAGTTCACAAATATGACAGATATAATCACATACGTCGCAAATATCGGATACTCCAAAGTAACCGAGGCTTTAACTAAATTCCTTTCATACTATTTTTTACAATAAACTTCCGAAAATTGCCTTTATTTTTAAAGAATGGTCAATTCTGTTGTCACTCGAGCTCCGACACTATTTATAAAACATCATTCTGTTGGTTCCAAAGAATTATAAAAGCACAATCATTCGTCGACGGTAATCATGGAAAAGTTGTAAAAGAACAGCAATTTATGCATGAAGCGAACAGAACGGGAAAGTTGATAATCGTTAACTTGAAACGATCATAAGCTTGTGACAAATGAATGAAATTGAAAGATTCAAAAGCGATTTTAAATATCGACGAAGAAAAATCGGACGAGATTAAGCTACGAGTTACACGAGTCGGTCCCATCGCGAATATTCTGCCTGACTGCGGAAACGTTTTGATACCGAAACTTTCTTCCTGTTTGGCGAAGGCATCCAAAGATCGTCGTGTTTGAAGTGTAAGGAGAGGGAAAATAGCTTGCCAGGGTGTATCTAGAAATGGAGGAAGTACGGAATGCCGTTACTGCTGGGTTTTACACGCTTCGTCCGTTGCCGATATTTTTCCTTTTACATTGCATTGTTTGTGGGTTAAATGTTGCCGGCATTGTTCCATTAGCGAGCCTCGAAGCAACCTTGTAATTGTGAAGTTTCAAATATTTGGGTGGCCACGAAGGATTTAGCATTTTATCGTTTAGAATATTTGTTGGAAATCTGTAGTGCGGTTCAACTTTTGTCATAAACGTTTGTCACGTTTTTACGACGTCCAAGGGAAACTTTACTAAGGCATAATCTTTGCATCAGGATAATCCTTATTGATTTTTACATTCCACAGGTTTAGAAACTATTCGTCGCTCTTTTCAGTGCCAAATAGAACGAACGCCGAAAGGGAGCGTTGATTGAAGGCTCGTAAGAAGCATGAACAAAGGGAAGGGAAGCATGTATATCGGGGCCGGTGTTAATTCTAAGAGGCAAGTTTGCCATACGGCACGACTGTCTCTCGCTTGTGTGCCCGAGAAATGTATTGTCCGACAAGTTCCGCGAAGCAGACGAGGCTCCTATTATCGTGTAATTGAAACGCGAACACAAACGGATTTCAGGAGGCATTCACGACTGCAGAAAAGGGAATCCGCGGGGCCAAAGTTCTTCGTTCGTGCCCCGAGTCAACCTGAAGGAGAAGCGGAGCAGAGCTAACGATAAAAAGTTTCCCTTTAATTGCTATGGCAGGATATCTTTCTTGGAAACTTCAAAGCGGGATATCGTCCGTGAAAAAGCTTTACCTTACGCCGCGTACGCGCTTCCACAATCATTGGAGTAACTGGATGTCTGGCCATTTTCGACACGGCAGATCCACTTGGCTCTTTACAATCAATTGATCAAATCGAACAGTCATTCAAGTGTGAATCAAAACTCCGCGCGTATGCATTTTTCGAATGTGTCTACCCTCGCTGTACTTTGGAAAGTGAGATACCATACGCAAAGAAAACAGTGAGTGCACTCTTTTGCCGGAAGTCTTTTCGATACATAAATTTCTCAAGAAAGAAAAACAAGGAAGTCGTGCCTGGCACTTTTGAAAGCGTTTTTCTTTGGCCACACCGTTTCATCGTTACAAACGGTATCGCGAAATTTTGCTTGCATCTTGCAATCGCGTAAACATTCTTGTACCTGTTATTAATGGATAGAGCAATAAAAATTAAATTAAAAAGAAACGCAAACAGAATGAACTTTGCAGGGGTGTTATCCCTGATCAGTAGACTGCGAATTTATATGCAAATTCATATTTTTGAGAGCATAGTAAAATACGTAGAACTTTGGTAGAAAATCATTTCATCTACCAGGTATCATAAAAGGTCCTGAGATTTGGATACTTTGTGTATTTTTTTTTTTTTTGTATTACGTGCATTCTGTGCAAATGTGCACATTTTCTATAAATGCATAAAAATCCGCAGTCTACTGACCAGCTAAGGGTTGTTTAAACTGCTACTGGCACTGGATCAATATTTTGCATACACTGTATAAAAATGTTTCGCTAAACGCACACATATTTAACACCACGTACTTTTTAAAATCGACTTCCAAAGAAAGTAAGCCTCAGATAACAATTAGTTTGTTCTACCACCTTCATGTTCGACCCACAAATGCATAACATGCGTGCGTTATTTAACGCAACAACTTTAACGATACTCGGACCCCGGGCGCAAAACTGAAGCTGAGTATTCCTAAATATGCGAATGAACGTGTTCAATGGCGTGGCGACAAGTTACCGTCGCCAGCGGGACTTTTACCGCCTAACCGAGCGGGCATTTATTACCGTTCGATCGGAAGGCGGCATCGACGCGCGGAAAGGGGTCGGCGTGCGCGTTCTACGCGGCTAGCATTTTCTTCCCCGAAACGATTTCGAAATGCCAATCGCAGCATCCGCCGGGGCGTGCCGGGTCGAACTTCCAGAAACCGTGGCGCGCTCCTCCGTTCCTCGTCAACGTGCAACTCCCGTTACGCTTATATCTGATCGACAATATATTCCGTATTCCCGTCGACGAGGACGTCGCCGCGTCGGGACGGGAATGAGTCATTTTCAGGGGGGGGGGGGGGGGGCGAGGGGCAAAGTCGCCGCGTCTCCGATTCGCACCCGTCGAAATCCCGAGCAGGGACGCCGACGTGTGCAACGACGTCGACGAGTAGAACGACGTAGTCGGCGACGACGGTCGAACGGAATCGACGCGGTGCAACTTTTGGAATTCGTTCGAACGAGTTAGACAGCGCCGATATCGGCAGAGAGCGCCGGGACGCGGACGGCACATTCTGCCCGACGTTTTTCGAAAGCTCCTGCTGAAAGAACCTGACGGATTTGCGGAGCTCTGGTAAAGGAGGGGGCGAGTAGAGAGAGTTTCGAGAACAACGGTATACTTGTTTTTTTGTATCGTGGTCTACTGATGCACGGGCTCTTATCGATTCATGCGCGACGCAGGAGGCAAAGCTTCTACGTGCTGTGTGTGTGTGTGTGTGTGTATGGTGCAGAGTTGAACCGTTGACGCTCGGAGGGTTTGCAGGTAGAATCGGTCGAAATGAAAGGTATTAGGGCCCGGCCAAAATTGAGAGTGAATGAGATAAATGAAAATCGAGTGACGAATGAAAAACGATAGGCGAACGACTTTTCTTGCCGCTGCGCAGCTCCGAGTGTTATCATTTTAAGTCTACATGATACGCATGTTGATTCCAAAATCGTGGCACAAGTCAAAAGTGAGCAAGTTTGCATGTAAAAATAAGTGGAAAATAAAGAACACAGTTCTGTCGTATATGACACTTTGTTTTTTCAGAAAATCATTATTGAATAATTAGGAAAACGTGGTACAGCTGGCAAAGAGTGTAATCCTCACGTAAAAATTATAAAGTTTTTAATTCTTACTATTTTCATTATTATTTTATGATTTTATTCACGATGACATAGTTTGTGAACTTTCACCGCCAAGTAGAACAGCTCGAAACACCTTATTATTACGTTCTGGTGTAAGTTTTACTGGATATACTGTTAAGCACACAAGAAATATGTACAATAAATATATATTAGTACCTTTTTTCAAATGACACGTGGTACAACTATGAGAGGACCAAGGTACATTATTATTAGTCTCTATCCTTTGGGTCACGTGACAGCATTTTTCCAAATTTTATTTTCTTCAATGCATATTCTGATTAAATATATATATAACATTCTGTTTGCCTTATCTACTACCATCCACAGATTCGTTTTTACAGATCACACCAAAAAGATAGGGAAAGTAACATAAAAATTGGACCTAGGTACAAAACTTTCCCCTAACTACCAAATAATTAAACTCCTAAAACTTCTACCTGGAAAAGAAATGATACTAAGTCTACTTATGAATACTATATTACATTACAATATAACTTTTTTTTCTCGTCCAATTCTATTAAATGGTCAGACACACTTATGTACAGGGTGTAAGGAAATTATATGTAACGATCGCCATAGCGTGATTCTACACCCTTGGATCGGTGAACAGTTGTGCAAAAAAATCCCGGGCACAATTGTCCTTGACCTCGAAAATTAAGGTCAAGGTTTTTTCTTGTCCTATAGGATTCTACTCGTCCTGGGGGTAAAAAGTGCGAAAGGAACCATGGGTCGCAACACAACCGTTCTCTCGCAATAAATGATGTTAACATTTTGCATTGGTCAGAGCGAGAGAATGAAATAGATGGAGCGATGGTCTTGCGGCCCTTCGCAACGCACCGGCCGATATAACGTCGCGTCGGCCGTCGCCCTCTTTCATTCTCTTGCTCTAACCCGTGCTGGCCAATGCAAAATATGCACCTCATTATTGCAAGAGAACGGTTGAGTTGCGACCCATGGTTCCTATCACACTTTTTCACCCTCAGGACGAGTAGAATCCGATAGGGCAAAAACAAATGTCGACCTTAATTTTCGAGGTCAAGGACAATTTTGCAGGGGATTTTTTTCACAAATGTCCACCGATCCGAAGGTGTAGAATCACGCTGTGGCGGTCGTTACACACAATTTCTTTACGCCCTGTACATACCAATCGCGAACATGATCGAACATTCGCATTAGGACCCAACAATTCACGTTGGTAGGTATTGTGACGCGATCGGCGAATTTCGAGATTTTGCGGCGACCACTCGTGACAGAAGCACGGTCAATTTTATGACGTTTGTCGATAGCTCACGGAAGATAACGCGCGATTAAAGGTATCGTTGGATAACGGATATACGTACGATAGACACATACGCGGCGCATCCAACATAGGGGCAATCGGATATTCATTTGCGGCGAGCCAAAATGGGAAAGGCCGGCGTTGCAGGCCACCTCGTGCACGTCGCTTTCCACATTCCCGTTTCGCTATGCAGCCGTTCCCTCTTCCCTCGCTATTTTTCAGCCCCCCCCCCCCCCCCATCCCCTTCGTCGACGAGTGTTACTACCGTCTGCCCGATCCGCCAGCAGGACCGCTCGTTCACCCCTTGCTTCGACTCGCGTCACGTTGCGATGCCTGTGCCCGCTTTGTGAACACGGTTTCGCGTATCATTACGCGTTCCGCTTCGCGCGATAACACCCGATAGGGTGAAAGGAATTAGGAACACTTTCGAACCCCGGGTTCAGAAGCTGAAACATCGCACCGGTGTCGATGAACCTGATGTGGAGATAATTGGAGTGCTTATTATTTGTTACACGCGATTCCGGCTGTTGCGTTACAAGCTTTATCGTCTCGAGTGCATTATTCGCCTGATTTTGCATCCCTGCCCGTGCCACGACGCACGTTTAAATACAGGCGACTGAGAGGTAGGCCTTCGAAACAATTCGAAGCGGTTGCCGAGTGTAAAGAAATAATGTTGCTCAACAGGAAGGTTCAATGCAGTGCTTTGCTATTTGCCAAGGTTTATTGGGATCACGAGTCTATTAATTTATAAAGATTGTAAGCACGCACTGGATCATTCTGATCGACCCAATAGAACATTAAACGTATCGTTAATATCGAGGAGCGTATTAGACACAACGTAAGCAACTTTTAAAAATGCAAGTGCGTTGGTTAAAAGCTTTCGCATTCAGATTTCTCCTCGTCATAAAAATGATCGGACATCACGCTATCGCGAATAAGAATTAAACTCAACCGGACACTGCATTTTGTCACCTATCTCTTTCAATTGCAAGCCCAACGCTGCCGCGTATCGAGCAAACCGAGGATCACCCTAAATTACACCCTTACGTTGCCGCTTTGAAGCCGGGCGCGGCTCGATGTTCCAGGTTTTTTTCCCCCCCTGGGGGTTGAAATCACGGGCTCGTCGCGGCCAGGCAGACTTTCATTTTGAAACAACCCGGCGCTTGCATAGCCGGCTTTTTTTCGGCCGGACCGGTTGTTTTGCCAGCGACGAACAATGCCCTCGATTACGCCGGGCGAACGGTGGTCTAAAATAACGAGATCGCCCCGTTTGCCGACGCTTTGTGCACTTTTACGGAAATTACAGGAGGTCCTACGGCCGCCGCATGGTTCTCCACCACCTGCCACTGGGACGACCACCACCCCCCCCCCTGCTGCCTCACCCCTTATCGTTGGCCAGGTTAACAAAGTTTCGGCTTTGACGTTGCTGCGTTGGCGCGCGCTTGGTCGTTTGTGGAATTATTAATAGGAGGGAGAAAGGATGGAACGCGTTATTTGTTTCGTGCGAGTGGAAAATTAACTCGGTCTTGATTCTGTTAGACAGTGGATCTGGCGCGTGGATATGTTGTTGATCGCTGAATCGTTTTCTCTGGAGCTTTAAAGGTTTTTTTTTAAGTTAACCCGATTTGTTTTGCAGTTGCTGCTACGGGAAATGTGAATAGTAGAGTAAAATAGTGATTTTCCCATCGCAAATTTGAGACAAATTACTGCGAGGAAAAGAAATTAATAAGTTAGTGAAAATCAGAAATATTCTTTGCCTGTTTAATAGCTTTAAATAAAATTTTAATATCAACATAGCAATCGATCGTCTTTATTATATTCTATGAAGTATTAATTATCTAACGAAACGAAATGGTTCAGGCACCTCACACAAATTTATTTTAATTTCTGCGTAATTTGATCAACCATGTCTTTTTTCACGCAATGAAAGATCAAAATCTTTAGACATTAAAATAGACGTCAAGACATTTTGTACGGTACAGAAGTCTTCTGAAAAGTACTCTGCTGCGAAGCCCAGAGAGAACGTCGTCGTTGGTAATAGTAAATCGTCACGCACCACTTTTTCTACACACAGTTTACGCAACGAAACGAAAGTCCGTTCGCCGTTCCGACGTGTTAGTGTTGCCATCGAGATTTGTGCACGTTTGCAACGCTACGCCCAGTATTTTCCAGCATGAACGATCCAATAAAATGGTACATTTACTGGCCCGTTGGACCGATAAAACCGAGTTAGGACGAGTCCCGGCATCAATTTTTTAAGGCCACTACCAGAGAGAATTTCTTTCGCTCCGAGATATCGGTTCCCTCTGAACAGACAGGTAGAATTCATACGCGCCAGGGAACGTCAGTTTCCATCCAACACCTTGGCCGGTTGGTATCGAGATGCCAGGCAAACAATGACATCTCCCCTTCACCGTTTTAAATATTTATCATAACCGCTCCGGTGGGAAAGTATCACGTGCTATACCCGCGTTATTGCTTTGCTTGATTCTGCAAATATCATATTTACGTAGCCCACTTTTCTCGGGCTTTCTTCAAACGCCATCGTCTTTCTTTTTAATATTCGTTTAAAATATTTCAGTTTGTAAGAAAGTTATGTCTGGGATATTTTAAGATTGGTTCGATACTTTTGGAATCTTTTCCCTGCCTTATTTTTTGCACGATCGCTAATTTACTTAACGTTACATTATTTGATTATCTAATATCGCATATGTAATTTATACTAGCAGTATTCCATATTTCCTATCACCTCTTCATCATTCATTTCAAGTAGTACAACATTTACGTTGCCTACTTTTCACGGACTTCCTTCAAACGCTATTGCCTTTCTTTTTAATAGTCGTTTAAAAGTATCTCAGTCTGTTAAGAAAGTTATGTTTGGGATATTTTAAGATTGGTTCGATACTTTTGGAATCTTTTCTCTGCCTTATTTTTTGCACGAAATCTAATTTACTTAACGTTACATTATTTGGTTGTCTAATATCGCATGTATAATTTAATTAACAGTATAGTGACATATAAATACACATCAAGATGTATATATGCTCAAGTAAAATTATCTTCTTTACGATATACTAGCAGTATTCCGTATTTCCTATCATCTCTTCATCATTCATTTGAAATAGTACATTAATTTTCCATTTACGTCGAATAACTTGTAACATCGAATGAAGTACGAGATGTATTAATCAATACTTCTTCGCCTGCATTTCTCCAAACAATCATCAGTGGCAAACGACGAACATCACCAATTATTTATTTAACAAACCAGTCTTTTCCACTCTGCCTCCTTCTTTTTGCGATATCTCTACCGTCAGCCAGCGATCCCCGGCACATCGTCCCGAGCGGGACCATACGCGCGCAGGCACTCGCGGCGGAGCGTAATTGAAATCGGCAAGAAGTCAAGGGGTCGAGCGCAGGGAGAGACGTAACTGCCTTTTTTTCCCTGATACACGTGGCGAATCCGTTAAATTGATAAAGTTTCGCAAGAACTTTTATAATACCGGGGCCGTTGAAGAATGTTCAAGTTATATACGAGCTGGCAATTTATGTTCTTCCACGCGGCAGTGCGTCCGCCTTCGAATCCCTCGGACCTCCCTGCCGATGGGGCGGGTGGTTAGGTAAGACATATACATATACAGGGTGTCCCAGAACTACTTCGGAAGCCGAAAATGGTGATTGCTGTGGTGTTTCTGAACACCTTTTTCCTTTGCGAAAACGTTGTTCGAGGCCCCGTTTTCTTTTCTTTTTTAATGAATGGCTAATGAATAACATCGACCAATCAGCCGCGAGAGGATCGTGATACGCTCGGCCACAGTCTCTGCGCGCTCTGATTGGTCGACGTTTTTTCGTTAACCATTCAAAAGCGAAGCCTCGAACATACATTTTCGTAAAGGAAAAACGTGGTCAGAATCACCTCAGCGATCACCCTCTTTCGGCTCTCGAGGTAGTTCTGGGACACTCTGTGGATGGTGTTCTGTATGCCCGCGGCTTGGAGACCATCTCGAGTTTCGCGTCCATGCGGGTAGGGTAGGTGCGGGCTGGCTGTTTATCACACTTTCGAGAAGCATAACTGTCGTAAAATCGCCCCGTGATCTACATTACAAAAGACTCGCGGGGACCGCCGCAGGTTTGGCAGTGTGTGTAACCGAATTCCTGTCGGGGCCCGCCTTTCGTTTCCTTCCTTCCTTCCTTCCTGACCGCTTTCCAACTTTGCAATTGTAATCAACGATAACGATTCCGGCAGCTCGTTTCGTTATTCGCGCGGAATAATTCCCGCGGAATGCTAAACGCCCATTCGAACGCGTTTTTACTTCGACGATTACCTTTCGGGTGTAACGCGGCGGAGATTTTAGGCACTGCTCCTGCGGTTCCGTCGCCAGCTCCTTTCGTGCTCTTTTTCCTACCCTACTTTCCCCCCTCGAAAGTTGGACGTTTAATAGCGGCGATTCGCCGCGGTATAACTCGTACGCGGTCGCGAATACCGGTACAGATACGCGTGGAGAGCGGAAGCTCAGGCTTCTTTGCAAATCAGCGAAGACGATTAAGGAGTCGAGGGTAGCGAACTCGTAAAATCCAAGTCCCAGAAGTAGTAAAACTTGTCACTTGCCCTGTTTACTCGCGAAAACGGAAACGCGACGAGCAAAACAAACCCTTTAATAAGCAATAGTTTATGCTGGGGAGTATAAAACGAGAC
The DNA here is from genome assembly GCA_023838395.1 of Holcopasites calliopsidis. Taxonomy (NCBI): domain Eukaryota; kingdom Metazoa; phylum Arthropoda; class Insecta; order Hymenoptera; family Apidae; genus Holcopasites; species Holcopasites calliopsidis. The sequence continues at coordinate 124,967 of JALHAQ010000001.1, forward strand.
AAATGTTGTTCCGCGACAACACGATTTTATTCCCCGCGCGATGAAGTCGTAACACTGTAATATTTCTATGAAAAAGAGTTATTTAAACTGAGTTCTCTATGTTTTTCGTTTGGCAGTAACTGTAATTGGTCCCTTTTACTATCCATTTTCAAATCCATGCATTTCATCGTGCATACGAATTGAAAACATTAATTACTAGGTAGATAGTAATACATTAGAAACAATCAGAAGCCGTACGCATATTCCGCAGAAATAATTACTGCATTACGAACATGCCATTGTTTCTAAGTCTTCCCTGCAAAACTGTTTAAGAGCAGCGTGCCAGACGATTGCAAATTAGACCTGTCATTACTATCAACCAGTTAACTAATAGAATTACCATTATTTAATCGAACCAGAAATTGTCTTATCGCTTATCAGTGACAGTCGTCCGGTCGCACAGACCACGGAACCGTAATGGAATTGATTTTAGACGTTATCAGTGGTCCGCGCCGGGAATAATCAGCCGTGTCTGCAATATCCCCGGCTATTCGACGCTGCTCTCCGCTCTGAAATATAAACAAACGCGTATAACGCGCGCAAATATTTATGCGCAAGCCAATCACGAAAGGCAACGAAATTTACTAAAAGCAGTAGCGAACGATACGCGCGTTCCGCGGTCAATTTGACCCTGTCGGTGATTACAACGAGCTATTCTCCCTCCCCCCCCCCCCCTTGTTCATTGGGCTAATATGCGTGTGCACGCGGTTGGTTTAAAAGTGCAACCGGTGCGTCTGACAATTTCAGGTAAAGCCGCGGATGGATTCAGCGATATTCACACGTTTGTGCGACTCGGTTTTGTAACGTAATGATAACCCGTACCGCGAGAGGCCAACGTGAACGACTCTTACGGGGAATTATTACGCCACATTTGGATATACCAAGCGCACGCTGCACCGTGAATGAAACGAATACTTTCAGCACCATTGTAGCGTGCGAATGACCAATCCATGGAATGCTGACCACCGAGTTCGGCTGACAATAGGATGTTCTTCCGCCGAAATTCCGTAAACCCGTCTGCATAAATGGATCACCCCTCTAAACGTGTTAATAATATTAGTTGCATTATGTTACCTCGAATCATTATTGCATTGCCACCTGGATAGTCCGTAAAGTTTTGGGGATACGAAAAAAAATGTTTAGAACGACGTTCTAGAACGCAACAATGTGATGAACGAAAATGTTTATAAAATGACGGGGTCCCGGAGATTTCGAAAGCAACCCGAATTTTTTGAAAACGAAACTACGTATTTCTAGACAGCTACGATCGTAGCCCTCCTCGGAACGGTTCCAACGATTACAATTGTTCGGGGTCGCTGCTGGACAATGAAGGCCATGGATGCGAACAGCGTGCCATATGAAGTAAAATAAAGTTGAAACATCTTTTCAACTAATCAGCTTTCGATGTATACTACAGCGGAGGAAACAAAATTGACCTTCAAATGCCCTCTACGTGTCCACTTACGAAAATACCAATTACATTCGATAATAACCCGCCTCGATACCCTTTAACTTTCGCCCGAATCATTTTCCGATTCCGTTAGAAATAACGGAGGTATATCCCACCGGGCAAAGCTCTGCCCCGCCTGGTACAATACACAATAGGGTGCACAATACTCTGTACGAGAGTATTGCACGGGAACAAACTGGAAAAGATACGGCAGCGTAGAATAAAGAGAAGCACGCAGAGAGCAACAACGTGAGGCGAAGTTCGTTGTTCCCGAAAGCAGAGAATCGCGGCAGCGGGCACGGAAGCGCATGAAATAGGCAAACTCATGTGCGAGTGCCCCGGCTTGTACACTTCGACGTTATGCAGTTCCAGCGCAACGTTCACGAAATTTCGCCAGGGGGTACGCGCGATAATCGCGAAAGTGTCCGAACGTTTTCGCGTGTAGCGTGTTAATTGTCACGAATCCAACGTGTCGCATCGTGAATCGTAAACAACCGGAGAGCAGAACGCTTGCGAATGGAAAAGACAGAGGCAGGGTAGCATTATATTTGCATAACAGTAACAAATGAACGGGTGCAGTAAACGAGCGAAGAAATACACTTTTCACTATTTATCATTAGGTATATAATTGTAACGATTAATTATCGCTGACGCACCAGTGACACACTATTTCTTTTCGCAGTGCAACATTCTATTTGTTGGAACTCCATTGTTCCTTAATAAGCGTGCACAAAAGAAACGAAATAAATTATCGGACGTAAGATCTTTCAGTGAAACGTCGTGAAACGTTGAAGCTTCGATACAGAAGTGGAATGCCATTTTCTGAAGCTCTGCGCGAAGTTAGACTGGCTACAAACAGTGCCCCCTCCGACTTTCGTCAAGCTAAGATCCCGTAAACGTGAACGGAACAAGTCAGGCGAATTAATAGTTTTAACTGAGGCAGTACAAATGCACGCGGCTCGCGCGACTGAAAAACGTCGACCGTGCAAAAAGTTATTGTTAAACGGAATGGCCTGGTCGGAGCACTAAAGTAAGTCTACTTCACTCGTAACTGGTAGCGTGCACTTCCCAAGGTAATAACAAAGTTAAATTTTTACAGCCCCGGGGGACCTGCAGTCTTTCTCCTGCCCCCCCCACTAATATTTATTAAAGGGTAGTTTTTTGCGTGGAAAATTCGGTCGATAAACTGTAGAAAATATACCCGGGCGAATTAAGGGATAATATAAAATATATCAAAATCGTTGCAGCGGTAGTAAAAAAAAAACAAAAACATCGTCGATGTTTATTCAAGTTTATTTAAAAGCATCGAACGAAACTGCCAGAATATTGTTCGCCCGGTAGAAAGGTTCTTTGAATGTTGCGTTCGTATCTTTCTGTTTTTAGTATCACAAAGATACAAAACCAATATCAATGCAGAGAAATAATTGATTTCGCTGAAGCGAGATTATATAAAATCCGCCATAGTTGTTAAGATTGAAACTGAATTTTTTAAAATGGCGTGAATTATTTATATTTCGTCGATTTTATCTGGAAACTCGTAAAACGAGTAAGCGCGTGCAGTGCAATTTGAATGCTGCTTTGCAATTTGTTACAATTTTGCGTAGATTTCATGCATCCGATAAAACGGCATGCCGAATGTATATATATCCATCGCAAAAATCTGTCGACGCAATTCGATTTACTCGATAGTTAAATAATAAAAAGTGGGGGAAAAAAGACATTTCGCAAGCAGGACGCAGAAGTTTCGCCGGAGAACTTTCCCGCTAGCCGTTCCCCGAACGATTTCAAACGAGACCTGAACGACCTCCCGATCTTATAATTAACCCATTTTGCTGTGAAACTTTAATTCTCGGCGCGCGGCTGTGAGATTGGGAAGTTGCGACTCGTTAACGGTACAAAACCGTGACCGCAGTCGCGAAGCTTTGGTCGTTTCTACGCAGGAAAGCGGTGGGACAACGTAAAACGATGAGAATCTTCCGCCAAATATTGTGCGCGAAGGAGAACCTTTTATTAAATGTCGGAATCAAGTTTATTTGTTAATCATTTTATTACGTTGCCTAATGGTTTGGATTTATTGGATCAGTTTATGAGCGATTTCGTTTGTGATTTTACATAAATAAACACTAAGGGAGCGAATAACATTGTTGTTGCAGAAAAATATGGTAAATGTAGCTTTTTAAACATTTTGTCGTAAAACAGTCCAATTTAAATGATTGCAACATTGATCGATACACAACCAGTGAACTGTATGCTTTATTTATGCTATCAATGCGTTGTGCAGTTTGACGATTATGAAAAAATGAGGGCTTTACCAATAGAGCTCTGTAATAATATCTGTCAATCGAAAATGCCAATCAAGAGAATGGGAAGGGCAAAAAATATTCCTGGTGAATTTTATAATGCTAAAATGGATTCCTTAATGAAATCAACGCCGATCAATATTCATCGCGTTCTATTAAATTGACAAACATGATTTATAGACTGGAGTATTGACATATCAGTTTGGGATTGCTTGTTCGCATTCGAACACACAGCATCGCCGTCGAGGCGCATGTATATTCATTGGCAAATTGAGGCAGTCACTCGGCCCGCCTGATTTTCGAACATCTAGCCAATAATACGTAGGACAATTATAACCCCGTTGTTTATTAATGCCAATCCAGTTACGATATAACGATCATGACGGCCGAGATGCTTTATATTTCGCGTCCGTGGGTGTTCATTAGCGAACGTCAATATTTATTAAACGCGCCAGCTGGATAACAATGCTGTACAGACTATCGCGGACATCGGTGAATGATTAAACAATATGCGAATAGACCTCTTAAATATGTGCATCGATATAAACGTAACCCCTCGGTCTGACTGGAACTGAATGAACGCGCTTGATGAATGGAAAAAGGACGGTTCTGATCGCATTGTAAGCGAAGTATGAAACATCCAGATAGTTTCCATTGCCCGTTTTATCGAGCGGCTCGAAACAATATCGATTTGCATTTACCGAAAATTATCGTACTCTTAATTCCCCTTCTGACAGGCATGATTAAACTCATTAAGATTAATGGTACTCGATATTCATGCGAGTACATTATTCTTGCACGATATCGAAGGCGATTTATAATGTTGCATTTAATCGATCCCACAATTCCAATGTCCTACTAATTTACTAATTAATAACGATGCGCCGATCATAACCGATCACCTTCATACAAAAAAAAACAAATTATCTTTCAAAATCTCCCTTTTCTATCAACACGGAAATTCTTTGTCTCTCCTATTTGTTGATAACTAGCTTGAAAACAATCGAGTCCACGATAAGAGGGCCCCTGTCGCTTCGCATTAAAGAGCTATCCGTCGAACAATTGCTATTTCATTTATCCAAAGCGCTCTTTGAGCCACTTTTCATTACGCGAAAGGGCGCGGGGAAAGAAGGATCGAGCAAAGGCGATTGCACCGCCGATTCGAAGTTCACCGACTTCCTCCTTCCCGCAATTAAATAGCCGAGACAGGCGTCGATTTAATTAACGAGCCGGGGAGACGTCGTGTTTACCCTGCGAAACGCTGGCCGCGCCCATCACGTGCCAAAGACTGTCAACTCCGCCACGGCGACGTTTGTCCCGAGTAGATTTGACGGGCGTTTAATTTATTTTATATTTAAGCGGTTCAACGTGCGTTTCAGACTTTGGTATAACGACGGGACGGCAAGAGGCGCAGTATCCGTGTGCCTTCGTTTACAACAGCAACGAGACGCGGAACGGTACGTTCGCGTCGCCGAACTACCCGGGCTTGTATCCACGGGACACCGAGTGCCACTACTTCTTCAATGGCCAGCCGAACGAGCGGGTGCATCTTCACTTTCACTTCTTCGACGTCGAGGGTGTCACGCCGTAAGTTGAACATTCATTTATTCTCCGTCGCTGTTTCGTTTCTTTCATATCGCCTCATATCTTTCCGCTACGAAACGGAGCGGGGCCAACTTTCGATGGAAGTAAGGCGCAGGGACGATTCAGCTTGAATTTAAACGAAAACTCGTCCCTCTATCCTTATTTCCGACAAATGTTCCTCGAGAGTTTTCAGGCTTTTACGGCTCGGGTCACTATGGTTGTTGTTTGAGGCTTCCGGGTGTACGCCGTGTCCAATGGAAGTCTCGTTCCGACGTTTCGCCGTCATTGCAGATGGCTTCATCAGGGTTCTAAGGACGCACTGTTACTGGTGTGCGTCGGAGTTCTCACCTGTTAAATACTCCTGCTGATGTCACGGTCCACTGATTCCGGCCAATCAGATTAATTGATCGATCAATTAAAAAAAAAAACGATATTTCCATTGGACACGGCTTACACCCGGAAGCCTCAAACAACAACCAAATGTTCCTCGATTTTGGCATAAAAGCGAGCGCTAAACCCACTGTGCGGCACGCTCAACATTGAAAATCTCGGTGCAACGATACAATGTTCCAATCAGAGGACTATGCGTAGAAACGTTTAATAATTCGTATCGAGAAGCATGGTTTACTAAAATAGGCAAAAACAAGTGAATACCAGGAACAATTAACCCTTTGCACTCGAGACGTTTCGTAGCGCTTTTGGTAAATTGACTACCTCTAACGTAAAATGATTACACACACAAAGTAGCACGCAAAACTTGTATATTTTAATATTTAATGTATCCTTACATCTTTACAAAGATAATTTCTAAAACATTAATTTTTGTAATTTTGCTTTGTATGATATTTCATGAAACAATTGCCGAGATGTATGCCCGGCTTTGCGGAATAGGTATCACAATAGTATGTCGTCTGATGACTTTTACCATGTTTATTTCTTTGAGAGCAGATTTTGCAATCTTTCTTAACTCCTGTTAGAATGTTACGCAGCTTCAACTTTTCTAGTTTTGCTGCCGCGGCTGTCGAGTTCGAACTGAGACCGAAAACGCGGTCCGGTTCGTGGTTGCGTACTAATTTCAGATAAGAAAGTCTTATCTCCATTTGAAGGGATGTCATTTTACACTTCATTAGATTATACGAACAGAGCGCAGGAACCCGCGTCGAAGAAACAAAACGTAAACAGTTACGGCCGCGCATCAAGTTTTATCGCAGCGAACCAAGTGGTGAGCGACAGTCACCTCTCGAGTGCAAAGGATTAAACTGCGCCTCATATTAGGCGACTTCACCCTGCGCGTAGAAGATTATTAAAATGCACGCCACCCTTCGAGAAGCAGTAGAAAAAATGCAGTGCAGGATAGTCCTTCGAACGACATAAGTGCAGAGGATCGTGAACACCGAAGGGAAGAGATAAACCACGGCCGCCGGACCGTGACTAGAATTCTTGTATGTATCGATCCTCCCTCCGGCCCCCTTCCTGCTAGCTCAACGAGACGGGGCGAGATAAAGTGAGCAACCGTCGGCAACTGGAAGCCCGCTGGAAGCCCGCTGGAAGCAAATCGATCCCAGTTCGATTGGGTTTCCTGATGCACTTCGACGTTCCGCTAAATCAAACTGCGTCGGACAAAGTTTCCAGCTGCTTATTGGAGACGAAGAGCCCCTTGTCGATGGGTTACCCAGTAACCGATAGCCGATCAGTGGCTGAAGTATTACGCGTACACCAAGTTGGTCAATTAACGAGCACAGCTGATCACGGGCCACGTGGGTAAACATAGAAATTAGGAATTAATGTGTATTAAATATTCGGCTAGTGCGTGTTCTTCACCTGGGTTTCAAGTTAACCATATGTATGTCAATGAGTCGCAATTGGAACGTGCGCCTGGATAATTTTCTTTAGAAAATAAGGTAAAATAATACAGCCACGCTTCTGGTCCGCAAAAGCATAGGGCACTCTAAATAATTAACCGTGGAAAACGATAACATCTAGCCTCGTCCCGGGTGTAAACCCGGCAGTGTGCTCCAAAACAACCTAATTGGGTCTTATTAGATCGCCATCGATAGCCGTGCTGAAACACGCTGCTTCGTTCATTATCGAGGACCGCTAATTAGTCGCGTTTCGCCGATTTCTGCCGAACTTTCGAACAATATCGCCAAGGGGAAGCGCGAAGTAGGTCTCCAGGCTGCATCGATTCGTCCCACTCCCCCCGGGCCGGAACACGGCTCGAGCTTGATAATTCGGGGCCAACCGATATCAAGATCTCCAGGAGAACCACTTGCATCTGATGTTACAAGCAACACCGTACAGCGCGAGGACGCGCGCGAATTTCTGGCGCGCTTCTCTCCCTCTCTCCCTTTGGAGAACGCACCGGTTGTAAATATCGCGGGTATCGGATGAGAGTTCAATTAGACGAAGTGCAACGCGGGCCGACACGCTCGTTCAGTTTCTATCTATCGAATGAAGGAAAGGTTCCCGCCCTTAAAACGGGCAACGGGTAAACAGCGGGAAATGTATGTTCGGAAACGTTGGAATCGAACGATGATTTATCACGAGAATTGCCACTTACGTCATTGGTGGAAGGAACTGGTCGCGCAATTTGTATCTTCGCGATTACAATAGCACCATCGTTTACGCTTCCGTATTTCTCGGTAGCTTTATTCGTTATTATCTGTATTTACGAAGAGAACGTTTTATGTATTACGATAGAACAATCGCGTAAATTATTATTATCGATACTATTTATTCGTAACGATCGCTGGTTACTTTAATTATGTACAAAACGCTTTCAATAAAATGTCTTCTCTCTCCGCAGCCAAAATTGCAGGACCACAGTGGTGTTACCTTATCCAGTTTCCGCGTTGCAACATTACAATTACTAGAATGTAAAAATGATGTTATATTCTTTGCTTTTCAATCAATAAGATTCTACGCACCATTCGTTTCGTTGGATGACCGACCCCTGAATCATCGGCGTGACGTAAAGGTCCACTGATACTGTCCCTGAGTCGTCGATAAGGTGTGAGGCCCACAGATCCTACCTTAGTTACGATAAACAACTATGAATAAGACAACAGTCAACAGAACTAAGGGTCAGGTTCTGTGTTGGTCAAGATGAATCAGCAAGGGCTAAGGTCGGTCCCCCTCCATCCAAAACGACTATATGTATAATAAGTCTCACTGTATTTTTGACACACAGGAAAAATCATATGTACTCAGAATTAAGAATTAGAATAGTCCAACGTCGTTGTATCCGGGAGCCGTTTAAAGAATACACGCGGTTATTCCCATCGGTGGCATTTCTTCATCCCGGAATCCAACAGTTTGCTTAATAATATTAATAATATAATTGTACAACATCGATTCTTACGTTTTCTTTCCTTTAAAGCTGGCAGACCTATGAACCTATACGATCACAACTATAGCCCTATCATGTCTGTATTTAACATCTACTCTAGAAGACAGACGAACTGTATCTGAAATTGTATTTCTATACAGACTCATCAATAACCAAATATACTGTCCAGAATTATTAGGAAACATACAACTATATGTACCCACACATACTACAAGATGCTTAAATTTGTTTTACCTTACACACTACACCACCAGATATGGACACAACGACACAATCAATAGGACATGCGCTTCTGCCAATGCCATACATTTCAGCATCGACATTTTCTCTGACACCATTAATAGACTAAAAATGCTATCCTATACTGCGCTAAAACGGACTACTGCTCGGTAGCTTTTTCTTAATACCAATCTCTCTCTCCTTACTGCGCAAACCCCTCGCCAAGCGATCTCTGATATGTATACTCATCTTCTAATCATGTACCACTTATACTCTTCCGAGGTCTTCTTGTTTTTGTTTTTACACACCTATGTAATTTAAAGAGTGCCAACTCGTCTATAGTACTAATAATAATAATAATAATATAATAATTCAACGTTGGTATCGAACAAAATACAAAATACTTCAATAAGTTCGTATTCTTCCTTGCATCATTTACTTCTCTAAGCAGCCGAAACTCGATTTTTTCATAGAGTAGCCTACAGTATCGCCGAGTACAAAAATATATTGTTACTTCTGGCAAACCTACGATTCACATCTTTAATCGCGAGTTACGTGCGTAATCGGGGATTCCGGCGACCTCGCCGGATTCGCGGGGGAATATTTATGGTGCACGAGGGGCGGGCACCGGAAAATCCGAGAAGAGAATATCCGAAGGATATTCCGATTGGGAAGAATGAGTTCGTCTGCGCCCGTTTGCGCGTGTGTATCGAAATTATGCGCGGTAAGAGCCAAGATTGAATTACTTATGGAATTGCCGGTCGGTAGAGCGGGCCGATGCGATTTACGAGCACGCGGGACGCCGCCGAGAAAAATCATCGGAGTGCTCCCCCGGTATTCGCCGCGAAAGGTGAATATTTCAACAGCGTCGCGACGCGACGCTTCTCGCCGTTCATGTATATCAATTTAACTGTGATTGCGTGACATACTGCCGGCCAGAGAATAGAAATTTATAGGGTGAACGAGAATCTTAGGGAAACCTTATTCCCCGATAAGGCGTATATACGAGACGGTGTTTTTGTATAATAATAAAAACGCGAAGGTTTATGCGGCGAACTTTCATCCCCGTTGAAACAGGCGGTGTCATCAACTTTTATGAGATTTCTAAATACGTACGTGGCTTCTATCTGCTGCCAGCACAAAGTTAAGGAATGCACTGCTCGCGGAGGCATGAATGTATTCATAGGACGAATGCCTCAGACGCTTTGTAATAAAGCAGCCGGTATTATTAAAAATACTTGCTCGCAGATACAATCCTCTGCGAATAATAATAATTATATACATATACCTAGCCACTGTGAATTTATCTGATTGTTCATTTTCTGCTATTCGTTGGTTCATCTAGCTTTCGGTCACGCGTTTATTTTCAGAGCATGAATTAAGTAGAAGTCCAAAGATTGGTGACACTCAATTTAAAATGAAGGTAAAACGTTTGATATTGTTTCGCATTACTCATAAAATGTATGGTGCACAAAGTGAATACCGGTTGTGTACAATACATTGTATACTGGCTTAAAATGAATAAAATAACCGCGAATCGTTCACAATTTTCATTTTATACTGTTTTGTTAATTTGAACGATTGCGTACACGTGTTTACCTTTACGAACGGATAAAGTGTCCGCTGATAATTGTACAATTGGCTCTCGCGAGCAACGAACAGCATTTCAAATACACACATTTCGTCCGCGGAGTCAAAGTGAGTTTAAAATTCAGCGAATTAATACGAATGCGTACAAAATCCGAAATAAACAATACATTGAAATGCGTGAACAGAAATGTAATGGGTGTTTAAACATATTTCTGCTAGCCATAAGTATTGACAAGAGCGACCTATTGTTCTGGGCTTAAAATAAAATACACGATTACAGTACAAATAATTTATCGCAGGAATACGTTGCACATTATTTCCTCGTTATTTCTTTTAATAAATTACTTCGTCTGGTCGTCCATACTCTTCTTCACGCGTTAATCATTATCGCTACAGTTATTTTTCGTGCTCTATTAAAAGTATCCCGATAGCATCAGTAGACGCACCGAGTTCAAGAAACATCAACGATCGCGATTCTGTGCGTGTCGACGCGGAATCGCTCGTACGATATGCATACCAAGCCTCCGTAATAAAGCCCACTTGAGGTTTGTGCAAACCTCGGCTCCGCATTGTGCTGTGCTGCATTCTATGGAATTTTATAGAATACCGCGAGCACCGCGTATACCTGCGACCCTTGTCGATTCTTGATAATAAAACCGATACCGACGTCGATACTTTGCACAATATTACTATCCAATCCACAAGATTACGGCTCACCCGTGCGACTTGCTTTACGCGGATCAGATATTTCGCGGGTCAGTGGTTTTCACAGAATGGAAATGTGTAGAGCACGAAATTCTTTGCAGACCGAGCGCGAGCGATTTGATTCATCGGACGAATTTTTCGATAAAAACCGTATCTACAGGGTGTTGGAAAAAAGGGTTCACAGCCTAAGGAGCCTATGGTACGCGGCAAGAGGAGTCAAAAATGTGTAATGAACATGGATCCTGAAAGCAACTATTTCGTTGCGAAATCAATGTTTCTATATCTATTATGAATATTTCGTTATCAATGACTAATGCCATTCGCATATTAAATACGTCAATCAAGAGAAGGAACTGGATTCTCGGTAATGTACTATGAAATTTTACAGTTGCGAGGCAGTGTCGGCGAGCGACTTCGTCGAATTTTCCAACTACATGTCGAGGGACCGGAAGTACTCGAGGCACTGCGGCCAGCAGAAGGAGTTCGACGTCGAGAGTGACAGAAAATTCTTTCGGGTAACGTTCAAGAGCAACGACAGATACGACGGTACTGGATTTAACGCTAGCTACGTGTTCGTGGACGAGGAAGGGAATTATACAACAAAGGCGCCGGCGAGCAACGCGTCGACGTTAAAAGGTAAAACCGCGCATCCCCTTTTCCTCGACGACTGCCTACACCCCTTCCTCTGTACACGAACTTTTACATGCTCCTGCACGGCGTCCCCCTTTTTTTTTTACTGGCCCGGGGTTAATTTCCACGCGACGACAGAGGAATTAAAATAACATTTCAGAAATTCTAATGCGATCCCCGTTGTTGCTGATTGTACAAAAGGAGACTCAAAGCGCGCCTTGAAATACACAGGAACTATGATATTACTGTAATTATGATGAAAGCTATAGTTAATCGCGAGAGATTTACAGAATGGAAAATGTGGTGCTACATGATTTCTGCAAACACGTGCTGGATAATAAAATTATAATGAAGATAAAATGCTAGAGATACAATACATGCAATGGCTGCCAAAAGTTTCTGGCCAAGCAGTAACTTCAACATGTCTTTCCAAAGGTACATGATAAAAGTAAACACTATTGATGTATCGAGGATTCATTGCTTTTTCTTTAATAAGAATGAACGGCTGATAACATTAAACAGAGTTTTAAACTCCAATTATTACAAACTCAAACACTTATCAAATTCGCATGTTCTACACGATAACTGAACGTCTTGGTGTCCCAATTTTACTCACTTATCGAGAATCAACTGTAGCACGAATTCGCTGAAGATTCTTATCATTTGTTCCCAAGTGTAATCGTCACGATTGGTACCAATAATCGAAGTTCGATTATAACAAACGGATTATTTTTAACTAATTTTATATTGAGCGTTTCGATTCTAATTGGTTATAATAACAATTGCCGAACGATAACGTTATCCGCGATTATAATAACCGGATCCCATTATATTACGTATTTTCATGCATAAAAATAATCAGTTCTCCTATTTCCCTGGCAGCCACTGTGTTTCCGTATTTATACAGCTCGCCACTGTATGCATGTAGCTAGGAGACTCATGTTGAGCATAAAGCAACCACGTACGGAATCTCGTAACAACCCGCTACCAATGTACATATTCTAGTGAAGAAATCGATTCGGCGCAGCTGCTGCTAAACCTTAGAAACGTGATACGAAGTTAGTGAGACTCGAGGCACCGTGTGTAGTTTGCAATGCAAGCACTGTGTTAGGACTGCGCGACGACAGACGTCCCACTTGTGTATTTAGTCCTCTCGCACGGGTGTACACGCAAATGAAGGTAGAAAGTTACTCGACACATTTCGATTCCTCTTTTCTCCTTGCATTCGCTTGTAAAGCAAAGGATTAGATCGGGCGCGGATCTCGAACAGTCGAGCCTCCGATCCGGTTCGGCCGTTCCACCGATTTATCCCATGAAAAATCCGATGAATAATCGACAGTTTACATCCGAAGCAGCAGAAGCGCGAGTCGGTGTAAAAAAAAAAAAAAGATTATACACAATTTATAGGAGGATTTCTTCGACGGATGAATAGATCGCTTTAGCCTGCAGATATCGATAAAGGAGATTGAGACTTTGTACACTTTGCGCCATTGTTGAAGCACTGATTATCAGAAGACTGATTGATAATGCGCACATCGAACGAATCAGAAACTGCACACGAAAATGAATAGCGGCGTCCGGATATTTCATGAACGCTCGTTGCTCTTCATTGTAAATTCGGCTGCAAAATTCGGCTGTAAAGGGTAGCCGAAGAAATTTAAGGAAGCCTCCGAAGTATGCATATTTTAAATTGCATGGACAGCGTTATTTCTTTCGTCTCGATCCTCTTCGAGATACGAATGGAAATTCATTGCTTGCACATTAATAGAAATTGGCAAATGCAACTGATAAAACGTTCTAATTGCTTTCGACAAATGGACGTGAAGCTTTTAAATACACACCCTCCTTTTATAAAGTGACCAATCGTTTCATTGATCACCTGGTCCCTTCGTGACACTATCACAATTGAAAATGTCATAGCCGCATAAAGTACTAGAGCGTTCTTAACTAATATCAAAACCTTATATAGAAACTTGAACATTTGTTAAATCGCCTGAAGCATAATTTATATAAGCGATTGGAATAACGGTACATTGTCGCGAAGAACGTTTATACGTGTATGGTATTTTCCGCTGATTCACTGCCGAATGTTTGAGAACGTGTGTAGACTTTTGACCCAAAGATGCAAAAAGGATGCAATCAAAAATGTACACTCCGAGGAAAATCTGAAATGATTGAGTTACGGGCCTTCGTTGAACTTTCAGATTTATTACTTTGTTACGTTCCATCGGATTGAATCACAAAGAGAGAAAAAACTGCCGTTCGTTCATTTCTCTGACAGAAAACGACCAAGTAACCGAGATTCCTAAAATACTATTATTGTGCCTTTTCTGTAGATTGTTATCGAACAGCCGAGAGTTAAATCTTCAACAATTCTTCCATTGTCCAATGCGATTTTATAGCTTCGATATACTTTTTTTTTCGGATAGTCAATCGACAAAGAACAGTTCTGCGTTTAATAGTCCACTTGAATAAAACAATCCTTTCAGAATTCGCATGGCATAATCGTGGTACGGTTTAATAGAAGCCGTTCATTATCGGATACAATAATCTACGTTACCTTCCTCCATCGCGTTTCATAATTTATGAATAAATTGAGGGGGTGGTGGGGGGGGGGGATTAATTTCAGGAAGAAATCGAAATAGGTTGTACAATTGAATCGGACGAAAGTTAAATGGAATCGAAATTACTGTAACAGGATCACGGTATAATCTCTGAAATTGCTTCGGCGTTCGTGCGTGAAAACTAATTACATTTGCATATAAAAACGATACAAAGCCGGGGGTCATTAAAAATCCGGCGTATATTAGAAAGATCAACAAGTAGCCCTGACGAGCGTCGAGATTTTCGGGCAACAGAGTTTACAAACGAGAAATTTTTAATGGACCGATGCCCAGTGAAAACGTGTCTGGCCAAAGAGATCTAAATTCACTGTGTATATATATTCAATTGAATGAATTTAATTAATGTGATGATACATTAAATGCGAATCGTGATCCACTGCATCGTAGGCCATGAAAATGATTATTTGCGTTAACTTTAATTGGTCCGATTGACTCGTTACAAAGTACACTATTTTGTATTATTTTGAAAGAACAATAATGACTATCAATATTAAAATATTGTTTGACTTTGGAATGATTACATTCGTGCTTTCGATTCTCGGTGTTTATCACCGTTATTTACTAAATTCTGGCTAACAAAACCCAAGTAATGAATGGTAAATTTAATTAGTTGCCGCAGCATCAGAGAAGTATTAAAATGATATGGTTGAATAGAATTTGCAAAGTTTATCTTGGAATACGATTCTTTGACAAACACGTCCACACTAGATTCGAAAAATAATATTATTATTTTATGAACGTCAATGTGTTCAGCGTCGATTTTATATTTTATTCTCAGCAGAGCAATATTTCCAAGCGGACAACGGTCAGAGGGCAAAATCGATGGAAAGAAATCGGTAGCTAAATTAAAAGGAAAATTGCATGCATGTAGCAATTGTAGCGGGACCAGTGCGAGCACAGTAGTAAAACAATACAATTCTCCGGCAACGGGCCCGTGCAATTTAGTCGATCATGAAAATCGGTAATGCGTTCGAGGCTATTCCCTCCTGCGGACCAACCACGACTGATAATGGAACTGACAGTGAAATAGAGCGAAGCAACAAAAAAAAAAAGAAGTAGAGAACGGAGTAAAAGAGGATTCGGCGAAACTACAAGGCAGCAATTGCATGTTACTCGCGCCACTCTTCGAGGACGACTGATAAAGTTTAAAAACATAGTCATGGTATATAGAGGAAGGTTTTGTACAGGGTGTAAAGAAATTATATGTAAAGATCACCAATGCGTGATCTTGCACCTTCGGATCAGTGAAGAGTTGTGACGAAAATCCCGTGCAAAATTGTCTTTGTCCTCGAAAATTAAGGTCAAGGTTTTTTCTTATCCTATCGGATTCTACTCGTCCTGAGGGACAACAATGTGAAAGGAACCATGGGTCGCAACTGAACCGTTTTCTTGAAAAATAATGTTAAAGGTGCCATTAGTTAGCGCGGGTTAAAGCGAGAGAGCCGAGAGCGACGCATTGGCGGACCAAGCGTCGTTCCTCCCTTTCGTTCTAACCCGTACTATTTAACGACACCTTCAACATTATTTATCAAGGAAACGGTTGAGTTGCGGCCTATAGTTCCTCTAACACATTTTACCCTCATGATGATTAGCATCCGATAGGGTGAAAAAAAATGTTGACCTTAATTTTCAAGGTCAAGGACAATTTTGCACGAGCTTTTTTCTTACAAATGTTCACCGATCCGAAGGTGTAGAATCACGCAGTGATGGTCTTTACATATGATTTCTTTACACCCTGTACCTTACACCCTCAGGGCAATCCAACATTAACATTTACCCTGTTTGATTATTTGTAACGGACATTGGCATGATGATTATTATATTGTTTTCCCCATAAATGACAGTAAGAGAAATTCATTGTGGGAACAACATGTGCGACGTAAGAGCATGATTTCGTTTTAGCGTTTGTAAAAGCAAGTATTAGTCATAATGATAATCCTGAATTATTACTTCAATGTACCTAGTATTTGACTTGCTTCTGATATTGTGATTCTTATCATTCTATTTGTTCAGATTACTATTTTTGTTGTTACTATAACAATACATGATTCGATTTAATATACATAATGTAAAGAAGTTAGGGAACGTAACATAAAAATTGAACCCTGATTAAAACGCCTACCCCTTTATAGCTGGATGTTCTGTTTTCTCTGCTTCGGAAGACTGCAGAATACACCCTCATCCGATATTCCTGATTACATCATTGATCTGTAATATTTACGGACACGATCGCGCGCAATTGCATAACGTTTCCATTCATTAGAAAACAAATACGGCTGTTCTCTTGGTACTCGACATTCTTTTTTTTTTCGTTCCTTTCTTTTCCCTTTTGCTCCCAACCGTACCTTCGAACGCAATTACTCTTAAGGTCTGCGTACACTGTGCTTCGGTATAGGATTTGTCCCGATGTCTGTATTGCAGCGAAACGAAAATCCCCGCTGCTCGTTTGCGATGCAGATCAACGCGAGGAACGCGGTGTTACTCGTCCCGTCGTAAAAGTGTATCGCACTGTTCGTTGTTGCAGGGATTTGAATGGCCTTTCGGTGCGTGTAAACTCGTATAAACGAAAACAGAAGGACGAGGAGGAAACGATTTTCGCCTGGGAATCAAGTGATTGCGTATAAACGGAGCTTTCCGGGGGGAGGGAGAAAATATAAATATGTAGGTGACCATTAATGACCCGCGCGAAAAAATTCAGATGGAATAATGAATTTACTGTTGGTATATGCAATTTACCTTTAGATAGGAAAATTGTGCTAACTTGATTTCGAATCTTAAAAAGACGCTTCATTCATTTGGACGCCAATGTTCGAACGAAACAACTAATGCATAGTTAATTACGAAACGAAGCAGAGGAGAATGTGGCACTAAATAAATGTAAAAAATAGAAACATTGTTAAAACACTAAAAGGAAAAGGGGAATAAAGCATTTTCGGAGCTAAAGGAGAATTTTTCAATGATGCTACTTTAATCACACCGCGGATATCATAATGAGATTATCGCATGTCCATAAACATCAGTTTAATCAAGTTTGCACGCCATTTGCATTAACTATTTGCAACATTTAATTCTCCACTGGAAGCGTGACGTTAAATGGATCATCCCCTTGTGCCAGGCTGAGTTACACAACGCAAATGTTGCAAAGCAGCATGGCGATTAAATTACTTCAGAGATGAATTATTGCGCGCACGAAGAATTGAGTACGTAACCAAATTATAAATTAATCGGCTTACGGGCGCGGGCTCTGCTAAAGCTCTACGCGGCAAAAACCAACGTTTGTGAGATAAAAAGCTCTGACAAAACCAACATCCAAAAAGATAATTAAAATTAAAAAGCAGAAGCGAGTTCACACGTACTATAACTCGAGAACTATTTCGATCAAGTGTTATTTCTAAATCTCTTCCCAGTCATTACCCTTTACACATTTTTTAACGTACAATTGCAAAGATAACGTCTGCTCACTTTTATCGTGATCGCTACAGTAAAACGATATTTACGCGATTTAAAAAAAAAATTAAATTTAAAAAGTAGAAGTGAATTAATACATTATTGGAACTCGAGATCTTTTTCGATCACGTATTATTTCTAAATCTCTTCCCAGTCATTACTCTTTACACATTTTTTTACGTCCAATTGTAAAGATAACGTCTGCTCACTTTTATCGTGGTCGCTACAGTAAAACGATATTTATGCGATTTAAAAAAAAATTAAATTTAAAAAGCAGAAGTGAGTTAATATATTATTATAACTCGAGATCTCTTTCGATCAAGTATTATTTCCAAACTTCTTCCCAGTCATTACGCTTTACACACTTTTTTACGTACAATTGTAAAGATAACGTCCGGCCGATTTCATCGTGGTCGCTGCAGTAAAGGGATATACGCGAAGGCTTAAGGAGAACGGATGTCACGTGGCAGTACTTACTCCTGTTATCGCGACTGCGCTTACATCCGTTCTTTCTTACGTCGGAAGGCGGATCGTCGTCAGGCATCCCGTGCTGGAACGTAAAAAGATTTCTAGCACGCCGTTATCTGGAACCGCGTCAACCTACTCGCGAGACTTATTAGCCCCGTTTATCCTTTTTCTTTCTCCTGTTAAAGGTGCAACGGTGCTGGCGTTGCTGTTCATGAGTCTTCCCTTTGGCCGTGTTTCGCTTTAATCACGATCATCAGAGCTGCTTGGGCGGGTCCTGGCTCAATTTACAACGAACTACGAACTTCGAGGACAGGAGCCATGGAGAATCCTCCGCTATTCGGCGTGCCATGAAAAGTCGCTACATCGTTGACGCCAATTAAATTGCCAAGGGGATTACCGAACCCTGACGATAGAACAGAGGACACCACGATTCGTTTTGTTAGACCCCACGTACAATGTCACCGCGCCGATCCTTACGATCGATCATCCTTTGTCATTTCGCTACGACCACCGCGGAGGAAAGTATTGGCGATGAAATGGGTATACTAGAACTTTGCCGGGGGGAAGGGTCAAAGGGTTACGAAGCTTTTAGTACGCTGTGAAGCTTGAGTACGCGTTACGTGTTTCGATAAGTGGCGTACAGCTGCGTTTTACTGCGCAAACTTTCCCATGGAAAAACTATTACCGTACGAAACTAAAGAAGCTAACAGCCCGGACAGATTTGACTGAAAAATTTGGCAGTCGATGACTTAGCATTGCGTTTAACATTGTATTTAATATTGCAGTTAATTACTTGGCATGACAGAGGCACTGTTGCTATCCATTAATTGAATCACATAATGCATTAATTGACAAACGACTAATATCATTATCCAGTGCATTTGAAAATGTATTCTCGACACTGCTGCTGCATAGAGTTTAATATAAGGCATAAAGGAATCCAGGCTGCATTAATTATTATCATGCGCGCTTATTCTGAGACAGGTCGCGGTGAAACAATGATGACTTAATATTTATTGCAACGCTTATACATCCTTCGGTGTTAAACAACTCGTGCATTACTTATCACCAAGCTACACCGCGTTTACTGAAAATTTCATAACGTTTTGGTATTGGAAACTCGAGATCGTGGTACCGACACCTCGATGGGCGCGTATGAACACACGCGAAGAGAGAGTACTGTAAAGAGTTGTGTATGTAAATGGTAAAACTCTATAATTTGTTGTAGCGTGCACGTACCCAAGAGTGCTGGATTGTTAATGTTTTTCTCCTCGTACGGAAACGAATTTATTAAATCGCTATTAAACTATCTGTCCGATGGATTTACTCGAAAGTCATAACGTATATAACGGAGAACAGAGAGACACGAAAAATTCGCCTTCCTAAGTACACTATGAACAATGTATTTATTATCACATCCTCTACAGACTGTGATGTTTCCATTCCTTCTTAGTTTATTAGAGGGCAAGTGCAGGTCCGATTGCGACCAAGAAGTGAGGATTCATGACGTGAATAATAATTGACCTGTTAGTTAATAATTACCAATGATACGTGGCAGGGAATAAACTGATTTATAAGCAACCTTAATATCAGGGTTTCGATACGATTGAATAATCAATTGGAAGGAGGTGCAGAGATATGCCAGAGCGATGCGAATGCCGCGGTATCGACGGGATTTAATAAAGTATACATTAAGGGTTGCCGTTGGATCGACAAGTTTTCGACACTTAATATTCTCAGCCAGAGCAATAACGTTGATGAATGACCGAGGTGTTTATAGCTACGACAATTGTCTGAAAGACAGTTTGAAATAATTTGCTGAACGCTGTAGAAACATCGTTGCAAGAAACCGAATATTAACAACGATAGATAAATTTAATTTTGCAAGAACAAGATAACCAGAAGATGTACATTACATATGCACATTGATAAAATACAAAATTTGTTTCCTGTAAAAAGCTTAATTTGCCACACACGTTAATAAGATAAACGAATAATTGATCGTTTATGCAACTTTGGAGTCAAGCATTGTAAAGTCATTTAAAACATCTCACTTTTGTTCGGTACATCGCAATCAATTTTTACTCTTTTCTGACTAATTGTAAAATCCACAAGTACGAATGGAAATTATTTCAAACTATGTACCACGTTACAATCGGCGAACTAACGAGTCAGGCCCGCTTCCTCGAGCTTATCGTGACAAACGTAACCAGAAAAAGGAGCGGAATGTGATTTTTACAAAGTATTATACGACCACCAATCGAAAATGTGGCAATTAGCTGCATCGTATAACGAAAATCAAATGCTCTTGCAAAGAGTAAAAAGGAAAAAAAGATGATGTATCGAAAACCTGTACGGAGTTGAAGCGTTAAATGGAAAGAGAAATTGAACTCTTAACGAATTCAATATCAAATGTATGTATCCAAAGATACATAAGAATAGTTAGCAATACTGTCATCGTGTATGTTAGACTACTGTGAATATTTTTTAATAGGTTTATAATGCGTTGACTACTTCTCCCAAGTTTCTAGTTGATTTTACAAGAGAGAATGACGAGAGGTGAGTGGGGTATGACTGTGTAATTACGATTCGAACGTCCCTGTGAGCGCGTGAGGAATTAAAAGAGGAACTTGTACAATGTATATGAACAGTTATCACTTCCGTTTATTGTTGTTTATATGTTGTCTATGAAGAGATGGAGGCGTAAGAAATACTACATATTAGGCAAGTTGTACACCCGAATTGGCACTATGAGTCCTTACATGTATGTAACTACCACCATGTAAATACTGTTATATTTAATCCGTTCGAAACCGATATACTTCTCGCGCCGTTTTATCCCGTACGCATGTTAAATAAAAAAAAAAACAGATAAATCGTAGCTCCGATGGTTCGACCAGAATTTCACTAATTTCGTCGTTTCGTTATGTACCCTACCTTCGTGCCTGCCTCGATTTAGCCAGCGATAAAAGATATTGATCGTTTTGCGTCCCGTTTAATGTCTTGTTAAAAGAAAAAACGCGGTATTGATTGTATTAGGAGCTACGTGTTAGTCCTGTTTCATACGAGACACTCCGCGCTGACATATTTTCATGAAAATTGGATGAATATGCAGAACAACAGAGGCACCTCCGATTGATTATTTTACATTACACCGTTACCGTGTCGTACTTTCCAAATACGAATAGGCTTCTTCGGGAGACACGTGAGTGGCGGCAGAAAGCGTCTCGTTTGAGACGGGGCTTAAAAGCAGGGAATTCGATATACGTACACGCGCTTCTAGACGCAATATGTATAGTTTACGAACGGGTCGTTCTGTACGATTTAATTTGCCGCGACGAAACGCGCCGAGCCGAGTTTGTAAAGATCAGTACATCTGTGTACGCGTCTAAAAGGAGGATCTGTGTGTACAGGAACGACTTAACTATAGTTGAATAGTTATCGAAACTTCAACCTCCCGCGATTTACGACTCCACCGAGCGCTCCGTAATTAGGCAGGAAGTTCAGGGGCGGCCTAGCAGCAAGTTCCTGAGTCCGAAGAAACAAAAGAGAAATAAAGAATAAACTTTTATCCTTAGACACCGCCGCACATTATCGGGACCTGCGAGTTATCAAAGTTGCGCCTGGGGCGCTCCAAACTTTGTCCTGCGGTTAAAAAAAAAAAGAAGCAAAACAAAACAAAACTGTTCAAAAGCATCGTAGTCATGCTCCGGACAAAGCGCGATCATTGATCGGAGCATCGACTATGGTATCCGCTAGTCGCGGATGTATTTTCTTATTCTGTTTTGAGGCTCTTGCCGGAACATCTCACGCATAAGTTACTGAACTGTAATGCAATCATCGTTACTGTCCTAATAAACCTTAACATATGAATCTGTACTAAATATTCTTGTACTTTTACTTTCCTTCACGCCGGAACGGTTACGATCATCCCACGATTTATTTATTTCATTTGAGTTTTAGTAGTACCGCAAGTCGCACGTCTTTTGGTCACGAAAATTGGTAGATATGATAGTTTATAATTTATACGATGCACCGCATAATCGTCAAACAGAAGAATTAATCAATCTCCTTAGTTGTGGCCATGTAACTGAAGCCTACCGAAATATAATTGCTGTTTATTCTATCACCTCTCCAGTTTATGCGAACGAACGGTTTGGTAGCATTCGAAATGTTTCACATATAACTATTGTCAGGTATTAGATGCCTTCCGGGACTAGAGGAACTCCCCTTGCCTGCAGTGGAAAAATACAAGTCGATGAACTTGGGACCCAATATTATAATATCTCCTCCGCAAACTGTATACGTGTGGAATACACAGAGGATACCGAAAAATACGGATGCGAATATCGCGGACACGTGCGAAGGTTCGTGGTAAAACAATGTTACTTGGACTGACCATCACGTCGCATCGGCCATTTGTATCGAAATTGCCGAGTGTTCGGAATATAAAATAGACGGACACGTTCGCCACGTTCTGAGTGGCTTTGTGGATTTACCGCAAAAACCTGTTCATCAATTTCGTGTCCTACATTCGTCTCGCATTTCGCGATGGTACTTTTTACGTAGAAACAGGCTGCGGTGCTGAGGAACGTTGGCGCGCAATTTCACCGTACCTTAACTCTGGGAGATAGTTAAGCAAGGATAGAATCTATTGGGCCTCGGTTCTCGCGGCTCTCGATTCTCGCGGCTCTCGGTTC
The DNA here is from genome assembly GCA_023838395.1 of Holcopasites calliopsidis. Taxonomy (NCBI): domain Eukaryota; kingdom Metazoa; phylum Arthropoda; class Insecta; order Hymenoptera; family Apidae; genus Holcopasites; species Holcopasites calliopsidis. The sequence continues at coordinate 148,072 of JALHAQ010000001.1, forward strand.
TCGCGGCTCTCGGTTCTCGGGGCTCTCGGTTCTCGGGGCTCTCGGTTCTCGCGGCTCTCGATTCTCGCGGCTCTCGGTTCTCGCCGCTCTCGGTTCTCGCGGCTCTCGGTTCTCGGTTCTCGCGGCTCTCGATACTCGGGGCTCTCGGTTCTCGCGGCTCTCGGTTCTCGCGGCTCTCGGGGCTCTCGGTTCTCGCGGCTCTCGGGGCTCTCGGTTCTCGCGGTTCTCGGCAACGCCTTATGCGTACATACAATATAGCCCCTACGGCGAAGCACGTAGCGGCGCGCTACGGTAAACGCCAGTACTGCGATATTCGTAACAGGTATTACAGGTGTTATCTTTATTTTAAGTTTATCGAGATAGGCATCGCCCATGATAAAATGGCCAACAAGGTCTCGTTTATGATAAAATACCTGCTGTTAGTACAATTATAGCGAATATCCTTCCCAACTTTGCCTGAACAGAATTCTCGATCAAACGAGGCATCAATGTTGATCAATTGCAATCAAAACATAATACTCCCTTCGAATTTACTCCTAAAATGGAAAACAGAAGATCTCCTTAAACCACCTACAAACATATTAATCTGATTCCCTACAGTAAAAATGTCATAAATCACATTTCTTATCCAGCATCTCTTATATCGACTCAGCGTACGGAACACGGACGCCTAGCGCCGCGACGCCTATCAGCTTCCCTGCTCTACGAAGAGCGCGAGCGTACCTTGTCGGAAATATTCGGCCGTTCTCGTGACCGATCAGCAGCCTGTAGTGGCCTCAAGTATACATTCGCTCGCACTCGCGCCAACGGAGAAAGGCTGGCAAGGAAGGAAAGGAACGCGATCGGCGTGTAGGTACTCGCGCCTCGAGTCGTATGCGGAAGTCGCGCGCGTGTGCAGTACGGTGTGGAGGCGCAATCGCTGTATGGACGAACTTGAGAAGGCCGTAAGGGAGGAAGGTGTGCAAGAGCAGAGACAGAGCGGCGACGGCGTGCGCGGGTAAACGGGTCGGCATTGGTAGGCACGATTAGCCGAAAACGCGCAGTCGCGCGTTGATCCTGTTGGGTGGGAGGCGATCAGCTGTGAGCACGCGAGAAGCGAAATGTTCGTCCTGCAGAGGTCTATATTGTGAGTATTGAAATTTTTACACAAACCCGCGTATACGAGCGAAACGATCCTTAGATCGGCGGCGTCGGCCGACTTTGCTGCGCCGGTTAACGATCGTGGCACGCACGTGCACGCCGATTTCGAGCATCGTGAGAGAGGCAAGAGCCACTGGAGCACGCGAGAGGGGCCGTTTGTAACCTAGCTTCTGCCGCAATGCGGTGCTGAAAATAGGAACGGGCTGGGAATCCGCCGATCGATACGAGGCCACGTTACTTGTGCGCGCCCGGTGGGCCAGTGCCGAGCGGAACTCTATTGCGTCCACGGCCAAATCCGATTCAAAATTTTCAAGTAGCTCTCGTCTCCCCTACCTGTTCCTTCTCTCGTTCATCACCCGGCAGCATTTCTATCGGTATCCCTAAGGGCACCATCTCATCCCCTCCATTTCGTCCTGTTTCATCCTTTCTTTCTGCCGGTACGTCGACCTCCGAATGTGCTGATCGATGTCCGTCAGAAAGTTCAGGATGCAAAGGGCTACATAATCTTCACTGAATCTTTCCATTTGCGTCTGTAGATAATATCGGAACACGAGTTTCACGATTTCTTGAAGATTTTCTGTGACCAAATTGCGTGTATTTCATACGAGGAAACGTTCCCCGTCCATTTGATTCTCTTCAGCGCATCTGTCGTATGCGGTTTTCCGTCGATCGCGTAGTTGTGACGCATATCGCGTTCTGGAACCAACATCTCGACGTGTGTGCTTACATGTTTTTTTCTTAACGAATGTGCGGACCACCTTTATCTATTTCTGTAACCTCACAGTGTTCTCTTCCGAATCTTGGAAACTGCTAACGACACATTTCGTCGGAACACGGCGGCAACGAATATTGAATTTAACTTTCTCGCATGACATTTTGTTTTTCGACTGATTTTTCAACCATATTCGTCGATCATTCGATATAATATCAAAAAATGTCTGAAGTTATCATCCTTTTGCGAAACGTTTGTAATACGTGTATATCAAGGGACACTTGTTTGGGTCGTTTTCTTCACGTTTACGTCGACGAAAACGAAACAAACCATCTCGCTAAACATTGAGTTTAAAGCAGAATTGAAAAAGAAAGTTTGGCTTTAATAAATATTCAATCCTTTTTATTCTGAATTTAATGCTATTTCCAAATTCTATACATATGAGTTACGTCCCCTTGAAAAAAGAGGAAATGACCCAGTTTCATGTTTCAAATAACAAAAATATTAGGTGGGCCCACGGTAGAAGACAATATGCACTATTTTTTTTGCAAAAAGACTGCAGATACTAATTGAAGGTTGCAAGAAAGAAGCTTTGAAGAAGCCAGGCGAATAAACAGCAGCGATAACTTATTAATGCAATATAGCAAACACTAAATTGTTGCATCCCTTAATTTTAATTATTCTCGTTTCCAGATACTCGACGACATTTTTCTCATATTTGTATGTAACAGAATCGGGCCATTTTTAATCTTTCGTTTGTACATACTTAAATTTTGAATAAATCTACATATATACATAAATCCACATACATACATAAACCCACATTCTCAATTGGTTTCGTCATTTGATTACCGTTTCATGCGTCAGTAATCAAAAGATACCGGTCAATAAGGAAGTAACTTTTTTATCAGCTACTCGGCGGTTTCTTTCCGCCGTATCTATTCAACACACAATGTTATCTAGGTTTTCGATTCTCTAGCCCTCGTCCACCGAGCTGTTTAAGTCAGTGAATTATAAAGAAGAATACATTCGTGTCAACTGTACAAAGGAACACGTTTGAGCCAATTATGCGAAAGCATACTTCATGAGCCATTGCCAGGTCACTCGAAATCTTTGGGAATTATGGTACACAATACGTCACCGCCCGTATAACTGCACGCCGGTAAAGTTGTGTCATAGCTTTACGTAATACGTTAAATCGACTAACTTACATAATGCACGCTAAACATTGTTTGTGTGGAGCAGGGTCCGCTTTTGCAAAACGTAATCGGAAAATCTGCTTCAACAATGGCTTAATTTGAAATGAGCACACGACTTGTTAAATCATCTACAAATTTGTTGCGAGTCCGGTGGAAATAAATATCGGTTTGCGCGATAAAACGAAGAAATCGGAACGTTGATCAGTCATCGGACGTACACTTGAAACGACGATGAGAGAAGGATGCTGTTTTATAATGCCTTTGATGCATTGACAAGCATACACAGTTTAAAATATCGATGAGAAAATGATGTAGATACTTTCAAGCGTTGTTCGCAAGAAACGAGTTTCCCAGAGCATATGCAACTGCTTCTTTCTGCGAAACCGACATCATTGCTATTACATACGCGTAGCTGCGGCCATTTTACAACGAGGAAACTGTAACGATCAAGGGCGATGTGTAATAATAGAGGACAAAATTGGTCAGGCAAAGAATGTGCGTAGAAAGGGACCAAGTCGATTGGAACAGATTGCAATGCGGTATCGTGTTGAACATTTTACGAAGTACTATCCTACACGTTTAACTCATTAACACCCATCGACTATTTCTTTATATCATCGGCGATTGCAACTGTCTGCGAGACGTATACATTTTTGTCACGTTTATATTATAGTACAGGATGACGCACTTTCATTTTGTTTTAATACATTCGTTCACCAGCAACAAAGATTTTTAGTACCGATAAATCTCTCCGACGTATTAATGAATTCTGAGGGTTTGAAATAGAAGCGTCTGTGCCTCGAAGAAGACGTAACTTTAGTATCTATAAATATTCCAATAATTTCCGCACGAATATGCGTAGCAGTTGTAAAGTGAATAATAGATTTTTCTCTGTCGGAGCAAACGCTTGTAACAGCATATTTTTCCGAGTTATTTCTTTAAGTTTGGCTGCACGCCACTGAAATAATAATAGATTGCCCCGTCCTGTTCTCGGAAATGTCTTTATCGACCGTACGCAGATATACCTTGAAAGCATATTAATTTGTGTGTTTTTTTTGCATGCATTACTAATTTGCGTTTATCACAAAGCTTTCTGCATCTAAAGGTAATACCGTGAGTGAAACGAGCTTCTTCATTTTCCTTCCGCACGCGAAGTGCATTCAATTGCAGTCGTGCACTTAATGCCATAGCTTAGATATAACCAGATCGAACCGATAAGCTTTTAAAAGTACTTACGCTTATCTACCATGACTCATAATTAACAGACAAACGAGGCTGCCGGACACAGATGCGAGATAAAAAATATTCTTGACACGCTACGCTGACACTTTTTAATTATCGTTTTTTTAGACTGATAATAATTACACCGCTGTCGGGTAATTGCCATATCATTAATCAAATTAATTGGGGAAAATTAGAATTAAAGAAAAAACCTACGTTCGTCATATACACATGGACTTAAAATCTTGTACGTTTCATTGCCTTCGATATACAATTTCTGAACGCGTACCAGCTCACTTCTACGACTTTCGAACGGCAACGAAGTCTAATGCGTATGTCATCAAATGTCAAGGTATCGCGTTATCGAATCTCTACACTCTCTACACTTGTCATACTTTTAACGTGTTTCTAATCGATACGACCTCTGCCAGTCTGTAATTTTAATATGGGGAAGCTTTGGTCCACATTATACGTCATACTTTTTAACCCTTCCATGGACAATCGAGTGCACATAAGCGTACAAATCAATTTGAAGCTTACGTAATTGAAATATTTCGCAGGAATTAATTTCCACTAAACAGACAGGGATCAACGTGAAATTACATATTTTACCGTAACTTCGGGATACTTAAACTGTCGCATAATTAACTAATAACATACGAATATACATATATTAATTTCCCCGTGTTTCAACGTTGGTTTCATTGAAAAGAAAAGCATTCCCCCATGTTTGGCAGCCTTTTTGAAACTTGATTGAATAAACTGATCCGTTGATTGCACGGGAGGGGCGGTTTAAGATGTGCGAGGCAACAAGCCAGTCAATTTACCGTAACAGGTGGCTTGATTGATTTCCTCGTTCAGAGTGTTTAAAATGCATAATTGGCGACGTGTATAATTCGCTTACGCCGTCTCAATCTTGTTCCCCTCTTGGAGCAACTGGTCTTACGCTGCAACAAGTGTTCTCCAAGAAAGGATCGTCGATCGGTCTTTAGATACGTACGAATAAATTATTAACGGATTGAGTTACTCGTAAATGAATTAATCAACTTTCGGGGAAGGAAAGAGCAATTTTAATCCGTTCCCACGCGCATCGTTTCGCGAAACGGTTAAATAAACGACGCAGTCGGTTTCAACGTACTAATTAGCAAACATCCCTATTTAGGGTTCATAAAGCCGGCGGACGTTTAAACGTTAAATACAATTTCGCTTGACACAGGTGTATGTTACTGTATGTACACATAATTAAAACGATGTCGCGTGTTATATGTATAAGTTGGCACTTTGATGATATAACGCGGTAACTAATGTCCACATGGCCTTAAACATCAAATTAAAAATAATCATTGGTAACCTTCTAGTTGCAGTTATTGCTTTTTAATGCAATGGTGCAGGTAAAAGAGAATTCAAGAATGAATACGTGTCTTCAGAAAATTATTATCGAAATATGTTTCACAATCGCCTAAACAACTTTTTAAAAATCTCAGGTACGAAGTACACAGTTTTATCATTCAAATAATTGGCTTGCATAAACAGTTCGTTTCGTGTCCTCCTTCGTTCATTAACCGAAGTGCAGCAAAGCGGGACAGTTTGCTTTTCCAATACCGCTCTGCGGTTTATCAGAGTAACGCAAATGAAGAACGCGTGAGATAACTTTTCGCGTGTGCAATAGATCGCCCAGCAGCAGAAATTGTGCAGGATCATGGACGCGAATGCTTCCACCTACGCATCCTGCTGCAAAGGATATTCAGCACCGAGACATCCACGAGGTATCCGGGGATGTCGTGCCTATGAATATGGTGAAAGGTATCGGTCACCTGAGAGACCCCCGACTTAACAAGGTACGTTCTTGTCGCGGCACTCTTTCCGTTTCGATAGATAATGCTTTCCTAAACAGCGTTACGAAAAGAATTGTCGCAATATTATTCGAGCAAGCGAAAGAGTTTCAGTGTTATTATTTAAACTGAATCAATCGGTAGAAATAAAGGACATCGATTGATTAAATAAAAGAACATCCGTATTATGCGGTTATGTAATAGGAGTATTTCAGACTACAGTTTAAATTGTTTTAAGAAACGTTTTTTGCTACTTGTGTACCTTTAAACTTTTAGCACATATTCTGTACTGCTTCCTTTAGTAATTAACTTTGCAGCTCTAATTCTCTGACACACACCTTTGCACTGAGGTTTCTCGCATTTCAATATTTACGTAAATTAATTGAATCGTAAATTTAAGATTAGACGAAACAATTTTTTGTGGCTCCTTCACTGTTATTTGAAGAAAAGTCAAGAGGGTGAATGGAAGAGTTTGGATGCAAGGACAACGTAGCTCCGATTCTTTACCAAATTCGACAAAAATTGGAGTTTAATCATTTTTGAAGTTGAATATATTTATTCGAGAGATTCGCTTTCGTGAAAGAAAAGCAATTCGTTGTAACACTTCCCCGATCCGGATGACTCGAAGCCGTTTATTTTCGCGCAGGGTCTGGCGTTTACCTTGAAGGAAAGAATATCCTTGGGTATACACGGTCTGCAGCCCCCGAGGTTTAAAACTCAGGAGGAACAGCTGGCACTGTGCAAGGCCTCGGTAATGAAATATACCGAGGACCTGAATCGGTATCTCTACCTCGTTGAACTGCAGGTGAAATAGAGTGAACTCGATCTATGTGAAATTACAATTATCGAAAAACTGTGAGTAGCTGCTCTGTCACGCTAATTAACCCCGTTCTTTCTATCTGTCTGCCGTAGGAAAGAAACGAGAGATTATTTTTCCGTCTGTTAAGCGAAAACATCGAGCAAATGATGCCCATTGTTTATACCCCGACCGTGGGATTAGCTTGTCAAAAGTTCGGCGTTATTTACCGCAGACCACGTGGATTGTTTATCACGATATACGATAAAGGCCATATTTACGAGATCTTAAACAATTGGTTCGTATCTTCGGAATCTGCAGTAAAGTTATTTTTTTTCTTTCACTCGATGTCTGCGAAATTTCCTCATACGATGATAATTGGAATGGAAGACTGAAGAATATTTCTAGATATTCCTCGGAGAAGAGTTCTTTCGGTTGAAAAGAGTTCTTGAATTACGTACCGTTTCACACAAAGTGGAACAGGTATTGATACGTGTGCTCTTGACGTAGAGTATCATCTTCTGACACAAATCGGAGAAATAGATGTGACCGGAATATCTACAGGGTGTTCGGCTACTGCATGTCAATACTTTAAGGGGCGATTGCTGAGGCAATTCTGAACAACTTTTTCCTTTGCCAAAACGGTGGTTAAAGCTTCGTTTTTGAATGATTAACGAAAAACGCTGGCCAATCAGACTGGACGCCCTTGAACGCCCTCTCGGCTAAGCGCGCGCTCTACACGCGCTCCGATTGGTCAGCGTTTTTCGTTAATCATTCAAAAACGACGCTTCGGCCACCGTTTTGGCAAAGGAAAAAGTTATTCAGAATTGCCTCAGCAATTGCTCCTTAAAATATTGACATGCAGTAACAGAACAACCTGTATAGATCAAACGTACTTGGAACTCATTCGCGCTGATGTTCAATGTAAGGTTGAATTCTAAACCGTCAAAGAATAAGAATACAGTTCGCCCTCCTTTGATTACACAAATAACAATATTTCATGCACTTTTCATATTAAAACTGATGTACAAGAAAGAAATGTAGCTTTGAAAATATTGTTTTAATCTGAGCGAAAGATCTAATTTGAATATTAACACGCGCAAGATAATTAAGTCGTAAACCGATTCTATGGAATCTCGCCAGGGGTGTATTTTGCATTCGTCCCCTTATCATAAATACAACTGCGATACGATTCGAGGAGATAATGTCAAGCTGTATTTACGATACCAGGCCCGAACAAGCGGTCCGCGCGATTTGCGTAACAGACGGAGAGAGGATCTTGGGCCTAGGCGATCTGGGTGCTTGCGGGATGGGGATTCCGGTAGGGAAATTAGCTCTTTACACTGCCCTGGCTGGCATCAAGCCGCATCAATGCCTGCCAATCACGATCGACGTTGGCACGAATAACGAGCAGCTAAGGAACGATCCCCATTACATTGGCCTGAACAAGGCCAGGAGCCAAGGCGCGGAATACGACGAGTTGATCGACGAGTTCATGGCGGCCTGCGTGAAGAAATACGGTCAAAACGTTCTGATTCAAGTACGCTCGATGAGCCACGAGCTTCTAATTTTGATTCCGATTCAAATCAGACGGCTCTTCACTCTTATACATTGCTTTGCAGTTCGAGGACTTCGGGAACCACAATGCGTTCCGCTTCCTCGACAAGTACCGTGACAAATATTGCACGTTCAACGACGACATACAGGGCACCGCCGCAGTTGCGGTCGCTGGGATTCTAGCGTCGAAGAGGATAACGAAGAAGAAGATGTCGGAGAACAGATTCGTGTTCCTTGGGGCTGGCGAGGTGTGAAGAATATTCCCAGCGGCGCAAACAACGAAATGCTGCCGATCAGTTATACATGCACAGCTAGTTCCGCAAAGAGGAAACTGGTTTCGCCTTCGAAAGAAGGGAATCGCTATCCCCACTTGTTTGTTCGAAGTCACCGCGGAATTGGTGGATAACAGCGTGCCTTATTCGTACGATTCTATTTGCTCCGGAATCGCTTAGCGTTAAAACGAGAGGGCATGTCATATTCTATCCTTTAAAGTACAACGTTTCTCCTCGACGGAAGCCTTTATTGTTGGTCGCTATCTCGTGCCCCTCGCTCGTGAACCGTGTTCGCTCACGGTCCTTTCGAGATCGAAGTCGTGCCGAATAGTCGACTCCCTCGTTACGAGGAACCGACGGGTCCCGAGCCAGTTTCTTCTTTGCGGGACTTACTGTATCACCGTTGTTCTACTTTGATTATTATTTAATGCAGGCAGCTATCGGGATAGCCGATCTTTGCGTCAAGGCGTTGGAGGCCGATGGCTGCACGGAACAGGAGGCACGCGACAACATTTGGATGATGGACATTGACGGACTGCTGGTGAAGAATCGACCGGAGGGCAACTTAGAGGGCCACAAGATCTGGTACGCGAAGGACCATAAGGTGATGAAGTCGCTGCTGGACGTTGTGAAAGAAGTAAAGCCCACCGTTCTAATTGGTGCGTAACCCTTTGCTCAGCAACATGCATCGATCTCTGTCTAAAGTGGAGATATTCGAACAGGCGCGTCAGCGGCGGCGGGCGCGTTCACGCCGGAAATCCTGAGGGAAATGGCGAAGAATAACGAGAGGCCGTTGATCTTCGCGTTGAGCAATCCGACCAGTAAAGCCGAATGCACCGCTCAGCAAGCGTACGATCACACGGACGTAAGAGTTATTTAATCAGATTTCCGCACCGACCCTCATTCTAGGTCCCATGAAAAATATCGTAGAATATTGTTTAAAAAGGGGACGACACATCCCCGTTCCACTAATTCTTGCCACGCTAGAAACATCTACGATTCAATCGATTTAATGTTGAAATTGTAAAACCTTATCCACGTCTCAGGGAAAGTGTATCTTCTCGTCCGGCTCCCCGTTCGGCGAAGTGCACTACAACGGGAAAGTTTACAAGCCTGGCCAAGGGAACAACGCATACATTTTCCCCGGGATCGCATTGGGGGTCATCGCGACCGGATGTCATCACATCACCGAAGACCTGTTCCTGATCTCGGCCCAAGCTGTCGCCGACCACGTGAAAGACGAGGACCTCGAAATGGGTAGCATTTATCCGCCACTGAGCACCATTCGTGAATGCTCGATCGACATCGCTGTTCGAATAGCGGATTACGCTTACGCGAAAAGTAAGTCCGTTCAAGTCGCACTTGAATAAGCCACGAGATTTTTATTTGAGACTGCACAAACCTTTATCGGAGTAACGGATAACCGACGGCCTTAGCTAATATCTAAATAGCGTTGCAAGTAACAAACGATATTGTTACGTTTGATAGCTGGATTGGCAAGCGAGTACCCGGAGCCCAAAGACAAACGGGAGTTTATCGTGAGTAAAATGTACGATGCAAACTACGACAGTCCACTGCCAAACGTTTACGACTGGCCGGGAGATTACGCCAAACCTCGTGTATTGCCAGAGAAGTGAGTATCACGTCGTAGCTCCTAAAATAATTAACTCGAATTCGTTCCAGCACGTGTCGTCTTGGTATAAATGCACTTTAGATAAAATGCGTTTTTAGTAGCAATGCGCAGAGATTCGATTTACGAAGATCTGTCACATGCACGTAGACTGATAGGAATTAGAAGCATCGTTCAGAGTCGATTCGAAAAACGCGATATTGCATACACGCTAAATAGTGAGTCCAAGGAGTTCCAGCGATTACTGTGATAGTAGATGAATTAACGTTAGCACCCGTGGTCGACGAGCATCATTAATACGCACGTAGCTTACTTAGCTTCGCAACGTTCTTTTTTTTTCCTGCATTTACACCTGGAATCTAATTTTCGCTGCTTCGTTCTTTAAGTATTAGTACCTTCCAATAGCTGCGACTTATCGTTCAACGCGTTTCGCAGGGAACGCTTTGTAGTGAGCTTGCAGCCCTTGCGTAACATATTGATCGATTTCTGCGGAGAAAAAATAGCGCGTCCCTCTCAAGTAATTTACCAAAGAAGCCTTTTTTTTTCTTCGCAAATCGAACATTTCTAATAACTGCTTCTGATAGGAATTGTTATTTTCTTTGACGTTCTTTCTACCATGAACTATCGTTGGCTATGGTTCGCCGACTTCGGCGCAGGCCGCTGAAACTTTGATTAATCTGTTTCAGAGGCCCCGTAGAAATCCGCCACGATTTAAAACATCTGTAGCGGATTTCGCCGAGCGGAATATTCAGAGGCTATCGTTGTTACTGTTATCGATAAGAAAGCAATTATCGCTGCATACTCTGCACTGAAGCTACGAGACAAGGTCTTGACACAAAATACAGGCAACGGTGCAGTTGTAAAAAAAAAAAGAAAAAAGAAACAATCTTAGCTGTAAGGACTGTTACTTGACCGGTGACTAACGTCAGGGTGCTTTTACGATGTAACTTGCACGAAATGTTGGTAAAGCACGAGAAACGATGGCATAGTGGTATTATTACAGCATCGAATGCCGCAGTAAGCTAACAAGTGCAGTATTTTAATATCCACCCCACCCCACCCCCTTTATCCCGGCACAAGCCAGTATTAGGGCCGAACTAGTTTCGCCCTTCGGGATCGCGATTGGTGTTTTAACCACTTGAAAGTATTTAAAGAAAGTTTTACAGTATTGTTGTTTCACTCCCATACCTTGCGTTCGTTCTACGTAAAAATCGAAGATGGAATGATCGCATTCTATATAACTTGAATAAAGCCAGGAATTTGTACAGTGAAGCTTTTCGGTCGTAAAACGTATCCATAAATGAAAAGGGAAAATATCACAGTTATGTAGTTACCTTCTACATATTTGTAAGGTGAAATCACGTGTACCTTTCATTCTTTCGCAATTTTTAGAAATGTCCTTTCCTCGAAATCTTACAACGTCCTGCCGGTATTAGTAACAGACTTTTTCCTATTGCATTATATGTTTAAGGTTCCCCGATTTTTCCTTTACGGACGATAACCCAAGCGGCCCAGTCAAATTTCCCTACATCCCTCCCAAAACGTGCAGCATTAATTCCTAGAACGCAGCCGTACCTCGAGCTAACAAAAGTACCGAGCCCAAGGATCAGTGTGCTTGGCGCACGCTTCAGCTCTGTCACGCCTTTACTTTGCAATGTTTTTATATATCTATATACGCTGTTACTAATACAATTTTCCTACGAATCTAAACAGAGAGTATTATTTAAAAAATTAAATAAATAGATAAGCTAGAATGAACTCGCGTGAAACAACGCTAATTTGTAGTTTATAATTCGATTCGATGTCGCTGCAAATGGCAATCATGTTTTTGTACCGCTTACTAAATTAGTTCGGCAAATTAGCGGGCAACGTTTTACGGGTAAAATGAAAGACGCTAAACCACCGATCAAGGTGTATCGATACGGTTGAAAACTATTCCGACTACCTTTTTTAAGAGTATGAAAAGTATTTTATAAACAATATCGTGGGATCATGAGAATAAACGGCATACTCGTAGACAGAAATGTAATTACGTGTTTGTTTTTTTCTTGAAACGCTCTCGGTGTTTGTACTTTCCGAATAATCGTTGCTGTACGATGCCCAAATCTGTACGTGTCAAATAATACGAACTATTTTTCTCTACGTGTTAAAGAGTGTAATATATACAGAGACTAATAATCTCAATGTAGATTTGTAATTCCAAGGAACATTTGAGTGCCGATGCACACGCATTGCATATGGTTGTGTGTTGTATAGCGTGCAATTGTTGATTAGCCAAAACGCCGGTTACCGTGCCCGGAAACTTTGCGCAAGAATGTTTGCTGTTACAGACTTGACTGTTCGCATCTAGACTTTAAAATTGTCACAATCGGTTTAGCCAAGCGACTAGGGTTTAGATCCGTTTCATATGGGACATTGTGTGGTCACTCTTGTGTCTCCTGAGAAAGCGAACTCGAACCCAAAAGGTTCCAATGCCGAAGCAACAGATATAGAAACTGCGATTGCCGACGATGTGCCGACACGTCGAGTTTATTCCGTGTCGAAATATAGTTCACGAGGAGTCGCTTGGTTAATCGAGAAACGCTGGCAACGGTATCATTATGGTGTTACTAATCGTTTTCTTCTCCCAACAGATTATAACGTGTTGGCGAGTCGAAAACCAAGACAACGGCTCTCTGAACTATACAGAGTCGTTTTGAGTTAATTCAAGTCAGATTTCTTAAGAAATTACTCAAAACAGTCGGCGACGCTCGTATATAATCCTTTGAACAACGATTCCAGTTGTCAGGGAATCGAAGTTTCCCAGCTTCTTCGCGTATCGACCTCTGTACTTATTCATTTCTTTATTTAACATCGGAATTCTGTCCTGTGACGAAGAATACAAGTCGAAAAATATATGTATAGTATGTAGACTATTGACTAATTTCAACATCGAACCATGTACATTTATTTATTTTCACTCGTCGGTTCCACTCTTTTCGTCGTAAGTTGAAAGATTAGCGCACGTTCAAATGAATGGATCAGACGAGAGATTAGTGAATAGTCATTGCTTGAATAACGATTATGTCGCACGGGAATCTGGATCACGAATTAGCAGCAGTTTTATTATATTCACAGAATCAATTCTAAAACTGCGAACTGTGTATTTAGTAATTGCGTGGGATTCAAAGAAACATGATAGGCACGATCGTAAAAATTCTTTGGTGTTGAACTTCTTGCTACGAAGACATGTTTGACCTTGCTAGATGTACTATGCAAGGCCACACAAGCGATGGCAACCGCTTTTTCGTTTAATATTGTGTCGATAAGCAATACGGTAAAAGAAACACAAGAGGAACAGTGTAAAACCCGTATTTTTTTGTATCGTAACTACTGTCCCTCGTACGTTAAGCAAACGTAGAACTATGAATACCCCGTCAAAAGCTTCCTATATGTTGCGCGAAATATAAACTTTGATGGATATTGTCGATTTCAGTGTTAACTGCCGCATTACGAAGCACCTAACGAACTGACCGTTGTTCCGCGCGTACACGCGACTCGTGATTCAGTCACGGATGTACGAAGAGAAAGAAAAATTCAAATAAGCCAAATACGAATGTTCACTTGTTAGAATTTGTTACTAAACGTGTAAGTCGTACAGGCTATGAATAAATGTTAAATCGTGATCGCTGAGCGTGCATTTATTTCGTTGCACTCCCGTTTCGATACGAATACAACGTAATAAATGTGATGAGAAATTATAATCTGCAGTTTATTAAACAAAACATTGCGAAAGTGATCCAACTATATACACAAGTATAAAAGTTACTTTCCCTATTAAACATCTCTACTCCTTTTCGCACATTCATGTACGAATGTGCGAATGAAATTTATCTGCATAGCAGAGACATCAAGCCACTATTATGAAAGTGGCACAAATTTTAATAAATTCATTCTTTGCTAGCATATTCGTATCAGGCACACGAATCTGCTTACCAAAATGTGATACATAAAATAAGTTTCTTACGTACGAACTCTGCATGCAAACACTCCATTAGCAAGAGGCTTGGGATCAATCTCAAAAATAGTGCAGTGCAATTCATTTTATGCACTATCGTCTGATTGATGATCAGGCAAATAATCGGAATCGTCATCATCATCCTCTAAATCTAAATCATCTAAATTCTGGAATAAACTTTCGTCTACTTTAACGGACTCTGAAAAATACAAAGAAAGTCAATATTATACAATTATCAAATATTTCTACTCTTTCGCCGGAGTTGTACAAATGTAATGAAACAATTACCATCGTCTAAGAATTTCAGATCAGACTGGTCCAACGTTTTATCAGTCATAAACAATTCCCTGCCGGTTAATTTTTTCCCTTCTCGCTCTGCCATTTCCCTTCGTTTCGTATATCCCATTTCCTCATCGAACTTTTCCTTCCAAGTGAGGAACGTCTCGACCGTAACTCTCGTTCCATCAAACTTTTTCTGCGATAATAACAGTCGTATTAGCGATTACGTTAGCATTCATCAAACGCGAGCATCAGGAGTATCTTACCCTCTCCGCTTCTTCCTCCTCTTTGAGCTTCTTCGCTGCGGACTCTTCTCGCTTCAGTTTAATCCTGTCCCATTGTACGTTAAGCCATTCTTGGGCTGCGCTGACCAACGTGAACACCATAACCATGCCAAGGTTTTCGTTCATTTGTTCCATCAAGTGTTCCCGCAACTTTTCGTCGCTACCTTCTTCGAAATTTTCATGCTCTACTATAGATACGACTAACGGCTCGTCTGGATATTTTGCGGTATAAGTGAATTCTAAACGACAGCTAAGACCGTTCGCAGTGTCCGGTTCGTATTCTTCCGTTTTGATCGGTATACCGAACGTGTGATAAGGCTCTGTGGCTAAAACTACAAGAATGTGTCCTTTTTATCAAAGCTTCGAGATTAAAATAAAATCGGGGTAGTCTCGAAAACAAATTTGTAGGTTATACGATAATGCTCGCATACTTTCCAATTCTCCGCAATAGATTGATTCCAGCGCCTCGATCTCATTACACTGTTCGTCTTTGTAATCCATGATTGAAATAAAATAGCAAAATTTTCTTGTCTTATACGTTTAATCGATCGCTCGTAACAAATCCCAAGAAATCATGTTACGAACGTGACTGATCGTAACCATCGTGACAACACGGCGACGAACGGCGCACCGAAACGCACGCATCACGTGGTTCGTTGTCCAAACGGAGAAGCGCGTGATTTTTAGAAGTGAATGATCATTCTTTTATAAAGAATTTAGCACAATTAATGTGACAGGATTAATGGGAAATATACAGTTTAGCGATTTCTCTTAAGGATAAAATAAAGAATATTCTCTGAAATAAAATAGTATCGATCTTTATAAGCATCCACGAAATGCAAATTAAACAAAATGAAGGGTCAGGTATATATTCTTTTACTTATTTATTATTTGCGCAAATAAAGATGATCGTAATTTTCAAATGCTCCAAGAATTTCTGCCAGTCCCTGGAATATACCTTTTCCGGACAGAGCACGTCATAACGCAAATACAAAAAAGCAAACTGTAGTTTGTACCTGCTTGTTCCGTGCAAATACCGAATCGCGTCAAACAATCGCGAGAATCCTAATGACGAAGCTAAGACATTTAAAAACAGCTTCTATCTTGGAGATGGAACAAAAAAACCGGCTTCAGAAAAATAACTGTTGGAAGTAGTTATTAATTCTACGCATGGACTGGATAATTGAAAAATACCTTTCCTGTAACGAGGCTCGTTTAATGCTATTTAAAAAAAAAAAGGAAGCACAATTTCTTTTGCGACATTTGCGCACGTTTAATAATTCGGAATTACCTGCATATAATATCCGCGTTGAAAGGAACAGAGAAGCCTCAAAGAAGTCCATTGGATGACCGTGAAAAAATTATTTAAAATTCCTGGCTATCTTATTTACTTGGAATTCGCTACGGTGTTGTCAATGATAGTAGAAAATAGCTTATACCACTCCTTAGAAAACGGAGACATAGGCGAATAACGTTCGACCTGACAGTGATTGAAGATTTTTGAATAATACATCAAGGTGTCGCCGGAGCGTAATCATCGCTTCAAGCGTCAATAGAGAATTCTCTATCTCTTCAAGATGAGATCTTTTACGTAGTTATAGAATAAGATAACTCGATATATTTAAATTACAGATATCGATTAAGGATACTTAAGTAAGGATAATTTTGAGTTGACATTGTTAACTTGAAAAAAATGCCTACACTATAATATTATAATGTTAGCCTACATTTTATTTATTGCATATCCTTATATGGCACTGGACTGTTTTACACAAAACGAAGGATAAATGTAATTTTAATACACATCAACAGTGTCATCTTGATCAAACTTGACTAACGACCATTTTCATTACGTGCCTTTTTTTACTTTCGACATTTGACACATTGCTTCTTATATCGTCGAACTTTGGATCGTTTTGCAATAGTCCTGAGACTGCTGTCATTGAACGTAGACTGATGTTTGATTCATGTACTGACGCACTTTTTACAAATGAAAAGAAATAAAGCTCAACCACTACGAGCCACATTATTATTATGAACAATTTCCACATGGAAGTGCAATATATTATTGCAATCTCGAAATTATGCAGAACAATGATATCAGAAACAGAAGAATCTCATCAATTTAATAACAAGATCTCTTTCTTTCCCAACACTGCACAGCCATCAAATTTGGTCCACGATATAAGAAAAAGCATCTTCGAAAAATAGAAACAGTCCTAGTTCTACCTACGTTCGTCACGTCGCAAACGATCCTTCAACTTCAGCCGAGGATCAAGGTCCACGTGAATACCTCAAAGTGACGTCAAATGTTAAACGACACCTGTTACGAAGTATCTTGACGTATTAATCGAAACTCCGATCGCTACATCGGATCGCGTGGCAGAAAATAAGCAGTTAGTATTCGTCATAGACCAATCGAGCGTTCGATTGAAAATAACAAACTGGTTCACCGTGTCACTGCCACTGCTCCTCTTGCTTTTATTTCCTGACACTGAACTCTGCGTCGATCATCGCCCGATCCAGCGCTGATTTCTCATCCCTTGCAGAAACTTGGCGTGATCCATAATACGGGGTGGGGTCAACGTTTCTGCCCGTTGTATTAAAAAAATACTTATTTCAACCGCGTCTAGTATTTTCTTCGTCAGGCAATGTCTGGGGACTCGAAATAATGTAATTTCGAGAAACACACGTTCGGAAATGGATTCGGTTTATTTAATCTTTATTGCAGACCGATGATTGCTCGAACGATTGTTTCACCGGGCGATGTCAACGCGTCAGATGTAACGAGTTCCGCAGTTCCGCGCGCTGAACGAGACTCATTAAGACGTTTGGAAACTTACCCCGGACTCGTGTCCAGCGCGGTTTGCGTGTTGCACAAGCGTTTCGATAGCAAGTGGCAACTGTAACGAGCACGGAGCACCGCAAATTGCAGGTGTTGCAATGAAATTTTCACTTGCGAGCCGCGCGCATGAAGTAGCAATCAATTTAAGCTATTGAACAGGCTGCGGTTTATCGCCATTAGTTTGAAATGACTTTCCAAATACCGCTGCGGCGCGAGCAGGCAAGCATCGGATAGATTCGATACGTTAACTGTGTGAAAAATTAGGTGAAACAGGTATTTTAAATATTTCGTAGGTGTTGAAATGGGAAAGATGAAAATACGCTTTGGCAGGTATTTAGATGACGGAGATAGAGCCTTAACATTTCTTTCAGAAATCGATACTGCAGATATGCATTAAACAACTGGAAAGTATCTATAGTCGAGCGATACATGCGAATAATTATACAATGTATATTCAATCAGTCGCAGTATTTAGTTTCACTAGAATAATAATAATAAATTGGTAAAAGTAAAATTGAAGTGATATGAATCTTTCTTTAAGTATAACATATTTTCCTTTCAATAAAGGAAAAATTACAACTCATCAAACAATTTCAATACGTATTTACCAAGAATTGCAAATACTTATTGCAAACTTCTATGTGCAGAACATTTGCACGACGATTTTTCAGCAATTTGATCTGAAAGAAGTAGGTCATACTTTTATCCTGCGCTTTAAAAATGAAAATACCTACAGTGGGTGTAGAAAGTATTTGTACACCTTTCAAAACGGAATATCTTATTTATAATTAAATCAAACGACTTTAGTTTTCACAAGGAGATAGAAGCACTAGTTTACTAGGTATCCTGTTTCCGACGTTTGAACAAAATCGAAATTTTCAATGTTATAAAACAAATAGTAAAAAATTATTCAACTTCTTTGTCTGAGCTCATAATGAAAATTTCAAAGAATGCCTTTTATAGATCTAAGTATGTATATATGTACATATAAGATATATGTATACACTGAAAATTTTATTTAAATCAGTTAACGTTGCTCGGAGTTACAAATGTCTAACGATCGCAAAAGAAGGTCTAAAATCGTAAAAATCGGCCGAAGTAAGTGATTTTCAACTTATATTCCGATCTTTAAACGTTTCTAGCCCAGAGCAACGTTAACCAATTAGGATGAAATTTTCAAGGTGCATGTATCCTACTTAAATCTATAAGAGGCATTTTCTTCATTTTCATTATAAGCTCAGACAAAAAAGTTGAAAAAAGAAGAATGGATCTCACTATTTTGTTTCTAACTTCGAAAATCCTGATTCTTTCAGAACGACGAAAGCAAGATACATAGTAAAGTAGCTCTTCTATCTCCTTATATAAAATCAAGTTCTTTGGATCAATTATAAAAAAGATATTCCATTTTGAAGAATGTACGAATCCTTCCTACACCCACTGTGTTTACTCCCTCTATCCTGATGACAATATTCACTTCCTATTACACATTAATCCAGTTGAAAAGTCCTTTATGCCTGGACCATTACACATCAGCCGCGTGTATTGATTATCCCATCGACAGAAAATCTGTTTCGTCGAACAACGGGGGCACGCGAGGTCTCGTAAGATGGCCGAATTGCGTCGCGCGAAGAGAAAGGAATATCGTAATTCTAGTTCCGCGTTTACAAAACGTGTGAACGTAAAAATTTTATGGGCCCAGCTGAGGCAAAGTAAACGCGCCAACTCGTTCCCATGTATCTTGTTCCCGTCGCCGCATCAGCCGCGAACGAGTCCCGGGAATTGTCGTGTTTATGCATCTGGTTAATAAGCAAAGAGCATCAGCGTTGCCTTGAGATGAGTTCAAAGCTGCACTGGAGCTCGCGTAGCGTCGTTCTTGGCGATTATATGTAGAGCGTAGTCGCAAGAAGTTTGCTGTTGGGCAGTAATTAAACGAATTGTATATTTTTTCGACCATTTGTAGTCAGTTCTAAGAACTGCAACTTTGCATACCATGATGGTGTGAAGTAATAGAGATAATCTTGTAATAACTGCGATCGTGCTGAATTGTCGTGACAACGGAAAAACACTAGCATATTTACGGTTTTGTTAAAAAAATTAGTGAACATGGTTTTAATTCACGTGATTGTGAAATAGTATTATATTAATGTTTACTTCAATAATTAATAATACTCAACTTTTCCCCCGATACTCCCATACGCCCGCTAATTAATAGCAACAGTTATATGCAACAAAAGAGACATACGAACCAACGTAATTATTACGAGAACACGGAATTGTAATAGCTTGAGGACAATCGAATCCGCGATTCCAACGATCGCGCATTGAGCGAAATTCTGACGAAATCGAGATCGATATTAATGTTGATATTGCATGACTCGAATTGTCTGATTCATAGAATTGCACTACCTACGGCCTGTTGTAACGTTGCTGAAGAATCCAAACAACTTTCGAGGCAGCGGATCGCGAAGTGTGAAAAGAGAAGAGGCGCGAACAAAAGGTGAGGAAGAAAGATGGAGGAGAGGAGAATGCAGTTTGCCATTTATTATTGGCAAGTAACTGACCCGATTTCTATTCCAATTTCACTCGACTCGTTCGAAACGCTTCCCGCGGCGGGATTCGATTTTGAAATTGCACCTGTTCTGGTAATAGCGCTCCGTGCTAGAGTCGCACCGCACGAAAATCCGCACGAGTATCTCGGTGATTTAAACGCATGGATAGAAGCGTTCGCTTGCTCGCCGGATTTACTTTTACATAATCGATGCTTGGCCGCGTGCACTTTCCATGGAAAGGCAAGTAGATAATTGTATCCGCGGTTATGTGTATCCGAATTACGTGCAACAGTGTTTAAACCGGTTTATTGGATTTTATTGATATTCGTTAATATTTGGTAGTCTTTTTTTGTTGTTTGCTGTTGGTCCCAAACTAAACACATTAAAATATATACATTTCGATGCAACTATTTCCAACCGGCTGCATTTAGGAACCCTGGAACCACTCCGAGAGATACTGGCAATAATCCTGTAATAGTACAAAAAGAACGAAAACCAGCTCCTCCGCTCAGCGACAACCAAAACGACCATCGCCAAGAAATGAATCACGATGTTCCCTGAGTCATGGAGTAAACTTTTCCTGAACTGCGAAACAAAAATCCTTCACTTCTTTCCTACTTACATCAACAACAAGAACTAACAAATGTTTATACGATACTTCCTTTCCATTGAACGCCAATATAAAAATTACTTAAATATACAAGTGTTCTGAAGGTAACGACACCCTGCTGTAGCGCTTAAAAAACTATTTCTTTTAAAAATATTCATCTATTACGTTTGCGTTATACTTGTGTAACAATAATAGATTAATTATTTGAATGTCGTCTTAGGCACAGCAAAGTGTACGTTCGTGTGCGGTTTACGCTTCTGAGGATCGACTTAAAAATCCAGCAATGGATTCAATCAACCGAGAGATACTGGCAATAATCCCTTTCAGTTTTATCGTTATCCAAACTATCTGTCTACTATTTAAACAATCGACTGTCGTAATGCAGGCCACATTGAAAACCCTTTTACTCTCGTTCCTCACCTTTGTACCCCCTCCCCCCAGTGTACTTGCAACTGCCTTTGTCCACGTTGCTCTCGGATTTGCCCTCGGCACGACCCTTCCCCGGGCTGCTCAGGAGGGGGGAAAAAATCGTCCAGCGAGGATAACGCACGTCTGGTTCCCGGAAAAGTTACCATCCTCTGCGAACCCCCGGCGAACCTTTTATTCAGAATAGACACGGGCCGCACCGTTTGCCCCCACTGCAAACCGGCCACAGGCCATTCCAGCGAAGGTGAAACACGACTTATTGCACAAGCGTTTGATTCTCCATCCTGCAACCGGTCGAGTCAGTGCTCAGTGGCCCCGCGATCAGGCCGCTCTGTCATCGCGTCGCCCGTTCCCCCGATCGTATTAACCATTCCTCGACCGTCGTCCGGTGTCGATTCGATAAACTTCCGCACCGCCGCGAGAGGAAGAGGAATCCTGGTCGTGATAGACACATAAGCGAATTTCTCGTTTGTGCGAAACAAGGGGGGACGAAATACCGGTGGAATTCCAGGGGATAAAAGGATACAATCTGGTTCTGTTAAAGTGTTTTTGTAGAAGAAAAAGGATCGATCGAATATAGAGAAAAGTGGTGGGACTTCGCTCGACGAGTATGACGTTGTTGGTGAACGAAATAATCGTGCAATGTTACTGACTTGAAGGACTCGATCGGGCGCACTGGATTATCCGTTGCCGAGGGAACTTACTATTTGCCATCGACCGGAGTACAAATCGCAGGTCAGTGGATGCGATCTCTTGGACGGGGGAGCGAGAAGGGAGCAGAGGGTAGGCGATTCGACGAGGATCGTTGCCGGTGGATATTGCTGGTCACCGGAGAGCCGCTATGAATTAATGAAATTGTCTCGTCGCTGGTGGCTCGAGTTTCTTCGTGAACAAAGTTGCATCGAAGTTCTTTTAAACAGCAGCGATTAATAAAAGAAAACAAAGACATGTGAGTTTTTGGAAGATTCTATAGCTTGCAGCCCTTTATCGAAGGGGTATAAACAAATGTGGCTGTAAGCTTGATCATTGATTTGGTGTTCATTGGTTAATTAAATGCAGGGTTTCTTTTATAAGATACTATGACAATAATTACAAACTTCGAGATTCTCTGATAAATGCCAAGTACAGATATGTAGTATAAGAATGATTGCAAGGCCAAAACGATCTCTGAGTCATGGCTGCTTTTTTAGTGCGTACTATAAGAACAGTTGACGACGACGTGCCCCCGTTAATTACGATATTCATTTGTTTATTCATACTTTATCGTATAATGGTCTGGTTTACAATGAACCGCGCTAAAAAAAAAAAATGAGGGAAATATTAGCATAAAAGTTTCTTCTGAATGGTCGATCGGACAGCGATGCAACATATAATTGTTTACACCGATGCCACGCGTAGCGTCGTTTCATGCAAAGAAGCGGAAACTTCCCGAAGGATCCGTTCGAAATATTAGTGACGCACGGCACGAAACTTTCGTTTCGAAATGCATGTCTGACAATCGTATTTTTATTACACGACACCTTTTGGCGTTGATCAACGGAAATATTCAGCGGCGACGCTTTCCTCGTTTTCACGAACGCGATCGGCGCTGGGCTGGCCTTCGAAAGTTCGGGGAAAGTCCCCGGTCGGCCGGTAGGGATTTAGGGCAGCTCTACGCAGGAGTAGGAGCTCCACGTTCGTAGAATTCATTTTGTTCGCTACAAGAGGGTTGGTCCGGTCGGTCGTGTCTGTCATTTTCGGGTTAAAGTTTCAATCGCGCTCCATACCTGAATGCAATACGCAATAAACGAAGGAATATTTCATATTCACTCGTGTCATCTATAAGCGGCCAGAATATTTATTATAATCATCGCAGAAAAAATAATGTACATTAATACTGATTGCAATCTACAAAAAAATTGCCAAAGAAGATAGGAAACTCCGCTTTGAACAGACTACACTGTCATACCTTGGAACTTATGCCATCAGAATTATGCACTGGAAACTAATCGAACGTACATCAGATTTAATGCCTTTTTAATTGGAAAAGATACAAGGAATTTTATCTTGAAAGTACATCGTTCTAGGACACGCCACGAAAAATATGTAAAATCGAAGGTCTATCAAATATTTCAGTGGAACAAGAGTTTCGTAAAATCCACGCGGAATGGAAATCGCGGACGTCACCGAATTAATTATAATATTTAAATGTTTCCATGGGACCGTTTCGTACGAAATTTATTTCCACTTCGCTTTACGACGAATTCTGGTTTCGAGGCAGGTTGATGGCATTCGCAACGTATAAAAGGATTCAACAATAAACCTCATGGTCATTTTCAGTCGTTGAATATTCTAAATGCTATTCCAATGTAAACGACGCATATTTTATAATATCCAGTTTGGTAAAAGTCATTCGAACAGTTGTTTTCATCTTCTTCAATGAAAAGCACGAATTGTTTCTGCCTTTTGAAACGAATCGCCAATGTCCACGAAAAGCAAATAATAAACTTAGTAGCAATTATCTTGGTATTCGACAAATGTTTCATTTATTTCCCTCGGTTCATCAGTCAACTGCTGTGCACCAAGAGTCACTGTAATTTTCCGCATTCAACATTTTATAGCCGCCTTTGGAAAGAACCGAAAATAATCATTGTAAGACGAAATTCTTTATTACTGAATCTATCAATCGAGTCAAGGTTAAATGCATTGGCCCCGTTATTGCAAGTGAACTATTACAACTTCAAACTGTCCGATCCTTAGTCGTTAGCGGCTAAGAAAACCGTGGAAACGATGGTAGCAGCGTGACCCGATTCTCCCGATATCATGCTCGCAATATCACGGGTTTCCTCTATAATTACCATTCTTGCGCCAATTCATCGAGCCCCCGAAGCGTTTCAGATCATTTGCGTAAATTGTCTGCGCACAGTCGAGACAGGCTGCATACCATTAATTCATTACTGATCAACAATTTTTTTCAGCAACGCTACGCCAGGGGAATAAATGTAACTGTAATTAGCAGCGTCGTTTGTTATAGTGTACAGAAAAATACGTAGTAATATGTACATTAAAAAAAGGAAGTAAAATCATTTTTATCTTTCAAAATGCATTCATAGCGATGACAATATTATATGAGCATAATTAAGCATCCTCCCTGTTTTTCAACTTTGTTTTTTCTCAGTTGCATTGATTTCGATTTATCGCGGTTGGGCGTGTTCAATTGTTCGAAAGAAGCGAGAGTTTTTGATCGAATAAGAATTGTTTTGCATTCAAGGATGTCCGAAGTTGAAGCTTGGGAAAACCGTAAGTTGTCCGTGTCGCAATGTAGTATTTTGTAATTTAAAAAAGAAACGGCAGTATTACGCGGGGATTTCTAATTTTAATTAGATACTTGAGAATTTTTTCATTGGGCGTGTGCTTGTGAAATGGTCAGCTTTTACCCGGTTTATGAATTTAAATCATCCAAATCGTTCCTGATCAAATATTCCACGATGATTTCTCCTGGAATCTTTCTTTCGCTACTGTTTATTGCTTGCGAAAGATGCGTCAAAGGTTGGGCCTAATCGCTTTCCTTTTCCTCGGACCCTCGCGTGGACGGACGATGTCCTTTTCGATGAACCAGCGCGTCGTCCACCGATCTGAAAGGAAACCGCGGACGATTGTTAACCCGCTCACGATTTCCGCGTGTATTTAACAAACAGTCGTTACTCCTTTTTTTTTCTTTTAAAGCGTCTTCTACCCACCGCGAATATTGTATCGTTCTGTCCAATTAATTGCTTTGTTAATTAGAAGAATTTGGAGAACGCCGCGTCGGAAAGGAATTTCTCAACAATGCAAAAATGAATGATAATAATTGGATTTAAATTAAGACGTAGAAGCTTAAAATAAATTTGGGATAAGATGCAAGTAAATAATTAGGATCAGATAAATTAAGAAAGTGAAAGAATTTGTTATGACTGGCAGTATATCAGTTTAATATTTAATGATTTATGTATACGTCAGAATTTAGTAATTTAATTCTATTTACCAAAACTGGTTCCTAAAATACTGTACAGATACTAAGAAAAAAGACACGGTTTCATAACGACGTTATCGAGTAAGTTGTAAAAACTATTACGCAACGCGTGCGCAGAGTTGTATATAAATTTATGTTGCAAAGTCATGAATATTTCATTGAAAGAGAAATATACTTAATTCCGGGCAAGAACGAACAGAACTTGATACAACAATTTATTTATTGCGTGTAATACAATAGACGGGCGAATAGGCATTTGGATCACCGCGAAACGAGTCGTTGGAATTTCCAGGCCCTGTCAATGAGAATGGTAATACTTAAAAGTTCAACTCGACGCAGCGGTTCTTAAACAAAAAGAAAAAAGATATTTACGAATTCCAATGAAGTTCCTTTTCGCGCGAGTGAATTACCTTTGACAGAACGTCGAAATGTTGCGTAACCTTTATTGATCCTCCGCCGACTTAATGAGGTCAGTTTGAAAAAGAAAACGTCAGGTTCCACGTGCTCCTCGGAGGCCTTTCGTTGTTGTTCCGGCAAAAGGTAGCCGACAAATCGATCGGGAAAAAATTGATGAGCCGGCGGAATTGACCAATCACGCGAACCGTCTCGCGCTATAATATAGAATTATGTTCGCATGCGAGTAGGAAAGAGGGCTAGATGTAAAAAATTCTGGAAGCAGTTTGATATTTAGCGAGGTATCGCTTAAGACCGTAACAGTGGAAAGCATTACTGACAAGCGTTATTCAATTTTATTAACATAGTAGTTGGGACGAATTCTGTTTAACAGAATGGTATCAAGTACGGTTTAAGTTTTGAGGAGAGTATGGGGAAATAGAACTTTTATGACACCTTTCCCTTTCTCGGAAGAGGAGAAAATGCGACGAAACGGACAGGTGCTTTCGTAATACGTACGATATCGTTTCGGGCATGAATTAGTTTGAAAAGAAAAAGAAACAAAGTGCGAAAGGGACAAGCAGATTTCAAGCGCGAAGAACGAAGAATTTGGAAAGGAAGATGCGAATCGCACATTGATACAAGGGACAGACAAGTTTAATTGCGAAATAGACTGAGATACATAGACGTGATACAGAATACATGCCTCACACATTCACACGTATAAATGCCATTTGAAACTGCAGCCATTAAAACCTCATCCGAAGATGTTACAAAAGTTGTCTTTAATTGCTAATAACGTTAATGGCACGATTATCTAGAAAAAAAAGAACAAGAACTCTCTAAATCATTGGCGAGGAAGAATTATTGAAATCAGTAGCAACAAATACATACAACACGTGCAGAAACAAAAAGTAAAGGATAAAGGGAAAGAGTGTTCATTTTATTTTATTTAGACTTCCCTTTAAGTCGACAATTTAAGTCATTGACCGTAAAGTAGTTTTCACAGATTATATTGTGATGGAATGTCGAAGAAACGATACATGTAGTTATAATATAATCTTTCTATTTTATCAGATTATAAAATTGTACACTTATTATAATTGAACATCAAATCAACAACATAAAATTATCCCTCAATAAATTGCATCGTGTGAAATTATCGTTGCTTATCATAACTCATTTAAACAACTTCACTCTCATAATACATTCATAAAACAATCCCATATACATTACACAGCAGATTATGTTACATTATTATTAGACTGCGAATTCTTAGAATTCTTGTGCAAATTCATATTTTGCAGAATCCAATAAAAACAGTAGAAAACTCCGTTAGAAGATTATTCCGACTATTAGGTATTTTAAAGGGCACTATAATTTTGATACTTTGTATATATTTTCATATTACGTGCATTTCGTGCAATCTCCTCAAATTTCCTATAAATGCATAAGAACCCGCAGTCTAATTATTATATACGGCTCTATGACATCGTTTTACGAATTCACGATCAGACAAATCACGTTGAGCGAAAAGTAGAAAGGCCAACTGCAAAGTTGCGTAGTTAAAGTGGCAAGTTACAGAATAGTTTACAACTCCACTCGAGCCCTTCGAGCTCTTCGCCAATGATTAAGGAGACAAACGTAATAGTCGCGATGACAGCAAGTTTAATAGCTACGCTCTGAATGCTATTAGTAGCTTAACAAAAAAAATTTCGCGTCCCTGAAAAAAAGAATCCATCGGACTGGATCGCGGCCGGTTCTCGCGTCAGACAGAATTGCGCAACAAGGTCGAGCACTTTTTGGGAAAGGAAAGCAAAAGAGGATGGAAAGGACGCGCACGTGAATATGTATACGTATGCGCGCACATGCCGAATCGATTGAAGCCTCAAGGAGCTCGGGACCGCTGACAAGTCGAACCGCGGGATCCAGAACGAAAGCCGATTCCACGTGTTCGAATACCGCCTCTCCCGGCTGACCGGTCCAGTCAGCCAGAGAGATAGGTGAGAGCGAGTTTGTTAACAAGCGTTACGTCA
Organism: Holcopasites calliopsidis; assembly: GCA_023838395.1. NCBI lineage: Eukaryota > Metazoa > Arthropoda > Insecta > Hymenoptera > Apidae > Holcopasites > Holcopasites calliopsidis. Next base: position 175,841 of record JALHAQ010000001.1, read on the forward strand.
CTGGTGAATTACACGCCAGCGATGTTGGTTACGCGTTAAAGAACCACCGTCGCCTCGGCCCTCGTGTTCCCGACGATTCCGTTACGCGGACTTTTCGGACGAACCGGATTGAACTGCGCTCTCGAGCACCCATTATTGGAAGGAAAGAAATGTGTGCAAGTGCATACAGCAAACCGACTGAACGATTCCAAATTGATTCCCAAATAAATCGACAGTAACAATTACAAGATCAACGGGAAGAAGTGTATCTTTATATTCAAATAATCAATTAGTTATTAAACACTGGAAACGCATTCCTCAGTTTCTTGTTATAAACATCTCTCAATAAAAGTTTCACGTGATTATTCGCGCAATGTAACGAACAAACTGAATTTTACTAGGCCCGGATCACCTTAGTTAATAAACGGCCGGGGTAAAATTTACAATTCTTTGCGTTACACGGCAGAAATTACAGCAAGCGCGCGTCGAACGCTTCGCCGATTCTGAATCACTTTCACGGAAGCGCTGATTTCGCTTCTTCTATCTTAGAGATGGAGACCGCAGCCAGCCCTAAACCTGTTGCAACCGCGGCTTCCTTGGAGCTGAAGACGCGAAGGGCGCAGTTCCAAACGCAAACCTCCACCTTGGACACGAGGAGGAGGCAGGCCGTGTGCGTGAGGAGAGCGTTCAAGAAATACGGGACGAAGAGCAATCCGAATATTATCCTGGATGGACTGAACATGACCGTGCCGAAGGGTACTATGTAAGTTTACAAATGAATACCGCAAAAGTACAGAAATACAGGAACGAGGCGAATGAATGTTTAGCTGATGGCCATTGAAAAGTTAGTAAGTAAGAATTAGCAGCCTCGATTGTGTTTTCGCATTTCAATTTCTACAAATATGAATTCGTATTACCTATAAGATGATCTAATAAAGATTTTCTATATCTTCCGGAAGATAATTTATTTCCGTTAACTCGTCTCTGGATGTTATTGGAAAAATATCGATTGACTTTACAGTCCGTCGAGTTGTTTTTTCGATTCCAAAGGTATAGCTTTTTACGAGAACACATTAGCATCAACATCTGTCATCGGTTTGTTATTATTCACACTTGAATGATGGAATTGACGTTGATGGCAAATCCATTCGCGATTTTATCTGACAGCTAAATCGTACTGAACGTTGAAAGTACATTGTTTGCCTTCCTCTTATTATAACAAACAGCTGCTTGCATCGCTACCGAGATAAGGAAGCTTCGTTATCCTGCCTCTATTGAAAGCCACTTTGCTTCCTCAGCGTCTTGAAATGCAGCAGATCGTAAGGCGATAATCTGGAGGAGGAATTTCGTGGAAAAGCGGGTGAATTCTATATCGAAAATAGTCGATTCAATATGCAAAAGCGTGATCAAGTTTGGTCTACAAAGGGTTGAATTGCAACTGCGAAACCTGTTATTCACGTGTCACCGTTCGTACCGGAATCTGTTGTACGATTACGTAGCGCCACGTCTGTGATATCATTGAAATTCCAGTAAAGCGACTCGTTCATAAGATTATGTAATATCGAGTACTAATAATACAGCCATTATTTCTCGCTCGTCCAGATACGGCCTGCTCGGCGCGAGCGGTTGCGGGAAAACCACGCTGCTCTCTTGCATCGTCGGCCGAAGGCGTTTGGACTCGGGCGAGATATGGGTGCTGGGCGGTCGGCCAGGCTCCAAGGGATCCGGCGTCCCTGGTCCACGTGTGGGCTACATGCCGCAAGAGATCGCGTTGTACGGAGAGTTCTCCATAAGGGAGACCTGCATCTACTTCGGCTGGTGCGCCGGAATGACCACGGAACAGGTGGACGAGAAGCTGGAGTTCCTTATAAAGGCGAGTCTCGATAATCCTTTATCTCGTGTGCGATAACGTCCACGTGTTGAGCAGGCAACAGTATCGCGCCAACGCCAGAGGCTGATGATGCTAAAAGATGTTAATGTGAATCGTGTAATTTTCACTGAGTCAGCTAGGATGTTTTTTTTTTTTGTTTTTGTGCAGTTGTAGTAGAGTTCACTGCAGCGTGTGCATATTTTTTCCCCCTATAAAAGTCATTTCCTGCAATTGCGAATAAATTATTGGGGCAAATGATGCGTGGATATATGCGTTCCTTAGTACTTTTCCGACGCGCCTCTTACGATTCTTATTATTAGACTGCGGATTTTTATGCGTTTCTAGGAAAGTCGAAGATGCTGAATTGCGGAAAATGCACGTAGTATGAAAAAATGTACGAAGTAGCAGAATTAGAGTGCTTTTCAAAATACCTGATAGGTGAAATAATTCTCTACTAAAGTTCCACTGTTTGTACTGTATCCTGAAGAATATGAATTTGCATGAAAGTCCGCAGTCTACTTATATTACCACTTTACGGTCGAATTATCATTCTCATTGAATACGATCTACAGACTTACAATAAATAAAGTTTAATCAGAATTCAATAAACAGTTCATCGTACGAAGAAGGAAAGTTCCAAACTGAAATCAACATTCTGACTTTCACGCTTGCCCGAGTGTTCGCTTCCTTTTCATACGGCCAACCCTTCGTTGTTTCTCTCTCGTGCGAAATAATCGACACGAATCGTACGGAACAGTTTCTACAGCTGCCGTCGGAGAATCGTTTCGTGAAGAACTTGTCCGGCGGCCAACAGAGGAGGGTCTCCTTCGCCGCGGCGCTCCTGGCCGATCCGGAGCTGCTGATCCTGGACGAGCCCACCGTGGGCGTAGATCCACTTCTACGTCAGAACATCTGGGACCACCTGGTCCAGGTGACGAAGGACGGCAACAAGACCATCATCATCACGACGCACTACATCGAGGAAACGAGGCAAGCCGGTATCATCGGCTTGATGAGGGGCGGCAGGCTGCTCGCCGAGGAATCACCGACGAGATTGATGGAGATGCACAACGTGGACACGTTGGAAGATGTGTTCTTGAAGCTCAGCAGGCGGCAGAATATGGGACTTCGAAGAAGGAGCAGCATACTTAGCAGCGTCACCGGTGTCCCCCCTGAAACTGTAAGTCTTCTCGTCTTCCTTTACGCATCCCCTCGTTCGCTTCCTCGCGATTAACCCCTTAGCGCGCCACACTCGAATTAATTCGAGCGGACGATAATGGCAAAATTGTGCACACATAAGTTAATTGGAGCAGCGTCGTAATCTGTGTTATCATTTTGCTTAAACGTAAATATTTATATTTCGTTTCGTGTTGCAATAAGGGTAAATATTATAAGAAAAAATTCAGATAAAGATTTACACGGATGAGGAAAGGGATATAATTGAAGATTTTATTTTAGAAAAGTGCACGTTAAGGGGTTAATTGATGAACACTTTTGTCGGAAACCTTTTGATTATTGTATCGTTAATATTTGTGTCAGTCTATTTAGCATTTTAAAACGTAATCTTCTTAATAAACTTTTATTTAAACATCTTCTTCTTCAATTAATATCTACTATTTCTTCGTGGATGAGATTTGTACGAGACTCGTGATTTCTCTTCTAATAACTTTGACTAATTCCTCGTGAAAGAGATTTTATTATCAACCCTACGTACGTGAATTCTCTTCTAATAACTTTGACTAATTCCTCGTGAAAGAGGTTTGATTATCAACCCTACGTGCGTGAATCGACAAAATCGACGTTTTATTTAAACTTCTGCCTTTTTTTTTCAGGATGTAGAGGACGAGATGAGCGGTGAATTCGGGGACAACGTTAGTATCTCTAGTCGAAGAAGAAGTGTCGCCATCGATGACGGAAATGTACTATATCTTATTTTCGATTTGAATGATTCTGTTAACTCTTCCCTGTGCTGTATAAATTAATGCCTGGATATTTGCACAACCCCAGGTGCCAGAATTGCCGCCCGAAGAGAAAGGGACCTCCAGTTACAAGATGCTCGACCCTCAACACATGAAGGCTCTTATATGGAAGAACTTCCTCTGGATGTGGCGAAACGTGGGGTAAATATCACTTTCAATAGAACGATTCAGTGATAATATTAAAAAATCAGTCCGAAAAGTAAAAAAAAATTAATCAGGTTCGCAAAGTAGGATAAACTATATTATGTACAAAATCCATCCGTGAAAAGCTCTAATTAAACGTACTTTACTATATTCATTTTCAATAAACGTATACTTTATTAAACATTTTTTATTTTATTAAAATCAATCAGGTTCGTGAAGTAGGATAAACCACATTATGTACAAAATCCTTCCGTTAAAAGCTCCAATTAAACGTACTTTGTTAAATTCACTTTCAATAAACGTATACTTCATTTAAATTTTTATTTTATTAAAATCAATCAGGTTCGTGAAGTAAGATGAACCATATTATGTACAAAATTCATCCGCGAAAAGCTCTAATTAAACGTACTTTATTCAATTCACTTTCAATAAACATGTATTTCATTAAACATTTTTTTCTTATTAAAATCAATCAGGTTTGCGAAGTAGGATAAACCATATTATGTACAAAATCCATCCGCGAAAAGCTCTGATTAAACGTACTTTATTCAATTCTCTTTCAATAAATATGTATTTCATTAAACATTTTTTTCTTATTAAAATCAATCAGGTTTGCGAAGTAGGATAAACCATATTATGTACAAAATCCTTCCATAAAAAGCTTTAATTAAACGTACTTTATTAAATTCACTTTCAATAAACGTCTGTACTTCATTGAACATTTGTTTTTTTTTTTATTAAACATACTTTATTCTTTTCAGCATAATGTTATTTATCACCTGCCTCCCAGTCGTTCAGATCATATTATTCTGCGTGTCCATCGGCAAAGATCCGGTCGGCTTGAGAATCGCGATAGTGAACCAAGAATTGAACAACAGCATGGAGCCTTGCGTACCCTCGATGGGATGCGCCTGGACGCGAATGAGCTGTCGATATTTACAGCATTTAGAGAACAAGTCGGTAGTGTTTCTGCCGTACGACGACGAGGAGGATGGCAGGACGGCTGTCGAGCGTGGATGGGCATGGGGTTCCATTACGTTTCCCTCCAATTACTCTGCATCTCTGGCGGCGAGAATAGAGGACGGAAAGGATGTCGATGACTGGAGCGTAGAATACTCTAACATGAAGATCGTCATGGACATGTCCAGTGAGTTTCGTCGGGAGAATGTAAAGATGCTCTTAATTTTCTCTCGAGCCTTATGATTAAATTTCTGTAAACGATTCAACGTTTAAATCTGGCTGAATTTAAATAGATCCGGAGTATTTAAATATCCGGTTTTCCTATAAATCGCATTGAACTGTTAACAAACTGCTTAATCAAGATTACGATTACGATTATATTCCCCTCGGAATCCCTTCGTAGATCAGCAAATTGGCCAACTCCTCCAAAGAGCATTTTACAGTTCGTACCAAGAGTTCGCGCAAGGAATAACGAAGGACTGCAATTACAGTAGGAAATTTACGAATATACCGCTCGATGTAAGTGAAAAAAAAAAAGAAAGAAACTATAAAACGATACCGCAGAAACTAATCGAAGCTTGTAATACCGTATTCCGTTTAATCCGCAGTTTAAGAAACCAATCTACGGCCCTCTGGATCCCAACTTCACGGACTTCGCTGCACCTGGAATTATTTTAACGTGAGCGTATTTATCGATTACACAGGATGGGACAGGAAGTCTGACCGCCGGAATATTTCCGGCTCTTAGAATAATATTCAACTTTTATCTGAAACGTTTGTCAAATTTATTGCAAGCAACGAAAATATTCCAGTGGACAGACTTTTTCGCCCCATCTTCTGTATCCATATCATTTACTTGGTATTAGAGTAATCAGCAGCGTTTATCTCTTTCGCTCAATAAAAATGCTTGCCTCGCAGGATAATCTTCTTCTTGTCTGTTGCCCTAACTTCCGGCGCCATGTTGTTGGAAAGAAATGAGGGTCTCCTCGAGAGGAGTTTAGTCTCTGGTAAATTGAAGAGATAGTTTCATTGTTGATACAAAATAATATCACTGAAATATCTATTAATGATTTCTTCTTTCTTGCCAACAGGTCTCACTGGGACGGAAATTCTTTTCGCCCAAGTGATCACTCAATTCGTGGTGATGATCGGCCAAACGGTAATGGTATTAATATTCACGTTCGCCGTATTTCAACTCACGTGCGAGGGTGACGTTGGCTGGATCTCCGTATTGACCATTCTCACGGGATTATGCGGAATGTGTTTCGGTAATGAGAATCATATTAAACATCGCATTTAATATCAATCATATTCCTTCGGTATGATTCATTCGATAATAACTTCACTCTCAGGATTCGTTATCGCCACCCTATGCGAAAACGAGCGAAGCGCTACTTACATGGCCATGGGTTCTTTCTTGCCTATCGTGATGCTGTGCGGAATAATTTGGCCCACCGAAGGGATGCACTATATAGTGAAGTACATCAGTTTCATCCTGCCCCTCACGAAGAGCACGGAATCGATGAGAGCTATGCTAGCCAGGGGATGGTCAATCTCGAATCCCACCGTCTACAATGGCTTTATCTCCACGTTCATTTGGATAAACATTTTCATGACGCTGTCGATATTGTTGATTAAATTTAAGAAAGGATAAGAACCGTCTCTGCGTTCCAGAGATTGAAAGTGCGTGCATGCGAACACGTTTCACGCTAAACGGTTTGTTATATAAATTATGAAGCAGCCGATGAATTCTTGTACATTAGGGGAAGAACGAACGGACCGGCGGTGTAACATATTACGTATTTTTTCTTCTCTCTTGCTCAATACAGTTGTATAACATTTTCTTCACGCACTACCGTTTTATTGCGAAATTGTGACGGCACTATTTGTACAGTACAATTATTATAAATAGCCTACGTAGCGTCAACTACGAAACGTTTTTACAATACCTTAGCGACCCGTTTTTATTACTCATTTTGGTACATTTTCTCTTCGAATGCTTTTCTCTTTTTTATTTAGCAGGATACTACGATGTAATTCGTCTGTACATTAAAATAGAAAAGGACACTTAGGGTAAATTCGATAAATACAAAATAAATATTAGTTTATTACAAAAAAGTACAAAACGTTTCTTTAACATTTAAACGACTCCTTTTTTTACTTTATACATATTTACAGTTTATTTACACGCTTGCTATTTCGCGGACCTCGACGCTCGCAAGAATGGTTCGTGCAACGTTTTATGAATTCGTTCTGCTTTTTGCAATCCAATGCCGGGGCAGAGAGCTAGTTCGTTTGGCTTCGCCTTTATTATTTCGCTTAAAGTGCCGAAGGTTGATAAAAGTGTCGTGGCGTCCGTCTTATTCACCGATCGTATCGTCGTCAGAGCGCTGACCAACTGAAACAAAGAAGAAGATAATTGAAACGTAAAATAAATAATTATCTTCCGCAGTATCAGAAAAAATGTTATTGTATTATTATCAATAAATTATCAGTGTATACCTTTTGATACGGCGCTGTCTCGCTGCGTTCCATAATCGCGTCAGGCGGTTTATTCTCATAAGCCTTGTAGGTCTCGATAATTTTACCGGCGTCCTCTGCACTCCAAGCCAGCATCAGTGTCAAATCGGCAAGAATACAAATCCTCGTTAGATGTTTCAATGCGTGCTGAGGCTCCGCCACATCCACCTACAACGTTCCCCCAATTGATACATGATGCAATGAAATGAATAACTGTATTATGTAGCGGTGGCACTTAAGAGCGGACCTGTACTAAAAGAACCCTCAGATTGTACATATTTCCCAAGGCTTTCAAACGCTCGTGGATGTAGTCCGGATTAAGCTGGTGATAACGCATAGATAAAAATAAGGCGCAGGTAGTTTTCCCCATGACATAATCCGGAACGATTTGCGAATATTCCCATGGAACGTTTGCAATGAATTTTAACAGTGGATTACCTTTCTGAAAAGGATCTTCTGCATACAAAAATGAAACATAGCACGTAATTAAATAATGATGTGAAATTTATGTTGTCTTACTTGTTTTAAATTGACTAGTAGCGTATTTAATTTTGTGGAGTCCTTGGGCTTAGAGGGACCGGGTATTTCTTCCGTAAAAAACTCTGACTTTTTCAACTCGCTAAATGCAGCTGCACATAAAATATCAATATTTTAAATAAAATCGTGTTAGAATGATGAACTACGAGAAAACTTACATTGAAATTCGGAATCTGTTTTAGCTTGTTTAGGTGAAGAAACGTTGCCATCATTTTCGTCCTTCCCTTCCATCACGTTGATTTATTTCTATCTGTAAATAAATTGTCAACGGAACTGTATTAACTGTTGCTACCTTTATAAACGAAACGTTAATACAGCAATAAGTATGATTCCATAACGAGCTTCATTTTAACGAATAAATGTACCGATAAATGACTATTTACTAGCTTGCGCAGATTTCTTGCACATTTTCCGAAATAATGTGCGTGGCACCATCACGTGTTTGATGTTGACCGAAACGTTGAAAATCAACATTTTGTGGAGGTCGTCGATTAGTACCAACGCTGACCGCGAGATGGCGCAGCGTACACGATTTTGGCAAATGTTTAACTCGAGTGATGATCATCCATAATTATCGATAGTGCCATCGGTAGTTCACTACTACTCGTTGTTTGGATTTACTGACAGATCGACACGTGCCTTTTAATTCGAATCATAGATAATTGTCTATAACATGTCGAACGATATGGAAGTGGACGAAGAAAACGAAACGAAGCCCAAAAATTTCCACGAATTGGAATTAGATGACAGAATTTTAAAGGTAAGGAGATAAATCTCCCAGCCTGATGTAGGGGGTTATGTTTGATAATTTAATAATCTTTACGAAACTTAGAAAAACTACTCGATTTGTATTATACATATACGATTTTTATAAATCATATTTCGCGACAACAATTTCTTCGCGTATGTGCATTTATGTATATGAAATAAAATATTTCAGGCCATCGGCAAGTTATGTTGGTTGGAACCTACATTAATCCAGGAAAAGGCAATACCTTTAATGCTAGAAGGAAAAGATATATTAATCAGAGCTCGTACTGGTTCCGGTAAAACAGCTGCGTTCGCTATACCGCTTATTCAAAAGATATTGTTAAACAAGAGGACGCAGAAGAAGCAAGAAATTAAGGGCGTCATTATAGCTCCGAGTAAGGAGCTCTGCAAGCAAATACACGATGTTGTAGTCAGCTTAACGATAAAATGTAGCAGAGAAGTAAGAGCCGTCGATGTCAGTCCGCAATTAGATCTGTCAGCTCAGAAGCCGTTACTGGCGGAAAACCCAGATATCGTTATTGGTACTCCCAGTAGATTACTGCAGCATTTAAAAGCGAAGAATATGAAATTGAAACATTCTCTTGAGACATTGATTATTGATGAAGCAGATTTGGTAAGTGTTTTTAATCTAATTCGTCGCTTTCCATGTGTCACAATGATGCTGCTGCATTTTAGATATTTTCGTTTGGATACGAAGATGAGGTGAAACATTTGTTGAGCTATTTGCCAACCGTGTACCAAGCAGCATTGGCCTCCGCGACATTGTCAGAGGATGTTGTAACGCTTAAAAAGTTGGTCCTTCATAATCCAGCAATTTTAAAGTTAGAGGAGCCTCCGTTAGCCCCGTTATCTCAATTGTCGCACTATAGTTTGGCCGCCGAAGAAAACGATAAAGCCGCTATTCTCTATGCTTTGCTAAAATTGAATTTAATTAGGTAAGCAATACAAGCTTGAAAATAATTGACGGAGCATCATCCTTAATGGAGCATTGCGTATTTCTATAAATTTTTTGCTCTTTTTCTTTTAGAGGAAAAACTATTATATTTGTAAATACGGTAGACAGGTGTTACAAATTGAAACTGTTTTTGGAACAGTTCGGCATTCCCACTTGCGTACTAAATTCCGAGTTGCCTGCAGTTTCGAGGTGCAGAGCGGTCACCCAGTTTAATTCTGGGACGTACGATATTATAATAGCATCGGACGAAAAATCTTTGGAAGAAGTAAGAAACTTATTTTCCAAACGGTTAAATATCATGTGTAATTCATTCTAAGTTCTTAATACTTATTTCCCGCAGCCTCATATAATGAAAATGAAAAAGGGGAAACGAAAGAAAGACAAGGAATCTGGTGTAGCGCGAGGTATCGATTTTCAATTCGTGTCCAACGTGATTAACTTCGATTTTCCACCGGACGTGAATTCTTATATTCATAGAGCGGGACGTACCGCTAGAGGGAAAAATCAAGGGACCGCATTGAGCTTCATATCAATTAGAGAAAGACCTCTGCTCGAAGAAGTTGAGGCGGAGTTGAAACACTGTTATAATCGCGATTCGTTGTTCAAAACGTATCAATTTAAATTGGAAGAAGTTGAAGGCTTCCGGTATGTTGAATACAATTTTTTCCCATGAATTTTAATATTCACCTTTGACTTTAATATTTCACTTTAGATATCGAGCGAAGGATGCTTGGAAGGCCGTAACGAGGATAGCGGTGCGCGAGGCTCGATTAAAAGAAATAAAACAGGAAGTAATGAATTGCGAGAAACTGAAAAGCTACTTCGAGGATAATCCAAGGGACTTGCAATCTTTGAGACAAGATAAAGCGTTGCATACAGTAAAATTGCAGCCGCATTTGAAAGACGTGCCTGAATATATCGTCCCACCCACGTTAAAAAGGCTCGTTGGCATCAAAAGAAAAAGGAGATTCAACAGAGAAACAGCAGCAACAAAGCCCACCGCTACGCAATCGAAACATAACGCGCGTGCATCGAATCCCCTGATCAGTTTACAAATACAGAACTCGAAATAAAGATATTACGCCATTTTTGTTTTCTTAAACTCGTTTATTTCATACCATTGCTCATTATAAATAACATTTCATAAGTTTTTGTATACTCGGCTTGTACAAAATTACACGCTATTCAAGTAATTAACATACAACATACAGAATATCATAATTAATATCGTCCTTTATGATTTTCCCGTGATCCGCTTTGGTTTATACTTTTCCCTAATAACATCATTGAAACCTTCTTTATTCCTGGCCAGTTCAATGGCGTAAAACTGTATTCTGCTCGTAAGTATACTGTTCGCTTCCGAGTAGTCACCCTCGCAGTCTGCCCTTAATAAAGTACCAAAACTGTAATCTTCCACCAGTCCTTTAAACTGTTCGCAAAAAGGCCTCCATTTGTTTTTCCCCTCGGTCGATTTCAACTCGTCTTCGTTTATCTTATCTACTCTCAAGTCCGGGAAAGTTTCTCTGAAGGTTTCATATATCTGTTCGTCGTGAGGGGTGAGTTTCAAAAGTTTGGGATCAACTGAACATAAGATCTAAAATATAAATGGTAAAATTAACGATCCGAAACTTTGCACTTTCGTTCAATAAAAAAACAAATGAATATAACGTTTCTTTTACATTGAAATAAACTTCCGCATGCTCCATGGCTTTCATCGCCCACATAGCTTCCACAGAGGGCTAGAAAATATACAATCGTATGAATATTATAAATAAAAATTCATATATTATCTTTTGTTTATAACTTACATCATTCTCGAATTCCTCCGCAGGCCTGGACAAGACACTGGTGCCAGCTAACAATTGATCTGCAGTCTTAATGTAACAATAAATTGTTTTAAATCATTGAACACGTGAAAAATATGCAGAGATATCAGGTTATTTGCGTAGAAAAAAGAATTATAAAAACATTAGGTGCATCGTACTTACAACGTTCCCAATGCGTGCCATTTTTCTATCGTTTTAATATCTGTAAATTGTCAAATATCTTGCACGGTATTTAGAATAAAATTATATATATTCGAGATCAAAAATCAACCGTGTAGAGCACATGTCACGCGGCTCAAATACACGTGCGGCGCAGCGATGTGACATAGGAGAAAGTGGAGCCAATAGATGCTTTCTTAGCAGCTGGTATTTTATTGTGATACAATCTGGATGATACATCAATGAACGAAATGTCTCGATTTTCCTTGCAGAAGTAAGAGGTATTTGAGCAAAGTCTGTAGCAAATTTTAGTCAAGATGGTGAGCACGACGGAGGAGAATATTAACGGGAGTGTGCTGAAATTAATAAACGATATTCATTACGGGTGAGGATTGAAAATGGATGTAACCTTCGGCGAGAGCAATTTTCACGATATGTACTTTGTATTTTAGCGATATCAAAGGCACGCATAATATCGTGGTGGCAACTATAGCAGTTTTTAAAGGGATTATAAATAACCCGACATGGTCGACTGCAGAGTACGCATTTAATATATTTCTTAATACTTTTTGTAAGCCCAAGAGGCACTGAACTTAAAACTATCAGAGACATCGATAATTATGATAATTTATAGAATTCTACAGATATGCGTAACATGTATATGTCTGTTATTTGAAGAAATTCAGTTCATAGTTTACGTCTTCTTAGGTTCATGCAATTTCGTAAAAATGTAAGGATGAATTAAGAGTAGATCGTTTTAATTATATGTATACTTTATTTCGAAAGGAATCTAATAAGTATTATAACAAGAAACGGGAAATATTTGATAGAAGCTATTCCGTTGGAATTTTCCATCGGGAATATGGTTCGTAGAATACTGCAAATAATCAGAGAGGAATACACCTCCGAATTAAAGAACAAAACTGATGAGACCGATCCGCAAGAATCGTTGCACAAAATTCTGACTGCCGAAGGAGATCAGCGGATAGATTTCAATATTTCTGTGCCCTCCCTGAAATCTGCTCTCATAGAGCATATTAACGAGTTCGAAGTAGAGCTAGAAACCTGGTTAGTTAGAATAATCAATGAAAATACAGTTACTTTGAATACAGTAATCATTACATGCATGTTTTTCTTTTAGCGCAGAAAATATTACACAGCAAGCCTCGGAGCATATCCATTCCAATGAAATTATTATGACCATTGGTAAATCGAACTTGGTGGAGGAATTTTTTAAAAGAGCTGCTGCTACTAGAGCCTTCGAAGTTATAGTAGCCGAAGGAGGACCATCTCTGAGCGTACGCATTTACTGCAGATTAAGTACCACTCAAATAAATGCATAATTTGTTGTGAATTTAAGTAAAAGAATTGCTATCTTTCCAGGGTCATGAAATGGCGAACAATCTTGCGAAAGCAAAGATCAAAACCACGTTAATATCAGACGTAGCAATTTTCGCGATGATGTCGCGCGTGAACAAAGTAATAATCGGCACGCACACCGTTATGGCAAACGGAGGATTAAGAGCGATTTCTGGTTCCCACACGGTCGCTCAAGCAGCAAAACATTACTCCGTCCCAGTGATGGTCCTGTTGCCTCTTTATAAACTGTCCCCGCTCTATCTTTACTCTCACGAGCAAGACGGTTTCAATAAACACGTTTCGCCGCTGCAAGGTGTAATCGATAGCGCTAATGCACCTTTATTGGAAAGAATTCACGCGTATAATCCAGTTTTCGATTATGTGCCACCAGAATTGGTTACATTATTTATTTCGAACACGTAAGATTAATGAAGTACACGAGTATTCTATGTAAATTGTTCCGAAGTTCATTCGGAAGCGCTAATATGGTAATGTCTTTTTATTTCAGAGGTGGAAATGCACCGTCGTACATTTACAGATTGCTCAGCGAATTATATCACCCGGACGACTATGAGTTGTAACAAATATATTTCGAAACATATTTATAAAACGTTGTTAGAGGAACAAGCAATAGAACGTTGGAACACGAATTTTCTATTGGAAAAAGATTTATTTACACATCAAGATATATACAAGTAAATACAAATTTATTTTACAAAAACGGATCGCGATTATTTCGTGAACTCGAAGTTGCTAAATGTTGATTTTAAAGATGTAATTCTTAATTCGCATCTCTGAGATACCTGTTTTGCTATCTCACACATAAGGATTCCAATTGCTGCCGTCTTCCGGTTCTAAAGAGCCTGTGACTAATAGAATCACGTCGAAGACCCACCATACTCCCAATCCACCTAATGTTAGCAACTTCGCGACGGCTGTGCGAGTTTGTCCCAAACAAAAGCGATCCATGCCTAAGAAGCCCAGCAGTATACTATACAGTAAAGTGGTAGCAAAATAATGGTCGCTGTACTTTATACAAGGAACTCCGTCACGTGTAAACGTCCTAGGTCCGTAGCACTCGATGTATGGTAGAACGGTGCAAGATATTTTCGTCTTCTCAACGTCCTCGTACCTGGAACCTCCAAACTAAAAACGGAGCGGCTAAAAAACAATTTTTACACGCACGATTCTATAGCAATCAGATGTAATTGCCACGTTACCTTGACGCAACCGAACCCAGTTTCCTCTTTGGCAGTTTTATTTCCCTTATGATCGATTGGGTCTTCGCATTCTATAAATTCTGTTGGCCTGCGAAAGTTATCGAAATAAAGAAACGATATAGCGCATTCGTTATGAAAGGTAAACAATTTTGCTGTGCATAGGAATACTCACAGAAATTTACACATCACCAGCGGACCTTCTGGTCTGTAGTCCTGCTGAAAGTCCGTGGTGTTATTTGTTAACGCGCCTCCCGAACATGCTCGTAAGTTCCACGCGAGACAAGTCAGAAGTAGGACCGTGTATTGTAACCTCATCTTGTCAGGTTTGACATGTTTAAATGCACTGTTGCACTCACGGAGTTCATGTGCTAGTGTACCGACAGTGTGTATGCTCAACCATACCCGCCTTGCTGACGGTAGATGCAGCTGCATTCGAGTACTGCGCCATTGGTTCGAGAGTTCCGATCCTCTATCGGAACAGACCAATGGGAACACGTTCGGAACGGCATGAACCAGTCCGGAGTAATTGTCCCTGGTCACTTGGTGCGACTTGCGGAGACGCGCAGTGACTTCGGAATCACTCTGCTGTCCGTACAAGATTTTTGGTTTTGCCTGGCATCGGAGAGACGTGCGCGGTGGAAGGTGTACACAGTGGTTGAACGACAGTAAACATCGTGATCGTTTATCGCGTGTTCGCGACATTTCCCAGGCAGCAGACTTCGTGGCTTGTAAGCTGCGTATATGTACGGAAATATGCGCGAAAGAGGAGAGTTTTGTCGAAGTTTTCCATCATCGGGACAAGCAATACAGGCGCCGACCGCTCGGGCTCCGGGCCTTGACGCTCTCCACAATCTCTGCAAAGAGATCTATCCGGACCAGAGTAATCCCCTCACTGTCACCGCGGTCGTCAAGTACTGGTAAGAATTCCGTACTTTCGTTGTAACGACAAGAAAATACGCTTCCCACAGCGGTAAAATGTGCAAGGTTTAAATTCCATTGTTTATACTTGCCTTACACTATATCTTTCATTATTAATTCTTATTAAAAATTATTGATGCACTTTTACTACTTACATTCAACTCGAGATTAAAGGTGGAAGAATTATCTGGCTTTTGTAATTGATATTTGCGAACTTTAAGTAGTGGGTACTTTTCGAAATCGATCTCGTGGTGTTTCGATCGCGTCAAAATTGATCATCTTATGCTATTATGTAGTTGCCCGCAGAGTACGTGCGACAAATGCATACGTGGTATTTTACCGTAACTTAATAAATATTTAATACCAGACCTATGCACGGAAATGATTTGTCCTTTATGTAAATGGTAAAATATAAATTTAATCTACGTTTAAAATCCATCGATATAAAATCGAAAGAATCGTATGCGTGGTTCCTTTAGTGAAAAGGTGGTTCCTATCGGGTTCAAGAACGGAACTTGCACAGGAAGGGAAGACGACTTATATTTAGCCACCCTTAGCCGTACGTGCATTTAACCGGATGCAAAACCAAATAACTGAGATTTTCCGTACACCTTTGCCTAGGTTGGGAGGGCCGGATCCTTTGGACTACATAAGCATGTATAAAAATCCTGGCTGCCCTGAATTAGGCGTTCCACCTCATTGGCATTATATCAGGTAAACGAAAAGCGTTCATCATTCAATTTCGCTGAAATCGCTTAGAATATGTTCTATCTAGATCAACATAAATTTCGCGAGTCGAAAGTTGAAACATCTTAAACATTTTTTTCATTTTTCATATCATCAACGTGCAACGTTGCGATGATTTTTAACGTTGCCCCCCCCCTCCCCCCCCCGCTTGCTTTTTTATATTGTTGTCTATGTTGTCTCACGATGAAGAGGGTTATTCAGGAAACATAAATCAAAATAAAAAAGCGGTCGCCGTACGGCGACCACGCTCTTTCTAGCAGAACTAACTTAGTCGGTAAAGTAGTCCAAACTGGACAACCTTTTTTTCAATGTACATTATGTTTTTCTAGAGTGTTTCGAAGACCATTTTTCATTTGGAATTAATCGTTAACTGTTTCAGGATTCCCTAATTCTTCAGTAAATGAACGCAAATAGCGTATCCTAGCTGTTGTGTCGCCGAAAATGTTTTTGCCTCGAATAATTTTGATCCGAATATTGTCAAGAATATTCTCTGACGAACAGATCAAGTTAATTTGACGAGCATACGGTATAGCCAAATTAATTATCACTGAATGAATCGCACGAAAAGGAATGTTGTTCCTTGAACAGGAACACTTTTTTTCCCGAACTTCAAGCTCGCGATTTAAATCTGTTCCCCATACGTGGTTTTGGTGATCATCCGTCAACGATTTCTTTTTTTAGTTGCGCACGCGATCGCGAAAGCGACACCGCGCGGCGCATCTTTCATTCGAAAGGACACGTTTTTTTCCCCCGTTGAGACATGAAAAAGAGGGAAGAATCGGAGTGTTAGAAGAAGAAAAAAACGGGAAGTCGGGTATTCGTCAGTGTCACCCGTGAGGAGTGGCACGAGTGTGCCACTGTTTTTGATGCGGGCGCATGTTACTTTTCCGACGCGCCCCCGATGACACGTGTACCCGTGGCACACATTTCTATCAATTGGCATTTCATTTTTACCGCCCAGACAGATGAAAAAAAGATACTTTGAGGATCGTGCTGAAAAGATTCTTAATTTCAATCTTTCTTGATCGGCAGGAATTCTGATTTGCCCAGCACTTGATTCGAATAGGAACGATAGTGTTTCAGTTATTTGATCGACGGAAAGAATGGAACATCTTCAGCGGCTTAAAGTTACCGAAATAGAATTGGCGCATCGATGGTTGCCGCAAAATGGTTCGCCTTGCCGAAAGACGAATGGGCGCTCGTTTCAGGAATTCCTCATTAAAAACTGGGCGCCGAATGACGGATAGCCCACCGCGAAAGGGTGTTCTCGTTTTCTTTTCTCAATGAGCGCCCCTTCCCCATCTTCTGTCTCTGGAGCAGCTGTTCCAATAGTTCCCTCTTCCCCTATATATAGAAAGAATGGGGCACGTACAGGAAGATAAGCAATTCGAAATGCGTCGCGTCGGAAATAGACGCGCGGGACTTCCCCTGTTCCGTCTGCTGGCTTATCTAAAGATATTCCGTCATTGAGCAAAAGTCCCTTCTATTTCTCTCCTGGAATAGATTTAAACTTCCTTCCGTTCTATCGACGGACCTCGAATTACCGCATCCCCGTTTAACGCTTCGCTCTTCGATTTAAGTTTGGGTCTGTCGGACCTCCACGGGGATGGAAGAATACACCCGAAAAGCGGTCCAGGACGTCCAAGCGGTTTCGGTTTCGAGCTGACATTCAGATTAGTCAGGGAGAGGAACGAGATGACTCCGCCCACTTGGCCAGCGAACGTGATGCAGCAATTGGCGAAATACGTTTTCAATTCTGGCAACATGTTGATGCCCGGCGACCATGTCTCGTGGCACGCGCCCTTGGACAACGCCAACGGTCGTATCACGCAAATTCTGATGGGCAGGGATCCACAGTTACCGGCGTCCATATCCACGCCTCACGGAGAGGTGAGACGACGATCGATACTATTGAAGTTTAATTAGGATATACACTTGTTAACGATGGATACTCTAATGGAATATTTTTAATGGATCGTGTACGATGTTACAGGTTTCGTTTGTTCAAATTGTAGGAGTTACGTCCGAAGAATTGCAGGCTGCGCAACACTGGAACGGTTTGGGCCTTGTGAATTTGTTGAGGTCTAGTCGTGGTTGCGGCCCTTGGCTGGTGACGGATATGAGAAGGATCTATTCCGTCATGGAGGATGATCCGTCCATAGCTGAGAAAATACAAACCGGTATAGAAAAGGAGGGCTCGAATTTGAGCGGTGTATCCGCGAAATGTTGGTAAGTGCCCTGCGGGATTGCTTTATTCGAAACTTTAACCTTGTGTTACGTTGGTAAATGAATTACAGGTGGGTACAAGTGAACAGCGATAAGAGTACAGAAAAGTATAGAGAGACGAGGAACGAATCGGATGACGAGGACGAAGACATAAAGCCAATTATTAAGTCGGAAAGGTTGTCCCCTTGCGAACAGGATACAACTTTACCGCCAGAGAATTTTCTCAAAGTTTTACCCGGCCTCCATTTGACGTTCAACCTCGAAGCTGGATCTCTATTACCATTAGCAATAAAGTAAATATCACTCTAACGTTGTACGATTCATTTTTCGCATTACGGAGACTGGATATTAAACGTATGTTTGATTCAAACAGGGGTCGCGTCATGCACGGAAGGCATTTTACCTTTAAATCGATATTATCTCATTCGGCAATCACAATAGTAGCACCCTCGGTTACCGGAACACTAGTTACCAGGGAGAAACCATACGTAGTTCAAGGACCATGGTTGCAAGTCCTGCTGCCGGAGGATCTGTCCGAAAAGATGGCGCACGAGTTTCAGGTTTTAAGTTCGCCGAATGAGGTATGATATATCAAAAATGATTTTACGAAGTATATTCGCTAAAAAAGAACCTGATACATATTTTTTCTGAATAGCTACAATTGCCAAAGACATTCTCTTGGCCCGAGCACAAGCTGATCATCACTATCGTAAATGACTGAGGAAATTAACCGGATGCGGCTAGATGTATCGTTAATCTTGCAGTTAGGATAAATTACGTAAGCAAAGTATTATTACAATCTTATTATAAAGCGAACGTTGACGACAAACTATTTATGATAATCGGATTGCGCACGTACGATAATCGAGAAAGCGACGGAACCATGAAACTTCGCGTATCAATGTGTAGGAGAGGAGGAAAACTTTATTGAATACACCGTCTATATTCAACAGGGGAAAGTAAAATACGAAGTTTTCTAACTATAAGTCCTTTTTTTACAAATTGATGCGCCTGTTAACGATCGATATTTAATTATGTACATAAATAGATCACGAATTATGAAGAGTGTAATATTGTATTTGATATACGAGTTTACGCATTGTTGCTTTATACGGGAACACTTTTGTAAATAGAGAAACCCCCGGGTCTGGCAGCGTTATTGCCAGGATTCTGTACCAATTTTTTTTAACAGACGAGCAAAGGATGTATCATACGACGATAAAGACTAATATTTATACGGAAATGTATTTTATTCTCTACAGTCTTCTTCGTACAGATTTTATACATCGCGTACGCGGGGCATGTATTCTTCTCTCTTAAATCTATCAAACAAAAGAGATTAGTAGGTCAGTTAATTGAATATCGATAATTTAACTTATTTAATATACAATTGATTTTTACGTTTTCAATCACGACACGACACTTTGTATAATTTCATTTTTTCTCCCTTAACGTCTGCCTTTCGTTTCCTTTTATTCTAGTCATCGTATTCCTCCTTGATTTGAACCCGGGGCCGCCTCCCGTTACGCCGATTCATCCTCTTTCCTGCCCTTTGTTGCGGACAAACTCCTTGCCCGAACATCGCTACCTTAGTATTGTTATTTACGTCCGGGGCGGCGTTTCGTCGGGAAAGGAGCACGGCCAATCGAGAGTTCTGGGAGATAGGTATGACATTGGAACTATCGTGTAAATTAACAACACTCTGGTTAATATTCGAATAACCGCGATACCGAGCGGACGATCCATTCAGCTTTTACATCGTCGGTTTTATCGGTTAATATAAGTGGTACGTGTGTGTTTATACACGAGTATCTATGCGCGAGAAAACGTGCGTAGTTGAGTGTGGAGCGGTGCGAAAGTGGATGAACCAAGCATGGTAGCGGAAGTGGAGATGCGGATGTTCAATGGACTGACGGGGATTGACGAAAACGACGCGTCACCGACAGGTATGTGTGTCTCAATTCCAATTGCCAGCTGCTCGAAGCAATTAAACAAGCAGCCGCTAAATAAAGCTTACAAACAGACTGACATACTGTTTAGCTCGTATAATTTACTGAACACCATTTGTTCGACGCAGATTGAATGCGAATTTTATCGATCAGAATTGTTCTTTAATCGTTTCGAGCGTTGCGCGCAAACTGCCGGATCAAAAACCAGATAATATTACAATTTTGTAGAAGCTCGCGATCCACACGACACGGACAATCTCGAAGCGTATAACTGTTGACTTGGGAATCGTGAATGTTTTGATTACCTGGTTTTTGCGCCGCAGTCCTCGCCGGAACAAATGTTTCGCGGTACACCGTCAAACGGTGCTTAACGTTCTAAAGCCTCGTTATTTCGTCGAGTTTTCTTGCTTCTAAAAATCAAAGCGGGTTTACTTGACCTGCTCGTGGGAATGTTGTCGTCGGCATCACGTTCGTTTCGTGGCAAGAACGAGGAGGAGCGGAGCTAGAACGCTCCGCTGTGATTCTCCGGGAATGTAACGAAAGTTGCATTGCAAAGCAAATTTACGTCGGATCAAAATGTTAAGTGTTTAATCTGCGATCGATCTTTAATCGCAATTAAGACGATAAATTAACTTTGAACGATGGAGAGAGTGAAAGGAATTCTGACCAAGTTTAATGGAATTGTTGTCTAGTGGTAGGCTTTTAAATTAAGCGGCTCGTTCTTTTAGTATTTTAAACAGGACACCGGGCTGATGATAGAAATAAGAAGAAAAAGCAACCAGGTCAATGGGAAAGCGGGCCCTTTTAATAAGAATAATCGATTCTCTCTTTACTCTGATTTCTTCAATTTGAATATAGGATCAACCTTTCTCGTGAAAAACTTAATATTCATAGTAAAGGCAATTGGTTTCGTTAAAAATAGTATATCGCACGCGAATCGGTCAATCGTATTTAACGGACGATAGGAACGAGGAGTTCTTATACGTATTTCCGCCTTATTTCAACGATGAGATTCCTCTAACAGTAAAAGAAAAAGAAAAATTACTCGAGCATCGGACTTCGTATACCGTTATAAAGGTTCGTACTTGAAATAAGCTCTTGGCAAGCTTAAACGCCGCGATCCAAAGCAGAACGACGATGCAGGCGGATGCGAAGTCCTCGATCTCCTCGCAGCTGATACTCCTAACGATGTTAACGATCCCCCGAAATACGTTCGCGAACGTTTGCATGGACTCGAGCAGGAGGTCCCTTAGGAAACAGATTACCTGGAAAAGCAGGTTCATCACCGCTAGTGTCAGCTCGATTATCCTCGCCAAGAAATCGAGAATGATGTCCAATAACTTTTCGAGGGTTTCCCATAACCAGCAGAGGAGCTGCGAGAAGAACACGACGAACTGCTGCGACGCGTTCGACATACGATTTTTCATGATTGATCGTTCGTCTCCGTGCTACCGTTTCATTTACATTGCTCCCGCTCGAGCCGTTCAATTTCCCCGATACAGGCCGCGGTCGAGAAGTTTCGTGCTGCTCTCATTCTTAACGCGTTTTACCGCAGGTTGGATCGATTTGGGATAGATTCAGAAGTTTTACTCGTCTACCCTTTTCTTTTTTTTTTCTTCTGTGGCACTTTTCAGCGCGAATGGAATAATATTAATTGGGGCCCGGATCAATATTGCTTTCGGAGCTGTTAGGAATTAAATGTTATTGGATCCATGCAGTTTTGAGAAGTTTTTTTTTGGTAATAGCGTCTTTATTTTATTTTTGTAGCTCAATTACGATTATAGTATTTTTGCTTACGCTTGGATTAAATCAAATAGCAAATTGGAAATATTTATCTTCAGGTAGAATTATTTAAGTTCTGCAACGCTATAAACTACAAAATACATTTCACGCAGCTTCGTAACTTAAAATTCGTTTTATTAAATATTGTATACATATTGCTGAAATTGTACGAACGTGCATGCGCATCGCTATACGAATTTCGAAGCGCTAATATCGGGAATAAATAACTTGCTACACGCGTGAGTATTAATGAAACAAATAATCATTTGTAATAATTACTTGTCATTGAAATGGCAGTCGTTGTTCCTATTCTGCAAGCTATCAAATTGTATCAAACAGTGATTCTGTATTCTTGATACAGCGTCTTAAGAAACGCGTAAACATTTTAATCTTAGATTCCTTTGATTAGTCTAAGTTCTTTTTGATATACCGGTTAAATAACAATCTCAGTGTTCGACTCGCGCAAATGTTTTTATCCTTTCTCATTCCTGTCGGGCATTGCATAAAACGAAGTTTAATATCTTCTTAATTACGCATCTCGACTTATATTTGATTCAGCTGCGCAAAAGTGGATAGTATAAATCTTTGATTGTCCACAAATTGAAAATTACATCCCTCTTCATCGTTGTCCAACACTGGCCTTCATCTATTCTGCATTATCGTTTTATCGTAATATCTAGTGCGTCCCGTTAGTCAATTGAATTACATTAAATGCGACAAATCACGCTCGAGAGCCAGGAAAGCTTCCGTATGTTCCTATTATGATATTAGTCTTTTTTTTTTAAATCTTTGGTCCACAGCTAAATTGGTCATGTTAGTGTTGCAGGTTCATACGATAGGCGAACGTTCTTTCCTCGATATATACAATAATCTATGATATTAATTTATGCGAGCTTCGTGAGAGAGGCGTTTTCACCAAATTAGTCCGGCGAAGATCGATAATGTTAGAAGCATGAAGGGAACCGTTCCTCGTGACGATCCGTTGCAGGCATCCGCGTCGTTGCAAGACTGCACGCAACCCCGAACGTATCTAGAACAAAATTTCATCATCGTCGAGACATAGACCGTCCATTGTCATGGGTGATTGAAATTAGATTTGAATATGATAAATAAAAGGATAGACAAACTCGAATGATTCAATGAGCCGCAATTTGCGCAAGGTTTCGTCAGTTTGCTTGGCAATAATGCCAAAGGGGTTTCTTCTGCGAAATATCAACGAAACTTATCAGTAATTTTCTTCCGTTCTTCTCATTTTCAATTGTAACGAGTGGCAGTGTCAGATAGCGTAACTTTTGCAATTAGTGCCGGGCACAAAGGAAAGGCGCGTGAAGTTGTGCTTCCTCGTTTTCGCACTCACTTGTCGTCGAAGTAGAATCCGCCGCAGTGAGACATTCTTATGATTTCCGAGTCCGTCGTTAAAGTTCCGCTGTCCAACGCGCAGCTTCTCACCGTCAAGGAGACCCCGGATTCATCTAATGAATCGCACGTTAATTAGAACAACGTTTCCTTGTTCTTGTTCTCTCTCTCTCTCTCTCTCTCTCTCTCTCTCTCTCTCTCTCTCTCAAAATCATTAAAAGTTGAATTTCTTTCTCGAAAGTGCTGAGGGATATTTCCATGCTTAAATTGTAACGAAATGTTTCTTGCAAAGATCAAATTAATTAGACTGAACGCGAGGAAACTCATTATTTAGTTGACGCAGTCTGAATATGTTTTAATGAAACTCGCCATTACGCAGGCATGGATTAATTTATGCACGGAATGAGAAAGTAAATAATTTTACTTAAGCGTGAATCGATGATATGTAATTTCCGCAGGATAATTATTTGCGTCCAATTAAACAGGTCTTGAATAGAAATTCCATATCGATGGTTTAAGTTTCCTCGTACAATTTTGAGCGACTCGAGACAGTTATTATTTCGAGCGGTATATTAACTTTGCACTACTGAAGCCAACGTCAACAAGCGGGCACCGTACACGCGGCGGTATATTCGTCGAACAGACAACGCCGAAAGGGGTTAAGGGCCACTCGTGATTACAAAACGTGGAAAGTTTTACCATATATGCCTGCTATTTTAATGCACGCAGTCGCGGGGAAAAGACCATCCCGTCCTTTGCGCCCGCCTAAGCAGGGCGACTCTAAAAAGGCGAGGCTTCCGTTATTGTGGAACGGGTCGTCGCAGGGCTTATTGTCGCCGTCGATCGACACACACTTGAAGCAGTCGATCGCCAAGCCTGATTTGATCAGACAAAAGTGAACAATCAGTTGATGAACCATGGCTGCGATTAATTTTGTTATTTTTCACGTATCAACATGTATATCTTGCAATTACGCACGGTAGTTGAAACATTAACCCACCGAGAAGACAGGAAAGAAGTTAATTAATTGACCGCGGAAGTTCTAATGATCGAAAGTTAGTATTTTTTAAGTGCCACCGTATCTCGAATATGAGCAATTTGATTTCAAATTATCTCGTCCAATTTCAAACAATTACGTTTCTTTGCTGGAGCGGATTAGTGTATAAAAAAAAAGTTCTTAGAGTATTCGATCGTCTTCTTCGTTCAGAAGCTTCATCATTCTGGATTCCGGTTGCGTAATCCTACATTCAGTCACGTATACCATTTCCCCTCGTTCCTTTAATTTTTCAAAAGCGTAATAGGACGTTCAACATTTCTGAGAAAATAATGAGACTAGAGGTGCTACGTATTCAAACGCTATTCCATTGATTAGAGAGCCAGGTCATTCACCTCGAGATACAGTCACACTGACCCTGTTTCCCTTATTTTCCATGCAAAAGAATTGTATTACTAGCATTTTAAGGAACCAATATTTAACGTGCAACCCTTTCGCGCGAACCACCCAAATATGAATCGCCGGTCTTCAGCAATGAAATCGTGAAAGAGTGAACTCCACAATCGTGAAATAGAAAATCTATCAACATCATTCAACTAACTGCTGTTATTACTATCTCCTATTTAACTTGAACGTTATGTAAAACATACCAATTGTACCACTTTCTTCTTTTTAATAATTACCTTGCGATGCGACGAACGCGAGCAAACCGAAAGACACGATCCAGGAGGACCTGGTATCCATCATTGCCTGCACGTTGAATGCTTTCCCCCTGAACGATCGCTTGGTCGCCGTCAGCTGTTGAACGCCCGGGGCCTTGAGTCGCGTTCTTCCAGAACTGTCATGTCAGACAGAAGAAAGAGGGGAAAAAAACTGACGCGGACCACAGGGTATCAAAGTCTTCCTGAACGCGGATCGAATCGGACCGAGAAATCCATAAAGAGTAGAGAGATCCCGTTTGTCCTCTGACCACGATACGTCCACCGCGTCTCGGAAGCGCAGTGTTTTGCCGGCCGGTTACCAAGGCGATGATCCCCCGGCTTTGATACCGACTTTCTTGCGGATGATTCTCAGCTGATCAATGATTTTCCACCGTGATTCCGGCAAACGTTGAAAGGGGCTGCGCTACGCGACGTGTTCAGGGTGCGATCGCTTGTTTCTCCTCCATCGAGAATCGTTTTGATGACCGAACTGATCTAGGTGGAACGAAGTCGGCTACTCCGTCGGCTAGAACACTTTGTAATTGCGTGATTCTCTTCGGCAACGGACGATGAAATGCGAGCGCGAGACACGCGAATTGTGGGTGCAGTTGTGTGTCGTAGGTACGGTCGCGTGGAGCTTTGCTTGAGAATCTGTAGGGACGCAGGTGGACTGATAACGAGCGCGAAAGGTTGTTGTGTTATGGGATATGGTATTTAGGGACCAGGGTGAGTCCTGTAGGCTGGATCGAGGATGTTGCTTTTAATTGCGAGGCTGGAGGATAATGCAGCTTGATAGGTGCGATGCAAATGTGCATTTGCATAATGTGGATCGAGGGGATAATGTTACGTTGCAGTATTAAGATTAGCTAAAGTGATTTTGGTTGGCCTGGTAATGCCGAGAGACAAGGGTCGAGCTGTGTAAGGGGTGCATTGCAATTAACATCGAGTATGAAGCTTTTTGTCGACATTTTGTTTAGAATTGTCATGTGGGACAAAAAAATGTACTTTTCTTCATGCAATCACCAAGATATCTGTTAATTAAGCATAACGATCCCTCTTTACATCACTTGATTGTGCAAAGTGTTTCAAGTGGAAATTTGATTAAATCAGGAAATGTTATAAACGAGATTGCAAGAATTATATCAACTACGATATTTACAATATTCTGCTAGATCACATAATTAACAGACCTCAATTATGTATTTATTCATGGTTTTTCTTTTAGAAAAACAGATATACCATGTACAAGTGTTTGGGGGATGAACTAGAATGAGTGTAGATATTATTATATCAAAGTTCATATAAGTTGCTTAAAAATTATATTTACAAACTCTAAAGTTTTAAACATGAAATCTGAATCATAAATCTAGTGTCAACTTACCCCTTGAAACATTCTACATTAATATCGAAAACAGTGCCACGTCTTTATCGCACTTTTTCACTAGCTTACTAATCGAATAGAAGTACTTGCTACTGCCAGTATTCGTCGGCATTACCTTCTCCACTTATTCACCGCGGAGTAGTTCGCAATGCTGCACCGCTGACGGTCCGTACGGAAAGTTCGAAGGGAGAACGCGCGGGTACCGCGGACGAATTCAAAATTCCGCGGGTCGCGCAAGCGCAGACACCCGCGGGCCAATCACCTCGTCGCTTCGAAGCGGCCGTCCGTCTCTGTCCGTAGCGACACTGCGGGTACACGATGTGATAGTAATTTTTCGAAAAATGTGTCGGTCTTTCGCGCACTCATGAATCCGCTTTTTCACGTGAGCCCGGCCGCGATCACCGAGTGCTTTATCTCGTGCCTGCCATCGCCGTCGGCGTGAGAACAATGGGTCAGTCGTCGAGCAACATCGGGCACAGCGGTGAGTGTCAATTTTACAACCGTATACGTGACCGTGTGCCGGACGTCGGCCGTCCCGACGTTTTTTCGAGTCGCACTGCACGCTTGACATGTGTCAACTGGCGAGGCCTCTTGACTTCGCTGCCAGCTCCTGCGCAAGTTTCGCTGACTTTTTCCGTGGCATCGCGACGTCTGTTACGGGAACCTTCTCGGCGGGCCTTGTCCTCTCGCGTTTTCACCGGGGCAACGATTAGGTTCTTCCGGCGATTCGCTGATCACCGTAAATTCATTTGAGGTTATGTCATCCGGGCGCAACGATGTAACGGCGATATCGTTCCCTCGATTTCGTTTCTCGTGTCATTCATCACTTCGCGGTTACATCTTGACGCTCGGTATTTATTCGTTTGTCAACGACTATTGCTATACTTTTCGTCGGCGCGATGCTCCTGTTCGGCCGTCATCGATTGCCGATTTAACTGCCGCAGTGGTTGAATCTGCGCAAAACGAATCGTTATCAGAGTTTTTCGGTCCCTTATCGCTGTACCTATCCTGAAAGCGTACACGTCCCCGTGTCGATAATACCGGCCGAGTGATTTTCACTTACATATTTCCACGGCCCGTTAAAATCATTCT
The DNA here is from genome assembly GCA_023838395.1 of Holcopasites calliopsidis. Taxonomy (NCBI): domain Eukaryota; kingdom Metazoa; phylum Arthropoda; class Insecta; order Hymenoptera; family Apidae; genus Holcopasites; species Holcopasites calliopsidis. The sequence goes on from JALHAQ010000001.1 coordinate 203,266, forward strand.
ATTTGCGCCGGTTTATCTGAATTTTTTACGTCATTTTCCATAGATATCCAGTCGGTCGAAGACAAACGAGAACGACCGACAGATTGTTTAGAATCGCTAATCGCAAATGGTTTTTATAGTGTCGCAAATCTTTATGACATGTTACTATAAGTTGGAAAGATTATAAGAGCTAAGTAATTGTTGATAAAGAGCATAAAGTAATTGTTGAATATTGCTTAAATTCTAGTTGATATTATCAGATGCTAGAACAGTCGATTGTGGCGAATATTATTTTTTGCCGATTTATGGCATCCTTAATAATTTTAAATTATAGATATGCATTCACTTTTTTATCGACACGTTTCATTTTGAGCGGCTGTACGCGAGCGACATCTGCCACGCAATACGTAACATCTGGAACGTATTCAGTCGATAACGTTGGAAGTCTGTTTTACATTATTATAAAAAAAGAAAATTAAATATTTGGGCTGATATCATTGCTAAGAAATAATTGGAAATTTATTGAAAAAGTATTGGATTGAGCTAAAAAATATAAGAGAATCGCTTTATATTTATTCGAATAAGATTCAGCGCCTATCAACGCTTATATATTTTATATAATTAAAAGTTTTCTATATCCACTTATTGAGTTATAATTAAAAAAAAGAATACATACTTTATGTGTCGATTTCTCTGCTCTATAAGACGATATGAGAGTACCCTTCCTGTAGGGTTGGTAATTAAACACAGTAGAACGTACTTCGCCTTCTTTTTAATCTTAGACTTCAATTATTATTAATTGTTTTATACTTGTGCAACGTTGATGATTTTTTTTTTATAAAACAAGGAGCGCCTGAACATTTTTGTGGCTTTTAATAAACCATCATGTATTAAGAAATCAAGAAAGCTTTACATTCTCGAACAATTATCCCACTATCTGTAACGAGGATAATGAGGATAAAGTTATAAGAAATAAACAAAGAGAGAGTTCATCATATTTTAAGCCATAATTTGCATTAATAATCTCTTCGAAAATCCTTTGATACATTTCTTTTTATCGCTGAGAGTTGCATTGTTTCCTTTATTAAACTCATTTAATATAACAGAAATTGAATATCTTCTTTTTTCACATCTATTCCGAACGCTTGCAATTACTAAAATATTCAATCCATATTCGTTAATATTTAATAAAGGACTACCTAAAGCTTTTCACATGTTCGCAATATTAGGGTGAGTTGCGCTAATATGGGAGACTCTTCTTCATGCGTATGTTTTACCTCTTTGCAATGCTTCTGCACAAACTTCAGTATTTAAAAGACAAATTTAAAATTTAACGACAGTTTAGGCGATATTCATTATTTTTACTAACATCCTCATTTCTCATACGGTGATACTTCTAACATTAAGTACTGTGTTGGCCTAATGACGAATAGCGTATTATTTTGAGTTTAGAGGAAGGTAAGTGGGATAGAAATAATTCATTTAACGATTTACTTAATAATTGTAATAGAAGTGTAATTAAATAATTCAAAGGTGAGGTGCATCATTTTAAACTCAGTTAATCGCACAAGTCTTGCATAACTTCCATTATAGATGGGATCTAGTATTCAGCGCCAAGTTCAATTCTTCGCTTCCCTCGAGTCATTCGCGCAAACAGATCAGCTCGCTAATTAATCTAAGATCGCGGGTCGGGGTACGTATCCCTTCCGTACAAATATTTTACCAGCTGCGTTTCTCCGCCGCGTCTACCATCATCCCCCGAGAACACCTTTCGATTGCGTTTGGTACGGCCGAGCCGGGCTTGCAAGATGGTACGAGGTAGCCCTCGGCGCAGGTATACGCGTACCTTGGCGTGGGCCACAGATGTTATTGTCATATGGCAGACACACGGCTCGGGAGCCGTAAAACCGCGACTGCAGGTCCACAGAAATCCTGCTGTGGTATCCGACACACTGCGCCTACAATATTATCTAATACGCGTCCACGCAAGTGGATCAACGCAACCCCTCTGAAATGAAATAACGAAGTATGGAGAATTTCGTATCTGTCGTGATTATGGTAGATGTAATATCGCGAAACAGAAACAGGACATTTTCTAATGTTCTTAGCCGCTCTGCAAGGAAGGTGCGAATAGAAATCGAGTACCGTTGCTTAGCGAATTTCTCCTTATTTTACTTGTTATTCTTGTTTTCTAGAGTTATTAATATATTAGCTTATAATTCATCGCTCGAAGCCCTTTGCTTATTTTAATTATTATCTCACTGCAGCTGTAGCCGCAATTCCGCGGTTCTACAGTAATATTTATCAAGAAATGGATAGAGTGGAGTAGAATCTTTGTGTGTCTCCAAAACGCACATTTCGTAGAGGCTTCCGTTTAATCTAAGCAGACTGTAACATAATGATAGCAAACGTGTTTGCCGTCTCCGTAAAGGAGAACTGTTAATCACGAGGGACCATAGAAAAGAAGGAGTCCTTCTAAACCGGGCGGTTAAGGAGATGCAGGGATTTGAAGATCTCCCTGACCGTCTCGTTAACATAATCGAAATTACCCTCGCGACGCGGTTGACTAGTTACCGGTGGAAACGACGACGCGCCGCACCACGGGGTCAAAGGTAAGACTTCCGGAGAGCGACGAGGCGGCAAGCTTGCAGACGATGCAGCGGCCTGGGGTTCAGGGCAGCGACCCAGTTCTCATATGTATTTATACCAGAAGACTCTATGCCGGCTGCGTGTGGCCATTTTGAAGTGTCGAGGAGCGCAAGAGACCGAGTGACGAGCGAGAGGAAGACGGTGGGAAAAGAGTGTGCCGTCTCGTGCGTCACTAGACGCGCCGCGGGGGCTAATGAATCTGGAAACTTAATTCCGACCGGACCGTGCGTGAAAGCCGGACACGTGACCCGGGGACAGTGCACGGTACGCGAAAGCGTCGGTCCCGTGTAATTTTGTCACTCTGGAATTATTTATAGACAGGCAACAAGTAGCGGTAACGATGGAGTGCCTTTTTAACCCCTTTCACGGATAAAATTACCGCGCTGCGCTGATTCGATGTTGGTTCGACCGGCTCCTGTACAGATTACAGAACGACGCTTCCGTCTGTCGGTAGACGAAAGACGATCCATAAATCTCAGGCTGTGAGAAATCCTCCCACGCGAGTCGGCGCACAGCTGATCTCGAGCTGGAGCTTCGACGTGGCACAATGCGCCGCTTTCGAACCGTGCTTTTGTATAACCAGAGAAGAAACGCTTGTCGCGATTTAAAGCCAGGTTGCGAAGGGAAAAGGACTTCGTTGTGCAAGAGTCACCTGAGCGATGCCCTTTGTCCAGCTGGGTCGAAGGACGATCAGGTAGCACTGGGAATGGCATCGGATCGATGGAAATCTGGAAACCGAAAGGGGATGAGCTTGGTAATCTTCTGAGAAACTCGGATTGGTTACGACTATTTCGAAGCTTTCGATTTCGTTAGACGTAATGTGCGCCCTTTGGAAGGATCTCATTCCATGGAGATTCTCAGCGACAGCGTAGAGAAATGTATTCTACCTCGAATCAGTCAAACATTTACCTTGATTCCTTGTTACCGACATTGGAATGATATCACATTGTTTTCCCCATAAACGGCAGCAAAAGAAATTCAATGTGAGGTGAACGTGTGCCATGTAAGAGTATGCTTTCGTTTTAGCATTTGTAGCACTCGTAATAATAATCCTTTATTATTACTTTAATGTGACTAGTAATCGATTTATTTCTGATGTTGTGATTTTTATCATACTTCCTGGCTTCTAAACTGGTCAAAGATTCTCTGAAAATTTATAAGCTACAATGTTCTAAAACGATGAGCATCAGTAAATGCTAAAAGTTGTATCTTGGATGGCGCTCGAATCCTGCACCTTTGTTTCTGTACCGAAACGCTGCTCTGATCGAAATTGTCTATCAATAAACGCTGTCTTATCTGCTTGAGAATTGAAAAGTACCAGTAGGTACTTTTATTGATCCGGGAAAAGTGGCACGTTCCCCACGTTTTCTTTTTTAGATACAGAAGCACGTCGCGGGCGAATAGCATATCTGCGAACACGTGAGCTAGTATTTTTGGTAGAAAGGCCGACACGTGTGAACGCGATATACGTGCTTCAACTATGCATATGCCGGCACCATGTATTTCCGCGTTCGTATGGGCCATCGTCCTCGCAGCCGCCTGCCACTTCCGTCCGCCATCGGCTTCCCTTAATACTAACATCCTCCGATATGGTTTTGAGAGGGCGACTTTTTTTCTGGAGACGGGGATGTGTTTCATTTCACGGACACGAGTACCGTTTTCGTTCCATTGCAGCGTTCGCTGCGCCTCTTGATCTTTACAATCAGGCAAAGCGTTACCTATATTAAAATAAAAATAGATCAAGCGCAGGTATCGGGAACTTTTTAAGGAGCTACAATACGTAATAGAGAATGAGATCGATAGCGGTGCTTCTCAATTTCCACTTCGAATGATACATGCAACAGTTTAGTGAAACGAAGTGATAAAACTTATCAATCTCTTTCAGTTAAATAAAAGATCCAAGGAGATGGTACGAATACGCAGTTAAAGAAGTTTGTACATGTACAGAGGTAAAGAATAAGGGAAAGCACGAGATCAGCTAGGAAGTGGTGAAAACGCAGGAAATCAGAATGACGGAAATGGCAGAGGGGAGAACTTTTCGAGAATCGACGGAGGAGCACGCAAACACGGATATTGTATAGACGGTAGTTAATTCAGCCCTGGCCACCGGCTATTCCCAGTGCAGAACGTTGCAACACACGGGACGAAAGTAATCCCGCCACGCTGTATTCTTAACCCGTTCCACCGTCGGCGAGGGCGAAAGGGGGAGGAAAAAAAGGGCAAAATAGTGCGTCTATGACGTCAATTGGAAAAGGTTCCTCTCGTGCCACGGGGCGCGAACCTACGGCTACTCTCATCGGGGGCCCCGTGTACGGCGACGCTTTGTGGCTTTGCGGCCAGTTTCCGTCTTATCTTCCACGGCATTGGTATAGGAACAGTTTTTAACTGATTCGATCGATCAATTCAAATGATGCTTCTACGACGTGAAAGGAGCCTACCAGTTCAGGGAAATTACGGAAAAAGCAGACTGAACTTCTACGTGGTCCATTGTTTTGTGGTTTTAAGCAATATATCAAAAGTCCTCATGAATATGATCGCTAATTAGAATTTACAAAGGGTTAACGTAAAAAGAAAACAGTTCTTTGCGAGTATCTCGTTATCTATTAATTCCACAACAAACATAGGTATTATGAAATTTGTAGCACAGGAAATTCTCTACAGAAAAGGTTCAACGAGTTTTTCCGTGAGAGTAGTCGTTATCGAAATAATATCATCTGATTTTGCTCGGCGCTATTTCTCCGAGATGTTCTGGAAAAGAGTGTATTATTTCTCAGAAGCATGAACATTGAAGGATTGTAAGTCGTCATACATTGAAATGGTTGCTCGTACGAAAAAAACTCATACTACCTCTTTCGTAGAGAATTTCCTGCGCTACAAATTTCACAATAACTATTTTTGTCGTAGAACTAATGGATAACGAGATATTCGCGAAAGACTGTTTTCCTTTGTATATTTTTTTTTTTAGCAACGATCAGATCGACGAGGAATGGCTCTTGGTCGATCAGCAAAATTTCGGTTCTATACCACTGGCCGTCTTGCCCGACTCCGCTTCTTCTCGTTTCCTTTTCTCCGTCTCCTCCTCGTTAGAATAGGCGAAAGTACGCAGGGAGTGCGGCATCCACGCGATTCGCGCGAGAGAATTGGCCGCTGGTCAAACAGGCTATTTGCAACCCTCGCGGATTAATTTTAAGAGAAATCGACGGTTTAGGAGCATACCCCCTCCCGATTGTGAAGTTTTTATTACAATAGACACATGTAGTAAATCGCATACGGTAATTTATCAAATTCCTTATGAAAATGATTTGTTAGCAAAATATTCACTTTTTTTTTTATTTTAATACTGTTTCGCATCGAACACAGAAATTTTCTAATAAGTCGAGACTTACACGATCGTACATTTTTAACAGTAATTCTACCACATTAGTTCCTATTAAAAATACTACAGTTGCACCGAGATATTTACAACCGCCTCGCCACTTCAATTACAATCGATACGTCCCGCGAGTAAAGTGAATCCCAGCAGAAGAGTAAAGTATAATAAAATATGCACTGAATCCTTCTAGCAGGTCGTTTCGAACGGATCGATCCGGTCTGCGTCCTCGAACCTCGATCCTTTATTCCTGTTCGCGTTTAATTATGCAGGGCTACCCCTTTGGCGCAAATTAAACCGTCAGTTTCCAGGGTCGGGTTGGGCGCGCGAATGTCAGGGTCGAGGCACGTTTCCTCCGGCGAGGAGAAAGGAGGCGAAACACCGCTACGAAGGAGAGACTTTTATCCCCTCGTTATGGGAGGACGGTGGGTAACCCTCGCAATTATAGGAACCGCCCTTCGACAAACTTCACGGGGTGGAGCCCTCGGAGGAAAATTCGCGCACCTACCGGGGCGGCGAATTAAGCTTACCCCGTTATCAAAGGACTCAGACGCTGCAGCTTCGTCTGAACGGGCTCGTGCCTCTCCTCTCGACGAGGCGATTCAACGCGAAAAAATAACCCTGAATTCGTTCAATGCCTATGTACAGACGTTGTCCCGGTTGGATTTTCCGAGCAAACTTTAGTTTCGTTCAGGACGATTCTGTCATCAATTCTTATTTTATTTAAACGAAAGTATTTCGTGCGTTTGTAACGTGTACCATGTATTTTCATGGCAATTGCGATACAAGAAAGATTGTTGGGAATTGAAATTATCGTACGGAAGTAACACTATATATATACTTAAACTTTAACTCTACTCGTTTTTGCTGGATTACATTTTTCTCGTGAATGTTATTAGACTATTTAATATTGAATCAAATAGTTCATCATTTAGGAAAATTGGTTCGTCCATCAATAAATATACGTTGTAGCCATTGGAGTAATTGGATTTGCAATTTCTTACCAGAAATATTAAGCACAGGAAATATTTTCATCTGAGTAGAATGAGATTTAACTCGATTAATGATGCTGCGCGATGGACAACAATAACTATTGATGTTACTTTTGTTACACATGTACCTTCGTTATTGATCTACAATCTACGTGTTCGATGGGAACTTTGCCCAGCTGTTTATATCATGCATGGGGTTGTTCGGTTTTTGTACATTTTTTTGCTACATTTTTTCTGGAAGTATCACCCTTCGGGAAGGGTTGCAAGTCGGCTGTACACGTCGACGCATTCGAAATGTCATAACTCATCTACGCGTAACGCTGTTGGAACAAATAGTGGGAAAGTTTGCACTTGTCCCCCGGACGCAAAGTACCAATGGTCCGACTTAACCCCTTGATCGTCATCGTTGGCAATGTTTTCCACCCTCTACGCGCGCATAGAGCGTTTCGCACTCGAAGAGCGAAACATAATCGCAAGTTCTTTATTTCTCTGCGCAGCATTTATCATTTCTTCGCGCAAACAAAAGTTGCTGATGAATTCAAGCAACTATGAAGCGTTCTAACCAAATTTAACGTTCGCAAGAAATATTTTACATGGAGTAATGAATCTGTCAAGGATCAAAGGATTCCAATGAAAGGATTGAACTTCGACACAGCCATCTCCGAGCATCCCGTATCCATCTTTTTACACGCTTCGGCCCACAACAATGGCACATCTCGATCGGCCAGTATCAGCTGTCGCCAGACCGAAATCCTTCGGTCTCCGTGTGATTCGTGAAATTTCACCCCACGCAGGCAGATTCCATATGTCCGTATGCAAGCTCATGCTCAATCTTATCCGGCATTGTCCGCCGCGAAAGTAAAGAACGACGAGAGGATGGGGGGCGCGTACGGCCCGGTGGACGTCCGCGCATTGTGTCGCGAAAGGGTGCATCGGGGCCACGCAGCGTTGGATTTCGCATTCATTCGGAAATACTAAAGATCCGCCGTCACTTTCTTTTCTCTCGTCGGGAAATAAGCGTGCGGGCGTCTGCGCGGGCAGCCGCTACGTACGAAAACACTTCAAGGAACAGTTTGGGGAAAGAAAATATCGATCACATCGCCATTTCAAGCTTTTCTGATATCGAATTTTAGTCCTTTCAATGTCAGAGGAGATTAATTGAATTGTTTGCTGCGTTTACTCGCCCAGTTTTATTGATTTTCATATACGTGCATAAACTTTATCCTAGCTTGGTATACATTTGATCAAAGGGAGAGTTGTTATGCAACAAGACATCTCTTGCAGGTGAAATATAAAAAATTTCATTGTAAAAGATTTCACACTGGAAGATAAAAGAATGCATCGCCGTATTTCCTTCGATTTTACAGCGATTTAATGTCTCCACACAATACGGAAAAGGACAGAGAGCTGGATGTAAGAAAATATGCCTCGCCCGAAGTATCTTGAAACTATCGACGCGCGACACGAGGCAAGCGCATTAAAAATAAGAAATTTACAACGCCCTCGGAACTTCCCTCCGCGCGCGCGCCCTTTAATCAGGATATTTCCGAAAATGATCGCGTGTCATCCACGAAGCAGCGCAGGTGAGCGCGCAAAGTGTTTCTCGGGTGTCGCTAAATTTAATCGGCGTTTAAAAATTCTCTCGCTCCTTCTGCCTCGCGCGTGCGAGCTTCCTCGATCGAAGCGTGCCCCGGCTGACATCATTCCCGGCGCGCACAATAATTTACGAGCTTCGAAAATTTCATTTTTAGCGGCCGTCAGCGCGGCAGGCGGCTTTTCGAATTTTCGACACGGCCGAATTTCTGTCGACGATTGTTGCTGCTGCCTGCGAAATCGATCGGCACCTGCTTCGTTGCGAATACGAAAGCCCGGTTGCATCGCGTCTCTTCTCTTTCGTTGCACGACGCATACCACGAATTGCTTCAGGAGAAACGTTCTTTTTTTTTTTTCGCGCACCTGTTTCTCAAGTTTGTAATGACAATGTTGTCGTGCTGATCTTAGCGCGGTGGGGGATGCGAAACGGTGTCGCCCACTGCCCTTAGGACGGGACTGTGAATGCTTAATGAACATGCAAAGCTTGAATTCTTGGCAAAGAAGTGGACTGACTTTCATTTCTGACTCCATTGATTATTATTTGAAAGGTGAAATAGGTCTTAATGATTGACAAATTCAGCTCATCAGTCAGCCTCCGATTAACCCTTTGAGAAAAGCAACCACTCCCTGCCACCCTAAATTCCGGATACAGAAGAAAGTTGTATCCAGCTTGTCCTTTTGGCAAAATTATCCAATATCGTTCACTCGACGCGTTCAGCGACCAGCCAGCCATCGCAACGAATGGAAAGGCGCTATCCCGCGCAGACGGTTTCTGCGAAGTAATTCCGATGATTGATAATTACAAGCCGCACACTCCTCTCGGTCCATTTTATACGGTGGCACGATATTTCGGCCACGGTGTACGCGGCGGTGGGATTGCTGACACGCGCCTGCCGCGGTATTGTCGCGTGGCTCCGCCGCTCGAAGAGGGCCCAGCCAGAGGTGCCGTGAAGGAGGGAAAACGCGGCCAGATGACGAGTCGGACGAGGACGAGACGAAAGGTGCACACGCTCGGAAGCGAGAAAGTTACACAGAGGAGCGGGAGAGAAACGGATAAGTCGCCACCTGCCCACGAACGGGCAGATGTGCCCGGGTCCCGGCATTCGACGTCCTCGAATTGCCTCCTGGTCCCTGACAGGACCAGCCAGCGGCCCTTGTGCACACGGAAGAGAAACAGGCCGAGCAATTAAATGATAATGCCGCGGAAAGTTGCTGGCCGCCGTTTGAACAGCGCCGATTCGACGCGTTCGGTGTTGAAACTTCGGATATTTCTCCCGGGGGTGGGGGGGGGGGGGGTGTTTCGATCGGACAGGGAGTTGGATGGGCAGAGTTTGTTTCTGGCTGGAAATTGCTTGCACGGCGACGCGGCGGGTCTCGATTCGAGTGGGATCGATTTGGCTATTTTATATTGCAAGGAATTTCAACGATTGCCCGATGCGTTATGTTACATGCCTAGCAGATTCTTCTTGCAGAGGATACTTGAAGTATCGGGGAACGGGGTAAATTGTTGGGTTAGTTTGTAAATAAGGTGATCCTTTTTTTCATAAGCGCGAAAATAAACGACACTAGTTAACTAATAAATTATTTGAATTTTCTAGAATTCTTTGCCTCCCTATCAAGGTGGAAAGTTCTGGAGCATCGAAAAGTAGAAAATGCGTCCTAACTTTATGAAAGCATAAGTATTAATAATCTGTCCCCGATTTTAATTAATTCCGATTATCGACTCTCTTGTAGCCAATCGCCTATTCCCTATCGAACAAAAACAAAAATCCACCAAACTCCTTGTTTAAAACACAGCCAGCTTATGCACCGAATCCGCCTGGACGTCCTCGGAATCCTACGCCGAAGGGACCCGGGATTTCTGGATCACAGGAAGAAGCCAAAGAACGGAGGGATGGTGTTGTTACCAACTGAACGTATTAAGGGTGGTGGGAGGCTCGACAGATGTTGAAAATTTCAGCCTCGGGCGAAGGACCGGAGAGAGTGAAGGAAAAAGGAGAACGGTGGGGGCGAAGGTAGGAAGGGAGAGACAGAGAGGGAACGCTGTTGGTGAGAAGACAATGCGGTATTCTGGCGCGTGGCTATCTGACCGCCGTGGTAGGGATAAATACGGGGTGTAGGAGACACTTAAGACGATGATGGGAGGAAGAAGAGATTGGGGCGCGCTTCGGAAGCCGGGGTGCATTGAACCGCGTGTCCCCCTGTTCATTTCTGGGAGTATCATTCGGGAAATGGAAAAAAAGGCGTCCAGATACAATGTAGGTTTTTTTTATATGTCTGCCAGTGTAATGCAGGAAATATCGTGGATGATGGGGTGAGGGTTTTTTTTTTACCAGGTCCTTAATTAGTAGTTATTGTTACGAGGTTAGTCAAGGGGATGTGTTCAATCTTATCGTAATGTAGAAAGAAAACAGTTTCTCGCGAATATCTCGTTATCTACTACTTCCGCGACAAATATAATCATTCTGAAATTTATAGCCCAGGAAATTCTCTAGGAAAAGAGTTCTATGAATTTTCTTCGCTTGAGTAACCATTTCGGTGTATGATGACTGACAATGTTTCAACAACCGGTGAAATCCTCTCCATAGTATGTACCTCAAAGAAAGGGCACTGACTACAATCAGATGGCATTATCTCGATAACGATTCCTCCTACGAAAAACTCATAGAACCCTTTTTTGTAGAGAGTTTGCTGTGCTATAAATTTCGTAATACCTATTTTTATGGTAGAATTAATGGATAACGAGATATTTACAAAAGACTGCCTGTCTTTTTTACTTTGATCCTTCGTCAATTATTTAGCAGTGGTCACATCAATGGGGACTTTTGATATTGTCTTTAAAACAACGAAATATGCAGTTTGGGTATATTTTTCTCTAATCTCCTTGGACTACAAGACACACGTGCGCCAGAATCCCTTTATCGCTAACAACGTCTTCGAGCTACCATAAGATATCGCTTCGAGATAAAAAGCTGTCGGGCATCGTATGGGTACCGTTCGCCCGGTCCTCACCAGCTGACTCGGTATTGGCGCGTGCCGACTTCCATGGAGAAACGAAGGTCGGACTTTAATAGTTCGCCTCTTTTTCATTCCGTTTTCGTTTTTTATATTAAAAAGCCCATATTGCTTAACCACGTGTTCACCGTGGCACGATAAAAATCGCGACCCGAAATCGGGATGGTAAAGAGAAAAAACAAAACGCGATTCAGTGCGGCCCGCCGAACGCTCGAACGCACTTTCCTTTGTGGACCAGGGAAGACAATGGGCTAATCCATTCGGGGCTGTTCGATCTGCTGACCGGTGTCCATTGTCGTCACAGTTTAGCCCTGAAGTCGTAAACATCCGATCACAATCGATCTTAACGATCCGCTGATTTTATGGGACTGGCCAACAATCGTTGATAGCAAAATGGTCAAGTCCCGGAGTGGACCTTTGCTTTGAAACAGTCCGTGAGAGACTCGTTCTATCGATTGGCAGATTTACGGATATCTGGCAGGGAATGAAGCGGCGATGATCAGCGTGGGATAGATTTGGTCCTACGGATAGTTGAGATTTGACGGGGTAACAGTTGTACCATGTTTTCGCCCTTGAAGAAGAATTCATGAATAAACTGGCGCTGAAGTTCTCAATTATGCAACGCAATCGAAGTTGGATGGAATAATCGAATGACTGGAAATCGTTTAGTTTTGTACTTTACAGACATCGGAATGATTCTCGATTCGCTGAAATGAAATATTCCCCGTGCGAAATTTCAAATTCCTTACAATTAGAGTGAGCTTCGAAAATGCATGTTATTCACAGCAGTAAAGATTCCACCTGAACGTTAGCGCGATGATTTTCTCCCCAATTAAGCATTCTTTACATCGATCGGTTCAATCGTTGAAAGACAGCTGGCCCAGATAGAAAGAAAGAAGAGAACCCTTTCTTAACGCAGCGACGAGAGGAATGCAGATCACGAAGGCTATAACGTGTCCTTACGTAGCGATATCGTCGGGTACAAGAGCGCCTCGGGATGAATTCCGACGAGGGAAGATATTCGCCATGCTCCTGGTCCCCAGACACCGCGCCAAGAATCGCGGCTCTCCCGTTACCTGAAAAATGTCAAGATCGTCCCCTCGGTTCTCTCGCCTCATTGACCCGGGGGTTCTTCGAGGCACGTGGTGCACACGTTTCGGCCTCTCCTCTCGAACGAAAACCTTGCGGACACCTAGACACGCTCTCATTGTTAGACCCTTCGTGCGGTGAGGAGGAGTCGGTGCGAACCACCTATAAGACGCCTCAGGTACCGCAGGTTATAGAGGACCAACATGTACCTGCCTTCCTTTTTTTTTTCTTCTGCTCCTTGGCGACGGTGGTATTGTTCGCGTCACGATCCTACGTCGTTAATCATGCCTGGGAAAACTGTTTTCAGGAAAGAGTTGTTTTATCGTAGGGGTGATGGAATGTTTCGGATACTTTATAACTTCGGCGAGAGTTTAGTTAGACTTGAAATAGTGTTTCCTTTTTCATTCTTGCTCCACAACGCGTATGAGAAGGTAGCAATGGAGACTTGCCAGGGTAATATTATCACCCCTTCGTCACAAAATTATTATAAGAGGAAGAATGTTGTGAATTTCACCCGGCAATTTTCCATTCGAGTATATTATACCAGTACCGATCACTCACCCAACCAATAATCAGCTATACAAAAAATATTATCTCTGACACTCGCATGCTACAACGTTCTTATCTGACCTCCATGATAAATCATTGCATACATTTCCATGGGTGGGTAAGCGAAAGAAAAATTGTCACGACAGACAGCTCCCGTGAACCAGCGCAAAAGTCTGAGGAGATCCGCGGTAAAAAGACGGGCTTCGCCCGAACGGGGGTGACGGCTTCTTCCGGAGAACGAACGGGCACGACGTTTTCTCCATCCTCGTCGTTGACCCTTTGCTTCCCCCTTATCCGTCGGGTGGAGGGGGTGGAGGGAGGCACACACAGAGGGGTAATATAAAGTGGGTGGACGAAATGAATGGGATATGTTGTGAGCGGTTCGGTTGAGTATTGTTGATCGAACAATGCCGTCTGGCTTGTACACGCCGAGAGAAAGAGAGAGAGACCCCAGGAGGCAGCTGACATTCTCTGACCGCGAGGAAGAGCACCTCCGCCTGGCAACAACTGCTGAATAAAATTATCTTGGACGGATAGGACCGTTCCTGGATGTTCTTCACGTTCTTGACAATGCTGCAACGTTAATAATCTACGTTTAATTAGCTTGCGAATACTTTAAATAAAGAATCCGACGCATTATCGAAATTAATCGAATGGAAATAAAGAACTTGATGCGCTATCTTCATCCAAATCTCGTTTTGTTAATGTAAGAACGTAAATAGTGTACTGATAAATTAAGGACAATTAGTTTTCAATAGAGTCGAGAATAATATGATACGTAAAATTCTGTGTGCACACGCGAGACTTTCATTCTCTTCGAAGCATCAGAATGCATTAAACATACTCGAGGCTTGAGCGAGGGTGAACTTTGACAAGCATTGGGAAGCATCGCAACGGCGGACGCGCTAGAACGACAGACGTGTTCCGCCCATTGAGAAATGATTTCGCGTGACACGAAGCCGTACGAAGACGGAGCTGCCCCGCCGAGACTGGGTTATCTCCGTAATCGCGCGATTATGCATGTCCCACGGGGAGAGAACGGTGGAGGGTTGAAAAGCCTAGACACTCTTCGCTCGAATTAAGGATCCTCCTTCGAAGTACCCTTGAGCTTCTTAATTATGTAGTGGCAACGGGTGCTCGGCTGTATCCTCTGCAACCTGTTACTCCTTTGCAACCTTTCGCCGAGCTTCATTGTCTGACAAAGGAGAGACGCGCTACGCAACATGCCTCTGTTGAAGAATTAATATAGAAGGCGGGGTCGCCGACTGCTCCCCCGCGTCCCTCGCCCGCGAGTTAAATTCGCAATTTAGTGAACATCGACTTCGGCGAGGGTGGAAGTGTAGTTAAGTCCGTTGATCAGAACTAGGGTCGGTCGAAAAGTTCATTTCACTCCTATCCAAGCTGATGAAGTATTCCGTTCTTCAGTTCAATTGTTTATTTATTCCATAAGACGAAAATATCAGCTATTTGCGTGCTATTCGAGAATGGTCATCGCAAGTTCGCTGGAATCTTTGAATAGATACGACACGATACGATAAATGTCTTGATGTGGGAGGTATGTACGAAAAGCTGATATTTTATTTTATGATATACATAGACAATTGTATTGAAAGAGTAAATACTTCATTATTCGTAATAGAAGTGACCCAAGTTTCTGATTGGCCAGATGTGATGTGAGATGTCGGTATTAGAAGGAGATTAAAGATGATTCATATCGCATTTCTGATTAGATTCTATTAAATTATCATTATTTCTATATTATACGCGGTTAATACAAATTTCTTAGATCGTGCAATTTTATTTCTTTCGATCGTGCGTTGCATTATGATTTTCAAGCAGTGTATGCCTTGGGTTTGATTGCGTTTATCGGAAAAGATGGAAAGAATCGTAGAAGAAGCACGTGCGAAATCAGTACTACAGGTATTTGTCTCGTTCCACCCGGGGTTCGTTCATGTCCGACTTCTGGCACGCAGCTGTGTGCCTTCTGTATGATCGCCGCTCGCCAAAATCAATGGGTTCAATCGCGGATCTATAGAAACCGCTCTCGGGTATCGACGGAGGTCCTCACGCACCTGGGTTTTCACGTGGAATCTCTAGGGCTAAATTGGCATCTGGGTAGCACATGCTGAAGCAGCCCTATGGGGACACCGCATTTCACTTAGCCGTGTCGCGTTTATGACTCTCGTTACATCAGCCGATCCGTGATCCTTGATTTTCGTTTACCTGTTGATCGTGAAATCGCTTTGGACAAGCCGGATTACCTGTCGACAAGACAATTATTATTTTAAACATACACTTGCTTTTATTAACGCTCCTCAGGAATAGTTATATAAAGGATTCTCGGATATTTCACTTATTCTCGTTCTACATTTTAATTAGTGTTATCGGTAATCCATTGGACTACACCTCATCGAATGCTCAGTAAAATTACAGAATTATTTCTGACTTAAGAAATACAGCTGAGACCAATTTTCTTGGCCTTTTCATTCTCTCAAAAATTCTAGACGCTCGAATTCTCTTCAGTCAATATACAGGGTGTTGCAGTAAGAATTAGATCCAGTAGAATTATAATTGCATAAATATAGTGAAAAAAGTCGTGATCATGAAACCTGCGAAACACCTCCACCTGCAAAAGAGTTATCACTGCCACAACATAGCCCCCTCTATACTGCACAACTTTTTGTTGATAAAGTTTGTTCATATCTGCAAGAACGAACAGAGACACCGAGCTGCTAATTCTTATCGAACCACCCTGTACTCAACAGAATCCTCGTATCCATGCAAACACGAAACCAAGTCGAAAACTGGCAAAACTCGTTATTCCCCCTCGTCATTAACACGACGGGAACGTGAAATTACAATGAATCGGTCTCGGAAGGAATCGTCTGATCCGCTATTGATCTAGCCGAATCATCGGCTCATTGTGACGATCGAGGGCAGGATGTGTGGCAGGATCGAGGGCATCCCGACAGTACGTACCCTGACGATTTCATGGGGAGGCTGGTCGAGTTAGAGTTTCAGCTGGTTTCTGCCTGGCGGGGGGGGGGGGGGGATGCCGAAATTGAAAAGGGGACACGCCGCGTTCCGCTACCTTTGGTTTTATTAAAATATGATGTGCCCCCCCCCCCCCTCCCCCCTTGTTCACTGACATTCCGATACAGTGCGCGGCGAGCCAGCTACCCTGGCGCCAGATGTTTTCACCTTTTCAAATCGACACTCGCCTGTTGCGCGTACGTACGATTTTTCATTCGACAGGACTCGCGTGTCCCCCACACGAGAAACTCGTATTTCACGTTCTTGATCCACGTTGTTTCATGCGAGGGGGATGGATGCACCTTTAGAGGACTGCGCTTGGAAGTTCGGGGGTTGCGCGGAATCGTTTGTGAAGGACTGTGGATATCTTATTTCGTGGGAGATGTAATTTTAATTTTGCACCCCTGCGAGCGATGACATCCTGCATTTTGTATTGTATTTTAATCTGTGATAAATTGTGCAGTATCGCTGTGTATCTCGTTTTGAGAGGCGGTGCGCCTGAATGTGTATGTTTTATTCTGTGCGGAAATTGTGTTAAAACATTTGTACTAATCAGGATGTTCTTTTTTTTTTGTTTCAGGTAAGTGACGGAACATCTATTTTATCTGCAACGGAAGTGCCATTAAGGTACTCTGTCAGAATGTAAATGACGATGACACCATTGAAAATCAAATATTACTGCCGATGACGTTTGCAATGTGACGCATATGGTAAGAAATACAACTTAATTCAATAATGAAGGTTGACTATATCCAATGGACAAAGTAGACTTACAAATAATCTTGGGTCAAAGAGATTAGAGATCGTTAATAATGTTCTCTATACTATTCAATTTCCCTTGGTCCACAAACTCAATTAAATTGCAGATCCGAAAATATTCTCAGGATAAATCAATTTTACATTGAGCTCTATAATCATCATCGAATACATGATGTATGCATTATTAAATATTCATTAATAATACATGCATAAATTTCCAAGCATTCACTGAGCAATTAAAATAAACTCAACACCGAATGTATGTAAATCAAGGATCGTTTTGCTCCAAATTTGACATACCGTTCGAATTTCTGCCACAAATTTTGAAACCGTACCCACGCAGAACAAACGTCTACGATACTTTATCCCAAGCTTCCTTTGAAAATATCGAATTAAAACCCGGCGGAATAATCGTATCCCGAGTGGGATAGAGCGCATCGGAGAGCACTTAACGAAAGAAGAACTCGAACTTCATTCCTCCTTTTTTGCGCGTACAATTTTACCCGCCGCGAAACTTTCTTCCCTCTTCGATACACTCGAGCACTGGCTGCGTGGCGTCGGTACATAGTGCGCGTTGGAACAGTTTCGCTTTGATCCGCAGCCCGTGGAAATCGCGCTCCCTCGCATGTACTGGGTCCCGTCCCACGTATTATACGCTCTACGCAGGCTGCCGTTTCACCCTCAAAGCCTGTTGCGCCCGACGAGCGCAAGGTGTTCATGGCTAACATCGCTGCCTCTGTTTAGGCAAACTGTCAGTTCGATGAATTTTTCTTCGTAACTTGGATTTTTGCCTCGGAGTTACATCTCTGCTACGATCTCGACTCTCTGTATCTACTTGTCGAATCTTCAGCCCTCACCTTTCTTGTTTCAATATTATTCCATTCCTCGTTTACATGCGTGCAAGAGTGATGCTCAGCCGTTCGATGTTATCTCCAGATATTTTCGGAGATTATTCTGGTTAACTACTATGTTTCATGAAAAATTGACAAAATAATGTTTATAACAGTGTACATTATCCCCGATGCACGTTACAAGTTAGCCACAAAGGTACTCGACAACTTAACACAAATTGACAAACTTCATTCACATATTATTCATATATTTAACAAAAGAAATAACGTCTCATAATTGTATTAAAATATCTCCCCCCCCAAATTACTCCTTATTTTCGTCTTTATCGATACATTATTTCATGTAAAATTTCCTAAATAACGTATTTGGGTAGTTAATTACTTTTCTGGCCCACTGTATATTTCCGCATAATGCACACCGAAAGCCAAGTTTAACTTTCGTTGCTATAAAATCATAAATAGCAATCAGAGTAATGGGGCAATGCGTTTATTAAAAACTTCTGACCACCTGGGTTGCTTCTAACATAAAAATCGTTGACTCCTGCGTTCCCAGCATAAAAGGCTGGCCAAATAAAGCAGTAGCAAGGAAATCATTTCCCCCGTTTCGTACATATTATAAACGCTGTCCTTTCCTCAAGGAAAAGCCGCCGCTTTGTTCCTGGCTTGTCCACGTTTGGGGTCGCGTTCCTCTCTTTCATTCACCCATGTTGGTTCCGTGAAGCCCGATTAAATGCAGGTCTTGCCGAGTCACAGCGAATGCCCGATCGCCGCTACGTGAATACGAAACGAGCCGTGCGTTTAGAAGTTAAACGAAACCCGACGTGACTCAACCGATCTCTTTGCGGAGGAGTCCTCATCGGTTAGGGAGAGGTAATGAACTTTAAGGCCGACCGCATCGGCACGGACACGCGGCACGTGCCACCTCGTCCCTGCTCTTCCCTTTTCGTCGTTTCTTCTCGAATTCAGCGAGTTACTTTCACCTCGCCGCGTACATAATTGCATACGCGTTTTTGGAATGGGGTAGCTCCGAGCTCGCGAATTAGGGGAAGGTGTCGTAACCTCGACACCTATTTTAAAGTTCGTTAATTAAGGGTGGTAGTGATTTTAGGGGGATCCGCTATTTTTTTAGGGTTGCTTGGCAATTTTCAGAAAGTGGCTCTCCATGCAAATTTTTCATTGCAAAACCTTACATTTGCATTGGAATAAGCTATATCAGATAAAAATATGCGTGACCACCCTGTGAATGCTAAGGATTGAAGTTCGTAATACATAGAAAATTTCTGCGTGCAAGACCTGTTGGTACATGTGCCAACAAATTAAAGCATTTAATGTGTCAATGCTCGACTCAATTTTTATTGAAACAGATAATTGCACGGAAGGCAATGTTCTTTTTGTCCTCGCAACTGGCACGTTATTGCAACATTTTCGATGCTCATTAATTTTCGGAATCGCTCGAACAGCTGCGAAGTCCAAAATAAGAAGTATCTGGAACAGTGCGTGCACGCGCAAACTCACTTTGTAAAACGTTCGCCCTTTTTGGCCAAATAAATTGCCACGAAGTTTAATAATGATATCAATCCTCCGGTATTGCAATTTAAAGTTGAACAATGCCTCGATTAATATGGAGGATATAATTTATCGAACAATAACTGACCAAGGAATACTTTCCTGCAGTTAGACAGTTGAATAAATTTGTATAATTGGATGAACATAATGTTCATGTTCAGGTGGAATTTAATGAAGTATACGGATGGTCATTTTTATCTTACTATTCAATGAGACAGTGCCATGGATGTGCACATAATTCTTTAACGAATGTGGATGGTACATTAATTTTCAAAATGCGTTACGCCTTAACTAAGTGTAGACTTCAATGAGCAAACAGTTTTATTTATTAAACTGATACAACTTGTTTGCCCTTTCCTACAAAGTGATTTATTAACTTATTATTTACATTACAGACCAGTTTCTTATCTTTCATAGAATAATTTGTATATCATCTTGAAGTTAATTACTCTCGTAAAAGTTTCCGCAAGTCCGCACCAATCAGTTGCAGAAATTCAAACCTCGAACCCTTATCATGCGTTTCGCTTTCCCTCTGCTACAAGACACTTGTTTATTCCTGTTCGACTCGGTAAAACGAACGCTGCCGTGTATCAGGTGGACGATAACGAGTTGACAAGAACGTTCTTGCTGGACGATCGATGCCTGTCGATTTACCGAGCTCCGCGTTTCACCTGTCCCAGTCGTGAACTCGATTTCCTTTATGGTTGTCGTCGGTCACCTCCGTCTTCGCACGAGTTCGCCGTATGCGCCATACCGTATCTAACCTGATGCTACTACCGTAGGTTCTGTTTATGGAGTTTTACTGATCTCACGATGATTATAATCGTTTCGTGAAAAAAGAAATGGTTCAGTTACATAACATCGATATATTTTTTAAATACAGATATTTCCATTCCTCTTCGGAGGAGTACGATCCATAGTTCTGATACTTTGTACAGTTCTTTAAAAATGATAGGTTTCCCCCTGCTTCTGTAAAATAGGAAAAGCTTCTTAACAGACTCCGTTGAATATCCGCGTATCCTTAATCACGAGCCGATCAAATGAACAGCGCACCGCAGTGGATCTTCGCGTGCAATCAAATTGCCATTGGCATAATTCGCGGTGCGTACACGCGTGGCCTACATAGCGCGCACAGCAATTAATTCTGCCGTGCCACAAGGAAACGTAACGCGGGGGATTCTGTCAATGGAATCGAGCCCGAGCCGCAAGGTGCACCGTGTGCACGTTTCTCCTTCTTCATCTTATTATCCCCGAAACGCCTAGTCGCGCTCGTTCCCGGGACCTCCATCGCCTGGGGCCCGTTTAAGACGGCGGAAAGGGACGAGGGCCCACCGGTGAACGCGCCGCGGCGGTGCCCCATTGGACGACGGGCACGCGTACGCACCTGCCACGCATCTTTTTCAAGCCACCTTTGTCGAAGCCGGTCGAGAACGAACGCATGCACGCCGAGCCAAGAAAGTTCAGCCCCGGTATAATGGGGGCCGAAAAGGAGTGACGGAAATGCGTCCCGGTGAACGGGGACAATAGGCCCCGCCGCGATTAGTCGCGTAAATTACTAATCGGGCACCGGCCCGGGCCCGTTACTACGGAACTCGTTGGGGTGCTGCTCGTTCGCCTGATGGACGTCTAGATTAATGAATGGCCGCGTGATTTTTTTTTCTTCCTCTCCGCCGAGTCGATTATTCTTCCTCCGTGGCGGGTACGGCCTTTATTTGATCTGGATCCAGACTTTCGTACTGTCCACTAGGCTCCGTACAGTGGAAATGGTGTTAGGTTTGATCAATCGCGATTTGTCGGAGTATCTGTATCTGTCGAAATGTTAGTCGCATAACAGATCATGCATAAGAGTAATGAATAGAATTGCAAGCCGAATAAGAATTTATTCGGCTGAGAATTCATTCATTAAATACTGAACGTGAATGATTTTTCCCTTCAATTTATTGTGCGATTCTATCTGCATTGACTTTTATCATTAATCTTCAATGGTGCAAACATTTGGACTAGGTTTTGCAGGTTTCAGATTGATTAAATAGTTGTTCCAGGTTCAAACCTTCATTAGTTATTCACCTTGGGTATATCAATTATAAGTAACGCGGTTATTGCTTGGTTCAAAGAATAAGGCGAAAGCTTTGTTCCTCCAAGTCCTTCGAACATCGAGAACGGTGCATTTCTTCTGCAGCCAGTGCAACGCAGGGACCAATATACAAAATTCTGTTTCGATGTTGGTGGTAGTTCGTAAGGTTTCGTTGGGCCTTCGGGCCCAGGCTCCTTGATCTTAGACGGGAACCGTGTAATTTTAAAAGGAACGTTCAAAAAAGCTCAGCTGGGCGTGTTTCTCTATCGTTCAGATGACTTTAGACTTTTCTGCTACCTTTTTCTTCGACCTGCTACCTGCTTGGCGATTTAAAGTCGGAAGCAGGTTGGGGAACTCAGCTGTTCCTTCAAGAAGCATAGAAAAGTGTTGCGCAGACTTTACCGGATTTTTAAAAGGTTCCGTCGTGCCTTGCCTTAGAATCGTTGCTCCATGCCAGGAGGTCAGGTAAAATAGAAAGTTTCCAGCGAAGTGCTCGAAAATTTGTATGTCGAGTAGCTACTAGCATTGCTGGCCGTCGCATGAAGCGCTAAATAGAATAATAAATAATATGTTGCAAGGTGATGATGTGAAACAATATTTGACAGCATTAAAATGTTATCACTTCATATTTCGCGAATGTATATTCGAAGGTAAAGCAGACTGACTTTAACATATCATAATAATATTTGTAAGCTATTCAGCTACGCAGCCACAAAATGTATATTTTAGACTTCGCACAATAGAGCACACTTTTTGCGGAAATGTAAAAAAGTCGTGCCTTATGATACAATGCACAGGGTTGCTCCAAAGTTGTATTTCTTCCTTCAGAAACGAGGACTGAGCCCTCGGGGGATCACGCCTTTTACAATTCCCTTTGTAGCGGATCCGCACAAAAGGTTTTCCCTCATTCGAAACTGTTTAAAGT
This sequence comes from Holcopasites calliopsidis, assembly GCA_023838395.1. Lineage (NCBI taxonomy): Eukaryota > Metazoa > Arthropoda > Insecta > Hymenoptera > Apidae > Holcopasites > Holcopasites calliopsidis. Next base: position 225,710 of record JALHAQ010000001.1, read on the forward strand.
ACCATTACCTTTCCGGGATTCCGACTTTCGACGCCTGTAACAATATCAAGGCTCGATTGTCGAGGGCCCACAATAGGTGGCTAAGGAAAATTGTTGCGCGATGGTCAAGGTTTATTGCAACTAATGAGGACTGTAACTGTTGAGGAGCTGTGTAGATTCTGTCGAGTGCAGAGGAATTTCGAGAGTTAAAAATGAAAAATACGAGCCAGCGCTTTCATAAATAAAGTAAGCACGATTTTTCTATTCAAGTGATTAAAGAACAAACGAAATAAAGTGAGCTAAATTAATTTCAATCTTTACTTTTGACGCAAGGGAAAAAAAAGGGAATGTTTGAACTGCTGAGCTTGGGATCTGTTCAACGATCAAATTCAGCTAATTTTGTAAGAAAATGAACATGGCAGGTATAGAATATTTTTCATTCCCATCGGACATCCAATTTGCATGGTTCAACAGTTTTCGTAGGCCGTCACGTTCGCTAAGAGCGACGATTAAAAGAAATCCCTCTCGATTTCGGGAATAGGATAGCCAGCTTTAAACCTACCGACGCAACCGTTCACCTTTCTGAAACTCGAAGAGGATTTTTTCACATGCACCTGTTCCCTCTAAGAGCATTTTTTTTTCCGAGGGACGGAAGAGTCAGGCTCTATCTCTTGGGATCAAACATCTGCCCCGCGTAACGAGACGAGTGGGAATCTAATTTGCGAATGCTGAAACCGCGCTCGCGTTAATAGATAATGAACGACATGTGATCCGTGTATGGATTATAAAAACGTTTAACTAAACGCGTTACGAGAAACTTATTCGGTAAAGTGGTATTAAAATATAGTACTGTATTGGGTAAAAGGGGATGAAAATTGTGGCGAGTAAGATGATCCTGAATAGTTGAGGACGCTTTTACTCTTTCTCAATTGATCTGTGTATAGATAAAATTCAGATTTTCCTTCCTGAATCGATAAATCAATAGTCCCCATTGTCTAAAGATGTTAATCGTAAACTCAATGTACAATTTCCCCACGTTTTTCGTTCTTCATAGTTATAATATTCTAAGTATAAAGTATTATTACTTATAATATTAATTATGCTTAAACTATCATAATATTACTTAAACCATTGTAACCGTTGGTAGTCTTTTAAAGCGTTTCCCCGTTCTGCCATGGTACACAGGCGAATTTTTAGCATTAGTAACGGTATAATCCACTTTAACCGCAACCGACTTTAGCCGCATCGCACATATCCGACACGGTGCGCGTGCAACCCCGCGCGTATCTCGAGCGAGCGTTCCCTTTCGCGCTTTCATTATCACTGTGCATACTATCGTGCAGATTCGTTTCGCTGTTCAACGCCACTTTTGGGGCGGCCTCTAGTTCAATCACAGCCAGCGATAAGCGGTTTACTTAAGCAACGGGATGATGGGCGCCTTTGTCGCGTACCGAAAAGCCGATTGTCCGCTGATTGTCCCTTAACTAGCACGCCTGGCTTCGCGAATTTCAAGTGCGCGAATCTTCGTGACGCGCACTCGAAGAATTATAAGCCCGGTACGCGTGCACTCGGTAAAAATGTAGAGCAGAAACTTTGATTGGTGAAATCAATTTTTAAGGATTCATCGAAGTTGAAATATCTTTCATCGAGATTTCCTTGAAAAGGTTCTGTTGCAAAGGTAGCATGATATATTAATTTAGTGCGTTCTTATTCGTAGTTTTTATTAATTATGAGTCCCCTTTAGTGCAACATTTCTCGCTTGCTGATAAAAGGAAATAGAAAAGAGGAGCTTTTTTTCTACCATTATAGTCGCAATGAAAACGCGATTCCTTGCAGCACCGCTAGCGCATGGGGTTACCTATCGGCAATTCAGCCACGCGAGATATCGAACGTCAACCGTTCGCGACATCGGCGGGGTGAAACTGCAAAAGCGCGATCGGCCATAGAAATTGATCGGGACGATTCGCTGGTGCACAAAAGAAGCGGCCCGCATCGTCGCGTCGACCGGACGTGAATTCACGCGACCAGAGCCGTTCTCGGGAACATTCAGAGCTGCCGCTCTCCCCTGTCTCGCGAGACAGGTGTTTCGTCGGTATTGTCCGTAACCGCGGCAAAGAGAATATCGTCTTTAGGCCGCTACGGTAACAGCTGAATGATCGTTACGCGGGAGATGACGCCCGTATGCAGCTGCCGCAGTTTTTAATTGCTCGCCCCTCGCGTTTCGGCCAATGTTCTATCGTGCCGAATCGATTGCGGGTGTACTACTGTCGGTCTGGCGTGAAAAAAAAAACAAGAGAAAGAATTTAGAGATATAATGATCGAAAGTCGTTGATGGTGAATTAAAGGTGACGATGATTGGCCAGATTATTCGCTCTCGAATCACTGTGATTCATTTTATTTTCATCGCGTCTTCGAATATTCTACGAAGCGCGCTCTTTGCTTCTCGGTTCGTTTCTCTTTCGCACGAGATAGCACCGCTTAACCGTTCGCGCGTACTCGTGTAGCAGCGAATTGAATGATATAATGGGATGATTACGGTACAATGAGGTCAACTTCGTTTAGTGCCCCGTGTCTTCGGTAGCTGTAAGACCGGGGGTTCGTTCCGCGCAACGTGCGCGAGCTGTGAACCCTTTTCAACAGCGCACCATAGAACCTCAAATACAAATCTTGCATCGAATTGCAGATAGTATTCAGTAAAAACTTCTGACCGCTAACACTAGGTTTACGGACCTTTTTGCGTACCTATTTATCGGGATTTTTTTAAAAAAACAGGTATATCATATACAAGTGTTTGAGATTATGAAGTCGTGGGAAGAAATGAACTAGATGTGTGTACATACTATTGCACCAATCAAAGCTAATGTAAGCTGCTTAAAAATAATGTTTACGACATCTACAACTTTAAGCATGAAATCCGTAAACCTAGTGTTAAGAAAAATATTGAATCTTTTATTAAATTGTAATATATTAAATTAACAGTACGCCAGGCTTTGCTTCAATTTCAACATTCATTACATAACATTTACCTCAATTTTAGTCTGATGTAGGGCAAAATTAATTTCTTATATTCAGTTTGAAACCTCAAATACATTGATCGATCAATAATCCAATAATCTGGGAACTAATAACAGTAAGATATAAAATAATTGTCCGCGTAACATCTGCCATGAACTATGTCGTAAGTAGTGTTATTTACCCTTTTTCAGAATGCAAATAAATAGTATGTACAAGTTATTGTCATAATCATTTCTGTCTTATGAATGGAAGTGTAATGAATGTGATTGCTCAAGTCACAAGTGTCGCAGCTTATGAGACCGATGCAGAGCTTGCTCGGATTCTTCCTGGAACCTTCATGGGTAAGCAACTCCGTCCGCATCCTGCGTGAACGCCAAAATCCTTCGTAACGGCTCACGAATCGCCATGCCGTTTCGATGCCAAAGTCGATTCCGCTTTCGAGTTGCGGACCGTATCTCCGTTTCCTTCCTCGAGGTTGTCGCGCCGGATCCTTCTTCTCGGGTCTGGGTGTATACCTGGGACTCGAACTCAAAACGAATCTACGATTCGGTATTTTGCGCAAAGTAAACTTTCAACAGAACGAAATGAACAAATGTAGCATTCAGCTTTAAGAAACGAAGCTGATCTTGTAATCCTCGAAGCGCTTGCACCTATAAAAAAAAATGCATGCAGTATTTAACACGCCTCTTAGAGCAGGACAACTTTTGTGCCACACATTTTTCCATAAAACTCGTATTTTGAAAGTTATTCGAGATGATCAGCTTCCGGAACCGCTCTGCGTGATTGCCGTCCAGTAATTAGTTTTCTTTAATTTACCATTTAATTTTCATACGGCATTTTTAGCTGATCTGCAATTAATCTCCTTGAATTTTCGGGATAAAGAGATTACATTTGAGGACATGTACTTTCATTTCGGGCTGCGATACCCGAGTGTTCCGTGATTGCACAGCCGATCCATATTTCCGTGCCTCCTGTATCTCTCGTTCGGTGAATGGACAAACACCGTAGCACGACCGTACCGTTTCCTGAAGGGTCTCCCTAATTGCCTGTCCGAGAGAAAGGGCGCGCTCGGCCCTCTCTCGTCTGGCGGGCCGTCTGTCCTCCCGAAATAAGAAGCGTAGTACATAGAAGATTGTATTTTCGGTCAATGCCTCGGTCAGATGTTCGCGTTACTCGCCCCGCCCGAAGGAAAGGGCGGCCGGCCACGAATGAATTGCAAGGGTGTCCTATAAAACTGCGGTTCTCAGTTTGCGGCCATGAGGAGGCACTCTGGTTATCAGGATTTCTAAGAACGTTGTCCCCATAGTCGAATACATTATTCGCGGTTCGTAATTATCTTTACAGTGTACTCCGGCTGGTTCGCACTTTAATCCAAGAGATTGGAGAAACATCGAAATCGTTGCTTCTTCAAAATAAAAATAAAAGAACCTTGACAAAACGGAGTTTTAGTAAAAGTAAAGTTTCGTCTTTCTTACGGTGTGTTTATGAATGAATTTTAACTCATCTCAATTTGAATTATGAAATTCGCTGAAGTAAAATCATCGTCCGCTCACGCTGGGCATTGGATTGTAAAGGGTTAATAAATTTGCACCTGATGGATTTATGCTTCGAACGTTTTACTCGATGGCGTGGATACTAAAAATCAAGGGTTGAGATTCGAAAGTATAGCATCGGAGGTTGACAACCATTCGGCGAGCCCTTCCATCCCTTCTTGGGGCCCTACAGTAATCCGAGCCGATAATACACTCTTAAAACGCCCTGCGTCTTCTATATTTTCATGGGGGGGCGCGCACGCGCCAGTCTCTCCGACTTCCTGCCATCCGCCACTCGCTTCCGCTATTTCACATTATGCTATATGCACGCATCCCCGTCTGCCAACGGGGTTGCCCCATAGGAAACGCATCTGCACACTCCTCCACATCCATGGGGGCAGTGTTGGCGAGGTCGAGACGTCGCTCGAGACAGATGCCGAATCCTTCGACCCCCGATCTTGCTTGCTGGATATAATTATTTGTGTCGAGTCCCTAAGAGATCTGATAAAAGAGTACAGTTTCGTAAATGAATCAATATCCATGTATTAATTAGGAACAGTCTCGATATTACTCTGAACAAGTGTTTTTAATTGAATCGATTGGCCTTGTTCGAAGGGCTCGGTACGATAACGTAAAGTACAAGCGAACAATTAATTAATTAGCGATCAATTTGAATAGTACAAGGTTTAAGAACGATTCTGTGCGCGAACTTATTGTATTTCGAACAAACTAACAGTTTGTGCGCTGCAAGATTTCTAATAATAAGTAAGGCGATCGGGTAATGCCTTCATTGATAATTCCCAAGTACATAATTGGAAGATGTGTAGATACGTAATTGCGATTGAAGTAAACAATTATAAAGGAATCCTCGAGGTGTTTGAACAGACGCGTGACAATCAGAGCATCGGCCGCAGGAAGTCGGTCTTACTGGGCTGCATCGAAGGATCAAAAGTAAAGTTCGACGTGGAGCCGGACAAACGGTTTCCGTTAGCTCTCGCGCACGGTCGTTACGCAAGAGGAACACCGGTCCGGATGAAAAGGATGTGCGAGAGGAAGCCGCGCGGCTACGCCGTCGTGAGCATACGTACATTTCCCATCCTTAGAAAGAGCCTGACTCCTGCCTCGCTTCCTACTCCTCCTCCCACGCCTCCTCTCGTGTCGTGCAATCGGAGAATGTTTTAACGCGACAACCGTAACAGATATTACGAAAACACGAAAGGAAGATTGAGCTTTATACTTTATTCCGACGTTTAAGCGATCCCGCAGTCTCGTGCCTCGACGCGAGTCAAACGAGGAGCGCATAATTGAAATGTTCAACGTGCACGGTTACTGTTTTACTTTCCGTCATCGAAAACCGGGGGCTGGAGACAGAGTTTAACCCTTTGTCCGTACAATTCTCACGGCTCCGTTTCATCTTGTCCGCGCCGATTTCGCCAGTTGCTTAGTATCGCCCGCTTCGCGAAACGTTTATGGGCTTACCAACACAGCGAACTGCTTACGAACGGATAATTATGTCAAATATAACTTCGAGGATTAAATATGTTCACAACTTCTCGTTCAAAGCGTTCTCCAATCGGCGATCCCGTTTTTCACTTGCAGCTTGATAAAACGGCAACAAAAAAAAATCGTATACATAAAAATCGAGATGATCGTTGGAAAGGAGAGGCTTCGGATTTCAAGTTCACGGTGATTTGAGTTATTAGAAAAATGTCTTGATGTCCGGAGAGATGTTTGAGTCTGTAAAGTTTTCAAACAGAAAAAGCCTATTTACTTTCTCACCTGTTAAAATGACGGAAAACATCTTCGAAAAAGATCGAACTGAGGGTTGAGAAAGTTGAGAGGCCTCACGCTTTGAAATGAGCCCAGATGGATTGTCGAACGATTATTTTCCACGAAGTTGTAACGGTTTATTGTCAGCAATTTTTGCCATTGCATTGCCGAGCCACGAATGCGAGGTCGAGCCACACTCGGCATAGGACCGCAAAGGGTTAAGGATCAATAGGCATCTTCCAAAGCGCGGCTGGCATCAGATCGAATAGGGTGAGAACGATGGTCGCGTGCTGATAGTCACAGTCAGGAGGGGCTGCGGCTGCCACCCCTCGATAATCATGGTCTAAAAATGCCTTCTCCCATAAACGTTGCCCCCGACGACTTCGTGCAACGATTCCCCTGTAACTTTTCAAGTTAACCTGTTGCCCGGCAAACCGGTGGTGCACGCAAAAAAACAGAGTGCAGCATTGACGAATGTACTAGGGCTGTTCAGCGAAACGGTGTACACGATTTTTTAAGCGCCTCTGATAATCGAGATGGGGAATGTCTGTAACAGAGGTTGCTCAGCATTAAATCAGTTACGAGATGTATGTATATATTCGAACTAAACAAATAGTGCCCCTTTCGATAAAAGATCGGCGTTCGTACCGTTAAAGGAAACAATCAGAGTGCGCATTACAAAGTAATGTATTCCACGCAGTCATATTCATTAGCGGATCCAGAGTCTCGGAAATCAGCGAAATCCAGCGCACGTATTTTACTCGTGTATTTACCAATGACGCTCGTATCGATTGTAAAAAAGGGGGAAACGATTACGTCCCGATTGCACCGTTTCCTTTTCATCCGTCGTGTCGGATAGTTCCATATCGATAACCATCGCCGTCGTTCGAGCATGCCAACCTTGAGGCACGTTCCAACGGCCTTGGGTACCGCGACGAAGAGCCCCAGTCGATCGCGCGTATTGATTTCGACGTGGCGACTCCTGACAAGCGTCCATCCGCAGTCGCTTTCGATCCCGTGTCCCATGCTGGATCTAATTTCCGGCCTTAACGTCGTTGCCGCGCGGATGCCGCGCTCGCCCCGGGACGCCGTCTCCGTCCAGAGTGGCTCGCAAATTGAGTTTCCTCGTGCTGGATGGATACAAGGACTCCCGAGACTGCAATGCGGTTTTCTGCGTGCGACGTTCACCGCGATAGCTTTTTCATTCCCCGCCGTTCCCCGATTTTATTCGTCCGTTTATCTCCGGAGATTCCCCACTGCCACTCGTTTTCCATTCGTCGCATTTTCTTTCGATTCGACGGGATTTTTGTATTCACTTGTTTATTTTAACGTATCGCATAGTAATCGGATGCTTGCGAAATAGCGTTTAATTGGTATGCTTGTTGCGCGTGGAAGGTTGGAAGGTTGAAAGTGGTTGATTCGATTTAAACGATAATATATCACACTCGAGGGAATTAGTCTTCTTCTGACAAATCGATGAAAGGAATTTCGGCTTAGAAGGCTGAAATGCTTTCGTTGTTAGGTCTACAGCCCGCATTGACGTCACTCGGAGGAGAGCAGCAGCGCATGCATAAAGCGGGGATAATTTAAATTTATTTACGAAAGGAGACGTCGTTATAAGGGTACCTGTATAGAGTATGACCCATTAAAATCTCGCTACTTCTTCTGCTTTAGAGACTAGTGTAGTTTATGACTGTCAAAGTTTTTCTCTAAAGATTCATAAGCAGCGAAATTTAATCATTTATCTCGTTACTCTTAGTAGAAATGAGAATTATGTTTGTGAGGACAATGAAACTGGAGAAAGAAAATTTTATTTCAAAAAGTTAGAAATTTACAAGGGATTTACATATTTCATTTATCCAGTTCGTTAAACTATCCTAGGAAGAATTTTGTAGTTATTGTACTGTTATAATTATCGTTCAGATCATCAGGTCATCTTCCAAAACTTTCACGCTCGTTGTCCAATTCCTCGTATCTGTTAATGTCATCATCGTTGCCCTGCCATGGGACCAGAAACGCATCTCGAGTCCCATGGAAACACGATATTTCTACCGTTGTACTTCGATCCTGTAATTCGAAATGGCGAACCAGGGCAAGCCTCTCTGATCGTCACGGTGAACAGCTCGACCGCTCGTTCCCTTTCCGATTCAAGTCAACTGCGAATTAATGTAATTATGAAAATGGTCTTGTTTGATCGAACTGATACTATCATCCTCGTGGTATATCGCGGACTAAAATACAGCAGCGGATCTCCTTTGAGTCGATTGTAGGATTATTTAAGGTATCCTTCAGTCTTTAGCCACTCTTCGTTTACTTTCATCGACAACTGATTTAGGTGCGCGAATGCTGAATAATTTATTGATAGCATTCCAAGGGGCTGCTCAGTATTTACCATACTTGTTAAGCTGCCAAGTATTCATTAATCAAATTCCCGAAAATGTTCTTCATCAAAAGAAAAATCAGGTTTCACAATTCCATGTCCTGTTCCACCAAGAAACTCCTCACTTGCGCTATCTCGGTGCACACTCTTCCCCATGCGATCTGCATTATTCATGATCACAAACGTTGCCATTTGGACCGTTTTCAACGCCGAATACCGGCCATGCATCACCCGCGATGCTCCTATAACTGACTTTATTTACATATTTCCGTATCACCGAGGCCGATCATAAGTTTCACGGTATCACCGTGCTCCAGTTTCCTCGGGAGCGAGACCTGTGGCTGATAGATCGTCGAAACGTGAATAACGAACAAGCATCCGTCATTGAGAAGCCGCGGGGCGGTAGAAAATCGGCGACTCGCGTCATCAATGCATCTTTCTTAACTGTGAATTACGTGCTTGAAACTATTGCACCGTCGCGTTACGTCCTGTTCTGTTTTATTAAATCGTAAATATCCCGATGCAATTTGGGGGGGAATTATTGGCAAATTTATATGGGAACTCTTTATTGCGCGACGACGATAATTGGTTTCATGTTTTCCGAGCAAAGATCTTACAAAAATTAGTTAAATGAATATAGCAGAGAGCTTCTCGTTGTTGGTGTGGATCTATAAATTCGAAGAGGAACAATGAAATTAAAGATAATGAGATACTATCATATATGTAATTCTTGTCGAGAATTATCAGCGCTCAACAGGATTCAAAAAATGAGATAGAAAAATGGATCAGTCTCTGAAAGAATTGGTCCAAAACTGAAAAGTACGCGTAATGTTATATTGTGTTATACTTTGTATTAAAAACAAGTGTACTAAACGCGCATCCCCCAACGCTGCGCAATCAATACTCGCTGATCAACGAAGCCTTCCTGTGTAAGAATTTCCCCCCTCGACCACGCCGTGTATCCGATGTTTCCGGCTGAGACTCGCGTTAATCCTGCGGGAGTCATCGACTCCGGCGAAAAATCCATACCGGAACGCGTGTCGGTTCGAGCCGAAAGCCCCATGGTCGGCGTGTCCGGCTCGAAAACGCTCTTCCTCTCGGTCTACGGGGCAGACGTGTGGGCCACGGGGAGAGGAAAAAAAAAAGAAAGAAGTAATCGCGTCTAGCAGGATCAATGCTCGTGCAGTCGGCGACCAGTTCGAATTTCCAACCCCGCGCGTCTCGAATCGGTGCGGCGGTGGCCCGAAGTCCACCCCTGCCTATCCGCGTTGGCGCACGGGGTGGCCCGGTGCGTCGCGGCCAGGTAAGGGGCAGCTGTCCACCAGGTGCCACTCACCCCTCCACGCGTAGCCGCTGTCGGCGGGGCGCGCGTGGGGATAGCGAGGCCGCGATTGGTCGGTGGCTCGCGCGCGGCTCGGCGATACTCTGCCGCTCGGCGGAGGAGAAGTCAGTCGTCCCCGGCCGTCCGAGGGGCACGCAAGCGCCTAGCAATCGCGTTTCTCGTCACGCGGTCCGCGGAAATCCCTTTAACCTCTCGTACCGTAGTCAAGTGTGTGTCGAGAGAAATACCCGTCTTTCTCTCTAATCTATTATATCCCACCTTAGCCGGTAACTGTCCCCCGTGACCGGAACACACAGTCGCCCGACTATCGTCGAACAGTGTGCTCGAATGTGCGATCAGTGAATCAGTCGGGGTGCTCCTCTCACCGCGATTCCGTTAGCAGTCCCGACCGGACTTCCCTGCCCGCCCACGGGATCTAACGGCTGCTCTCATCACCCCGAGAGCACCACGGCTACATTTATGGGGGCGTCGTGCGCGGTCAAGGGCAGCAAGAGCCACCCCTGTCACTGCTGCAGCCACCTCGCCAGTGTCGGCGCGAGCGTGCAACAGCAGCACCACCGCCATCACCATCATCACGAGACGCACCACGAGCACCAGCACCACCACCCCGCCGGGAAGCAACCCTCCGGCGAGCTGCAGCCGCAGAACAATAACGGTGACTGCAACATACTAGCACCGCTGCGCAGCAAGATGAAGGTGTTGAAGAAATTGAAACGCAAGATGGGTCTAGGTGAGCCACACCCCCACTTCTCTCTCTCACTCTCTCTCTCTCTCTTGTTTCTTGCATTTTCCTCATTTTCGATTCTCTTCCCTCTTTTCACCCGCGATCGCAATGTTCGCCAGCGTGCGGTTGCTAGGCGCCTCACGCGTGCTTTCAAAAGTTACGATCGAAAAGCTCGAAGATTCTTAACACGATCTTCGATGTTCGTTTTAAAAAAAACGATGTATTCTTCGAGAGCTTTGACTCGTCGGTTCTGGAGTATCTTTACCTATGCTGTTTTAACAATTCCGTGCGATCGCGGGAAATGCGTTAACTTTCGCTGAAACTTCTCATACATACTAGATATTATAATTCCTTGAATCAGGTTCTCGCAATAACGTCACGTAATTAACTCTTAACTGAAGAGCACATGTGCTCTTTTCAAATTCGAAGGATCCGCATCTGACGGCGACAGATCAATAAACTCAATCATACCTTCTTACAAATCTAAGCATTTCTTCAATCGACTTGCAAACATAATTTCTTCACCTTTCTGTCATCTCGCAATTGGCAAACTCTATCCCTGCCAGATTTGCCCAGCCTTTATACCGGAAGTTTGTCGAAGCTCGATCGCCCTTTTGAAACGATACCCAGGGACTTCGTACATCGTCCCAGCGTGAGCGACGTTGACGCGACTCGTGTCGCAAAGTCAAACACGTGAAATTAAGCTGCTGGTAATTTCCTTATGGAACCGGTCCGGGGCTCGTTCGTCCGGACACAAGGGGTTGCGCGCCCAGGGCTTTTGTCGCGTCGAACAAGAGCGCACCGACGTTGTAACAGCTCCCTGTACGCCTGGGCTCTCACGCGTCTAACGTTTCTGTGTATAGGCGCTTGCACCACTGTGCAAATGCGCCGTCCTGAAACGTTGCACCGAGGCTCGCGAGCGATCTTGCGCGAGGCTTTTTGGAAATTAACTTCGGACAGGGTCGGAGTACGGTAACGGGAGGCGAATAGAAGGAGGATGGAAATCGATCAGCGTATTTTCGATTGATACAGAGAACACGATTAATTAGAAGCTTTCGAGCAGTCTCGTTTGGGAATTTTTTGGAGGAAATCCGGCGCAACGGTAATTCCAGCGGTCTGGAAGTTCCTTGGAATCTTTGCCGAGCAGCATTTATTTGTAGATGCGAATCTACACGTGTTTGCTTATAGGCTTGAATCACCGCGAATTTGGGAATTCTGGTTATTTCAAGCAGGAAACCTCGGCAACTTTTTTTTTTGCTTCCCCGGCAGTTATGATAAGTTTATTGGACGAACGTGTAAATAAATAACCGTGGCCTGGTTTTTCGAATATAACAGAGTTCGTTAGTCGTCGGCTTCGGTCAAAGAAGCTTGCGATAATCTCGAGATAAAACGCAGTCCTCTGCAATGAGTTAGCGCGCACCTTGAGGCCGCTTTGTCGGTACCACGGTTGTCTTGTTATATTTTAAATATGTTTGCTGTTCATTTCGCGTGCCCGCGTTTCTCGCCGCATCTGGCCTCCTGCGAGTTCGCGTCGCAAATAGAGCGTCTTCGACGGGACATTTTTCAGAAATGTTTGGCCATTGTCAGAGGTCAACGGCGAAGCCGGGTATGGAATCGAAAGTTCGATAAGAATGCTCAATCCTCCGAGACAAATTAATTCGACCGTTAAATGATAGCGGCTGGAGGGTCGTTAGAAGGTAGCAAGGATCCGAGGAACTCGTGTACAGGATCGTTAGCGTGTACCCGCCGCTTCCTTTATTTTTAATCACCGTTTTCCCACGTAGCGTTCAAGTGAAAGGTTCCACCGAGATAAAATAAAATGGCATGCGACGACGCGGTCGACCGGCCACGCGAGCCTCTACGCTCTTGCATACACGTTTACTTAGGCCGAAGTAAAAAAAGCTCGATATCGCTTTATCACGCTCGCTCGCCGCGTGTCCTTTAACTTGAAAGCGGAGGATCGAACTCGGTCACCCGACGGGAGCACCGCTGTGGGAATACACTGTGTATATACCTCTGTTCCCGTCATCGTCCACTTTCGCTTCGTCCAATTTCAAGCGCCGCTTCAGGGACGGTCTTGTATTCACGGAGACATCGAAAGGGGTGAGACGCGGCGGAATATCATCGTCGACTAGCATCGAATAGAGCGAATCGAGTATTCTTAGAAACTTGCACCGTCCGCTGTTGCATCTCGAGGACGTTAAAGATTGTCGGCTATTTCCGGAAAATCCGATAACCTATATACTAACTGGCTGGAAATCAGACGAAGGATGCATTGTTTTTTTTTTTATAAATATTCTCCATGAATATCGGATGCGCTTGTCTTCTTTTATTGCACATTCGATAATTCGTATTCTTGCGATGAATTCATCCACTTCGATCGCTTTAAGTTCTGAATGAATTCTTGAATCCTTGAGTGCTTGAATATGAACCATTGAACCCTTGATCCCCTGAATACTTAAATCCTTGAATTACTGAATTCTTGAATCCCTGAACCCTTAAATGCTTGAATTACTGAATTCTTGAATCCCTGAACCCTTAAATGCTTGAATTACTGAATTCTTGAATCCCTGAACCCTTAAATGCTTGAATTACTGAATTCTTGAATCCCTGAACCCTTAAATGCTTGAATTACTGAATTCTTGAATCCCTGAACCTTTAAATGCTTGAATTACTGTATTTTTTAATCCCTGAACCCTTAAATGCTTGAATTACTGTATTCTTGAATCCCTGAACCCTTAAATACTTGAATTACTGTATTTTTGAATCCCTGAACCCTTAAATACTTGAATTACTGAATTCTTGAATCCGTGAACCCTTAAATGCTTGAATTACTGAATTCTTGAATCCCTGAACCCTTAAATGCTTGAATTACTGAATTCTTGAATCCCTGAACCCTTAAATACCTGAACCCTTAAATACTTGAATTACTGAATTCTTGAATCCGTGAACCCTTAAATACTTGAATTACTGAATTCTTGAATCCCTGAACCCTTAAATGCTTGAATTATTACCGACTTCTTGAATATTTCCACCCTTGAATCCTTGAACCCGTTGGACACTTGGATGGTGCTCTTGAATCCTTGAACAGAATTATCTTCCTCAGCAACCCCGATATTAATATTCCATTATCATCGTAGCAGAAGCAGGACTGCGCGACGCACAATGGAAGTAGGTCGTCGAAAGACGAGTCCTCCGGCTGGAGTCGTCATTTCCTCCGTTATTTTCCCCGCAGAACCTCCCACCCTGTACGGTCCCTCTGGTTTCCGTCGTTCTCCACCGAACAACGGCTAGATATCGCGCTCATCCGCGACTCTGTCACTGGGGCGGGCGGATTTGTATCGTCGCGGTTCCCGGTGACCGACTTCTCCCTCAATGGGTGATTTGCCAGCACGAGGGGAAACAAAAGCAAAGGGATTCGGGTTGGAGGCTCCGTCTCGTCCGCTCCCTGTCCGTTGCGACGTTTAATCTGAAATCTTTTCTGCGATCGATGACTGCCAGTTATTCTACGTACAGGAAACGAAGGACGTTCATGGCGGCGACTGTTTAATTATTAAGAGCGTTCATTCGCCTATAAGAAACTAGCAATTGTACATATTGCATTCGGAATAATTCAATCCTTGCCTTTATGTTTAAACATTTGAAGGCACAATTTCCTCTTGGAGAATTACAACCCTTTATACGCCCGAAGAGCACACAATTTGCCGAGCACATTCTTCCCCCCTGAAGCCTTTCCCATTCTCTCCTCCCCCCTCGTCAAGCGTTATAATTAAACAACTCTTCGGCTGGGCAAGCTCGCAGCCCTGCCTTTTCCTTCGAGAGTCACAATTAAACGGCTCTTCGACGCGACAAATGTCTCCGTGCCGTCGAAACGCCTCAAAGGAAGCGGAGCTCGTCTTTGCGACCGGAAAGAAAGCGACGTCCTTTGGCGTCGTTGTTCCAGTTATTTTCCGTGCCAGCTGTTAGCGCTTATCCGTCGCGCGTCTCCGTATCGTCGGGTTCCTCGTTGACCGACTTTTCCCTCAATGGACGGGATCCGCCAGCGCGGAGAGCCGGCCGCGAAAAATGAAAGGGATCCTTCATGCTCGTTCCCCTTTCTCGCTCGTCACCCTTCAACGTTTTCCCCGCGCGCCACCCCCGTTTCTCATCAGATATCTGTTGTTCCGTGGCCGCGCGCGACGAGCCTTTTTCTAAGAACTCCTCTCCCCCATTGTCGGCGACAGCTTTCGCCAAGTGGAAACTCTCCCCTGCCCGCACCGCCGCTGCCTCTTTTTTCCTCTCGCGCAACTTTTGTCTTCCGCCATCCAGCCGGATCTCTTCCACCCGTCCCCGTCCCACCCCTCGCAACCGCGTTGCGCCACCGAATCTTTCGCGAATTTCGAATGCAACAATGCGGGGACGCGGACAAAGGCCTCGCCGGAGTCTCTGGGTCGCGGCGGCCGATTATACACGAAAAATCTTCCAACCCCCACCGCCGTTCTCGCCGAGTCGCCGCGCACTGGATTCTCCTTTTGTTCGTCTCGTTGTTTCGAGTTTTCTGGGTCGCATCTAGGAGTCACCGAACGTGATCGTGTGCGGCTCCGTGTTACCTGAGGCGGTGGGGGGTGGTTAGCAGAGGGGTTGCATGGCTTCCGATTTTCTCGCGTCTCGTTTTACTTTCGTTTGGAAAGCAGACGTTGAACCGTTCACGATCGGTTGCGCAAGGATTGTGAAACGCGTTGCGTTACGTGTTGTACAATGAAGCTCTTCTTCAGCTCATTCACATTCCGCCGTAGATCGAAATCTAGAGCTGTTTCTACGATGATTCGTCAACATTTTAGTGTCCAGTGTTTCGCAACGCTGCTTTCGTAAGTTTCTTTTTATATAGAAATACGCACGGCACGGGGGATTTGTAGAAATTTTAATTAACCCCAAGAACGTACGATTTTTTACTTTTTATTAGTTAATACGATGTAGAGTAGTACAATTAAATGACCAAGCTGGAGTTTGACTAAAATATTTGTGGGGTTTTTTTATTTTAAGAGCGAACTCGAGATGTCCAAAGATTTTAACGATCCTCTGATTCACAACCGGGCCAAAGGCCGCGGCTGTTCCATATTTCACCTCTGTCTCTCCATGCACGCTCGCTCGCCTTTGCGTGTCAACGAGTTTTCCTTAATGGGGACTGCTGAAGAGACCAACGCTGCGTGCACGCGAGTCTTTTCGCGTTGGCCCTCCGCGGGAGGTCTTTGAACCGTGCTCCTCTCAACATTTCCCGTCGTCTCCGTATTATAAAACATTGCACCGCTTCGAGTCTTTCTATCAGAACGCGCGAGTCTCCAAACGTTGATACGTTCAAATTCCTCATATGCGAATAATATTGATAACCAAAGAAACAAGAAGAATCTTCAGGAAAGAAATGATAAATGCGCACCTTACTTCCACGGTGGAAATCGTCTCTCCCTCGCGCAGCTTTTACAACACCAATAAGCATTGCTCCGAAGAATAAAAGAGGGAGGAAACGTGCTGCGGGAAGGAAAATCCGGCCACCCCTCCGAGTCGTCTAGATTTGACGAGGTCGAGCGAGACTTCCCTTAGCACAAAGGGGACCCTCTTTCGTCCCACGCGCAGTAAACTTCGAAACGCAAGAAAAATATCTCCCCTCCCCCCGAAATTCCCGAAAATAACGCCAGGC
The DNA here is from genome assembly GCA_023838395.1 of Holcopasites calliopsidis. NCBI lineage: Eukaryota > Metazoa > Arthropoda > Insecta > Hymenoptera > Apidae > Holcopasites > Holcopasites calliopsidis. The sequence continues at coordinate 242,126 of JALHAQ010000001.1, forward strand.
CCATACGTCTCGCTCGGGTGACTTTAATGCCGGCGCAGGCGGTGTCTTGGAAAACTAGCTAACGCAGCATGATCATCTGACGGAATTCGCATTCGGCCCGATCTTTCTTCTGGGGCAGCAGCTGTGCCCGGTCAAGCAACCCCCTCGCAGCCATCCACCTTGGCCCCGCTGTTCGCGCACCTTCTCTCTTTCCCCTGGCTGTCGCGCGTGGGACAGAAAAGGAGGGCCGAACGGTCGCTCTCCTTTCCTCCCCCGGCACGAACAGCTGACGAGCCTTTAAATTTTCGGCCCCGGCTTTTTACCTGAGCCCTCCTCTCACGTTGCGAGCGACGGCGTCGCTTCCTCTCCCGAATCGCGCCGCACGGTCATTATCCGGACAATAAACCCGAGGGAACGGGCCGGCTTCGGTCCGCCTTCAACGGAGAGGAACCGTTCGCTACCGCGGTCCGGGGAAAATTGCGAATCGACGGGGGTGGACAATTCTCGATCGCTCGGGGATGAACAATGCCGCGGCCGGGGGTCGCTTGGAAGCAACCCTTTGGCGACTCGCGCTCCCGGATGATCCGGTTAATATTTGAGCGCAACACTTGAAATAATTCTACTTCGTTTCGCGTACCGATGTTTCATTATCACGCCATCGAAAATGAAGAGATTGAGCGTTCCGTTCCCATGAATTTGAATCGTAACGTTGCCAATTCGTCCCACGTCGGATAAATCATTCCCCCTTCACTCCACGATCGATCGGCCGATGTATACTAGTGTTCCAAAGAAAAAAGTGTCACGCAAGCTTTGGACGCTTTCTAAACGAGAGAACTTTTGCTTCAACCGCAGTCTCGATCTTCTAATCATCCGCGCTTGCGCAACTCGTATGAACGAAAGCTATAATTCGCCCCGATGTAATGACTCGCACTAAATCCAAAACGAAGAGAATGACTGGCAGGAAGATTTCAAAGTTCAAGCGACGAAAGTTGATCGAAGAGAGGGCCCAGGGATCTCCCGGGATACGCGTCGCGGGTTATTCCTCTGCCGTTTCTCGTCGCTTTCTGCCGCGTCCGCGGTTTTTCCTTCTCTTTTTGCCGCGGTGAATCACTCGCGGCCAGAGATTCTCAGTTGCGATCTCCTCGATGAGAACGAGCTTCTCAGCGCAGGTGGAGGAGACTGCAATGGTCCAGGGAAATTAAGATTCTTCCCTTATTTTCCCTTGGGACCCTTGCTCCGGTTAAACAATACGTTGAAAGTCCCCATCGATGCGACCGGTGCTAAACAATTTGCAAAGGGTTAAAGTGAAATAAAGACAGTTTCGCAAATATCCGGTGATCTATTAGTTGTACGAGAAAATCAATTATCATGAAATTTATAGCCAAGAACATTCTCTACAAAAGTGGATCTAACCGTCTCAATGTGCGATGGCTTAATTCGGTTCAACGTTCACGCAAAATCGGACGATATTATCTCGGGAACGATTACTCCTACAAGGAAGCTCGCGAAGCCTTTTTTGTAGAGAATTTCCTGCCCGATGAATTTCATGATACCGACTTTTCTCGTACGATTAATAGATTCTCGGACATTCACGAAAAACTTACTTTAACCCTTTGCGAATTGTTGTTAGCAGCGATGCGCGCAGCAGACACGCGTCTCGAGCCAGAGTCCTCTTCTGCTTCCTACAGAACAAGAAAAAGGCGCAGGGCAGTCGTGTTGTGACTCATGGTGCCGTTTAAGGCCGAACCCGGTGAGCTGTCGAGAGCTGGACTTCGTGACGAAATTCCTTACGGACAACGATCGATCGTTTCGTAATTCCTGTGCACACCGAGAGGAGGACCGCACAATAACCCGCCGCGTCGATCGTGTGCGTCTCGTCAGAGCCATACACATTCTTGCACAGTTATCGTTGCTCTTGCAAAACGCTTTTCTTTGGGTACAGAATTCATATTTGGATAGTCGGTATTTGGAATTTTATATATTCCGAGTGTACTTTGTAGTTTCAACTTTGTCCAATTAATTAATAGGTCTTATTTCCGTGAGAAATCGTAGCTTTCGCCCCGTTCCGCTCTTTATTTAATCAACACTTTTTACATCCCCGTGGTCTAATTGCAAGATTCATCCGGTACCATTGCATACAAGCTCGATCGAACGAGAATTGACTCCCATCGAGGGACGCGTAGGAAAAATGATGAAGCAATTGAAATCTGCGCCATCCCCTGAAAAACAATGATTCACTCGTCTCCACAAGCCCGTCGCGGATCACAGTCATCGCACGTCGCGGGGAACGGCTAAAGAATCTTTAGCCAGCGGCGAAAAAGAAAAGGATGAAGAGAAAAGGCGCAAAGCCAAGCGACTTCCTCGTGCAGGTCGATCACTGACCGTCCTCACTGACTGACCGGACGCGCGCTGGTGTGCGTTCACACCCGTCCACCCACTTTCCGCTCGGTTCGCGACGTCACGGCACCGCGAGTGGAACCCGTCTTTGTTCCCACAGGCGTCTCGCGAACCGGTTCTTACCCCGACGCCGTGTTCCGCGTGCTCCGCGTCAGCTGGCAGGACCGTTTAATCGCTCGGGATCGTTCTTATTTTTAGAGGATCCGCCCTTCCCTGGGCCCCGTTGTTCCTAGAACCGTCCATTCATGTCCGTGGAATTCCCTTCGAGCTTCCGCGCGACGGATTTAGATAAGGCGGACGGATCCCGCGTCCCTCCTTAAGATGGCTAATCGTTGGCTATCTCTTTGGCGGACTTAGGTCATCGGCAAGCATTAGAATCCCGCTTTTCCGCGTGAAATCTCCCTTTGTCTTTCACTGCGACCGTTCGCGCGAAGATTAGCCATGTGTACATTTTCGAACGTTGTTGTCAAGGAGTGCAAGGGATTTAGATTGAGGCGGACCTTGCGCGATACAGTTCAGAGGATTTCCCATAGGACCTTTTACCGTTCAGGTATTTCCCACTTTTCCAAGCTTCCTGTGTGTGCGCGAGTTGCACAGGAAACGGGGCTGAATCACGGGCCGGAAACTCGCGTCATCGGACCCGGCCCACCTGAACGGCTATCGGGAAAGAGGTTTTCACCAGCGGCCTATCAGGTTTTCCATGCTTTCTGATCACCCTTGTCCGATCCTCCGCGGTCAGGACTAACTTGTGTTTTGCGTCATTCGCAACGTTACATAAGTTACGCAACAAGTGCGAATGGAAACAAAATTGTCGCATTCAGGATCCTCGTGGACACGAACGAAAATCTGATCGAACAATAAGAAACGAATTATGCCGTATCCAGAGCAGTAAGCTGGAGCTCGCGGAAGCAAGGTGTGTGAACACCCCAGCCGCGGAGCACGTGTGCAGCTTCGAAGAGGTGCGCAAAACCGGAAGTCGCCGGCTGCTTTAATGACTGGCGCGCTACATTTACGAGTTAGCTCTGATGCACGCACGTGCTCGAGCCCCCGTGGAAATTCGTGAGTTCAACCAGACGAGACGCATCCACCCTGGAACACGCATTTTTCCACGCTCGTAATTCCGCGCATTACCATCTTGATCTTGATCGCCCGCATTTCCATCCTCTCGGTCCTCCGTTCACCCTCGCCGGTGGTCCGGCACTCCTAGTTAACTATTTCTCGCTTCCGGCAGCAGTAGGGGCTTTTATTTAAACGGGACGAGTTTTAGGTAGACTCGATTATAATTATTATTCTCGGAGTAAAATTCCGTGTATCAGATATCAAATGAAAATACATTCACCCTTAGTACTACTTTGCTCAGAGAAATATTTCTAATATACTTAGATTTCTGTGTTTCATAGAAATGTTTGAATCGCGTTTCGTTGAACAACGTTTATCATTAAAATTTGTTGCAAAGGCGATTCGTTTGCCCCTTCCATCGACCGGCCTCGCGAAAATACGATTTCCATCGTCGAAACCCGGTCGCCGGCTGACTTAAAGAGCAGAGCGTAGCTACGTTCGAACATCTGTCGTCGGTGGAAGTGCTTCCAGAAGGAACGAGGAGGAACGAGCCGGGAGAGCTTTCGTGGCAGTTCATTTGGTAACCATTAGTAGCCCCAGTTTCTCGATGGACTCTAGAGACGGAGGGTAAGAACGATCTTGTGCATCGACTCCTCCAGAAATGTATTTATTTCTCCAAGCACTCTCCTTCTCGAGGAACGGAAGTGACTTTCAACAGCTTTTATTAATTCGCCAGCTCTTCTATGAGAACGATGAAATAATACTGTAGCTTCAAAGGAATACTTTATTATATACTTGTTCTTGAATATTCTCCTTTTAAATTACATTTAGAGGAAACACTTGAACGCGGCAAATCGTAATCGTTGATATAAGCTGAGAAAGCGACAAAGCATATTTTGGATATGTTTAAGTAAACGAGATCAATCATAATCTTTAAGAAACACTGCCGAAAAGCGTTGTCCCTGCAAGCATCAAAGATTTCCGGAATGCTTTGCCACGATCACCGTCTGCAACAATGTAACGTGAAAGAAAAGCAGATTCATTTCCCATGAGGATCACAAAGGGCCGGGTCCATCGGATGGCGAGCTTTTCCTAACAATGCCACTTCCCTCGCGTCATCTTGAATCTCGTTGCCGGAGAGAACCCTCGTCTAGATTTATCGAGGCTCGCCTCTTTAAGGCTTCCTTTTTTTTCTCTCCATGGACGCTCTACTGCACCCGGGAGCATTCGCCGTGCTTTTAATGGAACAAACGTTGAGACACCGAGGCGAAGCCGTTTTTCGAGTCGAGAGTGTTCGTCTGGCAGCTTCTGGGCTTCTGCCTATCAATACCGCAATGCCTTTTCCGCTTGTTCCTCGATAAGCTCATAGTAACACGCGACTCCCCTCGAAACGCGGGACGAATTCTGCAACTTTTCAACGGACGAGAATGACGATAATTTCATTTCGATGAAACACGTGGATGCACGATCCTGTTTTTTACGCTGCTGAATAGGGAAGCTTCTTTTCACTTTACGAATGACTTTCTGGCAGCCAAGGATTTACTCTTGTAGAACATTTATTAAAATAATTGGAGTGTGAGCAGCCGATGATATAGCACCAATCGATACCGTATGACGCCGCTTTTTCCAATCACATTCAACAAGAGTTGTTTAATTAATCAATTTAATTACACTATCCCACCCAACTGTTTATCGACGCAGCTATTCTTAGTCTTCGTCTCATTGACATCGACGAGGCGGTTTCGTTTTATCACACGAAAGGAAAGCTTCGGCACTTGAAAATCTGCGAGGGATTATCCCGACAAAATTGACAAAAATTTGGTCTTTAAACTTGTACGCTCCAAAGCCGGGTTTACCCTTTCATCCCTTTTTCGCCTTATCGACGTTGCCAGGGGAGATGAATCATGTTTCGAAGTTAGTTACCGCGGGGATAGCGATCCTTTCAGCCCTCGCTTCTAGACTGACTTTTTTTAAGGGACGTCCCTTTCGAGCCCTTCGCATATTACTCCAGGGAGCGCGAAGCCGCGCTCTAGACTTTAATGGAACAAATGTTGCGAGGCCGCAAATCGAAATCGTCCGCGATGGGCAAACGGGAATTGAACGCTGTCGCTTTCTCTTTTTTTTTTACAGCTCGTCAATTCTCGATGGGCTTTTCTCGAGCGCTCCCGTTTCGTTTGTCCATCGTTTGTAGGAGTTGCTTGGATACGAGTAGATACAGATGGATCGCTGTCGAGCTCGTAATTAAGTTCACTGACAAAAGGACACACGTCGGTGTGCGATCGTTTCTTATTGATTCCCAGACCAATTCCCTCGCAGCACCTTTCTATTTGCTTTCGAGAATTAATTGGAATTCTCTTGTTTATTGGCTAGTTATTTCCTTGTGAACTTTTCGTTCTAATATTAGTGGAGAGGAGTAGGATCTGAATCTTGCAGGTGTTGTTATAAAGATATTATAGACACGCGAGTGGGTCTATTGTAATTGCACATGGTAGACGGCTACGATGAATTATTCATTTTATGAGATAATAAAAGCTTGGTGTGCATGCAGCGAGTCTAAGTACCTCGAGATTCATCGCGCGGTTTTCCATATCGTGCAGGAAAAGCGATGCTATCCGCGGTAGGCCTTTATACTTTCCGCGTGCGTGCCATTAGAAGCATTAGAAACGCCAAGAAATATTGCGAACCATAAAGTACACGAATATCCAAATTTTTTTCAGACAATAAAAACTATATTATCACTGACGGCAGAATTCAATTAAATCGACAATTCGTCGCATCAGTCACCATTTTACAAATCCAACATTTTCTTTTTACCTCAATCCCCATCGAGTACACCCGCCGCCCCCCTCCCCTAAATCATCAAAACTTTCTTGCCATCTCCAACGAAAACCCTCTCGAAACTCGGGCGTGCACCAATTAAAAGTTCTGCAACCGCGCGTCCATTCGAGTCCGCGACTGATCCAGCGTTTAATCGCCGGAAGTCGAGCGAATTCTTCTCGCCGGTTTCTTTTCGCGGCGACCACGCGCGCACTTGTCGCCCACCTCGCGACGGAACGACGAGCCTCGGCCCACGGCCAATCGACCGGATCTCGTGGCGCCTGAATCAACGGGGGGGAGCGGGGCCACGAGCGAATGATTTAATTGTCGACGTGTGTCAGGGTTCAAACGTCGGCGAACGTGTGGTGCTGCGGATCGGTGGCCGCGGACGCGCGTCCGTCGCCGCCCACTCGACACCCCCCCGGGGTCAAACGGCGCGTCAAACGTTATCGTTGCTAATCGCAGGAAGTTTTGCGGGAAACGGGTGTAATTGTGCCAATTAGCCGCTGCGTCGAGTCGAGAGAGTCCTCGTTGATTATTAATCGCGACGCGCGAATTGGCGACTTCTAACGGACGCGCTTCTTCGTGGCACGTAAAAGTTGGCTTTTTATTTAGCTCGCGCTCGGTTGCATGGGAGATTTGGGTTCGTTCTGAACGTCTGGACGTTGATTTAGCGGCAGCTACGAGTCGGCTGGGAAAATGCAGAACGCGAACGAAACGCACTGTTCGGAAATAACGGTCCCTCCGAGGCGGTCGTTTATTTTTACGCGCCCTAGCTGAGAAAAATGGAGCCAGGCGTTAAGACACGATCACACCCTGAACGGACAATAACGAGTCTCTGGTTCCTGAGAAGGAGCCAAGACTGTTTAGAGAATGACTCGGAAGCTACAAATTTTGCTGAGTCGACAATAAAGATGCAGCAATGACTGGACCGCTCATAGTTTCAAAAATCTATTCTATTTATATACAACATCAAGAATCCTGGCCGAGCGTTAAAAATCTTTTGAGTAAGGAAAAATTCGGGACTGTAATTCCTACAAATTCGTCGATTCCTCCAGACACATGATCGCTGTTCTACGAACAAATCGATCGAACTAATAATTACTTCAGATGTATTCTAGAACAATAAATAAAGTCGCCCGGTGTAATAATCTCGTGTGCAAGTTCAAAGTACGTCACGAGGAATATATAATGCGATATAGTCGGTTTGATAACGTATCTGTAGGATATTCTTTGCGGCGGCTGAGAACCCCGGTGAACCATTGACCCCCGCGTAAACCGAGAAAGTTCCCCGGCGAGCACACAGCAACGAGAGCAATAGACGTCGCGGATGAGTAGAAGACGTTAAGGCCGCACCGTCTTAATCCGCTCGTGCACACCGCTCGGCCTCCCTTCTGTCCTCCAATTAACCCAGCCGTTCCTCTCCACCAATCTGGAAAGCCGAGCGTCGGCGCGGACGTTGACGAGAACTGGACGCGATAAATATCAAGAAGCCGCTCGACATCGTTCGAGGGACGAGCGTTCCGTCGTCTTTCCGTTTGCCGTGATTAAATCATCCTTGTTAATCGACCGGCGAGCACTATGGAAATCAGGCTGCCACTCGTTTCGAGGAAACTCGTCCGATTCGCCGTTCCTTCTTCTTCTTCTTTGAGAACTTGTTAGCGTCTTGGGGTACCCGAGGATTGCTTACGATGTAAATGAAAGGATAATGTGATTAATGTATCAATTTGTAATTACACGTGGGGGCGCTTGAGGGTTGTACTTAATCACCTTTCTTTATTAATACTAGGCTTACGGAACGCGTCGATTTGACGCGTTTTAGATTTCACGTTTAAAGTTGTAGAAGTCATAAACGTTACTTTTAACCCTTTCGTTACTGGTGCCGACTGCAGTCGGCGCTCGCGCGACGGCCACTTTGACGTCTGATTACCCTAAATTGTATTTTTATTTATAATAATAGCAAAATTGTTAAATACGTAAATAACTGAATACTCATAAAATCTACTCATTTTCATGTTTTCATGTAATATGAAATAGTGTATATACAAGAGAATCCCAAAGCAGCATTGAAAGACGTAAGTGCGAACATCGAAGACTACTGACGTGCAATGTGCACAATTTGCAGCGCGGTGCCCCGTTTAGCGGTGTCACTCCAAGGGGAACGGACTGCCGTATCGAAAGGGTTAAGCAGCTTATATTAACTTTGATTGATGTAATAATATCTCCACACATCCTAGTTCGTTTCTCCCAGAGCTTTATAATTTCAGACACTTGTATACGATGATGCCTGCTTTTTCAACAATTCCCATGAATTAGGTAGACAAAAAGGGCCGTAAACCTAAATGGAGTATAATTTTGTATCTTGGAAGGGAGGTGTATGTAAGGGGTTGACAGGAGGATCGTGGTACCGTGATTTTTAAGTATCGATTGGTTTTTAACAAGATTTACTTTAGAACATTAAACGTTATTCCTGTTATCGTTTCTGCTGTCGTTCAATTAGTAAGTCACGTTTCATAATCGCAGGGATATTCAAATGGACACGGTATAAAATGTGAATGTCCAATATTACGGTTCGTTCTCTTTCATTTTATTTTTCGTGCATTTCGAAACAACGTCGAGTTACGCAGGTCGATTTATTAGGATCTTACGGGGGCTAAGCTTCACGGCCCATCTGCCATAATATCCCGAGGGAAGGGGATGTAGCTGGTTTCTCGAACGTGGCTTCCCCTCGTACGATCCCTTCTCTTCCTGCTTCCTTCCTGCGCGAGGACCTCTGGTCCGACAAAAAAATATCCGTGCTTACAGTCCGTGGGAATTCACATGCAAATCCTTCTCTGACGGGACGGTGCCTTTTCCTTTCTCGAAGCACGCGCGAAACCGGCCATCTGTTCGCAGGTATGGAAATTCGACTCGTCTCATCGTCCCTTGATAGGCTTCAATGAAATTTTACAACAGCCCGGCTCCACCATTCGCAATCTTTTGTTACACCTTAATATTCAGGATGTTGCCACGAAGTGTATCGCATTTCGCTAATAAATTACGGAGGCAGGTTCCAAAGAGGAAGCTTTTCCACTCAATAAAATGAGACGCAACTTTGGTGAAATCTCATTTTTTCATAAATAAACGAGAGAGAGCGAAGGGAGAGGTTTTATCGTCGAAATTGTGGCATGAAGTACTTCATCCCAATTTCTGGTCAATTTTCCGCTCCCTATCGCTCGTCGATCGGCCGACAAACGTTAATGGGAAAGTGCTCGAGATAAATCGACAGGACACTCTAAAAGCTATCGAAACTCTGCTTATCGATCCACCGGAAACGCTCCGCGCGCGTTTCACATCTTTCCAAAGTAATTTCCGCCTGGGCTGCAGCCCATTGGAAACTTCCAAGTGACACCTGGGAAAAGTAAATTTGTTCATCTTTTGAACGCTGCTACTCGACGATCATCCCCTAACTGTCGTACAAAACATTTCCACGATTACTCCTAAAATCTGAATTCATCTTAATCGCACTGTTAACAAGTAGCGCTTGAAATGTATATCTTTTGAGAAACGGAATCCCTTAAACTGTTGTACAAAACATTTCCGCGATTATTTCTAAAATCCGAATCATCCTCTTTACCTTAATCGCGCTCTTAAAACAATTCACACAAGTCCAATTCGCGTTCTTCCCCGAATTCTGCGGCGAAGGGAAATGCGGCCAAGACTTTCCCTTCCGCTTTCGTCAGGGTTAACCGGCCGTGTTCGCGCTGAATCGTCGACAGCAGCTCGCGAAGGCTCCGCGGTGCTTTTAGCGGCGTGTCTATAGAGCTTGCATATCGTTATCAACCCCCTGACAACAGCCGGTCTCGTGCCGGGCCGGGATCGATACAGCTTCTATTGCGATATCAACGCGCAAACCCCATGGCCGTGTGGACGACGGGGGTGGCGGTGGTTTTGCGCGACCACCCTCCCTTCCTTCGCCCTCCGTAAGCTGTGGAAAGTCTATAGAAATCGCGCCGCGCGACGGCTGAACGCGTTAATTCGACAAGCTCCCCTTTGCCCCCTCCGCTGGAATTACGCTTTAATCCTGAAAAATACATCGGGAATATATTTGGAATTCCTTAAGAGTGGGTGCAGCGCAGAAGCTGCCATTTTGATTCGGGGGTGGCGTAGCCTTTTGGCGATATTGGAATAATTTTAGGGGTTGCTCCTTGCTCGAGCTCTTGATTCTATTCAATCCTCACTGTTTTATTTCTATGTTCTTTCTACCTGAAACAGATTTTAAACTTTCCCAGTTTATTATTAGTTTTTTTAAATAAAATAGCTTTGGTCGTAGCTCAATGTAATTAGTCTATCGTTCATAAAATCTCAAGAATTATTCACGAGCTTCGAGATTATGTAATTTTTGTACTGCAAGGTGCAATATTCTTTTTTCTTTCACCATCGATTATTCCCTCCTTCGAGGATAAATGGAAGGGTGCCTGATCGCAGTCGCGGAACTAATGTCCCTATTAACGAAAACGAACGTCTGCTAGGGTTCCCGTTACCCTTAATCTGATCGTGTCTTATTATGCCCGGGACTATTAATACGATCAAGTATGCTAATGCCCCGTGAAAGTTATCGGTTCGTAAAGCGAGGAAATTCGCCTATTGCGTCGTTCCCTGCGAATTGCCGGGCCAATGAAACGCGGCTCATCTATCAACATTACTTTTCGTCTCCATCGGTGCATGAGAAATCAAGTCACAAAGAAAGTCCTGTAATCGAGAATCCATGGGATTCATTTAATTCGAAATAACAAATTTTAATATCAACTTATGCGTATTTCATTTCAGCTTTCAAATATTTGATTTCAGTTTATATACATTATTTCAACCTACATATCAGCGCGAGTAAGATTCAACTCTCTGGGAAAGTTCTGACTCGGATCGCTCGACATATGGCTGCCAGATATTTAGATTATAATTAATGGTTCGTGAGTAGCACGGAAATAGACCGAGATCTCCGAGTAGTGATTTTCGACTGTACAGCGACCGAATAATGTACAGATGCGGGCTCCAACTTAACGTGCCAGCCGAGGAGAGAAAATTAATGTCGCCTCCCTGGAACGAATCCTCTGTTTCATCGTTTCACATTAAAATAAAAATCATCCATTTCATTCGTCTGACAAGTTCGACAGTATCAAATTCCCGTTGTTTCGTAAGATTTTTCTAAACACCCACCCCGCGGAAAATCAAGGGAAAAAGCATCTCGGAAATTCCCCTCGGTAGACTCAGGTATATATATATACCCGCAGCACCCCTGAATGGTTATCGATCGCTTTTTCGGAAGGCTCTACGCGCGTATATACAGGGTGCAGGAATTTCGAAAGTCGCCGCACCATTGTGCCCGCCATTCATTCCCCCCGCTTTTTTTTTCCCCCGGTCACTCGTCCTCGAAGCAAGAGTCTACGCCAGTGGCGAAGGGGCCCGGTGCTCGCTTCCTGGGGCCAGGTGGTGCGCAACCGTTTGCCATCCCCGAAGCGCTGTGTTCCGCTCCTGCGGGCAGCTGCAGCTGCGGCGCGTACACGCTCCTCGCTCGCACACGATCCCTGTAATATACCCGCGCGCATGTACGTGTCTCTCTCCGCGATGCCGATCGTTATTGAAAAGTTTGAATTTGGGTCAGGAAAGTCTCGAATTTTTCAGCTCCTGCCATTCTCTCCCCTGAATGGTGGCATACCTGAATCTCTCGGAACAGGGGATGAGAGGTCTTCTAGATGTTCAGATTTCCTGGAACCGAGGCCCTCGTGGATTAAACTCGGATATTTACCTCGGTTTTGTTAGAAAAATGATATTGCAATTTTTCCATATTTCTCCAGGCTGGTCGAACATATTCGTGGAATTGTATTCCAGTAATTCAAATAGCACACACGAAAGCCATTCAATCTTATACGCATGATAGGTTTGTCTAATTTTCTTATCGATCATTTTTTTTTTGCGATAACCGCGCGCGTCCGACCCACGTTTCCGGCTCGTGCCAACGCATTCGCGCTTTTATCGTCGCGTCGCGGTTTTCTACGAAGTGGTCGATAAAGTTTCGTTATCAACAATATCTCTGTCAAGGTGCGAGCCCTCCTACAGCGTTCCTTTTCACCGCAAGCTTTCCGCTCCGAGACGTTTCGAGCGTCCCGCCTGCGCCCAGCGCTATGTACGCACGAATTGCTCCGCTCTATGCGCACACGTACATCCGCCACAAAGGCGTGCCTGTGCACGCACACAATCACGGGATGACAGCAGCCCAGGGAGTTGGGGCAACACACACACAAACACACACACAACGGACAGAGAGCAGATGGGGAGTAGTTTGCTTCTGCATCGAAAGCCAGTCGTTCTAGCGGCGCGGTTCAAGCTGCCCGCCTTTTCCCGGCTTCTCCGCGTCCGGATTCTTCTCCGCTCCTCGCCTCCTCCGCCCCCTCCGTCCGTCGTTTTATCAATTTCTCGTTACTCGATCGACGGAGCGCCCAGGTGTCGGGCATCGTTGGTCGCCTTACTTCCTTCCGTTTCCGGCGCAGCGCCATCCCCCACTCTTCGACGCGTCCTCGAGAGATCTCTCGAGCTGCGGCGGCGCGGTTTCGAAAAATCTCCATGCAAATTGGACGTCGCGAATAGCTTCGAAACGGGGACCAGTGCGAAGTAATCGAATTTCGTCCGCGTTTGCTCGCCGGAAGAATAGTACGCAGTGATTTACAAATATCGTCTCCCTGCTTTCTTGAAGTGCGTTTCGTCGAAGCCGAGTGAACAAATCAATATATCTGCATGTCTTTCGTTTAACGATAAACGCGTACACAAGTCGAACATCCTGTTGGGAGGAAACGCTACGGCTCGGGAAACGCTTAGAGATACTCGTCTTCCGTCGTCCCTTCCCGGGAGGCGTTTGAGGAAATTCTAAAAAAGAAAAAGGAGCGGTTCGGTTTTTCGTCCTCGAAGTTCCTACGCGCGGGCCTCTCTCGAATTTCAATTCAACGCCGAGCCCGCTAGGCCGTAGCTGTTCCCGATGGCACTGGCTTTGTCTTGTCAACGGCCGAGGAGACCATTAACCGTCAATAGGGCCACCAGGGTGGCGCGGCTGAGGCTCCTGGCCAATGCTTCTGGTAAGTACAGAAGTAAAGATCCGTTCGTTCCTTTTTTTTATTCCTCGGCGACGATCCCACACGCTGCGGGGTACGTTTACTGCGCCCCACGCGCGACGCCGCGCGAGGCACGCCGTTTATAAATACGTACATACATATACGTAACGAGATGTTACAGCGTGCTCCAATCGTTAACGCGATACGAACAATACTCGGTGTACTTTCTCCAATTAATTTGGTGATTGTAAATCAAACGAGATATGTACATGGCTGTGTCGTTCTATTAATGAGAAAATTGATACGTTGCAGGACACTTTGGATTATAACTGACGAAACTGTATAATTCGAAATTCATGTCGCGTCGCTTAAATTGCAATTATACAATTGCATTGCTAATTAATCATAGCTCGTCGCGGATTATCAATTACTCTCGTTACAGTTGTACAAGCGTAAATACGGTTATAGCGCCGTGAAAGGTTCGCACTGATAGCGATATCTTATCACAGGAACGTGGCTGTAATTATATCAGTAATCGATCCGCCGGCAAATCTACTTTCAATTAAGTCGTTCTATTAACGAAACATCCATCTACTTCACACGCTCAAGATCGAATAAAAGCACGGTCATTGTGTTGTACGAACTTCTACACAGCGACCACCGTTATCTGGCGTTGCACAAAGCTCCAAACCGACGCTCGCATTCAACTAGGTTTACCGTTCTTTCATCCAGCAGAATGAAAGGGCCAGTTTCGGTACACGCTCTCTCAGCCGAGCCGCATCGTAAGTCGCCGGAAGACATTGTTCTCGTGAATCTCTGCTTTCTTAGATCTCTCTGCGCCCCCCACCCCCCTTTTGGAAAAATTCTCGAGCTGCCCGACTATGGCGAACCACGTCCACGGTTTTTCTTTTTGTGTTTCCTCGAGACGGTTGATAGTCGTGACCATTTCTAGCCCAGGCGAATTCGGGACACCGTTGCGGAATAATCCCCTCGGACTAATCGCTCGTCGAACGATCATCGAGCACGGGACGATCACGCCCCGTTGACCGGGGCTATCGTTGGTGAAATTAGCGCACAAGGCACGACTCGTCGCGACAACAGGCGAGAGACACGCGTTCCTTTTGCCGCGCAAGGAAGTGGAATTTCATTAGAGGGTTCACGCTTCGTGAGTCATCGTTCGCAACGCGTCTCCAATTGTTCGCCCCGCGCGGGAATAATGGAGTATTGCGTTCGCACCGATAGGAAATCCTTTCATTGAAGAAAGAAACAGCACGATTTCGGGATGATGGAGTTTGCGTGACTTGAAGTTTGATCCCTGTTTCGAATTTTAAATAGTACAAGTCGCGCGGGTAAGAGAAAGTGGAAAGGCTCTCCGGTGGATAATTTTGGAGTAATAACGTCTGTTTGGTGTGATTAGGAAGAATGAGAAAGTTATGATTCAAGATTCGTTCTAGGATCGAATCATGAACGCTTTGATGATTCTGCGAGATAAACAGTTTCTTTAATAAAAAATATATTTACCATAATGCCATATTTAATCGAGTGCGTAGTTACGTGGAATCATCGAACCGATAAGCGACTAAAGCTAGGGCTTCGCAGTTCTTTTACTATGGATTATCGATTTCGCTGAAAGAATTTCCTGCGATAGCAAAGATATGGATGTTCTCTATGTAGACTTTTGCACTTGTTAGATAATAGACTCTTGCTGACTACACTTTGCGATCACCACCTATCGTCCAATGTTAATCTACCAGCTGATAAATTCATCAACACGTTCGCAGCAGCCCCAGATAATTGATTACTCGCACAGGTTAACAATAAGCTTGCTGAACACCTAAGATCCCCTAAACTCCTATCGGCGCAGGGGGTAGAGGCAATTTTCTCTACACCATAAATCCACTAATGAGCCCGAAAACGATCGTTGATCCCCTTGATCCCGATAACCGGAAAGAGAATCCCGTGTCATCGTTCGCCACCCATGTGCGCAAATTCCCCACGTGGACGGTCTCCGAGCGTCGTTAATCTCTCGGACGGACGGAGAAAGTGCCGGCTGTTATTCTCCTATCGTCGAAACGACGCACCCCCGCAACGTCTCCGCGAGCCGGGACGTGCGAAACGCGACAGATGCCAGGCATAGGGCGAACCGCCCCTACCGTTTAACTTCGTTAATCCGATTGTTCCTTGGCCGGTCGCGTTGAAAGCGTTCTTGCGATGGGAATATACACTTGTCGTCCTGGAGCGTTCCGTCCGCGGATTCCGAGGGGGTTAGTCCCCGGGGGCGCGGAGCCGTTGGAACACCTTTGTGCCGCAACATTTGCCACTGGCCACGAAGTAAACAGCGGCGGAACGTAAGGGTGGATTAAGCGCGGAACGGTTTTAGTTTTTAGGGACACAGGAATATCAGGGAATGGAATTGGTCTTTCGATGAACCTAATAATACGTTACTTGGAAAAATATGACTTATTATTTAAAGAATGGAATGCATTGAGGTACATTAGTAGAAATTGGAATTAGTTTAGATGTCTCTCTAATTGGCTGGCAATTCTCCGCGTAACATTCCTCGCGCTTGTAGATAATCCAGATAACCCTACGGATATTATTAAATTCCCGTACGGTTCTCCATAGCTTCTCTGCTCGTATTGTAGGTTCAAAGCTGCTTCCAAGAAGGAGGTAACAGAATCGCTCCTAAACGCCTTTCCCGGAAGGCAGCGTAAGACGCGACTCCGCTGTCCACGGAAACGATAGGAAAACGGGAAACGCTTGCGGTACAGCAACGGTGTTATCATCTTCACCGAATTATGATTCCCGCGGCCTCGATCGAGAGGATTCAGCAACCGAGCGTGCGAGGCAGTCCGTAATCTCGAACGGCGGTTTACTATTTCGGATCGCATCGATCGAAGGCGATCGCAGCGATTTTCCCGGCATTCCGCGCCGAGTTCGTCGACCTTGCGCGGTTCTAATCACTCGGATGCAGATTACATTCGCGTGCGGATGCTGGCTTAATACGCCGATTGTTTATGATCACCGGCCTCGCGTGCACGCGAGGGGCCGCTTCTCCGATTACTTTAATCGTACGTATCTTCCCAGACCCGTCTAAATACTTCTCACTCCCACCTGGCCGCTTCTTTCCCGCGGCGCGCTGCGCATCAGAACGAAGACGCTGCCTCACCGCGCGTCGAAGTCTCCGTTTCGCCGGCGACGATCGAAACTCGCGCTTCCGAGATTCCCAGAAATTCTGTTTTCGAACGCGGGCGAAGCTTCAAAGCTCCCGGTTTCTGGGATTTAAAACGCCCAAGCTTCGTGGCTAAAATTTACTAAGTCTTAGGGTTGATAAAACAAAACGTCCAATATTCGAGCACTTAAATTTGAATCCTCCATCCCGGAGTCTTAACAGTAGGTTCACGGAACGCGTCGATTTGACGCGTTTTAGATTTCACGTTCAAAGTTGTAGAAGACATGAACATTATTTTCAAGCAGCTTACATTCACTTTAATTGGTGTAATAATATTTATGCACATCCCATTTCATTTCTCCCTAGGACTTTATAATTTCAAACACTTGTAAATCATGTACTTACTTAACAAAAAACAATCTTATAAATAGGTATACAAAAAAAGTCCGTACACCTGGCGTTAATGAAACAGAAAAAAACGCTTCCCTAAGGGTTGAAGGCAGACTTCCTGCTCTACGAAGTGTCCCTCGTTCCCGTTCACCGGTCCCGCGTGTGCAACACGCGTTATTATTACCCGAGCACGCCGCGAGGCTCCCGCTCTCCCGCCTTACGTAACCCACATAGCCGTTTCGCGGCGGAGGAAAGGCGGTATCCCTCCCCGGTCCCGGGACAGGAGCAGCCTGGTAGAGATCCGCCGCGTGCGGGACGGAGAGGAGCGCGCTCACCTTTCGGGTGAGTCAGACAGTGGAACGGCCGTAGATCTCTCGCTAGGTGGAAAGGTACGTTCTATCGGAGGACTCTAAGTAGCTCGGCAAAGATCACGGCGTCGGGCGTGGGAACAAGGCCCCTCCTGGCTCTGCGCCGGCTCCTCTCTCGCGAACATTACTGGAACCTCCTCCGGTGTTTCGCAGCGACGCTTTAACAGTACTTCGGAGCGGCGGATTCGTGCGGGCCGCGACGCCCGCCTCGTTGATAGACGCCGTCGTCCACGAATGCATCCGTCCGTCCGATGCTTCTTTCCCGGTTTTCACCGCAGCCAGCCCGGTCGTCCGACCGGGCGCATCGTTGGCTGGCTTCGTTAATAGCTCCGCGGTTTCCTTGGCTGGGCAGATTGCAAGCCCTCGCGCATACTACCCGGAGCACGGACGAGATTGGTCGGATGGAAATGAGGGAGACCACTTTGAACATTTTCTTTAGAATAGTAGAAACAAATGCTTTTTTTTCTTTTAGAAAATATTGAATCTACTGAGCGATCTATTCAGTGGGCAGTTACCTATTAATCTTGAAACTATTTATACAATTTCCTTTTAATTACATTCGGCATTAGCTTTAGTAACATGTGCCCCTTTATGTAATAAAAACAAGTGCATCGCACAGAAGTGTCGCTTATCCAGCTACTCTTCTTATCGCACCAATTTTCTCGGCAGTCGACGTACGAGGGGCGCGTCGAAGCCACACACCAGGAAGCATCAATTGAACGCAATTCTCTATGAAGGAATTTTTTTCCGAGGGCCAATCCCAGGAATAGATACTTATTAGAATCAATGGAGGCTGATGACTCGGTCAAGGCTCCGTTTATTTACCTCGCGCAAAGGACATCTCGTTCACATCGCGTAGGCCGTATCGCATTGTTACATTGGCGCCCCGGCTCCATGTGCAACAAATTACTTTCACTTCGGCACGGTGATAATGGTAGGCGTTGCACCTAGAGCAACCTGGTATGTCTGGCTGAAATCGCTGTCGGGATGTCTGTACAATACAAATGGAATGCTCGAGCTCGTTTGTTTCTCTTAAAGGTGTTAGACGCACCGGGGATTATTATTGGAGGAAGTACTAGGATATTTATTAGCCCTCCGTGGGCCCGTGTAACTTCGGAGTCACATATCAACTCGACATCTGTGTTGTCTATTTTATTTAATATTTGTCTAATCATGCATTGTAGCAATTTGCAACAGCTGCAGATCTGTTATATCGCGATCAAAAGGTGCGTCGCATCCTATGGACCATCGTAAATTCGAGATACAGATCCCTTTTCTTCTTACTATTTTATTTAATATTTGTCTAATCATGCATTGCAGCAATTTGCAATAGCTGCAGATCTGTTACATCGCGATCAATAGGTGCGTCGCATCCTATGGACCCTCGTAAATTCGAAATACAGATCCCTTTTCTTCTTACTATTTTATTCAATATTTGTCTAATCATGCATTGCAGCAATCTGCGATAGCTGCAGATCTGTTATATCGCGATCAATAGGTGCGTCGCATCCTATGGACCCTCGTAAATTCGAAATACAGATCCCTTTTCTTCTTACTATTTTATTTAATATTTGTCTAATCATGCATCGCAGCAATTTGCAATAGCTGCAGATCTGTTATATCGCGATCAATAGGCGCGTCGCATCCTATGGACCATCGTGAATTCGAAATACAGATCCTTTTTCTTTTTCTTACAATAATCTATGCATAATGTTCTGAGGTGTGAAGAAAAATCGGCCCATAGAGGATTAATTATTTAAACGTTAACGTGTGCGCTCGTGTTCCGCGTGCGTTGTAAAGTATAATGTTGGGATCGACAGGTTACAGACTATGGCCAAGTGGCAAGCAGGTCTTTCAATACTCGGTCGCGATCGTTCAACGCTTGTCCCCCGTCGCGGTCGAAAACAGGTATCAAAGATTCGCGCTTGGAATCGTAATAAAGGCGTAGTCATTCGGTAGCTTCGAGCTCCCTCGATCGCAGGATAATTCCGATCGCACGCGCGAATGGTGTGTACGCGCGAAACGCAAGGATCCGCGAGTAAGGTACACTTCCGTGCGAATGTGTGTCACGGGTTTCCCACGAGATGTGCCGACGAGTGGCTGCATAGGCGCGGGCATAGACCAATTACCAGCGCGGATTCTCATTGACTCGCGATTCGCTCGATCCCGGCGGAACGCGTCAGCGATCGAAACGCGCGTTAACCGCGAATGACGTCTCGGCGGCTCGTGTATGCGCTTCGCGGAAAGTTATGACAGCAGAAACTATTTATAAGCTGGCGTCTAATTATTTTAGGATAGTGGGAAAGAAAGTATTTTAACAACTAAGCGCGAATATGTGAAACCAGTTTTATACTACCACCGGTTTAATCGTCGCCTGTTTTTGCTATTTTTAAGAGCTTCCATCAACTGTTTTTATATATTCTAAACACTCGTCGATGCTCGAGTTTCGCATAACATATTTCCCATACGATTACCCGAGTACTAAAATTGGCAAAGGGTTGATGAGTTCATTCGCAATGAAAGAGATTGGATTGCCAATAGGCGCCGGGTTATCGGTTATCGATATCAAGATCCCGTGCAAATAGATTCCCGGAACGGTTTCATTTATAGACAAATGGAACGGCCTCGTAACGAGTGGGACGGGTTCGACTGCGAGATACACCTTTCGTTTGTTTCATCGTGGAACGTTAATTACAGTCCGGTAAGTCAACAGATGGCCAGGGAGGATCTTTATTACGCTATCTTGTTCGCTTTCACCTGCCGAACGCTTTCTTTACCGTGAAATTAATTGAGTGACAGGTGACTCGTTGATCAGCCTTGTTCCGTTCTTTTATTTTAATTTTCCCTCCGGAAGTTGCTTCTTAACTTAATTCATTAATTCGATGCACCCTTGCTTCAAACAAGAGGATAACGAGGATAAAAAAGATGATTTTTTTTTTTTTACATAATTTTATATACGATCAAGACTTACCTTTGCACTGAATATTTTTTAATACGATTTATTAGTAATTGGTAATTTATTGGTAATTTCCGTTTTCTGTGAACCCTGCATACGATTGTCCAACTATTCCTCACTAATAAGCTAAGAATACTTTTCCCTTTGATCCCACCGAATATTGAATAATATTTCTCAAGCGGGAAGCTATCCTCCTGGCCACCGATTTCAATTCATCGGAGAATTACGCGTGTATCGGGGAATCTCGATTCGGCCCGGCCAGTCTGTGCCGACCGGTTCCAGACACCGAACACGCCACGAACGAAGAACGAGGAAAAATTGATCGGATTTCATCGCGATTGACGCACCGGAATCATCGTTCGTCACAGAGCTGCAATGTTAAATATGCAAATGCGTTTCGTGAGTCACGCAATTAATCTACCAAAAAGAAGAGTATAAGTGGGGGACAGAGCGCAATATGGAATTCATTGATATGGAAAAACAGATCTGACAAGCACAGTACGTGTGCGACGTGTGTTTATTAACGGTGTACACGTTTCCCTGTCGATCATCGAGATCGATGGGGTCGAGGTCCGGAGGGCAGATTCCCCATGATCGAAGATGACCCCGGACCGGGAGCACCTTCGCTGTGAGGTCAAGTGATCGACGATCCGTTTAAGAAATGAAAGCGAGCACCAGAAACTCTGCCGAATAGCATTCTCTTTTTTCATTACTACTGTTAATCAGTGTGATGGAATAATTCCTTTCGTTTCCGAACATTTCTGTCCAAGATTTATAACAATTCCAGCGAATTTTTGGCGTTTCGCGACAACACAATCCTTTAACAATTAATGTAACTTTCATAGAACGAATGCTTTCTATCATCAGAAGTATTCCAATCGACTTCCCGCCAAATAGCATTCTCTCCTTTTCTTATTACTATAGTTAATCACTGTGATGGAATTCCATTTGTTTCCGAACATTTCTGTCCAAGATTTAGAATAATTCCAGCGAATCTTTGGCGTTTCGCGACAACACAATCCTCTAACAATTAATGTAACTTTAATAGAACGAATACTTTCCATTGCCAGAAGTATTCCAATCGACTTCCCGTTCTGCTTCAAAAAAAATTATTCAATCTCATCGTGCGAGCAACAGTCGTTGCGTCGATTTCACGCGCGGAGATTCGTGGCGAACGGGAAACGGTCGCCGCGAGTCCTCGACGATCGTCCACGCCGCGGAGAGCGTCTCCTGGACGCGGTTACCTAGGCGCGCAGCCTTCGTCGCGATTTCACCGTGGGAAATGCGACGTGTACCGTTGCGCCCCGTCGATGTTCTCGTTCGTTGTCCCGCCAAACGAACCGTGATTCCATTTAGCCCTTGCGGTGATCGGTCGCTTCCTCGTGGGCGGGGGCGGTGCGCGATAATCGTCGGTGGGGCGCGCTGCTTTTCCTGCTTTCCCGAGGATTCGCTTGAGTAATGTGGGGTCGAGTGGGCGGAACGTGGATCCACCGGTGAAATCACGCAATTCGGGATAATAATAATAACAATGTAAAACACGATGAATAATGTGCATGATAATAATTGACTTTGCAGTTTCTTTTTCTTTTTAGAGATATATTAGGATGATTCCATTCGTGAAGAAACATTTGAAGGGATTTAAAAGTGTGGAGATAAAGCAGGGAATTTGATTTATTGGAAATGTTAATTGAAATGAAAGACTTGCGATATTGATAATTGCCATAGATAATATATAATACGTACCTGAGAAATGTTTCAGTGTGTAATATTCATGTATATTGCTAAAATTAATCAATCGAGAACTAAAAGAGGATAAATAGTGTATATGATAATAATTGACTTTGCAGTTTCTTTTTTTTTAGAGATATATTAGGATGATTCCATTGGTGAAGAAACATTTGAATGGATTTAAAAGTGTGGAGATAAAGCAGGGAATTTGATTTATTGGAAATGTTAATTGAAATGAAAGACTTGCGATATTGATAATTGCCATAGATAATATATAATACGTACCTGAGAAATGTTTCAGTGTGTAATATTCATGTATGTTGCTAAAATTAATCAATTGAGAAGTTCCTCGGTAGTAACGGTGCTCCGTTATCAGAAGCACGCGTAAATAGATAACGATCCGCGAAATTAAATGATCGTGAGATTGTATGAATGAATGAAACAATGCGTCCTTAATTAACCGGAAGCAAGTAACGCCAGTCGTTACAAGAAGTAAATCCAAGTTTCTCAGATGCACCGTACAGAAACGCGTCCCTGCCACTCTCTTTTTTTCTTTACCAAAATAAATTTGAACACTTATCGACACCACCGAAAAAGCGATCGCTCGACCGCGCACTGAAAAGCTGAACAATCCGCGGGACAAAGATTCAAAGGGATGCACGCGATCGTTTCCACCGCGAACGATTATCGAACGGAATTACCTTTGCATCGTGGAAAATTGCCTCATTACGATATAACGGTATCTCCCCCCAAAAAAGGCGAAAATTATTCGCGTTTGGCTGATGGATGAATTAGAAATTACAATCGGCCGGCCGACTGCTTTGTAATGCTCGGATCGTGAGAAACCGGCGTCGGCATGTTACTTTTGCCGGGGATCCATGGATCGTGACCGCCTCGGCTGATCGAGAACCGCGGTTTCGGTTCGTTAGCGGATTAATCACGGGTCAATCCCGCCGCCACTTTTTCTCGATTTCTCTTGATCGATTGACTCGTGTCGTTGGAGCTGTTGACACATGGACTATCAAATCGGATGCGAACCTGGAACGCTTTCAGTGAAAGAGTAAAATTCGATTTTGAGAATGAAGCGGGCGGCGTTAATCGCGGGAAACAGGAAACGCCGGAAGCCCGCAAAAGTCGAGGCGCGGCTCGCACGCTTCCCGTTGCCAGGCATTGTTAACGGTGCGCTTTTCGGCATCCGTCCGCTCGCGGTGAAAGCGTATCGGCCGATGCTCCTTGCGTCGTGGCCGCTTCCGCTCCTGGAGCGTGCGGTTTCCGGCGCGCGTACAATATCGACTGCGATAGGCACACGGCCGCCTCTCTGTGCCCCGCAATATCAGTCGGAACCGGGCTGCCGCTCGTGACGGTCGTGTTTTACACTCGTTCTGCGATTGTACAATCTTTATTCGTGACAACGTTTGACTTGCTTGCCTTTGTCTACGATTGTTCAGAGGCTCTGTTTTACCATTTGCGTTATTGCTATCCCGGAAGCTGCTCCTCTTGGGAACTTTGTGACGCTATTACTTAAAACAATCGTCGGGTGTTTCATTTTTTGTTTAATATCGTGCGATCGATAGGAATACTGTTGCTGATCTTCACTTGTTCAAAGGTCGCGTTCAATCATTATTTAATCCGCGTTGCTACTCGGTTCTTACCGTTACTTGTACCGCGAACAGCACAGATAGCGCAGTATCTTAAATTTCACACGCCGGACGTAATTGTGCTGATCGATTCTTATCAACTTCCTTCAGTGTTAAATTGTCGCGTGTCTCGTGACGAAAGTTTGACAAATATTTGAACCATCCTTGGGGAAATTAAACGAGCGTCCGATAACAATTTTATCCTCATTCGTATCGGATATTGAAATAAGTACACCGAAGCCAATGAATAATTTCGACGATAATTATCAGTGACGGAGGCTTCTTTTAAATATACAAAGAGAAGGTATCGTTATTTATCATCGAGTGATTTAAATATCGGAGCCAAGGGCGGATCGATCCTCGATCTCGCATGGATCATTGGGAATGGCTGCATTTCCAATCACCGGTCGGGAGTATCCTGCGCGCGGCCTGGGAACATCCTGCCAGAATTCCTGCATTCCGGATCGCCGGGTCGGAGTTATGAAATACCGAAGTGGAAACGCTCGAGCTGCCGCGAGAGGTGGTTTTGCATTTCAGTTTCTCGATCGAGTTCCATCCGTCCGTTCGCCGCGCCCCTCCGTTTGCGCTTTTGTTTCGTGCGAAACTATCGCCCCGAAGGAACTGGCAGTTTTTATTTCGTCGAATACTCGATGCGCGAGATAGATGAAGAGGGCCGAAGTTTTACTCGCCCGATGGTATCGTCGATCATCCACACGGCATATCGTTTGGGAAATCGCGTAATTTGATTTCAATCTTTTACCGCGGCTACTTCGCCGACCTGGACCCTCGGCTGGCGGCCCCTTTTTGTGTTCCCGGAATAATTAGAGTCGCGGGTCTATCCTTGAATCGAAATTCTACTCAATCTTGTCTTTTTTTTTTTGTCTCTCCTTTACGTTCTGTGTAAAGGTTAAACGAGTATTCGGCTGTTTTCTGGAGATAGATCAAATTGAATTCTGTTGGATTCCAGGCTCTCGCTTAAAATTCGCAGTAATGTGTTTGTCCGATAAAATCGGCTAGGTTGAATTGCAGACGATATTTAAACGTTCATTTCTTCTGTTTCATTGTTGCAGTACCGAGATCGTCCAGCGCAGGTACCAACAATCTGCCACCGTTGACGTTCCATCAAGTGCACGGTGAGAATATCAGACTCTGCAACGGGGGAACCATCGCCAGGCGATACGAGAGCTTCTGCAGGGGCATCACGTTCAGCGCACGGCCCGTTCGAGTCGGAGAGAAGGTGAATCACCGGATCAATTGTTGCTCGATCGTTTCTAAATCTCTAACGCGAATCTTCGAACGAACGTTACTTTATCTTCTCGTAACATTTTAACGGGAACGATTCGATCGCAATTTGAGGACAGTTCAGTAATGAATTACATCCAGTCCGATAATTAACCGGAAGCAAGTATCTCCGCATAAAACGAACGAATGATAAAAAGCCTATTGTCTCCTACGTTCGTGATTACGCGTCCCTTACGCCACGGAACACCATTCCCTGGCAACGCAAGCCGAACATTACAATCAGAGAACCTGTCCGTGTAACCAGCAAGCAGTCGAGGTCGGCGCAATTAATCGACGGATTTTTCCCCACGGTGGAAAACAGTCTTTCCCGCGTTCCTCAATCACCCGCCGGTAAATCGTATACGGCAGAGCGACGTTTAATTGTGAGAATCGGGTGACTGTCGGTTCCGCTCGACGGCTTTCAATCATTTGCATTTCGTCTATCGGGACTGACCCTGAAGCCGGACCTGTTTAAACGGTGTTACGTGGGTCGACGGCCGTCCGATGAATGATTCTACACAGATTTAACGAAACGATGGGGGCGCGATATGGTAATAAACGATTTCGTGTCCGTTAGAATTCGAGAGTTTCGATAAAAGGATATAAATTATCCCGAACTGCCCGCGTGGGTGCTCTTCAGGATTAATTTGTATCGCAAAAAACCAGAGAGGAGAGTGTTCTGCCTACGATTCGCTTCGTTTCACGACGATTCGATCTCCTAGGAAGCGCTTTTAACGCGTTTCGCGAGGGCAGAAAGAAATTACGATACTTTATTTACGGTTATACCCCGAAGCTAATTCTTTGTCACTCTCAACAATTCGTAAAGTTATAAAATGCTCCGTAACAACGTAACAAGTAGGGAAAAAACTACGTTTAACAAGAAGCTACATTCTCCGAGTCGCCGTCTAAATTGCCCGACTTTCCATTTTTCTTTTTCGATCATTTCCAATTGTTCGATTCGTCCGTTTTTTTCCCCCCCTCTTTGGCGTTAAAAATCGTAGAGCGTGAAGAACCAGTCCGCTTAGAGGACAAAGCCACCAGCCGGAGAGACGTCGGTCCTAGGAAAAGGAACATCGAGTCGACATTTCGTAACTGTTAACCGGTGTCTTTCGGATTTTTGTCACGCTCAGCCTCGTGACATAACGTGGCCGTAGTTGGTAGCGAAAAAGCGCCTCGTCGTCGGCCGTGTCGCGCGGGATCAAGTCTGCGATTAAGAAACGGCCGAATGTCTGATAAAACAGTTATTAGAAATATTTAATGGGCAATATCAAAACTTGTTGGGTTCGCTGTGGCCGATTAAAAGGATTCTCATCAGCAGTTTAGGTTAGGTTAGGTTAGGTTAGGTTGTTGGGAGTGAAATGCATTGAACTCGGGTAGCTGTGGCCGATTAAAAGGATCCTCATCGCCAGTTTAGCGTGGCATAGTGATCAGCAGAATGCTGATCGATCGTTCAAGCGCTTTATAAATTGAATCGCAAGTTCCAAACGCGCAAAGGATCATTAGATACGTGATGTTATTAATTGATTCGAGTAACGGTGCAATTAACTCTACCCCATCGTCATTCTGTTCCAGGTCTGCGTGAAATTCCTCGAGATCTCCGACAATTGGAGCGGCGTGATCCGCTTCGGATTCACCAGCAACGATCCGATCAACCTGCGAAACGGTCTGCCGAGGTACGCATGCCCGGACCTGACGAACAAGCCCGGCTACTGGGCGAAAGCCATGGCCGAGAGGTTCGCCGAGAGGGACACGGTGCTCTTCTACTACGTCACGTCCGCCGGCGACGTGCACTTCGGCGTGAACGGCGAGGAAAAGGGGCTGTTCTTCACCGGGGTCGAGACGCGCGGCCCGCTGTGGGCTATCATCGACGTGTACGGCAACAGCACCGCGATCGAGTTCGTCGATCCCAACAGGCAGCACTTCAACAACATCAGACGGGGCGCCGAGCATAGCAACGAGGACAACGCGCAGCACAGCAGGCACTCGGCCATGGACGACGCGAGCAACGCGAGCAGAGACGTCGAGAGGATCATGCCGTCCATGCAGAACATGTCGATCCATCATGAGCCCGACGTCGAGCTGCCCGGTCTAAGGTTTCAGCCCGCCGGTGTCATCTTCACGCCGTTGCCCTTCCACCCGTGAGTATTCGCCCCCGGACCGTGTGTTAAACTATGCTCCTCGCATGGTCCCGTTCGGATTAAGTTTGGAGCCCGTTGAGATCAACATGAGGCAGTATCTAGATTTCCCCGAACTACATTTAACCGATCTTCGGTGAGAACGGCTATCTCTAACGTGTTTCCTGTCCCCCCGATTTTCCAGGACCCGCGGCAGGAACATCCGGTTCAGCAACCAGCAGTGCGTGGCGACGCGAAACGACACGGAGTTCTGTAACGGCTACTCGTTCACGAGTCGGCCGCTGCTACTAGGCGAGCGTCTGGTCGTTCAAATCCTGGCCACGGAGCCGATGTACGTCGGCGCCTTAGCCCTGGGTCTGACCTCCTGCGACCCGGCACGCCTCACCGCCGAGGATCTGCCCGACGACAGCGATCTGCTGCTGGATCGCCCGGAGTACTGGGTAGTGTCCAAGGACGTGGCGTCCTGTCCACAGCCGGGCGACGAGATAGCCTTCACGGTTACTCATTTCGGCGAGGTGCAGATGAGCAAGAACGGCGGCCCGCCCAACGTCGTCATGCACGTGGACCAGAGCCTCCAATTGTGGGCGTTCTTCGACGTGTACGGTAGCACGCAGCGGGTCAGGATGCTGGCCGAGAGACCCACGTCCCCGCCTAGGCAGCGCCAGAGCAATCCCTCTCCCGCGACCATCGTGCAACAGCAGCAACAACAACAGCCGCAGCACTCGAACCACAGCAACGCAGCCACGGAATTGTCCAGATTCTCGGAGATGGTGCAGTTCAAGCCGGCCATCGGCGGAGGCACCGTGCTCGTGGTGAATCTTCCGCCGCAGACCGGCTACGTAGCGCCGTCCTCGTCCACGCCTAAACCGACCTACGCCTCAGCGGCGCACAGGGGCCAGCACGCGCACCCACCGGCGGCGACCACCGTGCCCGCCGCGTCCACGTCCCATCCCGCGTCGTCCAGACAGTCGTCGCCGCCCTTGACGGGCACCATGGCCAGCACGGGCTCCTCCACCTACGTGGAACCGGTCAACTACCAGAGCCTGGACGGCACCCTGACGTCGCAGGCGTCGTCCCATCTGCAGCAGTGGAGCGAGGGCCTGCAACCGACGCCCGGCCAGCCCAACGAATGCTCTGTCTGCTACGAGAGAAGCGTCGACAGCGTTCTGTACATGTGCGGCCACATGTGCATGTGTTATCCGTGCGCCATTCAACAGTGGTGCGGCAAGGGCGGCGGCCACTGCCCGCTCTGTCGAGCGACCATCAGGGACGTGATCCGCATCTACAGATCCTGAACGACGGCGCGGCAGTTACGCGCGAGGAACGCTCCCAGGGGCTGAGGTCCCGCGTTGCCCTGTCGACTTCCGACAGGTAGAACGCCGAGGTGTTTTCGGGTCGCACGCGGATACTGGCGACACTGCGCGTTGCTCCATTGAACACGGGCTCCGTTGCTGCCCGTGGAAAAGTTCATGGCCGGGACTCGATCTAGGGTACATCGAGGACGAAGCAGTCCTTTCGACGGACTTTTCTATGGAATTTTCACTCTCACTGCCGAATCGACGGGATCACGAGGATCATCGGCGGGATTCGCACGGTGCTGCTCGCGAATGGCGTTAAAGATTCAGCGTGCAATCGGTCCACGTGGTTGTTGGTCCTGCATGAAGATATCAACGCGGATCGAATCACCTGAACAGATCGTACACACGCGTGATCAAGACAGAAGAGAACGAGTGAACTAAAGAAGAGAGAATAACCTTTATCTTAGATATTTTCACAATCGACTATATATATATATACTATCGCTACCGTTATCATTACCGCTATACATACTGCTGCTACTATTCTGAGCCTTTAGTTATTACATTTTATTTGTACGACTAGTAATATTATCCAATGATTCTAACACGACAGTGGCGGTCGTTGTCGCGGCCACCATTCTTGCGCGAAAGTCCGGTCGATTTTCTATCGCTGCGGACAACACGGGTCTCAGCAAAGAGAGAGAAAGAGAGAGAGTTAGAGAGCGCCAGTTAGAATGGATCACGATCGAGAAGGTCGATCCGTTTATTTAACGATTCAACAAAGAATAAGCTCGTGTGATTTTTCTAGAGAAGCGAATTTTTAATTTGTTACAGATTATTAGTTTTACGTCGCTTTTAACGCCCTCCTGGGTTCTTTTTTTAAATGCGTTATTCGTTTCTTTTCCCTTTCTCCCTTCGTCTTCTAGTTTGCTCTCGCAGAGTCGGAACCGACGCGCCGTAACCGCGTCCCTTCCGCGTTTGTTACTTTCGACAATAAAACGCTTGTGCGCAGGCACGCCGAAACCTGTCTATATTTCGTAAGCATTTCGAGCAGCCGCCAAGTAACCGTCGGCGCGCGTGTAATAATCCGCCGCGAGTCACGAGCCGCGTGCGTATTACCAAAGAGACAAAGAAACGCGGCACGCACGATTCCTCCTCGTTCCGAACGAGCTCGCACGCGACTCTCAGCCTTAAAGGGACGACGATGCTTTTTGATACGTTTTAGGACTTGGCCGTTACAGTTCTCTAACCGAGTTCGCGCGCCCCTTAAACGCCGAACGCATGGAGAGGCGACGCGGTCGCTCGTTCATGGTATTGGCAATTCGCAATATCGAATCCGCCTCCTCGGTCGGATATTAAATCCGGCTAAAAAAAAGGTGATCGAGATTCCCGGTGCGTGAACATTGTGTTCCTTCGAGAGAGAAATTGAACAGTCCGACGGCGATTCTGGATAAACGAGAGTGGCTCTAAACGTTTGCGTATCTTGAAATCGAGCTTCCTTACTTTGTACAGCGAATACGTTTGCAAATTCGCTTTGGATATGGAAACAAAAGAACAAAAGGATGTCCCAAAGTAACGAAGGTCGATCAACGTTTCGGGATTCAATGTTTTAAGCCGTTTCTCGTGCCAGAACGAAACTGTCTCGAGGGACTGCAATTTCTGGATGACGATTCTAGTTAGAGATCGAGGCGACGTTCATCGTGGACGCGATCCGGCGAGACGCTAAGCATACGTTTATAACCGCAGACCTCCGTGTGTTGTATTCCTAATCTCATCGACGACAAAAGTACAAGCGAAGTTACTATACACTAGATTGCGTAGCGTTCTAAGGGACAATGTTTTTAGAGGCTTTTATCAGTGTTGACGACTAAAAGGGAATTATTTGAGGGACTCGCTGGCCAAGCGGACGTTACTTCGTCGAACCTCTCACTGATTGTAATCCTTCAGAGCTTTGTAACCGGCTCTGAACAGCGAATAATCAAGTCCTTCGATCCGCGACTCCCCTGGGCCATCGAGTTTCCTCATTTGTTATGGACTTGAAATCGATTTATAGAATCCCGTAGCGTCCCGCCCGACCGTCCCCGTCGTATTCGCCGCAGAATTCTTTGAACGAGCGCACCGCCTCTCCGACATTACTGTCGCGAACGGTGAACCGAAGCCCGCGACCGGCCGCGGAGCGACAAGGGTGAGCCTCGTTGCGCGGCCGGTCGAACGCAACGAGGATCGATCCACCCTCTCCATGCGCGCGCGAGAGATCGCCTTTATTTTTCATACCGAACGCGCCAAAGGGTGGGCCGCGTTTACGTCCTCCTATCCTAACGACGAGAGGCGAGCGTCCTCGAGGCCCGTGCCTTATTCCAGCGACGGTTTCGCCACTCCCGGGTCCGCCGGAGTCGCGTTTGCTCGCGCGAGAGAGCCTTCCTCTCATCGATCGCCGGCGTTCGAAACGGACATTCAATGAAGTGCGCTCGGTCTTGGGGGAAGATACCGGAACGCGCCTCGCAATCGCTTTTGGAAGTTTTACCTTGTGAGTTTGTGAACGAACGGTGGAAATCATTGTTACGAATGTTCGCCTCGATCGAAGCCTGGTAGATTTGATTATTCGTATCGTCCACCGGAATCTACCGAGTCGCCTATGAACGTCGAGATTATTTTAACACGTTTGTCGAACGTCTATCGAAGCACGACATTGCTGGCTACCAGCTGATATCGCACGCCAGAGCCCTTCCAAACTTTCCATTCGCCACGTTGCTTTTGTTAATCGCGAAAGCATCAGCGAGGAATTTATTGTTCGTACTGCGGGACACTCGTTCCTCATCCTCTGCGACGCGCACCCAAAAACTGTCCGGCGAAAGTAATTAGCATGGAGCGGCTCTTCCCCGGCAGACGAGTTGTCTGCGAATTATTCGTGTGGCGAGGGAATGCTCGCGGTAATGATATTTAAAAAGATTCGCTGGAGAAAGAGATAGAGAGAGAGAGAGAGAGAGAGAGAGAGAGAGAGAGAGAGAGAGAGAGAGAGAGAGGGACAGAGATACGGAAGGAAGAGAAGACCAGAGACATGGCAAAGATCTTCCACAAGGGATTGCGGTTCCCAGCCGTTCCCCAGGGATGCGAGAGCGAAGCGACAGGAGGGGAGGGATAAAGACGAGGAGAAGAAGAGCGTTGAGAGAGGATAATTGTGTCGTAGAACAACGGATGCGCAATAAAAGCAGTAGTGTCAAATCTCTAGTCCAGCGAGCGGCAGCTTTAACTCGCCTGCCAATCCAAAAAGAAAGAAAAGAAAAACGGTGGAGTTACGATCGACGACGCTGATATGTATGGAGTTACGGGTTAGAGAGAAAAACGTAGGGATAAAGGACAGGTGTTTGACAATGGTCGAGTGCGAGAGAGACAGGGAGGCAGAGAGATGTGTGAAAGCATGCGTGCGTGTGTTAACTCCTGTACGAGAGTGTGAGCAGAAATTTTATATAAAAGAGGATACAAAGTTTTAAAAGAGATTGCTAATTATCGCGGAGAAGTCAGAGAATCTTTTTTTTTTTTTTAATAGGATACTCTATTTAGGATCTAATAGTCGTAATCGCGTTTCGACTTCGATGAGACGTGTCAACGGCGACAAGTCATGTTTCCTCCGTGTTCAGTCCGTTCTTCCGGTCCCGCGTACCAGCCGTAAATGAACGATAAAGATATCAAGAGACGCCAAAATAATGATGGAACGATCCAAAATGCTATTTCGCGAACGCGGCGATCGCGGGCAAACGACAGTTTGTGAGGATCGAACGCGCGGACACTCTCGTTGATGTCACCGGGTCATTGTCGTCGTGTCAACATTTACTACCATTGTATACCGATGTATCGATCGATGTTTTTTACTTTTCGACATCGTTGGTGTGATCCTCATATCCCGTTACCCGAACCAACCTTCCGCGGTCTTTTAGTTTTTCTCAGCCTCGATTTTTACAGCGGACAAACTTTTATGTCAGTGAACGATTTTTTTAGAGGGGGGATGATTTCCTCTTTTTCGATTGTCACGCGAGGACACTCTTCTAAGGTCTTGTTTAATGTTAAGATTATTTTTATTACTATTATTATTATTATTGATATTAATATTATTATAATTATCATTAATATTATTATTGATCCTTCACGCATCGCTCGGCGAGATACGCACAAAAAAAATATAATTTTCGAGGCGTACGTTTATCAGGGATGGAGGCGACTCGAACGCGTCGAGCTCGCTTTCCATGTCGTCTTTGAACCGAGTGTGCCGTCTGTTATGTAGCAAGATTTTTCAGGGGAAGAATAGGACGGAAAGGATGTGTCACCCTATGTACCTCCCCGCGAGATTCGAAAGATGATTCTATGTGCGATAAGAGAGTGGTCTCTGTAATTAGAAAAGATGCCGATTACGAATTTATACATATGTAATATAATTCGTGTAGCCGCGTGCTGTCCTACACAATAAAAAGCCTGTAATACCTATACAAACAACTGGTGGTACATTCGTCCCATTGCCCCTATTGGATGACCGACCCTTGAATAATCAGTGTGAAGATCCACCGATACTGACCCTGGGTCATCGATAAGGCGCAAGGCCCACAGATCCTACCTTAGTTACGATAAACAACTATGAATAATACAACAGTCAACAGAACTAAGGGTCAGGAACTGTGTTGGTCAAGATGGCTCAGCAAGGGCTAAGGTCGGTGCCCCTCCATCCAAAACGACTCCCTCTGTATACATATATAAGTCCCACTGTATTTTTGATACACAGATTATAACCCTCTGAGAGAGTATAACTAGAATGAAAGGATCAGAGTTGCGGAGTCAGAGAGAGTCACAGAATTGGACAGTAGCACCCTGCAGCCGATACTATTGCTATCCGCTACGCTGCCCATTCGGATAAAGTCCTACGTTGTAACCGGGAATTGTTACACCCCTTTGCAACACCCCTTTATCTCGATGCACGAGAAGACGCCGATTGAGGGTCCATTTATCCGTCACCGTTCCGTGTCCGAGTGTTCAGAAGGCGACGTACTAATATAACATAACAAGAAACTATGCGATTCCACAAGAAACACAATCCTTTTTAGCTTTTGTTTAATCTTCGTGATATTAATTTTAACGGGCTCCTGAGACTTTTGCAATTAAAATGACACCAAACACGATGGAAATAGCTTCTTGCTATAATAGTACGGAATTGCAGCCAGAGCGCGCCCGAACCCGCGCACAGCACGCTTGTGTACAAATTGACCTCTTTATGCAACCCGCGGGCAGCGTAAAAGAATCGCTGCGCATATTGCGCCAATCACTACTGGCAATTAATAATTTAAACAGAGGAAAACTAGATCGTTAAGTACCACAACTGCACGGACTTTGAACCGCCGCAACTCCGAAGATACGAATTATTTTTTATCCGCTCGGGTCTCGTTGGAAGCGCGCTTTCTTCCCCTTTGAAATGGTTCGTCGTTGAACTCGATACGACTTCCGGTTCCCGAGATATCGCCGTTCAAAGAAACGGGTGATTTCCAATGTTTTCGTATCGCTGTCCCTCTCGCTCGCGCCGCGTCACTGACTCACTGACCGAGTTTCCCACGCAGGTGTCAACAGACGCCGAGTCAGCGAATTCTTTCCGACTCCAGGAAAAGCCGTAAACACAATGGCAGACGCAATTCCAGGAAAAAACGTGGGTCACGTCGCGATATTTAAATGCCTTCACTTTAAACGCTTGTATCTCGGAAACTAATTGAGATATCGGAGCGAATCAAACGGCAAATCGAAAGGTATACTCCTCGCTATCTGCTGACGTAGTTTACACGAACGGGGCACGAATAGCCTCTTGAAAAGGTCGCCTTCAAGAGGCAACAAGGAGCATTTTCCGTACACAAGGAATACAATTCTTTTAGTTTTGATCATGAAATGAATTTTAATGAAGTCCTGAGATTTTTGAAATTAAAATGACACCAAATGGACCTTTACTTTAAGATAATGAAACCACGGCGAAATTGAAAACGCTGAAAGCAATTTAGAACAGAAATCATTGAACATGTTCCAAATGAAATTTCGACAAAACGAATGGTATTTAATAGAACTTTCTCGTACATTGAAAATAAACATTGGGAGAGTACGGACAATCTATTTACTGTTGGAAATATTCAGTGAAGAATATATAAAAGAAAAACTTAATCTAAATTGATTCTTAGCAATTTAGCTGAGAACCCCTCTGTTGGATCCTCTTTCTGTATGTCGTCCAAACAACTCTGATTCTTTACAAAACTGGTTTATTCAGAATATGTGGTGTAGAATTTTACAATACTTGTTGACTAACTACTGACTACTTACTGACTAGTTAGTGACTTAGTGCTGACCAACTTCTTACCGACTGCTCTGTCCTAAGATGCAGTATTCATACAGGAAAGCTAGAGAGGTTGGAAAGTCCGAAAAAGGACTGCTAGGCTGTTGTGGAATTTATAAAATAGACTTTGCCCCGATGCCCCGACTTTCGCTAAAATACTTGCACCTTTAAACATCGACAGCTTTTCAACATTTTTATTTGCAAAAAATAAAAAAAATATTTGTACAAATGACTCATTTGCAGTCGATATCTGTGACGACAGAAAAATAGCTTATTTGTTGGGCGAGTACATTACACAAGGAAAGCGTTACAGAAATTTCCGCTACCCCCCAGCATAAGCATATTCTATGCTTAAAAAAGGAAACTAATAGCGGGGTCAAAAATGGGTACTAGATACATGTCCCAAAAAGGAAATGGGTGATCGAGGAGTCAGGAATTTACGGGGACCGTTTCGTCTATGTTCAGTTACGACCTTCGAAAGCTGAAGGCACGATCTTCTCTGTGGTCAGAATATAACTTTCCGAATAAACTCTTCTAATTGATATAGTCAAATAAAATAGGCAGCTCTATTTCTATAGCCTATTTCCAACATTTAGATGAATTAGATAGAAAGCAAAATTTTATTTACAAAATAAATGCGTATAAATACGTCTGTATATGTACATTACAAATATATATGTACTAAAAAAAAAAACAACAATGCACGAGATGGCTACAAAATAAACACGACGAAATTGTGTACAGCTTGTAGAAAATGAAACGAATCGTCCTTCTAAATCGTTTCCCGCGGTCAGTGCAAAGTTTGTCGCAGAAAAGGGCGGTCGTTCGAACGATCAGTTTTCGTCCTCGCCCTCGCCAGCGTCCGTCGAGTCCATGCCGACCTCCTCGTAGTCCTTCTCCAACGCGGCCAGATCTTCTCTGGCCTCGTTGAACTCGCTGTCGTCCATGCTTTCAGCCACGTACCTGTACGAGCAACGAAAAGACAGGGCAACAACCGAGGCTTGGCGATTGAAGTAAGAAGAGATAGATTCTAATGGGGTTCTACTAATCCCGTTTCCGCTCGAATATGTTCATTAAAGGACGACTCACCAGTGAACGAATGCACGTTTGCCGAACATCAGATCGAATTTCCTGTTCAATCTCGTCCACGCTTCTGCGATCGCGGTGGTGTTCGCGAGCATCGCCATTGCTCGTTGCACTTTGGCAAGGTCACCGCCGGGTACTACCGTCGGCGGTTGGTAATTAATGCCCACCTGAAATCCAGCAATTCATTCGTATTACTTGGCCCGTTGAAGAAGAGAACGCTTCGCTACCCGAGCTCTTTCCCCTCATGCGAAACATTTCGAATCGGACTCGACCATCTTGGCGCCAGGCATTTTACGGAGTACACGCGAAGAATGCCGCGGGCCGATTTGATATTCGAAAGACTGAAGAAATACAAAGTGAACCGAAGCATGGTGCGGTCTATACTATTGGCGAAGCGACATACGCCGATTTCGCTGAAATTTTGTACAATCACTCATTGGTTCAACCTGTTGACTTTGCCGTATTTCCTTGGTGCTATCCCTCTGACTCTAAGGGAGAAAACACCCCTTTTGTCCGAGTCACCATTCTCCTTTGTATACCGGTTAATTGGCAAGAGATAGAGAAGAATCTTTCAAACAAAAGCTTTACTGTTTTCGATGGACAACACACTCGTGGCAACAAACTTTCGGAAAAGTCACTTTTTCATAAAAAATCAATCTCTGCTCCCCCCAACTCGTTTTTGAGATTTCGGTTCTTTCATTGCAAGGCTAACTATTTTTCATTCTGAATTCAACGATAAATGATATCGTACAATTAACATAGATATTACAAGGTTAAAGAGCCGCTACGACCTTGCGCGGTTCAATGCCCGCGGTTATCGTTCTCGATAGATCCACAATTAATGCCGCGATTAAGGAAAGCGTGTTAGCTCACACATTATTTATTATATGTATACCTGAATCCATGCGTATGAAAGTAAAATGTACAAATGCGCCGTACGCGCGTATGTGCGTGTGCTACATAAAAGGCTATTTAATGCCTACAAATGTATCACCTACCAGTTCTAAAGTCTGCAGCCCTCGCCGATATTGTATCGCGGGCAGGGGAACAATGCGTGTGCATGTACGATATGCGCCGCGTGAAGATATAAAGTGCAGGGTGTTCTGCTACTGCTCAATATTTGAAGGTCTAATTGCTGAGGCGATTTCGAACAACTTGTTCCTTTGCCAAAACAGCGGTTAAAGCTTCGTTTTTGAATAATTAATGAATTACGCTGACCAATCAGAGCGCGTGTAGAGCGCGCGCTTAGCCAAGATGGCGTTCAAGGCTGCAAGGAGCGTATCACGATCTTCTCCCGGCTGAGCGCGCCCTCTACACGCGCTCTGATTGGTCAGCGTTTATTCGTTGATCATTCACAAACGAAGCTTTAACGACCGTTTTGGCAAAGGAAAAAGTTGTTCAAAATCGCCTCAGCAATCGCTATTTAAGATGTTCACATGCAGTAGAAGCACACCATGTGTGGTATATAGTATGATGGAATGAAACAACAACGGGCAGAGTTAAAGAAACACACGATGCTAACGACGAGAAAATGCGAAAACATACAAATCTAATCATTCACTACGTTTTACTTGGTGCCTGCAAATAGCGCTTATTTGTAACTAACAAAGGTAGACAGAGCATCGTATATAAGATCGAATGCATCGACGCGACGGTCAGGTTGGTTTCGAAGGAACAGGCAACAGTTCTCTTTGAGCAGTGCCAAAGTTTTGAAGACATGGTAGCTAAAATGCTTTCCTTAATCGCGGCATCAATTTTGGACCTATGAAGAACGATAACCGCGGGTATCGATCCGCGCAAGATCGTAGCGCCTCTTTAACCTTGTAATATCTATGTTAATTGTACAATTTCATACATCGTTGAATTCAGAACGTAAAATAGTTAGCTTTGCAATGAAATAATCGAAATTTCAAGAAAAGGTATGGGGGAGCGGAAATTGATTTTTTGTGAAGAAATGACTTTTCTGAAAGTTTGTTGCCACGAGTGTGTTGTCCATCGAAAACAGTAAAGCTTTTGTTTGAAAGATTCTTCTCTATCTGTTGTCAATTAACCGGTATACGTGTATAAAGGAGAAGGGTGACTCGTACAAAAGGGGTGTTTTCTCTCTTAAAGTCGAGAGATAGCACCAACGAAATACGGTAAAGTTAACAGGTTGAACCAATAAATAATTGTACAAAATTTCAGCGAAACCGGCGTATGTCACTTTGAGAACATTCCTTGTAAGTGTAAACGAATGCCGCTCGACACAGAGAAACAATGATCTGAACGTAAACCAGCGAGGTCCTTTAAACGAAGCTGAAAGTCCCGCAAATTTTCGCGCAAGGACGACGGGCCGATGGATCGGCCTAAAAGGGTTAAGGACGAGCACTTGGTTCACAGTTACGCAGATGAAATCGTGGATCATGTAATACGCTCTATCTTCCCGCGAAGGGAGTGTACCTTAAACCCAGTCGGGCACCAATCGACGAACTGTATCGCCCTCTTCGTCTTGATCGTCGCTATAGACGCGTTCACGTCCTTCGGCACCACGTCGCCCCTGTACAGCAAACAGCACGCCATGTATTTCCCCCGCTGCGGATTGCATTTGACCATCTGCATAGCTGGCTCGAAGCAAGCGGACGTCAGCTCCATGACGGTGAGCTGCTCGTGATAAGCCTTCTCGATGGAGACGATGGGCGCGTAGGTGGCCAACGGGAAATGGATCCTCGGATAGGGGACCAGATTCGTCTGGAACTCCGTCAGATCGACGTTCAACGCCCCGTCGAATCTGAGGGACGCGGTGATGGAGGAGACTATTTGCCCCAGCAGCCGGTTCAGGTTCGTGTACGTGGGCCGCTCGATGTCCAAGTTCCTTCTGCATATGTCGTAGATGGCTTCGTTGTCCACGAGAAACGCGCAGTCCGAGTGCTCCAGTGTCGTGTGCGTGGTGAGGATCGCGTTGTACGGCTCGACGACCGCCGTGGAGATCTGCGGCGACGGATAGATCGCGAACTCCAGCTTCGACTTCTTCCCGTAGTCCACGGACAGCCGTTCCATCAGCAGGCTGGTGAACCCCGACCCGGTCCCACCGCCGAACGCGTGGAAGATGAGGAAACCCTGTAGACCGGTGCACATGTCGGCTATCTTCCGGATCCTGTCTAGGACCAGGTCGATGATCTCCTTCCCTAGAGTGTAGTGGCCGCGTGCGTAGTTGTTAGCCGCGTCCTCCTTGCCGGAGATCAGCTGCTCGGGGTGGAACAGTTGGTGGTATGTTCCCGTTCGTACTTCGTCTAAATAGAAGGGACACCGGTTGCTCTCGATCCCTTTGCTCGTTCGGATATTTTCTATTCGTTATTTTATCGCTATATGTTATTATCGTATCGCAGCGAATCGCGCGATACTAAAGTGTAGAGAAATACTTAACATCCACGACAAAGAACTGCGCTCGAGTCGCCACCGCATTAAAGTATCCGCTGTAATGAACAGAGCTCTGCGACTCGTTATCTCAATTTGCCATCCGAATCGAGCCCACCTATGACTGTTGGTTCCAGATCCAAAAAGACCGCCCGCGGAACGTATTTCCCACCGCCGGTCTCGCTGAAGAAAGTTTGAAAGCCGTCGTCGGTGTTGCAGCTTTGCGGCGACAGCATGCCGTCCGGTTGTATCCCGTGCTCGAGACAGTACAATTCCCAACAGGCGTTCCCCATTTGGACGCCACCCTGGCCGATGTGGACCGACAGTACTTCACGCTGATAATTCGTTTCGTTAGTGTTTTTGGATAAAGGACATTTTTAGCGAAACGTTCTTCGACAGCTCGATTAATGTTTAACATCCGTAACATAATTTATTGCTGATATTAGTAGGAACCAATTATGATTGAACGTATACGTTAAAAGATGTGGCAGTCACTTATTGGAAGCTTCTATTCCACGTGCGTAATATATTCTTAACATGGTTAATTGAACGTCGAGATAAATATTGAAGTGTTATTTACCATTTTGGCGACTCGTTGAACAGAATTTGGCAGAAGGAACAGTGAGATGAAAAGTACGTTAATAGAATCAACGTCCAGATGCAACTGAATAAACGAAACATTCTGTTAAGGAATTTTGTTTCTGTTGCTTGGAGATGGTAATTGTAACGAGCTGCATATTCAGGGCTCCAATTGAAAATTGTATGCAGGTCGATATACGCAGTAGCTACGTCTGTTTTATTTCTTCCCTCTATCGGAAATTTGTATTAGAAAGAATTGTACGAAGTTAGTTATTCGTAAGTAGAGTCATTAGAGTTTCCATTTAAACTATTATCATTCATCCTCGAACCTTCGAACAGTCATTCTAAGCAACAATTTTAACGATTCAACTTGTTCTGTATATTTAATAGGCTTCGGGTTATCTAAACTTCGTTCGTGATATTGTTAGCTTATCGTGTGGGTCGTGGACAATTTATTTTAGGTAGTACATACCTCTGGATTTATACAAGACAATAATTTAAGTAGTCTAGGTGAACGGTATGGCCTGTTCGTTGCGTTATTAAGTGGTGTGGTCAATTTTGGTTAAAAATTGCTGATACTTAAATGACTTTATCTTCATGAAAAAGAATCTTCATGAACACCAATTCTTTAAGTTTAAGTAATTGTTTTTATTCTACTTACAGTAATACGTCTTGTAATAAAATTTATATAAGTATTTCTTGTAAGATACTATCAGGTATTGTAAATTACCTTATAAGAATTTTATACGTAATAGCCTTTAAGTTTACATTTATACTTTTATAATATGTACTTGTTCAAATAATTTAAATAAATTGACAATAAAACAAAATGATCAAGCCTCTTTACTTTAACTCCCGCCTACTCCTAAAAAGACCTATCCCAATTCATTAGACAAGAATTTCGTCGAAGTACTTTTAATGCATACTTCCGAAACGAGAAACTTGTAGCTAAATGTCCTCATAATTTTAAATCCGAAAAATTCCTAGAAATGACGTCACAATTCCAGGAATTGGCGAAATGAAAGACCTCCTCGCATATCATGTTTTCCTGATACAAATTGGCGATTTCGAGCAAGAGGGATTCCCTAAAAGCATGTTCTGGGAAATTCTTGGAAAATGACGTCACGTTCCAGGAATTGGTGAAATGAAAGACCTCCTCTCACATCATGTTCTCCTAATACAAATTGGCCATTTCGAGCAAAAGGGATTCCGTAAAATCCAGTTCTGGGAAATTCTTGGAAAATGACGTCACGTTCCAGGAATTGATGAAATGAGAGACCTCCTTGCATATTATGTTCTCCTGATACAAATTGGCGATTTCGAGCAAGAGGGATTCACTGAAAGCATGTTTTGGGAAATTCTTGGAAAATGACGTCACGTTCCCGGAATTGATGAAATGAGAGACCTCCTCGCATATCATGTTCTCCTGATACAAATTGGCGATTTCGAGCAAGAGGGATTCACTGAAAGCATGTTCTGGGAAATTCTTGGAAAGTGACGTCACGTTCCAGGAATTGATGAAATGAGAGACCTCCTTGCATATTATGTTCTCCTGATACAAAATCGTGGATTTCGGGCAGTCCCTTGGCTGAAAATCGCCAATTTGTATTAGGAGAACATAATACGCAAGGAGGTCTTCGATATCACCAATTCCGAGAATTCAACGTCATTTCCAAGAATTTCCCAGAACTGGATTTTACGGAATCCCTTTTGCTCGAAATGGCCAATTTGTATTAGGAGAACATGATGTGAGAGGAGGTCTTTCATTTCACCAATTCCTGGAACGTGACGTCATTTTCCAAGAATTTCCCAGAACATGCTTTTAGGGAATCCCTCTTGCTCGAAATCGCCAATTTGTATCAGGAGAACATGATGTGCGAGGAGGTCTTTCATTTCACCAATTCCTAGAACTGTGACGTCATTTCTTGGAATTTTCCAGAACATGATTTTGCGGAATCGCTTGTTAGCAACAAAGTTGCAAAACGGGATTTTAGGAAATTGAACTCGATTTTTGTTGGAACCAGTAGTATAAGTCAATCATAAGTAGTACGAGTAAATTGTCGAACATCAGCCACAACTCAAGTATGCTACACTTAATTTATACATAATAATAATATGGGCTAACTAGATGTCATTTTCCAGCACTTATTTCTAACTTAAATTATTAGGAATGGACGGGTGTTAAAAAAATGAAAGAAGATATATTCTTTTCGTGAAGATTTATTGAACAACTGCAATAATGTACAAATTACAAAAATGATAATGTTTAAATAAACTTAAAACGTGTTACGTTAATAAATAATAAATAAATTAATTAATTTACTATACATCCTATAATTAAATAATAATGAAAGTTACAATAATAATAATAGCATACATTTAAATATGCTACAAAAATGTTATAAAAACTAAAAGCTATTACTTGTTGACTATTCTTATAAGTTCATTTACAATACATCTTATAATTAAATAACAATGAAAATGACAATAATGATAAAAACATAGATCCAAGTATTCTAAAAGAAATGTTTTAGCAACTAACAACTATTACTTATGGATTATTCTTATAAATTAATTTACAATACGTCTTATAATTAAATAATGATGATAATTACAATAATGATAATAATATAGATTTAAATATGCTACGAAAATGTTTTAGAGACTATAAGCTATTACTTATATAGATTATTCTGTTCAATCAATTTACGATACATCCAATAATTAAATGATAAAAATTTACAATAATAATAATAGCATAGATTTACATATGCTACAAAAATGTTTTAGAAACTAAAAACTGTTGCTTATTGACTATTCTTATAAATTCATTTATAATACATCTTAAAGTTAACACTTATTGTATATATTTTTCAAACAAATATAAATATAATTTAATGCGACGACCCTATGCTGCTGTTACTCCATCATACTTAAGTATGTAGTATCAGTCCATAATATTGTGGGTCAAGGTATGACTGTACATTGATTTCTTAAGTAGGTAGGTGAAGGAATAAGAAACGCTATTGCGAAAAGAGCTAGAAACACTGTTCGAGGAGCTGAAAACGCTGCTCAGGGGGGCCAGAAACGTAGTTAGCAGGACCTGGAAACGTTGCTGCGGGAAACCAGAAACGCTGCTTGGGGGAGCCAGAAGTGCTGCTTAAAGGAGCAACTCCCTGTGCAGACCTGCAATAAACAATTATTAATTTATTATTCTCAAATGTACAACTTTAAATGAATGAAAGGAAGACCAAACAGCCGAGAACTGGTTGCGAATGGACACAATATCCAATGGGCGAAAGTTAATGTTTAAAAGCTATCTTTATAAATTGATTTACAATACATTTCGTAGTTTAAACTCGTACAAGTTTCACGATTAATAACTACAGAATTGTTGCAAGGAAAACCAGAATTTCTACAGTTGTTGTAATGAGGTATGTCCTCGCGAATAATCTAAAATGCAAAACAGAAAACATCGACATTTGGAAGAGTCAACAATTGTGGTTATGTAATTGTTAAAGAAAGTTTTCTAGATATAATACCCTTCCACTTTAATATTACATTACTTCTCACGTTTAGGAATTCACAGAGAACAAGCTCATGTAGATATTTTTAAAAGGCAAGCACTAAATTACCTGATTTTCGCACTAAGTTAAAACCTATTGCATCTCCTGCTTGGAGTCGGCTGAAACGTCAAAGTCAACATTTTGGGGACATCGCTCGCGAAGTGCCGAAATCGTGTGCGTTGCGCCATCTCGTGTTTGAAGTCGGCCAAGACGTTGAAATTCAACATTTTGGGGACATCGTTCGCGAAGTGCCGAAATCGTGTACGTGGCGCCATCTCGTGTTTGGAGTCGGCCAAGACGTTGAAACTCAACATTTTGGGGACATCGTTCGCGAGGTGCCGAAATCGTGTACGTGGCGCCATCTCGTGTTTGGAGTCGGCCGAAACGTCGAAACTCAACATTTTGGGGACATCGTTCGCGAAGTGCCGCGGCGCCAAGGACTGTACTATGGTTACATGCGCAATCAC
This sequence comes from Holcopasites calliopsidis, assembly GCA_023838395.1. Lineage (NCBI taxonomy): Eukaryota > Metazoa > Arthropoda > Insecta > Hymenoptera > Apidae > Holcopasites > Holcopasites calliopsidis. The sequence goes on from JALHAQ010000001.1 coordinate 285,868, forward strand.
AGATGGCAAAACTAGTTCCTTTTCACATTCTACTCCGTGCTTGCTCATGACAAAGTTATGTTTTTATAATCATATGTTAGGTTTCTATTCATTTAAAAAAATTAATATTAGCACTGCATGGAAACATAAAACAGCGGGTTCCTGACAGGGGGGGGGGGGGGAGCCATGTATTGTAGAATTATTACTAAAGGATTATAGCTAAACTCATCGCCCGATTCAAAAGCAGGAACGATACAAGATTGACTGCCTGCAGCATCGAATGAGCGCGTGGCTAATTAACAAAAATAAAAAACGGCTCACGTAATTGTATCGAGCGAATGCTAGGTTTCAGTAATGTTAGGAATTTTTATTTGGTCGAACTGCGGTTGAAACTCGAGCGGCTCTCATTCCAAGATGGATTTCAGTGGAATAGCGATGCGCGATCATTGGCATTAATGACTATAAGAACACTGAGACAAATCTCCTCCCTTTCTTGGATGTTGAATGCTTATTTTCAGCAGCTTTCGATGCATTCAAATGAATTTTAACTCGTCCGGACAAATTTTAAACGACTAGGATTTAAATACGAATCGTTTTGGCAGAGATGAGCCCGCATATATCATGAGTCATACGCAATAAATTGCGGTCTTACAGTGTTTATGAAATCTTTAACCGCCGGATGTAGCTTTAATCTTTGTTCGTCGTTGAAACGTGTAAATGGAACAATATATTATTGAAGCGTGTAATACGCATCTACGCGAGATTCGAATACCAATAAGGTGTACAATAATTTATTCGCCGCGGTACATACATTACCATTCAGAACACGTAAATTAAAGGCCTAGTTCAATAGCCGGTAATTTAACCTGTAATTTAATACACACATGCTATCATGAGATGAAAGAGATCACGAAATGATCGCAATTATTGACTACAACGAATTGCATGCATTCCTTGAACAAGCCCTTCGCGGAACTCTAAAACGAAAAGGTCTTAATTCAACTACTTCCGTCATTATTCATCCCATTCTCCTTCGATCCGTCCAAATAATTCTCCGCTCATAAAACTAAGAAACCGTTCTCGCTATCGCGAATGAAACATCGTGACTCGCGCGCGGTGCCAGCGAAATAGCAGCGTTAATCGCACCCAGGCATCGGCGGCGATAATGCTTAACCCGACAACGGGAGAATTAATCAAACCGCCCCTGATAAACACGGATAGTCGTCGTTCTCCGCCCGATCAGCGCGCCTCGATCGCTATCAGCCGCGAATCCCTCGACCCTCCCCCGCATAAATCCTAGACGCTTCACCCCACCCCGAAAGGACTCTGATTCAGGGGGAGCCGCGATATTCCCTACGGCGCGACGTTCCGATCAACGGCCGGCCGGAACGCAGGCGAGTCCCGAGCTAAGAGCGCAACAGCGTGGCGCCAAAGGATACCCGTGGGTCTCGCGGATGGGGTTAGCAACCTTGGCGTACGTACGGCGCGTTGCCGGCCAGGGGGTTCCCCCGCGCATCCATCATTGCTATCCAGCAATCAGTGGCGGGCAACATTATCGGTCAATTTACCGGTCGCCGTGACCGGTCTTCGCTAACGCGAAAAAGCGCGAGCCTCGTTACGTCGCTCGCGTGGAAATCGCTCGAACCGCCGGACGGTACGTACGCGACGTATCTTTCTATTATCCCCGTGATCGCCGCGATTACCCGCGTTACTCCCGGTGAAGCTTCTTTCGTCCGGGTGAACCGCGTTCATTCGTCTCTCGCGAACAGCACGGAGTCTTCAACGTTTCACGAACTGCATTCCTTTTGCCTTTCTCCCTTCAATTATCGCTGTTCTCTCTTTATTCAAATAAATCGTACTCCCTTTGGCCGACAGAGTCGCGCATAAGAGTGCGACAGAGATTCAGTTTAAGTTCGCGCTATAAACATATCGCTAAAGAGTTCGAGACCATTCTTTACATTCAATGTTGAATACTTCAGATTAACGAAACTTTGCTCGCGCGTACTTTTTAATCCATCCCCGCTGGAATTTCTCGATGCCGACAGTACATACGTCAATTACATTCCTCTCGGAGCGCGCGCACGTTCAAAGACCCGATGATACGGATCGTCGAGCCGATACGCGAGTCGCGCGTCTCCCGCGGCCGCTTTACTCTGTACGATCGAGTCGCGTCGCAAATTTCAAACGACACCGTGCGCCGATATTAATGCGTTTCGATGTCGGCGAGGGGTGGGGGGGGGGGGGGGGGGGCAAAAGAACAAGAAAAATGAAACGATCGGCCGCGTACATTATAATCTCGTATCAAGGTATCGCGCCGTTCGTTGGCCTCTCATAATAATCGGCAAGCGGGTTACATATAAATTACTATGCGCGCCCACGACCTACACTCGCGGGCAAGCTATAAGGCGTCGCGCCGTCTATGAGTTATAACCGCCGCGACGGTAATATCTAAGTAACGACTGCCGAAGTTATAACGCCCGGGGTGTACAGACGCAGAGAGGAGACGCGGCGCAGACCGCCGCCACGGCGCTTAATAATTCCGCTCGCGACGGATGCGAATCGAACGTAGGACACCGCGGCTCTCGTGGAACCACCTCCGGCCCCCGGTGTTTAAGCATCGCGTACGAAGCGGTTCATTGGACAGCCGGGACGGTAAGTCGACTCGCTTTTTCGGTTTCACTGCGAGCGTGCAAATGTTGCGTGCAACGTGGACGCGACGTTATTTCCATAGGCGTTCAACTCCCGTGGAAAGAACATCTACGGAGGACTAAAATTTCCCGAGTGAAATCGTCTCTAATAGCGTCGGTATACCGGGGGGGGATATTGTCAGCGCGTTCCGGCGGAATTGCTTTCTGATTGGTGAGATTGTTGAGAGTCGCGAAAGAGCTGAGAGAGTTTCAGCTCCGCGGACGTGAATATTACTTTGCTAATCGGTCACTTTTATCAAACGAAACGGCGAAGAAGCATCGCCACCCCAGTTCCCGGCTCGCCCTCGATCTTTCGAATGGCTGAAAAGAACCGAGGTCGGCTTACATTTTGTGGGCTCCGGTCCGGAGAGCAGCTCGGCTCGCTCGACTTTTACACATTCGGACCCGCGCTCGGGCATGAATCTCGCGACGCGCGTCTCTTTCGCGTTCCTCCGCTGGCAAGGCACGTGCGTTGCACGCGTGCACGCGCGAGAGGAGTCCTCTGCGGACACCGGCGAAGCCACGACAAACAGGGAATCTAAGGAAAGGCGGGCACCTCGAGAGGGGGGGCGGTGGATTCCACGTGGATTATCCAGTGCGGCAGAGCCCGTTATGCTCGCTACGTTAACGCGCCGCATAAGCGCGTACGCGTTAGTATGGTGTTCGCTATAAATAGATGCAGCAGACCGCAGAGGGATCTCAGCCTCCTGGTATCCTCCTCTTCTTCTACTTCTTCGTCTTCTTCTTCGACGAGCATCAGAATGCATTTGTGGTAGTCGCCGCGCTCCGCGCAGCCTGGCTCTGGTCGAGTTTCTGCAAAAGGGAAGTTACTTATTGTGGGGACAGAAGATCCTTCTGCGCGTTGAATACAGGTTGTACAGTTGCTAACAAGTACCGGCGCAAGACTTTCCCTCCGAAACTCGAATGATCAGTACCGTTGGATGACCGACCCCCGAATCGTCAGTGTGACGCGAAGGTCCACTGATACTGACCCTGATCAGAAGGTCCACAGATCCTACCTTAATGTTATGGGTCAAGGTATGACTGTACATTGATTTCTTAAATAGGGAGTCGAAGGAACCGGAAACGCTATTGCGAAAAGAGCTAGAAACACTGTTCGGGCAGCTGGAAACGCTGCTCAGGGGTGCCAGAAACGTAATTGGCAGGACCTGGAAACGTTGCCGCGGGAAGCCAGAAACGCTGCTTGGGGAAGCCAGAAATGCTGCTCAAAGGAGCAACTCCCTGTGCAGACCTGCAATAAACAATGATTAATTTGTTATTCTCAAATATACAACTTCGAATGAATGAAAGAAAGACCAAACGGCCGAGAACTGGTTGCGAACGGACGCGATATCCACTGGGCGAGAGTTAATGTTTAAAAGCTATCTTTATAAATTGATTTACAATACATTTCGTAGCTTAAACTCGTACAAGTTTCACGATTAATAACTGCAGAATTGTTGCAAGGAAAACCAGAATTTCTGCAGTTGTTGTAATGGGGTATGTCCTCGCGAATAATCTAAAATGCAAAACAGAAAACATCGACGCTTGGAAGAGTCAACAATTGTGGTTATGCAATTGTTAGAGAAAGTTTTCTAGATATAATATCCTTCCACTTTAATATTACATTACTTCTCACGTTTAGGAATATAGGTTGTACAGTTGCTAACAAGTACTAGCGCAAGACTTTCCCTCCGAAACTCGAATGATCAGTACCGTTGGATGACCGACCCCCGAATCATCAGTGTGACGCGAAGGTCCACTGATACTGAACCTGAGTCGTCGATAAGGTGCAAGGCCCACAGATCCTACCTTATGTTGTACATTCCTGACTCCTCGATCACCCATTTCCTCTTTGGGACATGTATCCAGTACCCATTTTTTGACCCCGCTATTAGTTTCCTTTTCCTTTTGTTTCCCGGACCTCCCCGTGGAAAGTCTATTTTCTAAATTCCACAACAGCCTAAGCAGTCCTTTTCCGGACTTTCCACCCTCTCTAGTTTCCCTGTATAAATACTGCATCTTAGGGCAGAGCAGTCGGTAGTTAGTCAACAACTATTGTACAATTGGACACCACATATGCTGAATAAACCAGTTTCGTGAAGAACCGGAATTGTTTGGACGATACTTAGTTACGATAAACAACTATGAATAAGACAACAGTCAACGGAACTAAGGGTGAGGATCTGTGTTGGTCGAGATGGCTCAGCAAGGGATAAGGTCGGTCCCCCTTCATTAAAAACGACTATATGTATATGTATATGATCCTCAGTTGATCTATTGATTTTCGTTGCGGCTGATTCGCGATATACCTATTCGCGAAAGTATTCGCGTTCACCGTAAGACGATCGGTTCGAGTAAATAATAACTTTCCGTGATGTGATATTTATTTATTAACCCTTCGCGCTCCGGAATGTTTGTCGATTTTGCCGCCAATAACTTGATATTCGTGGAACTTCTAGATGTATTAGAAAATATAGTACTAAAATATGAAAAATGTCGAGTCACACTCGGCAAAGGAGTGCAAAGGGTTAAGAGAAAGGTTTAGAGAAAGAGCGAAGGGTGGTAACACGGCCTCAGTTTTACATTTCATCCGAAATGCCGACGCATCGTCCGAATTCGGTGAAATTTTTACCCTGCCCCCGATATCTTTGTTACGAAGATGAAATAAATCCTTAACTATCCTATGGCAGAGCAAATGAATTGAAACATTTTAATGAATACCGGGGAAATGCGACGATTAGTTCGAATCACTTTTCCGCGAGGACTTTCGTGTCTGACCGTAGCTAATCAATATATCACAGTTGGCTCGCTTCATTTTCCAGCGACACCAGCCTCATTTTCCCCGTTAATCGATCCCGAGGATAGATCGTTCGCGGCGCCGACTTTTTCCCCTCTTCGCTACACTTCCCGGCGTTTAGCAAGCGTGCACGCATGCACGCGTTCCCGTCGATCGTAACGCGTTCTAAAGATCGAACGATAGAAACGGTTAGAGGCGTTCGCGCACGCCGAACGGCTGCCTACTATGAAATTATTAGCGCTGGCGCCAGTTACCTCGCCTCTCTCTCTCTTCGCATCTATCTATTCGCCGCCCGTCTCTCCTACCGTTTTCCCTCTTTTTCCCGTCACGCGGGTCGGAGAGAACGCCGTCGGCCTCGCCCTGCGCACCTCACCCACGCTTCTTTTTCGCCGCCGCGGACGGAGGACGGAATTCGAGTCGTTTCAGGAATCCCGCGACGGGGACGCGATGCATTTTTCTTCTCGCCCCGCGGAATTATTTATAGAGCTTCCCCAGAGGTTTCGGCGGCTCCGCCGAATCGCCGCACAGCGCGAAATCGAAGGGCGAAAGTCAAGAAGACTGCGAGGCGTTTCAATTTTCTTACAGCGTATAACATTTCTTTGTCCGTTAATTAAGGCGTGCCGAAGTTTCATGATAAACCCTTGCGAGGTTGTATAAAGTAGTGCCACCTGTGTGGTAAATAATTTCCGATATTGTTTACTAATAGAAACAATTTCGTTTGCGAAAAGTTGTGTACCTTTCCCAAATCCATGGTAGTGGAAAATTTATTAACACCTCCAATTAGAACTGTTTCTTAAACGTAGGAAAGTTCTCAATTCCTCTCGGTAGAGTACACTTCGACACTCTCTGTTCTCGGCTTAATTGCATTATTCCATTATGAACAAAAAACCGATTGAATCCCTTAATTGCACTCCGAATTATTTCTCAATCTTGCTGCCAATTATCTTCCTACTATTCTAAGTGTTTCATTTGACATTCACTTCAAAGGGCAGTTGCTTGACTTTTAAACAATTCTTTGTATCAATTATATTAAACACAGCCCTCAAACTTCGTTGCAATTCGCATTCGTAAACCGTTTAAATGTATTACAAAGTATAATACACATTTAAATTGCCAATTGAAAAATCTCGAGTGCACACTCGACGCAGGAGTGCAAAGGGTTAATAAAGCCTCGCCACGCCGATTACATAAACCGTGACTCTGATTTCGCTAGTCGACCCATATAACCGAATCACGACTTGCAGATTCACGTGCGTCGTTTCATTTCTTCTCTGTCACGGCTGTTCGATCGACGAGTACGCACGGATCATACATTGACATGCCTCTGTTCCCTTACATTAGAGAAAGTAGCCCAAGAAAAAATAAGCCAAACAAGAAAGGAGACAGTTTAACCGATTCTTTGTTCCCAAAGATCATTGTTCAAATGGTAATGGACGAATCTGTTCACTGAAAAAAGAAAAAAAGAAAAACTTCGCCGGAGCGGATATTGAAAGGGGTTCGTGGCCGTTGGCTCGTCGAAAGAGAAAACCAAAGTCCATCGTCCCGATCGCCGATTAATCGATCGCTGATCGCTACAAGCCACGCGGTTTCGTTAATTGCGCCGGTATTGTGTTTCTCGTAATTACTTTCACTGCGAGGGCATCGCTGCCGGGGACGAGGGAGACCCTCTTAATCCGACTCGCATTTCGCATGGCCGCGGGAGTGTATCTTGTTGCGAGCCGCTTTTTCGCAAGGAGAAAAACAGTCGATCCCGGACGATTCGGTGGGGGAGATTCGTGCCGAGGATTATAGCCGGGACGCGGGGCAATTAGGAAATTGACCGTGTTTCCGGCGGGGAAGGTGAAGTTCGTGGAAAGGTCGCTTCGGGACGGCGATTCGATTCCTTGGAATGTTATATTCAATCGCTCTCTTCTTTCCTTCGTTTTGAAACGCTTCCATTAATTAAGGGAGACTTTATGCGAGATTATTCAAGATTTTAATAGCTTTTAATACATTTTAAACGGATTAATAGAGTAGCAATTCTAAGTAGAATCAAGTATCAAGTATTACGTGTTGTCACAGTGATTTGTCTACAATTCTTTTTTATTAAATAGTGCTGTAGTAACTTTTAATCAGGCAACCATTCAGGACTTAATATTATTTTCTTGGACGATGGTATACTACTTAAAAGAGCTGATTATTCATTCTTCTTAGCAATGCAGCAATTGAATAAAGTCAACAAGATTTTCATTGAAGCTATAATAGAAATATAATGTCCTTAAATTAAGAGATCAAAGATGTATTATACAGGGTGTCCCAGAATCGGTGGTACAACCGAGGCGGGAGTGATTCTACATGAAGAAAACAAATCGAAAATAAGGAATAAAATTTTGTCATTTCCGTACACGGAACTATGGTTTAGATGGATGGATCCCGATACAGTCATATGTCACTTATAAGTAGTACTAATTAGTATCAAGATGATGTGCTGTATTATTCACTCCTGCCTATGCGTTTAGAGTGAATTTAAATGAAAATAAGACATGTAATTTAGTTACTGACTTATTTTATTAATGCAACAATTCTTGGAAACGCTGCCCATTGTGCTGCATACACAACTGTGCTCGCCGAATGAAACTCGTATGAACGCATTCTAATCTATTGAATGACAAATCAGTAATACAGCACATCATCTTGATACTAATGATATTAGTACTACTTGTAAGTAGACTGCGGATGTTTATGCAAGTGCATAGCTTCATAGAAAACAGGTAAAACAACGAAACCTGGATAGAAATACGTTTCGTAATCAGAGGTTTCTAAAAGAATATTTTTTATTTCGCACCCTTTGCATAATGCATATGTTTTGCATATCTATGTTTAGAAACATATGATAAGTAGTAAAATAGTGAATACGTAAATAGTAAGAACGTAGATAGTAAAATGAACTTAAACAGATTTGAATAAAGCTACATACATTTTATTCTCTATGTTAATAGGTAGTTCTGAGCTTTAAAGAAAAAGATGCTGCTGCCATTAAGACCGCGCAAGAATTGCTTCAACAAAACGAACCCCTGCAAAATTTATTGTTTGTAAAAGTTCGTTCATACACTTTGCCAGCTACGATTCAGAAATTGGAAACCGTAGGTTTACCATTAGATCGTTCAACAGAAATATATCTATGCAATGTATAGTTCAATTAGAAAACATCCCTGGTGATTGCGGAGAGAAACATAAAAGGAAAATAAGTGCTATGTGACAAAGAAATACAGGATTTATGGAACTCAGAAAAATGTCACGTATTTTTGAATTTGCAGAAGAGCCGATGCATATGCCGCATCGCTGCTTGAGCAAATTTAAATATGCACCGAAAACGTCGTTTGTAAAGCGGCCGTTTTCGGCGTTCGAATTTTATTTTTACCGATAAACGCCACCAACTAACGCCATCAAAAGAAAAAGTGCTTGCAGTTTACTGTGTTTCTAAAGATACTAATTCAGAATAACTGGAAAATGTTTGTTCGTACTTAATATTACGCTTAACACTTGATGCGTATATTTAATATTGCGCACATTTTTCGTACGTATGTGATATGCTTTTTGTCTACTTATTTGTGACAGTCTACTTATAAGTGACATATGACTTGCATCGGGATCCATCCATCTAAACCATAGTTACGTGTACGCGTACTCGCTGAATATTCAAAACCGATTTGCTCGAGAACGAAGCCTGAAGTGACAAAATTTTCTTCCTCATCCTCGATTTGTTTTTTCATGTAGAATCACCCCTACCTCGGTTGTACCACCGATGCTGGGACACCCTGTATATTACTATACTTTTCCGTAAAGTTTTACTAAAAGATTCTTCAAAATTTTGCATAGAGAAAGGGAAATGTCAGCGTTTCAATATCGATTCGCGGCTTGCAACACGCTCCTTCAGCCGTTGCGCCGAGTGGAACCGAAGTGGAACCTGCGCGATCGCCGCCGCGGCACCAGCGTTTTCATTAACAATTACCACAGCCCGTAATTACCACGGATCCGAGGTATCTGTTCCGTCGCGTGCACACACACACACACACACACACACACACACACGCACGCGTATTCGAGCGCGGAACGAATTAAACGGTTCGCCGTAGTGCGACGAAAGGAATCGTTCCAATAAACTCCGCGATCGCGAAACTTTCCACCGTTCCCGATCCCGGAGCCGAAGCACCGATCGCGGCATCGTCCCCCGTGGACATCGCATCGATCACTTCCGACCGATTAATTCGTCCCTCTAACCGGGACGTAGGCGATCGAATCGTGCCTCTCCGATATCTCAATGTGTCCGACACGGAATGTCGCGATAACGCATCGCTGCACGCGAAAAGTCGGGTCCCCTCGGCCCCCCCTTAAAAAATGACCGGCCGTATCTCGACCGTTCGCCGGTCCCGTTTTTTTTTTTTTATCGGCGAGGAATTTCTCGTAGCGGCGAAGAATCCTTCTGGGTATCGAGGGGGATGATGGACGGAACGAGTATATACGCGTGCGGTTTCACTCGGGAGAGAAGTCCGCGATTCCTCGTCGAGACGGGACTCCTTGGATCAGTGAAAGTTCGAATTGATCGATCACGGGAATATCGGGCGAAGGTGTCGTTCTGCGGAGGAAATTTGTGTCGTGGGAACAAAAGAAAGAGAGAATCGGTTAGACGCGTCTCGGGAGATATTGTAATGATAACAGTTTTCGGTAAGGATGCTGACAGTTCATTGAGAAGAGTTGTTTCGTATTTGCTTGATTTGTTAGATCGAATGCGGAAACAGTTAAACGTTATTCGAGTACCAAATAGCAACCGAAGCTATTTATATGTCTGTTTCGCAATCTTTTGCCCTTAATGCTGTTTAAGTACAGCGATATATTTACTAATGAAATAAGATATCGTAAATTGGACAAGAATCTATGGTACGCTCTTGTAATAAAACGATAGTAGAAATGATGGTATAATTAACAACGCTATCGGCAAAGCTGAGCATTCCATTTCAAACACAATATCAATGTCTTTTTACGAGGAACAGTCTTTGTAAGAAGAAACGATCGACAGGCGTCTGTAGACGCAGCGACAGTTTAATGGAAAAGGGGACAAGTCCGGACGAATGCAAAGAAAAACAGAAACACTCGAGTGTCATATTTCAGCGTCGCGTATAATATTGATCTAGACTACTGGCGTCGCGTCGAACGGCCGGCAAGCGACGTGGAAAAAAAATCAGCGGACCGACGTCGATTGCGTAAAGACGGATTTGCTACAGAGACCGGGCGGTCGCCTTTGACGACGAACGTTATTAATGCGATTGCGTTCTCGTAATTACCGCTCCCGTCCCTGTCGACCTCGGTTTATCGACGCTTTCGAAATTGCGGGGAGAAAAAAAAATGACGTATGAATACCAGGCGATTTCAATAAGACGGTTATAATTATTGTATCATTAATTGCGCTTAATTTAATAACACCGTTCGGATTGCGCGCTCTTGCTTCACCTTTGTCTTCTACACCACGATACCCGTTTATTTCGTGATTTATGGTCGAATGTTTTACGCGGCGCGCTGGGACTAAATGTCAGCAATGTGTCTCTTGTTGCTAATCCCGAGCGATGAACACTGCATTTAACGACGCGTGCTTTTCATTTGCGTTAATTATAACTAGATATTAATATGATTTTTTTTTTCTATATAGCGAAAGCGAAATGTCTACTGCGAATGTTCAGCAGTGTATCGTACTGGAAAGTAACTACTGATCGCTTTAATTAACGAGAAGTCGGGCTTTTGTATTTACTTTATCAAACATTGCACGTTCCACGGTGAATGATGCGAAGAATTTTGAACGAGGTACAATAATTAAAAGAAATAGTTTCATTTACAAGAATATACGATTTAGTAATTCGTTATTTCATTGGTAAGCAATAAAATGTTGCATACAGGTGTCCTATTAGACAAAGCGCTGCATTGCATTCCAATTAATTTGGAAATCGTTAAGTCGAACGTCGTTCGAAACATTTCGTTCTCGGTGATTGTCCGAAACGGATCTAACTTCTAATGAAATTAGTAACGAGCTAATTCCAGCGATTCGATTCATAAAATCCAACGAACGATCGTTCCGCGGTAAAAAGTTTCTCGCCTCTCGACCGGGTAACATTTTCAATCATCCGATTCGCATTTCCTGTAGCAGCCGTGCCGTGTAATCCGTTAATTTACATTACCGAACGAGGGGAATCTTGTTTCACGGCTGTACGACGCGGGTTCGCCGGGTAATTGTTAATTGCGCAACGCGTCGTCTATCATCGGCTAATGATACATCCAGTGGCGCGGCGTTATTACATTTCGGATGGGCTAATCGCTAATAAGAATTTATGGGCTTCGTGCACGAGCCTGGCAGAATGTGAAAGTCCCCGGCGACGAGGGTGCGCGAGGCGCTTACGCTCACCGGCGACACTCGCGAATAAATCCTGTTAAATCGAGGGAAAGTTCTGCCCCCGTACAGCGAACAGTTCGGAGAACGGAATGCTCTTTGTCGTTCGTTGAATTCGAAGTAGAGACGAATTTGTCGATGATTCGTTTCGAGAGCCGTGAGGATGAAGCGATGGCATCCAATTCTTTTTTTACTGGATTCTTACTATGAATTAAAATGCTAAGTATTATGCATGTTATATGAACCTCTTTTATCGTGAATGAAGCCAGTTAATGTTAAAGCAATCAAGTTCTGAAATTGTTTTCCGTAATACTGTTCTAATTAAGGGATTCTACTTAGCTGTGTGTTAATCCCTCGCGTTTAGTTCAACGGAGATGGAAGCTCGATGTTACACTGATTTCCCAAAATGATAAGACCGAAAATGTTGGATTGTGGCTGTCGATAGCAACATTAGTTCGTAATACAAAAATGAATTTAGTTATAGATCAGAAATACGAGTATTGCGAGAATAAGGTAACAGAAATATACAACCGACTCTCCGTCGTACCCTTACATTCTTTCTGTTCACTCTGCGTACGGTTTTCAAAGCACAAAGACATCCTTCAGAGCCGATTAATAAAAGATAGTTAGTTAAAAGAATAGTATTAATTATTTCTTTGAAAAGCATAATCCAATAGAAAATGCGCAGGTCGTATATACGGGTGAATATATTTTACAAAGATTGTACAGAAAGGAAAGAAACGGTTCGGTGAACAAATTGAAGCTCGGAGTTTGCCAGTTTTACACGATACGTTGGAGTTCGTTATTCTTCGATTACTAAAGTGCTAATGAACTTATTTCTGCATTTTTTTTTAATTTGGTCTCGATGGGATAGAGTGAAGGGGAATTTTTGAGGATTTGAAAATTAGTGGAAGGAAACTATGAGCGTTAATTGGTAATGAGCGACCAGGAAGGAGCCAGGGGGCGTGTAGCCAAATGTCTAGTGGAAGGGGCGAACTTAGGGGGTTGTCGGGCTCGGATTATTCCCGACCCTCGGGTAAGCGGGTGGTATCGGCCTCACCCTCGAAAAATGTGGCTGCCCCTTTTAAGGTCTGCAGCTGGTTGACTAGATACAATGTTTTTACGATTGCTGGGACCCAACACTGTGATAGTTAAATTAATCCAAAGGTAACTACGTATGTAGACAATCAATTTCATTGTAACAACAGGAAGGCCTCACTACCCACTGCGAAATACGGCCAATTGAAATGATAGCAAAGAAACATTTCAGGAGAGAAACGTCCAATTATCATTGCTCAAATCGGCCGTGCCTAATTAGTAAGAAGGAACCGTCCCATGATTTTCGGCCGACAAATCGCTCAGGGCAAGGATCGTAGACGCGCTAATACGATAGCGGCGACAAAACGAATCGAGCTACCGATAAATCAAGAAGCAGCGGCCGGAAGGACGAGGCGTCTCATTACATCCTCACGAGTCTGCATCTTAATCCATTAACTCCTCCCGTCCAACGAAGAGGGGCAAGGAAAGAGGGAAGAGAGATATACGACGCAGGATGAAAAAAAAAAGGGAACGCGACGAGCAGCGACACGACATCGTCTTCGAGAAAGCTTATCTCCTAACACTGTGCCGAAATTCCGCGATTTGCCTGTAGCTCGACACAGGCGAACCGGCTGCCTCTGAATTATATTAATTTCCAGCGTGCCTATCAGAGTCGGCGGCCTGCGAGAAAACGGTCAGGCGAAGCGTGTCGCGTCGGGGCCAGTGGATTCATTAATAATCGCTGCACCCGCGCATAGCGTACGGGTAGAACGAGTTTGAAAAAAAAAGATGGGGAAAAAGGGAACCGTTTAAGGCACTGTTTAATTTGCTGATGCGCGGTAGTTTGGTGTGAAATGTTCGAGAATTCTTTAAAATAGACTGTCGATAATATTTATTCCTACATTTATTCTATCACACTTCAATTCCTGTATATTATTCTCTATTATAATAGCTGGTTCATATTTAATTACTAACAACACTTGTTAATACAATATCTACTTTATTAACGAATCAATATACTGCACTGTTTAATATTTCTATTCGCCAGCACTGTGGCCTGTCTAAATTTCCTTTCATTTGAATTTTTAACTAAACACACACCGTCAACGATGTACGACATAAAACGAAACGTTTACAGCACGAGCTGAATAGAGGAACTGTCCATTCGGGGAATCCTCGGTGCGTCGGCAGACTTTTCGCTGCGTCCAGAAGAGACCGGTGATAAGTTGCAAATTGTAATTTGAATCGGCCGTGAGAGGAATCGTCCTCCTACTGGCCGGACGATGAGATCCTGTTCTCCTTTCGTGGACGTGATCGAGTTAAAGCTGCCACACCGTCGCTTCGATGCGATTCGACTGCGAAGTCAACGATCGAGGCGCGACTCCTTTCTTTTTCTACACGCGATTAATTAAATCGAGCCTATCATCGAGATTCCGCCAAGCGGCGAAATTCTGTCCGAACACGATCGTATCTTCATTAAACGAACGAGGGCGGCAGGGAAACGAGGGGCACGGTGACCCGGGTCCTCGGCCCCTAATTCCGCAAGGCTGAGGCGCTCCTCAATTAACGTCACGCCGTTAACTTTCACCGCGAGGCAGAGCCGCTTCGGTTACGCCCCGTTATCTCTTTGCTCGTGTTGCACGCGTGCCTGGCCGCCTCGATCGCCGTGGCGGCGGGCGCGAAAAAGCGCCACCGATCGGCTGCCGATTTGCCGCACGTTCGAAACGCGAGAAAATGCGAGGGGATGCAAGGAGCGGTCGTGAGCGTAAATTCTATTTAAATAGGTCGTTCTTCATCTTAAAAGATGATTGTCATAGATTAACTTTGCGTCGGCCTGAATCGCGAGGGGAACGAAACTTTTGCCTTTGAAGCGGCAATACAGCAGCTCTGTATATAAGAATAAAATATTTTGTTGTGCGATATTAAAGTCGCGCCGATCATAAGAAAATATTCTATCACGGAGACCTGAAAATACATCATTTTTACCAGCCGACACTGTTGTTGCAAATCGAATGGATATTGCTTTAAATTGGACTTATTTAATATGACAAAGTAGTAAGCATTTCGCCCTTGATTCATCACTAAACATTATTTCCCTTCGTATCCTTATAACTCGCTAAAATAATAAATTACGCGTTATTGAATTTCTTTTTATCCGTCCAATTCGGAGCTCATCTAACCGTGCAACAGGAGCGCAGCAAAAAAGTTGTTCGTACGGACGCGAGAATATTGCTTCGCGGCGCGTTAATCCGCCAGCGTGACTTCCCTTTTTAACCGGGGATCGGCTGAACGCGACTTTTTCGCGATAGTCACTTTTGTCACAGGCTCTCGGAGTCTCTCCCTGTACGGAGCTCGTTGTCCCTGCCTACGCAAACCGCGCGTGTGTGCGTGGGCTTGAACGTGTCAAGCTGCGCGATTTAACGAGGGATGCGACCGCGGTTGCTGTACAATACGTTTATTTTAATAATCGGCTGATTTCGATTATTTTAGCTGAAGGCGTGTCCTTAATTTCGAACCGTGTTGGAATCTCTGGAATCGGGAAAATTCTGCGGCTACTGCGTACGTTTGTACGTCAAGAAGGATTCCGAAGCTCGCAGGAGCGATTGATATTACTATTAAGTAGATTCAGAGTAAATAACAGTTAATATTTGTGCACTTAATGTAATTAGCCTTTCCTCAATTTAATATTCTGATTTCCAGATTCGTTCCACGGTTACCGAATATATTCTTCCCTGCCCACATCGTACATTCTATTATTTAAAGAAGAAGCCATCGATTCTCTCTTCAAATATCCCATTCGTAAACGAAGGAAAAGTTCCACGCTTCAATACCTCCGAGCGAAAGTACGTAAACGCGTCGCTACGAAACAAACGCGTCGAATTTCATCGGCGGGATATACGCCAGGGTATAAGGCACGCATCCGGATATCCGGACGCCGGGAGACACGTTTCCCCGATTTGTCCTCCGGGTAATCCGAGACTCGATAATTAGCCACCCTTGGCCAGCTAATCTTTCGGCTGAAACCGAAACGTACGCGCGCTTTCACCGTTTCCGCCTTACCCGCTGTCGTTCCGTCGCGTCGCGTTCGTTGCACCCGCGCGGCAACGACCGGTTGGCAATCGGTACGATCCACGGAAGAGATCGTACGGCCTTGTCGCGACCCAATGAGTCCACGTCCCGTCCGAGACTGACTGTAGCTCCGTCGATGACGAGTAGACCGCTTCATCGTATCGTTTCGGGCGGGTGTCGTGCACAGGTAGATGAACGCAGGACGACATGGACGCGGCTTTGGAAAATAGTCCTCGCACGAGGATCGGGCGCAGATGAAAATAATGTTCAGGTATAAAAAAAAGCATAGTAGCTGCTTGAACAAAGTTTCTATTCTTCGAAGAAGAAGTATTAAGTAGTCGGCCGGTACTGGACGATTTTTCCAATGACAACTTTTTTCACTTCTGCGAATTAATGATCTTTACGGTGAAATTTAATAAGCGCGATTTATCCCCCTTTTATTAAGTAGCATTCGTGCTACAAATTGCTCCAGTCAGATTTGACTTTTACCCAGAGTAGCCCAAGTTATAGTAAAGGTGATCTCGCCATTATCTGGTAAAGTAGTTTTAAGTACTGTTGCACTCTCCCCGATAGAAGATCGAGGAACAAGCGATCAATTAAAGAGGGGTAACCGCGTGTTTCAATACGATCCCAGTTTCGACGACCGAATTAGCCGGAACAATTAGCGGAAAGGGGCATCGGCGGGCGAAGAATCGATGGCTCGACGATGCTCCGCGTTGCCCGCTTGGGATTGTATTAATCTCCTTCTAGAAGCGGTACATTCAATTGATACTATCTGCGGAATCGTCGGTAATAAACAACATGTTCGCGCAACAAACGACCAAAGGAGAAACGGCTCTCGTTCCACCTCCTCGTTCCACATCCTCCTCGTCCTCTATACGAGGTTGCCCGAGAGAGCTGATTCTTTTCACGAATCGTCGGATTGAATTTAGAGTCGTGCCCTTTCGAGATAACGGCGAAATCTCTCTATTTTAATTGAATCGAGGGGGCTCCGCGAAAGTTATGGAGATACGAGATTAATTTTATTACGAAGGTATGATTCCGGGATGGTGAAATGGACAAAGTGTGTGAGAAAAGTAAACGAGGGAGATTTTTCGAATTACACAGTCGATATCGATTTTGTGAATATTCCAGATCCACTATAAAATGATAACTATTGTATGCATGATCTTGAATATGAAAGTTGACAATTATTGTTAGTAGTATACAAACGATTCAATCCCCTTTCACACGGTGCAATTTAAACAATTTAAGCATAAAAGTACGGTTTACTAAGACCATTTTATTTAATAAACACTTGAAAGAAAATCTAATGTGTCGAGGAAAACGAAAAGTAAATGAGGGAGATTTAAAAAATTCCACAGTCGATAGCGATTTTGTAAATATTCCAGATCCACTATAAAATGATAACTATTGCATGCATGATCTCGAATATGAAAGTTGACAATTATTGTTAGTAATATACAAACGTTTCGATCCCCTTTCACACGGTGCAATTTAAACAATTTAAGCATAAAAGTACGGTTTACTAAGACCATTTTATTTAATAAACACGTGAAAGAAAATCTAATGTGTCGAGGAAAACGAAAAGTAAATGAGGGATTTAAAAAATTCCACAATGGATAAAGATTTTGTGAATATTCCAGATCCACTATAAAATGATAACTATTGTATGCATGATCTTGAATATGAAAGTTGACAATTATTGTTAGTGATATACAAACGATTCGATCCCCTTTCACACGGTGCAATTTAAACAATTTAAGCATCAAAGTACGGTTTACTAAGACCATTTCATTTAATAAACACTTGAAGGAAAATCTAACGTGCCGAGAAAAAGGGAAAGTCTTCTGAAAAAAAATCGACATTCCCGATGTTATTAATCGACAAGATGGAATTAAAGAAACGTGTAACGAGACGCAGATGTGCGTTAATCCAAAAAGGTACGTACCATTACCGCGACTCCGAAACGGAAGTCCTCCGAACGCCTCTATCGCCAGCAAAAATCCGCCAAGCAGCGTCGTGACGATCATCGAATCGACGATGACATTTGTCGAAGTGCGGTCGCGTGAGCGACGATGAAACGATACACCGCGGGGGATACTACACTTTCCGCGCTGAACTTTTCGACCGAGATCTAATCTCGCGACTATAGATAAGGCGTAGGTGGCGAGATGCGGAACGCGAGAGAGAGAGAGAGAGAGAGAGAGAGAGAGAGAGAGAGAGAGACGGATAGGCTTAGCCGTTTGTATCAATACGAGCAGCTGATCGTATCGCCGTTTGCCTGTGCGTAGGTACGCGCCTGTAAATTATATTATAGGGGCGAGAACGAGCCGCGCTCCCTTTAATGACAAAGTTCGCGGAACGAACGGGCCGCGTACGATAAAGACACGATCTGCGCTTGGTGCATGCTTGGAATCGTTTAAACTCACCTCTTGAAATAGACTTTGTAGCATAAATAGTGATTTTGGAATAACATTTATTTTTGTGAGTCGAATAATCGAGTTTTCAATTCATTTTTCTTTTCTACCTATTATTACATATTCTTTTTTACCAATACAGATAATTCAGACGAGAACCAGGGATTTCTACGATAGTGCAATCAGCCAAAAAGTGCGTGAATTAAATTTCATGTAAATAAATGGACACGGCTGACCACACGTTGATCTGTACTACTTGAGGCATATGTATGATCATATATTGACCTCCACCACTTAAAAATAGTTTACCATATGTTTATCTGTATTAGTTAAGAATGTGTTTACTGTATTGCCTATTTGCTTGAAAAAGTTTTTTACTTGTCGTTGACCTGTACCACTGAAGAATATATTTGGCAATAAAGGACCCGTCTAACGTATAGAATGTCAAAGTTGTCAGGTGTTGGCTAGTTGAGGTATATGTATGTATAATTCTGCACTCTCCTGGCTATCTTACGAATAGTCTAGTGAGCAATTTAACCAGTCTCCGCGAAGTTCTTTTGCGAGTGTAATAAGTTGGAACAGTCCCAAATTGCAGTCTTGAAAGCTTGACAAACTGTGCGTTTGTAAAATTCTGCTCTCGAGGAACAATAATTGAAAGCGATTGGAAGTCACCAGCCTGAATAATTGCGCAGCTTGCGACCTCGGCGAACAATGAAGTGGAAAATTCGACGAGCAGAAAATGAGAAGAGTCCAGAAATGAGGACAATTCAGAAAGTCATCGTTCTTAAACAATTTTCTACGCTTACTTCCGGACATTCCGAAGTCTTTACATTTAACACCTAATTGTCCCTAAAACAATGAAAACATTCCGAATGCAAGATTCTCCGCGATACATTACCATTAACGAATATCCTCTACCGAAGCCAATCATTTCACCAAAGCGCGATGCGTATGGAAACGATTATTAGCAGTGACACTGGAACGAATCGTGACGTCCCGAGCGAATAGGATCGAGAATTTCGACGGCCGGTGGATTAAATTTAAACACGGGCGGTGTTCGATTGTCGGGCGAGCGTTATATCACTCGGATTCCATCGGGACGCGTTCCTAGCGAAGCGAAACATTAACTTTTAACCCATTTCCATGAATCATCGCGGCCGTACATCTCTGCCGTACAGCTTTGCCAAGAATTTGGCAAGCATCGCCGCCGCGGCTGCTTAATTCGAGTCTCCGGCTTAATTTCGCTTTGGATCGAGGCATGGCTCCTAGCAATCGGGACTATGATGTAGCGGCACTATAAACTCGAATAAAATCTCTCCGATTCGCGATCGTGAATCATTCGAGATGGATTAAAACGTCTGCAGGCGTTCGTGGGAAATTCATGGCGTGCGCTCGATTAGATAATGTAGTTGCGGATAGTAAAGATCTGAATGGAAATATCATCGTGACGATTTATGTTATACATATAAAAAATGTTGTCGATTATCGTAGTAAGATTTCATTAATTTATCCAGTGGAGAGAAATACGGTTTTCAGTTGCGTTTTTCGAAACGTATTTAGTGGAACATTCATTAATTCAATCCGTAATCTGCCGCAATAGGTCGGTACAGTGACATTCATTGAAATATTGGATCTTTTCAAAGTAATTTGAAAAAATTCAAAGTAAATCGAACAATAGAAATATAAGAACTTGGCTGAAAATTGCCATTGCTTGAAAATCAGTTTCTATAAACTCTTACTGTAAATATATTAATGCAAGTTCGAGTTGTACCTATATATTTCATAACGAGAACATAGAACTCACCAAAAATTGTTGGGCACTCGGATTCGGAGTTGCCCAGTGAATTCCTTCGCGTAATTATAATCCATGAAAGTCGACGAACCGCTGCGAATCTTAAATTCCACTTTCATTTCGCGGAGCGAACATCTTTGATGCGAGAACGACGGCAGCTTGCGTTGATCCAAGTTGCGTATCCGCTAGTTACAGTAGATTCAGCCGACCCACTGAAAGCAGAAATTAGATATTAGAATGGAAAGGGTTACAGACATAAATGAAATAGTATAATAAAATCTGAATGGAATACCTTGACAAACGATAAAATAATGTAATAATTAGACTGCGGATGTTTATGCAAGTGCATAGTTTCATAGAAAACAGGTAAAACAACGAAACCTGGATAGAAATACGTTTCGTAATCAGAGGTTTCTAAAAGAATATTTTTTATTTCGCACCTTTTGCATAATGCATATGTTTTGCATATTTATGTTTAGAAACATATGATAAATAGTAAAATAGTGAACACGTAAATAGTAAGAACGTAGATAGTAAAATGAACTTAAACAGATTTGAATAAAGCTAAGTACATTTTATTCTCTATGTTAATAGGTAGTTCTAAGCTTTAAAGAAAAAGATGCTGCTGCCATTAAGACCGCGCAAGAATTGCTTCAACAAAACGAGCCACTGCAAAATTTATTGTTTGTAAAAGTTCGTTCATACACCTTGCCAGCCACGATTCAGAAATTGGAAACCGTAGGTTTACCATTAGATCGTTCAACAGAAATATATCTATGCAATGTATAGTTCAATTAGAAAACATCCCTGGTGATTGCGGAGAGAAGAATAAAAGGAAAATAAGTGCTATGTGATAAAGAAATACAGGATTTATGGAACTCAGAAAAATGTCACGTATTTTTGAATTTGTAGAAGAACCGATGCATGTGCCGCATCGCTGATTGAGTAAATTTAAATATGCACCGAAAATATCATTTGTAAAGCGGCCGTTTTCGGCGTTCAAATTTTATTTTTACCGATAAACGCCAACAACTAACGCCATCAAGAGAAAAAGTGCTTGCAGTTTACTGTATTTCTAAGTATACTAATTCAGAATAACTGGATAATGTTTGTTCGTACTTAATATTACGCTTCACACTTAATATGTATATTTAATATTGTACATATTTTTCGTACATATGTGATATACTTTTTGCATATTTATCGTGCATAAACATCCGCAGTCTAGTAATAATAATGCATACTAAATGGAAGCAAGATATATTTAACAACTGTGTGTATTAAACCCAAGTTATTATTACATTAATTATTATACCGCAGTCACGATACTAATGAACCATCATCATGGAGGATTATACGAGTATCAACAAGTTAAATAATATTTAGTAAAATATATTTAGCGTAGTTCACCCCTATTCAAACTCTGTTAAAACTCCTTTTACCCTTTGAGAGATGAACCACCAACCGCGTTCTAACGAATCAATTTAAACGTGAAAAGAATCCCCGAACATCGACCGCACAGATCACTCGAATGCAAGGGGGGCTAACTGTACCGAGTCGGCAGTTTCTGCAATTAACGGACCGTGTCTAATAGCACGCCGGTGCCGACTGACTAATGACACGATTTTCACCCACGCATGAAGCGGCCTATCTCGATATCACGGGCGTAATTATGTCCGCGCGCGACATTAGCGTACAATGTACCATTGTCGATCCTGCTCGTGTTCCGGCGAATTTCTAAGCGATTGCCTACCGTAACGCCTTCCTCGACGTCGACTTCTTTCACTCGCGCGCTCATCTGTACCGCTTATGAATTTCGTCAATTCATTTATGAACTTCCTGGATGAAAAACACATATCTACAATCATGTGATAATTCAACAATAGCAGTTGTAACATTCAACGTGCCTTAATATTATTTTATTCAAATCATTAATTACCGCCCATTATATTCATGAACTCAGAACGATTTCTTTAACATTCTTTGTTAAGTATCTAGATGGGCGAATTTAGCGTTTTCCTATCAGGATCGATCTTTCATGAAAGGAGAACCGACACGAAGCGTCGAGAAAGAAAAAATTGAAAAGCTAATCAGTTTTTAACAAAACACTCGCACGAGTATTACACACTCAGCAACACCGAACACAAAACTTTTACGTCTCAATCTATCGTTTATCGTAGGTTATTAAGAAATCGTTGTTTACAATTTTGTCATCGTCTACCTTTGTTGAGTAGTTAATACATAGTTGAATTGTTTGACGCTCGTACAACGGATCATTTCTCGCATCCCAACCATATACACAAATTCCAATCATCCTTATCCTCATAAAGAGCGCGAGGAAGTCGCGGATTCGACGGTACTGAAAGCATCTTCGGCCAGGAACTTGCAACTCCCGGTGATCCGACCTACACGGAAGGCTCGCGATCGTTGCGTAGATACGCGACGAAACATTCTTCTCAGCTATTACTCAAAATGATATCGTTCTCGCTCATTTATACTGATAGATAAAAGGATTCTTACACCGTCTCCACTCCGCAGCCCCGTCCGTCGCTCACGGGAAATCTAATTTCATAGGTGCATCCCCTTAAAAAGGCAAAACCATCGCTGACCCAGCCGGCAATAAGAGGATTCATCCTAACGCGAAGGCCGACGGGCTATTAAAGCCAGTCGCGCTTTCGCAATCACTCGCGCACTCGTGGCGGGGCGCCGGCCTCGCGTTACGGATCAACCCTCGTCGAAGTTTCGGAGAAACGGCGGATAGAATGGAAGTGGCGGGTCCCGCAAAGAGCCGCCGCGCTTAACCACCGGCTCCCCGCCTGTTCGCCTTCGCCGAGATGCGTCCCAGCGATGACCTTTTCTCGTTGGAGCGGCTCGGCCGCGATTCGCGTCGGCACGGTTTTACGGCCGTCCGGCGAAATTAAACTGCCACCCTCGGAGGCTGCCTGATGCCGGCTCGCCTCGTCCTCCGGAGGTGGAGCGTGTTTCGGCTGTGCACGATGAAAATCGTGGTAGAAAGTTCGATTGTACGGACGTCGAGCGGAATATTTATCGTTTGCCCTTTACTGTTCACTTTGCGCGTTTTATTGTCGGCCGCTCATTTTCTGCATTCGATGGTTCGCTTATATGCGCTAGGACGGATGGGAATTTCTTTTGCATTTATTGGACGTTCCGCTTCGTTCAGATGCAATTCGATTGTAAACTGGAGCCTTCAGATTGGCCGAATTGACGGGGGAGCGAAGGGTTTTTAATCGAGCGATGCCTGTTAAGTAGTTACTTGAGGGTCAGCTTCTCGTTCGCGGGCAAACATTCGGAATCACCGATTCGCTGGGGGACTACGTTTCGAATATCGTAAATAAACTTTCTGTATTGAATTAATTGTTCCGCCGCATTGAGAACCAGCTGAAATTATAAAGCAAACAACTGTCGCGATTGAACAGTTACTACGCGAATTTCCAAAAGATTTGTACGATGTCAAATCGTTTCAGAAGAGACACAAGTGACACGAGTTTAAATTATATCTTCAGCCACGTAACTTTTGCGCACTGACAACGCTAATTAGAATTTCCCCCCCTGTGTATATTCAATAAGACCGTAAGATTAACACGTGACGCTTAGACATTGCAATCTGCATAACACGTGTTGCCGGGCACGTTAAAATAATCGAAGAATGGCTCTGGAGCACAACCAAGAAGTCCATATATCGTGCGCACCGTGAGTTACGAACTGGTACGCGGTACGAGCAAGACGTAACGAGCTGCGCTCGCATGGGAGAGAAAAAAATGATTTTGCTTCGAGCGTATGGTAATAACAGCGAGGAATAAAGCGCGGAATAGAGATATCAGTGAAAGCAGATCGGCCGCCGATACGTTTCGATACAATAATTATTATTCTTTCGACGTGGACGCGCGCGCGCTAAAATTATCGTCGTTATTCTCTAGCCTCTTCAAAAGTATTTCACGATGATATCGATAGAATTGGAAAGTTTGACCTCGGGTTAATTTCGAAAATCTGCATCGAACAAACGCACGGTATTCATATTATTTTTACATACAATTCTACTTTGAAGATATTAGAAAGCGTTGGATTATATAAATCTTGCTTCTTTATATAAATCATCGCACGAAGCTGCTTAAGGGTAATTATTAATCGAAAGTGTTTCTAGGGCAACTTAATTTCTTATTTTATAAACTATTCGGATATTTTATGAACTACTCGGATACATTAATTATTTCATTTCACCTTAGTCTACTATTGTAATAAAAATCCTGAGACGTACCAAAAATTATGGATTTCCCGATCCAACAATAGCTCGACAATGAAATGAAATTGAAATGCTATGTGAAAGAAGAACTGCAAACCTGTCTGAACCTAACAAATGGATTTAAATGACGTCTACCTTACATTTTCCATAACCGACTCCAGGAAATATCGAGAGATTACGTTTGCAAATAGATTTCCAGGCTAGGACGAAGTACAGTCCTGGCTCACTCTGCTCGCGGAAGACAATACAACTTCATCCCGAACACGCCAGTCAGGGAAAAGGAAGAACGTACGGAGAACGCCGTTCGCGGATCGTTCAGCCTCCCGGAGCTTAGAAAAATGATAGCGCTCGGGGCACACGGTAAATAGCAAGGGGCAAACTGGCGGGCAGAGATATCGGTGAAAGCAGATCGGTCCACCTCGGTCGAGCGATCATTGTTCGATGTATCCGAGTCATTGTTTTCGCAACGTGTAATCGCGGGAGCAACAAGTCCTCGCTCCTCTCGGTATGCATGCTCCACCGACTGCGAATTGGGAAACTGTCTCCCGCTCGCCGGGGATTATCGAAAGGGGGTATCCTGCTGCGTGATCCTTCGTAATCGTTTCGCTTGGCCAAAGAGCGTGACATAATTTGATTCCGACCGATGATGATAGTGTAAAATACCCGGACTGGATCTCAGACGCGACGTTTTAACAGTCGAGCATTTTTACAATGATCTTCGCTTTGATGCGGGACAGGGGAGGAAGAATTTCTGAATCGACGGGAATCGATGGTAATTTAAGTAGCACTCGCAGATGAGGCAATTTTATATCTTTAGAACAGAAGGTTGGAACAACATTCGATAAGACATAAAGTTATTACAGGATGCTTATTGCTGGTTGCACACTTCTCTGCCGACAAAGGCAAGCCCCGAGCCTTAATTTTACATTAGAAACAATGAGCGGTTTAATTAATTTCTTCGCGTAAAGCCTGAGAATTAAAGTCCTCCAATAAGATAACGTCCTCCAATTGATCTATCGACCGACCACCGGACTTCATCTCCCCGACCTTAACCCGTAAGTAATACGGCCCAGCTAAAAATACCGTGCACGCGTTCGCAGATGACGAGCACGAAGAACAAGAAGAAGAAGAAGTAGAATACGAAGAAGCAACCTGTCGGCGATCGAATGTCGCGTCGACCGAATTTCCATTGCCGCGAAACCGATAAAGCCGAGGGATCCAGTTCGCTCGCGTGACGGGAGCAACATTGTCCCGTCTCGCGGGCACGCTTCGCCGTGAAATCGATTCGCCGCGCGGCGGAACAGAGGCCGCGATCCACCACGGACAGCTGTAAAATCGTCGCGGAATAATCGTGAGGGGAGATTCTGTTAGCCTCGTCGGCCGATATCGATCGTTTCGTTATCTTTGAATTCGGGGCAAGGCTTCCAATCCACGTCGAGACGCGTCGCGTGTCTTCGACACGAGCCCGAGGACGATTTCAGCGTGGTTTGCTTAGCATCGGAGGGACGCTGCAAATGAATCTGGGTCGGCTCGCCTCGGCGTGTGGCGGATGCCGGGGATGCACGCTTGCTGTCCACGCTTCCTTCGATGAGGAGCGACTTTTGGTGGTTTTGGGGCCAGCGTGCTTGACACTGACACGTTTGCATTTGCCCGTAAGGAGGAAACTAGGCTACTTTCGTCTGCATCGAGTAAGGATTGTTGAGGTGTCTATGATGTTAGGTGTTTGATAATTTTTATGAAACATTCGTAGGGCCCGATTGCGAATAATTAGTCCGGTTTGTAAAACCAGATCGATCCGATATTTACGATGACAATTCACTGAGCTGAATCGATCTAATGGATACCTTGTGAAACTGATGAATAACAAATTAGAATTCCAGTTGGCGAAGGTGAACCTTGCGAACGTTACCGCGCTGTCGCGTTCATTATCATAAAAGTATCATTATCCGGCAACAACGAGAAATGCTTTTTAATAGTATCCAGGTGACTGTTGCGGAGTGCGGGTTCATACATATTTATGAGCGTAACATGAAAAATGAAGTAATATTTCCTCGGTCTAGCGAAAGTGTTAATTCTAATACGATTATCTGGGCAGTTCGATCTACAGTATGTAAAACATTGGTCGCGAGCGCCACTTCCATGGTAATTATGATAAAACTTTTAACTAGGAAACCACTGAACTGGCCAACTCGAGTAATAATTACAGTAGCGTCAGTATTTAGAAAAATATTAATTGAATCAAAGTTCCATTCACGTTTCTTTTTCATCTAAATCCTTATGTAGCCAAATACATCTTTCTTCAATCTTCACCCACTTACTATAATACTCCATTTTCACAAAGAATCATATAAATACAAAGATCAACATGATATGTGCTCTCTGATATGCTACAAATTTCGTCTGAATCACTTTTTCATGTTTTTCAAGATCTTTAACCGTTTACTTAACTTGTTTAACTTACTTAAGTTACTTCAGTCGCTTAACTTATTTAACTAACTTGACTTACTCGATTTACTTGACTCACTTGACTCACTTGACTTACTTGACTCACTTGACTTACTCGACGTACTTGACTCACTTGACTCACTTGACTCACTTGACTCACTTGACTTACTTGACTTACTTGACTCACTTGACTTACTTGACTTACTTGACTTACTTGACTTACTTGACTTACTTAAACCGGACACACTGTAGATTCTAGAAAAGGCAACACCATCGAACAGAAACGGCAACAATCGCCGCTAAATATCCCAATCTGTATGCACGTGTGCCGCTACTGAACGCTGGATTACCAAGAAATCGACTTAAGCCGCGACGTAGCGGGCCACGTCGCGCGGATTTCCAGCTGTTGGACATTCGGAAGTCGCCGGTCGTAAATCAATAAAAGCGGCGGCGTTACCGTGCGCCGGGATCTCGAAGCGTCGTCGGACACGTAGCTAAATGAATATTTCGTGCCGCGGCCGCCGCCGGATCCTGATTAATGCGACCCGTGGCACGATCCGTACGCCGTAAACTCGATCCTGATTAATACTGTTTACAGCCCCGCGAGATCCCGACGGCCATTAATCAGGATCGAGTGACGACCTCTGGCTGGGGCTGGCTCCTCCTTTGGTCGCCCTCCCCCCTACGGCCAGCCGCGTCGTGAAAGTGTCCATTAACGTTTACTCGCTCCTGCGTAAGTATCGCGTATGCACCGTTCGAGTCAATCGCACGCCTTTACCCCGATTCGAGGCGCTGCAAGTCCGCTAGGGATAAACCGGAGGTGGTGGACGGGTACGGTGGACTGGAGTTACCTCGGTTAATGCTTGAATCGTGTTGGACGAGTATTGTATTTGGGATATGAACGGGTCGTTCAATGAAGAGGACAGTCCTTTCCACTGAGTTAATGGTATTGGTTTAACTGGATTTGATAGACCAGCGGCGCTCGGCGGGCTGAAGGATTTCAGTGCTGGGACAGTATTTGATGATGGCTGGCATTTGGTCAATGGGGAGACGTCAGTGGATTTTTGATACTCATGCAAGTGGAAGTTATGTGTTCGATGATTTCTTTTTCTTCAATCAGCAATTATTTGCATACTCAATTACATATTCAATTAGGTATTCAATTAAATTCTCAATCAAGTGCTCATTTAAGTATTCAGTTAAGCATTCAATTATATGTATACTCAATTCTGTACTCAACTACATACTTATCATTTACTTGACTTACTTGATTTACTTAACTTACTTGACTTGCTTGACATACTTGACTCATTTGACTCACTTGACTCACTTGACTTACATAACTTACTTAACTTACTTGACTCACTTGACTTACTTGACTTACATAACTTACTTAACTTACATAACTTACTTGACTTACATAACTTACTTGACTCACTTGACTTACTTGACTCACTTGACTTACTTGACTCACTTGACTTACTTGACTCACTTGACTTACTTGACTTACTTGACTTGCCACTTTGGGCTAGCGTAAGCAGTTGCAACCATACTTTACGAATCCCCCGGCACGAAGCATCCTTCCGTTCCAACATCGTGTCTCAAGCAGGGATCGATCGCGAGTACTTTTACAAGTCAAGCGGAGAAGCCGAAGCCACACGTCGGTCGATCGATTTCCGCGCGATCCACCGGTGTATCGCAAGGTGTCGGCGGCACCGGGTTAGTACGTAAGAGTGGTTCGCTCAACGCGTGACAAGTCAACGCACTTAGGCGACGATACGTAACGAGGACCTCGCGGCTCCTCGCTGGATCGGGGCAGCCGTTAATCAGGATCGAACGACGACCGCTCCCCGAGCCATCTCCGGATCCTGTACATCGGCGCTGACCTTGGATCTATGGCGAGACCGCGACACCGTAAGTGTACCGACCGCGAACGCAACGGAGGCTGTACTCGCGCGCCGTCTCACCTGGCCGCGGTCGCACCTGTGCGCCGATGACAAACGAGGATACCGAGCCCGTGTGGAAATTCAATAAACATCGCCGGCCGTCGATCCTGGAGTGATTTATGGATTTTTTAAAGCCTTCAATAATTCAATCTTTGCTCGGTGCACGACTTTAATCTTTTAATTGAACTCATCGAATTTAAAGTTTCTAATATTTCTGTATGGATTAATATAGGTTTCAGTAGAATAAGATATTTGTACTTCCCGTTGGCGACCTGTGGTGACAATTATTTTAACCCAAATCTTTCGTCCTTTTCTATATAAATATAAATTCACCCCTCCCTTCGCAGAATTAAAAATAGCACAATCATAATTGTGGCGTTTGATGGAAAAAGGGCACACACGTCCAAACGCCATCTCGAGAAAATGAGCTTCAAAATTTTCACCATGGTACTATTTAATAAAAAGTTGCGCAATGAAACTGAATTTGTTGTTTAAGGATATAAAAGCATGTACTTAATACATTATGATAATAGCAGTTATGATTTGAGGATGATATGCATCTTTTTTTATAAATTTTCGAAGTTCGTTTATGTGCCGTTTTGTCATAAATCAGGTAAAATCGTAAAAAAAGCTTTCCCCTCTTACTTATTAAATAAAAGTTTGTGCACTTAATCTGCTAGAAACTTTGATATATGATTTACATAGAAGATATCGAATTAGTAACGAAAAGAACAAAAAGTTTAATCTTCCAAGCAAGGACAAAGTTACACAATTATCTCCTTGAGGCGTTTCAGTTCCTCGGCTTCCTTGCACGAAGCTGATTTGAAAATTACTTTCTTCTCTCCTAAATTTGCTTGTTCCCTTGCGGATTCAGCTTCGCTTCCCATATTTCTCTACGCAGAATGATATTACAAGACGCGGCCGCGCGGCAGAGCGATTGCTGAGTGACAGTGAGCGTCGCGTGAACAACCGAACAAAACAGTATCTAGTTGTCACGAACAACGAAGATTGAATATCTGAATCGGTTTAAACGATTCTTGGCTTATGCGGCCTTTTTCCAACAATCGCCTCGATTCCAAAAGAATGGTCGCGCATCGGTAATTCCCGCGGACGTCAAATTACCATTTCCCATCCGTACCAAAGCGATCGATTTCGATCGGGCCTCGTTCGATCTGGTCCCGAAACGGGGAAAGCGTTAATTACACGGATCAACGAAGCGGACGGGACAACCGTAGAAAACGGGGGAGGTGGGGGGGAGGGGGCAAGTCTGATCGATTCTCATATCCCATCGGTTGATTCCGCTCGGTGTACGGGTATGTCCCGTGGTTCATTAGCACACTCCGCTTGCACGCTTGAAATTGATACGCAACGCGAGCCGGTGGAGCGACATCGCGGCGATCGGCAATCGCTTTCGCGTCCGCGCATCTTTACGTCGCCGGTCACTTTTCGCGACTAATCGCTGCGCGGTGATGTTCCCCGCGTTGACTGGCACTTGACATCCTCGATGAAGCCGCGCGTCGTTTGGCATCGATCGACGATGACGGCGATGAACGCGAATTGTTCATCAAGCACCTCATATATGTATTGTACTCAATTATACTCATCGTATGTACCGTGACTGTAATTCGTTATTTGTAACTGTGTGCATTCGTTGCAACGGAAGCAAGATGATTTGAAGACTTCCGTGGTAGTTTACGTATCGATGTATAATAGAAACGAAGAGACAATTATTCTGTAAAACGTAGGGGCTACTATTTTGTTAATGCATGTTATTCATCCTTTGCACTTAGAGTGTATAAAATATTTCCAAGAATCCTCTGCATCATAGTCGCATAGTAAAAATGTTTGACAAACAATCTTTTAATACCACAAGTATAGAAAATATAGTACACTCCACCCCTTCGATTTCCCTTCGCAAAATATGATTCCGTCCCAATAAAGGGTTCGCCTTAACTCCACGTACAGCTAGTAACACGATTCCTTTAAAATTCTACCGAAAATAACCCGAGTCGTCTTCCTTGTTCCTTTAATTACCCGAAGACAAAAAAAAAGAGGTAAGAGCGACGACTCAGCAACGACTACCCAACGCCCACGCATTGAAATCCACCGCTGTTCACCGAGAGCAAAGCCGACTCCGGTCGCCGAAAGGAGGCTTCCCTTCTCCGCGTCGCTCGATCGCTTTCAACGTGTCCGTGTTTTCAACAAAAGGCGTGCTAACTGGTACCAACCGTTTAAGGGGCCCTACGAACCGCTTCGGCGAGATCGCGCCGAGGCCAGACGATTCGCGCGCGTTATCCGGCTGGCCTTAACACGGCCACGTGACATTCGACTTCCAGACGCCATAAACCGCGCCGACGCTTGTCTCGTTCGCGTTTAAAACCCGTGTACGCCGCGGAAAAAGCCTCTCGCAGACGCCCGTGCTCTCCCGCGAGACGCCTTTCCTTCGGGACCGCCCTACCGTTTCTCGAAAGTTAATTAACTCGTTAGGGACGAAGAGGACATTGGCGTACGCGAGTGACGGCGCGGAAGAGGCGACGTACGATCGTGGGAAATACTTCGATTTTGCGGCGGTCGACTCGCTTAGAATACGAATATCCCGACAAAGAAATGCTGGTCAACCGTCACGCAGTGTTGTATTTAATGTTCTACGATACTGCCAAGTGTTGCGGTAGGTCTGTCGCTTTCGTATTGCGTCGTTCATTATGCGCAGAAATGTATCTTCCACACATTTGAATGATCAATATCTCAAAGTACGAAACACTTGAAGTCAGATGAGCGATTCGAATTACTTCCCCTGAATAACCGAGGGTTTATGAATCGCGATGGCCAGCGTTCCTTCGCCGCCGGGTGGAGCACGTGGCCGCAACGGACCGCGTGTTCAAAATACAAAATACATCTGTACCACGTCGACGCGATCGCCCCGAGTGGCCATTGAGAAATGACACGGAGGCTGCGAAACCGGTGCGTCGTAAATCTGGGAAAAAAAGCCAACTGCCAGCGAGACGCTCGTTTTCTGGGTCAACGTCGCGGCGACGATAACAACGCATCGTAAAATTGTTCGCGAAACGGTGCCGCGTGTCTGCCGGCTCGCGGGACGTCGGACAATCGCAACCGTCGCACGAGTTCGCATTGAACGTCGCGGGTCTGGCTAAATCTTGGCTAAAGGGAGACCCGCTGATGGATCTAACGACGGTTTAGACGTTCGTTCCTCAACTAGGAGGAATGAATCGCGGCTTTATGGTCGCGCGTTGACGGAGAAGGTGTTGTGTGCGGGGTTTTACGACTTATCAAGAGACATTATAATGAAGCTCGATTAGAATTCTTGGGTTAATAAATGGAGAAAGGGTTTTTGTTCTTTTCGCTTCTGTTCACGTTTCTTTCTTTTTATTGTTTGGCAATTAATTTGAGGAATGTGTTGTAGCAGCAGTGGCTGGTTTTTGGAATTGGGATGGCATTCGAAAGTGTATTTACATAAATCGTATTAGTTAAAGAGTTTCCCGCTGTTTGCAATTAATAATAAATATCTCGCGCGGACCGTAAACCTATTATGTGCCAGGGTTGTTTACGATTTCCCGGATTACCGAGCTTGAAACGAGGGCGCCGGCATATGATTCACCAAAAAAATAGGATGCTCTACATACCACCCGATTGTGCAATGAAAAATTAAAATTAGACCCCTATTCAAAATCCATCCCCCTACAAGTTAATTCAATATCGATATCGTTATTCATTCATTGCACGCCTTGCGGCAATGTGATATCGATATTAAGCAAGTAGCCGGTTATTTAAATTAGGATAGATCCAGAAACGTGGGCCAGAAACTCGTATATTTTTTGTTAACACTTTTGTAATGTCAAGAGTCGACATTTTCCTGCTTGCAATTTAACGTTCAAAAAGTTGGGCGACGTGAATAAACGGATATAATATCTGTATCAAGTGATTAAAACAATTTAAAACAGTGCAAAGCATTCCTTTCATCATTCTTATATTTATTTGAAATCTGTAGCCAGATAGGGGTAGTTTTAGTCTCTGAACATTTCTACGACAGAGACTGTGCGTCCGCGATGGCAAGTTACTCCTTAGAGGATCGCAATTTTCTCTTATAAAGATGAGCAAACAAATGTGGAGTTCGTCGATTGAATTGGTCGTTAAGGACGAGTCCGTTTCGAAATGTTTTGTAATCTTGTAATTGATAACAAGGAGTACGCGCGCAATTAACCAGAGGCAAGGAGACAATTGGGGTGGTTCACGGGTCATCCGTTCCCGTTCGAAGCGTTCTAATCCCGCATCTCTTTAAACGGCCTTTGGACGAATCGCGATTAAGTAATTGGCAAGGCAGCGGTTCCGCGATCGCCCGATTCGATAGCACGATTCCCGTGTTGCACGCACGTGTTTCCCCGTTACTTCTCGCCCGTGCTTTTTCGCCGCGGGCTCGTCGATTTCTGCAGCGGCAAGCCCCGCGCGGACAGTTACACGAACTTCTTCGAAATATAAATCCGCTGCGAGCCCACACTTTCGCGTTTTCGTTCTTTCGCCTCGCAAGACATAAAATGTTCTGCTCCTATCGCAGGGGAATGAACGTGATTCTTTCCTAAAATCTATGCTTTCTTCCTCGAGGATCCCATTCGTGCGCAGGAGAATGCGTATGATTTTTAAGAAACTGTTTATCAACGACCGTGATTTGCATGATTTTTAATGTCAACACTGGAAATGTTGCGGAATGCAAATTGTAGTTGAGACAGTATTTTTATTCTACGATTCTTTTATTTTTGCGTGTAAAGGTACGCAATTTGTTATTAACTGTTCTGGCAAAATTAGCTTCATATGATTCACGGAGGTGTTTACAAAGGCCGCGACGTTGGAAGGTTTGCGAGCTGGCACGAAATTGAGAGTAATATTTTCCTGTTCCAGATTTCCTAATACGTTAAGTGGTATAGTCGCGAATAAGTCAGGCAATCGTCTAAGAGTACAGAATTTGATTTGGAGAGCGTGTGGGCCCTTATAAACAATTCGAACTATTAGCTTGCATAAAATAATGAATGCAATATTCCCGGCTCGTGTTATACTTGCATATTTCCCGGACAGATAATATATGATAGTTATTATAGATTAATAACTTCACATCGCTCCCAATTCCACGGAAAATATCTCTCTGTACCTGCGATCGTAAATTCGAAATTGAGTATCGCATATTTGCAATCTGAAATGTGCAATAAAAATCAATACTTAAAGTTATTATTGCACGTTTCAGCGCGGGACGATGTTAAATAAACTCGGTACCGGGTCAGACTGATCAACGCGTTCCAGTTCCATTGCAACAAATGTGTTCCAATTATGGTCGTTAAGTTAGTCGTCGGAAATTATTTCTTTTGTACAACTTTGCAGCAGTGAAGAGTGCGTGCATAATTTACATGTAGCCAGGGGAATGCAAATTATCGATTTATCGAGGCAGCATACTTCTTTTTAATGTCAATGCAATTACTTCTTCTCGTTGCCCCATCCATGCCTGAAGATTAATTAATTAACTAATCAAAAATATAACTCTGTATATCAATTTCACTTTATACGTTTCTGCTTTACAATTAATTCTTTGCGGCTGAATTTTGCTGCGCCAAATTAAAGAATATAATTGCAATGAAGTTTTCTTTCAATATTTCGAATCGGTCAACGAGCTTGGTGAATGAGAAATCGAGAGAACAAATTATTCAATGAAATGTTGAAATATATTTCAGTGATAAGAAAAACAGACATGAAGGGATAGAACTCATTATTCAAATACTTAATGACAGCACGCAACGCTTAAATCGTCGTGGCACGTGGTGGTTTTGCAACGCGGGGATATAAATAATCTGCCGGGAAAAATATATTAGCTAATAACAACGGCGGAACCAATTATATTCGACAGGTTCACCCACTCGTTCAGCGATACATTCTCGCCGCGACATTCTCTCACGGCAGTGTGCAGCACGGACGAATTCATGTAATCGTGTAATCGTTTACATTAATTATTTCAGTGAAGCAACGGAAATAGAGAATTATTTGGCAACACTCTATTTCGATTAAAAACACGAAATGCGACTAGTTTCCTTGTATTACTTGTAAGATAAAGTATTTTAAATGACTCGTTACTCGAAATACATCCAATAAAATGCGCTGGAATATATACAAATGATAGAAAACGAATGATATAATAAAACAGAGAAGAAATAATATAATAAATATATAATAAAACACTGGACTATATCTAAAGGAGAATTTTTAATTTGTCAGTGGCAGAAAGGGAGGAATTCCCACGTTCCTCCACAGATTTAAAAAAAAAAAAAAACCAAGAACTCAACCGTTGATCGCACCGAGACTCATCGCGATAGAAGTTCCGTCAGCGAATAATTCCTCCATCGCAACGAAACGGCAGGTCATGCGTGTCAGCCGGGAAAAAATCGCGAGAGTCATCGATCCCTGACTCTCCGCTGCCTGCCTTTACGCTTCTACTCCGCGGGTGACGTTCAATGCCGATCTTCATCTTTTCGATCGTTCCCGGCGAGAGGAGGCCGCCCCTACGCCAGCCTTTCCTTTTCCTACGATATTTCATGGTAACGGGACCCCGTGACCAGTCATCGATTAACCCGTTAACGCCCACGACTCTCTTTTATTTATTTAGATTACTCGCTGAGATATGTTATCGTGGCTTTTTTCATTGGCTGGCTCCGTTTACCTTTTGTCGGGGGCGGTGCAAAGTGAATTGTTAAAGTTATGCTGCGAGTCGTTTCTCTTTTATTTCATTATTATATGAAATTGATTTCTCGATGACTCCTTAATTGCCGGCTCCGTTTGCCTCTTGATGGAGGTGGTGCAAAGCGGATTACGAAGATCTTGCCGACAGTCCTTTTATTTGATTATTTCGTGAAATTGATTTCTTTCATCGGCATTTTGATTTGTACGTGTGTACATCTTTGAAGAACGGACAAAGATGTATAAAGTTCAGAAGTGTAAAGTTGACAGTTTTTAATTTGAGAAGGTCGTCGGGAAGTTGAAAGCGAATTGCATGATTCGTGTAAGAGTTTAGACGGAATTTTAATGGAACCGTGAGATCGCATTCGCTCGATTATTAATGAAAATACACGAAACAGAGAGAAACAGATGCATAGAAGGGGACGCGGAACATTCATCCGGGATTTGATTGATCTCAGAATCGTTTCCTCTCCGGAAGTATCGAACGATTCAATTTAGTCTACATGGATACGCACCTTCGTTTCCCTCTTTTTTCATACGATCGTCGTTGTCTCACCACCGGTTTATCTCCCCGCTCTCTTCCCCTCCTCTTTTCTCGCCCGACACCTTAATACGCATATTGCGTGTCCGGCGATATCCTTCGGCTTTCTCCAGGACGCATCACGAGGGAATAAAAGGGAACACGTCCGTGCGAATAAAATAGGATCGACGTCCTATTGCCGCAGGATGCTTTCGACGCGAAGCGAAACCAGAACGCGAGCCAACTCCTTTGATTCATAGCGTTTTCCCGCGCGGAAGACGCGCCTCGACATCCGAAACGTTGAAACGTCTAAGCATCGCTGGGAGGAGAGAAATTTGCCTGGCGATCGACTGCGGCGCATTGAAAATTGAAATGCTCAATGAAGTCGAGTAAAGTCATTATGAATTGGTGCAATATTAATCTTGTTATGAACCAGTGGTGGATTCACTACTTTTAAAACGGAGAAAATGGTTTAATTTAGTTGCCAGTTTACATACATGTGGGGCTGTTTATTATTCTTTAAATAAAAGTATATTTACCGAGTGCTTTTTTCTTATCACACTCGATGAGGAGATTATGTTTAATAAACATGTGAAGGAAAAACTAATGTGTTCGGGAGGGTAGAAAGAATAACGTTTCACTTAAAAATCCATTGAAAAAGGTACAAGTGGAAAAAAGCAAAAAGATACTTGAAATAAGTCCAAACTGTTATAATCACCATACAGCTCCAAGCTTAAACTTCGTTTGTCTAATTTAATGGATAAAAGTGTAGAATTTTCTAATAAATTACAGCAAAAAAATGTAAAAAAAGGTACGAACATAAAAGCTTCGTACAAAGTACGTGACAAAAATTCCACCGAAAGAAGAA
Source organism: Holcopasites calliopsidis (assembly GCA_023838395.1). Lineage (NCBI taxonomy): Eukaryota > Metazoa > Arthropoda > Insecta > Hymenoptera > Apidae > Holcopasites > Holcopasites calliopsidis. The sequence continues at coordinate 322,837 of JALHAQ010000001.1, forward strand.
TTCGGCCAGGAGGAAAAATGAAAGGCAAGGGAAGAAAGCGTAAGGACCCCTCGGTGTCCGCGGCGAAGCAAAGGGCTACGAAAGGATCCTGGTAACAGAGACACAAAGGGCATCCGTCGGGATTCGAAGGTGGCTTCCTGAATCGACGCAGCCGATTTGCATACGTCACTCGACCGAAACGGACTCCGTCTCCGGAGAAGCGAGTGGACGCGGGGGATTCGTCATAAAAGCACCGAGAGGTCCGGCTCTTGCCGGGTCTTCTATCCGTAGCTGTTACGACGTAATCGGCTATCAATTTCCCTCTCGGCTTAGCTCCTGCCCCCGCGACACGCACCAACCAGACCATCGCGTCTCGCGAGCTTTCCTTTCGTTCTCCGTCGTTGAAAGCTCGATCGGAACTTCGAGGCGAAAGAACGAGGACTGGCCTGGATAATTCTGCGATTGACAGCACTCTGCTGCGTGCCTGGGACTTCTCGCGAATGTTTCTGGCATAGTCGTGTTTATGGAAGATGGGGTTGCTCGGCGAGAAAGGACGAGAGAAGTATGGCACTGAGCCTTCGGTGAGCTGGGAATTAATATGGAATTATCGGTGCTGAGAATGCGCACGGGTCGTTGCGTTAATACTTTCACTGTCCTGCGCATCGTACGTATTTATGCGCTTCAATGTGATTTTACACCGAAGGAATTATGCTTACTACTATGCGAACTAGATATTTCTTTCATTCCTCCTGATGAATGCTAGAAGTCCCTCAAATTGGGGGCGTTTTATTTGTAACATCCTGTACGACGCACTTTCATGTTTATACTATTTAACATTTTACAATTAACACCATTGTTACCTCTATTTCATCGAATTTCAGAATAACCGAATTCCATTCGCCTTGGAAATCTCCGCATAAGAAAAAGGGACAAGTAGCGTACCGAAATGAAAAAAGGAAACTGCGTCGCTTTGCATTCGACGATACAGCTGGTCGTCTAACGGCCGATTTCTCGAGCCATCCAGTTTTTTAATAACTTTCACCCGTGCGCGATCGAACGAGCCCGCGTCGTCCTCTCTCGGCGAGACCCGTACGGTGCGAAATGCATCGGGGACATTTACCGAAGTGAAACGGGAAGCCGCGCCAACAGCACGGTTTTATCATTATTAATAGCGAGCACAATCAAAAGCGTATCGAAATTGTGGCCGGAAACGGGCAAAAAGGAAAGTTCAATTATCAGGCATTCATTTCCAAGATAATGTAATCGTTGAACAGCTTCGTTCCCTTGGATAGAAAGTAACGAAAGAACGCGACGCACGCCCGTCATTGGTGTCACACGGTTATCACGATTCCATCCCGGGAGTATCTTTTCCATTAAGGATTATCTAGCCACGCGGAGCGGTAGCGTGAACGTCATTTATTCGAACGTCGGGCGTTCAACGGCGAGACAGTGGGAACCTGTTCAAAGCCGCGACAGCCGATCCCGCGCCGGCTGAACCGCTCATCTTTGAACCCTTTCGGGACGCGGATCGTCGACGTCGCCGATCGGAGAAGAAGGAAGCGCAGCTCTGGCTGTTAACCTTGTCACACTTTATGCACCTCCGACCTCGTCTTATTAGTTTCTTGCGCCCCGTTCTCCGAGGGATCATAACGCGCCATATAAGAACGCCTGCGCGCAATGATCGACGATGCGCCCGGTTAAAAGTACCCACGATCGATCGTTCCGTGGCCGCCCCGTAAGTACAGGGCCATTCAAGGAGAGCGCGTTCGTCATTACTCGAACAGATTTCGCGCAGGATGCGCGACTCACTGTTTGGAATAAAGTGTCAGTTTCGACTAACTCTTGGATATCTTTTCCACTGGGCGTTTGAACAGATCGATATTATTAGAAAATTGGCAATTCAGTACGTTTGTTGTAATAACAAGGGCAAATTTGAAGTGGTAAAATTATTACTCGCAGCTTTCATTTCATTCATTTCGTATTGTATTATATTTTTATATTTACACCCTATTGGGCAATCTTTCCAGTAAATTAGCAATCACTTAATTGGAGAGAAAAGACATTTCCGTGGACGATCGACTCTTGTAACTTGAAGTACATTTGGAAAATTGTTGGCTCTCCGAATTATTTCGCCTTACTATTTCTGGAAACTATTATCGTTCCCAGCGATGCTTTTCCAAGGATTTTTTCTCTCGAGCTGGTGAGAATTATTTGTAACAACCTTGGGAAATATTTGTGGGTTCATAATGTCGATCGGCTGAAGAAGAAATTTTCCAAACTGCTTTCAAATCATTTCTAAGAAAATTCTCATTTAAAAAGATGTTGGACCTACCACATTAAACACCCTGTACACGTTTGGCGAACGAAAGTCCGAGGCGTTAAGGACGACGCGATCATACAGTAATCTCGATCGTTCCGCGAGTGATTTGAACTGAAATGAACGTTGACTCCTTCGGGAGCCACGATTCGGGGCGACGCTTTATCTCCAAATTGAATTTTTCGCCAATAAAGAAGAAAGGGATTATATTACTTCCGTAGCCAGATATACAAGACCTCGAGATTGAAATATCTCTCGATTTCTATATACCATCGAGGCTAAATCACGACGCTGAACATTATTCGAATCGTATTAAAATTCCAGCGAGGCACGATCTCTCTAAGTCCCCTTAATCAATTCGGCTAATACGAAAGCGCAGCGTTAACGCGCGTCGCGGGAATCAAGCGATCTTTCATGCGCCGCGTGACACGCGTCGAGGATTCCTTCCCCGTAATGATAATGAAACACGTGATCTTCCAATCTCTCGAGCAGGCTCAGGACGCGCACACGTACCCGCGGTCTCCACGGGCAGATAATTACGCGCGTTCCACGAATCGCGGCGCAGGGGATGGTCGGGCCACAATCGCAATTAGGCGTTGCGGAATCGCGCCTCCGATAATTGAAGAACGAAATTCCTGGCGGGCCGGACGCGGCAGATGCAAACGCGCTTTGAAATAATTAGAAAGTTACAAGAGTATGGACGTTAGTGCTGGCACGCGTCAAAGAATTATTTAACTGAGATGCTTCAACGTTTTTCTGTACGAAGCCGATGGCATAGTTGAAAATGTTTTCGGTTGACGCGACAGTGGTGTTATTTATTAATATCGAAGAATTACGTATAAACGTTTCACCGTACATTCAATTAACTGAAACAAGGGTACAAGTGAATTCTAAACCGGCACTGAACATTAAAATACCTAGAATGTTACTTATTCAGCTGACACGCCCAGTTGGCAAGTTTAATTGATATACCGATTTACACAGGCCAAGGGGAGATTCTTTTTATTCAGCAGTCTGCTCGCTATCATCGCGGGATCGTAACTTTTTTCCTCGCGCGCGCGCGCATCAGCCTCGAAATGCTTCTCAGAATCCGGCAGCTCAACGTAACGCCCAAGTCCCTCTCGTACGTGGTTCGATTAAAGCCACGAGGGATCACCAGCTTCCGAGGACGATTAAGCATTTCCTAGGAGGCCCGGCGGCGGACGCGTCGCGGAAATAATCGGCCGCTTTTTGCGTCAATCTACTCGACGACCGGCTGCTTAATGCGCGAAAGCTGCCACGAAGCGAAGACGTCGGCTCCTTCTTTTTTCCACTCCTTCCGCGCGTTCGTTTATTCCCCCCGCAAGGGATCTTCGTTTCGGACGACGCCAAAGTGCTTCGGGCGTCAAGGGATCGCGGCGAGTTAGCGCGGTAAGTCGGTATCGGCGGATAATCGCGCCGCCGAATTTATTCGGGGTTGCGCCGGCGAGATTAAACGGAGATTCATTTCGTGCCCCGGCAAATGCGCCGGGTTCGCTACCGCGCGAGCTCGAGGCTCGTCTCGGTGGACGGTGATCACTGTAAGGCGCGGCTGCGAATCGCCGGAGATTAGGAGGACTCTGAACAGGCTACCTTGTGTCCTTCGCGGGGAAAGTGGCTTTACAGTTGGATGAAACGGCCGGTGGTCGAGATTTATGTGGAATAGAATCGTTGGGAAGACGACGCATAGATAGGCTTTGATATAATAACTTATCGAACGATCGCGAAGTTTGTAAAACGACCGCAGGGGATTGATATTTATCATATTCATTTCATTATAATCAGAATGAAATACACTTGTCCATAAATGTGTTCTAGTTTCGTATATTAACTTTCATCGATGTAATATGATTTGCATTTACACGTACTTCGACAAACATTTTTCAACCGTCAAACATATATCGCGAGTCAAAGATAAACATTCCATTGATAAATAAAAAGAAGTTTATAAATCATCTTTCATCCATTAACTACTTCCACTTCGGTCGATTTGAGCAACTGTTATCAATTACGACGCACCCCCCCCCCCCCAACGTGGCTTTATACATCAACCCCTATTAAAAATCCACTTTAAACGAACGAGAATCAATCATCCTCGTTAAAAGGAAGATCGTGCTTGCAGCATATTATAACAGGGGAGGGCAGGGATCGAAAAGTGAAGACCGATGGATGATACTGGTACTACTCTTGATCTCGCTAGAACGATGAATTACGACAGGATCTTCGAATCGACGCGATGAATCAGTCGAGAAGATAATCACGCGTGTATATCAGTGGTAAGCGTTCGCGGGATAGCCCGTACGGGTCGTAACTTCTACTGTATCTCGTGCATTATGGTAATAATAAAATAAGCTCTGCCGTGAATTTATTGGCTAATTATCCCTCTCGATCCTACGGGTTTGCGTCAGCTCGACAAAATTTCCCATACTCGACAGGTTTATTAATAAATTTATTAGAAATGGTTTACTTAAAAAGCGCCGGATAACTTGGAAACCTGTTTTTTTTTTTAAGTAATTCTTTTCCCTGTTAAAATATTCCTTTATCCTCGCGTGCTGGGAGAATTTAGACAATTAAGGGTTGCTTCAAGAACCGTAATTATTATCTCATTCGCTTTCAGCCACAGAAATGTTCAGTTGCGCTCGAATGAAAATATTGTTGAAACGCAGTGAGTTCCGTTCTCTCATAGAGTTAATTAAACCGTGAACTCGAAGAGACAGTCGTGTTGTCCTAATATTCTATAAATCTTGAAATTCTTTTGCGAAATGTAACAGTGTTGCAAAAAGATGCAAATAAATGAACAATCCCCCGCAGAATTTCACCGGGCAACGACTTCCCTCGCCTGAGGATAAATATCGTAAATCGAGTCGGTTGTTTGCGAGCTATTAATTATCTAACAGCGTCGATTTGTTAAGCGCGTTAGCAGGTTAATCACCGATATCTGGACTATATTTTAAAATGTGGTAGGCGGCGACTTCCAGTTATGTGGAAGCACCGTTAAATGCAGAAATACACGTTGCTCCGGTGCGGAGGTTGATTCGTTATTGAAACAAAAAAAAAAAATAATCGAACCAGCCGCCGTCGGTCCCGTGAATCCCGCAGTGGAAAAACGCTCGATTCGTATCCTTAATCGATATTTCCAGAGGACCGGTTACATTGCTCCTTTTCAACGTGGCGCGATAACCGCGCGATTATTAATCGACGCGATGATTACTACATCGGACGGATAGATTAAGGAATGGGGAAGTGAGCCTTGCGAATTTCGCAGCGTAATGAGCGCCTCGAGGTATTTTAATGCTAACGATAGTAATGTTTCATTGAGAAAGAAATTTAAGGTGTACGCGATATCGGTTCCTCGAGCAATCTTTTATGAATCATTCAATTATATTGAGTTATGTTAATTTTGACTGGAGAATATTAAGACAGAATCAGTAATAATTAATATGGCTCTAACGTAATATAGAATATATTATATAAAACTACTCATGTATTCATCAATATTTTAATTAAATCACGCTGCAATTTAATCACCCACGACATGGAACAGTAAGTTTACTCAAAAATACCAGTTACTAAAAGATTCGAAAAACGGTAATATACAAAATGACAAAGAATCTTCATAGATAAGAAAAAAAGATCGAGCTCCACATTATCATGTATGATATATTCTGATGAATAATTACGTATCGATACGCGCGTACGATAAGAATGACCAGTGACATAATTTTTCCAAAAGGCGATCCAAGTGTCGCGTCAACATGTAAATATTCTCCACTTTCCTCCCACAAGCGGGGAGTAAAGGGAAACTGTGACATCGCCGTGTCACACGTTAGCCGACAATGTTGCATACGCTTTAATCCCGTCGCCGAGTAAACGTTTCCCGGAAACGAGGCGCGTCGCGGGCCGCTTAATCGACGCCGATCGACGTAAAGAAGGGGGGAAGGATTAGAATCGGCGAGGGAACTGTCGACGGTGGCAGGGATTACAGCGGGGAAGCTTGCGCGCGCGTTTATACAATAGCCGGGGACTCGCGAACGTCTCCCGCGCTGAATTATGTAAATCCATTTTATTCGCGTTTTCACCGCGCGCAATCGCACGCCCGGCGTTTATTCGCGCGGGTTTCACTTGGAAAGTCAAACGGTTTCCATCCGGGACGATCGTCGACGAATAAAACGGCGCGCGCCGGCCAATATCGCGCGGTTTAGAAATTGGGACGCTGCCGGCCGCTCGGGAACCGCCGGGACTAGTTTTCATATTTTTCACACGCACATTCCGTTGCGTCTCTCTCGATGGTATTCGATGTTTGAACTCTCCGCTAAAGCGGAGCGGAATGAGTGGCTGTGAAGGGAATAGAACGAAAGTGGCGGACGAGCGGGCCTCGAGAGAACGTCGCTCGCGAAATTGTTCGCGATTCAAAAGCCGTATATAATAACGTACGCGCATGTAAGATGGATATAAAATATAACGCGGCCCGAGTCGCAGGTGAAACTAAAGTGCTCGGCGGAGCGTTATTCAAATGTTCTGCCGCCGCGTCCGTTATGATGCTTCCTTTCGTAATTTGTTTGAACTTAAGGAAATGTTCGTTTACAGACAAATTTATCGCCGGTTAACGTGGATATAAATTGCTGATAACGAAAGTCGCTTTTAAATGTCTCGTGCAGTGTCCTTTTTCCATTTCTCCGATTCATGGTCTGTTAATTTTGTTCTTTTCCTGATAATTTAAATAATCATTGATAGCTGACGGAGCTTAACTAATATTTTTACATAATATTCCAGTTCTATACGACCCTTGTATTGTTCTCAGTAATCCTAGGTTTTAAAATTATTTACGTTCTCACACTATTCATTCTAGAATAATGAATTTAACGTAATTAATTTACCAATTACATCGAATAGGTATGTATCAAAAGTTTCAAGAGGGCCGGAGGACAACAATATCATCTACTATCGAAATAAATTAGTATCGTTCAATCAATTACCAACAATTATTCGTTACAAATCCTTGTATTCTGGAATCTTATTACGTTCATATGTTTCATTCCCGCTTGCAAGACCTCCAGCGCCCAATCACGATCATAAACACGGCCACCGCGAGATGCAATTAACTCCATCGTCGTACCCGAGGCGAAGCACTACTGAACGAAGAATGTAACGCGGAGAAACGCGGCGCGGGAATCGCGGTTGATTTTACATAAGAAATCAAGCGTACAGGTGGGCACGGTCGACAGTTGATACCTTGAACAGCGACGACTTTCGACGAGCGCGTCACCGAACGAGGCGACGCCGTTATCCGGGCATCGATAGCCCAAAGTTCTCGGGTACCCGCCGCTTCCGGCATCGCGCGAGCTACTCCGCACGCGAGAAACTTTACGACCGGTCGATTATGATTTCGTGAAATTCTGCGAGCTCAACGAAATACCGTCGAAGGTCGATCTTCTTTTTATGGGATGCTTGACATTTTTTCATTTTTTCAGGGGGGGGGGGAATCTCCGAAGATATGCGCACATTCTTACAGCCGCGCGTTGCGAAAGGGACGAAGAAAGTGGCCGGAGCGTCACGAGAATCGCATTCCTTCCTTTGGTATTTGCTCTTGCGTGGGCGGTGCTTTATTAGAATGGTTCTCGCGTTGGTGTGTGTAAAGTTACCGATCACGAGCAGCACAATGATTTCCTTGTCTACGTAATTTATCATCTGACCGACGTTTGATAGATTTGTATAGCGAGTAATTCATACTCTTTTTTTTTTTATCGCTGCGCCAAGATTAATATTGGTAGTAATAAATCGATCGCTTACCCCGATTTGGACTGCGAATCTCTGAAACGTAGGCAGTGAACGTCCAGTGCTATTGTCTCCTGTAAATAAAAGGAAAATCGTATGTGAAACTCGATTTTTTTCGGGACGATCCGAGTAGTTTTGTGCTCTATTATAATTGTATTACTTATTAATCATGGTGAGCATTAATTCTTACCTGTCCAAGGAGTTTCATCCCTGACGAAGTAACGTTAATAAAATAGATGGTGAAGTGAAGAAGAAGTGTAAGAGCGATTTTTATATTTATACCTTTTATTCTTATTCTTCTCCAACAGCCAAACCGAGTTTTCCATTGAACGCGAGAGGAATTCTGAATCCCCCATCACTCTGTAGCCAGGACGTCCAGGGGCTAATGGGTCACGTTTTGATTAATAAACAATCTTTCTATAACTCGGCGCAGTGATGCAAGAGAGCCACGGGAATCTCCACGATAAACCTATCCGCAATATATCATCGAGCGTCAGACTCCTGAGAAAACGCTCGCCTTTGGGAACGTAGACAGCGGCGAGGGAGCTTCCCATGCGAGTCGACTTTTATCGTAGACACCCTCTGCCTCCTCCTAACTTGAAACCTACCGAATCGTTAATTCGACCGTCAATTAATAATTATCCGATGCGTCTGCACTAAATAATAGCGAAACGTGAAAGATCCGCGAGCCGACCGCTAACACATCAATCATTCCGTTCATTAATCCGAACGATTTCGATGCAGACTATTCTCCGTTGGCGCTTGGTCGCCGTGAGCTCGAGTCTCGACCTCGCGACGCTTCGAGCAGAATTCAATTCCGTCGGAATTGGAATTTTGAAAAACGAGTCGCGTCGAGCTTATTTATTATCGATTCGTTGCCCGACTCTTTTCCAGGGATTATTAATACGCAAACGATTAATGCCGCAGTGAAATGTACAGACTGCATACAGCAGCGCGGAGAAAGGAGTAGTGACTCTCTCGATGGCTGACTTTTCGAGTGCCGCACGTTTTCGACGGTGATTCGTTCGATCGCCTCGGCTTTATTAGCCAGATGGAAGGCCGAGGTCTTTCATGCAGGCGGAAGTCGTCGAAACGTGGGAGGCAGTCGTGCGGAGGAGCACGCGAAGCTTTTGACGGTGTGTGCCAATTGTGAGGGTTATTAAAATTTTCTATTTTTGTAGAAAATCTCAGATTTCAAGAGTATCTCCATTCAGGGTAGTAAAATTCAGATGAAACGTATATAAAACAATACTTGATAATGCTAAGAACAGTGTAAGACGTTACATCCGTTTCTTTGCTCAAAAAGTGACGATTTACAAATTCAGAACTTTTGCATTCGAGGGACCATACTATCTTACGCTTATATTTATCCAAAATGTAACGCAGAAAATCTTCTACAAAGGATTTCTTTTCCGTGCGTCCCAGATATCTTCCCTGCTCGTTTCTATCAGAACAAAAGTCTATATTCAAAAGTCATCCTAAGAAACCGAAGCGGATGCGAAACAGAGATCTGAAAGTAGCTCTGCAGGATCCCCGATTCCCTTTGTCCAGTGTCCTCGCGGCCCGGCAATTGCGTTTAATTGTCGCGAAACGAAACGGCATAAAATCCGTCTACGTCGTGGCTCTCCTTGGTCGATCCTTGCCCGGCGAACAAGGAGGAGACATCCCTCCATAACGCCGCGCGTGTATTTTTTCTGGCGCTTATAGCGGCCGGTCAGCCTTGCCGCAGGATCCTTACGTTATGGCGCCACGGCGCGGAGCGATTCGTCTTTTGTTCTCATTTATTTATTTATCATTTGAATCGAAGCTTTTGTGCCCGGGGTGCAGCAAGCTGCTCTGTTCCGATGGATCATAAATTGTACGATCTCCAGGTTTTTCTATTCAAAGGTATCGTAATGTTCGAGTTTCGTCCGGTGGATGAGTATTGAACACAATTTTACGGTTGGTCTTTATAGATTGATTTGCAAACTGTTTACGGCCGAGCTTGTGGCGCTCAATCGAGGCGATCGCAGAGTTGTTTGATCGATCGTACTCGAACGACTGTTGCCTGACGGATGCCGGTGAACGGTGCTGTTTGACTATTCAACTGTACAATATTGATCATTATCGATATTTATTCGCCAGGATCATTACTTTGGTTCGGCCGTACGATTCCCTCGACCATTTGTTACATCCTTTTAAGGTCTGATTATTTAACATTTCGTACATCTTTTACTACGAAGCTCTCGCCTCAAATATTCTTATTACTTGAATCGATGCAATCCACCGCTACCGTCGAGTAAACTGATCCGCAACCGTCCCGCGATAGGCCACGCAATTGAAACGACTTCGGTAACAACTGTCGAAGTTCATTTTACAAAATGAAAACAAAGATGCGTAACCGATTAACTACATTGAACGGGGTTTCCAATTGATTGTTACACCGATGCCTACTGCGCGGCCAAGCGAAATCACCTGGACAAGACCGCCGAAAGATCATCGAATCGCATCCCTCGAGGTTGGTGGTCGCCTGTCCGTCCGACCCGTACCGAATCTTTCTTCTCTCCCCGTCGGCCCCGCGTGACGCTTCGTTACTTCGGCTTTTTACTCGCGCGCCATGAGTCACGAGAGGCGATACTCCGTCGTGTCGCCCCGGTAACGAGCGTTCGGTAGCAGCGGCCCCCCGCGCTCGCACGCGTGCTCCGTCCTCGATCCCCTTCGAGCGCCGATAATAATTCACGTGCCGCGTGCTTCGCGGCCGGACGCGAGGGGTACCGAATGCCGGTGCCGCGCGGATTCTTTCTGGGTCGTATACAAACGCGGCGAAAGCGCAAATTTGACAGCGCCATCGTTTCCCGCGCCCGGGCCTCGATGATAAAATATGTATCAAGCGTGGGCGGCGGCGCGGAACGTCCATCAATGATTCTTATTGGCGGGTCCTCGTTCGCCGGCGAACATCCTGAGGATAATGCCGGAGATAGTCCGCTCCTTTGCAGCGATTCCTTTCGCCTTCTGCCTTTTGCGGTAAAACGGTAGTTGGAGAGTATATTAAAAACGAGTGGCTAGATGTGGAATACTTTACGTTATCCTCTGTGTTATTAAGATAACAATATTTCATCGTAACTATTCTAGTTATTATTATTCCCTTATTCTTATATTATTATTCCATCAATATCATAATATTATTTCTTGTGAAACCTATAAAGTGCTGAATATTTAAAAAGTACTACAAATTGTTTCTCCGAAACAATTTACACGCAATTCTAATTTCCGTTCACCATAACACTGTTCTATTTTTAAATATCTTGCAATCGTGTTATCGACCTTTGCGTAATCGAGCAAGCAGTTAATAAGCGTGTATCATTTGATTGCAAAACTGCTGGCAGGATCGCGGCACGGACACCCAGACGATCTTCCTCTGATCGCGTCGTAAAACAAACTAAAGACCGATCAAAATCGCCGCGCGTCCAATTTATCCTTTCGACGGTGAACCATGGTCGACCTGCGGCGACGTGGCCTGACCCGTACCGCTCGGGCACGAACGAGACCAGTTTTTGGGTCACGCGCGAGCCCAGTGAAAGCAGAGATTTGACAGCCGCATCATTTTTCCCTGCCCTTCGTGCGTTCGCGTAGCACCGAAGTGGCCGTGACACGGTCGAGGGAAGAAAATATATGCGGTCAACGGAAGAATTATCATTTATTGATAAGACGTCGAATAGAAGCTCGATGGTGCGATTTATTTTTATACGGTGAATAGTTTGATCATTTATTTAAGGGAGCTACAGTGCAATGTACTCGTCCAACAAATAAGCTATTTTTCATTTGTATCAATATTTTTAAGTTCGTACTCTCAACCAACTCATCCCGATCATCTAAAATAACACTATCCGATCCCAAACACCGAGTCGTCTGTGCCCTATGATCCTGAGTCGTCCGCAATATCTCATGGAACTTGCCCTTTCCATCCCTCTATCCCTTATATCCTACGATCTCTTGCGTCCCGAAATCGGTAGTAAAATTTCTCTGCGTCCATTACAACAGCCTTTGGCGCATAGAAGTATAGAGAGTATTGTAATACGAACGATGGGTAACGAAATGGTGACACGAATAAAAATTCATATTCACTAGCGAAAGGTTCGCTCAGTGATATTCAAATCCCCATAGCTTTGAAAAAAAGGAACGGCTCTAATTTGTGTACGAAACCTATCAATGTGAATCGCAGGAGCCGCCCACAGCATCCCCTAAAATGCACCCCGTGCGACGCCGCCGGCCGCTCCTCGGCGACTAGGGCCATTACGATCCCCAAAATCATTACTCATACATCCGGGCAGGCGTTCGGCTCCAGGACCGCTCGGCTGAAAAGGCCGAGCGTACAATAAAAGGTAGCCACAAAGGAATCCGCGCAAGCGGCGTTACGCGTATCCTTCGCGGCGTCGCCATTCAACGCGGTGGAGGCAGGCGAAATTGTTCACGGACAACGGAAGAGATACGAGCGAGAGCGTTTCACGGAAACCGCTTTGCCCATTCGTTTAAAAGCTACCCGAGGTCCCTCGAAGGAGCATTATAGCTCTCGACCGGTCCTCGCCTCTAGGCGTTTCGCGCCGTCCGTCGCCGAATTTATTCAGCCGACGCGAGACTTTTTCTCGCCCCGTCGCGTCGTAATGACGTTACAACGACGCGGCCACGCGCGGGATCAATGCTGGGATCCTCTGCTCGAGGAAGACCTTAATCCCGGGACGTTTAAGGGCCCCGCTAGCGATCGTTACGAGGGACATTAAGAGCCTCGGGGCTTAGCTACGGCTGTTCGTTAGACCGCGGGCGGCTTGTTTAAAGCCGCGAGACACCGGGGGCCTGCTTGTTAATGTTCTGCCGCGCGGTGCACCAGGGAGACTGTACGGCGTTTTGAAATAATAATGCGCTGTTCGGGCGAGGACGGTTGCCACAACTCTGTCTGCGCGGCTCGATTCTTGGAGGTGGGATTAATGCGCTTCTTCGGGGGTGGATTGTTGGGACATCTTCTCGGGGTATAGTTTCGGACGAAGGCACAGTGAGGATATTGTCGTTTCGAGTGCGGGCATCTTTATGAGAAAATCATTGTTGTACTGTATCATTTTATATCGCACAGGATGCGCGCGTTTATAGTCTCACTGTTCGGGAACGTCCACCTTGGTGAGAACAAGTTGCTCGAAACGTATGGTTTTACAGCGAATTAATCTTTTAAGCCATCGTCCTCGACGGTATTAAACAAATCTCTGCATAAATGAACGAACTGGGAGAACGCATCAATTTACGCTTTATATCAGAACCTGCTTAATATGTTCCAAAGGAATGACGAGACATCTCTCCTTTCCTATGCATCAATCAGTAGCAATTGTATCTCACGAACAATAAACGATAAGACACAGAATTTTCATAATACGTCATTATTTTTCAGTGCACCCCACACGCATGCATTCCAGTTCGTGAAATACTCATAGCAGCCAGAAGAGTTATCACCGGACAATAGATTGTTCATTGTTCCACAGAGGTATTTTAAGAACACGAGCGAACACCTCCGAGATCGCAGGCGACTCAAAAGGAGAAACGCAAGAAGCTAAGGGCGAAAGAGAGGTCTCGTGCGTTCACCTACTGCACGGGCGATGCGAGGCGCGTGTGCTTGGAAGGAAATTAGGAGCATACCTGGAAATGATAGAGAACACGTCCTATCAACGAGATGGGAGAATCCGCGCTATTGCCGAGGAAGGCGAGATTTAATTACGACGACGGTGATGGCCTCCGTTGTATCTATCTACGGGGAATTACAAATTGCACGAGGAATATTACATCCCTCCCCCCTCCTCCCTAGGTAAGAAGAATAGAAAGGGGAAGCCCGGTCTCATCTGTATTCGTTGATGTCATTTGGATTCACTGACTAATCGCGGATCTTCTATTAATTCAGGGGCTACACCTTTGGACGGGAGGTGAAAAATGGAAATTGCATTGCCCGCCGTCTGGGTAGAATTTTTCGTTGTCCAGGGTGTAGATAAAATAGTATTCAAGGAATATGAATTATTGAACGTTCCAACGATAAGGATACGTAAAATGTTGATCTTAATATAAAGTGTTATTAATTGTAAGTTCGTTCGTCTTGTTTCTTATTTTATTATATGTGTTTGATTCTCTGCACGCTATTATACATTGTTAAGCTTAATCGTAAACTTCATGCGCGGTCTTTAAATATCTTGCGAGCTCATTTGCCGAGTATATTAGAATGTATATTTTATTTTCACGTGAAAAAAAAGACACGCTCGCACTGTCTGGCGACTGATTTATTGTACACGCATGAGGGGAGACCCTAATGCGTGGAAATAATAAATTGGATGGCGAAATTAGCATTCATTAATGGTGTAACAGTTTTTCCCGTCCTAATTCAGAGCCGTACAGTTCCAGTTTCGCGAATTATTGACAGCCGAGAAACGAAAGTTCCGAGGTACACGCGTGATAACTAGCTCGCCGAGACTCATGAATCATTGAGACGTTAAGCTGATCTGATTGTTCTCTGGTAGTTACTTTCCAAGGCATTCATCATTGTGTTCGCTTTCTACTGCGTAGTCGGTTCCCGTGTGTAGAACCTTCGCTGGGCAGAGACATCTTTGTCCCACGGAAAATATTATTATTACCATTCTCAATTTATCCAATAAATTGGACAGAAACTTAAATTACTCTTAACTCATAATTGAATGATAATTTGATTTAATTTGATACTTTCCCCTTTATCTCCAATAATGATATCAATCTTTCCACCCCCCCCCCCCCCCCCCCCCAAGAAGGCAGTACACCATTAATCCCACTCCAATATGCTTAATTGAAAGAAACAAACAATACAATTTGTACTTTCCAAACTCTTTCACCAACCCTTTCAAGAATACAAAGCCCCTTCACGAGCTTCACCAAAAATAGCAGCGCGATCTACGACAATAGGGGCACAGAATCGAGAGCTTCCCCGCGAACGTCTAAACGCGTCCGCGGAGTCAATAAACACGGGAGGCTCTCGATTTCCGGCCGAACGGAGTCGACCGGAAGACTGACGGGGCGAAACGGTCGTTCGTGTATCGCGATTATTCTGCGAATTTCACCGCGGTGACGCGGCGGATCCGACCCGGGAGATTTACGCGAGTCAACGTGGCCGGGGAATGAATACGGATCGGTTTGCGAATCCGCGTGCGGTTTGTTGGTCGATCGTTCGATTTGCTACCTTGTAAGAGGAAGGAAAATAAACTCGCCGCGCGGTGCGAGAAAAGGGCGAGAACGAACGGCCCCGCTTGCAAGAAGATACAATCGGATTCTATTCGCGGTCACGTACGGGCCGCGTTTCTAAATTGATCGATCGCCGGCTGGGAATGACGGAGAAAGCAAATGGAAATGATTTCATGTATTCCGATAAGAGATTACATATTTGTGCGTACTTGGGATAGTGTAAATTTGTAGCCCAGACAAGTTACTGCGACGGGTGAATATAGAATAGGGTAATCTATTTTTCGTTTTGTTTAGGAAAGGCATTCTTTAGAAACACGATTTTTCTACGACATATTTCATTGTAAGAATGGTCTCCGTACCCAGGAAAGGAAAATATCGTCAGCCTTAAACTTAGGAAGTAAAAAACCGTCAAATTTAAACGATCGAAGATACCTGTAAGTAAATTAATCAGTGCAAATCAATTAGCATGAATTTCGAATCAGTTTAAGAGCACCATGAAACATTCCACGTTTCTCGCACAAATAAAATAACATTCAACCCCGAAGCATCGTCCACACCGGACAACTTCGACCACCCTGAATTCCAGTTTCGCCCCCCCGGAACGAAGACAACATCCCCATCGCATTTTACTCGAACCTTGTCAGATCTCGAGAGCACGTTTATCTTTGCTCTCGATACCGGTCCGCGGAGAGCTCGCGTTTGCTATCGTTCTCTCGGAACGTGTCGCCCCGGTGCCATCTGGTTTCGTTGAATAATGGGGGGGGGGGAGGGGGGAATACGCTCGGATAAGCAGCGACGCGGCTTTCTAATGCCGGCCCGGTCGTTGCCGGAGGGATTATACAGGTGGCTCGGCGAACAATGATCACGACGCGAGCCCCGACAATGGAGATCATAATCAAGCGACGCCGACGTGTAATGACTTATAGGCAGCGGTCCTCGGCCGTCCGCGTGGCGAACAATAGATCGGCGACAGAGATGTTTTTGCGCCGGGAAACCGTGGCTCCGTTTCCAGGGAACGAACGTAGCCCGGCGAAAATCGACCTCCTGTCTCGCTCGCCTCTCGACGGCCGACCGAGCGGAAATTGGGCCGAGACGCGGGACGATCGTTCGGCTTGATAACGGCGAATAAAACCGCTGGCGGAGCTCCGAGGAATATTGATTTGCGAGGAGCGGAAAGGATTCGGCTGATTCTCGGCAATTCCGTGAAGCAGACCAAAACGCATAGGGATATATTCCTTTGCGAATATCTCGAATACTAAGAGGGGTGGAAATGGTAGGAAATAGTTGTTCGGAACGATGACTTTGATAACAGATTTCATTGGAATCCGAGTCGGCTGGCATCCTTATTATTACCCGGTATTCAATATTGTGGGATCGGAAGTTTCGGTTTGTGAGATCGAGTTTAGGTATAAGGTAACGAATATATATATATTTAACAAAAGAAGACGTGTAGTCTTACTCGAATAGGCTAAATCTAGTATTCTAAATGATAGTCCACACAATACCACGCTAAATTACGCTCTACACTGCACGCTTCCGCTCTGTTCTTTTCTCCTCGACTTTCCAATCAACTCTGACTACTTATGCTCCGACAACCACCCTCGTCACCAGTCATTCCTTTCATTCTCTCTCACTCGAGACCCATACCTAAACAATAAACTTACCGCTATCTTCGAAGGCATGAAATTTGGAGGGAAGGTAGGGGGCAGCAGAAGAAACCCAGATCTAAAACTTTAGGCCCGGGTAGTTAATAGTTTCCGAGATATCAATTAAAAACTTTCGTACAATACATTGAATTCTTCATATACAGACACAACTAACCACACAACCGTTTTCACTGGAGCAGCCGTTGTTTTCGAGTGTTAAGCGGCCGATGGTACCCCGATCCTCGTTGCAGTCGCCGTCGTCCTCGAGTGTCCAGTAGCTGTTGACGCAATAAGGATACCGCTCTCAGAATCTATAAGGTGACCCACGGAAAATTGGTTACTGTAACTTCTGACGTGCGAGGGATGTTTCTCCATCTGCAATACGGCTTCAGGTATACTGGCCTCAATATTAATAGTTTGCGGCAAACAATTTCGACGAGGCGACCGCTGTCCAAGCGTTGTAGACCGCCTGCCGGTAAAATTATATGCCCAAACCTAACCAATATCCTCTTTTTCGTGTAAATAGTACGCCCGTAGCTCGAATTGCATTCCGTATAGCGGATAATTTAAATGCTACAGTCAACCCGAATTGTTTATGTGGGGATTGGAAGCCGACGTGGTGCTATTATACAAAATTGCAGCAAGCACCGTGTACTGCAATTCAATATTCTCTATCTGAAATTGAAATGGAACATATTTCGGAAAAAGGTACACGCATTGCAAATAAGAAACATTCCTCGGGCGGCTAAAGTTACAGTAATCGATTTTGCGTGGGACACGCTATAGATTCTGAGGGCGGTATACTTATACTGAACACTTGACGACGACGGCTGCTACAGCGAAGACGGTTGTGTTAGTTGTGTCTGTCTACGAAGAATTCAATGTATTGTACCGAAAGCTTTTAATCAATATCTCGGAAACCTAACCTAACCTAAATATCCGCACCTAAAATTTAAGATTTGGGTTTCTTCCCACGCCCCCCCCCCCCCCAGCTCCCCTTCAAATTTCATGTCGATCGGCAACAGGTCCCATTCGGAAGTACAGGCCACGGTTCTGCAGGCCATCATCGCCTGCCTGGACCATCCGTGTCCCAAGTGGCCCCGTCTTAAATTACTGAAATCTAAACGCTCATAAACACAACGTCATAATATACGGATCCCGCAATATTTCTCAGGCGCTCTTTTCGGCGCCGCGTCCAGTCCACTGATATCCCGCTCGTCGCGAGACATCTTTACCGTTCCACCCCGCGTATCGAGAAGGCTGGACCGGTGGCCGGCGGTCAATTATAACGGCTCGCACGGAATATGCAGCTTAAATTGCAGGTTCCGCGTCACCTCGGCCCGCGAATGGGACGATTCCGGCCGGCGAGCAGTCCGTTTCACCAGAGTGATCCCGATCGAACGCGTACATGTACGCGCGACGAGCTGCTCCTTATAACGCCCGAGGTCGAATAATGCGAGAGCGGCCACCACCGCCGGGGACCCCGTTATCCGCGTACTGACCCCAGACGCGTGTTCGAATCGGGAAAAAGGGGGACGCGATGTAACACGCGATAGAAAAGAAGAGCCGATGATGCTGAGAGACGGGCGAGCGTTCCCGCCGACCGTCGACGATCGAACGGCGATGCCTGTGGATCGATAAAGGAAGAAGACGCTCGTTGCCCTGCCGCGGCTAGCGCTCGGGCTACCGGTTTCGCTTTGAGCCCATTCGCTCCGGTATCGATGCTCGTTAAAGGGGCAACCGAGATCCCCGCCGGGGAGATATCCCCTTAATTATATTATTTCGACGCGTGGCGCGGATCGGACGAGATTTCTGGCCTGTGGCTCGTTTTTTTTTTACTCCGTCATTTCCGTCGTTGGAAGGGAGTATCTTCAAAGCGAGCTTGATTCATAAAGGCATTATCGCATTCAGATTGATAAGTTAAGCGGCAAGTCGAGCCGAGCCGAGTCCATCGATAAGTTAATAAATAACCCGTCGATTCGCCTGTCATTCGAACGCACGAGAGTCGCGGCAACGTTCACGAAGAAAAATCGGCGGGTCCCGCGGAGTACCTCGGCCACGGCGGCCCGAAGCTTCGCAAACGTGTTCCCGATAATCGTCCGCGCACCTTCGCCACGGTGCGCATACTTAGGTTTTTTGCCCAGACAGTGCCAACAGGACGGCGCCAGGGAATTTCTCATGTCGGGGAGCGTGTTTGCCGGCAATTAACAGGGATTCCAACGAAATGAGCCGCGTCCAGCGTATGTACCCGCCGACCGCAAATTTATTTTCGGCCAGCCTCGCCGGGCGTGCCTCGCGCGAAATCTTTCGTGAATACGCGACGACCGGTTGCGCTGCATCGCGAATAAATTCGACGGATTATTTATTCTCCGCTTCGCGGCGCAAATCATTGCCGCCTTGTTGTTGGGTAATTCGGAACGGAATAACGCTCGGTCGGGCAGAAGTGTCGTCGCACTTCGGTGCTAATTGAGCTTTAAGTGGTTCGTTAGTACAGAGGATCTTTTTTTCTTTTCGAGCCTCTTCCCAGAGTGTTTATTTTTTCACCGTGATTCATTTCGTTCGTTAAACATTTGCTAATTATAAGCTCGTCTCCGCTAGGTTTAATATCTTCGGTGGTTTGCCAATCGTGCCCGGGTTCCCTGTTTCGTTCCGTACACTTCCACAAGATTTCTGTAAAAGTAATTACCTAACTTTTTCTTCGACTAAAAATCAGCATTCGTCAGACAAACGAGGATTAACGGTCGAAAATGTAGCATCAAGCAAATGAATGCCGCTGCAGTTTAATGCAACATCCAGACTTCTATTAATATTATGGCATTTCCATTAACTTGAAGTCTAAGCAGTGTCAATTTCCACGCCGTTCCTCGGTGGCGACGAATTTCCACGATCCTAAAAACGAAACCCCTTCACCTGTTTGCCAACTTTCCACGCAAACGTGTACGTTACCTCGAGACCTAGACACGGCGCGCTGCCCGCTATCCTTTTGCGCGCTTCAACCACGGATATACAAACGTCGTCCGGCCAAACAAACTGTTTAGTATCGCGGCACGCGTTTATTTGCACCGCAGAGAGACGCGCGTACAGACGCGTGTATGCAGGTGAATCGCTCGCGAACGGCCACGAGTGTACTTCCAAGCACCGAACGTGTTTGCCTTTAGCCGTCGTCCGCGCGATGCTCTCGCCGTTCCTTAGAAGCTGCTCGACATTCTTTTCCACGGGTTTCCACGAAAGCCGCGCTAATGGAACCATCAGCGGTTTCGCGCGTTTCGAGGACACGATCGGGCCGCGTTAGAACTTATTCCCGGCAGACGATGAAAATTTAGTCACGCGATCGCGACACGTGTCTGCGTTTCAGGTGGGCCGGATCTTTCGTCGCGATTAGCGAGGGCAAGTTGATTAGGGAAGGATTATTGTTGGGGAAACGATACGTAGGCAAGTTTTCTTTTTGTACGGCGTTTGCAGAATTAAGTGTTAATTTGATATGGAGTAGACACGATATTAATAATGTTGGGCCGCAGCAATCGTAAAAACATTGTGTCTCGTCAACCAGCTGCAGACCTTAAAACGGTCGGACACATTTTTCGAGGGTGAGGCCGATGCCACCCGCTTACCCGAGGGTCGGGAATAATCCGAGCCCGACAACCCCCTAAGTTCGCCCCTTTCACTAGACACTTGACTACACACCCCCCGGCTCCTTCCTGGTCGCTTCTTACCAATTAACGCTCATGGTTTCCTTCCACCAATTTTCAAATCCTCAAAAATTCCCCGCCTCCTCTCTATCGCGTCGAGAGCAAATTAAAAAAAATGCAGAAATAAGATCATTAGCATTTTAGTAATCGAAGAATAACGAACTCAACGTATCGTGTAAAACTGACAAACTTCGAACTTCAATTCATTCACCGAACCCTTTCTTTCCTTTCTGTACAATCTTTGTAAAATATATTCACCCGTATGTAACGACCTGCGCATTTTCGGTCTTATCATTTTGGGAAATCAGTGTAACATTGAGCCTCCACCTCCGTCAAACTGAACGTGAGGAATTAACAAATGATATGTATTCCATTTAGATTTTCATGTAAAACAATGAGAATGAATTCTGACTGATTATTCAACGCCATCAAATTGATTTTGATTAATCAGAAATGAACAAACAAGGCGCTACTTAATTATGAATGAATCGAAGGTAATTAATGCAAGGTTTCACTTTGAAATTCTCATTTTCGTATGCACTGCTTACTGGTTTATTTCGCGTAGAGAAATATTTTGATTACCACAAAGTCCGGGCTAACAAAAATGTCCCAACACTTGAATCACGCTTTAAACCAACTGCCATTAAGTTGCGCGACGTTTAAACGACTCCGGAACAATAATTCATCGCTGGCAAATATTTCTGACAGTCCTAAAACGTTTTTCCACGAACGTACCATGAAATGTGTACGTTCGTACACGTTTCAGCCGGGCGAACTCTTCGGAAGACCGGTAGCTAGAACGCGAATAACTTATCCCGCCAAGTTTACCTGTACCGTAGTGAAAGTTTCGTATTTAGAGTACTTGAAACACGAGCAATCGATTATTCATCGTACACTCGGCTGAAACTTATTTATCGCCCATCATCCGTTCGTGGCCGAAGCGCATTTCTCGCGACGCATTTTTTTTTTTAGTTAGACGAGCAATCAGTCATCGCGCGCGGATCGCACGGTCTAATAGACGCGTAATTCCCCTCCGTTCGCGATGCAATTTTCACGGAGGACCGAGCATCGGTTCGGTCTCCGATCGATCCGCGGCCGATTCTCGGTCGGGCGCAGTTGCGAAAGGGGTAAGAATTAGGTAAGCGTCGATTACGCAACGCGCCAGTAAAAGTTCTGCCGTGCGAGAGGGTGATTAATTGAATTAAATGAAAGTCCGTGGAAATCTATCATTTATCACGCAGCGTTACGTTGCACGGAGATCTATCGATCAAACAACCGCGAGAACGTTTCCGACTTTTCAATTGAAGATTCCGTATTCTTTTTTTGTTTTGTTTCCGTCATTGGTCGATTCCGAGTGAAACTGACACGATCGTCCGTATTTTACGCGAAACGTGTAATTCGTGAAACGTGTATGTATCAATCTTGGTTATACCTTCAAAATCATTTTCGACGGACGATGTATTATCGTGTTTAATCAATTTAACTTTGCCTCTCGCGATGTTCGCGCGACATTAAACGATGATCGAATGATAAACTGTGATTCGACTTGTTCGCTCCTCTGCACAATAGTTCAGCGAGCACGTTTGTTTCTCAAAGCGCGCGAGTGTTTGCCTTCCACTTGACTTATCACTTACTTACTGCTTACTTCCTATTGAAAGAAGCGTCCGTTTGTACAATCTATTAACTCTGTTTGCGGTCGCTTTTATAATTTCCATTCGATTACGAGCTTCCGATTCGTGGAAGGATAACAATTGTACAGGGATATCCGTTAATGGGCATGTGGAGAACCTTTCGACAGGCAACATTCGCGAGAAGCCTTGTTCTACTTTCACATTTTTTACTTACGCTGAATAATTTCTGTACACCCCATGCCTCGTCTAACATTTTACTTGCTGCAGTCTCACACAAAACTGTTGCGAGTACGCTGTATTATTATGCTCGATTCATTCGACGCTAAAGCTTGGCCATTTCCCCACAGTGTCCACCAGTTTCAGCATTATCATTTTCCAATGAAAAAATCGCTGAAGCATCCATGGAAACCGTATCTCGATAACGACACGGTAATCTAATGATGGGAAACGGGATTGCGCTCTTTTCAAGAGTCTCGAAACAGCTTTGGAGCACGAGCAGTTCAACGATTCGCCGATCTCTATGGGCTCATCTCTTTGAATTTACATAAACATCCCCCCACGGTGATTCATTTATCCGCCGACACGATCGGCGATCAACGGCGCGCAAATTGAATTTGTGGCCTCCGTGAAAAAGGAAACGGACGCGCGGCTTGCGCGCGGAGAGTTCGATTACCGGGGAGGATTGGCTGCCTCGAAATTGACATTTCCGGCCGCGCCTATTCCCACCGACTGCTGTGCACCTTGCGCACGACACGCGCTGGCCGGCTGATATCGTGAAAGTAATTCCGTTTACCTGTCAGTGTCGACCACCGCGAATCACTATTAACAAAAGTTCTCCTCTTTGTGTTTCGACGAGGAATTGTTCCATTCTGAGGGTAAAAAAATGGAGAAATTCAATTGGAGAGTCGAGCTGTTACACTGTTTATGCGATAACCGGTGACGAGTTATTAAATGCGTTTCTAGCGATAACCGCAACGGATTTTAAGGGCATTGAAATCGGAGGTGACTCTGTCATTCTGCCTATTTACCAAACTACCATATGCAATTAATGAAACTATTTATTCATGACAGAAGATTCCAGGAATAGTTGTTCATAACGAAAGAAATGAATGCATAAAAGTGAATTCATACTCGACATTCAAAGAAAAGTATAACACTATACTTGAACAAGAAACACAGAGGCTCCTTTTAAAATTCGGAACTACTTTCACGTGTGCGCGAATCTAGAGAAACCACGAAACGAATGAAATCTCTGTACAAAACAAAATGCGTGAAATTAATAATTCAGAGACGATCTTCACATACAAGTTTGACGCTTCAAAAATCTATGTTTTACATTTCCTACTGTACGAAGAAAAGATTCTTCTTCTTTCACAAAGGAGTCCATACGATCCACTTCGCCCCGATTATTCTAGCAGCCGTCTGCTACCCAAGAATCGAGCCCGATCAAATGGTAAAGAAATGGGGAACAGGAATCGGAATATAGAGCCGTGAACACGGCATTTCACTTAGCGAAACAAATATGTAAATGACGGTCGGAGCGTCGGGGGTTCACCGTACTTTTGCCATCCCGAGCGGCTTCCTGGTGGAGAACCAAGGTCACCGTGCTGCTTCCAATCCGTTTGATGGACGGCGACTGGAGCCTGACCAACGCGAATTCGAAGTGCGCAAATATTGAATCTTCTGGGTCGCCGCTTCGCCGGACGACTCGCGGTCGTCCGCGAACCGCTTCTGCGGGAAACGTTGCGAAAGGTCTGAGTTGATCGCGACGCGATGGGCGACAGGAGAGAATCATTGATCTACTTCTCTGATATGAAAATGGAAAGGAAAATAGATCTGACGAAGATTATCGATCAACTGAAAATTCGACGTTAGACAAAATTTTCCATTATTCGGAATCTTATTAACTTTCTGCAATTACTTGCAAATGTAAAATGTGTTTCCAAAGTCAAACGTTACTATTATGAAAGTTCATGTTAATTACAGGCAATATGCAAGATCGTCATTTCATAATGCAACGCATTAAATCAAAATTGAATATGCTCCATTATTTTCACGGTAACTTATTCTCTGTTTGCAGCAAGTTTAATCAGCATAAATTTCATTGAACAGCTTGGTTGAATATTAATGTCGGTATTATCAATTCGAAATCAGTCGTTTAATTTAATAAGTTTTATTAGCAACTTCTTCCATCGAACCTTATTATCATCTTTTTTAATCTGCTATACTCCGGTTATGTCGAGCCGCACGAATCTCCGCAACGTTCGCATCAGCTTCGCAGGAAGCTCCCGTGCCACTGACACCGTTTCCATCTAATGCTTCCGTAGACAAAACAGTTCGCGGTAGAGCGGACGGTTTCTATCAGAACTCACGTCCACCGAGAGCAATTATATCCGAACCTTGGACACATTCCGAGAATCGCTACGAAGACTGTTGACCGTGGTTCGCTGGAGGTAAATTCGTTGGCGCCACGAGAGAGCGAAACGACTGACCAAGCAAACATTGAATCTTTCTTTTATTTTTTTTTTACCAAAACAGAGCCGTATTACGTAGGCGAGTGGTCCTCGGTAGATTCAATACACGATTCAGGTCGTATCTCAAATGATTTGGAGAACCGAACGGAACGCTTGAATCTTCTTTTACCAAAACAGAGCCGTATTACGTAGACAAGTGGTCCTCGGTAGATTCGATACACGATTCAGGTCGTATCTCAAATGATTTGGAGAACCGAACAGAACGCTTGAATCTGTTTTTTTACCGAAACAGAGCCGTATTACGTAGGCAAGTGGTCCTCGGTAGATTCAGTACATGATTCAGGTCGTATCTCAAATGATTCGGAGAAACGAACAGCACGCTTCAGTGCCGATGGATTTGCAGAATGTTATTGGCGAAA
Organism: Holcopasites calliopsidis; assembly: GCA_023838395.1. Lineage (NCBI taxonomy): Eukaryota > Metazoa > Arthropoda > Insecta > Hymenoptera > Apidae > Holcopasites > Holcopasites calliopsidis. The sequence goes on from JALHAQ010000001.1 coordinate 348,000, forward strand.
ATTGTGAAGAATTGCAATGTATAACATCTACTACTTGGCGCGTCGACAAGCCGAAGCCGCTTTTGAAAATCGATTTATTCATCTCGGTCGCGTGTTACGTGACTCGTGTCGAAGCGGCGATACACGAGACGGATTCGTGTTGCAAAATGAATTGCCAAACACGTTGCTGGCAAAAGGAATTCGGGATAAATGGCTGTCATTATTTTCTTGGCACGATTTTCAAATAATTCCGTATTTTTAGACAATCTTGTTTCACCCGCGGTTCGCTCGCACGATCTGAAACCGTAGCGTCACACTCGATACGACACACGTACGTTAAATCGTAGCGTATTCGAACCTGTGACCTTTATACGCTGACTTAATTAGAACGAAAACCAGAAGAATGACTTATCAGTCAATCGTCGCGCGAGCACTCGATGCCGGCGATCTCGAGACGAGAAGTTACTCTCGCTGCACTCCGGCCGCAGGAACGTTCGGTTCCGTTTCGGAGCTGTTTACCTCCGAGGGAAATTACAATAGGTTCCACGTGCGAACGGAATGTTGGCGAACGTTCGACGCGTTGCCTATCGGGACACCCCGACAGGAACGAGATAACGTTCCGCACTGAGTGGAGCACGAAAGCGTGAAATTGAATTACGACACGCGTTCTGGTAACGAGCGTCCAACGCGTTTCTGCGCCGCGATAGAGAACGTTCCCTTAATGACACGCGCCGATCAGATTTTTTCCGTGTATCCGTTTCCGTGCGTCTTAATTACCGCGCGCAGGGACACGCGCGTAAGCAGAGAAACACGACACGATGTTACACTTTCGTCGAGGGTGCAAAGCGCGTCATGCATTCGTTGATATCCAGTTGATTTGTCATGGCCACTTTGATTTATGCAAGCGGATCCATCAGAAATCCTGTATGAATTTTTAATTATACCGATTCCTCGGCAGTTTAACTGTTGTGTACAATTGCTGCGAGTATTTAAAGATAATGGAGCACAGACATTTTTTTATCGAGGGCCAGTCGGAATAATTAATGGATAAGGTAAAGCAATTAAGAAAGTTACGTGAAATTAAGGTCTTATGTATTAAAAGCAAGAAGCTCTACTTTAACCCTGGGTTTACGGACCTTTTTGTGTACCTATTCATGGGGACTTTTGAAAAAGCAGGTATATGATATACAAGCGTCTGAAATTATAAAGCCTTGGGAGAAATGAACTGGGATGTTAGATATTATTCCAATCAAACTTAATATAAGCTGCTTAAAAATAACGTTTATGACTTCTACAACTTTAAACGTGAAATCTAAGGCGCGTTAAATTGACGCGTTCCGTAAACCGACTGTTAACCCCTTCTTACTGACAAGATTATTAATATTACTGATGAATGAATTTAATAGCAATAAAATATATAATACTATGTCTACAAAGTTTTATTTTACATATCATACTTTGTTCATTATCTAAAATGTAGGTTTTAGATAATAAAAGTAAGAAGCCCTACTTTAACCTTTTAGAACTGAGAAGACTATTATTAATATTACTCATAGACGTATTTAAAAAAAATGCCAGGACATTTCAACTTGCATAATTTGAAGAAATTCTTTTTGATAGTCATGAAGGGGTGAAATCAATTCTTGCCTCTTGTGCCACCAATTTTACAACATACTTTTACAATTCCATGAAGTCCATTTAAAAGGTAGAATAGCACGCCTGTAAAATTTGATTTCAGAGAAACTCCCAGGGCTGTTTTCACCCTTCTCCGCAAGCGAACTTCCATCGAATAAACAAACTCCTCGCCCGATTCCTTACACCGACAATCGCACCAAGTTCCGTCGAAATGAAACGTTCGATACGGCTAACTTCCATCGACAGCAAGCGCCTAGGCAGCTAACATCGAAAGTTCGCGGCTGCGTTTCACCCTTCTCGTGGCAGGCGTAACGCGTAAAACGTATCTGACTCGTTGCGGTTACCTAATTACGCGTTGCGAGGGGACGCAGAGCGTGCGAGGGGTAAAAGCCAGAGGGAGAGAGAGAGAGACCTCGCGTGCGCGCGCGCTAATTAGGACATTCGCGCTGACTTATCGTGACGTTACATCGCGCGAAACGAACGCGATATAGAGATTGAACCGCGTCGCGAGCAGCGCACTCTTTTTTGTTTATCATCGTTACACCGCTCGGGTCGTTACATTTGTTGCAGGCGCTCACATGAACCCTGTGTGTTATCGCTTAGCGCTTTGCTGACGCGAATTGGAAAAAGGTTTCAAACGTTGCATCAAAGGTAAGTCTCGAAGCTCTCTGTTGACACTTTTATATTTCGCATGGTATGCGGGGAATTGAAATGATTATGCTCGTACGATTCAGTGCGGGTAGGATGCGATCCAAAGTGATCCAAAGAAATGGGATGGGAAACGGGTGATCGACGTTTTACGATCGACGCAACGCAGAAATCACCTTTGCCTGATGTTTGGCCATTAGGAGTTTACACGAAGAACGAGATAATCAATATTCGCTGTTAGTGTACAACGGAAATGGAGATAAGGGAAAGAATGGAAAGGTGAGAGTAGTGTAGACCTTTAGGACACTGAGAGTAAGAAGAAGAAGACACACCGTTGCTCCTTATCAAGACGAGAAAAAAAAAACTACGGAAACGTATTCGCGATTTGATTTCACTCGCGGGGAAGCTTCGAATTCGTCGACCGTTATAACATCGCCAGGTATAATCCTCGAGTGGTACGGCGCGGGGATAATCATCGGCATCGCGAGGAGAATCCTCGCCGACGCCGGCCGCGGTTAAACATTATTCTTGATAATCAAAAGGCGCTGCGCGCTGTATCGTTGCGAGAAGATATTTGACCGCGATCGATCGGCGTGCCCTACGAGTCGGAATGAAAGAGGAGATACCTCCGAGAAAGCACGCGCTATGATATCGTGCGTGCCGATTGGAGAAACGGGGTTATCCCTTTTCTTCTTTTTATTTGTACCGGACAGAGGGTTCGCGCGGGGAATTTGCTCGCGAGTTATGACGAATGGTGCACGGTTAACGCGTTGCTAATTGTACGGATTACAGCTGATCAGGTGGTCGCGGGATCTCTAAAGTGATTCGCCAGGAATCCGGAGACGAGTTTGCGAATGGAATAATTTATGCTACGTTGGATTCCGGGACGAAGAAATGACACCGATGGGACCAACCGCGTGTACTCTTTAATCCCTTTTCTAAAATAAAATCTTCTATTATATCGCTTCTTTTGTATCCGCGTAAATCTTTGCCTGACAAATTTCTTATAATATTCACGCTTATTGTAACAACAAACGAAATATAAATACTGATATTTAAGCAAAATGATAACACAAAGTGCGACGCTGCTCCAATTAACTTATGTGTGCACATTTTTACTATTATCGTCCGCTCGAATTAATTAGAGTGTGCGCGCTAAAGGGTTAAAACAGCTTCCGGATACGAAGACGTTGGGCTATTCCGAATTTTCAGCGGATGACAAACGCATCCGAACAAGTTCGTGTGAATTCTTACTTTTAGTGTCCCAATGGTGTCTACTACTCTCGCTTTTCTATTCTTCCCCTCATTTCCATTTCCGTTGTGCACTAACAGCGACTATTGGTTACTTCGTTGTTCTTGTAAACTCCTAATGGCCAAACATCGGGCAAAGGTGATTTCTGCGTTACTTCGATCGTAAAGCATTGATCACTCGTTTCCCATCCCATTTCTTGAATCACTTTAGATATCTCTCTCTCTATCTCCCTCTCTTTCTCTCTGTCAAAAATACAGTAGGACTTACAGATGCATACGTTTGGATGGAGGGGTAGTGACCTTAGCCCTTGCTGAGCTATCTTGCCCAACACAGATCCTGACCCTTGGCCCTGTTCACTGTTGTCTTATTCATACAGGGTGATTCGGCCGCCAGGAGACTTGAAAGAAGTGCCGCCGCCTAAACGTGTGGAACTCTTATCCCATGCAATCCTATGGACAAATTTCGGGAGACATATTTTGTCCTCTTCTGTTCCTCTCTATCACTCGACCCAATGACTCTGTCGATCGAGAGGTTGTTTAGGTCACTGCCGAGCGAACGACTCAGTGTTCTTTCCAAGTGAAAGCGGGAAACAGAAAAGGGCACAATACGTCGCTCGAAATTTGTACATGGCATGGGATACGAGTTCCAGACGATTAAGCGGCGGCGCTTCTTTCAAGTCTCCTGGCGGCCGAATCGTCCCGTAGTTGTTCATCGTAACTCAGGTAGGATCTGTGGGCCTTGAACCTTATCGATGACTCAGGCACAGCATCAGTGGACCTTTAGGTCACATGATTCGGGGGTCGGTCATCCAACAGTTATTCCATGATATTATAGGACCGATGGGAGATGCCTGAGTGGCAGATGCTCACTATTACTTTTACGGGTCTCGTCGCTTGTTCCGCCAGGAAACACCTTCATCGACGTTCGCTTATTTATTTCGATGCTGTTCTAAGTTTCGCACAGTATTCCCAATTGTCGCGATTTTCGTAGCCTTTTGACGGGAAACAGTCCAAGTGGCATACGTTCACGCCTGAAAATGTTCATTGTCCTTATGGTTTACCGCTTTCTCCCTGTTCCGTCACGTGGCACGATTAAATCGATCGTTCGGACATCGGTGCGGCGGGGCGCGATGTCAAACCCGGGAACGAAGGCTGCCCCTGAAACGAATTCGTACGCGCGCGCGAGGAGAAGGTATCGCGCGAGTGACGTCCTCGACGAGGAGGGAACTTGCGGGAAAAAGCGTAAATGGCGTATGGAATTAGCTTCGTGACATTATAATGAAGACGAGAGGCAAGACTAATGGCTGCGAAATGGCCCACACCGTGCGCCAACGCTGCATTAATCAATGTCCGGCCGCGTCCAAGGGGGCTCCCTCGCGAGGAACAGAGTCTAACATTGACCCCCGTGCAAGACGAGAAAGGTTCAGAGACGTCGGCCACCTTCGCAGTGAAATATACAGGATTCTGTTGGAGGAAAAGTAAAAAGTAAAAAAGAGGAGGCAACAATAGACGAACGTTTTCAATGAATTTCTATAATTTGATCTTATTATTTATTATTATGAACTTCCTGCTCAACCTATTCTATTCTCCTCGCTTATTTCTAATTTTCATTTTCGTCACTTAACCCATTCGCGGTCACGTTAAAATTCTGACTTTTATCGCTCATTACATGTGAGACGTGGTTGCTCTTCATTGATACATAGAAAAGGAGATATTGGACCGTTTATCTTGAAATTATTATAAATCCATTAGAAATGAGAAAAGGACAAGTTTCTGTATATTTTAATGCGAGCTTTTGGTTTACATCCTTCTCTCAATTTGTTTTAAATAATGAACGTGCAGCACTTTCGAAATAAACGGGCCATGCGTCACCTTCATCAGTTGACGAATGCACGAGATTACAATAAAGCAATTAATTTTGTATTGAGCGATCAGCTGCGCCGATTTGTTATTATTTTTGAAATAAGTATAACTAGTCTGTAATTAAACGATTGGTTGTTTTAGTATATCATGTACTTCGTCAATTTATGAAGGTGTCCGTAATAATTTGATGGAGAAAATTGTGTTGCTCCTCATTTGAAAGAATGCTCTCATATCTATCACACACAACGATCATACTAACAATAGTCATATTCAAATCTGATATTCTTTATCAATCTCTAATCAAACTCTAACTGTATTTAAGTGTATACTGAAAAAAATGTGCTTAAATATGACGCGAATGAGCTATTAATATATACAATTTCTCTGCGCCTACATACTTTTATTGTAAAAATATCCTCCTCGATGTTTCAACTACTCCAAACCGTTTCAGCTATTCAGACAATATTCCTCGTCAGACATCGGATTCTTATGCAAATTCATATTTTACAGAATATAGTGAAAACAGCTATTTCCATTTCATTTCTGCAATTTAGCATCTTCAGTAGACAATTATTTCACCTACCAGGTACTTTAAAACGTACTATAATTTTGATATTTTGCACACGTTTTCATATTAAGTGGATTTTCCGCAATTTAGCATCTTCGAGTTTCCTGTAAATGCATAAAAATCCGCAGTCTAACCCGTCAGATACAATAACGCGCGTGTATACATATTTCCGGAGCGCCTCGAATACTTCACGCCGCGCAGCGTTCGTCGCAACGCTGACCAACGTGCTCCGTTTGTCACGGTGACAACGAAACGTCTTCATGCTTGCACGCCAATTTATCGGCCGCCCGCTAATTCAGTGCTCGCGTGCGAGCGCTTGAGAAATCGTCGCGGACCCGGAACGCCTAATCGCCTCGATCACCGTGAAACGCTGCGGCGTTTCGTCGGATTCCGTTAACAATATCCCGAACGAGACGTAACGTATGAATGTACGCATTCCTCGAGTTCTCGTCCGGCTCAGATTATTTGACGCATTCCCTGATTAATTATGGCAGCTGCTGGCAGAACTTGCAGCATTTAAATAGAACTCGATTGGGCGAGATTGTTTCGGATTCGCAGTTTCCGCGTTTCCAGTTTGAATTGTTATATGTTCCACGCTTTCTTCTTTCATGGGGAAAGATTAATGTTCAGGGGAAACGTCTCTTAAAGTTAGGGCATTGAGAAAATGTGAATGCAGATAAGAGAAGAGGTAGAAAGATTATGATAAAGTGACGTTGCGATTTCCGCGATGGGCGCGGAGAAATACGGAATAATTCTCGTTGCGTATTCGAGGGTGTATGCACGGGGACTGCAGAAAGTGGAAAGAAACATGTCTTTCTCTAAATTGATTGCAAGAAAAAAACGTCGAGAAAGTTGATGGAATTTTAGGTTAGGCTAGGTTAGGTTAGGTTAGGTTAGGTTTATTCTTATTCCCACACGAGCGGTGCAGAATCTACAAAGGAAACCCCGAGATGTATCATCCTAATAACTAATGAACACCGAAAAACAATTCATCTGATCGATTATCTATTGGCCAACAACGGCCTCCTTATTCTTTCCCGATGGAATCCAAACATCCACGCCGCCGCACAACATTTACCTCGTCACCGTTAAAACCGCGTACCGCGATAAATTGCGCTCGAAACGCGCGACAACTCGCGTCAATACAGCGACGCACGTTTCATCGTAACATAACCCGGGGAAGAAAATGAACGGGATCCGGGCGATTTCAGCGCGAACCGCCCACGACGTGCCGTAAAGTCGGCTGGAAAGAAACGCTCGGAACTACTTCCTTCCGACTGTCCCCGCGACAGCGTCGTCGCCCCGTTAATTTATCGTTCGACCGCCAATATTTCGCGCTCGTCCGCGGCGAAAAAGTACCGATCGCGGTTCGCCCCGCGTTCGATCATCGTCGAGCAGCTTGAGACAACGCTCTTAGTGACAACGATAAGACGCAGGGGTTCAAAGACCACCCCCCGCTCTGTGTCAAACTACGGATATGAAAGAACCCCCGAATACCCAAAAGAAAGCAGAATACTGCAATAGTTGGAATAAATCTTGTAGCAAACTTTTATCTAGGATGCTGCACTCTGCAAATCTCCGCTCTACGAACTGAACTCCCGAAGGATCCGATCTCTCCTCTATATCGCGCGTCTTCGCGTTCTTCTTCCGGAGAAAAGGAGGGGAAACGGTCCCGCGGCCAGGACTCGGCGATACCTGCCGGTTAGAGGCGTTTTCGGAACTTGATTACCACAATTCTGGTCTAGTATATTCTTTGTCTGTTCTTGCGCAGAATCGACCTAGACGTTTCGTGAGTTGTACAAAAGTCTACGGGTGAAGCGGGCTTCACCGCTAGTCGTGAAGTTCCGAAGCACCTCGATTTTTGGTGTAAACTCTAAATATCCTCGCAGCGAGTTTGCATACGTCGAACGTGTTACTATTTTGTACTCTTTGCCACCGTTGCGACGTGACACGGCCGCGTTCGATCTTGGCCGACCTCACGCCGTGCACGAATGCCGCATTATCGCTCGGCGGATTTATGCGCGGGCCGACCTTAATATTGAAATCGAACAGCCGCGTAACGTCGCCCCGCGAATAGACATCGCGCCGACGCGACTGTGCCCACGGGGCCGCGCAACCGGATGCGCTGGACTCGGCTTTCGGGCGATAGGACCCAGCCCTGCGGGAATGGGGACGAGAACGATATTTTGGGACTGTTAAACGTGGGAAGCGGATCGATGAAAATTCATGGAACGGGTTCGTTTTCTGTGGTAGCGAACGCTTGATATGATTCCTGCTTCATTCATGTTTTTATGGAATCGAGTGGCGTCTATTGGAAATTGAATAGAAAACTGTGTTGGATGACCGACCCCTGAATCATCAGTGTCACGTAAACCTACCTTAGTTACGATACACAACTATGAATAAGACAACAGTCAGGACAACCAAGGGTCAGGATCCGTGTTGGTCAAGATGGCTCGGCAAGGGCTAAGGTCGGTCCCCCTCCATCCAAAACGACTGTATAATAAGTGTCACTGTATTTTTGACACACAGGGAAAGTTATATGTACTCAGAACGAAAGAATCAGAGTTGCTGAGAGTTAGACCGACAGTAACATCCTGTTCGGATACGTTTGCCATCCGCTGAAAATTCGGATTAGTCCAACGTCGTTGTATCCGGGAGCCGTTTAAAGAGTACACGCGATTATTCCCATCGGTGTCATTTCTTCATCCCGGAATCCAACAACTGATTTTAATTGAAATATTAGTTACTGCACTTGTATATGGTTTTTGATCATTGTTCCTTGTATTATCAATGAATAAATAGTTAGTAAATGTTCACTTTGAGCTACCTCATTTTCGGAGAAGTTGAAGATCGATCAAATTGAATTCTTACGTTCTGGCATTTGGATATTAAGAGTTCGATGATGCATCTCGTGCAATAGAAACGTGAATTCTAATAAATGACTAGTACACTGCATTACTAATACTAGTCCGTTCCCTCTTCGATAGGGATGGTTTTTGTTTATTTCAGCGCGAAAACGGCTCGACTGAAACGTACTAATTATAAGATCTCGGAACAAACAAAGAAATAAAATTACAACACGTCCATCAATTAGAATCTCACTTGCGTAAAATCTCAATTAAAATAAGAAAAGAAACAGCAAGATGAACTCTTGCATCTCGGAACAAATAAAGAAATAAAATCACAATACATCCATCAATTAGAATCTCCTACTTGCGTAAAATCTCAATTAAAATAAAAAAGAAAACGAAACAGCGAGAGTTCAATTCCTCAAGCTAAGCTGACTCATTCCAAAGTCATTCCATCCAGCAGCACGCGCAAACGTGCCTTTAAAAAGTCGCACGCCCATAAGTACGCGTGTTCCCGTTCCGAACCGTAGCCGCGGACAAGACGAAAATCGATCCACACTTCGGGCATGTGTACGCGCTTGTGAATGAGCTAATTGCCGGGGCGACGGATTGAAACATAAATATCAACCGGCCATGTTGCGCGCAGGGATAGGGAAAGATCGCCGGGGAACCTGTTTCCATCGAGGGACGTAGCCGGGAGGAGGCCGCGACCAAAAATGTTAACAGCGACTTATAAATCTAGTTCGCGCGTTGCGTAACGCACGGTTACGGTCTCGCGATTCAATTGTGGGGACAGGTATAACGGTATATACCGCGTGAATGGCGATTGTCGCCGGTCGTGTCCAGGTAGCTTCGAGGGAACGCGACAAAACCCGCCAGTGAGCCTAACACTAAATCCACCGCGACCTGTCAAATGACCGTTTTCAGAATTTCCTTTGGTATTTCCTCCATACAACGTTACTGCATCGCCTAGTTAATTTGGAGAAAATGCGGTGAAAAATAATAAGATACGCATTATGGATTTCTAAATGAAAGAAACTATATTCTTCCATTATCAAATTGACCATTATTTTCATTCTATAAGAAGTGTATGTTGTTTTAGGGATCGGTCACGGTAGAAACAGGTATACGTGAAGTGCCAGTAGGTTTAGTGTTAAACGGCTGAACCTGGTCAGTAGATTGAACATCGAGGACAGTCAATTTGATTGCAGTTTGGAATGCAATTCAATGCTCAAATTTCTTTAAGCTCCTGTAAAAAGATGTGCCTAGCGTAACGCGTTGAAGGATCGCCAGATTATTCATTGGCGGCGTGGAATAACGAAATAATGAAAAACAGTTTCGATAGAAACGCGAAATAATTTGATTGCAGTGTGGAATGCAATTGAATCGCAGTCATGCTCAAATTTCTTTAAGCTCCTGTAAAAAGATGTCAAAGTGCCTGGCGTAACGCGTTGAAGGATCGCCAGATTATTCATTGGCGGCGTGGAATAACGAAATAATGAAAAACAGTTTCGACAGAAACGTGAAATAATTTGATTGCAGTTTGGAATGCAATTCAATGCTCAAATTTCTTTAAGCTCCTGTAAAAAGATGTGCCTGGCGTAACGCGTTGAAGGATCGCCAGATTATTCATTGGCGGCGTGGAATAACGAAATAATGAAAAACAGTTTCGATAGAAACGTGAAATAATTTGATTGCAGTGTGGAATGCAATTGAATCGCAGTCATGCTCAAATTTCTTTAAGCTCCTGTAAAAAGATGTCAAAGTGCCTGGTGTAACGCGTTGAAGGATCGCCAGATTATTCATTGGCGGCGTGGAATAACGAAATAATGAAAAACAGTTTCGACAGAAACGTGAAATAACGATCTCAACTTTTATACCGATCGATCCGCTGTCAGAGCACCATTGTCAGCATTCAGCGATTCGCGCGGAACGCCCACGGAAGGCCACTAAGCTCGACGCGAGCGGATCTTCGCGGACCGATCTCTCGATTTACGACTCCGTCGCCCCGCAGCATCCTCGTCGAAACCGTCCGGTTCCCTAACGAAATCGCCTCCCCCTTTCTTTCACGAGCGCGGTTAATTGTCGAGGGAATAATTGCACGACCGGCAATTAGCTTTCTTTCGCGGCGGCGGAGACGCGCGGCCTCTTTGTCGGCGCGAAAGTTCGCCCTCCTATTCAGAGCGCCGGCGAGGAATCGTTAGCTGCGTCTTTTTGGCCGAGGCCGTTTCTCCGTTGAGCGTCGCTGGTCGTTTCGCCGCAAGCATTCTTTTTGGAAGCAGTTTTAACGAACCTTTGAACGATACTCGGTTTCGTAGCTTTTATAACGATAAACAGTATTGTAGTTCTTTTCTTTCGTTGTCCACGTGAATTTAAGGGAGACGCGCAGGGGTTTTGAAAATATGTGTGCAGTTATGCGTATGGTGTTTCTCTTTCGTTTCAGTGTTGTTAATTTTAACAATTTGGAACAGGATATTTTTCTTTGGGCGTACAGCATTGTTGGTTGTTAAAGTTATATTGTGGATAAAGGTAAGAGAATGTACTTTGATCTTTTTCAAACATGTAGAAGCGTGTATTACTAATTCGTCGCGCATCCACGTGAACGTATAAAAACTGCAAACAGAAGGCGAGAATTTTTCGAAGTAAGCACGATTTACAATGCGATGGAATGTACAAATTTGTACTCAAGAATGAAATGTACCAGTTAATTTTAACACTTGATCGACAAGATTAAACAGAAGTAGCAAGCAATTCCGGAACTGTTCAAAGTGCAAAGATCGATCAAATTCAGCCACCACTTGTTCTGATTATACAATTCCAAAATCTAACGTCACTTCTTAAAAGAGAAAGAATTTACATAAATTCTTATGTACGAGCTTAATAATAGAATCGGGCATTTCTAATGAAATCTTGAAACGAGATATGCCGAAACGAGATTAAAATATTGAAAAAAAGGATGACTGCACTAGCCCGTTCGTTTCCCGTTTGCCTCTCCTCCGCGAAATGCAATTAACGCATAACTACTTGGGGAACCTGACCGTAAAGGAACCGGAAATAAAGGAATTATGTAAGAACGTTAAAGCCTCTTCGTCAAAGCATTCGTGTCAAGGTGCATTTCATTTCGGCAATCAAACACACACGCTGGACAATTAAATCGGCCCGCGATGTTGCTCGGAAACATTTCAACGGATCGCTGTGTACCGGGCAAACATTTGTCGTCCCTCTTCGTTTGCATTTACAATTCGCGTACCCTCGTTGAGGCACGCATGGAGCTGCGTGCCTCCAAGGATGCAGCAGGCGCGCAAGGATTCGCTACGTCGCTGGATAAAAATGAATTTGCCTCTTTGTATTTTTCGCGCGATACGCGCTTAGCGTTTTCATTCGCGAACCAACGGTAAATTTACTTTAGAAATATTGCGGTTGTATCGTATTGTATTTCACGGTCAGACAACTGGCCGGGAGCTTGTGAATGCATTTATTGATCAGACGAGGACTATCAAAATAAAGTATTGTTAAACCAATAAAAATGATCAAGCTGGGGAGAGTTAACTGTTCAGTATGCATCAAATTCCATACTTTGATTCTTTAAGAACGTTTCGTGATGAAGCTTATCGCGAATTAGTAAAATTTCTTTCACGAAAATGTTGCCGATGGGAGTAATGAAATTCCCAGTGGTAAGAAACGAAATTGGACGGGCAAGTGGTAAATGCAGTTACTACTCATTGTCAGGCAGAGCCAATTTAATATGAAAATCATTTCTCGTACCTATGACCTCTTGATTAATCACCTCGCATTTCCGCAAGATTATTAAACAAAATTAACACCGGCTCAAAGTTATCTCGATTAAGCATGAGAAATACATACTTATAAATACTTAACAGAACGTATTTGTGTAAAAGAAATCAAATATTATTGGTTTAATATTAATAAATATTAATAATATTGATAAACATTAAACTTAATATTACATTTAATATTAATAAATATTAAACCAATAAAAATGATCAAGCTGGGGAAAGTTAACTGTTCAGTACGTATCAAATTCCATACTTTGATTCTTTAAGAAAATCATTTCTCGTACCTATGCCCTCTTGATTAATCACCTCGCATTTCCGCAAGATTATTAAACAAAATTAACACCGGCTCAAAGTTATCTCGATTAAGCATGAGAAATACATACTTATAAATACTTAATAGAACGTATTTGTTCATGTTCCTTCATTTGCATCTAAAGCCATAAAAAAAGCTTCCTATAGAATTTCACCAGCGACTACCCTTGCTGGATTGCTACCCCCTTCGCCCCAGCAATTCCATCGTCCACCAAATCCAGCAAACGATTTCAAGATACACTTAACAAATCCGAAAAATCCCGAATGAAAAGAAATCGAAGGGAAATTGAATGTGATACACTTTCGATTCACCGGGTGAGCCACTTCCACACCGCGGAGGGGGTGAAACCCACACGGACGCGCGGCTGGAAACCGGGCACCGACAATGAATTCATCTCCGCGACCCACACCCCGGCGGAAAGTCGTCGCGATAAACTTTACGACGGCCCGGTAACAGTATCTGTGCGGGTCCCGCGGGAAGTGGCATCTCGCGCGAAGGCGAAACACGCGCGCGAACGCCCCGCGCCGAGCTGGCTAGCTCGCGAGCGTATCTTTATCACCCGGTTTTACTGCACCACCTTGGAGCCGTCATAACAGCGTCCCGTTGTCCGTCGGGTTCCTTATTAAAATCGACGCCGAGGGAAAGGATTGCGCGCCCACGTTTCGCGGGGATTCGAACGCGGTCGAGCGGCGAGGCCGCGGGCTTAAGGACGTTGCACGCCGAGAACGAACGACGGTTCCGAATCAATTAATGTAGCTCGAGATGCATCGAGATTAATGTTCCGGTACAGCTGTATTTTTAAGCAAAACACTTCGAGCGGTATTAAAAGTATGCTATGTGTTGGTTGCGGATATAAACCACAAAGATGGGTGTTTCTTAATTGACAGAAACGTGTAAACGAAAAGAGATGCCTCCTTCTATCTCGTTGAATTGTCTTAATAACAATTGCAGCGATGTTAAAAGCTTCTTAGTGAGAGGTCACGTTAGTTCGTTGTCTCTTTCGTACAAGAATAGACGAACGTAAATGTTAAAAGGATCGCAACAGGGATGAATGACCATTGGCGATGAAAGATACTTATTTGGTAAAACCGGAGGAAGATCCGTTCGCGGAGTTACATTCGCGAAAGCGAGAGTGGCCATCAACGGTGGCTGCACAGAAGAGCGGCTACGATCTAATTGAAATTCGCCGCGGCAAATCATCGACGGGACAGAAACACCAGGGCCACTTCGTGATAAGTCATCCTCCGGAAACTTTCCAGCGCGGGGGTTCTAATTAATAGAAACTAATCGCGTCGATCCACGTACCCGCTACTCGGCGTCAGATTTTCTCCCGTTTCCCTTTTCTTATAGACTGACCGCACGCACGCGCTACGCGCACGGGAATTCCCGTACAATCTGATCCCGCGGCACCCAAAGCCTGTCTGATTAAAATACCCCAGTGAATCTTCCTTAGAAGGTTACTGCACGCGGTGCACATTTGAAAGTAGCTGTTGGTCCTCTGTAAAGCAATGTAATATGGAAGCTACACGGATTGGTGATTATCAAAGTGGCTAATAAACACTTTTGCATTTCTCGTTTCGTGATATTTAAGGGGATTTTTCAATATTTAATATTTATGTTTTACCACCCCACAAAACTAATTCAATAATATTTATTATAATATTTAATCCCTTTCTAATCATACGATCCTAAAAAGGGATTAATTGTTAACGTAACATTGCCAACTTTCACCGTCTCTCCCGTTAGTTTGTTTCGCGCGACAAAGTGCCAGGCACGCTAGCGAACAAAGCGGGCAATAAAACAGAATTGCGTGTGCAAGGGTCCGTTGAATCGGTTATTTTAATTGGCCGCGGTCTAAAGGACGCCTCTACGATCGCCGACATCGTCGGCTAATTAAAAAGACGTTAAGGACACCTTCTGCCCGCTTCTCGCGGTGTACGCCGATGGCAAGAAAGAATGGACAACTGGACGGAAAGATGCATCACCGTGGGGGAAAAAGTATGCGCGCGGATAAGGGTATCCGCGTGCGCGCGTGTTGTAGCCAAACGGATATCTCGACTCTCTCAAGAGTTACTTTGCCCGCTGATTAACACGATTTAATGTCGCATTAACTTTTCATTGGCGAAGTAAACATTCGGAGGGGAGACTGCTTCCGAACGCTGCCTGCAGTATTCAGAATGATATTTATCGATTGACGGGAGAATCGGCGAGAGTAAAACGACCTTTTGGGGAACAGATAAATAAGGATGAACGTAATTGAAAATGAAATGGAAAATGGAAAATGACGATGCAAACCTTCTTTACAACGAGCAAGTGATTTACGCCCTAATTATCTATAGTTCAAGGCGAAGAAATAATCTTTTGATTCAAGGAACCTCCCCTTAAACCATTCTAAGTCTTTTTATAAGATACTAAACATATTCTCAGCAGCCAGAATTCTTTCTCCAGTTACTCCTACGAAGTTCCCAAACCGAGAACGTTTCAAGTGCCTCGTCTCTCGCACCGATCAAGTAGAATGAGTTTGAACGACTTCATCAACAGCCTCCCTCGATGATAATTACTCCAAGAAGCGAAGCACCGATTATCGAGATCCTTGCGTCTCAATAAAAAGATCTCCGTCCGCGAGTATTGAATTCCATCCGCGACCAGCGACACAGGGGAACCGTCTTGCGCGAAACTGGAGCATTAATCCATTAAACCATTATAAATCTTTTTATAAGAAACTAAACATATTCTCAGCGGCCAGAATTCGTTCTCCAGTCATTCCTACGAATTTCCCAAACCGAAAACAGTGCCTCGTCTCTCGCACCGATCAAGTAGAATGAGTTTGAACGAATTCGATAATTACTCTAAGAAACGAAGCATCGGTGATCGAGATCCTTGCGTCTCAATGAAAAGATCTCCGTCCGCGAGTATTGAATTCCATCCGCGACCAGCGACACAGGGGAACCGTCTTGCGCGAAACTGGAGCATCCGAAGGGACCCCGCGGCACGATGGCTACGCGGCGTCGATCGTTCTCCGCGCGCCCCGGAGTACCTAAGCGCCGGCGCGGCTCGTTATCGGGCATCGGGCAGAGTGCAGCGGCCTCATCACGCCTTGGCCCTCTCCCCTTTCCACGCGCGAGCGTGCATCGCGATCAGCCTGGCTCGCCTCCGAGAATCGATGCCCGTTTCAAGTTATGCAACTATGTAGATTCTCGATAGAAAACCAGCTTCTCTCGAGGGAGGGGGGGGGGGCATCATCCCCGCGCTGGGCTCCACGCGACCGATAAAACGGCCGGAGAATATACCGAGCGTCGCGATAACGAGCGGATAATTCGTATACGCGCGGCGTTATTCGCCAACTGTCCCGGTGTTAATCACGCTGCCCCGTTCGCCGATAACCCGCCGCTCGCGCCCTTCGAAATTGTAATTACGAGGGGCAGCGGCCGTTGCGCGGCGTGACCGTGGATCGAGAGATGAAAACTGGACGGGCTGATGTTTCCCCTCTTTTTGTTCTTTCGTTTGGATTAGATTAACAGCGTTGCCGTCGGGCGGAGTGCCGTTTAGGGGGGATGTTAATGAATGAGCTTTCGAAAGGGAGATTGAGTGAATATTGATAACGGAAGCGCGGCGAAGTAGGTATTTATTTTACTCGACTGCTTGTAGATACTGTTTTTATTGCTCCTGGTGTAGAGACAGTTGTACGAGGGTAGGGGGGGGGAGCGATAAGCGGCGATAGATCGTGATTGATAAGCGAGGATTCTACTGCGATTCCCGGTTTCGTTTGTTATATCATTTAGCAACGTTGCATCTTGCGTTCGGTTCTATTGTGCGGAAATTTACCATCGAAATTATGGATGTTGTAAATTAACAGAGCGTCAAAAGTATTGTTGGTACTTGTAACGAAAGATGCAGAAACAAAAGCTGCAGCATCTAATTAGAACAAATGAAGGAAACCACAAATACACTTGTTTAAATAGAATTCAAATAGAAAGGTAATCAATGAAATAGAAATCTCTACCACAGTTCCGATAGCACGGATCTTTAACAAACAGGAACCGGAAGTTCCGTCTTTCGTCGAAATTTCTTCTGTCCGTTCGCGCAGATGGACGAAAGGAAACACGCGTACCGCGCCGAGGAAATGACGAGGACGACGACGTTCATGATCGGATGAGGAGTGACGACCGTGGCACGCGTAACAGGACATCTGATAACGTTGGTCGACGATCCAGGATAATGCCATCGAGATCCCAACTTTGATCCTTATCTCGATCAATTTAACGTACGCAAATTGCCATTGCCCGAGGTATAACCGGGATTAGCGCAGCGGGAAAAAACGCGTTATTACCGTGGGGAGTGGAGTTACAAATTCTGATTGCTTCGTACCACCCATCCCCCCCCCCCCCCCGCGATACGCGTCTTGCTAATTTTATAATGATCGTGGTTAAATCCCTGAGGACAATATGCATCGTACAACAAGTAATAATGATTAACAGGAGATTTCGTAAATTGGACTGGAAGTTACTCGTTGATTCACATCGGCTAATGCTGTACGGCAATTTATAACAAATTGAAAAAAGTGTCGGGTACACCTTGAAAACTGTATTCTTACTAAGGACTGTGGTATCTATCAAAGGAGGAACTGTCGATTCGTATAATTTTGTACAATACACTGTTCTGTAGGAGTAACATTCGTAAAAGACTTCCCTGTGGGACTTTAAGCCAACAATCGACGAGAGATTATGGGATTCAGATATGTATAAAGAAGAAAATAACTAGAACTAGGAAAACCGCATCTCCGTGAAATGTTCGAACAAAGAATTAACTCCGTTCCACAACGATGCGAGAGAACGGTAGAAAGTTTCAACGCGGTAAACCGTCAGCAATCTCCGGAACCTTTTACCTTTGCTTGAAATTGTTTAAAGCGCGACAACCGTCGTTGAAACGCACTCGTCCAGACCAAACGCGGAGCCGTTCGCGCGCGTACTATTCGCATAGCATTCCGCCTTTCGACTCGTCGCAAGACAAAGAAGAAGGCGAAGCAGAAGAAGAGAAGCAGCAGGGGCAAGATGTTTGCCGAGCGGAGTCAAACAAATCGACGTGCAATCCGGCGTCGACAAACGGACTGACCGGTCGCAAAAAGGAAAAGAAAAGAAGCAAGAAGAAGCACGCGTAGTTGCATAGTGTTGTCCAAGCGGAAACAAACCGTGCCGTATTTGGCGTCGGCGCGCAAGAGACCCACTAGCCGCCTAGCGCTCGTACCTCGCCGCTCTTCGATCACGAAAACACCGTTGCGGAACAATGCGGAATTGGGGAAGTGTGCCACTTGGGTGGCGCTGGGTCCATGGGATCGCGTACACGAAAGAATCGTGCAACGCCTCTCCCGCGCTGATCCATGGGGCCCTTTTATAAACGCGTGCACGCGTGCACGCGCGCGGGAAGATGTACGTACACGAGGGGCCCGGTCCTCTTGCGGCGATTCACGGTCCTCTTTCGAGGATAATCTGCATTTTATGTGTCTCCCGTTTAATCAAACACCGATAAATCAACTTTCTTTCTGGTTCGTTCTTGTAGCGTGCGCGGGCAATCGAGGGGGGAACGGGTGCTGAAATTAATTGGAGACTGGGAATCGTTTTTAATTGTTCCGTCGAGAAAGGATCAAGAAGAATATGAACGAAGAGTTTTTATTAATAGGACAATCTTGGATTTTATGTGTCTCTCGTTTAATCAAATGAAACTACTGTCTTTCTATTTTATTCTTATGGTGTGTGTAGGTAATTGGAAAGAGGGTGTCGAAATCAATTGGAGACTGAGAATCGTTTTTAATTGTTCAATCAAGAAAGGTTGAAGAAAAATATGAATGACGAACTTTTATTAATACGATAATCTTGGATTTTATGTGTCTCTTGTTTAATCAAATAAATCGACTGTCTTTCTATTTCAATCTTATGGTGTGTGTGTGTGTGTGTGTAAGCAATTGTGGAAACGGTGTCGAAGTTAATTGGAGAATGAGTGAACAATTTTTATTAATACGATAATCTTGGATTTTATGTGTCTCTCGTTTAATCAAATAAAACTACTGTCTTTCTATTTCATTCTTATGGTGTGTGTAGGTAATTGGAAAGAGGCTGTCGAAATCAATTGGAGACTGAGAATCGTTTTTAATTGTTCAATGAAGAAAGATTGAAGAAAAATATGAATGACGAACTTTTATTAATACGATAATCTTGGATTTTATGTGTCTCTCGTTTAATCAAATAAAACTACTGTCTTTCTATTTCATTCTTATGGTGTGTGTTTAGGCGAATGGGGAGAGGGTGTCCAAATTAATTAGAGACTGGGAATTGTTCGTTTTTCATTGTTCAAGCAAGAAATATTGAAGAAGAACGAGTGAAGAATTTTTATTAATAAGGTAGTCTTGGATTTTATGTGTCTCTCGTTTAATCAAATAAAACTACTGTCTTTCTATTTCATTCTTATTGTGTATGTTTAGGCGAATGGGGAGAGGGTGTCCGAATTAATTAGAGACTGGGAATTGTTCGTTTTTCATTGTTCAAGCAAGAAATATTGAAGAAGAACGAGTGAAGAATTTTTATTAATACGGTAGTCTTGGATTTTATGTGTCTCTCGTTTAATCAAATAAATCTACTGTCTTTCTGTTTCATTCTTATGGTGTGTGTCTGTAGGCAATCGTGGAAACAGTGTCGAAATTAATTGAAGACCGAGAGTTGTTCGCTCTTAATTATTCAACTAAGAGAATCAACTAAGATACGACTTTAGAAATAAAAAAACGACCAATTACATATTCCTGAACGTTTTCCATCCCCATTCCCTGTAGTATACCCGCAGCCGCTGTATCGAACAGAGTTCCAGACGAGCGCGAGCAAGAGGATCGATCGAACTGTCCGCGTACGATGAAGCGATCTACGACGATAAGCTGACGATAAAGCTGTCCGCTGCCCACGGGGAGCGAGGATTCCTCGGGCGCGACGAAATTTCGAGGTGGCGTGTATCCCGGCCGCGTAGGTTCCCGGCATTACGTGGGATTACGCGCGCCCGAGAGACGCTGTACCTACCCTAACGTCCCCCGTAAGCGACATTTCTCCTCCTCTGCGGCCGGTACCGGCTCGCCTTGCCGCCTAAGGCATGTCTTCAATGGCGAACACGCTGTTAAATATAGCCGGGGCATTCATAAATCAGGCGAATACCGACGATGTTAAAGGGGGCGGTCGCCGCGCGTGGGTAGGCGAACGCGAACGTTAAGGCAGGCATAATAACCACACGCCGGGCGAGGCCACGATTAAATTCTTTCCGTTGCGTCGATGCCGCGACTCCCCCCCCCCCCCCCTTCCGATAAGACACACGAATCGGACCCCTCGGTCGAGATTCTTTTAACCTCCTTTCCCCGATCCCGATTCGTGAACCCGCGGGGCTGACCCCTCTTTCTTTCCTTCATTCGGCGGTCGAGGATCGATCGTGAACGGCGATGGATCTTAATTGGATTTTGGGAATCATTATCGATTAGCGTGTTCATGAAAGGGAATTGAGATTGTGCGAGATCCCTTGTTGGGGTGTTTTAATCTTTTCAGAATAGCGTTTTTCTTGTGGAGATTAGATATATGCTGCTGTACTTGTCTAATGATTCTTTTTTTTTTTGTTGGTTTAGTATTTTATGTCTGCAGGGAAATTGCGCGGCACAAAATAGGCCAGCACCGTTGTTTACCGTTTAAATGAATTTCCGAGAATCGAGAGATGTTCCAAGCTAACGAGATTAATTATTCAACAACGACTCTCACTTGGCCAGAATATTCCAGATGAACTTGACAACCGACAGGCATGAGACAATATCCCTATCCACAGACTGGCACCTTACAAAACACTTCCTCCATTAAAATAAAACCATTAGAAAAAAAAGAAATCGTGCTAATGTCCTCTCGAACTTACAAAAGCTTCTTTGAAACAAGTATCTACCTTCGTCCAGCGGTTACCAAATCGAACTCACTTTCGCCTAAGACCGTGTCCACGGATACTTTTAATGGCGAGAGGGCAAGACCGACCGGTTTCGTTTTCAACGGCCGCTGGGGAGGAACAAGGAATAACACAGAGCCCCGCTGATGAGTCAAGGATCGTCGTATATGGTAGCAACCGGAAATGGGTCATCCTTTCCATTCATCCGCGGCTGATTCGCGCAGAAGCCGTTCAGCCGCGTCCAGATCCCATTTTCACGCCTTCTTTCTCTCCCGAAGAGACGATTCCCTCTCCTTTATTAGCGAGTCTTCATGATCCTCAGACATCGTAATTCATGCGCTCTTTAGTAAAAGACTCTTCACAGTTGTTATTATAGTACCGTTTATGGTAAAATGAATTCGAATATATTTAACAATATAGGAGATAACGATCCCTTTATCATTACGTGCTATAAATCTATTCCTCATTGTACAGGCGCCTAAATATATTGAAGCTCAGCTTAACACATATCGACACTGCAATGCTGCAGCATCAAAGTAGCTGCCTGAATTGAAACGTGCGATCGGTCGAATTCGAGTGACGCAAATAAACTGCCTTCGTAAACCGGAACAAAGCTGCGCCAAAAAGTAAAGAGACTGCGGACCGAATAAAATTGCAACAAGCGTCCAGGCAGGTTCGCTAAAGCGTAACTTATGCCTCGACACGAGGAACATCTTGCGAACTGATAACACATTGTTGCAGAGGATCCCTTGGCCTATCTCTCCTCGACCGTGTATTCGGAAGATTAAACCGCTTCCCTCCTACGGTTCCACGAATTTCCGATAATGTTTCCAACGGCGAGGGGAGGGAAAGAAGAAGAGAACATGCCTTTTTCGCGGAAACGAGGGAACAATAATTTCGAGCGACAGCGCGCGGTGCAATTTCCGCACCAAGATGACCCTGTTCCAGCGCGCGAATCCCGACGCGACCTGTCCGAATTTGCATGCGTAAGTATCCCAAATTCCAGGCAAATTGCGACACGGGACACGGTGAAACTTGCACCGAAGATCAGCATCCGGCCTGGAACACGACACGGGATCTCGGAATCGTAAATTCGACCCGCTGACACTGTACAACGTGGAGCATCATTGGTTTCATTTGTTCCTGTTCGATGTGCCTGTTAGTTGGTGCTCAACGATTTCCCGAAAGTCGAGCAAATATCGGTTTGTTCATAAATATACAAACGTCTGTGAGTATTAGAAAATCTCATTTCCAATTTGGCTGGCCCGAAGCATTTTTATATTCGTCATTTTATTTCGCAGGGGAATTCATTTGTTTCATTTCAAAAATAAGCTGACCTCGAGAAAGATACTTGACTATGTACTCTCTGCATGAAGTCAAATTCCTTTCGTTCGTAGGATAGAAAAGAATGTTACTTCTGAAAATGTTTGCAATTTGAAAGTGTCGTAATTATGATCACAATCAAATACTTTAAACTTCATGAACAAATATGCATTCTACGAGACATTAACGGACGGAACAAAATGCCTCGTAGTTAATCTCTTGCATGATTCATTTACGTCCTCGCGTGTACAAGACGCTTTAATGAATACATCCCACGTTATTCCACCTATTCTCGTTTCACCATGAACACGCGTAACACTTGAAAAAAGAGTACAGCCAAAGGGAACAGACTAGCCAGCGTGCCCCCGTTTCCCTACAGTAGTAGAAGCACTTGGACAATTTCCTCACCGGTAGGGACAAGCAACAATGGAATCCCAGATTTCGAACTTTTACCATCGCCAGCGCAACGGACAGGAATGAAAAGGCTTTCTCTCGTTTTGTAAAGAGGTGTCGCAACGGCGGGCTTTTCTCGATCGGCCCACCTTTCCTTAACTTCGATGCGTCCGGAGAAAATGATCGCGGGCAGCTGAGGTCAAATAAAAGCGGAGCAGCGCAACGATGAGTAATGAATTGGTCGCGATAAGAATATATCGAGCATGCGGTCAGGGTGACGAATTCACTCGTATTTTTTACGCCGCAGTAAGCCCCGCAAAGAAAGAACTGGCGCGGGACCGGCGAGTTCCTTGTAATGAAGGAGTCGACTGCAGTAAGCCCCGCAAAGAAAGAACTGATTCGGGACCAACGAATTCTTTGTAATGAAGGAGTCGACTGCAGTAAGCCCCGCAAAGAAGGGACTGTCGCGGAACGGGCCAGTTCCTTGTAATGAAGGAGTCGACTATAGTAAGCCCCGCAAAGAAGGGACTGTCGCGCGATCGGCCGGTTCCTTGTAACGAAGGTGTCGAGTACAGTAAGCCCTGCAAAGAAAGAACTGACTCGGGATCGACGAGTTCCTTGTAACGAAGGAGTCGACTACAGCAAGCCCCGCAAAGAAGGGACTGACTCGGGACCGACGAGTTCCTTGTAACGAAGGAGTCGATTACAGTAAGCCCCGCAAAGAAAGAACTGATTCGGGACCAGCGAATTCCTTGTAATGAAGGAGTCGACTGCAGTAAGCCCCGCAAAGAAGGAACTGACTCGGGACCGACGAGTTCCTTGTAACGAAGGAGTCGATTACAGTAAGCCCCGCAAAGAAGGGACTGTCGCGGAACCGACCAGTTCCTTGTAACCAAGGAGTCGACTACCGTAAGCCCCGCAAAGAAAGAACTGATTCGAGACCAGCGAATTCCTTGTAATGAAGGAGTCGACTGCAGTAAGCCCCGCAAAGAAAGAACTGACTCGGGACCGGCGAGTTCCTTGTAACGAAGGTGTCGAGTACAGTAAGCCCTGCAAAAAAGGAACTGACTCGGGACTGGCGAGTTCCTTGTAACGAAGGAGTCGATTAAAGTAAACCGCGCAAAGAAAGAACTGGCTCGGAACCGGCCAGTTCCTTCTAACGCGGGAGAGTCGACTATTCGGTATGACTGTGAGTCTCGAAGGCCCCTTCGAATAGTCGACTCCCTCGTTACAAGGGACTGGCCGGTCCCGAGCGAACACGGTTTACGAGCAAGGGGCTCGAGACAGCGGCCAACCATAAAGGCTTCCGTCGAGGTGAAATGTTATACTTTAATGGATAGAATATGGCATGCCCTCTCATTTTAACGCTAAGCGATTCCGGAGCAGGTAGAATCGTATGAACGAAGCACGCGCCTATTCACTAATTCCGTAAAGATTTACTACTTCACGCCGCTCTTTCCTTCTCCGATTTCGCGCTCAGCGCGGCGACATCGAGCAAAGATACGGGGATAGCGATTTCCTTCTTTCGAAAGCGAAACCAGTTCCTACTTTCCGGGGCTTACTGTACCGCGCGGGGCCTGAAAGACGATGGATTGATACGTATCGACCCCTAAATTCGGGCTGCCATTGAAGCAAGTAAAAGGATATTACACAAATATTTCGCGAAGCAATGAAATTATTGCATTTTACATTAAACGAGGCTTACGATTTTTCGAAATCACTTCCTTCGACGAAATTCTTGTCCTGCATTTTCAATGCAAACGACGACAAAGAAATGATTACGCGATGCACAAAGTAATGCTCTAGGAAGAAGAAGCAGTAAATGAGCAAAAAGGAAAACGAAACTAAATCTAATCCAATTTCTGAGGAGGGTATATTTTATCCAAGACGATCCCGAGTCTCATCAGGGAGAAAAAGGCTAGATTACGAGATTCGCAGTGAAACCACTCCACCCTTTGATAGGTGACTCGCAGTGAAAGGGGCGAATTTACGAGCGGTCGTTCACCATGCGTGCACACGGGGGCCCGGCCGGCGTACGCGGCGTGTAACGCGTGCAGGTAGCCGAGAACGCCGATTATTTATAGTTGCTCGCACTTACAAATGCGTGGTGCCGGTGCGCATCACGAGGGGGTCCCGCCTCGATACGATCGGCTCTTGCTTTCCGGGCAAAATACAGACGTGAACGGCGCGCGCCCCGACATACAGAATGGAGCAAAACGTACCCTCGTAACGCACCTGTCCACGTGTCGCGCGTCGACCGTTATGGAGATAACGAGCGAATCGTCCGGGAAACGCGACGGGACTATCCGGCTAAACGTGACGCCTCGAACGTGGCGTATTTCTTGCAAATTTGGCCCGGAATGAACGTGAGCCGGGGCGTAATTTTGTGAAGTATAACCATGGGAAATTGTGCGACGCTAGGATGATTCCTATTATGATACTTTCGTTAATCAATGATATTCCCCTTTTTAAGAATCGAGAAAAATACTGCACAAATGATAATCTAACGTTTTTGCAACCCGGTTTTCAATTTTTATTACAGACATCTTTAAATTTTGATTCAGTTTACCCAATAATTTAATGAATCGGCGTTTCAACAATTTTATGCTAATTTAAATTGAAAAATGAACGAGCTCTATATCTGCACTAAATTCTACACATGAATGGGACGTTGAATAGTTCATTAAATGAAAGTCAATTTTAAATAACAAAATGCACCCTTTAAAAGAAGAAGCTTTATATATCAGGTTAATAACGACCTCATATTCTTCTATTTTTAAACTGCCATCGCGTGGGGTGTATTATAATATAATACTTTGACAAGTTTCATTTTGCACATCGGTATTGTCCCTAAAATTAAACATTTTTACAGAGCACGCGGTATAAATAAAATATCTGGGTATTTCAAAACCTGCCTATGAAACCTTACTTCTTTCCGTGTATAATAAAAAAAAAAAATCAAATGAAATAAACAGTCAGCATTTATTCACGCATACGTTATTACAAAAGAGAAAAAGATTGATCAGCTTCGTTCCAATGCGAACCGACAGAAACTTTCGCATGATAAATCTTGCGGACCGATTTCGTATCAATAATATTCAAGCAAAATTCTCATTAACTTTCCACGATACTAACGCACCGACGTGCATCGATCACGTTTCTCAACGCACTACTACACGTCTCCGATAAAAAAAAAAAAACGGATAACTGATAACGTTTCCGAAAAGTGATCGACACTATCGTATATAGAAAGGAAACTACGAGATTCAGCACGCGCGGCAGAGTTTCTTCCTCCAAAATTATCAGAAACGTTTGGCAAGTTCGATTATTCACGAATAATCTCCGCGGCTCATCCCGTATCGTTTTCGCGACGTTTCTCGACGTCGTATCGTCCAAAAATACTCGGACCCGCCGAGGAAGCGACTCTTCGTGTCCTATTAATAGATGGGCCCGCGTTGCATCGGGCAATTTTTCCTCCTGCGCGATTTGAGCGTTTCATAAATCTCGATATCATACGCCCT
Source organism: Holcopasites calliopsidis (assembly GCA_023838395.1). NCBI lineage: Eukaryota > Metazoa > Arthropoda > Insecta > Hymenoptera > Apidae > Holcopasites > Holcopasites calliopsidis. The sequence goes on from JALHAQ010000001.1 coordinate 374,093, forward strand.
GGCGGAATTTCTCGGGGAAGCTACACCTCGACCCGAGGAAGTGCGCCGAATAGGAAGCCGCGCGAATTCGACAAGTAGTATTTTGAGTGTCCCCGAAGAGAATACGCGCGGTGCTGTTTATGATGAATGCGGTTTTCGTGCGGAAGGACTGCTGGATCTATTTGTGAGACGACCGCGTATTATTTTCGAAATTGAAGACACGAGTCTTATGCAAGAGTGAAGCGGCTTGAAAGATTGGTACCGATATGAAACATAGATTTTCGCGGACAGATTGTGGCGAGAATAAATTGAACGAATGGTTCCGTCAAGAAAGAAGAAGTACAAACTTACGGATAAATAATCTTTTGCTGGAGATACTTATAAAAACACTCATTCTCACATTCAAAGATTTGACTGGATCTAAGTTCTTAATATCCACTTTCCCATCAAGCCTAAGGAAAAAGATACAAACCCCAAGGCAAGGTACAAAGTTAATTAAAAAACACAACCGGAGGGCGTGGAATGGAATTCATATTTGAAAACTACTAAAAATGCCGTGCTCCAACTTAAGATAATTAAATAAACTCGATACTTTTCCAAAATACTTCGAAGCCAATAATCCTTCATTAATACCAACTTTCGATAACGTGATATACGAAACTCGATTAAACCTCGCAATAAAAGCGCGCCGTCGAATTCACGAGCGAGGCATCCAAGCGCGCAGCCTCGGGTGGGAAAAAAATCGCGATCTCGAGCGGGAAAGGCCGGATCGTAAACTGGGGGACGTCGAAGCGATGCATATAGTACAGCCGGGAGGAATTCCGCGATCGGAAAATATATACATGTATACATACATATGGATCGGTCGAAGGGATCGCGGTTCGTGATCAATGTTCCCGATTTTTCTTCAGATTCGTCCCAGCGCAGCGCTCGGAACACGAAAAGGAATGTCGCGTCTTTTCTCTATCAGCGTGTCTAACGGTACATCAACGGGCAAGCTCGTGCATTTGCGTACGCAAGACCTCCACGAACTAACGGAGTTAATTAAAATCGTTAAGGATGTTTTGCGGGGCCCGTCCCTTTGACTGGACAAGGATCGCTCGACCTATGTGTATATATCGTAGCCTTTGGCAAAGATCTTCGAACGTTTTTTTTTCTCGCCTGCATTGTGAAAGATTGTCCTGCAGTTGCAGCGTTCACCTTTTTCTACGGTAAAATCGTTAAAGACGATGCATTTTACTTGCGATTTCGATTTATCATTATATCATCTTGTTCGTGAATGAGATTTGATTAGCTTTAATTAATTCGAATTAGAAAGGAAATGCTTTCGGTATTCAAAGTGCTGTGTATGTAAGGAAAACCATTTCTAATACATGATTCCATCCATTTTTTCTACTGTGAAATGGTTAAAAACGATGCATTTTACTTGCGATTTCGATTTATCACTATATCATCTTGTTCGTGAATGAAATTTGGTTAGCTTTAATTAATTCGAATTAGAAAGGAAACGCTTACGGTATTCAAAGTGCTGTGTTTGTAAGCAAAATCATTTCTAATACATGATTCCATCCATTTTTTCTACTGTGAAATGGTTAAAAACGATGAATTTTACTTGCGATTTCGATTTATCATTATATCATCTTGTTCGTGAATGAAATTTGATTAGCTTTAATTAATTCGAATTAGAAAGGAAATGCTTTCGGTATTCAAAGTATTGTGTTTGTAAGCAAAATCACTTCTAATACATGATTCTATCCATTTCTTTTTAATTAACTGCATGATTCATGATTGAAGGAAAAACGATGAATTAAAGCAACGTCCATAAATCCTATCGAAGCGAATCAAATTTGTTCGGCAAGCGAAGTGTCCAACGTAAATATCAGAATACTTATTATTAACTCGGCCAGGTGGGATCGAGATCGAGTCGTTCGCCAAAAATTCCCGCGCCTCCTTTCTCGACGATTAGCTTTCGCAAAGCGGGAGAAGAAGAAAGCGAAGAAGCGGGATCCGTGGCGCGGCGTATCGACAGATTTATACGACGATAATTATCGCGACCCGTTATCAGTCGCCCGAATTGCGTATCGCATCCTGCGATATTTCGTCGCAGTCAACGCTTCAATCAAAAGCAAGACGACCGTGGTGGCCTTCCTTCTCTTCGCGCGATCGAAGAGGATCCCGCGAGTTCACGCGCGACTTATTATTATTGACACAGAAAACGTTCGCTCGGATTCTGAGAGCCGAGGGGGCCTATATTAATATCTTTAATATCGTTATTATTTTATCGCGACGCCTAGATGGGGATTCTGCTTCTATTTCCGATCGGTCGTCAGAACGAGAATAGCTATTTCGCGTATTATCGTAGCCGCGTGACGCTCTGAACGGGCCAAAAGTCGCTCGCTAAAGCAAACAGACGGATAAATTCGGTGGCCAGGCGGCGATTATAATATACGTACCGCGGCTATATCCAGGCGCGATTTCAAGATCGATCGGCTCGAAATAATTCGCCGGGACGCTGCAAGCCCGCCTGGATTCATCGTAACGGGTCAACCGTGGATTCCGCGTCGAGTCGTATGTGCTTACCTGGTGCGCGAATCGCGGCCGGTTCGCCGCGAAAATTGTTAAACGCGAGAGCGGAGATCTGAGCTCGTAATAAGGAATCTTCGATACCTTTCGCTTCACTTTCCCACACAACTATCATGTCATTCGATTCTTTGACCTTCCGCTCCTTGAACTCTGTATTCAACAATCTATCATACCACGGACTGGCCGGGATGACAAACGACTGTAGACCATCGTGAGGAACGAACACTGCTAATCAGACATTTCCATAATACACAGCATCCCAATTTATCCACCGTTAATTATCCCCATTCGTTCGTCCCGTTTAGCGTCACCGAACGATACGCGATCCGAGCCGAACGTCCGGGAATGGGAATGCCGATGATAAAAGGCGAGCACGTCGAGATCTGGATTGCTGGGTGTGTCGCGCGTCAGTGGGTCGACGACGAAGGCATATCGAGAGATAATGTGTTTCTGGGTCGCTCACCGTCTGCGCGCGGATCAAGCGGAGCACCCTGAGCCTCGCGTGTGCACGCGCGCATTCCTCTCTCTCTCTAGGATCGATCGTGAATCCCCCGTTTCTTTTCCGCGGCAACGGATGCGAACACCGCGGGACGGGGAACGATAACGGCGCGCTTAAGCGAAACCGCCGCGCGAATTCGATCGCCGCTTGCGCCCGCCGATCAGGATCGTTCCCCGGATCGCACGCATACGCAGACGGATAACGACAAAAAGATCGTCCAATTGGCCATCGAATCGCGGACCAACCGCTTATCGATGCTTAAGCGGAGAATTCTCATTGATACCGTCTCACGGATATATATGTTTATGGATTTAACGACATACATTCGGGGAGGGATAATAATAAGAGCGGACACGCGTGGGCGTTGAATGGGATTCCGAACGGGTTGTTCAGGGGACCGATAGCCCCGCGGAAACTGGCCAGCTACGGCGGAGAAATGGTACTCGAGACCGGACTTTTCCTTTAATCGATGGATACTCGTGGACGCGCGGGCAGACGTGAGTGTACGCGGTGGCTTTCAAGTTTTATTGAGACGGGGATAAGAAGTAATCAATGGTAGAGTGGAATAGCTAACGGGCAAAGTGGTCCGAGATCGCTTTTTACGATACGAGTCATTCGAAGATGTAATTACTTCGTGAAAAAGACCGAGTTACGTTGGATGTCTGCGGTGAACTGATTGTTGGGTAAAAATCTTGGACGATGTTATGAACGTTTAAGCAAACCGATACACGTGCGTGAGTGCTCGATGAGAAGATGATGCGTAGCAAACTGTTTTGTCATCATGAATTTTGATTGAATTTGATGGAAAACAAGATTTGATTCACCAACGAATGAAAAATACAACGTACAGAAATAAAGATAGTCATTTTATCTATCAACGACTTGCTGACACTTTAATAGGAAATCCTAGATTGTCCCTCAAAAAAGGGATCTTGGAATTTCAACGACGTAAAACGAGATTGTTTCTCAGCCCATTATCCTATACAGTTACCCAACTCTCTCATACATAAACACTAATCGCAACTCGAACGCGTCACATACCTCCTTAACGAGCCAAAGCTCCATTAAACGCTTCCAAGCCGATCCCATCGGGTCCGCCGAATTTCTTCTTTCTCCGTTTCCAATTTCACCGTACCTCGCCGAGATAACGCTCCGCCAGGTTCTAGCGCGATGGAGAACGGCGTGTCCGGCGGGGATTTTCTAGCGATTTACCAAGCGTGCGCGTCGAGCGTCCCCGACACGTCCATCGATAGAACGCCGCGTTAATTGCCCTTCCATTAGAGCCGCGGTGAACAGAGGGGCGCGTGGAGAGTCGGGGACCGGTCCGTGACCGGTTCGGAACAGTGGAAGAAACGATCTAAGCGTATTAGATCCGTTCCGGCGTTGGTAACGAGGCACGGATCGGTGAAAAAAATTAATTAAAGTCCCGAGCTGCGTGGCACCGGTGAAAGTAATTAAATCCGTTTTGAACGCGGGGGCTACCTGCCTCGCCGCCTCCTATTGTCGGCCGCGCTTGATCAGCAGGAAGTCGCCGAACCGTCCGCGACGGAAAAAGTGTGAAAATGTTACGGGAACGATACTTTCCAATGTTATCGCTGACGGACGAATCGGAAGTGAACAATTCGGCAATGTTGACGATGCAACGAGTCGCACGAGTGAACAAGTTATGCAGTTATTAACTATCTAATCAAGTTATCGAACTAGGAAACTAGCAAGCTATCAAGCTATTCGATTCAGTTCGATTCATGTCAAAGATATTCAAAAAGATTAGAGGTATAATTAACGCGATTATTATAGTACTTTCATACTCTGCAATTATATCGTGTACGCTATTCGTTGTTCTTATTAAATAACAATCTTTTGGATAGAGCGGTTAATAAAACCGAACAAAAGTATTTTCTCTGTAATTTCCCGCGTTTCCACCATGAAGGAAAATAAAACGAGGGCCAGGGAAATGTCGATTAGCAGCGAAAGCGATTTTTACCACGCTCCAACGAAACCAGCGCTACTGCTGCTAAAATAGGTTTTCTCTTGCGTATCTTTACGGTACAGAATGGACACAAAGATATATGCAAACAGACCAGCACGATTTTCGTTGAAATTCAAGAATATCCATTTCTCCCAATGTCTTCCTTAATTTTACACCCGCGCATTCAACAAAGGAAAACGTCCACCTTCATTTCGTCCGCGACAAAGGCCGAAGCGCTCCAATAATTTCTCCGATCCGTTACATCGAAGCCCGGTGAACAGAAACCCGATAATCCAACCGCGTAATCCCGCCACCCACGTTCCCCGCTCAACGGACCGAAGCTGAACGTCGAAACGGACCACGCGGAGAGCGATCGAGAAGAAAAATCCTGTGTCACGATCGCGGAAAGCGGAAACGCACAAGCGTCGTCGGGCTCTCGTGCAGTGGGGTACCGTTAAAGGAAATCAAGAGGGGGCGAAATAAGAAGAAAAAAAAAAAAGGAAGAAAGAACGGAACGACGATATTACGCGTTTCCCGGTGCAACGAGAGCGCGCGCGGCCGGCGGACACCGCTCCGCTATCTACACGTATCGACGGTGTGCACCATTTATTTAACTAAATAATAAATGGCCGGCGTAGCTGGCGGGCGTGCAACTAAGCCGCGCGCATAAGGACAATACATCTCTATTTTATTCGCCGGTATAACGGATAGCCCCCCTTGTGCGCGTGCACGCCGCGGCAACAACAATATAATCGTGATACCACTGGATCGCTCTTTGTAAACGGTGTTTTTGAGGGGAACGCTCGCTCACGTGAAACAATATGCGGAAATCCTGTTTCGCTCGAGGGCCGCGGGGTAAGAAACCGCCACCGAGAACGGGACAATGATGTCGAAGCTAGCGAGAGGGCGGTTCGGTAATACCGTTGTGGAGTTTTTCCTTCGTTTGTTTGTTGAAACGGAAACACTCGATTGGCCAAATGCGTTTACGTTATTATACTATGCGATGGAGACTTAAAGATTTGTCTTTAATTGTATTTATGTCTATTGCTAAGGGGGAAGCCCGGTACAAATGATAAATAAATTGCACGGAATTCATTGCGAAGAAAGTATTGAATCGATATCTCGATTTCTCTGGAATATTATTTTATAGACAGAAGGACGTATATGCAGCTCGTCGCTAAAGAGGGGATTGGCAGGTATAAAACACGAGGGCAGTTATAATTGTCTGTGCAAGTGAGAGGGGATGATTCTTTAAAACGCTTCAACGGCATAAGATCGAAGTAATGATACTATTCATTGAGCGAGTGTTTGAGATTTGTATAATACGAATTTGAAAGCGACTCAGTGGTTATCCAGGATGCGCAACATTATATAAAAAAGCAATTTCTTTATGTAACTGCTTCTTGCGGCACGGAGTTACCTCGCTTCTTAAATTATCGAAACCTTTGTCAAGTCGCTTATCGATTACGTCCAGGGCGGTACAGCGTAATTTCCGATGAATCGGAGAAACAATAAAAGCGAATACCGCTTCCTGTCGAGAGCTTCTGATTTTTTTTTCGAGAAGTACATTAAACGAGAGTTTTCTATCACGGGCGGAAGAGACAGTAGAAGAGCATGCCAAAAAGTCAGACATCGAAGAATGCGAACGGCGGGGCAGAGCGCTCTGTTAGAAAATTCTCTTTGGCCCAGTTAATACGACACTAGAGTTACGGAAGTATTTAGTCTCGGCATCCAAACAGAAAGTGCCGGAAACCTTGCGTCTAAAATAAGTAGGAGTACTTCCATTAACTGTCCATATGTAAGATAAAGTGAAACCGAAATTGCTTGGTAAACGAAATATTGTTCCTTCTACCATCGTCATTTTTATTTTATCATTATCGTTACTTCGTTTAGAGCAACACTTTCCTGGAAGTATTTGCTGAAACAGCAGAGCATTCAAAGTGGTTCCAGAAGTTCAGAAAACTAAACGGTAAAAGTCGAAAGGGGAGCAACGATAAATGCCAAATTTTTCTCGTTTCACCTGGTCACGGGAAACGGGCCGGTTTCCCTTCGAATCTAAACGAGTCTTAATCGCGGAGAAGATACTGTCGCTCGACGATCGTAACGCGACGAGGAGAATCAGCCCCGGAGACGTTTAAGACAATGAGCACGTTGCCAGAGTGTAGGTGAAAGCAACACCAATCATCGGGAACAAAGTGTGTTAACGTACTCCGTCAGCCATGAACAAACAATACCGTCCAATTACCCGAACCATCGACGGATCCTTTGAATAACTCCGCGGAGACGGTCGATAAACAAAACGACTCTGCCCTCCCGCCTCTTGCCCTCCTTTTTCGACTTCCCCACATCGAACTCGTTGCGATCCCGCGAGAATATCGGTGAGATACGGTTCGAGGAGAGATAAAACGTGAAATGCAACTCGGGTAAAGGTAGTGGAGTAAGTGTAATAAATTATTCACGGGAAACGATGAAAAGGTGAGAAATTTCAAGTGAAATCGATTTGAAACCTTTGATAGAGATTATTTTATGTATAATTAAATACTCCGGACGTACAATCACCGATCGAACAATTAAGTCGAATTTTCTAATTACGATGAACTGTAAAATAAGCTAGCAGAATACGAGTGATTCAATTTGATTAATAATTGTATGAGTGAAATGAATAAAATAAAAGCCGGAGTGCTGGTGGAAAATTTAGAATTCGGGCTCTTTCTTTCCGTTTCATTAATTGATCTCTACGCCTCCGTATAAACGACGATACTAATTAATTCCATCACCGAGTCGACAGCGACGCTGAAACGTTCGTTCGGAAAAATCCTGAACGCGGAAGACCAGACGGCAAAGGTTAAGAAACTTTTGCGTTCGTGGGCTTAGAGGTTCGCGCGTACGCACCTCGCGATATTTCACCCCTGCGAGCGGACAAACAATGCCGGCCAATTACCGAGCGCAATATGACGACGCACAGCGCGGGAATGCCGCGGCGATTTTCCGCTTGCGTACGCGTCGGCCGCGACACTCGCCGCGATTGTTACACGCGCGCCGGGTGTGTGTATCTATGCACGGGCCGAGATGTTCCTATCGGCTCGGACGTGCAGAGGTTACACGCGGAGGATGCTTCTATGAGAGATGGTGAAATATCCGCGACGAGGCGCGTTATAGAATTCCAGGAAAGGACGGCGGATTCTTTTTGTCCAGCCACCGCGCGACTTGTTGCGCGAAGCTTGATAAATTAAGGAAAACTTGTCTTATCATACGTGGAACGTCGTTGAAGACTTTCTGTTCTGCAGATTAGCCTTTGTACGATCCGTGACGTTCTATAGCGTTCAACAATTATTTTGCATCAGGGTAATAGTGCGTAGTATTTCGTTATTGCGTATTAAATAATAACCGGAATGTATTCGTATAACAATCGGCAGTTTAATATATACAGTTATCGTGCTGGAGGCCACAAGATACGTTTGTACAAGGCGCAAGAAGAACAGCATCGCGCATCGTGAAAAGTAATTAGAAATGAAGAATTGTTATCGTGAAAACTAATCTAACTCGTTTAAATAAGCTAAAGGGATGTACTGATATTATTGTATGAAATATGACTCTCAATAAATAGTGTACAATCATTTCTCTAATCGCCTACGACGTTTACTATATTCCTCGCGATATTAAACTATTTTCTCTGCAGCATTTATTAAACAATGGTAAATTAATCTAACTCGTTAAAATAAGCTAAAGGGATGTACTGATATTATTCTATGAAACATGACTCTCAATAAATAGTGTACAATCATTTTTCTAATCGCCTACGACGTTTACTATATTCCTTGCGATATTAAACTATTTTCTCTGCAGCATTTATTAAACAATGGTAAATTAATCTAACTCGTTAAAATAAGCTAAAGGGATGTACTGATATTATTCTATGAAATATGACTCTCAATAAATAGTGTACAATCATTTTTCTAATCGCCTACGACGTTTACTATATTCCTTGCGATATTAAACTATTTTCTCTGCAGAATTTATTAAACAATGGTAAACTATTGTGCGAAATAGATCCTCTGTCATTGAACATCTTTTTACAATTTTAGAAGCACCTAATAATCTATGGTAATAGAATTCGATAAATAATTAGCAGACACATTTTTATGGCCAGTCACACAATTGATTCCAATGATTGGCAGAAAACATTTTCTTGCACCTTCTACATGCATACTCATAACAATATTATATTAACCCCTTGCACTCCTATGTCGAGTGCGACTCGACACGTTTAAACCGCCAAGTTTGTGAATCATTTAAAAGTTTCACAGATATAAATTGCAGGAAAGTTTGAGCGCTGTGTTTTAATACAATTAATAAAGGGAATAGTTTAAAGCAAGTACTGTAGGATGCGAGCGCGGGAAATCTCGCGAGAACTCTCGCATCGGCGTTGCGTGTATGTATGTGTGTGAGAGAGTGCGTGCGTACGTACCAGAACGTTATCAATGTTATGTTACGAATAAATTTGGCTTTTGCAATACGTTCTTCGAGTATGTTCTGTCGATAATAAGGAAAAGGGTGCGAGTGTGTCGAAGGGAGGCGGTTGTTGATTAGAGACGAGAAAACGATCAACGAACTGATCACTCTCTCAACGGTTCACGAATGTGATACACGATATCCAGATTTTGTCCATAACATCGTATTGTCCCGTTCTCTCTTCGTATGAAATAAACTCCATCATTACAGTACCAGTCGAGGAACTGTTCTTGGAAGTAAATTTCAAATAAAACCCTTAAGACACTAAGAAGTTATTGGCAAGAAGATTGGAAAATAATGCGGAGCGCAAAGGGTTAAAAATAAAACTTTCGACTCACCGGTGGCTGCACGTCCGAGGCCGGAGCATCCCTTTGCTGCTCCCGATTCTCGACCGCGCTAAACATAAAAATAGTACCAATTGTTATCGAAAGTAGACTATGAAGAGGCTCCAAGGCGTAGTGAAGCATTTATCGTAACACCGTATCGAATGCTTTCCAGAGAGTCGTTTAAATCGACATTACTTGCCAACGGAAAAGAGTGGCAAATGTTTGCGAAAGCCATCGCGACGGTAATCGATGCGAGTTACACGACCGCGCGGTAACAGTAATTTATGAAACCGCGAATACTTACGTTCACTCCGGCGGCGAATTCGCCAGGAATATCCTTGGCCGTGGTTATTTTTCGCTCGCTCCAGTCCGGACACGTACAACAAAGCGGAAAAACAATAGCTAGCGCGACCGAGAATTCACTTTTTCGAGATTCGCGCAATGAGAAAACAAGAACGACCTTACTCGGACAACTAGTCGCCGCGACGCTGATAAGCTCGCGAATTTCGCGTCAGAAACGATCACTCTCGATTAATATTGGACACGCCGGAACCGCATTGCGCGCGGTCAAAAAGATTATTCATCGTCACGGGAATGAAAGGATAATCGAATTCTCCCTCGCGCTATCAGTAACGATGCTTCGCGAACGTCGCGACGCACAATTGGCAACGCAAGGCCGGGTGGAGTCCGAAACGCGTCCTCACCGTCCACGTTCGTCCGACTGAAACTAATATCCAAGTCCTTTAGACACAAGGCGTCGATATATTATAAAGAAATAAATTGTTATTTCGTTGAAGAGCGCTCGTATAGTTTACAGGACGCGTTGCAGGATGCGTAAGCGAATGTGCGAGATATGATAAGAAGGATACTTCGATTAATCGTAATCGTATTGAACAGATAAAAGATAAAGAACCCACTAATATGCATTGGCATCAGTAATAATAGTGATTCTGCATGAACGATAAACGGAAGCCTTGCAAATCGTGCGTACTGGCCTCGCGCGTATAAAGTCGATTCGTTAAACACGTCTTGTCGCGAGGACGGTTCGAAGGTGACTAGCCCTAAAGTTAACAATTGCCAAAGTCGGGCATTGGAATAGAGGGGTAAAGCACGCAGTTTAGCGCGAACGCAACCCGCCAGTTTCACGTGAAAAATCATGGAAATGATATCCCCTCGTTACCATACACGATTCGAATCTGCTTAGAAATAAGCAAAGTACAGGATAACACGTTAAACGCTGGCCAATCACCGGCACAAGCTTGCGACATGTATAATTACAAGTTGCGCGCCGTATATCAAAGTAATAATATCGCCGGCAATTAATTGACGCGTAATCTCCGAACGAGTTCCACTTAAATCGTAGCCAGCGAGAACGTGTTAACGAAATCGTTCCCATGCGTACGACCGCGCGTCTACACGCTTTCCACTGTTGCGCTCTCGAAACGCAATAGCGGCGCAATGAAATGTACCCGATAGACATTATTCGCGGACGGCGGGACGAGCTGCAACGGAAACGCGTCGATGGTTTCCGGCCGCGTGAACGAAAAGCCCCGCGGATGCTTTAATAACCCTTGGCCGGGCGAAAATCTGAATCGGCTTATCGCGGGAGTTTAACGCGTCGACGGATTTCGCCTCGGCGAGATATTCCCGGGGCAGCAACACGTTCGCTTCTAACGATCCTATTAAACGCGCGCGCGATCGCTGGCAGCGGGCAGGCGCCAGGCTAATGTCCAGCTCGGCGGTAAAACCGCGGCGAAAAGAAATCGTCTGATTAAGTTCCTACGCGGAACGCGGCGAGCTTTTTGAGACAGTGTAAATTGCCCCCGGTCGGTTGCTGGACAGACGAAAGCAAACAGATAGGGAACACCATGTCGGCCCGTCGATTTCGCTCTGATAAAATCAATCGAAGGAGAAACGATTTGATGGGCATCCAGACGTACATTTACGCGCTAGAATTGCAAGTGAGATAAGGTGGGCTGAATATGAAACGCAGCAATTAAGTACAGTAGTTTCATAGGAAACAAGTAAAACGGAAAGCGCGTTTTAAACGTAATTACATCATGAAATAACTATTATCCATAGGATCAAGTATCGAGTACTTTATCCGCATCCATCCATCGGGATTCAGCGAGAAAGATCTTTGACCAAATGAGCGTTCCGCACTTCTAGAGTCAGGACCAGTAGCTAAGAGAGAGCGAATAGAGTTAATTATTTTACGGATTGATTCAAGGATGATCGATATTATTTTACCAACGTTTTGACGCTTAAGCGGTATTGCTAATATTGCTTATTGCTTTATAGTATATACAACGAAATTCGTTGCATGGAACCGACCGACGAATTCATGGCATGACGTGTGTCTATACGTGAACGATTTCTCCAAAGAGCGGATCTAAGAAGATCGTTTCGTGACCCTTCGACACACGCGTGCACATAGCGAAACGCATCGTCGCGCGGATCGCGTGAGAAAGGGAAGATGCGACACCGTGGGCTAATCGGCGCAGCGGCCAATCGTTATTGGCTTAGAATTATAATTTACAGGAAACTGCGAGTCGTTCGCGTTTGGTAGCGGTGAACGCGAACGCAGTAATTAGGCTGGTGTTTATTGCTGGCGTCCAGCGGGCATATTTATCGCCTGCAACGGCGACCTATCGCTTCGTTAGAGGCCAGCATTTACACGGCTCTTTCTTGGACCGTGGCTCTGCCGACTGGCCAAACGTTACCTCGCCGTTTTACGGCGGCTGAATTTTCCAACTGGCAGCCGCGTTCCCACGGCGGCGATAAAATTAATTGTTAACAAGCCTGTGGCATCGGAGAAACTTGATCCGTTCGGCGCGGAGGAAAATGTAATGCTGCCTGGAGAAAACGTAGTCAATTGTTACATTCCCTAATCGCTTCGCGGTTTAGTTTCTCATTGGTCGGCCTCTTTGCAGCATGCTTTCGGGACTGTAGGTATCCCACGTTTTAATCGTCTTAGAAATTGTTACGAGCTTTAACGGAATGCTTGTTGAAAGAACGTAACAGTGGCCGATTAAACGTGTCCTAACAAAAGTAGACCAGACGGAGACTAGTAGAAATATTGATTGTATCACTACTGAATTTAGATGGAACGCACAATTTTGATAACGCTATGATCGATGAAATGATTCTCTGTGCAGTTTCTCTTAAGACAGAGTAAGTCTGCACTGTATTCTTCATCCAAGAGCCGTTCAACAATGTTTCCCTGCAGTTAAAAGTATGCAATTAAATCGAATCCTGCCGTTAATGTAACTTGACGACTTCTACAGAATCGCAATCCGCTCTATGCTCGTTGCGCCTGTGTGTCTGTACGTTTACACAAGTCTCAGCAAACCACGACCGCAACCTTTTACTTGATTCGTTTTAGAAAACCGTGAATGCATCGGCGGGCCGCGTAAAATAAATATTTCCGGGTGAAACCCGGCGGGGCCGCTCCGGTTTCGACGTGTACGGGTTGTATTTTCAGGAAATACGATTATCGCGATCGTGCCTCTGGACCGGTGATAATTAGAAGTGATTATCCACCGTGCGGGACTTTCTACGCCGAACAATGGTGGCGGATAAATAGCGGCCGCAGCCGCGACGATGCAGAAGGCAAATGACTATCGTAAAGCGCAGAGGCTAAAATTACTGTTCTTAAGATATCGCCTGGGTAGCGACGACCGAGCGTCGCCCAGTAGGCCGGGCACTGTCCTCTCGCGATAAGAGATTTATCGTGCAAACTTCTATGGGCCCCCGCCGAATGTACCGCTTGTTAAATTAATGGGTCATACTCCAAGCGGCGCGCGATCGGTCCGGTTCGTTTTTTGTTTTTTTTTACGGTTCCTGTACGCTTACACCTTTTTCCCATTGGAATTCTTTTGTATGCCGGTAATTACATTCTTGTATCTTCCTGCGCATATCTCGTTAATAGTAGTAGCTGAGTGACAGAGATAATAATTCAAGAGCTGCATCGTTGGATTTTGTCGAAATTGAGATTTTATTATATATTTGTTCCTTTTTTATATCCTAAGTTGTATTTACTCCCTGTAAAATTTCGTGTAAAGTGGAGCCACCTTGTCCTTGCATTCAACCCTTTAATTGTGTATGATGTATGAACGAAAAGCTTGAATAATATAACAATTAAAGGATTGGATCGCTGGATTTGATCGAAATTGAGATTTTATCATACATTTGTCCTTTTTGAAATTCTCAACAGTTTCATTTACTTCCTGTAAAATTAATAAAAAGTGGAACCACCTTGTCCTTGCATTCAACCCTTTAATTGTGTATGATGTATGGACGAAAAGCCTGAATAATATAACAGTTAAAGGATTGTATTGCTGGATTTTATCGAAAGTGAGATTTTATTATATATTTGCCCTTTTTAATATTCTAAACAGTTCTATTTACTTCCTTTAAAATTAGTGAAAAGCGGAGCCACCTTGTCCTCGCATTCAACCCTTCAATTGTGTATGATGTATGGACGAAAAGCCTGAATAATATAACAATTAAAGGATTGGATCGCTGGATTTGATCGAAATTGAGATTTTATCATACATTTGTCCTTTTTGAAATTCTCAACAGTTTCATTTACTTCCTGTAAAATTAATAAAAAGTGGAGCCACCTTGTCCTTGCATTTAACCCTTTAATTGTGTATGATGTATGGACGAAAAGCCTGAATAATATAACAATTAAAGGATTGGATTGCTGGATTTGATCGAAAGTGAGATTTTATCATATATTTGCCCTTTTTAATATTCTAAACAGTTCTATTTACTTCCTTTAAAATTAGTGAAAAGTCGAGCCACCTTGTCCTTGCAAACAGCCCTTCAATTGTGCATATGCATGAATGAAAAGCTTGAACAATATAATATTTCACGATTGCCATTGAATTTATAGAACTCTTCTAAACGAAAGTGTGGATATTTTTAAGAGGGCCAATAAATAGTACGAATCGAGGGGAATCGAAAGTTCTGCTGTAAAGAGGAGACAGACAGAATTTCCTGAAACTGAGTTTACAGACATCATTTCGAAAATTCACTCTGTCATAGAGAAACGATATTTTTGCTCAGTGATAGCGCTAAATAATGTGGTACTTATACACAGTTATGACAGGCATGTATATTTCGTAGCATTTATGTAAGAATTTATCGTGTTGAAAGAAGAAATGTATTCTGTTATTTAGCGTTGGAAGAAAATAGTATATTTACGATCCTTAATATACTCTCCGTAGACGAATTTCGTAATTTATTCGCAACGCCTGATACGACCTTACCAAGGAAGGAAACAGACAAACAAATTCTCAAAGAGAGAACAGTTTTTCGGGAATAGAAATAAATCGAGTCACGCATGCACCCGAAATAAGTGTTTCCTTTCATTCTCGTTTCGCTTAAAAGGTATCGTATTCGCTCCAACGTCCGCGTTAAAGTGAGATAATATTATCTCTACAATTTTACCCAGACTTCAAACCATAAAGACCAAACAATCGAGATTCATTAAATTCCCTCTGTATTCGTCCGAATAAAACGTAAATAAAAATCGCTCCTGGCGCCACGAAAAAGAAAAAAGAAACGAATGCGTCGACAGAGACGATGGCAAGAGTTTCCGAAACGAACAAGAGGATCGTCGCGTCGTTATCATCGGAAATGTCAAAGAGCGAATTGGAGCGTCCGAGAGGCTGGCGCCTCGCCGAGCGCCGCGGCGTTTCTAATTTTACGGCCACGGGTACACGGGTTACTTGGATACCTTGCCGGTGTCCCGCGAGCGATCCGAACGGAAATGGGGCGACGGAGGCAAGGGTATCCGACGTTCCTCGTCCTAGTATCTCGACCCGTCGCTCCTCCGCCGACCACCTACGCCGATCGTGAAACGCGACCGTCGTCTCCCGAGAGCGGACACTGCTACGTATGTGCATGTATTTCGGGACGCGGGGATCAGCGCCGAGTATTCGAAACGAAGGCGCGATCAACGGACGATTAATAGATTGATCCTTGGTTACGCCGCGTGACCATAGGAACAGACCGCTCGGGCCCCGGAAATTTCCGTCTCACGCGAGTGTCACCGATCCCGTTTAAATCTCTCGCGCGCTCGCTGCAGGTGAAATATACAGTCCGGGCCGGGCCAATTTATGCGACGCCTTCTCGACGATTTTATTTATCGGCAGGATGAACATGATGCACGGGACACTCGGATTATTTTCAGATGA
Organism: Holcopasites calliopsidis; assembly: GCA_023838395.1. Classification (NCBI taxonomy): domain Eukaryota; kingdom Metazoa; phylum Arthropoda; class Insecta; order Hymenoptera; family Apidae; genus Holcopasites; species Holcopasites calliopsidis. Next base: position 390,167 of record JALHAQ010000001.1, read on the forward strand.
GATCTACCGTTGCACTCGAGCTTCGCGATGAGGCGAACGGCCTTTGACCAGGCTTGACTCGTGATCTTCATTCGCTGGAGAAATGTTGGCAATATGTGTTCGTACTTTAGTAGCGAACGAGCAGCGTTTAAGTTAACGAGTTGATAATGCTAGATTTTCATTGGATCATCGAGGCAGAGGACTTCGGTGCTGATTAACCAGTTGCTCTAGAAATTAATCAGCGGTGGTTCGTGACCGACCGGTCGAATTAATATGAAAAACGGAATCATATGAATTATATTAAACCCAACTCGTAGTAAGAATGAAACAAATGTTGGTGTTTGATCAAATTGATTCTAAAAGAAAATCGAAAGTTAATTAAATCCGGTAATGATTGCGTCTATAGATTAAGGCTTTGGGCTGACGCTATAAAATTTCTACTACTGATTGTGTATGAATCGGATGGTGATTAATTGGAGCGTTTAAGTGTTACAAAGTATCATCAAGTATCTCAGTAATCTTAATAAGTTTGTAAATGTTGGTAAAACTTTGAAATATCGATATAATTTATATAACATAGTGTGTAATTAATAATTATGTACACCATTCGAATCTCTAAGCAATTGCGTTAAATCGTCTTTAGAGATTTCTGTCTTCAAACACATTTTAATATTCCAATTTCCAATATTTCCTTCGCCATTTGACAAACGTATAGCAACATTGAATTGCAGCAGGAACATTAATACATTTGCTCCCTCAAAGTTATTGCCGTTTAAGAATTTTCGTGCCCATTCACGAGATTCATATCTTGAAACATTCCTGTCACGGACTGGGCATTATTTCGTGAAATATTTCTGCAACGCAGAAAGAGACGGTTAAAAAAGTGTTTACTACGTCGTATATACGTCTAATCCTACCGTTCAATGAATATTAGACAAAATTTACGTCTCGATAAGAGAATCAATAATCTTTCACCGAATCGTATCGGTGGTTTCCGAACGTTTTTCAGTCATTTCACGTGATTCAATGCGGAGCTTATGAAAGCGTTAAAGAAATGTCATTTGAACGCACGCATGTATATTCACGTGTAACCCTGTTCACTTGTTACGTCACGGTTATGCGTGATTTCACTTTTACATTTATCCCGAACAAACTCATTACCGTCCAGCGTGTTGCCCGGCTTCGCGAATTACGTGAGCAATTTCCACGCGATGCCGGACTAATCTCTCCGTTTCTAAGAATATTCGTCGTAAACGTAAACACGCGGTATTCTTAGCTTTACGTAACAATGGAGGAACAAGTTTCGTTGGTCTGCCACGCTTCCTGCCACCTCGTCTTACGAAGCAATGCAATTTTCGCGTTATCAGGAAAGCTACGTTTCTATGTAAATTAGTGCGCATTAAAGTTTCTTTCCGCCAGTTATTCCGACACCCGAAGTTTCATATTGGCTTCAATGAAATGCTTTCGATTCTATCTGATTGTGCGTGTAATTACTTTATTAAAATTACTCTTCTTCTTTGGTAATGGAACAAGTGAGAAATGCAGGCCAACGCTTTAAGAAATCTATTACAGATCTGGCTAAATAAAAGTAGTTGTAGATAAAATAGTAATGCTGAATTAAAAGGGATATTTAAAGCAAAATTGATCGTTCTTCGCTAAATCGTTTGTTTCATAATTCATACTGATTCTTTCCTTAGTAGATACACAAATTGGAATGCAAAAGAATGGGATGCGTGAGTATTTGAAAGATATAATAAAATGTCAGGGCCTAATAATGATCACCTGAGCATAATTATCTCCATCAAATTAATTAACTGAAATTAAGAATCATAATTAGAAATCTCAATATCATAACGTGTCGTTCGAGTAACATTTTCAGCAACCAATAGCCCAGGTGTCAATACGAAAACTAAACATTCCATTACCAAATAAATCCACCAATTATCATATATCAGCGCTCGCAGTAATTACGAAGAAAAAGTAGCTGCAAGAATGAACCCAACAAACGAACCACGAAACAACATTCCAATCCTCATACCCTATCTCTGCAATTCACACTTTCTTCACGCTCAAGAGAGGATGACAACTCGGACAATTAACCGCGACACCGTTCGCAAACATTCTTTTCTCGACAGGAAATGAATAATATCAATTACGGCTTATATTTATACCAATGGACTGAAATTTCTAGTTCACAGGGAAGATGGAACGAAGTTCGAGAAAATAACAATTAACTTTAATGGATGAATCGTGTCGGCCGGTGAAATGAATGAAGAAATACTACATTTCTTATATGCACTCCTAAGTAAATACTTTCCTTTCCTCTTCCCCACTGTATTCCACTTTTTTTTTCATTTTGACATCTCTTTTCTTTTTTGCACCAACGAAAGGACACTGGAGAACATATTTCTGGCACGCTTTCTATATTTAACACTTTTTATGGGAGCTGCCTCCTGCCAAGAAAGTTCAATGCCATCGTCCAGCGTTACTCTTTTTTTTTTCTCGAAAGGGTTGCCCTGCCGATTCGATGGTGAACGCGTCTGTTACACGATGGTTCGTATAGTCTCCGGAATGCATCACGCTGTTCCGTCGACCGAAGAATTGCGGTCAATTCATTGGCAGAGCAATCGATTACGCACGAGATATTCGGCAAACGATGCTTCTACAATTTTGCCTGACATTCGAGAAATTGATTCGTCGCCCACAAAACTTATTCAACGAAATTCTCTGCTTCACCTTTGGAGAGAAGATACTTTTCATGAAAATATCGGCCGCGAAGCGTCGCCGATGGCGGAGCGTAATTGCACAATGCGACGCGTGCTTTCGTGATCTCGATGGAATGCGACGATTGTTTAAACAATACTTATTGCGGATCCGTTTCCTTTCCCGAGAAACATCTTTCTCGCATGCAATCCGCCTCGTGTTTGCGAGTAGTTTACAATGCAGAAATATTCCTCGCGCTGCGGCAGCGGAAATTTTCACGCTGCTAATTATTGTTCTTATTATAAACTAGATGCTGCAAGTAGTTCATTAGCAAAATCTCCATTCATTACAGTTGGGTGCATTTTCATGAATCCGTTTAATTAATAAATTTCTTTAAGTAATTTGAGAATTGCATTGCCGAGGAACATTAATACCCGAACATAAAATTCGGAGATATGTATACTGGTAGAAGAAACGAGTAATTTCAATAAAAATCTTTTGGACATAACTGAAACAATTTTAGTTAAGAATTTATCCTTTTGTTTATTCAGCAACCTTCACCCATTCCCTTAACAATTCTTAAGACCATCAATCTCTTTTAAATCCAACCTGTTTCGCTATTGAATCATAACGCATTCATGATACTCGCCGGACTTTTAGAAATCACATTCGAAACGTCGGCATTCCGTTCAGCGATGATCGACTCGAAGGGGATAGAAAATAAATATCACCCCTCGCGGCACGTTCGTTCCCCCCCGGCATGAATGGCAACGGTTATCATTAGATACGTCGGTCCATAACCGGACGACGTCCGCGCCGGCTTCCACGCGAACGGATGATAAAATATCGGGCTCGCGTGCATACACACGGTCCTGGCCACCGCTTATCGCTGAATTGCAACCGCTAGAAAATACATGTAACAGCGACTTTCACGGCGTGTTGGCCTAATCTGACATTCTTGTCACCTGACTCGGCGACGAGCTTTGTTCCACGCAAACATCCCGATTCCCTTATCGCGCCGGAATGCGGCTGCAACGACGCACCTGCACAAGCCAATTAAACGATCGAACACGACCTGGAATCGCGGGGCCTTTATCGGCCCGTTCGATTGCCGGAGATGTTTCAAGCCACGAACCCGAGTGTCGTTGAATTAATCGTCCCTTGTGCCGTGCGTTTTCCCGTTAAGTGAATCTCCGACCTCGTTCTAGGTGGATTTGCTTTTTTCTTCTCTTCTTTCTTTCTTTTGGCACATAGGCAATTCTGCTCGTTAACCGCGAGCGCATTTCTTGGATTGGCAATTTTCGTCGTCGGATACTGAAACGTTGGACGTTGTTCGGGTTACGAAATTCGGAATGATTGGGAAGATTGAACGGCACGAGTGTTACGATTGGACTAAGTTAGCTGTTCGGTAAAACACGGTATCGCACAAAAGGAGATTGTGAAGAAGACTTTCGGTGAATTGCTTTGCTATTGTTAATATGCTTTAGATGCTCTTGGGTTTTAATATTATGGAAAATGTTCAGTCTCAAATGTTTGAAGTTTAATATCACTCGAAATGTTGTAGAATACTTAAATATAATAATAGTACTTCCCGTCCGATTTCATTTAAATCTGTATTTTTATATTTCTATACGCATGCGTTCCGAACTTTCAACAAACATTTGCAAACGATTTATTCACGTAATAACCACAAAGGTGCACTAAAAAGAAATTCACTCTTTCACAGTAAACACGGAACTTTGTGATATTTACTATTTCTTAGAAAATTAATATTTTCAAATATAATAATAATCATACTATTTTCCATCTGATCTCCTACGTTGACTCCCTCTAACATTATTATACACCGAACACCCACAAAATTCCAGCATACCTTTCTCCGCGCGGTTCCAACGAAACCAGCAAACGACGCGAAGATATCGCCCCGTTGAATCTCTCAACGATCCCAATATTGTTAACATCGCGACATTTCCTATACGCATGTGTAGGAAGGTCGAGAGGGTTTTTAAAATTACACTGTGGTCAGGGTTAACGATAAACAATGATATACATATTGTCCACGTGTTCTAAGGATGAGTTACGATCGATTCGACTTGCCGCGGAGTTCCTTCGCAATCGCTACAACGATTCTCGCCGATAGATAGATAGATCGTATGTATTAGGTTAGGTTAGGTTAGGCTAGGTTAGGTTCCAGAGGGTTGTGACGCCAACGCTAGCGAGTTTCGACGGTGAATGTCGCGTATCCTTTGTCTTTAGACATTGCTGAAAGTGATTCAGTTACGATAGGCTAGGTTTTTCGACGCGAAACGGATTTTTCGATATATCAAAGATGAACCGTGACAAATTGTTTTTCCAAAATGTACTTCGACCTGAAGAACACTGCAACTGAAACGCATCGCTTGTTATACGAAGTGTATGGCGATGAAACTCTATCGGAAGGAGCATGTAGAGGTTGGTTTGAACGGTTTCGAATCAGTGATTTTGATGTGAAAGATAAAGAACAACCCGGACAGCCAAGAAATTTTGAAGACGCCAAACTGCAGGGATTGCTCCATGAGAATGCAGGTCAAACACTTTCAGAGCTATCAAGTGCGTTAAATGTTACTCGAATGGCCGTTTCAAAACGCTCGCATGCCATGGGAAAAATTCAGCAGGAAGGAAAACGGATACCGCATAAATTGTCTGAAGGTTCCATTTCGAATCGCTTGTCCATCGCGACTTCTTTGCTTGCCAGGCAAGAGAGAGAGAGAGAGAGTTTTCTGTGGCGGATTGCCACTGAAGACGAAAAGTGGGTCTATTTTGATAATCCCAAGCGTAAGAAATCATGGGTGGACCCCGGCCAACCATCCGCGTCAACGCCCGGAAGGAGTATTCATGGGCATAAGACGTTGCTCTGCGTTTGGTGGTGCCAGGAGGGAGTTGTGTATCACGAGCTGCTACGCCCGCATGAAACAGTAACAGCTGATCGCTGCCAAACAACAATTATGCTGTTTGAGTGATGAGTTGATGAGAAAAAAAGGCCATCCATAGCCAGCAACAGACGCAAGAAGCAGACACTGTTAAAGCTTGAATGGGAAGTTCTCCCGCGTCCAGCGTACTCCCCGGACCTGGCACCATCGGATTTTCATCTTTTCAAATCGATGCAACACGCACTCACGGACGTACGCTTCTCGAGTTATGAAGAAGTGCGAAAATGGGTGGACGAATGGATCGCCTCGAATAACACCGCGTTCTACCGCCGTGGGATTGCCCTGTTACCGAAGAGATGGGAAAAAGTAATAGAAAATGCAGGAAATTACTTTGATTAAGGTAAAGTTCATCTTCCCTTCGAAATAAATAAATTTTGGGGACGGAGAAACGGCAGGAAGTAAGTTTACCATCTAATATATAAAAACGCGGGCTCGCTGCGTCTACTTATTCATATTCCAAAGTGGAAGTTTTTCGACATCACGCAATCGCTAAGCATTTTCACTTAAAAACCCGCCCTCCGAAGTCCGCGGAGCAAGCGAAGGGGTTTTGATCGGGAAAATCCTATCGTCCCTCGATTTCTCCGGTCACCCGGGGTTTCCCATCTGACAGTTTACGTGCGTCTATCAATATACAAGCTTGGAGGACTGTTGGCAAAATTTCAAACCCGTTGCCGTTTCTTCAAGCCCTCCAATTGACTAAGCGTCACGTCTGCGCCTATAAACTCATCTCCTTTGTTCGGATCTTTCACCCTGCATCGACTCTTCGACCCGAAGAATTGCCTGCGTATTCCTTCCAGCATTCGAAGACGCGCGGAGACGCACTCGTTTCGTTCTTTTCTCTAGCCAGTGGCTGGTAGCCACGCGTTCGCATTCGTCTCGTCCCAGATATAATTATCAGATGGTTGATCAAGCGTGATTGCCTAAAATTATTATCAGCCCTCGAATAATCCCGTCGCTCCTGACGTTCACAGTTTGACCAAGGTGTTTGATCTATCGCGGCGTGAACCGGACCGTTCCTCGTCCCCGCGTCTCTCGGCAGAAGCTCGGCTCGTTCGCGGCCGAAGAGGATCGGGGCTAGCGTTTACCTTAATCATACGTCTGACGCCGAAAATTCTGCGCCAGACGCCTAGCCGCGCGGTTCCGACTCCGTCGTCGACTTGCACTTTTTCGCCTCCGCCTTTTACGACACCGCACCGTGGACTTTGCGGGGTTTAAAGTTGCACGCATTGTGGTCCGGCCGGGAATATCTCGGGAAGCTTAAACCCGTTTCGGGGGAGACGCTTCGTCGTTGACAATGTCCGCGACGCTGTCTGGATGAAGATTTGAAGTCTGTCGACGGAGAGAAACATGTGACACGATGAGTGGATTAATAAATGATGGATTTTTCAGGTGGGACAGGAATGACGACCGGAGATGTCCTGGGTGAAATGGAAATTATTGAAGTTACTGATTACTCGAGTCGATTAACTTGATGTTTAGTTTTGCTCCGGGATTCACGTGGTATGAGGGGAACAGTTACAAGAAACGAGAGAAGTGCTTGATTGTTTAGGTTGTTAGGATCTTTCTAAATATCATCGCGCAAGTTCTCGGGTTCTCCGGTCGGAAATCTACACCCTCGAGATAGTATCGCGAGTATACCCATTAAGAAATGTGCCCAAATCGTGGCCTGAGGATGGATAGGTAGATATTCAAGAAAAAGAGGGTGTCCAGAGAGATCTGATAACTTCGACACTTGCGAAGCCTGTAATTTGTTACAAACCACCGATCCATTTTTTCTTTATTTCCCCCTGTTTCTAAAGGCATTCTAAATACCAACTGTTACATTGCACCCTGAACAAAACTCATAGTCACGATCCATTGACGTACACCTAACAATATTCTTTCACTGAATGCTGTAGGCCTGTATCAATTTTCATTATTTCAAAATCAATTAAATATCGTAATACTTATTCAATGCTCTACAAATGTATGTAACTGGAAAATTACTTGTTTGGCATCCAATTGTTTGGAAACCTTACTTATTTAATCGAATAATTTACTCCAGCATCTTGCATTTGCTCCGATCTGCGACAATTAATATAATATCTATCGTGCATCACTAATTATCGTGCAGCAAAAATTTTGTTCCTTCCATAAACGATTTCTGATCTTCGCAAACGTCAAAGGAGATTTAATTATACAACACTAAATCGCTTTTGTTCCAAAAGTTCCATCTCCTGGGAGAACTTGATGTGGATGAAAATTGTTCATTTGTACATCTGTTTCGTCGCGTATCTGCGGTGCGATCGGGAGCCTTCCGTGTAGGTCGGATCACCGGGAGTTGCAAGTTCCTGGCTGAAGATGATTTCAGTACCGTTGAATCCGCGACTTCCTTACGCTCTTTGTGAGGATAAGCGTGATTGGAATTTGTGTACATGGTTGGGATGCGAGAAATGATCTGTTGTACGACCGTCAAACAGTTCAACTATGTATTAACTACTCAACAAAGGTAGACGATGACAAAATCGTGAATAACGATTTCTTAATAGCCTACGATAAACGATAGATTGAGACATCAAAGTTTTGTGTTTTGTGTTGCTAAGTGTGTATTACTCGTGCGAGTGTTTTGTTAAAAACTGATTAGCTTTTCAATTGTTTTTCCTTTCTCGACGCCTCGTGTCGGTCCCCCTTCCATGAAAGATGGATCCTGATTGGAAAACGCTAATTTTCAGCATACGCCAATCAGGATACTTAACAACATCATTTATCCTTTTTCAAAGGAAAACGATAGACTTGTTTTTTTTTTACGACATACTCTGATTGATACGAGTTATTTTCGTTCGATTTCAATATTATGATTGTCGAGTTTCGCTTTAATACGGATGGGAAACGTATAGATCGCAGTGAATTGGGTAATATACGTATGCAGAGCGTTTAAAAATGAAGACAACAATTAAGAGACGCGAAAGAAGCTTCTTGGACAATGTTGCATTAAATGCACAAGTGAATTTCCTCCTGAGGCAATCGGAGAGAACGCTGAGCAATTAGCACTAATTGCTTGTACATAATCAACAGCGAAAATTGACAATCATAATTTCATAGGAACACTTTCATGCTAGAAAACGTGAAACCACCGCTTTATAATAAAAGAATGACGAATTACTCGCGGCACGCTTTTGATTATCGATCTCAAATGTAATTGCGCTTGCTAGACTCGTGAGGGCTCGTCACTTTTACCAAACAAGAGCAATATTGGATGTAGTAATGCGTCGAAGAAGCTGCGCGAATGTTAGAAACACTGCGCTGGTGATTTCGATGCGCGTCAAAGAAACGGACTAGAGAGAACTGTTATAGTTCGATAACATTCGATAAACTTTTCGCTGTTCTGACTTTTGTTGAAGCAAGATTAACCCTTTCTTCAATGTACCGTACATATACGTGTTCAAAACGAATGCAAGTTGGTCTCGCCGAAAAAGAAGTAAAAATGTGGCTCTTCACTTGCTAGTACATAACAAGAGGGAAAATTGACAATCATAATTTCATAGGAATTCTTAGTTTCTTTCCATAAACTATTTCTAATATTCGTAAACGTCGCAGGAGATTGAATTGTACAACGTTAAATCGCTCTTACTGCTTTGTCCCTATTCCGCAAGTATTTTTCACAAGCAAACCGGGAGAGCCTTGCATGTGTGAGAATCCTCCCCCGGTCATCACCGGTTTGCAAGCCGCGCCAAACCTGCCCTCGTTCAACCCCCCGGTCCAGCCGCCACGCACGGTTCCATTCGACGAAAGCCCGTAGATCAGGCAACCGCGGCCAGTCGACGCGCGCGGCAGCCTCCGGGCAAGTGCCCCATGGAACCCCCCGCGCCAAGGGTTCCCCCGAGTGGTCCCGAGGGACGCCGCAGGGACGAAACCCTCCGGCAGAGGAACGAGCATCGAGAGTTATGCGCATGTATTAAATTTCAACTCTCGCCCGAGGCCGGACAGGCAGCGGCCGGTTCCTCCGCCCTCAGCGCCGAAGGTGCAAGGTGCAGCGAGCCGACCCTACGACCTTGGCAGTCACGATCCCGCGCCCGTGTACCACGCGTGCACCACGGAATAACCGTTCGCTCCGGCCTCCGGCGCAAGAGTTTACACGTACCGCGCGCTGGTGCCCGGCGTCGACGGGAGGGATTGTTTCTCGGAAGGCGAGCTGGGACTGCGCCACGGATGAGTTATCGCTCGTGGCGGGATAGATATCGAGATTGATTCGACGGTGGAAAAGCACCGGAATCGGTAGATTCAGCCGCGTTACGGGGCCAGCGAGCAATTGCCGAGTGTCGCTCGCAGTGCTTATCGCGGTTTGCAAATATTCTGCGATCGCTACTCGAGCCATTTAATTATGAGAACATGTGATTCGTAGGAGATTCGATGCTCGTACCGTTCATGAATGATATGTGAATACTGGACATACAGTAGATGTTCACAAGCAGCTAGCAAACTTATAATTGACGCCTCGATCGCGTTGTAAGAGCTTTGAGAACAGAAGATTTGTAGATCATTCAGCAATACAATTTTTACGAACATTTATCACAAACTAGTTCACAAGCAATTCGCAGACTTGTTCTACTAACTGGTTCGCGAACCCTTGAAAACTGATATGAGAGCAAACGAATTCTAGGAAATTTAATTTCCATACTTTTCGTGAGCAATTAGTGAACACTGGCGGGGACGCGTCTAATAGCATTGGATTTGCAACGGTGTATACTGGTGAAAGGGTTCAGGAACTTTGGCTGCTGATGAATTATTCCGGAAAGCCTGGTGATGACTGAAGAATCTGTGGTTCGGGGAAATCTGCTTTTGCGTTTGCACAGAAGCTCGGACAATCAATGTAGAAAAATGTATAATTAGATTGCGATCGAAGTTGGAAAAAGCGCAACGATTGTTTACGGCAGAGGTAACCGGGGCAAGGGTCGAGGGTGCATCTTGCTGGCAGCGTTTTCACCATGAGATCGGTTAGCGTTAGCGGAAGCCGCTCGATCTCCACGCTTTCGCCGTGCCAAACGCGACTGATTCCGCGGGCCGTCTCTTTCGCGCCGTTAGGATAATCCCTTTCTCCGTGCCCCCCCCGTCGATTTCCGCGCCGGGTCGTACCGCGTTATCGTCCTTGTCGAAAGCGGCCTCTAGGATCGTGATCGGCAGGTGGTCATTGCCGGTCGACGGCGGCTCGCGTGGCTCGCTCTGAATTTCTAATCGCGAGCCAGCCAGCCGTTAATTAGCCGGGCATAGCGTTGGCGCACGAGCGAGCCTTCAGAAAGGGGTATACCTAAGCTCCCTCGTGGGAACAGGCATGTTTCGATGGATTAAGGACAGAGATAAATATCGTTAAACCATTTGTATTAGAATGGAGAAGTACTTCTAATTATTATTGCATTGCGATGAAAGGGGAGGGAAGATTCAAATTAAAATTGTTGGTTTTTTAGATTAAGCTGGGAAGCACTGGCAAGGGGATAAAGGAATGTCGCAGTCGATGGTGAAGGAACATTTAAAAATGTCTAATTGTATGTTAGCAATTTAAATGTCCCAATTTCTGCCTGGCTAGCAACAGCTGATTGTCTACCATTAACACTTACAATTAAACAGTTAATCGTATCATAAATTAAAAGCTACCCTTACTCAAACATCCCTAAAAGAGCAACGGTTTATGAGTTAGTCCAATATCCAAATGATGTTAGAAATAAAGATCGACTAATCTCAGCAATCTGTCGATCGCTATGAAATACGCACGGTGATGATTATTCTAAAACACTTCGTTATTCCGATGTTACTAGCAACGTAAGAGAATTACCGTCGAATAGTTCTTCAGTTGCTTCACTGGAATAATTACGAGGGTAAGTAAAAAATTATCTACACCTTTGACATGACTCTTCTTACATTGTGCACACTGACTTCTGTCCTCGCTTATTTTATTGTTACACTGTTGCGGTAATGCTATGAAAGTTCGATCCTAAGATTTCCCTTCCTTCTGGCGCAGATAGATCATGGCCGTTCCATTAGAAGTTTGCGCCAAAGAGGAACGACGAGCAGTGATCCGATTCCTCTGGTCGGAGGGTGTCAAAGGTTCAGAAATTCATCGTAGACTATCATCGCAATATGGGGGGAAGTGCGTTATCGCGTAAACCTGTGTTTTCGTGGATCGAGAAGTTTAAAAGGGGCCGAACAAGTGTAACGCATAAAGAGGGAGCAGGGTGACCATCAACAAAATGCGGTGCAAAAGTGGCTTCACAACCGAAAACCTTTTATTTACAAGGAATACGCAAGCTTGTTGACCGTTGGGCAAAGTGCACTGAGACGGAGGGAGATTACGTAGAAAAATGATATGCATAATGAAGCCCTAGTCTCGTGTAAGTAAACTGTACAATAAAACGTGTAGATAATTCTTGAGCCTCGTAATTAATTCGCTACGCCAAAGGATTATTTGACGCATAACCCGATGCGCGAACACTTTCCAATTTAAAAAACGATCTCGCACGCGCAAAGTCGAGGGGATCGCAAACACGAAGGGGGTGGCTATATCCTAAGCTCGGGCCCGTAACGAGGGTAACGCGAGCCGCGCGGCTAACATTGCGATTTCGCGCTCTGAAATACGCAGATCGGAGTGTTGTCCGGCCGAACGGACAACGCGCTCTCACGCAACAGTTTCGTGGCGGTAAATCGGGCCGCGGGAATCGTTTTATCGGCGGCGTTCGGGTCGTTTGTCTTGTCCGCGACAAAACGGCGCGCGGCCGCGGTAATGTGAGGCGGCCGCGAGACGAAGTTCTCTAACGATCGCAGAAACGTGTCCCGGCCACCAGCCCCCTGGAAATCCTAAACCCGATCACGTTCTCGGCCCTTGTATCCGTCCGTCCCGCGGCCGGCGGGACGCTCGAACGGAACGCGTACACGACTGGAAGCCCGCGAACGGAAACGATATTTATTTTGACCAGCGGCCCCGGTGAAAGTTCGCCGACTGTGACACTTTTCGTGGGAGAATTTCATGGATTCCTGGAGGAGAGTTATCTAGGCTGCGACTAAGAATATCGTTCCGTTAATTCAATGGCACTTGCGCGCGAACGAGTCGCGATTAAATCAGAAGCCGTGCCAGAAATTCATTTAATCGAAACCGGGGAATCATTGAATTCCGTGTGTTCATGCATAAATGAAGCGTACTCCTATCAATTATATTCAATCAGAAGACAAGACCATGTGCCGTTCATTCAAGCTTAATTACTAGATACTATTCAATAAATAGCATTCATCTAATATGCGACAAATTCTCGATTTGAACAGCGTTCAATCGTTTCAGCCTCCAGCGACCGTTCTACTAAAAGAAATCCTCTACGTTTAAAAACGAGAGCATCTGCGTGACGAAGAAACCGGACTAAAAATTCGCTTCCACCTCTTTCCTGTGCTGCGTCCACACACGCCGGATGCAGCCGTTTCTTTTTTTCTCCCGCGAAATTTATTAACGAACCGTGATTCACGCAGCAGGGAAGCCGAAAGTCCGGCCCGCTTATTTCTCCTCGCGCTTTTCCCCTGCTGCCCCCCTTTTTTTCCACGGTTTCATTGACAGACGATATTACACGCGACGGGTTATCGCCGCGTCGTTTCGAACGAACGCACGCGTGTTTGCGCTGGCCCTAAACCCTGGTTTCAAAATAAGGATATCCCTCGCGAGCTGATAATTATAATTAATCGTTGTAAGGCAGATCACTGCAATCTTGCTGCATCGCTAAAGAAAGTCAACGTCGTTTCTGATCCCAAATGTTTGTGCTCTTATCCGGGACCAGATTAGGTTAGGTTAGGTTAGGTTTCTTACAACTTAATCGTTGTAAGGCAGATCACTACAATCTTGCTGCATCACTAAAGAAAGTCAACGTCGTTTCTGATCCCAAATGTTTGTGCTCTTATCCGGGACCAGATTAGGTTAGGTTAGGATAGGTTAGGTTAGGTTTCTTACAACTTAATCGTTGTAAGGCAGATCACTACAATCTTGCTGCATCACTAAAGAAAGTCAACGTCGTTTCTGACCCCAAATGTTTGTGCTCTTATCCGGGACCAGGCTATCGATCATGTTATCCGGCAGTGCTCACTATTTGACACAAAGAGTAGACGTAATTAAGAAACTTATAGATCTTAAGTACCAATTACCCTTAAGCATATAACTGCTTATTAGAAAACCAGAAATCGCGGCCTGCAAAAGTGTTCTTTCGTTTCTGAAAGAAATGTAACTTCGAGATTTAGTTACAATTTTTATCATGTAACGTTACGTGCTATATACATATACTTTAAGCACTATGTTCATCCGTTAGTTCTGTAAGACTTTCTTGTTTGTAAAAATTGTCCGCACACAAGTGAGGCGAATGAATCTTACGATTTAATGGCTCGATAAAAGAAAAAGAAAGAAACACGCGTGTGCGGACGCACAGACGAGAGTGCAGGCTGCCGCGGGCGGATCGTATTTTATTTCTGTATCACGGCTGACAAACACGTGTTGCACCCCCGAAAACCTTGGCCCGAATACGTTAGCTAGTTATTCGGTCGGTCGCCGGTTCGCGCGGGGGTAACCCTGTCGTCCGCGTACCGAGCGAATCGTTTAATTCGACCGCGGCGAACCATCGGACGGGGGGATCTCTTCCGTTCGGATGTGGGACGGGCCGAAGGTCGGCGAAGATGTAACGAGAAATGAGGCTTTTTCGGGCGCTCCGCGTCTCTGCTTTTAGAGCGCCGTTTGCAGCGGGAAATGTAATGGGGATCAGATGGCGAACACTTATTTTGGACACCGTCGCTCGCCGCTGGAAAGTGCCTTCGATGGAAATTGCTTTGCCTCTATTTTTATTTGCCGACTTTCTATTTTTTTTTGGTGTCGAGTAAAAATTTAGCGAGAGAGGTTTCGGGATTTTCTGGAGGTTTCCGAGGAAACTGTGTGGTTCGAGTTCGAATTATAGCGGCGGTTTGTAAGTCAGTATATAGTTACTAAAGCGTGTCTTCTGCCTCCTTATAGTGCTCAGATCGAAATAGAAATACCGACGATGAAAGGTGTAATTGTAAATGTAAGTTAGAAAGTATTGGAATGTCGATGGGAACGTATCGGTATCGCAAAAATCGATGCTTCAATTTTGTACTGTGCGAATCTACTAATAATCTAGTTTATTGCACGTAAATCTAAAAGCTACAATTTTCTAACTACGGCAATATCATCGCGAAACAAATCAAATCCGCAACACATCGTTGCTCGTAAAATACTACTTTATAGAACTACCATAAAAGAAAAAAAATGTACAATCTACGCTACAAATCTGCGATGTCTTTTTTAAAATACCTGTCCCAGGAGAAAGTAGATTCACAGAGTCCGGCACAGAAGATTGTTGCAATTTAATGCAACCGTTCATTACTTACTTGCTGCGCAGAAGAATTCACCTTCGACTAGCGAACCGTGAATTAGCTTTATCGAAGACGCATTGTCCCAGCGTGTACGCGGATCTCTTAAACCCAAGCAACGAGAAACATACCCAATAGATCCGTTCAACGGATCTTTAGACCTATGTAGATTTATTCTCACAATCGACATCTCTGGAGAAAGTGTTCCATCGAGCTCCACGAACAACCTAATGATAACCTAATGACGAAAAGTGGAAGAAAAAGGATGGAAGAAAAGAATTGCGTACATTGCACACCTATCAGGATGTCACAGAAAAATGTATGCGCGCGGAATAGGAAAGGGATCGGCGTGAATTGTGTATTCCGTTCAGGATAAACAAACTCACCGACGGTTTAACAAAAGAATTTTATTCTTTCTCAATTCACGATAACAAGTGACTAGCACTTAAAGTACAGCGATCGATATCGGCCGGAATACGAAGAATCGCATGACACACTCACGCCCGCTACTTTTTCCCTGACAAATTTACCCACGCAGATTTCTCACACGTTCTTGGAATGTATCGATTGTTTTAGGCACGCACTGGAAGCACATATACTTTCATCCATCGGGTTACGCGGCCCGCGAATAAACCCTTTCCCGCAACACCTTTTTCCCTGTCCTCGCCTAAACGAACGCGGATCGTCGGATATAAATATTTCTCGGCCCTCTCCGCGTCGTTTCTTCTTCGCGAAGAATATGGTATGCGGTGAATCAGATCGTGGAAGAAGGGACAAATTGGGCGCACCATCGTTCAAAAGAAGTCTGTACCTCAAATCGGATCGCGGTAAGCCTTTGAAATCTTTGGAATTTTCAATAATGACCATTCGTGTGCGAAAAACGAAAAGAAATAAGTTGTGATACCCGTCGAATGAAAAGGTAGTTGTACACTGTATAATCCACGATATCTTCTATAATTTAATTAATATAAAAATGCGTTGGGATTAAGGTCTGATCACACGCTGATTATTCAGCATCGATTAACGCTTAACAACAATCTTTTCTTCTCTTTTTAGAGACGATGGTTATATCAAGTGCGTAAATGATCAGAGGATACTTTCAACAAACGTCCATCCACTGCTACGATTCTTTCAACACTTGAGAAAGGGTAAATTGGCGAGCCTAGATGAACTCTCGTACACCCAACACTGGAGACAATACGAAAGGCACTGAGATAACTACAATATGTACATACGACACACAACACTTACACCTTAAGAATCGTAAAGACTCATCCTAAGTCGTGTGTTCGCTATTAATCATACAAAGAAAAGACACGTCCTTAAAAAAAACGAATTCGAGAGAGAGAAAGAAAAAAGTACGAACCAGCGAATTGAACGATCGATTAAGAACGGCTGGTTTCGGGACGAGACGTTCATTCTAACAGCTTTGCGTGATTCGTTGGTCCCTCGCGACGGACCATTCTCGCATTTCCTGTTTCGTTCGCCTTACGAATCTATGCATTCGAACGAATCGTCGATTCTCAACCCCGAGAGTTTGCTACACTCGGCGAATGTGTATGTGCGCTATGTACACTTATAGGCTACTTTTAGTAGGAACATTAAAGAGTCGTCGAATCGGTTGTTCGGAAACCGGAAGTTCGATTATCGAGAACGGAGAACCTCAGTCTCGTTTCGTTTTTTTCTTTCTTTTCTTAAGGATCCGTCATAGATTGGAATTCTGGCTGCTCGACAGCGACGAGAGTTAAACAATGGAGGATGCAATTAAGAAAAAGGGTGGGGCCAATGGTTTTTCGTGGGATTGAACCCTTTGGGTGACAGACGGTGTGCTTGAAATGAATTTCACGATTTTATGATATTTGTAAATTACTTAGATTTAGAAGCATATGTGTTAAACTATCACTTTGAAATTTCGGGAAGCTCTCATTCATTCTTCGAACGTTTCACCTGGATACTAAAAATAAGGCTACGAATAATTAAACGAAAGAGATTTGATATATCGAAAATTAGTAAATTATTTTTACTCCACCGTCGATCAAATTTAATAGGTCTTCGCTATTTGCAAATGTCTGCTAATGATCATTGTGATTCGCTTAATTTGAATACTTAATTACGAAATTCGTGTGCGGTACACCTACGCCTGCGTTTAGAATAAAAGCATCTCCGATCACAGCACAAGCATCACAATTATTTCAAACAAACCAGTCCAGGGCTTCCCTATATTGATCAATATCTGGCCGATGAAAATTTCAACTCCACTACCTTCAGTTACTTCGATAAAACCGTGAAACGCTACACTTCGTCACCGAAAAGGAGAAGAATCATTCGACACGACCGATGCAAGGAAGAAAGATATCGAATCGACGAAAACACTACGGAAATGTTTACGATTAAAAACGATTTGCGACAGTTCCTCGACCACTTTCTCTCGTCTCACGACCGCCCGACGATTCCGCCGGAAAGATTGACGCGCTTCGATCGCTAAAAAAAAAACGAGCGCCAGTCTTCTGTATTCTTTAGAAGATATCGAGGCGATCGAATCGTGATCGCAGGCGCCGTCCGCGCGATTGAAATCGCTTCGCGGTGGCTGCGAAATTTGAAAGACTATCGGGTTTTTCGTCAGACCGTGGCGCGAGCCCCGCGCTCTCGTTTTCCGGTTCCGCGACGGAGAAACGAGCTCCGAATCGGCAAAAATTGTTTACCGCCGTCTCGGTGTAAAACGACCGAGGGCGAATTGTAATATCACGTATTTAAACAGGGCACACTCTCATCAGATTTTACTATACACACACCATTTGGAAGATCGACATCCTGATCACTAATTTTTTGTTGGATAGATCCGATCGCGCTCAGCCCTCGAAAATTCCATCTCCTGGGAGAGCTTGATGTGGATGAAAATTGTTCATTTGTTATCCGTTTTCAAAGGAAAACGATAGACTTATTTTCTTTTTACGATATAATCTGATTGATATTAGTTACTTTAGTTCCATTTTAATATTATGATTGTCGAGTTTTGCTTTAATACGGAACCGGAGACGTATAGATTGCAGTGAGTTGGCTGATATACGTATTTAGAGCTTTTATGAAGACAACAATTAAGAGACGCGAAAGAAGCTTCTTGGATAATATTCTTGTGTAATAATAAAGTTGTCAGAATTCGGTAATATTCGCATTAAATGCACAAGTGAATTTCTTTCTGAGGCAATCGGAAAGAACGACGAGCAATTAGCACTAGTTGCTTGTGTATAATAAGAGCGAAAATTGACAATCATAATTTCATAGGAACACTTTATGCTAGAAAACATGAAACCACCGTTTTATAATAGAAAAATGAATTACTCGGGACACGCTATTGATTACCGATCTCAGATATAATTGCACTTGTTAGACTCGTGAAGATTCGTCACTTTTACCAAACAAGAGCAATATTGGATGTAGTGATCTGTTGAAGAAGCTGCGCGAAGGGTAGAAACACGAAAGAAACGGGATAGAGAGAACTATTATAGTTCGATAAAATTCGATAAACTTTTTTGCTGTTCCGAGTTTTGTCGAAGCAAGCATCTTTCTTCAATATGCTGTATGTATATGTGTTTAAAACAAATGCAAGTTGGTCTCGCCAGAAACGAAAAAAGTGGCGCTTCAATGGTTTACTGAAATGCAATTGTAAATTAATGTTGAATTACTGTGCAGATTAGTCCCTGCTGAATAAAGTTTTCTCTCTAAATACTTTGTAGCAAAGAAATCGGACCAACTTTCGAGCAGCTTCTCGATAAAACAATCAGTACCAACAAATTTCCACTAACTACAAGCGTATCAAACACTCAACCGGTGTCGAATAAATAAAATGATACTAACGACTACCAATTTTCCAATTCACCATTCAAATCTACGTACACGTATGAAAATCAAATGTAGCCTGATGAGAGTTACCTAAGTTCCCAGTCACGCTTAAAGCTACAGCATTCAGGAACAGCAGTCACACCCGCTCACGTACAGCCTCCTCCACGCATCCGAAACATCATCGCACACGTCCGATGCCACGGAGCACACACGCGCGCGCACCTGTGCTCGCTCCTCAAACGAGAACACAAAACTAATTTAAAAAAAAAATTGTTTAAAAATGAAGATATAGAGAAGAGAAGAACGAACGTTCCGCTTCTCGATTTCGCAAGGGCTTCGTCGTTTCCACGATCGCGGCAGTCTATTCGCACGGCCCCCACGGATTCCACCGTTCTCACGAGCGTCGCCGCCGCCGGACATCGAGCGAGAACGCCTCCGCGATGGATCACACGCAAATGCCAGGTGTGGACAACTCTGTTTTTACCCTCGACGATTCTCCCGTCGGGCCACCGTGGGGTACCGGTGCTTTCGTGCGCGTAGCGCCGAAGCCGATGCTCTGTTCCGCGGAAAAGAAACTCGCCTCTTGCACCCTCCATTGCGATCAACGACGAACAGCAAACGGGTCGCGACCACGCCCGACCGTTCGAGACGGGACACGTTTCTCCACGCTTTCGTAGCTGCTTCCTGGGGACTGTCGTTTCATCCGCTCCAAATGGAATCCCTCTTCCGTTGGATTACGCCTTCTCGTACCGCCGATGGCGGATCGTTTCCGCGCGATTGCTTTCCGCGCAATCGTCCCGTCCGCGTGTCCCCGTCATCGGTTCGCGTAGACGTTGCTGCTGAGAACGACCACGTCCGTTCTCTTCCCGGGTTCGTCACGACCTCCGAGGAGGAGGGCGCAGAGGAGGCGTCATATGCTCAACGAGGGCCTCTTTTTCCGGTCCTTCGTGGTGTTCTTGCCGAATATCGTGCCGAGCACCCTGGACACCGAGTGCACGCCCAGCTTCCGCCGGATGGGCAACGCGCGCAGCAGCTGGACCGATCGGGCCTCCCGGAGCAGCGCCTGGAACGCGAGCGCCGCACCCGCGGGACTCTCCGCCGCGCTGACCTCGTAGAACTGACATCCGTGCGCGAGGGACAGCTGCTGGCCCTCGTCGACGCACACCTCTCTGGAACAGCGAAATCAATTGGACCGTTTTTAAATGGGCTCTCATGGGCTCTTCGCGTTTTTCGTGTTCTATTAGAATAGTCGGCCAGTATTTCGGGGTTTTAAATAACTAAAATATCATAATACAGTCGATTTACGTGTACCTTCTATCGCAAATACCTCGACGATCGCAGACACTTTGACCTGTCTACGTTACACCAAATAATCGCAACGCAAGGAACAATTAATTATGCCTGAAGAGAAACAAATAATTCCACCGCATTCCAATGATCCACAATCAAACAAATTTACGCGCAAAGAATCTGCGACGAAGCGGTGGTCACAGCCAGAACGCAGCGGGCAGATCAATTCGCGTGCGTATCGAAAACGAAAACGGCGGATTCACGAGAGGGTAGCCGCGAGCACACGGGGGGGGGGGGGGGGGGGGCGTAAATTCTCCGGTTCTTCCGGCCATCGAGTCGCGGCCGAACGGAAGCTGTCAAGGTCCGCGGAACCGGGACCGAAGCGAGTGGACGACGGGTCGCGACTTCTTCGTAAACAACTCGTTCCAACGGACGGAAGCGGAGGGGAGGCTGGGCGAACGCGGCGGCCGTAAAGGCCAAAGGAAGGAACGGCGAGTCGCTGGGATTTCGCCAGACCCGCTCGCCATATATTTATAATTGGCGAAAGTTTGTCCCTGGATATCATATCCGGAGAGAATATTAAACGTAACTCGGACGACAAAGAATTCGCCACGGCTCGTATGATTTTCTTTCGTCGCAAAGGTATTCAGCAATCTCTCGTTCATCGAATCGATACCCTTTGTTAAACACAACACGCTAAACTTCCACGAATGAATCGTGTGCAAGAAAAACAGTGAACGGGGTGCAGCGAAACTCACCCTGGAAAAAGCACTTTACCAACTATTCATCGTAGGCCAGGGGACAAAGGTTCTTTCGATTCAAGATTCCTGTTCAACCCCGCGGTATTAGCAAACTGAAACGATAATACGGAATCGAGTAAAACGATTCCCCACGGGAAACTCCAAAGGGAAACCCCAATACTCCCTGCAGTCCGGAGCGATCCACTTTCTCGCGAGCACGCATCCCTTCGCAGGAAGACATCGAAGAGGGGAACGAGGGGGCGGAGTGGTATATGGATCGTCCGCTATATTTCAACGTTACTCGAGCAGCGAAAGTCCGCGGATATTTATACGGGCAATTAAACTCGCGGGAACACACGACACGCGAAGCGACGAGCGGAAAAGCGTCGAGCGAACGGGGGTGGGCCGCGAACGCGTGGGAGGGCATGTCTAATCGCCCGCACGAGCCTCGTACGTGCGTGCGTGCACACGCGAGACCGCTGGCCCCACGATCCACGGCCGTTAATCCTCCGTCTCCCCTTTGATTTTATACGAGGCGATCCGTTGCTTTACGAGGAACGGTGTTAGATTCGTGGCCTGGACGTCGTTTCCCGCGCTCTCTCTCTCTCGCGATCGGGCCACCCCCTTTGCCTTCGCCTTCGAGGCTGTACGCCCGCTCGACGAGGGGGCGAAGGGAACAAAGTATGATCGCAAAACGCGATTCGTCGTTGGACGATTAATCTTGCGGCGAGAAATTTGTGGAAACGAGTTCGAATTTATTCCATACTTCCTATATGACCGTGCGAACAAAATTATTTTTTTATTAGGTCACATGCACCTTATAAGGTTATTAGTGACCACGGTTGTGTTTCTAATTGTGACATATCATATCATACTTGGTTGTATAAGTTAATATCCCTCAGGAAGCTCAGGACCTTTTTGCAGGAGCTTATTTCTTCTAACATGTTTAATGAGTACTGCAAGTTGTGTTGTGTTCTTTTAATATCATATTTAGGACAGGCGACAAAAATGTGTTCCATAGAGTTTGATGTATCGCAAGAATCGCAGGTATTTGGATCAGTTTTCGTGATGAGGTGCGAGTGCGTCCTATTCTTATTCGTGTTATCTTAACTTGATCTCTTCCATTTAGTAGTAAGGCTGGATTAGCGTCATTAATGTCATATCGGACTTTGTGCAGTTTAGTGGGTCTAGTATTTTTCCATTCTTCGTTCCATGATCCTACAATCACTTTGCTGAAACGCCTTTGGAGGTCTTTGTAGCGCATGAGACTATAATTAATTATCTCTGTACTAGCGCTAGACGTAGCCAGTATTGCTATCTTCTCGGCTTTTTCATTGCCTTTAATTCCAACACGTGAGGGAATCCAGGTATACAGAACTTCTTTCTTGCAGCACTTGAGCGCAAAGATTCACCGATGCTCGTTTGGCCTTTTCAATTCCAGCGGAGCGCTTTGAAATCGAGTTGGATGCCTTTGACAAGAACCTTTATTATAAATTGAAGGTGATACAGAAGTTTGAACACGTAGACTGGCTGCTGAGTCTACGATTCAACTTAGTGGTTCGTTTGAAAGTCTCTGTGTTTTCGCTTCACTTCTTCTCGCTAAGTTGCGTGAGTGTGGTTGTGAATTTTTCTATGCTTCCATTGGTTCTCGCATTTTTAATTCTCGCCGATTGTAATGCAGGGGTTCTTTAGTTTCGAAACTAGGTGGGCGATGCCGGGTCTGTCTCACGGAGGTGGTGGAGGTGACCGAAACGCTCGGCGTTTATTACCCCTTAATTGCGAGAATTAAATACTTTCTGGTCTAGAAATTTCAGAAAAGAATAGAAATATGGTTACTGTTTGCTGGTGGATGTTGCAGTTCTTTCCGAGTCAGGGTTTGTTTCCACAACAGACAGATATGGACTGGAATTTTTCGTTTGAACCGATTCGCCTCCGTTTAATCAAATGCCGTGAAACGCGAATGAATATTATGCCATTAACCCTTTCGCTGCAGAGGCCATACGATAGAATACATGTAGCACGCCTTTAGAGATTCCAGAAACATTGTCCAATTATAAGCGAAAGAACGACGAGTGGACTAGGGGAGAGGCTCGACATTTCGCTGACAATAAGCGGCGAAATGATGCGACCTTTAAGCTCACCCGCGAGGAACAAGAGTTGCGGATTTGCAACGGGATTCGAACGAACCGCTGGAGATTCGTCGCGTTCACTCGGCGCACAGTGTTTCATGTAACGGACGAAAGTCAAATATCTGTAGTGTTTAAATTATGATATTCTATTATATCAAATTGTCCAAAAAGAAACGTAGATTTCAAAGATACGTGTACTTTTAATGAATAGACTAATTTTTCTTTAAAATTGAGAGTACAAGTTCACCGTAGATTTTGGTGAATCTTCTCTGGGCAAACGTAATTCATAGAATATTTGCATACTTCAGTTCACCTTTATGAGTTTTCTTAAACATTATAATACCTTTAAAATAGGCGAAACGATTTTTGAAAGACAGCAATTAATTTTCGCGATTTTCAATTTGAACATTTGTTCGCTTTGAGGAGACTTTTAAAAAAAAGAAGCCCAAAAGACACCGCCTTGATGTTTTGTACATTAATTCAGGAAACCTTTCACCTGGCGATATTAACGGCTGAATTAAGCAGTAAGCCGTGGATAAACATACGCGCATGGAAAAATAACGAATGCGAGAAATTCAAGTAAATCCTGTTGGACGATATTAATAAAGTTTGTGATTTTACAATATTTTAGCTGAGCCGAGTCATTAATTTCAGGACACTTGTGCCGCAACTGAAAACCGAAGAATTTTCGTTTAGTAAATGTTCGATAAATGATGTTAAATAAAGTATGGTAATTTGTTGAAGTCAAAAAGAACCGCCTGTTAATATCGAAAATGTTAGAAGTATAAGACATCATAATGTGAACAAATATTTACTCTAAAATTATACTTTATATAGCTGTCGATTTTAGCTGCTCATACTTGCCCGAAACGAAGTATATGTATAATGAAAGTTATTAATACGACGCTCTCCGCTCAGGCCCTTAGCGCATCTATGGAACCTTCGTAGAGGAATTTTACACGTGCATTCGGCACAGCGATAAAGCACTCGAGTTAATCTAAACATTTGCCTTTTCCCTCGATGCAGCCAAAATATATTGTAAACGACATCCATCTGTACGCAAGGTATTTATTTATAGCAACTCGCAGCTTGTGATCTTTGCACCATTGTTTCGTTCAAGACGATAAATTGTAGTTAATTGAAATTACCATTGGAAATTATTTATTACAAATCGTCTTTATAATAAACAGTGTACAAGTACTAAACTAATTATTGGTCGTATCTGACGATTAATATTGGACAATTTTAGATCGAGTAACTGTTTTCTTAGACGCGAGAAGAAATCGGGATATAGAGGGCTAACAGAATAGCAATGCAAGAATAAGTGTAAAATAGGAATTATGAGAAACTTCCATACTGGAGCAAAGTTACGAATATTGTCCCTATACACGAAACACTGTGCGGCGACTGGAAGCTTGAGTGTTCCGAGGATTAACTGGTTCGCGGGAGGATTAAAAGGATTTTCCATGCTAGTGGGGGAGAAATGATGGTCCTTTGTTAGGATGCGTTGGATGGTAAAATGATTGGGTAGGACGCGAGAGGATTGCGGTGGTACAATGAAACTTGGAGATGATACGATATTGTCTAGTCAATAATAATTGCACATAGAGTAACACGTAAATTATAAGTGTGATAATGCTGATTGTTTAAACATGTGAATACAGTGTTATGTAAAAAGCAAATCTTGTCATTTCTTTAACACAGAAGGACTGATTAGTTCTTTAACAAGTTACCAGTTCTGTGTTGCCAAGCAACACTTGCTTATTTTTTTAAACAATTATTAAATATGCGATCGTAATGAATCGCAAGGGAAATTCGAAATAGCCTAATCGTACGCGGTTTGCGTTCCCCGTTCGTAATTATTGGCGTTAGAGCGGTGTGACAGCAGGATCGCGACAACTTCTATCGAATTCAGACCGTTCCGCGAAGCGTCTTTGCAACACGGTTCGACGTAAAAACGTGTGTCTGGTATCAAATGTGCCTCGCGTATCAATCCACGAGATACATTCCGGGAAGAGATTAGGAGCTCGTTTTATTGGAACAAGTCCGGAGGGGTGATCCGACATCGGAAACTAGTAACAGAATCGTAAGCGAAGCCAGCAGTTCCAGCGAACCTTTCAGCTCGTCGTAGCTAAACTAATTACATAAGTACTTAAGCATGTGTGACGGTGAACAATCGCTGTCGAAATGTAGCAACACTCTTCAAGATCGCATCGGCTATTCGGTTTTGTATTATAGATCTCTGGGAACCGTACCAGACCCCTCGGAGGCTGGTATATCAAAACATTGTTCACCTACATATCTCGCCGCGAGACTTGTTCCTCCATTTGCACGAGACACGTGCTTTCTACTTGGCGCCAGCCCGCTCGGGCAGCGCGTTTCCAGCGCGAATCAACGACGCTCCAAAAAGAACGGCGTGGAAACACCTCGGAAGACTTACACGCAGAGGGAAAAAGGAAAGGAAGAAACGTGACAGCAACCTCAAAACTGGTCACCGATCTATACCAACCGATCGAATAGCTTATTAACCGGTCGATCTCGAATGAGCTTTCGATCCTTTTATTTGGGCCCGCCGGGAATGGAATTATCTTTGACAGCCGATCCTACGATTCTATCGACACCATAATCGAAACACCCAAGTGTGAGCCGGCTGTGTAATTCGCATGTTTCGCCCACTGGTCAGAAATTAGGAAGCGGCTCGTTGGAATTATTCAATACGTTGCTCCAATAATTTCAGAGACAGAGCTACGGTAATACACTGAAATGCTTCACGCGCAGAGTAAGGAAACGTTTGTTATAGACTCCGGATTTTTATGCGTTTATAGGTAATTGAGAGGTGCAAAACTAGACGGATTGCACGTAATGCGAGAAAATATGCAAAATATCCAGAATTATTTTCTATCAAAGTTCTAATTCTGTTTACTGCATTCTTGAAAATATGAAATTGCATACGATGTCTAGTCACAAGTCGTACATTCCGGGTTTGCTAAAAAAATCTTGAAGAAGTACTGTACGAAAAACGATATAATATCGTACGAAACCTAATTAAAAAATTGGCATGATTCTATCTATTCTAAATGCCAAAGACGAGAATACATAATATTAACAAAGAATATTCTAAATTAACGCGGTGTTTCGATTACTCTGTCCAACCCCTATATTATTATTATTATCCCCAAAAGGATATATAGATCTTGATCAAAAGCACACGGTGGTAAAAAAGAAAAGCGTTCGCGCACTCGAATCAACAGAGCCCGACCGAATCCATTCTTCTCAAAATCGAACGATCTGCAAAGGAGCCAACGAGTCGTCGAAAAGTCTCACGCTCGCGTTTCTCCGGAAGATCGCGGAGGATCACGGGATCCACGGTTGTTGCACCCTCGCGACGGCAAGGAGATGAGCATACCGCGTGCCCCGACCAGTAGCCAGCGCCGGCCGGTCTTAATGGAGTTCATAAAGATTAGAAGGAAGGCTGGGCTCGGCTGGCTGGCGGGGCCGGTGAAACCACTCTCCCGACGGCCGAGTTGTCGCCGCTACGGATACGCATCCGAGGCGGCGGCGCGTCGTCCGGCCGCGAATATCGTCCATCGATAGACTTATCGCGGACTATCAGCTGGCGGTTCCCTCCCGAGCCGCGCTCGCCGCTGACAAACTGGTTCCCCGGCTGAGAGCCGCGACCGCGCTGGAAAGCCGCGTTTTTCGAGCGCATTGCAAAACGAGAGGCAAAGCCTTTTCCTTCTCGTTCCGCTAGTTACGGCCACGGAGCGGGATTAGTTTCGGGCGGACGTTGCTTCTCGCGTGGACGGTAAGAGCCGATCGATGGAGAAAAAAATTGAGAAACATTTGAGAAGCATGCAATTATATATACATATATCTTTCATACGTTTTTACGCGCTCCTGCTTCATCCCTGACAAATCGTCCATTTATTATTCCTACGATAATTGATATGCAATCTGATTGCACTATATTGAACCCGAATTCCTCGGTTGCGCTAATAACGGATTGAACTTGGCGTGAATAACGAGGACCAAGCGATGGGAAAAATTGATGAATATTTAACACTAGGTTTACCGATCTTTCTGCGCACCTATTTTTTAAAGTGCAGGTATATCATGTACAAGTGTTTGAAATTATAAAGTCCTGCGGGAGAAATGAACTAGGACGTGTGCAGATATGATTGCATCAATCAAAATTAATATAAGCTGCTTAAAAATGTTCTTTATGACTTCTACAACATTAAACATGAAATCTGAACCGCATCAAATTCACGCGTTCCGTAAACCTATTGTTAAAGCGCACGTACATTGTATTTCTGATTGATTTTGATTGATTCCTACTTGATACCCTGAGAAAGTGTCTTTGAGAAACTGGAGGAGTGGCTTTTTTCTGTTAGTCCTGCTTTAAGGAACTCTGGTAAGCTCGGCTGCATAAAGATTAGTTTCGATTATATAACAACTGAAAATGATTATTGCAGCTATCGTGAAAAAAACCATTTCAATGTTGAGTGCCCCAAATGATCGTCCGAGTGTTTGAAAATCGTGACGATCCGTTTCCGACCAATCATTCGGATGAAATAATCATTGCCGCGGCTCTAATTAACCGTCCCACCGTTTCCTTTTCGCGGATCCACACGATAACGATTGAAGGCAGCGTCACAAACGAAACGACGTTAGTCCCGCGGCGTAGGACCAGCGCCGAGCAAATCTTCGCCTAAGTGATATTTGATGCGATAAAAAGGCGGCGGACGAATATGAAGCTACGTTTCTCGCGTTCCCGGCGTTAATCTAACGGCTAGATTAATTGCGGACAAAGGCTTGCACAGCGACGAAAGATAATCCGCGGTGATTGATGACTGGGCTCATCGAGGCTCGGAAAGGTGGAAGGTCGCAAAAGCAGCTGCCAACTTCCTGAAACCGTTTCTCACGAGACGCATCGGGCGGCGTAGCTAGGAATGATTGAACGCACAAAAGATTCTCGCGAAGGAATTCTTCCGGCGAACGCGTTCGACCTCCGTCAGACTTTCAACGAACTTCTGTTAAACGATGTTCAGACTCATTTTTTTCTTTAAAGAACGACGTCACTTTAATGTTGGCAAAGGTTAGTGAAGTTTGAAACGAGAGGATTATAAAAAAAGTTACGAAACCGAAGAAATCTTCTGCAATGGTTTTAATATTAGAGATTTGATAGTTCGTTGAAAATTGTGAGACCTAAATCTTTCACTCTCAGTTTAATTTGTGGAATACCGCCTTCCCAATATTTCTGCTTTCGAATGAAATCACACCGATATTTGAATTGTTATTAGCTTGCGGACAAAGTACACTTTGATCATTAACGGAATTGATGATGATATTATTGAGGACGATACGGCAAAGTTTGATATTAGAAACAAACTTTCGTCCGGCCGGTATACAATTATATTCGGAGAATGAAAAACAGTCATCTTCCTCTTCTTTTCCGCGGAAGATTTATATAATCTTCAGCGCACACTTTCTCCTATCTACTAATGCACACGTTATCATTTATATTTCATATCTATCTAGATAGCGACGATTACGAAATTGCCTTATATCATATCATCAGGATAATAGCAGTGGAACGCGAGATTTATGGAAAGCAAAGAAGGGAAACAAATAAGGGACAAATTGCACAATGATTACGATCATAAATTGCTCTCCATACAGTTTTTTTGATCACTGCTAACAAAATAATCCTTCGCTGTTTTCCCTTGTCCTTTCGTTCAAAAATATGTCATCTTCGCGACGCGATTAAGTTACGATCTACAAACGATTCATGAAACATATTCCTTACAAAAAAAAATGCGTGAAAGGAGAGAGGTAAGAGAATGATAAATGATGTGTCCAAAA
Organism: Holcopasites calliopsidis; assembly: GCA_023838395.1. NCBI lineage: Eukaryota > Metazoa > Arthropoda > Insecta > Hymenoptera > Apidae > Holcopasites > Holcopasites calliopsidis. The sequence continues at coordinate 419,060 of JALHAQ010000001.1, forward strand.
ATAGAAAGGAAAAATAATATAAATTGTCGTACAAAAAATCGACAGCTTGCAATCAGTAAAGGTAATTAAATAAAATTAATGATCCAGAAGTAGGGAATAATTATCACGACGTAAGGGGAAAAAAACATTCGTCTTTCGATAAAAATGTGAATATAAAAAAAAATGTTGCAATAAAAATAAAAACTGTGTAAGGTCTCACTGTTCCATCTTACAATTCATCAATACCTCGTTTGAAATGTTGATTATGTATTGAGGAGGTGGTCGGATTAGATTAATATCAAACAGTAGGGAATATTATGCCTCTTTTTTCTTAGTCTACCAGCAAATGGCATAAATTGACTGCGTGTATGAAAAAATGCACAACTAATAAGATTCAGTTTGAAAAGTGTAAATGAACCTTTAATCGATTAATGCAAACGATTTATGTATATATATTTTACCGTGCTGTGCGTTGTTCTCTTTGCATTGTATTTATCCATGTAGCCGCTAATGGCTAGTAAGCGGATGCGACTTTAAACAACCAAATAAATAGTAACGTTTGAGCGAAGCGGACTCGCATAGAAGACAGAATGGTTTCAAGTGCCGATATCATCGGGGGCCTGGACGGATCATCCGTCGAACGCTGTCCGGTATGCAGAGAGCTTCGTAAATGAATATACGGGGGAACGCTCGGACGGCAAGTAAAAGAGTGGTAAACGTGTCCTCGCTAACGACGATCCGCATTCCTACGGGGATCGCCCAGGAAATTCCTGTTCCAGGGCTGGCGTTCGCCTATAAGGGACACCGATATCCGGTTCACCTACGTGTCACCGGCTTCTCTACGCGCGTGGACAAGCGAAAGCGTTCGTGTCAAATTCAATTTCACGCGGAATTACACGTTCGTTGCTTTACGGCCGATGAAAACGTTCCGTTCTGGCCAGTTCCCGATTTCGCGCGGCGTTAGGAAAATGTGTTAGATTTAAATATAGAACCGAGTCACCGGCAAAAAGGCGGGATACCTGCTCGAGTGCACGCGGATCTCATTCCGAATAGTTCCGACCGACCTGCTAATTCGTCCAATCGATCGCCCGAGGAGAAAGTTAATTCGCAAATTATGCGCGAATGCAGTCATGGAAACGGTTAACAGCTGTGTAACTAATAACTAAGTTATAGTCAAGTTTAATCGTTCAATTTTATTGTCAACAGAATGCATATCTATTTCTGTTGTTCGCTATCAAATGATCAAACAGCTGTTATATTGTCTAATTTATCAGTTACTACAAACAATATCTTTAATTATTCGAAGATTTATAATATTTAGACATTGATGTGCGTTCCACACTGATGCGCATAGAACGGCGCGAAGCTTGAATTCAAGATGAATTACATAATTAGCAATGAATTTAATGAAAATAAGAATGTACGTGTAACTCGAGCATAATTCATAAAATACAGAATTATCGAACGATTAAAATTTCCTGTAAAATCGTAAATGCTTTAGGAATTATCTCAAAAGTTATTCAGGATAAAAGCATAGTATGATTTTCTACTTTGGAGCGATCAGACAGCGTTCAACGGTCCATCAATCGAGAACAATGATTTTTAAGGGAACCATCGAGAACTGGAAACGGAAGGTTATCGCGAGTTACAACGATAAGGACTACCGTTTAGCCAGCTTTCTCCCGTTCGGCACAAAACGCGCGACGTGATTCACCGTTCTGAGTATCGGAAATACTAGCCGCTCGAAAGATGCGAAAATCGTTGGATTTGCATATGAAACGAGCTCAGGGAGCAGAATCGTACAAAAGTTTCTGCAAACGCTATCCAGTCATCTATTGATGAATGATTAAAAAAGAAATTGTTCAATCGGCTCGAATGATGAATGAACGACTCGAACGGAATGATGAATGCAACTGGGTCTCCCTCCTTCGTGCAATCTTGTGAAATGCAAAAGGGAAATCGTTGCTTGTCATTTTTCGATTGCTGGAATTTTTGATTTCGATGAAGTTCGGTTGATTATTCGTTATTCGAATATAATTATGCAAGCACGCGTCTAAATATTCATGCGCATTCGTGAAATTTTGACTTTTTTGACGGTTTACGACCAGCTGTTATTCAGTAGTGATTAACCAGATGAGGGAAGATATTAATATCCCATTCATCTCTCCAATAAATTATTCCTCCAACACTTTGCCCATTAATTATTCACTTCTCAAGTTGTCTTTTTGCATAGATTATGTAGATGATTGCTACTGCGTGTTGCAAATGTTTTCAAACGAGAATCACCATGAAGATTAGAAAATGAGTATACCGATCTGTTTTCTTGCAAACCTCTGACACTTCTCGCCCCATTATCGATATACATGTGTGCATACAATTGATTCCCATTCGCTGTCCGGTTATTATTCAGAAATAGCGCCCCATTCGACAAGGTTAACAAGTCTACCGCACGCAGCCTTTATCACAAACGTTCGCGAATTAATGAAAAAAAATGAAAAGAGAAATGCATTAAAAGGAAACAGTACCAGTGGTTCGATTTCCTAGCTTTCTCTCCCGGTCGAATCACGCAACGCAACCCGGTGATGCACTTTGAGCTCGCGTTTAACGCGGGGATTGCGTAAAATGCAACGCGACGGACGGATCGAAACCCCGAGCCACGCCTGGCCTCCGACTTCTATTCGGCTCGCGAAAAATAGAGAAATTATTCTTTCGCCGTGTTATCGATCCGGACGCGGTTCTCGATCATCCGGACAGGGTGAAATTAATGGGGTGGTTATCGCGACGGACGATCGTTGTACGCTGCTTTGAATATTAAATCTGCGTTTCGTAGAAACTCGACGCGAGGATAAGTGAAAGGAAAAACAGCAGAGTTTTTTAAGTGGTGGATAAAGTTTGACAAAAAAAGATGGTTTTGGAAAATTGTGGAGAATGAAAGTAACATTAAGTAACTGTTCCTTGCCGGAGCAGTTGTTCCATTTCATAAGTTTTCTAAACGAAGCACAAGTATGTTATATTTTCTTTTCGTTGAATTCTAAATTATTCTTCGAATTATTTGACGCATGTGATTGTCTACAATGGAGTGTGCAACAGTGCACTTCACCTTTACTGCAGAACAATATTTCAGAATGACCGAATTACGATGATTCGAACGTTCTTGCAACTTGCAATGATAACAGAACATTACCCAAAATGCCCTGGCTAGTCGTTAATGTTCTTTCAAAACTGAAGTTCCAAGAAATTTTCACTTCCTTACATCGTATCCAATTATTGCCATTCAACGTTCCAAATAATTCCCACCTCCATCCGTCTGTTATTCGTCAACAATTCATTCACAGCTTTAATATACGCTAATTCTTGTTGGCAAAAATCTTTGGAATTATTTGATTACCATTCATTATTAATTATCAGTCACTCACCGAAATGTCAGAGCATTTCATGAGTCTGTTATAAATGCGATACAAAAAATAAAAACGTATTATCAACGATAATATCTTCAATATTCAAGAAATATCTTATTAATTTTCAATCATTCCTCCCCTAAGGCCCACGTTTCCCTTGCATCAAGGGATACTCTATATTTCACAATTTTAATATACGCTAATTCTTGTTGGAAAAGATCTTTGCATCGAGGTCTTTGGGATTATTTGATTACCATTCATTATTAATTATCAGTCACTCACCGAAATGTCAGAGCATTTCATAAGTCTGTTATAAATGTGATAAGAATGAAAACGTATTACGTTAATATTTTCAATATTCAAGAAATGCTTTTTAATTTTCAATCATTCCGCCCCTAAGGTTTTCTTTGCATCAAGGGATACTCTATACTTCACAATTTTAATATACGCTGATTCTTGTTGGAAAAGATCTTTGCATCGAGGTCTTTGGGATTATTTGATTACCATTCATTATTAATTATCATTCACTCGCCGAAATATCAAAGCGTTTCATAAGTCTGTTATAAATGCGATAAGAATGAAAACGTATTACGTTAATATTTTCAATATTCAAGAAATGCTTTTTAATTTTCAATCATTCCTCCCCTAAGGCCCACGTTTTCTTTGCATCAAGGGTGTTCCGTCCGACACGGAACAATACGTTGGGAATTTTTGGCAAGGTTTATGGCACGCATCTCGGGAACAGATTATTTTTGAGGAAAATTACTTCGTAGAATTGCTTGCCGTCTGCAAACAATTTCTTTCACATGCTGGACAAAACATTGTCATTTAGATTGTTTTCGCCATCCTCAATAGTCAACGACATGCCATAAACTTGGATTTCCGAAGGGTCCCGACCATATTGTAACGGTACACGAAGCCGATCCGCGGACCTGGAGGAATTTCCTGCCGCAGCCAAAAGTTTCCACGACCCTCGCGGTTCCAGGTATCACCCCACTTTTTTCCGGAAATACCGCGTTTCGGGCGCACCGGGAGAGTGGTGAACCTGGAACCAGTACGCTGATTGGCAAATTTACCGTCTCGTTTGGCCAATCAGCGTACACCAAAAAATAAGGAAGTCGTCGACCGGACTTCCTTCCGAAATTAAAACACAATTTTTCAAAACCTCGAAAGAGACACATCGACCAGGCTTAGCTTCTCGAACATCGCAAGAGAGTAGTTAACGTTTCGAACATCATAACTCAAGTCCGTCAGTCGGGACTTTATCACAATCGAACCAATTACCCAAGATTAATTTGGCGGGTAAACGTCGCGAAATAGTATACCTCTTGGTTAAGGCAGAACTTACAACTCTGCCGAGGAAACAATCCGTACTAACAGTCGCGACGTGTTCCACAACGGAACAAAGGGACACTCTTCATTCTGAGCACGATGGATCATTTCTCCCCAAAATTGCCCATTGATCTCAAACTGTCCATGAAAATTGTACAAATCAAGAGCCGCGCCAGCGATCTTTGCCTCCACTCGACAGCCACTCTCGTTCCACGCGGTTTCGCAGTCGCGAACAGCTCGCGATGCAAAAGGACAATCGCCCGAAGAGATAAGTGCTAAATCGGTCGACGTTGGACGTCCAAGTCGGCCAGGTGAGCGCGTAAAGGGATCGTCGCCGGGGCGAAGATCGCGTGAACGGTTTCTAGGTGAGCGAGCAGTCGCGACCACTACCGGGTGTCGTGCTCGAAACAGAGTCTCTGGTGTCGGAGTGCGGTCTGTGTGGCGCCTCGTTTCGCGTTTCACGCCGCCGGATCCGAAACGGCGACAGCGACGGCGGTAGGGATCGTTGGAGGGACGCGATCGGGGAGCGGGTGACGGATAAAAGAAAAAAGCGGGACGCCGGGGCGCGCGGGTAGCTGCGAATCGCGTGGCGCACGCGAAATCTCGCCTCGTCTAGGAAACGTTTCGCGAGGATCCTGTTACCGGACACGGTGAACGCGATCGCTAGCGTACGTGGATACGCGGCGCAGCCGACGCATCGGGAAAGCGAGCAGCCCGATTAATAGGCCGAGCCCGAACACGTGGTGGAAAGTCTCGCCGCTGTGGACCGATGCGTTTCATGTGTGATTGATAAAGAAAAAAGGAGCAGGAGGGTAAAGTGAAAATTAGATGCGGTCTGTCTCGGACGCTGCTGGTAATGCGTTTAACTCTTTAACCAGGCGAGGAGTATACCCTACTATCTACGTCTACAAGCATTCAACCACACGACGGAATCAGGCTAAAAGGTTCATATCTTTATAAGCAGAGCGAACATAAATCAATGATCGTATTAGAACTGCCTCGTGTCTTAACCCTAGGCAACTTAACCATTCCCACGAGTAACCTTAATTATCCACGATTGAAAGCATTGATAATCTATCGAAAAGCATTATTCTTAAAGATCGTTCATAAAATACGATTGGAAATCGTTTGAATATTACACCAAACTGTCGCCGAGTCTCTCAGCTTTAATTCGGGTCCCAATTTATTAAAAAAAAAAAAAAACGAAAAAGCTACCTAGCAGCGGAGAAAGTTGTGTTTAAACATTAATGTTGACGATTAGTCGCATTGTTTTGCCGCAAGGTGGTTATAGTATTCCATGGCATTGAACGTCGGGCTCGTCTTGAAAGAGGGTGCAAGAAAAATTATGGGACCAGTTTCCGGACAAAGCTTCCAGACGAAGTGAAACGTGACCACATTAAACGCAATGAGTTTTGATACGCTGTTAGATAATAGAGAAATACAAATCATCCTGAGCAAGAATCTTTCTTGATGCGTTATGATAATGGATCGTCTGTCAAGAACTTAATCCCTGTCAGGAAGTAGAACTTTGAGCAGTTGGCCAGTAGATGCAATACTATCTTTCGTACCGTTAGGTATTTCATGCATGGTTTGAGTGTCTATGAACAATAAGGACTAGAAGAATAACATGAGACTTGTTACCTTAACAAATTTTAATATTAAGAGAGTATATTAAAAAAAAAGCAGTTTGTATTAATCCTTTGTAGAAATACTATATGAACTCCTAAGAACTGTACGCATTTCAACGTTGCAGTTATCAACGACAAACTTTATTACGTTTCTGATGAGACTGATGAAAATAATGAACCCCTGAAAAAAATGCAAACCAATGGACTGAAAGGTTTATATTTTCGTTTCGATGTGAATGTTCTGGCTATTGTAATGCAACTAGAGACCAAATTAAATAATCCACCAATTAATGCTATTATTGTTAATATTTTTTATAAATTGAATGATAATTTAACCCTTTGCACACGGTTGTCCCCTCTGAGGGGACATTCTACAAATTGTTATAACTTCGCGAAAAAAAAAATCATTCAACAATCCACCTGGGTTAACTTTCAAGCGTGAAGCCTCTACTTTCCCAATCCTGAGTTCAGCCTTATTGAAAAATGTTTTTACATCATGTAACTGGTAGGAAAGTGAAGACACTTTTCCTGTCTAAAAATTGTACAGATTCAAACGTGTCTGTAGACGTTGAGGCATTTTTATTCCTAATTCGAATCACCATGAATTTGCAGACCAAAGTGTTCCCTTTAAAACGACCACCTCGCTTTCGATATACGATTTTATTCTTACCACTTTATCGAACATTGAATGGAGAGTGTGCCGACGACGTTAGAATGTCGAGTGTCTTCACTTTTTCATGAGAAAGCAGAGTCTTTTAAATATCACAACAGTATAAATTCGGTCGAGTGCAAAGGGTTAACTTTTCCCGGTTGCCACCTTCATTTTATCTTCGACCAAGTATTTCCCATACAATCCAGAAAAAGTATCCTATTCCCTAAAAATAAATAATCATCCAGACCATATTGCTTCTTTACCAAGATCATTTGAACTGTTTCAATTAAACCTGATATTAAACGTAACGCGTAAGAATGATCGCCGGAGGCGTCAATATGAGCTCAGCGAGATTCAGAGCCGTGTTCACAGGCGAGCAATGATATCGCGATTCTTTCCAGGTGAACAAGGGCCGGCAATTAGACGACAATCGAACCAGGGTAAAGTGTGTCGAGTACACGCGGAGCCGTGCGTTAAACGGGTCATACCGTTGCACGGTTCACCGATACATTTGTGTTGCGTCTAACGGTTTCGTAATGAAGCGATTAACAGAGACCCGGACGAAACGTCGAGGACCGTCCAGCCGATCGATTAGCCCCGATGATTTTGATCGAACACGTCCAGCTAGACGTTTCATTTCAACTTCTATGATTCCCTTTGTACCGTCGTTGCTAGTCACACGGAAAATGTGAACAGTCATGCCTCTAATTTAGAATTAGTTGTCTTTGGATGCGGCCTGCGTGAATCGCAAACGACTGAACAAACTGTGCTTGATTATTGTCGGTATTATTCTTCTCCTACGCGGCGGCTGATTTTCTTTTCGGTATCGTTTGACTGCCATTAGATACGCAATTACTGGCCATTTCGTTTGATCATTGTTACTATTGTAATAAGAGAATTATTACTGAATTTTTTCTCTCGTTTGCTGGATTTTAGTGTAACGTTGATTTTCTTCTTTTCGAACGATTCCGAGTGTAAATTTAGACGATTGGTAATTCCGATGCGGGTAGCCTGATCTAACACTCACCGGGCATGATCCAGATCTCTCTTGTTGCCCAGCAGCAGAGCGGTGAAGTAGGAGGGCAGACGTAAATCCGCCAACTGCTTCAACAATCCGCGAGCTTCTTGAAAACTTCGTTTACAGGTCACGCTGTAAACCACCACGAAGGCCTCGCCCCATCGTATGTGGGAATAAAGACAGCCATTCTCCTGAAACAATAATGAATATTCATTTCCTTTTTTGGTTCTCAGCCTGCAATTATTTGATACAACGGATTAAATCAATCGCTCGATTCTCGTTGCCGCTTTGAAGGAGAGCAGCAACGAAAATTGAAAAAAAAAACGATATAAACAGGTCATCCCCAAAGTAACGAGCTTGCATCCCAAGAAAACTGTCCGACCTTTCCATCGGTCTCGCCGATGTTTCAAACATTCCGCTGCACACCACCTTGCTTGTCGGTAGACGCTTAGACACTCTAGAAAGTCGAAAAAGAATCGCCGATAATTACTGTATTTTTTCCAACTTCACAGCTTGCATAAGCAACGAGCATAACGAGGTAACGTCCAGTCTTCCCCGCTCGTCGAATCGATTCCCCGGGAGCAAAATCATTTTTCAATATCTCCCCCACGACTCGAGGAAATTGTGTTTTCGATCTTCCTGAAAGGGAAGAAAAGCTCTCCTCGCAGAATCGACGTAAACGAAAGCTCGACGCAACGAGCGAAAGAAAAATACGAATTTTCACCTAACCCATTCCAACGGTTGCAATTTTTTGTTTTTTCTTTCTTTTCCGTGGACGGCGTCGTTCGATTAACGCGGTAATCAACATTCCTGAACGAGCCGAACGGAACTGGAAAGTTTCGATCTAGATGCGCTCGATGATCGCGCGCCGTTTCACTTTGCTCCACCACCACAGGCTTAGCGTTACAATCGAACGGAACCGGCGCGGTGATTCGGCGACGATTAAACGCCAGCGAACTGCCCGATCGGCCCATAATTGAAATAGAAACGTTCCCGGGCCCGTACCGAAGCGTGACCACGTTCTATTTTCGAGACACGCTCGACCTCCGACCCCTCCGAACGATCGTCTATGCTCCGAACACACTTCTGAACGGATCCGAGAGGAAGTCTGGAGAGTTCGTTCTTTTCATTATTTGGAACGTTTCGTAAGTCGTTTGGTTTAATGGGTAAAGGGATGCGCGATTTGGACGACGTTAACCCTTCTGTTACAAGAGGTGCGTAGAAAATGTTCTGTGTATAGAATTCCTCTTTTATAATGACAATCAATGGAGAAAGACTTGGTTAAGGCAAAATTAAACAGTACTTTAAAGTCCCTTCTGAGTCATTGAACGATTTGTTTTGTTGCACTGTGGACGACCCCTTCACTTTTCCACCTTTATTTTATTGCAACAGTTCACGAGTATTGACCTTATGCTGTGAAAAAGAAAAGTATGTTGAAGTGAATGTACTTCATTGAAAAAGGTTTTGATTTAATTGAACGTCTGTTCAATTTAATAAAATAATGCCCGACGCATTTAACAAAAATTATCCTTCGCCTTGGAATAAACGAATCGGTTATTCCTTTGCGAAACATGTTGGACGAAATGTTCTCCCATTTAAATGCCTGATGCAAGCCAGCCCTCGCGCATCCGCCATCCGTTTTCCGGGACCAAAGAAGGAAAGCAGCGAAAGGCTACATTGTATTCAACCGGATGATCGCCACGTTCTAATTGCTAATGCATCGATCACGACGAAAAGAGCGGGCGCACAGCATTGCCTGCGCGCAGCAGCGACGAACGGCTTCAGGTTTAACGACCCGCGGAAGCTGTCGATTCCCTGTGGCCGTCCGGATGCTTTCCCATTGACCTGGCACCCGACAGCCGGCCGGTAATTATTACCGGGGAACAGGATCGACGGGATCGTGATCATCCGTGGATCTACGTATACGAAAGAAAGGGCCTGAAGCGCATTAGCGCCCCGGCGGGATCGAGGCGAGCGCGGCCGTGAACTTTCCGATCCGCCAAATCGATGAGGCGTCTATCCGGCATCTGGTCACCGTAATTGATCCAGGAGGATCGGGGACGTCCGTCGGGAACGGGGAAACGGCGTGACTCTTTTCGCGAGCCGAAGAGGAGATACGCGACGGACGCGATCTATGGGCAAGCGTGATTGATATGGGAAGTGGAATGCAAGAAGTTACGCGGAGTACCTTGATGACGGAGATTAGACGGCGTGGAAGTGCGACGAAGGAGAAGACGAACGAGCCTCCGGAGAAAAGGTTGAGATATACGTTTGATTTTATAAGACTTTTTACGAACGCTTTCTTTTCATATGCACTGTCGAAATGTAGAATGTATGTAAATATTAAGATCTTTACGCATGCACTTGTTGCCTCAGAATGTTTAAAAAAAAGGTGGCATTGTCGTTTGGCAAAAATACCTTCTTGAGTAAACATTATTCCAAATCCTATGATCCAAAATTCCTTGAGTTCGATTTCGGTCTTATCCCCACATACTATTCGGAACGGTAAAACCAAAGCTCAGTTACTTTCAATTACTTTAACATCGAATTTAACATAAATTACATAATATGCACCAGGATGCCCATGTAATGACTCTATATCTCCCATGGAACTATCTTTTAAGTACACGCAGTGAATTCTTGCCTCCTCGTTTTTCAAACATCTCAATCACGTCTGGCGCGCAAAGAATTTTCTCACACCCACGATATTTCCATAGGCGCTCATTCCTCCAATGATATACTGAGGGACGGTTTGACACGAGCTATTCCATGATTTACTGCCCACTTCCATCCGCAATTATCCAACGCCCGTACGCACTTTCTAACCCTCCGCTGTCGTGCATGCGTCGAGTTTGTCTAGACGTCGTATTTCCTGCCAGTCGTTACAATTCCCCCGCGAACACTGTCATTCGATATTTCAAACAAACGGAACAAAGAAACACATTAGCTTTATATAGCAATGCTTCTTAACACCATCGATACTCGAAACGTGATTACACTTATTTTCAATAATATTCAACGGTCGCATCTAAGAATGTTTTACATTACAATTTCTCTTGTTTACTTCGAAATCGTAAATATTCGTTTGCAGGAGAATTTAACATTCTAAAACGCCATCGCTTGGCCCTCAAACGCTGCTAAATTTCCACTTTGCAAATTCCTCTAAAGAGAATCACCCTGCCCCGGCAGTTCCATCATTTTTCCCAATTAAACCCAACCTTCCAGCGCCGACACCTTGTGATCCTTGGCGTATAACCCTCACAGGAACGCGACGCCACGATCGAATGAAGGAATCCGGCGCCAACGTGACACACGTCCGATCGAAACGCCGCAGGGCTTAAAATCGTTCATACATATTTATCGATCGAACGTGGCAGGCCGCGAGGCCGGCATCGAATTGCGTAACGAGCGCGGTGCACGCATCGGCGTTGCGAAATAGTTTCGCGGTCCCCGCGTGGTGCAACGTGTATCGCTGCGCGCGATAAATATCGGCGCGATTCATAACAATTCCTGGAAAAAGCCGTGTAACTGATTACCAATCAAACAAATTCGTTGACGGGGAAGCGGCTGCGGCCGATCGATCGGTTGTTTTGGCAACAGCCAAAGGGATTTGGCAAGAGTCACGTCGGTATTAACAATAAAGGTTCTTGTTAAAAGGAAATGGTCGATCGAGCGGAGTGTACGGTTGATAGACTTTTCTCTGGAATTAAGGGGAATTCAGGTTGGGCTTGCTCAATTAAATGTGGAAAGCTTTGATGCGGTTGGAAATGTCGATCGTCGCAAAGGCGAGTTATAACGAATAGTAAATAATGTAATTATTAAGAAATATCAATGTTCTGAAGGAGGTACTCCAAAAAGTGAAATAACTTTAACCAACCATCGCTTAAAAGTACCATAATAAAAAAACTTCTAAAAGCTTCCAAAATCCTGGATTTAAGCTCTTTTAAATTGTACGATTTTGTACAGTCCTGCACACGATAAGGATCACCGTTTAATTTTTACAATGAAGAACAGGACGATCCTAATAATCATTCGTGATAATTGAATGCGGTATCAATGGCTATCAAGGATCGCACTTGTGCTCATTACACTTCGATCTTACGCTATCAGCTGCATTTGTATTTTAATTGAACGATGCAATCTATAGGATGAACGCCGCATGATGTTGTAAGGCTCAATCATTCAACCGGCATTATAAGATCCTCCACCCAAACAGAGATCATCCTCGCATCCCAAACTTCGAGCAGCCACATTATCGAAAACAGGCCGCTAGTGATATTAATTATCGGAACGGCGCAGCGACGAAACATTCGGTGCCAACGAGGAACGAGCGAACGGGCTGAAGGGGTCCGCAAGGCGAATGCGAGCGGTGTCGCTTTTTAACGATCCCGCCGTTAACAGAACGCACCACGGATAGGACGAAACGAGGCAGCAACGCCGGTGCCTGTCCGTTCCAAATCGATTCTGGTGGGCGAGAACCGCGCGCTTTCACGCCCACGCGATCCTACGGGATAAGCGACGATCGTCCCGGACAACTTATGCCTTCGCCGTTTTGTACCATACCGGAGATAACGATCCGCCGCTATTCGCCAGACCGGGGACCGCGTATCGCCTGCTAATAACGCGATCCTGGATTACAGGACTATGCGCGGTTCGCCCTGGATTCTTTACATTCGAGTTCCGCAGAAAACGTTATGGGATTCGCGTATCGCGTGGCGTTCGGATACAGTGGCTCAGGAAAGTCATCGAACGAGTACGTTTAGAATGTTTAATACACAAGAGTGTCTTATTTAAGTGCAACCGAACATTTTTTTTTCAATTGTGAAAATGTAAAATAGATTGTATACATTTGGAACAGTATTGGGGAAGGATCAACGCCTGCAAGGATACTGACCACTTATTACCAATCCAAAATGTATTAAATATATTGAAAGAGATATTCGGGAGTCGTACTTAAACGAGTTTCATATTTATGACGCGAAATAATAATAATTTTGTATTTCTTATTCGGTGCCACCTTTGCATTTTCCTCTCGTGTTCAGACTATGAATGCGAATTACGATATCAATTTAAGGTAAACTTTAATTCACACGGAATATAAATAGAACAGCCCGCGGGCAAAAGTAATTTCCTTCGCATTTTGAAATTCTCACAATGTTTGACGTTCAACTTTTTATATTTATATTTGCGTCGCGAGGTTGTCCTAATTGATTTGGCAAATGGGTCAATTATATTTCAATTTACCTCTACCGGCGACGTCTTCACATGCACAGATTCCAATTTCCCTTAATGAATATAATCGAAAACCATCAGCTACGTCATCGACAAGAAAAAAAAAAGGTTGTCCCTCTTCTAGCACAACCGCCCTATCGTTCACCCTGTAATTACAGTTCCGACGAGTAATAAGGCGCGTGACTGGTATTCCTAAGCGGCGTGCCCTTGGCAAGGGGTATTGTCTCGTTGCGGAAGAAGCGTTCAGGGACAAGATAGAAGCGGAAAAGATATTGTCGGGCCACGTCGTGCTGTGTCGCGGATCTATGTACTTGCATGCGTCTCTTATGCAACCGGGCTGCACGCGCGTATGTGCGATAGAACTACCGGGTGTACTCGCTTTAGTGACAAAGCATAGGCGTCGAGAGGGGGAAAAAATGTTGCCATCGCGATGGCCGGACACTCGTGATTCGATGATAGATCACCGCTGACTGATCACTTTTTAACTTGGAAGATCTTTGAAGGGAACGGACACCTCCTCGTCTCTTTTACCATGGTGAATAATGAACGTTTAAAGGGCCACCGATCGGAGTGGTTGTAGCGGTATTATCAGCTTGTAGCGTGACGCAATAATAGACGATGTAAGGTGGAGGAAAGAATAATGAAGATACGGTACTTTCGATATAAACGTTAAGAACACATTGGCGTTGTGATGATTTGATTCTTTACACGAAGGTGTTGGACATGGTAACCTGTTGATGTACTTTTTTGTTAAGGTAGCGAGACTGTTGAATGTACATATGCGTGATAGATAAATACCAAAACTCAGGTTTCTCTCAGGCACAGATATTTCAAATGAAATAAAATCTTATTTCACAACGTTGGAACTCACGACACAATAACCATTCTAGGACATATTACAATTCTAAAAGAATTACATATTTCGAAGGAACGTATACTTTTAAACAATTATCCCTGAAGATGCCAAAATTCAATCTTCTGTAAAGAAGTCAATAAGGGATGAAGGAAATCTCTCTGATGAATTCATAAGACAAATTGAACAGAGAAAGAAGTGAAGAATTCTAACTAAAAATAACAATAAATAAAATCATATAGATCTATCGAAAATGAATACGGGATATTAGAAGATCCTCAAGTTTCAAAGAGTGAAGAATTCCAACTAAGGAAGAAGGGGAATGAAATTCTATAAATAATTCTTCCGCTTGGTATCCGGATGTTCCCAAATTAATAAAATTGAACAAAGAAGGAGGTGAAGAATTCTGACTAAATGAAACAACAAATAAAATCATATAGATCTGTCAAAAATAAATATGGGATATTAGAAGATCCTCAAGACTCAAAGAGTTGAAGAATTCCAGTTGAAGAAGAAAGGGAATGAAATTCTATAAATAATTCTTCCGCTTTGTATCCGGATGATCCCAAATTAATAAAATTGAACAAAGAAGGAGGTAAAGAATTCTGACTAAATGAAACAACAAATAAAATCATATAAGTCTATTAAAAATGAATACGGGATATTAGAAGATCCTCAAGTTTCAAAGAGTTGAAGAATTCCAGTTGAGGAAGAAAGGGAATGAAATTCTATAAATAATTCTGCCGCTTGGTATCCGGATGTTCACCACGTTCGAGTATATACGCCTATGACCTGGTAGATCGGTACGCCACGGTGCGCTATCCCGCGCTTTTTACCCCCGGGCCCGCTGAACGAGACACGTTTCCGCGAAATCGACGTACATACGTACAACCGCCTCCGCGGGAAGCCGCTATTATTACTCGGCCACTGACAATGAGTTACAGTGTTATTACCCGTGGTTTTACAACGACACTGTCCCTACCGGGTTCGCCTCTTGCCTTCGCGAGTCCTCGGCTAACAGTAAGCTACAGCTGATTTAACGATAGCTATGTTGGGCGCTTCGCAACGGCGAATAGGAGAAACGAGGTGACTAACTGAATGATTGCGATTAGGATACGTGATGCTGCTTCTGGTTATGGGAGAGGGGGAAAGAGAGAGAGAACCCCATCCGCGATAATGAATGAAGGAGGTGAGAATTCGTATTGTTCGATAATCAGAATAATCATCGGGATTAAAGAAGACGACTTAAGACTCAAAGGGCATTGAAAAATACAAACGAAGACATCTTCGTGTGAAACGATAAATCTGTCAACACGAACAAATAAGCCTCTATAGTACAAAACCCTCTTAACAAAAATTCCCATTATACGCAAGTGGCGAACCCTGACCTTAGAATATAAATTTCTAACAACTACCGCATGGAAGATATGCAACCCTGCGGTCACAATGGATGATGGGGATAAAATACACGCGTTATTTACGACACAATGATACAATACCAGGAAGCTGCGATGAATCGCGTTATTAAAGAAAGCATGCTGCGGAAAATATGTAAATTAATAACCGGGGAAGCTCGGGTCGAATGAATCTCGCCAAAATGTCCATAAACGACGAGACGATATCGTTCTGTCCACCTGCATCTTTTCACCCCTTAGCCCGGCGTCCAGCAACGGGGATTTCGCGTGCGTATAACCCACAGACTTTCCACGCGCGGATCGCCTAAACGGGCGCGCGATGCGACGAGATTTACGACGAACCCGATCGTCGACAGTTAATGCTCTCGCGACGAGGAAATGCACGCGCTTTATTGCCGCGGTAGGGAAAAGCTGAATGGCTCTTCATAAAATCGGCGACGTTTACGGCTCGATCGACGGTCACTTCCACGGGGCACTAAAATCGAATTTCCGAGAGTCGTCGCCGCCCACGTGGTCGCTCGTTTCACACGTGTACGGCTTGTTTCGCCTCTATCGTCTTAATTACGCCTCGATATCTACCCCGAGGACGAGCGTGCGCGCGCCGCCAATCTCCGGTGTACGCTCCGTTCGAAATGCCGGCGACGCGAAACGATAAGTAGCCGGGGACGGTGCCGCGGGTGGTGGATCTTCAAGAACAAGCGACGAAGGAACTGCGAGGGTAATAAATTCTCCTATGATCTGGCGTTCGAGCGGAATGATGCCCGCGCAGCGGTAAGTAGATTCCGGTCGGTTAAGGAATCATAAAGGAGGTCGTAAACGAAAATTGTTGGCTAAGGGAGCAACAAAGCGAACGGACGGATGGAAACCGCTCGGCAGATAATCGCGGGTCGATTGCCACGAAATGCCGCTTCTGATTCTTCTTAGAGAGCTCATTGTATTTATTCTACAGAATTATTAGATTCGCCCCGGTCCGTTGATCAGTTTCGTTTGATCGGCGCCGCGAGTTCAATGAGATCGATGTGTCCCACCTTTCCCTTACGTGCACTCGCGCCGCGCACCGCTTTCATTCGACTTCGTCGGCCAGTACGTGGACTGAAACTGTCTCGGAACTGGCACCAATCACCCACGCGTGAACCGATACTCTATCTTTCAGGTGACACGGCCAAATGCGTTTCATGGATAGAGAGGCAAGGCTTTTGCGATCGAGCGGAATGCCTGCCTGCGAACGTCACGCGATGAAACGAGACTGTGGCGAATAAAATTGTACTCCCCCCCCCCGAACTTCTCTATCAATTCTACATTGATTCGCAGTGATCGTAAAATATGATTACAACGACGGTGAGCTAAACTGATCAACTTTATTACCAATCAATTTGTACCAATGATTCGTGATTCAAGGAGATACCCGGCGCGCATTCACTCGCACGAAATTTTCCAGTTTAACCCAACAAGTCTCCGGCTTATTAATGTTAGTCCGCCGTCGCGTAAAAGTGTGCGAAAGACAAAGGGTTAAAAGGCCCCCGGGTACTTCGTTTACCTGCCTAGCCGCGCTCATTAAGCCGCACAATAGAAGCAAACGAAGCTGCCCCCCTAAAAGGGTTGCAAAGGGTGGAACGAGGCTGCATAAAATTCAACGGAGGGCTTCCCTCGTTTCGCCTGACCTTAATTACCGACTGGTCACGAGGCTGCTTCGCTGGTATTGGCCCGAAGGGAAATAATTAATGCCGGCTCGAGTCCTTTAGCGGTCCGAGCCGCGTCGAGTTGCACCGATGAAAAATGCCCACGCCGGACCGTCTTCCCTTTGTTCCCGGCGATCGCTATTTTCGGAGGAACGTACAGCGACGATCGCCTTTCGAAACGCCGTTGCTGGATCTTCGACGGGTTCCCCGCGGTTTATTTGCACACGCGAGAGAGCCTTCCGATAAGCGGAATCGCAATGACGAATGCGCGACGGGCAAATATGATTCTTCAAATATTTGCGCAGCCTTTGAGCAACACCGTTCACCTGCATCCTTTGCCTTGCAACAATTTCATCGGAAATACACCATTTCCAACTAAATCAAGCCGAACTGCTGTAAGAGATTCCGCTGCAATAAGCGCTCCAGAAACTGCTCGAACGAAAGGTATAAAAAGAGGAGTCCTAACCAGGACACGGTTAACAGCAGCGATTCGTGCGACAATAAATCCCGCGAATACTTTTCCCCGGGTCTCACGAGGATCCGCGTCGCAAATCAACGGCGCAGCACGGTTCCCGGGCACGAGTCCGCTAACTGTTCCCCGGCGAACAATCCAACGGCGGATGCGGGGGGGCCAGGTAAATCCGTTACGATGATTTATCGGATGATTAACGCCGCGGAGAAACGGCGTCGTTAAATTCGGCCCTGGCCCGCTGCGCCGGCGGAACAGTCGCGCTTAATTATCAATTAACCGGGGGCCCTCCCACGCGGGAGCACGGTTCCTCTCTCGTCGATCCTGGCTCGGCCGGAGGCGGGCGGATCCGTTTCTTACGGTCTGCCCTTCCCGGGGTCGACGGGGAACTTTTATCTCGAACGTGCCCCGCTGGAACGGCGAGCGAATTGGGGAAGTGTGCCACGAGAGGCGGCGGGACCGTGTTCCTGTCCGAGGAACGCGCACACCTGGTCGCGCGCGCAGCGTGGCGCATCCGCTGGAATCCAGCCTCGGACAACCGATGGCCAACGATCTCCACACGAGACGGAATTTCTTCAACTTTGACACTCGCGCGGGGAAAACGTCGCGGGTGGAGCGATTGATCATTCCGGATATGCTTGCGAATGCGTACGGTTAATGAAGGAACAGAACCCACTTGCGATTTCAATGGGGTGCCGAGGGTGAAAGTGGATGTGGCTTGGAAAAAGTGAATTTCCCTCGTTTGATTGCTCGCGAAACGAAACGGTAACTCAATCCGAGTAGTCGGCGAAATCACCGAACGCGATAAGCGAAGAATTTCGAAATCGGCCGTATAAACGATTTCCAAAGCGGTTACCACGCCGGGGTAGATTTACGCGACGAGGAACAACGCGCGATCGGAAATATTAATCGTGACGGGACGGGGTCGGGACCCGTGCAAGGAGCCACCTAAGCCCGTTCGTCGCTCGACTTCCTACATGCCACGGCGACGGTGCGCGCCTCCCGGAGGAGCGCGTCTACCTGAACTCGGCTGCCCTTGTTAGCCGGTTATTATTGTACCCCGTTGGAACACCTACCGCGATCCTCGTGATCGATCGTGCGCCAGGGGACCGCGAACGATCCGTAGCGAGAACCTCAGGAACCTCGTGAGCACCGCGAGACGAGGGGCGATATTCGAGGGAACCGAACGATGTTCACCTTTCCCGTATAAACGCGATCTGCATACCGCGAGGCGTAAGTACGCGCGCCATGGCGAGACGTAGAGAAAGAACGATTCCGTCCAAAGCGGGCGAACCGTTCCGGAGACAAGCACCTCCTAACGACGGAACAGAGTGAACAGAGACTTTCGCTTCCGCGTTGCAGCGGACGTTACTTGAAAATTGAGTTGACTTTCATAAATATCGTTAGGCTAGAAAAGGGGCGGAACGCGTCAGCTGTCGGCGTGTATCACGCGAATGGCATCAGCGGTCCCGAGATTTCAACGTCGTCGCGGATTAAAGTCGGAATAAATCATCCCGCGAGCCGCGACACACGGCAGCGCGCAGTGTTGCGCGCTGGCCGTATGATAACCCTCTCCGGTTGGGATGCAAATGATCGCTAAGAGCTCGTTCGCATCATTTATCTCGGGAGCGGAGGCGCGCGGCCAGACGCGCGCCAAGTACCGTATGAGACGCAGGAAAAGGGGGTGGGGGATTTCGACGGAGTAGGGACGGTAAATAAAATTATAATGGCCACGCACGGCTTATCAAGTAGATGCCGTGTCGCCGGGCTGTGTGATCGCGTTATGATACCGGGGATAAAGCGAATGCGCGCTTGCGAAATCGACGATTCAAACCACGATGCATCGTGTAGGGAAAGGGGAGGCCTAAGTGGGCCGCGACTTTTTGAGCGAGGTTATTATTCGCGCGACGACAAAGAAGCCATCGAGTGCCCTCTTTAATGAACACTTCATAAAGGCGTTCGTTAAAAAAAAAAAGGATAAGGGAGAAAGGTCGAGAAGTAACCTGGATCGATAAATATAAAAACGTTTGACGAAAGCAATAAAAATTGTTCCTTCTAAATCCTAAAACGTAAAATCGCCCATATTCCGCTCCCAGCCCACGATTCCGCACCGAACGATCGATGATTAATGATCCACCGATCGGCTGGGAAAGGGGTAGTGGGAAGCCGCGAAGGGGTTGGATCGGGAGGAATATTAATTAAGTTCCAGCACGAACGAGACAGGCGTTTACATCAGTTAGCCGTACTTACAAGAAACGTGCAACAAGCATCCGTTGGGGGGGTGTGAGAAGAATTTATCGCATCGACCACTTGTGGTCCTCCTGGATCCGCTTTAAAGCGCGTGCTGCTGTCGCCGTGTGGATCGCCGCGGCGACAGTCAGGCACGGTAAGTGGTGTCTTCATCGGTGATTGACATAAGAATCGCGGTGTGTTTCTCACCGCGTTCGCGGGAACGCGAAAACACCACGGACCGGCCCGCACGATGCAAAAAGAGACGCGTCTCCGTCGCGTTCCGTTCTCCTTTCGTTCTCCGGTGTCATTGCACGCGTGCCGAACAGGCAGACAGCTTCTCTCTCGAGCCGTGTTCCGCGCAGACTTTTTTACGACACCGGAATCGAGCATCGAGAGAGATGAGAAAGAAACGGCCGGTATGCCTTTGACGATTGAGGGATTCATCCCGCGATGATCTTTCGAGAGGAATGCGCGGAGAGGCGTTTCACACGTTGTTGACCGGCAATTTTACAAAGAAACTATCTCATGTCAACGGTTATTTCGTGATTGGATGTAAGTCAATCTAAATAGAGTTCAATAAACTTTATTTATATGTAATGAATTAAGATGAAACTTTGGACATATCTTTTATATTTAAAAATTTTTTTGTTTAGTAAGGTAAACTGTACAGCAATCACCCACGTGCAATGGTACACAACAGGTAGTATCTTCCAGCAGGAAAAGTATTTGCTTTTTAATAAAGTGGGCACGACTAAACAAAATGAACAAAGTTTTTGAAATATTCTATCATGATAGATTCTAATATTTGATCGGTCGACAATGGTTCGGGCATGGAAACACGAGCTAACTCGTGACCGGTCAACAATACGTTAACTTACTGGCTCGAGCGACAAGGAATACACTTCTTTTATCTTTCAGTGAAAAAATGACGGAATTCGCGGAGAGCCAATATTCGTATCGGCTGAAGACTCCTCTCGAAAAGCTTCTGCGAGAAATCATTCTTGCCGAGCTTTCCAGAATCGCGGCGAAAGCGTTTTAAGCAACGGAGATCCATTTTTCGGTAGCATATTTTTAGATGCCGACGCATCTATTTATGCTGAATGCATTCCAAGAGGCAACTGCGCCACGTCCGATCGGCAAACAACGCTACGTAAGAACGTTTCGCGTTTCGGTTGTTGCGAGCGACGCAGAAATTCGCGAGGAAGAAGAAACCGCGGGCAATCTCCTCTCCGCGGTTAGGTCTCGATCAACTCCCTCGGGGAAAACAGGGTCGCGGTTTCGAAACGGCTCTCGGTGGACCGCGAAGGCGCGCGATGCAATCAGGTGAATCGAAACTGGCCATTATGTTAGTACGATGAGCAGCGCGTGCTGATAGTCAAAAGTGGCCCGGGTAGACTAATCTGGACGTGAGACCATTAGGCGCAAAGAGCGTGATTAGGGGACTAGATTGGTCGCAGTGCAACAATTTCCAGCAGAAGGATTGAACGATTCTGTTTGAACGTCTTGATGCTTGAATATTTGTATCATCCGGTGATACATTTTTATAGTTATGATTATGAGGTTGATTATTTGCTTCCCCGTTCATTTCCTTCTCGTTACTGCTTTTATAAATGTACGAAGTTCACCTCACTCGTGGTAAAGGATATTTCCAAACACGCTAAGCTCTGACACATTAAACCGTAATTTTCATAGACATTACCTATATTTATAAACATTTGCAACGCAACTAGTATATTTAACATCAAACGCTACTTCGCTGTCTTAAATGAGAAAGAATCAATGCATGGATTGTAGCAATAAAATATCTTCCAAGAGGCGGGATTTTACCGCAATACGATGCCTAAGACTAATTCCCTGCGATCCTACAAAAGATCCGACGCCCAAAACTAATTGTCCAAGCGAATGTATTCACAGGCAAAGCGTATTTTAGATTTCGACCACCCTTAAAGCCCATGGGATCATTGACCTAAAGCTTACTCAACGGATCCCGTGACGGCTTACCTCCAACCCTTGTCCCCTTGTTATCGCGCCGCTTCTGTCCCTCCCTTGGAAACCCCTATCAGCGTCGACACACGCCGCGACCCCGACGCTCCGCCGGTCCGGGAAACGGATAATTTCGGAGATTAGAACGCGCTCGCCGGACAGATTATCGCAGCCTTTAAGCGCTCACGTCGCGCTCAACGTTCCCCATAAAGTTCTCCTAGAAACGGTCGCCGTCGCCCCGTTGGATTTTACGCGGCTAGATATACCGGAGACGGCCCGAGGGAACGGTGTCTATCCGCTTGGCTGTATCGGAGGCCCTGGCAACGAAATGGACCACGCGGCCGGATAATTGCTAAAGATTATACCGAGAGCCACTCGGAGATGCACTTTAGCGCCGGTCGTGGTATCTCTCGCCTGGCTTCCGACTCCGCTATCTACGGCCGTACGAGTCGCAGTTAAACGCGCGGAGATAGGACCGTCGAAGCGTTTACCCACCGAGCGCGCCGCGATTGCGGGGCCCTTTGTTTCTCCACCGGGGGATCGTTGCCTGCATGGAAGTGAATGCACGATGCGGCTTAATTTGTTGCAGCGCGGCGGTGTTTAATACGGAGATAATTGACCAGGGCTCGCCCGGACCCCTTGACATTTCTCTTAAGCGTTGCGGGCAAATACTATTCGATCCTGGATACCCGTGTGCACGTAGCGCGATGCGCCGGTGTTGGTAAAATGTGAACTGTCCCGCGTGCGGTAATTTAGTGGCGAGCGGTGCACATTGTTGCGGCCGGAGTGGATAAATTAACCCTATGCGCCTGGCTTGTTGTGTAAGCTTTGCAATAATGCCACGCCACTGTCTCCGCACGTTTTTTTTTCTGTTTAGTATAAAAGCGATGGGAGATCTTACGATGTACCTTGGGCACAGCTTTCTTGAAATGGAGAAACGGAGAAAAATGATGATGCATTCAGCGTACTTCTACCCAATCGTCTTTTTGGTTTCAAGAAATTAATAACTTAGCAATCTCAAATAGCATAATCAAGCAAAGAAACTCACTTAATCAGAAAGTACTGTCCTGATATCTAATGCTAACAAAAACAATAGCTCACTATACGATCCTTTCCTGTGACGAAAAAAATAACAATCCAATATCTTGCACAATTTATCCCAAAGATCGAATAATCGCCTCGCGAGTACAATCCAATTTTCACGCCGATATTCGATCTCCGTCCACGACCAGCGGCCGCGTAAGAACAGGATCTACGGAGATCGATATCGATGTGGATCAGTGTGGCAGTGGTGCGCGATCGGCAACGCTACTGTTACACGGGGGACAGATCGTTAAGTCCGCTGTCTGACAAGCGACACTTTAACCCGTTCGCGCCGATATATCGCGCCGGTTAGAAAATCCCATTGTACGCACGCAGCCTCTCGGTCCGGTCTTCAGCCGTGCCCGCAGTCCACTCTCGTATTTTCCTTTCGACGCGGGAGCTCATTAACCCGCGCCAGACCGGTGATTTCGCCCGACGGTTCGTTTCCCCTACGTTTACGTCGCGCGAATTCCCCCTGTTAAGCCGGCAGATAAACGATATCACGGTGCGGAGTGTGTAAATTCTGGCGGGAATTTCGTAAGAGACTATCGGTAGAATTTATTGGCGGGACGGGGGAATAAAATTGACCGCTCGGTTGGATCTTGTTAGCGGGTTTCGTGTTTGCGCGTGGAGCGACTAGTGATCTACGATCCACGTTTCGATTCACAGCGTTCATCATTTTTCTTTTCCTTTGCGATGGAAGAAAGTAGCGAACGATACCGAGGATTTGTTAGTCCGCCGACGAACCTTCTTCGTCGCGTCGCATCAATACAATTAGCATCCCATCGGAAATCGATCCGATCCAGCTTCTCGAGATCCTCCCGGCCGGCATGAACGATCCGCGCCCCTGATCGAGCGCGCGCTATCGCGGGAAGTGATCGAGATTTTGCGCAACGAGCGGGGTGGACGCGCGTCGTCGCCAATAAATCGCTGGCCCGATCGATAACGATCGCCGGATCGGGCCGCCGGATAGCGGCAGAGGGAACGATCGATCGGCGGCCACGAGTGCCGCTGGTGGTAAAGAGCGTACATACAAATCGGTGGCACACGGCTTCCCGTATCTCGTATTATTTATCGAATCCGTACGCGGTAACGGTGCACGCGTTCCCGTGCGGGTTCCCCGCTGCACCGTTCTGCCCATTGTTTACACCGCGTGGCTGCATCTCTCGTGGCCGAGAGCCCAAACGGCGTTCCGCGAATGTGCGAAACGCCGGGGACGGGAATAGAATCGCGTTACGAAACGCGGCGAGCATCGGTGTCGCTCGCTTAGAAAAGGATCGGAGTGCGTTCCCGACGGTGAATCCGACCCCTATGCCGCGCTCGAATCGTCGCCTTTTGGGTAGCACCCTTTAGCCACCTTTTTTAAACTGGGCCACGACGATATGCATGCGCGATGATTGCCAAAAGCGCGAGGCCAAATTGCGATCACAGTTGAATTTAAATTCTGCTTTACCGAAATCGAGTAATTTTCAGATATGTTTTATGCTGCTTAAAGAGTGCCGGATGATTTGTAAAAGTGTGGCCTGGAATGTGTACTCTTTATGTGGAAATTCCATGTGAAATTGAAAGGGATTACATGCACCTGTCCAGTCGGTTTTTACAAATTTCATGCGCTTGTCGATTGTTTAACATCTGTACATTTGATAAAACCGCCCTGGATTAAGGGAAAGGCAGGCATCTTTGGGAAAGGAATTCTGAATGATTGGTAGGCGACGTGCCAACAAATTTGTGCAAGATTGACGACCAATCAAGTCCTGTGACGGTAAAATCTGATCTGACAGGCTCTTCTAAAAAGCACCAACTCATTCTCCTATTTACAACTCAATCGTTTCGTGTACGCACACTTCTATCGCAGCTTCTAAAAATGCTATCCACCGTTCGCAATCATAAATTATCCATACGCGTCCCTCCGGTAAAACGCGGCTCGCGTTCGAACGGCGCGCTAACGCGGAATTCCATGAATGGACGGTTCAATTCCCATGAATGGATCTCGCTGGATGCACACCCGTAGAGAACGGTGGTGCTTCAAATATTCTCAACGCATCGAATCCGAGGGACTAGTCCCGATATCGGTTGGCCGGGCGTGCCATCTTGGCCCCACGGTTCGCAGCCTTTTAAGCGACAGGTGCAAACATTTCGGGGGAACGGGAGGGCATCACGAAAAAGGAAGCCGGTAATTGTAAGCCCCGGGTAGAAAAACCAGTTTGCTAAAAACAACCTGGCCTCACGGCGATCGTGTCTCGCGGCGGGGCTACCGAATAAGCCCGGGACGAGTCGGCGTAACCGCGTGTACGGCCGCGAAGCGTATAAGGAATATATGTTGCGTTCCTTTTGCGGACGATGAAAATATACACGCGAGCACCTGGTGGCTGATTCCGATTCTTCCCTCCCTCCTATTCCGCATGCTTTCTGCCATCGCCCTTTCGGCCCGTTCTATTCGAGAGCGTTGAAGAAAGTCCGGGGCTGGTGCTCGGTTTTCGAAACTGAAGGAACGAACGGCCAGAGATTGTCTTGGAATTATTCCAGAGGAACGAGCTGCATTTTTGTTATTACAGGTCGTATCGGGAAAGTTTGCCGTAAAGAGTGTACGATGACGACATGAATCATCGCAGACTATCCTCAACACCTACGAACCATCCGACATTCCGAAAGCCATGCAAGATCGAAAGAGAACTGGAAGTGGCATCGAGCCGGTGTGTCGCCGCCTCGAGCCGGCGACGACGCGTCGCCTCTTTGAACCAGCCTGACCTAGCTTAACCCGAATCCCCGCGGAATCGGCCGGAGTTTGAGGCCGATCGTTCCCACCTGACCTCCCTTAACCCGATTCTTCCGGGATACGGTAAAGAACCAGCGGCGCGAGCACGTCGAAGCGGAAGTCCTAAAGCCGGGGCGGCCCGTTAGCCGTGTATTTGAATTGAATAACGATCGCCTTTAAATTCGTGTCTAGGCGGCCGGGGCTACGAGCGGATCGCGCATACATGGTAGACGGTTACACGCGTGCAGAACGGCTCCGGCCACGTTCCGCGGAACGGCGTGTGTGTTCACCTGTCGCGGGGGCAGTGCGGAATCCTCATTGAGATTCCCGCCGGGGGCCACTTTTCTATTACGGCCAGCAGCGCAGGGCCATTGTTCTCGACATCGTAAATTATTGCCACCGCCGGCGAAACCGAGCCGACTTTAAAAACCTATGTGCATAAATCGCCGCGCCATTAGAGGGTCCCGGGTCGCCGGGGCGAATTGTTGTGTCCGCCGGGATATGTTCTACGTGTCCCCGCATTAGTTCCTTGTAGCGAAAACGTAGGAGGACGGGAGGATTCGTGTAACCCGAGCAGGGGAATTCGGGTATTAGGCGCGGACTACGCGCTGCTGGAATCTGGATTATGCGAATTAAGTGGTAGGAGCGTGCTGTGCTGGAATTCCTTTCGGGAGGCGAGTCAGTTGTTTCAGCCAGAGAGGATTAGCGAAACGCGTGTTCTACAAGTTTAGTAAATCTCGAAGTGACAAGAGCACGCTTTCAAACTTGCACGTCAATTATCCCTCCCATTAACCTGCCTTTCTTTGCCACTTTTAAAGTCGCATCAACCTCTCGCAAGAGGTATTAGCAATCGCATCGGGTCGTTCAAGATCCTGCGTTTGAAACCAATCGCGAGCAAATTTGTAAGATTTAAATGTTTCAGGAACGATATAATATTCCGTTTCTTTCGTTCTTTCCTCGCGCACCGGACTTAATGCCATCCAGGACCACCAACAATTCCGAATCAACGATGCCCTTGATTGGTACGAGTCTACGAAATCCGTTCTCCTCTCCTCGCCCCCTAATCACCGGATAACTACAGCAATCGATCGATGACTCTTCCAATCGCCGTTGAAATTCCTCCCCCGACCAGGCTCAGTTCGCGATACGATCGGCAACGACTTCATCGGGAACAGAGATATGCTCTGTTTCCTGTGCCGGCCTGGGTACAAGCAAAAATCTCGGCTGAATGAAACGCGGCCTATTGCGAAACGCGTCGAGGCGAAGCTTGCCCGACGAGCGAGTCATCGTGACTTTCACTGCGAGACGCGTCGAGAGCCGCGACGGAAAAGATGAAGAAGCGGAGGAAGAGCGAGGAAAAGAAAAACCGTGCGCGTCCCTCCGCGGTTGGACCGCGGGATCATCGGGGTAGCTGAAATAGTCGCGGCCGCAGGCGTCGGCGAAAGATAAATAATAAAAGGCGCCGATGCCGCGCGACGTCGCGGGAAAATGCAAAAGGAAAGGCAGAGACGGTCGTGGAACGCGTTTATCCGAACCGTTGTGCGCGAAAGTTTCTAAACGGGGACGAGAGGAGCGGACGTCGCCGAAGAACGGAGAATGCAAGATTTTTGTTGGTCGCGTTGTCCCTGACACTGACCGGCAAAGAGTGTCCCTAGTCATCGGCGTCGATGACGACTACCCTTGTCGACTCGGTGCAGAGGATTCGATTTCTCGTGTCGTCGCCTTTCGTTTCGTTCTTCTGTCGCTTCCTTTTTTAGGGGGATTAAACGCGGACAGAGAGCGAACGTCGTCTTGGCACAATTGACAAAACGATGCATTGAAACGTGTCCGTGTCAGTTTGCTTCTGTTTGCCCATACGCTTTTTATAAGCGCGCTTCAACTGACCGCGTGATTTATTTGATTAATTATAAACTGCGACGCGCGCTCTATAAACGAGAAGTTTCGCTTTGAATGTACCTTTTCATTTTTCACATTTTTGCGAAACACGATCCGACGCAATTGAAAATCGGCATGGAAACGGGAAGCAAACAGGCACAGGAATTAAGCATGCGTTTTTGGACCGAGCAAGATTTCTTTACAAGGGCAGCTCGATGAAAAGAAAATTGCGGTAAATTGAAAAATGCTATACCCACAGGCAGCGGCATTAAAATAGAAATCAAAAACCGGCGATCCCGTTGTAAACAGGGATAATTTACAACTGGCCACGGGACCGGGCATAACTCGCGCGGGCAGATCAGTCTGTCAAATGAACGTGCGGCCGTAAACGTACATTTTCACCGAGCGCGCGGCCAGGCGAGATTTTAACGCCAATCCGTGTCGTGTATCCATCAATAATACCGCGGGATCACTGGCTGACTGACTCTTTTCCGCTGTCAGCCGCGTTGGAGAGCGGAAAGACGCGTCCGGACGATAATTTGCGATCGGTTACCAGGGGGAGATCTTGTTCGTTAAGCGCCTCGCACGCTAGCTACGTCGCCGTTGGATTACACACGAGGCGCGGAGATTTTTATACACCCGAGCGTTTGCACGCTAGAGAAAGGTTTAGGTAGATACCGAGTGCCGTGCGTTAATTTTCTGCTTTTTCGCGTCTGCCCGGTGAGAATGTAAGCGAGACGGTAAAAGTTAAAGTCGCGTTCAACGCGAAAGCGAGTGCCTGCATATTATGGATTTTGCAATATTTAGGAATTGGTGGGTAACGCGGATCGTGTTGCATTTTGAAGAATTGTAAATCGATGAAATTGCTGGGAGCGATACTTAATTTTCTTAGAAATTGGCCGGTCTATTCTTTTTTCATTGTTCAATTAATGTCTTATGTATATTAATAAATATCAAGTGTCCTTAAACTCTCAAAGATTACTTTAAGAATTTTGAAAAGCTGGCTGTAGTTTCTCGATTGCTCAAGCCCACCGCGGACTAAACGCAAAATCCAATCGCGCTAATGCCGAATTGCGTCCTTTTTCGAGCTCCTCGGCAAAGCGAGGCGTGCGCGTAGAAATGTGTCCGAGAACTCACCTCGCACCTGGAAGTGTCCAATATCTCGACCTCGGTATTAACGTTATCGATGGTAACGCTGTGCCGGTATAGGAAATCTGTAACACAGAACAGAGAACGAGATTACGCCGACTTCGCATCCGATGAATGATAGCCGGGGCGCGTTTCTGAATCGCTATATCGCGGCGCTCAACGGTCTACGGGAGCTAAGGCGAAAGGGGGTCCAACGCGAGGGAAGACGTACGAGGCAAGCTCGCCGGGGATAATGAAATCGATCCGTCAGCCCTCGTCGTGGATCGAGAAAAGATCTCTCGCGGTGGTTAACGGACGGGTAATCGGTCCGATCTATCCTAGCGCGTCCTTGGTCGGCTGATCCGCGGGCAACGATAACTGAAACTGAACACCGGGAGAAAGAGAGATCGATCACGCGCGGCGACCGTGGTCTGATATTAATGCTGCCCGGGCCGAGAAACGGCTGCCGGGCCGAGTCCCCTGTTAATTCTTGAAATCGTTCCTGTTTCATCAGGTGATTTACGTGTGTTATTTGTACGCCGTCCCACGTGGAGAGAGAGAAAGAGAGAGAGAGCTTTCTACCGGACTGGCCGGACAAATGGAGGAAATTGAAAATCGCGATTAATTAGGTACAGATAGAGAGACAGGTGACATGCACCCTTTTGCTCTTGGGATCGATTGCTGATTCGTTGCGATGGTGACTCAATGGATTTCTGCATGGACAGTTCGTCACCGAGTGTTGCATGTATTTTCTTTTTTTCGAAAGGAGGAAGACACGTGTCTTTATAAATGTTTGCCTTGTATTTTAATCGAATAAACTGTTTTCCAGGAATTAGTTGGATCAAGTTCAAGGTAGGACAGTCCGCAATTGTTTGCATAGAAATTAAGTGTAGCATTTACCCAGCAGCGTCGCTCGTGCAAGCAGGCATTCGAAATCGACGATTAATTAAGGAGAATAGGAAACTGGGTTTCGGTTAAAAAGTACGGATCGTTCGTCAGCCGAACGACGACGTCGTTTTCTCATGCAGAAACTATGAATATTGAACAGGAGATTTTCCCGCGAATAGAAAACGCGGCTAATGCGCGAAAGCCGCGGACCAGTTACTAACGACAATCGCGATTTGACGCGCTGACGCCGGGCGTCGCGCCGCTCTGTCATTACGTCGTTCGCCGACAATCATACGTTACTTTCGCCTCGTATATGCATACATATACATATACATATAGTAGTCGCGAGCCGTATAATACCGGCCTTTAGGTCGCCTCGAGAAGAGACGACTTCCCAATCGATCGCACGTGACAATCATTGACGAACAATGAATTAATACGCTACGAACAATTTTGCACGAATCGTCATGAGAACGCTTACTTAATTGAAGACTACAATGATACAGCAATTTCTCAAATTGTACATTGAAAAAGATGCACATGTTTCAGTTATTTCTTTTAATTAAGTCATCACAATTTGTTTGATATTGGCATTCATTAAGACTGTATTTATCGTAAGCGCCAATTCGCCGTAAAATAGCGTTCATTAGAATCGACAAGGATCAGAAATGAATCTGCCTGTAACTGGAATACCGCGCCATGAAATAATATTTAATTTGTACGATACAAGCTGCGTCTATTCGCAACATAATTGACATCTAGGAAAAAGAAAAACCATTTTTCATACGACGGCCGCTTCAGAGGGATTCGCGATCGCGTACAAAGAATACGACGCGGATCAGCACAGTAGCCCGGCAACGCGGATGCAATAAATAAACGATAAATAAACTCGTAAACACCTCATAGGGAGCGGTGTCGATGCGTCGAACACGCGGAAAGAAGAAAACAAGGATGCTCGTTATATTAGAGGCTGTTACGCTCGAGAAAGTTTTATTGCCGGACAATGCTGACGGGGAAGCGATTTAACGTTGCGATGGAGAATTTATTGCTATCTAGTGGAAAATCAACGCGAGACGCCGGGGCGAAAGAGTTTCTTCGAAAGTGTTCTTCTTTCAAAGATGTATTTCGAAACGATATTTTCCGACGTCACTCCATTTTCTCCTTGTGTCTTTGCTCCGTTCGTTCGAAGAACACCCAGTATATTAATCTATCGAGTAATTCTTTTCATAAAGATATATACGTACGTACAAAAGCTGTACTTTGGTGTTTGAAGAATAAGAAATAGATTGAATCGCCTTAGCCAAATTTCTTCTGTAATTCTTGTAAATACTATGTCGAAAATTTAGTAATTTAAAAACATAGCATATGCAGTCCGCTTAGTTAAACATCCCCAGAACAGACATTTTGTATGAGAAATTTTCTAGTTGTACTTCAAAGAGTTCATACATTCGAGTAAGATGATTTCTAAACGCCTGATTTCCTTAATCCTACCGTGGCAGTACCTAAAGCCCTAACAGAAACTTCATTTCCAAGCGTGCTTATCGTCTTCGGCCGGTAACCGCGAAACAGAGAGAATTACCGTACGCGAGACGCGCGTATTATCAGTTTCTTCGCAGCAAGAGCTTATCAGACGGTCGTTCATGCAAGACCTCTCTTTAAGCGGCGTTCTATTGTGCTCGCGAAGGTGTTTTCGCGTGTCGGCGTATGGATTATTGCACGCGCGGAGAGTTATTGCTCGTTATCCTGGTAACGCGTAAATTGGAATCGCACGAAAAGAGAAATTCGACGGATTTTATGATGATGATACGTTGAGCTTCCTTTGCTAGGTGGCTTCTTTAGGATAGATTGCGTTGCGACGCGCTGCAGAATGTGGGTTAGAACCGTTCGATTTTAAGCGTGATGAATATTCATGCATCGAGTAATGAATTATGTATGCGCGTTACGTGTAATGCATTTCAAGCGTGCCTACGCTCGTCGCGGTTGCCTTTCTTTTTCAAAGAAATGAATCGCAGCTCGGGAAGAGCGTTTCGGTGACAAAGCTTTCTTGGAGGTGAATTAATTTTGCAATTAGATTCGCTCACGAATCCCCGTTCCCACGGGAGCGTGAAAGAAAAGTATCCTCGCATGCAAGGGGACACGGGTACGGTTTGGAATAAGTAGCCCGCGACTCGTTCGAAATCCATCCGCACATAACGGTGCTACGTGATCCGTCGATCGGTCGCGAGTGATCTATCGGTCGATCGGGATGCACGATCCAATCTTTCCCGGTTGGACCGGCGCGGCGGACAAAACCTTCCCATCCGCGAAACGTTTCGGTCGACACACAATACACACTTGCCGGTGGCTCGCTTTCTAAATCATAGCACGGAATTTATTCCACGCAATAAGCATCGGCGAAACAACGGATTAGCATTGGTAATCGAAAAAATCGAAAACGATCGCTAGGCGCACCGTGCGCACTCGGACACGAAAAATATCCATTATTAAAATGATAGTCTTGCAATGATCGTGCCACGAGAGGGTCTCCCGTTATTACATATTCACCGGCAGTAATGTCGTCCCGGTCCCTGGTCTTCGTTGAAGCAATTCGAACTTAATTCCGAACCCGTATCTTCGATTGACCATTTACTTTCTACTATGCAGATTGTTCTTTAGCGGAAACGGTAATCAATCGTAGGAGAGCTAGCGAGTCGGATAAAGCCTGATCGTGCGATCGATGAAAAAATCACTGCGATTTCTGCTACGGTGAAAACTGCTCTCTAGTCGATCAGTTGTTGCCGTCGTATCAATTTTCCTCGGCCAAATGCTTATTACGAATCCTAAATATTACGTTTAATTATGCAATTTGGGGTAAGCGCGATAAATTAAACGATCCCTGTTGTTCCAAAGCTATAAACACTTGCAGCTTCAAACAGTTTCACGCGATCCTAAATTGATTCTTACGACGCGATTCCGATCGCGTATGAAAATTAATATTACAATTAGAACGCGTCGTGGTATTCATCAAAGGTAAAAGAAAGACAAAATAATGGGATCCTACATTCCACGCGAACACGTGACCAGCTTCTTTTCCGCCAGCACGTTGTTCCATTACAGTTTCAATCTCGGCTTAAACGCTTCCTGCCCCTGTTTTATATGTCCACGGCGAGGCCCGTCCTCGGCCTTTTACGGTCGCGTCCTATATGGAGCATAAAATAATTGTCCAGCTCCGCGGTAGTACGTCGCCTCTGGTTTCGTTCCAGTTCTTCATCGATCCGGCCATTGCCTCGCACGGCCACGTCACTCGTACCCGATTTTTAAGGGTCGATTAAGCAATTACCGCGACGGTCGCACGCGAGATTATCCGCTTCCCGGTTACGTCCAGCGCCGCGATCACCCGTCGTTTCCCTGGGAAATTAATTAATACCCTTGCGATCGATACGACGGGTGATCGGAGCCCCTCTTCGCTACCATCGACGTCGATCGTGGAAGAGGAAATCGGTTCGCCGGATACAGTGTTCGATTCTCGTTAACCGTAGCCCGGGAAAGGGTGTGGAAAGATTCGTTCCGTGGTCGTCAATGTTGCGACGGGGGATGAAACAGAGCCGTGAGACGCGCGGCACAAGTTTCTCTAAGCTGCTACATTAATCAGTTCCAGCAGAGTAGTTTCGTGATGCACGTGGTTAGCCGGTTGGGAACGCAGCGTTTTCCCAGCGATGTATCTTCCAGTTAATAATTCAGGAACGATTTAACGAGGGCGGCGAATTCGTAAATTCTGGTTTCATAAACGAGAAAAGGTGTGTTAAAGAATTTTACGACACATTCGTGATCTCTCGATTCTGCATTTTTACCAGAAAACTGATATTTGGAAAATCCTCACTGCACGACAATTTCGAATAACACATCTAATACCTTAATAATAAAAGAATGTAATTCAGCCCAAAGGCGGAGAATCATCACGACAAAGTAAAATCCAACATCAGGAAACGCTCCTCTATCGACATTCCAGCTCCCAACTATTAGAAAACACCAGCCTCGTTATCGAAACATTGTTACCGAGACCAGATTCGCGCAGATAACTATTTCGGCCGGCGTTGAAGACCATCGACGGGACAAGGCTTCCATCCACTTCCTTGTCTAGCTCCATCCATCAATTCTTCTAATTACGGGCTCTCGAGCGTAAACCGAGTACAGTGTAAAACGCTATCCGCGGACCCGTTAACGCTTCCAGAAAGAAAGTAGAAGGGAAACAACGATTATAACATTGTTGTCGAGGAAACGAATTGCTCGGCAATCACGTTTCGTTATTTGTTGCAATCGCTGGTTCACGGAAGAAGAGAAACTGGGCGAGCAGTTAGTCGAGGGGGGGGGGGGGCACGCGAAAGATTGTTCTATCTCAATCTCACGTGAGCTCTGCTCGAGATTAGCTTGATAAGAGACGATGGTAAAACTTGAAATAGCGATGCAATCGACGGCAAAGGGAAAATCGTGACGGAAGCGGGGCGATTTCTTCTCTCGACTGTCGACGATTGCTGATCTGAGCTATTAGGATTTTGCAGAACGAGTCTAGTTTATACAAACACGTGGAATTTCGTGTTTCTAGCATGAATGTTTACTCATGTTATTATACGTATTCGCGTTTGATCGTTCGGCAATAGTTTCGTGTTAATGATTCCCTTGGAGTTATTTCGAGAGCTCATATAACTGGGACAATGTTTCACTGTGGTCCAGATAATAATATACGTAGTACCAGATTGGCAGAAATTCAATAAATCGAAGACCGAAAGTTTCTCTTTAATATAATGACTTGGGGCGCAAATCTACTGTTAAATGTTGTATATTTCATGTGATTAACGATCTAATTAAGAATCTTTATAGAATGTAAATACGTCTGCTAAATGTTACAGAATTTAAAAACGAATAAAATCTCAACCTCGCAGAGAATCTTCGTCATTTTCTTAATAATTCTACACAAATATTAACGCGCTTCGTACAATCGAAAACCTTTGATATTTCTAATATATTAAACCCCCTCGCAAAAGCCTTGTAAATTTTCCTCAACTTTTAGTCATTCACGTTTAAATCACTTAGAAAATCATACGAACTTCTACGCTATTTTATCTATTATACATTAGCTGCATACACCGATATTATATTAATGTATCGAAAGGAATCATTACTTGTACCAGTTGGATAACTGCATTACACAACGATCCAGGCAGCTCCTAAATCATCAACAGAAGGAACACGATCTTTATTACTATTGCATAAATCATCCAACGTCTGCGTAAACGTTTCTCGATTTTCTACCTACCGTGCGCAAAAGAAAAGAGGCGAAGCAAATCAGCCTAGCCAGACCTTGCTCCGAGCACGTAATCCCCATTCACCAGAATAATCGTTCGCTCAACAAATTACGCTCAGAATGATCCCCTCCTCCCCAAATATCTGTCGCCCGCTCGAAATCATCGAAGAACTCTATTGCGATCTACGCATCAATATTTGGCAGATTTCTTTGCGTTCGCTTAATTGATTTAGCGAGAGCAATCGGAAAAGGGGAACGAGGAAACGTGCGAGGAAAATAGTTACAGATTCCATTAGAACCCTACGATTCTAAAACATAATAAAAAGAAATCGTAACATTTGGTTGAAAAATACTAATCTCTAAGGTACAGATCAACTTGTATACTTTATAGCTAAAATTACCCTCAACAGGAGGATCAAATTTCATTTTTCCCTACAACGTAAATAGTCACTTATAAATTGTAATAATTTGCAGTATCAAAAAAGTGGAATTTCGGTAATTGCAATATGAAAATTGATAAGCTTCCATACGCATCGGCTGCGACCAACTTCTTCCATAACATACATCGCGAATGACTAATTTCTGGATGCATTTTAATAAGCACAAGATACCAACCATCCAAACTCAAGGTACAAAATGCAGTGTTCTCGTTTCGATTCTCCCATATTTACCTAGCTTCTTCCATCGGAACCGGAATACTATTTCCATGAAAAATACCCGCGAACAGAGGGAAATAAACCGCGGACGCGCCGAGAGGAGCGCATAGATTTAAACACTCGATATGAAATACAGTCTACGGGGGGGAGGGACCCAGCAGAGAATGCAGATCTCTCTCATAATTCATACGAGCTGCCTCGCCATAATAATTGCCCATGCGGCGGCGTGTGTGCGAGAGCTAGGAGACCACGGATATCCGCCCGGGGAAAAATCCGGACAGGTGTGTCCTATCGTCGCGGTATACAACTTTTCCACGCGCGGCGATCCGGACAATGATACATACTTTGTTTAATTAATGCGCCACCGCTTATCTTGGCCAGTTACTCTTTGGACTAGCCCCGTGAAACTCGTATTCGCTGCTGCCGTTTGGAATAATAGCCACGGCCGTTAGTTGAATCGGGGGAAATAAAAGTCGACACAGATTCAGATGTGAAAATTCGTTTCGAGGGGATCATCGAATTGAGACTATTGATTTGTTAATCTGTGTAATCTAAGTTATCTAGCTTTTCCTGTGCATACGTTCGTTGAATCCCATTTTCAATTAATTATCATAGGTGTCTATTTGACTGATGAATAAGATAATGAAGATGTTACATATACTTCAAACCGAATACCCTGAAAGTAATGCAACAAGTATTTGCCTACAATGTGATGTGAACGAACAGCGGATAAGGAATAGTTGTTCCGGTTGAAGTTGCAGACAAAACGTTGTTCTACCTTGTGGCCAGTCCTCCAACTGCATATCGGAATAAAAGAAACAGAGTGCGATGGGAGAAGCAGCGTCTAAATGGCGAGAGGCTTTTAACGAACAGGTAGCAGCAGATATTATTAGCAGAATGAAATGGATAAGTAAGAGAAATCTTTCTAAAAACATTCGCGATATCGAAGTTACGGAAATCGATTCAACAGAGCCAATCCCACGCCGTCTCGTCATAATCGTAATCATTATTCAAGAGACCAGGAAACGGCGCGTCAAAGACGATCGCGCGAGAGCCGAGGAAATTAGCCGGGGCAAGCTCTTAGGAAAGCTGCGCACGGGAGATTGTTCTGCGGCGAGTGGGACACGGGTGAACCTCTCGCCGCGGCGAGAGAATCGTAAATTGATTGTTGCCGGTGAACAGGTAGGCAAGACTTAACGTAATACATTCGTCAGAAAACGAGAAGGTGAAATCGAGCGATCTCTATTATTTTAGCCAAGTGAAAACCGAGACGAGGCCAACGGGGATCTAGGCTCTCTCTCTCTCTCTCTCTCTCTCTCTCTCTCTCTCTCTCTCTCTCTCTCTCTCTCTCCCCTGTTTCGCCGGGCGATTGTAAATCGCGGTCTATTATACGCGCGAGCGTGCATCGGTCATCGCGGGGCGTGGAACACGAATTCGTCGGCCGGGCACCGACTGGATCCGAGGAGATTGCACAGAAGAAGCCCGTAGCACTTTTCGTTTTCACCATTCTCACGGTCCCGCGAGACGAATCGACGCGATATTGTGCAAAGCGCGCGTGCACGTACACGATATAATGCAGCGAAAGAGCGTCGTCGTAGCACGAACGCGTTGTTTTCGTGGGACCGGAACGGCGGCGCGGCTCTAATAGCGCGATTAACAAAGGCGATCTATTAAATGGACCATTGTGCTGTCCGGAAACGTGAATGACACCGGGCGGTACGCCGAGCCGTCACGGGGAAATGAAATTCTCCGGCGGCGTGGATTCGCGGTATGCGCTACGCTGATTGAAATAACGCGCCGTACGGATAACACCCGTGCTCGTCTACGCGCGTGTTATGCCTCGAAGAATCGAAGGGGCGGAGAGCGAAAGACCGACCGAGATATTTTTTCGTTCGTCGCGGTGTAAAGCGAATCGGGCTGAACCGATTGAATTATTTGATACGCACCGATTGCATTAAATGACTTGTCAATCGAACGATTGCAAGCAGTACGAATTGTATTCTTCATTTGTATTTATTGAACTGTAAACTGATGAACTGTAAAAAAAATACCCATCGAGCGAATGGATTAATCGCGAAGTCCGCTCATACATTTTCTTATTTGAAATATGTATTCGATACCGTTTTATACCGCTATCTACTCGTCCCCAACATTTTCATCGCAAAAATTAAACCGTCCGTTCCGATCATCTGACATCTGACTCCGCGATAGCTTTGTACCATACCTACTGCCCACGAAACCACCCCGGGGGTACGAAACAAGAAAAGGACGAAAGTAACAAAAGCGAGGGGGACACGGGCGGCTAAAAATACAGGGACGCGCGAATCTTCTTGAAAATCTTGTCGTTCGCTCCGCACGACCCACGGGTATGCATAGCTTAAGGGGAACTGGAACTCGCGGTAAAGGAGTCTTGATATTCGCGCTTATACGACGGTCCGCATTCCGAGAATTCGATACTCCACGTGGAAGAAGTTGTTCTCCGCTCTCCCCGGCCCGTTTTCACGATCGTTCAATTTGTACTCGCGACGATCGCGCTCGGATCAGGGTCGTGAAAAAGGAACGACGCGCGACCTCGTGTTCCCTTGATCGCATGATTGAAACTCAATTTTATTGCCGCTCGCGGAGGGTAGGTACACGTTACACCGTTCTCCAGATCGCGGCGATTACGCTGTATTAATGCTGATACACGACCGTGAAATTTATGTTTAATGAGTATCTCGAGGCGGAGACGTTGATGATATTTAATGGACGCGAAGGATTAGAATTTTTCGTTTGCAAACGGTAGTAGAATTAAGGGCGAGTTTTATTTGGAGGATCTTTATCTAGAAAGATAAAGATTAAACTCGTTTCTTTGTGCTTCTTAATCGCAATTGCAAATATGCCCTGTTTAAAGTACGCTATCATCATATAGCAATCTCGCGTTACATTTTTAAAGAATAAAGCCTCCTTCGGCTGGAGACCAAACAGAGCATCCAGAAGTGCAAAGTAGCTTTGCTAATAAACTAATCAACCGATTCGAGATATA
The DNA here is from genome assembly GCA_023838395.1 of Holcopasites calliopsidis. Classification (NCBI taxonomy): domain Eukaryota; kingdom Metazoa; phylum Arthropoda; class Insecta; order Hymenoptera; family Apidae; genus Holcopasites; species Holcopasites calliopsidis. The sequence continues at coordinate 457,621 of JALHAQ010000001.1, forward strand.
AGCAAAAAGCTGCCCTGACGAGCATTGAAATCTGCGTCTACCACGATGAATTATACGCATACTTTGCAAATTGCTTCGATTTTTTTTAGTAACTCATGGTAAAAACATCGATATAATCTATATGTATAGAAGGTAAAGAGAAAAATGGAAAAGGAGAGACTTACCACTGGTTGAGCTGTACTCGCCGATGTATCGCCTCGTCAAATACCGCACAACTACGGCTGAAAGCAAAAATAAGTGATATTAATTGTGTGAAAATATTATTATTTATTTGTTCAAAACCGCGTCAGCTTATTAACCATTAGAAAAGAGCAAACAATCGAGTAAAGACAATACAATATGTAAACAGATTTTTAAAGAACAAGGTTTAAGTTTCCATGGAAAAATAGAGATGATTATCGGATGTTTAATAAACATGTTTGACGAACAACACCTTATAGGATGGATATTGTGGGATTGTTTTACGAATGTATTATGAGAGTGAAGTTGTATAAACGAGTTATGGTAAACAATGATAATTTCAGATGATACATTTGATTAAGGGATAGTTTCATGTTGTTGATTTTGATATTCAATTATAAAAATGTACAATGTTATATTCTGATATAATGCAAAGATTATATTATAACTATTACCACATGTATTATTTCTTCATCATCCCATCACAGATATCTTTGAAGACTTTAAATCTTTACACGAAATGGCTCAATATTATTTTCGTATTCCGTTTCTTGCGCCTTTCTTTCCCGCATTGTTCTGATTTAGTAGAATCGATAGGGACACGGCAGCATAGTGATTTAAATGTACATTTTAGTCAGTGTTCGCGTCGATGGCGGACTGAATGAAAGTGCTACTCGTTCTTAATTTTAATTTTAACAGAAACAGGTTTATGTAAGTGAAAAGCGATTAATCATCGGCGCAATTTCTCTCCTTCACAATGTCGTGCCTGTACTTATGCTTTTCGTGAAGGATTATTGCGATTTCGTATTTATAGAATTGAAAGGGTGATTGTAATGCTGACGACATTAATTAGGTGATAGCAATGGTTAAGTTTTGCAAGAATTAGAGCGGCTTAATTAAAACTGTCTAATAATATTGTTATGCTTTTAAAAAGTTAATGCTCGTGAAGAGCGGAGGATTCACGTTGGACCGCATCTTTTCATTAAAGTGAAGAAACAAGATAATTCGTAATAAATTCATAATTCGTCTAATTCGAGTCACTCACGAGTTTACAGAAAAGGCTAGAAATTTGAAAGAGCTTCACCGTCTCCTGCAACGCGACGTGGAAATGTCTGTCAAATACACTTATGTCAATAATTAACGCATTTTTCTGCCCGAGCAGGTTAATAAGCGTCGATAAATTTGACAAGTGTATCGCAGAAAGATATGTTAGAAAGTACAACCTGTTTTCTCACACGTTCCAGACGTGATCCATAATATTAGTCTTACCTTACTTAACTAACATTTTCTACACATTTCAGACCAGTAAAGAATATCCATTAAATTTTCTTATAAAATTATCTATGAATCAAGCTGGATAAAACGAATTTCCCGTATGCAAGGCTTTTTAAAAAAAACAAACATGTACAAATAGTTCTTTGTAAAAATATACGTCCAGTACCGAAAATCTGATTAAACAGACTACTTCCAAATGATATTTCTTACGAATAAAATAGCACGTTTCTAAGCAAAATCTAAATCGGGTTAAATATCTCTCGAACGAAGCATAGTGCACGAGCGATAACATCCTACAAACCACCGTGTCTTGTCTAAACCGCTTAACTCTCCGTCGTCCGACTATTTAAATTCAAAGGCGAACTCGCAAAACAATCACATTAATCCAAGTCGCCTGCGCACGGACGCGAAGTTCAAGTTCCCACCGGAGCGGGTAATTTCACCGAAATCCAATTAGACGTTCGCCGCGTGTTCGCGTGAAATTTACAATTCCACCTGCCTATTCCCAGCGCGGACAGCAAATGGTACATACGTTTATCTCGTGCGGCCGGTGTCTGGAGGCTGTAAATAATTTCCTAGCCGCGAGTTTCCCTCGGCGGGCTCTCCGCGGCGGTGGAAATTAATTAGAAAGACACGGCAGGGATCGATATTCGCTCTCCGCACGGTGGCTTAATTGAATTTTCGTCGGGTATCCGCGGGAGTGCGCGTGGGCGTGCACGCGCGGGAAAACGATCTGCTCGGGACGGGGGTAGGGTGTCATTAATAAAAGTACATATTCTCTTAGCGAACCGCCACGCCTGTCGGCAGACAGCTCACCGATCGAGAGAGAAACGCGTTCCTTTCCGATTGAACCCTGCAATTTCATGCGAACCGTGGATCGCGCGCCGCGCCGTCCTATCGACACGTAATTACACGCTATAACGAGCTGGCACCTCGAAAAATAAGCTTACGAACAGCTATCGAAGAGGGGAAAGAAGAGCCGAGGTGGCGAGGGCAAAAAGTAGGTTGCCTAGTAATTTCAAAGGGTTAGTGAAAAATGACCCATGGCGACCCTGACAGCAGTTTGCTTTTTAGAACGGTTAGTTTTAGCTGGAATGATTTTTCGAAAATCGGGAAAAATTCGTATTGGGAGTTAATATTGTACTTTCGCGGTGTGAACGTTTGCAACGAACATTTTGGTTTGAGCTGTATTTTAGCGGAGTAGTTATGATGGTTTGATTGGCCGTTTGATTGATTTGTCGTGATAGAAATGGGTAAAGCTATTGGAGATCTGAATTATTGCTGAATTTATATTGCCAGAAATTCCAATGATTGTATTCGTTCTTTAACTTCGTAATTGAATGTGATATGACTTCTTGTAGAAAGTAGATTTCTCTAAGATTTTATTAAATGTGTCCTTTAATTATTCTTCAATCAATCAACCATCTGATGGGCCACCATTAATAAATTGATAATTTCAAAAGTTACCACAGAGCCAATATACCAAAAAGTTTCCTGCACCTTGCTAAAAGTAAAACTATTTCATTTACCGGTGGAACAAGTAAAATGGTGATTGAAATATTAATAATCGTATTGATAAATAAAGACTAATAACGCAGCTCAGCATCCTGGAGACGCTCTTTACGCGTCCTCTTTCATGCCGTTACGTATCCCATCAACTTCGTGAAAACCAGTTCAACGTCGAAGTGCACGATACGAACCAGTTGACTTCGCGAATCAGGGGAACTCGTTGCTCTCGGTACTCTAGCCTTCCTTTCCGGCCAGATCGCCAGCGCGCACCGAGCGCAACGACAGATTTATAAACGGTGTACGCGGCGGAGCTCGACGAGCACGGAAAAGACATGGATCTAAGTATGTATTCAATAAGTCTTCGAGGGGCGAATCGGGAGGATACTTATGTATGTACGTCGGCGGCATGTTAAAGTTCTCTCGTACGTTTCGCGAAGTAACGAAGGGATTTATGAAGTACAGTGTCGCCGAGCCCGTATCTGATATAAATGCAATAAATGCATTCATTACACCGTACGAGCTGGCCTTTTAACAACATTTCCTGTACACCGTATGCCCATTAATTATCGTTATTACGTATCTGACGAGGTTCTTCCAATTTCACTGAATCGCACATCTATTCTCCGCCTTCACTGATCCCTCGACTTATAAGGGGGCAAGTGACTTTCCTTCCGACTAATAATATCCATTTCCCTCGCAAAATCGGCGAATGTTAAACAACCTGGTATCAACGGTAACATGCTGTTACATTTATCCTGCACGGCTGAAGATAATGTAAACTGTAGCGTTAATGATGGTGCAACAATGGAGAGTTTATTAACTGTTGAAGAGGGGCTGCAAACGGTACTTCATAACATTTGCTGGATTAATTATTGGAGGTGCAAACTAATTACACAGAAAATGAAAGAGCTAGATTAGCTATTAAACTAGCGTGTTCTCCACAGCAATGTGGCACAAAGTTTGCACGCTCGCCACGGAAACCCTGTTGGTTCGAACCGGCTATTCGAGCGGCTCGCAATTTGTACCGTTCGCGTCGAACGAAAACGCGGTGAACTCTCCCATGCGGCGGAGGAGACGAAAGTTCAGGACCGGGGGGAAATCCGAGACAGGCGCTATCAGATACGCAGAAGTTCACCGCTACGACGGGAAATTTATGATGCTCGGTGCATCCCAGAATCCATAGATACACGCGTGCCTCTCTCTCTCTCTCCCTTTCACGTGTCTCATTGTTGCAAGACCGCGTGTCTCCTCGTGGAAACTATACGCAGCCTGGTGAACACACACTGTTCGTGGTGCGCGCAGGCTGAATCGAACGAACGCGTCAACAGTGCCTTTATCTGTTGAATCGCGGGCGCGCTCGTAAATACCGCGTTATGCTCTCTCCATGGCACACGATAATGCATATCATTAAACAAATTCGCGGAACGCCAGACAAACGGACCTGCGCGCCGTTTAATCGCGCTTGGTCGCGATCTGTTGTCGCGATCATCGCTGCGAGATGAATCGTTGGTACATTGCAATCGTCTGAGTGCTCGTTGTGATTATTACAACTAATGAGCCAAATGTAAATTGCTGGATTATTTAATTCTTCTTGCGATCGATACTCCGCGCTTAATTCCTGACGAATCATTTATAACAGATGTAAGTTATTCTAATCAAACGCCTGCATTACCTTCGAACGAAATAAAAACTGTCGATCCCGGATTTTAATGAATCTACTAAAAAATTCAGAACAGTCAGTAACACATAAAGTATTTCTGTTTTAAATTGAAACTTGATATGTTGCTAATCAATAAGAACAGATGAGGATAAGAGCAAATTGAAGAAACTGCTTGTAAAACTAACAGATTAAATGTTATCTTTTGTTGTTTAAGAACCGCACAACATTGTCTTCCCTCCATAAAATTAACCGTCCAAGTGTTTGCAGCGAAACTCGACCAACTCTTTCGAGATAGAAGCAGAAGATGAGCCTCGCTGCTCTTACCACGCCATGAATCGTTCCTTTTTTTACCGAGTACCCCATTATCCGCGAGGATCGCGCACGTAATTACTATTTTCTTACGCGGATCGGTCTTTATCTACCGCGAATCTATCTAGAGACTCGAGGCACGACACGCAGACGAGCGAGTGGCATTGCTTCTGTAAACGCATGCTTTGCTCGTCGAGATGAACTGAACACAGTGCTAGGCTACTTGGATAAATCGAAATCATTTTCCACTTCATCACTCGTACGTAACAAGTGAATATTTCGATATTTTTACAGAAAATTGGGGTGGCCGTATGTATGTATGGAATATCATTTTATCAATAATTTGTTTCATCAACTTCGTATGGAATAGACGATTATTTATGCGAAGAAATTGGGTGAGTCTGACATTAGCATAAGTACACGCATATTATGTTATATCAGAAGGCATAGATTTCAAAAGGCAGTCGTTCGCGTAATTTTTTCCGGTGACGACAGCACATTCCTTTGCCCTACATCGTTGCTACGCTAACAGCGAAGAATGTACTATCGTCACACGATTTCTTAGACATCGAGTAAAAATGATAATGGTACATATAAATAATAATACAATCTCCAAGTGTTCTTCAAATAATAAAATTACCACCGCTTCGTTCATCTCCAAGAGAAACAAATCGTAATGGTCGAACGCCCAATTGAACAAAGAAACAATTAATTCGCACGTGGAACTTGTTTAACGCGGCCAGCATGGAACGCTAATTCCTTTTTTTAGCACAGTGCAAAGACCGGGGCTCGTTTTATTCGGCCACTCCATCATTCCGTGCTGTTTGGTTATTCATATTTGTAACTTCGGGGTTCGACCCAGTCGTATGAATCAAGATGCACCAACGATGTTTCGGGCCGTGAATTCATCTACGACAATAAATCGTCGCGAATCGTTGATTCACTCTTTATACGCTTCGTTTATGCATGTTGCGAGCGAGTTCCTTTGAAACGGATGGCGAGTGTGTGTGTCTGTGTGTGAAATCGAAATTTGTCTCTCTCTCTCTCTCTCTCTCTCTCTCTCTCTTTCTCTCTCTATCTTTCCGTGGCAAACAAAAATCCTCGGCTGCTGAACCCCTGTGTACACCCGCTGTAAAATATTGAAACAACTGGCCGAATATTTACGACCGCGTGCCTTTCGGAGTTTAAACGCGAGGCCAACGCGAAAAGTTTTTTAATTGTTGTAATTGATTCGATGCCTGCGGCGTTGGGATCCTTCGTTTCTTTTTCTCCGCGAGAATGATTAGATGAATGGAGTATTAACACGAACATCGCCACTATTTAATCTCTAGTACGTCTGCATTTTGCTCATTTTAATTCAATCGGAATTCGTTCGAGTTATCATTTATTTAGAATTTGAATACTTCGTTCGAGATATAACATTCTGCGTTCTTAATTGTACGACTTCCATTCCGGGGATTTTTAGGAAGAGGATATAAAAGAATAATATTGAAGGATGTACGTATAATACCGAAGATTATTAAACGAGTAATCTGGTAATGGTTAATTTTAGTTTAATTTAATTACTCACAGGTACACTATCATTTATTAATTTAACGTTTCCCAGTTTGTACCAGAGTACACTATTCGTGGATAAAAATGGGAAAGCATTATATAAATCCTTATTTAAAAACAGAGCATTAAAGATTTTCATAATGGAGTGCAGATTCTTAAATGCTCGAAATCTGGTGCAGGCGATCACTGATCGCGAGACACTCAAATATAAAATTGGGAGAAGTTCTAGGGCAGAAATTACGAGCACTAGTTTACTGTAGAATTAGAGTGCATTTAAGGGATACAGGTAAAAGATCGCAAAAACTGTATAAAAAATTCCAATATAAAATTAAAACGACGCAGAATTCTTTTTACGCCAAGCAGAACAGGAGACCATTAAACGGTACAAAGCATAATCTGGAAACACAAGTAGCTCGAAAGGCATAAAACGCCATAGAGTGAAATTATGAATCGTTAAACGGACCGATTTAAAATTAAAGGATGCCGAACGGTAGTCTACGGGATGAAATACGACATGCAACCAGATAAGAATATAATGACGATCTCGACAACGCGAAGAACAAGGGACGGGGTTGCTTCTTTTTCTTCCAGTCTGGACCGCAATTTCTTTTCTTTTCTTTTTTAACGAGCCGGTAATAAAGTGAGTCGTTCGGCCGAAATGAATTTATGCCGTACTTCGCGCGACATGGAAATGCCCGCCGACTTCCAATTGCTGTTTCAATAAGCGTTAATGCAGATAAATGGCCGCTAACTGTAATCACGAACACTCCCGCGGCTTCCACGGGCTTTCCTATTAACGTATCCTACAAAATCGTTCTCGTTGCCCGTGCGTTTAAGGCGAAAGTTACCGGTCGCCCCTATTGCGCGGCCAGCACCGAAATTTACCGTTCCTATAAATATCTGGAAGCTTGCGAGAACAAGCTTGATAATATAGCGTTAATTTGATACCGTTTTACCATAAAAGTGTAAGAACTCGTTTTATCACACTCACTGAAAAAAGCCAGCTTCTTAACCCCTTATGATTATGGGTTATCGCAAAACAGTAATTTGGCAAATTCTTCACTTAAAGGGTAATTAGAGAATGTTGAAAGAAGGTTATATTACAACCCCGAGTATACTCGTTGCCTTTAAAAAAACAACACATAGGATAAAATGTCTTGTGACCGAATATCTTACTTGAATCTCTTTCAAAACAGTTTTTAGTGTTCTTGTCAAACAATAAACATTAAAATAACACACCTTCTCACAACATTCATCTTCGTATTGGACGCAACGAATTTCATAAGAATTTAAATTTCTAAACAGAATACTTTCAAGATAGACGAGTATTCTTGGGCATTTAAGTTAAGGGGTTAAATAACGAAGGAATAATCGAATTTCATGGATATTCTTATAATTCTGTTGCTTTATCAATTAGGCGTGTTAGAATCGAGTTACGTAAGTTCGTATGTTTTGGATTAACGTTTATCGTAAGTGACAATATTATTTAAGGGATACATTTGCATCACCTGTAACGTAACGTTGGCGCGCTCTCAATCATTGCTACACCTTCCCTTCAGGATCTATCAAAGTTATTTCCATAAAGTGAAAGCTTTATTGTATCCATTCACTGATTGGCTCTCTTCCAGTTTTTCCTGTTCGAACAAGAACCGTAACGCAATCCTCGAAAACGATGCTTTAAACGCTTTAAAACCTCAGCACTCACGAATCACCATTCGACCCCTGTTCCTTACTAGAAGAATCGCAATGCCCAGATCAAAGCCCAATTAAAATTCCACCCCATACGCGAATCGCTTGGAATTTACTACGAGTAAAAACGTGGTTCGGCGGTTTAACGAGGTGTACGAGAAAAATTCCGCGCCATCCGACGAAGAAGATCGCGACCGATTCGATTCCGCATCGCGCGTCTGTCTCTCGCCGCTGAGACCGTGTAAAACGTGGTCTCGTCGGGGGCTGATAAGGGTGGACGTGGTGCAGCCACGCTCGGTGCGTAAACTCGGAATCCAGGATCGAGGGAGGCGGGTACAGAGCCTCGTGGCTCGGTAACAGAACGGACGTATCGGATGTCCAGATCTTTCAACCTGCTGCTGTGCAGGATTTTTCGTGGGCTCGGAACGACCCGTTGACCACTCTCCTCGCTTGATATCCGATAACGTCCACGGAGGTCCTTATTATACCCAGCGGGACGCAGCCTCTCCTTCTCACGACTTTTACGGATTCACCCGGAGCCGGGAGTATCCGCTTTCTGATCAGAACCCTCGTACGCGGCCCGCGATAGAGCGCGGGAGGGACAGGGGGCGGGGGGGCGGAACAGAGTGAATCGTGTACAGCACGGAAAGAACGCAATTTTCGGAGCAGCCGCGGCGCGCTTGGAACGCGGTCGTTTCGAGCCTGGAATAGAATTTGAGGATGTCTGGCGGATTTGGCACGGATCATTGTTTTGGGTAGAATGGGAAAGAATAACGGGGAGCATGGAATTTTCGGATTCGCCGGCAAATCTTGGCTGGAATTTATGGCAATAAATTTCCGTAGAGTACTGCAAATACGAGATTGCATTGGAATTTTCAACGCGAACGGTATGCACGCCTCGGCGTCTCATAGAAATTATTACAAAAGCAGGCAAAGATAACGGAGATAATTTTGATAGATAAGGCTGCGCATTAATAGTTCAGCGTGCTCAATTAAATATGATAAAACGATATTGGAAACAAAACGCATAGTGAATCCTGAGCCTAGCAATCCTCGTGCAAAGCATCCGCAGAATATTGCGTAGTAATCGATCAAGTTCAACGCAAGAAAGGTGTTAATTCAACTACAGGTAGCAATCGTGATTCACCGATTGTTTTCGAAAATTTCGCAGAATCGTGGAAGCGTGATTCATTCAAGGGGGGAGCACTTGGGAAATATTATCGATTACTTGCAAAAGTGCGAACGCGAATAAGCGAATACACCTCGCACGCATTTGTACAGAAAGGCGCAATATCTCAAGCGAACTCGAGATTAAGATCTCAGATGGTTTTAAGATTAACCTGATGTTGGAATTTATCGGGATATGATCTTATTTTATCGATTAGAGACATAAGGCCAAGTCAAGGCGAGAGATCCTACTAATTGTTGTGTAAGTAACAAATATTTAAGCTATACTTAACACGTAATCGTCAAACTCGCATAAATACAACCAGCATAATAACTATTATAAATTTTCAAGTAATTTCTAGGCAACATAGAAACCGGACATCGAATCGCACAATCTCTCATTTATATTTACACTCAATCGCAGGTTCATCTACCCCGCTAAATTGCGTGATAAAATCTTGCAACTTTTTTTCTGCCACTGCACAGGCTTTCCCCTGAAAAACCAAAGGCCATCGACACCGTGTAATCAGATTTAATAATATGTAATTAATGGCAGTTTCAATTACAAAAAAAGAAACAGTAGCCCCGACACTGATTGTATAATAAAGAAATATTATTTCTTATATCCGCGTAACTATCAATTCTATTGCTAACCGTTTAGTTACCCCCTCCCCCCACCCCCCTTTGCGAATTACACCCTTAGCTACGGACGATGATTCAAAGGTTTCTTACTCGAGATTCAGTGCTATACGAATTACATGTACACCTCGATCACAATATCGGTTCCGCGGCTTATTAATAAGATTAATTCAGGGGTCGCTGAACTTATCCTCTATTGGCTTGATTTGGTCGCTTTGTACGCGTCTCAAGACTGCCCGGGCCTAACTAATGCACGGTATTATAACGAAGACTATACGTATTCATCTTAACGGCACTTTCATTCAATCCGTCGCCGCGGTATTAGATAGACGTGCAGAAATTACACGCTTTACACGACACAATATTAGTACTGTCTACTGTAATTAATACCTCTCCGATAGAAGCTTGTGTCTGTACCTGGCGCCGTACTTTCCCACAATCGTGGCACAATGATGCTCGGTTTCTGTTTCTGAATAATAATTACGGACGTCGAGAATTCGATCGTTTCATGCGAGCATTGGCAAGAAAGTAATAAATCACGGAGAGACCTGATTGTATTAATGCACTGTATTAAGGTTACACAAAGTAATTATTATTGCAAAGATCACTGTGTCGTTGTTAGGAACATGACTTGAGAAACTTAATATTTACCGAATGGCTTAAAATCGCGGTTAAAATGAATGCACAAGTTTTCATTTACCTGATTTGCCGACTCTGGGGCCGCCGAGGACGACCACCCTGATCCTGTTCACGTTTGTCATCAGACGTGGATGTTAGGTGTCATCCGGGCCGCGCTTGCACATCATATATATTGCTGTTCGCGTTCCTTCTTTACTTTGCTCGTAGCGCGTTTAATTTCGACCGTATCGAGGCCCACATGAGAAAGTAACCGCGACAAATGTTTACGGACGCGAGATGTCACGCGCGACACTGCCGGCGATCTCGAAGATACGTAGTCTTACAAGCGCGATAACCTTCACTGAATGAAAAACTTGTTGCTAAACGTTATACACTCCTCCAAACTGGTTAAGTACCTTTCACGAGCACGCGCACACGGATACAACGATTGCGCGCGTCGGCAACGAAAGTTGCGATCAACGACTGTTTGATTTGCCTCACAGTCGTTGCATACGTCTCGCCGCGAAGCTTCTGTTTACTCGCATCGCTCAAGCAAGCAGCGGCACTCGATCGCTCGTCGCGCGTCCACTAAAGTTCGCGTTTAAACCATACGGGCATCTTTGTGCGGCGCGTTGAAAACGCGACGCGGGCATTCCAGCCACGCTCCACAATGGCGCGACAAACGGCGTTGAGCAAGAGCCACCTTTTTAGACCCGGCGACGCATCGATCTTTCGAAATGTCGCTGTCTCGGATGTGATTCACCGGCTCGAGCGTCGTCGCGATCCTCTCGCGGGCAAAGTATCCGCCGCCGAGCCGCGTCCGGGATCGTGTACAGCCAATTTCAACGACCGCGCGAAATCCAGAAAAGCCACGATTCACGGATGGCGGTGGCGCGACTTCTAAACTCCGTCCGCGAGAACTTCCGGGGTCGGACACCGCGTCGCCACGAGCACTCCGCACGGTTATTCGAATTTTTCCCCGCGGTCACTTGTAAACGCGACACCACGATTAATACACGCGTGTAGAGTTTCCCACTGGGCGCACTGGCGGCGATCGTCGAAAAATGCCACTTTCTGTCCCCACGATTTCTCTCTTCTTTTTTCCTTTCCCAGAACTTCACTTTCCACGCTCGCCGCGCTCCGACTGCATCCTCTGGACCACGGCTGCGATAACTCCGGTGCACGTCGTCGGCGTTCCGGTCGCGACGTGAGCAAACATGCGGGCTAGCGCGCCGACACGCTGCGAATAATAACACAAGAAACGATTCAAGAAATGCCGTCTTGCTAGTTCCATTTATAACGGGTCGACGGCCTCCCTCCTCATCTTCTCGCTTGGCGCCGCCAACGTCAGGCTCGTTCGGATTACGAAAAGGAAAAAAAAAAGAATGCTGGAAGGCGCGTGCGCGCGCGCGCGCGCTAGCTGCGGAGCAACACTCGCCGAGACCGGGCAGACGAATACTGGAAGCGAGAGTTCGCGGCGAACTAAACTCGAAGCGTCGCCCACGTGCTGCTCCGTATTGCAATTCCTGCGTCGCGCCGCTCGAATTTTTTTTCTCTTTCACCGGATTTTTCCGGCGCGCGGCTTTTTATATCGGACGGAACCGACCGCTGACAAATCACCTTTTCGCGCGCGGACACTGGTAAAAGTCGTGTTCGAATTTCGCGGACCAGACGCGCGCGCGAGGACCGTACGTAGTAAACGCTCTCGTGTTTCCAGACGTGTCGCCAAATGATTCCCTTGAGTTACGAGACTTCGCGGCTGCTCCATAAATAGCGCCGTGTGTATCAATTTATGTTTCGCTCCTTTGCCGGTTTAACTCGCGGAGATTAGATAACGCGCTTGATCACCGATTAACGCTCATTGGTCCCCGGAAATACGTATTGTTCTCCACCTTTATCATCGCGAGATCGGGATGGAACGACCGTGAACGCCTCGCATAGCTACCGTATGTTTCCTTGTACAAATAATGGATGCACCGGCCGGACTCGTTTATACGTGAAATATTTCCCCGCGGATATCTCCTGAACGGTGACCGTTCCGTGCGGACGCAGGTGACCCAAGCGAGAAGTGTACGTATGTGCAAACGCTTTCTTGGAAACGTTTCAGATGATTTTAGATGATCATAAAGCCGTTGAATCGGCGCGGCCTCCAGAAGGTCGGCTCGATAGGTGTACAAATATTAAACAGCGAACAGATGCTAGCCGTGTTTGCACATGAGAGTTGATTCACTCTGTACAACAATGCGATACGACGTGACGCAAATGTCTGCGAAACGTTGGAAAATTCGTGTTGATAAATACCTGATATTCCCACTTGTGATAATAAATTCACGCGACGAAGTATTCCACGATTTAATTGCGCGTTACGCAGCTCACTGTTACTCGTTCAGGTCTGCTACTGTTTACCGTGACGATACGCGACAAGAATTAAGGGAAACTCACTGACGAAAATACCGCGAACGAGACGGAGCGGACGCGCGCGATATGCGAAAATACCACTGAACCGAACGCACCGACCGCTCGCCGGCGAATGCTCGAGTTGGAGCGCTTCGCACTGTCTAATATGCACCCTCCAGCGCGCCTACTGCACGTCCCGTCCACGGCTTGGCGTGCCGCTACAAGGTGACTGCCGCGTTACAGGTAAATGGAGAACGATGCGCGAACGCCAGTATGCAGATGCGTGTTCGCCAGTAACTATGCAGTCACACTTGTTGCCGCAGGACTTTTGTTGCGCTTGCGCTACCCGCTCCAAATGATCACAGAATTGTAATCGAAACAGCAGCTTCTTTTTCTTTTATCGTAGCGTTTTGCAGTTAATGTAATGCAGTTAATGCAATGTGTAGATACGATGTTGTACAACCATTGTAACAAAGAAAAAAATGAAAATTGGTCTTTCCGATAGTCAAGATTAATTCTAATTAAATTCTAATAAAATGTTAAACCCTGTGCTTATGTTAAATAAAGAAACAATTCACTAACTATATTGTACTGTTTATTACCTGTCTATTAAACCACTTGCGCACGGGCCTTAAACTAACGAGACAACAGTTACAGAAGTGAATATCTGATATGAATAAATAGAGAAGAATATGCATGCGTTGCAGCATGTTGATCTTCCGTTGGAAATGCATCATAAGGAGGACTCTCTGCGTTATCGATCGAGGTTGATACAGGTAACTTGCGGATGAACTACATGAAACTTAGAATTTGGTATGGGTGTAACCCATGGCAACCGGAGTAATTAAGTTCTAACAGGAGAAGATATTTTCCAGGGAACAGTATTTTGCCTGGTATCATGGTCGAAGGCGGTACGGATATTGTTCACGCTACGAAATCTGAGAAAAAGACATTGCTCGAAAGGTATGAAATACCGATTGAGCACTTGTCGTACGAATACATCTCGGAATGCACGAACGCGAAAAAATTGGAGCGCATAGTGACTATATTGCGGTAAGTGGAAATTATAAATCGGCGGGTTTTTCAAAAGCTAAACGTAACGATGTACAATTACTTTCGCCTCGATGCAACCACGAATTATATGTTCCTTATTATTTTAATTATAGTTCCGGCGAAGAAGGGTATTATCCGGACTTAACAAAACACGCAGAAAAACGTTTGGCTACTGTTAAACCGACTAGCGTAATTTTAAGGAAAACCGAACCTGTTCTTAAACGAAGCATGTTAGCTCCCAACGAGTACAGTGAGATAGATAAGGATATTAACGATTGGATGTCCGAGATGCAAATACGAGAGAAAGATTTGGAAGAGGGGAAAACTACGTTGATAGACCCCCCGCTCCAGCCGGACATACGACAATTTCCAGACGAACCAGTCAAAGTACACCTTTACCTGCCTCGCAATACACGATATCAGAACTGTCGTATAATTTTATATTAAAATAATTCATTCTATTGTATAATTTAATCAGAAAAATCCCGTGGTAATTACGAGAAATGCCGCCAACAAGAAGAAGAGGATCGCTTCGTGCGATTATGCCGCTTGGGACAAATTTGATGTCGACACGGAATTAAATAAGATGGATATAAGAGATGAGAAGCTGCGGATCGAGGCCAAGAAAATCCAACAGAGACAGAAAGAAACGACTGCGAAAAGGAAACTAGAAAAGCACGCGATTATTAACAAATGTATGTTACAATTAGCGATATACATAGAATAATTAGAGAATCAAGTTTGTTTTAAATTGAACGAAATAAATAGGGACGATGTAAATAAGTAACTATTCGATTAATAATTAATTAGCATCGCTGACCGGAACTGAATTGGACGTAATGGCACAGCAGGAAAGGGAGAAAGGAAACGAGGCGTTCAGAGCTGGGGATTACGAGGAAGCTTTGGAGCATTACAATACTAGCGTAAAAATGAACTCGAACATAGTTACGTACAATAATCGCGCGATGACATGTAAGGAAATGATTTTCATTGATATGTTAAAGAAAATTGCAAGAATTTAGTTATGTTTCTTTAGATATTAAACTTCAGCGATACGAAGATGCTATCAAGGATTGTAATCTAGTACTTAGCGCAGAATACACGAATATCAAAGCCCTACTTCGTCGGGCTTTAGCTTTAGAACATCTCGGAAAATCGTCACAGGTATGGAAACAGAAAATGTGGCCGCGTTTTGTGAAGTGGAAATAATCTTATAATACAAATACCTATATGTATATTTAATCCCCAGGCATTGGTCGATTATGAAGCAGTATTGATGTTGGAACCAAACAATTCAGTAGCGATTACCGGAGTAAAGAAATTAAGGAAACCTTGCGAATCTAGAAAAGTAAGGTACGGTACAAGAATTCGACTAAATACGATTAGTGCAGATAATCTGACTTTCCCGCTCTTAGAATGACCATTGAGGAGAAAAGCGAAAGCGCAAACGAAGAAGTGGGATCTGTTAAAAATGAGAAACGAACGAATTTCATTTCTGAATTTGCCTCGAAGATGGATCTAGGAAGTAGTATATGTTATTGCGATAGAGCGCCGGGGCCGTCGCAAAATGTAAGACCACGGCCTCATATAAAAGCAGACTACTGCCTTGAAAATGAAAATAATGTAGCGAATAAGAGCAAAAGTGTATCGGGAACACTCAAAACTCCAATTTCCGTTTCCAACGCATTTAAATCTTCGCAAAACGAATATAATTCAACGGCGAAACAGAGATCGATATTCTCCTACATCACGCCTTCGAATCGATCTAATTCAGTTGTTATAGAAGAATTGCCAAACGAGTCTACTGATAATAAAAATTCTGTAAACATGAAAGGCAAATCGAAGACGCCAGCTGCAAATAAGAATAATTCTAATGCTAAAACTACAAATAAATGTAAATCGTCCGACGTCAAAGACGCGAAATCTAAGGATGCGAAATGTCCGAACAGCAATGCGCAAAGCAGTAGTTCAAACGGGAGACTTCTTACGAAATCGTCACCAAGGAAGATACAAGTGGCAAGCAAATACGACCATAAAACTAGCAAGGAAGAGAAATACATTCCGAAGGTATGTTAATTAATGATTCTATGAAATACTTTTAATTAATAAGCATAATTTTCAGAATTTTAATAAAATCGAAAGTGGCTACGAATTCATGCGCGCATGGCGGTCATTAAAGAACAATAACGATTTAGATGCACACGCTCAAATATTGCGAGCAATAGATGTTGATAAATTAAATTTAGGTTTGTTTCGTGATAAAATGTAGTAGTTATAAGAATCTGTTCTTACCTGATACCTCTCAGTTCTAGGAAACGAATTAGACGGGAACATGTTCAGTACCATTTTGCATTGCTTAGAGCGGCATTTTTGCACGTCCAACGATGCGGAGCTCTTGAATCATTTTCTAAGGTCGCTTTGCCAAATGAAGCGTTTTTCAATTGTGCACATGTTTATGAATGCTGAAGATAAACGAGGTATGTTTGTGTTGAAATATAAACATTAAGAGATTCGTGTCATTATTATAATAATTACTTTTGTTTTCCAGTTGTGAAAAACCTACTGAATTTCTTAGAAGAGCACGGAACACCAGGAGTTTCGTTGCTGCAGCAAATTTATAGCATCTAAGAATAATACTTGTGTACGCGCTCTTAAATGTTTCGCACTTTACAGCGGCACCTACAGCAAGAAGCACCAACTTTATACATCTAGTAATAATGCATAAGAAAATACACTATGACGATATAGCTTGTTTAATTCGTCAATTAACGATGCGCGCTTGGTAGAAACCGCATTTATTTAAATAGAAAATTATTTAATTATCTAGAAGTTAATGCGTTTCTTAGTTTTTATTCAATAATTATTAATATTTAGTGTTTCTCGGCCAAGACATCAATTATTTCTAAAATAAGCTGCGGATCACTGATGCTACTATTTAAGTTTCATTTTTGTTTTGGGAAAATTTTCCATTAAATTCAAGGGATAATAATACGTACGCCGCATTAATTGAAAAGTTATTAACGGTATTTCATTTCCGACCCCCTGCATCGACTACTCCCATGCATTTACGTGCGCGACGCGGTGGTGGCAGCACATGCGATGCATCCAAGCGAGTGCGCACTCTGGCTTTGTTCCGACATCCGGACTCCGTGACTCTAGCGCTTCGTTAGTTGCGTACTCTTCCGTTCAAACAGCTTGTGACATTTTTTTCTGTTACTACACAAGATGTTTACTTGGATGAGCCGTGCGAATTTCGACGAGGATCCCGACAATTCCGCGTGCAAAGCCACCATGCAACTGCTAAGGAGACAACAGTAACTGGAAGGTACGTGATCCGGCATGTTTACGGGCGGCCCGGGTATGTTTATAGCCTGCAAACTCTGACATAGCAATGGCGTACTGTCGCCGTAAAGGCCGTGCCAACAATATTCTCCCCTGCCTGTAAATATATCGTAAGTTAATTGTGCGCGCGGGAACCTGGCAAGAAAACGACGCCCCGTATGTGGTGATGCCGCCTAAAGTGACAAGAACAATTTGTGTTTTTCGGTGATGAAAAGTGGCGTTTCCTCGGTGATTATAGTGCCTCGGTTTTCCCCACTGTGGAATGACCGCCGACCGCCGAGCGGCACGCCATCCTGCCGTAGCTGCCAGCTCTATACCTACTTGTAAAGAGATTAAAAGCTATGTGAGTTTCGGACCGTACACGGGACAGTGTTTTTCTTTACGGGAAAACGCGCTCTTCCACTAAATCCGTATTTTTCTACAAAAAATCGTACTACCACGAGAATTTATCACGCACGCTATGGGAATAAGCATTGACACGTAAGAAAATGATCGATGTGTTTTACATACTACTTGTACGCGGTTTATCCGTAAGGATTCGAATAAAATTGAACATTTTCACTTATAAGTAATTACACAGGCTTCCGATAGACGAATAACGCGCGACGCGTTGGGCACCGATTCAAATTTTATTTATCCCGATCGGACGTGGGCAACATAAATTTTTGCAAAAAGCGACTTCTTTTTTAGATAAATGCTGCTAAATGGGTTCTTAAAATTACTTAAAGTACGGTCAAGTATAGAGTCCATGCAATGGCTGGAAAGCAATTTCTGTTTTCTGCTAATTTACAATGCTTCAGTTTCGTTTGTCATGTTCAAAGGTGTATATGTACAAACATATACACTTTGAAGACAAAATTGGACATTTTATCGTAAAATTAGACGTTTATTTTTTGTTAATCTCTTGACGTTTAATACTTGTAAACTACTTGTTAAAAATGTGCTTGATTTTATTTCAAAATGCAACGAAGCATGAATTATAAAACTTATGGATATGGTCAAGGTCAGGGTTTATCTATATTTTATGTTCATATAACGTGCACTTCTAAATATGTTTCAATGATTCCTATTAATTATTAATTTTTATCTCCATTTCGTATGTACCGCATACATGCGATTTACATACATTATTATCTTCTTGCCTATTATCATTATTCAAGGTAAAGACGTGTGCGACGGCAGACGTGTTTTTAATATTTCTCTATGCAAATTCGTAGCGTTTTCAAAATACTTCATTTAGATTATTACCAAATTTAATGTATATCTTAAAATTGTATCTTTTTATATACTTCACACATCTAATGTATCAAAGTTACCAAGAAAAGTCTTTACAAAGAATACAATTCCATTGTCCTCTTTTCTATATTCACGCAGGACTACATAGCAACGCAGGTCTAGTAGAGGTGCCATGGATGATGAAGAGCGTCTTGAGGGTGAGGAAGAAATGGAATTGGATGAAGCCTCTGATGGCGAGGACGAAGATGAAGAAACAGCAGGGATTCCTGTCTCTCCAGCAAATTCAGATCAATTGCTCGGCTCTGCTCCACCAACCCTTGGTAACAGTGAGTATAGAACTTGTACCATGTTAAAAATCATTTGTATTGTACATTATTATACAGGGCGGCTCGTTGGTTGACTGAAAGGAAGAGTCGGCTAAAGACGCAGAGGCCAGAATACAGAGCGTTACATATCGCTAGATGTCTTGGCTGGAATCGCTTCAAACGGCACTTCCTTAAATACCACCAGCGAATCACCCTGTATTTCATCATTTTCGCCACATCATTTCATCATAAACATTGTATGTCATTTCAGAGGAAGCGCAAAAGTTTGTTTCTCTTGCAGTAACCCCGGAGGAAGCTTTTCATGATCCTTTACGGTACCAGAAATTTCCACTGCCTGGTGGCAAGCCTCTGAATATTAGGAGAGGTCCGGGTAGACCCAGAAAAGAACGTCCACCCGGAGTTACTCGTGGTGGAGGTACTCGTAGAGCTTTCGGAAGAGGAACCACCAGGGGCAAAGGGTTAATATTTCACTGCAACTAACGAATATTATCGAAAAACTATTATACTTTAAGCTATTCCATGTGCAACTGTTCCTATTTTCAGTCTTGGCTATGCAAGAGGCGTGCCACGCAGAACCAAGAGCAAAGATGATGATACGCATTCGGAATCCCCAAGTCCACTTCGCCTCGGTGAAGATGCTACTCCTGATGGGGAAACATCTAACGCTGAGAGATGCATGCCGGCGCCAGAAGAACCACCATACTTCCCGGAACAATGGTAGAAATTATTCACTACTTATTTTCGAGTAAGATTTACTAAAATCTATTGCTCTTCCAGGCCAGGGAAAGTATGTGCTTTATGTAATTTGGGTGAAAGGAGTCAACTGGGGCAAGGCGAACTCTTAAGATTTACTTGTCCCGAAGGTTTCACCCCCGAAAAGTCCACCAATCGTGACGAAACAACTGACCATCTTGATATATCTACCGGAGACAAAAGCCCGCGTGCAGCAGGTCCTGGTGCTGTGACTTGCCGTAGGCAAAAGAGTCTAGCTAAGTGCAGGTATTTAATTTCGAACGATTTTTCATTTTACAAGCCAATCCGTATATTTCTCTTTGTAATTCGCAATGGTTTAATTTATTAAAAAATCTCGATTACCGATAGCCAACCTTATTTAGGATATTTGCGTGAAAGATGAAATCAATTGAATGAATAGTGAGACAGTTACCATGCCCGCCATTAATATGCGTTTTTTTTTTTTTTGCAGGAATACTAGTCTAACAAATTTTTCCGAACCAGTGGAGGAATTAACCATAGTGGGATATTCGGAGGAGCCGGAAATAGGAACGTTATTTGAATCAACCGGGCACTATTACGTTCATCATTCTTGCGCAGTATGGTCGAGCAGTACCCAAGAATTGACAACGGAAGTGCTAAGCCCAGCGATAGTACAAGCTTCATCGAAACGTTGCGCTTATTGTTCTCATTATGGAGCTGGAATTCCTTGCAAAGTTCGTGCTTTTTTTTTTCTTTCGATCCAGTCAAAAACTTAATCAGCTGGCCTAATAATTCTTTCTAAACACCATAAATATACACGTACATATTTCTTCTAAACAGGTGGCATCGTGCAATCGTTATTTTCATTTACCATGCGCCGCGGCATCGAGTTCTTTCCAGGATACAAAGAGCCTCTCTCTGTTCTGCAGCCAGCACCTGGGACAAGTTCCACTTTTGTGTAAGTGCCAACGTCAAGGATTCAGTTCACGAACAGAGCCCAATTCCTGATCTGTTTAGCATGTAAATACGAGACCCGAAGTTCATTACGATCAAAATTTATTCCGAAAAGATGTAAAACAGTTGTTAACTAGCTTGAAAATTCATTTGTACAATTCAACGGCTCATAGTGAGACGTGTTACTCCTACGTGATCAAGAATTGGTTTCGTTAAGCCGCGTATACGTTTGTTACCCGACCAACGGATCATGGTAACAAATGTGTACACGGCTCAAGGTTTCGCGATAATTAGGTGGTTCGTACAGATTCGGCGTACAATTTTCATGTTCTGTTTGATTTTAGTGAACGGTGATGTTACTTGTATGCAGTGCTGTGGGATGGGGGATGTTTCCAACTTAGTAATGTGTTCCATCTGCGGCCAACACTACCACGGTAGTTGTGTCGGTTTAGCACTACTACCTGGTGTCAGGGCTGGCTGGCAGTGTGTATCTTGCAGAGTATGTCAAGTGTGCCGTCAACCGGAGGATGTTTCGAAAGTAATGTTGTGTGAACGTTGTGAAAAAGCGTATCATCCTAGTTGTTTACGACCGATTGTTACATCTATACCTAAATACGGTTGGAAGTGCAAGTGCTGCCGTGTATGCACGGACTGTGGTTCGCGCACACCGGGCGCCGGTCTATCGTCACGGTGGCATTCCCATTACACTGTATGTGATTCGTGTTACCAGCAAAGGAACAAAGGTTTCTCGTGTCCCCTATGTAGAAAGGCGTATAGGGCTGCCGCGTATAGAGAAATGGTTCAATGTAGTGCATGTAAAAAGTTTGTCCATGGTACCTGTGACCCCGAGGCTGACCCGTTAACTTACCAACACCGTAAAGAAGCTAAACCTGATTATGAATATGTTTGTCTACACTGCAAGAATATGGCCCTCGTGAAACGGAAAGATAACATCGACGATTACGGTGGAGATTTGAGTTTAAGCGCGTCGCAAGAGAGTCTGTACGGTGATGGAGATTCGTCCGAGTTCGATTACCAAGGGGGATCAGAGGAAGCACTGTATTCCATAGGTCTCGGAAAAGGGAAACCGTTCTGCGCGTCGAAAATCGCTAAGAAACGATTAGGACTCGGTGGCGGAATTATCGGCCGGCCAAAGGGGATTGGTAAACTCGGCTATCAAAAGCGGCAGAAGATGACCGAGTTCGGTAGGAAAAGGGGACCCAAAGCGAAGATGAGAGGTATCTTCGGCGTGCCTGGTGTAGGACTGCAGGTATGGTTTAATCTTTTCACGGGTATGTCGTGATGAAATTGTGAATGTTTCGTTAACTAACTTCTATCTATTTCAGAGGCCAATGTCGGACTCGTTTTCGAAGGAAGATGAACCGGGCATTGAGAATAGACTCGTATTATGTTCCGCGAAGGATAAGTTCGTATTGACCCAAGATATTTGCGTGATGTGCGGCGCGATCGGTACCGACCAAGAGGGATGTTTAATCGCCTGCGCGCAATGCGGTCAATGCTATCATCCTTACTGTGCTAATGTGAAAGTTACTAAAGTAATATTACAGAAGGGTTGGCGGTGCCTTGATTGTACAGTATGCGAGGGTTGCGGCGAAAGGAACGACGAGGGTCGTTTGATTCTGTGCGATGATTGTGATATCAGTTATCACATTTACTGCATGGACCCACCGCTGGATTACGTGCCGCACGGCACGTGGAAGTGCAAGTGGTGCGCGCACTGCCAAACATGCGGTTCAAACGATCCCGGGTTCAACAGCGGCTGGCAAAAGAATTATACACAGTGCGGCCCCTGCGCGTCGCACACCGCTTGCATATCTTGTCAAGAAGCGTACAACGAGGGGGACCTGATAATCCAATGCATCCAGTGCGAGAGGTGGCTACATTGCGCGTGCGACTCTATCAAAAGCGAGGCAGAAGCGGAGAAATGCGCGGAGGACGGCTACATTTGCGTGCTTTGCCGTCCGAGGGATGTTCCGCCGCCGCACCTTTTATGCGTTCCACCTAAACTACAGTCGAACAAGTATCCACGCTCCCCGCCGCCGACATCGCGAAGCCCCGAGCTGTACAAACCTTCACCGCAACAATACTTGGTGGACGGCGTTTATTTGTCCGAAGCTGGTATGAATCACATCAAATCGCTGACATCGGAGCATCAGCAAACTAGAAAGAAACGAAGAAAGATGCATCCTTTGATCGACAAGGAAGCTGATATAATGGCCACTATAGAGTCCGTAGTGGCCGGTGGCAGTTTAGACAATTCTTTAGAAGAAAATGGGGGAAAACTAGACTTAGGGGATGTTAAAGATGAACCGACGGAGGTCCTCAAGGAAGGGATGGTATGGACGCCGCGCGGCGATCAACCGCCGCCTGAAGGTTTTAGTATTTACACAACTGAGAACGGCATACCGATTTTACGACGCAAACGTCAGCGTAACTTGCAGAAGTTAGGCATCGGAGGTTTTATCGTCAGACTGAGAGGCACGAGGAAAGACAAGGAGGAGGATGGGGATCCGGAGAAACCGTCGGACTCCGCAGTCGGTGTGAGCGATGATAAACCGCGCAGAAAACCACAGAGAAGAAAACCAAAGACGAAGCTTTCCGAATGTTTTCCACTCTACATGCAGGAGGCATTCTTTGGCAAAGATCTTATGGACACGACCAAAGACAAGGAACTGGAAAGCAGCAGCGAATCGGATAGCGAGAAGAACGCATCTGGAAACGCGGATACGATACAGCTGTCCCAGGACGAACTGAAGGCGATGGAGCAGATCAAAGCTAAGCAGGAGAAGGAGGAAGACAAGGTACCATCTGAACAGCCGATAAAGCGAGAGGAAATTGTGGACGAAGAAGGCAGCGATACGGAAGCCCTTGGCGATATCTTACCCATTTCGGGTGATTTACTGGATAGCGATCTTGTTAATACCATTATGAACGAACCGGATGAAGACTTGGCTAAAGCTAGCGAGGCGTTAGACGAACTGGATGATACGCCTGGAACGACGAAAGACGAACTGACGGACATGCTCAGTCCACATTTTAATTTGGAATCGATGGTCAGAGATACAGGTAAAGGAAGTAATAATTCAAAGAGAAACGAAGTAATGATGCATTACTAATAGTATTTTTCTTCCTTTTATTAGGCTTGTCTAACATGGATAGCAAAGATATCGAAGATATATTCAAAGGAGTGTTAACCGATGAGTCTCAGGAATCTCAAGAGTCGTCAGTGTTTTCAGTTCAAGCTCAACCCACGCATCCTGCTTCGTCTACTACAACACCTCTTGTGTCACCTTCCCCACATCCTGGTATATAATTGATTTGACGATGAAATCAATGAAAGTTATAATTTATATTATATGGTTCTCTTTTTTTGGTGCAACAATTGTAGGTATGCAAACAACAATGCCCATACCGAGACCTCAAGTACCTGGTACACTGCCTTCCGTTGGTCAGTCCAACTTGAATTCTCCGATGAGTTTTCCACCACCGTCTCCATATCACTCGGAGTATAGCAAGTACGTAATATTTTTTTTTTTACATATAATTTAAAGCCGACTTTTTAAATTCACGATTTCATTTTATGCTATGCAGTAGCCCGCAATTCAGCCCAGCTTTCTCTGAACCGCCCAGTCCATGGGTCAATCCCGAAGATGAAGGTTCTTCGTCAGCCAGCAACACTACAATCTCATACAACCAAAGAAGTAATCTTAAAATGGAAGCCGATGAAGCTCTAGGTTCAGGGGCAACTATATCTTCTGTACTTTACGCGAATATTAACCATCCGGAATGGAAAACGGAATATCCAGGTATATACTTACTGTTCTTTTTTTGTTTATTATCAATGAAATTTATTATCACTATTCACATCGCTACATAAACGGTATTGCGTTATATTAAGCCTGGTCGGAGAGATGTAAGCAAATACTGAAGAAGTGGCGCGCGCTACCAAACGATAAGAAAGCTCCATACCTAACATTGGCGCGGGATAACAGAGCTGCGATTCGTATGAAAAAGACTCAACAGGTAGGAATAGTTCCTAAGGCTCCCGTAGAATAATAACAAGGTGCTAGAGAAGCGTGAATCTTTGTGACGTTTACCCATTCTCATCTCCGACAAATGTCTTGTGCTAACACACAGGTCAAACTAACAGCTTGTCCTTTGTGCCCAATACCTATACTTTAAACCGTGGAAGTTTCGTTCACGTAATCTAAACAATTCGATGACGTATAAGCTACACAGCAACGTAAAATGAATGCATAAACGCATTAACTTATATTTCCTTCAACTATAAATACATGCTAAATTGAAGCATAATTATGTGATCGCTTTATCCTTCTATTCACCATCATGAATGTTACGTTACACTTGAAGCCCTCTCATTATAAATCTTGGAAGCAGCATCTTTCTAACAATATTCATACACCTTCGGTCAGTTCACGTCTAATTAGGACAGTAGATGATAATATGATACTCTAGGAAGATCGATTGAACATCTTAGCTTTCACCCGATTAGAGCGTACCCCTCGAGAGTTCCTTAGTAACCGCCGAGGAGTCGAATTTTGACGCTATCACCTTTGTATGATGTGTTTTGGAAATATTGTAAGCCATGATTACTACTATAACGTAAGTGTGTGAACGTGGCACCCCTTGAACCGACAGATATCCAAGGAAATACCAAGCACGACCCCAGTCACTGCAACAAGTGCACCTACCATCATCACCAAACCTGTCACAACTATGACATCAGCTCAAGTTTCTCCAGTAGTAGCTATGGCCTCCAACCAAAGGCAGATCGGACTGTTGGCCTCAGTGGGCAGTGAAAAGACACAGGAAAAAAATGGATTAACTGTGTCGACGACAGGAGTGACAGTGTCTACGGCTAGCAGTAATCATCATGCGGAGGTGTGTGCGGTGCAGGGACCGCCGAAGCAGCTAACATCTACATCCCCCGGTCCTTCCCCGACGTCCACCACCCCCTCATCCTCGCCCAGGCCCAGCTCTGTGAACTCTATTAATTCCATTAACAGCCTGGCCCAAGAGATATCCGGTAGCCAGGCTAGAGTAGCTCAGTCGCCAGCCACGCCTTGCACATCAGCAACTGCTTCTTCTTACTGCAACACAGGCGCCGGTGATGGGCAGCATCAAACGTCACCACCATCCCACCAGCAACGTCCTACACCTGCTCACATTACGATCAGTACCAGTACTATCGCTAACAATCTGAGCATCTCTCAGCCGTCCCCCACTGCCGACGTTATGGTGGGGGTAGGTCCTATACGCCAATTATCCTCGGTAGACCACCAGATTAGAGTGCTCACCCCATCTGAAATCATGCGCACCCTTCCCTCCCTCAGCCAGGAGCACTACGATCCGCCACCCACTGCAATTATTCACACTGTACCTGTACAGTCCCCGGCTATGGTGAGCCACCTATTCTGTGCCTCTAGTGTCTTGCCTTGTGCCACGTGTCTGATCAAAATTTAGTTTCCTCTTGTTCATTCATTTTTTTCTGTTTGTTTATTATCTATTAGAACGGAAACGGTAGAGGTACCCTGTATTTTTTTTCTTTTGCAACGATTTCAGTGGTACTCTCCTTATTTCTACCAAGGATCTGAAACGCTGAATGTATAAAGCAATCTGTGCGGGTGCCCCGAACATTAAAGATTCTGAGCCGAGCTCGAAGCATCGGTAATCCTCTCGCACCCCTAACGGATTCTCTGTTCCTCGTGTGCGTAGCGTTTCAGAACGTTGGTCCCTGGTGGAACGATCTTAACTCGTACCGCCTTTGCATCTGTTACGATGTGTATTATTTATTCAGTATTCGATTTGAGTGATCAGACACATTTTGATATACATATATCTATGTGTTTTTCTTTTCTGAACATTAGACCGTAGCAACGGAGACATTTTATTTTGCATAACTGGCGATAATTGTATGTGGCATGTTGAAGACAACTGGTAGCACATTTTTGTTTCTTTATCCCGTATCCCTTGTTCCTCCAAAGATATTTTTCAGCAATACGTTTTCCTCCCTTGTCTACTACCATACAAGTGTACCGCTTCTTATAAATTGTGTTTTACGAGTTGGTTGGTAGATAGTTGGTGTAGTTCGTTGTATCCCATTTACGACAATATTTTACACAGTTTTCACTAACTCTTTTCGCTTCTCACATTTCCAGACTTATACGTTAGCAGTTCTATATGTTGCGTTTGCTGTATTTATATTATTATCAATATCAATTGACGATGAACAACTCGGTGTAACTTATAACTGCTAACGGTATACTCTAAGGTATAATTTATTATGATTTCAGTTGCGAACACGGTGTACGAAGTAATTTACTTTCATATGTCCGTAACAATGTAAAACGTATCTCACTATATTCAACGAAGCAATGCATGAAAACAACTATGAATTAATCTAAGATGAATGTTTTATGGGTGTTCCGTGTGGTAAAGAAAAAATCGTTTCTTTCTATGAATTGTTGATTACATAATATTCTAGATGGTGGCTGGTTATTATAACTGTGTTGCACATACAGATATATTACGAATTTTGCTGATTATATTGATTTAGTAAAATGCCATTATTTCATTTGGATGTTAAATTATGGCTGACTGTCGATTTGCCTTACTGTATATTTCATACTGCTTCAAACGAGAAAGAAAAAACGGATCATTATATACTTCGGTTTTCGAAGTGAGAGTGCATACGATCGATGCGAAATAATTCATACCGTGAGCTACGGTAACAAGCGCCACGAAGATATAATGATCTTCCATTACAGCTAATACCATGGGTCTAATGAAATTGTTTTTAACAGGAACAAGAGAGACTTTCCAATAGAGATCGTTCCAGCAGAGAGGCTGAACAGGAACGTCAATGGAAACAGCTGCAAGCGCTACGTCAACAGCAAGCCCAACTGCAGCAACAAGTTATTCACGAACAACGCGTACACGGTTTGTACTGTACCTACGAATATCAATTATAATATCGGCACGATATCAACCTTTGGACATTTCTCCAACAGCTATTGCTAGAGTGCACAGACAAGTAAGCGAGGACAATACAGCTCAAGTAAACCCGGACAATACCGCAGGATTAACAACGCAATTACAAGTGTCCACGTCACAGGTAGAGTACCGATGACAGTTATTATGAACGACATACATATGCGTGCAAATATGTTGCTGAAAATGCATTGTCGAACAACAGGATGGCAATCACATGGGACCACTAGCGTGTCCGTCCCCAGGATCACGCGGCACGTTCGCGACCCCTCCCGTGAAAGTTAACCGAGGACTGGCACCCCAAAGCCCGCATCAGGGCATACCGCGTTTACCGAATCAAGCCTGTGCAACAATGACACGCCCAGTCGGGACCGTGGTTCGACCGGGAATGCCGAGCAATTTCACTCAGCCGCCTTCCCCGTTCTCCCCTCAGGCGCCACAGTCCCCCCATGATTTTCCGCAGCCTCCAGCCTCGTCGCAGCCTCAGGATCATTTCCAACGGTTCGACAATAACGAGGCTTACTCCCAGGGCTCCCAAACGCCCAGGTCGCAAATGCCTGGCACGCCGTCGTACTCCACGTCTCCCAGAAGCGACGTATTCCCCCAACCTCCAGGTACACCGCGGCCTATGTTTAATGCCCCTAGTACTCGTCCCACTACTCACGTATATGCACCGTCTCGTACACCTGACCCGTACAGTAGCCAGCCTCCCACACCCTCTCCTGCTCCAAATTATCCTTCCCCGAGACCGGAATCACGGCAAGATTCGCAACCGCCGCCCGAAGTGTTCAGTCAGCAGCCGGAGGTGAATAGACAGCTGCGCGATCTTCTGCAGAGGCAGCAGTTTAGCAAAAAGATGGAACCCGTTAGCACCACGTGGAATAATCAAGGTACGACGCTCTGTTAACGGCAGGCTGTGCCTCCTCTGTCTTTGTTAAAATAGAAATTGAACGTTTTCGTCGGCTTCCAGATGGTCAGAGTAATCCGGAAAGCAATCAACAGTTCGACGCCGGTCACGTGCAACTTCCGCAGCATGCACAGGCTGCGAACAGTACCGGCGAAGGTACCTTTAGACATCCCCTTCCACCCGGTATCATCAGACCCAGGATGCCCATGCAACCCAACGTTTTGATAAGAAATCAAATCGGTGAGTCTCTGGTAAATCATTTTTTTATTAGGAATCGGTTTCGCGAAACCCAAGGAAGTTTCAAGCGTGTCGAAACCTTAAAAAGTTTCGCTTCGAGTGCCGACAGTTTGAAAATAAAGTTCGAACCCACCCCTACTTTTTATGGCTACGGCATTTTTCCTTAGAAAGGGTGCTCATAAAGTTTTTGCTTAACGCGCACTCAGGAATAAATCCGAGACATCCCGTAGCGGGAAACTTGGATGCCAGGATACAAAATATGGATCCACGGGCCAGGATGCTTTCGCAAAGACCGCAGGTCGCCGGGGCTATACTGCAACAGCATTTTCAAGCAAATCAAGCGCTGCAAACTCGAATGCCAGCCGTGAGAAACGCTATTACGGAACCGTACGACGTTTTGCAGCAACAAAGGTTTCCAGGTACGCGTACCTTCGCGAATCGTGCGTTACCATTGACAAAGAATCATTGAACATTTCATTGATGAACATTAATATTTGTAGACTCCAATCAAGGACAAAATATGGTGCAGCGCATAGTGCGGGCACCTCAAGACAACTTAAATCAGGGAATTCGAATGCTAGGCCAGCAAGGAGTCGCGATAAGGACGCCTCTGATAACAACGTCGGTGGGCGAGACGACCGTTGGCCCTTCCGAACCGTCTGAAATCCCTGACAATGTCACCGCGGAGCTCGAGAAGCTAGAGCAGGAGGGCGCGCCAATGGTCGAGGTCGAGGGCGTGAGTGCAATATTAGAAGACCTAGGTGACGACGACGACACGCTGCTTGGTGAGTAAAAGTACTCAGGAGACCATCGTTGTTCCTTAACAACGGTGCCCATCTAGATACATTTTGTGAATATCTTTTTGCTTTCTAATTTTAATTGCAATCATGAGTTTTGTCTCTATTCCGTTACAGCCGAAGTGGGAGCAGGCTTTAACATTTTGGAATACGCGGATGCCGAATTGGACAACATAGCGTTCGACGAGGAAACGAATTTCTTCGATTTGGACTTGGAGCAAGTCGAGACAGAGCCGAAGGAGGAGAAACAGAAGAAAGAGGTTAAGGACGAGGAGCGAAAGCCGACAGAGCTGGCCGCGGTGCACGCGGAGATGAACGACGCGTGTACGGCGACCACTGTGCAAACGCCGACAGAGACGTCCAACGCTCCGACGCAGACGCAAACGGTCGCGCCCGTCGGCGCGACATCGCAAACGCCCCAGCAGCCATCCACGATTATACCTCCGTCGCATGCTCAAGTTGTCGTCGTGCAGCAACAAATGCATCAGCACGTGCAGCAAGCCGCGGCGATGGGCAGACCTATGGCACCGGGAACCCGTTTGCTCTCGCCTGACGGAGCAGTTGGAGTTGTCACCTCGACCAACACCGTTACCGTCAGCTATCTGTCCACGTTCCCTGGGCATCCGCAGAGAATGCAGCAGACGCATATCCAAGGTGCGCAATGGTTTCAACAAGTTTTCACCGTTTCGCAGTTTGATCCGTCTAGAGAATTCGCGGTGTCCGAGACTCCGATCTCGGTTACCAGAAACATTGAATAGAATTTTAAACAATTGTACGACTCGTCTTTTTACCGAATCTTACTATTCTAGTATCGCAACAGCAACGGCTTGGCATGAGAGTACCCGGTGTCCCCAACGTGGCTGGCAGAGTGGTCGCAGTGAATCATATGATCGGTCCGCGTATGCCTCTGGCGCCTCCACCGCCGCCACCCTATCCCGGACCCCCGCCCCCATACCCCGGGCAAATACAGGTTTGTACACGTTACACGTGCTCCCGATGTTTGGAAACTTTTGCATCGCTTCAAACTTGAGTATTTTTTACGCAGTTATATCTAACACTTTCCTGTAACCAAGACAGCGCTAAATATCTCTAAAATCGATTATTAACGACGAGTGCATAACACGAGTTACAGAAACTGTTCGTTAATCTTTTCAACGAACATTAAACACGTGAATTTCTTACATACGAATTCCAATCTGATAAAACGTATGCGATGCAACCCGACGTACAACCGCGTGGAACGTTGTATCTCTGCTTCTCTCTCGTTTATGAGCGACCTTTCATTTGGAACAAATCCGTTTCCGAACAGTTTTTCGGAACGAGTTTCCTCTGTAGTCTTGATCTACGAATCTGTTGTAGTACATTGAATTTTATTGTAAACGCGCGAGGCAAAGTCTATCGGGGTTCGTTAACCGTGACGACGCGCGTGAACGCAGGTGTTTTCGAATTCGCTGATGGGCGTAGGATGTAGGCAAGCGATTTATTTAATAAGAAAGTATTTGGCTGGTAAAACGGTGTTTTCGCCTGGGTGTTTGCAATGCATTTGGTGTTGGTGCATGTCTAGATGGGACTGTGCCCAGGTGGGCGGGGTATGACGCGGCCCCCAGTCCATGTAGGGCACCCAGTGCCGGTGGCGGGTCCACCGATGGCCCCTGCGGTACACACTGGTACGCCCGCAATGACACCTCACCCTCACCGAAGACCCTTGCTTCTGCAGGTGAGCAAGACTTGGGGATTTTTCAGCATACAGCACAAAAGTATCACCTGCAGCGACACTAGAAAGAAAAAAGAATCGAGCGAACGCATCGATCAGATTACCATATCACAGCATCTTTGCACCATTCTTCCGTTTCCCCTCTGTTCACGTAAAAGCCGACGATGGATATAGTACCTGTCCCTCGAGGAGCGAACGTTATCTCCGATTCTATTTCATTGGAAATTGCTTCTAACTGTATTACATACTGTTAGTGCGCATTGCGTAAAATGGTTTAACGTCTATTGGGCGAGGATTAATTCGTTCCGGGGAGATTACTTTTCGCCGAGTATCACGAAAGTGTTTTTCGTCCGCGCACCGCACCGATAATGGTAATATTAATCTGTGCCATCCTGCGAGCACGGTAATATCCGAACGCAATGAAATGATGAGCCGTAAATTGTAATAAGATTAGTCGGCGATCGCCAGTTGCAATGAATTTTATTTAGTAGCGATGATCACATGTCCCGACACTGTTGATAAGATATCCTGCATCCTGACATATGCATGCGTGTTCTAAATGGGAAACATATTAGGCTTGACCCAACTATACGCGTTATTAATCCGTTCGTAGCTCTGTCCCTCATTCACACTTCTGTATCTTTATTTCGTCCAAACGATGTTCGTGTTGGTGATTACCGTAGGAGTAACATACTTGCATGCTCCTATTTGTTTCATTTCAGAATGCAGTTATTCACCATATAGCATTACAGCACAGCAGTGTAGCATTTACGCAATCACCTATCACCGTTTTACTTAATTGAAACACAAATGTATATTTCGATAACGTCCCGCCGAATGGTCGATGGTTCGATAAGCTGTCAGTAGTCGTGTTCGCAGGAACAACCATTATTGTTGGAGGAATTGTTGGAGCAAGAGAAACGCGAACAAGAGAAGCAGCAGCAACAGCAACAACAGCAGCAGCAGCAGCAGAACGACACTACCGCGCCTGGAGGACCCCTCCTAAGCGACAGTGAGTTTGAACAATTTAAAGCAGATATTTTGGGCCCTGCACCCCATGCTTCTCCTCCACAAGGAATTACATCAGTACCTGGAGGAGTTCCTGTAATTAGGCCACCTTGTACATCAAGCCCACCATCCGCTCCAGGTACCAATTGGCAGCAGACGGTAGCGGATGCGACGAAACTAGCAGCCCAAGTGCCCAGGCAACCGATCGCTACCCAAACGCCGCCAGAACGTTAGTAGCCGTGGCG
The DNA here is from genome assembly GCA_023838395.1 of Holcopasites calliopsidis. Taxonomy (NCBI): domain Eukaryota; kingdom Metazoa; phylum Arthropoda; class Insecta; order Hymenoptera; family Apidae; genus Holcopasites; species Holcopasites calliopsidis. The sequence continues at coordinate 490,183 of JALHAQ010000001.1, forward strand.
AATTTCCACTGATCGACCAACGTAGTGTACGTAATCACGAGGATACTGTTAATTTACAAATGTTCTGTTACAGCGAGAGTTGCCACGTTCAACGTCTCCCAGATCCCCGCGCCACCCACGCCGCCGGAGACGATCGTCAGCGAACAGGACCGTCAAGTACAGCTGCAGTACGAGCAGTGGTTAAACCACCAGCACCAAGTGTTGGCCCAGCAACTGAAGTATTACGAAACTGAGGTACAAAAGCTGCGTAAAATACGAAAAGTAAGGATAGAATGTTTTTATGTTGCGGTGTTTTCGTTTTTGCACCATCCATAAACGATACGCGGCTCGCTACAGTTTCGCTATTCCCGTTTTGCAGTCACTGAACAGCAAGCAGAGGCAGCTGCGCAAGACCGGGAACGAACTGACGGAGAACGACGCGACCGAGCTGCAGCGGATCGCCAGCGAGCAGGCGATACTTCAGAAGCACCTGGACGCGAGCCGTAAGCAGACTCGCCAGCACGGGATGCTCGTACAGGAGTATCAGAGCAAACAACAGCAGAGACAGCCGCAACAGCAGGGCAGCGAGCCGTGTTCGCCGTTGATGTCGCCGTCCCAGCAGTCGCCGATGCACAGCCCCGCCCCTCTCGTCTCCCAAAGCCCGGGCCCCGGAAGCGTGCCGGCGAACATGATGCAACACTCGCCGGCGACACCGATCGTACAGCACAGCCCTGGTAACCCGCAGTCCGGCAATCCGGGAACGATGTCGCCTCACAACATGCAGCAGTCCCCGCGAATCGGCACACCGCACTCGCAGAACGAGGAGAGCCCGTTCAGCCCCGGCGCGATGCCTTCGCCGGGAATGTGCGGACCTGCGGCGACCCGTATGACATCGCCGCAGCACCGCACGATCATCACGGGAAGGCTCGCGACCAGTCCAGGCGCGTTCACCCCGGAGACGAGGAGCGCTCAGCAAATGATCGGCGATCAAGGTGTGAGAGTTCACGGTCTCGCGCAGCGTTTCGCCCGTCCACCGGCCGTGGGGGATCCCGTGCAAAGGCCCAGGATGCAGCTACAAGGCGGAATGGTGTACGGGCAACGGTCCCCCCTCGGTAGCCCGCAACCCACGCAGCAGACTCTGATGAATCAGCAGCACCAGCAGATGCTCCAGAGACAGCAGATCATCCAGCAACAGCACGAGTCTACCGGGATATTGCAAGACGGGCAAAACGCCATGGCCCAACGGACGCTGCAGATGGCGCAACAGAGACAGCAGATGGTTCAACAGCAGCAGCACCAGCTCGCGCAACAGCAGAGACAACAGTTTCTACAGTTGCAGCATCAGCAACAACAACAGCAGCAGCAGCACGCGATGCAGAAACCGCCGAGTTCCCCGATGGTGTCGCAGCCCGCCAATTCGCCGAGCCCTCAATTGCATCAACAAATTCAACAGAATTATGGCCAGCCTCCGAGCTCGCCCATGCCTCGAAGCCCCATGGTCCAGCAAACCATGGGTTCCCCCATGCTTCAGCAACAGCTGAGCCAAACCTCGCAGCCCCCAAGTCCTATGAACACCAGAATGCATCCGCACCCGCCGAATTCGCCGATGATCTCGCAGTACCAGCCGCCTAGTCCGATGTCGCGCAATCATCCCTCGACGTCGCCTATGCTGCAACATCAGCTGAGCAACGCGCATCATCCGGCAACGTCTCAACCGCCTAGCTCGCCGATGCCGAGAAGTCCGATGGTCGGCGGCTCGCCCATGCAGATGCAGAGGAGACAGTCGACCGGGAATAGCCCGGCCATGCCGGATCGACCGCAGAGCGTGGAGAACCCGGGAACGCCGAGGACTCCTCATACACCGCACGGTTCTTACGCGGCCCAGCCCTCGGGCAACATGACGAACGATCCACAGTTGCAGCAGCAACCGCTTCAACAGCACCATCAACAGTCTATCCAACAGGAGCAGACGTCCGCGACGGAGCACGCGAGTAGAGGCGGCGGGAATCCGCACAATCCGCTCAATCCGCTCCCGTTTCCCAGCGGTTTCGGCCGATTCGGCTACATCAAACTCGGTCTACGGGGTGGCTCGCCTATGTGGTCCACGAAAGCGGAGACGAGCAAAGGGAAAACGTCCGAGTCCCATCTGCTGAGCATGGATGACAAACCTAACACGTCCGTGGTCGTTCATCGAAAGACCGGCATCCCTCAATCGAAGATCAATTCGTTAGTCTGCGCGGATTACAACGATTTCGACGACGACTCTCATACACCGCCGCAAACACCGCCGACCGGTATAGATCCTAAGCAGACGGTCTCGTTGTCGGACAACGGGCCCCTCGCCTTGGGCAGCCCTAGCGGTAAAATGGAACCGATGCCGGACACCACGGACTACGACGACGACAAGACGATCGTGAACACAGAGGTGACGTTGAGCTCCACCGCTCAACGGGACAGCGACGACATCACCGTCATCGATCAGTTCGGTGACTCGGAACTCGTGGACGTGATATCGGGATCCTTGGAGGGCGATATGCAAGAGGAGTACGTACTCTTCGAGCCGGGCATGGTCGTAGACTTGTCGGCGGACAGCAACGATTCCCTCTGCCACGCGTTGGTGAACGAGGGCAGCCAGGGCCACGATCTGGTGCAAATATTGGAAATAGAGAACCCGGAATCGCAGACCGACGAGGCGATGCTGAGCGACGAGGATTTGGTCCCGTCCCACACCAGGAACAAGAAGGGGCTTCGAGTGGACATAGTGAGAACGTTGCAGTCTGGCAAACGTTTGGTAGCAGTGACGGACACGCCCGAGTCGCCCGATCAGGAGGAGCTGCGCGTGGACCCGTCGCCCGGATCGTACATGGACCACTCGCCGGAACAGGATCTCATGGTGTCGTTCGTCAGCGAGTCCGAAGTTGTAATTATCGACCCCAGTACGAAATCGCCCGAGGATAATCTGTCCAAGGAATCCTGCCCGGAGGAGGTCGAGAAGACGGACGCTCCGATCAGCGTCGCCGAGGTGTCGAAAGAGAATGCTGTCGCGGAGGGGGCCGTCGAAGTCCAGTCCAAACCGCAGAAAGAAACGAAGCCAAACAGGAGCCCCACGGCGTTCGTGTTCACCGACAAAGTAATTTACAATCAGATTCCACCGTCGAGTATACATCACGCGAATATCGGAGTAACGTCTGTGTGTAGACCAACGTTCTCCGTGCCAGCGTCGACGGCGACGACGACCACGAATATCTGCGCCGATCGTGCAACACCGCCTACCACGGGGACGTCGATAACGACAAGCACAGTCGCCAAATCAACACCGATGCTTGCGACTCTGAACCTAACGAAGGAGACGCTTCCGTTGCCTTTCAACAATCAAAAGCAATTGCCTTCCACCATGGCCAGCATCGTGGCGGACGCTAAGATCGCGGCTAAGCTAAGCCAAACAGCTCTGGAGAACATCGTGGTTAGCACGCAGCAAGCTCTGACGAAAGCGGAGCCGTTCGGCAGAGTTAGTTCACCGAGCACAGAGATCCCCAAGCCTTCGGTAACGAGTGTGGACAAGATCGTTTCGTCGATGCCCGCCGTACAAAAGGAGCCGATTAGTCTTGCTCAAAGTACCATCGCGACCGCGGTATCTACCAAGCCCACAAAATTATTGTTGAGCGTGCAACCGACTTCCGTCACGCTGTCCACGCCGAAGATGTCGATACCCGATCTGCCCAAGAGGGAGAAGGAGAGCGACTCGGTCGCAGCGACGAAGGAAGATCAGTTGGCGAGTTTGGAGAGGAGCGTTAAAGGCAACAGCGAGAAGGACGAGCCGGATCGTTCGGAGGAGTCCGGTCGCGATACTCTGAGCGGGAACGCGGCTACCAATACCGTAGCGAGTCAAGGATCGGCTCCGACGTCCGAGGACAAGAAGAACGATCCCCTGAACACGACGGATGAGTTGGAGAGCATGCTCGAGGCCATTCACAATCCAGCGGAGAACGCGGTGAGCAGGGAGGCTTCTCGTGCCGAAAGCAAGACGGATTCTGCCTCGTCGTTGAAGAGGATATCGCCGGTCACCGACGACTTGTCCTTGGTGAACATTTTGGAGAACGACTCGGAGCCGGCCGAGAATGAGAATAAAGAGGAGAGCGTGGCGGCCAGCGAGGCGCAGAGGGTGAATAGCAAGCCGAAGGAGAGCGATACGAGCGTCGCGGTCAATGCCGCCGTTCCCCAGAAGGAGAAGAAGCACGACGATCTATGTACGGAGATCGAAACCGGTAAGACTTACGCGCAGCATTGCCTCAACGAGGAGAAGAGCATAATGGAAGAATCGTCCGACGATATATTGGACATGCTGCACAACATTATATCGTCCAAGCCGGAAATGGCGAACAGCGAGATGCTTCAGGAGGACAGGTCCAGGAAATCGAGCATGCTGTACGACCTACCAACGCCGTTGGACACGCTGCCGCTGAACATCCTTCAAGACTCTCTGATGGACTTGGAGCAGGAGCACTCGGACAACGAGCACCTTTCGGCGAACGAGAGCAAGGCGCCGAAGGTGCAGAAAGCGAGTCCGCCGCCGACGGAATCGGCGCCCAAGAAGAGCGCCCCGCCGCCGCCGAATCAGAGCGGCCCTCTGATCGTGAGCACCGTGGCGCAGTTGCAGAAGTGCACAACGACGGTGCCCCATCTCTCGCCGTTGTCGAAGCCCACGGAGTTGACGTCGAACGTTGCCAACGTGTCACATCAATTAAGAACGCTGCTCTCCTCCCTGCAGACCAATCACTCGCAGAACTGTACGGCGATGAATCAAACAGCGGCGACCACGGTGTCCGCGGCGATCTCCGGCCCGAAGACGGGCAGCGCGTTGTCCACGACCGCGTCCAGCCCGAGCACCGTGAACAATCTGCACAGCAACGCGAACGTTCGACTGCACGCCTGCATGACCACCGTACATTCCGCGATCGCGGTCAAGCAGCCCGACCCGGAGACCACCACCGCCCCCCACACAAAGGAAAGCGCGAATTCTATCGTAAGCGTTGTTTCCACCCTGGCCAAGGGCGGCACCGCGGAACAGTTTCTGCGGGTCACGTCGAGCGGAGCGCAGCCGCAGGCCAACAACGGTCTCGCCCCGCAAACGTCGTCGGCGATCGCTCCCAGGCCGCCGACGAATTCGGGCGTCTCGATCACGTCGAACGCGATGCTGAACGCGATGCTGGCCGGCACGAACTCCGCGAAATCCTCCATCGCTGGTCACAGAACGAACACCGCGCCCACGCAGGCCAGCAACTTGCTTAGCTCGGTGATGGCGACCTCCACGGTGCAACGGACGCAAAGCCTCCAGGCGATACTGCAGGTGAGCTCGGTCTGCTCCGCGTCGCCGTCCCGCGTGCTGGTGAACGCCACGTCGACGACGGTCACGACGTCCATGCAGTGCGCGAGGACCGTCGTGCCGCCGATAGTCGCCGCGAGCACCAACACCGTCAACGCCACCACCAGCATCCTGCAGTCCACTTTGACACAGACGCCTACGTTGCTCCACTCTCAGCTCACTGCCGGCCAAGGTCAGTACAAGCCGGTCAGCGGCCATTTACCGGTGGACGTGAAGTGCGCCGAGCTCGAGCGGCTTGCCCAGAGCACGCCGTTGAAGAAGGAGCCGGAGGAGTCCAACTGTAAACCGCAATCGTCGACTCTGGAGAAACCGTCGGCGGCCAGGTCCGACATGGAAACGAGCAAAACCGCTAGCGTTTCCCATAGAATGGAGGAGTCGCAGAATGTGTTGCTGAAGCAATTGCTGCAGAACACAGCGTGCGCGACCACCGCTCTCTGCTCCGGATCTTCTCAGGGTCCCAGTTTGCCCCTGGTGCCGTCTCTCGAGGCGCAGCTGGCGAGACCGGTGCCGCCGACACCGTTCTCCGTGCTGCCGCCGTTGCTGAACGAGATACCAACGCCCAAGACGACCGGCAACAAGCAAGTTCTAAACAGAGAGACGTCGTTCTTGTCGCAGTCGGCGACGCCCGCGAAGGTGCATAGTCCGCCGAACAAAGACGAGCCGGCGAAACCGTCCCCGCCGTTGGCGACCGCGGCGCCGGTCTTGTCCCAGCAACGGGCCGTCGATACGCTCGCGAAGCAACAGCCGGCGACGACCCTGGCTACCAAGACGGTCCCCGTTTCGACGCAAGCGAGTCAGCAGCAAACGGCCACGACCGTGGCCAAGCAAGCGCCGCTCGCGGTAAAGAGCACGGAGGCTCTGGCCACCGTGAAGCAGGAACCACCCGGTGCAGCTCAAGCGACGTCGAAACCTACCAGCGACGTCGTCGTTAATAGCACGGTTTCCGTTCAGCAGCAATGCGTAACATCTATGACCGCGTCGCGTGTGGTACCGCAAACGAAACCCGCGGTCGCGACCGCGGTGGCTAGTAAAAGTATCCAGCCGACGACCCAAGTGTCGAGTACCGTTCAAGCGACGCAGCAATCGTTGACGACCGTTACGACCACCCAACAACCACCGCCGCCGCCGCCGCCACCGCCACCGCCACCGCCACCTCCGCAGCCACAGGCGCAACAACCGCCGCCGACTCAACCCCAGATACCGGCTACCCCGAAACCCGTTCTCTCGACCCAACAGCAATCCCCGCCCGTAAATGCGATACCGCCATCAGTGCCTCACACGGTGTCTCACGCGGTGGGCCACCAAGCCCAGGCGTCACAGGGTGCGAATGCACAACACATAGTGCCTTTAGTGGAAGTCAAAAAGGAAGTTCTCGACGAAGTTCTATCTAGTGGTACGCCTACCCAATTAACCGATACCAAAGACTTTCTTACTGCCAAAGAGGAGCTTATCGACGGTCCGATTGACGATAAAACTGGTACGCTGGACGCAAACATTTTTCCATTTCTGATTCGCTGTATATGCAATTTCGGCAACCGTCTACTATCGAATAGGCGATGGTTAATGTCGGATTTTGTAAAGACACACTTTTTTCCCGTTGCAGATCTCAAGAAGTTGAAGAGGCGACAATACCAGCAGAAGCGGAAGCAAAGCCAGGGGAAGGATGCGGCGACAGCGCCTCAGAAGAAGCGCGCTAAGAAAGTGTCCCGCTTGGACGAGGATTACGACACGTTCATCGACAATTTAATGGCGCAATTACGGCAACTTCAGCCGATGGCAGTATTAGAGCCGCTTCTGGGCAGAAATTACGGCGTGTGCCCTATCTTTGGCTCGGGCGACCTGACGAAAATCGGCAGCCAGAAGGACTACAGCAGCAGGACGGGAGATTTAGTCGGCTCGTACGGATCGGCCACGTTGCCAGGCATATCCGATCACTATAACACTCAGCCGTTCGGCGAGCTCGAACCACTGCCGCCTCAACAGGCTGCTTCCACCCAGAGGGGATTTTACGATCAGGAGTTTCCGCCCCTTAAACTGGACGATTGTAAGCGTTCTCAACTACGGTTGCCATTGTTCATTCCCATTTCATTCCCGTTCGGGATAACGAGACGATTCCTTAATTTTTTAGCCGACGAAAAGAAGGAGAACTCCTTGTCGATGGCACGGGACGTCGACTCCCCCGACACGATAGTCAGCTCATCCTCCCCCGAATGCGTGATTCCGGAATTCATCCATCGGTTCCCGGGCCTGAGATTGATCGAGGAGGAATCGGACGAGGAGTCGGACTGGCTGAAACGAGTGTCACCCGTGATACCTTTAATCTCGCCGATACCGATCAGATTGAAACCGGCGTACATCGGTAAAGACATCGCCAAACAGGACAAGGAGAATCTAGGAGTACCACGGTACGTTGAATATATACATTTACACGCATGCCCAAACATTTCACTTCTCAAACGGCTTCGAACTATTTCACGCAATCTTCGATAGCCTGATCGTCACGATATTTTGTATAGGCTCGGCAAGTCGCCACCGATACCTTTGAGGGATGGTAACGTAACCGTTACGCTGACGTTGCACAGCCAGGCTGCGGACGACATAATGGGAGTACTTAAAGACTTGGCTAATATCTTGAACATAGCTCCTCCCACTGGTTACCAGATAGTAGAACGAACTACTACTCCACCTAGTCAAAAGTTAGGTCTTTATAGGATCAAAGGGAAGGATGGTAAAGAGGGAGGTGAGTATATGAATTCGTTTAATAGGGATATGGATACAGAGACGTATTACCAGTTCTTCTTCACCAATGACGATCCCGTCTTTCCCGTTTCAGCTCCGATTGATATACAAAGTATTTTGAACGGCGCCGCCAAATTCTGTCGCCACTGCGACGTTGTGATATTGAATAGTTTGATAAGGAAGAAAGTGTCCGATTTACCATTTTTAAGTAAGGAAGAAGCCGAGCCCGGCGACGAGCTATGCTTCTGTTCGGCAGCCTGTTACATGCAGTTCGCTCTTATGCACAGGACACCCTCGAATACGCAGGACAAGGTAGCCTAATTTGCTTTCCTCCTACAATCATTTCCATTTCCTTTTATTACATTCTAATAACACTGAAACGGACATTATTTAGTGATTGCGTCGGCTAATTGCGATTCTTTCATTCAGGCTGCAGCGATAGTGGATCACTTGTGTCACAAAGTGGACGCCAAGGTATTGGACGACGATTTCAAGAAGGGGAAAAGGTACTTGGTGAAACAGCCGGTCGATCGTGTCGAAAGCATGGAAGTGGATCACGTAGAGAAAGAGCCCGAGATCAAGATCAAAACGGAGAAGGAGGATCAGGAGATGTCCGAGGCGAGGGACGAATTAATGGAGGAGAAACGGCCGAAGAAGCATCCGGTCATGGAAGAGGCCTCGAGCGAATCGACCGAGCCGCAACCACCGGCGAAAGTATGGAAGGGCTTGCGATACAAGACCTGGTCGATCGGATCGATGCAGCCGCAAACGAAGTACAAGAAGCCAACCGACAAAGAAGTCACGGATGTACGAGTCGAAATAATTGCCAACTGAGACGTGCTGTTTAATGTAAGATAGCTTAATTGTATATTGCGCTTGTTCACAGATGCTCTTCCGCATGGGGGTGACCGTAGTGCCCGCCAAAGCGGAGGACAGTCGACGATGCATGTTTTGCCACGGCCAAGGTGACGGCACAGCCGACGGTCCCGCCAGACTACTTAACTTTGACGTCGACAAATGGGTGCATCTGAACTGCGCCCTTTGGTCGGAAGATGTTTACGAAACTGTGAATGGTGCCTTGATGAATCTTGATACAGCTCTGCAGCATAGTCTTGTGCTGAATTGTATCGTTTGCGAGAAACCGGGAGCTACTGTGAAATGCTTTAAAATGCGCTGCACCAACGTGTATCACCTTGGCTGCGCCGTGAAAGATGGCTGTGTTTTTTATAAGAATAAGGTGAGCTTATAACGTTTCAACCTGGCAATCTTCGTATCATTTCCTCCTTTCAGCTAGTCAATCGAGCAATTCTCCTTTTGTCTTTTTCTAGAGTACCTATTGCTCTCAGCACGTGCAGAAGAACGAGAAGGATAACGAACTGACCACGCTCTCCGTGTATAGAAGGGTATACGTGAACCGTGACGAGAACAGACAAGTCGCAGCTGTGATGCATCATTCGGAGCACAATCACCTGCTGAGAGTCGGGAGTCTGATATTCCTAAGCGTCGGCCAGCTGCTTCCGCATCAATTGGCCAACTTTCACACGCCGAATTACATATACCCCGTCGGGTACAAGATCGTCAGGTTTTACTGGAGCATGAGACGGCCGAACAAACGCTGCCGATACGTGTGCTCCATCCACGACGTTTCCGGTCGGCCGGAGTTTCGCGTCCTAGTGCAAGAGCCGTTGCAGGAGGACGTGGAGCTACGGGACGCCACACCTCGCGCCGTTTGGAGCCGAATCCTCGAGCCCCTCGCCGAGTTACGAAGATCGACGCACAGCGTGCAGCTGTTCCCGCGTTACGTTTCCGGCGAAGATCTGTTCGGGCTGACCGAGCCGGCGGTCGTCCGCGTACTCGAAAGTCTTCCAGGCATCGAAACATTGACCGATTACAGATTCAAATACGGCCGTAACCCGTTGCTGGAACTGCCGTTGGCCATCAATCCCACCGGCAGCGCGAGAACGGAGGCCCGGCTACGGAATCAGCTTCCTTGGAAGAGGCCGCACACGCAGCGCACCGGCTCCTCCGCCCGGGCGGCCTTCGTCCCGACCGCAACCGTTGCCGGCGAGGTGGCCTGCCCCTATTCGAAACAGTTCGTGCATTCCAAGAGCTCCCAGTACAAGAAGATGAAGCAGGAGTGGCGCAACAACGTGTACCTGGCGCGCTCCAAGATCCAGGGGCTGGGCTTGTACGCTGCGCGCGATTTAGAGAAGCACACGATGGTGATCGAGTACATCGGGGAGATCATTCGTACCGAGTTGGCCGAGACCAGGGAAAAGCAGTACGAAGCGAGGGTACGTTTTTAGTCCGGTTCGTTTCGTACTAGGTAAAGTCTTGGGCCAGTTATTAGTGAATTGTATTGGGTACCGGACACGAGTAATCTAGAATGAAAAGATTCAGACGAGTCATCACTCTTCTTTACGAAGTCTTTCCAACGTTCTTGCGAATTATTCCATAATGATGAGCGAATGTACCGATCTTTAGAATCTGCTTGGAATTTTCTTCATAAATGGGGATTCTAAAGGCTTATCTTTTTTTTTTTACAGAATCGTGGTATTTACATGTTCCGTTTGGACGAGGAAAGGGTGGTCGATGCAACGTTGTGCGGAGGCCTGGCAAGGTACATCAACCACTCTTGCAACCCCAATTGTGTCGCTGAAATCGTTGAGGTCGAACGTGATCTTAGAATCATAATCTTTGCAAAGCGAAGAATCTCACGTGGCGAGGAGGTATGTTATCTTCTGTCTTTACGCGTACCGAACACCCAGTCAATTAAAACAACTTCATTTCAATCGGGATGATAGATTCGTAGTAATGATCTTGCGAATATAAGAACATCTTTTACACTGACAAGGTGGCGTGACCCATTGACAATAAACGTTTCTCCACGCACGGTGAATGAACATTAATTAATTTTGCGCGTTGCGCCTTTGCAGCTGGCGTACGATTACAAATTCGACATTGAAGATGACCAGCACAAGATAGCATGCGCATGTGGCGCGCCTAACTGCCGCAAGTGGATGAACTAAAGAGCTCGATCCACCGTTGTTATTGTTACTACGTTATTGGGTAGGTTTTACATGAAGAAAAGAACTATAAATAAATGAATATATGTATATGTATATTCATATATATATATTATAGATACATTATTTAATTTGTAAAGTGCCATTGCAGTTTGACTAATTGATTCATAGTGAAGTTGGTGCTATGCCATCACAACATTCCTCCAAAGTTGTACAATATTAGTTTTACAAAGTATAGAATCATTGATGATCGCTTGTATATTACGGACACTCTTTAAGGACACGACACGGAGTAATTGCAAAGGATGAAACAATTTTTATGGGTCGTGTGTATATGTATACAGGAAGTTTGTATCTTTGTATGTTGAGTAGAGTCAACGGTTACGCTCCGTTGACCGACATTGTAATATAAATCGTTTATTAATTATTATTGCATATATATATCGCACTGTATCTGTACATAAAGTAGAGGTCCATGTTATTTTCAAACACCAGATGAATTATGTAAAGTAACAGTATCTAATTTAGAATTATATACGATTATAACTATTTCATTATATGATAATAAATCCGTACAAAATCTACTTATCCGTTGCGTTTTTATAAATACGTGGTTCTTGTGTGACTCGACGATAACTGTTTCTCGTTGGCTCAGAAAATCGAGTTGAGTTTTGTAAAAACCCCTTTTGGCAACATTGTTGCGAACTGCGTGCCCGAAGTTTTCGCTTTGCAACTTTCTTGGGTCAGAAACGTGTTTTTACAAAATTTATCTCGATCATTTGTAATGGGTACTGCAATAGTATCCTCGTCGGTGATTTTGGGGACGTCGTTGATTAGTAACGAGACTGGCCGTAAGATGGCGCCACGTACGCGATTTCGGCACTCCGCGAACGACCTCCCCAAAACGTTGATTTTCGACGTTTCGGCCAGCGCCAAACACGAGATGGCGCCACGTGCACGATTTAATCACGCACGCGTATGCATCACCCACAGGCAATAGCTCAATTTAGAGCTATCATTAAGGATGAGATGTAATAACGCAAAACAAGAACGGATCGTGTTCACAATTTTATTTTCGTAGTTGTAAAATAATATTTACAGAGGAATATATATGTATATATATATTAGATGTACGCAGAGTACACGGTCGTCGTTCCTTAACGTTTGGTTAGTACAAGGGGTAAGTTAGGACGAAACTAAGAGTAATATGTACAACGAGTATTCACTTTTAGGATGTGTCGCGATCAGTTTATACAGAGCGAGTATACCTAAATAAGAAGTCTTTGAGCAATTCAATTATTTTGCAATTGAATGGAGAATCAAAAGGATAAAAGGATACAGAAAATGCGCGTTACGATTACATGTATATTAAACAAGAATCAGAGAGAAGGAGCAATACGATTAACGCGTATGCAATAACGTACAGAACAAAAAGCGGGCAACAATGTAGTCGGTGAAACACGTACGACCGTAAATGCGAAGAAGAGAGATACATTGTGAAAGAAAACAGAAAGATGTATTTTAAATGCGATTCTTTGGCATTTTATGCACGATACAATTGTGAGACGGTCTAAATGTTACGACAACGTGTAATTTATGTACAGCTTAAAAAAAAAGGGATTGTTTACCTTAAGCGTAGAAGTAAGTACGGAGACAAGGTACAGCGCTCACAAAAGAAAAAAAACAATAAGTTTGCAAATGTTCGATATACAAATGTAAAGTCTTGATTTTCGAAATTCATGCTCTCTCGTTAACGTATATACCAATCGTATATCATTATATCCTTTACCTAACGAAACGATAGATCCAGCGAGGATCTTTCGTGTATTTAATTTAAGAAGAAGAGAACAAATTAGGACCGTCGAGCGATGTATCTTTCGCTATTAAAGTAAATATACTTGTAGCAACGATCCATGCAACTTATCCTCAACTGTACGCGGTTTTCTAAAGATTCTGGCTCGTAGTAAATCGTCTTGTTTGCCGATTTATTTAAAGTAACATTAAATTTCCTGGATCTAAGTAACGAGAAATTGTAGATAGCTCGTGAAGTCACCTCTTCGCGACTATCATCCTCCTTTTTTGGTAACGAACAATCGATTTCGTGAGAAGATCAAGTAGGAAATGTTGTTCCATCGTTAGGCAAGACTTGATCAATGTGAATTGGCTAATATCAATCTGAAATTATTAGAAGATCTTCAAGCACGAGCATTAAGTAATTAATTTGTTTGATGTCGATTCCGCGGTCTGGTTTCCTCTCTAATTTACAGAACGTTAAGCATTTTATCCTCCAACGTGGTGAGAGTGAAACTATGCTTTTTATCCAAATCTCGAATGTTTAATGTAACTTTGTAGTACTGCAAGACTTCCTTCCCACCTGACAGTACTTTTACAATACTAATTTCCCTTTTTTTCCCCCCCTCAGTGAAAGAAAACAGGTTCGCACAGCTGCGGGTCAGACAGAATTCGTTCCATAGATCCACAGTAAAGGACAGGCAAATTGTTAGAAGTTCCGCGCGGGGTTGGAAGCGATTCGATGACGGCCTGCTGTCCTTCGTTCAGGATGACACCGGCTCAATCCTGTTGCATGCAATAAATTGAATAGGGTAATTAAATGAGCATCGAAGAAAGTATATACGGGACGGGATACGATGTGTTTTTACATTAATCAAGATCGAAACGGACAATAATTAGAATCTCGACGGCCGGGCAAAGTATCTTTAACGAATGTTGCAGACGAATTTTAATAAACAGCGGTCGTTTCTTTTTTTTTTTTTAGAAACAACAATGCCGAATTACCGAACTCGTCAACTATTGGAAGAATAATGAAACTTATTGCATAAGCAGCCCGGCTGAAGAAATGTGCACGTAATTGCAACCTTATCGATAACGGGAGGATCCGTGGAGTTTGGAAAATTAGCTCCCAACGGGGATTGAATACTGCGCGCATCCTCATTGCGTGTTTCGTTGCGTGGAATTCATGCGATTACCGCGATTGCTGTTGAATAACCGTTTGAGTCCCAAGCGGCGCGATCGCGCTTTCCTGATTTTCTTGAAAAAGACCGAGATCAATTCTTTCCTTTTACCATTGCTTCGTGTAGTCATTTTGAATCGCACAATTATTCGAAATGAAAAGCAGTTACAGAACAACGCGTCTGATCGCTTGCTCGGCATAAAATGAAACGAGCGCTACCGCGCCGCTTGGGCTTCCTCGCAATCGATGAAGACAATTGCGCTCTTCTCTTTCGATCGTGCTTTCCTAAAAGCCTCCGGGACTCAAACGGATAATATCACCGACGTGGTGCAACGTCAAGCCATAGTTAATTACTACGTTAAACTGTGCATGCGACAATTTCTGTGCAATCTCAACGAAGAAGCTGCAAGCGATATGATTTAATGCCCGCTACAAAGGATAGAACAGTTAAGCGCATGGCGTGAAACGTGCTTCGCCGTAGGAAACGCATTGGGCGATCGAAAAGTAAGTAAATCGACGATCTCGCGTGAGAACGTTAAATTGTTCAATGCAAGCCTATTAACGTTGAAATCGAATTTCCTTTAGCAATCGACGTTATTCCGTTGCTACATTAGATCGTCCGCTACGAGCGCGGACGGCGCGCGATTATTCATGAATGAAAAAGAAACGAGGATGCGACGTATCATGCAAATTACATGGTATTGGTGAGTACCTACTGGTGTAACGAGACTCCGGGGACTTTCGTATGAAATCTGCGGCCGTTCTACATAATTTGGAGACTGTTTATTGCCATTAGCATTAATATAAGTTTATAATAATCCGTAAATATTATCCACATATTATACAGTTTTATGTACAGGGGGCGGGGTCTAGTGTACAACTATGATTAGACGTAGCGAACGACTTCTCGAGAACGATACGAGGGGCTTAACGAAACAAGAAAAACGGATAACTCCGAGACGGTCGTCTATGATCGAGATACAAACGGTAACGAAACGGCCCGACCGATCTCGCGCTTAATTGTAATTAAATTATCGTACTCGTAGACACCGAGGCGGCGGTTACGAGTCGCTTACAGGAACCTAAACGCACGCTCGTACGTCGGCTAGTCAACGAACAGATTCGTTTTCGTCTCCTCTGATTAATACAAGAGGCAAAGAAAGAAAAAAAAAGAGTACAATCCCTTGGAATGCTTGCGAGTCGTAATACGAAAGAAACTAATCAAGTTGCTAATCGAACATTTCGTTCAACGTAAAGAATAGTAAATCTGTTTTGATTTCCATTTCTCATGAATAAAAAGTTGAACCGAAAGCGATTAATATATACATATATATATATTTCTAATACTGTTCTCCCGAGAGTGTTCGAATATCGCAGCACATTAAATTCAGAATATCGCCATAAAATAATTACGTAACACTTGCAGATACATCTCCCTCTGTGAGATAGATCCTTCGTCAAATTTTGGTAATCAACAGCACGTAACAGATAGATCGCGCGTAATACCTCAACGTTCCATATATATTTTAACATATCAAAAATAATATATATATATACGCCGCTATCAATAAGTACGAACGTATCATAAATTTGTATCATTTCACGATGCCAGCGAAAACCTGCTAGTTTCACGATTCTCTTCTCAATAGATCACGCGAAAGAAAAAGCACCAAATCCGTCGTTACGTAATACATTTATGCAAAGAACGATTTTGGGCGTGCACGGATCTATGCGCACGTTCCGTGCAACGTCCGAAGTGTACGCATACGCGTGCACGTGCGACGATTATCGTTAAATAGTTCGCATTTAAAAAGCTAGAATAATTTCGATAAGTCGCTACCAGTTATCCACCTAAACGTAAAGTTTCGAACAGCGATTAGATTAAGATGAGAGGCCCTAAGTTAGTCCCCTGTCCGCGGTATCCCATTAGCGTGATACCTCGAGTAAACACGATCCGCCCTCCCATCGGCCGTTTCCCTTCACCCTTAAACGTTACACAATCGTCGCCGACTAGAACCTATCTGGAGTAATAATTATCCGTTATCGTTTAGCGCCGATGGATTTGACGGGAACGCAAAGAACGAACGACGCGATCGCGAAAAAAAAAGAACGATCGGATCGCGAAACATCGACACGCGCGGACGTGGAACGGAATCGAAGAAAACGCGAACGAATCGTCGCCAGGAGAGACGCACGAAATACAAAAATATATATATATATATCCATTCATTCGCGCGCGCGAAGAATTGCCCGACGCACGATCACCGTCGCGATTCGCGATGCCTAATCAATTATCCAGTCGACAATTTCGTCGCGCGATCGGGCTTCGTTGCTGCGAAAAGAAAAGATTGCAACTCGACCACGGTGGAATCACGCCCTTTACACGAATCGACGGTACCTCGCTTCTCAGTCTCGTCGCAGGGGAATAAATATCGCGTACACGAAACTTTCAAATAAATAGTCAACAACGCGTGCAAAGTGCCGTGGAATTTCGCGCAGACACCGGTACGCTGTCCTCGACATTAACGCGATTTATAAAGACGAAAAAGACTCCTGTTTACGCGCGAAACGCGCCCCTTCCATTAATGATAAACCGGTCCGGGTCGTTGGACGGTAAACGAAATCAATGGGAATTGCGCGCGATCGAAAGGGGATTCATCGGTAATGGTCCACTGTTGCGTCGCCTGCGTGCGGTAAGTAGCACACGAAAAAAAAAAAGAAGGAATAAACAAAATGCACTCTGATCGTGATAGCGCGAGAGGATCGTCGCGAGACAGCAAGTAGAAGCGGGAATTACGGGTAAACCATCCCCGACGATCGATAAAGGGAGAAGTTAGACGTTTGTTAACGAAAGATTGTTAGCAGCGAGCCGAAAGCGAAAGCGAGAGATCACTTTTGCGCGAAGAAGACAGACACAGTTTGGTATAGCAACAAAATGCGAAACGACAGCGTTCCGTTTCGATCGTACAGCTCGACGTTTTATACACTTTTGATAGGGGAAACGTAACACGATCGAACCGCCGCGATACGCTTGTAGGAAGGGACTTGATTCATTTGAAAAACCGTACTCGATAATTTTCTATTCTCTATACAGGTTGTGCCTTAAAGTCGGATTAATTGAACAACGATTAGGACTATCCTTCTCTTTTTTGTTTGTTTAACACTCGAACACCGTTTTTACTTAATTCTGCTTAGTCGTTAGGTAAATATTGTTCTATACGTAAACTGGTCTTATCTTCAGTCAAGGCACGAGGGTCCTCGGGCCTTTCCAAGTCTTCTTGTCCAACGCATTAACAATCTACTCGGGATGGGGTGTAATTAGTGAACCGTTTACACTATATTACCGTGAGTTAGGTGCGAACCCCGAACCCGATCACCAGTTTTGTTAATCGCTCTCGAACGAGCGCCATAGAACAGCAGCGGAAACGATAACCGGGGACAATCCATGGCCGGTCGTGCGACGTTTAATGAAAGGAACGTTCACCAATCGATAGAATCATGAAAATAGAAACATTTGAAGAAGTGTGAAACGGTTCAACGATAGAAATCGGATGCTGCTGTAGTAGGGCGCCGTATGAATGCACTAGAACTACCTCACCGATCTGTTGTCGACCCTTTGGACTCCGCTGTCCCCTCTGAGGGGACAGAATAGACTGCTCGGGAAAATCTCGGAGCGCAAAGGGTTGATATTGTTTCTCTCCCCTCTTCAATGGCCGTTGATAAATTTACGATTAAGTGTATAAGTGAAAGAGTACAATACTTAACAACACGTGACGCGTCGGATACATCGTTAGGTAAGATCGTTTGTTTTTTTCTTTTCGTTAATAATCTTTCCCCGAATTTCGGCCGTCGCTTCTGCCTGCCAAAAGACAGAGCAGGGTCAGACTAGACCACACATGCTGAAAATACACCCATCACACGTCAACCAATGTCCCCGCCGTAGTCCTGACCGTTTAGCAGATTACGGTTGTATATCGCAGCCCTGTAACTGTACCTATTTAACGCCGGCCGATCCGGAACTGGCGGTGGTATCAGGCCGACGTCCGAGTTCAGCAGAGCACCCGTCCCCTCGTCCACCTCGCCGATGCTGCTCTCCACTAGCGACGGCTCGATCTCCGTGAACGCCAGCCTCGAGCGTAACAGATAGGCGTACGTTTTGTACCTTTTCAACTGGAACAGAGAACGCGTGAGTTTTCAAGCATTTGCCGCGGGCATCGCGATCGTGGGTTTCCTTTAAATGTAGAAGACAACGTGTACGTACGTACCCTCGGATTATCCCGTAATTTGAACACACTTTATCGGTCAACAATGATTCACATTAATTCTTTCTTTTTTTGTTTTACCTCGTGATGCAGGTAGGCATCCTTTTCCTTATAATTCTGCACAGCGAGAGCCTTGACTCCTCTCTCGGGCGGATGACGTCTGTGTTCCTCCAGTTCAGATTCCAATTTGCTCACCCTCTCCTCGTGGTCCCGTAACTGTTCCCTCTGGCAACACGTTAAGAAAAGATCCAACAAATCGTCAAATCACGCGCAACACTCTACCAGTGAAAGCAAAACGCATTCACGAGGTTCATTCTACGTTTCTACTTCTGTCTCCATTTTTAATTGCTTGTATTTATATACGTTTCGCACGCTACGGTCCCGCACGCCGATTTCTAATTCCCGTGCCCGCGACACTTAGAGAACGGAGTTCGCTTCGGGGATAGCAGAGGAAGGCTTGCAAAATAAAAGAAACAACGAAGACAGATTATAATTCGTTTGCGTCGCCGAGCGGATGGACCGGTTCCCCTTAATTTCCTTGCATCTCGCGAACATTACTCACAGGCGATAATTTCGTGTGACTGCACGGAAGCAATGGTCGCTGGAACTTTCGTTGCGAGCCGACCGCGCCCGCTAATGGCTGGCAGGAGAAACTGGCGCACACGAAGTTGATCGTGTCGATCCACGACTGCAATTCTTTGGAGTCACTGCAAAATCGCGTTGGTTAAAGTTTCGATTAGAAGTGAATAATATTATCGCTTCAGTGGAATTGTAACGGTAGTGAACTCGGGTCGAATATTATCGACACACTTATTGGATAGAATTCAAATGATTGTGTAAGTCAACGAGTCCATTAGGTATTGAATCGATGCTTATTAGAATTTCTGAATGATGATCACCTTGTTTGGAAGAGATACTCCGCCTGGTCGGCGGTTTGTAACCTGAAGACGTGTTGCTTCTTCGTATAATCGGACGCCTTTGTGGCTAACGCGTGGTGAATGCGTATCGCGTTGTGCAAACTATCGTTACGGAAGCCATGCTCGTCTTTGTGCAAATATAATACAAGTTCCCTCAATGTACAATAATACATCTTCCATCCACGCTTTCCGAACGGTGCTGCGAGAGATGAAAAAGTAACAATTAACCTCTCACTGGCGAAATACATTCAAATACAATTTACTTATAATATCAATAACATGTTACTTTTCTTCCCGTTCGAATCGTAGCAGCATTTTCGCATAACGTAGCCCTTCTTGAACTCCGTAGCACCCGTAACATTTGGCACGTCGAGAAACGGGTTTCCGGTACCAGATATCGCTGGACCGTCACCTTGTTGTATCGCCTGATTCGCAGTCTCGTCCCCTTCCTCGTCCCTGAAACAGATACATCCTCGTGTCTATTAAATTCGACCACGAGAAAAATGATCGGCCACTCTTGATTAAATATACGCTTACAAAGCCCATTCCAAGGGATACGATTTGATAGCATTGTAAAGCTGCTTGAGCACCTCCCTTGGAAAGTTATCGCCGTCGTTCAACTCCGAGAGGTTCTCGATAAACTCGTTACACGACATCTTCCTGCCGATATTCTGTCCGTGTAGGTCCGTATTGAGCAGCATTATAGCGCAGGTTAATGTATGAACAGCGTCTGGAATGGGAACGGAGATGATGATTGACGTTTCATGAACGATCATTAAGTATAAATAGAAGATCAATTGTATGGTAGCAAATTTTTATACATAAATAAAGTAATAGATCGTATTCCGATCTGGATGATCGTCTTATAACGCCAGAACGGGGTAGGATTAAATAATTTCGTTCTTTCCGAGCAAACGATGAAAGGATTAATAACAGAGTTACAATTCGAGATACCCTGAGAGTTGAAAGCGCCCGGGTTGCAATCGAGAAACCTCTTGGAAAAATGTACAAGAACCCTCTCCCTTTCCTGGGTCTCCCCCGTCAAAGAGAACTGGGCAAGGAACTTTCTCAGAGCCACGTCCAGCGTGTCCCGTTCAAAGTTGAAGTATCTCAAGTATTCCTCGGCCACCGCTCTACTGAAGTCGTTGCTGCAAAACCACAGAGTATCACCGCGGCGCGTTACCACTTGGCGAACAATCCCGAGTACGACGGGCCGCATGGGCAAGATCAGTTAATATCGCGCAGATCGCACGGGTGGCGACGTACTTTTTGCTAAGGTGCCTGGAGACGTCGGACTTTTTGAAGCCGTCCAAGGAGTACAACCTTTTGGCCAATCGAACGGCCGACGGCAGATCCACCGCTTTTGGACTGTAATGGAAACTGTGCAGACTCTCGATGTCGCTCTCCTCGTCGGCGGACTGTGGCGGACTGCCGTGTTTGTCCTCGTAGTTGCCGCCGGTTAAGGCTTCCTTCTCGTCCTCGCTCTCCTTTAATTCCTGGAAGAATTCGATAAACGTAATGGATCGCGATTGCAATTTTCCACTCGCTTATCTCAGAGAATCTATCGTAATTTGGTTGCAATCATCGAGGATCTCTATTTCAATGTGGGTCAAATTCAATAAGTAAAACTCCCGTTTCGTGTTTAACTGTTACACTATAGTTGATTGCGCCGGTCTACGATAAATAACTCATCGACGACGAAATGATTCAATACCGTACCTGATACCCGACGAACTCGGGCGCCACGTTTCCAGCACTGTTGTTCCCCGGCTGCCTCTGCACGTTCTGCGCGCTGGACGCGGACACCAGCTCCGAATTGCTCCTTCGCCGATTCTGCCTGGGGCTCGTGTTCCTCGCGCCGGCCGCATCCTTGTCCGGTCCCTTCACCTGTATCACTATCCTGTGCTCGGCGCCATCCAGTCCGGGTGTGTACGCGTTGGCGGACGCGACGGCTGTCGCCCCCGGGGTCTTCATCCTCCTCTGGGGCGGCTCGCTGGCGAGTATCGTCGAGTC
The DNA here is from genome assembly GCA_023838395.1 of Holcopasites calliopsidis. NCBI lineage: Eukaryota > Metazoa > Arthropoda > Insecta > Hymenoptera > Apidae > Holcopasites > Holcopasites calliopsidis. Next base: position 511,473 of record JALHAQ010000001.1, read on the forward strand.
GCTGTCACTCGGATCGCTGACCATTATGATGTCGCGCGCGCTGAGTATGTCGTCGTCGTTGTAGTCGGGGCTGGACATGTTGCTGATAGCCTCGGACTGGCTGAGATCGCCGTTGGCGGGATGAAGACCGGAGGACGCGGTCCCGTCGCCGGACGGGCCCAGGGCGGTCGCGGCGGTGCCCATGGGCACCGGCGGTGGGAACCTACGGGATCCAGAGTTGGAGGACATGACGGAGGACGAGACAGAGGTGGGGGAGGCGGGCGACGGGGATCGTTGGGGGCTGGTGCCACCGGTCGACGAGCTGCTCGACGACGATCGCGAGGAGCTGCCGTTCTGGCAGCAAGAGGTTCGCTCCGAGGCGGACGGCGAGCTGACCGGCGCGTTGTACGTCCAGACGATCCGCTCGCTGGACAAACCCTGCCCGCTGTCCGGCCGCGTGTCCAGCAGGGTGTTCAAGCTGGACGTGACGTCCTCGTCGATGTCGATGTCCACCGCGCTCATCGACGGATCCTTCTGGAACTGCAGGTGATCCTCGGAGCGCGAGGTCCGCACGAAGCCGCTCGAGTAACCGAAACTCGCCGCGCTCTGCTTGCCGGCGTCCGCCTGGCCCGGGCACTGGCCGCCGTCCCGCTTGTTGATCCCGACCGGCGACGTGCTGGCCGAGTTCGAGCCGGTGCACTTGTAGGCACGGTGGTGGCCCAGCATCTCGTTAGGACTGGTAGGTACCGAGTTATGGTGATGGTGATTGTGGTGATTATGGTGATGGTGGGTGTGATGATTGTTGTACCTAAGCGAGTCCACCTTCTTCTGGTGCTTCGGCAGCAGGCCGCTGCTCTGCTGCGTACGCGACAGGTTCAGCATTAGGTCGCCGGTCATCATGTACGCTTCGAACCTACGGATATAGGCAGCAATGGGAACAAGACACGACCTACCCCTCCCGGCCGAAGAATATCTACGAAACAGTCCAATTTCAATCATTTCTCCGACCTACCTAGGCGTGTTCTTCTGTCTGGTGAACTTGTCACCCGAAAGCGGCTCCCACTGAGCGCGTTCCTCCTCCTTGAAGCTGTCCACCGGCGGGAGCAGAGCCTCCAGCTCGGACGAGCCGGACGCGTCGCTGTACGATCCATTGCTTCTCGCCGTGTACTGCGTCGCGCCGGTCGGTTCGTGCGGCGAACCACCCGGGAGTTCCGGTGTGCCTGGCTTTCCCGACCCCGCGTCCTCGCCGTTACCCGACGACACGGGTCTGGGGTTGACCGTCACCGTCGTCGCCTCGTGCAGGATCTTCGACGAGTCCGTCTCGTCGCAGGCCTGCGGTCTCGGCGACAGCAACCGTCGCACGTGAGCTTTTATCGCGGGATCTGAGGAAACCACGAAAGATCGATCTTATCCGATGCTATTGATAACGCCGATTAGTACGGTTTAGAAGGCTTCCCTTTTGTGCGGGGCCTTGTTTGATTCAGAGGAAGCGGTAGTTTAACGTGTGGTAAATTAGATTTAATAATCTACAGTAAGTTTCTCGATAAGTGAGCAAAGGTCGGGACTCCTCGAGTCTCAGTTATCGTGTAGATAACGCGGAACTTGAAGCGCGTTCAAGCTTAATGGAGTGATTCGAGGGTCCGAAGGGCAAAGAAAAAACGGTGACGGGGATAACTAATCATCACTTACGCGTATATCGTCAATCTTCACTTATTAAAAATCTACTGTAGTACCCACCCCCCTCTCTCGATCTCCTTTATTAATGTTCAATTCCTTATCACGCATTTACAACCCCCTCTAACAATCCCAGAGCGACCTCGCTGCGCAGCATCCTCGCGAAGCTCGTCAAAGTTTCCCCGAGTTCCTAGCCGCAGCAGCCAAGACCACCCCCCCCCCCCCCCCCGGGACCCAAAGGTAGCTTGCTCGGCAACGGTCGCGTATTTCCAGCTCGAGTGCCGAAGGGAACAAACTGGGACAGATTTTTCGGGGCGGGGAGGCGCGACGCGAGGCGCAAAAGAGGTCTCTGATTAAAAAGCCGCGCGCTGCACCACGAGCGAGCGCAGGCCGCGGCTATTTCGTTCTTCGCCCCAGAGGTGGAAATTTATTGCCAGCGCGTGGAGCACTTCAAAGCGTCCAGGAACGGGGGGTTCGCGGCAAAGAAAACTTTCCGAGCGTCGACGGTCCGTCAGGCTGGAAACGCGGCTGAGGAACTTCGATTCCCCGGTGGCCGTGGCTGGAAACGCGATTCGTGCGCGCCGGAACTCGCCCCTAACTAATGCGGCCAGATTCACTAGGATTGATACAGAAACAGGCTTGGAGCGTGTTTGGTACAATGCGCATCGGTGGAATGATATCAACATCAATACGGATTCATAACTTTCAATGGTATAGCTCGGTAAAGATAAATTGAAATTCGTTAAACCCTTGGAACGAGCTAAACCTTTAATGAACGAAAAAGGTACAATTTTATGGAAATATAGTTTCGGTACCTTTACCAATTCTCTTGAAAGAGAAAAACAAACATATATGACTACTTGAAAATTAATATAACTTCTTTCGGAATTTAATACACGATATATATATCTTGATATCGCCTAAGTTTATATCTCGACGACGCCACCCGCTACTCGGCGTTTATTCCGTTCCGGAGAAAATGTTCAACGAGGCGAGTTTATGATCCAACAGCGGGGAACGCAATATCCAGAGGAGCCCGACTGCCACACAGAGGCTCGCGTTTTCTTGGAGTGGAATGGACGTTTCTCGACTACGCGTTTGTTAACGTCCACGTCGGAGGCCGGGGTTGCATTGTTTCTCGGCAATGGAAGGGAATTAAATGGAAATATCGTAGGGGCCGAAGGAGATTTGTGGGAGGGTAGGCCTGTTGGAAGCTGAGGAATGGGATGCCCCGCGTTTTTACGAGGGCTGAGAATCCTTTTATTGGCCTGTTTGATTTTATCGTGATTCTTGGCTGTGGATCGCACGAGTGAATGATGGCTATTAAAACGTGGAGCAATAACGTGCTGATATTGTTCGGAACACTTTCGAAGTACGACGGATGCAAACGACTTATGAAATCTATAACTGAACGAAGGAAAAGCTTTTCATTTGGAATATTCCAATACTTTGAGAGACCTTTTCAATTTAGTTTTAAGCATCAAAAATACTCATTTATGTACGAGGAATAAGAATAAAGTTTTGCAAGGGAGAACCCCGAAGATGTGCAATAAACTAAAAGCACTTAACGGCACAACGTTCACCCGTTGAAAGTTCCATGAATAATTAACAAAACAGACAACCGTGGAATCGGCCACGTTACGCGGTTCACTCCCTGATTTCCGTGATTCAATTAAGTTTCCCGTACCTCACGCGTCGTCCCGCAGACCGTGAGCAATCAATGAGTCATTCCGATAGAAAATCCTTTGTTAACCGAACGCGTCGTTTGATCGTTGGCTCGTGCGCTTAATTAACCCGCCCTCGACGCTCTCCCCCTTTTTTTTCCCTCCCTTCTTCCTCCTTGTCGCGTGGTATGCACGCGTGGTATGCACGCGTGAACGGCGAACAGCTGTTTGCCGCATCTCGGAAAGCGCGTGGCTGTGCACGAAGAAGGCGAAGGCGATCGCGTTTTCTATCGGTTATTATCGCGCGATTCTATTATTACGATCAGGTTCAAGAGCGCCTATACATACGTAACACGCGTTGCATCGAGTTCTATCATTAGATCGTCCTCGAGTTCACTCACCGACTGGCGTTCTACGCACTGTAAACTGGTAAACGTAAGTACGCAATTGTTTCGGGGACTTTCTTGTAAGACACGAAATTCTAACTTAAAGAGATATATATGCCCGTTTAATTTGTATCGTTTATAAGAAAATTGAGGATTTTTATGGAAGTTGTGGATGGAATTAAAAATTTGTGTAGTTGGAGAGAAGATAGAAGCGTGTCGATTTTTGAACATCTTTAATTAGCTTGCTGAACACCCCTTTTTATTAGGGGTAGTTATAGTAGGACATGGTGACGAATCATACGGTAGACACTGTATTAATTTTAATAAGTATTCTCCATGAAACTTTCAAGTTATCTCGATGATTTCAACGTTGTATCCTAATTAATGTATAAATAGGTAGATCATGTATCGTATTTTAATTGAACGTTCCTTTTAAGTACATGCACAACATAATTACCCTACTGCAAGCACAGAACATAGAATATTCTATCAAATGACAAACATTATATTCTGAAAAAAAAAATTAAATTAAATTAATGCGAAAAGTTCATGAACTCGCAATTTAAAAATAGCTCAATCTGCATTATAGTTATCAATTAACACCATCCGCCTAATAAAACACACCTCTAGCAACGGCACAATCGTCCATTCAGTCGACGCATTAGTATCGAAGCGTTACTACAGCATTTTTCTTTGCGCTTTTGCGGCATCGTTCGGTTTCCTCGGGGAGGATTAAACTGTCACGAGCTAACTCGCGCTATTAGCCCGCACGGGGAATGTGAGGACTTCACTGCAAAGACGGCTCGTGACTGCAGCAAGGCAAATAAAAAGGGAGTCGCGTCGAATCAGGTATTGTGTAATTAAATCACCTGGTTACGGTGAGTCATTAATCAACACCGGTGACACGCTGCAATTAGCCCCTCCCCCCTTTAGTGCTCGAAGATAGAGTCTGTTGATTAAAGCTGCATGCTACATTTCTTCCGCGAGCTTGCCATTTAAATGCTGAATTTGCGGAGAAACGATCGCCTCTGATGCGATCGGAAGTATATGAAAGAACAATTGTTCGATTTAATGTTTGATTGGTATATTAATGACCTGTGGTTGTACGCTTTATATACGGAAGATTGATTTTACAATATTTCTATAATAATCATTATTCATTATTATAGGAAAGCGTCGATATTTGAATACCCTATTTTGTCGCAGACATTTTCTCATAACTCCTCGCCAATTGCTGTTTAGCGTTTATAGTTAACACGTGAATAAATTGAATCCGGACGAAACGTTCAAACGAAATTAGCGAAACCCGAGCAGAACATTCATTTCTGCCTGCATTTTTTAATGAAACTCTCTATGAAGAGAAACGTGCGAACAGGCTGATCTTTCTACAAAAGTATCCCACGATTCGTACCCCGTTTATTACCTCACGGTTCGACGTATTCCGATTACGTTATCGCGAGAGCTCTTTCCTATCGCCCATTGAGTGGACGTAGCAATTGTTCAGCAGGGTCATCAGGTTGTTCAACGGACTTCATTAGTGGAGACAGCTAGGCCGCTGGAAGCTACCTGACATCGTACGAATGCAAGGTGCGCGTGCACTGATAACGATAATCCGGTGTAAATCGGCTGAACACGACTGCTCTGTGCGGTAACGTCGTATCTGGTCCTTCCCCTCCTCCCCCTCTTGGTAAGTTTACACAATGACTCCACTCACGCAATCCAGCCAGCTGTTAGCCGATACTGCACGTTTGCGTATTTGCAGCCGTTGCATTGGAGCGGGTGCATAAATGATTTTGGTGAAACGGAGCATTGAAAGATGTTAGTTCGGCAGGAAACACAGTGATTCAGCTCGGGCGATTTTTGTGTAATGTTAAAAAGAAAGATTCGATACAATGATAAGTCTGGGAATTATTTTGATGGGTGAGTTAAAATGGTATTAAATGGAGGATGATTTAAACGCACAGTAATCTGGCATTTGCGCGTTCTGTATAATTTGTTGATCGTTCGAGGATAAAAAGTTCAATGATCGTAGGATATGTGATTTACTAATATCTCTAGTTATTTACAATTTAGAAGGTATCGATAAATATTGCAGAGAGTAAACGGAACTCGATGAATTGGTACTAATACGATGGTAAGTTAATTTGTTTTTAAAGTAGATTACGAATTTGAAGCGTGGAACGTGATTTGGCGATTTCCTGTACGGTTTAATTAAACCGAAATTTCGCAGCCAGTTGCGAGTTCGCAAAAATGCATCACTTTCGTAGAATCGCAGTGACGCAACACGGTTTGATAAATCAATATTGGAGTAATTCGATAAGAATAGAACGCTGGAACGCAGTTCGATTGGGGAGACTTAATGGAAGGAATATTTGACTAACGAAACCGTAGCGTAACGGCAAGTAAAAAGCCTTAGAAATATTTCAGAACCTTCGAATAAATGACATTCTTCGATACTGATAAGTAAGATGAATGAAACTCGTCTTCCCTAAGATGTCTGTTTTATATTCACCAGAAAACTCGGACCGCCTAACAGCTTAAACGTATTACTGTCCCCCTGAATTCCATGCACACTTTCGACTGCACGGATCCAGTCTGGAGGAATGCATCGGGCGAGCCCCAGAAATTCCTGCCGATCGGAAAACCGACCAAGAAGTCCACCGCCCACGCCACGACGATCAACGTTTATCGGTGGAACGCGTACGCCGCGAAGAACGCGGGCCCGCGATCTTTCTTCTCGATTTCCCTCCGTCCGACCACTTTCACCGGTTACCCCCTTGTAAATATGGGAAACGACGAACGCTTGTACGAAATATATCTGTCGCAACGATGAAAGCAAACGGGGAGAAACGTTCGCAGGGAGTGTAACAGAATGAATCGAGAGATTTAATGGACCGTTGTACGCATTGAAAGAAACTGAGAGACAAGGAAAGCCAATTAGCCAATTTAAGGTTTTGAGGAATTATGTTTGCTTTAATTAGTGGGCATGAGATATAAAATTGCGCAGATGTAAGCTGCAATTAAGCTTCATACACTAACCATATGCAAGCTTTATACAGCAACTTTTTCTAGTACAGACTTGGCAAAATTGTACACAGTTTTTTATTACGAGAAAAAATACGTCGATCCTGAAATCATAATAGTCCATGGTTCACACATGATCAAATTGTTTAAAAAGACTGTAAATCTGTGAAATAAAATGAAATAAAAGTGTTGGACTTGAAAGTTACACAAGTTTATAAAAGATTGAAACAGTTTTCTGATAGAAAAGAAATTCTTTCCTAATAACTTCTCAATTTAGAACGTGGTTTTAATAATTGTGCAATGAAAGGGTTGTAGGGTTTCGTCATTTCTACCAAAAGATGGCAAAAAGTTATGGGATCGATAATGTGTTTAACTAATTATTGAAGTTCGGAGTGTTGGCATGCTTGTGATGCGTAACTTTTGGCCCAAATAACTCTACAACTGTAAAAACCTTTCCGATAACTATATTACTATTGCTCCAACAATTTGCAAGAGTTCTTCTGGCGGTCCAGTCCGTTTTCTCCACCATCGTACGAAACTGAATACACCAGGTTCCAGGCAAATGAACGACGATTCTTTACTCGAATAAAGGAATTTGTAGACGCACTTCACTTACCCCTTCGCAGCTTCAACGTGACAGGGTCCGACGAGAGCCGCAGACATTTCAGCACTGAAACACAAAACGACGGAACACCGTCAGAACAGGCGGGCAGGCATAAAATGTGGCGAGAAGGAAGCTAGCCGAACCGGGAGCTGTCGCGCGTGTTTTGCCAGCGGAATATACGGACGTTTCGCGATTCCGCAAAGGCTTGGAGAATGCAATTCCGCTTGGATTAACAAGCGGAACGGGTTCCACCGAACGCAAACCGGCGGCTGGCGATTTTGGAGAAAAGGTTAATCGTTCCGGGCGGAAAAGCTCGAGGATGAAATGGGAAAACCTCGCTGGCCGCGTTAATGGAACAGGCTGGATAGTTTGGATGAGCGGGACAAGGGGGATGAACGTTTTGTGTGTGATTAAAGATGGTCCCGCAGGGACGGTTTAATTAAATGGCAGATGAACGATATGCTCCTGTTTGTGATTATACAGTGGCTATTAAATATCCGTGGAATGCTGCTCAAATTCAGAGAGGTGGGTCGCATTTTGATTTTAGTAAATGGTGTTGAAGGTAAAATTAGAGTCAGCTGCGTATCGCTAATTTGCTCCAACAATGAGACGAAACAAAAGATCGTGATTTTTCGCAGATTTTGCAAGTAGAGAAAACCATCTTTTCTGGACCAATGCAAAAGCGATGAACTTCGAGTTGTGGTATCTTGCATCGAATGAGCGATACTATTTCTGCGTTGCATGCTGTTATGAATATAATTCATGGTAAGCGAGTTATGGTGGAATTTGTTATTGTAAAAAATCAGGGCAATCCATTTGCTTCAGTAAAACACGCTAGATTTAAGTTAGAACTTTCGCATTCTGAACCGTATTATCAAAACGCCGTTTACCCTTACCGTAATCAATGGGTAGAATTAAATGTCCAAGGTTTCATTAAAGTGCAAAAGCTTCTCAATTGGTACATTCATAGTTAACTCTAATTGATTTCGCGCAAACCACCTCAAACCTTACAATTCTATCAGAGATGATTGCTTAAGTGCGACTAATTCCTCTGTTACTTATCAACAAATCTCACCGACCAATGCGTTAACAATCCTGTATCTCCTTTTAGCTAACGTATCACCCAAGCGTTTGATCGACGACTCGCTACAATTTCCGCAGAGATCAAACCGTCCCAAGACAACTGCCAGCAGCATCCTGTCCACTTTCGTGAACGTCCGCGGTAATGAAAAAGCAACAACAAAAAATCACGACGAAGCCCAGAACGATTTTCCCGCTTCCAACGATTGCCGACCAAATTTCGACCTGCCCCTCTCTAAACGTCCCTCGGGATAAAGCACGCCGACGTCCCTTCCTCCGGGCAGCAAGGACCAAGTTTACCAATTATATCCGCGAAACGCAAAACGCGCCGAGCCGAGCCGAGCAGACGTTGGCTTCACGGTTCACGGAACTGAAATATCGCTCCCGTGTCTGTTCGCGGTGTCAGCTTGTCAAATTAAATTGGAGCCAGAGGAAATACGGGAGCGGCCGATATTACGCTCTGCCCCGACTGCTTTACGTTCTACTATAGGTTTCCTATATGGGGGGGCAGGGGGGGATGGTCTGTGTCGTTTCTAACAATCAGCGGAAAAGTATAATATCGAATGAGAGCTACTTTTTCTTCACCGATCTGACTCTGTGTTGCTTTTTATGGAGCGTTGGGAGTGATTCTTGCATCGGATGGGAGCAGCAGAGCGAAGTGATTATGACGTGCTAACGAGCTTGCACCTTTGTTCGATTAACTAATAAGTTCATCTGTTTTCGGCGTAAAGTACTGTTGATCGTTCTAAAGAATTTCAGAATTTCAGAATTTCAGACTGTTGGCTGCGAGGGTTCTTTTCGTCGATGAAACGTGGTCGCGAATTCTACGATGACGGAGTGATAACGCGATGCTAAATTCGCAATGCGCTCGCGAAACGGGACACTTGATTGACCGTATTACTGGTGGCTCGCGCTCATCACCGGTGTTTCAAACGCAACGGTCTCTCTCCGCTCAATTTTATGTTCGACGATGCGATTAGCATGTGGCGCGCATGACGTCAACTATTTTTTATTTGCTTTATGAAACGAGGTTTATTTCGTGCGAACGAATTATCGCTAGCGGTCCAGCCAAAAAACTCTTCTCTCTGTATATTTTAACTATTAATTCTTGCAATATTAATTTACGTTCGAGTGGTCAAACGGAACAGTTATTTCAACTGCCTATAGGAAAGCGACGAACGAGTATTCAATTCAACGAATTAGTCTGGGGAGAAAGGTTCCCCGTGGAGGAAGGGAACTCGAACAAACTCGATTCGCTTATGAGCGAAGCTTCTTCTTTCGTCTCGGCCAAAGTGATTCACTGACACTCTTTACCGGACTCTTGAAATTACTTGTAACTTCGTGCCTGTTTCGCTCGTAATTTCGTTTCGCTCGTCCCGCCCTACAGGCGAGTCGAATAAGATTCTTCCGCGAGATCGTCGTTTAACTTTCTTTCCGTTCTCTTACGGAATCGTGAATGATTAATCGCAAAACTCTTCGAATTTTTATACGTCCGAGTTACAGCACGGGGTGATCTCATTTCAATGGAAATTGAGCGACCAATAAAATCAGGGAAAACAGTAAACAGTGCCTAATGATAAGAAGAATATATTAAATGAATAGTTTGGAAGAAGAGAAATTATTTGAAGTGAATAGAATCGAAGTTATGGATAAAATGATTTATGGAATGTTTAAAATATAGAATACTCTGCCGCGTCTTAGAAAATGCTTTAAATGAGAGACCGTGGAGTGTTAACCAGGGGACAAGCATCGCGAGTACGAAACAATCGTTATAAATCTAGCACGAGCTCCTCGCATTTCAATGTTTCAGGATTCATGAATGAAGATTCGATGTATAAATAGCTAAAACGCAAGCTTCTTCCATCCCTCGTTATCTTTATCGTATTTGACGAACGTTAGTATTCTCCTTATCTCGAACATGTCCGTGAACGTATAATACTCGATTCCACGACGAACGGGTCACTCGGCGTTTGAAAAGGTTAAATTAAACACAACCACGCGGATCCGTCGTTAGAAATAACCGCGTGGAAAAATATTCACTCACGTATACGGTTTTCTTTCGTGTTATCCAATTCAATTTCTATGGCCATCCCGTGTGTCGAATAACGTTCCCCGAATTTTACGAAATCGTCAATAACTTATCGAATGGAAAATTTCAAATCGTGGCGACAGGCCATAGCGCGACCGGTATGAAACGAGCATCGAGACAGTTTCTCGAAATTCGTCATGGAAATCTATTTACTTTGGAATCTTCTCCTGTAATCTCGTGCTAGCTGCGCGGGACCAATAATATTCTTCGTCGTGGAGGATACTCAACGTCGGATGGTATTCATTTGGAAACGTCGAATCGATTTTCTATGCGTTCGGCGCAAACGTTTCCTCCTCCGATCTCGACGTCTCTGCATGAATAAGAATATTCGGTCGAGATAGGTTTCGCTGAGGCTTTGAACCAGACTTTTATATTTAAGAAAGGACTGGTGTGTAATATAATATAATTGGGTCAGATAGGTTTCATATTTAACAAATTCTAAAACCGTCGAGTACAAAATTAATGATTGTACAATTAAATGCGATTGCATGTAATTCGACGAACTCGAAATCTAGCACCATCTCGCTTTGATCGACAATTGAATAATATCAATTCCTGATCAAATAAACTGAATCTTAAAGAATAACAATTTATGCACAACTAAATGAAAGTAAGCAAAACTGATTTACTACCTCCAATTCAACCCCCAGCAATTCCTTTAATATCAAACTTAATTACACGTAATTATTGTAAACCAGATTCAATTGAATGCGACCAGATAAATTTCATATAAATACGTCTAATTAACTCTTTCTTTTCTTATCAAAAGAGAATCGACTCTACACAGAATCCAGTGAATTTCAGAGAACCCTCCATCACGTACAACTTCCACCGGAAGCAAACCGTGTAAATTTCCCATTCTCGAGCATGCCTTATGGAAAATCCCGCCGCTCGATGGGTGTATTCCAATAAATTCCGATAAAATAGTCGTTCGTCGGGAATTATTGCAGTCTCAGCTCGCGGAACGCGCCGCAAGGGCGAATCGTGAATCTCCCCCTCGAAACGGAGTATTTTCCCCGCTGTTTTACGACCCAACACGCGTCGAACTTCCGGCATCTTTCATGCTTGAACCCGAGACTGATTGACCTGCGAGATGAGTGCGATTGAAAGATAAACTTTGATACGACCACAATTATCCAGCTCGTGGAGACGTAGCAATTTCCAAAGGAGAAAGTTAATCAAATCACCGATGGATCCTAAAACTCATAGAATTAGTGAAGTCGTAATTTAATCCTTTGCGAATTTTAGATTTTATTCTTTTTTTTTAATATAATAGGTCTACTGAATCAATTTTTACGCCCTTCTTCAATAGTTGAGTGTATTAGCCATTTCCAATCAATCGATCAACTGAAAGATCATTTAAAAAAAAAGCAGCATCCAACGATTCAATCGTCCCACCACCGTCGATCGAAGGGGAAACGTTCTGCGAGCATTCGATACGCGGTGTAGCCGATAAAAGACAACGCCGGTGATACTTTTTAACAGCGGCTGAAGAGGAAAATGGCTCGCGCGATGGAAAGAGAAATGAGAAACGACGAGTGCACTTTGTCAAATGTGCATTACGTATCGCTGAGAGAGTAGTTAAAGCAGGTCGGTGTTCTTACCTTCTTTAGTACTGAATCGGTTGACATCGACTTCGTTCACCCTGAGTATGACATCACCGGCCTCGACCTGCAAAACCAACAGACACGGTTTCTATGAGAACGCATTCTGCAGAAAGGATCAATTGGTCAGGGATGACGAATTGCCGTGTAGAATGAATTCAAGGGGTCAAACGATCGAGAAGGGAACCACCATTATGCAAATGCAATCTCATCGTTGCCTATACGCTTATTTGATTTTTCTTCCTGTTTTTTTTTTTGGTTTAATGCTGGTGGATTTATTGTCTCGTGCCTCCGGAGAAGAATTACGATTTACATGGGGCATACAATGACGACTAGGACGCGCTTAACGAGTTTCATTCATGGAACTCTTTTTAAGTTATATGAAAAATCATCGAAATCGATAATACTGTAAGCTTCGTTTTAGCGATTGCCAATCTGGCGATCGTACGTACGATTTTCATCCCTGTTAAAAATCTGTTTTATGTTACTCCCACGCTTATGCAACGGGAAAGACCTTTATGTAACTTACACTCGTAACTAACGATACCTTAACAGGAATTATATCGGGAAGCTGAATGGCCGCTATTTTCTAAATTATAATACTTGCCTAAATCATTAATAAACGCCAATTTGTTACTGTCTAATAAATATCAAAGGCTATGTAACACATATCAAAGACTATACAATAAATATCAATATACAGAGTACAATACCTCATTCAGCAAAGTGTACTATACTTAGTAATTACTGTATGAATACTTAGAAACCACAATTGAAAATATTACTCCTGTTTGTTAGTACTTATCCTGTAATACAAACGTTTCCAAATTGAATAAATTCTAATCTTACAATTACAGAATTATAGATAAAAACAATCTTCTCTATCAATCTATTTTACAAATTAATTATTAAGACATTTCCTTTCACTCCTATTACCACACTTCTCTACAACATTTGCCATTTCGTTTTCCGAATGCCTTCTCTCATTTATTGCATTCCAATGAGAAATATTAACACAAATCTCAATACCGCTCGTCTCACATAATAAACGTAATTGTATATCTCCGAACGTAAACCATAATAATCTCCTCTGAACAAAATCACGAGTCGCTGCATGTAATATTATCTTTACTCCAATTATTTGCATGCTCGTGCATAATGAAACGAAACATTCCGCTCGATCTAACCCGTTTCCCCCTGCATCGGCGAGTGATTTTCGCAAGTTACTCGATCTGGGGGGGGGGGGGGGGGGGGGGGAGATACGAGAAGCAACGAAAACCGTACTTCAAACCGAATGCCTTCCTGAAATACAAGTTTCCAAGTAGTTGGAGAGCAGCGGCAACTTCGCTGCTAGAAACTTGCCTGAAAAATCGTTCGTCCATTTCTTCCTAATCGCTATCTCTACTATTTCCTACTGCGCCTCCGGGGAAATAGCCATCTCCGTTACGATGGGGAGAAACGAAACTGTTTGCAAGAAGCCATCCGTCATGTGCAGACAGACAGATAAGATGATAGCAGGTGGGGAGGGGTGTGGAGGGTCTCTGTTAGCAAATTCTCCCTTCTGCTTGGACGAGTGGAGCGGAAGCTGGCACGGGCAATGAAATCGAACTCGTCGCTAGAGTGTAATTGAAGTGATCGGTCGTTGAAGCGAAAAACTGCTTCTTTCACAGCGTTACTTGTACGGGTCGATGCGACTATGTAGATATTTCCTCGGGTATTACTGTTTCATTGTACTGCATGTGCATACTGCATCGACGGCATTTACACGTACGTACATACCGGGTGGGGCAAAAGCTTCGCCCGGTGGAACATCTGCGTTATTCGCGAAACGACAAATGTTTCAGGCAAATGTTAAATGGTATCGAGCAGACGATGATCTTGCCGTGAGAAAGTATTAGGATGATTTAATATGACCGAAAAGCGACTAGACCAAAAGATACTTCAACTTCAATCTGGTATAACTGACAACGTATCGGATAACAAGAAAATCGCCAATTGCATAGGAATAATTTCTCTGAAAAATTACTCGCACCGTATTCATCACTTCACGGTTCCAGAAAACTCATCCTTTCACTGATTCCCACATAAAATCACTCTGTACAAGCGTGTTTCGCCCACAGATTTGAACGACAGAAATGAAACACGATTTCACTGATTGTAAGAAACCTACTACTGTAATCAGTTCGATTAAACTAATTTAAATCGAACAATCACAGGTCTACTTTGGATCGTTCGACGAAGAACATCCGTGTTCTTTTTTTTGTTTTAAACGACCAAGAACAGGCCGATCACTGCGAAGGAAGAGACAACGGAGTGGCAAGCGCGATTTCGCAGCAGTGTGCGCGCCGAAGGTGCACGACGATACGACTGAATACAGCCGGGCTCGCGTAACACGAACGTCGCGTGCACTTATGCATCGCGCTGCTAACAATAAGTGGAACTGCAGCGGCGGCGATACGTGTGCATTCCAGGCTTGTGCGAGCGTCTACGGTCGCTATTGTCTCGATGCACGGCCGCTTAGCCGTGTGTCATACATTTCCCCGGGAAACATTGTCTCCTCCGCGGAACGGAAAATGTAAATCTCCCGAATGTGCACCGAGCGTTTCCCGTGGACCTTGTTTCCGCGCGCTTTATTGTTCGGCCAGGCGAACAATCTTTGCGGAACGGGGGACGAGATAAAGCGTTTCACCGTTTCTCGCGAGGAAATTAAGAGTGCGTGGAATTTTTCGGGGACAACGGACGGCCGCCTTAAACAGTCGTTTCCTGCGGATATTGTTTCTCATATTCAGTTTATGGGACACGTTGGCAGAAGTCCACGGAACTCGTGGGATCGACCAGTATCTGTGTGCTCATGGGATTATTGTCCGATTTGTTGTTGCAACGTGATGCTTGCCGTTCACGAGCGCATTATCCACAGCACAGGCTAGTTCGCTCGGTAATTTCATTGCAATTGCTCGGTGACGTTCGTCGTAATTCAACGTTCACAGTGTATTCGCTGCTTACAAACGTAATACGCGTGTTCCTAAGCGCGGATTACCATGCGTACACACGCTGATACTGCTATGCACTGTTTCGAACGTGTCATAACTATTGCTTCAGTTAACACTCGGATAAACAGCGTTTAAGAATATTTTTTACCAAACTCCAGACCGTATGAATCGATAAATGTCGAGAAAACCATTATTTGTTAAGAACTGTATTGAAAACTGTGTTATCCCCTCCACCAAAACGGAAGGGAAATATTGTTTCCTTATTTGTTCATCTTAGAAGTACTGCGAATCACAAGCTTACACGATCGCTGAAACTAGAACCGGTAATCGGTTTTTCTTTTTATTTAACAATTTTAAGTAGAGGTTTTAGTCAAACGCCTTCTCTCTTTCCCTCGCTCAACACTCGCAGCAAACGTTTGGAAATATTTGACTTTCGATATGAAAATTATTGTCCACCGATAGGATACATTCTTGAAAAGGCAGCTTGAAGAAATTCCTCGAGAAGTCGAATCACCAACTTTCCATACACGAATGGATGTTGCATCTTCCAGAAACGCGTTGTATCGTTTCAGGACGACATGTTTACAGCGAATTTCAAGCCCGCGGGATCCCTCTGACCTCCTTCGCCGAAATCTATTACGGAATGCATCGACGCGCACACGAGTGCATCCTGGAAATTGATTTACAAGGGAAGGGTTCTCGGCTTGGCTCCGACCTTCGTGTCCCGATGCCCGTGATCGATGTGCAAAATCGCGCCTTCCAACAGCGTCAGAGTACACACATGCTCTCCGCCACGTGTCGCGGGAGAAAATGTTTTCACCACAATCGCGATACAGATACGAAAAACAGCTGAAAGAAATTAGTTTCGAAACGCACCGGTTTTACGACGTTAATGAAACGGGAGTTACTGTAGTGCTGCGCGAAAGGTGTAAAGGGTTGCTGAAGATATTCATTTTGTATACCCAATGTGTGAAAAGAGGAAATATGTCCAAGAACATTTAAACTGTGTTCCATATTAGGAACGTATTTTTTTTTCTTTAACCCTTTGCACTCTGTTGTCCCCTCTGAAGGGACATTCTATGCCCAATGTGTGAAAAGAGGAAATATGTCCAAGAACATTTAAACTGAGTTTCATATTATGAACCTATTTTTTTTTTAACCCTTTGCACTCTGTTGCACCTCTGAAGGGATATTCTACAAACTGTTACAACTTCGCGAAAAGAAACCGTTCAACAATCCGGCTGGGTTCGTTTTAAAGCGTGAAGCCTCTACTTTCTTAATCCCGAGCGCATTCTTTTTTAAAAATGTTTTCACACCATGCCACGGGTAGGGAAGTGAAGACACTTCTCCTGTTTGAAAATTTTACAGACTCAATCGTGCCTACGGATATTGAGGGATTTTTCTTCGTAATTGATATGATCTTGAATTTGAAGTCCAAGATCTTTCCTTTAAAACGACTACCTCGCATTTGATGTCCGATTTTTTTGTTTATCGAACTCTGAAATTTCAAGTGTCTTCACTTTTTCACCTCTTACACGATGTAGAAACATTGTTTAAAAAAGAATGGACACATGACTGAAGAAGCGAAGCCTTTGCGCTTTAAAATGAGCCCAGGTGGATTGTTGTACGATTTTTTTTCACGGACTTTCAATATCGACAATTTTTCGCCGAAAGGTTATAAGGAAATTCGGTGAAGTTCAAAGGGTTAAATCTGTGCATTTCTTTTCAATCGTCTTCATTTCATTACGAAGGAACTGAAGCTTTTTGGCTGTAATTTTCAATAAGTTGCAAAAGAATACATATCTCACATTTAGAACGCGAATCCAATTTCATTAAAAGTGTACTTAAACGAGTTATAATCTTCTTTTAAGTGTGTCTCATATTAGGCAACTTCACCCTACCCCATCGTTCTAACAACAAGAATAGTTTGTTACCTAAAGTACTCGCATTATGGAGCCATTGTTCAGAAATTATTTGGACCCCGTTAAGCGGCGATCTCGATCGACCACCGGCTCTGACAAATCTTACAATCAGCCTGATAACATCAAGGAGGCAGAAGGAGTAGAAAGTTCATCCACGTCTTGTGAAAGTCTCGAATCCGAACGCGGCGTTGCGAAATAATTTCGTGGGAGAAGTTCGGCCTGCTCGACCGACTGGAACACAGTCCGTGGTGTTAAAGCTCCGTCGATTTTGCGTGGGCAGAAGTGCAATCGCACGCAGACCCTGTAATTACCAGTTTCACCGAATTCGCCGTTTCACACGGTTCTTGTTTTATGCAACATTCCAATGCAACGTTCGTGAAAGAGGTAGGTTTCTTCTGAGACTAGAGTTTCTATCGATTCAAGTATTTGCTTGGGTAAATGGAGTGCGAGCGATTGTTCCGCTATTCAAATTGCAAATGTATGAGAAAGTACAATGAATAAAGAGTTCAAGAAAAGAAAATAGGTTCATTCGTTGAACAGTTACTGTAGTTAACACAGACGATACACATAAAATCCAGCGAATTAGGATTAATATTTGCCACACTCAATAGAAGAATTAAGAAAAATGTATAACATTCTCAGGAACAAGGAAAATGAAAAAAGGATCGAACATGGATCCAAGGTGGTTATCGCTCTTGTGGTTTGCATCCATGCCGATAAAAAGCAGTAATCGAAGAAACAAAATGTACCCTTGCGGATAGATAATGGTATTCATTACTAACTTTTGACTGACGAAGCTTTATTCAATAATTAGTAAGGAGAGTCCATACACGGACTGCACCATTAGATGTATTATTATTTATAGAAAAGATAGTGGACCTTAAGTAGCAACATAAATATATTACTACAATAAAAATTACTCTCACTGTGCAGTGGTGTTGTTTCAAGCTTCAACCCTCAGTTGCAAACCTTTCCATGATCATTTCAACCTTCATCTTAAACAGCCCCAACGTGAACAAACTGAACCCAAAAGCTACGAATCTTAATTGACTTATTCCCAGCCCTTTAGACCCTTCGACGAAGACTTGGAATTCCTAAAAGGATATTCGTCAATCTTCCATAAAAACTCTCACTAATGTCATTAAAAGATCATCCGCGTGCAAAAGCCTGAGCAAATATCGATCACCCAGTCTGCGAACAAATATCCCAATACATATACCATATCCGCAAGGGGCGAACGCGAGAACGAAGAGAGCCCGACGGGCGGAGGAACAGGACCTCCTTCTTCATTTAAATAATCCTGAACTGATCGTCAACGTTTATCGAACGACGGGGTCCAAATCGTGTTCACCTGGCACAACGGTATGTACTCGACGTAATCGAACCTGTCCCCGCGTCCGGACAGATATCGATCTATGGGCCGGCAGCAACACCACAGGCAGTAAGCGAGATTGGGCATTTGGCGGAAGGCACGTCGCCTCGCTATGTGTGACGCGGCCCGAGCAGGGAGCTAACGAGAGGACAGACCTACGTGGCCCGCGAAAACGCCGACTGATCGAGAATCTCGGTCACGGATCAGAATTCAGACGGCGGCATCCCGATGCCAAAGTATTTCTGTCCGCCGTGACATTGACTTTCCGCGGGCCGTCGTCCAAGCGAGCAGATGTAGAACCGAGCAACCGTACCGCGGTACGAAACTGCGTAAAACAATAGCGAGCGACGTAGGACGGCCGGCGCATAAATATCGCTCTATACTACTGGCAACGCGCGGACGGGGGAAAACGTTCGATTAGCGTGCGGAACGGTCTGCACGTTAAGGGAGATATTTTCCACTGAAAGTTTCGACCATTTAGCAGGGCGTTCCTTGTGAATTTCTTCGCAAAGGAGGTCTAACTTTTTCTAGATCGGGGTTTTGCGTACAGATGCATTTATGTCTGGAGAATCTGTACAATTCGTTATCATGAAATAACGAGTCAGTTTTTTAATTGTTAAAGTAATGTTTAATTTGAAAAAGTTGTTCTGCTGCGTTTTAATTATATTTCGATGAAATACTGAGTACTCGAATTTCGCGGAAGTTGAATTATTTCACTGAAACTATATTTCATTAAAAATTCTCTGCCTCCAATCGTTATTAAAAACTAAAATATAAAAAAAAAACGAGTGGAAACACATGCAGAGTGTACACAATGCTGTACCGTATAAAGAACAATTCTCCTCGCACAAGTCAAACAGGATTTATGAATATTCAACAGCATCGACGTAAATCAAATGGTGCGTCAAGATGGAAACGAATCAATCAAGCTTCATCGCCGTTGTAGAAACAATCGACCTGTTGAAATATCATTAGACGCCCAAGCGTATGTGTAATCTTATTACAATGCGGTGTAATTGATTGCCGTTAACGCGATCGAAGACGCTCGATGCCGATTTATAAATCGTTTCCAAAAGGAGTAACGCACAATTTCCTACGTAACGCTGCCAACCCATGAGCGGAGACTGTTTCGCGTAACGAGACCCGTTCGTCCGACCATCCATTGACGAATCATTTCCGATCATTGAATAACCGTGCCATCTCCCACTGATTGTTCAAGGCCGTCCATCATCCTCATTCAGGATAGCCCCCTCGAGTTTCAGCCGCGTCGCTTTGCATTTAAATGACGAGAACATTGCGCGTGCTCGCGATTGACTGGTCGTAAGGAATAGTAACATTGAACTACTTGTCTCGTCGCACGACCTTAAAGCGATTAAAGAATCGCGAATGAATTGGAGCCGGATTGAAGATTTTGACCGAGTTGAAAATGATTTGTTTCAACCTGCATCCACTTATGCAATTATCCAGGAAGAAGTATGTGCAAGTTCTCGTTATAGAGTTATTGAAACCTATTTAGATTTACGTCAATATTTAGAGCGGGACGGATAATATCCAGGATTAAGTATTTCGATAAAAATGTAAAATAATAATTACTTCGAACGATACGATAACTAATCAAAGAGGGAGAAATAAAACAAGGCGCCGGGTATTTCCAGCCGAGATGTTTAAAAACGCGATGCATTGCGCCGAGAGGCATTGTCTTTTGCGAACTCATTTATAAAGCAGACTGCACGAAATGACGCCAAGAAATGATACAATAATAGCAACAGCAAGTGCATTCTAAAATAACATTTTCATTTTATCTCAAGTACGTAATTCCTCCATATCAAAAATACTTCTGTTCAAATAAATAGAAGATTCCTAAATAGATCTAAATCACCTCTAACGCGTAACTTCAAAGTGCCTTGAACGACGAATGGTCCAAGTTGGAATAAAATGTGATGCAATAAAGGATCGCGAGCATACTGTCATGGTTTCAAAAAAAAAAAAACTCACTTTCATATTTCGCCGAGAACCCTGAAATCGAAGCGGCATGTCTTGCGTCTTGTACCGAGCTCAACGACACGTAAGTTGACCTATTTCGATCTATAAATAGATCAATTTCAAGAGCTGCATGAAAATTAAAAAAATGTCCAAATGTTTCCAAGAAGAAAATTAAGGAATAAAAAGTCATTTCAGACGGTTTTTCTTTTTTTCTTTTATTGGGTGTAACATTAAAATCGAGCCAAGGGTGAATGAAGAAGTTTGAAGCAACCGTGTAGCATCCTTGGCAATTCTGCCTATCAATTTTTTTCCACGAAATTCTAATGAGCCCCTCGAGCAACACTTTGAACGCCAGCCTTCGCGCATTCGATTTCTGTGGCTCCACGCAGCTTCCGACCGTAAAATCCATTTATAACGCTAAATGGGTCATCCCGTGCATTTCGATCTTCGAGACATTCCTCCCACTTGACTTTTCGTTTTTCGTGCTAAGAATGGAGAATTGTTTTGTCGCAGAACAAAGGACAGTCATTAGTTAAATCGCATTTGTAAACTGTGATCAATGTGATTTGTACAGCAGTGGCTGCGCCTAACAAATGGCGCAAAAGCCAAAATTCTTTCCCTTCATTCTTTAATTGTAGATTTCCATGAATAACAACGCGATTATTTATTAATTTAATATAATCCCCTTGACCCTGGCACAGTACCATTAATAACGCAACGAAGGAAGAACAGAGCGTCCATGCAAATAGAATCGCAATCAGGTTACAACGCAAGCGTAATCGTATGAAAAGTTTCCCCAAAAGCCAAAAGATCGTCTCGCCAGCAAAAGCCCAACAATCCCAACAGCGCCCTAGGAAAACGACTTAAAACAGCCGAAGATCGGCCAAAGAGGGTGGCCAAACATTTAGAATCTCGACTGATAACGAAGAAGCACAGGCAGCAGGTACACAATCAAAGCTCGTCTTAATATCCATCTTCACCCTCGCCGGGTGAATAATTCCCCTCGCCATTTTCCTCGCCGGCACAAAAGAGGAACGGAACACGGCGGACAGACTTCGCGGAAGAAGAAAGCACGTTTCGAAGGAGAAAGGGGGCAAGAGACGCGGCTGCACCGAGAATGCACAGTGTTTGCCTTCTCTCTCTCTCTCTCTCTCTCTCTCTCTCTCTCTCTCTCTCTCTCTCTCTCTCCCACCCTTATTACGATTCGCGGGGGCGAGATCCATTTTTACGAAGCCAAGAGGGGCTTCCTGTACTCGCCGTTTCCCCCCGTTCAAAGCGTTCTCCAGCGTCTAGCCGAGCACTTTGCTCGCTTCGTCGGGATACGTTTACCTCGGCCGGGATCGATATCGGAGACGTCGACTCGGAAATATGGAAATTCGACGGCCAGCCCCCGGGGAGGGCAGTTGCGGCAAAGAAATAATGCAAATTCGACGACAGGGCGCACCGGGGCAGGAGCGGAATTCATTTCGCGTGCGAACGCCTCGCCTTCGAAAACTTTCTGAAACCCGTGTACACGTTTCGACGATGATGAATCGACTAGACGGATATGACTCATTCGCAGTAGGAACTTGTGGCTCCGTGCGATTTTGTTGGAAATGAAATTGTGTATCTCCTTTTTGTACGAATAAAAGTAAGTTGGAAGATTTAGTCCTCTGTATCGTGGAGCGCGAAACTCTTTGTGACGGCTAGTTGCGCTTTGACCCGAAACCACAAATGAGACAATTACATGCGGCGTTTATCCGTGTCGGGCGGTAAACCGCAGATGCAAATAGAACAACCGCGAATGAAGCAGCATCTTGCGTCACCGTGAGGATGTGCCTCCGTTTTGTCATCCCCTACTGAATTAGCTGAGAACTTTTATTTTAGAGGAAAGGAAATATTTGTTATTGGTATTGCAATTTTAAAGAAATGTAATTAAAATTAAGGTAGCGCTTGAATATATTTGAAAACAAAAAATTAACATTCCCTTCTCCCTTTCTAATACTAATAACTTACAGGTCGATCTATTTGCGTGTTTATGTATTTGTATTTACGTTAAGGCAAGGCGATGAAGAAAAAGACTTGCTTGAAGAGGACCGCAAGTTTCAACAATTTCCTATTAAACCATTGAGTTCTGAATTGTTTCGGTTATATTGCAACTTTCCACCGTATCATCACTCCACGAAACAGCCCCCAATTCTCCTGCATCCGGCTCACGGGACCGCGGATCCAAGTAACAAGAATTGTTGGCACATCTGAAATGAAATATACCACGAGTGAGAAGCACCACGCGCTAACAAACATCTGTCAAAGAAAAAAAGGCAGTAGCCTATTCTTGACCGTATGACTTCACTGGACACGACTGCAGCGCGAATCGCGCGGATAATGCGTATGCAAAAATTCATCTCGATACGAGCTCGCCTGATAGCCGCTTCAGGGCCACAGGCGAGAGATGATCACGACGTCTGGAGGAGCTGGAAAATACCAGCGCAACAGGGCTTAGACGTTGCCGATTACCGCTTCTATGCATCGCGTATGCAAGCTGCATCAACGTGCATCCGGTTCGCCGCATGTACTTACATTACCGTTACGGACGAGCCTACGAAAGTTCCAAGTGTACGTGTTCACCAGGAAACGCGACGGACTGTGATCCCGACTATGTACATGGAAGCATCGACAACGCTTCTTTTCCGGTCCTACTCGGTAGCTGAACAAACGTGCCTTTACACGGCGAGAAGTTTATTTGAGGAGAGACTGGTTCCTCGGCTAAATATGTACAGAGTGATGCATCTCGTTGCATTTATATGATTCTTTTGATAGATCGCGTTACGATATGCACTAAGGTATTATAAGAATGAATAAAATAAAAAGGAAATTTAGTCATCTACGAACTTTCCACAGTAACCACGTTTCACAATGACCATCTGAATAAATCGTATTCTCAGCAAATTTGTATATGGCTAATAATCACGAAGGACCGATGAATCACCTTTTGAATTGATCATGCGGATGATAATTTATCGAGAAAGAGTAATTACACCTTTTTCCAAATACTTTGCCATCGCGTTTTTCCAAACAGCAACAGTGTTGCAGTTTGCACAAGGAAGAATGATTATTAAATGCATAAAAGGGAGGGTTTCCAGTCGCCAAACTCGAACGCGATGCGATCACAGGAAAACGGGGATGCAGGGAACAGATTATCGAGCACGCAATACCTATTGCTGGCCTGCATAACGACTCTGAACACGTAGAGCACGTTATTTGCCTCGAATCTCGTTGGGTTATCGCTAGGTACACAGGGAAAGAAACTCAGCAAATTTTCTATCCGTCTAGCCTTCTCTCCATTCAAGCAAATATTGCTACAGATATCGCAGCTGCCAGTAGAGGGATGAAAAAGTGAGGATAAAACGGCATGAAACGTTATAAGCTTCTTTTCTGTTCCGACGTTGAACACGAAGTAGCCGAGGCTCCCATGGGCGAAGAACCGAGCCGATTCGCGGATTAATTTCGAAAGCAACGCTATTACACGTCAGTGGTTCGATGTAAAAAGAATAGAGGAGCACTGTTTTTTATGCAGTGGAGAGAAAGTATTATTTAGAAGAACGTTTGTACGTAAAGGAAATATTGTGCGTGAAAGATATTTTGGAGGGTTCTATTTCGATTTATTAAAGAATATTTTTCGTAGCCGTCTCTCAGGATATTTCAATTAACTAATATCGTAAGCGCCGCTGGGCAGATCAAAACTATTCACCCCGGAAATGATGATTATTATTCTGTATACACCTATTAATCTGTAATTATTGAGTAACAAGCAAGCACAATAAATCGTTAAAACTAAGAAAGCTGTCCCAATCTTTTAGACAATAACGTATGTACGTGATTGCACAATTTAAAGTTTCGTTAAAACCAGTATATCGTGAACTTGCTCATCGAATACTACATAACCAAATCCCTCCCATTTTACTGTAACCTATAAATAAATACCTACAATATTTCGTTACCCTTTCCACTGTCCGAGAAGGCTGCTCATTTCATAATTTCACCGCTGGGAAAATGTCGAAGAGCGTGATGATGTCTAGCCGTGAGACCGACGAGTACAGTGGGTCGGCTCGGGAAAAAAGGAATGCGACCGCGAGAAAGAGGCAGAACGGAGAAGACAAGGTCATCAAGTTCCGCTGCGACTTCCCCTCGACGCAAGTTAGGGTGATGCTGGCCAGAGGATGGATCCAGGTAAATGGAATGTCCCCTATTCGCGGCTGAATCCTTAACGAGACTCGAGGGTGGGAACGGAATCACGGACACTCATCCTCTCAAGGTGTTTTTTTTTTTTTCATGTAAAACCATGTTGAAAAGAGGGCGAACTGCGGAGGGAACGACGACCATGCGAAAATCCGCATTGTTTGGTTGAGTAACCACGTGGCTCTTGATCCTAGATTACAAGCGTAATGCTCCTTGATATAGGAAAACGGATTAGCGGGGAGGCTTCTATATGGACGGTTGTAAAAAGCGAGAATGGTGATTTTGGAAGTAGTGGTTCCGATAGAGACACTTGCTAACAATCATTTCAGTGTTGCTCTGACGGTTTGAAAATTAGAGATAGTAGTTTCATGTTATTTGCGAAAATGTTCAATTATGCTTTTTCTACCTGAGTCTTTTATAGCCTGGAATTTAAATTGATATTTATAGAACATCGCTCTTCTGAGATAGTAATATAATAAAGATGATAGGCAATGTTTAACTTCAGATGTAAACTATAATAGTAATTCTTGTGAAACGAAAGCATTAATTGCGAACATGGTCCGTTAATCATACAATGTCAATAAAAGCTCCAATAAAATTGCATTATCTGTGCATACAAAGGTAACTAAAATGATGCGTTCATGAAAGAACCTCCCACACGGATTGTTAACCCTGTTGAAGGTAACAGATCCCAGCGACCAGTCTTGGCACCTGTGGTGGTGCGAGACCAACGACGTTCGTCAAGCCCTGGACTCGCGGCTCAGCCCGCATCAGAAAATTCCCCATTTCCGCAACCACTACGAACTGACACGGAAGAATTACCTGTACCGAAACCTGAAGCGATACAAGAAGTTGCTGCTAAAGTCGGACAGGAACGCAGAGGCGACATTATGCGACTGCATGCCATTGACATTCGAGTTACCAAATGATTACCGATTGTTCGCAGAGGAGTACCACAAACAACCCGGCTCCACGTGGATCGTGAAACCCGCTGGAAGATCGCAGGGCAAAGGTAGGGCGTGGGTGCCGCGTGTGAAGGCGCATTTATGCTCGTTTAAATATCGGATAATAAAAAGCAAAAAAGGTGAAAGCTATGAAAGGTAAAGCACGTTCGTCGTTTCTTTAATCTTTTCCAAAGTATTGCGCCATTTCTGTGCAAAGCTTTTATGGGATCTAACATTAGGCACGCGTCTCGTATTTAGTACCCTGTACGATACGGGAAAAAGATTTAAGGTACGAAGCTTTGCGCCATTCCCTTGAGTCTACCAGAAATACGCAAAAGTCACGAAATGAAAAAAAAAACCAGGCATAAAGGAGAATGAACAGTAGAACGCATCTCTGCATTAACAGGTATCTTCCTCTTCCGAAAGCTGAAAGACCTGGCCGAGTGGCGCAGCAAGGAGTTCGGCTCGCAGATCGAAATACCACCGATGGAGACTTTCATCGTGCAGAAATACGTGGAGAATCCCTACCTCTTGGCAGGTTCGTGCGCAGCAACAACCAACGCGATACTGCTTGCTTGTATTCAGCCGCCTTATCGCCCGTGAAGAATCGCCGGCGTTGTCGAGAAGGACGCCTCGATACCTCTGAATGCGACGCTTGCTTGTCAGGGGTTGAAACCCGCCGAGCCTTTGTATCAGGCAACGCCGAAAGGAGGAACGTCTGAATGGCGAATCGTTCGAAAGCACTTTCTTCGATGGTCTTACGACGGCTCTGGATACAAAACCACAGAGAGAGAGAGAGAGAGAGAGAGAGAGAGAGAGAGAGAGAGAGAGACCTCGCTTTTTCACCGACCAAATGGGCCGTGCGGGTTTTGTAAACGCGGAACGACGTTTCAGGCAGGAAATTCGACCTGCGAATTTACGCCCTGGTAACCTCGTTCCACCCCCTGAAGGCATGGCTGGCCAGGGAGGGTTTCGCCCGTCTGTCCGCGGAGCTGTTCGATCTGGAGAACATAGACGACAGCAGGGTGCACTTGACCAACATGGCCATACAGCTGAGGGCCCAGGGCAACGATGAGAAGGAGCAAACTAAGAAGGGCTGCAAATGGGCACTGATCAAAGTCAGAGAGTTTTTGACTGCCAGACACGGCGTGGTGGAGGTGGAGGCCTTGTTCCAGAGAATTGCTGGTTAGTAGCATCCACTTGATGCATCATTTTTTAGGGAATTCGTAGAAAATTCAAACTTGCGTCATTGACGCCTTGAACAGCCTCGTTCATCTTATAGTAGACGCCTATCTAGTTTATACTTTACACATCACTTTCTGGGAATTTATAGAAAATTCAGATATAGTGCAGTTATATACAAATTTTGAAATTATTTCTGTTCTGTGTACTGTTAGTGTACCCAATAAGATTAGCAAGGTTTTGAAGTAAGTAATTAAAACTTGCTCATTGCCAGTAATATCATAAGATTGATTGGTGCATAAAACTGAAACAGTCTTCTATAAAATATATAAAATTCAGACAAGTTGTTCTGACTGCCTGATGAACATTCTAACCATAGCTACTGCAAACACAACATTCTCATAACATTCCCCAAAACGCATATGTATGTAAAATGGCACCTGAACTTCATATTGAAGTTGATACACTGCTCCTCAGATAAGATTTCGCCCATCCACTTCGTCCGCTATCGAAATCACCCGGAGACAACAGAATTAGCTCCTCAAAACGCATATAACGACACATGATCGTCATATTGAAGTTGATACACCACTAACCAGATAAGATTTAGCCCGTCAACTTCCTCCGATATCGAAATCACCCAGAAACAACAGAATCAGCTCCTCCTGTCCATCAGTTTCCTAAACTCTCCCCACGAAACTGCGAATCGATCCCGCAGGTATGATAATGGCCAGTCTGCTGGCGGTGGAGCCGGTGATAATGCAAGGGAAGAACTCGTTCGAGCTGTACGGCTACGATATACTGCTCGACGAGGATCTAAGGCCGTGGTTGCTCGAGGTGAACGCCTCGCCGGCGTTGACCGGCACGGACAGCGACGATTATCGCCTCAAGTTCGATCTGCTGGACGACACGCTGAACGTGCTCGACTTCGAGGATCGTTTCTCCGGCAGGGAGACCAGAATCGGCGGCTACGATCTGCTGTGGAACGACGGCCCCGTCTGGACCGCATGCCCGAACCCCTCCGTATGCGGCGAGCCCTCCAACGATCCGAGAAAACTGAACATTTTCCTCGGAACGCGGAACGATCGCGTCGACCAGTTGCGTCAGCTACGCGAGCACTTGGACGAACGACGGAACAGGGTAGCGACCGGCTGCGGAGCGTGCCATGGGTGAACGAACGGGGAATTTCGAACGTCTTAAGCTTCAGCGTGGACGAGTCGAACGGAATAATTGCGACGACGTGGTATTGCTTGGAACTTAACATCGTTCGGGATTGCGGGAGAAATTTATAGAATTTGCGCTTGGCAGGCTTTCTAATCCCTTCTTGTATATCTACTTAGGGCGCGTAGAGGAAGAGAACGTTTCGCGAACAGAATAAAAAGGTCGCTTCCTTATTAATACTATTATAATGTGTCGAAGATTTTTAAGTTAATTGTACGAACTTCTGGAGAAATAAATTCCATTTAATTCCTCATTTTCCGAAATTTCGAAAAGATACTTCGAACATAAATTATTGCACACTCAAACGAAGCATCATCGAAATCAATGGTACACTAGCAAGTAGTCCAAGGGACTGGCAAAAAAAAAAGGCAATAAATCACCGTCCAACACAGAGAAGATTTTAATCACGCAACAATCGACGTCGTTTTTAATTGAAATAGTTTTGGCTATCGGACTACAGTCGCGTCCGTCACATCCACGGTATCGGGGTCCCGCTTTTTATTGCCCGATTTGATTGCAGCTACCTATGTACCACGTACATACGTGGCAACAGCGACTGCCAGTAGCATCTGGCTGAAACTAACGAGCACGAATCTGCTGAGCAGCGTACCGCATAAGTGTATGCATATTCATACGGGACGGTAACACACGTGTACACCGGCGGCGTGTACACGCTTTTGCGCTTGCAGCGTAATTCTTTGCCTGCAATTCGTTCCACTCCCGTGAACCCTGTCTTTCCGATATGTGACGCAAGTCCCGCGATAATCGAGCAACGAGATCGTTTCCTCCGCGAGGCTTATTACGGGTGAATGAGAATGATCTCGTCTTGGTTGCGGGGAAAACGATCTCGCCTGTCTTTGGTAGAATACAAAATTGTTTTGCGATCAAGTTTTACAGAATGACATTGTTTTAGGGTTGTCTGCGTGACGGCTGCGATATCCTTTTCTCATGAATTAATACTTTATGATATTAACCTTTTCTAATTAAACGCATACATTCGTTTAAGAATAATTTGCCCCGGGTGCATTGCACTCAGCTGCGAAATCATGCTGGTTAAATATTCCTCTACCTCGTATGTTTCTTTTCTTTGTTATAGTAACTTTATTGCGTAAAATAAAGCAAATAAAATGCTAGAATGGTAATTTTATACTTGGTTTGCGAATGGGAATTTTCATTATTCCAAGAGAGGATCAGGAGAAAATGATCTATTGTCTTCTTTACGGCTAGAATAAAAACTAGAAGCAACGACGTGTTCTCTTACCCGGCTATAGAATTGGCAATTACCGGGGATAATCCGTAAAATATCGAATAAATTTTGGACAAAGCTAATAAGTGTTCAGCCGACTGTGACCATTCGGACCCGGCTACTGTGAAATTAATCGATTTAGCAAGGAAAGAGAGCGTAACGTTTTGAAACCTTAAATTGCAATGTTTTTTGCATTTAGTAGTGTCTTCGTTAGTATTACAAGATATATATTTTTCTACTGAACACACGGACCTCGCGTAAAATTCCTTTTGCGCATCGACATTGCGACTGTACCCCACCGGCAAAAGCTTCCACCATTAAACATTCATCTGCTCGTAAAAATACTCCCATTACGCAGCGGACGGGCGAACAAAGGAGCCTGTCCTTCCTCGCGTAATCGCAGCGAGGCATTGAGAAGAAATCATTTTTGCGCGGCATGATAAAAAATTGGACAGCCTACGAATCAGTCTCACTCTTAATGGAAACGTCGATGATTGAGTTATTCGATAAGAGAATTCTATGTACAGATGTAACTCTCCGTTTTACCTTGTACGCACGACGTTTTATTGATTTAGCACCCTGCCGACGCGACATTTCGGGAACAGAGAGACGTAGCGAACGAAATTGCGAGACACGACACATTATAACTACCCGCCCAATAACGATACTCATTCATTGATGTTCGTCAATTGGATTTAATTGATATCGATCAATGTAGCCATCCCTCTCATTACTCCGCCAAAAATGAATTATACGGGAACTGCAACTGCGACTGCGCTATAGCAAAAGTATGTAATTTATTAAAAATACGATGTCTAATTGGTAAAAATATATATATATATATTGATAATTGACAATTGATAACTAATAACTGGAACTGACTCTTTTGCTTTTCGTGCGACCACTTTCCAAAAACACGCGTTCGAAATAGCACTTCTACTAAAGTCTAATCGTAAAACAGCCCCGAGAGCTACATCATTACGAAAAGCTACCCTCAGACACTCGATACGTCTGCCGCGTACGAGTAATCCTAAAGTGCTCCACTGGAACGCGTTTTCCCCCACAGTTTTATTCGTGGCACAGTAAAAAAGAACAGAACGAACACAGCCGTGTGATTGCGGCGATAAAAACGCGCGCACGGTAGGAGAGACAGTGTCTTTCAATCCCGGCACAGCCCCTGTCGACCCGGAAAATTCTTCGTTTCCAACGTTTTCGCCGCGTTGAGCGTCGAACTTATTAAGTCCGCGGTATACCATGGCGAATGCGTGTTCACCAGCGAACGAATGCAGATCATCGTCGTTTTCGCCGCGCTTTCAACCAGGGGACTAAATTTAGCGAAAGAGCCATGTAACTAGCGCGAGTGCACTCGTATTATCCTGATTCACTCGCTGGCGGGAGCGAGTAAACTCGTTAAAACGTTACTTCACGATTGTCGCCTCATTTGCGCCTCGAGTGCGTCTCGCGGATTTTTTCTTTACGATGCCTCCTCTATTTAGTTCGTTTTATCTCCTCGTTTTATCATTCGCGAGGTAACGCATGGAATCCGGAGTAATTGAACGAGGGCAGCGCCGTTTGAAGAATTGCGTTCTCGTAAGATATTGGGTAACAGGAATTTATTTAGGGACGAGTTTCAACTTTCTTGTATCAAATGGTTTAATTCCAGTCCATGTAAGTCCATTAAGTCTGTGCAAATTATTTTTACCCAATCTGTTATTCTCTACCCGGATAAATAAGACTGAATTAATCACCAGAACGGTTAAATTAATTACAACTTGTCGTTTTCGATATTAAATTCAGCAGACAACTGCTGTTCAATTTTTAATCAATGAAACAAATGTTTGACTCGAGAATTATTATACCTCGATGAAACCCATATTCAAGTACAAATGTATATAGGTACATTGCACTTTGCAAATAAATGCGCTTCTGTCCGAAAGCCACGATCTCTCCCACAGACAAATCTTACGTTTGCTCGGTACAATAAATAATCTATATTCACGTTCAAGCGCGGCTGAATTCGTGTTGAAAATGCGTACCAGATACAGCTAATTTTATATTTAACCTTCTCTCTGCCAGGTGTTACGATCGACCAGCCACTTGTAACATCTCGCTTTTACGTAATAAAACCTCTCGTTGCCGCTGCTGAGCGTACCCTCCTTATCCCTTTTCGCGTTCCAGCCGAGGGAATTATGTCTCTATTATAACCACGGGGACACCCGGGCGATTTAAACGGAACGTGAAAGGTACCGATCGGCGTAATTGATACGCGACTTGGGAGTACAGGTACGCGGTGCTGACACTTTCACCGTGGAATAAAATAACGTGCAGGTCAACTCGCGATTTTTCGCTAACTGGACGAGTTTATACGTAACCGGTGGCCACTACTTTTTTTTCTGGTTTACGTAATACAGTCGGTGATAGAGTGAATGAACATTTCTTGGGTGTCGCGTACGCGAATTGCTGTCTGCCTGTGGAATTCATCGAGTCCCTGGCGATGCGGAGACACAGGTGTTCTTAGCTATTGTGTATTCACGTACCATTCTAGTTCATCTGTTCTAAATAATTGAGGAACGGTATATTATTCGATCGTGGCTTTCCGTGTCACAGAAGCTGCTTGGGAGAACTCTATATCGAATGTACTGTATTCTATTCTACACTCGAGGGCCTTGGTTGTTTATTAATATTATTATCAAGCTCCGTGCCATCTAGTTATGGATCCTCCGCTCTCTTACAATGAACTATGATACATTTATTTTCTACTAACATATTAAGGTACAAAAGGATTTTCGAATCGAAGACTCTCGTTTCATTCCATTGCATCGAACACCGTGCTCCGTCGACGCTAACGAACGATTCTCCCCATGGGATTGCCAAGCATCGTCGGCCCGATCGCGTAACGTGAACCGATTGGGAATATGTTCCGCCGCGCGAGGGTCGTCTCCAAGCACAGGTGATCGCAGAGCAAAGCTCCGCGTTGCAGAGTCTCATCACTTTTCCCAGAGCATCGCCATGGGCTACGTACCCTCTTTTCTATGCATCTGCTCCCACTCCTTCCTCGCTCGGCGACGAGGGTTGGCCTTAACGTCCTTAACCCATTTCCCGGCAGCGTTACGTTATCGCAACATAATGCCTCAGCTTCCGCCCGCTCTTCCGATCTCGTTCTCGGTCGGTACCCCTGCGACCCCCTGGCTCTTCTGTGCCGTTCGTTAAACCTCTGCGGAACGCTGACGGTGTCCCCTCTCTCTCTCTCTCCCTTTTCGATGATGAGCTCGCACACACCGCACCGCCGAGTCGATGATGCTTAATTAATACTTTTCCTCGCTGCCTCATTATCACGTTCGACTGGCTGCCGTGAATAGAGAGATCCATTCGTCACGTCGGAGAGGGAGTTAATGTCTTTTCTCCGAGTATCGAGATGAAGCTCTTGGTTGGGGAAAGAGGTGCTTCGGCGCATCGTGCTGAGGTGGCCGAAGTGCGATAATTACCGTTTAGGAGTTTCATTGGCGCGCGAGTGGGAAGGGTTAAAAGTTTGCCTCTGCCGATGTTAATTCTTTTGTTCGGTCTTCTTCGTCAATTGGTATTGTTCTTGGGGCACAGGCGGACACACTTTTTGTCAACAAAGATAAGCGTTCGATCACTTGGATAATTAAGATGTAATTCATATAAGCTGTTACAAAATATTATACTGCCAGAGGGAGATTAATTATTACGTAGCCACAACTCTGTTCGCCTGATTAAAAATTCGTATACCTTGCACGCAACACGGTTTTGTCCGGTGGACAGTTTTATGGAACAATGTGTCTTGTTAATAGAATTTATATGACTTCGAGAAAGCAACATGTCCGCCGTTAAATTTGTACAGGGACATCAATTGCCGGTAGGTACATTATAGCTGGTTTTACAAGGCAGTGAAAATAGCAAAGGTGGACACTTTCCAATGAAGTACTTATGGAGCCTTAAATTACGGCCAGATACCTATAAATCTAGCTGTTTTCGTGTATAGTTTATCTCGCAATCCTCCTCGTTTATTGCTGAACTTGTTTCAAACTATTGTTAGAAGCCAATAAACGCGAGCGTTTCTTAAGCGAGCTTTCCTTCGCTCGCTCAAAACAGAAAAAAAAAAGTAAGATTGATAATAAAAGGTCAGCCACTAAAACTTTTGAAACCTTGATTTCGAAAGAAGGCTGCTCGCAGCATCGATGCAATTTCAAGCGCATGCATGGAAATAAAAATTCGGGTGCGAGAATCAGCACAATAAAATAGTAACTTGTCTACTAATTTAGGAAGACCGAGTACAAGCGAAGTGATAAACTGCAAGAATCGCGACGCGGTTCAGCTGCACCCTACGGAGCAGTCGGTTCTTACCGATAAGAATCGAGAAGGCTCAACCGTTCCTAAGACGCGAAGGGGACGGTTATCGTCGCACGATGTTCCTCCGGTGCCAAAGCACCCTTCTGCGGATATAAGTATAAATCGACTTCGATGGCCGGAATCGATGCTCTACTTTGGATAAGGAAATAAAAGCAGCAGCCCCGGGCGTCTGAATCAAAGTGCAAGGGTGAAGAGGCTTCTGCCCCCGAGGCTTTCTAAAATCCCTACCACGAGATAATAGACGCCTCGGAGTGCGTGGAATAATTCAACAGCGCCGGCGTTCCGTCGAAAAGGCAAATGGGAAATTTTTTCTACCTTACATTAAAAATCGAAATATATTTTAGAAACGTTTGAAATGCGCTGCCATTCAGAATTACTGTACAGTTTCAAATGTATGTAACGCGATACGAATGTTCATAAATACATGATAATTTCATTCAGTTCTATTCGATCTGATCTTAAAATTGAATTACACAGAATAGCGTGTCTGCACAATCTTCTATAATTTCATATAACAGCAATGAAACGCAGCCTTGTTTAATTTTTTATCCTATCGCTAAACCTACTGCCGGCCAGTTCAATTATTGATTTCATCATATGTAATAAATCAAACTAGATTCGCCACCTTACATGCGACCCTAAAAACGATTGCAACATTAACAAGTACGATATCCAATTTATCAAGATAACAGTTGTTCAACTTCGCGAAGGAATAATATACAGAACAGAATCGCCAGCGAAGAAACCTCGACACTAATTCAAGATTGCGATCCGCAAATGAACAAACAGAAATATTCTTGCTTCTACCCCCCCCGCAGGCGAAGCGACTTTTCTGGAGCAAGAGAAGAGCTTGTTACGAAGTCCCGCAAACGGCGTTACGCCCCGACCCAAATTGGAATCGATTCATCCTCGTAAAGCAGTCATCGAGGTAACATTAAACGGACGGGCTCGAGTTTATGTTGCGAGCCAGATTAATCGTTTTCTTCTACTGTCAAAGGGAGAAGTGCTTCTCTCTCTCCCCTTCGACGTTGCGCTGTTGGAAGACCCGTGCAACGAGTGGAATAACGATTTTTTTTAGAATCAGTTGGCAGCGTCCGGAAAGCGATCGCGGCTTATCGTCCCTTTTCCTGCTCGTTATGCTCTCTGTATTCCTCGCATTTTCCGCGCCTCCTCCTGCTTTTGTAACCGTGGGAGACTGAGGCTTTATCTGGCTGCGAATGAATCATATTGGAAGAGGAATATCTTCAGTGGTCTGTGCGCGGAATGTCCAATGGAATAACGGAACGATCGCAGATTTCGGGGAATGTGGAAATTTCAAGCGATGATCGTAACAGAAGGATTCCTTCGCTAGAAGGTAATATCTGCTGAGCTGTTGCTTTCAATATTCGGGATGATCCAAATTCGTGCAGTTCTTATCGAATGAAACACCAAAAGGAGCAATCATTTTCTTATTTTATATAAAATAAACTATCAATTTTACAATTGCGTGATTTTCAACAAGATATGGGCTAAATATTGAATATCATTTCCTACACTAAAACGATTAATCTTTTACTTATTGTAACATATGTATACTATTATTATCAATGCTCGAGGATAATTGCATGTATGTTAAACAGATCTTACGACCATGCATGCTTTTCGTCGTTACTCCCCCAATTTATATTCAAGGATGCGCTCCATTTGTTGCAGACAAATAAATAAGCGATCTAGCGTAGCAAATTCATATTGATTAATATGCCCTATCAGGTATCGTCCGCGTGCATCTCCAATTCTGATGAATGTCCGCAATTTCCTGTCGGCCAGGAACAATTAGATTATTCCCGACGTAAATGAAATGTTAACTAAACTCTGCATAATAGTTTGCGAAGGGACAAGATTCTTTGAAGTCCCAGGTATTACGCTCTGTATAATCGTACGCGCGATAACATGAAACAGTGTAAACACTTTATTAGATGTACCATCTTCCTAAATGTTTGCGTAATACATGGTATAACAGCTGTTAGATGATTTGCGTCGGTAAACACGATCCATCAAACATTATCAGCGCCGTCTTTGAACTTTTCCGGACCCCGAACCAATTTCAGAATGTATTACGGATAAAATTGCACAGAGACTCCACTGCCCCAGAGAAATTCTTTTCTCACCCACTTTGGTTAAGCAATGTCTGACGAATTTGACGAAAACCGTACAACTTTATTAAGAGTGCAATTTTATGCAATTACACTGAAACTTCCAGATTTTAGATGCATTTAGTTTGCTTAGAATTCTTTCTACTAGAGTCTAATCAGTTACGCAGTTTTTAAATTATCATCAAATAAATTTGCATGTACCTTAGAATTCATTTAATGGGAAATTGCACTCTGTAGCGTGCGCAATATTTCTTCGACTTTTCCATTTTCTCAAGAGCGGCTAAGTGCCTCGAGCATCTAATGAAAAATACAGCCCTGTACACGGCGTTATTACGATATACCTGTAAGATCACCATTTCCATGGTGAACTCCGCCGCATGGTGTTCGCCCGAGGAAAGCATAAACCCTTGACGGGGGAAATGAACACTTTCACCTAAACGATATTGCATCGACCGAACAATAATGCGTATTCGTTCTCTCGACACTGCAACGTTTTATGACTCCGATATTCACCGAACGTGCAATAACGGGGCGATAAAGCGTTTCGTTTCGTATGTAAAACGTCGGCGAAACTCAACGAAATCCGTGTGAACGACGTGAAAAATTATACGGGGGGAGCGTAATGTGTATCGGGGCCGTATTTCAACAGTTAAGGCTTAATAAGGAAGAGTACACTTTATAACCTCGCCAGTATGCACGGAAGTGGTGTGCGATCGTTTGGGAATGCCTTTCCGATAGCTACGTGTAACTGCGACACGGAGGGTAGCTTCCCCATAAATATCGATGGATCTACTTTCCGCGGGAGACTCACGATGTACTAGCACCATTATCTTCTACATTTTCGTTAGAAAGAGACATTTTCGTAACGCAGCATAAGATATGTAGTACGTATAAAACAGTCCATTTGAAGATTCCAAAGTGTCTTAATAATTAACTTATTGAAAGTAGGGGCAACTCTTTTCGTTTTGGGAATGTTTAAAGCAGTTATCGTATGAATCGATGCGCCAGGTAGCCACACTTATTATCTGTGCTTCATATATTTAAGAAAAACAGATACAGAAGCAGAAGTAGTTAAAAGTTTGTAGAGCAACTTAAAGTTACCAATCCCCAAGTCAAATTTCTCACCCTCCGTTCAAGCATGTTCCACCTCGCCCTAGGGGAGCCCCCTTAATCTTAATCGCAAACGATAAATTCCCAGCAAACGTGGTAAATGGTAATCTCGGCCCGAGAATAGTCGCGTCGAGCGCGGTTCGACACACGATTAACTCGTGGCGTAATATATGTATTTCCTCAGCTTACCTGCGAGCATTTCCCTTAAAAAAGAGACCGTGGCCCGGGACAAGTTAAGGACCCCCCAGAAGATTAACGATTCTTCGTGAAGAGCGAAACTACAGTGGCCGCGGTATCGCTAAAAGTGCGACGATAATTCTACACCACGGTGTTACTACGCTATCGAATCTCCCTTCTTGATGCATCGAAATGGGGGGGAAAGGCTTTTGTTTCCTTCGTGAACGGCGATAAGATGATATTTATTCCAATAGCGATTCCTCGCGCCGAGGGAAGTGTTGTATCGACCGTTTCCCTAGTTCGTCGCGCTCAAAATGCAGAACGACCCCGTTGTGTTTTTTAACATGTTCGCTCGCAATTCGCCTCGAGTTTCGAGCCAAACGCGGACGGTGAAAAAGAAAGAGATAATGCAAATGAACGAAACATCATTATGTTTATTCATTATTCTGCTCTCATCTTTGCGTATTTCAATTGTACAGGTAATACGCTTCCCGAGTAAATATAAAAATACATTGAAAGCCGGAAGTGTTTATAAATAAATTTTATTTTTAACCGATTCTTACATCCCTGTCTCAGACAGGTTCACCGCGACATTCAGAACACCTCGTCCATGTAATCGTCACCTAATGTCCATCCAGGGACCATTTCGGAGGCTCTTCCCCTTTCTCCCATCCCCCGTTTTACGACAGCGCCAAGCAGGAATACCTCCCGCGTGCGCAGGGTCGTCGACCTCTTTTCGTGAAACGGACACACGAGGAAACGCGGGATCGGGAATGGCGGCGGGGAACTTGGTCACGAGGAGAAAAACGAACGGACACAGGAGGGAAACGAGGAGACCGGCGCGTGGCACGTCCGGCTATCCGTGCCAGTGAAACGCGAACTCGCGGGAATCCGCATTAAAACGCATCGGCGAGTCCTCACGTTTCTCTCGCGGCCCGGCAGCACGTGCCGGCGCGAGATCGAAAGCGAGCGCGCGAGAAACACCCCTAGCTAACGCGCGTCGTGTTTCTGGCAATGAGTTCCACGCCTCCGATAAGCGTGCAATGGAATGCATATGCCTTTCTGTTATCTAAATTCCAATTATTTTGCAATGACAAGAATATCTCGAATAACTCGTCGCCTATTGATCGTATAAAGAACGTTTTAAATTAATTACGTTGCGTTTCAAGAGACCGAACGCATCAGACGAATGCAAGTCGATTTTTTTTTTCATATCCTACATTTTCTGAGATATCAACGCGACCTTGAGTTTTCTTTGATTGAACTTGGAAGAACTGTAACAGCGAAAGATCGTCTTGATATCTCTGTATAAGGTATAAAAAGATCAAACTGCATCCATAAGATAAGCCTTTCCCAATGCAACATGATTCATTTGAAACGTTTTTTTCTTTTATACAACTAGTATTATACAACTTTCAGGTAGTATTAAATTTTGTGGTGTTCAATTATTTTATATTGACGGGATTCGTGTTATGCTAAAATTTTTCATTTTTTTGTTTAAGTCCACTTCGATCATATTCTAAAATGCTTCTGTATAATGTGCAAATGGATTAAGAACTGGGACACGATCATCAATGTGTCTTTTAACTACTAAAAAGCTTTGATTTATTGGTTAATATTCACCGCAGCTCAAGGTGCAAAGGGTTAACGTATGCTGCTAAGTAACTGTAAGGTGAAGTGTTTCACTGCCCTGATTCCACCGATTATTATCGTTGACGACAGTTAGATAAGACTCTACCGACTTTAACTAGCAACAAGAGTAATTAATACTAAAAATACTACTGGCATGCTCTGTCGGAATCATATGTAAGTCTGTGTAAACAATAAAGCTTGTAAGAATGATGAAAGTATTGAGAAATAAAAAGTGAATCAAGAAGTGCTTAAGAAATATGTATAATTTAATTATTGCCCCAAATATTAAGTCTGATGCAATATTTGCTTCCAGTCTGCTATTATCTTTTTCTTTAATTCGCCTCGTTTTACATTTCAATTAAGTCTCCAAGAGTGAATTATTGGTGAACTCTCGTTTCGTTAACTAAACGACACTGTTGTAAGTAAAGAAAGATAAGAAAAAGAACGTCCCTACGTGTACAATTCGCAGGTTTATTGATTGAGACACCGGATTCGCGATACAGGGTTCCGCTCGAAGGAAAACGAGCATCTGTTCTGTACACTGTATGTACAGATACGTCGACGATCCACGTGTATTTTAAAATCAGTAAAGCAAACATTACTGTCTCTACCTGTACAGTAACGTGCCATAAAGAACGTCATAAAAGTATAACAATCGAACGATACTCTGGGCGTTAAGGATTTGCCCCGTTCCGGACATTCTATTCTCCGTTCCAATTGAATGTGCAGCACGTGAATTCGATTGGAATTGAGCAAATGAAGGTAAAGATAAATTGCCCTCATTACCGCAATAAAAAGCTTCAATATGAATCTTTCAGAATTCCTGGGAAACGATTTAATTCTTTACATAGTAAAGGTACAACACAGTTTATGCATTTACGCAAAACGATTCATATATTCGCGAATATTGTAATAGCCCTCATTACCATCGTGAATATTTATATATTTGGCAATTATGTCTCGTTAAATTCCGTAATTATCCCACCCCGTGAAATGATACATTTGCAGCATTTGCAATTGATGGTACAGGAGTAAGAAGAACGGAACCGATTTAAATGCCAAGGATGAAGAAAAACACGTTTGTATAAATAGCAGAATCGATCGACGTCCCTATCGCGCGTTGAAAATTAATCGCGAAATAATTAATCGTCCCGGTAACGCATTAAACGTGAACTGTATTATCGCGCTTGTACTGGAATCAATTTAATGATCCTCGATCGTTCGTTCAATCTGTTCCCATGATGTCTCATCCCGCTGTATTCAGTTTCATTCGAATATCGTGTTATAGTTTAGTAATGTTGAAACGCGATACGGAATAATAATACCCTACAAATTGTTACAGTTGCGATTATTCTACTCCGCAGCTGCTTCTCTCATTGAATCCCATTACGGTATTAATATCCTGGTCATTTTTTTGTTCCCTTTAAAAAGTATTATAGATAAGGTAAGAAGTAATTTGATTCATTTCACTATTTCCCTCAAACCTTTAACAGCTATTTTCTTTTTACAACGTGGCTTCCGTGCAAATGTATTTCCTTCTGTGCATGCCCCATACATTGGATTAAAGGAGTGCCTTTATTGACTACAGATAAAAAATTGAACTTGGGTCTATTTATCCCAGTTTCTGCAATGTCGGATCATCGTTACATCAATACTATCTTACACCGTGCATAACCGTATTAATTTCCGTAGAATTTCCACCAGGTAATTCAATCTAAACCGATCGGGATAGAATGTGGAGCGTTGCACCTACCTCGTTACGCCAAGGTACTTGTAAGACGCTTCGTTTCTACGATAATTATTAATGAATATAGAGTACTCCATAGGGTCCAGGACCGATGGAATTGTTTCTAATCGAGAGTTTAGAGAATCCCTAAGTCCAATGAATATTTTCTCGAGCATCAGAAGCCTTTAAATTGATTCCGTCATCTAATAAATAATCCCATTATCGAATCATCGTTTCCTCAATTCCAACAAATTTCTATCCAATTGTAAACTCGCATCGATTCAAACAATCCAGCATTGTACTCATCTCGCAGTCTCCTCTATCAACATCAACATCATTACGATCGGATAGCAAAAGTAGCGTAACCAATTACGATCATCACGGAGGATCGTTTCTCCGTAGGCTATCAAGGGGATGATCGATTGATGAATTGGTGAAATTCAAAGAGGTGTGCGCGGCGTTCAGCTAATTGCTGAACTTGCGTGCTCCTTCGTCGAGAAACTTGCAAGCTTCCAAGTCGTGTTATCACGCAACGACGTTGCATAAGACCGTTCGTTCCCCATCGGCGAATTATTGAACCCGCTAATCGAGGAATTATCGCACCAGAAAAAAGGAAGAACAGGAGGAAGAAGAAAAGAGGCGGTTCCGTGACTAGGTCAACGAAATCGCAGTCAACTTGCATCTGTTTTCGCGAGTGCGATTTAAAAATGGAAGAAACTACTATGTAGAAAGTGGGATATTTCGTAATTTTGTGCGGATTTGGTATTATTTATCGCACTACTCGCAAAGAGTATTTTAGCGCGAAAAGTTATGTCTGAGAATATTTTGCAAGCGGATATAATAAATATTATTTTCAAGATGAGATACATTCCATTTTGAATATTATTTTCAATTATGTGTTTGTAGAACATAAAGATATAGTACGAGAAGAAAATCTACCTGCAGGGGCGTAAGAATGCCTAATAAATAACAAACGCGTTAAGAACCTAATTGTTTATCTTAAAAACTCCAACTATTTAAATAGCTTCACGGTATACTTGCATTTCCTATAAGTTAAATAATAAAGCTATCGTATGACCTGATTAAAATTGCGAACGTACGAGCGTGTTTCCTCGTCACCGAAAAAGATATTCACAGGACAGGCAATCGTCGGATAAATGGAGAACACCGAATAATGTTTCGTCTCGCAATTAGTGCTACGAATGAAGATGCTCGAACGAGCTTAATAAAAATAAAAACCCTAAGAATCCGAAAAACAAATGTGGAGAGCAGAAAAAAAGGGCATTGCATACAGAGACACATTCCAATCACGCGTAATGACCGGGCCGCTCCTTTGTTGCACGCATTCTTCTCGCGAATGATAGTTATAAGGGAGCACAAAAAGTCACGCGCATGCGTCTCCAAGTTTTTGAGACATTCGGCTTGATTGCTCGAATGTGGCGCATCCCAAACACACAGAAAACCATACGTGGGTCCAAAAACTACCTTCTGAACTCATTCGTCCTTATCATCCAATTATCACAAAGAAAAACACCTTTTTAGTTTCCCTTGAAAAAAAAAGGACGATAACGATAGTACCTTAAAAGAGCGTTTTTCTTCTGTGTTTGGTAATTGATAACAAGACGTACTGTTCTTAAACAACTTTCCCCACGATGGTTCCGCCCTCTTGCGTAAACGTGAAGTCATCGAAAACTGGTCCTTGCAAGGACGGTTAATCCATTGCACATCTGCTACGCGAAACGCGCGTCCTTCGTCGCGGGTTGGCATCGAGAACCAGTTCCCGCAAAGTAATTGATCTATTCTGCGCTTAAACGAGGAGAAGCGGTGGTTGGGATAGGGACGGACAGAGAGGGTGCATTCGATTCGCAAGATTACGAGATACGCGAAAAAAAAAGTTGGCAACTGCGTCATGAAGAAGAACAGGTCGCAGGAATCGCAGAAGCGTACAAAGGGCTACCACGCGGCCTCTCTCGGGCTCGATTCAAATTTTCCGATTCGAATGATCGTCGGGCAGGGGTATGTTCCCCAGGAAACAGGAAAGAAGGATAGAAAGAGACGGGGGAAAGGGGAAAAGGAGAGGATGAAAGAGGGAGAGAGAGAAAGAGCGCACGAACAGAGGGACCGAGCGACAGGCTGGAATGTGGCCGTTAAACCGATCCCACCCAGCCAATCAGCATCCCGTACCGTCACGTTAAGACGGTGTATAGCAGGCACGGCTGTACAAAGTGTGAGAATAAAAAAGTAATCGGAGGTCAAGAAACAGACGGGGCGACAGAGGGTGCTCGCGATAATAACACGGGTCGATATACGCCGGGCGTTATTTTGAGGCCCTCGGTGTGCTCGCAGGATTCCCGAACGAAGCTACGTTATAGATATATCATTGGGGTAGCTTTCAGCTCCACCTTTGACCGCCTTCAAACTTCCCTCCGTGTGGTACCAAACGACAGAGGCAACGCGAGCGTAATATAGGAAAAGCCGATCGAAGGGGCTTTAGCGCTTTGTATATTTACTCACCTTGCCGCTTTTCGCTGCCGGCGAGTTCTCGACGATGTCGTAGATGACGTGCGGCAAGCCCGCGGTGCCGAGGAGCGAGAACCCGAATCCGGACGAGTCGCCACGGTTCAGGGTGACCAGCAGCTCCTCAGCCATGTTTCAAGCACATTGATCACCTCACTGTCATTTGACGCACCTTCACGAAACTCGTACACAAGGATTACCCGGTGGCCCGTGTTTATTCGTCTTTTCTCCTCGCTTCCCCAGCCACCGTGTGTGTGTCACTACTCAACGTTCCTTCTTGCGTGCTCTCTCGCTCGTGTCGGCAACTAGCACGCACACACTCACGGGAACGGGATGGAAGCAAGGGCCCCCTTCGCGAACACTTTTCGCACTGCACCGCACGACGATAGAACCGCTCTATCTCCTTCCTTCCCCGGTCTTTCCTCTCGTTTCGCCGATGCCACACGGACCTCCTGCTACCCACTGTGGCACGTAAACGACGAACAGTAGCCGTGATATCGGGACGATACGTAGAACCGCCACTCCTGCGCTTCTCGCTATACCGCCTTGAAAACGCGCGCACTTCGTACCTGTGCCTGCGCAAACCGCGGCGGCGTCGCGGCAACCGACCACGTATCCTTGCGGACGACGCAGCCACCTCCACCCTGCCCGGCGAGCGCCACGCGACTGGATGGCGCCACCTACAAGGCGTCTCGCGTAGCCCGCCGGTCCTTCACCTCTTCCACTACGCTGTTCAAAGTATGCCGGCAACGATGCAATTAGAAATACGCAACTTAACAAATTTG
This sequence comes from Holcopasites calliopsidis, assembly GCA_023838395.1. Lineage (NCBI taxonomy): Eukaryota > Metazoa > Arthropoda > Insecta > Hymenoptera > Apidae > Holcopasites > Holcopasites calliopsidis. The sequence continues at coordinate 555,105 of JALHAQ010000001.1, forward strand.
TAGCTCAAACACGTACACAATATATCTTATTACCTTACGGGTGTTTCATAATTTATTGAAACACACAGCTTTTCGATATTTACGAAGTTGCTCCTATTTAAATACTTTGCATATTCGATCCGGGAAGCGATACGAAATTCAAAAAATTGAACAAGGAATGAAAGAAATACATATCGATTAACGTAAAAAGGAATTAGTATTTATGAATTTTAGATAAGTATAGCTTCTTTTAATATATGGAAATCATTTTTTCAATAGTTAATGAATGTAAAGAAATAAAATGTATATACGAACCCAAAGTAATGTTTCGAAATGCAATATTTAAGATTCCTCGTTCTTCGTAAAGCTTATTTGAATTCAAGGATGAAATAAATCGCTCGAATAAGGACGAACGTTCCAAATGCAGCCGCTTTCGAATGTATTTAACCCGTAAATTGAGTACAGTAGTACTAGTAGCAATCATGGAGCCAGTAGCGCACCTCGTCAAAGTATCTATTCCTAATTATTTGGCTGGATTACCTATTCCAGACTCAATAGGAGGATGGTTTCGACTAGGAAGTAAGAAAACGAATATTACATTTACCATATAATTGTTAATGGAGCAGATTAATATCAAACAGCTGTGCAAAATCAAATTTTAAACATGACACTGCAAATATTAGTACTGTGCCACTTTCTATCGAATGATCTTACGAACAGTACGAATTTATGAGAACTTTCTTTTATTGCTATTTAGTACGAGATTGGATTTCCTTAATTCCACCAACCGCTCTGGTAGCCGGTATCGGTTATATGTCGTATAAAGCATTTTGCCCGCTGGCAAGGGGTCCGGTAAGCAAATCTACCTGTTACCAGACATCAAGGACGTTAATATAGCGTATCACGGTGTATTTTCTTTTTCCTTTCCCGATTACGTAACACTGTTTCCTTCGAATGTTTATATCTCTATATTTAACTTTCTCCGAATATTATTATTTTCTTCGCGAATTTTCATGTTTTCACTTATACAAGAGGAACACCTTGTCGAACAATCAATTTTTCCCCTCATGGTTGCATATACATTTTCAGCCTAGCGGACGTGTGAACCATACCATTAAGAAAGATGTAAATAAAGTGGTGGACACGGTTGATATAGAAGATATAACTGATAAAGCTGTGTTCTGCCGTTGCTGGAGATCCCAGAACGTAAGTTTACGCATTTGTTTTTTCTGTTATTTCAATAGAATTTTTCTATCTTAAGGTTTCAGCGCTGCGTTATGACTGACCTACATTAAGTAAATCCAAGAATAATGCATGAGGCACATGTTATGCAATCATGTGAAGCTTCTGCGTGCTGCCTGTATTTATATATAATAGACCAGGCTTGGGAATAAACCGCACTTTTCGGCCAATTTTCAGAGCACTTGTGCCCTTGCGGGGGCCCAGATGCGCGGTGGGGAAAAGGAGGTATTGGCCGAAAAGTGCAATTAATTCCCAAGCCTATAATATACTGGTAGATGCGAATTATTAATACATGGTCAGAACTAGAGATGGGTCTCTTGAAATCTTCAAACTCTCGAAATTCAAGAAAGTTTGGAGAATTCAAAGTTCCGGATTCGAGTTTCGAGAATTTAAGAATTAGCTTCGGACCCACCCCTAATCGGGACCAACAGCAGTGAACGTGTTAGCATTAAACGTTTCTGCTTTTTATTATTCCAGTGGCCATATTGCGATGGCTCTCATGGACGCCACAACCAGGACACTTGCGATAACGTGGGGCCCCTTGTAGTAACAAAGAAGAAAGATTAATATAAGCTAAATCGTACATGAAAGTCATTGCGTGTATTTACTTGCCGTTTACAATGCTGCTATCAATACGGAATTTCCGATACGGAAATGTCTCCACAACCAATAATGTAGGTATCCTATAGAGACCAGGAATACGGAATATAAATGTAGATAAATATCGTGAACCGAAAAGGGAACGACACTATAAACGGGACAAAAAAAAAACCTATGTATTCGTTACTTGTAACTATTTTTTAGGTCGCGATTTATCAAATTTATATATAAATATATTGTTTAAAAAGAAATTCATTTTGTTACTAGTTCTGTAAGCTGAACTACGCGATTTGTATTACTTTTGATATGCATAATTTTTACGAGAAAGTATGTATACATCACTGTATCGGTTCCATTGGACTTCAAATACTTCAATAAAAACACGTTGATTAAAAAAATAGTCCGCTAATTTATTTAACGAAAGGTATTTACACGTTCGCTGCACGTAATACAAAAACAGAACGATGGAAAACGAAAACGATAATAATACGAAACTTTAACTTATACAAGATTTCTCGAACGTTCTCGAATCTTATGAAACAATAAGCCTTATCGAATAAGGAATAACATCGAAGGACATCCGATGCTTATTACTCTAGCACCTATAGAAACATTAGCTGGTACTTAAAACGCCACGCGGTATTGAATCAACGATCTGCGGAATGAATTATGAAGAAAGTACGAACGGTAGCGTTCTTTCGACTTCTACAGAAAAAGCAACATATGACGAAGAAGTGGATCGTACACGTAATGCATATAAAACGATTGCGTTACAAGAAATGTATAATATTATCCAAAGATATTTGGTGTCTTGACTGTTAGACGCAATGCGTGTCCTTAGTATCACAGATCAATGAATCTTTAATAGTTAAATATCAGCCTCGGCTTGAATCTTTCCTGTCTCCCTTCTCAGAAGATTGCTGCTCCCTTCAGAATCACAGCTGTGACAAAATGGAAAATTAATAATCTCACGGACATGTACGATCTATTCGGAACCACTGATATCCTTTACCTCGAAATGGCGTAGATCATTGGTATCGAACTCCAACTCGTTAACGAGTAACTCCCGATGCCCGTATCTGTACCTGAACGAAAGGAATTCAATAATTTACCATTGCGAATGTCAAGTCGAAGGTATACCGTATAGCTCATCATACTCACTCGATGTATCGTCTCCAAACGATCATTCCAACGTACACCAATGCAATCGCTACGGCAAAGCTAATCGCAATAACTAATGCTATCACTCCTGAAGGCATACGTTTGCTGTCAGCTTGGTCCGTAGATATGTTTGCCTCGACTACGTTTTCCGATCCTGTGCTCCCGACAGCTTTGTCTATTAGTAACGGTAGCACAGAGCTATTCGATGCTTTGCTAGTATTATTGTCGCTCTTCGAAACCGTAGTCGAAACGTCTGCAATAACAATTAGGTAAACTATCATCCGCATAGGTGAATCATTCAAATGAATCGTCGTACTTGAATAACTGATATTCAAAAGATGATCCGGTCCCGCGGATACGTCATAGGGCACTTTATCAGTGGATTCCGTATTATTTACAACAACGTCCATATCTTTTTTCTTACTCTTATCTTTATCCTTCCTAGAAGGAACTTTTTGCCCCTGAGCTCCCTTGCTCGTTTCAGTCTCGTTGCTCGCGCCAGCAGTTTTCTCTGACGAAAAAACAGAAACTGCTGATAAGAGTACATTTTCGTTTAAAGTTTCATAATTTTATTTACCGCATACCTGTTGAATTCGTCGGTACAGTTTTCTCGATAATATCGTCGTCGTCGTGTGGCGTCACGCAACACCGAAGCATATCGTCCTGCTCTTTCGTGGACGTGTAATTTTGCCTCGCATTCTTCGCCGGGTTCCCCGCGCTGTTCGATTTTATCGTCCCCACGGTCGGTGGGCTACTCGACGACGCGGAGATGTTGGTTTCGGTTCCGTTTTCTATTGTACAAAGGGGAGCGATTTGTTTAGTACCTTCCCACGGTTAACATTCGCGAGCTTCACCTCTATCAATTACAGTACATACGAACGGCTATCGATCTAAAGCCACGAGCGTTGAGCGAGTTAATGAAAGGTACGAAAGGGACGAATCTTTAATCAACTTCATTATACCCACTCGGTTCGTCCTCCGTCGCCTTGGTGGACGGTTCCGTGACTTTGCTGGAGTTGTCGGTCGTAGTATTGGTCGCATTATTCAACTTCGTCACGGTATCCACTTTGGCCTTTCTATCTTCCGCCACCTTCGCGGAAGGTCCGACTACTCCGCTGGGGCTGTTAGCGGAACCATCGGTCGCGTTATTCGAATTTGCCGGAACCACCTCTTTGACCTTTTCATGGTCTTCCCGCTGCATTACTGGACTCGCCCTGCCAACTAATAATGACAACATCTGTAAAACAGTATTATATACTGTCTTGTGATAGAAGTATTGAAGGAGTTAACTTTTCTTCAATACGCGATGCAATCGCTCTGCAGCCATTTCAACAATAATTGTTCAACTCTCGATAAAAAGCTAACATTCCTATCGATCGTTTACGAATCACAACGATATACAATCCCTTTGTCGCGCGTTTAAATATCCGTATCTCTATTAGCCAGGAGTATCGGCAGGGTCGTTTCGCATTTCCGTCTTACCGAACGTAGAAACCAGCAAGAGAGCGACCACCGGTAGCGACCGTTGCATCTTCTCCCCTTTGTTTCAATTTTCGCTGCACGCTTGAAATACGAGGAGTCTTCGTTGCTGGCTCTCAGCACCGCTTCTCCGTCCCGACTACTATTATCACTTCGGGCGCCGATCACGCGGCGGAATCGAACCTGAAATCAAGATCGTAATTATCAATACCGTAACTACCCCCGCCGTTCCGGCCACGTTTTATCTGCCACGTTAGATAAACTAGGTAAACAATAAATACACTTTTAATTGTACACCGGTATTTAAGCGCAACTTTAGTAACGGGGAGACGGAGAGATAAGGGAGGGGAAGCGAATGAGTTTCGCGTCGATTAGATCTCGAGTTAACAATTCTATCTTCAATTCGAACGTTGTTTCATTGGTAGAGATTCTTCTTTATATTCCAAAAAAAAGGGGGGAAGAATAGAAGATGTTGCAATTGAATTTAAACGCAGCGCTTGGGAAACGCCGCAAAACTCGAAATTTCTTCAAATAGCGCAGAGATGGTAGTGTTTTGTTTCTTTTTTAGTAAAGAACGCTGCTACTAATTTCGGGCGCGATCGATACGGAAGTCCTACAAGATGACGCGCTTACATAAATCTCCATTCTCGAGTTTGCTATCCGCTAATCATTTGTTTCGTGCTATTGCGCGCGTCAACGACCATGAGCACACGTCGAACAGGTAACGGGGAAATATCGGTTGAATAATCCGTGACGATAAGAAATACGGTCAGCATTGATATTCCAATAACGCATTTGCTGGGGAAAAAAGGCATTTGCGAGAAATTCGTACTTCAAGTAATACGAAAGAGGAAGAATATTCTGGCCTCGACAGTTTATTAAACACGCGTTTCAAAGTGTTACAAAAGCTTATGAAATAAGATCAAGTTTGTTGTTAGAACGAGAAACAGCAGCGCCGTGAAATGTTATTTGAGAAAAAAAAACAAGTCCGAGCGTCGTTCGTGCAATTCCTCGATGGTCTCCACGCGCCATCTTGAAACTATTTAGCTGACCGCCTCGCGGATAGGAAAAGCACAGCCGCATTAGCGTAATTGCACGGGGAATCGTTAGACGATGATGTCAATAATTACGTTATCCAATTAACGCGCTACCTTTTACCATGGCGCAGCGTTAAGCGACCAAAGCCGACCAAAGCGAAATTCTCGCGGTGCCCGCAATGGGATCGCGTTACGTTGAAACTGTTCGGACTTCAACGGGCATCGGTCGAGCGAAAAACAATCGCGTCCAGTCCTGGTTAATGATTAAAAACAAAAAAAAAAAGAAAATGCAAGACCTATTGGGATTAGCCCTGGTAACGGGCTAATCGTAAACCTAACGCGAAAGTAGCGTTCCACTTTTCCCCTATTCGCGATCGGAGGATCGGCCGTGCGCGCAATTTGGAGACGCCGCGCGGAAGGAAACTTCCGGGACGATCGTACGCGGGACTCGCGTTTCGCTGATATCCCAAGCGCAGTGTCCCGCGGCGCAATTGCATCACAGCTTACAAAGCCGTCCCTTCCGTGGCGGGGAGGAGACGTTCGCGAAATTGGGACAAAAATCGTCCCGCTCGCCGTTCACTTTCGAACACTGCGCGTACGAACGCGTTTATTGCTCCGGCGAGCGGTTGCGATGGTCCGAAACGCGGTACGCGGAGTTTCCTTGAAGGCGCGACTTTTGTCTCTTGTCGGAAAATACCCGCCGCTCGATCGACGACGCTCGCCGGACCACCAGAGATTGCACAATCCTTACCGCGACGTCGCGCGAACGGTCGGACACAAAACTGACGGACCGGTCGAAACTTTCACGAGCGAGTTCTTCGTCGGAACGCGTCGCTACGCTGTTAAATAGCGCGACTAGTGGAATCGCACCTCGCTGTGGCCCGCGATCGAAGTATCTCCGTTATAGTCACCTTTAGGCGGTACCGGAAGTGTATCTTGGTTCTTATAAATAGAAGAGTCTTTAGCGGACGACACGTAGCAAAGGAGCTCGTCCGATTTCTATCGCTCGAACCGTACACGCTCGCCCCAGTCTTTATTCCACATCGATTTCACGTTACAATGTACGCAGGAACCGATCCGGTGACGCGCCGAGTTCTTTCTCTACGCTCGAGAGCCAACGGCACACTGCGCGTTCTACTTGGCCGGTGTCGTGTTATACGAGTTTGCGAGACGGCGGGAGAGGGCTGGGAACGACGCGCGGCATGTGTAAAGGAAAAGCGAAAAGGAACAAAGTATGCAAAAGTCTTGATCGTAATTCATCGCTACTGCTTAAGTGTTTTAAGTTCGCGATAGGAGGCAAGCGACTCTGGCACGATCAATTGCAACCCTCGAGGAAGGCCGGATCTTCCAGAGCGAATTTCGCATGGGGAACGGCGTCAATTTTTCTGTTCCTTTCGCTGTTGGCTTTAACGATAGGAGGCAAGCGACTCTGGCACGATCAATTGGAACCCTCGAGGAAGGCCGGATCTTCCAGAGCGAATTTCGCATGGGGAACGGCGTTAATTTTTCTGTTCCTTTCGCTGTTGGCTTTAACGATAAGAGGCAAGCGACTCTGGCACGATCAATTGCAACCGTCGAGGAAGGTCGGACCTTCCAGAGCGAATTTCGCATGGGGAACGGTGTTAATATTTCTGTTCTTTTCGCTTATTGGCTTTAACCCTTTGCGGTCCCATGTCGAGTGTGGCTCGACAAGCATTTCGCTCTTGGCACGCCCTATGTATGTCGAATGTGGCTCGGCATAACGTTTTTCCAATGCAATAGCAAAAATTGCCGACAATAAACTGTTGTAACTTCGTGAAAAGTGATCGTTCGACGATCCACCCGGGCTCGTTTTAAAGCGTGACGCCTCTACTTTCTCAACCCTCGGTTCGCTTTTTACGAAGATGCTTTACACCGTGTAACGGGTGAGGAAGCGAAGAGCGTTTTGCCGTTCGAAAATTCGTCCAACAACTCCAATCGCCGTGAACTTAAAAAACCCGGAGCCTCTCCTTTCCGACGATCATCACAATTTTCAACTGTACGATTTCTTTTGTAGCCGTTTTATCCAGCTGCGAATGAAAACGGAGATCGCCAGCCGGGGAATGCTTTCAACGATAAGCTGTGAACATTAACGAATAGTTTCGTTTAAACCTCGAAGTTGTATTTGACATAATCATCCATTCGTAAGCGGTTCGTCGTGCTAGTGTGCCCGTAAACGTTTCGCAAATCGGGCGATGCTAAGCGACTGGCGAAATCAGCGCGGACCAGATGAAACGGAAGCGTGAGAATTCTACGGGCCGCAAAGGGGTTGAATAGCGCACGGTGGACAACGTTTAACCCCTCGACGCGCACTTCTCTCGAGTAAAATCTTCAATCGTATCGCTTCGTTCATCCGTGTAAATCTTTATCCGACAACTTTTGCATAATATTTACCCTTGTTGTAACGAGAAACGAAATCACTTATATTTAAGCAAAACGATAACACAACTTGCGACGCCGCTCCAATTAACTTACGTGCGCACATTTTTCCCCATTATCGTTCGCCCGAATTAATTCCAGTGTGCGCACTAAGGGATTAACAGTTCTTCGCCAACAACAAGCCTCGTCTTCCTCTTGTCCACGATGAGATGCGGGATCTGGAGTGCATACCTCGATCAGGAAGTTCGTACAACGAGTGTATTAAATAGCCATTGTGACATATCGTTCGCGGCTTAGATAAATGCATGGTACTTGCACAAACGTATTCTCATCGATCACTATGGACGGTCGTCGGGGACCCATGATGGGAAGCTATCAATAGCGGATATTTCTTCACCACTACCGGCGCGAGGAGTCCCAACGTAAATGCGGGGGGGTGTTCCGTAACATCGATCACGATTGACTCTTGTGTCGCGATCACAAAGTGCATTCAGACCTTTCGCCGAATCGTGTGGAACGCGAGCCACGTGGCACTGCGACGAGCATGATATTCGGAAAGATTGATTCTGGACGCACGCCACACACACACACACACACACGCGCAAGCTCTGTAAAATGCATGCCCCGCACACGTGTATCCTTCGCGTCATTTAATTAACGATCATTTCCATTACGCGATACCTGAACCCTGAATGAACGTACGGTTATTAAGATAATTGCACCGCGGTCGTGTGTAAGGCGTACCACCTGGCCGCGGGCCCGGAATAGAATCACGTATGGCTGAAATTCCCACTGCGCGGCTCGCGCCTGATCGATATAGCCGCGAACGAAAACAACGAGATTCACCGTTTGAGTTCCAGTGGCGTTTAGAAAAACGCGATCGGGAAAGAAGAGCGCAATAGCCGCTTGTCTTAATCGATCGCGAAGAAGCGCAAGCGGCGCGATCGCGCTTGTCTAATTTTACGCCGAAGAATCCCAAGCGACGCGATAGCGCTTGTTTCATTTTCTGCCGAGCAAGCGATCAGACGCGTTGTTCTGTAAGTGCTTTTTATTTCGAATAATTAGCGGCCTCGGCAGTCGGTGAGTGCACCGTCGGTTGTCCGTAGCGCTCGGCATGCACTGGGACCTTCCCGACACCGAATCTGAAGAGCTCGATCGCGCTGCTTGGGACTGAAACGGTTACAGGCGACAAAAGGAGTCGCTTGTAAAATGTACGTCACCGGCGTTTTTGCCCGCGGGACTTCGTTCCGCGTCATCGGGCAAGGTCGAAAGGCCGTCGCGTCGCCCCGCTCACCGCTCCTTCCCCGTTCATTCGCGCGCCGATTAATCCTTCGACGGGGAATCCTTCGGATCGGAGCGCCGGCTTCGCGGCTTTCCCTCGAAGAACGGAAGCGATCCCGGGCGGGATACAAAGTGAGATCGTTCCATTGGATACGATAAACAAGCGTGCACGTTGCTGTGCAGATTCACGGCTATCTGTTGGTGACATCGACGCGCTGCATATCTAGAGCAGAATGCGATTTTATTTTACCCCACGTCGTTTCGCGCCGCGAGACTTTGCTCGGCAGCTTCGTTTCATCATCGGCAAATTTAGGAAGCGGCGAGTCAAGATATATGTGCATGCGCTGTTGTACAATTGTAGTAGCTGGACGTTGTACAAAAGAGCTTCAACAAGTGGTTTCGCTCGCACGCGAGACACTTTGAATGGGACAATTGAACCGCGGGACCTTTTCTGTTCCTCCTCCAAACACGTGGCGCATAAGATCGAGGATGCCGGACGAAGGTAAAGCTTTCCGTGCTCGGATTCTTCCGCGGAAGGGAATCGCGCTCTTCAAACGGGCCGCCGCATTTCTCCGGCCTCGCTTCTCACATTCTCGCTTAACGTGTCCGCGTGAAATGTAGTTTCGTAAGTTTGGGAAGCATTCATCACGTGCGCTGCATTGTTCCCCCTAGTCTTCCAGCCTTAATTCCAGGCTTCGGCTATTAACAAATTCTATCCAGGAGTCGAGGAAATTGCGTTGTGGAATATCGGAGCGAGTTTGGAGTCCACCCCTTTTTAATATGACGATAAGGGAAACGTTTGTACCGTTTTCTTTCCGCTTCAGAAGAAGCGGCATGGCGAATTTGACCCCGCGAATAATTTTCCACACCACTGTTGCGTCTTCGAGAAGGGAACTCTTTCACGCGCAGCGTGATTTACAGCTTACGCGCGTAGAAATAGATTGACCCTGCCCATCGGTGAAAGCCTGAAAAGCGCGAAACCCTTCAACGCGGGTAATTCGATATACGCGAATAGGGTGAATGGCGAGAAACACTCTCACGAGGCGCAGACAATAGGCTCCTTTTAGAATTCCATGTCCTGGGGCTGAATCATTTTGTCTCTCCTCCTCCTTTCCTCTACTCTTTTTCTCTCTTCATTCGTGGCGAATAATTTGGTTTTATTGTGCTCCCAACGATGCATGATGAAGGGGATGCTCTCGAACAGTGGGCGTAGGAAGCGCGAAAGAACGGTAGCCCTCGTAAGATCCTTCGCTTTTTGCAGCCGACGGATGACCTGAATAAACAAGGGAAACTTCTATGTAATTGTCTTGTTATTTGTACACTTATAAGTATCCAATATGCTTGGCTAATTAATTCGTGATTGATTTCCTTTATTCGAGAAATCGAATTGTTTCTTTATTAACACTGACCCGCTTGTTTTATCATCCTTTATTTATTCTATTGTTCATTCTTAGACTGTACAATTTGTGAATTACGAACACGTACAATAAAGCATCGCGTAAAATCGATTTCGCTTCAGCAGATATATTTCGTAAAAAAGAAAAAACCTCGTCCGTGTATTAAGAAATGACTAGCACAGTACTTCAAATGCGTTTATTGATCCTTCAGTTACGATCTTACGCAACGAAACGGGCCTCATTGAACGGCCCGGGTGGTAATTAGCGTTCATCGGCAATATCGTGCAGTATGTACAGTTGAATATTGCACGGTACGCTAAATGCGTTTAGCGCGACGCTATGAACACCGTTGTTCTTCCTGAAAGGCACATAAACTTATAAATACACACAGATTTTGTGAACCCTTAACATTGATAAGACTCGACCTCACTTGTACATTTATAATTCCAGCATAGAAAGACGTATGTTGGCTGAATAAATAAATATAAATATTACGAGAGAGTAATAGAAGCACGCTTGCACCTTTGATCGACGTAGTTTCGAATGATTAATGAGCTAAATCTACTTGTGTAAATTATATTCCAAATTTCCCGTGCGATTTACTAGAATTTATTTATCGAAATATTTCGTTACTTCTGACTACCCTCTTTTTCATTCGTTTAAATATATTAAAAAATATTTCTAAACGCTCTGCCATGAAAATATGTAAAGCTTTAGACACGTCCGTTTAAGCTAAAGGATTTGCAATTGTATTACTTCTTCCGCCGAGCGCAACGTATTTGATAGTTAAAATATACAGCTTGTTGTACAGCAGTTATACATGTACGTGGAAGTATACACGTGAATGTGCGAAAGATGTCATTTTCTTCTTAGGTCCACCACTTCCAGAACTGCCGTCAGGTCCAACTTGCAATGCTTTGCTTTCTGAAAATAATATCCCCGAAGTTGCATGACGTACAGATGATATTATGCAGGTACTAGAGTTGGGCAAGTTTTATTCGGATAAGGAATAACGAATCATATCGTTTATTCGAAATATTATTCGAACGATGCCCAGCTCTGACAGTTTTATATGTATATATATTTTTTTATGGTAGTTACCATGTATAACGGAGGATCCGTTGGGTGTGGGTGAAACCCGGTCTCCCTGCAATTCGTAATAAATTCTAATCCGTACTCCGGGGTTAATATAAAAATCCCAGTCCTACGGAGAACGAAACGTTTTCGAATAAAAGTACATCGTTTTTACACGCCTCCTTAAATACATTTGGCTTACTTACTCATCGTACTTCGGAGCACAAACGATGGCAATCGCTTCAGCCATGATAAGTTGATATGTACAATGCGTATGCAGATCGACACTAGACAGAAATGCAGTCTGTGTAGGGTGCGTCTGCGAAGTATAATGATTTCCCTTCTATTTCCGAATTCTCCGAATATAACGATCGCTTTAAATCAAGTTCGGGAATTAAAGGCACTCGAGGCCCTTCGAGCGCATGGGTTCTTGCCGCGGCCCAGACGCGCGGCGAGAAAAAGGAGGCGTCGCCTCTGAAGATCGGCCGGAGGGTGCAGTTAATTCCCAAGCCTGCTTTAAATAATACTTTGCTTTCATTTCGAATAGCGTAAATGTTACATACGTGTATCCAGCCGAGGGTAATCAAGTTGTGCTGGTCCTGATAATAGAATACGTCTTCCTCGTTTTGCGTTAGACAGGAGTCAGGGGAGCCAGTTTGTTCGGGTATTATCAGATGAGTGATCAACAGTCTATTTCGTTCTAGCTTCCCTGCTAATATACCGCAGGTTTCTTTATTGTTCATAGTATTGGTGAAAGCCAACGCCAAGAAACTGTTCACCAATTTACTTGGCAGTATCAAATCTCTCAGCATGAAATTGTCGCAAAGTAGGGAGGGCTTTGTTGATCGATCCACGGGAGGTCTTCTAGAAGATACATCACCGTTTGGCACAGTTAAAAAAATTGCTGCTGATATTAAGTAAACTCCTTCAGGGTATACTTACGTGTCTTTGGACGTTTGCGCAGTGGTATCAGTAGATGGGCTCACTAATTGCCTAGGCGCTGCTGCAGAAGGTGGTTTAGGCTTGCTCTCATCTGGAGATGCACCTTCCGACATAGCAGTCTTTACAGCCTTTACAGCTGCTAGCGTAGCTAATTTGCTCTTTCTCTCTTCTTGTTCTCTCAATCTAATTGAATGTCGTACATACGTATAAATATTATATTATTAATTTATTCATGCGCAGAAAATAATCGAATACTTTTCCAACGCTTCCTGCTTAAGCCTCTCCTTCTCGATCCTCTCCCTTTCCTTCATATCCTCCAGGTACTTATCTAGCTCTGATTGATATTGTTCTAACAATTGTTTCTTTAGTTCTTCAGCCTTGGGAATCACTTTTCGCAGCATTTGCTGATTCAACTCTTTATCCTTCGACGGTACCGTATTAAACTGCGGGTGCTTTCTTATTTTCTCAACAAAAATCCTGCGACAATAAAATTACGAATAGGAATCGCTTTTTCAAATGCTCGAAACATTACCGCAGAATAATTTGTTTAAAAAAATTGTAAATACATCTCACGTTATAAACTTCACATATAAAATGTATGCGTATTCCAGACCATTTTCCTTCATGTACATATCCGCCATCCTAATCATTTCCACACCGGAACGGTAATACCTGAGGAACACAAAAGTGTGTTATAATTACTTTCATCAAGACATGAGGAATGGGCGCACAAATTTCCGATCTTTTGCTCCGTATTGCTGTCTCATGTCTTAAAGGACTGATTTTAATTAATGTACGAGCGTCGAGATGAATTGTTAAGTGCTGTACGATTATGGTATACGTAGCGTAGCTTCGTAAAGTTCTGATACCTTTGCGGTGGAATGTTATGATCCATCTCCACAGTGGACGCGTGGTCCGAAAGAGACTTTAACCGTTTCCGAGGGTCCGATATGCCGACATCCTTCCAAGCAGGATGCTTGACAGCCTTTTCCGCCTTATCCTTGTCCATTTGAAAATTTTAGGTTACGTCTAGCGAAAAAATCAATCTTCAATTATACATCGACGGTAATTTATTGCCGCTCGGCCTTGTAAGTTTCGCAGTGCACACCGGCATTTATCTCAGACGAATTCTAACGTACTGACAGGGATGCATAATGAAACAATACGATCGAGTAGAAAAATATGTCAAACTAATGTCAAACTAACGTGTCATCGGACGTTATCAGTTTCCAATGTTACCAATAGTGGTTGACAACTATCGATGATGATGCCGATGATCACCACTATCGAAAACAATCGATAGTTACGTTCAACATCGATCACGAGTCAAATATTTACCGAAATCGTGTACACGGTGCCACCTCATGTACGTTGTCGGTACTAACCAACGACCTCCCCAAAGTGCTGATTTTCGACGTTTCGGCCAGCACCAAACACGAGATGGCGCCACGTACACGATTCGAGGAAACTATCTTTAATTTCGCGCGTAATTCCGAAAAATGACTATACGAACGAGGTAACAGATACGAAAGATGCACATTGAATCGAAGGGAGTGCACAAAGAACTGGGCATTCTAATATCTAATCACCTAATTAATACAATATAAATAATTGTAATGCAATACGTGTGCACATCAAATGTATTTTACATTGCACAATAGTAGCGTGTAATAAAGCGATCGTATCTTACGAGATACCTTCGACAGCATTTTCTAACAATTAATCGTTTACAACAAATAAACCAGTAAAAGAGTTGTCATACGAATATAAGAATTTGTAGTTGAGTCGTTTAGCTTGAATTCAGGCCATCATCTATCAAGTAATTCTACCTACGATGTATTACTAAAAAAAAAAAAAAAAGAAGAAAACCCTTTACTTTCCATTTCATTTGATACCCGTCCAAAACACAGCACAGCTGAATAGTCCCTCGCTCGTCATAAGCTTCGTACACGACGTCTGAAACAAAAAGAAACGGGCACGTGGCTTTCTCTTCCGCAGCGTTTCGCTCGCGCATGTCCATGCATTGTTCTCCGGCGTGCAAAAGCAAACAGCACTGGCCGCGCGAACGGCTTGGAGCTTGGCTCGGCGGTCTGTCCGCGAGGATTACATTCAGCGCGATTCCACGCGCTATCGGACACGGAAAAAGGAACTGGGACGGACGTCCGGCTGTCTCGTAAGTCCGCGGAAAATTCAATCGGCGCGCACGACGGTGTCAGCGTCGGCGGTGTCAATTCAAAGCGAATGTAATCTCCGCTCAGCCCCGGCCAATAATCGGCTTATTGATTTCGATTCGACGGTAAAGCGCGGCCCGCAACAATCATCTCGCTGAAGCGAGCCGCGGTTGCTGCGTTTCTTTTTTTTTTTTCGGTCCACTGTTCTCCGCGTTTGTTAGTCGTACGCACCCTCTCTCCCCCCCCCCCCCCTCACTCTCTCTCTCTCTTGTTTTTAGTTGTTAAATTGACAATCAAGTTTTTCATCATGGGAAACGCGATCGACACCGAACGATTTTTATTTATTTTTTAACGGCGCACGTTTGGGGATGCGCGGTATTTAAAGCTGGGAAAAGGGGCGCGAGGGTAATTTAATTTCTCTAAATAAAAATGACCGCGGTGTTTTGTTCGCGTGTTCGATTGAGAACGGTTTGTATATATCTAATTGCAGGCGGACGGTTACGAGGTATTCGGAAATATTTTTTTATTACGGAATAGTGGTATTTCGAATGAATTCACCTTGGCCAAATGAAATTTACTTCCCAATTGTTTAATATATATATTTTTTAACGTACATATACATGGGAGATCGTTAAAGAATTCGCGTGATTAATTGAATTGGTATTCCGATGGGTCTGATTATATGTTGAGTCGCGCTACTTCAGCGGTATGGCTGACAAATATCGACCTAATCTACTTACGCAGTCCTCTATAAACGAACGGGGATCGTACTTTTCTGTCTTAGAAGCGTTGAGAAAATCATAGAATACAAACGATACGTTGTTAACAAGGTTCGTTAGCATACAACCAAATATAACTAATCGCGCTCATGATTGATCTATCCATTACCAGAAAAATCGAACAGTTCTCTTTCGATCATCCTCTAATAACTCCACAGACAAAATACCAAGATCTATCATACACCTTTGAACGTCCTAGGAGTGTTTCCAGGAGAAACACGGATCGATTCGATTTCTTCATCTGTACATTATACATAGAAGAAGCCGACAGAAGTTCCCTTTCCGATCATCCCGGATTCTACTTGAACCAAAGCAACTGATCACACTCATGACCGATCTATCCATTCCCAGAAAAATCGAACAGTCCCCCTTCGATCATCCTCTAATAACTCCACAGACAAAATATCCACGAGTGTTTCCAGGAGAAACACGGATCGATTCGGTTTCTTCATCCGTACAGAAGAAGCCGATCGAAGTTCCCTTTCCGATCGTCCTCCCGATAATTCCCCTTGAACCGTCTTGGACCAGTGACAATGATCCGGCGCGCACTTTTGAAGATCCAGCGTGCGCTCCAGAGAAACCCGATCGATTTGAGAAAAAACAAAAATCCTTTCAACGAGGACGGATCGAGGGAGGGCGGCTCCGGTGGACGATACGAAAGCGCGAACGGGGGAGGGGTTGGGGTGGGTTTATAAAGCGAGCAGAGCAGGTTTTTCCAGCTGGGTGTGCTACGCCGTCCGACACGTTGAACGACGCTCAACGACGCGGCTGACGTTCAGCCGTGGCCACGAGCACCGTGAAAATCTCTATCGGTCGTTACACACGCGGCCGTGTGCCCCCTTTGCGGCGTCGTTCGAGCGACAAATTCCGCTAAAAATAACCGTCCGCGGGCGCGCGCGCCTCGGCTCGCCACCTGACCGTTCGCGCGTGCGAAGGCGGCCTTTGAAGTTACAGACGATTGGAAATCGTCTCCGTCAGGCCGGCGAATTAACGCGGCCGACACACGTTTCTATAGCGTGACCTACCTTCCGCGGCGAAATCTCTCTCGCGCCCCGATGGGCTCGTTCGGACCACCGTCCACCGAGCCCGGAAAGCCTATTAGCCGCTTTGGAAGCGAACCGTGCTCGTCGGCGGGGGTCGCCTTTTCACCCTCTTACGACGTACGTTCTCGTTCGTCGGCTCTAGGCGCCGGGGGAAGGGTTTTCGCGATAATCGTTGGCGAGACGGTGATTTGTTTGATTGTATCGTGGGTAATTTTCAAGGTAAATAAAGTAAATAACTTTGTTCATGAGTAATTTCCATCTCGTGAGCCACTGCTAGTTTGTTGCATAAGGCGTTCCGGTTCGCGGGGATCCTCTTTGCAATGATAATAATGATTATTTGAGAATGCCCCAAGTGTAATAATTACGTGGACGTAAGGTGCCAACGATTTCGCGAAACCTTCCCCCGGTGCTTAGAGCCAGAAGAAAAAAAGAAACTTCGTAAAAGGGCGAAAAGGCACCCCCCCTTTTCGCCCTCTTACGGCGTTTGTCTTTTCGTTTTTCTTTTTGGCTCTAAGCACCGGGGAAGGGTTTCGCGAGATCGTTGGCGGGACGGTGATTTATTTAATTGTATCGTGGGTAATTTTCAAGATAAATAACTGAACAGTCTAGGGTCGCGGTATGAAGTTCGGTCTTCAATAACTTTGTTTCTGAATAATTTCCATCTCGTGAGCCACTACTAATTTTTTGCATAAAGCGTTCCACTTCGCGGGAATCCTCTTTGCAATGATAATAATGATTACTTTGGAAAGGCACCCCCCTTTTCGCCCCCTTACGACCTTTGTTCTTCTTTTCTTTGGCTCTAAGCACCAAGGTTTCGCGAGATCGTTGGCGAGACGTTGATTTATTTGATTGTATCGTGGGTAATTTTAAAGACAAGTAAAATAAACGATTGAATAGTCTAGGATCGTGTTTGACATTCGGTCTGTAATTATTAACTTTGTCTATGAATAATTTCCATCCCGTGAGCCACTGCTAAGTTTCTGCATAAAGCGTTCCACTTCATATTGGAAATAGGCTATGGAAATAAACCGACCTATTTTTCTTTAGCTAAATCAATTATAAGAATTTATTCGAAAAGCGAAGAAAATTCTGACCACAGAGATGGCTGTACTTCACCTTTCAAACGTCGTCACTGAACTGGACATAGACCAAACGGTCCCCGTGTTCGTAGACGCGCTTATCTCCCCTGCATAAACAACAGAAAGAGGATCTAATCGGAGGAGTTCTCAGCTAACGTACTAAGAATCAATTTAGATCAATTTCTGTCATATACAGGGTGTTCTGCTACTGCATGTGAATATTTTAAGGAACGATTGCTGAGGCGATTTTGAACAACTTTTTCCTTTGCCGAAACGGTGGTTAAACCTTCGGTTTTGAATGACCAATGGAAAACACTGACGAATCAGAGCGCGTGTAGAGGGCGCGCTCAACCGTGAGAAGATCGTGATACGCTCGACTGCAGCCTTAAACGCCTTTTCGGCTAAGCGCGCGCTCTACACGCGCTCCGATTGGTCAGCGTTTATTCGTTGATCATTCAAAAAAACGAGACTTTAATCGCCGTTTTGGCAAAGGAAAAAGTTGTTCAGAATTGCCTCGGCAATCAGCCCTTGAAAGATTGACATGCAGTAGCAGAACACCCTGTATATTCTTCACTGAATATTTCCAACGCTTCACGTGGATTCTCTTTGTGATAATAATAATGGTTACTCGAGAATGTCCCAAGTGTACTAAATACGTGCACGTGTCGTCCAAACGACTCTGGTTCTTTACAAAACCGGTTTATTCAGAATATGTGGTGTACGATTATACGATACAGGGTGATTCGCTGAAAGATGTGCCGCCGCCTAAAAGTCTGGAACTCTTATCCGATGCAGTCCCATGGACAAATTTCGGCCGACACATTTTGTCCTTCTCTGTTCCTCGCTGTCCACATCTCATTTTAATCACTTGGCATGACTCTGTTGATCGGCAGTTTTTTCGGTCACTGCAGAGCGAACGACTGAGTGTTCTTTCCAAGTGAAAGCGAGAAACAGAAAAGGTCACAATACGTCGCCCGAAATTTGTACATGGGACTGCATGGGATAAGAGTTCCGGACGTTTAGGCGGCGGCACTTCTTTCAAGTCTCCTGGCGGGTGAATCACCCTATAGTTCTTGACTGACTAGTTACTGACTATTCTACAGTTAGTGACTCAGTGCTGACTGACTTTTTACTACTGACTGCTCTGTCCTAAGATGCAGTATTTATACCGGAAAACTAGAGAGGGTGGAAAGTCCAAGAAAAAAAGGACTGCTTGGCTGTTGTGGAATTTAGAAGATAGACTTTCCACGGGGAGGCCCGGAATAAAAAGGATGCTAATAGCAGGGTCAAAAATGGGTACCAGATACATGTCCCAAAAGGGAAATGGACGATTGAGGAGTCAGGAATATACAACGCACGTAAAGGGAAAAAGTGCTACGTGCATCGGTTTCGCATAAGCAATTTGTACTCGAAGCGAACAATAAAAGAGCGAACAAGTTTAATTAGCAAACGCGAGACGGAAATTGCGTTTTAAATGGTCATCAAATTGTTTCGCAATTAACAAGCAACGGATCGATTCTGTTTACGATTCGATCGCGCGCGCACCCACCCGACCCCCGTCGATGAAATTTCTTGCGCTGCCGCTTGAATGTACAATGATCGATGCGTTTAATGAAAGAGTCGCGGTGTTTATATAACTTTAACACGGCCGTTTGATACTTTTGAGTATCGACGAAACGGTATTTCGAGTTGCGCGCAACGACGCTCCGCAGGTGTATGCATATACGCTTCATCACGCGCAGCGACGCGTGGAAATTAATTAACAAACTTCCACCTGCCATGTTTCGTTCCTGTGCATACGTAATACATCGCGCTGATGAAGGGGCTTGATCGAGATCAATGTAATAATCTCGCAAAACGTTTCGCGAAAGATGAGACGGTTCGAATTAAGATCGAACTTATCGCCGACGATTCTGTGGAAATCAAACTGATTGTTCATCGCAACTTATTTATTTATTTATTTAGGATACAGTTATTGTGTGGCAATAATATTTGTCTCCAATAAAATAGCTGAAGGGCTTCCTTTTAGGGGAGAGATATTGGTAAAAGCTTAAGGGAGAAGCTTATCACCAATTACGAATGTAAACGTAATTACATTCATTAAAGCGGAAGAGATTTTACTTTTCCTTTGACTAATTACACAAACTGTCCGTTTGTGGATGCGTTTATTCATTGGCAATAATATTTGTATCGAATGCAATAGTTGAGGGGCTTCGTTTTAGGGGAGAGACATTGGTAAAAGTTTAAGAGAGAAGCTTATATTAAACATTACACTATTTACGAATGTAAACGTAATTACATTCATTAAAGCGGAAGCGATTTTACTTTTCCTTTGACTAATTACACAAACTGTCCGCTTGCGGATGCGTTTATTCATTGGCAATAATATTTGTATCGAATACAATAGTTGAGGGGCTTCGTTTTAGGGGAGAGACATTGGTAAAAGCTTAAGGGAGAAGCTTATATTAAACATTACACCATTTACGAAGGTAAACATAATTACATTCATTAATGCCAGACCTAATCCCGGGGACAAGGTGCGCAAACGGAAGTGGGCGGAATCCTTTGCGGAGTAACGATAATCGATAAAAATAAGACGAGTTGAAAGAAGAAATGGTTGAAAAGCTAACATTGTCTCCGGATTGGCGGCGGGATGATACGGGATCATGCCCAGCGTGCACCAAACGCTCTGAACTTCGTTTCGTAAATAATGCGACTGGCTTGAAAAAGTGGGATTGTAACAGCCCATTTTATTATTCTGTTCCCAACACTTTAATGTTGATCCCAAATTAACACACTGAGTGCTGGATTAAGATCCAATTATTTTCTACACTTTCATTTTAATCGTTGCCACTTTTTACACTTCGCATAAAATATTGTACATTCTTTCTTACCAATATCTTCCTATGAATGCCGAGTACCAAATTCAATTTATTGTAATAGATCGCAAATTGGAAAAAGTGGGATTGAAACACCCATTTTAATATTCTGTTCTCAACACTTTAATGTTGATCCCAAATTAACACACTGAGTGCTGTATTGAGATCCAATTATTTTCTACACTTTCAATTTAATCATTGACTATTTACACTTCGCATAAAACACTGTATATTCATTATTACCAATATCTTCCCATGAATATCGAGTACCAAATCGAATTCGTTGTAATAGAACGCAAATTGGAAAAAATGGGATTGCAACACTTTAATGTTGATCCTAAATTAACACACGAGTGCATCATTAAGAACCAATTATTTTCTACATTTCCAATTTAATCATTGACTTTTTACACTTCGCACAAAATATTGTACATTCGTTCTTGCCAATAGTTTTCTATGAATGTCAAGTACCAAATCGAAATCGTCGCAATAGAACGAAAATTGAGAAAACTGGGATTGGAACACCCATTTTCATTACTCTCTCCCCAACACTTTAATGTTGATCCCAAATTAACACACTGAGTGCATCATTCAGATCCAATTATTTTCCACATTTTCATTTTAATCGTTGCCACTTCTTACACTTCGCATAGTACGTTGTATATCCGTTCTTACGAATACCTTTCCACGTACGAAGTTCAATTCGCCCCTCGCTACTGCGTTTCGAAGATACTCGGCCGGATCGAGCAGGTATTTTTCTTTAGCCCATGAAACGATTTATTCGTGCATTGCGTTATGCGCATATCAATTGGCAATTTCCCGCTGTGCCCTATGAAAAGTGGCCATTGAAGAAATCCATCTGACATTTTCGATGCTCCCATCGACTTCCCTTCCGCGTCATTTCCCACGCTATCCAGGGATTGCTCGGCACTCCGCGGGAACATTGTCGCAGGTCACGTCCACCTCCGTCGTGCACAATACCTTCAATTTCATCTATTCCGACCGGGACCCTCCCCTGATGCCTAATAATACGTTTTCCTCGCGTTATCCACGAAAATCCTCATTTTCCCTTCACCGTTCGCACGGATGGACACGTCTCTGTAATATCTTCCCTCTTAACCCTTTGGGGACGACGCTCCCTTACATGGAAGCTACAAGGTAAAAGCTCGAGTTCATCAGACAGTTGAGAAGTAACAGTATTTGATGTAATTGTTGAGTTGCTTTGTTGACGAATATTATATCGATTTCCAATTATTCTTTGCAATGAAAAGCCCCGGCCGAAAACATTGCTTAATCGTTACAGTAAATCCAACATTGAATGGTAGAACGAACTGTAAACCGGAACGTCGAGTCGCCGGTAACTCATACAAGTGACTGATGCGACGCTAGATAATTGAAATAGAATTAATTATAATGATAAAATGATAGTGAAATGTGAGAATCTTTCGAGTCTTTGAAGTAAGCACGCGATTTGCGCAAAGTGCACTTCCATATAGCAAACACTAATTCCACTCCCGAATGACTATCATTCGGCTCAGTCGTCACCTGTATCATTTCTTTCTGATCGTCATCTCATGGTCTAGAGAAGATCGAAGGGTCCCGCAATGCCAGGGCACAGCGTCCACGGAATTCGAGACGGCTACAGTAGCCCCTCCGTCATCGATCCATCGCGTTCTCAGGACCGTCTGGGAATCCCTAGTTTCGGAAGGGGTTGAGGACTCGATGCACGCGTTCGCCAAGGAAACTTCGTCCGAAAAGGGAAGCGATCGGAAATCGTCGCCACCTTTATTTAGTGCATCGACCCCTGACAGCAAGCGCGCACTCTTGCCTCCCGCATTCTTCTTCTACCCTTCTTCGCATATTCTCCCTTTCGTCCCGGTCGACCGTGGATGTACCGGACCGCTTCCTTTTTTTATTTTTTAACTCGGTGTACTTGAGCGCGAGAGACCTCGACAGGAAACGAACAGTGGCTATTTTCGAACGGCGGACCGGTCAGACGCGTACGCACGTGGAAGCCATTGTTCGCGCGGTCCTAGTTTGGTGATCCTCGGTGTTGGCCAGTCTAATAAAAGCCGGGTCGTGCACTCGGACTGTCGATCGGACTCGGTGCCGTGACACATTCGTACGGGCTATAGAACGGCCTGGATAAACGTCCCGCTTTGGCTGCACGATTAGGCATTGCGCGAGTATCCGGAAATCTCGGGAATACCGAATTTTTCGGGTCGGCTCTGGACCAGCCGGGCGAGGACCCGATACATCTCGGGATCCCGAAAGAGTTGAAAAGGCCAAAACGTTTCGAGATCGGCTGCAATCGGCTGTGACCCGTCGAAATCGCCGGGTCGCGGCTGGTCGCAGCCCTTTCTCCCTTCATTACGTTTCAACTTACAAATAATTCATTGCCAATCACTGAAAAAGAATTATTTAAGGAATATCGATAGCATAGAATATAACCGATGATAATATTTCAATAGAGCCGACAACAAGACGCGAATCTCGTTAATCTTTGGCAAGTGCAAAAGAAGATCATAAATATACTGTTTTCCAAACAGAAGACGATTTTTAATCAACAATATCATTGATTTCTTTGAGCACAGTTGTGACGAATTTCAATCTTCATTGCGATCTCAAGTTTCTGCTTATAATTCCAAGATATTCCATGCCGAGGATGCCTTGGAACCGTGGGCCGTATTATCCTTCAGCATTCGTCGCCGGTCTCCGGCGAAGCCGGATTTAAGATGTGATACATGGAACAGATATTACTTTCCGGAGCATCGTCGGTGGTCTCATAACTTTCTTAAACTACGTCCTAACCGAGAATACACGTGAACGATATTACTCCCGAGACGTTGCCGATCTTCCTCTCTCGCCGAATACATACGATGATCAACTCTGCCACTTTTCGCTTCGCCATTAGGATAATTAAATGAAGCGTTTGAAAGTTCAGAAACGAGCTTCAGAAGAACTTTGTACAGAAATGAACGATGGCGAAACAATGAAATCTCAACGTTACGAAAAATGTTACATCAAACGGCGACTAGAAAAATGTCCCCTGGTTAAACTATTGTACCATCGCACCGTAAAATGGTACAAGACGTGGCCAGCATAAGATCTCCGAGCAAGAACGATTAGTCGCCCATCCAGAAACACGTCGCGGACGGGTCACAGGCGAAGGAAACGACCGAGAGACGGAACTACGTCGGATATTGCGGGACGATTAAGAGATTCATCAAACTCGCGCGGCCGATCCTACCATGGATACACTCTACTGTCCGCTCATAACGTATCTACACCACTGATCAAAGCTAATCGGACACTCTTGTAATTTGGCCTTTACAATTCATAAGTTATTTAACCAATTTGATGAAATTTTCATCGATGCTCCCACCCTTCGTCTTAACAGCTGTCCGATGCGTTTCGTACGTTTGCTTAATTAATTTTTGGAATCCCGATTATTATGCTTTGTGGCGCCAGACAATTTAGTAAACTTGTTTTTAAAAGATTCACTTTATTCCATGTCTGTAGTAACCGGATCCGTTTATATACCCTTGGCCTTGTTTTCCGGCAGCCCTTATTTTCATGGGATTGTCTGCTTCGTATTGTTTCCCTTCGAGACTCTTCTTCCTGTGCCGTCGCAGTTTTCTCGGACTGGATTACTCTAACTAGGATAGGATTCGATCTGTGCGGTACAAAATATACGGTTGCATTTAAAAAGAAAAGCGAACTCGATTTCGACCGCGACCGAGTCGGTTTCATACGGTCGCAGTCCTTTCACCCTTGCGACCCTTTCTTCGTTGCGTTTCCTTTTTGACGTACCTCGGTTCTTCGTATTTTCTGCTCCGTCCGCCTTTCTGTTGCAAACGAAATACGCTCGAGCCAGTTCTAAACAACAACGTTTCTAGGATTTTCATCCCAAGACAGAGGTCGTCGGCCAGGGAAAGCGAGGGGCCGTTCGGTGGCACGCGAAATCGATGCCGCGGCTAGAAGGCAGTCCGAAAGACGCGTGTTCCCCCATAAGATGCGCGAGAGACGTTAGGCTGATGGCCGGTTGCCAAGCAGACACAATCCACGCTATAAATACTGTGGTGGACACCATCGCGGCGACGCGTCCCACCCTGGCTCGTCCCGTTCTCGCCGACTACCCACCCCGCCGGCCTCCCTCGTCCCGGGGTGCATACCGCGCTTCGTTAACACGGGCAAAACGTTCGGATCGCTCTGGCGCGCGTCGGACTCGCGCGAAAGCCCGCCGGAATGTTCCGTTCAAGCTGGCCGGACCAAGCGCGCGGCTAATTTCGATCCGCGCGGAATTATTCGCCGTGGAAACGGGCGGCAGGAAGCATCGTAGAGCAAGAAATTACCGGTCGGCCGACTCGATTCGCTGTACGCCAATCTCTTTTCATGCTCCTCGGAGAAGGGACGATTCTTGTAAGAGGACGATTTTAATGGAAAGATTTAAAAGGGTTGGTTTGAGAAGAGAATTCTTGAAAGGGGCTGCTATTGATCGTGATTATATTTGGAATCGTTTTTATGCGATATTGTGTTTTTCTCTTCCCCTGTTCTTTGTTTACCAAAGTAGTTTATCATCATTTACCCCGGACCGTTAAAAAACGAAAGGTAGCGATGTTTCGAACTCGTCTGTCCACCCTGTTGAACCTTCCGGTCTTATCAGTCGGACGACGGACGGTGAATCTGATTAGTCCGAGGTGAATCGATACTAACTTTTGGCTCGCGTCAAACAAATGACATCGCGTCGCGATTGATCGCCTGAACTCGGGACAAAAGGATTAATAAGGACCAGCGAGACAGGGGTCGAACACGACCGGCGCATTAATGCGCAACAAGGGATGGAAGATGAATAAAATAAAAGGATGGAAGGGGAACGAGGGGCATTTATCGGACGTTATTAAATGTGATGCCGCGAGGCGTGTCCCCCTTTTGGCAACTTTACCGATAACTTCGTAATTTCCTAAAAGGATCCCCGTCACGGGACTTTCAAGACGTTCCCCGATGTTTCTCTCCGCTCTAGCGCCGGTTATTCCGCAGCTTGCCGAAGAATGGACCATTATGTTCCTCTTCTTCTTCCTCCCCTTTCTGTCCGCTTCGTTTTCCCCCCCCCCCCCTTTTCTTATCTGTCCCCCGTCGAAATCGATATCGAGCTCTCTTGTTGCCTCATCGTCCGAGGAGTAGACTCTTCTCTAAACAGCGGACACTCGTCGCGACAAACTTCTGCGCCGTCTTCATCACTTTTCCACTTGGCGGGATAAGTCGAGAAGAGTTTCGGATTCTCGCAGAGGGGGGGAATACAATGATAACGAGTCCTCGTCGGTCTCTCCCTTCCTTCTAATTATTCCCTGCTGTACGCACGGATCAAGCGAAGATTCGTCTTTTACCTTTCGGAACTTTAATGAGACATTACCGAAGTAAGATTGTTCTCAATTATTCTAGACAAGGCAGCAGCGATTGCATTGTCGGTTGTTTATATTGAGATTTCGGTGGGCAAGTGTTGTAATACTATTGTTCTCTACTTAATACAATTCATACTATTTATTTCACCGATGGAATAATTGCTGAACAGAGACAGCGGATTGCATATTCATCGACAAAGAACTGAGGCCGGTGTTTTCATTCAATTCCGCGTCCAAGCCGGCCACCTATAGACGCGCAAGATCAAATTTAAATTCCGCCGAAGTTTTAACTAGTCCTAGCTTGTTCGCCAATCGATTCGGTGTCCCGCGACGCGTCCGACCGACAAATAAATTCATTTAAACGCGCGAACCGCTGCGCAATCTCGTTTGCGTGAAAATAGGTCCGTTGCCCAGCGTAGGGGATGGTGCAATTAACGAGGTCGCCAGGAGCGAACGAAACAGTAATGCCGAATCGATCGACGAACCGCTCGATCTTCCACCTTTCTTACGTTTCCCTAAATCTCCACTCTACCCCTTTATCCTGCTGAAAATCGCGACACTTCTTCCTTTACCTTGTTTCGCCTTCGATCACGCTTTCAGCCGTCCGGCAGGTTTGTTCAATTACAATCGCTGAACAATTGCCGAATCGACTGACGAACCGCTCGATCTTCCCCATTTCTTACGTTTCCCTGAATCTCCATTCTACCCCTTTATCCTCCTCGAAATCGCGACACTTCTTCTTTTACCTTGTTTCGCCTTCGATCACGCTGTCGGCCGTCCGGCAGGTTTGTTCGATTACAATTCAAGCACGCTTCTGCACCGTAACGTTGTCCCTCGTTCAATTTCCAACGTCCCACGGGGTGGTCAGGGCGATAAATTTGCGGTGATATTCATGCGACGGTCCGTATGTTAGTTACGACGCAACATTACACCGGGTGAATGGAATTATTGCTGCAGCGTCGTTATGGTTGTTTTAAGCACGCTGCAGCTGCCCAGCTTTCCGCAAACGATGTTCATTTAAGGCACGGCCCTTGCGCCCCGCGGACACGCGAGGATTTCGCTGAGACTCGACCCGCGCCTCTGCGATCATTAAGTCGACGTTTCGCGAATTCTGCAAATCAATTTCTCCTCGCGTATGTAACTCGATGGCAGAGTTCATTTTGGATACGTGCAATTTTCCGTGCGTAACAAGCAATCGATCCGGATGGAAAGCTGTTCTTGGAAGCGTGATCAGAATTACAATTCTTCGGCAGCGCGGAAAAGCGACAAGAAAGGAGAATGGAAATATCGCCCCTCGTGATCCTCCTCACCCCTTTCGGACCGATGCACAGACTAGTAATGGACGTTGGTCCACTTGTACCACGTCGAAGGAATTGTACTAATACAGGGTGTTCGGTTACCGCGCGTCAATATTCTAAGGGGCGATTGCTGAGGCAATTCTGAACAACGTTTTCCTTTGCCAAAATCTTGTTTAAGGCTCCGTTTTTGAATTATTCACGAAAAACACGGACCATTGAGACCGCGCGCTCAGCCGAGCGGGCGTTTGTCAATGTTTTTCGTGAATAATTCAAAAGCGAAGCCTTAACCAACATTTTAGTAAAGGAAAAAGTTGTTCAGAATCGTCTCGGTAATCGCTCCTTAAAGTATTGACGTCCAGCAGCAGAACGCGCTGTATCTATTTATCGTAAACAGTTCTTGTTTACTGTTCGTTTGTTTACCGAGATGTTTAACGTTGGGCCGACTCGAGGCGCGGACCGGTGCGACGCCTTCGCGTGCAATCGAACGATGACTGTGCTTATTAGCGGACGAGCGGCTTTTTGCGATTGTCCATACGGACCGGTTAGCGGTCGAGGATTGGCTTATAGTGCGGCCGTGTAGCCGAGGCAGCGTGTTCAGACTAAATCCACAGTACTCTGGCTAAGAGCTATGGCGTGTAGCCCTAATGGCGATGTTGACGAATGAAATTTACCTGAAAATCGCGTTACCCGCGAAGTTTCGTCGGACCTGCGTTTCCACGCTCGGCAACGACGAGACAGCAGAAGAGCGAACACGAGCAAGTGCTTATAAAAGTGACGCCAAACGATAGAGGCTTGCGCCAAAATTGAATCGAGACCGTATGAAATAGAACACCGGGTACACTCGTTAATTTAATCCATGAGGTAACTGAACATCCACGTAAGAAATTCATGTAAATTAAACGAAACCATTTGTTCGAATATTAACTTTTTCAAAGTAATTCTATCAATGATACCATTGTATCATAATTAATGACTTCCCGTTGGGCTCATTTTTATTTTGCTGCTTTGCTTAATCTTAAGAAAATTCAGGATTGAAATCGTTCATTGTAAATTCAAAGACAGAATCGTTTTTCTTTGAACAAATTGTGCATGTAGAATGGGATAAATAAAATTGGGGAAACGAAGAGAAGGAGGAAGCAAGGAAGCAGAAGTTCATTCTGTACTTTATTTTACTACTTTTTCTACTGTTCGAATTAATGCTTTCGATCTATCACTTTATCCAAATAAAAGGAAACGAACCTTCGAATCATAACGAAAAACGAGCGTGTTTTTCCTCGCCGCGATACTCCCCGTTGTCTCGTGTATACTTTGCGGTTTCCTGTGCCGGATCTTTTTAACAATGTTTCCCGAAGTTTGCGCCGTTTGAACGAGCAAACTGGATTTCCGTCCCGGGACAGTCGAGAAGTTTTTGTATCAAAGTCTTTTCAGTATTTACAGGGAAACGACGCCCTTTCGAATTCGAAAGTAGCTAGAGCCTAAAGGTGTTCAGCATTCGCGTTCAAACCGCGAGTTATTGAGAACTACAGACGAAAGATTTCACCTGCTGCTTCCAGGGATCCTGTTCGCGTAAGCTGGAAATGTGAACGGTTTGCCCGGTTGATCGTGCGCCGTGCTTTGTGACCGTTTCGCCCGCTTTTAGAGAAATTGTATCGTGAAACGGGTATTTTAGGGAAGTTCGTTTGCGCAGTGTTTGAGAACGAACCAAGAAACAGGGGCCAATTAGTGGTAATTAAGATGTTCGTCTATCTCGCGTATTTGAAAGTTGTATTACTCAATCTGGTTGGCATCTTTTCTCTATAGTATTGTTCGTAAGGCATCTCACGACATAAATTATTTATCAAACTTATAAAGTATCGGAAAGGCTTACGTTTGTATTTTATGATCACAATCGTTCTACAATCATTTCGTGATTGTAATTATTCACTTAACGGTACAGCGATGAGTTTAGCAGTGTTCATTTCCATTAGAGAAGACAACAAATTCTAGGCTGCCCTTACTGCGAGGAGTATTAAGTATGCTGTCAATAATTGGAACCAAATCTTTCAGGCAAATGAACGTTCCAGTTATCTGCATATCGTGACAGAAAATTCGATAAACTCGACGAAATCCCGTTCGTCGATCCCCACACGATACAAACGCAAATTACATCACGCGCTCCACGTGGAATCAAAGCGGATCTCCGCGGTTCGCCGCGCGGAAATCGGAATTAAAAGAGAACCGTGGTTGGATTGCGAGGCGCGAATACCACTGTTACTACGTTCTACGAGGCTGCTAATTAAAAGGATCTGCCCCCATTTCGTCCTGCAACCCTTTTCACCTGAGGCTTCTTACTTTGTATCGGCGTTTCACGTTGTTCCTACCGTTTCCTCTGGAATTTGAGGAAAATTGATTGACAGCTTAGAAACAGTGGCAGATTTCAAAACATTTTGAATGATTTCGAGCGGATTATAATGATTGATTGTATCGTTGATACAAAACTGATATTGGTCAGGGAAACTTATTGCTATTGTTATTATTGTTATTCTAGAATTTTGGGGGAAGTCATTTGTTTTATAACGTTTTAAAAAATAAAGAAAGAATCTGGAGCTGTATAAAGAAGAAAGGGAAAATAATATAAAACTGATTTCTGGTTTACTGACTGAATTGATTTTTATTAAGCGTAATGCATAATAGGAAATGAAAATCACGTTATTTTATTCTGTACTTTCGACAGAACTGAGAGTATTTTTTACAATTTAAGTTCTGAACCCACGTTGTTTAGGAGTCAGCGTTTCCCTTTGCACCCATGTTTCCTACGAGAACGCTGTCGAACGGCGAAATATTGAAAAATAACCGTGCGGCAACAAAGACCGTGGGAATTATTCCGAATATTGCAATTTTTCAACGGAACGCGCGTGAAAAATTGATCGATAGTGTAACGTACAGCGAGCAGTTAAAAAATTCTCAGCGAGGTACCATGATAAAACGGTCCCTTAATTAAAAAATACCTTCGTTGTTGAAATAGGCGCCCGATGGAAACCGGGGAAATAGATATTCCAGGCGAATCGATACGCTTTCGTAACAATGTGTACTCTCAGCTGGAACGGCTTTGTGAACTTTGCCAACGTTTTTTTTTTTTTGTTTTGCAACGTAGTATCCAACTAATCATTAATGCTTCGTACGAAAAAAGATATATTTTTAGCTTAACTTCTTTCTTTACATAATGTACTTCCCTGTGTTGTAATTAATTTTAAATAATTCTTTCCTGTCCCTTCATTGAAAAAGCTTAATTCTTGTTCATATTTCGTTTGTATATTTATCATATTCTCGCAAGGAAATCTACCTTGTTCTGCCACTTCACGTCAATATTTTAAGGAGCGATTGCTGAGGCGATTTTGAACAACTCTCTCCTTTGCCAAAACAGTGGTTAAAGCTTCGTTTTTGAATGAGCAACGAATAAACGCTGACCAATCGGAGCGCGTGTAGAGCGCGCGCTTAGCCGAGAAGGCGTTCCAAGGCTGCGGTTGAGCGTATCACGATCTTCCCTCGGCTGAGCGCGCCCTCTACGCGCGCTCCGATTGGTCAGCGTTTATTCGTCGATCATTCAAAAACGAAGCTTCGACCATCGTTTTGGCAAAGGAAAAAGTTGTTCAGAATCGCCTCAGCAATCCACCCTTAAAATATTCACACGCAGCAGCCGTGCAACCTGTAGAAAGGTACTGTCTTCGAATTGCACGCCGTGTCTCGCCCCTTTGAAACTCCGAAACTCGCTCGTCTCGCGACGCGAGAAATGAATCCGCCGCCAGCTTAATCGATTATCCGCACTGTGGTGCGACGAACGTATTTCCCGCGATTACTAATAACCGGCTTTCACCTGCGTTTCAGGTAACGCCCATTAACGAAATTACGCTGTTCGCATACGAAGCGGCAGCGCGACGCTCTCTCAGCATGCGGCTCGAGAGGATTATGAAAAATGTCGACGGTGGCGAGGTAAAAAAAATTCTCTGGATCCATGAGCTTTACTATAACGCTTTGCCTTCCCTCTGCTTCCCATCTGAAACACCGCCGCATTTTATGTAAATCATTTTGCCATCTAATTACTCGCTAATAATTGACAGGGCCGATTAATATTCCTCTGTACAAAATATTTGTCCAATTCGTTTGAAAAGGATTAGGCGCATCTGTATTTATCGAGAAGCATCTATTTATTAAGCAGCTTAATTTTCCGCTAGTAATTACGATAAAAAGGGGCTGGAGGATAAAACGATCACATTTGCACATTGGACCATTTTTATCGTCGCGCGTAGCGATTTTCGTCGCGCGGTTTCCTTCTTTAGGAACCACCAGGGTAGACTTGCTCAAGTTCGCTAAAAATTACGGGAAACTTCTCGTCGAGCAACGATGTTTGTAGGCTGCTGAAAAAGAGGCACGAACACGATATCGTTACGCTCATTTGCAGTTTCAATTTTAATTAAAACGAAACCGGATAGACTTTCGTTTCGTTTCAATAAATTCAAGCTGATTCCCTTCATTCAAATGAAATATTTTATACATTTCTTTTCAGGTGTATCACTTTCAGGGATGTTTCGCGGTGGAAAACTGAATTTCCGTGATCTACGAGATTCGTTTCACCATTAGAAAGATATAAAAAAAAAATGTAGTCACTAAATTTTATACAAGTAACCAAATTTCTATTTTCTTTTTTACAGCTTGCTACTTCATTCTCTCGCACCTCCCTTGTGTACCACCAAAGAGTGTATCTATTCTCCCTCACTCCTATTCCCTCCTTCGTCAAAGTAACCCTTTCGCTCACGCGTCTCGTCTTCCTCTCGGGAAAATCGGTCGTATGCAATAAACTTCGTCGGAATTTGCTGCTGCTGCTGCTGAGTTTATTTTCACGCCACTTTGCCGCGTCTCGTTCGTCGCGCACAACGTGTTGTCATTTCCTCTTTGCCCGTTTCCCTCGTTTTCCCTGATTTCATTCGTCTTAGCGATCCAGTCAAAGGGAGCGAACCTTGCCGAGGCGTCTGCGCTCGTTAAGGACGACTATTCGTTGCCTGCAGAATTTATTTCGGATTTCGGGAATTGTCGGAGGTGAAGGAGCATCTGTTGAAACGTTGCCCGACTCTCCGAAGGAAAATTTCTAACGATTTAGTCCCTAATTGATAAGACACTTTGCACAGTGGAATATCGTAAACAAATTTTGAATCACTGGACAGTACAGAAAAAGCAGAATCGTTTGCAAAAAAAAATTGATAATTTCAATTTGATTTAATCGTTTCACTTAATCTTATCGTTTTTATTTTCATTTAAACATTGAAATGCTTTTCCAAGCTCGCCTACGTCAAATATATACATATCACTGTCCGCTTCTGTAACATTAATACCTCTGCGATTTCTGTAGACATTAATTTCATATTACTGGAAGGCTACCGAAAGATTCGAGGCATTTCGATTCACGTTCCCCGAGTTAAGCGGAAAGCGAGCGTGGTTTAATACACGCATTGTCCCGTCGGGATCGTAAATGCAGGTGGCAAGGATCAACGAATATTCAACGTTGTTGTTGCGTCTCCGACAGGAGCGAATGGGATAACTTTACGCCGTAAACTGTGCACGAAATAGCGGCGCGCGTAACAAAGAGCCGGTCGAAATGCATCTGGCGATACGAGCCCCGCGCTCGAACAATTAGAATTGTTAGAAACGCAATAAACTCGAAGGTGGAGCGGCCGTTTGTATGTTTGCTAAAGTGGACCTGGGGATTGTCTTCGGTTGAAACGTGGAGTAAACGAAATACTTTCATGGCCTTTCCGATTAAGTATACAGGGGGTGAAGTGCATTTTTATTGCAACACGATTCTGTAGGTACTTCAGCTTGGAAACAGTAAAACGTGAAATCGCGTTTTACTTTTCTTACCACAGAATATGATTCTTGAATGGAAATTATTTTTAATCGCAGTACAAAGATCGCAATGTACGGTACAATTGAACGCACAGAAATGTGTAAATGTAAGGGGAAACATCTTTTCACGCGAAAAGGACAGAATAGTCTCGCATAATTTCGAATAAATTGACACAGCAGCAAAGTAAAGTAATAGTAGATCATAAAATCCCAGAAAGCAATAAGACCATCGAATTGTTATACTAATTACGCTATTCAATGCAAAATCCTACGGATTATATTAAATAACGAACTTCGCAACACCCCATGGAAACGTGTTAAATATATTTACTTCTCAAAAGAGAGAACATTCAACGCGTTCGAATGTATTGAACAAATCACTTACGATCATTTTTATCACTCTCGGGGCCGGAATATCTGATAACGCGAGCGTCAAATCATTTTATCCCACGGCGAAGTATCTGATCGGTGCACCGCGGGAATCGTCGACGGTTCCTACCACCGTCGCGGAAAGCTGCGTCGGGGATCGGTGCAGCTGCTCCATTATTCCGTCACGAAGCGACGGAAAGTCCGCGACGGAGGGAAGACGCGGGAATTACCAGTCGTCGGCGAAAGGAGGGCACGGAGTCGGTTGCGTTTTTTACAATATCATTCCTTTCTCGTACGCGCACGCCGCGCCCGTTCCGCGGTATTTCCCGCGGGGAACCTCGGATCGGAGATTACGATGCGGTTATCTCCCTTTAACCCGGACAACCCTCCGCCCTTGCGCGTACACCTATCCGCGACTGCAGCTGTACCTCTTCATTACCGCTACACCCCTTGGGATCCGTTCGTGCCTGTTGAACCCACGCGGCCGTCCCATTGTCCGATCCTCGATCAGAATTTCCGGATTACCGGATCACCGTGGCCGCCGACGCTGCGGAGAATTCGATCCAGCAAGGATCCTCGTATTTCTCGCGGTGAGTTGCGAATGGACGTGGTAAAGCTGAGTCCGCGTCTTCTCGCTCTTTCGCGACGGGACGGAAGCGCGCGGGAAAATCGATCAAACGTCTGAACTTTCCGATCAAGTGAGTGGAATCGCTGACGATACTCTCGACCAAGATGAAATCCTTCTATTCGTATTCTACCGAGTCGAATCTATTTGCGAGGGTTAATATAACACTAATAGTAAGAGACAGCGACCCTGTTTATTAATTAAAACCGCATTTTCCCCGGTTCACCCAGTTGCGACGAAGTGAAATCCGAAGAAGAAGTAATCCATCTATCTATAGACTATCGATCGCAAAAACGGGGTGAGAATATAACACGTTCCCGCGCATAAACAGAAGTCCGTCGAGCGACAACGGCACGGAATACACGGATAATAACGTATGTACGTACAACCGCGGGCGAGTAACAATGACCGGCGAACAATAAGTGAAAATTCCAGAGCCGATAATGTCGTGCACGCCTGAATGGGGCCGTCCGATGATGTTCGTCTGCGGACAAACGTTATGCGTGCGACGCCTTTCAAGAACGAGCGCGCGGCCGATGACAATGATTTCCCCGCAATTAGCAGCGAGGGAAGGGTCTATTATAAAGTCGATGGTACCGGTTGGCCAAGAAATGGCGAAACTCGATTTGTCCTGCGGACCGTCACGATTGGCCAGCGATTTTTCTGGCACTGAATCTAAAATCGTTCCCTCTTCCTGCCCGCCCCTCTCTCGCTGTCCATCGTGTTCAATAAGAGGCGTAGCGCAAAGTGTATTGTGTCCGCCACCCGTGCCTCTGCTCCTTCATCGACCGTCCTCGCTCTTCCGTTTAGGTCCGTGTACGGTACACTAAACTTAGCCGCCCGGTCTTTACTTTCTTTTCCTCGTCGTCGCGTTCCCTCTACCCCATCGCGGTCCACGAATGGAGACCTGCCTCGATTCTTATCCTCGTTCTCGCCGATTCCTTCGCGAACGCAGTCCCCAGCAGTCCCCTGTCGACTTTCACCGTGGGAAACAGTGAATTGTTCGGTAGCGTTTATTGGCTATTCACCCCCGGGGCAATCGTGTCGCAGCGAAGCAGCGATAGCAACTGTCGTCCCGCACGCGGTGGAACAGGATCCGCTCTGGCCGCGTACGCGTTACAGGAAAAGGCTCGAGCTGCCGCTGGTTGAGAGTAGTCCTTCGAGCAAGGGTTGGCGGAAGAGGGCATCCAGGGGGGTGAGTACTTCTTCTTGCCCGCACCTTCTTACTCCTTCTTTCTTCCACACCGCGACACTCCTTCGTCGCCACCCCCCGCGTGTTTTCTATTTCCCCGTTTATCTCTCCGGCGTCCCCGTCTTAATTTCTCGCCGCTCGAGGAGATTAGAGGAGGGTCGGGGCCACGGGACGAGAGTCTCCACCGCCGCGTTATTACCCTCCCCGCTCGATATACCGAGCGGCGCGTATCCGCGTGCTCGGGTATGTTGCAACCGCGTGTCTCGACGGTGGCTCTCGCTGAACGGTAGCGACAATTCTCGGGGAAACGGTAGGGACAGTTCATTTCGGCTGGGTCAATCGTAATCGATATCAAAGGATCACCACATCGCGCGACCGATTTTGTCCTGTTTCCTACTTTCTCGCCGGTCGCCGCCGTCTGCGCGACTACCAAATAAGAGGATAAGGTACCCGACGGTGTCTTGAATAAGATAAGAGGCGTGACTGGTAGCGGCTTAAGGTATCGTCCTCGGCGCGGCGTCAAAAGAAGAGGAGCGACTTAGATCCGCCGCCGCCTGTTGACCGAGCGTCTTCAAGCTGCCGGAAAGCCCCTTCGGCCCGCAAATACTTCCACTCGCGCCGCTCCGTTCTCTCGCGCCTCTTATCGCCTTCCGTTCACTTTGATTTCTTACGTCCCGTAAATTCTTCCGGAACGCCCTCGCAATATTTATCGTTCCTCTTACGTGTCCTCTTGTGCCGACGCGGTTCGCGCTTCTTGCCATCGTCGCTGCTCTGCAAACGATTCTACTCTCCCTCCATCCCTTCCTCTCTCCATCTCTCTCACACTCTATTTCTACTTGGCTGCTATTTTAGTCGACATTAAAAGGAGCGGTAATCTCTTTGCGAGCTTGTAAAACGTTTTAGGTATTCGTATCGGGATGCTCGAAGGGTCGCTTGAAACGTAATCACTTCTATCTCTCTGCAATAATAATCCAACGAACATTTTAACGTACGAATTCCCCAACTCGCTGCGCTCGCAACGAACTTCGATGTCCCTTTTGTACCGTGCGACCAATTTTTAAAACATCCTTCGTAACGCTCGAAATCCTCTCGAAGGTAACTACAGGATTTCAATCTCTCCACGCTGAGACATTTTTATTTTTAACGACGTTCTTAGTGGGAACCACCTCGGCACCCCTTTCGGCACGCTAATCAACAGCACATTTCGGCAATTCCCCCGTAGGCAGGTGAATTAACGTTCTTGGCAATCCGACGCGAGGCCTACATAGGTCGTGGCAATTCGATTGGTCGCTTAAACGGTGCGCGTGTACCTTCATGCCCCACAGTGACCTGTTTCTGACGTCTGTTTCGCGTTGCATTGTCGACGTCGTTTAGGCGAGAATGCGTTACACGCGCGGAGGAAAGGTGGAGCCTCGGCGAAGCATTGTTCGCGTCTACGCTCGCCGCCTCGTTGTACACGGCGGATTTCAAAAGGACCTGTCTGCACGCAAACTGCAGTTCTTCGCGTTCATATGGGACAGCATCGTGTAAATTTAAGCACAGTTCACACGTTTCTTTCTGTTCCTCGTTGCTGTGTTTGGAAATGAAGATTCAATTAGGAGCAAGGACCTGTGTTACCTTAAATTATACGTGTACCGCTTTTTTTTATATTTAATTAGAAGGGACAGAATTGGTTGTCAATTGAAATTCAATGATGCTAACTTGTCCCTGAAAATGCGGATAAAGCAAATGCAATTGAGGTGTTTGATGGAAGAAGGGCACATAAGCTTGCGTGCCCTTTTTTCTTAAATCGTTTAAATCGATTCATCTATATACATATATGTATATAATATACCAAAGATATTTAATTTTTGTTGTTTATAGCAACTAGATCTGTTTTGTTCTGTCGTGTACACGACGCTCACTGTCAATCGCTCTATCGCGCGGCCGCGTCTTGAAATATTATTCTATGGAAAGAAATATGGAAAGCGAAGTTGAATCTGCAAGAAAGCAAGGAAATATAGGAAAGAAGAAACTAATTTTCAAATCAGCTTCGTGCAAGGAATCCAAGAAACTAAAATGCCTCAAGGGAGAAAATTGTGTAACATTGTCCTTGCTTGGAAAATTAAACTTTGTGTTCTCTTCGTTATTAATTCTATATTTTCTATCTAAATAACATATAAACGGTTTATAACAGATTAAGTGCACGAAATTTTATTTAATAGATAAGAGAATGCTTGTTTTTACGATGTTACTTCATTTATGGAAAAAGGGTACATAAACCAACTCCTGAAATTTATAAACTAAAATGCATATCATCCTCGAATCATAACTGCTCTCATCATAATGTATCAAGCACATGCTTCTACATCCGTAAAAAAGAAGTTCGATTTGATCGCGCAACTTTTCATTAAGTAGTACCACAATGAAAACTTCGAAGCTCATTTTCTCGAGATGGCATTCAGACGCATGTGCCCTTTCCCCATCGAACGACTCGATTCCGCCACGTGCACGGCATAACACATTCTACAGCGTGACAGAACAAGACGAGTGTTCTGTATTGAAAGTCTGAGCGAGCTCGATAACTGAAAGCTTCCAATCGACCGGACCACCGCCGTTCCTTTCCACCATTTACACCGGCAGTTAGCGAAGATGAAGTGACTGTACGCGAATCGGCGCCGGCGAAAGGGGGACACTGCACGAGGGTTGGGGTCGCGGAGGAGAGCGGCGAGATGGCCGCGGGTAGGGATGCAAAGGGCGGAGGGTTTCGGATGGAAGGGACCGGCGGGCACGGCGATGCATTTAATAATTAACTCGCTGGATACACGACGATGGATGTCTGACGGGGTTTCGCCAGCGGCTCTCAGCGAGCGCCTGGGCGAGGGGGGGTGGTTTGTTGCAGGAGCAAGCGTGGTTGGGGTGGCGGCGGCGGCGGCGTTAGGTGGAGAACGGCGGGGCGGAGACGGGGCGAGGGAAAGGGGTAGCTCTTGCTTGGGGTAGGTAGGAAGGTTGGCGGCCGGAATGGCTCTCGTGGATGCTGCGCGACGATCAATACACCACCGTGATGCCACGCGTCGCGTCTGTCTCGCTCTTCCATCTACCATCTACCGGTCGCCTCACCTTCTCGCGCGCTGTCTGTCTCCTCGTTCTCCTTTTCCCTTGCTCGTGTTCCCTTCTTTTTCCAGTCTCTATTATAGTCCGCTTCCCTGCTTCTTTCTCCCCTTCTGTCCCGGATGCTCTCGTTTCCACTCGCCCTTTCGCTCTGTCTTGCTCCCCTCGCTGCTCTACCACGTTCCACTCGTACTCGACTCTTCTCTTTGTCACGTTTTTCAACCCCTACCCCCCTCGGCCCCTCTTTTCGTCTGCCGTTTAAGTCTAGCTCTTTTCTCTTCTTAATTGTAGCGACGCGGTTTCCTTTTCTTCCACCGCTACCATCCACCCATATCTTACCCTATTTGATTCACCCCCTCCGCCACGATCCTTTCATCCTTTCACTCTCCTCGGTTTCGACTTACTCCTCGTCCTCTTTTGCCGCGTCTACGCGAGACGGACGATTTTTTCTTTTTTTCGTCCACGCTAGCCGTCGCGCGTCTTCCTCTTCGCATTCCGCAGCTTCCGTTCTTCCGGCGCCGGCCGTCTTCATCCACTGCTCGCTGCCGATTCGCCCGGGACGCATGAACGTTCTCGTGATCGAAGGTCTCGCGTTTCCATCGTTCTCGTTGTCTCCGCGACCCAGGAAACCCCAGACGACGATCTTCCCGAGTACCGGAGAGGAAGATATCTTTAGCTGTCCCGAAGCCTGTACCATTTTAATTATGACGTAACCAGATCCATGCCGCATCCGGGAAATGTGGGACGGAGCAATAAAGGAATCCGAGGATGGCAGTTATCGAGATTCGTTCTTCCCCCCTTTCGCTGGATCCCCTTTCTTTCCCGCATGAATATTAATCGAAAACAACGTGCCAACGGAAGGGAGCATAACTATTTTAACTGCGATAATTAAAGCGGGGCCGTCTTTTCTGCGGGAACTTTCGCTTTGATCGAGACGTTTGCATTCATCTCAAGATACACCACGATTGCATATCTGAGCGCTTATTAATAAACTCGCGACGTTTCATTTCATAATTAACAATGGTCATTGGAGCGCGCGGGGGATATTTATGTAGATATCTTTCTTTGAATTATGCAATATTTACCTGAAGCTTATTGCACGGTATACGTATTGTATTGCGAGGGCATTTGATTATTTCATTGAATTACGATATTAATTTCTGCCTACGATAACTCTCATCGTTATTCATTTTTTCTGTGAAAGTTGTCCACAATGAGATTCGCGTAAACATCGTTCACAGACCAATCATCGCTTCCATTCTATGTCTACTCATTCCTTATCAATCTGATATATAAAACAAAATCGCGTCACGAATTAAACGTCCGGATACGAAGCGAAAGCTCGCTTCCGATGCTCGCGCTCCATGTTAAACGGGTAAAACTGGCATCGATACTTTTCCCATCGAAACGCTCATCCAACTGCTGTCAAATTCTATTTGCATTTTAATTTTGCTGCACAGAGGATTTTATGCGACGAAATAAAAAAAAAAGTAAAAGGGCGGAGAGAGTTTCATGTAAAATGAAGTAGCTGACAGTTTATTCCGGCCCGCTCGTGCGGCACAAACGCTTCGAAATTGCAAATCTGCTCGATTGATCTCGGATGAATATTTAAGCCGGCTGTAACTCGCGCCGCTCACTTTCTCCCATTTCGCCGCTCCTCGAGTCGCGTCGAAACGCTAGAGTTTGTGCACGCGTGCACGTGTGTCCCCACCCGTACAGCGATCACATTTTTTTTTTCTTTACCCCGCTCGAAATTTTATCGCGCTCCTTTAATTGCGCCCCGCACCTTTCATTACCCATCTCCAGCTGCGATCCGTAAAGTTTATGATAATGACGGGCCGGTTAAGAGCGGCTGTAACGACAGCTTTGCTCCAAGCAGCTTGTAGAATTGTGTAAATTGCGATATTTAGCAAATTGTGGCATTAGAAAGGCTTGATAGTGTTTTTAACAAAAAACGAGAGAAATCTTTATATTTAGTTTTATTTTTACAATGATTACGAAAAACGAAATTAATGCGCATTAATTGTATAATCTTCTATGGACTAAAAGCATCTGGCCAGTGAATTTTGTATTATCGAAGAGTTAATAATAAGAAGCTTAACAGTATATTATTATTCATTTACGTCCTTATGTTGTTAAAGCTTGCGGTATATTTTGCACTCGGGAAAATCGATTTCTGATGCCAGCCTCCTAATGTAAACGATAAATTCATCGAAAGCTCTCGCCGATGTTGGCCGGTAATTATAAACAGTTTAATTGGGTTTCCCGAAGTTGGCCATCGATTATCTGTACACTGTGCGATCTATTTGCTCATTAAGTTTCGGTGTTCCGCGCTTTGACGTGCAAACAGAAGTGTTCGGCGTCGGACAAATTCGTCGGGAAGCTCGGCTGTTGCCGGGGTTGCGGATATTGGAACGTTCGAACCGGCGATATCGATTTTGGCAAATTGTTTATTTAATATCAATTATGCCGAGCACACGATTATATCGCGACCGACGTTTATCTTCGTAGTTCTGTCGAAAGCGTCAGGGTGCATCGCGTATACCCTGCCATCCCGTCAGAACTTTTTCTATCCCCTTTTACCTTTGCGATCGCATCGTTTTGTACCCTGCGGTGCTCGCCCCGTCGTGGGAAAATGTTTAACGCGTTTACCCGCTGTAATTCGTGTACACCCGACCTCCGTTGGCCTCCCGCGGCGCAACTTGCCCGATAAAATTTAATTTGCGCGGGGGTGTATCGTGGCTCGCTACCGTTTCGCCGGTGCACGCGAGACGTTCCCCGCGTTCGTGCAGGAGGAAGCAAAACACGCTTCGAGAATCCACCGCCGTTGGAAAACCATGGAATCTCTACTACACGCGCCTGTTAAAACGTTTATCGATCTTTATCGGCGGACATCGAGTACCGTAACCGATATTTTTTCTTCGCCGCACGGCGCTTCTGCAATGTTTTCCTTTCCCGCGTTGGAGTCGACGAACGCGAGACAAGCTTCTGTTCGCCCCTTTGAATCCCGCTCGAAAAGAATTCGGCCTCTAAGCTGTCAGCCAAAAGCGTCGAATTGTTTAAAAAAAACTTTCGGTATTCGAATTCTGTCCGATTTTTCTACGCAATATATGCTGCTCGCGCGCGAGACAGACGTTCAGAACAAAAAGCGGACTTCTTTCCACGCGCACGGAAAACCACAGGGGGCCCGGGCGAACCGGGTAAAAGCATCCCCCGCGGAACATCCGCACCGCCGATTCGCGTAAACGCTGCTAGGAGAAGGTATCGCGGGTTGCGTCCGTCGACTTTGTCGGCGCGTCGTTTCCCTCCCCCAGATAGCGAGAGCTGAATGCACGCGAAGACGCAGACGGACGCAGCGGACCGCTATACGCAGCTCGGTGAATGCGTCTGCCGGTGCAGTTGCAACCTTGCGCGTCGACTCTGGTCTCCGGTGTAATTGAATAGAGTAGCGGCGGAGGCGGCGGTGCGAGGGATGATGCAAGGGTGCGCCGGGCGTGGAACAGGGACAGGCGTGCGGGAAAGCGAGAGAGAGAGAGAGAGATGACTTGTGACAGGGTAGACAGTTGCGCGTAGCACCGCCTCATTGTTTACGGATAAACCGATGCTGCTCTGTTCCGTTCCTGTGAATGCGTTCGCTACCTTTAGAACGCGTTCCCGACGTCCAGCGCGCTCCTCCTGGTGCGTCCGTGCTGGATCGCGAGGAAAAGAAAACGTGCGAATTGCCCCCGGTTTCGCGAAGGAGGGATGCTCGCGAAAGTTGTTAGTAGGGTTGTTTTCATTTCTTTGCGGATGCTGAGTAGGGTTGCTTTTATTTTGGGGGTGCATAGAAGGGTTGTTTTTGTTTTTCTACTTGGAGGACTACGTCTTGCAGTTGCTTTTGAGTTGAGCTTTGTCTCCTTGTTTCGATAGTGGATAGGTCACACTCTTTTCCATAGTGGATCATATTTGTTGGGGGTTGAAACTAAGGTTGCTTTTATTTTGGGGCTGCCTAGAAGGGTTGTTATTACTTTTCTACCTGGAGAGCTACGTCTTGCAGTTGCTTTTGAGTTGAGCTTCGTCTCCTTGTTTCGATATTGGGTACATCACACTCTGTTCCATAGTGGATCATATTTGTTGGGGGTTGAAACTAAGATTGCTTTTATTTCTGGTAATGCTTAGTAGAGTTGTTTTTAGTTTCAGTCATACTCAGATCGAGTGTCACATTTTTAGTGGTGCATAGCAGGCTTGCTTTTATTTTGGAGATGCCTAGAAGGGTTGTTTTTGTTTTTCTACTTGGAGGACTACGTCTTGCAGTTGCTTTTGAGTTGAGCTTTGTCTCCTTGTTTCGATATTGCGTACATCACACTCTGTCCCATAGTGGATCATATTTGTTGGGGGTTGAAACTAAGGTTGCTTTTATTTTGGGGCTGCCTAGAAGGGTTGTTATTACTTTTCTACCTGGAGAGCTAGGTTTTGCAGTTGCTTTTGAGTTGAGCTTTGTCTCCTTGTTACGATATTGGATAGATCACACTCTTTTTCACAGTGGATCATATTTTTGGGGCGTTGAAACTATTTGTTCTTTTTGGTAACATTCAAGATTGTTCATGATTTTCTTTAGAAAATTCGATTCCCTTATCTGTACGTACAAGCTAGACGTGATAAATTTCCAACATTTCGTTTATAAGGGATCTGTCTGAGAAAGAAAAGCACGCGTTTCATTTATCTCTGCAGTTGACAATGTAAAGCCCGGGTTAAACGGAGAAGTCGATGCTCCACTCCGATATGCATGTTACTCGAGAATAATTGATACCGAAAAAATATTGGAGAAGCATCATTCATCCTTTATCATTAATTTCCTTCAAGGTGTATATATTTTTTAATGCTCCTATAAACTGAAGGTAGCTTTAATGTAAAAAAAGGAGCCGTCACTGATTTTCCCATGTACAATATATTATTCAGATTTCAATCAGCATGCAAGAAGCAATATTTTATAAAAAATCTAAAAATAATCACGCTTTGCTTTAAAAAGCCATTTCCATAGCAAAAACCATTTACGTTTCTATCCGTCTCGGTTCGCATTCAGCGAAACGCGACACGGAAATTCGTGTATTTACTTCAATTACTTCCTCCTCATTTTCTTCTTTGCCCGCACCAGTTGCAGTTATGAATATTTACCTTCGCGGCTTTTCAATTTCCTATCGTAACATTACGCCCATTCATCCGGGACGGTTTCAATAAACTGTTTCTCGCGAGATTGCAAGATTTACCATGCTGATTCGATGCGTACAGCTGAATACAAACGGGGCTTATTTATTTTTCGATTCATTTCGCGAGAGTGATTTCTCCTTTCGCGCATCTATCACCGTTTCGTTGCGCACTTTCTCGGTACGATGCGAATTCACTGTACGCCGCTTGCTGAAAATAAATCAATCTGACACACGATCGAATGAATAAGTTGGAGATCTTAATCGGACGATACAAGTCCGCTGTTCCATGGTACAGGAATTATTATTAAACATTGCGTCTGTATTCAATTCGCTTAACTTAAAAGATTCCGTGCATTTCTTTATCGATAAGTTTCATTGAAGGAGATATAATTTGCATGAAGTTACGCGAACCGTAATTCCATACGTTTCGCAAACATAAAAGAAATTCGACACGCTCCTTATTCTGTTAATCCATCGGAACGAAATAAAATAGAACTGTTTGGGTGTATTTGATCAATCAGACTCGTCACACGTCTTTCCTACTCAAACGAGAAATGACAAAATCAACTAACCCCTTCGATGTTAAACGACATTCAAGAATATTAAATGATATGCAAAATTTCTCCGCAAACACAATAACAAAAAAAAAAGACACGCGTGTATGATGCGTTTCTCCAAGGTGGGACGATCAATTCTTCTCCTCTTCCTCGCCGGCAATCATTTACGCGTCGCCGACTCGGAACAGGTACACACGTAGGTGCGTGTTTGCTCTGAGGGTGCGTGGGAGCACGAGCTCATGAAAGATTCATGCGGTCCCCGCCACTGTGACACCGCTTAAAACTGCCGGCGAAAAAAAAAAATGCACAAGCTCGCACGAGGGTGATATAGGCACACGTTCAAACGATTTCGCGGTTACGTGGTTTTCCACCTTGATTT
The DNA here is from genome assembly GCA_023838395.1 of Holcopasites calliopsidis. Classification (NCBI taxonomy): domain Eukaryota; kingdom Metazoa; phylum Arthropoda; class Insecta; order Hymenoptera; family Apidae; genus Holcopasites; species Holcopasites calliopsidis. The sequence goes on from JALHAQ010000001.1 coordinate 599,620, forward strand.
CTCCCGCGTGCGCCTCTCAGAAACGCCCCTTCGTTGTTGCGTCGAATTTCGTTGAAACTCTCGCTGAAGCGTTCCGTTTCCCTGGACCTTCCCAGGCGCGCGTTCACCAATCGTACGTTTTTATTTTACGGTAACGTGTTGTGTATATTTTCATGTGAAAGTTATTGCTGCAAATTTGTATTCGAACGTCGCACGTTTCTTCATTCTCGTTACGTAGGCCAGCAAAATGATGTTCGAGGTGAGGCTTGCATTTCAATTCGGAAAGCAGGAAAGGAATTTTTGTTTAAAAGGCTGGTGTTCCGATTGTACCTTATTTTGTCATCTACCGTCACAAGGGTAAGTGCTAAAATTTCTTTAAAAGGGTCGAACGTTCTCCAAAAGAGTGCGGTTTATCGGATAAACGGTTTACTTTACGTCAACGGGGACGCTCGCAGTAAGGCGCTAGTAAGAAGAGAAATAGCCGGACGAAACTCCGGGAGGATTCTGCTTAATCTTGATAAACGAAGAACTGTATCGACGAAATGATCTATTATCTTCCAGCGCGTAAGAATACAGGGAAAGAAGAGGCAGATGCTCATTCGTTTGACACGTTTTCAATTGATCCTCGTTCAAACTCTTTTTCACGAAACGCAGACACGGGAAAGCTTCCAAAAAGGACAATCAAAATGATCAAGGAGAGTAAAGTTCTCGAGAGGACGACTGCGCAGAGACCGCGGTTATCTTTTTTCTTTTTATTGTTCTAGAAGGAAGAGGAGAGGGGTGGAGCGGGATGATCGCGAGGAGGAGGAAATAGCCGGTTCCGCGGACCATAGATCTCGAGCGATCAATCTTCTTTAAACCAATAAAAGAGCTTTCGCGCGCTTACCGACGCGACGGTTCCATTCTGGAAATGAAAGATCCGCGAGCATTACTTGAACTACCCTATCGTGGACTTGAGAGCGCATTGGCTCGAAGCATCGTACACAAGTAGAGTCATTTGTCGACGGTTGAAACCGTGGAATTGCCGAAGTGTCGAGTGGTTGAATAAATTCGGCTGTTTTGGAGGGGAGATAAAAGCAGCGACCGGGAGGATTGTTTCTTCGAAGATACGCACGTGCAACGTGTTAATAAGATAGCTGCTTATAACATTTCCTTCCTTCTATTTTCGTTTATAAAATTATGGTATCGCGTATTAAGAAAATGCCTTTCACAGATCTAAGCAAGATATATGCACGCTGAAAATTTCTCGGAGCTATAAATGTTTAAAGATCGCGGAAGAAGGTCGGAGATCGTAGAAATCGGTTGAAATCAGCGATCTTTGGCCTCATTCTACGATTTGCAAACATTTTTACAGCTCCAAGCAACGTCGATCGATTTGGATGAAATTTTGAGAGTGCATATCACAGGGTGTTGGGTTACTGCATGTCGATATTTTAAGGGATAATTGCTGAGGCAATTCTGAACAACCTTTCCCTTTACCAGAACGATGGTTAAAGCTTCGTTTTTGAATGATTAACGAATAAACGCTGGCCAATCGGAGCGCGTGTAGAGCGCGCGCTTAGCCGAGAAGGCGTTCCAAGGCTGCGGTTGAGCGTATCACGATCTTCCCTCGGCTGAGCGCGCCCTCTACGCGCGCTCCGATTGGTCAGCGTTTATTCGTTGATCATTCAAAAACGAAGCTTCGACCATCGTTTTGGCAAAGGAGAAAGTTGTTCAAAATTACCTGAGCGATCGCTGCTTAAAATACTGACATGCAGTAGCACCACACCCTGTGTCTTGCTTAAGATCTGTAGAAGGCACTTTTTTTACATTTCCATTGTAAGCTCAGATAAAAAAAGTTTAAAAGGATGTCGGCCGCTATTCGCTTTATTACTGCAAGAATGTCGATTCTTATACAGAACGACGAAAACGAGATATCCGGTAAACTAGTCCGTCTACCTTTTCGCGAAAGTTCTCGAAAGAGTTATTCTGTCTCGAAGAGTGTCCGAATATTTTCGGGAGCCACTGTACGCGTGCAATCTCTGAACAATCGATCATGAATGAATAATGGGTTATCCGGAATTATCCATTGCCGCAACGAAGTGTCATCCGAAGCCTCCCATTGAACGGAACGTGTTCTTTCGAATTCGGAGCCGAGTGTTAAATCCGCATCGGGAGATTGCAGGACGAATTACGGCCGCGAACGAGAGGGGCGAGCGACAAGACGGGGTGAGTGGCTTGGGAGAGCCGATCGGTATGCCGAACACGCGACGTCTAAACCGGCGATTATCATATTTATGGCGTCTTCCCGTTTCGTGGAACGGGGAAACATCGCGTCTCGCCACGGGATAGCTTGTACACGGAATCACGTCGGTCTCTTCCCGATTTCCGTCACGGGACGCTCCGCCGCGATTGAAATAATTGAACTATGATCTACATGAATCGCTTATTCGATAAGGAGCGGCCAATGTTTAGTGTTCAACCCTTTGCAACCCCACAAGCATCCTTTATGTCGTTTTCGATGAGTATAATAAATGATTTACGCGATATCGAGGCCGGAACGATTTACATTACGTGCAAATCCGTAAATTGGATCGCGTTTCATTCGCGCAACGAGATCGTGAACAATATGCTGCATCAGATTCGCATGGAACAATAGAAACGCCTCGATACATCAACATACACGTATCCATGTAACGATCCTCTGGGCTCGATAATTAAATCCATGCAAAATGCTGTTGTTCAAACCAGGGCGAGCACATTGCCCCATAATCTCCGACATTCAAACTTCCTATAATCAAGACTAGCTTATTTCCTTAAAAACAAAAGTGTTTCGATTGTGACCTCACTAATTAACGATTTACGTTTCTTAACTAACACCCCTCTAACTGCTCCTTTATTAACATTTCTCGTATTTCTCCCACCACCCTTAAATCTACCCAAACCCTCCTCCACCCTGCAATCTTTCCTTTTTTTTTTCTTCAAACACAAAGCGTTTTCGTTTCCCTCTAAAATTCAGCGTCAGCGGGCACGTGACAGTGGCAAACAGGAGAACGAAAGTCCCACGGAAGGTTTCAAACAGCGTAACACAACGATCACGCGCGCTCCTTTGTATCCCAGCTGCATAGCATTCCGCCAGGAAGAAAGTTGAACAAAGCGAGAGGAACGGAGAGAAAGAGAAGGAGAGAGAGATATAGAGAGTTTCCGAGCGAAACGAAGCCGTGCAACACGCTTCGCTCCCCGTTGCCGCTCAATTAATGCGTCAGCGTGCGTCAAACACGCTGTTTTAATCTATTTTCCGAAACATTAATAACTCGGCCCGGTCGCGGAAAGTAATTGAAATGCGTCCACGCGACGACGCTTAACTCGCGCCACAGGTTACCACGGAATAATTAGGACGTAACGGAATTTCGCCACGGTGGAGTTCATCAAATCGCACTGGAACAACATAGTTTCGCGTTAACTCTCTAGCCGGCCGGAACGTTTATAGTTTCGCGAATCAAGGGCGGCGACGTGAATTCCGTTCAATTTCAGTGGCACGTCGGCGAGAAACGGGATTTCCCCCGACTTCGCCTCGAACGAGCGTTTCGCTGGCGTTTTCTTCAAACCGACACGGGACCGGGCAGAATTTGATTGCTGCGAAATGTTCCGTTGGATCGGCGAAATCTTTGCACGTCCCACGAAACGATATTTCACGACGAAGCGGTGCGTAATCTTTCCCGACGACGTATTTTCGTATCAATCAACGTAGCATCTGTAAGCAGCCACACGGTTTCTTCAGCGCCGCGTTTTTCTCGCTCCGCCCGCTTCGTTCTACCGCGGTTCCGCCCGTGTGGCGCGGTCGCATCTCCGTCTCGCGCGCCCCTTTCACCGGCGAAAATGAAAAATATTTAATTAAAATTAATGAAACACCTACGTCGCGCGTGGGAGGGACGAGCTCGGTAATTGGAGAGGCCTGCGCCATGGGGGCTGTGCACCCTTTTGTCCGTATCCACCTTCCGCCACCCATGGGGCACCCCTTTCATCCCTTCGCTTGCCACCGCACGTGGCTGTGTTTCCGCGAAACTTCTTCGTCACCTTTCCCCTTCCTTCGTTAACTTCTTGCTTTTCGATAAGAACGGGTTCATTTATGGGAAGCGTGTACTGCACGCACACTGTTTACCGGGCTTGCGTGCGATTGCACGTGGGTAGAAATGGTTTCGCAGGGGCTGATACACATACGTGCACATAATACACGGGTCATTCTTTATAATGGTGAAGTGGGACGGGCTGATTTTTGGAACAATCCGTCCGGAATGGAAATGTCCGGGCGTGAAGTGTTAGGCGAAATACTTGGTGGCTGGTGATGAATCACTGCTGGAAGGGAAGCGTTGCTTGGAGGTGGACTTATTAGTTCGACCGCTGCGCAAGATCAGCTATCTGTTATTATCCCGGTAACGTTTACTCCAACGAAAAAACGCATGCAACCTGTTCCGCAGAGAATGTTCTGTTCTATAAATATGGTAATAACTACTTTTGCTGTACAGTTAATAGGTAACGAGATATTTCGCGACTTGTCAATTTCTTTAGCAGCGATCGCATCGACGAGACGTTTTAACGCATTACTTAAAACGCCGAAACGTAGGCTCCACGCGAAAGTTCGGCTCGCTGGGCATTACGCCGCGGACAAGGCATACTTTAGGTCTAATTTCTCTAGACTTCGACGCGGTCGCACAGCGATCGTCGGATCACGAGCGGACCTACGATATAATCGCCGCGCGACGATTTTTCCTCTGCGTGTCCTCCTTGAAAGCAGTCGACACCGCCGTACGAGCACGCGGGGCTGTAATTAAACTTCAAACAGCGCGCACCGTGTGACGAGAGGAGGGCGAAGGGCGGGGAGACAGGGGACAAATATTTTAATCACGCCTCGCCCGTCTCCTATCGCTCTATCGGCGATCCGCGGGAGGGAAACTCATTTTCTTCGCCGAGACGCGTCGCCCACCCTCTACCTCCGCGCGGGGAAATTCAATTTTCCAGCAGTTTTCCACGCGTGACCGTGCGTTCAAGTCGGCCGACCCGGCTCACTTCCGATATCGTGAGAAATAATAATTACGTTCCCAGCGCTGAGGGGGAGGGACACGGATACCGGCGGCGCGAACTGAATAGCCAATTAAGAGCGGGCGTCGTAGGGTTGATGGCGTTGAAGCGCGGCTTTTCCCGCGGAGAGCGTTATATCTGTTGGCTTTGGGTCGTCCGCGCGACGGGAAATAGGATTGGTCGGACAATTAGAAAAAGGGAGAGACTGCATGGGTTACCCTGAGGTAACGGGAACCTGTGTCAGGCGCTTCGCAACGACAGCGTTCTGTTACATGACCAGTCCCGCCTCGAAGAAACTTTTATGTAACAAATGGCATCAACGTTGGGATCACCTCCCATGGATCTGCGACGATTGCAACGGAGCCCTAAGAAAGCTTGATAAAGAGACGAAGCGGCGGTATAAGAATGACGGATAAATGTAACCGACCCGGTGCACGTTTACCCTCGACGTTCGACCTCGGTCGCTGTATTCGAACGAATGACAATCGAGCGATCCGAGCACGCGGCATCGCGAATCACGCCCGTTCTCGTTGTTCCCTCGAAATCAGTAGGCAGGCATTGATCATCGAGTTATTACTTCCGATGCGTGTTCTCTCCGTCCCTCTGACCCCTCCCCGGTTCGCCCGTTTCGCTCGCTCGACGATGTTCCTCTCGCACGCTCTTTCCCTCGCTTACTCATTTCCTCACTTGCACCGCTTCCCCCGATTTTTTCCTCACACAGTTGCACCCCTTCCCCATCGTATATGCATTAATTCTCCCTCTCGTTTACTCGCTCGTCCAACATTTCGCTCGTTCCCTCAGTCTTTTCTCACTTTCGCTCCTTCCCGCCCCCCGCGCTCCCGTTTCCACCGCCGCGCTCCGACCATATCCACGCATCCCTCGCTACCCGTCGATACGACGATACGAGGCACCGCGAATTCGTCCGAGGCCTGACCCTTTAAGCCAGACAGGATTTTCTATGGCCTCCAACCTTGCAAAGCCGTATTGTAGTGGCCCTCCCACCCTCCAGCCAGCCTTCCCCGCGAAAGAGTTTTTTTTGCCTCGTGCTCGCACTCACACCGCCGCACGATTACTCCTCTCTCGGTGCGCGGGCGGCGCGGTGCACGCGCGTGCAGACAGAAGCGGGACGCGCGGAGGCACACGCGTGTGTACACACGGCCGCGATATCGCGTATCCGTTCGGCTCGCGAGCGGAAAACCCTCCCGGCCCCCGGGTAGGAGTGCTTTCGAAGCTCGCGCCTCTCGGGCCAGACTGTCATTTCGATCCCGAAAGAGACTCAGCGGTTCTCAGCGCGCTGATTCCGCGAGGGGGTTGAAAAGGAGGCAAGGGCGAACGAGACCAGTCGGCGGACTATAAATAGCGAAACGTTCGCTGCAGGTTTTATGATAGTTATCTCGGTGGACACGGGTGAAGAGCGGAAGGCGAAAGGGATGCTTTCGGCGGTGGGCCGGGCGCACGGGGTGTCTCGGGGGCGGAAGAACTTTCGTCGGCTCCAGTGCTAGGAGCTGGGCAGGTGAAAACGGACTCGCTTCTTTTTGCCAGTGAAATCGATGAGACAGTAGCAATTCTTTTAATGTGGCAAACCGTTTCAGTTGAAACTTGTTCCCATTTTACGAGGGTAATTATTACTACAGAGGAATATTATTGTTAGCGAACGTTGCAGTCGGTCGCCGTTATTGTTTGAAGCAACTACTCGGCAGATTTCAACTTTGCTACGGATATATAGCTGATTTCATTAACATTAAATCGTGGGCAGCGTATGCTTTGCGAATTTATTTTCAATAATTTCGCGAACACTGTACACGTTTCGATAACAATTTTTTTCTTTTAATTACGATAACTTACTCGAGCGTCCTTGTGTCTCACGATGCACATCCCATTTCCCGATTTTTCGTACGAGCCAGGTTGCGCTGCAAATCACCGCAATTTCGGGGCTCCAACGTTCACATGAATTTCATACACGCTGCTATTTACATACCAAACTCGGCCGCTGCTCGTTGTACGAGCTGGTTATAAACCGCTGCTTGCCGGCCGCGTTTACACGAACGTACAACCGAGAACAGTTTGAAGCTTCCGTAAAAATGAATTATGCACCTACGAGCTTGACGTTTCCATTAATTTCGAGTAAAATCAAGCATTCGCTACACCCCGCGCTCTTTCATGCAGCCGTACAAGTGGATTAACTTTGTGCTAACCCTTGCATAGAATTCGGGCAAATCGCCCCAAAAACCAGAGTTCAGCTTACTCTCTTCCGATCCGTTAATGTACCTATTCGTACTGCGCGCGATGGAACGAATCATTTATCTGGTGATCCTGTCGCAGAGAAGCAAAATAAAGATTTTCATTAAAATTGCAATTTCAAATAGTTCATCCACGAACTTCGCACGAGCTGTATTTTTCAGTTTATCTGAACTTATCTGTAAATATCGTATCTGTTGCACCTTTGTTGCGTATGCTGTATACGTTGCTGAGTCAACCAGCCTCAGAATTATTTGATTATTGAAATTCTGACAGGTATACCAAGAATCCCCAAGCGTCGAATGATCAATCGATCAATTTGGACGGCGCGATCAATACGATATCTTATCACCATCGATGGCAGAGATTGGAACACACCCGGTAGAGAATCGACGAGCGTATGCAACGAGTGGGCCCGTTGTAACGCTTCAGCTAGTCCCTCTTCGCCCCCTCTGTTGCCCCGTCGACTCTTACCCCTGGAATGAGAGGGATGGTGGCACAGAAGCAGCACCACGCAGAGGGCGAGGGGTTGTGTGCAGGCGTCGAGGGGAAAGGGGACTCGTGCAGACACCCCCGTCCACCGACCCCCCCCCCCCCCCCCCCGCCCTGCAGACCGCCCACGCCATGATCAATATTACGCCCCAGAGCTACGGTATCCAAACCGACCTCGAGACGGACTTCTTCCAGTTCGAAGCATCCCGAAGAGGAAATGCAACTTTCCTCCCGAAACTTTCATCGAAATCGGAAGCCAGAAATTAGGGGGCCGAGGGGTGGACAGACGTGGGGAGGGGAGGTTTAGACGCGATGTCCAGTCGCGGAGGACGGGGGGAATTTCTTCGAGAAACTTTTCCACCGGACGAAGACAAATGAGGACGTCTCTTTATTTCTCATCCTTCTCCTCCTTTTATTTATTCCAAGTAAAGTCTAACTTGAGCCTGATAATTTGTTGGGGTTGTTGCGTGACTGTGTTTGTAAATGTGTTGTAAATTGCTCCCTTAGAATTGTCGTCCTTTTGAAGATTGTCTCAGGTGGTTTTTCAGGATTTAGCTTTCACTGTGGACTTCTTTTTTTTTATTAGTGAGGATTGTTTAAGGTGTAATTTCTTGTTGTATGCGAAGGGCTTTATGTTTTGGTGTTTGAAACGGAGTTAATGTAACATTCGTACTTGAATAAAGGATAGATTCCTCTTCTTTATATGTAATACTAATTTCCACAAGGGATCGCATTGTTATAAATACGTTTCGTAAAATGTTATTCCAGAGATGATTGCCATTTACTGTTAACCGTTTCGATTTGCCACTTGATTTAGTGCACTCCGCGATCAATGCGCGCCGGAATTGGGATAGCAACTGAATGGTGTAATTTAACATATTGCAATCTAGTAATTGATTTGTAGCTTCGCGTTAGAATTTGGTATTGCAATCCAACGGTTTGGTAATTACACCCTTACACCACTTTACGCTACGTTACTATATAAAATTCGATACGTCAACGCACTATTCACGTACAGGATTAGGAGCTCAATCCAAAGCTTTGCATTGTCATATTTCAACGTTACGATTATTCGAACAAAATTACGTACGACCGACGATTGAAACGTAATGTTCCCAGGTTCAATAACGCAATATTACTACCAAATCGAAATTGAACCTAAACAACGGAAACCACGATAAAATACTGCTATCAACAACAACCACGACTCGCTATCCAACAATCTTTAACACTAACTTTAATCACAAAATATTATTCCTTTAAATTCACCACTTTATTACGACAATTCGTCACAACTTACAATTCGTAAAAACGAGCGGCACGTTGTAATATAAATACCGATTTGCAAGCTAAAGCAATTGCGCCAGTCCCTCCGCAAAAACAATCGAGAATAATAATTACAATGAAATAGATCAGCGAGATTGGTTCCCTTTCATCCGTCAGCATGTTCTGTAAATAGGGTTTCGTTGTAGTTGCCTGCATAGTTGTGGGAAATGGAAAACTGCGTCGGAGTTGCTCGCAGAAAGGAAACGCCGCTCAATGGAAACTTCGTTGGTGAGTAAACAGAGGCCGGGCGGAGCTGTATCTGCAAAATTTGATAGTTAATTCCGATTCGACGACTTTTCGTTCAGTTTTTGCCGCTCTTGATGAGCCAGCTTTTAAAAGAAGGGAAAACGTAGCCGGGATCGATGTTTGCATGGGAAAACGTGCAACCTTCGGGATTTACAATTAATCGTACAACGTTATTGCGCCGCGATTATTATTAGTCCTCGAATTTCTACGAACTTCATACATCGCAGTGCTATTTGATTAACTGTTCTTTAAATGCTTTATTCTCCATAATTTTTTCACAGTAAAAATTTCAACAGAACATTGTCCAAGTGTTTAAAAGGAAAACAATTTGAAATAAACTTTGCTCCAGTGAAAGTTCGTACCTTGATCTTCAATTAATTTCCAAACGCACAGCAACCTCTCTTGTTCCCTCTTTTATACTTGAGTCAACGTTCATATAGGAAGAACGTTGTACGGAAATGATGAAAAAAATGTACAATGAATATTTTTGAATGACAAAGTAAATTGAACTCGACCATTTATTCTCCGGCAATCTATTAGTTCTGGGAAATTTGATCGCAGCTCTCGTTACGGAAATTCCCCATTCCCGCGGGGAAAGAATATCACGGTAGTAACGAAGACAATGAAGGAATATGGATATCGAGCCCTTATAAATTTCCTCCCTGCAACAGTAATAAAAAGTTTGATTTATCGATCTTGAGTTAACGATGCGAGAAAGGCCGGAGTCGACTGGAGATACTACTGGATGTTCTTATACCCCCTATTAGTTTATTACGATCATCATTAAAGGCAGTTCAAGAGGAATTTATTGAGGCAATATACGCGTAAACGTTCCTCCCTTTTTCTTCTCTAGCACAAACTTATTTACGATTCATATATACGATTGCCCACGTATCCCCGTTATTGCTGGCCGATTATTATTTTTTTCTTTAGCAGTGGCACGTAGCATTCCGTGGTATTAGGGGAATGAGAAATTTGCACGGCAAAAACGCTGATAAAGATGGCTGGTTCGTGCGCACACATATCCCTGGGAACGTTTCGAATTTCCAGCTTTGAACAAAAAGGGACTCCGGCGGGAGGGCATCCCTTTTAATCCGCGGCTGAATGTATTGTCGAAAGTATGTTGAATAGAGAATAGGTCGGACACATGGCAGGTCCAAGGAAAAGGTAGAAAAATGTAACACGGAATAACCGGTAGATTTTTTAGAGCATTTTGGGCGTATTTCCCTCTGCGAGTAAAGTGGAATTTTTGTTGCACCCCCGAAAAGGGGAGGGCACGTGAATCCGCAGCAATTTTTATGTAGGAATTGTCGAATTACTGGGTGGAAATGGAAGTAGTTCAAGTATAGAAACAAAAATACATTTCTGTATAATTAACAGAAACATTCAAAAATTTACCGAATACATTTTTATTTTAATATTAAAATTTTTTAATCGGTCTGTTCTCGAGTGCTTTTTTTTCTATCTTCCTGATTTATGTGTATGACAGAGGTAATAATTATTGTGCACAGTGTTTTATAAGAAAAAATCGTGCTACATGTAATCTGAAGAATGGGCGACGTTGAAACGAATTGTCGTGGATTACTTTGTTGTTTCAACGAGAACAAGAAACCGCAACTTGGCAACGCGAGCAATTTCTGTTGCCGCGGGGCATGCTAACAGGCCATCGGAATGGAAAACTGCTGTTGTTGAAAAAAAGATGAGGTTTCCATGACAAATGGGCGCCCGTCGATGCGCGCAGTCGTCACAGCGTGGAAATTCCTCCGTCGTTTATCATGCGGCGATGGCGCAATTGGCACGCACGTGACGCGCTCCTAGACAAACAGGCGAAAAGTTTCGCCATTGATATTTTCGAATTGCCGCAATTCCAGTTTGCGGTAGGTGAAGCAGAAATTGGGCATCGAGCGCCGCGAAATTTCGATACTCCGTCCGCGAACCTGTCCAAAGACATTCGATGGCTCCTCGGTAACTGATTTAGGGAGGAAAGTTATCCTTCGTATCGCCAGCCAATCAAACAATAATCAGTTAATCAGAGAAAGAAGAGAATACGGTGTTCCGTGTGTGATTTCGTAAAATACTAAACTACGAGTTTCCATTGCCAAATCTTTCTTCTCAAACCGCCCCTTCGGTCTTCCACGCCTCGGATTAACCCCGTTAACCCGATTCCCCGGCGAGAAGCGGCATCGGTTCGAGAACTCTCGAGTCACCCCCCCCCCCCCCGTTTTTCGAACTCTAAAGGACGATTCCCCAGGACAGATCCGGAGTCTTATCTCTTCCGCCGTTTCCCGGCCCAGTGTCCGTTGTTCCCAGTCGCGGAGGGCGCAGAGGGTTGGCCGGAAAGGAAAATGTAAATAATTTTCGCGTCGGGACCACCGAAGAGAGAGAGAGAGACAGAGGAGAGCAGCCAGTCTGTCAGTAAAGGGTAGCGCAGCGCTATATGCACACGCTCCTCTCGTAGCCTGACGCGATGGGGTTGAAGGGGGTGGAAAAGGAGGAACTCACAGAGGCGGCAAAGAAGAGGCTGGAACACAGAAGCAAGAGCGGGCGAAGTGGGCAGGAAGAGGACGGAAGGGGAGGGAGGGCCACTGGAAGAAAAAGGGGATGGAAAGAGGGAGTCGGAGAACTGGAGGAGTGTCACAATAGCCTGCAGATTGGAGAGGCAGACGTACAGTCCCTGACCTGGCCGCGCGTACAGTCCGCTTCCAGGGGCACGGCACAGAAATAATAATACTCGTCGCAACCCTCCGGACTGGCCCGACGAAACTGGGATATTACTACCTGCGTGAATTGCGGATACGTATATGGTAATGGTAAGTTATCGTTGACAGGGTGCTGGAGGAAAACATTCTGTTTATTATTTCAAGGCTCGTCGGTCGTTTCTTGTCTGGGTAGGACAAGAGCAGTTGGTGGTACTCGATAGGGTAAAATTACGGGGTCCGGGGGATATTTTTAAGTGGAACACGATTAATCGGTGTTCCATCTGAATGACCCGATGGTACAGGCTGGGTCAGCTAGACAGGACCACATTAAAGCAACATTGTTCTGAGAAGCTTTCTTTTTCATACAATAATAAATAAGACTGATATTTAGGTGATCCCATTTAGCTGGCCCGCTCTGTATACATATTCATAGAAGATTAATATTCAATCGCACAGTGCGAGTCTAGGATAGACTTGTTTTATAAAATGATACGGGCAAGTAATTTAATTACAATATCAGTCGATCATGCTCATTTATATTTGAATAATTTTGGAGTTTGAAGAGATCAAAGAATTCAGAGAACTGATATGAAACCATATCATCCACGTCGGCTTCGAACTTTTTGCAGATTCGATAAAAGTCTCGATCGGTCTAGAAAAGATTCCATTTCTCGCATTCTGCATCGAATTATTACTCTCTGTTCATAATCCGCTCCACAGGAGGGTGAAATTATTGTTAAACTTCCTACGCTCGGAAATTATAGAGGAAGATCAGCGTGTAAAGCTACGTAAGGTTAAGCAAGTTCAACCTCTGCTTCCTGTTACAAAGTTTCCGTTAAAAAGTAAAGTTCATCCTAGAGAGAAAAAGAAAGATTGAAATATTGGTTCTTAGTTCAGATCGTTGCGGCTACGTTTCACTTTTGCGGAGCGATAAAGCTGCGACGCGCTGGGGAAACTTTCTAAAGGAATTTAAAGCTGTCGGTCCTGCGAGCACGCGATTATATCAATGTTTGTCTTATCTTGGCAAAATTGGTAAGGTTTAATAAAAGGAAAGATACATATCGACACTTTTTACATACTCTCCACACTTTTTAAACGATGAAGAGCTAACATCATAAGCGTGTCAGTGCAAACAATCCCTTCGATATTCGATACACTGAAATGTTGAACTTGGAATGTTTAACAAATCAGTTCGTAACAGTTTAAACGTTAAATGCATGCTTCGCCGCACGAATTCGTACGACACGATTACTTGGAGTGGGCCAACCAAGCGCTATGGAAATTTAGCTTCCGATTTATTTAATCATACCTCGGGGGAATGTTGAAGCTTCATAGTTCCTCGGGCGCAGGAACGCTAAAAGTCGTAATAATCGTAAGTTGCTTACGTAATTTTAAGAGGCGTGCAATCTCGCGTGCAGCTCGTTCGATCGTAACTGCATTCTGATGTTGAGATAAGTTAATTAGATGGAGTCGGTGTAGCGGCGACGTCGTCGCAGTTTCGCAAAGTGAATTAAATTGTTTGCCGTCACGGCTGATTCGTTTATCTCGGCATCCGGATGCTGAGTGCGTGCGTATCCGAAACTGTATCATCGGGAAGCGGTGTAATAAAAAGATTATCGCTATCGACAGTATTTATCTGCTGTGCAATCTATGGGAGGCCAATGGCTTTTCAATTTTCTTTATTAGATCGTTGGCTGTGTGTAAAAGCAAGAAATGAAAAGTGATGCAGTAAAGCGTAAATATAATTAAATACATCCATAATACACGAAGAAACAAATAATTGGAAAACTTATATCGCTGGTAGATAACGCAAAGTTTTTTACATCAAACAAATTTATTTCTACCTGCAGCAGATCACGCGCATCATATATCTTTTTCCCAAATGAATTTCAGATTTCATAAATCGCGCGTGCACTGCATTTCAAGATAAATATTCACGCAGGGCATCGCGCGACACGTTTTCCTCGCGCGATCTTAATCAAGGGCGATCGATGAAACGGGAGCCAGCGAAAATAGATAGATGGGACGCGAAGTGTCGAACGGACCATGGGCAAACAAGAATCTCCGTTCATCCCGATGGGTGCGATCGCGACGTTAATAACGCGCCGGGCCGATTGAAAATCCGAAAGTCCTCGCCCCGGAGATAATGCGGAAAGTGGAATTGAAAGTTCGTGATTCTTCATATTTCACCCCGCCGGAGCTGGGGAATGGCGGGGTTACGTAAAACGGTGGCTGGACGACGATAGAGCGTCGACGATGGGGACCGGAGAGCGAGGAAACTCGTAGAACAAAGGGCACAATTATTGGCCGGTTACGAAAGTCCTCGTGCGACTTCCGCCCGGAATTCGATTGGCCCGTTTAATTGAGGGGAATCGTTTGTTCAATCGGCTGAAGATATACTATGCTAGTAATTATTGCTTTTCTTCTGTTTTACAATTCTTTTGGCTGAATTCATTCATTTAACGTCGCCTCCACCGTTATTTACCATTTATATTACACAAGCTTATGCTGGATTATAATGTGCACGTTGGAAAACGACCAACAACTCTAAGAAACCGTAGAAGATGGCCCAATGATTTTGTTTTTATTATAAAGTGCCCATTTAATGTTGCTCGGGATATCATGTCCTCGTTCCATTTCATATTTTGAACAATCTGTTACAGTTCACACTTCGTTACATGTTACAGTCACGCTACTTGGGCTCTTCCTTTGAGATAAGAGGAACGTAAGTAAACTTAGTGTGCCCCATTCTGAGCTTCGAACAATATCTCTGCAGTTACGGTGACCATTTCCTATTTCCGATAAAGTCCCCCGTATGTCTTGGACGAAGGGTTTTTTTTTTTAATTTGGATCATGGAACGATGTAACGTCGGATACCTATTTCAAGAATTCTGCGGAAAGTATGAAACTTCTATAACAGATTTTAATGAATTCCCTTTCTTAAACGTTTCTCGGATTTGTCAAAACTCGATCCAATTCATTCCTTCGCATTACCGTCCGCCGCGTCACTCTTAGCCGCGCGATAAAATTTTAATCCACGCGGGCGTTCGTGATCGCGCGGCACGAGGGCAGATCGTGAACGTCAGCCGGAAGTCCCATAACCGCGGATTAATTTTTAAGAGGGTTTCTCCTTGGTCGGTTAACGTCGTTCCTCTTACTTCCAACTTGTAATGTCGAGTCCTCCACAAATTTGCCCGCGATTACCCGGCTGGCCGGCGCGCTGGTTAGCCAATTTCGCGATATAATCCGTGAGATCCGTGCAATCTCACTAGTCCCGACCGTAGCTCTGCCCTTCGTCCCCCGCCGCCCCGCTCTTCCGCCTCTCTCGCGCTCTTTCCCCGCGGATCACGGCTAACTTAATGAAGTCCTTATTAACCGCGAGCATCAAGACGAGCGAGAAGTTCCCGAAGCTCTGGCCGGCCGGATCGATCGATGCTTTCAGTTTGCAAATCGTCCCGTACCCCCCGCCGCCCCCCCTCGTTTCAGCAGCCGCGGAATCTCGAACCCTTTGTTTGCTGACGAAAAAACATTTATGCCCCTAGCGGGGCGAGCTTTTTTGAAAGGAATATTACGCTTCCCGCTGAGGAGCTGCGCGCTGTCGGATATCTCTGTTTGATCATGGACTTCCCGAGATTTTTCTACCCCGCGTTCCGCCGCGGCGGAACTTTCTAAGAATTTTCAAAGACCTTTCTTCTCGAGACTTTTCGCGTTCCCTTTCTTGCTTCTTGGAGCTGGTCCGCGTTCGGTTCTTTAAGATTGTCCAGTTATTGAAACGGCTTAGTGGATAAACGAAGACGTGGTGAGTGGAATCTAATGTGTTTTTTTTTCTTTTTTTTTTTAATCTGGAAATAGTGCATATGGTTTTGGAATATCTTGAGAACATTTCTTTCCATCGCGTACGTAGGAAAATGCGACCGCCTGTCCAATTTCACCGTCAGCGTTTCTCGTGGTGGTAATATCTTGTCTTCAGTGCTGAAAATTCGAGAGACATTTCCCGTTGAAGATTTCCAGAAAGTGACGCACGGATGGCAGATGTACGGTGTTCAGTAAATCGCGATATAGTCGAGCAGGATTGGTCACGATGGAATATGTACAGTAAAAAGAAAACTATCATCCCTTTCGTAAGAAAGTAAAATGAATTGTCTATTATAGTATGCGGAAAGTCTTTGATGTGATAATGTATCATTTGTCATTGAATTTTTATTTAAATGCACAGGCCGTTGCCTAATTACTATAACAATCTTCCAATCAATTTCCCCCAATCATCGGCACTGTCATACAGATAAAACGAGTTGTTCATTACAATTTGTAGGAAGTCTCTGATAGAACTGTGCATAATTTGACATCAATGAATTTTTATTTAAGTGCACAGGCCGTTGTCTAATTACTATAACAATCTTCCAATCAATTTCCCCCAATCATTGGCACTGTCATACAAATAAAACGAATTGTTCATTACAATTTGTAGGACGTCTCCGATAGAACTGCGCCTAATTTGACATTAATGAATTTTTATTTAAGTGCAGAGGCCGTTGTCTAATTACTATAACAATCTTCCAATCAATTTCCCCCAATCATCGGCACTGTCATACAGATAAAACGAATTGTTCATTACAATTTGTAGGAAGTCTTTGATAGAACTGTGCATAATTTGACATCAATGAATTTTTATTTAAGTGCAGAGGCCGTTGTCTAATTACTATAACAATCTTCCAATCAATTTCCCCCAATCATCGGCACTGTCATACAGATAAAACGAATTGTTCATTACAATTTGTAGGAAGTCTCTGATAGAACTGTGCATAATTTGACATCAATGAATTTTTATTTAAGTGCAGAGGCCGTTGTCCAATTACTATTACAGTCTTCTAATCAATTTCCCCTGATTACCATCACTATCATTCCCCTTTTCATCAATGAAATCCATTATCTTCATCCTCAAGTATCATGTGATCGCAAATAAATCTCCCTAAACACCTCCACAGTCTAAAAACGGCTCGTCTACGTTTCACACAGAACTCTCGACGTTATTCCCGCCTGGCCAATCGGACACATCCTCCGGGGGGGGATGGATGCATCCGTTGACGTAGATGCCTTCATCGTACGGGCGGGCAGCTTGGCCGTACGTTTCGCTAAATGCGATAGGAGACGGACGGTCGAGCGAGCGAGGCTCGTGTTTGCGGAAATTTTCCTCCGGGACACGTAGGACGTAGCCCGTGTTTCGCTCGCATAAATCCACTTCGCCGGCGTGCACGTGTTACGCGCGAGACGTTCGCCACCGCGAAAGAAGTGAGGAACAGAGAGGGGCGGGAAGGGAGTGGCAGCGGCATCCCGACGGTGGATAATATATAAATGACGTCAGGGACCGGTGTCAGGTGGGTCGTGCACCGAATTATGAATAAAATATCCTTCGTCTCGCCTCCGGATGCATCCCCGTCGAATTGCTCCAGCCGTTCATTAATTCCGCGCCCGAAGAATGGAACGTAAAAATCTGCAGGCGCAAACGAAGGGGATGAAAGAGCACTTCGAAGCGAGGTATTGGTTGTTTTCGGTATTCCATTAGGGCGCCATCCAATTTCACCGAGCAACAAATTATTGATATCCTTCCCAATAATTGTTTCAACGCGATTAGAAACGGTTTCTTCGACTTTTGCTGTTCGTCTGTCCCTACTCTCCACACTTCTCGCTTTTCCAAGTTTTTCTGCTCGAGGTAATTCACCATCAGCCCCCTAAGTACACTCTGGAACAATTAATCGGAGAGACGACGCGGCTCGAATCCCACGAGCGTTCGCGTAGCAACTTAGAAGGGGGCCATCAGGAAGAGCCGCGAGCGTTGCGGCGACGATTTTCAAGCTAGTCCTCGCCGATGGACCGTTCGCTATAATTGCGCACGAAAATCGATCGGGCGGGTGTGGCGGACGTCGCAGGACGAGCGTAATTTCCCGATTTAGCGTTTTCCTATTATCGCGTCCCGTCCCGCCTCCGAGCAGTCGAATTCTGGGCCGGTGGCCGTCGGTCCGATTACTGCCGACTCGTGCCGCTCTGCGCGATGATAACGCGAGACGCATACCGTCCCCTGGGCGCTCTGTTGCGCTTGATACGAAACAGCATGACCGTTAATCGTGTACGTTTGTTCACACCGGAACGGCCTGCCTCCGGTCTTCTATGCGTTTACGTGAATCAACCGATCGCAGCGTGCGTTCTTCTTTCCAAGGACGAAAGGGCCGTGGGGGGGTTGGGTCGAAAGTAATGGGCCGAGTCGCTCGCAACCCTTTCGCGGACGCGCAGCGCGTCTGGGGCAGTTCCAAAGGCAAACGACAGGTCTGTTTAGGGTTACCAACTGAGATTCAGATCATCGCGGAGCGGCTGGGAACAGGGGCCTGGGTTTATTGGCCGCCGGAGTGACGCGTAAAGGGTTGCCGAAGCCGATCTCGGTGGGGGTGCTTGCCGTACGCACACGTGTTTCTGATACTTCGACGGCTCGGTGAACGGCCAAATTGTTCGGGGATCTTTGGCGAGGGCAGCTGTACGAGTCGATTCCCTTGGGAACGATGGTGACACGTTACTTTGTTTCCGATTGACAATGTTGTTATAATGTCAAGGATCAGCTTGTTACAAGGGATCGAATTAAGAAGAGAAATGAGGTTTGCGAATATCTCGTCATCTATTAATTCTACGACAAACGTAGGTGTTATACAATTTATAGGAAATTCTCTGTAAAAAAGGTTGTACGAGTCTCTTCGTAGAAGCAATCGTTATCCAGATAATATCAGCTCGTTTTTCTGCATTGTTTCTCACCCATGAAACATTGAAATATTGTAAGTCGTCGTACATGGAAATTACTCCTATGAAAAACACTCAGACAGCACTTTTCGCGGAGAATTTCCAGGGGTAAACAAGTTTCATGATAACTATTCTTCTCACGAAACTAACAGATACAACGAGATATTCGTGAAAAATCCGTTTCCCTCGCGTTAACCCTTTATACAATCACTTAGCGCAGCTCGCTTCAACGGACACGTTCGGTACGACATAAAATTCAGCTTGCTAGGAATTGTTTCGCGGACGCGTCCCAATATCCCCGGACCACTTGGGCCCTGTTAAAACAACCGGTTCGACGACGATCGACTGGACCACGGTCCTCCCCATGCCCTCGAACATATCACGACGGCTAGGCCGGCAATGGTTGTCGGTGTTCTCCAGCGCTGGCGGTGCGTCAGCGCCGAGGCACTTCACCGGCCTTAATTGCACCAGACTCGCTGCTAATTAGTTTACATTACACTGTCCGTATCCTCTAGGCCCTGGGCCGCCTCGCCACCCTCCGTCCTCGTGCTTCTTCCGATATTGCGAGGGGCTCTTTAACGTCGACCCCGTGGATACGCGTTTACGAACGCCTCCATTTGCTACCCGAACGGGCACGTACGTCACGCGCGTTCTACGTGTTCCTCGACCGCCTCTCTGGCACACAGTCGGCCTCCTTCCCTTTTCTGCTCTTTGTTTCCGCGGTATCGGGACAACCTTTGCTCGCCTCGAGAAAGGTTCGTCCTTTATCGAGGCTGGTACAATTTGTAACGGTCCAGGCGAGTGGAGCGGACGCGGTCGAGATCTGGATAAAGGGGTTTGCGGTGGGTGTGGGTCGAGCGTGCGGTTTCTCTTCGTTTATTTCCCTCCTTTTTACGGAGCCAGTCTTTGAATTCTTTTTTGGGGGAAGGGAGGGGTAGCAACGATGTTATCGGTATCGGTGTTTATAGAAGTTGGATTTCTAATTATTGAAATGTGTCGTAGCAATCGTTTTATAGTAGATATTACTAAATGATTCACAGGGATTGCGTGATAGAACTCGTTAATAGATTTCAATGATAAGGTGTTGATTATCGAAAGTTGGCCGGATAGGTTTTAATCAGCTCTCACTCACAATCGTATCAATCTGCGCATTTAACTACATCTTCCCATTCATTGAGAATTATAATATTTGCAATGCCTGTGTTCATCGTGCGCGTGACGAATGAATAATTGATCAGTTAATAATTTGTAACAAAATGAACACTGTACGAACAACATTATTCCCATGATCATTAATTACGTTCAGTATTATCATTGTTACCGGTATCAATAGTAATCTGTTACGAGACTCGTATGCATATCCATAAACACGTGATACCTAGGGATGAGTCATGTAAATACGCAAACGTCGCCCGTTTACGTGTAGCCGGTCTCCTTTCCGCGGTCCAGGAATAGGGGAAAGTTAGCAGAGTCGAAGTCGCGAACCGGGACCAAGTTTTCGCGGCTCCCGGAACGACGTTACGTACGATTCGGGCATCGATATTCTCAGGTCTGTCGGAAGTCGGTCTAGAGAAAAACTTACGTGCCTTTTTCGATACCCGACCCTCTCACCTGTTGCCAGGGTACCACGCTCTCGGCTGTCCTCTTCTCCTTCGACGAGCAGACACTCTTGTCTCATTTCTTTTTCCTTCTCCTCCTTTTCGTTTAGTCGCCCCCCCCCTCCCCCCACGGAGGCGTTTGTTGATTCACAACCGTTCACGCTTCAGGAAAACAGGAGCATATACTCGTCGAGTAAAGAATTTCTTCCCTCGGATAAACATTTCAGTCAAATATTGATTGGACCATAGATTCGAAGATTGATGATATCAATTTGTATGGTCTTTTTATTTCTTCGCCTCAAAGAATGCGCGGTCGTTTGAAAGAAACGTGATCGAGATGAGCTGTGCAAGAGCTGTATCATCCCTCGATTCTTTAAGAAACAGGTCTTTTTATTAAATGTGCTGCTATTTCTCTGAAACGCGATGGGTTGCAAACCAAGAAATGCCCTCGGAGGTGACTAAACGAAGAAGAGGGTAAATAAAAAAAAATGAAGCATGAGTCTTTCTTAAAGAAACCCGTTTCTTAAGGCAACAAGAGATGATGTAACTCTTCTACAGATGATTTCGATCACGTCTCTATCTGCGGCGGAGTTTTATCTCTCACCGGAAGGGGCGAGTCGCGCATCAAAAGGAGGATCACGGTGTTCCTGCGAGGCGTACGGTCTCTCACCTGTTGCGACCAACCTCTTCCGTTGAACCTAATCGAGATTTCACTGGTCAAAGTTCACAGACGCGATAATCTTTCCCCCTGGACCGTGTATCCTTCATTCTGCGGTCGGTGTAAACGTTGACGTACACTACTGTTTAACAAGCAAAATCAAAGTTTCTGTTAGATAAATAAAAGAACCGAATAAATAAGTATCAGCTTTAAGGTCAGCTTTAAGCTTTAAGGAAATAATCATGATAGTTTCATACGAAGTATTGAACAGAAAAGTATTGTACCTAAGTAACATTTTTCTTATAATTTAACTGTCGCAATTATGTAATATTGTTGTAGTACTATTCATTGTCCTGACTACTATCAATGATTGAGAACTTTTTAATATGCGTGAATTAAATACCTGTTCTTCTTGCAAGAAAGTATTTATTCGTCTATTTTACAAGTTCCATTGAAATTGAATCTCCTTTCATCCATTCTCATCGGAATCTATAAGGAGAGAACTGTTTTTAAGCAAGTTCCACGGTACATATTTTAAATAGAACATGTCAAAGGGTTCCAGAACTCTTTCGGCCCCTGCTTTTTAACATAAAACATACTTCGTCGTTTTGCTTATCTTTAGATCACGATGCAAGATTTAAAGTCACGAGTAATTAGGATGATGGAAGCGTGATTGTATCGCGTGCAACAATGCCGTGCAGTTGAATCTTCGCGAATGAAAAGCGAGGGCTTGTCGCAAAAGTTTCATTTTCGATCCTCGATCGATCAGCGCAAGCAGCTCCCCTTGTATTTGAAATCTCGCGCGCAGCGAAACTACCCTTAGATACTCGTCCTCTGTTTCCCGATTGGCTGTGTCCGTTCGATGCGCGCGGCGAGGGGGAATGCGCGCGGCAGCATGCGCGAGAAGAGCGCGCGCGATAGCGGCCGCGAACAGTGTCGCGTCAGCCCCCGGCCCTGCTGCACCACGTACCATCATCCAGGTCCAGAACCTATACCTATTCTTTCTCTCTCTCTCTCTTCTCTTTTACCACCGACCGACCGACCGACCGACCTAACCCAATCGACCCATCCACCGACACCACAATCTGGCGGACTTATTTGATTGCCACGTTGTCGAGTGAAAAGTCGATCATCCAGTGTTTCAACGTCGTCGTCGTCGTGGTCGTCGTATTGGTGATCTTCAAACTGCCGGCAAGCTGGATTAACCTTCACCGGCAAGTCTAAATCATTAATATTCCTCTTTTATTCTATCATTTGCTTGCTCTTCGTATCATTCTTATCGAATCGCGTTGTCGATCGAACGTAATGGACGCGTTCCATCCTGCTGACGCCTATACGAGAGCAACACGAAACGCGCGTATAAGATCGCAGGTGGCGTTGATTTTGAACCGCGGGCACGTGATTACGACGGTGGAACGAATCCACTACGGTGGACCGGTGCAGTCGCCGCGATATTGTTCTTTAACGAAACATAGTTTTGCGTTCGATTTACGCGAGTGTTCTGCTTTTATTCCGTAAAGAATATCGTCGAATCGGTCAGAAAATCACGCAGTGTATCGCCGAAGGTATGTCGTTATTCGCTGAGGTCGTTGCCAGAGTAGGTTTTTGCATTCGACTCGGCGCGACGATGTAAACACAAACACCCGGGGGTCTTGCTCATATCACGCGTAGCACATTCCAGGAAACACAAAATATCCGCGTAAACGGGTACTTAAGTTGTATAATAGGCAATTGTTCGAAGAACGAACGTGTCGTTTCAATACGGCCATTAAACACTGTAAATATTACTTTAACGAATTGAGTCACTCTTTCATTATTTTTAAGTCCAACGCTTCGGTACTTCGACTACAGTTTCAGGTATTATTTACTCTGTTAATACTGTAATAATTCATTCTATTGACGAAGTTGATATCACTGTCTTTACTATTTACAATTTTTGTTACTTTCAACATAGGTACATCAAGTTGCAAGCAATCTCGAGTAATATCCTTTATCAAACTGAAAAGTACTTTTTCTCTACTGTTTCCCTTACCGGATGTTGAATAGTATTTAAGAAATATAAACGTAAGATTATTAAAAACGGAATACATATTAAAAACAGAGATTTCTATATTTTTTTCTTGCATACGCGATAGTTCAAGTGTATAGGTCTCCAGTAGTTCATAAATATGTTTACAATAATGACAATCATTCCAATACGTTGAGGTACAAATTACAAATGTGCTTAGCACACGAGATAATGAGATAATATTCAAATATACACGAGAATAGAAGTCGATTGACGTTAAATATAATGTTTTCAATTATTATCATTACTGATGCAGACACGTGGTATCTAAATATCAAAAGCATTGACTTCGACACGTTTCGTGTTTCTTAAATCGCTAGTGGCCGAGGATGGATAGTAGAAATTTGTTTCCGTCGAACAGAACTTGGAAATTGAATCGAACTTAAAGATCTATAATGATGTATTACTATTTATCCAGTCTCGCTTTCCATTTAATTAAAAGAATCCCATTGATTCCGATTCTACAAACACTACAATCCATCAAACATTTTACAATTTTTCTTCAGCATTCTCATAATTTAACGTTTTCCACCTGTCCTCTTCAAGTATCAGCTTAAAACGCGAAATACTGTCTCGCTTTCCAAAGGTCCTGGATAAATCTGCACACCCCGGCGGCAACAATTTAGGCTAGAATTAATTAACGTCTGGAGAGCCGCGAAGGAGCGCGAAAGTTCGGTTAGCATTTAACACGCCGAGAAAGAAAGTTGATAGCCGTTAATTGTCACGAGAAGCGAACGAAAGAGCAGCGGACGTATCTTCTTCTTTTCTGTTTCGCCCAGAGAAAAGGCGCGAAACGTTTATTCGAGTCGCCGGGCGTCGTTTCCCTCGTAGCCAGATTGTTCTTCTTCGACGACACTCTTAATTGCAAAAGTTACCGCGTCGAGCTGCTTTTTCTCTCTCTCCGCAAACATTTACGCAACCATCTTCCTCTCACTAGAACATGAAACACATAGATCGCTGCTGCGGTGTAAAACTCCCACGGACCGTAGTTTGCAGCCAAGAAAGTGCGATGATCGCGTTCAGATCTCTTCGATGCGCGATTAGTCCGCGGAAATGTCGTTTTCAATTAACGCTTCTAACGCGCAATAAGCACGCGATATGTACTGTACGGAATCATCCTTGGATCCTGCGGTTTGGCGTTAATTATTATTCAAATGTAAATGATATAAGGAACTGAAGAAAATTAGTAATTTTTGTTTTAATGAAACGTGATATTGAAGATATATATAACTTAGGACGCTTCCGCAGTTATTGATATAATTAGTTATGATCAACTTAAATCTGGAAGTAACTGTTTCAAAGTACAGAGAGTTTAGAAGCAAAGTCTTGATTATTCGAATTTCGCTTTGAACGTTTGAAAATTGATAAACCTTGAAAGCTTTAAAACAACCTTCACTTTAACGTGCACTTAATATTAAACGCAGAGCCTTAACTCCCCAAGTATCCCGATTTCATAGAGTCTCAGAAGCTGGACGAGCACGAGTAAGATGGACATTTAACTTCCACGTTGAATAACGTTAAACTACATTCTGCGAATGGTACTTTCCGTATGCGAGAATCAGCAAAGAATTATACAAATTGATTTCGATACCAGAAAACACAGAGTCTACGATACTTGCAAGTTTCTTCGCATAATTAGAGTTCGGTCGAAAATACCAAAGTATACACTCGAAGAATATTCGCAATCGAACAAGCAAGCACATTTTGCAGACACTTCTCCGAATCCCCCGAAAGGAATTTCATAATCCCGGAACAACACGTGTTTGCACAGTTTCCACGAGAATTTACTGACCGCTCTTCAAGCGTCGTTCGCGACGTAACGAGATTTCCACGGGGCGTGATCCACGGGTTCTCGAGTGGAAGACGCGGGCCGGGGTCGGTTCGCGCTTGTTTGTTCCGGCGAATATTATCGTTAGGGGAACTATTATTACATCCAGACAACAAGTGCGACGGAGAAACGCCGACTTGGAGCGCGATTCTGCTAATAACTCGCGCCCGGCTGAAATAGACTCGCGTCAGAGAACGGGTTAAACACGCTCGCTCGCGCGGCGTGCCTAGTGTGCACTTGGGCGCACCGCGGTTAGATCGGGTCACCGACTGCTTCGCGGTGCTGCTGCTTCAGATCGGCGGGCCGCTTCAGATGTTCGCCGACGTCGAAGATTCGTTTCGAGGTTGCAATTCGTTTCGTTGCGATTCAATTGATTTACCCGACCCCGGAAGTGTTCAAAGGTCAACAAACCTTTCGTTAATCCTGCATCTCGCGTTATTTCGACATTCGCCGAACTGTTTCACCCCTCTTTCCCGTGAAAGCTTCAGCTACCGCCGGTCTGATTTGCAGTTAAATACGAAAAGGCGGAAGCGGTTTGAAGATTTTCATTGAAGGGGGTGGGGGTTAATGAGAACGGGAAACGTAGTCGGTGATATCGTAAAAGGAGTGCTGATGACAGATCCGCTGATTGCTCGGCAGAACAGATTTAATGAGGATGCTCGCTATTACTTTCATACACGCGCTGGATATTCTCTGTCTATGCGGGCGGTAGTTGGGCGGGGGGGGGGGGGGGGAATTGCTGAAGTTTTCTTTGTTCCTCGTGGAAACGGAAACGTTTCAATGGCGGTCGTGGAGTTTTATGAAAGGGAAATATTTAATTCCGAATTTTCATGTCCTGTAACGTTAACGAAGTCGCTCATTGTTTTCCATTTGCTGTGTTGTCATTGCATTTTCTTCATTGCGATCCCCTTCTCCATTAAAGAGATTTGCCATCGATCCTGGAAACGATCGAGGGGGTGCAAAATGATATAAGTTGCTTCGACGTTTTTTTTGTAATTCTTTCTGAAAGATATTTGGCCAACGTTTAGATAATTTCATAAATTGCCACGAAAGGCTTGCGTGTCGTATATTGAAAGGGAATTCAATTTGCGTAAATTATAATCACGGTTCTATGGAGAAAATTGAAACTTCAATTTCGTAATATCGCCATGCTGAAAAAAGTCTTCGCCATTAAAAAGTCGCGAAGCCGCGTCCGTATTTCCCTTCCATGTATATAAGCTCTTTCGAATCTCCGGACCAGCAGAAATTGACACAGAATTCACAGTGTGTCGCGCCCGTTTCACGAAAACGTTTCCAAATAGAATCCGCCCCGAATTCCTCTGATTACTCGTCAAGCATCGCCGCGCGAACCAACCCTTCCTTCGCGCTCACGTGCTCGGAGCTATCATTTTACCGGGCGGGGAGGCGAGAGAGCAAAGACGCAGCTCGTCGACGACTTATTCGATTTCAGGGTTACGATATTAAAACGGGGCGCAGCCGTGGAAATAGCTTCGGGCCAGAGAACTCGCCATTCTTCGCCGTACCCCTCCCTCTGCCGTCTTCGTTCGCCTCGGGGGGGTGTCGCGTTAATATCGCAACTAGTCCACGGGAACACCGGGGGAAAACTTCGAACTCGGAGGCGAGACGGAGGTTCCAGCGAGTGCATCGCACGCTGCGAACGATACGGACATTTATCGCTCTCTTACTCGCAATCAGAGCCTGGCCGGCTGACGCATCGTTGACTTCGACTACTTGCGCCCGCCGAGGGCCTTGATTTATCATTTTCTTCTGCACGCTTAGATTAGTCAAAAGTGTTGATCGCTGTCTTCTCATCTGTGTAAATGTTTTTTAAGCACTCAATTAGTAATTCGTTAATGTTCTTCAATTTTCATAGTCGACTGGCTTTGATTATTAATGAAATCCATTCGTTTGGCCGTTCTTTAAGACGATATTTGGTTTGGGAATGGAGTTCCAAGATTGAGAGACGCGAACTAATTTGTTTTAATTGACGTTCGACGGAAACTGAACATCTCCCGCGATTTAATGTGTCGTGAGATGGACGATGGCTTGCATTTGAATAATGAACTCTTTCGATAAATCGTTATTTCTGTCCTTCTTGGGGAAATACGAACTCGAGATTTTATATTCGTTGTTTCTACGATGTGACTGTGTTTATTCTGAATGGAAACGATGGGCTTTTGGACTGACATCGCTTTTTAGATTCAGGTAAATGGAGAGATGTATCAGGTTCAATTGAGAAGATCGTAGCTCTGGACATTTATGAATCTAAAGTTTCGATGAAACGTTTCTCCAACGGAAGTTGAAGTTGAATCAAAATATTAAGCCTAATAAATTGCGAATAAACTAGCTATATTCTCTTCCAAAAAAAGCGCATAAATAATTCCGATACTATCACAGGCCATCCATTAATATGCAGCCTTTTAAACCCTTTTAAACCCTGCACAGCTCGGTATTTCAATCCCAGCCAAAAATGCAGCCTCGAGCGAAAGATCCGCGCGAAGAGTCCAGGCAAACGAACAGCGTGGAGCGAAGGGTTAACGCGGCATCTGAGTTTAATTTCGTATAATTAATAAGCGCGCGCACAGTTGTCGCGAAATTGTTCAATGAAATTATAGAACGTCTAGCTATACACCAACATGAGCTATTTGTTCGCTAAGAAAACAGCGCTTATTACGTTACACCGCGTAGAGGAGCTCATGTTGCTTCCGTGTTATTTATAAATGTTTATTGACGCAGGTGTTCATTGTAGTCGTAGTCGTGAACGGCGTAAGCTTCATGACAATGAACGGCGAGCTATGATCCTTTAATTAACTGCAACGAGACAGGAGCCAGGGTAATTTTAGAATCAGGAAATTGCGCGCTGAGATGTACATCTTAATGGCGTGGCCGATGTTTTGCCTTTATTGTCGAGTAAAACATTTATTCGCTCCAAGCTTCGAAGCTTACAATTGCTTGTTTTACTAATTTCTCTTTTTTTGTAAACGAACTCGATTCGAGATAATAGAATATTCGATTTTAATGTTACATTTAAATATTGAGAAGCTCGGTCGCATGTTGGAATTTGAATTTACTTTTGCAGTGTCATATTTTAATAATAATCAAAACTGCAACTATGCATTAGTGATAGATCAATTTTGTAGATCATTCAGGAGGGTTCATTGCTTCAAGTTTAATACGAGGATAAATAGAGAGTGTAATATTATTTATTTCTTTATTTACTTATTATTTATCTGTTATCCAAATATGTAGGTACATTCTTTCTCTAATTTCATTGTTTCCCAAAATGTTACAGTACCTCAAGACCGACTCTAAGCGAATGTTTATCACGAGATCAGATAGAAATCAAACCCCTTTTCTCAACAAAAATACACAAAAATTACACTCGATCTCTCCCATCAACTTGCAATATTACTTCGATTCCCGACACTGTGCACCTTTGCCTTCGCTTTGTCCTTTAAAGAAACTCTATCTCCGGCTTCCACGCACCCCTGATTTCATCCCTTCTCGCTGGACCCGAACGTTATCTTGGTCGCGGCCGTAGACTGTGTGTATGTGTGTGCGCGCGGGCGCGCGTTGAAACTTTTGTTCCTGTTAGACGCTCTCGTTTAGTATTCGAGTATTTACCAGAGGAGAGGCAGCTTTTGAACAAATGGAAGAGGGACAGGGCTAGGTGTCTTGTCAAAAGAGGCGTCGTTGGCGCCGGGGGCGTAATTCTGCTATCTGAGTCGGCCCCCTCTGCCCGTTCGTTTGTTCCGCCGGGGAAGAAGGGAAAACTGCCACGCGTGTGTATAACTCTGCGCGACACTCGTATCGCGCATACAAGGCACTACGAACGCAACCCGGTTCCTCGCCCAAAAGCGACACGCACGTGCAAGGGAGGGTGTTGCACCTTGGTCCAATTTTTATGTTACGTCCCCTAACTTTTTTGTTCATAAAATATACCGAGAGATTGGCAGAGATATTCATTGTACAATGACAAGGGGACGCCGTTACAAGCGTTGGCGTTTCATTTTTAAATTCTCTATTAACATATCAACGAGTTATCTGTCGACACCTTCACCTTCAGTCGTCGTTCCAATTCATCTTCTGACCGTTCAGACTTCGCTCGACCATGCGTAATCTTGCGCGACGAAACGCCCAAATCGATTCCAACATCATAACGTAAAGCTGGAATGCTAATAGGAAGAATAACACAATTTTCCAGACAACTCTTAAATCGTTATGAAAAAAATTCTCTGCCGACAAACGAAGAACCAGAAAACCCTGCACCGTACTCAAGGATAAAGCTCCTCGAAATCCGACCGGAACGAAGCCGCAGGTGATACGCGGATGAAAGCGGAATTCATCGCGCGCCGGAGAATTCTCGCTCCATTCGGATGGAATAGAAAATCGTATCGAAATCGACCGGCCGCGTTCCCCCGTTCCATTCCGTGCCACGTGTTTTCCTCCCTATCCCGACCTTAGTAAAAAGAGTCCTGCTCCGAATTCGGCCGCCTTTTTCTCCCGGGGGAATCAATTTTAACACACTCCGTCGCGGAAGAATGCCACCGACATCGGCGCGCAACGTTATATCGGTCGGCTTTGCTCGTTGTTTTCAGAATCACTCCGCTGGAAACATCGAACGTCCGTGTAGCGGCACAAACGCGGTTCTTCTTCTAAGAGCGCCAGCCGGCTGTTTCTTATTCGCGACTTGTGAAATGAGAAGGGGTGGCTGCGATAAACGTATCTTTAGAAGCCTCGTTGCACGAACAGTTTGGAAAAAGGTATAATTTCAAGCGTTTCTTGGAAAATCCGTACAGACGGATCGAAGTGGGTTATTTAGATGAATTATTTCACGTCGACTACCACCAAAATTGGGTTATTAGCGGCAACTGTGAAGAGTAGGCTGATAGTTTCTGTAGAACATCGTTACCGTGTTAGAAATATCTTCTTTCGTTGCATAGATCTCATTTCATTTATGCGCATCATAATATGTGTCCATTAAAAAAAAAAGATGTAAAATCGAAATAGTAACAGGAATAAATTTCATAGGAAATGTGGTGCGGAATTGAGTCCATAAAAAATTGCAGCAAGCTTAAAGAAATATATTTCGCAAGCGGTTTCCTTTGAGTATCAACGAAATCACTCTGCGACATGTCCGTACAAATATATTTAATAGCTTCGGGATATTCGCTAGCATTTCCAGCTTCGTCTCTTTGATTCGAATTTATTCGCCGCTTAATGGTTTGCATAGAGATCGATTCGGATACCACTATCGTATCACGCGCTCGGTTTTTAACTGCGAACTTTGGAGTAGCGCGGGCTATTCGTTTATCATTCTCATTTTTACGCGACGTCAAGCTTCTCGAAGAAGATCATGAACGAATGTTGTGTTAGTGAAATTTGATAGAACTTAGCGGAAATGGAAAACGGAGAGCTGCATGTCTTTGCCCGGAAGCATCGATTCACAGCGGAATCAGTCTTTTGCCCCGTTTCGAATGATCTGCGAAAGCTCTGGCAGTAATGCAGCTTTGGACGGCGCTGCTGATAGGCGCTAATTTACGCGCGACGATATTCCAGTCAATCCGTAATCGTATTACTCGCTGAATACATGATTCTTCGATGGGTGGGGTTATATGAATAGAATCCGTATCGATGTCTCTCGCGGTAATTTTTTTTATCAAATGTTTCTTTCTTCATACGTCCCGTGCACCGTACGAAATACAAATTGCTGTACACGGTAGCTCGAACAAAAAGGCCGTGGGCTAATAATTGCGGTTAAACCAGTTTACCAGACGTATTCAAGTAGCTTTGATTTTCAATATTTCACATGCTTTTCATTCAATTGTAACGGTGTACGTTTCATGTACGTTTAATTAAGTGAGCCGAGTAATTTGTCTTTCAGTTTCTACTCGTAGAAGATTGATGTTCGTGAACAATTTGGCAGCACAAT
This sequence comes from Holcopasites calliopsidis, assembly GCA_023838395.1. Lineage (NCBI taxonomy): Eukaryota > Metazoa > Arthropoda > Insecta > Hymenoptera > Apidae > Holcopasites > Holcopasites calliopsidis. The sequence goes on from JALHAQ010000001.1 coordinate 630,525, forward strand.
TAATTAGGCGAACAAACAAGGATATATTTTATTAATAGAAAATGAAATAGCGTAACGAGATCGGTCATATTGATGAAACTATTGTACATAGAAAACGTAGGCGAAATAGGATGGCACGCGATTTCGACCGATCTTTTCGAGCCACAGAGGCTTTCATCTCGCTGATAAATGGATTGGGCCATGTGATGGATCAAAAGATCACGCGGTACAACCATTCGCGAGATTCCCTCTGCCTGCATTCGACTTCGACACGTTGCAATCATCGAGAAACGTCGACGATGACCTGGAAACGCTTTTGTTCTAATGCTGGAAGCTCGCGTCTGAAGGGTTCGATCCGCGGACGTCGATGTATAGGTACGTTTCTCTTCTTGGCCCCTGAGCTGCGCGATCCGAATGCGTAGAGAATGATAAAAAAAAAAGAATTTTGAAGCACGGAAATTTTAAATCTCGTGCACGTTGATTAATTCCTGAATGGATATTCTTTTAATAAATAGTTTACACATTTTTTCGTGTCTTCCAATCGTTTGTCAAATGTGAAATATCATCATCAAATATGAAATAATCAGGCTGCAATGTTGAATATTTCAGAATGTTATGTAAAAAGGATATTTCATTACTTGGTTCATTTATTACTTATGGAAAATCCATGTATTTACAACCTATGGGGCCTGAAGCTATGATTAGTTTCATATCGTCATTTGTTCGCAGATCCAGCTTCTAAGATTAATTAGAGAAAAAAATTGAAGAATGCGTTTATCATGAATCTCACAGCAAATACAGCAGCGATATTTTTTTCTTGTAATTCTACCATTAACTGTAAGCGTCACTTCTGGATTAATGAAAAGAGATATTAGTTTAAGAGAATTTTGATCTTTATTCAGTGCAATCTCAATATCAATAGTATTATCAGTGGGAAGTGTACAGAGCACAGTATCAGAAGTTGGACCATGATTCGCGAGAAATTAGAACGTACGCACGCGAATGAAAATCCCACGGGAAGTAATAACTTCATTATCAAAGTTATGAGTGCATTTTATTATTTGACGGTATCTCATTGCGTATTCGAGATCGGCTCCACAAACAAGGAGTTCCTATCGTAATTCGTCGAAACGTTTCAAAACATAAAGGGGCACCAAGCCCGAGACAGAAAGATAGAAAAGAAAATGCGATCCTAGCTTCGTTTAATTAATTACGGGAAAATGAGATGGGTCTCTCATCGGTCTACGCGAACTAGAATCGCCGCCTCGCAATTGATCGAGTATTCCGTCGCGACGGCGATTTCGGCGGGTCGCTAGGTCTATAATTACACGGTGCAAAAACAATCCGTGCTTCATGATGCATACGTGTTCCTCGGATCGACGAGGTAATTAGGCCCGTGGCCAACGCCACTTCTCGAGGCGTGCACCGAACGCGAACAATGTGCCTGGCTCGACTCGCCTTGAAAATTATGCAAAATTAGCGGGGCAGACTTGGTAGCCGATCAACGAAGCCCCCCCAACCCCCGCAGCCTTTCGATTAAAACGGGCCGTCGAGAATCGATCCGAGCATTCTTTTTACTTTTCTCCTTTTCTCTTTCTTCGGATCCCGATGCAATCCGCGCTGGCAAATCGATCGTCCGCCGGGACTATTCCGGTGTAATGGAACGGTTGGTTAACTGGACATCAATTAAGCCGGTCCCGCGATTATCCGGACATTGGCCCTCTGATCGCGCGGCTTTACAGCAGGGGAATTGTCGCGATACGATGCTTGAGACGTAACAGAAGGAAGCTTAAGATTTTCCGGGAAATGGCATTGTTTCTGAATATATTGGTAGAAAAAAAAAGGAATTGCAACCACTTCATGAATTGCATAGAAGCATAGATTATTTGAATAACTTTTCTTTAATTGAATTCACAAGTTGCATCAATTAGCAGCTACATTACGGATTAACGTTGACTAAATTAAATGAAGAATCGAACGTTCCACCGTTGACTGACCAAGTTCAAATGATTCATTAATTCGAACACTTCCGTATGGCTTGAAACGTGAAGTGGTGAACTAGTTTTTGGATTTGTAGTTAAAGCTTCAAGCGTTGTTCGCGAGTGCTAAATACGGTATTACATTTCTACGTAACTGTGCGCAAGTTGTTTATTTCTTCATATTTGCATTTCTACCAATTGTTACATTTATACATTTAAATGGAATTCAATTTCTACTACCTGTGGAATGAATCAAATTCTTCCCGTTCACGTCTGTTCGATTCGCATCAACAATCTTCCGATGGAACAAACTCTTCCACTCGTGATATCAAAATGTTTAATATCGCAAAGTTCGCCCGGCACTCCTCGCCTTTGCGCCCAGGACCAAGTATTTCCCCGTCTTCCAAACGGTTCCACGGCATCCTAGAAATAGCGATAGGGGACACCTTTGCGAAACCGGCCACCGGCTGAATTCCCGCCGGCTGATGAACGGCCGCGTTAACGCGAGGTATCCGCGCGTCCATATCGAGCGCGGCGCTATGTAAATCCGCGCCAGAACCCCGTGATTCCGTCGGCAGCGGGGTCGAGAGCAAGGCGCGGGTGAAAGGCGATGCGAAGCGGCGGCGGATGGAAACGGAAAACTGCGTTCGCGTTCCGGTTGAAAGTCGCCCGAAACGCCGGAGTTACGACGTGCGCGGCGACGGAACCCTTTGCCCCTCGGGAACGGCCGACACGCTCGCGAAACGTTGTCCCACCGTTTCCGCGTCCACGCGCGACGCGTTCCGCGACCGAGCCCGTTCTCGCGTGTCGTTCCTCGACAGAGACGAGAGTTTCACGAGCAAACGTTCCTTCGTGGTCCCTTTCGGTGTCTCGCCCCGCTCGATAGAGACGATTGAGATAGAGTGAGACTGACCCCGGCATGGGTTGCTACAAGTTCAAGGGGTTGATTGGGATGAAATTCATATAGAATGTACTGCTGTTAGGTATATTGAATCGAGAGTGGTTCGGGTTATGAAAGGGTGCACGATTTAGAAATCGGTCTAATGCGGGCTGATTAATATTTAATACAATTGCGCAGCGCTGTAAGAACTTGATCTCGTTGAGCCGCTTAACCCATTGACTGCCGACTACGAGATAACTCGTACGTGGCACTCAACATAAAAGTCTTATTTTGCGACGCCAGCTACGAGTTATCTCGTACTGTTTCCTTTTCCAATAAAAATACTGTAAATGCCGTTGCAATATTATATCAGTAACTTAATATTATTATATTTAGTAAAACTTCATGTTTCCTTTAAAATAAAACCGCGGCGCCCAGGGCAAGACGCGCTAAATTTGCGTGGCAGTCAATGGGTGAATAGAAATAATATCAAGTACTCGCGAGAATATAAACTGTACAACCGTAACATCGAGATTCCGAGGAAACGAAGCATTGGAAATACTAATGTAGAACATTCCTTAGAAAAGGCGACGAATCATCGAGTAACTCCGTTTTCGATGCGCGTTTCGCAATAAATTCTCGAAAAGTCTTCGAACCGATTTCCCTCGAAGCGTCCGCTGCGAATTTCCCCCCCGTCAACTTCCCGACGCTGTGCGTTTCCATATTTTCGGCCGACCGAACACGCCCGCGCGAGGAAACGAGCGGGAATCGCGGTGGCGCATTTAATTAAGAGGATTCGCCGTCGCGGCGTAATGTCGCGCGAGTAACCCAGTTTTAACGAGGCGTGCGCGCGCGCGTTCGCTTTTCTTCGCGCGTGCAAGAGATATATGGGAAATGGGGTCGAGGGTGGTGATACCGAGCGTACGGGCGGTTTCGTCGAATGAATATTAATGCGCGTCTCGCGTCGCGGCGAGCCGAGCGCGCCCGCGCCCTTCTTCCGTCCCGCCGTGTCCTTTCGCCGGGCTGTTTCATTCGACCGCGAGTGGGAAGCCGGCGTCGTCATCCCTTCGGGAAGGGCGAGGATACGGGGCGGGCGTGTGTAAATCGAAGGGAAGGAGTTACCCGTTTAGCAAATACCTCGTTGATTGCGCGTATCGAGCAGCCATGAATTATGCATTCGACCTCGCGCGCTTTCGCACGGCCCGCTCTCAGTGTCAGGTGCTGGTAATTATTTTCATTACCTCGGCGATGCCGGGGGCGGGGGGGGGGGGAAGGGAGAGAGGAATTGTCTAGAAACGAAGGGGTTTTGATCGTTGATCTTCAGACGATTATTATCAATGAAGTCTTGGATTTCAATTTAGCAAGTACCTCTTGTTGGAAGATATTTGGAATTTTTAGCTTTTCATTGATAATTGGTCATCTTTGTACTCATGTATTTAGAATCGTACACGTTTGTTCCTTTTTAAACGAGAAACGTTTGATGTTAGCATGGCGAACGAGCATGACAATTATTTCCCATTATTCGTAGAAAACAAACACAATGAATAATACCGGGTAACGAAGGGCAAACGTTATTTTCCAATGATTCCGCACCAATACTACATTATTCATTTATTCGAATAAACATTCAATACACCCAGTCCCCGGCAGATTTAGTTTCTTTACACTGAAAGATCCCCGTGACGTTTGCGTGCATTTCTCATAGAGAAAGTTCGCAGCGGAAATACGATTGATTAAAACGTAAAATAAAAAAGAAGGAGACTTCGGAACTCAGGTGTTCCGCCCTCTAACCTTCCCTCAATCATTCAAGCTCTCGAACCGGACTCGAATTCCAAGGTGTTCGTTCAATTATTCCACCGGGCCCTCGAGGTCTGTCCCGGACGCGATTTATTTTTCTCTCCCCTTTATTTCTCGAGTCGTTGAACAGACAGGCGACACTCCTGCCGCGTCTCCGCGGAGAAGCGATGGGAAACCATCGTTCCCGCCCGTTTCGCCCGGAGACGCGTTAATCTTGCCGCATTTCGTTCGCGGTCCTCCCGTTTCGGCTATTCGGCAACAGCCGGATAGGGTATTTCGTGCACGTAGTCAATTTAGACGGCCGGATGAGCCGGCTTCGCGGTTGATGGATTCCTCGACGGGACGACATCCCGCTGGCTTCGGGGAAGTACAGATAAGCGCTGCTGAAGAGAGAGAGAGAGAGAGAGAGAGAGATAGAGGCACAATAGTTACGTGTATTTGTTAGGGGATGAGAGAACAGTTTGGGCTTTAGTTGCCACTGGTATTTGACGAGGATGAATTAGCTAAACAAATATGACGTTGCGCGGAATTAATTTGATCCCATTCGTTAGAGACGATCGTAGGAGAAAAAGAAATGTCATTAGTATCATTTTAATTATCTATTTGAGAAGGGTGAATTAATTAAATGTGTTGCCGTGGTAAAGCGTTTAACTTCGAGGGAAACTGAAGTTGCACAGGATTTTCTATTTGGTTTAGACGATTTTGGGGAATCTCTTTGCACGGTTATGAAGCAAAACATTTGTATAAGTGATGCACAGTGGAGATTGAACAATTTAAACGGTTACTGCAGCTTTGCGAATCCAAGAAAGAACTTACATTACCAGTGTAATTAAACAAAATTAATGAAGAGAAAATACTAAAGTTTATAACATTACAGCGAGTTGAACTGTTTCAACTATTTTCCGAATACTTTACACCAACTATTTCAGCATAAATTCGTATTGCAACGGAATCTCTAAACGCGTCCAAACTCTGCGATTCGACACACGTGCTACGGTGATTGTAGCCACAGAGATGAGACGCGTCTAGATTAAACCTAATAGTTTTATTTAATCTGACCGGAGCATAATGGCCCTTCTCCAGAGTCATGTTCCTGGAAGTTTGATGGAAATCCGGGCAGGCCGAGTGGTCCAACAATAGCCGTCAACGTGTATTATATCGTAGCTGAGGCATGCACGGTGGATCGTTGTGCACTTATTTGCGCTTGTCCGGTGTAATAATTCCATCTCGTCGCCGGGGAAACTTTAAACTAGCTCGCTGCTCCAACCGGGTAAATGAAATGTATTCCACTGTGCTAGACGTTCGACGTCTCCGATATTAATCACTTTGATATACTGATGATGTAACTGGGTCAGTGCAGGAAAGAAGTTAATTGGCATGAAATGTTTACGAAGGTTTCGATTAGATCGGTACGGTTGACACAGAAAAATGAAATACATGGAAAAAAGAAATGGAATCCTTAATTATGCTTGGAAACATATTACTCGATCATGTTTAGAAAATTGTGGAAACATTAGTTTATTAGATTATAATTCTTATCGTCGATACTTTTTTTTTACTGAAGTCCCTGAAAATTTTCTAAACTCTAAATAGTCCAATTCGATATATTGTAGGTAATCAAATTGATCATTAATTGGTGGCATCTTTTTGCAATTGTGTAGAATTGTCTAGAAGAATTAGCTTATTAGATTATAATTCTTATCGTCGATACTTTTTTTTACTGAAGTCCCTAAAAATTTTCTAGACTGTAAATAGTCCAATTCGATATATTATAGGTAATCAAATTGATCATTAATTGGTGGCATCTTTTTGCAATTGTGTAGAATTGTCTAGAAGAATTAGCTTATTAGATTATAATTGTTATCGTCGATACTTTTTTTTACTGAAGTCACTGAAAATTTTCTAAACTGTAAATAGTCGAATTCGATATATCATAGGTAATCAAATTGATCATTAATTGGTGGCATCTTTATTCAATTGTGCAATGTTCGTCTTTTCTCTCGCACTGCTTGTTTACACGGCTTTACTGATAAATCCATTAACATCCGTGGCTCCGGCACGATAATTGCATTAATTACCCATGAGTCGCAATTATCTGGCTGAAACGTTTCAACGTTATAACATTACTATTTCATAGTGAAGTTTATAACGAAATTGGGTCGACCAACGACCACGTTCATCCTGCATCATGATCGCAACGAATTAGGCAAAAACAACGACTATAACATTCGTACGTTTATTTTTCTATATCTCCGCGCAATTTCCTTCGATATTTTCCGTTACATCCAATCGCTGACGTGTCGATCACCGGGAAAACGAAGTACGCCGGCCGGAAGGGCCGGTGTCCACCGGGCTTCGAACTTAATTATCGTCTAAGCAATTAACGGGCGGTCTCTGCATCGCGAATTAGACAGTTTACGAACTGCAGGAAAGTTGTAGCACCATAATGCAATCGCAGCCCCTCGCGTGCATGCCTCGCCTATGCTCATACGTGCACGTTGTTGATTGCGTATCCATCCTGCAAATAGTCGAGCCGTTCGAACGCTCGATCCAGCCGACCCGACCGGAAATTGGTAAAAGCACCGGGGCATCAAGTTGTCGTTAAGTTAATTACGCGAGAGCTATTCGCGCTTCGTAGAGTGGACCCCTTTTAAGAGAATAATTAGTGAACTGCGCCGACAATGAGTCGGACGTTCTTCAACTTATTTCAGCCTGATTGCAGAGGGATTGTTCGGTAGACGTTTAGTTTGTATAATGTTTGTTAGAGAAGCTGGATCAATAATAAAAAAAAAAAAATAATGGCATATGATGGAATCATTTTGACTCTATCGAGTTGTTAAAAATAAACTATTTTATAGATTCTTATTATCTTTTATAGTAATAATGTTACGAAAAAGACTAGTACAACCTTTTTTTATAGAGAATGTACTGTGCTATTTCATAACACCTACTTATTTGGCATGGAATCAATAGATAATAAGAGGCTCGCGGAAAACTGCTCCTTTTTTATATTAGCCCTTCGTACATTTCTTTTAGCAGCAATCCGTGCGAAAAATTCAGCTCGCGCATTGGGCGTACTTTTATCCAATTCCCCTGGACTATAAAAAGAAAGGTCCTGCGCGAGACGAGCAGCAAACAAGTCGTTGTCGTGCGATAATCACGCAAAAGGTGTGCGATAGCAACGCGCGGAGAGGAGTTATTTAAAGCCTCCCTCCCTCTCTCTCTCTCTCTCTCCCTCGACAAAGCGTACACGCTTCTCGCCCTCTCGCATATTTTCCTCTCGCCTTCCCGCGGAGGAGCGCTCCGCGAAGCGGACCGGAGACCCTTCGACATCGTCGCGTGGCTGGCCTTCTTCTTGCAGGCGCGTAAGCGTTATCCAGGCCGGTCGCGCGAGGGCTTCGGCCTTTATTGGATGAGCCCGTACGAGCGCGGCTAATTATGAGATTCCCCTTAAAGCCGGCACACCTCGGCGAACCGCGAACGGTCTCCCCCGACCGCCCCGGCACGAAAATAACCGGGCGCCGCAGTAGGCCGCTAGCTGGATTCTAATTAACTGCAATTTGCCCGACGTCGTTTCTATTTTCACGTGGCCGCGCTCGTCGCGACGCCCCTACGCCCCGCGAGAGTTTCACCTTCTCGCGTGCCGCGGATTCCCGGCGACGACCCGGGGGTGGTTATTCCGCGATGCGTAGCGCGATAACGATCACTAAATGTTGTTACCGAGAAAATTCGACATCGATGGGTGGAAACCACCCCGTTCGTCAGGTGGGGGAGGTTTTTACAATTTATCGATTGTTGAATAAATGGAAGCGTGAGAAGAGAGACAGAGACTGCGAGAAATCTTCCTATATATTTAGTTCGTTTTGCATCATTTCGATCGCTTTTGTATTGTTTTATAGAATGCTGAACTTCGAGAAACCTTCCCATATTTAGTTCGTTTTGCGACCATTTCGATCGCTTTTGTATTGTTTTATAGAATACTGAACTTCGAGAAACCTTCCCATATTTAGTTCGTTTTGCGACCATTTCGATCGCTTTTGTATTGTTTTATAGAATGCTGAACTTCGAGAAACCTTCCTATATTTAGTTCGTTTTGCGACCATTTCGATCGCTTTTGTATTGTTTTATAGAATACTGAACTTCGAGAAACCTTCCCATATTTAGTTCGTTTTGCGACCATTTCGATCGCTTTTGTATTGTTTTATAGAATACTGAACTTCGAGAAACCTTCCCATATTCAGTTCGTTTTGGACCATTTCGATGGTTTTGTATCGTTTCATAGAATGCATTTCGATTGAAATTCTTAGGACAATATTGTTAATTTTTGAGCGGTGGAAACTGCTGTTTTTAACAATTTTATCAGTTCACTGTTCGTTAAGTGAATGGAAATTGAAAATGTAGGGTGGACACCTGCAAAAATCTTCTTGCTCGTGTTTAATACACTTTGGACCATTCTAATTACTTCATAGGATGCGTTTCAATTGAAATTTTTGAGATAATATTGTTAATGGTTGGCTTTGCGTTATTTAGCAGACTGACGTTCGTTCGAGTCGGAAACGTTGGCTCTGATGGAACGATGTTAATTAATTATAATACGCCGAACGAACCGCTATTAAATCATACATCGCAATAATAATAATTATCTAGCATGAAAATTTGCCGGCGCTAACAAGTACGTTGTTCGTCAACCTGGCAACAGTAGCAATAATCACTATTGCCATCATAGTTTATTACTATATTAAACATCGTTTAATAAAGAGAAATTCAATTGATTTTACGTGGAATTAACAATGCCGCAGGCATTATCCATGCTGCAGGCAAATTATCGCATTCATCCGATTCACCTCCGTTCTACAGGCATGCGTTCCATTTTTTTTTTCTTTTACTCGTTACAAAAGAGACTACAGTTTGTCGAAGCCCGCTTGAAGGATGGCTTTGGAACGTTAGAAAGGAGAGTCGATCTCAATAGTGGGACGTAGTTAGCTTAGCCACTCGGAGGATTACTCCTCGAACGATCAAACCGCGCACAACTTAATTGACCATCCCGCAAATTGGCCCCGCATTGGAACTCTCGTTTCAACAGAGGAATAAAAGAAAATGAGACGCGGATCAGCGTTTATCGTTCTGCTCCTTGCGGGTAGCCCTTTCTATGCAAAATAAAGCCGCGGGCTCGTTTCCTCTCCCGGCCGTAGAAAGGAATAATAAAATATTCCGCCGCTCAATTATCGGCCGAATTATTACGTAAATGTTGCGCCCTGCTGCATACATCAGTGCGGCAGGAAAGCTTGGCCGTATTCTTTTTATTGCTACCCTTTCCCGCAATCGAGCGTCTTCCTCCTTTCAATCGGATTCGCTTCTAGATTTCGTTCATCGCGTCGAACGTATAATTATCATTACCTATCGATACGTTGCGTGGAATTTTCAGAGGCAATTTAATTGTTCGTTTGAAAAGAAAAATCAACCAGCTGCTCCGTGTGTCCGTTTCCTGAGAATACATAATTCCAACAAGTGACTGAAACAGATTTACTCCAACTTCGCGAAAGGTATAAACGGCTCCAAATAAGGATAGGGAGGCCAAAGGGGAAAGCAATCGCAAACTACCCTCCGAATCGAAGCGTTTCCAACGAGCGAACCATTCGACCGGCAATCGGCCTGGCAACCCCTAAAATTCTGCCCCGAAATTATACGGTCGTTTCAGCGGGAAGATCGCGGCCGAGATTGCATCGACCTTACTCCTGCCAGCGGAGGATCCCGGTCGAACACGCGGACAACGTGAACAGGGATGATCGATCGGGCCCGCTGGCTGCTTCCGTTTATCGTCGACAGTCTTGATATACACGCGGCGGATCCGAACTTCTCTGATCCGCCATTGTCCCGCGGTCGACTTTGCTCGGAGGGCTCTTCAGCTTCCGCCAACCGTGCGAGAATTACCTTCCTCCCCCGCGACCTTTTTCCAATCCACCCCCCCGTTTCGCTCGCCACCGGTTCTTAGCGGCAGTTCTAAAGAAATGGAAACGCCGCGGTAACAGAATTATTTGTAGCGAATTTACAGCACCCTGGACAGATTTGAGACAGATTTCTACTTAATAGTGTTGGGACGACGCGAAGTGTTTGGTTTTCCCTCTTTTAATTAGTGTTATTAATCATTCTAAGCTATTTTAACACGTTCGCATTTAGCTTGAAACATTTCACGCTTCGTCAACGTGGAATCGTTTTTAATGAAAGTTAAATTACATTTCTAATTCTGCCACAAAACTACGAAGCTTCGCAGAAACTGAATTGTCTGAATGATATCTTCACCCACTTATGCAAACTTTAGATCACTGACATTGTCCCGCTTAATGCTGAGCCCGAAATTCTTGCTGCTCCAAATAATTAAGCGTGGAATCAAGCGAGTATAGAATATTTAGAAGGCTTCGTCATTTATTAAATTTTATGAAACACTTATGAAATGAATACAGCCGAGCCTGTCTGAGGATCGTTTATTTCAACATCTTTTATAATAACAAACATCGTTCCTCTTTCATTCTCCCATGCGGCTGCAATAAGTTCATCAATTGCACTAACAAGAATTCAGCGTTATATCGTGTTTTTTTTTCTTGTCTACTTGAAGCACTTAAGATCGAAGTGTCTCGAATTATTTTACCCCATCGCGAAAGCGTCTCCTTCATCCCCGTTGAACGCCGGCTTCGCCGGTGTTAATTTAAGAAGACACGGCTAAACGCTTTCAGTTCGTGTCACGACGTAATTAACAAGAGGCGAGATTCACCCCCCCCCCCCCCCCCCGACGCGACAGTCTGTGATTACGAGCTTGCCCCTCTGATCCTGCTTTCCGTATCGCCGCTTCCTTTTTCTTTCCCCCTTTTTCATCCCTCGGCCAACGATACTGTAATTATACTATAAATTTTAATCGCTCGCTTTCCCCCGACTGCTCGTTTATTCAATCCTTTTCGCAGATTTCTCTGCAAAAAGGCTGGGAGATGTTCGAAATTGTAACAAGATTTTGTTAATAACGTTCACTATGAAAAATTAATTTTTTGAGGAAAGAAAAAGCTACTAAATAAGGCAGACCTTCTATATTAAAATGAAGGAAAGATCAGCCGGTTTGGTTCACCGGTATTCGAGCTAAAAATTCATAAGCACATCCTCTGTTTTAATAAAAGTGACGAAAAAATTGCTACATTCAAAGGTTAATATTTTTCAAACGGATTCGAAAACAGTTAAATGACAACTTCAGCCCCCGATCGCGCATCAATTGCATTACATTTCGTTTAGCCCAGAACACGACCCGTGTCGTAATTTCGACGGAAATTTCGGGGTAAAATTTAATTGAACAGTGGAGTGTTAGGCGACTGATCCGCTTGAAAATTCCGTCTGTTAAACGTATCCACACGACCGTCGCCGCTTTTTGAACATTGCACAGTGACGCGTGGCACTTGCGCCAGTATTTCACTAATTACTAATCGCGTTGACGAGTTAATTCCCTGGACGTTAACGATCCCTCGTTGCACTCTCGATTTCGGAGTCAGCGGTTTTGTTCTGGCCAGATTCCTGGTGATACCGTTGACAGGCTATTCATTAATACACGTAGTCGTCCGCGTTGCTTTGCGAATACTGGAAATGTCGATGGAGAATTTGCGGGATTTTTTTAGAGTTTGTTTTCCTTTTTGCTGCGAGAGGATTTTTAAATCCCAGGAGCGGGACAGTGAAAGGGTTGATCGTTGACAAGCTTCTCAATGTTTAATGACATTGAAATTATTTCAATCACCGCCACACGCTTCGATATTAAAATATTATAACTTTGAATTAATTCGAGGACGATTAATAGATCAAATATTTCCGTGGCCAACTGCGATCCCTTCAACAATGAAAAATACCAGCAACCCTTTCTGAAATTAACAAACGACTTCGTTAATTCTCCGTTTATTTATCGCGTGCACATACCTCGCTTCGCTTCATTCAGAAACTCTCTTTGTCCGTAAATGATAGTACGAAATGGAACACAAATAAATCGGCGATACAGAGCAACGAATAGACTCTACCCCGATCTCGAAAATAGATGCAACCCTCGGATCGTAAAGTGCATGGACACACACCCGTGCCAACAACGCCGAACGACTCGCTCGAACTTTGATCTTGCCCGGGCGAAGATTTATCGCGAGCGCGGGATTAAACGGTAAACGAAAATTCATGGATATCAGTGGCGTTTTCTAAAGAAACAGGTCAGAGACGCGGCAGCCCTTTCGCCGGCGTTTCACGGCAATCTGATTTAGCCTTCGTCTTTAACGAACGGTGAAACGACTCGCGCGCCTGGCGCGCCGATAAATTTCAATGGGACCGGCCGTCTCGTTGACGAAATATTCCGCTTCGATGAAGGCTCGACGGCCGGGGGCAAATGTTCGGCCGAAAGCTGTGCGATAAGTGTCAACGGATTTTAGGGGTTGGCGAGATTCCTTAACGATGGAAAATGTTGTATATTTATCTTCTGTTACGTTGTAGAGAAACGTTTATTGTACTTAATTATAATTAAAAGTACGGACATTAATTGTCTGGAAGAAAGTGGTCGGTGATCCGGACATGAAGACAAATATTTAAGAAACTCGGAGTGAATTTTTGTAGTATAAAGGCACATTGAGCGTGTTGCAAAAAGAAAATTATAAACAACTAATGTCCACATCTACAAGTATTCCTGAATTATGTAATAATTAGCCGAAGTTTTCCTTAAACATTATAATTACTAGTCACTCCTTGCCGAATATTTGATAGTGTATCGATCGCCAACGTGAACGACGAAGCGAGCTCGCCAAGTCGCGTTAATCGAGTCCCGCGAGCAATTAATGCAAACACGCGACGGTCGGCTTGCAGCCTATGATATCGTTGAAAAAGGAGACTTGGGTATCCACGAGTCGAGGCGAGGGTGCGAAAGCATCGGCATCCAGCAAAGTTGCTAACGAGTCGTTCGATAACGAGGTTTACTAAGCGCTTTAATTAACGCCGTTTGCGTCGTACTGTGTTAACGCGGGCCGGAAGCGTAAACCCGCAGGATCACAGGGTTACACCGGGCAAGGCTGGCGAAGTTCATGATTAGCTGGGAGGAATCGTGAGGAAAGGGGAGTCGATTCGAAATGGACCGCATAGTTCGCTCGTGAGCGAACGAGTGGAAAGGAAAGCTGTTCTTTTTACTTTCCATGTTGACCGCGCTGTTTAACGGCGCGTGGTTTGGATTGATTATATTAGAGGGTGGACCGGAAATCTTAGGACAACTGGTCCTCTGTAATCGTGATAGAAAGTCGAAGTTGATTCGTTCTTTCAATAACATGAAACCGTGATATTGAATAATTTCTGCTGCATTTTTTAGAAGGAAAACGCTGCTTCGCAATACAGCGAGCCCTACGAAAAAGGGACTGGCTGGAGACCGGCCAGTTCCTTGTAACGAGGGAGTCGACTATTCGGCGTGACTTTGAGTCTCGAGGGCCCCTTCGAATAGTCGACTCTCCCTCGTTACAAGGAACTGGCCGGTCCCGAGCGAACACGGTTCACGAGCGAGGGAGGCTCGAGATAGCGGCCAAACATAAAAGCTTCCGTCGAGATGAAATACTTTACAGGATAGAATATAGATTTACTTCACGCCTCTTTTCTTCTCCGATTTCGCGTTCAGCGACTTCAAGCAAAGAATCGGGGATAGCGATTTCCTTCTTTCGAAGGCGAAACCTATTCCCTCTTTGCGGGGCTTACTGTATCGCATTCTTTTCTGAAGAATTATCTGCTGATTGTAATAACTGACTTATAACAATTATCCAAGTGCACTCTGATCCTGCTGATTATTATGTTATTTGTAAAATCTATTCTTGTGATTTCTACATCGTATTATTTATTATTTCTGCGTGATTTGGAACGGATTTATAAATTTGCTCGTCCGTGTTCCAGGTTTATCGCGCTGTACGTGCTTACGACACGGGGGAATACTCTTTCATGCACACCGTTCGAAGAGGCTGCTGCGTTTCGAAGCTTCACCGAGGACAATCTCTTTATTACTGCGAGCACACCGTGGACCAGCTGCGCTAATTCGCGTCGTTTAAGGTTTCCATGTAAGTACAAGTGTGCTTCAAGCATGAATAATTTCGCAATCTGCGTTCCTCGACGAGATTCGTATTGCAATATTCATGATTTCATGATGCTTTCGTGATGAAGCGAATCAGCACTCTGTACCTTTTTGTTATTACAGAGCGTAGACAATGTGGCTGTTATTTATTTAAAAAGGAAGCCCGCGAGTAATTTCGTAGAAAGTATTAAAGAAATTCTATGCTGGAAGCAGCAACAATCTATTAGACCTTGATTCTAATTCTAATCGTTCAGTAATTAATATCATCGTGAACTATTAAGATACTGTGCCTTTTGCTGTAAATGTCTATTGATCACTGCAGAAATTAATCATTTCATCGATGGTTAGTTCAATCATAAAACATCGTGCGCATAAACAATCTAGGATATAATCAATCAATGCATCCCTTTGAAGATGACAAAATCTCTACGAAGTAATTGATCGACTTAATAGTAACATTTAGTCCACCCACAACTCGAGCAATTTATTTACTAATTAATACACTTACTCGGCACGATCATATAAGCAGAAACTTTCCCACGAATTCTGTGGTGATACATAAATTTCCATCATATTTTATATAATATCCAGGGAATGAAATCTCTCCGGTATACGCGTATTAATTAATAACGTTCCCAATCAAAGAGATAAATTCACTTTACGAAGCAAACTGAATTTGTTCTGTGAGCAAACATAAAAATATGCTTATACATTCAAGAGCATGCTTCTTTCACTTGCATCCTTATGATATTAATTATGATATTGCGCAACGCATTTCTGCTCTTCTTTGATTATCCTCTCTAATAAAAAAATCAGACGAAATTCACATTTTCCCAGCTATTTTAATGAATGGCCTTGCAGCCCTCAGCGTTAGAGCATGATTTCAACCTTCAAAATATGAAAAAGTCTGGCTCAAAGGAAATTACTTGTAAATACAACATTTTCGAATTCTTCAGTATTGCTTGAAATTTTACGAATCACAACAGTCGTTTAAACGTCATTTATTTACTTTACAATACATAGACGTTAATTCATTTTAGAACATACGTTTAGAATTTATTAGCTAATATTGAAAATCAACTTCTTGACTAATGTACAAATAATCTTTGCGAAACGGAAGCAATTACGTGAAGCTTACGAATACTATTCCCCATAAATGGTACATACATATGTATAGATACGTCAATTGAACGATGGCATTTGTACGGACGCGAAATTCTACTCGAATCGCGAGATGCAAGCGTTAAACAAAAAAATTGCCGTTCTAATTGGCCGCCGACGTATAGATTCGACCGTCGAAAATGTATTGTTCCGACCGAACGGTTTATAGGGTCAATCTGAAATTCGAGAGGATAGCAGATCGGAGAAATCCGCGAGGCACAAAAGCCGTGGCTGCGAGTCGATAATGGAAACGGAACTGAAAGCGACGTTGATATCGACGCGCGTGACGTACGGCCTCCCGGCGACGATTAAGTGCGACCGAACTGTTCAGAAGTTGTCGTTTCGAGCGTGTTTCTTTCTTATCTGTGCTCGTCCGTGAAACGAGGACGGAGGAAGATATTCGGACGAAGCAAATTAACGGATTGGTCGACACAATTATTACAGCATGGGCATTTTATAATGGCAAAGAAGATTAGTCACTCACAAGAAGATTTCACTCTTTTCTTTTTTTCAGTTCAGTCTAGGACAGATTAAATACTTTAGATAATGCACGATTGCGATATCTGATATCTTTCTTGGAACTTCGTTAAGATCAATTAATTGTAGTCGAACGGTCCTGCTGCATTTGACGAACTAATTCTCCCTCGCCGCGAGAGATCGGACAAGCATTTAGTAACATGTGTATAAAAGTTTCTTGAAAAGTACACATGCAGCAATGTTACACGCATATTTGTACCGAGTGGAATCTACATTATATATGAGTACTTCTCGGTTAGCTTTTAGAATTGCATGTATATTAGAATTACCTCTAGAGAATTAGGATTTAAGAAATTTTACGAAAGACTGATTCCACAAGCTGGTAATTAAGAATACTTTAACGAGCTTGTTCATGCTAAAATTTCTAAAAATGAGTTTCGCCATTCATTATCGCAACATAATAGTTTCTGCGGTCAAATCTGATTGGTCTAGGCAAGCTCTTCGAGGCGGTAACAGTAAATCCTCGTGTAAAACTTGCAGAGAGGATATCGCTCCCTACTCGAACACTTCCACGGCGCATACGTATAGTGCTCTCCAACAAATCCAGACGTCCAAGTGCTTTGCAAATGTTACGTGTTCCCATCGCTGTGACGTACTACTACGTTCTACATACACAATGTATATACACATATCCTCGAGTATATTCTGCAACTTTGAAGTGTAAACAGCGCGATAACGTTTGCAAAGCACTCGAAAGTATTATATTTAAGAAGGAAGAGGTGAACGAGGTAGGTCTGCGAATGATAACGAATAGATTAATTAGAAGGGTAGCGAATAGGAGAGAAAGAGAAAATTGAGGGTAAATTTTCGAAATATTCAAGAGAACATTGCACATCTACTTTCTGGGAAATTTTAACGAATGTGAGGGTATTATAATTTCGAAGGAGGAGGAGGTAAACGAGGCACACTTAAAAAATGATAACGAATAGATTAATTAATAAGGTAACGAAAGGAGAGAAAGAGAAAAACGAGTTGAAATTAAAGGTAAATGTTTGAAGTATTGAGGAGAACATTGCACATCTACTTTCTGGAAAATTTCAACGAATGTGAAGGTATAATTTGGAAGGAAGATGGGGTAAACGAGGCACACTTAAAAAATGATAACGAATAGATTAATTAATAAGGTAACGAAAGGAGAGAAAGAGAAGATCGAGTTGAAATTGAAGGTAAATGTTTGAAGTATTGAGGAGAACATTGCACATCTACTTTCTGGGAAATTCTAACGAATGTGAAGGTATAATTTGGAAGGAAGATGGGGTAAACGAGGCAGACCTAAAAATGATAACGAATGCATTGATTGAATGATCGAGTTGAATTTGAAGATTTTCGAAATATGGAAATGAACATCGCACATCTATCTTTCGTGCGATTCTAACGAATGCGAATGCCAATAGATTCTATGGATTCACTGCCAACGTAACACCGGGTGATAATTCAGCAACAATTCACGGTTCAAGAGCGAAAGTAGCTTCGCGCAATTTACATCGGGTAACCGCACTAGACCGCCAGCCTGCGTGGAACAATTCATTACGTTCACGCCGTCTCGATCGATTCGTCGAAGTGCAAACGTTGCAGCGACTTCTGCTAATTTACGAACGCGATCAATTCAGTCTTATTTACCCTTTCCCGTTGAACCGCGTCGATAAATAACAGCGAATCCGTCGTGCGACAATTAGCGACGAGTCGTTTGCTACGCTAATTAACAATTCACGGTTAAAGAAGGCCAATTAATACATTTCAGTCGGTATCATTACGGTAACTGGGAGAGTTCCGGATCAAAATTCATATTGATAAGCTTGCTTCTCGTTGGGTAAACGTGATTGCGCCTAATTAAGAAGTAATTACATACAGATTCCTTATTTAACATTGGAGAATGCCAGAACTCTTTGGCTCGCCGAAAACAGGCAAACGTAAAATTGAAACGATACAATTAAAGGATACAGAAATAAATAGAAAAAAGATAAATCTTTCTGTAACTTAAAGAACAACCCTTGAAACTAGAAACAGACATTGAATTTATTAAAATGAAATCATAAGCTCTGCCATTCGTCCAATACTACTCCTCCCAATCTCTCGTTTGCGCTCTATTCAAACATAAAACGCATAAAAATTGTATTTCCCAATTTCATGCCCGATGATTGTTTCGCGACACGACACTGGAAATATCCGCGAACGAAATACAAATTACCAACGGTCAACGCTCGCTGTGTAACATGCGCAAACGGATCCCACAGGTCTCCGGTTCCGTTGAATTTCCGCCGGCTTCGGATTATCAGAACCAAAGGGTCCTCCTGATCGAAGGAAGATTCCTGTTCCAGGAATTACGGCTTGTTTGCCCAACCTCTGATTCGATATATTCCGATCGAACGATTGTCCAGTGCGGATTTCGACTGCTCTTTGATACGACAGCGGAAAGATTGCGCGGCGGGTTTGTCTTTCTTGTTTGCAACATTCTGACGAGACCGGCTCGTGTTTTCGATGTTCTTAAAATTAGCCCTTCGCACTCGGGACCTTTCTCGCGCGGCACACCAGTGGCTCGAGACGTTTCGCAGCCTATTCGACGCATTTCTAACTTAAAATCATTACTCAGGCAAATGAATGATTTCAGATATGAAAGTCTTGTCTCCATTTGAAGGGGTGTCATTTTACGCTTCATAAGATTACACAGATGGTGAGTGGGAGTCACCTGTCGAGTGCAAAGTGTTAGTCTATGTCAGATAACAAAATACTTGGAGTTACATTCACTTTGTAATAATGAATTTTATCATTTAATCTCGACTGTGTGCAAATGCACTATAGAATTATCCATCGATTTTACAAGCGAACACTGCAACGCGCTCGTGACCGATTCTCATTTTCCACCGTCGCATCTATTACAAATCGCCCGGACATTCTGCGAGCGAAGCTAAACACATTTCCTCTCCTGCGGACATTGCGAAGGAATCGCGACCAGTGTGTCTCCCGCGGCCGTGTTCCCTCCGTCAGTACCATAGCGCGCAATTTATTAATCGATGGAAAGTTATTAACCAGACTTCGCGACACACCGGGGCATGCCGACGTCCGAAACACCGGAGCGGGGCGCGAAGTTGCTCTTTCACCGCGGGGTAAACGTGCGACCCTTCGTTTATATCGGAAACGCACCGGAACTCGGCAGACTCATTTGCCTGGCCGTAAATCGCTTCGGGTTTCTCGTTAGTTCTCGTTAGAAAGCGAAAACAATTCGATCGACGCTGGTTGACGCGCGATCGGCGCTCCTAATCGAGCCGTCGATGGATAATATTCGTCGCGATATCTGTATATATTCGGCCGCGGTTCGATGAATCGTATCGCAATATTAATCCGTGGTCGTAGAATACTCAACGAATCCTGACCTCCTCAGACTGGGTAGAAAGATGCTCCCGAAGCTGAAACGATACTCGTCGAATTTCACGATAATTCCGGTTCGATTGAAATGTTCGGTTAATTTCGTTCGTGAACGGCACTGTTTCTTAACGAAGGAGAAACATCGTCACCGAATATCAAGTGGCGTGCCATTTCGCGAATCGGGCAGGAAAACAAGACTATGAGGTTCGTCGGTGGTCCTCCAAACGGGACGAGGGTGTCGGGGTATTCGAGCCTCGATTATCCGGCGAAGCGGTGATCAATGACGGCTCGTCTTCCTCCGCGTGGCGTGAATTAAGGCAGAGATAGAAAGAGAGAGAGAGAGAGAGAGAGAGAGAGAGAGAGAGAGAGAGAGAGGGGTAGAGAGTCTCTAAACTAAGAGAGCGCGGTTAGCTGCGGAATTTATGCGCCTGCATTAATATGCATCGTCGGGAATTTGAATGGCGAGGTCTCGCGAGAATCAGAGTGAGAAGACGAGGATACGGGCGAACGATGAAAATGCCCCGAGATAAGGAGAACGATGGGAGAACGGAGGAAGACGCGTGGTAGAGGACGGTAGACGAGGGGAGAGACTCAATGGCAAGCGAAACTCATTGATAATCAATACTTTTGTCTACGTACTAAACACTGTGCATCGCTGCACCTGCTAACAGGAGCCGAATCTCGTTAAGGAATCGAAACTTTGACCTTTAACCGTGAGTCTATGTCGAAATCGGTATCTGTACTTGTTGCAACAGATTGTTAAAAGCGATCGCAATTTTCTCTAACCATCGATTCTTTTGTTCAAGTTGAATATACTAAAGCGTACGAATTCTAGTCGTTTTAGAAGCTATCAAGATTCACCCACCAGACTTCGTTCAAACTGTTTAGAGCATTCCAGCTGACGAGGAAGTGATAATTAAAGTACGCATCATAAAGTCGAAATGAAAAGTACAGTTGAAGCTTTACAAATGAATCGTAGCGTAAAATGTTTCTCCGGTGCTTTGCCAATCGCGCTCTCTGACAGATAAACACACTTCAATTAGTGCAACACAAAACAGCTGCCCTTGCGCGATTCATAAAATGCTACGCATGCCAGACAAAAGAGAAACAAATGTCATTTCTACTCGAAACTCTGTGCTCTTACTCGAAACGGACGGAGAAGCAAAGTTTGCGATTACCACGCGCTCGCGTACGTTTCTTTAACAATCAGATCGCCGCGCATATTATCGCGCGATGCGACACGAAGAGTCGAATCATCATAGAGCCGAACCAAATGGCACTTTCGCGTAACGGCATTTTATAGAATTATAAACCTTGACGGCGCCGGTGCACGGCTTTATCGTAACTGGTTTACTAGCTAGAGCCGGTGAAAAATTCGATTATCGGTCGTTCCGCGAGGGGCTGATAACCGGGCGTCGTGGACAAAAAGCGACGCCCGCGCTACACGCCCGCTACTCGTGCACGAGTGAATTCGAATTCTTCCACTCTGCAGGTATACGCGGACGAATGTTTCGATATTGTTCGATAGACGCGTACTTTTGTTTGGCCGAAAATACGCGCCGGCTTGAAAGCTATCTCTTTCGAGCGGAATCGTGGTACGAACGCGTGCGGCTCTCGATGAGAAAAGCATGGTGAATCGTTCGCGCGAGCCGCCGAACCGATTCGAACACGTTTTACCGGGAGATCCGTTATTGCACGATGGATTGATAAACAGCGCGCCCGGATGCGCAAACATAATATCGACTATCCGTAAACAGGATGCTTCGAAATCGCGATGAAAGAAAATTTCAAGGGGACGTTCCGCGTGGCTGGAAATGATCAGCATTGTTTATTACAGTGGAAATCGCATTCCGCGGAAGCTGACGAAAGTTAATGAAAACGCGGTGCCTTTAAAGCTCGCCGAACAAATACGCCATTGATTGCTTTTCGAGGAAATTTTTACACTACAGTAGCGGCAAAGTGAATTTTTACCGGTAAAGCAAAGAAGGGCACAGTGAGAATTCGAGAAAGCCATTAAAACACAAAACGAATGGTAATATCACTCCTCAAGAAATTTCGAAATATTAATTTGATAATCACAAAAGAAAGATTGCCACCTTCCCATACGAATTCTCCAACCATCGTTCCTTCGTTCATTATCGTTCGAACTATTCAGATTGATTTACATCAGTGGTGTAGGGATAGCAAAGTCATACATTGGAACAGCAAGAATGAATGATATTAATCGTTGCTCGAATCTCGTTGAACGGATTGCTCGTAAACCGGCAGATTGCAGCGGTTAGATCAGGGGCAAAAGACGAAGGATGGCTTCGCTAAGAGGTCTGCAGGAGGCGGCGGGGGTGACATAATAGCTTGTTCAGGATCTCCACTTGTGGTCAGTAATCGGATTGGCAGGATCGACGGGCAACGGGGGCACGATGATCGACGTATGCCATTCAGGACATTTATTTTCGTGAAAACCCATTTTCCCCTCCGTTTCCCTTCTTTTCCTCCCTCGTCCTTGTTTTCCACCGGCACGTCTCCCGCTAATGGATCAGCCCGAAAATATTCAACGACGACGGTGTCTCGTTTGATAATTTATAGACAATCCCGATTAGCAATCATTTTTCTCGTGGAATGAGTTGTATAAAAGAAAAAGCATTTAGCGTATATGAAATATGAGGGTAACAATAAAAATTGCGACGGCCGCAATTGTTGTAAGTGGGCTACGATATTTATTAAACGCAAGTTCAAACGTTTGACAAATTCAATCCGGGCATACAACATGAATCATCTCCGAGCTCTGTGAATAGTTTCGAAGTGATTGTGAACAACGTATTGCTGGCTCGTCGGCCAATAATTCATATTACAATAATCGACAATATTAAGAGCGGCTTTGAACTCTGCTGGAAAAGATATTTTTCTTTAAAACGCCGCAAGCGCGTTCGCGCTCACGTTAATGTCCATGGAGAATCGAATCTCGTATTGTCCGGCCTGTATTGAATTAATTCCAGCGATTAGTCGCGAGTTAGCGGTATCCTCGAGTTGCACGACATTCGGACGCGTCGGCGCTATAATAAATTGTCGAAAATGATGGCCGGCTTTATTGGATCAGCGGCGGCTGCGTTCTGACAGATAACAACCTGCTGCGCGTCTACGCGTCCTGCGCGCAGCCATGGAGGCACGTTAATTGTTCATTAATATCGCGGCACGCGCCGGTGAATATTTGTCATCGGGATTACCAAGTGTCCTTGCACCGATTCACACACGCGCGTGCCACTCGTTGCATTCGTTTATTCCGTCGCACGTGCTATTTTCATCGCGCTTTATTATTCTATTTATTTATTCGTTTATTTTTTTTTATTCGTGCACGCGAATACAACAATTGCCAGCGCATCGGAGTCGAACGGGTGGCTCGGTATCTCGGATTGATCCAGCATCCAAAGAATCGCTAATCTTACATTCACGCGTCGTTGCTTTACCGAAAACGAAAGAAACCGAACTATCGCGTTGAAGGATCGGGAAAAAATGTTATTCGTATTCAATGTTCAAGAGTGCCAAAATTGGAGAAGATGATAATTGATAATAAACTGGGTAGAAAAGGAATTTCCTTAATAACGGGGAAAAAATGAAGATTTAAGAGGCTGTTAAAACTGTTATACCCAGCTATCTTTTCAGATTACTATTTCCTTTTCGTTATTATTCTGGCAATACATGTTTTGATTAAATGTATACATATACAATGTATATGATGTTCTGTTTGACCAAACATTTGGGAAACGTGAAATAAAAATTGGACCGAGGCCTTATACATACTACGCCTCCCCCAGCATACATAGTTCATTTATACATAGTGCATCGTGGAATAAAAAAAAAAAAAAATAGTATTACGGTTGCGCAACGTTTGGAGGAGCAATTTGAAGAATGAAAGGCTACTGTGTGCCTGGATGCGGTGTTTCTTCGCATTTGCTTGATGGAACGTCGTGCGCGCACGTGGAAAACTTTGATCATAAAATTGGACTGAACAATTCGTGGCAGCTTGCACGTGCATAGCGTCGGCCGTTCGAAAGACTAATCGTCGAAACGCGGCGAATATATTAAGCTTGAAATGTTTTATTTCATTACCGGAGATGAAATGTGTGCGCAATTTGTTGGAGGGGAGTATTGCTTCTGTTTCACGCCTTGACAAGTGTTTATTAAAAAAAAAATCAGTTATCCTTCGACAAGCGAAACTTTTCAAGGTATCATTGATTTTACAATCGCGTTACGATGCTGGAAATAAATGGTTAAGGGTAAATCAAGATCGATCGTTCCGCGAGAGCTGTAACGATGTACGATGCATTCATAAATTAATTTGCAAACATTACGCGTCTTGCTCGTTGTGATTAATTAACTTTGATCCTACGTATAGGCGACCATAATATGTTGCCTTAAACGTAATACTATAATAAATCGTGTGCTACGGTTTTATGATTAAATTATTCGAGTACGAAGTTTGGTTGTGTAATATATGAAGATTAATCTGCGCAAACAGTTGTAACGCTGGATGAAATCGTGGATTTGGTATTTGTTAGACTGGGAGAAATATGGAATGGTACTTTATGAAATATAAACGCAAACGTAGAAGGAATTCAAGTATAAAGGATCATTTCTTTTCGTTATCGCAGATCGATAGTCACAATCCGCAAAGCTTTTACAAAGTCAAAGAGAAATTCCATTGCGTAAAATCGTATAAACACGGAAAAACGTAATTAGCAATGAAATAGAAATAACTAAATACAAGGACACTAAGCTTCACAAGTAAAGTAAATAATCGATTACAGCTCTGCACGAGTGCTTGTAATCCACCCCAATGTACGGCTCTACTTTCCCACCCGCCGCGAACAATAAATTCTAAACCCTCGAAACGACAATACACCGCCACCCCCCCGGGTTCGTGAAATTCAATCCGAAGCCTCGAAGCAAAAAACACTGGCGCACCGCTCAAGACCAATAACACGTCGCGTACATCATCCCCTAAAACACTGGCCATCACGGCAGACGAACAAAAAAAGAAAGAGTCTCACTTTACATCACGACATCCGTCCAGCCGATCCGCGCACGGCGTACATTTAATTTCCCTTGCCTCGTCGACCGTTTCACCGTCTCTCTCTCTCCTCTACCGGATACTCGATAGTGGCGGTAATTAAAGTTCCGATTCAAGACCATTCATATTTGTCATCGGAAGAGTCGAGGGGCGGCGGCGCGGGACGGAAGCGGAAAAATTGCACGTCTCGATCAGAGGGTTTCCCGTTGCATTTCAATTTTCGCGTGGCCGCCCCGTCGAGAGGGCATCCGGGAATCGGCGGAGGCCCACACGGACGCGCTCCGCGACGTCCGTCTGGCCGAAACGATGTTATCGGCTCTATTGAAAATCAAAAATCGCCAAGTATCGAGCGAGCGAGCCTGCGGTTAGACGCCCCGTTCACTGGCCTATCCTATTACGCGAGGTGGATGGACGGGGATGATTCGGGAGCATAGTAGTCTACCCTATTGATCGGCAATCCATGTGCAAAGAGGGAGAGAGAGAGAGACAGAGGAGACAGAGGGAGATGAGGGGAGACGTCGTCTGGTGGCTGGGTTAATCGACGACATGGAGCTGACGGTGATATTTTGCAAATCGAGGAAAGACAGGGGGGATTGCAGTTCGATCGTTCGACGAGAGCCAGGAAGTGATAGTCAAGTGGATTCTTCGCTCTTTCACGACCAGGGGTGGGGGAAATATTGGCTTTTCGGCAAATAATAAACATTTTCTAACGTTCTATGCGATGCGACGTTCTGTGACTGTCCGAAACGTTCTAATAATAATTAATTAATTAAAAAGGATCAACTTCGTGTTGCTCGCAACTTTTTTTGACTGTTCGCAAACATTATAAAGAAGCGATTTAACGTATCTTTGGTAATGTCGACCACTCCGCCGTTTTCCACCCTTGAAAACCCCTGTACGCGGGACTAAAGGTAAATCCAATCATCCCTAAAAAGGCGCCTTAACTAACACACGCAAGCGAAACCTAGGGAGAATCTTGAGCGCTCCCCGGCGGATCTTTCCATCGATCAAATGCCCCGAAGAGCGTCGTTTCCTCGGCGCCAAGGCGTGAAGAGTAAGGAGACTAATTAGCCACGGCATCGGGGGGGGGGGGGGCGGTTAATTCGCGATGAATAGGCGGTCAGGTTTTCGGCGGGCTGTTGTCGGCCTGCTTACGGCTTAAATACACGGTAAACGAAGGGCCCCCGTAGGTCGAGACCGTTTAGATTCAATTTTCACTAACTGGAGCGTGGACTAATTAACCCGACGCGAATAGCCGCTCGAGAAACAATGGCCGGCTGGCTAAAGGGGATGGTCGGGGGGGTGGCGCGCGCGTGTGGACCACTGTCGCGGAGGGATTGAGAGACAGGGCGAAACGGAGGCACGCCGAGTGCTCCTGTGTGTGTGTGTGTGTGTGTAAGAGAAGCAAAGGGGTGAATGGGTCGATGGTTGCGCGGAGGAATCACCGAAGGAGGATAGGGGTAACAGATGGCGAAGGGAGAGCGTTTCTTTTTTCGGCGTTTTCACTTGCTAATGAATCTCCCCGGAGAGACAGATCGAGGGAACGTTTCCGGAGAAATTCGGATGAGAAGGTGGGAACACGTTGGGCGAGGGTCGAATTTGATAGGTGAGGGTTGTTCTTTCTTTTCTGGGGATGTTCGTTAAGATACAGCGGGTCTACCCGGGAAATCTCCGTTTCGAATAAGGACCGTTCAAGGACGCTTAATAACATTGTGCTCTTGGTTAATTACTTCATTTACACAAAGGAAATTGTTGTCCATTTTTAGTGTATTCAATATTTATCCTTTCGTAATCGAAGCTCGTGTTCCTTAATGAAAACAAACGATTGAACCAGATAGCTCATTGGTATCCTCATCTTTCATTATATTACCCTATCAAGAGGTAATCGAAATGCCCATATTGAGCAACCATTATGCAATTTGAATCTCCCTAAATCGTAGTGAATCCAACATCTCTTATCAACTTTACCCAAAAACGCTCACACAGAGGAAACAAACCCTATCCAGTGAATTTGCTAACAACGACGTGGAATCGGAAGCAGGGCCGAGGGGGTGGTGGGGGTTGGTAAGTCTCAACAAGCCGGTGCTTGGCGAAAACACGATTTCCCTGAAACGAGGGAAGAAAAAAGAAGAAGAAGGAATAAATCGTTCGAAAGAAGGGAAAAGAAGCAGAACAACGAGGGGGGGAGACTTGTTTTGGCCCGTTCACCGGAGCTGGACAAAAGGGGTAAAACGTTGAAAGGAAGCAAGGGCGGATTTTGGCTTTCTTGGCGCACGGTGGTAAATGGCACGTACCTGGGCAGAAAGGGGTAGGCAGCAGAGGGTCGAGGCGGGATTAAACTAAGAGGAAAAGTGGCTCTAAGGCGGCGGGGAGCGGCGCGCTTGGACGAAAGCTAAAGTACCTGAACCGTTCTCTCTGGACCAGCCCACCGAACCACCCCCTCCCCCCCCCTGCCTTGTGTCCGTGTCGCTCCATGGCTAGGAGGCGTCTCGGATGGGGTTGTTTCCGTATGGAACGCACGAAACTGCTCGCGACGGAGCAGCTTGGTGTACGTGAAGTGAAACATGCTGTAGGCGGATATTACTCGGGGTAGTACTGAAGGGTTTGTTTCTCGATGCTAGCGGAATGTAGAGGAATTCAGTTTCTTGGGGTAGCGTCGTACTCTTTAGGGCTGTTTTAGGATGCTTTATCGACGCTACTATTATTCATTGCTTTTCTATATATTTTTCTATTACTGCCCTATTTGTTCGAGCAGGGTGTTAAAGGGTTCGTAACTTTAGAAGCTCACAACACTGACCAAGAGTAAAAGAATGTCCAATCAACATAGGTCTTGAAATCAACTCAATCGTTGTAAAGTAAACCTTTGTATCACTATATTCATGTTATTATTAGACATTTTTATTTATCCAGGAGAGTGCTGTAATCTCCTTCAATTACGTACCCTTTTATCCAACACCCTGTCAAAACATTCGATCCTAATTAATCAAATTTTACACACCGAACGATTACTTCCACAATTCACATACTTCACACGAAACTAGAGATCGGTCTCATATTTCTACGCCGCGGTACATTTCCGCCACCCACCGTATCTCTGTACACGTGCCTACGTGCATACGTATGCAACCGTTTCCTGCCAGAGTTGGTCCCAGAAGCATTGCCGCCCGCCTCGTGCTAAACCTTAGAGACATTCTCCCCAGCCCGGGAGCTCGAAAGCTTTCAGACGTCTTGGCCGGTGGTGTACAGGCCAAGGGTGCACGTGTTAAGGACCAGGCGTCGCGTAGGTGTATCGATAGGAGGAAGGGGCGCGTATCGAACAAGCACCCCCCCCCCGGCGCAGCCACATAACTCACCCTGGCTAAACGTCGGAGTCGATACCGCCTGGGCAGAGATTTTCATTTCCGTTTCTGTTAACCTTCCCCCGTCATTAAAGGGCCCAGAAAGATGGCCCTTTATCGGCCACGGTACAGGAAATAGAGTTCATCAACCGCGCAAGGTGTTTCTTTTCTTTTTCACTGGAGACGGTGTGAATTTACTGGCTCGCGATAGGACGGGTTGAACTGTAATCGTACAGTGGAGAATATATCGGGTCTCTTTGCGTGCCATTTGAAATTGTACGCCTTGCAGGAATTGAATTCGAAGTCTTTCGGACTCCTTTTATCTTTTTCTTTGGACAACGTACATTTTTTCGTTTGAACCTGTGTCATGCATTTTGCGTTATTTTCTTTAGTTCTTATTCGTAAACGTACTATGCTCAAGTGACGTGCACACTTTCAGAATTATTGGGGTGCAGAATATCCCTCGACCCTTCTGAATATCCGGAGCTCTTGGTACCCAACTTGCCCGCGTAGAAATACCTGCGCACAGATTTTTGAAAGAACTAAAATACACAAAGAAGCTTACCGTATACTATAATAAAAAGTCTATTAAATTTAGTAGAAATCATTGATTTTTGTTGTTCAATCAGAATCTCGACCGTTTCATCTGTGAGCTACAAGATCGATAGGCGTGGATTCTTGTTTTTTATTAAAAACTTCACCACTTCGTCTGTGAACGAAGCTTAAACGATCTCTCCGCATAACCCATTGCCATCGGATCCATCTCCGTTTTCGCGCAGCACACT
Source organism: Holcopasites calliopsidis (assembly GCA_023838395.1). Taxonomy (NCBI): domain Eukaryota; kingdom Metazoa; phylum Arthropoda; class Insecta; order Hymenoptera; family Apidae; genus Holcopasites; species Holcopasites calliopsidis. The sequence goes on from JALHAQ010000001.1 coordinate 659,511, forward strand.
TTTGCTCATAAATCATGACAAATCGCCGCATACCGCTAAGTTATTAATCATAGAGGACTCGTGTCGAGAGACTCTCGGCTAACAGGGAGGATTAAAAGTACAAGTTGAACCGTCTTCTCCCTATCCTCGCCGGGGGATGCTGGAAATATCCGGCGGTTGTAATGAAGCTTATTCGCGTGCTCCGCCACGCCAGCGGAAAGCGGCTTAGCTTTTAATTGGTATAAAACAGTCCGGCGTAATTTCAGCCTTCCCTCTGGGGAGGGCTCGCGCTCGTTACTCTCAGCCATCGGACAACTTCGCCGGACACAGTTTTACGCGTACAGCCTGGCCGATCTTTAATGACGCTAGCGAATCCTGCATTCCGGTGAAATTATCCGCGGCCTTTCCTTCTTTGCCTTACGACCCCCTTACTTCCTTCTCGCTGTGATTTCCAGGTGATTTATTCGATCGATTCGATGCTCTTAATGCTCCATGTATATACATGCCGCGGCTGTTTTATCTGGTAATGGCTTTTTCGAGGACTCGTCGTGGTTACTACAGACTGGATTGCTTCTGCATTCTCTCTCTCTCTCTCTCTCTCTCTCTCTCTCTCTCTCTCTCTCTCTCTCTCTCCCTCTCTCTTCCTCTCTGGGGTGTTGTATAAATCGATTGGGACCAATGGTAGATTGAACTTTTGCCGAGTTCTGCTGGGTCGATCTTTTTTCTTTTTTTTTTTTTAGTGGAAACGAGATTGCTCGGTTCTATGATATTTTTGTGGCAAGAATTGGAATTCGAATATTTCAAATAGGAATTTTATTTGTATACTTGTGGGAGCGCAACGTCGATCCGGTATTCCTTGAATGTTTCGTGCCTGTTGAAACGAAATTGATGCACAGAATCGGTTTGAGGAACTTATTAAAAGTGCTGGGCGACTTTGTGTCGCTTCGAAACCGATATTAAAATGCAACGGTAAAACGCCGCAATATCTGGCGGTTGCGAAAATTGCGGCACAGAAGCACTCGAGGGCCTTTATCTCGGAGGCAAGTGTCCGTGACTTATCTCGTTGCGGCGACATAGTTTCGATCCCGACGATGATGATCCGCGGGAAAAGAGAGTCATCGAGGCTGAAGTTACACGCTGTCGGAAAATTGTATCGAACCACCTGACTTACTTTTATTATTTATCGAGGATATAATAGATGGAGCAGATATCGTATTCAAGTATCATAGTAGGAAATTAAATAACTTATCAGTTATTACATTATTGCTAGCGATTGATCAAACAATTCAATAATTTATCTATGAACGATGAATTAAATTATTATATACGAACGATTAAATACCAGATATTAATTTATCAAAATAACTCGTTTAAACAGTAACTACTTGAACTCCATACTGATTCAGATCATATTTAAATTCATACATATCGATTACACTCAGCATTTCATATTGAAATGTCTGTAATGAAAACGTTTCGATTCACTCGAACATCGCATAAAATAAGATACTTCGAATGCGCTTCCCCTGCGATCGCACAATTCCTCACCGTTAATTAACCTCCGTAAACAGAAGCAATCAGCGTCCGTCGATTCGTGCAATCGTCGTTGTCCAATCGTTTAACGTTGAAACGACGGGCCCGTTCAATGGACGTTCAGCGGGAACGAAATCGATTCCCCGGAATCAGCATCGCTCATTAAAATTACGCGGGCAGTACTCGTTAAACTCGTCGCCCCATTTTCATCGGGGGGGGGGGGGGCAGGGAATCTCATTTTTACGACCGACGGAGCACCTAGACGCACCCCTATCCCGTCTAATTAAGTCCTCGTAGACGGTGGAAAAAGGAAAATCGCGGGGATCGCTTTTTCCGTGAAAATCTCTTTTCAAAACCTTTGCGTATTTTCCCTTTTCACGCGCGTCGCTCGAACGGGTCTCTGTATTTTTATTCCGGAGATTATACATGGCGTCTATGTGCGGAGAAAATTGTACATCCCTTTGTGCGTCGAGCGTTTCGTTACAAATCACGAGGACTGATATATGTTGCATTGAAAGTAAATTCTAATTTGCACGCGACACGGCCACGTTCTTATTACGTCGCTTTGGAAATGGGATGTTGATGCTACTTAATAGATACGTTAATTTTAAGAAACTTTGAAAGGTACCAAGTATGCAGATTATTTGCAAGGAAAAGTTATTTAAAAGGAACCACTCGCGCAACGAAATGACAGAGATTTCCATTTTATCATATGCCTAGAAATGTCTGCGAAGCGTCGCGCCGCTTCTTCGTCGACGATTCCCGATCGTTTACTAATCAAACCCTTCCAATCTAAATCGACACGTGAACGCTACCGAGCGCAGTCCTTACGATTCATTCAGCAGCGTTCAGCATCGTCGTGAAGCAAATCCTAGCTCGCAGAAAGAAGCCCGCGGCTTCTCCGTTTCGTCTCTAGCTGCGCGTAGCCGCCCGCGACGAATATTAATGCGATCCGACGAGGGAAACTGTAACGCGTCGCGCGCGATTCGAGGCGTATCGGGCCGCGAGGCAACGGTGCATGCGGCGAGCCTGACACACATCAATCAAGCAATGGAATCCTCGGCCTCGCCAACGATCCGCCGATAATCCACCGTTTCTCTCACGTCCCTGTTCGTCTCGCTGATACCGCCATCCCTCTCGTGTCATCATCCCTCCCGCGGCGCATCCCTCGATGCAGGTATCAACTGTGACACGCGGTCGCGTGCGCGCCGTTATCGAGTGCTGCTTGTCGTCTGCTTGCGATTTCAATGCTAATCAGCTGTGACGTCTGATTGAACTACGGACACTCTGGTCCCCTTGAATGGACCATCGCGGGAGATCGAGAAGCGACGCGCTCGTTTGCACATTACGCATCCCTCGCGAGTTATTTATTCTCGTGGAAACTGTGGCGAGTGGTGCAGAGGGCTTAAAATCTGTCTCGAGTTAGGGAACAGGGAAAGCACCATTCTTTTAGATCCTTTCCTGAAGGTGTATAATAGTAATGTTCTTACGAAGGGACGGATCCTCCCTTTATCGCTTCAGTACGTGGTCAGGATCACTGATATGCCAGCAGAATTACTGCTATCCAACACTGTCCTTCAGACACACGGTTATTGGTGTAATTATCTCCATCAGCCTTTGAAACTAGAATGCTTTATGCGAATTTATAGTTACACAGTCGAGAAAAGGAACATGGTGGAAACGTATAGCTTTCAAATTAGGAAATATTCGAAACGAAGGGGAGAACCGAATTCTGATTTATTTGAAGGAAAACGATTATCAGTCCCTTTTGCCGACGGATAAATTGATTCGAGATTGAAAAACGAAGAGATTCAACTGACAAAAGTCTTGCAAATAATGGTGATTACAGTTTGCAATATTTTCTCCGAAATTGTTGGAACTAGGCGGTTTAATACGGTTACCGACGCTTAGCCATGAATTACAACGTTCACCGCGTGCCCGTAATCCTCGCGGAGTGTTGGCTGTCCTCAAATTGAAATTTCAATACTAATCAGCTGCGGTGGTTGAATGATATGGTCGTTTTCGGATTATTGATGAACGCGGTTCTGTCACATCTATGCTGTGGTAATGGAACATTGAATTCCGTCGAATTGCATGTCCTTGCAACTTACCGGCGGAAACACTCTTCCTAAAACGTATGAAAACGGAAAAATGACTTTCAAATAAACGGAGTGGTAAATTACGATTCGCTAATATTTGATAATTCGATCCGTTTTAATCGTGAATTCTGTCTTTTTAATTTCGTTCACGAGCGATTCCTGAAATTGTGTAAAAATTAGGCAAACAATGAATAATCGCTCAGACTTTAAATAAATTAATTATGTGAAACTGTTTTAAACTTTGCTCAGATTTATTGATGCACTTTACCGGCACTTCAATTTCTCTTCTATGAAGCAGAGAATAAATTAACTGCCTACCATTGAGAATAAAGAATAAAGCAAATGGAAAACACAAAAACCACATATGCATAGAATAAATAAGTAGAAATATTATTAATCGATGTAAAAATACTTTCCAAGCCATCCGAAAATACTTCACTCCGATGCGCCAATAATTATTTGGAAAAATTCGCTTTGGCAGCCTCCGTAGTGGCAATGAGAACAAAATAATGGATTTATCTGGCCGACTCATGTTCTCCACTACTGGATAATTCATTAAAACTTCCTATATTTTAACATTATATATATCACTCATTAAAATTCCATATTATTCGATTATTTTCCCGTCTGCTTCAATTTCACGAAAACAATCGGCGTCTCAGCGGGATCTTGCTTCGTCGGGTCGATCGCGAACGAACCTTAGCCAGCCTCAATAACCTATCTCAGAAATTGCGATGCTCTAGAGCCGTCCTCAGTCTGGAATTTCAGTTCTGATCAATTACCAGGAGCGGTTACCTAATTGCCAATCCCCGAAAGTGGCTTTCAGCCTGCTAATGTAACGCTTCCCTCGATAAACGAATATGTTTATCTCTCTGGTCTGGGACCATTACAAAATCACTGTGTTCCCAAGAAATGTTATTTACCTCCGCGATGGATTATCAGGCTCGTCCACAGGAAAATATACCTCGACAATCCCCCCTTCGAATAGCATCCGCAGTGATAAAACCAGTATCGTTCATTGAGCTGTTAATTAATAGGCTTTTAATGATATACTTGGTGAGATTTAAATACCTTCATGAGCAAATGAATACTCCTTTCTACTTTAACGAATGCTCCGATAATTATTATGAGTTTCTTGTTTAATCGATACCGTGCGATCGTTGTTATAAATCAAAATCGTAATCTCCAACCCTTTTCGTCTTCGGCGTCCACGTGTTCGCCAACACCGTGCACAAGTCGATAATTCCGTTTACTCGGCAAATCTTTCCCGGCGCAAGTTCGAATTCGTTTCGGAGGAGGACCCCTCCGCGGGCTGAATTGCGAATGCAAAGTTTCCCGCGAGTTTCGCGCCGTTTGCGCCATGGGGACGGTCCTCGTTCTCCGGTTAATAGTTCACTGGTGTATAGAACGAGAAACCGCGTTCTGTTTCCGCCGCATTGGCCATTAAATTGCCGGCTCGAGAGAAGGAAAATCTTTTATCATGTCCCACTGCTAAACTGTGAATTAAGGCTCGAGGTAAACGCGGCTACTTCGGACCAAAGACTTTGAACCTTCGTCGTAATTTTTAGTTAAAATGGACTGCAATAACTTTATCCACCGTGTGTTTATCTATTGCTCAATTCAAGCATTTGTCGCGTTAACGTGTATCGAAAGAGATAAATAGAAATTGTGAACTTTGGAAGCTCCAGTGATTTGTAGTTCGTTTGCATAGAAATGCATAAAGCAATTATTGTGAATTGAATTTCTTGTAGACGCTCGTCATACCTTTCACTAAGAACAAACATCTTCTGCATCCCCTTCGACTTTCTCACAAACGCCGGTTTTTCCAAACGACTAATGGCCATCGTTATTTCTTCCCTTCTTGCTCCAAAGAAAAAAAAAATTTCATAAATAATCTGCTGTACCAAAGCGCCAGCCCACCCCGCGCCTCTCATTAATAAAAATGTCGCTAGACAGATGAAGCATTCGATCCTTGATATTTCGTCCCGCTCGCAATCTGTCTTCCTTTCAACGGTTAAGCCCGGCGATTCCCGAACAATTCCGTCTGGCCGCCTGTATTTATTCCGTCGCTGTCCAATTTCTTTCTTCCTGAAACAATTCGCCCAGCCGGGAGCTGGATGAATGGGGGGATTCGGACCGGCGACGAACGGCGGCCCTTTGAAACGCCCTTCGTCCTCCAGCGTATTAGGAAGCTGCGCGGCCCGCCTTCGAAAATAATTGACGGAAGTTTCATTAATCTCTGCAGGACCGGGCCTTCAGGGAAGTCAATTAGCGCGATTATACGAGAGTCGCGTGTCAACGATCCGCCAGACGTGCCGTGCCGAGCGTTAAGTCGCGCGCGCCCGAGGAAACGGAAGCGTTCGCCAGCGATCCGTTTTTCAATTTTTGAATCGAACTCGCCCGCGACGCCACGCTCCCCTTATTATTGATTGTGCCAAATTTCGCGCGCTTGCGTGGCCCCCCTCCCCCCCAATCCTTCGCTCCCGTTTGTTTCGACACGTTTTTCCTTTTCTTTTTCGCCTGCGCGCGTAAACCATCGGACGAATTCCCTCGCAGAATCGCCGGTGCTCGAGCGACGCCGATGGAATTCGACGGGGAAATTGAAATTTCGCCAACGAAAGATCAGTCTCTCGTCGATCGCTTTTTTTGGTCGCGCGATGGAGTTTTCATTCGTCTCATTGTCGTGCTTTTTTTATCGTAGTTCTTTATCCAATAAGCTTCTTGGTCCATCGGGTGCCGGGAGTTTCCTCGGCAATGCCGGACGATAATGTTACGGTGAACCAGCGTTTCAGAAGCCGCGGAAAAATTTCATTCTCTCCCAATTAAACGGATAGCCGATAATTACGGGGGGGGGGCGGTCGTATTAAACGAACGGTCGCGCAGCTGGCGAAAGAATTCCGTTCCCGTTGAATCAGATAAACTTGCCGTACATTCTATGGAAAATTCGATCGCGATCGATTTGCGAAAATATTGAAGCCAATTGAATTCATGTAAAGTTCGCTGATTTTTCAGAGTGAAAACAAAAATAGAGATACATATGTGTACTCTGTATTTTACAATAAAGAAACTTCTATGAAAGCGCGGGCGCATTGAGTTTTATTTGGTTCGGGTCAATCCGGTATTGAAAAGAGGAATTTAAAGTTTCGAGTTTATATTTAATTGGGGATTACTTGATGGTATTCGCAGATCGAGGAACTTTTAGTGTATTGTTGGAAGAACAATTTATTTGTAAACCGATGATTCTATTAAGACTTTATTGAGGGAGATAGTATTTAAGATTGTATTTGACAATGATGTATTTTCACAGGTAACCGATTTTTTATATTTCCTCCGATACTTTCATGGCTATATCTGTGATTTAAAAACAAAAATCGGAAATTACTCGTTACTAGGTATTCATTGTCAGTTTGATTAACATTTCATTAGTGATCAATTCTTTTAGAATCTTTTATAGCAGAAATAGCCACGATCCTGGTTATATTTATTATATCTCTGCTTTCGCTGATACACGCACGATAGAATTATATGCTTGTTAACCGTCAAAGGATCACTTTGTCTTCTATCGAGCTAGTTTATTCGAATGAAATTTAGTTTAATGGATCGTCACACGCCAAAGGCTAATTGCGCTGCCTTTTAAATTGAACAAGATAAACTGATACTTCGCCGGTGCCATATTTATTCAACGAACCCCGCCTTTGTGAGAGAGAAGGAAAAAAAGGTGGAGAATTGAGACCACGTTAAATCTAGCGGAGTTAATACACAGAGAGAGAATAACACGAATTTCATTTCCAATGGAATCAGACTCATGAACTATAAATAAATACTCAATACATTCGTGCCGCGCGTTACAAATTTTCTCGCGTCTCATAAATTGTCACAGATCATTACGTGATCCGCTATAATCTTTCAATTTCTCTACTCTATATTTAAAATGACTAATGCAGAAACACGTTACGCGACATCGCGGTTAGACAATTTAATCGACGAGCGGTTCAATTGATCAACGATCGGTTCCGCATTTACATACGATGAAACGAGCAACGCGATTCGAAATGAACGGCTTTTTACCGCGTCCCCTTACCGAAATCCTACCCCAGTTACGCCGAGCTTCCGTCACCCTCGCCTCCCGAGTCTTCGCGAACCGGACCGGGTTCTCTATCGCTCCTTTCGCCTGGAATTCCCTCTTCACCCAATTAATGCTTCGCGCAATGTGCGCCGGAGCGGACTCTTCGGACCGCGGAAGCCGGCAGTTTCCGGTTGAATCGGCGCCGATCCATAAGCGACGATATGTAAACAGCGTCCGCTCTTCGTCCTGCGCCGTTAGTTTTTAATTGAGCCACGACAAAAAGGCCGCGACCCGAGACAGTTCGGACCCGGGTGCCCACAGGACCACGGTTCCTCGCTGCGGCTCGTCCCCGAGACAGGAAAATTCCGACGGGAACTGGGGGGTGCTCGAGGTCGGTTAATTATCCGATCGACCTCCTCCGCGGACAATATCCCGGCTTCTTTGCTCTCGCCGCCCCTCCCGTCCGTTTCCTCCGTAAACTTCCGCCGACGAGTGCGGAGGGCAAATAAAAAAATGTTAATTACGGGGATTCCTTCGTCGGGGGACTCCTTTTATCCGGCGAATCTCGCGGTTCTCGACGAGTTCTTTGTACACAACGCGGGTCTCGCGAGCGAGGCGGGGGGGTGGAATCCTTGCTTTGCACGCGGAAAAGACCTTCCGCTCCCGTCCGCCCCGTCGCGTCGCGCGATGCTTCGGTAAGCTGACGTCTCTTTCCGCTCGTAATTCGCTGGACGGAACCGTTTCCCGCCGCTGAATGGTGACTGTTACGCAGGGGGGTGGGATGATAATGGATTTGGAGCGCCGATGGGGTTGGGCAGCTGCTTGAAGGATGAGAGGGTGATCCGTGTATGTTTTGACTTTTCTTTATTCACCCCTAGGCGGCTGTAGTTGGCTCGATCGAATTGTTAAGTGGAGATCGAGTGCTGGAATATTTTCAGACCGGCAGATCGTATCTTTTAATTAGTTGTCATGTACTTCCTGTTGGTAATCGTAAGATGGATCTTCCGCAAACGCCCTTTAGAGTTATCTCTACATTCTCGTTCACTAGTTCTGTATCGTATTTCGCAAAAATATAATTCTGTTTGCTTCGTATCGGGAGCGTTCCTTCCGCAAAATTTGCAGCGGCGTTCGCGGTAATTAGAAATGCCAGAAAGGGATATGGCACAGATCCGACCGGGCCGATCAGTCCCTCCGACTTCATTCAGAGCGCTCATCGCGAAACGGGATCAAGCTCGACGAAGCACCGAAGGGCTCTGCACTCGAGACGGCCCCGGTGCATACAACTTGTTCTCGCTGCTTCCATATCGGGGCACCCTCGACTCTTTTTTTTTTTCTCAGGGGTCGCCCGCGCGTAATCAGCCGAAATTCCGCGCCGCGAATCGATATCCTCGCCGTCTGCGCCCTTTCCTGCGCGACCCCGCCCAACCCCCCCCCCCCCCCGCCGGTCCTTTCGATTTCCGAAACTTCCGCCCCATCGTCTTCGAGGCGTTATTACCCGCCAGCCGCGGGCATTTTCATTTCCTAGCCGCCGGATTTGCCCCGGCCGCTTGTCGCGAAATTTCGACGAGCATATCCCCGAGGGGCGGGGGATCGGTCGCGTTCCTTCACGCGTGCACGATGTAATTCGCGGCGAATTCTCGCCGCCGCTTCGACCCGGGGCCGTGATTAAATTACTGGCGAACGAATGTTTGGCGGGAACTTCTTGGGGAAACTTGCGCGCGGGGATAATCGTGGCATGTTTTAGTTTAGGAGATGATCCAACGCGAAGTCGATCGTACAAATATATCACAAATTGACGAAATAAGTATTGGTAAGAAAAAAAAAGATCTTTTCGTCTCAGCGACAGGCATACTTACGAAAATGCACTAAACAAATCACTGTCGGAAAACGCCTTTCTGTATACCGAGGGGTTAACGCCACCCCCCCCCCGAGGAAAAATGTTTCCCATTCGATATACAATGTACTCCGCTTCTTTAAGTAACAAACTTCGCGTAAAGGGTCCAGGATCGTTCATATCGACGGTTCTCTCGAGATGAAGACAGGATGACCCGCGTCTCCGACGAAAGGGAAGCGGGGCGAGCAGCTTCAATTTAATAACTCGAGCTCCCGTGGCGCAAGGGGGTTTGCTCTTCGGGAGCGAAGCCGAGCGCGGATGGAACGTATGTAAGACTGCCGAGTGGGAGTCTATACGAGGGGTAGTTTCTTCCCGTGCGCGCGTGCATTCGTCTCTGCACGTCAATGAGGGTGGGCGGCGGGGGGGGGGGGGGGGAGGGTGGTGGAAGTTATTCGAAACTGCTGGCTCGTAGTCGCGTCGGACGAAGCGCCGGGGTGGTCGAGTTGCAAAAACTCGTTGTGTATAAATAAAAGAAGAGAACGGTTGAGAGGAGGATTTGTTTGTTCCTGGAAAATTCGCACGCTCCCCTGCATCCAGGATAAATGTAATTCATACAACACGGGAAGTGGGAACGGCTGGACTTAAACGGATTACGAGCTTTCATTTTCGTGGCGGGGTGGAAAGTGATTTTACTTTCTCCTTTCTTCTTATTTAACTATTTAATTGCACGCCGACAGATTTCCTGCGCATGCTTCAGTGGGAATGCTCTTGATTTTGTACAGACGAAGGTGGACTAAATTATTATTACAGAAAGAGGAAGAGATTTAACACCTTCTCATTTCTTTTTTCGCGAGAATTTACGGTTGCATCGATATGTGTCCCATAGATGTTCACACTTCGAGTTCGATCGCTTCGTCAAAGCCTTCTTGCATTGAACAAAATTTCCTTCACACTATCGGAACTGTTTTATAATGTCTTCTAATTGCCCCGTTCCCTAACAAAATTACAGCCACAGCTGTTAAAACGTTCAACATAAAATATGACATTCTGCTTTCCTTGGAGAGCAAGTGGAGTCCGCCTTTAAACTAGAATTTACGGTTTCCTTTTAAAACATCTATAAAAAGAAAGTATGCCGAGATAGAAGTCGCGTGGGAAAATATAGTGGGTTAAAGGATCGTTATATGAGTGGTGAAAAATATTGATGTCTTTCTTCCGTGCAGTCTCGATGCTGTAAAAATTTAACAGCCTGGAGCAGAGTGATTTCGAGGTGACATAAGGCGGCGGATTCTCTTCTCCAAATTGTGTTTTAACAGGAATGAAAATTCTCACTGCATATCGTGAAGCCGGACAATTCAGTAAACTTGTTTTTAAAATCAAATTCACTTCGTTTTACACCGGGAAGTACAATACACTATTACCGGACACCAGACCTGGATCGGAGTATCGAAGCTCAGATCTTTGATCTTAGGTCTTATGTCTTAGATCATCCGCGTAGTAACCGGATCCGTTTATATACCATTGGTCGATGACGCCCTGTTTTTCGCCAGCCCTTATCGCTTGGCTTTGCTTAATTATCTCTTTCGCGACGGTTCCCTGTTTCGCCTTTCGAATTGTCCTCTTCGTATTGTTTCCATTCGAGATTCTTCATCCTGTCCCGTCGCGAAGTTTAACAACCGAGTCAGCTACTTAACGGGATCTAAAGCGAGATCATGTATAATCCAAAGTTCTTAAAGAAAAAAAAAATAGATAAATATTGAGAATTATAAGATTGACTTACATACAAGCATTTAGAATCACTTCCCTAACTATTAACAATCTACAAAAGTAGAGATTTCTGAAATAAATCTTCAAAGATATTCGCAACACGATAAATCGTCGGTCAAAGATCTTTCATTAATCTCTGCCACGGGCTCATTGGTTGCATAATCTCGTGGTTCTCAAGTAACTAACGTTTCCTCTGTGTGGCTGGTTAGGGGCGTTTTACCGGCAACGTCAATCGGCGTGTCAGTTAAAAAAGTGTTTCGGGCGTCAAAGTTATTTTCATTCGAGGGAATAACGCTGACTGTCGCCACAGATCCCGCGGTCTTGCGCGAATTTAATTATTGTCCTCAACTTTCAGACGTGCCAATTATATAGAATGAAATTATTCGATTTATGAGAAAGGGTCGGGTTAGCCTGTGAATAATTCAATTATCTCCCGCATCAACATATCATCGATATTAATCACTTCAGAGAGTATAAATTACGACATAACAGTTCTCGATTGTGACTTATGCGTCGAATCGTTTTACTTTTCTATCTTCTACAGCTATACAATTCGGCTTTCCGTCCACTTCTATTGATACCTCGAAAGAAGAGCATTTTTTCCAAGTATTCATTGAACCAACTGCGATATAATTAACAGGTAGACATTCGTTGGTGCTCATAATTGGACGACCCGATGCGAGGAACGCGGTTCGATCAGGATGAAAATTCCATGCACCAATCAAAACTAAATTTTCCCATCCACTGTTTCATTTCTCATTTTATTTCCTTCGTACGCGCCGAGGCCATTCCACGCAGAAAATAGATTGAAAACTTTTCAGTCCCCAATGAAAGATGCTAAATCACAGAAATCCCTTATGACTCGAAGCTACGAAACCAGCCCGATAAATATACAAATATATTTCAAGCAGAGAACATTTTCGAAACGAAGGATCGAATAAGTTAGATAATGGCTTTGTTTTAACTCTATCTTTGTACTAGCTTCCATAAGAATCAGAAATTGCGCGTTGACTGCGTTCCATCGTAAAGCAACATTTGCAACGCGAGGACAAGGACAGTTAGGTTCTTAATCGCGAACGCGACGACGAATGAACGGGCCGATTAATTTCCCTGCGCGGCAGCGTCTCCGTCTCAGGTTAATTACCAGCGGCGTTCAATCAGCGCGCATTGTTAAAGTGGAATCTCGCGACGGGGATACGAGGCCGGGGCGCAACCGGCATCCGAACTGCAGACACGATTAACTGGTAGAATTTGCAACTAAATACGCCGAGCAGCAGCAAGTCGTCGCGTCGTTGTCCCCGTCGTCCGAGAGTTTCCGCGCTCGAGCGGGATGAACTTTCGGTACGGCGTATAAACACGGAGATACGAGTCAATACTAATTACCGTGTCCCCGGCTCGCGGAACGACGGTAGTTAACTCTGCTCTAATTGCCGGTTTCGAAGTGAAGAATCCTGAGTGGAACGGTATCGGGACGCTTCTCCCAAGGAGAATGGAAAAGAATGGTCGGATAGTTCGGTGGGGCCTGGCATGGAAAGGAGCGATGGTAAAAAGTGGATAAAAAGAAATCGGAGAGAATTATTGTTTATTTTAAGATCGTAGTGGTTGAACGATCAACGAGATGTAATATACAATAAGGATGATGGAAACGCCTGTAGAAGCAAGCATGTCGATTGCTCGACGCAACAAATTTAAGAAAAAAGGAAGTGCAACTCTATTTCGATAATAACACGTTTAATTCATAATCAAGCATCCAATAACATAAAACTGTCGATAACCGCAGCTTAGACGCGAAACGTGCATCGCATACCGGTACCATAAATCTCGCACCGACGCTGATAGGAGAATCGTCAGGAGATGAGGCGGATGAAACGTCGGACGGAATGGAAATGCGAAGTCGGGCACGCGAAGGGACGAAGCGTGCGCAAGCACGAGGGAGGACGGGAGTCGCGTGATTTATAGATCGGTGGCCAGTCGGAACGGGGCACCGCGAAAATTCGCCGAAGACCTTTCGACCCGAGATAAATGGGAACCTTTTAGCCGATCCTTGGAGAAACGGTCTCGCCGTTTAATGAAACAGTCCGCAACGGGCGGAATGCAGGATCGCCGTTTCCCTCCGTCCGCCAGAGGAAGCTTGCATATCGATAGCAATTCGAAGGCAAGAGGGCTGTTCCCGGCTGCGACTGAAATAATAAATACTTGATCTTTAACGCGACAATTATGATCCACTCGAGAAGGATACCCGGGGGCTGGTTACGACGATTTCATTAGAAGCGTCTGCTCGAGGGGCGGCGAAGGATGACGACGTTGTCCCCGGGGTTACAATCTAACGAGGCCTGATTAAACAAGCGACTGCTACACGCGTTGGCCGGTCAAGGTGCCGGCGGACCGGGGCTACGGAAGCCTTAAAACCGTGCGGATGGAAACGAACAGGGACGAGCGGAGGAGGAGACGGCAAAAGGAGGGAACAATGGCTTTTAGATGAAAGAGTCTGCATGCCCCCGCGGGCCACGCGGAGCTTTTCTACGCTCTCCCTGTCTTCGCTCGCTTATATCGGTGTACCTTTGTGCACCTGCGCTCGTTTCCAACTGATACTGAAACACTGGGCAATTAGTCAAGCGAATTGAAACAAAACAGTGACCATCGTTTTCTTTTTTTAAGCCCCTGTGAAATCCCTTTTCCGGTAAACGAAGGAGGAATTAGAGTCTGACTTGGCGGGCACAGAGTTTGCTTCAGGAATTATATAATTTTGATCGTCGATTTCTCGTGGTGGTGTCCTGCGAGCTTTCTGTTTTTCTTGGTTTTAATAATTCGGCGTTGGAGCACGCACTGATTGAACGTTCTGATGGTTGCATTCAATTGTAACAGCATAAAGGTGTTAACAATTGAAATGAATACAGTTGTCGATGATTTGAACGAAATTTCTCACGATAGCAGAGCAATAGTTTGCACAGAAAGGAAAGGAATCTTGTTCTTGTGCATGAATTAATCATTTCTTCCACGCAGCAGTCACATATATTCGCAATTACCTCAGAAATTCTACAACCGTTCGTTTCCAGCTTGCCATGCCCGTTCACTCCCCCGATCGATCGATTCCCATGCGCGAACAACAAACCACCCGATCCTTCCCAAGGCGTTCAACCCTCGCGCGTTAAATCGCACGCAGCAGTCAACAAGTCCCACTCAGTTCCACGCTCATTAAAATGATTCTTAAAACACCGCACATCGACGCCCATCCCGCGAGCTAAAAGCCCCATTGCAACCGGGCGTTCGCGTTCTTACGATCGTCGAATCTGTCGATACCGCCCCAATAATCACCGACAACCCTCGCCTCGCCCCCCTGCGTCGACCTCTCGTGGCCCGACGATCTTTTTCTTTTTTTTCATTCCCCTCCCCGAAGGATTCCCGACTCGGTCGATCCCCATCCACCACGAAATCTCGTCGCAGCCGCAGACGTCGCCTCATTTCCGTCGAGCTGAACAAGTCCTTCAGCGGATTTCTCGGCTGAGCGAGGCCGGCCGTGAAGGCAGGGGCGGTCGTCGACGATTTCGTCGCGATCCCTGCGTGCCCGAACCGAGCCGTCGTCGCGTTCGGGCTCGAGCGAGAAAGGGGTACGCCTGCGTTCGGGGGTTGCGGAGAGGAAATGGGGGGGGGGGGAAAGGTGACGAGGTCGAGCTCCATTTCTGGCTTCTCAACCCCGTTCCCTGGCCCTCTTCTCGCGGTCAAGTTGCGTGACGTCGGTTCGTTGTCTTTCCTCCCGTGGCATGGGTCAGCTCGAACGTGTGTGTGTGTGCGGCTCGGCATTACTTGGAATGGTCGATTTCGAGTTGCGAAAGCTGAATGCCTGTGTCTTCTTGGTTCGGGATACCCGTAGTCGAGGGAAATTTGTTAAAGATACGCCCGATCAGCGGAGAATTGGCAGGCTGAATTCTTCGTTTCAACTATCGACGTGCGACCGGTGCTAAAACATTGACAAAGGGTCAAAGAAGAAAGCAGCTTTTCGCGAATATCTCGATCACCTAATCATCCTACGGCGAAAATATATATTATGAAATTTATAGTACAGGGAATCCTCTACAACAAAGATTCCATGAGCTTTCCCGTATTTAAATTCCCAGCAGTCGTAGAGCAATTGAAAAGATGAATTCATATCCAACAAAGCATCATTGGGCAACTAAATATTAATCCATTACTTCCGCCCCTTTTCTTCTCCTCTCTTGAACGCTTAGCAAGGCGAGAAACATCGCCAGCCAACCACCGTCGACATTCCCATAGAACATTTATTCGACCACCGTGCCCACCCCCGGCCGGTTTTTCGGACTCAGCTCCCGTTGCGGACGAAGGCTTAAAACGACAGCCGTGTTCGTCGTCGTGGAGAAAAGTGTTTCCTAACGAGCTCGCTCTTTTGCAACCCTGAGGCAGGGAAGCAGCGGCGGTTAGTTCGCGAGCATGGTTCCATTGGCCACTGCAAACTGAATTTCCGATAATTGCTTTCCGCGCCGCCTAAAATGATAATTAAATCCTCGGTCCCGCTATTACCCATGGCGAGCCATTGTCGTCATAATGGCCTTTCAGACTGTAGCGTAAGGGTGGTCGTGGCTGCATTTAAGGATGTTCCACAAACACCCACCCACCGGTTGCAACGGTAACGAATGGAAGCATGCTTCCTAGAGCCGCGCGAACATTGGTCGGGACGCGCGAAGCGGCGTTTAATTAATCACGCACTTATTGCGCGCGTTCTGTGCACACTCGCCGCAAATAGCGCGACCGCGAACGTTTGTAGCGAACGCTCGCGACGCGCGCCAAAAATGATGGGCCGTGCGAGTATCAGCTGGGATACACGCCGCACGCTCTGTCAAGCTCACGAAAACGAATCTGTAAAATACAAGGCGGTCCACCTAAGTTTATCACCCGGAGCGTCTTGCCGGCGTTCGATAATGTTGAAACAAGCAGCAGACGCAAGCCAATTATATCGAATTATGAAACTATTGAAGTCATTTCTGAAACATTGTTTGAATAGCAATCAGAAACAATCAAGATACGATTGATAGCAAAGTCAGGCGGACACTCTGTATAACAGGTTGATGAAACGTTCAAGCTTTTTGTAAAAACGAAATCGTCCCCTTTGCCCGATCGTTTGTGATACAAGAATAACAGCGTTATCGGAAGCGGTTCGATTGTGCAGTCTGAATTATTATTTGAACGGGTTGGCCGACTATTTGCTCGAACGACCGAGGATCCTTAGAAAATAAACGGTCCAGCGAGAAGGAGGAAGTTTACTCGACGAAACGTGAAAAGCGTTTACGATCCGGGACAATTGCACCCTCTCGAGAGTGGAACCGCGAGGATAAGGGTCGCAAACACTACAGCTCCACGCGTTGGTATTTGTCAATAATTTGTCGATTTGCCGTCAGTTCTGCTCTATTATATTCCTTAAATTTAATCGTATAAGCAACTAGTATCTCGAGGTGCATATTTTTGTGTTAAATGTTTAGAAAGGAGTGTGCCTCATAATTGTTGAAACGCGATGAAACGTGCGATTTTGCGAAAGAGTTTACAACGTGTGATTCTTTAATATGTATTTTTTAATTGTAAGACGTACATAAAATTTTCTGGGACGCACAAGTTTATTAATATTGAAATCGTGCTTGGAAAGTGAAGTTAGAATTGATTTACTAATTAAGTACTACAGAGTCGGTAACAAATGTGATAAATGTATTACATTTTTAATGACTTATGATTAAGTAGATAAAGGGTACGCGATATTATTACAGTTTGGCATTTCAAATAATTATTCATACAGGAAAATTAGTATAATGATACAATGACTGCATCTATGTTGCAAGTATTTGTCTTAAATAGTAATTTTTTAATGCAATGTAATACGAGTTTCTGCGTACCAACAGTTTCAAGTAATGGAAATCGCAAATCTATTCCAGTTCGTCTCCAAAGCCTTCAATTCGTATGATGAAAGTATTTTCAAATATCCCGGGCAGTCTAAAGGCAAGGGGTAAGGTTCGAACGCTATTGGCCTGCCAATGGCGTGGCCGCGTCGCGTATAGATACATCGAGCGCCGCTCCGCACCGCTGGCGTCGCGCGGCGAGCCCGCTGGCAGCGCCGCGCATCGACGGAACAGAGCAAGACCGGACGTAAGAGAGAACGAGGTAGACTCGTTCGCGTTGTGCCGAGGTGGTGCAGTTATCCAGTGTCGCGTAGAGTGTAGTGTTTTTTCTTCCTTTCCCTCGTTTCCGAGCATCAAGTGCAGTGTACGGCAGAGTGAGGCGAAGCGGACGCGTCCCCGATGATTAAGGAGTGCATTTAGGTAATTAAGCGTTTCTCTCGTACGGCCGCGCCCCGTTAAAACGCGATCCCTCGGCCCGTTCGGGACGCCTCGCAACGAGGCGCGACTACGGTGCGCCACCATAGCGTACACGCCGCACCGGCGTTTATTCCCGTCGATTCTTTTGTTCGTTGTTATTTCGAGAATTACGCGCTGGCCGCCACGACAAGTGTTTCACGAACAACCGCGTCGTTGCTAATTTCGTCTATTAGATCGCGTGCGCGTGTTGCGTGATTGCACGCAAGGTGTTCACGAGGGAAAAAAAGAGCACGCTGCCGCCCGGGGGGGGGGGGGGGGGCGATTCGGAGCACGGTATGACGCCGCGTCAGTGTCGCGATTCCTGTTCGAAAGTCTATCGGTAAGGAAAACCGAGCTCGAACGCAAAACACGGTTCTGACGTGTACGCGCGGGGCAACGTGTGCTACGTACATGCGAAAATGGTGCGGTCTCTCTCTCTCTCTCTCTTTCTCTCTGTAATATCTTATCGTCGAGCGGCCGCGGGACAGTGGCAGTGTTTTCCTTGGTCGGCGCATGTATCTCGTATTTCGTTGCACGATTCCTGCTGCACGTTGCCTGCGTGATTTAAACGGATACCGAACGGAAAATACAGGGAACAGAGGAAGCTGCAGCTGGCGAATCGAACGATCGGTTCTGTCGCTTCCCCCTACCTACTTCGGATATTAGCGAAAGAGGGAGAGAAGGCGATGCATGAATGGTGTGTGTGTGCGCGCGTGTGTGTAAGGGAGACAGATCTAGCCTCGCGATTGGTTTCCTCTCGCGACTGTACTCTGCTTCTGGTCGTCGACTCGTATCTTGCGTACCTCTTTCCACACGCAACCGCCACGCTATTTTACCCGCGTGCTACTGTACCCTGCGAAAACAATGCCGTTCTACGCTTTTGATCCCGAAAATGAAGGTACGCATGCCTTCAAATTTGCCTCTCGGCTGCCCGTAATCGCCGATCGAATACCTTCGTGAATTCTCACCGCGCGATATTACTCTATCATCGACTATTGTATTAAACGACGTGTCGCAATTAAAACTTTTGATACATATGTCCGACCGTTACCATGATAGTTTGCGAAGGGAGCAACACGCACGGCCAACTATCAAGCGGAATTGCAATCAGGAATTGATTACATTTTATATTTTACATTGATAATAATCAGCCTAACGTACAACACGGAGTTGTAACTAGGCGTTCCTTTATCTCATCACGGTTTCTCCGTTTCACATTGATAGTGCGTGATCTCGTGTCGATCGGCATAACTATAGCAGCGGGCAACTCGCTGGCCGCGTTGCATTCATGGAAAAGCCGGTTTGCGTGTTACATAAAGCTCTCCGCTTTGTTTGCGGCGCTGCGGGTGAAACAGGGAAAAATAAAAAGCACCTCTGAACGCCGCGTAGTGCGTCTCGCGAGCGTGTACAATCGATTCGACCAGGCCGTACATGATTCAAGTAGCAAGGGTGAAGCAAATTGCAGTGATTCCCGTGCATCGGATTCCCGCGCGCGGATTACGGCCGGATCATGTGATTGCTCGAAATTAGTAGCGTCGGATCGCAGCGCGAACGTTACGCAACGCCTGGTGCAACGACCGGTGGACGTTTCGTTGGAAAATAAAAAATAAAACGCCGCTCTTTACGGGGCGCGAAGCTGAAAGGGCGACGCGCCAAGGATCTCGCGCACCCTAGGATATAAACGATCGAACTAATCGGCGAGTAACACGCGCGCAGGTAAGGCGAGCGCGTGTAACGGAGCGCGGATTGCACTAAATTCCACAGTCCAATTGCATTGCGGACAGCAGCAGAGCGAAACGGTCACAGTCGGCCCGGTGCGCATAGAGACACACGTGGCCGATTAGAAAGACAGGGGAAGGCTAAATATAGTACGCCCGCGTTAAACAGAGCCTTTCAATTTGTAATTCAGATATTTCGCGATGCGTCGCCGTCGATGCAATTAGCGGCGTATCTCGCGTTAAGCCGTCCCGTGTATTTCCATCAGTGCGGCGGTCGTGGACGAATGCTGCCACGCGGATGTATTTTCATTAATTGATGAAAGGGCTTGCTAATCCGTCCTTTAAGTAAGTCAGATTCGAAATGCTTCGTATAAGATCCACTTTGTTTTGAATATTATATAGTTGTTCTTTGAAAACCCTTTCGTTTCTGTAATTTCTCTCTCGGCGATTGATGGACCAGTGAGGGAAACGTTAATTGCAAAACGAAACGCTAATTATAACACTAGTTTAATATCGTTCTCGATAAGCGTGCACAGTTTGCGATATTAATGATCCATAAAGATCACTTAATTTAATTAAATGATCCGATAGGAACTTGCCCGTGCGAAACTTTGAATCAGGATTTATTAACAAAAATAGGTAACTTCCCGCCTTTTTGTCTGCCTTTTATATCACTGATACAGAATATTCATTCATGAGTCACGATTAATGATTATGAATTTAATAACTTGCGCTATAGTGAAGTACCATGATCATTTGTCTATGATCTACATTTACTGAATTCAAATTAAGTTTCGATTTTCCTTTAGAATCAGTTTTACAAAACACCAGTTTTCTTTATTTTTACTATAACTTCATGGAAGCAATTCAGAAGTATTGATTGAGCTTAATGATTCATATAATATCGTCTTTAGATCTAGTTTAATTCAATAGAACTAAATTGAAATCTCTATCATTCTAACCATGTTGGTTTTATAATTTTTATATTAGTACCAAGCACCTCCAACCATCTGGAAACCGCTTGCCCTATGAAGCTCTCATTAAAATCGAAAATCGATGTCATTTCGAACTCTCGTTGAAACGTCCCACGTAATTGGCGGAAAAGTGGAGCGTGGGTCAATATTTCGCGAACATCGCGCGCGCAATATCGCGTAACGCCGTGGTGGCACGATATCGCGCTAGAATCCCCTGTAGCTTTAACAAAAAAAAAAGAATCCATAATATCTGCTTTGGATCGATATACCCGTTACCAGAAAAAAGTCTGATAACCGCGTCCTTATTCTTCAAGCGGTTTTCTTCATGCACGACACGCAGAGCCGGACGTGCCAAGTTAGAAGCGTGTTCGCGACGGGTGGAACAAGAAACCCGTCTGTCGCACTTTTTACCAGCGCGTGTGGGGTTCCAGACGTTTAGGTGGGGGGCAATGAGACAGGAACGTAGCATTGAACGTAGAAACCCCTTTTTGCTTGTAGAGAACGGAGGATTGCTTGTGCGTGAAACGCGACCGGTTCCGATGCTCACCAAATGGTACATTAGAAAAGGAACAAGCGATCGTTCCCTTTGTTAATCAATCCAGGGCAGAATTTACCGAAGCCAGAGGGAATTATTAACTTTTGCTACTTTCCAATTGCATTTATTTTATATGTGTCATAACGAATAGTGATTTATCATACAAATGCCGCGTGTACGATATAAATAATAAGCACAGAACTGTGCCGTAGCTTCTTCACAGTAGAACTTACAGATATTTATCTGGAAGTTACATTATACTGAAGTTTCACGAAAAGTTATACCGTTGACTTCGCACCTTTTTATTTATCTTGTATAACTTTTTGTGAACATGTTGGAACAACGAATACATAGAGAAGTTGCTCGGGCACTAATTTTGTAAATTGGAACGGTTGTTTCTTTCCACAAAATATACAGGTAATGTAGAGATATCGTTAGCAGTACGATTTATGGATAAGAATAGAATGATAGTCCGACACTTTGTGCGAATAGTATTGTTAAAGCAATCGCCGAGCAAAATGCTTGTTACGATCATTACCGGCGCGAATAGTAGTAAATCGTGGGCGACTAGGGGCAAGTAAAATATTTGTCTTTAAATGGCAAATAGTAGTTTCCGCATGCGTGCAGTATAGATTTCGGAGATTTGCATAACGGGGATAGAGACGCGGGATTTTAGTTAACCGGATTCGGTTATCAAACGCATTAGTTATTGTTCGTCGGTGGCTTCGGAATTATCGATTCGAGATTAACGTTGCGGTATAATTAGATGGTAAATAATGGGAAAAATTCGAAATCGGTTTCTTGTCCATTTGTATGACAGCACCTGGGCCAATTATTGGATAGAGATAAATTCTACTTGTTCATTAGCAGGCTCAATGGAGAAACAACACCGGTAGCTATAGACAAAGTTGTCTTATCGAACGTTCTTAAGTTTTTATTCATCTTCCTGGAAGAGACAAGTCTGTAGTTCTTAATGCAAATTTTTTAATTGAAGAGGAACACTGTGTACGTGATTCAGTCGTTTCGTTCTTCGGCTATTGCAAATACCTGCCTCGTGATTAATTAAGCACGTTAATGCAAACTCCATTTATTATTCCTTCCTCTTTCCCAAGTCAGTATCATTGCAAAAAGTTACAGTTTATCGAGGGGGAAATAGGACAACGCATCGTAGCAAAAAATACAATTCCGAACGTGTGTTCGATCACTTCTTCTACAGCAATCTATCGCAAGAAGAAACAGCACTTATTGTTAGCAGGCAGACACTCAGGTATTTCCATTGACGTAGCAGCAGGTAGCAAATGCGCTGTACAGTTACTCGAGGGCGGTAACGAAACCTTCACCTTTGGGAATTTCAATGCGTGTGTCTTCCGGGAAATGCGGATTACCGTCCCAATTGCCTTCCTTGAATAGCCGACTGAGCAATCTCTGTTACCTTATTAACGACGTTGAATTTCAAAGGTTTCCATTCGAACAAAAAAAAAAAAAAAATGAAAGAAGTACCTGAATGACATCGATGCGAATATCTTTCCCTCTTAAAAAGGGCCAGTTTATTCCAACCGTGGTTATTTAATAACGTTGGCAGTTGTTTAGCATTTCATCGAACAACGTCTCGTGATCCATCAGAGTTCGTGTACTCGTTTCAGTCTTCGCTATGCGTCGAAGCTGGAGTGTCCTTCGGAATGATCTCAGCTCCTTTCTCTGTGTCATGGTTGCAGTTGATCTAATTCGTTGCAAATGCTAAATTTGTTCAGGTGTCGCTGATATTGGCTCATCTAGGGCTTCTAAGTAATTGTGTAATATCCTTTAAAGATAAAACCCTACTCCGCGGTATTGCTTTGGAAGTAATGTAATTACACGATCAGGTATGATGATTTTAATAAATAGTAATTAAAAATCATCGTATTTGCCAGCGTAAATGAATGAACCTGATTAATTTCCGTCTATAGCGGATTTCCTCTGACACACACACATTTGTTTTCTCTATCGCGGCGGCGCTGGTTCATCATTTTACGATGCAGATTGCAGACCATTGTTCGTATTTCGTGGGGGCGTTCAGAAGATAAAGCTGTAAAATACGCGATAACTACCGTGTAACGAGTGGCGTTTACACGTCCCAACCAGTTCATAATTAGATCTCTTTAACTCATGTAATTCATAATATAGTAAAATATAACTTGAACGAAAATATAATAATGATACAGAGATCATATTTATCCGCACTGCCTTTTCACATATGTTTAGCACTCGGATATTCATTTCCTTATCCTTGATCTTCGATATCGAGTATCTGTCAGATTGTAAATAAATTGCACGATACATGTGATATCGTTGGACCAACACGAGTCTGAAGAAAAAGACATGCAGAATTGCACCAAGTTTAGGTATGAGAAATTAAATTGAATAAACACTTTCTCCGAGCCGCATGGATAATTCTAATTTTGTACAAAATTAACGAGCCAACATTATCCAGTCATCTTATAAACACATCGCTCCGCGCTTCATTTAAAAATAACTCTTGCGCAGAGTTAACGTTATTGTAATAGCACTTTTTGAAAGTTAAAGAAGAGATATTAAGTGAAAAGAAGTACACTTGCCCGACCTTTGTACTTCAAAAGCGACCATCTTGAGGGGGAAATTGACCTTTAGCCGTGCTATTTCCAACGCGGACAAGCTCAAAGGGACAGTACGGTATAAAAGGCACAACGAAACAAATTAGATCGAATAGATGGAAAGTTGTGTCGGGCTCTTTTGTGCCAGCCTCGAAGACATTTCTGTCGCACTTTTAGGTATTTATCGCCTGACCTGAAAACTGAACGCGCGAAGCCGTACGTGGAAAGCGTTAGACTTCAATTTCCCTGGGACGACTAACATTTCGTAACCGCGAATCCCTTTACGTGTACCTTATTAGCATTTTATCGTCGCGATCTTTTCGCGAGCACGCTTGGCGCGCTTCTAAATAGTGCGTGGGTGGACCCTGAATCTCTGCGAGATAATATAGAGCTTGAAAGGCAAGGTGTGGATGCTCAGCAACCCTCTCACTAAGAATTTTAATTGTATTGTAAAACGTTTTAACACTATAGGAATTTCGCGAGTCGTTTCTTCATGTTTCTTGCGACAAGATCAACTGGTCATTATTTACGAACCATCAGTTGGAACTCATTGTAATTTGTCCTTTATTAAGGAGTGGAGTACGAATGGCAATAACCGTGTCTGAAATGAATAGGTGAAATGTTTCGCATTTTTGATCGACTTGTTTTCCTTCGTCGTCGCTGCCGGCTTTCTTTGCAACGGAAAGTTAAACAATTTAAGTGGCCGCTATACACGTGTCCCTGTAATGAGGAAACGGTTCGTTAGATGCGACAAAGGACAGGGACAAGCAATGATATATACACGGTCCCGCGAGCTCGTGAAAATAATATCCATCTGAAATCAAGTTTTCTTTACGCGCTGGGAAAATTGAAATGCAACGATAGCTTAGCGGGTATTCAAATGAATATACACTGGCATGTATATTACATGTTTCCTGGAATCGCAAATGCATCGCGTTGGCGATGATAGTTCCACGATTTCTCGTTGCAATTGCTCGTCATTGTTATTCCTGAAGATTTTTCGCCTGAGTAGAAGTCGCGGGTAAAGAAAACGGTAGGAATTAATGAAACTCCTTAGCAGGAGGAGGTCATTCGTAAGTCGTGGCATTTCGATGGGTCGGAAATTGTAGATTTCTTTTGGATACTTGCGTATGCTATTTTATTACGTTATCAAATACTTCAATAATGCATGAAAGTGCATATGGTATGTTATATATTATTTGGTTACTTCGACTAAGAAGCTTCACTTGTTTAAGATTTGTGACCAATTCTGCAGTTACATGCATAGATATGCGAACCTGGCAGTTGTTTTTTTACCTTACTTCCAAGGGTCAATTCGATTACGATAGTTCTGTAACATAGCTCCACGTTCTTCTGGGATATTCTTGTGTCACGCACAGGGCTAATTCCTTCTGGATAATCAGTTCGTACGATTTTAATTTCTTCCCGACCGCAAAGGTGATTATTTAGAAAAGAAGCAAATAATTTGAAATACCACTGCCAGGTAGCAGCAATTTATTTCGTGATTACCTTGTTTCTTTGCATTCAGATAAACAGAGATAATGGGATAGGAGAGTGGCCAGGCGTACAATGATACTACTCTCTCGAGTGCTATTTGAATAATTGGAATCTTTGCGTCCGATCCTCAGTCTTTTGTGGTTGCATAAATACCCCGCTATTATGCGTTTCCCATCGGTATACGTATTCAGTCGGCTAGCTTTCAAAGCGATCGCTTTGATAGCCACCGCTTTGCCGATGAACGAAATCGGGAAGCAATGGAGTAGAATGTTGTTCCCTTTAATTTTGAAACAATACGGCGAGCGCCGGAACGGCCGATGGTATTTCGCGATTCGGGGAATGAAAGTATCAAGCGGAAACTTTTATTTATAAACTCGACGCTCTTGGTTATTCTGTATATTCATAACGGACATGTCGATCTACAATTACTATCTGTTCTTCGCCGTCGGTTCCTTTTTCAATTGGCCACATTATCCCTTACGATCGGAGGCGAATAAAGCAAACTATCGATGGAATCTAATATTGCATACGTATTAAGAACGCATATTACGATATCGATCGTGGCAATATTCATTGTTTCCGATATACCGATTTCTCTCGCATGGATCATCTACCAATTGTTCAATTTTGATTTCAGTGCAAGGACTGAGCCATACCTGGGAGCATTCGAGAAGCACGTCCCGCAAAACCCCTCCGGCCAAAATTCACACGCCTAACCTCTCCCCTGCCCACCTTATCCTGCCTCTTATCCTTCCCCCCTCCTCGCAAGTCTCAAGAGGACCTCCCGTCTAAATCACAGGATCCGCGCGCGCGCGACTCCATTATGGACAGTATGGACTCGAAACCGGCTTTGAACGACGACCCGTCGGTCACTCTGACCATCCGCCTGATTATGCAGGGCAAGGTAAGGGACACCGCATAGCATGGTTCGATCAATTAACAATTAACGAAGCGTTCTCCTTCGTTGAGCTTACGAACCCACTACATCGATCTCCCCGTATGATCTTGTGAAATCTTGCCCACGAAACGATTCGCGCCTAATCGTTATCGTTTGTTTGTTTTCCGTCGATTTTATGAATAATCCGTAACGTGTGACAATCGGGATCTGGAGATCTATGAATTTTAACAAGCAGATACATTTTGACAATCGCTAGAATAGTCAACGTTTCTTGCATTTTATGAATACAATTGTATTTTACCGACTACAGAATTAAACAGAATTATTGGAATTAGTTTGACGAAATTGCGCGTGCTTCCGCGAGAGAAAGAAGCGCGCGATATAGTTTTTAATTCTGCTACTTCGCGATCGCTTCGCAGGCTTCTGAATGATTTCTTTTGGTAACAGCTCCGTTAAATGCTCGACGCGCATACAACGCGTTCCGCGCAACGCCTACAAGACATTAAACTCATCATTAACAATTGACAATTAGCCTAGTTTTTTCATTGCATCCTGTCAATTCTGTAACAAGCATTTCACCCTACGAGTGTAGAATATTTTGCTGCCTACAATCCTTTCCCCCAGAATAGATTCTCTAACAAACACTAGTTATTGTAGAGACGTCTGGTGTTCCTTGAAAACACTCGACGCCTAAATTGATAAATATAAACTGTAATAAAAATGGACACAGCCAGGAGACAGAAGGAAATAAAAATAAACAGCTGTTACTTATTGCCAGCACAAATAGACGAAATATCTGAACAAGTTCACTGATAATCACCGATCATTTGGCAAATAATTTCTCCGCGCCAGCTCTTTATTACAAAATCCACCTGTTTCATCGGATAACAACGGTCTTATCGTTACCAAAACCAAACGACCGTTCTTACCGTGCACCGGTGCATTACTCGTCTCCCAAGGAGCAATTCCCCAAACGCGCAGTCTTGCTCCGAGCGTGGTTAGCTCGCATAAGAAAATACCTTCAATCCGATTTACTGTTCGAACAGTCGTGCGCTCTGCACCGAGGCAAGAAACTGTTGCCGGTGTATACGTATCTCGTTGTTAAGATACAACGCACGGTACTTGCGCCGGATTCCACCACAAATCCGGAGCGTGAGCAATGCCCTGCACCGCATATTTGCGTTACTCGGCACACGTCGGATTCGTGCAGGTCGCGCGCTGAATTCCGGAAATCGTCCGAAAGATCGTCATTACCGTGCTCAGACTCCGTCCGCGCAGATCCTCGGAGATATTCCGCCTCCTCCATCCCTCTTACAATATTTCCAACATGGAAATCACGGTTCAGAGATAATTTTGTTACGTTCAATGGTCGTTTCAGAATTGAATATAACGACGTTCGAATGTCGAATGTTGCCGAAGAGATACTCGTAGCAATTTATGCTCGTTTTATTAAATATTTTTATGAGAATAGTGTCACGAAGCCGGGTAGAAACGTGCTGTGGAAGATTGAAGGGTGCAATTCTTTTTCTACCTTTTACCAGGTTCATTTTTTAACGTCTACCACCCGTTTAGATTAATGTACAAAATTGCCTGAGTCGAAGAATTCAATTGAGCTGTTCTGTCTAATGAAGAATGTAACTTAATCATTATTCTGAGGAATATGAAACGAGCTTCTAGCTGTACAAACCTAAATAACTACTATCTACATATTCCTACATAGTTAAATAGTCCAATAATGTATACTTCACAAAGGAGACAACATAAAAATTCCGCGGCATCGCAGCTTTTCGGAATTCCGCTTGCAGCTCAATTGTGCCGGACGGACGAATTACACCGGTGAACGCTCGAAACTTCGAATCACCGCGTTATCGGTCCGTCGGAAAGCGAGAGTAGTACTCAAAATTGCCTCTCCCGCGGTCCATTCATTTGTTCCCATGGCCGGTACGCCGCGGCAATAAAACCGGCCCGCGGCGAGTGTAAACGTGAATCCTTTCGCCGCGTTCTTCGCTCCGCGTACACGTGGATAATATCGCGGTACGCGTATCGGCTACCGGGCGGGCGAGAGGGTTGAACGGTTCACCGCGGAAGGGACTCTCGCTGTATTCGTGGCTGCACTCTCGCAGCAGGCACGGCAGTAGTGAAAACAGGAGGAGACGCGAGAGGCTTTCTCTCGCCTCGGACGAAGGAGCGAATCCGTGTCGAAAATAAAATAGAGTCGTGAAAACGCCGAGGGAGAGCTGGTCGTCTTGGCACACACACACAGACACACACGCGTGTGTGGTAAACGATTTATTATTGACTCAGGTCATGGATAGCCGCGGTAAAAAAGCAAATCGATGGGGAACCTCTCTCTCGCTGCTCCGCTTCCGGTTCTCGTCAGCGTTCTCGATATATTTAATCGCGCTTTTTGGGTATTTTTTTTTTTTTAATACTGCAAGATATTGTTTCTAATGGCAGCTTTGATTTTGTTCCATGGATTAATTTATCATGATACGTTTATATTTAATCTCACTTTTCTGTATTTCTCCTTTCAAGTGACACACGATATTGTTTTCAATAACAGCTCTCATGCTGTTCAATTAGTCATTTTTCATAATACGCTTGCGTTTAATCGTGCGTCTTTGGTATTTTCCTTTTTCCAATGGCACGAGATGTTGTTTTTAAACCGCGGGGAGTCGACGTTTTCTTTTTTTAAACAATCAATTCTGTGTTGTAGATGCTGAAAAATTAGTATTCGTGTATTGAGTAGTTAAAGATTAGATAAGGGTGCAGTAATTTGTGTGCAGTGTTTATATCGATTCCTTTTATCCACTGCGACGAATTAATCTATTAAGTGTACTAGATCGTAAGACATGCTAGTGTTTTGCCGTGCTTTATTTTAGTCGGAGTTAAATTCACCTCGTACTGGTGGTTACGTAAAACAATTAAGTACTTCACTGCGCCAGTTGACGATTAAGTAGTAGAATCGAAGTACAGTAGCGTTCGTTAATTACTCGCGGAGTACATACTACAAAATATTAAAAAAAAAAATAATAAAGAATATATTTGTACGTGTTGTAATATAAAAGGTAACCAGTATCAGAATCAAATGCACAAAAACACGTATATTTGTATAGAAGCTAAAATTATTCTTTCCCGTTTTTTTAAACTATAAAATGCATTCATTAGCCATTGCTCTCTGGGAAACAACAAATAGTGCGCCCCAGGTATTAAACTGAACATGGTATCTTTTTACCGTTGCACAAACGTCAGCGATGATATTATTTATTTGCTCGATCCCTTATAAACTTATGACGCAAAACGGGAGCGAAAGAACGGTAAATAAACCCGTTCCAATTCGCCTCTCATTAAAAGCCCAATAATGAAGTAGAATGGTCTGCTGCGTGTTAAATTGAAACGAGAACCAAGAACCTGAAATAACGCTGCTGTGTTTCGTTTGCGACACTGTTCTTCGTAATTAACCAGGAAATTGATTTTTCCTATTTGAAATAACAATGATTTCGAATAATGAAGCGATTTTGTTGTTCGTGGCGTTCCCCATTTAGTGAAGAGACAGTAATTGAATGCGTTTTTATTCTTATCTGAATTTCACGAGATTTCTGATGAAATATCTTTGTCGTATTGTGGAGTACTTGTGAAATTATCCAATACGAGATAATTGTTCCGAAAATTACTATTCGTTGTTCGAGGAAGTTCAGAATGATAGTTTATCGGTAGAATACTAGCTATTAAAATAATAGAGCCTCGTCGATGATTAATATGCTATTTTATAGCGATTCAGGGACACGAATAGTCGATTCATTCTGAATTATATCATACATGATCATAAAAAGTTCATATTAACCGTCTGCAATTATAAAAACACCCTTAAGCGCCTATCAACCGCCAAAAAAAAACTGGCGATCACGTGGCGCTTCTATTTCAAACGCCCAACAAATCGAAATCTTCCACAATGCGAACCGCGACAATAAAATTCAAACGCGGAGAGGGGATAACATCGAACGGAGGCCGAAAGAAGGAAAAGGACCGAGCGTGTGAGATTCGTTACGAGATAGATCGAGACAGATGCGCGATCCATCTTGATTCTGACCGGCTGCCAAGAATTTCAACTTCCTACCCCCTCGCCGAGCCGGCGGCCTTCCGTTTCTAATTTCTTGTTGTTTTTTTTTTCGCCGATGAATAAATCACGATCACAATGCATCGTTAGCGGCGCGACCGTTTCGCAGCTGTATGAAGCAGCTGAAGAGAAACCATCGGCTGACGGACGCGGCCGCGTGTAAAAGACATTTCCCAACGATTTCACGATCTATTACGATCCCATTTAGCGTGTCGAAGTTCACTCGTACAAGCCCTCCCCGCGGCGTGTTCGCGCGTATACCCGCAGAAGGAGGCGCGCGACGATCGTGGCCCGGATCCCGTAATTAATAGTCGCGCACGGGCCGTGGTCCCGGCACCGGCAATTAATGTCCGCCGTCTTAGCGATTAATCGTTCCCGGTGGACGTCGAAGCAGGCCCCGCGCCGAGCTACTTTTCGCAGAAGCATCGTGCCGCTCTTGTTTGTGCCTCCGCTCTCGCGGAACTGGCTCGGACCGCTGTTGGGCGTGCTAACGTTGATTCCGCGGCGACGGAATCGTGTTATAATTGGAATCGTTTCGAGATTCCGGTGCAAGCACTGTTTAACCGTTAGCCTTGCCACGATTCAGGTTGAAGACGGTCGTGAGAATGATGGATATAGGGCGGCACAGTATTTATGATAGGCGGGAGAAGTCCGTTGCGTGTTGGCGCTTGGACGATTAATCTGTTCATGGGTGTAATTGGTGTAAATGATATTTTATTCATTGTTACATTATTATGGGAAAAGATTCTGGGATTATCGTGAAATTGAATTGTGATCAAAGTACGCGAGTGGATATTCTACTCGATGTTTCATTGTTTGAGTGGACTATTCTATATTTATTATCTTTGGAAAAGGTAGAATTTGGTATGATGTATATTAGTGTAAGTTCAAGGCTATAGCCATTTATGAAGTCAAAAGTACGCGGAGCAAGCTGTATAATTTAAGGAGAATAGTATTCAACCAATAGCCAACTTAAGGTCAATAGAAATACGAATAAAGTAGCGAGAATTAGCGGGTAATTATTGTAATTGAAGCAGCAAAGAGTGGTGTTAAATTTCACTTAAATATTCATTACGTAATTGTGCTAACGAGGAACATTAAATGCTTTGAGTTTTTGTACGAGAAGTCGAACCTTTACGTAATGTGTTCAAAGATTTGCAAAGGTAGACGATTATGTTTGATTTATTATCCAGATTACTGGTAAGTGTTGCATAGACTGATAGTAACACGGATAAATGGGGAAAGTAAAATTTGGATAATTTATAGCTTATTTAATATCCCAATTAATTTATATAACAGAATCTCCTCTGTGCATACGTATTTTCCTACTTAACAACCTTTTAACGCGTAAAAATAGTACCATTAGACAGATGATTCAGGTGCAGGTACATGAAATTTACAATATGAATTCACGCAAGCTGTTCTATTAATAAATGCAGCACGAAAGTAAAAAGAGTGTCCGCACTTTAATATCCGAGAAATCCCGGCGTCGAAGATTCGGTAACGATTTTCATGCAACATTACCTTGGTTTATAACCCAAATAATTAGTTTAATTACTCTTTAGTCGAAAGTTCATTGATTCCGGTCTATTAATAAATATACACTTTCGTTCGTCGAATTTTTCTTTCCTTTCTCTTGGAGCATTTTGCTAAAAGCAAAGAATCTTTGGATTTCGGATGAGAGGCCGGTCTCAGAGACTCGACACATCGAAGTCGTCGGAGGATTCGTTAAACTTGGACCCTCTCCGTCACGAGACTATACCGCTCCTATACCTTTACACGCCGCCCTGTGCCCATTTCGAGCGCGTGCACACAGCGACCGGCGATGCATCCCCCCGCGTGTATGCGTCCGATACACAGAGACAGAGCAGCGGTTCGTGCTGAAGTGCAGCACGGAAATTATTGCACGTTTCTGCATATCTGGATGATGCTCCGCTCCATAGGGCTCTTCCCAGGGCCGACCGGCGGGGACACCCTTTTATCCTGTCGGCGCGCACCCTCCGTCTCGGCTCGAGCCACCCTCTTGGAGGGTTTCCCTCTAGCGCGCGCGCGTGCGCGCGCGACCCCTTTCTCCCCCCGCGCTGCTTTCTCCTAGCTGCAAACCACCCCGCCGTGCCTCCAACCCTCGTGGCTTCTTCGCGCTCGCGGGGGGAGAGTAGTACTTCCATGACAAATCTCGTTACACCCGCGTTTTTATGCCCGGATGGCGTTGACAACGACGTCGATGGGGCTTCCCCGTTCCGCCATCATTCTTCTCTTCCTGCACGGCTGCAAGCCCTGTTCTCTCTGCCCACCCTCTCCACGCGAGCTGCGCCGTATGAACCTGAATAGGGCCCGGCTGGGATACTCGCTTTTCATTCTTTTTTTTTTTTAACTGCTCTCTCCACCCCACCTCCCTCTTCGCGCTTGCTGTTTCAACGGCAGACGCGAGGAGTTTCGCGTGCACTTTTCTTCTGCACTGGATACCAACAGTTTTGCATTCCATGGGGTCGTGGCAAAAGGTTGGACGGGGGAGGGTTAGTCTGGACCTGATGGTGGGTTTTTTTTTTTTGTCGGCCTTCGAGCTTTGCCATCGCGGACCATTTGAGGGAGGAAGTTGCAGAGAAGAATTAACGCGTCGCGTAAAATACGATGGATCCCTTGAACGATTTTCGATTTACTCGACCGTACAAAGATTTATATTCTCTACGATGCAATTATTCCCCAGTTAATTCTGCGTCGATTACTTAAACACAACACCGCACACGCGCCTCTACGCTATTCGTACGAATCTTTACGAGGGCCAGAAATGATCCCTCCGATCCCAATCCGATGAATCAATAAATTAACGAGCTGAAACAACTCAGGGTGAAGAGTATCCTCGCTTACGTGTGGCTCGGGAATCTTCGTTTATCGGGATATTACCCGTGCGTTCTAAATCGGCAGCTTTCAAAGATTCCAGCATCCTCGACGAGATGGATACAGCAAGCCCCGCGAAGAAGGGACTGTCGCGGCACCGACCAGTTCCTTGTAACGAACGAGTCGACTACAGTAAGCCCCGCAAAGAAGGGACCGTCGCGGCGTTCTTTGTAACGAACGAGTCGATTACAGTGTAAGCCCCGCAAAGAAATAACTGGCTCGGGACCGGCCACTTCCTTGTAACGAGACAGTCGACTATTCGGGATGACTTTGATTTCGTAGGGGCAGTGAGCGAACACGGTTCACGAGCGAGGGGTTCCAGATAGCGGCAAACGATAAAGGCTTCCGTCGAAGTGAAATGTTATACTTTACAGGATAGAATATGACATGCCCTCTCGTTTTAACGCTAAGCGATCCCGGAATAGGTAGAATCGTATGAATCAGGCACGCACCTATTAATTACGCTTTCATTCTTTGACAATTACTTGAATAATTAGGGAAATCGAGTAATCAGATGCGAGGAAACAGCCGCGATATAACAGTTCTCACGTGCTTACTTTTAAAAGACCGCTTATGGAAGCCTTACTAATGAAACATGCGGAGTTAAAGTAAGCACGGAATCACGTTTTAATAACCCAAGAACAGCAAATTTCGAGTTACGTTATTGTTACAGCAAACGATCGACATGTATATGCTGCGCGATTATTGCTACTATGGTTCATAAGTTATACAGTACAGGTATAACGATTTTCTTCTTTTGAAGGCGAAACCAGTTCCTTCTTTGCGGGGCTTACCGCACACGCGAGCAGGCTCTTTCTCGTGAGATAAATACCGTCTGAGAAGCATTACGTCTGCGGGGAGAGATATGCACAGAGAACGTAGGACAGGCTGGACAGTGGCCAGGGAGGTTGGCCAATCGTTTGGCCTAGCGCAGATTAGCATGATTCCATTATCAATTCAACGGTACACGGATGTCGCGCGCGAGATAGTTCATCCGATTCGTCTTTCAGTTTCTTTCAATCTGATGAAACACCTTCGAAAGTCAACGATCCTCTCGTTGAGTTACTCGCGAGGCTCAATTTATTCGTTGCTGCCCTGTTATTAACTTAGCGATCGATCGCAAGACAAATTTAATTCGTCGTATCTGAATCTCACTCGCTCACCGAACCTTCCACAATTTTTCTCGTCGCCGGCGCAATGTCACGGCCGGTTCCTCCGATGCGAGCAGCATCGCGTGGCATCGACATAAATATCTGGCTCGCATCCAACTCGCGATTTATCTCCGCGCGAGCCCATTCTCTTTCATTCGAGTTCTTTCCTTTCCGCTGGCATGCGCTATCAAAGTCGAACGGGAACTCCCTTAACGCCGGTGGACGCGAGGGTGGCTTCGCCCTTGCGATGATACGTTTTAAGGGAATGATTTCTTCAGTGTAAAAATAGGTGAGATAAATAGCCTCCATTCCACGAATTTCGGGATCGCAGAGAAACTTGTTCTTGGACCTTGTCCAAATAGGGATGCGTGCTCATTGTTTGGAGGCAATTAAGTGGATCCGTTGATTTACATACATATGTTTTAAACCCTTAATCAAAATTCAGTTTACTTCAACTTTCTATGAAATCTGTGGAAGCCTGCTTCGAATAATAATGGCCAATGTGCCCTTTATTAAATATTCAAACTGATCGAATGATATAAAATGACCACCTAGGCAACACGGTAATTAGTCACGGGATAAATCAATTGAACGAAATAAATCAAAACATGAGAATGAATGAGAAATTATAACATTTAATAGAAGTTTAGGAATTCAGAAAATCGTACAGAGGACATGTTTCCTATGAAGAAGCGTACTATCTGTAATGCAAGCGTGAGTAGCAAAATATCAATTGCATCAGAAGCACAAAGATACTATTATTTATTTAAAAAGACATAGCGTAAGTCACTTCTTAATATTCGTGGTGAAAACAAGTCCGATCACTGTCAGGTGGCCAGCAACTATATATCGCTTACTATTTTCATTATTCAATCCACCTGCGAAGCTTGACAAAAGAAAACCCCACGAACATCCCATCGGGTGCTTCTCCCGTAATCCAACCCCTCGGCCGCCCAGCTGTCCGTCATCCACGTTCTCCAGCGGGGAAGAGGTCTGGCCGCTGGCCAAAAGCCACCGACCAATCGCGTTCCAGAAGTCGCGCGCTTCCCCTAAATAATTCCAAGACGATGCAATTTTTGCGGCGCGTGTATCGAACCGCTGGTTCGGTCCCCTGAACGTTCGATCCTCTCTCGTTCACACGAGGAAACGGACGACGACAAAGCTGCAAAAGAATCGCGCGGCGGGAATCCGCGTTTCCTCCTCTCCCCCTCCCGTGTTAGAGCATAGCCGCCAGTGACCTCTCCGATTGGCGATTCGCCAGCCTCGTCTCGATGTCTTCTTGTTCCAGCTATATTTGCTTCCAAGGAGATTCGTCGCCGGTGACGCGTTGTCCAGCTCTCGCGTCGGGCGCGGGGCCCACGGGAGCCCAGAGTGTCCCTCGCGATGATTTACAAAGCTTGGCGCCTTCTCGAACCGTTGCTTTTTCCTCCCTTGTTATACACCCCCCCCCCCCCCGCCCCCTGGGCCGCCAGGCTTTCGCGCACCCGTCTATTTCGCGAAACAGCTCCCGGGGAACGCGATACACGTCCAGGTCGGAGCAAAGGGACCGTCGAAGCCGACAATGTTGGCTCTGCGGAACGCCGAGACCGTGTTTCAGCCCCGCGGAAACGAGTTACAAGCGAGCTGGCTTCCTTTGAGGTGGCCGGCTGCTCGACTCCCGAAACGGGACCAGGGTACAAAGAACGAAGCGGATTTGTTGGGCGTACGAGGTGCTGCCGAGGCTGCTCTAATAAGGCTGGCGATGCTGGTGCTTCCTTTTTTATTGTCTGGTGGTGCGAGTTTTGCTGGGTGATGCTTGGAAGACGCTGCCATTCTGCACGTTAACCCCTTCCTTTCCGAATTGTGCGATAGAAAGTGGATTGTGTTTTGCTTTTTTTTCTTTAAATTGATTCGTTTCGAATCCACTTGCCAGTCATTAGCGATTGCAAAACGAATACGATAGTACGGGAATTATGTATACAATTTATTTACGTCGCAACACAATTGTGAAAATGATTTAATAGCTTGAAGACGTTTAAATCCCATATTTTATCCGTTGGCAATTGGTGCTTACCTAGTCACAGGTGATCATTTCACAGTACGACAGTTTTAACATTATTTTGCGCAGTTTTACGAATGTTGTACGTTTTATAAACTTGCCACTGTATTTTCTGGCAATAGATATTCAACGTCATCATTTGAACGAATATACCCGTGCTTTTAATAAATGAATATTGAAAGTTGTTATCACGTGGTATCTATGCGAAAGCAGGGAACAGTTTGTAGAAAGCAAATTGAGAGGCTTCCCCTTCGTGATTCATTCGCGAAGAAATTAGAGAAATGCTGCCTCGCCTAGGAAACGACGCTTTAACGTTTATAAAAACAGTTCGCGTAACGCAATTACCGCACAGCTCCCATCTTTGGCAGTCGCAATTAGGTTGCCATTGATTTCCTTGAATTGAACGTCGCATTAATTTCCCGCTTGAAAACGGATATAATTCGCCGCTTTGTCCGCGCAGAATTCGTCGGCCGGCTGGGATTCGGCGTAATTAGTTTCGCGGCTTGCTCGCGTTAAACCTTTTAATTAACTGCGACATCAAGACCGACGCAATTACGTTGAAGAACCCGGACTTCTGAGTACAGAGACTCGTATTTACCCCATTGGCTGACTAGCTACGATTCTTTACGGATTTTCTCGTTGCACGGGATTGCGGCAAAAGAAATCACGCTTGAAAGGATTTAAAGGGAAGCCTCTTCTACTTTCGGGGAAGTTAATGAATTTAGGCTAACGTGCGGACCAAGGATTTCAATTTCAGAAGAAAATAATCGGGCCAATCGAAGTAGCCGCGGAAATGAATTGAAAATTGAACACCTCGGTTTCGTAAAAAAAAGTAAATTTATAACAAATCGAGAATCTACGCCGGACGGCCAAAGCTCTCGCAAAAATCGATTTAAAAGGTACAACAACCCCTCAGACCCACCAAAAATACATTCAACAAGTCGGGAATTCGTGCAGGATAATCAAAGTGCTCACAAAAATCAATGAAAGATCTAAAAACATCAATCCCACAAGAAAATACATTCTGAAAAGATCGAGAATCCATGCAGGACCACTAAATCTCTCTCGGGGACCAAGATTCTCGCGATGCCAAGGCTTGTCAGTTCTCGCAGAGGAACATCGAAGCCGTTCAAATTCACACATTTTCACTTTGAATGATAAAAACAATATCTTAATCATCCGGATGATCATGCAAAACGAAAAGGTGCAACGTATCAGTCACCGCAAAGCAAGTAAACGGCAATCAAAGGTCAGCGCGCATTTGACCACCTCCTGATTCCTCCGCTGGATCAGTCAATTTTCATCCCCCGAGAATAGAGCGGAGAGGTGGGTGGGTAGGATTTCCACGAGCGCAGTACAGTGATGCCTTGAAAGAAAGGAATGATATTTCCCTCGAAAGAAAGAAATCGCTATCCGCCCTTCTTTGGGAAATCGGCCGTAACATTGCGCCGGCGACGAGAAAAATTGTGGAAGGTTCGGTGAGCGAGTGAGATTCAGATACGACGAATTAAATTTGTCTTGCGATCGATCGTTAAGTTAATAACAGGGCAGCAACGAATAAATTGAGCCTCGCGGGTAACTCAACGAGAGAATCGTTGACTTTCGAAGGTGTTTCATCAGATTGAAAGAAACTGAAAGACGAATCGGATGAACTATCGCGCGCGACATCCGTGTACCGTTGAATTGATAATGGAATCATGATAACCCGCGCTAGGCCAAACGATTGGCCAACCTCCCTGGCCACTGTCCAGCCTGTCCTACGTTCTCTGTGCATATCTCTCCCCGCAGACGTAATGCTTCTCAGACGGTATTTATCTCACGAGAAAGAGCCTGCTCGCGTGTGCGGTAAGCCCCGCAAAGAAGGAACTGGTTTCGCCTTCAAAAGAAGAAAATCGTTATACCTGTACTGTATAACTTATGAACCATAGTAGCAATAATCGCGCAGCATATACATGTCGATCGTTTGCTGTAACAATAACGTAACTCGAAATTTGCTGTTCTTGGGTTATTAAAACGTGATTCCGTGCTTACTTTAACTCCGCATGTTTCATTAGTAAGGCTTCCATAAGCGGTCTTTTAAAAGTAAGCACGTGAGAACTGTTATATCGCGGCTGTTTCCTCGCATCTGATTACTCGATTTCCCTAATTATTCAAGTAATTGTCAAAGAATGAAAGCGTAATTAATAGGTGCGTGCCTCATTCAGACGATTCTACCTATTCCGGGATCGCTTAGCGTTAAAACGAGAGGGCACGTCATATTCTATCCTGTAAAGTATACCATTTCACCTCGACGGAAGCCTTTATCGTTTGCCGCTATCTGGAGCCCCTCGCTCGTGAACCGTGTTCGCTCACTGCCCCTACGAAATCAGAGTCATCCCGAATAGTCGACGGTCTCGTTACAAGGAACTGGCCGGTCCCGAGCCAGTTCTCTCGAGGCGTTACTTGCACGCGATCTTTAATCGCGGCGAGCGAAGGAGCCAAGAAGGTTCCGCTTTCTTCGAAGCCCCTCGCGCCGCTCGAGAAATGAAGAATTTAGCACGATACGCCGAGCGTTCGTGGCATCGTCTCCGGTGGAACGAGACGCTGGCATTCCCGGTCGATCCTCTCCGCTTAGCCGCTAAGTTTAGAGGTATAGGGCACGCATACCTGCCTCGTCGGATGCCTAAACGCTGACATTATCGTGGGGTCAGAGCGTGTCAACGAAGACGCGCCGGGGATCCGGCTGGACATCGACCACGAACGCGCGACTAATTATAGGATTCGAGTGCTGTGCACGGTTTTGTCCGCGGGGAGAGTGCAACTCCACGACTCTCAAATTTACACGAGATCTAGCGCGGCGTAGAAGTTTCGGAATTTCTCCGGATTCGCGGAAACGGAAAGCTGATTGGACTGAAAACGAATTTGGTGCTGTTAGAAGTATATAAGATTGTATTTTTATTGATTCGTACAGAATAGTGATCCGTTGTATCGTCAGCTTCTTTTCAATTAGATTTTTCGAATTGCGTTCGCCTGTCAGGCTCATTAGCAACCACGTTGATCTTGCATACAATAAAAGGAAATACATATGCGATTAGATTAAATGAAAGGATATTTACATGTTTCAAAGATTTTAATACGTATTAATAAAACAACGAAAATCACTACAGAAACATTTTCTTGTGACTAAAAGTAGATGCTCTTGTTTGTGTTAGAAACACCATTATTTCATGCGTTCCTCCTTTTTTAACAAGTAGTTCCGGCGTAATAAATTCGTGAAGCATAGAATGCATTGCCCAACGTTGCAGCCTTTGCAACAAGACTGTCATTACTTGAAACAGCAGCGCACTTGAAAATAATTGCAGTGGTACTGAAGTCGTGCTCCATAATGTGTTTCTTTCTTTTTATTGTGTTAGAAAGTAGGGTAAAGATATAGGCATAGCGAAATCGTGGAATTTTTCAAATCGTAGAGAATAAGAGTTGTCGCAATTTGATCTAGAGCGAAGAGCTCGTCAATTATTCTATAATTTATCTGTAACTTAATCTTTAATTTTTCTGTTGCAGGAGGTCGGAAGCATCATAGGAAAGAAAGGGGAAATCGTGAAGAGGTTCCGAGAGGAGGTAATTGATTGCACTTCATTTTCTCGTTGAATCCTTGATTTTCATATTTAATGTTACGCTGACGTCAATCGTAAATTTGATCAAAAACTTATTCTTATTTGCGGACTGTGACATGAGATTCTAGCCTGTATTCAAATTCATGCATTTATTCTGTATATAATTCGTTTCTTTCCATTTTTTTAACTGGCTTCACGCGTGGCGTAAAAATCTGCTTTAACGAAATTATTTGAACACACATAACACAGTGCACACGCTGCGCATTAAACAGGGGAGAAATTGCCGTGTTGCAAACACCGCCACAGCGATTTTGCGGTATCTCAACAAATTCCAAACCGTTTCTGTGAGATCAGCAAAAAATTATTTCCTGTTTTAAAATTCTCCCGTTGTTGAACGATATCCTTTTGTTCCATTTAATAAACTCTCGCGCTGTATCTAATATTCGAAGCTTAAGCAACAGCACACTTCTTTTTTTTTTGGGACAGAGCAAATCTATTTTTAATATTACCGTGGAGGCATTCATTCATAAATCATACATTATTAATTCCTTCGATTGCTAAGTTCAGTGAGATAGTTAGCTAGCAAAATATGTAGCTCGCTTTCTGTCTCAAAGTAAAAAATCGCAGGAAGTTCGATTTACTGTTTGTCATCTGCCTTGATTGAATTATAAAAAAAGTTATTCTGCTTTTGAAGGAGGTTCGAATACTTTCGTTACCGACTGTATGCGTCTGAAATGTACACTTTGAACAAGCTTGCGTCAGTAGCAATTTGTTCGCGCCCGAAATTCGACAGGCCCACTTGTTACGAGGTGCAACAAGAAATCGTTGCCAAAGTGATGTTTCGTTGTTGCGATGCATCTAGATATTAATCCCCTTCGGCCGTATTTCAATCCGTTGGTTATAACGCAAAGTTTAATAAAGCATACGGGAAGCCTTGGAAGATCAATCATCTTTAAACTTTATCGACACGATAAATGCCTCATCGGCCAGAAAATTTTAAGAGATCCAATGAAGCCGTTAAACCGCCGGTTATTATTATAGTCGCGCGAGAAATCGTCTAAAGTTAAACCATTAAATAATACTGCTGCACGTTCGAAGCAACACAATCTGTTAAGCGACGCTATTTCTTGAAATGTTAAATAATACCGTGGAATCCATTTTAAAGGGAAGCAAGCCTCGAAATTCTTGCTTTTTTAATATCTTAGCAAAGTATTTGGGACACATTCCAGTGATTTGTAGATATCGTTTTAAAATATGCAGAGTACCAAAGATTTTTTTCTCAGATATGCGATTCAGTAGAAATTCAGTGCCTATTTCTGCACATTTTCATTTCATTTTATTTATTATATATATATTTGTTGCACGCATATTCCAGGCAATGATTCTATTTTTTTTCCGGTCTCCGAGGCTCCGCATAATCGATGCACGTTTAATTCGCTGACCAACACGAATGAATTCACCGGGTAACACGACGGTAGCTTGGTGTAACAAAGAGATTTAAAATAGCTTCGAACGACCTACATTCGCAGCTTGTTGTATTCGCTTAGAAGCCCCTCTTTTGCTCGGTAAATAAAAAATATCGTCACTCCTGAAACAATTCAAGCTGAAGGGAAAAGCTTGCACGTCCCATGAATCTTCTTTTCCCCCAAAGGACAAATTGTTTTTCTTCTTTTCTTTTTTTTATTAATCCACTCGTACCATTTTAAATTTACAATTATTTCTTGTTACGATTGAATATAAAATAAGACACACGCGACATTAAAAACATTCGCGATAATCTAGCATCTATTCGAAATGACTCGTTCACGAAATTATAAATGATTCATCCTGTTCAGTCGCGACAAATAACGCTTCGCGTTTAAGAGATAAAGGAAATGGTCCACGTGCGTTTCATTCACCATCTTCGCGGCCGGCGTAACGCGCGAGTTCGAACAATCACGGGGCATTCAATAGTTCGATTCAACGCCCATTGTCCAGTGTTTAATCGCTTTAGAGGAACGCGCTTGGGTCGCTCGGTCGGCCTGTTGAAAAATGTAACGAACACGCGGTGCACCATCGCGATTGTCCGTTATCGCGCACGATAATGACGTTGCAATGGCCCGACACGGCGAAATTATAAATAATGCATTGCGCAGCCGGGAAAAGCAATACACCGACGAAAGCGCGATCGCCGGAGGAACGACGTTTATTTTACTTTGTAATGCGAACGGCGCGGGATAAACGCGACACACCTCGCAATGGATGACGAGAGATAGAACGAGAGATAACTCTGGTAGATAGAGAACGCCGTGGCAATTGTCACCTTATGCCGAGGTATTCGGGAAATTTATAGGCGGCCTCGCA
Source organism: Holcopasites calliopsidis (assembly GCA_023838395.1). Classification (NCBI taxonomy): domain Eukaryota; kingdom Metazoa; phylum Arthropoda; class Insecta; order Hymenoptera; family Apidae; genus Holcopasites; species Holcopasites calliopsidis. The sequence continues at coordinate 701,513 of JALHAQ010000001.1, forward strand.
GAATCGAATAACCTTTGGAAAACCGAAACCGCAGGGCAGCGCGCGTTAAGACAGTTGATTGTTACATCTCTGACACTTGGACCAGCGAAGCAGAACGCAAATTCATTTTTATCGCCGACCTTTCTCTTTCCGCCGATGAGAAAGAAAGAAAAAAGCGTTACCGATCAGTAATCGTGGGTAAGATTAATCCGTGTATACTCAAAGAAAACTCGAATGTCTCCATCCGCAGTCCGGCGCGAAGATCAACATCTCCGACGGATCGTGCCCCGAGCGTATCGTGACGGTGACCGGGCCGACGAACTCGATCTTCAAAGCGTTCACGCTGATCTGCAAAAAGTTCGAGGAGTGGTGCTCGCAGTTCCACGACATCCAAGGCGGCGGCGGGGTGCCCAGGCCGCCTATCACTCTCAGGCTGATCGTGCCCGCGTCCCAGTGCGGCTCCCTGATCGGCAAGGGTGGCTCGAAGATCAAGGAGATCCGCGAGGTGACCGGCGCCTCGATTCAGGTCGCGTCCGAGATGCTGCCGAACTCGACGGAACGCGCTGTAACCATATCGGGCACCAGCGAGGCCATTACTCAATGCATATATCACATCTGCTGCGTTATGCTAGAGGTACGTACAGACGTGGGAAGAGAATACTATTATCTAAATAATTCCGGTAATATATGGCTATCGATTATCTAGATCAGGTCTGTCGAACCCCTCGACCTCCCCTCAGGAACTGCACGAGCCCCTGCTTCAGTCGCGTATGATCACAGCAAAGAATCCACTGTACAGGCTTGATACGCAACGGTGACTAGTCTAGCGATGTTGGGGTTCGTGCAGACACCTGCAGGAGTTCGTCAGAGAGAAGTAGAGCCACCGGTTCGACAGCCCTCGTCGAATTGCACTGTGCACCGCCGACAGAAAGTCCCGGGAAAGGATTGCTGGCTCGATAAATCGACGTGGAACAGGGAATGGCTAGTTTCATAAGGAACCATAGCTCTAATGGACTATTAGCTAAAGCGAAAGCACGCATTTTACTAGAGTCGTTCAGAATCAAGTCACTTGAAGGAATATGCTCGTGTCCTGTACCCAAGCGACATCTTGATGGGGATGTATTACATGTAAGGGATGAGATGTACAGGGTGATTCGGGCGAAACTAACCTAACCTAACCTACACGTCTTGGAACTCTTATCCCATGTAAACATTTCGGGCGACGTATTGTGTCCTTTTCTGTTTCTCGCTTTCACTTGGAAAGAACACTTAGTCGTCCGCTCTGCAGTAACCTAAACAACTGGCGATCGACAGAGTAATTATGTCAAGTGATGTAGAGGAACAGAAAAGGACAAAATATGTCGCCAGAAATTTGTCCACAGGGTTGCATGGGATAAGAGTCCCAGACGTGTAGGTTAGGTTAGGTTAGATTAGTTTCGCCCGAAATTTGTCCATATGGTTGCATGGGATAAGAGTTCCAGACGTTTAGACGGCGGCACATCTCTCAAGTCTCCTGGCGGAGCGAATCACCCTGTATATGTAGAGTCAAGGATGCGAGAGCAGATGGTCCAAGAGCAAGCCTCTTCATGCTCCAGCGTTACATTTTGCCGGCAGTGCACGGTGCAAAGGGAACGACCGCCGTTTTTCTCAGCTACCGTTTGCCAATAGCCTCGGCCAGTGTATTCGCAATCGTGCGTGTGCTTTCTTTCTGTTTCAGTCCCCTCCCAAAGGTGCCACGATCCCTTATCGCCCCAAACCCCAAGTTGGTGGGCCAGTGATCCTGGCTGGTGGGCAAGCCTACACCATCCAGGGTAATTACGCGGTGCCCGCCCACTCGGACGTAAGTACAGTATTGCCATTGCCCGCGCCCGCTGCCGGGCACACCCCGCCCTCGCTGAACACCCAAACTTTGACGACTTCGCCCTTCGCGGCCCACCCTTCCTCCTCGGCCTTCGCCGCTTCTCACGGGCATCCGCTCCTGTCCACGGCCCACCTTACGACCCCCCATCATCCTCTCCACCCGAGCCCCTTACACGCCAGCGTGGCAGGCCTCGCCGACCCCCTGCTGAAGAGTGGACACTTGCAGGCAGCCCTCCCGCCCGCACACCTCGTGGCAGACGCCGTAAGTCTTTTGTTTTTCGTGATCCACCCTCTCCCGTTTACCTACGACACAACACCCCCTCAGAAAAGAGATACCACCACCGCCACCAGGCCCTTCGAAAGAATTGCCGGTACACAGAACGTGTTTGCGCGCGCGCGTGTCTTTAAACGTACGATTGCGTAACGGAGCGACGCGAGCCTCCCTCGTTTGTGCATTTGTATATATATTTACTGTTAACACTTCCAACCCTCTCAGTCCCTGGAACAATTCTTGCTCGAAGCGTTCCTTGCTAAAGTGCTCTGTCTCCGTTACCGTTTTTTTTCCGTTCTACGCTCGGGTTACATCCCCGCGAAAGATCACGGTAATTGGTGGAAATATGTGTGTGTGTGGAGCATTGGCTACGAGTCGGGGGCTGCTGCATCTTTTTGGCCTGTTAGGAATATCGTAGGCGAAACCCTCGGGTGGATCGAGGAGGTGGTGGATAAGGGTGGGTTTCATCGGAAGGGTGGAGCTGCGGGGCTCGGAGGGCAATATTTCATTTACTTTTTATTTTTACCTGTAAGTGGATCTGAGATTCTCGGAAGTCTTCTTTTTTTCCGCGTTGATTATGCGTTAATTATTGCGGCAATTGTTGTGTGTAAATGAAAATGAAAGAGTTAGACGTACAGTAAGTCCGCTGGGATTCTGTATTCTCTTTCTGGAATCTCGAATCCACTTTTGAAATGAATTATTTTATGTATGATTAACGGTTTTAATTTTATGTTCAATGATGTGCCTATGAAAGATCTGGTTAAGAAGCAGGGGCTGCGACCATTTTACGCGGCATAGAAAACTAATCGCTACAATTTCAGTGAATAAAAATTGATCGATCGATTGAAATGTACACAACTTTCGTCTAACAAACTGCTTTATCGGACACCGGCTTCGTATCAGACACACTCTGCATCTCTCCAATAATTATACAAACCCGTACGATCGTCAATGACAACGTACCAAGTTCGGTTCTTCCAAATTTAATCCATCGTCCGGCAATGAATTTACTCCACCGACGAATATCACTTGTCCATAGTCTCTGAATCGCTCCAAAAGAAACGTCAACAATTTCGAGCAACCCGGTGTTCGCCAATTTATCAGCGCGCGATGCTCCACAAGGTGCCAAGGTGTCCGTCGAGAACGATCGCCTCGGTTTACCCCGGTCGCCACTTAACATCCAATTTTCACCAAATACCGTAGCCGTGGTATATTTTGTCCGCGTGTACCGGAATGCTCCACTTTCGTATTAGGCCACCTGGTCCTCGTCCTAGACGAATATACCCCTTTACAAGCCCGGTCCCGTGCACCTCGAGACGCCTTGGCTTTCTGCTCGGCATCCCCGCGAGCGCAGCTTCGAGTGAATCGAGCCGGTGAACGGGCTTTAAAAGCCTTCCTATAAACTTCCTTTGCCCTAGGAAAATCGAAGGCGCCCCGATGTTCATGGGCGACGCGACTCGAAACTGCGCTTCGTTGCCACTGCTCTCTGTTGCTTCCTTTGTCGCGTTGCTTCACGAGGGATCGACTCTTACATTACACTCGTTCCATAAATTATCCACAGATCTCAATTATGTGAATCACTCTGCTTTAAAGTCGAAGTTCATTTTGTTGGTACATCTGTCTTTATTTCTTTCCAAAGAAGAGATCGTTTTCTCGTGCATGCGACGCAGCGGGGTACACGTGCTTTGCTTTTTATGTTACCACAGCACGTGTCTGTTACGTGTAATCGGCTGTCTCTGGATTCCTCTCGCTCGTTCGCTTGTCCCACCCCTTTCGTTTCTCTGAAATTCTTCACCGACTCCGCCCTTGCACTCCTACCCAGCAATGGTCTCGGTGTGTACGTGTGTGTCTCTCTCTCTCTCTCTCTCACTCTCTTTCTCTACCCCTTTTTTCTTGTGCTTGCGATTGTGGTAGTGGGTTGCTGTCGCCTTTTGTGATCCGCTTGCCATCCTTCCACCGTGCACAGAGAATTGACTTCTCCATTGCATGGGATAACTACACGATCATCGTACAGCACGCGCGATAACCATGACTCGCGTATTAAGCGGATGAAATAGACGAGAAATGATCAAGGACAGATCTGTAGGTTGTCAGGTTGTTGCTAAACTGTTATCATTTATTCATTTTTCTTTTGGTTCTCCAAGTTCAAGAGATAACGCAGAAAATCACCATTCTCCGGACTGTTGCGATTCCTTTCAATTAGCGCGGTAGACTTTGTCGTCTTTCGCCCTGCGTTAACGCCAGTTAATTATTTCAGCGTGATTAAGGGTCAAAATTTCGCGGTACGAAGAAATTCTTCCGTTCACCACACCAATGCTTCATTTATCTTTATGCCTGATACTTGTTCGTAGAAATAGTAATTTGCAATTTATCTGGCTTGTACAGGATTAATATCCATACAATTAATTAGCCAGACATTTCCTAGACGATTTCTCCTGATAAGTCATGCAGTATTCTTCTTATAACCCATTTCCATGAAAATCGATTTTCTGCTCATTAGAAATTACTTCGTGGCATGAAACTTAAAAAAGAAATCACGCCGATTAGAACTCGAAGCGCATTAAACATGCACATACGTGCAGTCTTATTCTTCCTTCGTCCTGAGCAAATCCGATTCAATTGTCGCGCCACTTCGTGCCGCCAACAGTTACGGCGATCCAGCATCCTTTCGTTTTACCACAAAGATTCGTCTCGTCCGACCGATCGTAAGCTTTAACTAACGAGGAAGGGCGCGGTCAATACGGTGATCTTCATAGACGATCCGTTTTCCCATTGCGTCCGCTGCGAGATCTCCATTAACCACGGTATTATGCGAATCGCAGCGCGTCAAGTGGTCGATCGAAACCAGTTTACCGTGCTTGAACGTTTAACGACTCCGCGTGAACCGTTCGACCAGTTTCAAAGCGTCGAACTTGCGCCGCTCCATAAACGTCTCCGGCGCTTGATCGTTGTTACGAAAGTCGCGGTAGCGCGCGGCAGCGTTGTACGAGTTGCAAGAGTAACCGGGCAAAAGTACAGGACTGGAGGAAAGAATGAAAAGGGTTGCAGGGGTTGACGATTCGTATCCTGATCGTCGCGCGAAAGATCTTTCACGGGAATCGTATTCGAGGATCAACACTTTTCGACCGAATCGGTTTCCACTCGGAATTCGTCCGTTTAGAAAATTATTGAGATCCAAGCGCCCATCGGAGCGGCACACTGGCTATTCCGCTTACCGTCATAGTTACCAATCAGCGGTACGCGATCGATCATTAGAGTTTGGAAACGCTTGTTTGCGCACAAAGAAAATGCAAAACCGGCGGAAACGCTGCGGAGAGGAAGGACCAGTTTCTTTCCCTCCTCTCCATGGAATCACCGTGTAGTTTCGCGTTCCGCGCATTTCCTTCCCATTGATGTCTGCGCTAACAAGCTCTGCGAACTTCTTCCCCTGGTTCGGTCAGGCACGATCTTCGTGAAGGCGCTGTTATCTCGCGATACGAACAGAGGCCGAACGAAACGCACGCGTGTCTTTTCCGGCTGGACACGCGTGTTTCGCGGAGAAGAATCGAGTCTCTCTGCTTTAGCGTGAACCTCAATTCCTCAATTCATTCCGATGAATTGAAGGCCGATCCTGGGAAGACTTGCATCGTTCGTCATGCAACCACTTTGGTATAAAATTCGAGGGTTGCTTCAGTTTGATAGAGATATCTTAATCGATGCACTGGAATGGAAAGGTAATAGAGAAGTAAAGCGGGTTAATGGACGGATCAAATCAATCGGGCTGATTTGTTTCAACGAAATGAAACGTCTGTTTCCAACAGAATTTGCTACAAAAAAAACTGTTACAACTTGATGCAACGATACATTCGTCATCGCCAGATCGTCCCGGATTGAAATAAATTTGCATTACACGAACCACGAAATTAGAAAACAAAAACGGAAAGAGCGGGGTGAAACCAAAGCTTTGACATATCAGTCTCGAAACGTATTCAGCGAATCGTTACTTTTCGCCACGATGATGGAAATATATAGACGGGCAGACAAGGGGAAAGGGGGAGAGCGTGCAGGGCTCGTTTGCCGAAGCAATTGATTCCGAATTTTCTATCTGCCGGCGCGAACGACGACCGGCAAACATAATTACCAGGCTTTAACTGCGACGTTTGCTAATTAGGAACTCTTTTTGTGCGTGGACAGTGCGCAAACACCATCGCGACGCGACGCTCGTTTCCCGGCGCTTGTTGACAGATCGAATTATTAAAAGGGTTGCATTCGGTACTCGCCTCCCGTCCGGACGCAACTGGCCCCGTTCGGCTTGCGTCAGAATTCTTCATTCATCCCCCGAACGACTTGCAAAGAGATGCGGAGCGAAGATTCAAGGGGGTGATCTTTTTGCATCTTCTTGTTTCTGTTGTATAATCGAGGCGCGATTCTATTCCAACGATTTGTTTGTCTCTTAGAAAAGAAGCATTCAGTTTAATATATTTAACTGATGGAGATGCCAATCTTTCCAGTGCATCAGAAGAAAATATATTAAAGAAAGGACAATCCGACCGAAACTGAATAATTGAATATCTCTATCAAGGTGGTATCATCTTGTCTCAACATCCGTTCCGCCCTCCGTTTCTCTGCGCTTTTCGACGACCGATCGGAGCCCGACTTCCGCGATGTTCGGTCCCCGTGATAACGCGAAAGATCGGGAGAATCGCACGAGAATGATGTAAACGAGAGGGAAAGGTGGCCGACAGGTTTTACTCGCGATTCTCCTCCTTCGTTCTCTTGCATTCCGACGATTTCCATTCTCTTCTAATTCGCCCCATTACATTTTGCTCGTTTTCTATTTCGGAGCACGCGCTCTGTTCCTTCGTTTCACTCGCGTTCTACGTATTACTCCTTGCGGGGTATATTTGTATCAATCGAACACCGGCGGTCGGGTTTAATCGAGGGTGGAATATCACGCCGCGCGAACGATCCAGCGAGTTCTACAATAAAATAAAGACCAGTATGCATGCGCGGCACGAGGAAAGGTAGATTTACATAGCTCTATCATTTATTATAATACGCTTCACGTCTCTCTTCACGATTTCCCGAGACTCTCAATGCCTGGTACGCATTACATCTCTCTTTTCTGTATCTCATCCCTCCGCCTCTCTGGCTTATAGAACACGATTCACTTCTCGGCTTCCCGTCCCGCGTAGACTGTCTCTGGTTTCTCTTGTTTACGTTCTTCCAGTCATTTCCGCAAGGATCCTGATCGGAAGTCGTGTGTTTCCGATCCCCCGACTCGATCCTGGTAAATCCTACCGTTTAGAATGTACGAAATCAACGCGTGGATATAAAATGTATAAGCGCGAACGCTTTAATCGCGAGAACGTTCGCGTTTCGGCCAGCTTGCGCTTGTATTTTTCTCGCGGGCCGCGAACGAAGAAGCTGTACATTTGATAGACTTTTGTATATGTCGCTTGTCGAACGCTGCCGCAAAAGAACGCCGCGGAACGGCGCGATGGCTATACGAACGGATCTCTGACGAGCCGATCACATACGTAAATACACGCTTCCGCTTTTCACGGCTTCGCAAGAGACTCCCTTCTTAATCCTCCGTTGGTCCAAGGAAATTGGGATTCTTCGGAATTTTCTTGTACGCGAACCCTAGTTCCGTTGCTTCAAACAATTTGGCAAAAGTCCGCGTCGATGTGACCGCTGTTAAAATCAGAAAGGGTTCATGTGAACAGTTTGTCGCGAATATCTCGTTATACGTTAGACCCACGACGGAAATAGTTATTATGAAATTTATAGGCCAGGGAGTGCTTTACAAAAAGGGTTCTATGAGCTTTCCCGTAGGAGGTGGCTATTCCAGCGTATGATGGCCTAAAATATTTCATGCTTCCGAGAAATTCCGTAATAACTTTAAAAAAAGGAGCACTGACAAAGCCGGATGATATTATCTCGGCAACGATCACTCCTACGAAAAATGCTCATAGAACCTTTTTCATAAAGAATTTCCTGTGCTATAAATTTCCTAATGTCTATCTTTGCCGTAGAATGAATGAATAACGAGATATTCGCGAAACCCTTTTGTTTTTACTTTGTTCCTTTATAAACTTTTTAACACTGGTCTATCAACGAGACTTTTATTAATATACCGTTAAAAATGTACGAAACGAAGGTCCACGCGAAAATTCGGCTCGCTGAACACTCTTCCGCAGATTGGATATATTTTTGTCCAATTTCCCTGGACCAGTCGTTTATCTACTTCACGCAATCTTCGTCCCTACGTTTCTAATTTCATCTTCGGGGTCAGGCTGCGGAGATCTAATGGCTCCCTTGTACGAGACGTTGTCCCGATTTTTCATAGAAACGCAGACAGAAAAGAAAAAAGTCGAGACAATTCCAACAGGCTGGGACAGAAGCGTAGATTTGTAAAATGTTTGGTTTTTTTTTCTCTCTATAATCTCTTTAATTTTCCATTCTCTTTTTCGTTCCACTCTTCTGTCTATCTTCAGTCCGATTCTATTCGTTTCTCTTCGCCTTCGTTTCCCTCACTCGCCCATTGTCCTCATCGCCGTACTGTCTTACAATTAGAAACAGCATGGCTTCCAGCACTCTCTTTATTAGCTACGACATCAAGAAGTTCGCGCAAGGGTGGGCTGCTCTGACATCACGTTTCCACCATCTTGAGCAGGGTAGAAGTTTCTCAGCGTCTTGACGATACATCATATATCTTGAGACTATATATGTATATTTTTTTTGTTTTTTGCCTCGCCTCTATCTTCGCTCCTACGAAGCAAGCGTACAGAGTCCTCCGGAAAATGGGAGAGTGGACTTTTGCGAATGTGTTAGGCGCTCGTTACAATGGTAAAAGAAACGATCTCATTCGTGGGCATGCAGTGCTCGGCACTCTGTTTTCCGTCGAGTGAATGTTCAATTGAAAGAATTTGCTTCAGGAGATCGTTACCGCGGAAACTAGTATCGTCGTCCGACAATCGTTTCCGCGTTATTTAGAGTAACAGGACATTATTGGCGCACTGTGCGTTTTCGAAATGAGCCACTTATGGAGCCACGTTTCTTTATCAATATTACGAGTGGGATACGATCATTCTGTTCGAGTTCCTATTTTTTTTTTTTTAGACCAGCTTGCGTACGTTTAATTTAATAGTTTCCCGAAATATAGTTCATCATAGAGTCAATGAAGAATCGTCACTCGACGGTGTCTCGTTTCGTGAACGATTCTTCTTTTACCGAAACGATTGAAATAGAAAAACGGTGTTCCGCGGTTTTCTTGATCAATATCGCGAGCGGGATACGATCATTCTATTCGAGTTCCTATTTTTTTTTAGACCAGCTTGCGTACGTTTAATTTAATAGTTTCCCGAAATATAGTTCATCATAGAGTCAATGAAGAATCGTCACTCGACGGTGTCTCGTTTCGTGAACGATTCTTCTTTTGCCGAAACGATTGAAATAGAAAACGGTGTTCGCGGTTTTTGATGACGTACATACAGTCAGAGTTAAATTAATTCGTCGAGTAACTAATGAAGCCCTCGTTCAATGCTCTAATGAGATTCTATTTTTGCAGTTTCTCCATAAATCGTGTATCACGAGGTACAAGACATAAAGTTTAATGTTGATAGTAATCGTTCTCATTCGAATGTTGAGCAATATTTAAACTTTTATCTGCTTGCCTCTACTTAACTGTTTTCTGGACTGTATGTTCTGACACAGAAATATATCTACGTAAAATGTACCAGTTCTGCAGACGCGTACACCGTAGGCTAGTCTAGATGATATTTCTGGTAGAAAATCAATCATACTTGCGGTTTTCATGTTTTAGGACACAGTAATTATATTGTATACACGACGAGCAACCTAGACCTTTAAACCCCGACATCTCGCCCTGTTCACGGCAAGGAGCAAGAGAAAAATGCATTTTCTATTATTATTAGTTTTTTAAATTATTTATCCAATTTCTTTTTTTAATTATTTCTTCCATTTATAGTATACTTCCAGTCATACTATTATGTTGTTGCATTGCGTTTGTGTATATACATTTATAGTATATCATGGGTATGTATTTACGTATTGCTCGCGCAATTTATGCAGCAATCATAATCCGTTTCATCCGTCCATTTCGACGAGAGGATTTCATTGTAATTACATTGGCTTTCCTTGATGGACTTAATTCGAATGCTTTCAAAAGTGAGCTGATAACAATATTAGACATAAATCTATCTTTGTTTCTTTCAAGAACGCGGTGTTTTCTTTTGAAGGCTGAAATCTACTGACATTTCGATCCCAAGTGCATAGAATAATCAATAGAAGAATGGTATAAATATCACATGAAAAATAGGTCAATTCATTTTTATTTCGATGCACAACAGTTTCCAAATTGAACATGGCTATTTGTAAGTTTCATAATAATTCATCGATGAACCAGTGTGAAAGATAGTCGAATCGGGGAAAATACGTAGATACGCGTAACCACGGGTTCCCTTTCCTCCTTAATCCTCTTTCTATCTCTTCGGGGTCGTTCACCCGATAATTCACCTCGAGTATAATTTTCGTTAACGCCCGAGATTACATTCTGCCGGTCGATTAATTTCCCGAGAATCTTCGTGGCCGGACTCGAGTTCGATCCAACCCATGATACACAGTATGATATCCGGATTGTGTATAGACGTTATGTATCCTCCGGGCCGGATCACAAAGTGTCCTGGATTCCTCGGCTACCGGCCCCTAATAACGCAGAAGCGATCTCCGGAATACCAAGCTGTGCATTGCTATACACATAAGCCAAGTAACTCGGTCGTAACCAATCTGCTATAGCAGAGTAGCGATAGAGAGGAACCTTCGAAAAGTATCGATCACTTCTTCTTCGATGTTAGAAAGCAGTAGCTTGTTCACTTCCATTCTTTTTAACCCTCTATAATGTTAATCGACCAAGTAAATATCTCCGGTGCCCAGTCCTTCGCATTTTCAAGGAATTTAGGGTCAATTTTCTTTTCTTTTTTTTTAAGGCACCTCGCTTTGCGTGATAATTAAAGAGAAATGCTAACTCTAATTAAAGAGAACTGCAATCAGTGCACACCTTCTGCAGATTTCTGTATTACTATTAATCTTGTAGTAATTATCGGAAAATTTGGCAGGCCTTCAGGTGTCTAGCCATATTAACCACCTTGCTGTGAATAGTTAGTAAGTTTTGCCTACAACCTTTCATCCAGCTTAATAATTAACAAATCTATGTACAGTTATAGAGGGTTAAATGCATTTCCCCGTTTCAAGAAAACAAATGATCGAATGATGGTCGCAATCGATCCTCTTCCTGCAGAAATTAATCAGACTTAACAGTTCATTTGTTAAGCCTCCAAGAAAATCTTTCTCCGTCCCTTTCTTCGAAACAGTCCGTTTTTTTTCCCCCCCCCCATTTCGATCGGTCATCTTTCCAGAACGAGTCTCCAAGTTGTTCGCTCGAAGGGCGGAAGTAGCCGGGGCAAGGAAGCGAAACGAGATTCACGAATTTCAATATCAAGATCGACCGATGCTCGCGTTTCTCTGCAGTTTCTTCGAATAATCTCACTGTATTTTTAGTTCCTCGCCGCGAGCGTACCTGAGAAGTTCATGCTTTTCAATGTGGACAGGCAAAGAGAGTGTCTTATCGCGAAAACGTGGAGAGGCAAAGTCCACGTGGAAAAGTCGGGACTTTTAATGGGATCGGCTACCAAGAAGTCGGGGTCGCGATCGAGGACGGACCACGGGAACGGATTGAGAAAAGCTCGCGGGTTGAGATGATCGCGTAGAACCAAAGATCGATAGATCATCGACAGTGGATGATAAATCTGCATCATATCGTGTTAGAGAATTTTTCTTATTACTGCAATTTTTTTTGTATTTCTTCTTTTTTTTTTGCTCTCATCACTGATTACAGTTAGATTGCGTTTCGAATTTTCATTCACTTCGACCTCCGATTGTTTTCAATCGACGATCCTCGAATGTGAGACGCGCGAGGAAGCAGGCGGACCGATATACCATTCCTCTTTAGATATACTTTGTCGGTGTCTTCGTATCTACCCCCCTCTGAAGCACTTCTTAACCGATCCTCGAAATAAATAAAAAAAAAAAAAAGAAATCGGCAGTAACGTGTCTTTTGTTGAGCGTTCGATCTTCTTCGTCGTTGTTACAGATGGGCAAGCTCGGTAGCAATCCACTGGCCGGCCTCGCGGCTCTTGGCCTCGGAGGCCTTGCCACGCCGGCCAACACCGGCGGACTCAATCCGGCAGGTGAGAAGACAAATTTTTTAATGACCCGATATTAAGCTGGACCGTAATGTTTGGTGGAGCTCGAATGACGATTAATTATTGCGAGAATCTTTTTCTGTGACAAAACAGTTCTTCGTATCTCTTTAGCTGCTTTGTATTTTAAGAGATTTGCAAGATCTATGATACGTTTGGTTAACGATTATCCATATTAGCAACGTCCAGTGTTATTTCGAGTATGTTCAAATGACAAAGCAACAATTAGCAGCAATACGTAAAAAAGGAATTGCATATAACGTACAGAGTCACGCGACCCATCCGGTGTACACTCGGAGGCGCAAGAAATTAATCCTCTGCCAACAATTTCGTTCAGCATTCCCTCCATTCTGTTTCCCCCGTAGCTGATTTAACAAAAAAAAAAAAAAACACGCGTTTCACAGCACTGGCGGCGCTCGCTGGTAGCCAGCTGCGCACCAGCAACACGAACAGGCAGCAACCGGCGGCGAACAATCAGACGCACGAGATGACAGTGCCGAACGAGCTTATCGGTTGCATAATCGGCAAGGGCGGCACCAAGATCGCGGAGATCCGTCAGATCTCCGGCGCGATGATCCGGATCAGCAACTGCGAGGAGAGGGAGGGCGGCGCGACGGATCGCACGATCACCATCACCGGAAATCCGGACGCTGTTGCATTGGCACAGTATCTTATCAACATGAGGTGAGTAGATCACCGCGGGCATTGGAGAACGGAGATCGCTCTCCGGTTTGGCCGCGATTATTGAGGCGCCAACGGGTGGCATTCACGAGGACGGTTGGACCCGTCTCCGACAGCTGAATAATTTTCATCTTCAAAGCTACGAACGTTCCACGGGACAGACTATCCCCAGGGGGACATTAACAATTCTTCCCCCCCCCCCACACCTTCGGTAAATGTCGAACTCGTCCCGGCTACGTTTTGCGATTACTCGCGGACACATCCACCCCTCCGCCCTATAGCACGCCGACTCGACTTTCCGGTTTCTTTCTCCCTTTATCTGACGATGAACCTGGCTCGAATATTGTATATGTTATACCAGTGTAAGATTTTCTCACCCGCCCGCGCCCCATCGCCCCCGTTGACAGGAGGAAATACCCGCCACCGCCGAAAGACCACACCATGATTTTTCGTGTTACACCCGTTCCTCCTTGTAACTGACCTTTCTTAGCCTTTGGTGTGTTGGAGGCGAGACCAAGGGGAATAATCGACTCCAATCACATGTCTGTTATTGTTACTGTTATCCCTGGCGTGGACGAGCTGGGTCGAACGCGTTACGTTGGAAACGAAGAAAGGGGAAAACGTTCGACGGGATCGATTAGCCTCCGACCTTTGTAATCGTCGCGGCTGAGAGTGAATCGCGGTTGTCGCACGCCGTTCTCCCGGCCCGTTCACGTCAGACAACTACCACGAAAGAGGTGGCGGTGCAGCAACGAGTTTTCGTCCTTCTTGTTTTTTCTTCCTTCTTCTTTTATTTCGTCCCAAGCAAGAGGTTGCACGGAACCGCTGAAAATATGAGATGGTCCTCGTGGACGGAGGGTCGGCTTGCGCGCGCGTGCAACGTTCGTACCGCCACCTCGGTTTCTATAGCCGGACAGGTGGGACAATCTCGTAGTAGAGTAAGGTCACGCAGCCGGAGAAGAACGTCGGAGCAACGTGCGAACCATGGGATTCGACTGTCTACGGAGTCGCCGGAAGACATCTCCCTTCGTCTACCAGGACGGAAGAGGATCTTAATCCTTTGTTTCCAGGTCCTGCTTTCCAGGTCCAGTACCCCGAGTATCCTGCAGACACATCTCCGCTCAACATCTGTTTCCCATTTGTCGCTGGCTGTCCTTTCAAGCAAAAAAAAGAGCTCTTTCGAAAGAAAAAGTTCGAAACATTCACGGACGACAGATACGACACGTAGTCCAACGATTCCAGCAATGCGTTTGTCGGTTCTCTGTTCATTAGATTTTATCCTGAAGACTCCTGCGATCGCAATTGTGCATCACTGTAGTTCCTTTCTTTTTTTTTTTTACCTGTCCAGAATTTTTATTCGGTTCGGGACGATACGGAGTTTCCTTTTTAGAACGGGATCGCTTTTGGCGGAGGATTATCATTCATACTTCGGGGGTGTATAATTGCGCGGGTGTGGAATATTTCCTATAAAATGATTGATCACTTTGCTGATTTAGTTTAGAGCCATTTTCAGCGAGATTTCAATGTTGATTTTAATATCGCTACTTTTGTATTGGATAATTGTAAATAGTTTTATAAAATCGGTCGATATTATTTCGTATATCTATCACAGAGAAGTTCAAGAGATTCATTGCATTAAGAAAACTTCAGCTAGGTGTTCCCTTATTTCATCGAAGACAGAAACAAAAGAAATGAACATTCGTTTTCCGCCTTCGCCAAAAGTGTCCCGCGATCGAGTCTTTTATATTTTAATTTGTTACGTTCCCTCGCTGCTGATCGTCGCGTGTTACTCAAAGTTCGAGCCAAATTCGAGCGTTCACCGATGCAGATCTTTTTTTTTTTCTTTTATCCCCGTTTAGTATGATACTGTGCTATGGGACTGCCTCTGCCATTTCCGCTTCTAACGTAGTCGTCGACGAGATTCGGGGCGATCGTAAAACGCATTCGACGGCTCGTGTCTCCTGAAAACGAATGACCCCTGCTCTTCCCCGAAATCGCGCGAACACCAATCACGATTCGTCCAGTATGTGATTAGTCGCTCCGAAGGCGAGACTGTAACCGTTTCACACTTTATATTTCCCCGTTGCCTCCCACATGTGCACGCTGATCTCGTCAGCATTAATCGCATTCCCCACCCATTTCGTTCAATTATTCCGTTGTTCGATCAACGAGAAGGATCTGGCTTCTTGGTTTCTGCTTACAGTACCGTTGCTGAAAATACTACCCCCTCCGACGCTTCTATCTACGTACATCGATAAAGTCATATTAATCGTCGAGCCAAGATGTTCACGATCAAGCGATCAATTGTTCTCTTTGCTTTATCATTTCCTATTTGACCCTAAACGATAATTCGTCGATCGTAGCAGTTTCGACTGGCCTCGATCGTTCGACAAGCATAAGATAATCGTACGAGCTGCATCCGTTTACAATGATCGAAGCACTTTTCCCTTTCGCGAAGTCGGTTGCATTCAACTTTCTACTTTTCCGCTGTAGAAAAAACGCGAACGTTTTATGCTAACTTCTCTTAATCTCGGTTTGAAGATCCTCGGTCACTTTCTCAAGAAAGTAACGCTGCAAAGTACTTTAACTGGGAGGCAAGAAGTAGCCAGTTATTCAAGTTATACGTTTCGTGACTATCCCATACGCTCTTCTTTAATCGAAATTTATTAATCAGCCGGTAGATTTATCTCACACCCCCACATGACGGCCATCCACGTGTTACAATTGCGTGTCAGTCCCATGCATAAGTTTACAAAATACGGTTCACTTTAATCTACTGTCTAATCGACGAGCGCTTCAATTATTCGCTATAATTTCAATTCTTTTTTTTTTAACGACATATTCTCAAACGTATCAGACGTCCGTATTGCAAAGCTTATGCACCGAAGTGTCCCGAACACTTCCACAGCCCTTTTACGAAATTATAATCCATATTATATTTTATTCCAGATTGTCACTCATATATATATATATATATATATATATATATATATATATATATATATATATATATATATATATATATATAGATATTTATACTGCATTTGAATAGCGACCGAGTATATTTCATCATACATCCCGATTTATTATCGTGTTATTATATTCCCCCCCCCCCCCCCAGCACACCCCGTGACCAAGATCTGCACTCTGCCCCCGTCCAATTCCGCCTTCCGAGCGGCCGCATGTGATATACGAGCCAATTATCGATTCGCCGAATCAGCATCTCGGCTTGATACAGATTGTTACCGGTGTTCCCCAGATGTGATACCATCGGCGGAGTGCAAGTGCTGAGTCTCGTTTAGTTCGACTATCCGCTTTTCAGTGACCCGCAGAGCCATGGCTGCGCTTCAACCTTTTTTTTTTTTCCACCCAAAAGTATCCGTGATGCGATACCATCTCCTTAAGGAAACGCGACTCGTACTTTTCTTCGTGCAAACGATGTCCTGTTGCTTTTGTAATAATAATTAAAAAAAAAAAACACTGTAGATGCGCAACGGACTATGGCTCTGCTGCGTCGGCGAGGACACTATGCGTTCGCGAATCACGAAGGAGCCTGGGTTAAAAAAGAAAAGAAGAGATGTGCAAGTTTGATATGCGATGCGAACGCGTATTGTCCCCTCGTTGGCGTTGAAGAAGATCCCCTCGCAGCGCATCCTCCGCGTCGGGACGCGAAGCTCCGTCCTCGGCCCGGCGAAACGCGACTACCTGTTTCGCGCGATGGAAACGACGCAGGTAGCCACGGGTCGGTCCACGGTTGCCGCGGAGCCCGTAGAACGCGTCCCGACGCCGGAGGGTACATTCCTCTATCCCCATGACGACCACGTAGCCGGTGTACGTGAGAGTATCACGCCCTCCCCCCATAGAGAACACACCCGTGGCATAACTTCTTCTGTGAAGCCTATTGAACACCTTGCGGCTCGATGTTTTATTTGTTTTTTCTTTTTTTTTTTTTCATCCGACATCACGTTTAGCATCCATCAAAACCCACCACGTTCTGTCAATATACCCCTTTTAATCGATATAACAACTGTTCTTCTAGCGGCCCATACATTTTTTCGCGAGCAGCGCGCTCGCGTCTCGCATTTCCCAGATTTCTTTCTGTTTTATATCTTCTGTCCAATCGTTTAGCTGAAAAAAAGAAAGAAACACTTTGAACAGAAAGACAGACAAGTATGCGGATTAGGGTGGTTCTCGGCGGTCTTTCGAGTTATGGGCGAAATTGAAACGTGGCTGAATGCGGTTCGGTGTTTGAGCAAGGAATTATTTTTCTGACTGATCTCGTTGTGGGCTTCTATTCGACGACCGATCCGTGTGATTCCTATCGACGAAAGCGTACCCCGAGACACGGTTTAGATCGCTGGCCTTTCTTTGGCAACGCTTCAACGCCAGAGGCCGGACGCGAATGGGTAAACGAATAATGAAGAGGAGACGCGCAGAGCCACCCTAGTGCGCACTTTATAAACGCCATACACATGCACACTGTTTTTTACGAGAGGAACGTTCCCACCCTCACCTTTTTACATTTTGTGTCTTTTCCCCAGTGTTGAACTGCAGAAAGCTAACCTAGAGGCCCAAAATACCCAAACCCCTGGCAGCGGTACCACTCCCGGGGCATCCGGGGCCAGTGCTTCTCCCTCTACCACCACTACCACTGCCTCTCCCTTGGCCAGCGCCATTCCCTTGGCTCAGCTGCTAAGCAAGCCGGGCGCCCTCAACGCCCTATCTAGCCTCACCGCCCTCGGCGGACTCACGGAATTGCTAGGTGGTGCTGCTGGCGCGGCTGCATCCGCGCTACCGGTCCAGACGACCGGGGTCAATCGGTCGCACAAGTTCACGCCGAGGCTACGTAGCCCCGGCGCGCCCGGCCCCGCAGACAGCGGGAAATTCAAATCCGACCGCACCAAGTACAACCCGTACTGAGCGAGCGGTGACGATGGACGACCGACAGCGGAGAGACGCGACAGGGAGATCGTAACACGTACACGCATTACTCATTACCACGATCATACGTACACGGGACACGAGATTCACATCGGGGGAAAGTGCGTACGGACGCCAGGGTAGCGCGAGTCCGGATCCCAAGGCTTGGCAGAGGATCTCTCCCGGGGGTGGGCCCCGAAACGGGACTTACGCTTTCGAAGGACTACCCCCGATCCTCCTGCGACGACGACGCGTGGCATTAGGGGGTGGTGTGTAAGACACGCGACCACTCGGTGGTCGCCGCCCCGCACCTTCCATTCCTTTTGTCGTGCAACAGATTTGTTTTCTTTCTCTTCTTTTTCCGTTAAACTCGACCCTCTATTTGGAGGGGCGAGATCCGATGCCGAGCCTTCGGACCTCAACACTAAAGCGCGACACGCCCTCCGAGTCCGACGAGCTTTCTTTCTCTCTTTCCTCGTCGCTTATCCCGCGACGAGACGATTTCTATCCTTCTCCGAGTCTTCTTCTTTCTTTGTTATTTTCTTTTTGTATCAGTTTATTTCGAGATGTTTAGTATCGTGCGATACCGTCGTTTCGCGGAGCCGGTGTCTCGGAGGACGTGGCCGCTCGTGCACCGTCGCAAGACAGCCTTTTTTATAAATATATATATGTGTACGTATACATATATATATGTAGTATATACAGTATGGAATTAATTGATTAATGTTTAAAAGCTCTTCACACTAGCGTTAGGGGATTCCGATGTAATTGTTTCTTGTAGTTGTGTTTAGCCGACCACTTGAATTGAGAGAGAGAGAGAGAGAGAGAGAGAGCGTGCTAAATAGCGCGAGTATGCGCGAAAATGATTCGAAGAGACGGAAGATAGGCTTGAACGGTGTCGTGTGAGAGGGAGAGAGAGATTTATACATTATTATGATTTCTTTTTTTCTTTTGTCGATTATGTCTTGAAACTTTTACGGGGGTGAGAGAGAACGGGGAACGTGATTGTGCGAGGATAGAAAGAGCGCGCCGCCGGGGGTGACGCGCGGGCGACAGAGACGGGCGTGTTTGAAGTTACGCCGCGCGGTAATCATGTGAAATCGTGCTTCGACATCGAGACGCCGGACACTTCCTCCGGAAACAAGGGATACATGGTCCGCGGCGACCGTAGACGAGAGGAGAGAAAAAAGAAAAGAAAGGAAACAGAACGACGGGGTAGAGAAGAGTATAATCGCGCCGAGCTTAAATACCTCGCGACGGGGTAGCGCGCGCTTAATCGGACGTTGCGTTGACGAGAGCATATTTAAGTATAGGCATCGTACCCGCTAGAGCTCGAGAGAATGAAGTAATACAAGGTGGATAATCGATCGCTGTCTTTCTTTCTTTCTTTCTTTTTTTTTTCTTTTCTTTTTGCGATAGCGTGCGTGGTCGTTTTTATTCTAACGATAATTATACATATACGAATAAAGCAGAACGTAATCAATGTTCACGTGAGCCGGAACACGGTTAGAGAGGAAAGTAACGATACTCCCAGCGAGGTCATCGTTTAATTAGGATTAATTAACAATTTTAGATACCGTATACGTTCGCACACTTTTGTCCACAGTTACGACTTTCTACAGCCACACGCATCGTACACACACGAAAACACACACATACGCAAACGTATATATACATGAGGGTAAAATAGAGGATCGTGGATTTTTCAAAGAGAAAGCATTGTTAATTCTTCTTTTTTTCTCTCGATAGAGGAAGATCTAAAATGATGTTAGTAACGTAAGTCGATCTAAACGGATATCAAAAAAAAAAAAGATCAATCGTCCGCGTTATCGAGGCAGAAATGGGAAGAGGAACGATGAAGGGAAACTCGGCGAATCGATGTTTAATAACGATCGGCTGCAGAGGAGCTCCCAGATCCACGTTTTGTGTGCTCAATTTGTAGTTTATAAAAAGAAAAGAGGGAACGGGGGGGAGATACCTTGCATAGATCATTAGCATTTCTGCCGCGATATCGTGATCTCGAATCGTTCGGATCAACGATCTCCCTTTTATAATCGTTCAACGCATTCTGTGCCATTCGAAAGGATAACGATGTCAAAAGTATTGGAACGACTAACTGCATAAATCAACGTCTCAATATTTCTCCAGCTATCTTAATCTGCGGAACGAAGAATCAGGAACACAAATTCGATTACTTTGAATCGCAAAAACATGGCACAGACTGTACAATAAAAAAGAAGAAGAAGTAAGTGTCAGGAATAGAAGGATAAGTAATATAGCAATAGTTCGATCGATGAATTGATCCATGGTATATTCTATTCAGGCGAATCATGAACGAAGATGAATCGTGCAGACCCGTAGATTAATAAATAATCCCTTCATATTGCGTTTTACATTCTATATAACGGCGTAGCCTCACCATTTATACGTTCGGTTCTCACCTGGGGACAATAACGATTTCTCGCGTTTGGCGGCGATTCGCGTGCGGAAGAAAATCGATGAGACATAACGAATGATCGAGAAACGTAAGCGTGCGGAGTGCGAATGAGTTAGCGGAGGAAAGAAAGGGTGATAGAACGAGCGAGGGACTAAATGGGGCTAAGTCTCTTTTCATTCTTTGTTTCTCATCGTCGAGACGGGAGGGGGGGCGGATTGCGCAGAATGAAGATTCAAAGGGAAAAAAAAGAAGCAAAAGTATACACAGACACAGGACTTTGTAGGTAATACGTTATAGTCTTCGATTGTATATTGGTCTCTTATAAACGATGTCGCAGAGCTTGCGTGCTTAACAAGACATTAGCCACCCCTGTATCACACCTTGTTAAATAAAGCTAGGCGTGTTTAATACAATAACACTTGAAGGAAGAGTACAGTAAAAGTTCGATAAGCGGGGCGAGTCGCTCACCGCTGCACGATCAGCGACGCCCTCGGGGCCCCGGCATCCATCCGGCCCGCTTATAGGACTTCTATTATACGCTTCGATGCTGACTGAACATGCACGATCGTTGGGCAGTTCGTCTTCCATCGAACGAGGATCACGCAGAGTACTTGTCGCGTGCCACGATATACATAGTAATTTAAACTATTGCAATTTATAACAGCTGACGTTATTTATCTTTGGACATCTTAAAAAGTGTAGAATCCGAGGTTTGATTTCCCAATTCATCTGCGCGCGATTTAATCACAAAATCCTTAGCGCGAGATTAAACAAACATTGACCTTTCAACATTAATGTGTCCGCATTGTAAGAAGTGGATTTTCTTCGGTTCTCGTTACACAAGCAATACTCTGCACCTCGTATCGTGGATGCAACGACATTTTTTTTTATTATTATTATTATTTCGTTCCGGTTGCCAAGCAGTATGTTCCTTCGAGGAGAGGCTCTTAAATTATTTATACGCGGTCGGAGACACGACGAGCTGCTTTACTCGAGTTCGCGTATTATTTATACGTTTCCATCGATCCAGCCTCCCCGGAGGAGACTAATTCTGGAGTACGTACCTCGCGCGACCACGTATTCCAAGCGAACTGTGAATTCTATTGTTCCTACCTTCTTTCGGAAGCAAGGGGGGAGCGAGTTTTCGTGGAACGCGCCAACTGGGATCCTCGGCAAATCGAGAAGGATACAATTCGATGATTGTTTCACGTGACACGGTTAGACCCCATTCCGTATTACATCTTCCGAAATTCAATTAGAACCGATTCAAAATGTTAAGCAAGATCCGAGAGTCGCGAATACATATCCGAATTACATGCCCTCGTTCTTGCCTCTCCGTTTGCCCAGGATCCGGCCCCGAACGATCGGAGAACGTAGAGAGCGTTTTCGAAAAGATGAAACCTCTAAGGAAAGGGGTGACCATACTCCGATCCTTTCTTTCATCCTGCAAGCAGATAAATAAATCTCAACGCGAGTCAGTAAAGAAGGCGATCCATCGTGTGTCCCGTTTCGCTCGAAGCGTAGAGGAAATGCGGCCTATATTTGGAATACTTGTTCGCGAATTTGGTGTTTAACGTTTTGTTGGCACACGATCGAAGGATCTCTATGTATAGCAACCACGGCGCATAGAATGTTACACGTGCATCGCACACATGTGTGCATTACGTTACGTGCATATATAGATACATATATATGCATATATGTATATGTATATTTAAGGAAAAAGAAAAGAGAGTAGGTACCAAGAGTGGAGAGAGACTCGTGCAAAGAAAGATGTAGAGAAAAAGAGAGAGAGAGAGAGAAGATGTATCCATCCAAACAACTTGACCCAGGCTCCTGCCCGTCTTTGGTAAGCACCATCCGCTCCTTTGTAGTCCTGTTAATCGACACACACTCTTCTTCTTCCCATTTCAATTTCAGACGCGATCATTCTTGCGTTAAAAGCTAGCTTTTCCATTCATTCTCTCGGTCCGGTTATAATTTTCTCGCGTTTTTAACAACCGTTCAATTCGCTTGTCCGATTGCTTTTTATTTTCTTTTTTTTTCTTTTTGCATACAATGATCGCGATGAAACGAATTAGCGGCCAAAGAATCGTCCGGTATCATTCCGCTGAAAACGATCGTTGTCGCCTCGGTGTACAACCCTCTCTGATAACGCACAGTTTACTTGCAACGCTTCTTCACGAACTGTTCATTTTGGAATTTGCGCGCAACCGATGTCGCTGTTCTATCGTTAGTTCAATACGCTGTTAGTTTCGTTGAAAATGTTCTGGTAGTAGACTGTACGTTGCGAGGGCGAGATCAAGGACTGACAGCGCGTCGATTATCGAGGATCTTCCCTTAGATCCGTCGCGTGTTATCTAAAGAACGGAGGAAGCGGTGAAGCGAACTCGAAATGCTCGTTTCGAGTAAACGAGAATTGAATTCAAGAAATTTCTGACTTTCATGGCAGCAACCGTAGAAACGTTTTTTAATTATTCAATAAATTGATAGATTCGACTTTGTTCTCTAGCATGGAATCTTCAAGTCTGCTTATCGGACTCTTGCATAATGCGTCTAGGCTTTGTAATAACACTTCAATAATATCGTGAAATGAAAGGAATTTCCACCAGAAAGTAGACGTAGCAGATCAATTCCAAATCGAATCCTAAATCGTTAAATGCATTCCGCGGGCGAAGTAACTCTATCTAACATAGCTTTGCCGAGCTTCGAAATCCGCCTTTTCATGGCAAATAGCTGTAGAAGCGACTAGACAATCGTACACAGAGTTCGTACAGGAATGATTTAATATCGAAACGAGCACAGAGGGGGAGCCGGACCGCTTCCAGCCCCGGCTCGGGGAATAATCGTCGAGCGGCGAGTCCGAGCCGCGGATCAGCATTTCTGACGGGCACGGCCAATTCTGTTTCAGGATAACGCAGGAAACGACGGGGATCTCGATACCCGCGTACCACTTCATCCCGCCGGACCACATCGTTAAATCGCCGATCCACTAAAAGTGGTGAGACGGGCACGTATGTCGTTGTCGTCGTCGAAAGGACGCCGGGGCGTCGCGACGCACGCGAGGCTGTCAAACGGCATCTGGGGCCGGGGCCCACGCACTGTGTTCAACCAGCTTGCTCGATCGACACACAATTCAAATACACATTTTACACACACACACACACACGTATCACGTACACGATATTAATATTACATTTGATTTAAAAAGGGAAGAGAAAAGGGATCGCGAACACAGGCAAGCGGAGAAGAAATAGCTACGAAAGTTGGAACGCAGAGTGAAGAAGGGAATGGGAGATTTATACACGTATAATCTACACGTACATATGGATATACATATACATAGATACGTGGTTTACACGTATATAGTACACGCAACAGAGGTAAGGAAGAAGAAAGGGTTACGGGGAGGAAGAGTACGTGTTGCAAGTTCAGGCGTTGCAACACGTTTCACACACACGTGAGGGTATCGTGCGCGCGCTCCTCGGCAAGAGAGTCACAGAGGTGTACATAAGAGGCGAGAACGTAGGGAGAGAGAGAGAGAGAGAGAGAAAGAGAAGGATTAGATCGAGCACGGGTTTAATAATAATAACGATAGATGGTATATAAGAGGGAAAGGAGGGGAAGAGTAAATGCGCAGGGCGAAGAAGGCACGCGCGCGCGTACACGGATATTAATATACTCGAGTGTACAAAGCTGTACAAACAAACAAACAAAAGAAAGAGAATGTTTAGACGAACAAATGAAACAGAGAAATAAATAACGAAAAAAAGAAAGAAAGAAATGCGAACAAATACTAACGATGCACGCCGCAGCCCGTCACACACACACACGCATATACGGTGGCTGCTGTCAAATTGGTAAAGGGAACAAGCCAAAGATACATACGTTAGTTTTCATTTTTATATTTAAAGAAAACGTGAAACAAAACGAGAGAATACGAGATGGACGGGAGAAGAGATACTATGCTGGGCCAACGGTGCGCGACCAACCCTTTTCGAGGCTTCTCTTTCGCTTCGACGGCTCGTTCGATTAGAAATTGTACCAGCGTCGATGAAAGTTGCATCTTGTGAAGGAGAGGCAAGAATATGTTCAGCAGCATATTTTATAGCGTCGATTTTATATCTTTAGAATGCTTCGTTGGTAGGATAACTTAGATTTGCGAATCTAAATCTTACCAGAACATGTACGTGAACTCGTGCAATGATAATTATTCTTTTCCTATCAATTCCTCATTCGATATTTCTTCACGCGAATCACTTTTAAGAATGGACACTGCTTCTTCCTCTTTGGACGAATAGAAGTAACTTACATCGGGCGAAGCGAGGAAGATTCGATTTGAAGAGCGACGGTCTCGTATTTTTGGCCAGCACGGTAGTAGAGAATTATTATTATAATTATTAATCATGAATGTGTGAAGCGAGGACGCTGAATAACTATACAAATATTATTAGGCCGATTGTTAGCGGTTTTTCTATGGCTGGCTATATTAAGGAACGGAGACACGTGGGTTTCTTTTTCGCCCGTTTAAGCTAATTGAAACGTCGGATCGTCCGGAAACGGGATGAAGCCTCTCTAGCGACATTCGTTCGATCTCACTTCATTAGCGAAGAAAATCCTTGCTGTTTACCAATTATTATTTCTTTGGTAGCCTATTTAACTCGTCTAGACGAGTCGTTCGTATTTTGCAAAGCGAGGTAATATTCTCGCGAAGATAACACTTGGAAATTTTATGCAACTTCGAATGTCACATCGATTCAAAGTCCAAATGTTATCATTTTCCGTGGTGAATCTTCATTTTCTGTCCGAATCGAGGCAGAGTAAAGGGGCAATTCCGAGTCGATAATTCTTTTGTCCCCTTAAAAAAAAAAAAGTAAATCGAGTGCCAAAGGATCCACCGCGGATTTGCTACGGCGGCTACGTATTTAATTACGTAGTTCTTTTATTCTCGCTGAGAAGGGGAGAAGCTATTTTTCTTTCAAGCGATCGTGGTCCCAGCTGGACACCTGATTGCGTTCCCCTTCGACGAAAGCGCGAGTCTGCGAGTTCCTCGAAGCCCAGAACCGATCACGAGTCCAGAGCCCACGAATTTTTTTATTAAAAAAAAAAAAAACTCATTCCAGCGTCGTCTCGAGCGATGTCGACTCGCAAGAGATTTTTCTAAAAGCCATCAAAGTGTTTGCGTCGCATTCGAAAGGATCGGAAATGATCGTTTCGAGTCGTCGGGGCGATAATGGAGTGTTCTTACGTTGATCGAACAAGTGAAATTATTACGTGGAGTATAAATAACGATATATATATATATATATATATATATATATATATATATATATATATATATATTTATTTATTATACGATTAAAAAGAAGTCGGGGAAAAAGTGAGCATAATTAGAGGAGATAAAATAGCGATGGAAAGGTGCGAGATCGAAGCCCAGCTTCGATCAGAGAAGCGTCTTCTTCATTTCTCTTTCTTCGTCATCTCTTCGTCCCCCTACGCGCTGTTCTTCCGTCGTGCCGTTAGGTCGTCCCCTTCTTTCCAGGCTTCCTCCGCGGAGCGCTTCGCACTCTGGTAGCTTAAACAGAACGCGTTTTAGTCCAGGGGAATTGGGTTTCTTCCGCGGAATAATTCCCGTTGGATGTGGTACCGATGCGAAACAGAAATGTATAAGGGTTCGATGCAAAACAGTCTTTCGCTAATATCGCGTTACCCGTTAGTTCCTCGTTAAAAATAGTTACCACGGACTTTGTAGCTTTGAAGATTCTCTACAAAAACGGTTCTACGAGTTTCTTTCGTAGGAGGAACCGTTTCAGTGTACAACGACTTACAGTGTTTCCAACTTCTGAGAAAACACTGAGCTGAATCGGGCAATATTATCTCGCTATCGATCACTCCTACGAAGAAACCCCATAGAACCTTTTTCATAAACAATTTCCTGCGCTACACATTTCATGATACCTATTTCTACCGTAGAATCGATAAATAACGAGATATTCGCGAAGAACCGTCCTCTCTTTCGCTTGAACACTCTCTACATTTTTCACCAACGGTCACATTAACGAAGACTCTTGATATATTCTCTATAAATAAAGGCCCATTCGCGAAATTCAACTTGCTGGGTATTATTCCGCTGGCCGGGCACATTCTTGCCCAGTCCCCTCTGGACTATCTTAACGATTCGCTTTGCGGCGAGAAAATCGTGGACGTTTCTCGATTATTCTATATGTCTCTATGTAATATTCGTTGCAGGGTAAATTCAGTGTCTTCTAGAGTCGGCGTGTTTCGTGCACGATAGAAGGGTAACCGTGCGCTAGACAAAAGGAAAAACAAATGGTAGAATAAAAAGAGCGGTAAGGGGGTGGGTGGCGGTGGTGACTCGCGATCTTCGAGGCTGTTCCAATTTTCAATTCTTGATATCCTTCGGTTGCCGTTAGCCCCAATTGTCCAGGGTGATATTAGCTCTCGAAGCGTGCAATACAGTATATATATATATATTATTATTATTAACAAAAATGGTGTATCGTAATTATAGTAGACACCATTTATATACAGGGTGCCCCGTTCAATTGCGGCCCCCGATAATCGGTCTTCGATCGCGGAAACGCTGTGAAAATATACGTAATTGGAATGGTATTAAGTTTCGAGTATCTAGCAAGCGCTGTTTCCTTTTTCCTTGTCAAACATCTTTTTCAAGGTATACGATATTCTTCTGCCTTTGCACAATTGAAGAATATATTCGGGGAGGGGGAGTCACGCTTAAATAAAGACACCTTTGCACACAGACACGCGCGTGTCGCTTTCCTCGGGGGGTGGCTCTGCTTCGGACGATAGCCTCTGCGATTTTCAAGATCGTCGAACAAGCGCGACGTGCGTATTCCGCGTTCATCAATCTTTTCTCGATCGTCGTTGGACCGAGATATCCTCGACGGGGTCTTCCGATCTGTGCCAAAGATTACGATCAACCGCGCGAGATCTTCGGCGAACTTCGCCCTCGAGCAGAGATTCGAACGTTCCCCACTTCCCTAGAAGAAATTCATCGTTCTTGTCCCTTCGGCGTTGTCCTCCTTGGAAAGTACGGGATTGGACGATTGTCTTCGCCCGAGACTCGTACGAAACTTTCGGCGGAGAAAGAAATCATGCCGCCGCATTAAAACAAGGAATAAACTTTGCTTGCGTCCCAGAATTTCTTCCCCTGGTCGTTGCCAGAAACGTGCGATACGACGCGGTTCTACTATTAAAATACAGCGCTTCCGCAGTTGCGCGATGCTTTCAGCCTCGTCTGCTCTCGATCGCTCAAAACGTATCCAGTCGGTGGTGATTCGATTTTGTAAATACTTCCATTCGTCTCGTTGTATATATCTCCGAATGCGTTCGTTTTTACTATTCTCGTTCGTCGGAACGATGTGTACCATTTCGTCGGCGATAATCGTCAATCGGATGGACACGTTCACGTTTCTATTTATTGCATAATTCTACTTCGTCTTATCGTCGCTGCTTCCTTCTTGTTTTCAACGACCCGTCGTATTGACGCGTCGCTTTTATTCCCACACGCTTGCAGCGTATCTCTATTCCAATTCGTTAATAACTTATTCAAATAATAATTCATTAAAATTCGTTACATTCAAATTCGTCGCGTCGAACCTTTTATCGTTATACCTTTTATCGTTGGACGGTTCAATTGTACGGTCATGCGCCGGTGTTTCTCTCCTCTTCTCGAAGACGGCCACACCCGCGAAACACTTCGCACACGCACGCGTGCAAATGAAACCGCGATCAAGCGTAGTAGGAGCACGAGGATGCGGTAGAAATGAAACAAAAAAGGGCCGCACAGAGTCCTCGAATCTCATTAAGGCGTAGCATCCCTCTTGTTCTTCCTCGCGGTTTCGCACGATTCCCTTAGCGCTCCGTTCGCGAACCGTGTGCCCCTCGAAGAAAGAAAAAAATAAATAAAACGTCGCCGTTCGCGCGAGATAGCAGAACCTCCGCCAAATAAAAGAACGATCGACGTTGATCATTACGTGAACGACAGGGCGAAGGGTCGAGCGAGGGTGGGCTGAAGTGAAAATCGCCGCGGAACCCTGTACGATTGTCTATATGTAAACAATAAATAATTGCTGTGATTAGATTCGATTGTAAGTAGCTAAGAAAGGCGAGCGAAGGAGGCGGAAGATGAAATAAAATTAGTTATTTATATGGCAGAATGTAGTAAGTCCGACGACGTTGCGTATGTGTGCGTGTGTGTATTCGTGTCACGTGTGAATGTACTGGCGGAAAGAGCAATCGGTGGAGATGAAACGGGAAGAGTCGCGTGGCAGATCTAGCGAAAGGGTAGAAAGGAGGAAGGGTTTCGAACGAGCTCTTTTCCTCCCTTTCTCCGTGGAACGGAAAAAAAAAACAAGAAGTACGTGCGCGCGTGCGTGTAAATCCTCGATCGTGTACGAACAGTCCTCCGACGTCCGCGAGTTGTCAAGGATCGATGAATCCTCGAGGACGGGAGGACACGTGTCTCTTGGAGGTAGAGCGCTCATCGATGGTTTCCCTTCTAAACGCATGATTTGATAATCATCCACCAGCACACGCAGAGGCCAACGTTCTTCGCGCGATCGGAGACCATCACCGAGGCTGAAAATACTCCCGAAGCATATCCGGTGACACATATGACTAGGCTACGAATTAATTAATCTTCGATAATAAAAACAAGCTCGTATATATGTATACACACACATATATGTATATTTATTCGACGTGTATCGTGTGTACGATTAATCATTCGAAACGTCTCTATCTCGTGGAGATAGCGAGATCAAGTCGAACTCTTCCTTGCAATTAGTGTCTGGCGACCGCTGAGACTATCGTCCGACGTTGATGGACCTTTTCCTCGATCGCGATATGGTGAAACAGCTTTTCTAAACGGAGATCTCGTTCGAGGAATAGAAGTGTATCACGACACGCGTGTCGCGAACAAAGGTGTCTCTCGCGGAATGTCCGGAAAGCGTCGAGTCGCCGTTTCAACGGCTAATCGTATAATAAAAAAAAAGAAAGGCGGCTATCGCGTTAGCTGACAGGAAAGGGCGGATGGTAATGATCGAGAAGAGGGACGACAGAGAGTATAGATCATGGCACTCGGACTAGCCTGCGTCCCGGAAATTCTCTATTCTGTAAGAAGTTTGTATTGCAAGTAAAGGTTCGATAGGGAATGCGATCGTATCGTTGTGGCGTAGAGCAATCTATTAGTGCAGGGGCCTTATCCTTACTGCGCGGGCCTTGACCGGATAATCGCCGTGGGATCGTGTGCACCTCCTCCCCCCCGATACTCTCCGTTAATTGCGACGATTTGAAGATCTGGAATTACGTAGAGTTCATTTCTAAGCGGCAAGATGTTTGTCGGCTCGAGCAATTGTTGTCCCTGTAACGTGTGTTGCTTGTAAAATTCGAGGGGCAAATTGATCTCCGTAACGTCCGAACGGCGAGGCGTAAGAATCGCGATTGCTTTAGATCTTAGGCGAAACTGGCAAGTAAGTGAATGGAACATTTTGTAAGGCATACCGCTTCGACTTGTCGCGATTTGTTTCGTCGCTTCGCATTGGAATCCTCCGTGAATCTGTGAACGGCAACAGGTGCGAGTAACTTTAATAACACGACTCGAATTCAGCACGGATAAATTTGAACGATGTGATTCGAATTCCGTAGAAATGAAATGTTGATACGCGGAATTGGTGGAACAGGGTTTCAGCGCACAGTTTCGCTTGAACTTTCATTTACCACGTAAGAGCAATAAACGACCAGATATCGGTAGCGCTGGCGCGAAGCTGTTTTCAATCCCCGTAACCGATTAAGAGAAGTTCCGCGCGTTATCGTTTCCTTCTCTTTCATCAGCCACGATTTAGCCGTACGACAAATAGAGTGACCGTAGCGTCGATATCGTTTAACGTGCACCTTGATCCTGCGATATCGCGAAACTTTAGACGAATCGGCGAGTTCGCCCAAAGCATCGACTATGGTAGAAAGTAATTTGTAAAACCTGTCGAGCTCCACGACCCTCTGACAATTACAAACAACACAGCGCGCACGGACGGACGGCGGGCAAAGTTGCAAGGCGCATCTTAAACGAAGTAAAAAAGAAAAAACCGCGGACCAAAGGGTTGCGCTTTCCGGTCGTTCGATCGCGGATCGACGACCCCGGGAGGCTCGCGGATGCGCGCGATCCACGACTGTCCAAATGTCAGGCGCCCAACCTTTAACCGTAACGCAAGGCAATCAGCTAAGAAATAACTTAGTTTTTTATAGGATATTGAAACGCACGCGCCCTGCTTCCGGCGAGGGGAGGGGTGAGGGCGCAGAATCAGGGGCGAGTTAAACGGGAAGAGAAAGAAGACCTATCAGTTGTTCTCCGGTCTGAGAGGCGCGCGCGTGGATCGAGACTCGAGCGCGATCTTGGGCGGCCGCCCGAATAATTCTCAACGGCATATTTTTCTGTAACCATTAAGAGAGAGTGCAAGTGTGTGTGTGTGTGTTGTGTGAAAGCAACGATGGGGGACGAGGGAGTAATTGCGAAGGATAAACGAGAGGGATCGCGTGGAACCGGAAGGAATAATTAAAAGCGATCGCGTAAGTAGAGCGGAGCGTTAAGGATAATAGAATCGCGCAGACTTCTGCGCGCAATAGTATACGTGTAATTGCTTCCCTGTTTTACGTGCGTATACGTGTGCCAAAGGCAGGGACCGACCCGGTGGAGAAACGCGAGGGAGAATGTGCGGAGTCTCGGGGTCGGCGGGATCGTTCGGCGGCCGGCTCGAAGCGTTGTGCCAAGTAACGAACAGATGGACTGGTTAATGAACGTGTGCCAAATATCGCCGTTACGCTGAACACGTTACATTTGTACGTACACACACACACACTTGGGACAGACACATGGATACACCGTAATCATTGTTCTCCGATAGCAAGCCCTCTGCCGATTTTTCGTCTTCCCTTTCGCTCTTGCACTATACTTATCGTTAGAGAGGGCCAGCGTGTCTCCGTTCTTCTTCCTTCGCGCGTAGGATCATTTATATTTAGATATTACACGATCTTGTGCTCGTAGATCGATCCATCTTTTTTTTCTTAATGCCAAGGGCGGCCGGATCTCTAGCCGGTGTTTAGAATAGTGGCGGTTCTTAGACGGGGAAGGACTGGAAAAATCGGCACCGAGCACAGGAAGACGCTCACTGGGTTGCAACGTGTGAAATATCCATTTTATAGAATTCGATTAACGTATTAAGAGAACGAGTCCTTTTGTTGAACTGCTCGGTGCGCTCTAGAGGAAAAAGTGTCTCTGCAATAAAGCACTGCTATACCATCTTTTCGATATCGAGCTTCGTGTAGGTATATTTAAATAAGTATACAGTGTTATCTGTGCCAAAAACAATCGTTGGGTCGTTATTTTCTACAATTCAAGTGTACCCATCGCCAGTCTTCCCTAGCAAATTCACTGTTCGATAAAAGAAAAAGGACAGGGCTAATCTGATCTGCGTTAAGATTAAGAAAGTATCGCGTTTTAAATGTCGTAGCTTGAACACGATACACTTATCTTCGTTTTGCAGTAACTAGCTCCATTGATCATCCCAATCTTCTTAATCGTTTAACAGGTAAAGTATAGTCGAAGGGACATTTCATGAGTTGCAATCAAACAAACGAAGGAATATACATACCGTATATCAAGGGAATGATCTGAGACGGGGATTATGTGAAACCTACGATAGTACGATTGATTCTAACTTGAGAGCTTTAATCGTTCGCGCCGATGGTCGCGATCCGTTTCGAAAATCGTCACGCGTTTTCCAGCGGCGATAACGGGGTAGCGCGCTTCCGTTACGCGAACCGAGCGACCTATTCTTCCCCCGTCCCGTGTAATTTCCATCTGTCTGTACTTTGTCCAACCTTGCTCGTTCCCCGCGTGTTCTACAATCGCACCGGGAATCATTCGATTCGCTAATAATCTGACGTTGCTCGACGATTCGCGGTTAACCGTGCAGGACAAATAAAAGGTAGGATTTAAAAAAAAAAGAAATGAAACAGATGAAAGATTTTCAGAAAACAATACAATTGTTGCGCGAAACGATTGTATCCTGGAAGCAATTGTTCTATATTCGGGTAATCCTGCTTTCCAAAAATGATTTCATTATATACCTTTCGTTTCTTATGAAAAGGAAACGAAATCGCTCCAGTTTATAACCGTAAATAGCATCATCGACGGTTTTCCTGCTATGGTCAGAGATTTCCTACTATCTCAATGGTCCGCGATACCAAAGAACTTTGGGAATTTGTACGAAGCACTGGCAATGAAAATCGCGAATCGTAGGGAAACAGTGTCCAAACGAGGAACATCCTTTCATCGTCTGTACCCTTGTCTAGAGAATGATAAATAATCGGGAGCGATGAAATGAGAGGCATCGCGCGAGAAGCCGTCACACCCTTTGCACCCCCTCGCGCGTCGTCCCCGCGCCCAACGATACGGCATAATCGACGTATATTAAAACTCCCCGGAAGCCGACGTTCCTTCTCT
This sequence comes from Holcopasites calliopsidis, assembly GCA_023838395.1. Lineage (NCBI taxonomy): Eukaryota > Metazoa > Arthropoda > Insecta > Hymenoptera > Apidae > Holcopasites > Holcopasites calliopsidis. The sequence continues at coordinate 734,467 of JALHAQ010000001.1, forward strand.
TCCAATCCGACGCCTTGTTCCTTTCTCCGATCATCCCCGGCCGATGTCGGCTTACGTTAGCGAAGCCTTCACGAGAAAACAGGGTCATACTTACGTGTAATTAACGAGTATTTTAAATAATTTGTAAAATCGCGGTGAAAGAGACGCGAAGAGCGGAATGACGTACGAGCGACAGAGGGAGGAATAAACGAAGAAGCGAAGGGGACCGGGTGATAGAGCGGCGAACGTAGGTAGTGTGCAATGTATAGCGAACGAATTAAGTGAGGATCGTGACGAAACAGGAAAGCCGATTAAAATTTACAAAGAAACAAAAATGATTAAGAGCGAAAGGAGAACGGAGAGCGAGTGGCAAATGTAGCGCCGCGGAAGGGAGATGCGACCGTGCGTCTGCGGATCTTCGAGACACGAGCCCGTAGGGGTGCGTACGGTGACCGCGCAACCGGGACGGGTAAAAGTTAGTTAACGATTGCACACAGTTTATCACCCAGCCGGCAACGCACGTGATCGCCAGGCAGGAACGAAAAGACACACAGGAACGGGAGTGGAATATTCTTGGGACAATGAGTCGCGTGCAGTTCGAGACGGGCTTCGAAGATCGCCCAACTCTGAGGCGCAGTGCATATATACGTATATATGCATATAGGCAAATACGTGTATATATACAGTGTGTCTGGTTTAAGATTTCCTGGTCACCGATTCGAGCCGAACACACGCGTAATGCGGCGTTTCGAGAATGGTTCGATATCGGTCGCAAGAGCATGCGACGTATAGGGTGCTGTTTAGAGAATGAAACGGGGCGCTTCAGGGTAATGTCAAGGTGAAACGAATACAGTTTGTACGCTGAAACTTTCGTCTGCGATCGTGGTTTTCTTTCCCCTCGTATCTTCGATATCTCTCTCAAGGTGTTCGGCTGTTCTCGTTTAAAGCGGACACACTGTATGAACGATATTACCGTAAGCGTATAAGAGGATATAATTTATATACATATACTAGCTGTATTCCACGTCGTCGGTAACAATGTAGGGACAGGGCTTGCGAGAGTGGTTCACGTGTGATCGTCTCGGCCGGCGTGAGAGAGTGCTTTAAAGGACTAGAGACTGCTTGAGTGAGAGAGGTACGATATATATATATGAAGAAGAAAAGTTTATATAATAAATAGATAGCTACAGAAAGGGGGGAGAGGGAAAGAGAGGAAGTATACACTATACCTTGTAGTCGACGTTAACATATCTTTGCAAGAACAGAGAAAGTGTTGCCTGTCTTTCGGCGACGCGTAATGTGATCCTCGATAAGACCAATCGCATATTAATAATTTTATCCGATATCGTTAGATAGTCGCCGATCGTAATGCGAATCATCGCGATGGGAAAACGCGTGTAGACCAACAGGCGGATCGCGACTCGGAGGCGAACCCCCCGGACCTTGGCCCAAAAGTCGGTCAGTCTACATATCAGACCCTAGTTTAGCATCGAGGGGATCCCATTTTTTGTTCAATTGCGACACTTTTGCCTGGAGTACGAACCTCCGGTGTATGTCTTCTGATTCACGGTTCCGGCCTTCTCGTGAACGGATCCTCGCGAGGATGTTCGCTTCAATGCCGGGTGTGTAATAGTTTATAGTTTGTCGAGCGCGTCGATCTCTCCCCGACCCGCGGTGTCATTAATGCTTCTCTTACGGTGATCCCTATCCGGTTTTGAACTTTCCAGGTCGAATCGGACCGATGGCTCTCCCGAAGTTCGCCCGCAGAGTCTGGGCTTGCTCGTTTCCCTCGGGAAGAAACGCGAGCCGCGTCTCCTAGATCTAGAGGCGCTATTCGCGCTATCGCGAGTTATTGCCCACACTATTTACGACCAATGCTGTCGACTGCATTAATACGGTGTTTGATAAGCAAACGGGAACTAATCGGCAGCGTTAAAGCGAGCGGATGCCATCCTCAACACTGTCCCCCACTTCGTCGCGTGTGTCCGATAAAGAATCGCTCTGCTGCACGATAAGCGACACCGCGCTCTCTTGGCTCACGACCTGCCGCTCGCTCGCCGAACCTTCGCCGAGCATCGGCCCTCTATAATGGCCCCCTTTGAAACCGGAAGTCGACGAGAGGCTAGGCTCCTTCGAAAAAGAAAAAGGACGTACCGTCAGTCAGTTTTCTCTCTTGAGAAGATCCAGGCGGCGCGTATCGCGTTTCTTCACGGGATCATCGCCGCGTGATTCTTCGTTTCGTCCCCCTTTGCCTTCTCTCGCTTTTACTAATCGCTGAAAGGCAAGCACACGATGATGCTCGATTCGATCGCGTGTGCTGAGAGAGGAAGTTTCGTTTTAGGGCTTCGCTTCGTTTTGGCTGTGAGCGAGAATCGTTCGGAATGGGAATCCTCGTTTCCATGGATTTAGTGCTAAGCCTTGTTGCTTCTATTTCTTTTCTCGAGGCTTTAATATGCTTTACACCGGCGACTGCTGACGATGCAGCGGGCTGGTAATTGTCTCGCGAGGAATTGAGAAAAACAAAAAGGGATAATCTTGTAACCGAAGACAATACATTATTAGTAGGAAGGTTAACGGATCTTGTACAAATTGACCAGCATGGACGATGCGTAGCGTTCGAATTGGCATTTAGGCGTTTCTGTGAATACGATTTTTGATAATGTATAGTATTTAAAGGGCGATATTGTATAGATAATAAAGTAGCTCGATTAACGTGCTTCGAAATTACTTTGTTTTCGCTAAAGTCTAAATAACGATCTCCGAAATCTCGACGAATAGCATACGTCGCGTCAGTTGCAGCTTCGTAACGATCTGTTGAACCGTTTTATTCATATTTCGCATTATTTATGTACGCGTGCAACATTCTTTCTATATACATATTATTATACTTTTCAATACTTTCGTAGAAGTATAAATCGAGTAGATTTCTATACTTCTCTCAGCACACAGCCCTGCCAATAAATATACGAGTTTATCATGAAACATCTTGAAAACCGAATGCTACAGCATGGAAGATCTGAGATCGTACTTTGATGAACGCGAAATTGCACGGAACAAGAAATCCGACGAACGGGAATCCCTAAATGGAAAAGGTCTCGCTTTGTCGATCGTTTATTGAACAATGTATCGCTCAACGAATTGATTAATCTCGCGAGCGAAGCTCGGAGGAGAATGCTCTCTCATAGCAATCTGTGTTGCGTCGCGTACTAGTATTATGTTCTTACGTAAATGATAAGTTGTTGATTAGTTGCTGCACGCAGGAGAACGAACGGTTCATCGCTTATCGAATAGCGTTGCATCCGTGCGATTGCATTTGCGACAAACGCACGTACGAAATGCGAAACGGTTTGCCTTCCGTTCTTCGGCGTTTAATAGGCCTGAGTTGCTCAACGATTCACCCTCCGTCACAATGGAGAATATTTTTCATTCGACCTGTTAATGAAGAAGGTGATTGATCGATGAATTTATTTCTGCCGTAACGCAAAGGCGGATAGCCTCAGCCACGAGTTTTGGTTCTTTTTTCTTTCTCTGAACCACTAGCACCGTTCTAAAGTTCAGTACTGTCAGCGATTGTACATACATTATACATGCGGATTGTAATTTATCGTCGGCGTTAACACGAGCGTCAAACCGGACGATTCATCGAGCGACGAGTTTGCTCGTCCCCGACGGACGTGCTCGCGAGACGCGAAACACACGTATAATATGTCCGAGCGTATTTGATATGTATATTATAGATTTGTATACAGGTGTATACTACAGCCCGCTCAGTTGTTCACGACCAAAAAGTGCCGACACCTTGGCTGAAAATCGGGATACAGAATCTTCGATCAATGGATACAAGGTGATCTGCTGCTGCACGTGAATATTTCAAGGGGCGATTGCTGAGCCGATTCTGAACAACTTTTCCCTTTGCCGAAACGGTGGCTGAAGCTTCGTTTTTGAACGATTAACGAATGAACGCTGGCCAATCGGAGCGCGTGTAGAGCGCGCGCTTAGCCGAGAAGGCGGTCCAAGGCTGCGGTCGAGCGTATCACGATCTTCCCTCGGCTGAGCGCGCGCTCCACACGCGCTCTGATTGGTCAGTTGTTCTTCATGAATCATTCAAAAACGAGGCTTTAGCCACCGTTTTGGCAAAGGAAAAAGTTGTTCAAAATCGCCTCAGCAATTGTTTCTTAAAGTATTGACATGCAGTAGCAGAACACCCTGTATGCGGAGAAAGATGTACACACACATACGTATGTACAGTACCAATGTGCGCGTACATACGGCATGCATATACATATACGTAATACATTTTAACGAGAAATGAAAAATAATCAGGAAGAGGGACACGAGAGTTTCTTGCATCGCTACAGCAGCAGTTGCACCTCCTTTTTGATTCTCACACACGCACTCACACTTGATCTTGAGTCATTCTTTTCTTAACGGTCAGAGAGAGAGAGAGAGAGAGAGAGAGAGAGAGAACGAAAGAGGGGGATCGCGGATTGACCACAGGCACACATACACACATACACACGACTCGAATAGAGATTTAATGTTTGTAAGGGCAATAACGATTGTACATTTTTCGAGTACACTTTATTTCAATGTGTAAGTTGCATAAAAAAGACAGATTTTTTAGATATTGCACTATGATATTTATTATTCTAAGGTAACGATACAGGGTCGCGATTCCGCCGCGCCTGCGATACCTTGTTCGCGCTTCAAAATCCGCGGGGGCCCCCGATCGGATAAGGGATCGAGCAGCCCCCCCGGGGATCAAGAGCGGCGAAATATCGATCGCCTCGGCGATCATTTAGTTTTCCCATTCTGGCGAAACGCGTGCAACTCGTTAATTCGATCGCGATCGGTGCCGAGTCGCAAGCGCGGCTGCATCGCGACGGATCATGGATTAATATTAATTAATAAAAAGGCAAAGCGAATGCATTGTTCTTTCCAATAAAAGAGGAAGCAAGATTTTTAGTGTTTACACTACAATTGATAAACGATTCTATTATTGCATAATATTATATTAATAACAATATTATTACTGTAATGTTTGTTTTTGGTTATTAAAGTGTGTATATAGCAATATATTCTAGAAACGGTCTTCAGCGTTCAATTTCTTGTTTTCCCTCTTCCGAGCACACCTTGTCACTTCCATGTAGTAAAGATGGGAAATGGAATACATTTTAAAAGGTTTTCCTAGATTATATTTATTTCACGCATCAAGAGAGAAACATACTTTGTACGTTAAAGTTATTTAGGAAGGAAATTTGTTGATCAACACTCAAATTCCATAATTTCTTCTCCAGCCTTGAATTGTTCTTCAACACGTTACGGCCGACTTCAAACACGAGATGACGCCACATGCACGATTACGGCACTTAGCGAACGATGTCCACAAAATGTTGATTTTCGATGTTTCGGCCGACTCCAAACACGAGATGGCGCCACGTACACGATTTCGGCACTTCGCGAACGATGTCCACAATATGTTGATTTTCAACGTTTCGGCTGACTCCACACACGAGATGGCGCCACGTACACGATTTCGGCACTTCGCGAACGATGTCCCCAAAATGTTGATTTTGACGTTTCAGCCGACTCTAAGCAGGAGATGCAATAGCTTCCAACTTAGTGCGAGAATCAGGTAATTTAGTGCTTGCCTTTTCAAAATATCTACATGAGCTTGTTCTTTATGAATTCCCAAACATGCAAAGTAACGTAATATTAAAGTGGAGGGATATTATATCTAGAAATCTTTATCGGACAATTACATAACCACAATTCTTGACTCATCCAAGTGTCGATGTTTTCTGTTTTGCATTTTAGATTATTCGCGAGGACATACCTCATTACAAGTGTAGAAATTCTGGTTTTCCTTGCAACAATTCTGTAGTTATTAATCGTATAATTTGTATGAGTTGAAACTACGAAATGTATTGTAAATCAATTTATAAAGATAACTTTTAAATATTAACTCTCGCCCAGTGGATACCGTGTCCATTCGCAACCAGTTCTCGGCTCTTTGTTCAAGGTTTCTTTCATTCATTTCAAATTGTATATTTGAGAATAATAAATTAATGATTGTTTATTGCAGGTTTGCACAGGGAGTTGCTGCTTTGAGTACCATTTCTGGCTCCCCCAAGCAGCGTTTCTGGTTTCCCGCAGCAACGTTTCCAGGTCCTGCCAACTGCGTTTCTGGCTCCCCTGAGCAGCGTTTTCAACTCCCCGAACAGTGTTTCTACCTCTTTTCGCAATAGCATTTCTGGTTCCTTCAACTACGTACTTAAGAATTCAATGTACAGACATACCTTGACCCATAATATTATGGGCTGATACTACGTACTTAAGTATGATGGAGTAATAGCAGCATAGGATTGTCGTATTAAATTATATTTATATTAATTATATTTATATTCGTTTGAAAAATGTATACCATAAGTGTTAACTTTAAGATGTAGTATAAATGAATTTATAAGAATAGTCAATAACTAATAGTTTTTAGTTTCTAAAACATTTTTGTAGCATACTTAAATCTATGCTATTACTATTGTTGTAACTTTCATTATTATTTAATTATACGATGTATTGTTAATTAATATATAAGAATTAATTTATTATTATTATCATTTTCATTATTATTTATTTATATGATGTATTGTACATGAACTTATAAGAATAGTCAGTAAGTAATAGTTTTTAGTTTCTAAAACATTTTTGTAGCATAATTAAATCTATGCTATTATTATTATTATTGTAATTTTCATTATTATAAATATTTAATTATAAGATGCATTGTAAATTAATTTATAAGAATAATCTATAAGCAATAGTTTTTAGGTTTAAATATTATCACTCTTGTAATTTGTATATTATTGCAATTTTTCAATAAATCTTCATAAAAGGAATGCAACTGTCTTCATTTGTTTCACACCTGTCTACTCATAATAACTTAAGTTAGAGATAAGCGCTGGAAAATAACGTGAAATCTCAGGAATCCCCGATAGTATTGAAGTTGCTAGAATTTCCTGGAAAATGACGTCATTTTCCAAGAATTAGTGAAATAGAGTATTTGACGATTTCGAGCAAGAGAGAATTCCGTAAAATTATGTTTTTGAGAAATACCTCCTTGCATATCATGTTCTCCTCATACAAATTTGCGATTTCGAGCACTTGGGATTCCGTCAGATCCAGTTCTGGGAAATTCTTGGAAATGACGTCAAATTCCAGGAATTGGTGAAATGAAAGACCTCCTCGCATATGATGTTCTCCTGATACAAATTGGCGATTTCGAGCACGAGATTTTGTAAAAGCAGCTGCTGGAAATGTTTTGGTTGTGACGTCATCAATCATGAACTCCGGATACCTCCTCGCATATCATGTTCTCCTAATACAAATTGGCGATTTCGAGCACTTGGGATTCCGTCAAATCCAGTTCTGGGAAATTCTTGGAAATGACGTCACGTTCCAGGAATTGGTGAAATGACAGACCTCCTTGCATATTATGTTCTCCTGATACAAAATCGTGAATTTCGGACAGTCCCTTATCTGAAAATCGCCAATTTGTATCAGGAGAACATGATATGCGAGGAGGCCTTTCATTTCACCAATTCCTGGAATGTGACGTCATTTCCAAGAATTTCCCAGAACTTGCTTTTACAGAATCCCAAGTGCTCGAAATCGCCAATTTGTATTAGGAGAACATGATACGCGAGGAGGTCTTTCATTTCACCAATTCCTGGAATGTGACGTCAATTCCAAGAATTTCCCAGAACTTGCTTTTACAGAATCCCAAGTGCTCGAAATCGCCAATTTGTATTAGGAGAACATGATACGCAAGGAGGTCTTTCATTTCACCAATTCCTGGAATGTGACGTCATTTCCAAGAATTTCCCAGAACTGGATTTGACGGAATCCCAAGTGCTCGAAATCGCCAATTTGTATTAGGAGAACATGATATGCGAGGAGGTCTTTCATTTCGTCAATTCCTGGAATGTGACATCATTTCCAAGAATTTCCCAGAACTGGATTTGACGGAATCCCAAGTGCTCGAAATCGCCAATTTGTATTAGGAGAACATGATATGCGAGGAGGTCTTTCATTTCATGAATTCCTGGAATGTGACGTCATTTCCAAGAATTTCCGAGAACTTGATTTTACGGAATCACCCGTGCTCGAAATCGCCAATTTGTGTCAAGAGAACGTTATTTGCGAGGAGATATTCTATTTCACTGATTCTTGGAATTTGACGTCAGTTTCCAATACTTATGTCTAACTTAAATTATTAGGAGCGGACAGGTGTTAAAAAAAATGAAGCCAGTTGCATTCCGTTTGTGAAGATTTATTGAATAATTGCAATAATGTAGAAATTACAAAAATGATTAAACTTATAAGCTAATAAGCTATTTTTACAAACGTTTTTGCAAAACGTCTTCTAACTAAAGCGTGTACAGTTAGCAGTTTAATGTTGTATACATGCAAAATTTTATAGTACGTAATCTACATAATCTAAAAATATTTTTTAGGTCTTCTCACCGGACGAGGTGGCCGAGAGGTTAAGGCGTTGGACTGCTAATCCAATGTGCTCTGCACGCGTGGGTTCGAATCCCATCCTCGTCGATTAAATTTTACATTTTAATGTTGCCTTCTATTTAATCCGTCATTTTTCATCCATGCACGTAGCAGCAATCGATCCAATATTCAATGAATACCAGTATTCATAAATTAAAGAGCTGCTGAGTGTTGAAGTAGACAATAGAAACTTTCGGAAAATAAGAGGGGCTTTTGTTACTCTGCGAATTAATTATTAATCGGGTATCGAAGTGGAACGCATGCAGCTAAAAATATTTGGAGTAAGCCTTAAATTAAGTATAATTTAATAGAAAAATATATCAAATGAAACTGCGTATTGCAAAAGAAACGATTTCACGAGGGCCGCTACCTCTACGAGCTAAAATTATTCCTATCATTATTCTAAGACATAATTTATTGTACAAATTATATTTATTATCCGCTTATTATAAAAATATCGTTTATCGTATATTAGCAAGTTTGCACGATATATAATAATATATATAACAAGTTATTCACGCAGGTAAAATATTACATTTATACATTAAAAGTTCAAATGCATAATGGAGATATACTTTCCGCATTAACAGTTAAGGCACCATATCGATCGCGAATATGTTACAGCTATCAGATTACTGGCAGTGATGAATAAAAGAAGAAACATTCTGTTAGTATGAAAGTACTTCTCGAGCTGTTAACCATTTCTCGTTCCACTTTAACGGACACGGGATATTTTCTTACTCTTGTCGTTCTCGATCGGTGGCGGTGGGCCCTTAGCGCTCTGGTGTCGATTGTATACACTGGAAAAAAAAAGACAAGAGATCATTATCCCTTTGAACATTTACTGTGCTTAAATTTAAGCAAAAGATTCGGCACTTACTATCTATATGTTTCGGAACGAATATAATCCATAACATGAGATATGCCCACTTGCAATTGATCCCCGATCGGTGTAACCCACGGATTAAATTCCATTCTAAACACCGCCTTGTTACTTACTAAGTCCAGGTTTCCTGTAACATTCAATTCCAATTATGATGCCCAACATTTGTATATTAATATCAATACCTAGTTCTGGCGGCAGAACGGTCAATCTGTTCCCTTGAATGTGTAATTCTCTCAGCCGCGTTAACTCTCCGATCTCTTTCGGTAGTTCGATTAGATCGTTCTCCCTCAGTACAAGCTGAAATGCAAATGAAAGATCGAATTATGTTAATAAAAGTGGGAAGAGTATCACGTTTGATACGATCGCGTTTTAATTCCTTACGATCTGCAAGTTCTTCAACTGCCCGATCTCTGGAGGTAGATATTCGAAGTCATTGTCGGCCAAATAAAGTGCTCTTAAAGTTTCTATAAAAGAAAAGAAGAAACATTACAATTTAATTTCACAATGGAACAGTGTAATTCATAACGTATCCATACTAACCCATCATAAAAAAGTTTCCGGGCAAATTCTTCTCGCTGAGATTATTGTACGTCAAATCTAAGACTTCTAATACTGGGAACGCGCCGAAACCACGCGGGAGTACGTCCAATCTGTTCATCCTATAAATCGAATTTATCTGATAAATATTTATGCATCACGAATAATTCGAACCCGTGAACTTACCCTACATTAAGGATCCGTAACTTCGGCATCTGCGACAGTGAAATTGGAAGTTCGGTAATATGATTGTTGAACAAATTTAATATTTCGAGATTGACTAGATTTGCGAGGCCCGGTGGTACAGCTGCGTGAATGAGCAATATTTGTAAATAACGCAATTCATTTAAAACTGTTGCCGCGTTCGTGGAATTAAAAATTTACCTTGAATTTTATTGTGGCTTAAAGTTAGCCTGGTGATATTGATCATGTTAACTGGAAGGATAAAGTAATCGCTGAATTTTCATCTTAAATACTTTAGATTTGAAAGACCCAGTTCGGAATCGCCAAATAAAATAATGTTACGATATAAATATCGTTCATAGTATTGATAGTATTTAGTGACAATTGTAAGCTCACATAAATTAAAATGAATGCTTGAAATATAACAATGGAAAGGAATTGTTATTAATAATATTAAGTTCGACTTCCGTATTTATCGTTTGAATGATTTCGCGCGCGCGCCTGGGCACGCCCACCGCGTGGGTAGGCGACAAATGGCCGCCCTCCGATTTCCATCCGCTCCGAGGAACCAGTCAAGGCAAGTTACCTAATTTGGCGAAAGGAACGGGGCCCACGAAGATATGGAAAACTCACGCAACCCTGGCATCTCCTCGAACGTCGAAACACCCTTATCCGCGAGATCCAGCTCCGGGTTCTGGATCTCGCGGGCTTCGTCGAGCACCTTCTTCGCCTTTGACATCTTCCCGGCTGGGATACAGGACACTGGCGCTTGATTCATTGCGCGCGCAATTGTACACACGCGTCAGCGAATTTAAATATAAACATGCGCGCACCTCACGCAACACGACCGCGCGGCTCACTGACTTCATTTTTTCCTCACGGCTAAAGTCGTGAACCCTGGATCACCGGTAGGCGGCGCTCGGATCGCCTACGAATTTAGATCCAAAATATACTTATCCGCTTTTCTTTGAAAGCCCGGATCGGGCGCGGCCAGTAATTTAGTCGAGTAGCGAGTGATTGATCAAATTTATCAGTAGCTTGCCGTGTGGAAGCGCGAGAATTTAGTCGAGCTACTATCTAGACAAATTAATGGACTAAACGTGATGTAATAACGTTAAAAAACCGTGGCTGATTTTAGCTAATCTTTTTATATACACATGTATGATAGATTTAATAACATATATATATACATACATGTCTGCATTAAAACAGTCACGTTCATCACAACCTTCGCTAGCCGTGATCGTCTAGTGGTTAGGACCCTACGTTGTGGCCGTAGTAACCCAGGTTCGAATCCTGGTCACGGCAATGTGATGAAAAGCACATTATCACGGGAAGGTTTTTTTTTTCAATATAATTTGCAACAATTTCATAATACCACGGGAAATGTACGATAATTATTTGTAAAGCACGCGTTTTAGATTTTTATTTAATAATTCATACAGCATGTGATGTAATAGCGATTTCGGAAATTGATGGTTGATATTTTGAAATACATACGCATTTATATACCGTTCGCAAGGCCTGAATTTATGTTGCAGGGAATTACAGAGAAGGGTTTATATTATGATCAACACAATCAAGGCAGTTTAAAAACTGTCAGCAGTTTTCCTTTTGCGAAGTCGATAAATGTCCGGAGCACTGCAGAGGAAGTGCAGTGCGTAGGTCACGTTTGAAACACCTTTCACCACCTTTCAAACTTGATTCTTTATTATCCACCGATTTCCGTTAATACATAGGATGAAAAGAAATCGAGTACTATCGTTAATCGTCGTTTTATACTATATTGCAACAGATAAGCCTAGTGTTTCGTGCGCCAAGTTCGATAGCTTAGGATCACTCAATCCAAAAGAATGTAAGCAGCCCTATGATCGGGTTCATAAAGGTAATACAAATTTCTAATTAGCAATTAATCAGACGCAATTAAATGTTTCGCTCATCAAATAAACTGTTTCGTTGGCACAGATTCCACCGAGGAAATAAGTTCCGCGAGAGGCGAGCTCAGGCAAGTAGAGTCTCGAGCGAACTCGGAAAATTCGCCCACGCAATCGCCAAATCTTGCGAGGAATCGTAATTGCGAATCGGATAATAATGGACAAAATGCGATCGAGAAAGTTAAACCAATCAACGAAACTAACACGTACTTCCCTGTGTATAAAGATCCATATACCGAATACGATTCTATCGTTGGAGCCACGCGTCTCACTGAATCGCGTGCCCTGGATCCTGTACAGAGTTCTTCATTGCTCTCGCTATTAGGAGTTCCACGCACTTTATATCATTCCACCACGAACCGTTTGAATAATCTTCTACATCCACTTGTGAATACATTAAATGGTTACCCGGAATCACAATTACCACCGGAAGGACCCTTAGGTGCTCCATTACATCAAGATGATACGTATCACGTTTTTCCTACAAATCTTTTAAGAGCGGCTACATCGCCGTTGAGGAGTTTGCTACGCTCAACGTCCGACATGAATAAAGTGAGTAACATATAATATGATATTGTACGTATACATTTTTTCCTGTATTCTAAACGTTACTTTCGATACTTTCAGGCGGCGCGTCGTAAGAAAGCGAGAAAAAATCGAAAGAATCGTCGGAGAAATCGAAACTACCTGCTCGGCGAGCCTCAGCCTGACTTGGGATTGTCTGTAGGTGTTACTTTATAAATAATATTTACAATTTTTGTAAATATTACAATTTTTATTACGTTAACATTACAGTATCTTTCCCCCGAGCCAAGCGGCTTTATCGTACGATATGTACCTCACGACAAAAAGAAGACACCAGCTTCTCCTATTGTTGGTTCACCGAAAAAGGACTACTCAGATGAGAAACAATATACAACGAGAAAACCGAAACAATCTTGTTCCGCGAGTAGTAAGACCACATCGCAAGATAAATATGCAAACAGAAATGGGAAATCAACGAGATAGAATCGAAACAGTGATAAAACGTAGGAAACGACTTGTATGAAAATTCAAAATCTGTGCAAGGGCTATAAGGACATATTTGATACGTATATTAAATATATAGTAGTACGAATAAAGAGCATCCAGTTTAAAACCTCTTTTTACATCGGTTATAGAAGTTGTAATAATACTTCCTTCGCGTAAAGGAACAATTCTCGTTGTAATATTGAAATGTATATATAAATGTATGAACAATTTTTTATAAATTCTAGTACTTTTATTTCGTTTTATCACCTTCTCCCCTTCCCCTTTCCCTTTTTCGTTGACGAGCTAGAGGATGGCTGAACAGACTGTTCGCTGGTCGGTTGCTTTCCCTGCCGAGTCTTCAACTTTGGAATGGTAGTACCGACGTGAATCAAGACCGAATCTCTGGTAGGAAATTCAGGCTTTACCGGTGTACCATCGTCGTTTCTCAATTGCACACGGATTCGGCCGCGATATAACAATTCTTTGCTTCGCTCCTTCGGATGGAGTTTGTTCTCGACTCCAACATTGAAACCAGCTGCGACCAAAACATCGCGGATCTCTTGATGCGTAGGATTCTCCACGCATTTATCCTTCGCGATTTTCCTACCACCTGCTAGGGTTCTTTTGCTATTTATATAAATCGGGTAAATGCATATCCATCTGTAAGAAAAATAACGTTACATCCGACTGCTGACAGTTTTAGGTTAGAGAGGATATATTAGCAGATGGTGGACGTAAAGCGGACGTTTCGAATAAAAATTATTATGGAAACATAATTATTGATGTATTTTCTTCAGTAGAAATCATGATGTAATATTATGTGTAACATAATACTTCGGTAAACATACCTTTCACGGTCACTGTGTTTCTTTGACGTGTTCCACGCAAGCGCCATGTTTGTTTCGATATCTTCTCGAAGCAATCGATTGTGCGATTTCGATTTAAATCGCGCTATTTAAATGGTACTATTGGTGTTGCGAGAGCGAAAATTACTCTTTCAAGTAATTCTTCTGATCAAATTTATTGTATATTTAGTAATAAATATACAAAAATGGTTTTAGTAATATTAAACAATTAGAAATAAAAGAAAAAATTAAAGACACACGGGCTCGTCCGGGATTTGAACCCGGGACCTCTCGCACCCGAAGCGAGAATCATACCCCTAGACCAACGAGCCAGATGATATTGCTTTTTTAATATCAATATTATAAGTCTGATGTAACTAATATTAATATATTAATCACATTTATAAAAATAGAATCAAACATTCGCAGTAAGTAAATACTCATATTGTATGCTTTGCGAGATAAATGAAATAATAATTCAATAAATGAATTACTTATATTTAGAACTAAAATAAGAACTTGAATAAAACCCTATTAATTACACTTTATAAGACCAATAGTTTCAGATGTACATCAGTTTAGTCTTTCAACATCTAATAAATAAATACGAGCATGCGAGGCATAACAATAACTATCCCTGAACTCTGTCCGATCGATTTTACAATCAATCTCTTCAATTCCATCTTGAACTACGCCCCAGTAGATTAGTTTCCCGGGCTGAATGATGGATCGTTTAATGATTAAATTTTAATCATTCATGTACATTACAAGAGTATTGGATAAATTCCTGGTAGATATATATATATATATTTTTTTAAAAACTGTTTACGCATCGGTACAAATTCCATGTAGCATATCTACGCTATCAGTGCGTTAGACGCTGAAATTGCTTTTTGTTTTTCGTAATTTCTGTAATTCTTATTTATTGTCATGGATATGCTTGAGGTTTACTTAGAACATTATTCTCATAACCGTTAATACAAATAAGTGAAATATTGCTTGCGTAAGTAACGGAGGAATCACATTTTTGTAACCGGCCCCCAACTTTCACTGTACGGACTCATTCCGTAGTTAATGAGCAATTATCGAAAGCAACGGTGAAAGTGTGTACGTTGCGTGACTTACTTTCGTAGACTGTTAATGATAATAAGATCATTGTATGCGGAATGTGTTTCAATCGAACTTCCATTAGCAGCGGCCAAAGAAAATTCGGCCAGCCAAAGTACTCACGAATATAATATCTAAGTTCTACACTGGAAAGTTATTGAATAAATTAAACGTTGCGTAAGACTGCTGATGCCTGAAAATCTGAGCATCATTAAAGGCAAACATCACGTCGATCACACGTTTATTTGTTTTCCCCTTTCAATGATTATTGAAATTGAGTCATGATTATTGCCCGGATATTGCACATAAATACGAAATCAAACATATTCTGTCCAAAAAAAAATATCGTGGAGTATTTATAAAATTGGGGAACGAAATAGAAGGGTATACACGACAGTGCGCATCAGATTGGAGACACTTGCATCAGATTAGAACGGCAATGAACGTGGAATGCGTTAAGTAGGTTAATTAGATTGCCTAATTCTAAAGTGCATTTCCTGTAACCGACTTCCTGTCGTAGGTCAGGCTGCCCGGGATCTGCCACTCTGGATGATGATGCTTCTTTTTGTCCAGCGTGAGTACAAATCGTTCGATCGAATTTTAATATCGTACCTTTTATGCATTCTATAAGTTCGTATCGACGAGTAATGCGAACAGTACCAATTTCTGCGAAGCTACCGTATCGCAACCACATCGCACAATGTCAACGACAGTTCTTATCGCACTAGAGTGTTTCAATTTTAATATCTGGTGTGATAAAGAAATTTGTTGCGTAACTGATAGCGCACTGTAGGAGGTCCTAATATCGTATAATGCCTTTGCAATTATTTAGAAATCCATCGTTCATTCAAATATCAGGGGAATTCTAAATTCTATCCGTCGTCATTCGTTTCTCTCAATTGAATTATCATTGCGTTACAGCCTTATCACTTTCCCTGTATCGTTGCATTCAGATAATATTCGTCACGGTGCCAAAACAAAAATAATAATAAAACAGCAAATCTTACTACTCTCGATCCCTCTACACGATGATAATCGGTACACTAACGATGATAAATAAAAGTTGCGCGATTATCTACGAGACCGCTCGACTTACGACTGCGATCCTTTCAACTTAAAGATTGATATTACGAAATATGCGTCAGCCGTTTCTACAGGTGACTTCCACCCAGCGTACATTAGCCAGCCTCTTACTTTCAAAATAGTCACGAGCGTAAAAGTGGTCGAACTTCTTGCGAGACAACTCCGGCTCCGGATTTTATAGAACGAATGCCTGTTTACTTTTTATGAGGAAACCACGGTCCGGCATGATGAAAGAATTTTTCACGAGATCTCGGTCGCCTTTTCCTCGTCGAAAAAGAAAAAGGGTCAGTTCTAAGACCGATTTCTACAATGACGGAGTTGCAGTAAACGGGCAGGCGGCACACGTTCCTCGGCTCGCGTGTACGTCAGTCGCAATTGCGATCTGCTCGTGCTCGGAAGGATCGATTTCACTAAACGAAAGGACGTGGTTTCGAAAGAAAGGAACGCTCTTTAAAAGCACGGTACTCATTGCAATGTTCAATCTATCATTTTAGTGCTTTAAAAAAATTACGCGCTGTTTCGTTGAATCGAAACCGTATCGATCACCCAATGGGAGCTTCGCATTCGAAGGATCCGCGCGGCGGGGGACGAGGCTGCAAGGCGTAAGTGACGAAATTGCTATCGAAGATTTCGCCGTGTATATCTTTAAATTTAAAAAAGGTGATAGGACTCGCGGTTCGGGGTATCGAGTGTCGCGCCCGGTGCATCATTTTTCCCTTCACGTCGCAATATTTATGCAGCCACGGGGATATCATCCTTCTACCGCGTGACATGTTCGTTGGTATAAATTCTCAGTTAAGATCTACTTGTTCTCGCGTAATTAATTTTATTTCGCGAGTCATCAATGGTTCTATTAAAAGAGAAAAAGAAAGACACGATGAGTACAATCGTTTCATTAACACCCCCGGGACGAAACGAAGATACCGACAGAACTTTGCTCTTATCCTATTGCGAACGATTTTACCGCGAATGCATTTGAATTGCCTGCGACAAATAAGGGACATTTAAATTGTTCGAGCTGTTTACTTAGCGTTAGATACAATTTCTCATCGCGTATCTCTTTTTCTGTAAATACAAAGCCGACAAACAGGCGAACGTTGATTGTATGTACGTTAAAGGAAAGAGAGCGGTAAGATAAATTGCGTGGCCTTACGTTTTCGGGATAAATAAAAGATACAGGCATTATCGGATGTCTGAACAATTAAATGACTCGTAGCTTGATAATTTCTTGACAACGTCGATACGTCGCGTCGTTTTTATCATTCTGTAATTCACCGCGCGAAGTCGGTCTTCGTATAACCGTTCGCTGACCGTGCTTATTCTTTTTCTTATTGCGACCTGTGTGCATATCGCGCGGTTTGTCTATTAAGTCGCTTTTATTTAAAAAAAAAAAGGAGCAATTACGTTAGTATTAAAAAGAACAAACGAGGCAAAGTTTCCTTAAGTAAGTAAATTTTATATTTTTCATATCTGGTATAAAAACGCTATTCCCAGCATTTTTTTTTTGCAAGTGTTGCATTTACTGTGATCGAGGAGCCGCGTAATGTTTGAAATTGTTTCGCGAGATAATTTCCAGCCTGATAAATCGGCATTCCGCGACAACAATAATATTTAACAAATTCTTTTCGAATGATTATGTGTAACAATATTATTATTACACGAGTTAAGTTATATAATACGTTCAACGTTTCCATTTTTCTTCTAAGTTCGACCATTATCGTACAGTTTTCCGGTATCACGTCCTTTTTAATTCTACCATACGTGTCAACGGGTCACTGACCTGTGACTCCCATCATTATACGATATATGGAAAAAACTTAAATTTTCACTTGGCCAACTGCTGATGCATAATTAGATAATCGTATAAACTTCTACTCCTTTTTTTTATTATTCCAATAATTGGCGTTATTCTCGAATCGTGAACAAATATGTACGTTTTGTAAATAAATTAGAATCGCTCCGTGAAGCATTAAATATGTGATCAGTCTGTCTACTATTAAGAATTAATTCGTTTCGACAAGCCAATTGATTTTGGCACCAAAGAATGACCGATCAGTGCAACGATTGTTAAATACTTAGATGCACTTGTAATTGCTACACGTAGAAATTTAAATGGTCGGGACTGTTTGAGACAAAGTTTTCGTGGAAGATATTAAACGAAATCCAATTGAATTCTGAAACTTTCAAATTTTCCCTGAACCGACTATCGCCACGTGATACGTACTAATGACTTATCAGCGTGACGCGCGGTCATACGAGTAGTGGCGCGGCTTAACCCCGTGCTTTAATAATGGACAAAACAGTTTATCGAGAGATGTCTGGCCGAGCGAGAGGCAAGCCAGACGAATATCGCGAACATGTCCTCGAAACGTTTCCTCAGACGACTAAAGTGTCACTTGGCTACATTTCTTCGTCGGTCGAGTCAGTTGCGTTACGCTACCGCAGACCTTGAACCTGACATTAGGCATCGCTATCAGCTAAGCGACAGGTAATGCGAGGAGGCAATGAATTTTCCGAGTTTTACGAAATGAGAAAACTGTTAATGAAATTCCTATTTCACCGACAATTATTTCTTTCAATTTGCGAAAATGTTCGTTCAGACCAGTATGCAATTTTTTTTTTCAACTTCGTACTTTACGCGATAAAAGTGAAACACGAAATTGTTACTTCACTAACGATTGTTCCCTTCAATTTGCGATAGTGTCTTTTTGACCAGTGTACGATTCTTTTATTTATGCATGTTTTAGGCTGTACAAAGACTAGGACGGAATTTATATTTCATTGACGATCATTTCTTTCAATCTGCGAATATGTTTCTTGGGACCAATGTGCAAGTTTTTTTTTTAATGTTGCGGGTTCTTGTTATCCAATGATTGATTTACAGAGTGTATACACGATTTTCCACCGGCTCCGATGTTTCTTGCGTTGCCCAGCGTAAAGAATCACGCCAGGCGTAGCGGGAAAAGCAAGTTAAATTTTCTATCGTCGGAATATAGTGATTTCTACGATTCTCGGAGAATTGTGCAACCATCACGCTTCTATGAACGTGAAACGTTTGCAAAGATGCAATAATAGTTGATTACTGCATTATGAAATAATGCGGAGCGAATCGAAGCCTCTTGTAACCGTGTGTATAATTTTTGCTCCATCCCCTTTGAAGTAAAACTAACATTGTTTCTCCTGCAAGTACATCCGTCTATCATACGTTATTACTAATGTATTTCTGAAGTGTTTACTGCTTTACTATACATATATCGCGATTAGAACGATCGGGCGAATTATTTTTTATTCATGGCCAAGCGACAGAAGTCCAACGATGTTCGCTCGATGAGCGAACTCACGTGACTGCGCGATATGCGCGCTTGCGCTAAGGTGATATATATATATATACTCAGTAATGTATCAAGCACCACGTGCGCCCGGATCATACCACTAAAAAAAATTGCCAAGCGCAAATTCCACAGACTGCAATTAATTAATCAACTACACCGCCTGATTACCTTATCTCTTGGAAAGTTCATCGCGTCGGCTACGAACGATCGCCGGTTCCCAAATCAAGCTTGATAAATGAAATTACGCGTTCTATGTCGAAGCGCAAAAATTGCGAAGGCTTCGCCGCTCCGGTTTGATACGTTACTGTACATCCCCCCTGCCGCTGGTCTAACCTCACCTTTACGTTGCTGCGTTCTGCTGTACCGACGTTCATTCTCCAATCATCCTCAAACTTCGCTCGTCGTTTGCAGGATTCAAAGCGGTAGCCAGTTCGTCTGCGACAGCAAATCCGCGACAATGTCCAGCCTTCAGAGGGATCAACTTGGGCAACGGGGACACGGGGATGTCGTGTGTTCCGGTCTACTTCGTGGCCTCGACCATCTGAAGAACCCGCATCTGAACAAGGTACGCCAAGTGTTGCGTGATTCAATTTAACGTGCACGCGTAGCTGCAATGAGACGCGGACACGCCGGTAAAAGCGCTGATGCAATTGCCCCGCGTTTCGGAAACTGTCATCGTCAGCTGTGCTCTAGTCGCATGGCACGAGTTATCGTTGACGATATAGTTATATCGTATAGTTTGATATTACGCTCATTGGTTCGCTGTACAACATTTCCGATAGAAAAATTTGCTTCGACGATGAATGGACCGTGCAAATGTTCAGTCCTGAGAGTTGGTCTCTCCCCCATTGCGCAGTTTGCATTTTAAATGCCGCCGTCAAGAAATCGTTGAAAATTTTCCGTTACGAATGAAACGCGCGTCACTTTTTTCCGTAGAATTGCAATTTATAAATGAAACTGCCAATCAATGCTTAATATTCCGTTTTTTTTTCTATTTTCCTCGCATTTTCCTTTGACGAAACAATGGGGATTATATGCAAAATGACAATTCCTACAGCCTTTTGTAATTCTACTGGTTTACAATATAAATGCCACCGACCTTCAATGAAAAATCGTTGTAAGTGGTTTATATCGAATAAACTAATGCTACTGGACTATCAGTGTAATTTAGTATAATCATCAGCTGATACCAATCGGTGAAATGAGTATGCAAGCAAAAAACAAAAAAAAAAGAAAGCGTTAAAAGTTATCACGAAGATATGCAATGGAATTGTGAAATTAATTTACTGTGAAGATGTGAGAAATATCGGAAATATTTTCTGGAGCGATCATTGTTGGATGACGTTGGAGAGTTCACGTAGTCCTTGCGATTCCGCGAAATGTACTTTCACGGTGAGCAAATTCGCGGAACGGCCGGTAATATGACAACCTGAGCATGATGAAACGGAAATTTTTGAGTGCGATAGAACACCGTTATCTTCATCATATTTTTTTTTTTGCACACGTGTACTTTCACATTTCCATAAGATGCAATAGTTATGCGACTGTCAGACGTATTTTAATTTGTCGTTTGTATCTGCTGCTAAACGAGGCGACAAATTTAACTACACGTTTCGCTAAAGTTTATGAATACAGGCTTGCATTCCAGTATTACTTGATAAAATAGCAATTGCAGATTTTAAACAGCAATTGCCGGTTCTAAAGAGCAATTGCAGTTCTAAGGATGCACTCGAAAGCAGCACAATTCGACCAGACCTCGAAAATTATTTTTCTCGATGACTATGCAAAGTGGACGCCGAATATTCCACGTGGAAATATTCGGTTACGATTGCGAAAGCTACTCGGGGACTTCACGTTTTATGTATGTCCTTTAAAAGCAAGTTAGCATGTAACATTTCTATAGTTCGAATCTACGATATACTTTTTCTGTGAATTAAAATTCTTTCTTTTTATGGTAAACGTTGAAGGAATGATCCGAAGAAATATGCCTTAGTGACGAACTATGATCGTTAAATTTGTATGATTGGCCACGTCATTGTGGAATTAGAATAATGATAAATTTATTACTCAATCAGTTAGTATAAACCTCTAAAAAAATTGAACGATCATTAGTTATACGCTTTGCCCTGTTTTCTTAATCGTTAATCAGCGTATTAAATATTCCTGCGCTAGTCCTGTTTTGCAAGTAGAAATTTAGCGATACATTTTAGTGCTGCCCTTATACAATTAGTTCCACACACCTTTAATACTGATATTAAAAGACACGAATACTACTATCTCTGAATTTCTAGACTGAACATTGTCCCACGAAATAAGACTTGCTCGAAATTCAATAAAAAGATTGATCAAGCTATTTTACGAAGAGGCTCAACTGTGCAGTACTGGATATACAAAACACTAACGTGAACGAGCGCTTACGATCCCTGCGATTGTAGTAGGTCGTGGTTCGTTCATCGTCAGAGCCCACGTTATCGATCGTTTGCTAGCTAGCCGAAGTCCTGGCAACCGTTTCCATCGCGTACCTTGTTAGCCATGGGACTCGAGGGTCCTGTGGAGAACTCGCGAGAACAATGGATACGGATTGGTGGGATCTAGTGCCGGATTACCACAGGACACAGCGTATTCCTGAGCCGCTACTAGCCGTGGATGGAAGGGTATTCGTGATCTCTGTACTTAGAACAATTATCCGGGATTGAAGTCTGTTCTATTCATTTTATTTTATCGCTAGCCGAGCACGTATACGTTTATCACTTGTGTGTATCTCTGGATACCACTGGACTGTTTCCTGGTAAACTTCCATGGTTTAACCCATGATTCATTAAGTCAGTGACACACAGTTAGTTCCTTATTATTTATACAATAGCCGAGTTTCGTGGACCCAAGATGGATAAAGACTGTTCTAAACGTGACGTATTCATTTGCCAAGGGTAAAGACAGTGATGGAAAGTCTCTCGCTTCTTACTATAATTTATAACAGTCAATTGACGTCGTTGGTCAGTGGTCTAGCAGGGTCCGTTCGAAGTATCGTCAATGGCCGGACACTCGTTCGTCGGTGGAAAAATACTACACTTCGAACGAGTGCTTTGACCCTGTGCTGGTCGATTAATCTTGATTACAGGAGCCCAATGGAATACTTTTGAGAAAGTACTGCTGGCCAAACGGAAGTGATCATCGTAGAAAACTGTCTTATTAATGTGAAACAATTTATAAAAATGTTTTGCTTTGCTCGGATACTTTCGATAGTTCTTAGTCAATTATTATTTGGTGATTGAAAAACTGAAGCTAACGATTATTGGGGCTGGCTGGTGGCGAACAGTTTATGAGCATAGTTCAACAGCTGAAGCTGCTTTTTTTTCCTAACTGCGGATTTCTTTTTATAATTCATAGCGCAAAAGTTCGCCTACTATTGTCCGCCGGGCTTTTACATAAACGATGAGGAGGACTCAAAGGTCGGGCAAAAATAATAAAGATCGCTAAAGAGATTTGCATGTGCAAAAATACGCGGCGCAAAGTCTCGTCTGGCTGCTAGTGATGCAACCGCAATACGACCTTGCCTTTTCCACTTATTGTTAATACGGAAGCGTATTACACGTATGCAGTCAGACATCACCTTGCCAGGTAATCGATAACCGCGAATGATCGCGATCTAGCGTGATGATTCATTTTGCGACAACAGAAATGAATGCGGTTGATTGGAATGGTCGCGAAAGGAAACGTTGCAGACAATTCAATTGACAGTGTCAAACAATCTAATTAAAGTTGCTTGGAATGTTCAATGTCTAATTGAATATGTACAGTATCGATGAATAGTAATGCAAAGATAATGTGTTGCTTTCTGATAATCTGTAGGCAATTTATTATCAATCGGATATTTAAAAGCCAGATATAGATTCATTGATAAATTTGTGTACAGATAAGTCTGATTAGAAACAAATTATCTTTGTATCATTACTGCAGTCCATCTTACAGTCCCGTTTTAAAATAATTTCCTTATCGATCCGCTATGTAGAGTCGAATGAAACAGCTGATCGCCATTCACTCGGATCTACTGTCAGCCGAAAGGAATTTTCTCATTAACCCATTCTAGGTTGTAATGAAATGATTCCATTCGAGGTCAGGGTAGCCAGATATCCCACGATTCCATAAATGTTTATTGCATTTCTTTGAACCGCTGACTGGTTGAACGAAATGAAAATTATATCGAACTAAATTCATCAATAATAGGTCTCTGAAATAATTTTAGTCGCAATCAATTATATACAGGGATTGAAGGTGGTCCTCGAATGTCCCACCATATACACAACATTCTCTTATTCAGGCTCAACTTTGGTTTAGAGGTGGACGGGGCAGATTTTCCGGGTTCACAATCCACTTTTTAATCCACTTTTCATCCCCAGTTATGATCCGGTCCAAATGTTCGATTTTGTTCCGTGCAAGCAAAGATGTGCATACGATGATTCGATCATTCAAATTCTTCTCACTTAACTTATGTGGCACCCATCTCGAATATTTCCACAAAAAAACCCTAATTTCCGAATATGGTCCGAAATGGTTTGTTAAGCTGAATCAAACCTTTCCGCAATGTTGTCAAAAAAGGATTTTGCTCTAACACGATCTTCGACAGTATCGTCGTCGACTAAAGACGGTCGCCCAGAGCGTGGCTTATCAGAAAAGTCAAAATCACCTACCTGAAATTTCCCGAACCATCTTCTACATGTTCTATTCGAAACTGCACCTTCACCAAACACTTTCAATAAATTTCTATACACTTCTGTAGCATTTCCTGTTGGAATTCGTACAAAATACTGTGGCGTAAAT
Source organism: Holcopasites calliopsidis (assembly GCA_023838395.1). Lineage (NCBI taxonomy): Eukaryota > Metazoa > Arthropoda > Insecta > Hymenoptera > Apidae > Holcopasites > Holcopasites calliopsidis. The sequence continues at coordinate 758,741 of JALHAQ010000001.1, forward strand.
GAACTTTATCAGGAGCCACGGGTACACGGTCGCGTCTCACTTAATACTAACAGGAAGCATCTTCGTTTTTTTAGTTCATCTGCGACGTCAATGTGTATACATTATCAGCGATAAAAAGAGAGCCAAATATGCGTCACATGAATGTGCGCATACTTGTTGGAACTTGGTGTAACCGGGGAACGGACAGAACTTTTCGGTATATAATACAATACAAAAGATACATCTCTTTTGGCTAATTTTAATGAAATTGGAAAAGGTAAACTTAAATTAATATTTGGTTGGTCCGCTCCGAGCTTCAATGATATCGTGATTTCCGACCAGGTATTTCGTAGAGCCTCTTTAAGGGATTCTTTGCTTTTTACAGTTGTGTTGCAAACTTTTATTCAGGATACTACACTCTGCAAATCTCCGCTCTACCAACTGAACTCTCGAGGGATCCGATATCTCTCCTCTATATCCCGCGTTTCGCGTTCTTCTTCCGGAAAAAGGAAGGGAAACGGTCCCGTGGCCAGGACCCGGCGACACCCGCCGGTTGGCGGTACTTCCGGAACTTGATTACCACAGTTCTATGATCAATTTTTCGATCCAATAATTCCCAAACGAGCTCTATTGGATTTAAGTCCGGCGATTGGGGGAGGACTACAGAGCTGACGTGGAGCATAATACAGTAACCAATCCTTCACCAAACGCGCGGTATGCTTTGCATCGTTGTCCCGTTGGAATATCCAATCTCTTCCCATACCCAAACTATCCACAGAAGGCTGCAAATGTTTCTCCGATATACTTTTATAGAGGTGCCTGTCCAGTACACCATCGATAAAAACTAAATGTTCTACTCCAGCTACTGCAATCGCTCCCCAAACTATCACACTATCTCCACCATGCTCGAACGGTAGGTATTACATTTTTTTTTGTTTGAAGTACTGTGCCGGGCTTGCGCCAAATTTTTGCAGCGACCATCGCTGCCAAAAATATGAAATTTCGATTCATCTGTAAATGGGACTCTTCTCCGAAAGTCCTCATCCATATCCTTGTCTATAATACAAGATCGTTGACGCGATATTTTTGGGAAAAAGATTTCTTCTTATGAGAAACTTCATGTAGATCAAAAGTATATAAAACAAGCTGTTACTTAGTAGTGTACCAATCTCCTCCATTCCCGATTATAGCTTCGCAACGTCTCGGCATGCTTTCGTCTAATTTTTCTGCATACGAGACAGGCAGCGACCTCCATATTTTTCTAAATCGGTGGAGTAGTGCTTTTAATGTTGCACTGCGTCTTCCTTGAAGCTTCTGCCTCATAATAGCCCTAACATTTTCGATCGGGTTAGCATCAGGGGACTGATATTAGCCAAGGCAGCACCATAATGTCGTTTCTCGACTTCCATTCGGTGCACCCGCGGCTCCTGTGTTTTTTAAGAAGCCATTTATCACCATATTGATTAAACCACCGTTCTGTTAATGTCAATAATCCCCTCTGGTATAATTTTATCATTCTTTGGGAGTTTAAATTGCCTGTAAAAACGCACGGAGTTCCGAAACCGCGTGCATTAAAACATCCCCACACATGCACTTTTAATTAGTGTTTTACAGTCCTTTGAATTACAAAAGGAACATTCATCGCTAAAAATGACGTCGCTTTCTTGAAAGCAGAGGTTTCGCCATCTTACTACGCCATGCAATGTTATTCTCTTCTAATCGGCGTCTTAATATCATTATATCAATATTTATGCTTCTCCTTGCCAAAACAGCTTGGCCTTTACGTAGTGAAAGTTGTGGATTTTTTGAGAAAAATCGCCCTATCTTGTTGAACCCACTTGTTAACGAACTCCCGCGACATATTTAGCTGCACGACGTACACTCGTTTTTGGTCCTTTCGGATGCAAGCACAGAAAGACCGCTTCAAATCGTTTTGCATACGCTGCACTCATGCTGAAAACGTCTATATTTCTCAGCGATACGAACGAAACTAAAAGGTTTGCGGCAAATGCGTACTGGGGAGGCCCATATATATTTCTAATATCACGGTCGCCACTGATTTACGCATCAACATTCGGATATATCGCGTTCACGCTCTTGTGTTACAGAGACTGTAGGCCCTCCTGCAGTTGTTCAAAGCATTGCCGCCCTCTGTCTGGCTTTAACTGTCTTGCCTCCACTCTGACTTCTTCTTCTGTACCTTCTAATCTATTTGAAGAATTGAGATTTACAAGAAACATTCCAATAAAAGGAATATTTAAACCGAACTCCTTAGTTTAATATCTTGTTTCCATCCCTTTTGATTTAAATCAATTAGGACATTCAACGCAAGGACTGCACGAGTTCGGTATCCGAACTAATTTATTTTCAGCCGTGGGACTCCTCCTCAAATTAATTTTCCAATTCTCTGCCTGATTGGCGAGATCTTGTCACACACTTTTGAGTAGATAATTAGATTTCTGAATTGAAGTTAAAGATTGTCTCTTTTCTTCCAATAAATCTAATGATGATCACTTTGACTGAACTGCGAACTGAATTTTTGCTAACTGCCCGACTTTCCACACTATTCGAAACATTCCGCTAACGACTCGAAACATTTTTCTGCTCTTGCGTTTTAAAATATCTCCGGATATATGGTAGGGGTTGAAAGGTGAAGGGACCGAGGACAATTTCCCAGACGCTCAACGACTTTCCTATGCCGCGACAACTTCCGGTCCTCGAGAGAAAACCCGCGTTTCTTCGCGCCAAATACTTTCTGGAGTGCTTACACACTTATTGCTTAGAATCAATGGGAGAAGACCCTTGGGTCTCGTTACAATTTATGGGCCGCTCGCGACGTTTTTTCTTCCTCGGTGTTTCTGGTTTCTTTCGTTTTTCTATTGTATAATTTCTAAAGGAGCCCTGTACGTTTTCAATACTGTTTGTACAATTTATCTTCGGCGCGAATTAGTTTGATGGATTTAAGAACGATTATCCGGATACGATGTGTCGAAACACCTCCTCTTTCCCAGACGTTACACTTTGTACAGTTTTCGGGTGAGCATGTTTGCGTGCTACTGCAACAATACTACCGGCTAACTTTGGCGCACGTATTTTCCGATTTTTCTCCACTTCTTTTAAAATAAGTCTAACATCTCGGCGCGAAAGTTTCTTGGGTCGTCCAGTACTGGGCGTGTTTTCCACTGTTTCGTAAAGTTTTATATTTTCTGAAAATATTTTCAACACTTGCATATGACAAATTCAAAGCTTCGCCTATATTTCGGTAGAATTTGCCTTCTCCAAAACGTTTAATTACTACATTCTTTTACACTAGACTCTATTTGCTTTCCTTTACCCATTACTTCGTTTTTAAGTCCACCGACACTGAAGAAATCAGGATTAATACTGACTAAAACTTGCGTAAATGAGCGAGTCAGCAAATAGAACGATACTTCGTTCGGAAAAGCCCGCAAGCAGTTGTAACACAAATATCTTTTGTATTGTACTTAAACTTTTGTGTAGCGTAATTTTTTTTTATTTCTGACGAATTTTCTGTCCTCTATGCGACAAGATAAATTCTCGTTACTGTTTATTATTCAACTATAAATAAACTGCGTAGTTACATTTATGCTAAAATGCTTTTACTTTCATTTCAAGCGATGTTTGTATATTTATACTTTAGTCCCTCACTCTATACTAATCAAATTAAAAATGTTCACTGTTCATTTACTAATCGGCTTTTCTAATATTCCTTTCAGGGAATGGCGTTCAGCATCGAAGAAAGGCAAACACTGGGCATTCACGGACTTTTGCCGGCAGCTGTGAAGACGCAAGAGGAACAACTAGAACTCTGTCGTCTGAATCTGGATCGTTACGACGATGATCTATCGAAATACATCTATCTCATAGGCCTACTGGTACGCACAATCTACTGGGTCCAAACATAAAAGAAAGAAAAACATCAACGTGTCTAATCTTAAATGATCCTGCCTCGCATTCACACCTTACTCGCAAATTATTCCAACAGGACAGAAACGAAAAACTCTTCTACCGCCTCTTGGCGGACAACGTGGAGAAAATGATGCCTCTAGTATACACGCCCACGGTGGGCTTGGCGTGTCAGAAGTTCGGCCTGATATACAGAAGACCCCGCGGTATGTTCATAACCATCCACGACAAAGGGCACGTGTACGACGTCTTGAAAAATTGGCCTGAACACGATGTACGAGCTGTGGTAGTCACCGATGGCGAGAGGATACTTGGGCTCGGCGATCTGGGCGCCTATGGAATGGGAATTCCCGTTGGGAAATTGTCTCTGTACACAGCACTGGCCGGCATCAAGCCTCACCAGTGTCTGCCTGTTACTTTGGATGTCGGAACGAACACTCAGGTACAACTGAAATGAACCTTTCACCCGAAGAACGTGGGAACTGAAGCTCCCAATTTATCTGCAGCCTCTCTTATGCGAGGCTTTTACTAAGATTTAATTTAAAAAATACGTCTCGAGACTGTTCTTCGTTAGAAGTAAGAATAACGTAGAGACAAATGGCTGGTGTATCGTTAAACGCGAAGGGAGCCTGCTTTTGGTCTGGCTTAATAGAACCTTAATTCTCCATTCTCGTTCCAGAGTCTATTGGATGATCCTCTGTACATCGGCCACAGGCACAAGCGTGTGACTGGCAAAGAATACGACGAGTTCATCGAGGAGTTCATGCAGGCTGTCGTCAAGAGATACGGCCAGAACACATTGATTCAGTTCGAAGATTTTGGGAACGCAAATGCGTTCAGACTGCTCAATAAATATCGCGATCATTACTGCACTTTCAACGACGATATCCAAGGGACCGCTTCTGTCGCTGTGGCCGGTCTGTTGGCCTCCCTTCGGGTCACAAAAACGAAATTATCGGAAAATACTATAGTGTTTCAAGGTGCTGGAGAGGTAAACAGAAGAAATACTCTCCCTTGGACTACCGAGATTCAACTAATAATGAAAAGTATGAAGAATAGAAAATACGAATTGAATTTTATCTTGCAGGCTTCATTGGGAATCGCTTGGCTATGTGTCATGGCCATGATGAAGGAAGGAGTCAGCGAAACAGAGGCCAAGAGCAAGATATGGATGGTCGACTCGAAGGGTCTGATCGTGAAGAACCGTCCGTCCGGTGGAATCACGGAACACAAGGCTCCCTTTGCACGAGAGGCCGAGCCGATCAATTCATTGCTGGAGGTGGTGAAAACCGCGAAACCTACGGTCCTTATCGGGGCCGCGGCAGTCGGCGGTGCGTTCACCACCGAGATATTGGAAGAAATGGGGAAGAATAACGACAAGCCCGTGATCTTTGCCCTAAGCAATCCGACCAGCAAGGCGGAATGCACTGCCGAGCAAGCCTACGCTGCTACGAAGGTAATCCTTCAGGAAATAATTCACGTGTCAATTGCGGATCGTGAGTACAATCGTTCGAAATTCAAGCTCAATAATGAAATATGGAATATTCGCAGGGAAAATGTATATTCGCTAGTGGATCGCCGTTCCCAGCGGTGACGTACAATGGCAAGACTTTCTACCCTGGCCAGGGAAACAATAGCTACATCTTTCCCGGTGTCGCGTTGGGCGTGATATGCTGCGGCATGCGTGTAATACCCGAGGACACGTTCCTCGTTTCCGCCGAGGCGTTGGCCAATATCGTATCGCACGAGGACTTGGCGAGAGGCAATCTGTACCCTCCGCTGCAGGATATTCAGAAATGCTCGCTGGTGATCGCCACTAAAGTTATGGAGTACGCGTATAAGAATGGTGAGAAATAGGAATTCCTTCCTTGCATCTCGATATTATTATGCCGTTGACTGATAACGTTTCCTATCATAGGCATCGCTTCGGTTCACCCGGAGCCAAAGGACTACGAGCATTTCATCAAGGCGCAGTTGTACGATACAACGTACAAGCCTTCGGTGCCCCCGGTCTATGGTTGGCCCAAATTATAATTCTGACTGTCATCGTTTCACTTGATTCGAGGCTCCGACAAACGTTCTGAAACGTGTCGAACGTACATATATTGTACGGCATGTATTCTGTTGTCTTTTAATTTGGCATGGTATTTGTAAGAAATCTGTTGAGCAGATTCGACTGTAATTGCTGTATGCGTGCGTATGTGTAGATGAGCAGCTTGGATGCGACGTGTAATTGTAAAAGAGCGTCTATTTCGATGAGAAATAGATATCTGTCTGGCTATCATACCGTTGTATAAATGTATTACACTTTAAATTATTAGGACGAAAACGTCTGCCTTTTACCAGTCGAAAGAACAATAAATTTCGTATTATTACTCGAAAGAAACGTGTTTATTGTTACTCGAAACAGTATTTCTTTTTCTCGCAAGTGCTCAAACATGGTTTCTTCATTTTGTACGAGCAGCAGGACGTCGTAAGCCCGTCACGTCGTGTGTATAAGAACTAAAAAGGGGCAAACAGAAGACGTACATGAATCTGCAGAGCGCTTCGATGACTCGAAGCCCGTATTTCATTAAACGAAATTAAAAGCAGAGGCGTCCTTACGTACGCAAGCTCGCGCCTGTTTCCGAAAGAAAAATGTGCGACGCACGCTTAAAACTCTCGCAGCATCGTGGGTGTACTTAAAAAAAAAAAAAAAAAAAAAACTGGTTCACCCTCACCCCCTACTAACCGCTCTCGTAAGGACCGATGAAACTTAAAACACACATGATTGTCTGCATCCTTGTTAAGACAATGCAACGAAATTTAAAAAAAAAAAAAAGAAAAAAAAAGAACAATTTCGCATTGGCTCCGTATTCGAGTGTCGAGAAGAATACGTTAGCATTTTCTAAAATAATAATAATAGTAGTATGTGATATCCTTGGGATCTCCGAGAATCCGTTAACATATATCTTTTTTTTCTGCGACGATGAATCGGCGTTCATCGAATTTCATCTCTCACGCACTCCATTCTCCCTTTCTCACTCTCATTTTCTCCCCTTCTGTTAATTAATTGTCAACACGTATGCATATCATTATTTTACTTACACGCTAAATCTGATTTCTTACTACTAAACACGCCATGGTCATCGATCTATAACAAACAAGAGATATAAACTGCGACCCCTTTTTACTCCAATCTTTGTCGATGACAACATTGTTGTAATAAAATTAAAGGATATAATGTACAGAAGAGCGTTTTCTTAGAAAATTCGTTTAAAGTAGCGGGGACACTGTTACGCTACACTGAACAGACACACTGGCTTCGTTTTATTTTTTACGATTCAGTAACAGGGACCGCGTCAAGCGTGTCTCTCGATCTTCTCTACCAATGCCGATCTGAAACGGTGACCGAATTGTCGACTTTGTATATTTCGATGCAAAGCTGGCGACGATCCGTTTATATATAATTTACAATTTATCAAGTCCGAGTTCCACAGCACCATTGCACTACTGCTTTGCCATTTTTTATTTTACGTCATTGTTAAACATTTTACGATTCAACCAAACACAACGCCCATCGATTTTATCATTATCAATAATGATGATCCGTGTTTCCCCTCGTAAAATTTCGAGCCTAATTTTTTTGTACCTTTTCCCTGCTCTTACCCAATGTTCTTTTACGAAAGATCGGCTTACGTCATCGAATTTTGTTACCGAGGGAGAGACACAGTCTTGTAAGACTCGGGGATGCGATAACAGCGACGTAGGGCAGTAGTGTTCTCGTCAGTGGAGTGTCTGGCCAGCACGGAGGTCGGTCCCTTTCCTAGCTTCATCGGGACAGAGAGTGCGATCGTTCGTGGCTTTGTTGAGAATCACCACCGGCTCGGAGGTCGGGTAATCTTTGATGCGCCGGCAAGGGGTCAAAGAACGGATGCGAGAGCGCGTCTTTCAGCGTTATCCTCTGCGACGGCTCGTATTCTAACATTTTCTGGATCAGATCGAACAGTTGCCTATGTTCCTCGTCATCCGAAAGCATCCAACGCTGTACAGAGAAAACACGAAATATGTCTACGATTTAGACCTAAAGAGAGATCTACGATCTAGGGTCTCTTCCCGTCTAGTGAAACTCGTACTGAAAGGAATGCACCGATACAAAAATGATATGCATAATGCTGCTCCTTTAGCGCGCGATTAATTGACCTTTTATTACGCGTCGTCACGAACGACTGTATCGATGAGCAAACATTTTTAACGGTTACGCAATGAGATTTGACTGAAGCAAAATGAAAGCAGTACGTACGTGTAAAGGTCTGCAATTTTCTCGGACGTATCTACCAGCGGAGCTCTTCTCGTCCCAGTCCAATTTGCCGTGATAGAAGTACTTAGTCTTTGTCTTGCGAGCCATACGATGTGGAATCGCGCCAAGTATACGCTCCATCATCGCTAAGTGCTCGCGGTTGTCGTGCGTTTGGAATAAAGTTATACCCAGGTACAGTTCAAAGAGGATACAGCCGATCGACCACACGTCACAAGGCTGGGACCATCCTAATTCTGTTTATAAAGGTACATGTAATAACAAATCGTCGATAAGACTCTCATAAACACGCGTTTAGTTTCAACGATATTTACACCCACCTAAAATTACTTCGGGCGCTCTGTAATGTCTTGTGCTGACGATCGTGCTGTGGTGTTCGTGGTCGAACGTGGCGCTACCGAAATCGATGAGCCTGATGTCCGTCCGTTTCACGCGCCTCAGGTCCCTTCGCTTAAAAAGTACAAACCGCTTTTTTTCGTTTTTTAGTAATCCAAGATTGGGACGTGTCGGCTTAGCATTTGCAAAACAGACACATTTGGGGGAGGGGGCAAAGATAGGTGCCTTTTCAATTGAATCGAGTTTGCGCCAATGCGCGCAACCATTATCGATATTCGCCATGGCGTTCACAATGGAAAAAGTTTATATCTCCTTACCTTTTTGCTACTATATGTGCTTTCGTAATCGGAATCTACGAACAATATATTTTCCGGTTTCAAATCGGTGTGCGTGAGCTTGTTATCGTGCAAGAACTTTACAGCGTAGCATAATTGATATCCGATGTGCCTGACGTGCTCCAGCGGATAAGGCTGGTAATTATTATCTCTCTGTAAATGAATATTAGTTAAACGCTTTGCCCTCGGTGCACCACTGTTCGCGAGCATCCAATGCACTTACCAGAAAATCGAATACGCTAAGTCCAAGCATTTCGAAGGCGATGCACATATGGCCATGATAATTGAACCAGTCAAGCATCTTGACGCACAAGCTACAAGTACAACGGGATGATGTATAAAGATAAATAAATTGAAGGTAGATGAAAATGGTGGGAAGCGAACGAAAGATGACTTGTTTTCTGTAATTGCAATATCGCACACCGTGGCAAAGATATGGTCACGATGCATTTATACTCTCAAAACATGAATCAGTTGGTGGACAAAGATTTGCCTGCCCGATTTTCAATTTATTTTTACACCTCCATCCTCCGTTCGCCAGAGGCCAGCCTCCCACCAAGTAACGAAGAAGCTAGACACGCAAATACTAACTGTTGGCCTTCCGGATCCTTGGTCGCAATTTTCTCTAAGGCGTTTATTTCGAGCTTCGCGGCTTCCCTATACTTCTCTACGTTCTTGATGATTTTCAGTGCCATCACGTGATCCCTGCAAACGTCATTGTACTTTTATTAGACGACACTCTGGTCCGCGGAACCACCGATCATCCGCATGGCCAGGAAGCGTTTGCATAGATGAATCTAAGCCGGGAAAAGGGTACGCGCGTGATATCCCTACTCGTAGTGCACACGAGAAATCGATATCAAAAGGAACGTTCGCCGTTTGAGAAAGAGATTTGAGAAAGACCAATGATCTCTCTTTTGTTTTTTTGTTTCGCGACAATTCGAAAGCTCCGGCTTAAATTGTAAAGCAAAGTGCAAGGTCAACCTATCGTTCCGACTACTTGCGCGTCACTTTGTGACACTGCGACACGGCTATTTCTGACTGCGCTACGACTAGAGAGCCGCGCCACACACGCGCCTTTGCGATTATCCTCGGTGCGCGCTCTACGGGATGGGAAAAGAGGAACCACACACACACACACACATAAAAAAGAGAAGATACGGGAAGCTTAGAGAAGCCGAGGATGAAAGAAAGAAAGGAGGCACGCAGGCTCCCGAGGTAGATTACCTACGTAGTAGTTACGTGAGCTGCCACTTACATTTGCAAGTCCTTAACCTTGACAACTTTTCCAAAAGTACCCTCTCCTAGGGTGGCCAGTACTTTATCTGCAATGTAAAAAGATAGATGAGCGTCCGGGTAGATCAAGGACCTCGCGTCCTTGGGGGATCGTCTATGTTGCACTATGCGGGACTTAATTGCACTGTTAATTGGGGAAATGTTCAGTGTATCAGCGAACAGGTGTTTCATCTCATTTCATTTTTTCAGTAGCAAGACTTAACCCTTTGACTGCGGACGCAATGTAACCCACCCACAACCATCGGCACTGGAATACAACATAGACTTCAGTTGTTTAATCGGCTATCGCACATGCCGCTAAGCGACAATGTAACGATAAGCCGAACGCTATTAACCAGTTTGCTAAAACCGTGAATGCTTGCTGTGGGTGTATATGCGCCTTTCGCAGCAGTCAAAGGGTTGGGGGAAATTCTGAGGTGGCAGAGGAGGGCAACAGAGACGAACTCCCGGCTGAACGTTCGGTCGATCATGCTCTGTACGCCCCGTACGTCGTGAAACGAATGCATGATTCAAGAGTGGAGAGAACGGCATCATTGGATCTTTACGTTTTATCGATCGGAACTGCTGCTCTCCTAAAAGGCCGAGGTACCCTAATCGTGAAAACCGGCAGCCGGAGGACATGTAACATTGACTATCAAGTCCCGACGCGAGAGTCCTGATGCGACCTCGCCGTTTTTCATTCGAGGCGAACGTTAAAAATAGATGGAGACGCGGTGAAATGTTCTCAGGATAATGAGAGCTAATGTCCAATGTCCTCGCGCGCGCCTGTTCAAAGACAGAGGAACACGTCATCCCGAAGAAGACGTATCGAAGGAGATAGCGCAAGCTCGGCCTCTCTCTGACTCTCCTCCTTCCTTCGCCTTTCTGTCTCTCTGTCCCGATGACAAAAGGATTTTCTTCTGAACGGTGGGACAAGGTATCGGTGATATGATACTCTTCAAGGAAAGTTAGAGATATTAAGCAGAGAAATGAGTTCTTCTGTCATTCCCAAGTGTTTATGAAAGTATGAGATCGGGAGTAGAACTGATGGTAGAGGACCCAATATTAATATCGAACTCAAGATAATCTATATTAATTGTATAATACTAGCTAGACTTGTATTTGTAAAGTCAATCATTGATAAATGTTTGATAATAACTAAATTTCATAATTAGATAATGGCATTAAAAACATGTCTATTGAATAATTCTATCTAAACCGTAAATTATCTACACTCTGTTTCAAAAACCAAAAGAGAACCATAGAAAGCAGCAAAAGTAACGGAAGAAAGCAACAGCATTGGCAACGATTCTACTTCAAAACTTCAAACTTTTCCTGCGCAGGAATCGGAACAAGAATCCTAAGGGATGCTATGAGAGCGAACTCACTGGAGAGTGTAAAACGAAAATGTGGGACAAAGGGGCAGAGAGGTGGTCGGAGGCGAGCAGAGGCAAAGAGAGACCCCGTTGGGCAGATATACCGTGGGTAACCGATCCGATCGATCGATCGACCAATCAATCTGAGGCTTGCTTAAATCTACTACAATGAGTGTATTCACGTATTCACGAACATCTATTTGCCAGGATGTCGCCGGATTGGTATACAAGGTGGCCGTCGTCGTCGTCCTCGACGGAGGGCGGTCGTGGGCTCTACATTTGGGCCGGCGGAATCGGTATCAGCGGCGCGTGCCAACAGTGGACCCAATACATTTGGTCCCGGATCAATGGTAGCGGTCCGACGATCGGTCCCAGTGCGTTCGGTTTCGTGATGGCCATAGGCGGGCAGAGATACGGTTCCCCAAATCGGTCGTTGGAATCGCCAGCGCGCGTCAGCGGGAGGGGAAGTTGGCGTTTCATCGGCGACGGGCCATCGAGCGTTGTCGTTGTCCGGGGGTCCGTTGGCAGTGAGGAGAGACGACGGAGAAGATGGGCAGAGTGGGTCCACCCGCGTCCAGGGCCGTCGCGTCAACCGATCGCCATACACACCGTCATCCACCACCACGACCACGAGGGCGTAGACCCGTGTAACACGCGGCAGAGGACGTGTGTAAGCACGGACGAACGTACGAGTGTGTCGGTGGGGAGGAGGTAGGGGGATACATCATCATCATCATCATCATCGTCATCGGTCATCATCGAACCACCCGAGATCCGAGCGCCCAGTCGACCACAGTGACCAAATCCCGTGTGCCATATCCGTTTCCATTCCATTCCATTCCATTACAACGGAGATGGTAACCCAACAATCAGAGAGAAAGGGGAGAGGGCAAAATGGTTTGCCAAGTCAGAAAGTTGCGGTTACGAATTTTACCATCGGCACAAATATTTTTTTGCATTTCTTTTAACGATTATGAGATTATTATTATTATTATTATTATTATCTTTATCTCTCATTCTTTACCACTTACTTTTTTTTTGTATATAGATACGTGTATATCTTTTATACTTATTTCTTTTGTCTTAGATCTTGTCTTTCTCCTAGGCTCGTTTAATCGTGTTAAAGTTAGTACGTAGACTCGAAGAAACCGTCCCGATTTTGTATCGATCATGTGAAACTAAATCATGAGAGATGTGGTTGCTTAATCTGTTATGAGAAGGTATGCGAATCATTTCTATATTCGAAATAAAGAATTTGGTAGTAAAAAAAAAAAAAGGAAACAATTGTAGGACAGCTTCTATCGAGTGCGCTTGTTATGCGTTACTTTTTTTTCTCTAACACGCGATCGGAGAGGTCATCTATCGTTTAAATTTAATCTCTATACTCTGGTTAATCATCAATCAATTGCATGGAACTTGGTGTACTTACGTGCGTGCGCCTGACGGACGCGTCACGACGATCGACCCGATTAGATCTTGATTGATCGTCGCGACGCGATCCTTGCAGCGCGGTACAGTGCCGATCGACACTTCGAGCCTACCTTATCCGACAACGCGAATTCAAACTGACCTGATGCATGATTTATCGAGTATGGGAACGCGCGACAAAAACGATTCCGAGGAAGGGGCAAGACACCATGGTACTCTGGGCCCACTATTTCAAAATGTTCCAAGTAAAACGTTCGAATAAAAGTACAAAGAATAAACAGGTGTGTACACAAGAAGGATCTATCAGTAGCGCGAAAGGTGTATGCGAATCGCCGTTGCGAAACTCGATAACAAGTTGCTGAATAATTACAGCTTCGATGGATCTTTGAAGCATTGCCAAGACACAATTATTTCGGATTAGCCGAACATCGAGCGTGAGAGATCGAGAATTTTTAAACCGCGCCGACGCGGCGTCGTAGCAAGCCAGTCGGGCCAAGAGAAAATTCACTTACGTAACTCTCGACAGCTTTTCCTAGATCTTATCTTTCTTGTACGGCGAGATTTAGGGGGAAAAATGATGCTTCGAAGAACGTTGGCCAATTAAGAATGATTTGAAGATGCCATTGAATAATAATAATTCCATTAGATTTCCTAATCACTCTCAAATACGCCTCGAAGCACCACGTATGACCACCCGAAATCCTAACCCTCCCCGAAAAAAACTCACAAGTCTCGATAAGATCGGCTCAAAGGCACGAGCGGTGCCAAGAGTTACCCGAAATCTCACGTAGAGTCGATCTCACGCTGCAGGCCACAGGGAGAACACAGTTATCGATTAGTGGATCGCCGCAAGTCGCTGAGAAATCGGCGCAAATGGGCCACAGCCAAGGCTTGTTAGGGATTTTATAGACAGCGGTAAAAAAAAAAGGAGGCAAGATTTCACGCAACAGCAGCAGCATCAACAGCCGGGAAACGTTTTCTGCTCAATGAAACAACACTTGTACGCGCCCGTAAATGGGGTGGCCGCGGGGAGGATGAAGAGGAAACGCAATCGGCCCGCGGTTCGACAACTTACAATCGCCGTCTGGACCGTGTCCGCGTGGTTGTTAACGACACTCGCGGTCTGCGTCTTCGACGCGTCTTTTCGCTCGTTTTGCTGGACGCCTTTCCTATACTTGCTGGCGATCAAGTCCGCGGTGCTCGGTCTCATCTTCACTTGTCCACCGGCTGCCAACTGGCTGAACGTCTCCTCCATGGCGGCGTACTTCAGGATCAGACTCTGGATCTCCTTCCTTTTCGCGGCCCGCTCGGAGATGGCTGGATCGGAGTCCTCGCACGGATCGACGATTGCCACGGTATTATTATTATTCGCGATGGCTTCTCTGGTCGCGCTGCTCGTCGGAGTCTTGTCGGGATCCTCCTCGTTATCCACGTTAGGGGTTGTTACTGCAGGTTCTACTTTCACAGAACGAGTCGCTCGAAGCGCGGCCGGCTTCGATTCCAATTGCTCGCTCTTTCCGTTCCTGTAGGGCCTCACTTTTCGCGTCCGCGACTCCGCGTGGCCGGACTTGTGCCTTCCGTATCTGCTGTATGTTTCCGAATTCAGCAGTGCTTGTCTGTCTATCCGATGGTAAGCCGGCGTCTTCTCTCGTTTCAGCTCCTTCGTCGACGACTTCACGTAAGGGTACGCCTTCTCGGACAACACCACGCTGGCGGGACTCTTGACGATCGTGCGACTCATCGAGGGCTCCAGAGTCTTCTCGTCGCGGACGAACGGGCTGTCCTCGCGACGGTAGTAACTGTGATCCCGTTCGCGAACGCGCGGATAGTCCGTGGCAGCATGATCCACGGGATCGTGGTGCTTCTTCCTGGAGTACTTGTCCAGGATGGAGCTGTACTTGTCCTCCAGATGAAGCCTGGCGCTGTTGAACGAATGCAGGACCGGCGACGGTCTGCCGACCGGTGTTTTGTTTCCCGCATTGTCGTTCACCGTCGACACCCCCCGTACCCTGGTGGTCAGCCTCTGCAAGAGGCTGGAGCACGAGTCGCTGAGGAGCTGCGTGACGCTGGTCGTCGTCGAGGAACGCGCGTATCGATTTCGCCGGCTCGTGGACCCCTGACGAGACGTCATGTTGTCACGTGGCGCGAAGATGAACATCGAGACGCGGTGCGTATCGACACCCACGCACACGGCTCCCTAAAATTCTACTGTCCCGATTCCGAGACGCGACCGGAAGAGTAACGGATAGACCTTCGTCGAACTGAACGGATCGAACACGCGGTTCAATTGTTTGCTTCTGCACCCGGAACCCGACGGATACTCGTTTCCCTCGCGAGCTTCTCTTACGGCAAGACCTCAAGGTCGTCCCGCCGGACCTTGCCGAGCGTCGTCTTCAGCGTCACGCGTACAAGCACACGCTCGGGCGGAGGATCGCGAGAAAAGCATATCGGGCACACTCGCGGACGGATAACAACGAGGACAGGTGAGAGAGCACGAAGAGCGACGATCCACGGTCCTTGGCCGCAGGTGCATCGCTCAGGCCGGAGGTGCGAGCATCGTCAGATCGCGCAACAGGGACGCCGAGCAAGGCACTAGGTAGGCACAACCACAACGTCGGCCACGAAGACGACCGTCGAAGTCGACCGTTCACGAAGACGGGGAGGCGAATCTCGCGGTGCGCCCCGCCAAATACTCACGTCGCACTAAAAATAACGAGCAGCGATGGTGAGCTATACCGCCTCCGACCTACCACCGTTCGATTCTCTCCTCCTCTATCCTCCTCCTGGTCTCGTTCGGAAACGAGGAATTCGTGGGACAAGAAGCCGACGGCGAGAGAGACGACGAAGAGGAGGAAGAGCCGAAGAGGGTTGGTTAGAATCCGAGGAAGTACGAAAGAGAAGGAAGAGGAGGACCGAGAACGTTAGGGAGCATTACGTAAATTTGTCCCCGGTTTATACGGCACGGTGAAGTTCACCACGTTCCTCGGGATCGGTCCTTGGCCAACCGGCCGCCGCTGCTTCCTGGTGCGCGCAAACGAGGTCGTCGATGAGGCCCCCCCATAGTCGAGATGGAAGTTCACGACGACGGAGACCGCGTTTTCGTACACGCGCGCGTGAACGGACGATGCTTCTCTCTCACTGCTCGCATGCACCTTGACACGTATATAGAAATTGCGAAACCGGTGGAGCAGCGCGCGGGTTCGAACGGGAGCAAGAGCTTTCGGTGGCGCGCGATTGAATTCCGATCTACGCCGCCGTTCACGGTGAATACGTATCGGCCGCGGAATTAGAACGGGCCCGTCGTTTGGACGCGACACCCACATGGTTGCAAGATCGTTGCACCATCCGGGGAATTCTGGGGTTGAAGTGCAACAGACGGAGGCTGAGTCACGTTGACAGCGTAATGCGCGCTACGATAAGGATTAATTGTGAAACTGATAAAGGCTCGCGGTTGCCAGTCAATTAGATGTCTGATCGCGGAGAAGATGCGTACTGCTGGGTAATAGTTTTGGACGACGCTATACGATTTTCAGGTGAGGGTGCATTGGATTTTTGTTTTATACAGACGATCGTTTTGCGCGCCAAATAAGGAGGAATGTTCTCTACTTGAGAATGAATGCTGCTCGATGGCTAAACGTGTTTGATTCGTGGCAAATTTTATACAGAGAGAACAGAGAGAAGGGATCATTTCTCGTGAACACGACAGTCTCAAAGAAAATTGCCGAAGCTTCAAAGTAAATAACAGCAAGAAGCAATGGATCAAGGGAGGGATATCAACCGACCAGAGGACTCTTATCGAAGTGTCAAACATCACTGACATAATTTCTTAATCGCAAGATGGAGAGCTTTACGAAGATGAAAACTACAAGCGATTTCAGTCGGCCAATCGCTGAAAGACACCGAGAGGACTATTAATAGGTTGGGCCTTTGTCTTCAAGGCTGTAGATTCGATGATATCGAGATCGTCGCAAGCTTTCCGTAAAGTCGCGGTATAAATACGCGGCTTCCCTAGAAAATAACGGCGTAGTTCGTGCTCGACGTTCGCCTACGGATCCCGAGTTTCACGCGAAACTTCCTGGCACCGGCAGCAGTCGTTCCCGCCGTATATCATGGCCGTGCCCCGTGAAGAACGACGAATTATACCCGGGGCGTTCGATTCTCGCGAAAATATCGCCCCGCGTCATTAGAAAGCCTGGGGACCAGCGTTTGGGAAGTCGCGTACCACCTCGAACGATTTCGAGGTCAGTGGCGAGAGTACCTGAAGATGGATCTGAAATCTCAGAAGTACAAACATGATTTGACCATGCAAGAGACGAACGAGGAAATCCTGCAACTACAATGGAGTTAGTGCAATCGTTGCTGCACTCTGAACGATCCCTACCTCTTTACTGATTTTTACATTATTTGACGACGCACAGGATTGATAAAAGGGAAGCTCGGTGCCTCATCTTTGGTAGAAAACGTATCGAGTGAGATTTGCTCTTGGATAATGGGTTGACAAAACCTTTCACAGAGTGATCAGTAGATGTATATCTGCTGCGTGAAACCGTGTGACCCTAAATGTACAATGAACTTCAAAGTTTACTACCTAACAGTGATTGCTGAAGTCCTGTAAATACTTCATGATAACGTACTGTAAGTAAGTCTTCAGAATGCACAGATATCGGCCGCCAAGCTTAAACGACCCTTAAACAAACTAATCGTTTCCAGAAGCCTAAATACGGAACGATCTATTCGCCAAAAAGAGCCTCGGTGGTAGCAAGCGGAACAGTAAAGAGGAGCAAGGAGGGAACTCTCGAAGACGTATCCCTCCGCTCGTGGTTCGCGTGTTTTATCGTGAACGCGAGAGTACAAGCCTGCCAAATATAACTGAGAAGCGTGAAAACGCATGCGCCACGATCATCTTCGTAAGAGGAGCTAGTGGCGAGGCGAGTTTAGTCGTCCAAGCGGCATCGGTTTTAAGACGAGTTATCTGGCTAACTAGCCATCGCTGTGGTTGTTTCATTGGCTCGGTCCGTGTCACCGTTGCTACTGCTGCTGTGGCAGAAGGCCAATAGAAACAAGTGCATGCGTAGGCGATTCGCGTGTTAGGGTAAGTCCAGGCTTAGCCAAGCTATGCACTCGTATTTGTCGGAAACGTTGCACCCTTTGGTTCGGCGATAAATCAGAGTTATCGTCCAGTTATAAATGAAATAATGTGACTCTCTGTTAATAGATTCTTAACCGTATCTACTGTTGCAACGATAATCGATCTCCGACGAGCTTGAGGACGACTTGTGGTAAGAATAAGAAATCTATCGAAGACCAGAATGGCCGGATAAGAAGAAAACTTAGCCGTGGCGACGAACTTCAAGATACTCCGAAGATTGATCTATATTCAACAGGCATCTCTCTACCTCAGAAGACGATGTGTCGTCGTTCGACTCCGGCGTCACGTCGAGCTTCACGTTCGATTCCTTCGTCGACTCGTTGTTCCCTCGCTGTGCCCAGGACTCCCAACCCTGTCTGGGCCACCACGACACTTGGTTCCCCGGTATCAACAGATTCACTTCCTGCGCAGCCATGGTCGACGAGGACGAGGACATAGCCGAGGGCGAACCACCGTCAGCAAAGCCGACGTCTCTCAGGTGCCAGCCTCCAGGATGATCCAGGATGACGACACGTCTGTCCCGCTCTCTGCTTCGCCGCGGATCACGGAATATCGTAAGCGGCCGGGTGCTCGCCGCACTTCTCACGAACGCATCTCTGCCAAGATGCAACGCGTATTTCTAAATGCAGGTTCCGTGATCGATTCTGGGTCAGCGCTGGGACGATCCCGTCGCGTGGGCTCCTCGCGAACTCGAGGCCCCGATTTCCCTTCGCTCTAGGACGACGCGTGTGATCTTCGGAATTTTTCAAACGCGAAACAGCGATCCCGGGTGAAACGTCTGTCGAGCTACACTTCGTCATCCACTGGACCAAGTCGCAGAGTCCAGGGGATCGGTTTAGCGCGACGGGTCGCTCGGTTCCTGGCCTCCTCCGTTCGAATCGTCGAGCGAAGTCCCGCGCGGATCAACTTTCCATAGGAACCCGCCGTTCGGTGCCACGCGAGTCTCAGCTTCCGGCGAACCGGCTTCGCTAACCGGCGCGTTTCCCGACAACGTTGCGGAGAACGACGGCGACGGTGTGTTGCGCCGGCCATCTGGCGCGAGCTCGCACTAAAACCGCGGTGAAACCGCGTGACGGGTCCCCCTCGAGAATAGTCGCCGGTCGAAAATAGCCGGCGCTGGCCAAGAAAGAAGAATCGTCGGTATTTGCTCCTTGGTACACGCGTGTCGCGTCGTGCCAGTTGCGCCGCGGCCTTCTCCAGAGGCTGATCCCCGTGTGGTGCCTCGCGTACCGATCCTCTTCTTCCTCTGCGTTGCCCCTCTTCTTTTTCCTTCCACTTCATTCTCCGCCACTGCTTCTCGGTTTCGTTTCCCTTTGCTCTCCTCTTAGACGGTCGAGTATTTATACCGCGGTACAATTCGAACCAGAGGGAAAACACGGATTTCCTTGCTTCTTAGGGGGGGATAACGATGGGAAGAGACGCTGAGGACGCGAGAGCAGAACGCTTCCCAAACGCCGGGGGATGATTCATCCGGGAACGATTCTATATCCGGATAGCGCGAGTCTGATAATTCGCGGGAGGGCGAGAAGCAGGGGGTGGTTGATCAAGAATCTCGATGTTCGATCGATCGCGAGAGTTACGGGCAATCGTTGCGCAAAAACCTTTTTACTTATACTTCTTGTAAAGAGGAAATGCTTCCACTGTACGTATTCAATGTTCGCTAATTTCATTCGATTTCGATGTTTCTTATCAAACGGATTACTGCAGAGTTGATTAATTAACCGCATTGTACGCCAGTTAAAAGATCGTGCAGTCACCAAACTAAAGATTGCTAAAGATAAATTGATTTTTCATCTCTCAAATATAATCGGCATCAATTATTATATACGAAGTACTGACGATTCAATCTATCGGTCCACATCGAAGCTTTCATGCTTCAGCAACTTGTTCTTAGACTATTCGCAATTTCATACTTCCATATCGAATCACGAATATTCGGCTACAAAATGAAATATAATCCTCCAGTATGCAGTACGAATGCATACAACTTTTTTTTTCTAGCAACCAAATATACATTGATTTATCAGAGTACCACAGTGCCTGCCAATGGGCATGATACCTCAATAATTGCAAGGAACGGGCGCAATAGGATAAGTGTCCGACGGGTTTGGATGAACAAAAGTATCTTTGTCTCTTCGAAATCTAACCGAATCGAGACACGTTACTTTACGTACACTCGTCCAAAGATGGTCAAGCAGAGAATCATATGATCAATAAAATGCATCGGGCAAGAGTGTGAGACGAGGTTTTAGTAATGCGGTCGCCGGCACCATTCGACTCACCTGACTTCTGGAGGATGGCGACCTATGCCGATGCCGGTCTTGGCTGGTCGACGACGAGCCATGGTGTCGGTAGATCCTTGCACGCCTGGACGAAGTCGGATGCGCCACGCGCTCGCGGTCGCGATCACGATGAGCGTGTTGCCGTCCGCTGCTCGGCGATCGACGATTACTTCGTTTGTAACGTCTCGCCTGCACCGTCAACACTCGTTCCCCGCTGAAATTGCCAGGAATCGTTCAGATATATGGGTGACCAACGGGGTTACTTTAGATGGTACAGTTTTCCTTGGTGGACTGTTTCATTTTAACGAATGGACAATCGATATTGATTCGCTGCGGCGTTGACACGATTAATCGTGAATAAAAGTTTATTGATAAATCGATCGCGTTGAGCATGCTGGTCAAATGATTCGGTAAATAACTTTCAATACTTTGGAGATTCATAATCGTCGATAGGTAAGGAATGATGAAGTTAATTATCGAGTTAGTGATAAACTTCATCGTATTTGTAATATTCCAACAACTGCGGGGAAATGTAGTATTGAAAAATTGTAAGGTCCTCGGTTCTTCGACTTCCATTCACTTTTACTATTATATGTCGCAAGTGAAGAAAGGAATGAAAGTATAATTAGGGCAGTAATTACCATACGTGTTCCATTTACACAAACTTTGAATTATCATCCGACGAGAAATCGCTTTTGAACATTACTGCATTCAAATCTCGAGTTGGAAAACTTTAAAGACAGTACGATATGTAGATAGGAATTAGAAACTTCGGTTTAATCGTAAGAATAATTTCCCTTTCACTCTACAGCGTCCAGCAGTGACGCAAAAAAAAAAGGAGAGAAATGAGCTCTTGCAATTTTCTGGTGCACGCTGCTAGAAACAATTAGACGATCCGAATCCTACAGAATTTACTTCTCCAGCGGAATGGAAGAAGTACCACAAACAATGGTATCGTTTCAAATTAGAACCGCTTACTTCAGGAAATTAATCGAGCAATTGAGTTCTTTCAAACGATTTACAAAATACTTTCCTCGAAAGTAAATCACTCTTCCTGCACGAACCATGTTCGATTTACCGCAGAGGTTTTACTATACTTCTCAAGGATTAAGAGTTAACTAGTTTAATTAATCATGAAGTACCGTAAGTAACGATAAATATCAACAATAACCACTGCTAGTAATTAAAAGTCTGTAATTGAACTCGATCGATATCTTGGTGTAGCGATAGAATCATATGAATTGTTAATGCCCTTACACTAATTACTTTGAGCAGCTTGTGCTCCTCTGAGCGTGATCATGATACAGTAGGCTGCTCAAATAACTACCAGCCTCGGTTAATTATTTCTGACGCCATGAAAAAGAAAACTCGCAGAAAATATCTTGGAAAGTGATTTCCCTCACTTTCCTTATCGAGGAAAAGGAAATCAAAATTCTTCCCGGCCTCGTGAGACATTAACGGGTATCCTCAGAGACTTGTTCAACTTATGATGATCGTACCGATCATTTTATTCGAGAACGATCTGAATCGAAAGGGGACGATGAAGCTTATCTTCAGACTCGAATCTGGTTAAATGTAGCGTACGCTTGATTGAAAACGGAACTGATCGAGCATCAGGCTGCGCGCTGTGCAAAACATACACCCTAAGAATTTCAGAGCAACAGTGAGTTGACCTACTTAAGCTGTCTGGCTTCAAATAGACCATTTCACTTAAGAGCATATCTCACTGACGTCCTCCGCAACGTCTTGATCGAGCTGACCGAGTCAGAAATCCCAATTTCAAGGTCGCACGATTGCATCTGCTATATTATTCTCCACCGCCACTCCACTTCTTAATCAGAGAACGATTTTCGAATGTTCTAATATCCAAGCATAAGCGTAAAGACGCAATGGCGCAATTCCATTCCTTCCTAGAAAGGAATTCCATTCCTTTCTACTTCGAACGCGAGTTGAGTTTGCAATTTTATTTTAACACGATAAACGGTACATGGAAATCCTGGTAATTGTTCGCGCAACAGAACGGCAGAAGCGTATCGCGACGATAAAGGCTTGCGAATTCGCGGTTGACGATGACTCACGCGAAGGAACTCATCAATATTTGCAATCGGACAACGTTTCAAAACTGCATGCCTCCCGATAACAAATGATGAAAAATAAAAAGAAAGACACTGCAAAGAAAAATATTAAGTGTATAGTTCCATACGTAGCCGCGCTTTCTCACTTTTTCTACTATTTCAAGGAGTGAGCATTTCTGTTCTTGATTTTTTGGAGTGATCAGTTTGAACAATTGGAAAATCATGATCGTTAGAATGATCCATTAAGATCGTTTAATTTTCTAACACTTCTGAAATGCCCATATCTTTTATACACATATACACTTTTTTAAATATACTAATTGAACACTCTAATTAGGGAGCATAAAGTGCTTGTATTGAACTGGAGAAAGCATGATATTAAAAACACTCCAGGAGTCTCTTAGAACTGTTTAACAAGCACTACACCAATATTTAACAATAAATTAAAAAAGCATTACTCGTCGAATTGTCTTACGAATCATAAGCCCTTTCTCTCGTCTTATTCAGAAATTAATTCTCACTGCAGTGCGCACTAAAGTAGAATTCTTCTAAAGCCAATGCGAAGCAACTATCAATCTATCAATTTCAGTACGAACCCAAAGCAAATCTTGACGACCGTCGATGGAACTGTTCAACATTTAAATGCGCCGAGGGCGGAAAGGAACTATCGTAGAATCGTCTGCTCGAATCAACGTCCAAACGATGCAGAGCAAAGAGGATTCCAAAGTCTATCCACTCGGGAAGTCGAGCTCGATGTAAAATCACTCTTGTGACGAGCGTACGGAAGAGGAATGTACCCGCGCGTGGCTCAAAGCATCGCAACGAAGCGCTACCAGGCAAATAAGGATCCGCTGGATAACGTCGTAGCTGGAGCCAGCTGTGACCCTCAGCTTCTGTGCTCGGTTCGTGCGTTGGAACCAGTCCAAGAATCCTTCGCGACAACGAGGGGGGGGGGGGGGGGGGGGAGAAGGTGGAACTGATAGCGCGTTCGGTATATTCTTTTCGAAGGATCCTCGGCGTTAAAGGGGTCATAGGATTATGCGCAAAAGCTACCCCTTTTAGCCGCAACCCTGACTCCCACTAAACAACAGACACCCCCACCGCGCGAGAGTTCACCGGTGCCAAAAAGAAAGTATCGTCATAGGGCGCAAACAAGTTCTGCGAGGAGATTCTTTTTGGCGACTATTAAACGTATCGCGTGGGCAATTGCGATTTATCGTTGCGCTGTTCTCGCACTTCTTTATTTTCTGCTGCTCGAGTCGTATCGGGCGGAGGTGGCAAGGTCGAAATGGGAACGGATGGATGTGAGTGATTCGTTGGGTGGTAGGGAACGATTTGCGCTGCGGAGGGTGCAATGTTTCATGTTATAAGATTAACGATTCTATCCTATACAAAAATTTGAATGCTAAATACATTTTCGATGCTGCATATCTCGTTTCCAAGTCGCTAAATTGATAAAAACTACTCTTACTGTGTTTACCAATTCTAAGCTTTCCCTATGCTCAAACAGAAAGCCTACCAAAAGTGAAATCCGAAAAGTAGGAACAGGCTAACGAACTCTTAAAATTCTCTTCCTCCTATAACAGCCCAAAACAGTTCCATGTACAAAATGTTCGTTTACGATACACTGCCCTCGCATCCTTCATGCCTTCGACATCTATAAAATCGCGAATATATCATAAATCAATCAGCGCGGCATACTTTCATTGCATTCCTCGCAATTCGAATATACCTTGGTGTCCAAGAAGCGAGGGCGGCGTAGAGGGCCGGCATCCCTTTATTTCCGTCCGGCTTGTCACCGAATTACAATTGAACTGTGTTTCGTGACATCACTGATGGGGTATCAATGCATCATCACTTTTCGATGTATCAAAGAACAATTTGCCAATCATAGGCAGCTCAATGTGTTAAATACGAACTGAGAGAAGATTATGAATGGAACAGAATAAATGCTTCAAGAGCAATCGCGCTGATATGAAAAAAAAAAACAACGAGTCGCTTTTTGATTAACGTGCGCGAAAATCCGCTGGTCAATTATTATAGGCACCGTTGTGTTTACCGCAGGAACATTTTCCGACAGGCGAACTATATTTAAATCCCCCCGCAGTCCTCCTTTCACTGACACATCATCGAGGAGGATGGGTGCTCGGTTTATTTTAAGCGATCTCAAATTTTTTCGAAAGTTATAGATTTGCATCTAGCATCTATACTCCGTTTCGTTTGAAAATAAAATTGTGGCAGGGGTTTAAAAGTGTCTCGATATTATTAGAACTGTCGAACCGTGCGGTACGCCTTGGTGTTTCAGGAATATATTTTTTAAATATGGATCGCGAACAATTCTGGGTGTAAAATATTTGTTACGGTTATACGAAGCTTTTTAATTGTAACGTGTGTATCTCCTTGTGAATAATTTCTTTCTTATTTTTCCTGTATTGTAACATTCCTCGGTGATTCATTCTCCATTGCGCTGACGAAAATAATTTCAAGATTCAAGGTAAAATTAACAATGAATCAGTGGCTTGGAAAATTTAATTAAATTCCACACCTATTCCACGTGGCTAATTAACGGTAATACAATGATATTCCCGAGGAAAATATATTAGGCTTTCCTGTTTCCTTTTTCTTTCGTACATCTGATGCATCTGACCTGCCACAGAAGATAGACACCAAAGCGTGTAGATAACAACCTGATAGAGAAGGTAATCGAGGAACAGGAACAGCGAATGTACGAAACAGTTTCGAAGGCTGCAATCGAAGGACCCTTGATCTCTTTGAAAAACTTGCTCATTTCGTATGACAAACAGCTCGTCAAGATTGTCACACTTATAAAAGATAAATCGAATGAAAGGTAAACCGTGACATTTTCTTATTTCGTATACATATGCTTGGAGCATTGACGTCTGCCAGAGAAATAGTATAATCTGCGACGGTCCATGTATTTCTTAGATTGAAGAGGACTGACTGGAATCTTTGCGAATCAAGGTTCGTTAGTGCAAATAACCACGGTGGATGTTTTCTACGAACCGAAGAGTCCGGCATGGGAAAACATACTTAAAGAGTATTTGTCGCAGAACTGAACTTTCCCTTACTTGGAATCGTAATTGGGGAAAAAACCTCTGCTTAGAAAAATAATCACTTCCATGCGTCATATAAAAACGCTGCGTCACGAACAAACCCTATTTCCCATGAGAATTATTCAACCGCTGCCCATTTTATTAAACGCTGGCGTTTACCCTTCACGAGGAATTCCCCCTGTTGCAAAGCCGATCGAAACTTTTTCACAAGCCCTCCAGGTGGATGGGCAAACAAAGCGGGCAACGGGAGAAAATAAACAAGTTACAGGGACCTACATACCTAGATTCTAAGCTCGATCGGTTTTCACTGTGCTAAATCCGTTGATAAGATTTTTCCTGCGAATCTGGATCACTTGTCGGAGAATTATAATAAAAAAAAAATAATAATAAAAAATAAAAGACAGGCGAGGAAACCAGCGATGGGCGGTTTCGATTAAGAACAAGAAACGACGGTGGAGAGATGCGGACGGGGTCGAAGAGGGGTTAAATAACTACGGGGCAGTTTTAGCTACGATAAGGGACTTGCAATAATAGCGACATTAAAAACAGGGTCGAGGATTTTTATCGTATCGTCAGCTAATTTGCCGAGGGACAAACGATTCCCCCCAGCATCGTTGATTATCGTCCTATCGCGCAAACGCGCGCAGCTCTGTATAATTAATTATACCGGTAAATAAAGGTAATTAACTCGAGTGCACGATCTCGCGCGTTACACGTTTGGGGATAACCAGGAAGCTTCATGAATTTGATACGCGAGTAGATCGCGAGCATAGAAAATAATTATTTCCACATTTATGAGTGTACCGTACAAATCTGAAGAAAATAAGTTCTGTTTTATATTAAAATTGAAATCGTGGTACACCACCATAACGAATTACCAGTCGTTCCAGTAATGCTCCAAAGAGCAGAGCTGGTGTGCCAAAGGAATCGCGGAATTGAATAACTCGAAACAATCGCGATTGGAATCAGCCATCGACCCGTGCGAGTGCAGGAAACAATTACAAAGAGATATTATACCGCTATTCATTAAATGCAGGCTCAACAATGGTAACAACTGAAACATTTAATCAATCCCTAAACTCGAATATCGCGTGTTTCACGTTCTTGCGAAATTTATTATCGTTTCTCGTTTCGAATCTAACAGATATTTTAACTTCCAATCGTTTGATCCTCAACAGATATCAAGATCGATAATTATTGAGAAAACCAACAATTGAAATTTGATGAGAATACAATTTGAAACCTCAATGATATATATAAACAATATAAGGCTGCATTTGTAGGATTTCTACGAATTCCGGGATTAGAAGCGATAAGGATTCCTTTGTTGATCTTTGTTAGACAGATTCATGGTAAATTAGATTTTCTCTGGGACATTTTTACACTGCGTTTTTCACATCCTGAACTTTAGAGCCAGAGGCGAAAGAACTTGGTAAAGGACGCATCCTTTCGCTCTTTTTTGTAACACCATAGAAAGTTTGGATGGTGATTAATCATATGAAAGATAACATGCAATTTACTTTGGTACAAAGAGAAACTATGCGTTCTTCTAACGCTTTGGAAGTGGTTGCAATGAGGATCGTACACAGTAGTGTTTCAACTAGCCACTTTCTCGATAATTATCAGTGATGATGATAAATTGAATAGCTTCTGCTTAAGGATTTAATAAGAATTTTTACTTCATGAATGATAGAAGGGATGAAACACTATTAGATATGTTTCCTGTTTTTTCTTTTTATCATTTAGTAGCATATAATTTGCGGGGCTTTGGATAATTTTTCTTGAGAGAAAAACGATCGTTTGGTCACTTTAATTATTCAATTTCAAGAACAATTACTGGAAGTAGATCTACAGAAAATCCTTTTTGCATGATGTCTAACTAAAGGGTGCTGCATACGTCGAATACCAAACTAACTAAAACTTCTTCAACATTAATCCTAACAATATTTAAACCGTAATAAATATAACTCTACGCTTAACAAGTTCAAGTATCTTTGAAGAACAACTTGATGGCAGAGTGTGCATGTAGAAAAATCGTACGGAAAATCTCCATTGCCAATTACTCGATAAGACTTCCCAGCGTTAAAGTTACGTAGTAAGGAAGAGTAACAGCAATTGCCGTCTGAGGCCATTTTAATCAAGCGATCTCATCTCAGCTACGGCTTCAGAAAAACACCTTCATCCTAGCGCCATTCGGTCGTGGCACGTTTGCTGAAGAATCCTTCCGCGTTGCTGGCGAGCCAGTCGCAACTAAAAAGCAACACCAGCATCGGGATTCGATCACGAGAGTGGTTCTTGCCTCGGACGACTTACAGCTGCTCGAAATACCTTTGGAGGAACGTCTGATACATACTTAATAAGATATACTCCGCCTGGACAATCGATAGTTTGTGAGGTAAATTATTCAGCAAGGATAATTGACGTTGTTAAATGTTGAACGTACGCTTTCTATTGTTCGAATGCATACGCGTAGCAAAATCTGATACATTATTTAAACAACGTGACCGAACGCTTTGAAAACCACTCGTGTTTTACGAGATACAATTGCAGGGAAATTTCACCGTACACAATGTGTGGTATGCATTTATATTGGCTGAACATTTTAATTTCAAAGAATTTAATATGCTCATAAAATGAGAAAGATTTTTGGTAATATCGATATTAATTTCGGAGCAACGTCAAAATTGTAATATTCTGTCCGTTTTAACGAGCTAATCTAATACACGACAGATTTACAAGAATACACAAATGCTTATTTATCTAATCGTCATGTTTTGTATTCCAGATAAATATTTTTTTTTGACAAAGCCAGCGGAAAAAGTAGCAATACGAAACGTATACGTAAAACAAAGCTTTGCATACACTTGCGCGAACGAGATTAGTAAGAACAAACAGAGCGATCGTTTGCTCACGACTCATTGTACTCGATACTGCGATGCACATAAACGACTGATAATGAACCCTGAGTCTTTTCTTCCCTACCAATCGGCGATGAGTCGTTATCAATCACAGCTATATGTGCACGAAATAAATTCTGTATGTAACTATAATATAAAACGCATATCCACGCATTGAGTAATTATTATACATCTTCAAAAATTCTTCTAATATATCATTCTTTTGTCCACTTCAATTTCCAATTTGAAGAATAATAAGAGTCCTAAAAGCAATACATTTTTCTGTACAAAATCTACAAGGATATTGCGATTTCTAATTCCTACATCTGCTCGATCTTAAACAACAATTGTACCAAACTCGTTCCACGTGCAAGTTCATCATTGAACCGTCTCTTTAACTCTACACACCGGCAATCAAATCCTAAGTAAATGATCGTCACATGTACCTCGGTTCGTTTATACCTTTCGTACGCTTGCAACTCTTTCCCAATGAAATCATTTCGGATAATATCCACATCTGCACTCACGTATGCACTCCAAACCGCTTTTAGATAAAGACAACGACAATACAGCATCCCAGAATGGATCGACCGATTGTATACGACCGGAAGATCTTTGCAGGCAGATCTTGACCGAGAAACGTAGAAGCACGAACGAGCCAACCGCGACTGACAGCCATAAACATCTCATGGAGAATTTCTATCGCCTCCTTGCTTCGTACTAGACGCATTCGGAGTGGGAGATCGCGTTCGCGGCATTGGTCTCGCGCGTTCTGTGGCTCTACTTATTCCCCACTCCGGCTCGTTCTCAATGTTTTTGCGCAAGTCTCATTAAAACCGTGTAAACGATTTTATTCGGCTTCTCGAAAGATACTTTGCTATAGCAGACTTTGCTGTCCTCGCTCTTTTTAAAATCCGACTATTCTAGTTTTTAGGAATTCTAATTTTCAGGAATAATGCTTTGTTACAGATATGCTTACTGATCGATCGTGACTAATTCTTTCAGTAGACGTATATTGTTGTAGAGCAGCATTGTGCATTTGCACGCTTTGCAATCGCTTGTACATAAAGATGATAGATTTGTTTCTTAGCAAGAGTGCGAAGCTAACGGGATTATTACCTAGATTCTCAGTCAGACCCGCATTGGTAGAGCTATCAAATAGTAAGCAATTTTGTTTCGACACTCACCTATACGTTCCCTTACTCTGCGGACTATCATAGTCAATGCGTCGCCTTTTGTGTTCATACTGCAGAGAGCCTGCAGACTGTGATCGGGCTCTCGAGTTGCTGCGACTGCGGTGGCGTCTTCTGCTTCGCGGCATCTGAAACAAACAGCATATCATTTAAGTCTGCTGCGAAAACGTGTGACCAGAGCATAGAATGTAATCTAAAACAACGTGCTATTAATTAGTGTGCAACTTTAAATTCTGTACCAAAAAATATGATTAACATGTAATCAATTTGCGTAAAAATACGATAATTACGTAAATAATGGTTTTTTATTGAAATAAAGCTAATAATGTACCATAACTTGTGTGTTAAGTATATTCAGCCATCCAAATTATTTTATAAACCCATGCAAATAGCACTCAATTATGCAGGAAACATTATATCTTATTATTTTTATGATTAATTATATACTATATAACGAGGAGTGAACTTTGGAAAGACGAAACAAAGGAAACTACATCGAACCACATATCCTACGACAACTAGTTCCACGGAAGACTTGGTAACTGATTTGTTAAGAGTATGATTCAAGAAGAAACTACGATCAACGCTAACAACAGAGAAACTAAGGTATCGAAGGCTGTAGAAGGCGTGCAATGTACGAAGGATGACACTATACGACCGTCGCAATGAAAGTAGGACCTGAGCCTTTGTATCGGAGCCACGCTCTGTGTACTTACGTTAAGAAGACGGAACAGGCTCACTTGGTCCCAAATGAAATCGAAGATTGATGATATCCAGGAACGTGAGGATGATTCTTGTGGTATGACACTGTTTTTCGACAACGACGTGGACATCAGCTCAAAAAATTCTGCAAAACGTGGGCAGTCGCATCGTGTAAAAGCATACCACACACTACAAGGAAGACAGCCCACTCCGAAAGGATAAGTAAATGTACCTATGATACGACGGAAAGTTTATCGAGAGTACAATACGACGCAATGCTACGTGAGATTTAGTGGATTTGTACATCATGTGAAAACGGGAAAGGAAAATCCCGCCAAAACCGATTGATAGTACGTTAGACGAGGAGCATCGAACAGGGGAGGCAATTAGAACGACTGTGCGATGTGCACGATCAGAAACGTGTACCGAACAGCGGAGAAAATGAAATGAAAATGAGGTAACGAGTTCGCGTGGGCACGCTCGCTAGCAAAATCGATGCTAACGAAATGTTCATTTTTTTTCTGAGCGTGACGCCTAACTGCGACAAGTGACGCCTCTGTTGACTAGATCGTCCATTGCGATAAGATGTAATACCTTTGCACGATTTAACGAACGTGGATAAATGAAAGCGACGAGATTTAATGAGTAGAGTAGACACACAGCAAAGCATACGCCATAAGGGAACTTTCATGAAACGGCGGCCATCTTAGAAGTAGAGAAGCATCAAGTACCAGTGAACGCAACACATGCATAATTCGTTCCAAATATTCCATATGATTCAAGATTTATGTAAAATGACAGTATACGGAGGGATTAACTTACGTTTGAGGGAGGAATCAAGCTCGGTTGGTCCCAAAATATACTCGCAAACACAAATTATCTAAAGAGTGCAACGACGTGCTCCGAACGACACTGTTGTGTGACAACGACGTGGACAGGGGATCGATGCGATTGGCGAATGGAGTTCGGCTATGTTCGCGCGGAATCGTACAATCGACCTTCCGCGAAGATAGACGACTACGCACGAACATAACCGATTAGTCCCCACGGACGTACTTCCGGCAGATACAAAAAGACATTTCCCAATTTTTACCGGCTACCATGTTGCAAAAGAGATTTGCAAAAACTTATCATTACGTCGTTTTAGGACAAAAATATCTACATTTAAGGCCGTTTGTAATCTGCTTAAGAAAAAAATTATCTTAACTTATAAATATATTGAGATTTCCCTACGACAGCGATTGATAGAATAACATGTACCATTGTACCGAAAAAAAATTATTAAGATTTCAGTTACAGCGTAATTAAATCATTTGTAATACTACTAAGAATTATTGAAATAAAAATATAGACTCCGATGTATTTGCAAATCTTGTCATAAATAAAATGCTTCAGTAATTACATTATTCTGATGGAGGAATAAATAATGAATGATGTAATCATTAAGAGAAAAATAAAATATTTCGACCGAATAGTATGATGTTTGTGACATGTATGATATAGGGTTGATAACCTCGCTTGTGTGCCATACAGGAGACGTTCAATGTAAAATACACGAAAATATTATTGAACGATATTAAATTATCATGCTCATAGCACTAATGCAAAATGTGATTGCTCGGTTTGCCTTAAACAAGTCTTACAAAAGCAACCTATAGTCACTCGTAAAAACTGTTAATCGTATTATGTTTATTTTATTACAGAAACTTTACGTACCTGCCCCCAAATTAGATTCGTAACTACGCGCACGATACCGCACTTTATCAAAGTCATTAGATTCCAAAACATGCTACGATTTCAGCCGAAAATTAAGCAAATCATAATGTGCACGAGGATCCGAAGTAAACATATAAATACAGAGTGAGTAGTTGATGACCTCTGTACATTATTATAGGTGGCACCACACCCAAGTATGTTCAAGAGGGTAACTGCACCATTATCGATAAAAGGTTTCCACCAGGCAAATGACATGTCAGCTCGAGATAAGTAAATGAAGCCGCGAAAATTAAAAATAAGAACTTGAACTTACCCCAATCGGTGAATGAAACGGCAATAGCTTACACTGCCTTTGGGTGTAACATTTCATTACGGCAGCTGGGATCAAGGCTGCTGTTATGGTCCATAATTCTTTGTACGAGTGCTGCAATCATTTGAATCACTACATTACATATCATCTTGGTCCCGTTTTATATTCTCAAATTGGAACTCGAGAAAACTTAAAGAAAGTCACAATTCTTTGCAAAGAAAGAAAATAAAATAAAAGTCGGGGTTTTACCGTGCACTACACTTTGCGATCATTGAAGATACACAGCCCATTAGCTTAAGGGAACTTGTACACAATAAGGGTTGATAACGTCGATAACTCGATGCGACTGTGATTACCCCGTGCGTAAGACCACGTGATATGACTGGACCTGCGCCAATCGCGTTACAGAGGAGGGAAAAATCATGATCGGTGAATTAATGAAAAATGAAATCGTCCGAAATTGATTACTGCGTTGATTATCTACGCGTAATTCCTAGCTAACGTACCTGCCGCTTCTTATGAAAGTAACCGTGATTGCTCGTACCCTTTAGCACGTTATTTATTACGGACGAGCCCCTCACGGTGAAACGGTAAAGAAGACACTGTACTAAACCTGCACCCATCTTATCTGGGTAGGCTACAGATTACCGAGAGGACCCGATGCAGGTAACGCGCTGTATTATCTGGCGCTTGCGCCGTATAACTGACCCCAAACACGGAACGAAATCGACGTTTCATTTGATTGCAATCAAAGGACAAAGGGTCTCAGTCATTGTATGGTATGTGTAATGAGTTAATAGATCACGTGGTACTTACAAAGGGGCCAACGATTGCCTGCAGTAAATGGGGCATAACATGATTCATGAATTCATTATATAAGCTTACAAGTTGAAAACTATCCATTGATTTGAGTGCCTGTCCTTAATCTTTTTACGGCGTAGCCGCAGGAGTCAGGTCGCGTGAGATTCGCGTTACCCGTGTTAGGTCTTGTTTCCTGTTTCCCTTAAACGACAGTGAATGACAGCTTTGCAAGAAAAGACAATCGGTCAGAGAACAATCTAGAGTCAACGAATATCACGCCGTGATTTTCGATTTACACGGCATTCAGGCTGCACTTAATGTTGGCCCTAAACCAAGACCTTTGCCCGATCTAATGAACGGGCTAAGAATATCGCCCGCTGCTCACACATTACAAATTTCCATTTTTGAACATGAGATAAATATACGTAAGACGGATATATAAAGCGCTGCTTCAACAAGTATTGGATACAATGGAAGATAAACTATTCGAATTCTTCGTATGAATAAAAACGAGCTGATGCTTTGGTATTGCCTTCTTCAATTTTTGCAAATGATTAATCGCTAACAAAATTATTGTTAAAATATATAGACTGATCGCAGCAAAGTCGAAGGTTAGCGAGAATCCATCAATAAAATGATAGAAAAAAATCTACTGTGCCTCTTTAATTAATCTGTCCCATAAATAGCAAGGCTTATGCATTTCCTAAATAACCTGGTCGAAACTGTAAAAGGCGCTCGTGTAAATAGTTAAAACGCTACAGAGAAGTTCAACGAGGCATATCGCAACGCTAGAAGGAAGTTCAAGGGAATAGGATCGCCAGTCCCGGAGTTTGAAGATCGCCAGTCCTATTCATAAAAGGAAAATTCAAAAATAAGAGGGGTGATTCTCTGATCTAAACTAAGACGAAGATTAGGGCTTCGTTAGTAAGTTAGTAAGAATTAACGATCGGTCCAAAGGCCCCTGAATGTGGGCAACTTGACGTGCGTGGTCAGCCACTTAGGCTACTGCCCAAGTGTACTCGACTGCATTCGCCCAAGCACGCCGAATTGCCTACATTCAGGGGCCTTTGGACCGATTTAATCCTTACTAACTTACTAACGAAGCCTTAAACGTAATTTTGTCACTCTCGATTTCCGTCTTATTTTGACCCAAAGAATCACCCCCTCCCTTTCTGAACACCCCGCACGTACGGGGGTATGTCCCTGCGCCGTCGTCCAGCGAACTAGGCAAGTGTACCATCGGGGGTGCGTTTCCGGATGACATTTCTAGGCCAAATCCACAACCGAACCCGCGGCGAGACTGATCGCGTGCACTCGAGGGGTGCGTTCTTTCTACCAGTCAAAAAGGATCGATGAGGTTTCCGTGGTAACGGCACCGTCAGAGAGGCCGGAACTACGGATGGTGGTGGACGGTGAGCATCGAGCACCGAAAGTGATGCAGTGACGACACTGTCGACACCGAAGACACTTGCCCCCGGAGGTGGCAGCCCGTCCCGCGTGTGCGCGCGCCCTGGTGCTTCGAACATTCCTCGGGGGCATTCCGCCTGCACGACGTCGCATCTGGACGACGACGGGCATCATGCGGAGGCGGGAGATCCTCCGCGCCAGGATACGAATAACGCGTGCACGTTCGATCGCCAGAACGCTGAGGAAAGAAGGATGCAGTCCTCGAGCCAGGAGCAGCCCAAGATACGACTGCTTCGACGATGGAGCGATATGCCCCAACATCTGCAGTTCAATCCCCACATACGCACCGGGTACAGACCGCTTATGACCGTCGGCCAGTGTCTCAGGAGTCTCTTTTACATCCACAATGAAACTGTTAATATTATGACACACGGTGAGTTTTAAGGGGTAACAGTCCATTGGGGTTGTTGGGATTGCGATCGACTGGACCAAGCTGCGTTGGGGTGAATTTTTCGGGTGGCTATCGAGAGTCGCTTGGCTGAGTTGCATGATATAGATTGGAGAGATAGAATGTTGGTCGAGCTTTCGAATGATATCTAAGCCTTTTAGCATAGATATTTTTGTGTGTCCATTTGGTGGATGCAAGCACTTCAGCGTTAGCTGAATAAAAACAGAGGTGTAACCACTGTGATTCAATTAAGCAGAAAACTGGATTACCCTTGGGTAAAAGCGATTTCAAGGCCAACTTATGTGAGAAAAAGTTATGTCCCTATTGTCGTGAGATAACTAAAGATCGATCATCGAAGCCATACATTATTACTCTTAGAATTATGATTAATAATAATATATGACATTGATAAGATTACACATCAAGACGTATACATTAGGTTTTGATCAATTATTTATGATTCAATTGATTTTTAACGAGACATGAAAGCAATTCGTGTGCATATCGTATGGAAAAGTTAACAAACATAATGTCATGTTACGTCGATCACACTGAGCAATAGAGAATTTATTAATATCCACGGAATAATAGATGCAAGGGAAACTGTAAAGGTAAACACGAACGTCATAGAAGTACATTTCCCTTTCCTTAATAAAGTATTCATCGAACATTGTTCATTTATGTACGAACTGCCTCGCGCGATACGATAATTAAGAAATGATATTAATGAAATGCAGAATTCTTTTACATTTTCTTCAAAGCTGGTTTTTTACATTTGTGTAATAAGTGTGCGACAATTTTACACTCTTTTCCATTAAAATGATCCTACATCTCGTCAAAACGCACACCATTGCGGTCATACTCATTAATAATCCAAGAAACCAAAATACTAACAATTTTTCAATGCCAATCTTTCTCATATACGACGAAGAGAGAGACAGCACTTGTTGCATAGAATCAATAGCTTGCTATTAGCAGCAATTAAACAGTCACAATTTTTTTTCTTTTAATTCGTTACTTAAGCTTGATCTTCGGTAATCATACATTTTAAAATAAAGTAAAATACTTTACAGGATTTGCCATCCTGTACATGTTACTGACGATCCCGCAGCTTCTTCCATGGAATACCAAAGGTATCCTCTTAGGAATTTTATCATGGTGCCATTTAATTGGCGCCGTTAGCCCTTGGGTCGGCTCCTTCATCTATCACCTCTTCATGAATTTAAACTACGACGAAGTCTTCTACAAAACGCTATTGAAGCTAGACATGATCGGCATATGGTTGTGCCAAAGCTTCGGTAATGATCTGTTATTATTTCAAGTTCCATTATCCTACGATTTTCGCAACGATAACTATTATTATTTTTATTATCAATTCCAGGTGCGATACCCATGATGGCAGCAACCGTTCACTGTCTACCCGATAGCTACTGGTACTGCTGCATGTTCGTGTACTGTTCTCTCAGTATTTGGGGACTCCTCAAGGTACGCCACATTTTAATTGCAATCTTCATCTTCGTGCTCCAATTTTGATTTGCGATCTTCGTAATGTCGATGTAAACTTCCGTAGGCAATGAACGCGCGATCTCCGTGGGAGAGGAGACTATGTTTTGCACCCCCTTTCCTCATGAGAATGCTCGTAATGACTCTGCGCTGCTTCGGTATCGGCGGTGGTTCTCCGACCGCTTTGGTTCACATCGTGCTACAGGTAAACGATTCCACAGAAACGTTCTCCACGAATTTTCGGCAAACTTAATAATTGTGAAACGGTCAAGAGCGAGTGGAATTATTGAAACTCAAACGCATCTCTTTCCCTCAGGACCTCGTTGCAGTTATGGGCGCAATCATAGGCGCTTTACGTATTCCTGAGAAGTGGATTCCAGGCAAACTGGACCTGGCGTTGAATTCTCACAATTTGATGCACGTGCTGGTCGTCTTAGCGGTTTGCTCGAT
Organism: Holcopasites calliopsidis; assembly: GCA_023838395.1. Lineage (NCBI taxonomy): Eukaryota > Metazoa > Arthropoda > Insecta > Hymenoptera > Apidae > Holcopasites > Holcopasites calliopsidis. Next base: position 795,701 of record JALHAQ010000001.1, read on the forward strand.
GCACTCCGCGACTCTGCAAGATCTTACTTGGATGCTAGATCCGTCTACGTGTAACGAAACGAATCTGCTTCCTCTACAACACGAAGAATTCTGATCCATGTTACGCGTGTGTGAAAAATCCTTCGGCGAAGTCTGTGATAAATCGAGCCTACTGAAACCACTGGTCACTCCTGTAGGCACTTTGCAATCGACGACCAGAACGCTTCGCGATCGCGATGCGTGTAAATCTTTCTTAGCCACGATTGTACAGAAATGAAAAGAGTATATGTATATACGATCCTATAGAGAATTTTCAAAGACAGGAGAACGCTGGAAGCGTTGTTTATGGCGCATGGAGAACAGTTCAAGTACAACTATTATTAGTACAAAAGGATCATTTCTCGTATCGGTTCGATGATAAATAGATAGCGTGTGCTCGGATTAATTTAAACCTTCAGATTGCATTGAAGAAAATGAAGGTATCATTTTTGGTGATATATTCGGACTGGAATTAGCACATCAAAAAATACGTTTATTAATGTGATTATAAGAATCGAAGATTCGCAGCAATGTACAAGACGTGTTCCCGGGCACTCGTACCTTTCACCCCACACACATCGTTTCTTCAATGGCAACATTATTCGCGTAGATGAATAAAATTGTTCCGAAACATCGATCGGAATTTCATTGAATTCCGTAGCGGGTCCCAGTTACTCCTGCCTAATTTGCCGGCCGTAGGAAGGTGTCCGGAAATGAGGATGTATATAATCGATCAATTTACATTCGAAATTATACCTATGCCAAACGTAAATTGACTTGTTCATTCGTGGTGATACACATTAAACCGTGTTTTCGTTTCTCCCATGTATGCACGTACTTTGATCGAACGTATACGTCTTGATGCAAGATTCTCAGTGAAACTATTGAGAACAGAGCCGCAAGAATTGCGTCTCGATGAAATGAATTGAAGAAAAAATTATCGAAGAAGAACACGTGCGCTAGATAAATATATTTTTAGTGTACCGCATCGAGTATAAGCGTTTCCTTGCGGTTCCGATTATTGTGTATCAGTTGCATGCTCGAGTACCGTGTCTGCGTTTTTCTTCTCTGACCAAAATCATGATTGCGAGTAAATCGATTGTGTTAAAATATTTAATCTTGTTTCTGTGAAAGAAGTATACGCAATAAACGTATGTTGAAATGAAAACGATGTTTTGAAATACAAGCACCTATTTCGAATGCACATAAGGCACTAATCAAGTGCATAATATAAATATGTATATATTAAATCTCTGAATTATTTGTATATTATTATCTATACGGAAAGCAACGTGGTTGATAAAATTTAGGAGAAAACCGTAGCACGAGGATTGTACAGTAGGAAAATAAAAATTACTTCGTAAATATTTCCCTAATGAACTAGAACCAAAATATTCTTCTCTCATCCACCTCGTCGCGTTTATATGCCGAAGAATGTTACGTCAAAGCGCATGCTGACAATGTACATCAAGAGTAACGTGTACAAGCTTTAACGCTTAATCGAGATAATTAGTCTTCTCTTAAATTTTTTGTTCCATTATTGCACCTTTACGCGATCCAGATACGATTAATAATTTTGCATTCGATTACGATTACTGTAAAGGGGCCTCACTCTCCTGCGTGTAGCTTTTCACTCTGCTGAATTTAAGCGGTGGATATCGGCCGCCGATTGCAGAAACTCTCCATTCTCTCACAGACGGTTCTTTTAAACACATTTTCGCCTCGTGGCCGTTTCTGTATTTAGTAAATATCGTGTAACTGAGCCATTTTAATTGCGAGTTCAATCGTCTGTGGTGAGCTTGAATCTCCAGTTCCTGTAAAAATATGTAAAGTATTGGTTTCGTGCGATTTAGAATTGATTTTCCATCGATGTTAAATCACACGTACAATGTGAAACGTTTGTTCCCCGCTATCATGCATCGGTTCCTTTTTCTTTTTCCTGTACGTTGTATTTACACCCCTTGTTTCCTGTTTCTTAAGCACTAGAGCGGCGAAATTATCGTGCAATCTGTAGTGGCCGATGAGAACCGAGGGATGCCGCGGAGTTCGGTATTTTAAGGAATTTACACAGCTCTGTGCATCATCAGTAGAAGTTAGCATCAAAACTCTTCCTTCGGGAAAAAATCTGTCCGTCGTGGAGATATTATAAGCATACACAGTTCTCATTCGCTCATATTGTAGCACGCTATATTACTGCATACCTCAGGTACCTAAAGTATTCCACCAGATGCCAAGGTCTGTAAAATCGATCCTGAAAGCTATTTTCACCGTCGCGAATGTAACTGGTCTTACTGATATAGCATCCATTGTATCTTAGTCTAGGCCGCTGTACGTACATTTCCCTCCACGATTGATATTTCGGAGTATAGGTCCCGCAATTTACACCCCATACTCTGTACGATTGAGTAATTAAATAATTGATTCTTATCGAATTATATATTTTAGGACTTACCTAATGCAGGCGAGCCTCCAGATTTCCGAGTCCCTCGCAGATATGTAAAATCCGCGGCATACTCTGGAGAACATTTCTAGAGATCTCAAGTCGAGCTCCGAGGATACGACCCATCTCAAGATGTAAAGCACTATTTCCATAGGCAAGGTAGAAATGTGTGTTGCCTGAAACACAAAGGATACCCTGCAATATTTCCTATTATCTCCAACAACATTTCTGTTAACGATTCTAAGAAAACTCACATTTTGCTCAAACTTGGGAAAGCAAACGCATTTATTACGGTTTACAATTTTGCACAGTTTAGCAAACAAATCGCATTCTTCCCCGTCTTCTTCATTGCGACTTTCACTATGATCATCAATGTTGTTAGCATCATCGACAAACGCGTCGTGCTTTTCGTCGTTCGCTTTGACTTTAGTCGATTCGTACAAACGAAACTCGATATCAGGAACTAACAACACTGCGCGCTTGTAAAACTGTATGGCTTCGTAGAACTTTCTTCCTTGCTCGTATTCAATTCCTTTCAAAAATAAATTTTTAGCCTGAAATATTCACTTGCTCATATTATACGTATCGCTACTTTATGGAATACACGAATCGCTACTGTACCTTGCTCTCGATGGATTCATCATCATTGGAAACATTAATAGGTTTCGTGGACTGGTTTTTAGGTCGATCTCGTTTCGGGGATATTTCCAGCTCGCGTTGCCATTGCTCTCTGAAAGATGTTAAAGCATCCTCGATGTTGGATTCCGAAAAAGACGAACTCTCTGGCTCGTCTCCGCCGTCGTCAGACTCGCTTGATTCACTGGAGTGGCTCTGTTAAAATTATGGAAAAGAATTAGTAAATTCTCTATTCATTCATATAAGTAGACTTCTATCATATACGATCATTAAAAATGTTTCTGCAAATGACGTTGTATATTTCTACCACGGTTGAGGTTATGTGAACGAAATATGTTTTATCTAGTTACAGTTAAAGGACAGTCGCTGTTTTTTACGTATCACGTACCATTTTGGTTTCTATTTCAAGTTTTGCGATATGGTTCGTTCAACGCTTGCACTCTCGGTCGGAAAAACGTACGACACAGCGAAAACACAATCTCGCTAACAGAACCGCCGCCATGGTCCTTCCCTTACTGTTCCGCGATTCAATTAAAGGTCATAGCAGGAGCAGCTGTTATTACCAGCTGTTACAGCCCGTTCAAACGATAAGAACCGAAAGCTGCGTTCACACGTACATACATTTGCATCCGAGCTTATAATGCAAATTTAAACAATTTTAAACGGCAAAATATTTAGAAATACCTTTTATAAGCAAGATATACGCATACTGAGAATTTTATCAAAATCGATTAACGTTGTCTGACCTATAAACGCTTAAAGATCGCAGCATGAGATGGAAAATCACCGACTTTGGCCGACTCTTTAAACATTTTTTGAACATCGACGACGTACACAGGAAACCAGGACAATAGTTACGGATGCCCTTTTGAAATTTGTTTCGTTTTATTGCTTCTGCCATGCCGCACTTTGCACATTCATACTGCGAATCGAGTTACACAAAGCTTATGACCCATACTTACATGCTTCATTTAAATTGTACTTATACAGCGTAATATGAATTAATTATATACATTTCGGACTACTAGTATGGCTGCAGTGATTGCTCATAATCTACTGGAGGTTGGCTCAAGGATTGCTCGTATTGTGAAGGCTGACTCAAGGACTGCTCATAATGTTGTGGAGGTTGACTCAAGTACTGTTCCAATAGTGGAGTTGGTTGCTGAACCGTGTTTCCTTGCTGTTGCCGATGAATCGTATTGCTAATGCTAATAATACATCAATAGATATTTGAACATTAATAATTAAATTACCACAGCACAGTTGGGCACGTTACGAATAACGAATAATCTTTGAATTAAAAATGCAGCAGCGCTCACTCAGCAGAGCTTTATTCACGTCGCTAGTACTATATGAACACGAGCTAACCATTCGAAACTCTTTTTATTCGAAGCTAATTCGTTATTCGTAACGTGCCCCCAATTCTGTACCACAGTTGGGATATGTTACTTACTGAACACACTTATTTTTTATGTGATAATTTAAATGTTTCTTTAAACTGAAGCTGCAAGCACAATGGCTGCAAAGAAATGGCCTCGATACTCCTTCTCTACGGTGTTTAGATTCCGGATTTTTCATACACATTTGTTTAATGTGGCGTAACAGATTACATTCTTTTCGATATTGGATTCCACAATATGGGCACTTTGGAGTACATGTAGCAGTACGTTTGCTGCCACCCAGGGCTTCACGTTCGTAGCTCACTGGGTTAGCTTCATGTTCGTAAATCACTGGGTTAGCTTCATGTTCGTATTTCACTGGGCTAGCTTCACGTTCGTACTTTACTAGGCTAGTTTCACGTTCGTACTTCACTAGGCTAGGTTCGCATATAGGATTGGCCCCATTCATGGAAACCTCGGGTTCATCTGCAACAATTAACTTGCCTATTACCCTACCTACAAGGTGCGAGCTCGTGAAGCTTAGAAAATGACATACCTGCACCCAAGTCTTCTTCCTCTTTCACTACTACGCTGAAGGCACCTGTCGCACTGACACCCTCCACAGGCGCCTCGCATTCATCTGTAACAATTAAGTAGACCTTCCTGAGAACTATTAACAGGTTACTATTGAATGGATCAAGCAAATGCGCAAAATGAAGAGATTGCGAGGGTAAACCAAACGAAAAATTGTAGTTGTAGATCGTGTACCTTTGTGTGCTTTCAAGTACACTGTTTCTGTACCACCTCCCTGTTGCAAATTACATAGCTGCGTGCTACATGTAATGTCTCTCGTCTGCAATTTTAAATTCAATACATTGTATTTAATTTATGTAAAACCTTTGCGAAGTTACATTAAAGTTGAATTGTTTGATCCTTCACATACCGGAGATGGGGCAGCCTGTGATTTGATTTGAGAATCGCTATTCAGTCTTTTCCGTACACGCCTCTCTAAAAAAAATAATTGTCTACTTCATAGACATTTATTCAAACGTACACATTAGAGAAGAAAACAGTATACGACAAGCCTTACTTTTGGCAAGCTTGGGACTTGAAACATCGTCGTCATTGTAATCGTCGAGGGACGGTATTATGTTTTTTACACTGTCCGCTATTCCTAACAGTAATTCATGTATTCTATCCGCGGAGGTTTTGGTTAACAATAGTCGGAACTGAAGTAATGAATATTTAGAATTATCGTCTTTAAACTTATCGAATTATTCGAATCTTACTTACATTACGCTTATTGTAAGCAGCATATAATTCAGCTTGTGCAGTGGTTAGGGCTTCTACTTCCGACATTAATCTTTTATTCTCTTCTTGAAGTCTTTTACATGCTGCAACAGTTGAATGTCAATTGCAGCCCTTACTTCGATGACTATTAGAAATACGAATGAAGACGAACCTGCGTTTGAACACTGCGTCATTTTACTTCGATCACAAACTGTACAATAAAATTTGGATGCTGTAAAGAGCGCTAAGATTGGGCGAGGTTCATGCCACTGCTTCACTGTGTGCAATTGTGTGGAATAATTTGTGTAGTGGCGGAAAGCTGTCGATAATTATCGATGCTCACCACTATCGGAAACTATTGATAGTTTACTTTCACTATCAAATTGCACAGATCATGCACGTGGCGACATCTCGTGTCTTGTGTCGGCGGAGCGGTCGTAAAATACCTTCCGAATCTGGCCCTTACAGCTTTGTTTCTTCGGCTGACGCATAAACAAGAGTCAAACGGAGAGATCATGCCGAGAGGGTTGCGGTTCAATTGGGGACTCCTGTCTATACCTGGTCGCAGCACCTCTACGAGTTAAATAATTTCCTTTTGCAATTTACTAATATTCTTTACCAATATTGCTTTTAAATAAATCGTTTGCTACAAATAAACCAGAGAAGAATTTGTTATTATTAAATGTATGAATATCCTCTCCTTATATTCGTACAATATCTGAAAATAGTTTTCAAGACTAGTTACACGTCTCCAGATAAAACATATCTCCTTTAACAATAAAATTAAACATTTAACATAATACATATTCCTCATAAATAATAAATATGTGAATTAACTACAATTTCAATAATAGAGTAGATTCATAAATGAATTTAAAAACCAGTCAATTTTTTTAATTAATACAGTCCATGTAAACATTACGTAAAGCTTAAACAAATTTTACTAAATTTTGCGTTAGAATTGCAATTATTTTTGTGCGATGCAAAGAAACGTATACGATCTATTTACTGGTAGCTATTCTATAATAAAAGTAGGCGGTGTCACCAAATGGACAGCGAAAGACTAGAAGGATTTTGGGACACGAGACACGTGGATACTTGGAAAATAGAGAAAGAAGCGATTCGCTAATTAGCTCGTTTCGATCGGTATGCGACATACACACGTGGGTCAACATCAGGTGGACCCCACCCCTTTCTCAAAACTATCACTACCTGTAGATCATCTTCCCGAGTAAAAGCCGCGTGCTAACCGAGAGTGGCCACAGACAGCATCATGAGCTTGGTGAGTACGAAACCACTCATTCACTGTACACCTCTGCTTCGATAAGTTTTCACTTTTTATACCACTCTCGTTCTCGTCTTTCGTTTCATTCGACGCGCTATTCTCGCGCAAGTATCTTTTTTTTTCTCCGTTCAATCTTCAATAGTGATTCAAATAGATCTCGTGTCGTGCGTCAGTGATTAATCATATATTCTTACAATAAGTGCAAAAAGTGTTGGTCATTCATTGAAACAGCAAGTGGAGAAAGAAGTTCGAATTATTGACGAGAGGAAAGTTCACATTTCTGTTTATTCAACAAGGAATCGTAATTTCCTTGTTTTTGCTAAGCAGGATCTTTGGAAGAGATTTATGCGGAATAATGAAAGTATGTTTTCTTTTTTATGAGTATTCGAAACTCAGTAGTTTTATGTTAAAATAGATATTCTTCAATAGAATAGTACTGCGAAAATTCTGTCAGCACGATGGAAATCGAAAGTTACCTTTGTGCCGTGCGACTCAATGCTGGAAAAATTCTGATTTCTACCTAGAAGAAGTTCTTGATGAGCATTCTATGCAGGCGTACTTTCTTCTCTCCTGTATTTCCGCGCACGATTCAAATATTCGCAAGTGTACACGCGTCTGACATTTCTTTCTATCCTGATGCATAATTCAACACTGTGTAATATCCAAACTCAATTTAATTTTTCCCGCAGTTCAGAAAAAAACGCTGAGGGGATTTTTGTATCTTTGAAGTCGTATGTAGTGACGTCTCGTCCAAATTGCTCGAAAATTTATGGTAGATAAATTAAAGCACAAATCTCACACAACTGTGAAATTAGACCACCCAATTTTAATTTCAATTTTCTACTTAATCAATTACCATCTTATGGAGAGAAGAATCGTTTTAGGATTTCCAATTTGTAATACTATTCACCCTCTTTACATTTTGATTGTTTCTTTGCGTAACTCGTCCGTTTGCAGTGCTAATTCACCACTGGTTAAACACGAACGGTTACTTGAAAAATATGTATCTCTTCTCAGATTATCTCTCTTTACTACCTTCAATTTCACTGTCGAACGCCTTCCATCTGTAAGAACTTTCATCCCGTCATCGTTGATTTCTTTCAACCTGTTCCAATTTCTTCGCGTCGTTCTCGTAACCAGAAACGCGTTCCTTCCACCGGCAATTTTGCAAAGCTTCAGTGCTCGTGTAGCTACTTCTATTTTCCGATAGCAAGGAGGCATTAAAGTTCTGGAATAATTTCGATGGTGAACGCAAATTCCTCGAATGCAACACGCGTGCACCCTCTAATTTGCTGTTTTAACAACCCACTTGGTATATGGTACAGAGCGTAGCGGAATGCGATTAATTGAAAACGGAATTAATTTCACGCAAGAGCGATCGACTGGTGTGCAACACGCGAATCCAAACGATCCTCGTCCCGCGAAGAAAAATCGATGACTTACGCGCGTCCATGACTTTCGCGAAGTTAATGAACCGAGTAGAGAGATACAGATACCATCGATTCATACGTGTAATTCATACACGCGACGAAACTGAATATCGCGGTCGCGGTTTTGCTTTTTCCCTATATTAGATATTTGCTTTCGTTTAACGTTTCTACTGGGGAACGTTCAAAGATGTTTCATTTCTCTTCGCCTTACGATTTGTATGAGAGAAACAAGTTTTTTTTTGTTTTGAGTGAAAGATATTGCATGTACTGTCCTTCGGTTGGCGACAAACTCTGTCAAAGAATTTTTAAAACACGCGTTCGAGTAGATGCATCGCTTGCAAAGGAAAGAAGGCATCCGTACACTTTCCATTTTATACATTTTTTCGTTCTACATATACTTGGATATGAAGATTTACTTTCTTACGATATTAGTGATCTTGATGTTATCGCTTGATTATCAGACTTTCACTTAAAACAATAACTAAATCGATCTACCGTTTTGAAAATGGGCAGAGCTTAGGAAATACAGTTCATTAATTTAGTCATTCAAAGAATTATAATGTTCTAGTCATTAATCAAGTACTACTTGGGAAATCTTCTAAACAATCAAGGCAATGATTATTTAGAAGATTTTTCCTTTCACTTAAAATAATAACTAAATCAAATAATTCAATAACTAAGCTTTAGCATAAAAGAATAACTAAATCGATCTACCGATTTGAAAATAGGCAGAGCTTAGAAAATACAGTTCATTAATTTAGTCATTCGAAGAATTATAATATTCTAGTCATTAATCATGTACATTGCTACTTAGGAAATCCTCTAAACAATCAAGGCAATGATTATTTAGAAGGTTTCCTTTCACTTAAAACAATAACCAAATCGATCTACCGATTTGAAAATAGGCAGAGCTTAGAAAATACAGTTCATTAATTTAGCCATTCAAAGAATTATAATATTCTAGTCATTAATCATGTACATTGATACTTGGGAAATCTTCTAAACAATCATTGCCATAGAATCTTTGACAAATGTCTTGCTTCATTATTATTCAGCTACGAACGCATTAACCATGTTTCCCTTTCGAGCCAAAGCGTCGCCTTACACTACTCTTTTACACCTTTGACAAACGAGGAAGAATGTAATACACAGATGGATGATGTACGAAGATTAAGAGTGAACATCCTTTACTAATCCCCGCGATTTCAACATAGGGACAAGATGTCCCTTGTCTCGTAGCCCGGGGTGTAGTCACGTTCTGAGAGAAAGTAATTACCAAAAGGTTTACGACGAGAGTCTCCGTTTGGTTGTGGACGCTCTACGCGTCTCTTTTGCCAATGGGTGCATTGAACTTTAAACAGGTGGCATCTTTTCGATAGGTACATACACCCGAGAAGAAAGTCTTTCCTCCGACGATATGATGCTTAATCCATTCCGACAGAGCGATCACATTTCGATTATTAGACATCCTATTCAATTGGGAAACGATCGTGCAAATAATTCGTTGCTGGACTTTAGTTTACTCAAGCTATTAAACTCAAGCTAATTACTCTTTTATATTTTTAATTAACAAAACTAGCCGGGAATAATTTCCAACGTGTCGATCATCTTTCTTAGACAATTTCCACAAATTTAATACACCTTATCTATCTTACTACTTGCATTTCATCTACTTGCATCTTACTTGCACCGTCCAATTTTAATCCATATTTACCAAACTTTCATCCACTCAATAATGTTCTTCGCTTGTTTCCCGTCGATACTCCGGTGCCAAATCGGGCATGTCAAGTTATACTTGCGCCTCGTCCGATAAACGGTCCCGAACATGTACCCGCTGCACCATCGATATCGTCGCAAAGCTGTTATCCGCGAACTTTCACTCGTTGCCCGGCTGTACGACGCGTAACAGCGTCCGTTGCAAGCTAATCGCACTTTACTTCATCCGTCGCGTCTCCGCGCACTTCGGGAGCCAATGCATTATTCAACGTCAAGGACTCGGTTGTATAATCATTTCGGCGATATTGTCAAAACGCGCTTTCACGCGCGCCAGGATTTCCGCGTTCGGGATCCCCTCGAATTATGAATCAGCCCGTTGCGCATCGTTCCGCAAAACGTCGCATTTTCGACAAGAAGTGTAATCTCAACAAACTCAAGGAGGTGCAAAGTGAAACGGGTAAGAGGAAAAATTGCTCTTCGGCGGTTATCGAGTTTAGATTATCTCGTTTTTATGCGCACACGCTTTAATTAGGAGAATCCCAGAGATCTCGTCCGGACAGTTTCGCTCTTCGTGCGATCCAGCAAAAATGCGGTCAAACGTGTACACGGCGTTACATCAACCGGATATGCAGGGCTTCCACGTGACGAGACTCGATTTGTAGGTAAATACACCTGTGATAGAGCTTTTCCTCTTGGGACACGAAGCCGCGTGGCAAGTTCATGAGCGTGCACATCCTCGACATACTGGCGAGTGAAAGTGCCGCAGCTAGCCTGAGGCAGTCACCTCTCCTCGATGTCTTCCTTCTTTCATCTCGGAGGATGGGCACAGCATCTCCCACGGTATTTTGCTTCCAATAGCTAACTGTTCATTGACTAAATATTTGAAACTTAGACCCGAGATTCCTCAAAGTTTGTGGATGTTTGCCTTCTGTTGCCCGCTTGATGGATCTAATTAGCATAGGATTGATGGTACAATGTCATTTCGGGGTCGAGTATTAGTACTAATACTTCTAGTACCGATACATCTAGTACTATCCCTAGAGTACACTGTACCGTGGTAGATTCAGAAGTTGTGTGGAATCTCATGTCCAACATGGAAGTTGATATTATGGAATTTCGAGATTCTTACATTCTGATTCTATGATCCTAAGATGTTGAGGCTCTGACATTCTGACATTCTGAGATTTTAAAGTTCTGAAATTCTGAGATTCTGAGACTCTGAGGTTCTAAGATTCTCGGATTCTGACATTCTGAGATTTTAAAGTTCCGAAATTCTGAGATTTTGGGATTCTGGGATTCCTGGATTCTGACATTCTGAGATTTTGAAGTTCTAAAGTTTTAAAGTTCTGAAATTCTGAGATTCTGGGATTCTGAGATTTTGAGATTCTGAGTTAGGTACTTGAATTCATCGCATAATTCAATGATTAGGTGTGTTCGTAACGCCCAAGATTACTTTCCATGCCATGAAATTGCTTTCTTCCTTGACATGTTCATTTTCACACATGCATCTGACAACTACCAAAAGACTCTACGATCCAATACAATCTTCGATTCAACGATTTTCACACTATTGATCAAATGACAGGTGCACGTTTCGCTAAAGTGCGTTACAACTATAATTACTTGCATAATATTGTAGCAATTGCAACGCTAACATGATTTATCATTCAATTGCCGAACACATCAAAAGTATGACTTTCTTCTTTCGTTCATTTTTATACGATTTTCGACCAACTTTCTCGACGATTGCTAAACGCCAGCTAAAAAACCTTTTAAAGTTCCGGAAACCAGTTTTTGAATAATTTTCAACTGCGTCCCATCATTTTATTATTACACACGAAAGAACGAGAGCTGACCATCTCGTTAGATTACGACTGTGTCGTAAGAGATGGTTATTTCTTTCTATCGGAGCGCATCCTGTCCTTTCGAAGTAGCCTGGCCTCGATACCGACAATATCAGATTCCGGAAGCGCGTTATTTCATCGTCTCGCGCTCCATTAGGATCACGACGCTTTTATAGCCAACCGGTATCGTTAACTGATCGTGTCCCTTCTTCCATGTAGATTCTCTAGCGATACATCGTTAGGTCAGAGAAAATTGGATGAAATTTATCTGGAATCGTGATAATAAGCGGAGGACGATTTCACTGAACAAGATACCCTCGCTCTCGTACGAAGCAGAATGGGAACGTGGAAGAATCGAAAACGTGGTGCGGTTTATAATATTAGAAAATCGTGTACGCCGCTGTTTCTTTAATATGCTATTCGCGAAGTACGAATCTCTGCGCAAAATACAGGCTTATAGCAGTTGACTCTGTTCAGTTCTCTCGGAATAGTGTATAGCTGGCCAAGATTGCACCAGCGAGGTGGAACATTAGCCTTTTTCTGTGTCATTGTTATTTTCTAATAGACGAGCTTGGCGCAGAGAAATTCACCGCTGGAAAATGACGAGACGGGGAGACTTCTCCTGCAAAAATCGACTCGTAGAAAGCCGACCGATAATAAAGATCTCCCTTTATAAATCTTGCCTCTGTACAGATCTTAGGATAGTTGAAATATTGTACAATAAACACTTTAGAAAACTTATACAGAGGATCAAGTGCCTATAGGCGGTTGTTATTTAGTAGACCAAGAGGTTTTTACACTGGAGTAACATTTCTCGAAAAACTGTACTTAACATTACTTCTTATTGGAAGAAAATTGCATTCTCTGCAGTGGTGTTAATTCGTTATCGTTATAGTAATTTTTTGGTTGATCAGATGACAATGATGTAACGCATTTTAAAAAGGATCGTTCTATAATACTTTTCTCAAGAAACAATCGGGTCCCACGTTACATCGATTCAAATATCTCCTGTCTTCATAAAAATATCAGTAGCACGATAAAGTTCATTTCATTCAGAACTACGATCACCCAAAACTCCGTACACGTAATATTAATTATCGTACCGTGGCATTCATTGCGAAATAAAGAGACATCGGACATGCATTTTAATTACGCCGACAACCGACACACAAATGGTGGAATCTTTTTACTCATCGCCTTGTACCGTGGGAATTCGTCATCTTTGCCTGATCGGCGGATCTTTTAATTTATTATGTAGAAACGAACGGAGAGTGACACGTGTCAAGCGTTCAGTCAAGAAACGCGGTTCTCGAAAGTGAAAAGCATGCCGAAAGTGCAGACAACCTGCTTGCCCGTAATATGCATAGGCTTCGCTTCTTCGGTGACTTCAGAAAGAAGAAGAAAAAAAATTAATGAGATGCTGGACCAACGGAGACTAAAGATTATTCGGCGGTTTAGAAAGTTTCTAAAGATATTCATGTCAGCTTCTGGGCGGGTGTATACACACGTCTGTCCTCATCTCGTTCGCATGGAAATGATTGAAAAATGTATGAGAAAATACGAATTTATAATATAGCATTTATGTAACGGAACATCTCTCTTACGGAATCCTTTGCACTTTTATTTTGCGAATTCCGACGGCAACGATTATGCAACGATAGTCGTAGGGTTTATATGAAAGGGATGATGTAGGAATATAATTATTTTTTAAGCTGTTTGACTTTCCATCGTAGGCTTAATTGAAACGCCGTGAAAGAAGTAATATAACTTGTTTAGAATAATTTTGCATATTGGAGGCAAACGAAGTAGTATTGATTAGTGTGCATCAGATAAATATTCGCATTCAGTGTTTCATGGAACTGAATAGTAATCAGTCACCGATCTTTACTTATTTTTAATGATACCCAATGATTAATGGTTTGCATTTTCTTATGTGAACATTTTAAGACGATTTTTATGAAAGATTGTAATATGTTCGGTGGTATGCATAAAATCCAAGTGAAATCGATAGTGCGAACATTGTAAATACTCTTTGCATGTCCGTTTAGACGTCCCCCTCTGTTCAAACTGAATACACAACTAGGATTTCTAAATCATCACCGACCACTTTCTTTGCATGCTTTCCACCTTTCTTATTTTTTTAATATCAATAGATTTTTCAACCGTGAAGATCACATAACTCGTACACGCGATATTTTGAATACCACTCTTGCTTGCTCCCACTTTTCAAACGTGCAGAAGCTACTCTCTTTAATCTAATTCAAACGGTAATGTTCCAGCTTTATCACCTTCTCGAGCAATAACAATGAAGATATGAATTTAATTCAGTGTAGACAGGAATACTGTGAACAAATAGCATCTTCATACGCAAGATTAAATAACTGTTGCCATTGCTAGCAAATTGTATTTTCATTCACAGGCCTATCGGAAATATTTTATAAATACTATCATTTATCAAAGTCTATTTCCAGTAGACTTGCGAATAAAAATACAATTTGCTAGCAATGTCGTAAGTCATTTAATGTATATCTAATTCTAAATTGCAAACAGGTACCCTTATTCCATATCATGATTACACACTGAATAGCTAACAAAATAATTGATTACGAATCATGTTCAATCCCAGATAAGTCACTCGGTTTACTCACGAGTTACAGAACAAAAATCTGACTAAATAATACTTAATAAGAGTAAATCTCCAGCGACGAACAAAATATAAAACGAACAATTTCCCCCTGTCACGTTTAACAGAAGACTACCAACCACGAATTTTTTAAAAAGCCTCTCCATCACGACTCAAGCATTTGTAAATACCATCGCTTTGTTAAACACGCACGCGTGCCGCGCGGTGTGTCTGAAACTCCTCCGAAACGGGACTTTCTTCTCAAATATCAAGAGGTGAGTTCGAAGCGAGGTAGCAACCGTCCGGCTAGATTTTTCCATCGACCACGGTCGGCTCGTTAACCGAGCGAAGAAGCAACTAAATACTGCTGGTTATTTTCTCTCCGACGTTGTCCCGCGCATCGGCGTACACGCGGCGGTGTTTTATTCCCTTCAGTCGGACCGGCGTTCCTTCCTCGAGAAATGAAAATTGCTTTTCCCCCCTTTCGTCCGTTGCCACCTTTAACGATCTGTGTGAAAGTTCGCCGCTGAGGTAACACATCCACACGACCGGGAGGCATCTTACGACCTCGCGTCGGAGGCGCGGTTCGAACCGCGAACGATCCGTTTCTGGCGGATCGCGAGTTTCTCTCGCGGAACCGCTTTGCATCTCGACAATAACCGCGGATAGCTGATAGCGGATAGATTGATTCCCCTCCGTCGACGTTGCGATGAATCGAAATATTATCCGGTGCATAGGTAACGGTAAGAAAAAGTGAAGAGTTTGATAACGAAGGCGTAATGTAACACGTGGTGAATGCTATTGTATTCAAATGCACTGGGTTCGGCCTTTAAGACGCGCCTGAATTATTCTTTGGACCATCGTCAGCTTACGTTCGATAATGTTGTCCCATAATTTACAGTCCATATAATGGGAAACCATGGCTAAGCGGATTGCGTAAAAATCTTCGATAGTGAAACAGTCGTTCGTTAGATGGACGGACCTTTGAAGAAAACACACCGTGGCCCCGCGGCGAGCGATTTTACGATTAATTTCACCGTGCAGGATGAAAGTTCGTGACCCCAGCCGGGCTTATAGAAACGTGTGAACATCGTTCCTGCGCAGCCCGATAAAATCGTTCTGCACCACCTTGTATCCGGCACGCAACGGTTGACAAAGATCTTGACACCGAACTGGGCGGACGTTTGTTACCCCCGATGTGTCTCAGTTGACAAGAGATCAGGGGAATCGCAAGTAATTCCAGTACCAATTGTTACGGATCACGTATACCCGAGATTCTCCTAATTACTTGTCTCGTTCCTTTTAAATTATACAGTATCTACGGTATAATTACAATTAAGGAACTTTTCCCTCTAAATTACGTTTCTTCGGAATATCGTTTGGCTACTTTCCACCCGCAGCTTGCTCGGAAATGTTTACTTTTGTTTTTAGGAATTTAGAGATTAGAGATTGATATAAATGTAGATATTATACTAATCCCAGCTGCAGTCGAGCCGCTTAATTTAATCATTTTCACGACGTGAAAACGATCATCGACGCTCCCTGTTGCGTGTTTATGCAAATAATATCGAGAAATCGACATCCTTGAAAATTCACCAACTTCGCTTATGAAGAGATTTCATTAATTCGATAACTTTCACTGTGAACGATTAACGAACGTTCGTATCGTTAGAAGAAGATCGTTCTGAACGCCATGGTGTTTTGGACAGTCAAACGTGCTTTCATAATTGTCAATAATGGGGAAAATGTTTTGAAGAGGCAGTAAAACGATCGGCGAGATAAAATTTAACGGCAACGGCCAATTAATTGCTCGCTGGGACAGAGATGTGGAATAAATTTCGGACGAATATGTATGCTAGATTCAATTACCATTCATTAGGTATTTAATGTCGAACTTCGTTCCTTGTTTAATTTAAATTGCATCATGCTCGCAGTATTTAATTATCGGCCGCTAAGCAACTATTGTTACTTTTTCCATTTTCGATTAATAGATCAATTCTAAGACGATCATACGGATATGTACATGTACGTATCGTACGTAAAGGGCAGGGGATATATGTTTTCTTTACGAGACGAGAGCTAACTGAAGCTTGACATTTTTAAAAAGAGAAAATCATTGCGAAACGTCGGGACGTTTTAGAGAAAGATTTATGCACGCCTGCCGCATAAATTTATGAACTGGTATTCAATCAATTATCGAAGGCAGGAAGCAGTTGTAATAAATTTACCCTTCTGCGATCGCGAGCCTGTATACAATAATATTCGTACACGTGTTTGTACACTTGCGTAGCGACTTTCTGATCCTTGCCTTAATAAAAAGGATTCTTTAATCAAATCTCAATGAAACATTTTAATGAAACGATATTTGCACGATCTTACAGGCAACACTAGTGCTTCTACTGGCGACGGTGTCGATCACCTTGACAACATGCCAAGAGCTAGGCGTCCCGGGCAAGGGTTTGGGCATGACTCAAGGACCGATAAAGCTGGACAAGAACCT
Source organism: Holcopasites calliopsidis (assembly GCA_023838395.1). Lineage (NCBI taxonomy): Eukaryota > Metazoa > Arthropoda > Insecta > Hymenoptera > Apidae > Holcopasites > Holcopasites calliopsidis. The sequence continues at coordinate 812,862 of JALHAQ010000001.1, forward strand.
TCGTCGAGCGCTCCTGAAGGCGTTAACCGACCTGGAGGCCGAATCGGCGGAACAGCACAGAGAGGAGGCAGAGTCCGTCGCTCAAAGGGACACGAGCGCCTACGAGGGTGTCGCGAAGAAGAATCTGAACAATAATCTCGGCGTGGCGAAGACGTCGTTCTCGTTCAAGAGTTTCCCCAGTGACGAGGACACGCCGAGCGAGGATAAATTACAGAATTCCAGTTTCATCGAGTCCAGCCGTTACGTAACCATGAAGACGCCTCTAATGAACATCGAGAAAGCCACGCAGGAAGACGCGAGGAGCTTTCACGTGCAGAACGTGATATCGCCGGAGAAAAGTGCGCCGACCTTCGGAGCCAAAACCCAGATCGACTTGGAGAAGAGAGAGAAAACTGCGCCCGCTCCGGTGAAGTCGTTTTCCGTGAGCAAGGTGGAAAGTTTAACTCTGAAGCCAAGTAGGGAGATCTCCAAGAGTCTGACCGGAAGTGCCGGCAACGGGATAACGGTAGCTGATGCATTGATGACGCCGAAACCGACAGAGTCGACTCTGCCATTTTCGGTAGGCGACAACGTAACCGTGCCCGCTGCAAACAACTCCAAAGACAAAACTGAGGAGGTGAAGATATTCCAGGCGCCTCTGGTAGCGGCGTTCACCGTGCAACAAGACGAGCAAGGCGTGCCCAAGAGCGTCGTACCGATCTTCAGATCGCCCAATGACGGACAAGCCCTGACCATTCAAGAGCAATTGGAGTTCAAACAGAAGCTGCTGGAGAAACAACTGGCAGAGCTCCACCAGCAACAGATTCAACAGACGCAATTCCTCGTGAGGCAGCAGCAGCTGTACGAACAACAGTTCAGACAGAAACAACAGCATCAGTTCTATCTGCAGGAACAGGCCAGGCTTAAACAGCTGGAGGAGCATGCTAAGCTGAAGAGGCTAGAGGAGCAGAGAGTGAAACAGCTGGAAGAACAACGACTGAACTTCGAAGAGCAGAGGCTGAATCGGTTCCAGCCGCAGCGTGACCTTCCGCAGAAACAATTCTTCTTCGAACAGAGCAACAATCTGTTGCCTTTCCAGCCGCCCGTTGATCCCAACGTACGCCTACAACCCAGTGTATCTTTGGAAATACCAAATGTTGGTGTGGCTGCGTCGTTGCAGCCGCCCTTCCAACAAGAGCCGATACGTTTCCAAACCTTCCGCCAACAGCCGCAGAGTCATCTTCAACAACCGCAGGTTGGATTATTGCATCAGCCTCAACAGCTGCAGCCGTCTCAGCAGCTGCATCAACCGCAGCAACTGCACCAGCCTCAGCAACTGCAGCATTCTCAACAACTGCGCCAACCTCAGCAATTGCATCAACATCAACAGCTACGTCAGCCTCAGCAACTGCATCAACCTCAGCAACTGCATCAACCGCAACAACTGCAGCAGCCTGAGCTTCAGCAACAACAGCAAAGACTGCAGCAAAGTTTCGGCACCTTCTCGACCGATTTTCAACCTCCTCTGTCGACGGCGACGAGGTTCAATCGTCAAGAAGCGTTCAACGCGATCGGTAACTTTGGATTCAACGAGAACAAAGTGGCACCGAGCGGGAACAGCTTCGCGTTCAACGTGCCGCAGAGAGTCCCGGCGAATTACTACAATCCTTACACGCAGTTCCGACAGACGAAGCAGCCCACGCCGGCTAAACAGATTCAGCATTTATTGTACCAGTCAGGGATCGCCGGTGATCTGAACAACGTGCAGGGGATCGGCAATCACGAGGATCTGAACATCGTTTCCAAAGTGCTGGCGCTCAACGTGGGCGCTGTGCCGAACAAGAGTGTGCAGTTTCCGGCGAACCCGACGGCGACGCCGTTCGGAAAGACGTCCGCGTGAGGAAAGAAGCGGAGGACGAGATAATAGACGAATCGTGCATATCGATGCGGGACGATATTAGTAAGGTGAAATCGAGCTGCTCTCCCTGTTTGTTGCCCCCTTGATCCCCTTTAATCGTCTGACTAGTTTCGAGCTAAATGTTCCATTTGTTCTGGGCGTGGCAGAGAATTGAATTTCGGTCGCGTGTGTTCATCTGACAATGAGTAAGTCGGGGATATGTGAGGGAAATTTCGTTCATTTCGTATTTAGGAATGGTAGAGAGAAATTCTAGTTCTTCATTTAGTATCTTGCCACTAATCTGGATTAATCATTTCTATTTGCTTATTGCAATTTTCTCAAACGACTCTCTTGTGCGGTTCCGCCTAAAATCATGGAAATTTTAATTTCTATTTTTATTTAAATTACAAATCTAGTTAGATTGCAGAGTATCGGCTACGATCAACAGATAAACATACTGCAAAGAAACTCTCTCAACATACTTTATGTATCTGCTTGCATCTCAAAGTTTCATTAACTCTCATTCCTATTTCATTCGCGGTAATTGCAGAACTCTCATATCGAACCCCTTCCTTCGCGAAACCCGACAATCGCGTCTCCTAATGCATCTGACAATTGATTGCACCTAATTAAGCAAAGCATGACAAACTTCCTTCGCAGTTAAGGACAGCAGGAATTCGTAAAATGCCAAACCCTCGCCCCTTCGTTTTATACAAAGAATGCGTCAGGTGTACTGTAATCAACGAGCCGGCGAGTGTAATCTCGGGCAATCCCAAGTGAAATCGAATCAAGACGTCCGCGTAACCGGCATGCAATGTGCCGAGAAGGCGGCGTGGGATTGAAACGATTCCCGAAGAAAAACGCGACTTTCCAGCGCGTCGTCCTCCTAATTAGGAAGTCCTTAAAAAGATCATAATGGTATTAATTAGAATCGAGCACATTTTAAGCCCAGGATTCACCGTTTGCACGAAACACGCTCGAATTACGTAAGCCCGAATCCGCGTTGCGACACGCCGATCCTGTACATACATATATGCACGTGTAATCACACGATCCTTGCTTCCTATCCACCAAAAAAAAAAAAGAAAGACAAGGTATAGAGTAAATCTATCGAAACCCTGTACAAGAACCAAAGTGAAAATTCTGAACAGCTTGCGGATTAATCCCTGTAGAGCGTCACGCGTTAAATTTCTCTATTTTTTTTTTTTTACCACAGTCAAGCATACGTTTAATAACGTTTGTCTGCAGAAACAAGCAATTATATTATACATTGTTTACTTGGTGTTCCAGCCAGAGTGCCGCCGTTGATTATTTATATAAGTATACTAGGTGTATAGAAGCGCGATACGTCGCGCTACAAGGAAATCAACTCTCCTAAGATCTATGGCCTCGCAAAATCGTGCATCCGACTGCGGCACGGGATTGAAAATATCTCGCCGACTGTAAATAAACTTTCGCCACGAGAGACGACTCACAATGCCAACGGGGAAGAGACTCTCGTTGCGCGCGTGTGTACGTGTATGCCCTCAATTTCACAAACGTTTGGCATAGATTTGTGATTTCTCTCTGCCGCGCCGCGGAAGGATCGGATGGATCCTTGGTAGCGTCGAGGATTAGCCAGAAGAATCGATATACAGGCAATTATGGAATAATTAGATTTTACGTGCTTTTTATGGCTACCATAGTTTTACCAAATTTCTATTATTCTCAATTACAATATAAATACCAAGTAGTTTTGGTAAAGGGAGAAATAATTACGAAACCTGTACGGGATGCGCACAATGCGAGGCAAATGGAAGGAAATTTGCATACAGTAAGGGTGCACGAATGTGCTGGTAGTTTTTAATTACACGTTAAGACTCGACCTTATGTTACAAATTAATATAACATTAGGGTACATAGGTAATAGGTTAGCCGTAATCAACGGGTTTCGCTTGTAATTTATCTGACGCCAAACTGGATGGACTTTGTAAAAATGTTAATAAACTAATTCGTTTAAAAAATTTAAGTTGTACACTTTCGGGTATTTCGCTGATTCTTATTAGTATGACAAAACTCTTAAGATTCTCTTAATGCAGAGTCTTGCAATTGGAAAAACATATATTCCTTTCAATTTAGCTATTTTTAGGTCTATTTAAAATCATTAAGATTTGCTACATATAACCTACAATGAGGTGCAAGAAAAATTCTGTATAAATAAGGATTTAAAAACTTACTTGAACCGCCAATTAATGTGAACTATTGGACTCTCTCTCATTATGGCCATGAAACTTCATAGAAGCAATATAATTTGTATCATTCACTTCACAAACAATTAAAAATATATTGAAACAGAGTTTCCTTGTATTAAATACTTGAATTTAAATTCACTGCTAAAGGAAGTACGAAACGCAAAGCGGATGCCATCTAGGACGAATTGACCAAAACAAGCATGGCGGAAGAAAAGGTGGGCTCGTTAGAAGAGGAAGCATTAAAAAGAAAAGAACGCCTGCAAGCACTGAAAAGAAAAACTGAGGATGGCAAGGAAAAGGAAAATGAAACTGCTAGTAAATTACCAAAGTGAGTGTTATGATTTTTCTAAATTATTTCGAAATCGGACCTCAACTAACCCCCAAGAACAAACTTCAACCTTTACGTGTACTGTTCTCTGACAGACCAAAGTTTCGAAGTTACAAACCTCAAGATGAAAGCTTAAAAGACAATGTATTGGAAGAGGCGAAACCAGGAAACGTGGAGGAGGAAGTGCAAGAGCAATTAAGCGCTGCGAATACGAAAGTTGTCATCGAGGAGCTTGTAAGCAATTTTTCTACGAGATTTAAACATTTCGAATAGTTTCGCGGCAAATTAATCGTAATCGTTTAGGATATTAGTAACCTCGCGCCGAGGAAACCCGATTGGGATTTGAAACGCGATGTCTCGAAGAAGTTAGAGAAACTGGAAAGGAGAACGCAGAAGGCGATAGCGGAGCTGATAAGGGATCGTCTTAAGCAAGGGCAACATGATTTGGCTGCTGTGGTGAATATGGCAACGAACGATCAGACGGTATCACCCACTTGATGTTAACAATTTCTATATATCTTTCTACGCTAAGTTTCTATATTTTTGTACATATGACTCGATGACAAAAGGGTATTGGTAATACTTATATTTATTATCATCTAAATCACAATCGTATTTCATACAGTATGTTCCATATCTATTGAAACGTCGAAACTTGAGAAAGTTTCAAGAATTTCAAATTAGGCTTAAATTCACTCCTATGAGAAAGACTTATTCGTTATAAAACTAAAATATACATTATCACGGCAGCAGTAGGAACTGTTTCGTTGATTGCTAGAATGCTTTTCATAGTCATTGACTAGTAAAATACTTTGATCTTCTTTATTATATCGAGAAAAATGTGGTTCAATTTATTTACGATTTTCTTTTTCCTTATTTCTACTGCTATGATTGTCACACAATGAAATACTAAGTCTTCCTTATTTAGTATAAGCCTCCTAGATAAAAACTTCTTCGAATCTAGATGCCTCCAAAAATATAAACAGCGTCCCTTTCATAAGGACATGTATTAAACTCGTTTAAGACTTGCTTACTGATTACTCTTGAATTATACATATCGTTAAAGCATTAAATTAGAGTCTCCAGTAGATCACTGGTACGATAAGTGGAGCACGATTCCTAGTATCATCGCCAATGCTGTAACAGAAAAATTATATACAGTTAGGGAACAATTATTTAATATACCGCATAATGTTTTTCTCCTTTTCGATATCCACTCTAAATTCCACCTTGCAATTTTTCGATAATTCAAAGGCCTTAGAAATCGTCGAAAACTATCCCAGCAGTAGAATATACAATTATAAATTAGAAAAGATACAAACGTGACACAATCCACATGCTCGATTGCCCAGAACGATCATTGTCCTCGTCGCTCATGGAACTTATAGTCGACGTCACTTCGGTAGCCTCGGTCTTAATCGTTGTTCGCGTCTCTTTGGTAGTTTTTGTAGTAACAGCAGCGGGTGTAGCAGCAGTAGTACTAATAGTAGTAGTAGTAGTTTGCTTGGAATCCATCGATGTGCTAATAGCTCCTGCACTCGATGGCACAGTCGCTCCGGACGGTGAGGAAGCCTTTTCCGGAATTCTGCTGTTGCGATAAACTATCCTATCGTCCAATGGTTGCACCGGGCGGAAGTTATGCGTTAAATTTCTACCATCGGGTGATTGTATGCTGCGGAACGCAGACAGCTGAAAATTGATTCGGCAAATATAAACAATCAATTATTACGCGCGTTAGCACTGAGGGACATTCTAAAATTGTCCTCGAATGATGTTTTTCAATATTGAAATATCAAAATGCTTTGTCCGATGCAGCGATCGTATCTTCCAATAACTATATCTTGAAAAACATACATATGTTAATCATTTTCATTCTAGCCATTAAGTTTTTAACAAGATTATCGCTGTTAAGCAGTTCGTCAGGCAGGAATAAGAGAGTATTTAATCATTCAAAGACGCCACTTTCTCCCCTAGGAGATTTCTAATAGTTTGTACAGTCATACCGTTACAGGGAAGCATTTGCACAGTATATTTGCACGATGTCTCTCTTCGCTTTCGTTAGGCGATGAGCTTAGCTGTACGAGCACTGTATCTGTGCACGTTAACGAAACGTACTTTAAGCTTGATAACGCGAAATACCTGCTTGTGGGAGATATACTGAGGTTGCACAAAGTCGATCCATTGAACTATCTCCAGGCAAGGTGGCGTGGTCAGTGATCCCTTGTACGTAAAATAATCTTGCGCCGATGCAGGATCGGGCAAGATCAATTTGCGCAGGAGAGTCTTATCGTTTATCGTTGCATTGGAGCCGACCTCCCCTATTTCCGAAATCTGCGATACGATCGAGTCGAAAATTGGATTCGGCTTATCCGTGGCCTGTAACATACCGTGTATCTTCAGCAAAGTTATTCCAAGACAGTGGACGATAGAAAAATGTTACATCGCGCAGCAAATCGAATGTATCGTCGGTCTTCGAACGTTAGGACCAGATGCGTAAGCGCAAAGCCTATGCGTTTCCAAGTGATTCTATTTTTAAAGAACAAGGAGCCGTTCGCTTTTTCGAGAGCATCCTCGCATTCCAGCCACCGTCAAGCGTGCCGAACTGATCTCGTACAAATCCGAAATACACGCGGAAGAATGCTAATGCCGATATATGCACGCGTGGTCGGCATGCGCGATTTTACATAACTAATTTTACGTACATAGTACGCATACGATATTGCATACGACTTCGGCAGAGCATAGTCGCACAAAGTCGTCCTTTATACTTGCTTCGAATCGTTCGGAATTTTTATCGATCATCTCTATTAGTGTCCCGATAGCGATTAGTATTTCGCCAATATCTCACGTTTACCTCGTACAAATAGCCAAGTACGGTGAGACCATCCGGATGGTTCAATGCTTCCTCCGACGAGCCGTATTCCTGTTTCCAAAACACCGCGTGAAGCTCCATGGAATATGAGTGGTTGTTTATCAAATTCTCGGATCCCTGGTTATCATTCTCGCCCCAATGAAAGTGCAATTGCTGAAAGACGTAACTCTCGTTGATAGGCCCTCCTGATATCGTGATCAGCTCAGGCTCCAAACTTCTGATTATCACTGAAACGGTGAATCACGCGAAAATGACTTTTTTTTTTCTGCAATCATTCTTCTACATGAAGTTTGATCAACGATTGCGACGGAATTGCAACGATCTCGGTGAGGCGCGACAATCAACATTAATTAACAGTCGTTCGAGGAAGAAAAACTCACGTTTAAAACAATTGAAATGAGCGATGGTAATCAGACTTTGAAATACCTCGCATTCATGCAAACGTAAATAAACGTTTCGAACATTCTATAATTCCGCAGTTACTGAGAAAAAGAAAAACGCGCGTGCAATCTTCAATCGCTGCTTCGTGGATTTACGCGCGTGATGTTCATCATTTTTAGTTTATCGAGAATTTACTGCAATTTTGTAATAAAATAGAGTAAACTGAGGCATAATTTGCGCTTTCCCTTTGAGCAGCGAAATGTCTCTCAGTTTACTACGGGAATTATCGATTGTTAAGAATGCAAAGTGTAATGATAAACATTGATCCAACTATTCCAATTATCCGAATTGCTGGAATCAATTGAAACGAGTTTCGTACGTTTTCCTTTCCTTCAAACGCTGCGTTTCGATGAAATAGCTGCGAGTACTGTGCTAGTCGATATCTTGACCTTCTTACTTCTTACCTGTGTGCCCATTGTTCATCATGTACGCTTCATGGGAACCCTGAAGACCAGAAAATTGCAGGTCTGGAAAGGTGATAGTTGTAACATCTTTTTCTTTTATGTTAATGGGAGACTGGTGTTTCCCCAGGCAAGCGCGGTACTCGTTGCCCCAATACGATGGACCTGGGGAGAATGGTTCAGGCATATTTCTCGAATGTAGCGACCACGATAGACATTAGAAATATTCGGCAATTAGCTTGTATCACACTTTCAATTAAATCCAGCTCGATAAGCGAGGAAACATCCAATGGGCAAATTAGTGATAGGTTGAAAGAAATAGTAAATGTACAAAGCAGTCTGCAATTATCGTAGTAGCATCTGTATATTTTATTATAAAAGGAAAAATATACGTGCTGCTTACATAAGTGTTTCTTTATCGCTTAATGACGTTAGAAAGAATGGTATTCCTTCGCAAAGTACTCAAGTAGAAACTTATTTATGTTGGAGTTAAAACAAGTTTTTATGTCCACGATATAAATGAGACCTCGTATACGTTTAGCATTTTTCCATTACGAAAAATACACTTGGCTAACTCTTACCTTCGCTTCCTTCGTAGCTGAAATTGCTGACGACCAGCTCTGAAACGAAAACGAAACGCGAATTAGGGAAAACAAATTATCGAATTATCTGCAAACATTCTGATCTGGTCGGACTTCGTTCCCAATTAGCTGCCGGTTAATTGGCCACCGATCACAATCGCGTATCATGAAAAATTCTCGCAATTCGGATCATGAAAAAAAAAAAGAAAACGAATCGAAGTGGGAAATCTTCAAGGATCCAAGACGGGTTATTATATGACAATCAAAGTCGAGGACGATACCGCAACCAAATCGCCCGGATGAAATACAGTAAATCATACTTCACTGAGACTGCGTGAACAATACGATCTGTGTTAAGGAAAATTGACGTGCCTTCACGCTTCTATGGGAACGTCTTGACTCGGGGGTGAAAGTCGGATACACGAATGATTTACAAGTGTTCCCTTCGCTCTTGCATCGTCGCCGCTTATTGCCCTCCGCGTTTCTCTATTTTAATCCGCTACCTGCGCTCGCGAAGCGTTTGACCGCGGATATAATGCCATCGATTCGTTCTTACGAATTCGACTGCAGTGATTATACCGTTACGTGTCCCTACATCGAATGCTTAGGATGATACATGTCCGGCCGACGTGCTGTTGAATAATGAAACGTAAACTTGCACGACGCATGCAACAAGGACGCTATAGCGTACCTTTATCTATGGAAACCTGTTACACGGTGTATGTGCACGTTGCAATTTTGTAACCGCGCTTCCCTTGCCAAACAGTGTGTACTTTCCGAATCGGGTACCGTTTTCATTCGACTCGGACCGACCTCAACGCGTGCATCAAGCTGCACGTTTTCGAAAGTTTTTGTATTATTCAATTAATCGCAGCCGTTATTATTATGGCCAGCAAATTGCATCCTTGATCACGCTTTCGATTAACAGCTATCGTAGGTAATCAAACGAGATATTATCGCTCGCTTAAGGAGGCAATAATTGAGACAACTAAATGAGGAAGATATTCCTCTAATGGTCGAATATTAAAAGCAACACAGCATTTAACATTCAAAGTACGTCCGAAGTTATCACTTCGTTAACCCATTAAACGCTATTTCCAAGTGATCAAGAGAACTATAAAAAAGTAGTTCGAATATCCAGGAAATAATCAACATTCCTAATCCCCTTCGATTAAACATTGCGATAACAATTTGTTCGTCCTGTTCGTTGGTAAAATGAACACGTCTTCCACAACAATTATTATCGTCGCTGCCAAAAATAATGCGGATGCACGAAATCAAGCCGAACAGAAGGGTTGAACTATTGTTGAAACTTTTCTTATGAACCTCTCCTTTAAAGTTCGCCGCTATCGGGTAAATGCGGTTGATCACATGCTAGGAGCTTAGACGCGGACGTATGGATTATTCATGTGCATAGCTGCAGGGGTCCCCAGTAGAAAGCAAAGTAATCCGCCGCCTTATGCACGTCGGAGACGTGTTCCCCTGTTGACCGGTTAATGAGTCAGAGCCTTTTGCCCGGTCTACTAAAGATGTATACAATATAAATCACGTGCACCTCGGTGCCTCTGCGGATCCCGCGCATATGCTCGCCACGTGCGTTCGAATGACGAACACGATTCGCTGGGGGACAGGAGGCATTGTCTCTAGACGGACGGCCAAGTAGGAGGTCCTTTCCAAGGACTATAAAATATAATTCACCGGCATCGCGGCGCATCCGGACGCGGACGCGGCTGCCCTTCGGCGCGCGAAATTTTTACCGCCGCGGACGCGCGTCACTTGCTTGTAAATCCTGGCCGCGCGACGATCGAAACGGAAGCACGTGTTCCACGTGCGAATCAATATCGCGTTCTGTCGCGAACTTCTTGGCGGTGAGAAGTCGAGGAACGGGGGCCTTGGAGTGTCGGCACGTCGAACAATTGAGCTTCGCGTTAGCATGATTTGAGCGGACGGAAATAAGGGGCGGAAGCCTTTTCCATAAATCGGCGAGACGTCGAGAAACTGTTTTGACGCTGTGCAAATACTGCGAATAGCATGACCAATTTCGTTTGCCTTCCGTCAATACAATATTGATTCTTCTCTATGCAAATTCCGATCGTAGTAAACAGATTAGATAAATACAGTTGAATGATGTTTAACAGGGCAATTCGTTGTACTGTTTTTCATTGCAATTCGAACCTCTCTGTCGATTGTTTAAGCAAGCATCACGACTTCGAGCTATTTTTATCCGCGGAGAAAATATTGGTTCGACTTGCGTTATTCTTATGTTCTATAGAAGATATTTGTATCGAGTACGATTGATTAAGAAAATCGTGGATATTATAAATCTTAAACTGCTATGCAATTACTGCGACTAATAATATGAGAACTTTGCCCGGGGGGTCTCGATACGAGTCTGCTCAATCGAAACCGGAGCAGGGGATGAAAGATCACGAAACATCGGGCTCGCGCTTTGTGATCCAGTCGTTTCCATCGTTCGCCTCTATCTAGAATTTCGCTTATCGTTTACAATGGAAGGTGTTGCGTTACAGTTCTTCCGCGCAACCGTATTAAACTAAATATTGCATGAAGGTTCGCGCGCGTATACTTTTTTAAACGCACATCGATTGTTATGCGATGGAAGTCACGTAAGTTTCTCACTTCAACGTTCGATGCAAGATCATTACGGATGTTTGGAATCGAAAAATGCATAACACTGGCCCGCTGCATATATTTTAATAGGCTGCTATCGCAGAAGCTTGGTGGTACGGAAATGCGTAATAATTGTCTACCTGTTTCTTCGTACATTGTTAATTCTATAACGAGGCAGGGGAAAGTTACATAAGCGAATCATTTGAATTTTCATGAATGAATCATGTCAAATGGAACGTAATGGAAATGATGATTCGATGACGTTTCCGATATCACTTGCCCAGAGTATTGTATCGCGTTGCAATAAAAATTCGAGCCGCACCATCGATCTTCGTGCATCTTTCAATTCGGCTCGAATTTCCGAACGAATTAGTTCAATGACAAAATTCGACCGACCATATTACCCTCTTAAACATGCTCCGACATTTTCCGGCAATTTGATCTTTTTCCTGGAAATTGCGCAACACATGTGGCATGCTGGAAATTGTACAAAAATGCACACCGATGCTATCGCCTGCGTTTATAGACGTTGCATATCTTTCTGGGCTATGCAATCCTTGCGATAATGCTACTGAAAATCGATCCCGATGATTCCCCGCCTTCGTTTCGTCACGCGGATCATTATCCCCACGGAAAATTGCTCGAGATGCTTCATCCATCATTATTTAACGAGTTAATGATGCTCGGTAATTACACAATTCTCATTATCCCCTTATGATCCGTTCGATTTTGCTTCTCGCATTATCCTGTCTCGATGCACCTGAATCTTTTTTCCTTACACACAGCGTGCGTTATTTAATGTGCACGTAAAAAGATATGTTTTACAAACAAATTGCTTTCTTTGGAAGGAAATGAAGTAAATGACGTGTACAATATTTTACAAAGTGTTATTAGACATTTCGAAAGACCACGTGACTGTATAATATTTTCGAAATGGAATAAGTGTTGCGGGAAGGAAATCTTGCGGAAATGTTGATACTTGCAAAATTGCGCGCTTCCTCCAAGCGACTTGCTTTCGAAACACCTCCGTCTGGAAGTTGCAAGTAACAAAAACATTTTTAACATCCGGATAAAGTAGAACGGCACAAGATTCGGGTCGTATATTATTCGAAATCGATTTGTTCCTCGTCGTGCTTTATAGGAAGTGATTATTTTATCGATCCCTTCTTTAAAAGTGTGTATTGGTTTGAACGGAAGTCGTGGGCTCCCGGTTCTAACAATAAATATCCTTTTTGTAAAAAAGAGAAGCTCGGACAAACGCCGGTTCGCGATTCGCGCGGATCCTCGTTTAAAGATATACGAGATACTCTGACGTATTTAGACGAAATAAAGTGTCAAGGGTTAAATCTGTGTCGCGGATTATATATCAATCTAGTGGAAATACAAGTGGCACGCTGCAAGGGAATTAGAGATTTAGGAAGCGCTGTTCACTTTACGACACCTGCTGGTTTAACAATTCCTTACGTCACCCGATTGTTATACTATCTACGATTGGAATCGTTTAGTTGAAATTACCCTTGACAATTCCGCTTCGAACATTTGCAGCGACGAGCGCGTCCTTTGTGTTCTCGTTCTTTTTTTCTCTCGAATCAACGTTTGCACGTCGACTCTTTGCGGAGGAAAAACGTCGCGATCGCACCATTTTTCCCAATGCAAAAACTTAATGTGCGATTTCGTCTCGACGATAGACGGTGTACTCTGTTTAAGAGGATGGCATATTCTCTGATCGAGCGAGAAGGCAAATGCGACAGCGTGAAACACAACAAAAACGGTGGCTATTTCGATTTCTTAAACGATAAATTGCGCTAATTAAGCTTAAGTTCGTTCAAGGAGCATCGTACTAGCTCATTTTATTCTAATCGCAAGGTTGTCCCACGATTACTCTCCGGCCTGTCGAATAATAGGGCAGATTTGGTGGCACAGTAAATCTCGCGCTGCTTATCTTAAATAGAAAAATCAAGCGCGCGTTGCGATATCGATTAATCAGATTAATAAACCGTGTCAGAGCGGCACACGAAGTGTTTGACGTTCACACGCGATTGTAGCAAATATTATGCAAGATCCCTGGGGCAAATAGCAATCTTATCAAGGGCTGATTCAATTTATACTCTGATTCGTACTTTCGCACGTTTACTTCCTAACTTCGAGTTTCGATCGATGACATTTTATAAAAAGAACACATGCTCTGCGAGTTTCAAATTTCTTCAAAATATATACTTCGCATCCGATGTATATAATGTCCATCGACCGTGGATCTATTAATCAAATAGGACCACGAAACTCCATCGTGAGATAGCGTTTTAATAAAAAAAAATCAATGATTGAAGGAAGCGTTGGAAATTTGGTGAATGGCACACGATTTCATTCACGTTTATGGATATTAGTACCGTAAATCGCGTTTCAGCGTCGCTTAGTCTTCTCGCTTCTGAATTTTATGTAAATCAAAAAACGGCCTTGTTTGTAATTTCGTGCAAAAGTCTTCCCGCGCATTTCGGGAATCATTGACGAGTGTTTCGATCAGTCATCGCGGTGCAACGGTGACCGAGTTGTACAACGTGCATCGGTATCGCGACCTGGCCTTTGACTCCTAAACAGCTACGTGATATTAACAAAGAGTGTAATTAATTTAGACGCATCGGACGTGGTCGAATGCCAAAACGTACGCTGATTGAAAATAACCGTAGTCGTTCTGCGAGAGTCGTCCCACATCGTGGCGATGCGATAAAATGCGAGTAGCGTAACAGAGAAGATAATGTCCCCGGGTGTTTGTTAAATGGAGAAATTGTAGAAATAGAAAGAAAAAAAACTTGCCGCTTATGTATGTGCGGACATGCTAATCGCTGCCGACTTATCGCGCATCGATGTCTTCCAACTTTCCACCTTAACTATCAATATCATTATCGAATGCTAAGTCATGCAAGCTACAGCAGAAATAGATTTTCATATCTGTACAAGTTCTCTATGTTTCTGCGAGAAAATTAATCCGCGTCAGAAAATCTTTTCGCAAAGATATACAACTTCCATTAATCAAATTAGAATCCCACGGTGAGACCCGCTGTGCAAATTCTACAACGCGAATTATAAATCCCGGCGATCGATTTTAATTCTATTCAACTGCTTGAATAACGATCTTTGTAATAATCGCTTGCACCACTGTCGGATGAAAAATCCAGCCTGCCGTCCCCGATCACGGGCGTCCGATTCTTTTTGTAACCAACGGGGCTAAAGCAAGAAACCGAAGAAACGAAAGAAAAAGTAAAGGGACTCACTCGGCGACAATAGAAATCCTAGCGTGAAGATTAAGAAAGCCATGACGAAGGCGGCGATTGTCACTTTTCACAGACCCGGCCGGGTGGAAGAAGTTGCACCGTTCAGGTTCCGCCGGTTCGACCGATATGTTCGCCAAGGAACGCGAATATAGTCTCTCCGTGTTACGGTCGGTGGTCGACTGAGCGACTGCCGGCCTGCCGGGCTATGTTAAATGAGAGTCCACCACTTTTATATCGCGGTAGTGGCCTATCGAGTCCGTACGAATTTAATAGCACGACAGATTACGAAGAAGAAGCGCTGACCAGGGCCAGGTGAACACGATAGCGAGAAAATCGGACAGGGGGTGGAGGATGGATGGTTTCCGGTGACTCATTGACCTACCCCGCCGTCTCGATATCTTGAAACTGGACGTTCCAGACATTGATACGGATACGATTTCCAGAAGCTTGTCTCGCAGTCGCGAGTTATTTAGAACTGCTTCAATGATTTCATTGTTTATAGACAGTATTTACCCCCCCCCCTCCCCCTACCGTCCCCGTTGTAAATTTGCGAAGGAGCACATGGTGTTAAGCGAGGGTGGAGTGTACGTGAAAGGAGGAGCGGTATTCGCCAAAAGGGGATTCCACTTTTAGAAATTGCGGGGGTCCAAGGGGTGCGAAGAGGATCACACGCGGAATCTGTTGCGTTCGTGTTTCACGCGCTGACGAAAGGTCCAGATGTACCGACGTTTCGCAATTCACCAAATGTTACAAAAGTATTCGAATTTCGCCGGCAATTCCTGTTAAATCTCGCCAAGAAGGGAACGGCTGTGTCCGTCCGATCCTTGGAATATTGGATCATGTACAGAAACTTTGATATTATCGATATCATATTAAATATCGAAATTGTTTGTTTAGCATTAGTAGACTTTACCATTAAAGCAAGGGGGCAGAAATGAAAAATACTTCGCGATTTCTAGAAGCAGTTGCACATACAATAGCCCGTGACACAATGCTTTCTGAATTTACGTGACCGTGCTCCAAAAAAAAAATACCGGTTTCATCGCAATTATAAATACGATTCAAGCCGTGACTCGTTTCCTTCGCAAGATTAATAAATATTCAAATTCTCCAGCCGCTGACCTGTCAGCGGATCATTTTTCTTCTCTTCAGCGACGCTCGACAAATAAATATATCATCTCCTACAGAATAGTGGTGAATATATTTTTTGTCTATTAAAAGGAAAGGAATGGAACGCCTGTAAAAGAAATTTGCGGCGCGCGAGCCACAGCTTGCGGTATCTTGCCGTGCGTAAGAACCCACTGTACGGTATTTCGGATGCGTTGGCTTCCGTCTGATGAGATTGCTTCCGCCGGGAATTTCTTCAACTATCGCGTCGAGGAAAGATCTTTAAAAAAAAACTCTTTAATCGTTCCTTAATTTGAAAGGAATTCTTCCCCATTTTGCCACTTCTATCGAGCGATTTTTACTAGACAAGTAATCAATACGATCTTGCCTCTAACGCGTTTCAATTAATTTTCAATAAGATAATTGCTGCTAAAAAAAAACAAACATCCATTTACTTTTTACCGTTGTCTAATGATTTAGCGTTAACCGCAAAGCTGTGGTATAGTTAGTAGAACGTTAGGAAGCAAATGTTGCAAGGCGCTTGGACGCGTCCGTCTTTCTGGTGAGCAGTGTGAAATATCGACAATAGCTGCAGCTGCTTCGACTGGCGTTCGAAATATTTTATGAAGGTCGTCTCGATTGATAAGTTTCGGAATAAATGTTGCAAGCAGGCCTACCGCTAGATACCAATTTCGCAAACATTATGCAATGCATACGTACAGAAATTGCTGTATAGCGTAAAGAGGTAATCACTCGGACATTTATTCGAAGGTAAAGAACTTCATTAGGAAAGGTCAACGAGATAATTGTGTTAGGACTGACAGCAATTTGTCTGGCGCAATTTATATTTCTAAACATTCTCGTCGTATTCAAAATTTTATCGCACCAACCGCCGTCTGGAACAATTTTATAGTTGATACGACCACAGTGATATAAATCCTAAAATAAATAAATAAATAACAATGTTTATAGGCAAAAGACTATTTCGTAAAAACGGTAACAAACAACGGTTGATTTAAGAGACGTGATCCGATTTACAAGACGTGAGAAATGTGAAAATATTTTCCCTCTCAACACGTTATGGCTGTTTATACTTCGATATTTTTACATGCTTTTTTGGAAATGAAATGAAAATTGATATATCTTATAAATGCTTGAACTGCGTTTGAGCTGCCTTTAAAAGTTGCATAAATGATTCGAATATTCCGTGCATTTTTAAGTAATCCAAGTATTTTTGATCAAATAATATCCGTTGGATAAGAATACTAAGAGACTTCCTAATTGAAAACGAAATGTTTCGTGTTGCATGTACTAAATGAAAGATTCAAGCAGTTCAAGAGTGTCCATGTAGTTATTACGGATATTTTTGTATCCTTCATACATTACGTATTTAAACATGTTTAAAAAATGTACGATTCTGAGGAAAAACCTTTGTGACGTATATATTGCATTAGAAATGCATTTGTATATTACTGTTTAATATACAGCGACTAATTATTAGTAGGACAAAAATTTAGAAGATTTTAGTAACAGAAACTGTTCGAAAAACGTGAAGAGCGTTTTAAAACTTTATTAACGTATCAAAGAGCATTTACAACAAACAAGAATTATAACCCATTTTGTTTTAGCTTCAATTAATCATAATTTCCCAATATTGCAAATAGTTTATTTTCAAAATGAATGTACAGCAACATTCGATATCGTAGAATCGTTCAATCATTCAAATAATACGCTCTTTCTACTTCTTGGCGCGATCTACAGATGGCGTCAGCGCGCGTTTGAAAGCGAAAAAGTTAGGAGTTCTTCTATGAGAACGACACTGTGTCGGAATAGCGTGCGATGCGAACTGACCTAGGAATCGACCAATCGAGAACCGTTCGTGAGTCGTTGGGTACGTTTCCACGGAATATGAGCGACCGTTGAGCGCAGTGACGATGCTACAGGATACACACATATGAACATTTCGTCGCCGTCGTCGTCGCGATAGTCGTCATCGTCGACGTCGGCGTTGAACCGTGTGCCGATCTCGATCACAGGCAAAACGAAAGCAAGCCGATTCGCTGATCGCGAAGCGAACCGTGCATGCAAAGGAGACGAAGCAAGGAATCATTTTTTCTCGCAAGTCGATCGCTCGTATCGCCAACTAAACAGCTTCGCGGGCATCGTTGTCCTTTATTCCGGTATTTATAGAACCGAAGCTGCAAGGGTGAAAAGACAAACAGGTCTCGGTGAGATAGGTGACGAAAAGGAAGCGATTTCGTGGACGCTGCACGCGCGGTCTTTTTTTCCGGGTGCGATTAGACGCGTGTGAGTGCGCCATAGTTACACGAGTAAGCAGGAGGGAAAGAGAGGGAGGCATCGAAAAGCAGCCAGGAACGAGTGCGATAAGGCTACTCAAAGAGACGAAACGAGAGAAGCTTCGTGCAGTGAAAAGGAGTGAGAACGAGTTTGTGTTGAAGCCAGGAATCGTGCTGGAGGAGGAAGAGATCTCTGTCAAAATGTCGTTGAAAACACCAACGCGGATACAGTGATTGCTTTTCGTCGTTTAACAGGGGGTATGTGGATACGTCTCGACTCCACAGCGACCTTCTTTTTCCCCCCAAAGCCCTCGCCGCTCTTTCCGTTTCCTTCACCGTGCAGAATTGTACGCAGCCTTTTCGGTACGTTTTTATCGAAGGAGAGAAGTCATAGGTGCATCGATTGCGCACGGTCACCCGGTTTCCCTCTGTTTGTTTCCATCGAGCTTTGTATAACTTTGCATACACGGCCATCTCGGATACGGTGGCGGGCAAAGATACCCCCGTATTTATATCCATCTATTCGTAATCTTCGCACCCCTCGCTTTTTGGTTAATTTGTGCATCATCGACCAAAAGGCATTCGTACTTCGAGTGTCGATGCACCAGGTATGTCTTGTTGCCTGCTGCTCGCCAATCGCCCAGACGATTTTCTAATTTGATCACCACAATATTTCAATGTCCACCTTGCATTTCGCATCAACATCATTGTTGATTTTTTCTTCACTCTCCCGCTAACGTTTGCCCTTTTTTTTGAGGGGAAAACGATGATGGAAATAACCGAAAGATACGCAGACGTCGGGTTACGCTACCAATTTGTTTTCTCACGATACCCCGTCGATATTTCGTTCCAATGAAATCTCGAGCACTCCTTGCAGCACAGTGTTTTTCGGATTATCATTTTCGAGAATACTGCTTCATGGAACCGCAGATTTTCGAAGGCAGGAAATTTCGTCATACCTCGCGGCATTGAGTTGCATTTTACCGTGGTTTTCGCAGTACAAATCGAACGGAGAATCTTTTCACGAAACTGAAACAATTATACAAATAGTGTGCGATAAGAAATTAATATCGTAATTCACAGTTTCTTTCTTTTCTTGTTAATGAGATCTTGGAGACATTTTTCAATTTTTCGTGATATTTGTTACATCTCCGTGCACATTTGTATGTAATTTTAATCACTATGATTAAAATCATTACCTTTTCCTCCTTTTCGCATGATTTCAATGTTCATAATCGCTCTTAATACACCCAAATTACTTTAAACAAATCGTATTTGTACCTAATGAGATTTCCTTTCAGGCTTTCGGTGAATGATTATCAAAAAATTCTAAAATTATGGTGTCAACTCGTCAGTCGAGTAGTATGGGAGGCGGCAACGGAGGTGGGCCAGTTGCTGATGGCACAGATGCGAGTTCGTCCCGAAGGCATCAGTCTGTAACGATGGCCAACTCTTACAGTGGTCCATCCGTATCGGACCCACCTCCCTTTAGCAATTTGAACCTCCTAGACTTACCAGTCGAAATTCTGGAAAAGATTTTCAGTTATTTGGATTATAACACAGTTGCCCATTTACGTCCGGTAAGTGAAAAGTCGCATAGTATTTAATACTATGTTAAATAGTAAAATACTTATGCTTTTTCCTTTGCAGGTTTGTCATCAGATGGATCGTGTTTGCGGATCGATATTAAATTCTACGTTCCAGAAGCTACAGGCACAAATGCTGAGTCGTTTCCAGGCGATCAAAGCGCAGATGCCAAGACGCGAATCTGCACGGCGTAATCATCCATTAGCTTGTGAATCAGACATTATCGAAACCCTTCACATGCGTCTCACTTTGCTCCAGATGAGTTTCGGCAAGCATATTGAGCGTAAACACTGTTGTTTTTTCCCTGGAGAGGTGGATCAAACTTTTCATATAATTTACATAGATCGAACGTATATGTAATTATTAACTTTTAATGGTTTTTCAGATTCTAGATGAAGTTTATCGTATTTTACATTACATAAAAGTTACACCGAAATTAGCCAGACCATACAAAGTTACGGATGAGTTATTCGATTTAAGTACTATGGCTATGGAATACTTCAAAGAACGCATCGAGCCAACATTGCCAGAAATCCCTTACTTCGGAGCGGACTTTCTAGATCTCGCTGGGACATTTTCCTGTGAGTAAAACAATTCGAATCTTGAATATTCTTTAAAACTGATATAAACTGTGTCAATCTTCCATTTAAATGTTACAGCATCTAGTAATGTGAGCAAGCCATTCATGTGCCTGGACTCGACACCGTTGGCTGTTGGAAGTGGTAAATCGGGGAGCAATAGTGGCGAGGAAGGATCTCCGCCGCATTCTTCCGATGATCCTGGCTTATTGGAATCTAGCGTATCGCCTCCACAATCCAATATGGTGTTACGGAAACGGATTCGTAAAATTAAGCAAGGCATGAAACGATACAACAGTCAGTTAACTCTAATGCGTAGAGATTTGAGGAGCTGCAAGGCGAAGATTGCGGAGCAACAGAAACAGATCGTCGAGTACGCAACACGACTCGATGAGAATGATAAGAAGAACGAAGAAACATCTCGCAAATTTAGCACGCTACTACAGGTATTTACTAAGGTACACTTAGTACTTGTAAAGATAATAATGTACGACAGGAAAAATATCC
Source organism: Holcopasites calliopsidis (assembly GCA_023838395.1). Taxonomy (NCBI): domain Eukaryota; kingdom Metazoa; phylum Arthropoda; class Insecta; order Hymenoptera; family Apidae; genus Holcopasites; species Holcopasites calliopsidis. The sequence goes on from JALHAQ010000001.1 coordinate 833,565, forward strand.
AACTATTCGATCGCAAATGTAAATTAAAGATGCACCGAATATAATGTTGACTATCGAAGGATTTTATCACGAGATTAATACAACCGCGATTGTCTAGGAATTGAACAAGTGTAAAACGGAGCTGCAGTACTGGCGATCTAAATCCCCGGCGATACCAGTATGCGTAGTCTGCGGCCAGTCGATGATGGTGCCAGCAGAGGATCTGCAGGCCCTGACGAATCAAGGTGTATTACCGGAAACGCTGGACGAAGGATTGGACTTCATTCCTATCGCGGACGCGCAGAGTCCCACCGAAGTGGCTCCACAGCCAACGGTAACGCAACAGCCTTCATCGCCAACACCACCAGCACCATCGGTGGAGATGGCACCGCCGAAGGCTCCTGTGCCTTCATTATCTTCGAAACGGAAAGCGGCCACGGAGGAAGCGCCTAGCGATGCTGGAAAGAAACCCCGCCGCACCGCCAAGTCGCGTCAGGTTAAACGCTCGAAGATATAAATCGATTCACTTCTGATCATGGTACAAAAAGAAACAAAATATTTAACATCTTTGTTCGGTTCTCGAAAAGAGGTATTCCCATTTAGGAGGTGACGCGTTACTTTACGCCAGCGGCGCGAATGATCTTAGAAGAGTACAAAATTCTTTCCTGAACGTCCTGCATCTCGCGCAACGAAACCTCATTTCGAAAGATTCTACTAGCCGCGGTCGTTGTTTGGGTCACCGCGCGAAAGGGAATTGACGCGATTGATTTTCCTATTTTATTACGGACGGATTTGTCATGCACGATGTGACGTATACAAATATTCTAAATGATAGTCGATCATTCGTGTCGTTCGTAGAGCAACAGACGTGCTACTCTTCTCCGAATCTTTTTAATTATTATTCTCGTGAATGGTATACATAAGGGAAACGGAAGGATTTAATTTTCCACGAGATACGTTAATTTTGCAACGATATCGCAATTAGTAGAGTTGGTTGAAGGCGATGAGGGCAAGAAATTCGCCCTCCGTGTATTCCTTGAACACATAAGTGAGTGGAGCACCGATTTATTATTTACTTCCCGAATGTTTCCAACATGATTCTTTTGCCGTAATATTTTGCCCTGAACGTTTTATCCTGGACAGCTTAACTGAATACTTACTAGACAATACAGAAACAAATGCACAGTTTGGCAAGGGAACGGAAACAGGAGGTTCTCTTGATACATGATCGAGTGTTTACCGTCTGTTTACAGTGCTGAATTAAAGAAACAATAATTAGTTTGCCGTGAATTTGGTTTCACGCAAGCAGAAGGATACTCTTCGCTTCGTAGGAATTTTTATATAAAATTTCGTATGGACATTACACATGATTCTAGCAAATCTTCCTTTGCAGTATCAATGAATAAGTACCTGAGAGGACTGAGTGGGACAAGTTCGCGCAGGTACTCCATAAATATTCATATCAATCTTCTAATTTATCTAAGCCTGCTCAATTAAGCAAAAAAAAAGGAAAGGGAATGATTTAACTGTAAAGCTAATTTGTGTGTACCACGTATGTTATATTTATCAGTTCGAGCCACGAAATGAATAGGGTGAAAGTCAAAAGCTTTGAAAAGTGAATTGCTTTTGCATAATGACATGTGATATATATCCATTTGTTTGTTTTTTTTTCTTGATTCTTAACGAATGAATTTGTAATTAAAAGAAAAGTTGATTCAATAGAGCAGCTCATTTATTATAGATGAAATCAAAAAGCAGTTGTAACGATATACATATATATATACAGAGTGTTGTGAGCCTTAAAGAAATGCAAAGTCGGGGAGAAAGTGAATTGAAGGTTTGAGCGAAAATATGCTGAAAAATACCTTAATGGGTGTTTATTTTCTTTCCAACGCACGCCATCCTTCGAACGTGCGATTTTTCTTTTCCTCGAGGGATGGTGTATATTGCAATATTGATAGCGCTAGGAAATTATTCATAGGATCAATAATTAATAGGTAAATTATCAGATTGTTTTTAAAACATTTTTCCGAAACGCCAACCGCGCGTAATTTTTTCGAATCGCGTTAACTGAATGACGAAAGAAATTACGAATTACCACGTCACGTTCCTGCAGAAATGAAATTGCAATGGATGATTATTTAATGAGAAATGTCATGGAGATTTCGTGTTTTATTTCTTTTAAACATCGGACGGATTACCCTGCGCGATGCTCGATGATCGGTCAGCGTAGACTCAATTGAATTAATAATATTATTTGCACCAATCCTAATTAATAATCTCGATGAAGTGTAGTTTGAAATCTTGTGAGTTAAATATTATTCATGAATTCTAGTAATAAACGTAAAGGATACTGATAATAAGTAAATAATACTTTATTATAAATATATATATATATATGAGTGCGGTACTTGCCACGACACGCATACCACACACACAGAGCAGTTTAGTTTAAACTTTAACGGAACAATAAAAAAAAATATAATTAATTAATGATGAAATAATTATTGAAATATATATAATTTTTTATCGATGTCGAAAATTAATTAGGAAGGAAAATAAAAAAATAAAAAAAATGAACTTAGCGAGCGGACGGAAAACTAGTACGTCGCTACACACGCATGTATGTGAGAAATTGTGCGAGAGGAATATATAAGTGCGCATGAGTATGTATGTTTATATATATATATATACACACATATGTAATAGAACGTGTATGTATATACATATATACATACCGAAAATACTAAATTCAAACTTAACGAGAATTTACGATGTGATGCTTTATCGATTTAACTGCGGGAAAGTGACCTTTATTCAAATAAAAAAAAAATACATGTGGGGCGTTTCTGGCTAGAAGAGGAGTGAGGACAAAAAGAAAAGATTAAGAAATGAAATAAAAATGAAAAATTGTGTGAACTTTTACTTATTAATGTTATGTTGAATAGGATCGCGGGGGCGGGCGTAACTAACTCGTGTCGGAAATTTCGAAACGCTTGCATATTTGTATGCTTCTCTCGCGGATAGTGCTACATACGTTCCGATAGATTGAAACATTTACGAAAGGGACAAACGACAGAATTGGGAATCACGGTAACACCGCGGTGCGATGCAAAACTCCTTACGCGAATGTAAATCTAGGGCCCCTTGAATGCAACAGCGTCCTTTTGTACGATCTTTCGGTGAATTGTGTTTAACGAATTGTAATAAGTTATTACTAGTAACTAAATGTACCTTTACCTCCCACAGAAGTGTTTACGCGTTCGACGATCCAACGTCGCCGGTTTTATTGTCTTGAAACGATAGTTTACAGTCATCGGCTTTCCGACAGTATCCGTCCCCGAAAAACGATACAAAATGTAGCGTTGTGTACTCTACGTATATGAATCTACTAAGAATATACAATCGAATATAACAATGAATACACAATTAGAAGTAGAATAATTTTCCTAATTAGTAGTGCTGTGCTGTGGTTTATGGAGATGCGTGCACAGGGACACTATAATTTTCAATTTTCATTCATCATGTTTATATAAATCCGAGGACCATGTTCGTTCGCAATATCTGTGTACCAGGGCAGGTGAATGGTCTCCGGATCACAGGTACACGATAAGCAATTATTACGAGAAGGGGGAGATACCAAACGATGTGTGTATTATGAAATTTACGCATACGAGGGAAAAAAAATGAAAAAGTTCATATAGGAATATAAATTGCCAGCGTTGCGGCCCACGAAACGCCGTACCGCCGATTAAATATGAGTTATCTTTAAATGGTTTTACGTGTATTAAAGCGATTGTAAATATATATATTAGATACACCTTATAATAAACGTAATTTAACATAAAACGTGATCTATCATGCTCTTATCGTATTCAACGAAAGTAAAAGAAACTTTGGAATTAAACGTCCAAAGTGCTGCAGCACGCAACCTTGACTTTCACTTTCGTCTGCTAGTCGAGCACGTGGCTCAGTTTGACAGATTCGTACTCCCGTTGATACGATAGGTGGCGACACGGTCCCTTCCAACTGTCGACCATTATCAACAGTTAACAGTTGCATTTCCGTCGAACATGGCTGTACGTATCAGGATACACTGATATCGTTGCAAAATTATTTTCGGTTTGTTTATTATGGAATCGTGATCGTGTTTTTTTATAGATGTAGGAAGTATCTCGATACTATATACGTGTGTTCCATGACGTAACAACATTTTAGCGATCAAAATACCTTGATGGATAACCGTGATCTGTTATGATTGTACTTTGGCTGCGTCTCACTTGTTGCAATTCTTTTTTGTAATCTTTCCACGCACGTGCGTATTATTTAATTACAACCTGTTATTCTGCTTCCCCCTGATCGTGGACAAACGAATTGTTTACACAATGGCAGACACATTGCACAAAGACGGTTACGAAATATGTGAGTAGAGTTAAAGTTCGCATTGTTGCATTTGTAAATTCATTCTTCTGTTGTTATCTAGTACTGTAGCGACATGTATACGGTGTATTAGTATACACTGTGCCACACAAAGTGTTGTCATTTTTTCGCCTTTTTAAAAGCTTTACGTTTTGAAAAATAAGATTCGGAGAATACAATATTGCAAGATGTATGTTTTATATATTTTGTTATTTTATGGAAATAGCAAGTCTAACGATGCGCAGCGGAAGTAGCAACATCGGAGGCGATAGTGACATGAAACTGGAACCGTCTAGCCCTACGGAAAAGTATACGTTTTCCCGTTGCAGCAGCAATGGATCGGTAAATACACCATCTTCGTCTGCTCATAACACTGGTAAGACGCTTCGGCAAGTACGATCAATTATACAGTGAGCTGTTATTATATTTGCGTTGTTTCATATGAAAATCGGTCTTTGACAGAGGACGAAGACAGCGATAATAAAAACTCGACGATAAGTTACAAGGAACGTAGGAGGGAGGCTCATACCCAGGCGGAGCAAAAGCGAAGGGATGCCATAAAGAAGGGATACGATTCTCTTCAAGATCTGGTTCCGACTTGCCAGCATACCGATTCCTCGGGCTATAAGCTCTCCAAAGCTACCGTACTTCAGAAATCGATTGACTACATACAATTCTTGTTGCAACAGAAGAAAAAACAGGAGGAAGAACGTAATGCTTTGAGGAAAGAGGTTGTCGCTCTACGCATAATGCAAGCCAACTACGAGCAAATCGTCAAAGCGCATCAAACCCAACCAGGCCACGCGGAGATGCGTGTGTCGGACGAGACCAAATTCCAAGTGGTAAGAGCGAAGAGAGAAACTAAGAACTTTCGTAATTCTATTTCGAAGATGTTTCATAATGTATATTTATTGTTATAGTTCCAGGCAATTATGGATCGTTTGTTCCAAACGTTTAACAATATTTCCGTAGCAAATTTCGCAGAACTATCTGGCTGCGTGTTTAGTTGGTTGGAGGAACATTGTAAACCTCAAGTAATGAAATCACTTCAAACTTTCCGATGTATCATTTAACGAACGAGCACGCAGCATTTAATAATTTGTATTTTAAACATTTCAGACCTTACGTGAAGTAGTGCTATCGGTCCTCCAGCAGCTCAATAGCCAAATCAGCTAGTCGAATACGTAACTAGATCGTTCGCAATTGCACAATATAACTATCGCGAGTACTTAGATTAATCGTCGGGTAGAGTTACCAGAAAGGATGAGAGTATGTGTGTTGCACGCGATGCGGGTTGCATTATGATCGTGCGAAAAATATAAATAGAAGTTTATTTTATATACTAATACAGATGTAGATATAGCCTGTAACATGGTATGCCGCTCCTTGGCGATCGGGCAATGTTGAATATTTTTACCAGAGATTTTTTATTAAACAAGATTCGGTGCATATATATATGATACAGAGCGTATCTATATATGTATGAATGTATTTGGATATGTACATAATACATGAATCTGCAACAGAGACGGTTTTGAATTGAGAACCCAACTATTTCCGTGGTTGATTCGTATTTACAGTCTTCAATAATGAAGGACATATTTCTCGATACTTTTCCCTTAGTACCGTTTCATACATTGTTCAAAAGTTTTCTTCACACTGTTATCGTATATTTTAGTTCTATCCTTTTTCTTTTACCCTTAAATCTTCTCGGACTCTGTAGGCATACTGTCTCCTTGCGTAATATCGTTTAAGAGTATTCCATCCTGTCTGGGTCTGCTAGGATCGTCGGTCTCGCGACGAGGGCTTTGGGCTCGTCTCCTTTTCGTTCTATCCTCAGCTCGACAGCACAGGTCTCGAAAAATACAGGCGTAGCACGCCAGTAATGCGCTCATCATCATTAGACCGCCAATCGCTAGGACCACCACCAAAAATATCGATATTTCGTCCCCCATGTTATACTTCGGATAACGATGTTAGCCAAATGTGCATCATCTGCAAACAGAAACGAATTTCCTCAATGTATATAAATGTATAGATTTGCAATAGGTTTTCAATTAGTTACTGCGAACAGTATACAGTGTGCAAGTAAAAGTTCTAGCTACTGTATTCTTCTGTCAAAAAGAATGCAATTGAAGTAGAAACATCTCTCGCAAAATTCTGCGCTTCTCCAAAATAAGAAATTCTTGGATACGAAACAAAAACGGCGATCCACACTTTCTGTAATCCAATTTATTCTTCGCTTGTCACGTACAGGCGAAAAATCGCCGAGTGGGTCGCTCGAGCGTGCTTCTCGTCGAGTTCCATTTAGGGGATGGGATCCTCGTCAGGATCGCGTGTTCGTGTTCTCTCTTATGAAACAATGGTTTTCCTTTTGCAATTAATTAACGACGCATTCGGGAACAAACGTTTGATGTACAACCCCGTGGAACTTCCCCCCATAACTCTCTAATCTCGTGCTTCAACGACAAACAGCATTACCACGATCGGTCTTCGCTTCGATTAAAAATAGCTCCGGAAATATTAGTCTTAAATCATTGTCAGTGGTGTATGCATGTATACGCGGTATATCCTATTTTGTAGAGGAAATTAATCCGGTCATAGAATATCCAATTTGATATATCGGGAATGGTGCAGTTTGTACGTAGCGATTACGCAGATTGCGGTACAGCTTTGCTCGCCGATAATAGTTAGCGTGATTCTGAATGGGCACCGTTCTGGCTGCTCGTTATCTAACAACGTACCACGTACTACAGATTATATCATCGCGCATTGCTCGTGTACCAGTCGATCTGCGAAAAGCGAGGAACTATTTTATAAAAGCCGCTGACAGTTTCGAACTGTGATCAATACTTTTATCGGAGTGAAATTTGTAACGTATCAGTTTCTTTCTCAATATTTCGTGCAGCGTAATTTATCAGGAAAATGATTGTCAGTGCAATAATTTTGTTTTTAACTACGCAATCCATCGGTTTACTAATTTTTTTCTTTTCGATATCCAAATCGGTTTACTAATTTAGCTTCATTCGCGAATAAGTTATTACTCGTTCAGCGAATAAACTAAATAGAATGAATATATACAATAGTTTGGAATTTATTAACAATACGAAGAAAGGATGGAACCTCCGCGTTAATTCAGATCCGAGAATCATCCGACGGGAGCGTATCGGTTATTTATAATCATTATCGTTTTTTCGATAACGAGAATCCGATGATTAACGAGACACGATCTCGTTAAAATAACGAGTACACGTAGATACGCGCGAATCTTCATCCTTACCCCCGTGAAATCATCGGTGCGTAAATAAAAAATGCATCCCACATTGCATTCCGAGCGACATACCGAATTGGCTTTGAATCCTACAAATTTTCTAGATAGAAAACGTACGTGCCATTAATTGATATAGATCGGTCTAAGTGTCCGTTTATTCAGCAATTACCTAAATGTACAATTATTCCCGAGGAGGGTTGAAAAGATAGGAGCGAAGCAACAAGAGAGAAAAAGTACTCGAAACCGATTTAATTACGAGCACGAAAGCTTTTCGTTCCCGAACTTGCTCAATCTTAATTAATCCACTCCACGCGCTTCCCATCGGCCCACAGATCAATACTACTAATATCGAACTTCACCTCAAAATATAATTAAGGGGGGTTCTATTATTAGTTCGCAACTTCGCGTCTACGCTCCGACCAGAGGAAAAGATAAAAAAAAAAGACGAACAGAAATCTATTTTATGATGTAAATCGGTTTCACATTTGCAACATCTCCGCCGTTGCGTTCGTTTCCATCGAACTGTCTTCCCACGGAAACCCGATTACCTCGAGACCGTGCCTCGTTTCCGTCTTGTCCCCGTTAACGCCCACGGCGAACGTAAACGTCGCTTTAATTAATCAGACGCGACTGTGCGCGCGGTTCCCGTGGTAGCCGCAGATAGGAAATTTCGTTTGCGGAATTACCGTTCCGTCCCGTTGAAGCCGGGGCCGGCTCTACGCGACCCGACAACGGATTCGCGTAGAATCGTCCGCTTGCCAAACGTGTAACGGCCGTGCGGATATGCCTGAGAGATCGCTCGAGAAAGTATCGCCACGCGTTGCGAGTAGAAATTATTGCCCGGAGACCGTGATAGATACGCGGATCCGGCCGAATAAATGAACCCGGCGGGGGTGGGAACAGTCGTCGGCGGAGAGTGTTGGCGGAAGGGACGAACAGGGAAGGAGACGCTGGACCATTTGGGAAAATGAAGTTGACGTTTCTTTCTTTCCGTTTATCGCCGCATCGTGCTGTAATGTAGCGGATCCCCCGGTGATTCCAATTTTATTTAGCCCTCCGTACTTAATCATTCAAGCACTGGCAAATGATGTTTATACGGTACGTCGCGATCGTGGCAATGAACAGAGTGAAATGAGCCGAAGCGAAATTTCTTGGGTGCGCGTCAAACAATGCCCGGTTAAACCGTTTAGAACGATCGAATCACCTGAACCGGTGAATGCAAAAGGACGCATGGTACAAAGAAGAAGCAACAAAATTGAAGCGATGCAATATAAAATTCTAAATCGTAGCCCCCTTCCGTCTAAATAGCTTTCGAACTCGATATCCACCGGTAACCGTCGCCAATGGAAATAAACGGCAAATAAAAGTGATTCCGCTATCAATATAAATTCTTGCGTTCACTTTACAAGTATTACGACTTCCGCATTTCTATGCGACGCCCATTCGTCCGCACGATTCGTGGAGTGAGGAGGTATCGGGGATCTTTAAACACTCGTTTCACAAAGTTTAATATGCACCGTGAATGCGATTATTCCATTCCTTGGAGGAATAATACCCTGGCAATTGGTCCTCCGTAAAAAGATCACAGTCGTTGGGACGACCGAGGCGGGGGATGAATGGTAAAAAGGGTCTTGTGATCGGTGGAAAAAATCTTTGAAAAAAAAAAAGAAGACAGCAGCTCGCAATGTTTCGCGTTTAATATTTCACAGGCGACACGAGGAGAGGAGGAGCGATAACACGAGGAATGCGTTGCGTAACGCAATAACGTTTTATAACATTGCTCCGGGACTTTCCCGTTTTCATCTCTCGTTCGCGCGTGAACTATATCCGCCAGGTAAATCAACGTTGAAAAGCGTGTTTCCGGCCGTCGATTATCGTTCCTCTTTTTTCCTCTTTTTGTTGAGACGCATTAAAAGACTTGGGCGTAGGACACGTAAATTGATTCGGACAGAAAGAATCCGTTTAGACGTTCCATTGGTGTACAGTGAACTTTTCTCTTTCACCAGCATCCCGCGTGCTTCGTCTCATCGAGCTGCAACGTTTCTTCCCTTCGGGGGGGAGAATGCCGTTCCGGGAAAATTCAAGGATTGCGTTTCGAAAAGTTCGCACAATTCCGTCTGGAACTGCGGTGTCAACAAAATTACGTGCATCCACCTTGCTTAGTATTCACGCCGAAACGGGGACGGTAATAAAATTCCGCCTCGCTTTCGGTTCGTTTAAAAGTCGATAAGTTCACCTCTCGTCTAGCTTGGGGACGAAATAAAATGTTATGCTTTATTCGAAAGGGCTGTGCCTTTTTTATGCTTCTCTATTTATTAACAAATCGTACGAAAATAGTAGTGATTAAAGGAGAGACAATGTTTATAATTGTGGTTCAACTCCTGGCTCGATTATTTAAAATAAACTTGTCTATCAATGTATGATAGATAAGTTTAAATTAAGTAATTTCGAATAATATTATTAAGATATTTGATACATGTCTAAATTAATCGTACACTTAATTATAGATTCCCAAAGACGGAATCAGTGTAAATTTTGTTAGAAATATTCTTCATAGAATATCGTAAACAGATGATCTAAGAACTGGAGTAGATAGTCTTTTCTCCAAGCTAGAAGAGTATAAATGATCGATAATCATTAGTACCATTAATCAATTACAAACTCTTTGCCACCATAAATTATACATGAGAGTATCCTTTCGTGCATTTCCGTGCACCGGTGAGAGATTCTTCAATGCATTGATTCCTCCCATGAACCGGCATTTTCGTTCCCCTTCGCAAAAAAAAAAGAACGTAACTCCCTCGGGGCTCACCCTCTGCCACCTCTCGAAATGCTTTGGATCCATTCGTCACGATAATTCAACGAGTGCATCAATCCTCCGAGCTCGCGAATGCGAACGCTCTCTCACGTGTTTCAGCGGCGGGATCCGCTTCCCAATGAAAATGCTGGCAACTTCCTAACGAGCAGATTTATATTTGCATATAAATTCTCTCCCCCCCTTCTTGCGGCGAAATCGCGTTCCAATGAAACGCAGTAGCTTTGAACGCTGCTTAAATCCCGACAGGCTTCGGTTTCCGGTCGTTTCATTTGTTATTTCCGCTTCGTCGGGTTGCGCTGCGCTCGAGTTTGGTTCGGCTTTGCACTCGCGTTTAGCTCTCAGGATTTTCCTTACGCATCGTCGTTCTATCTCTTCAATCGAATAGAACGGGGACGGAATTACTCGTTATTCCGTTGAATACTTTATCGATTGCCTTCTAGCGTAACGTTGTCATGCCCCTCGATCGAAGAGCCGGTCTTTAAAGCAAACCGCGTTGAGATAAAGTAGTTTGCACTCGACCGTGTATTTAACGGTGTGTTCACTTCAATCCAGCTTTGGGACATGCACAGACGCGGTAAATGGGGCGGGACGCGCAAGCGGATGTTATATACACACTCCACGGTTCATTAAAATTCACGTTATCCCGAAATACGTACGGGATGCGTGAGCCGCTTTTAATCAATAGAATAAAATGATTTTCAAGGAAAGCCTCTAATCAATGATCCTGATACTTTTAATACATACCGCACCCGAATGCGATGGTTTGATGTTATTACGATACCCAATACACTTTCGCGATTCATCAAAGGATCGACCGATATATTAACGCAATAGAAATCGCGGAAGTTATTTCACGAACATAATGAAGATAATAGAAATGACATTTCGTACAGCAAACAACCATTTCCGTGTCAAAAGAGTTACACCACTTCGTTTGCGATCTTTCAACTTACAGATCGAACGATTTACAAAGCAGCAAAGTAGAAATACAAATGAGGATTGCAAATTCCAGCGTCGACTAACCTGTCACTTCTTCAATTGTCCCGTTCACACCACGTGTGTGCGTATTAAAACCTGCCACACTTTTTCCCCACTTTCCATCCCCGATAAAAATCGCAGAAACGCTGCGCGCAATGTCGGCGTCTTCATTTTTTTTTCTTTTTAATATAAGCTGCTGATTCACGAATTTCGTAAAAAAAAAAAGAACGAAGTCACTCTGGTTGTTTTCGAGGGTGGACCAAGCGGGAAACGAGCAGGTTCTCCCGGTCGTGTAAAGCTTGACGGTCCACTCTGTACGATAGACACGCGAGAACTGCGAGCGGATCCGCTTCATCTTGCGCAGCTTCCGCCGCCGTTACCCCCGCGCAGGAAGCGTTGTTTCCCGAAGAACCGGCGTCGTTCTGGAGCTTCGTGTTCCTTTGCTCGTGCTAAGGAATTAGGACTGGATAGACTCGAGGCGGAAGTAATTAAAGGCAATGGGAAACATGGAAAATGTTAGCGAAGAGATATTCGAAGTAATTATATTAAATGATATTTTACGTATCTGAGCTTCCTTTGATGGCGTTGATATATTCTACTTAAATTCGACGATGTTGTTTTGTGAAATGTACTTTCGGAGAATACACTTTCAATGGAAAACGATGGAACCAAACATTTAAGGAAAATTCCATACAAAAGCTGTGAATCAATTGAAATCAAACAATTAAACATTACGCTCTTCTTGCATTAAGAAAAATTAGGGTTCATCTTCCATTTTAATCATTTCATAAAGGGACACGATAAAACTCATAAAGTAGGCCAAGTAATATTTGACCAAGTGAACTCAACGATATTCTCCATTACGATTTCATTCGCCCGTCGTTATCACGGCTGCAAAAGCTAGTGCATAAAGAGTTACAGCGTGCAAGAGGGGGAATTGCATGGGTGGCATTAATTCTTTTATGATTTACCAGCGGTATAAACGCGAGCGACGTATCTGGAAATATTCATGCGAGCTGGCGCGCGGTGGTCCACGCTCCTGTCTGAAATATTCCACTCGTTACTACTGGCGCGCGGACCGACGGGTCTGAACAATAGCGCGGCTCGCTACTGGCGCGTGTCTAACGAACTGGGAACAGCTTTTCGGCCGCTCGTTGCGCTCTTTTCTTTCCTCCAAAGCTTGCGCGCCGGATTGCAATTAAAATTAAACACATCCTTCATGCATAAATTACTACGTGATTATTAATTAACGGGTGAATATCGATGTATTATTTATTGAATAACTCCCCTTGGTGTATTAAACGTACAATCGAACGCGCATTGTAACATCAAAATTACGCGAAAGAGACGCTGCGATTTTATATATTAGCATAAACAATCGTTTCGAACTGCGTCCAACTTTGGCTCCCGCGAAAAATTTCGTCATACAGGTGTAAATTAATGTTCAAGCTTCATTAAAATGTAACACGCCTTGTTCGCGATGTTCATCGATAAAAGGGATATTGAATTATTCAATAAATAATACCACGTGTTACATTGAGCCGACAAATTGTGGTAGTTTACAATTGAACGCGCATTGTAATCGGATAACGGTGGACATCAAGATTATACGAAGCAGATTCTGCATGCGCATACATTAGCATAAACAATCGTTTCAACCGGCGTGAAACTCTTGCTCCTCCGAAAAGTAAAAAAACGCGAGCTTTATCAAATAATTATGGTAACGTGTAAGGCATGATGTGCTTTGTCCGTGATGTCCATCGATAAGAAATTCTCCCCTTCGCTCCCCAGGGCCGTACAAAATTTCTCCATCACCTTATTAACCTTTGTCGCTCGTTTAACGAGCACGCATTCCTCCTTTTCCCACTACCCCCGGCGTTGCGTAACCGTCTTTGTCGTGCGGTCACCTCGGCGAAAGGAGCAAATCTCTCGAGGGTCGAATTCTACGCTGGATTTATTGGGCGCGGGTGAAGCTTAGGGGTGTGGCGTGCGTTGCGTGTACACTTTTTCCCCGATAGAGTCTTTATTCACAGTCAAAGCCTCCGTGCCGAATCGTGAGGTCCGGAGGTTCGATGAAAAATACGGTATACGAAGATCAGTGGTTGTGGATTCACGTTGCATTACATTTCATTGTTATCGCAATTGGCGGATCATTTGGGGGTGATCATTTAGGATCATTTAGGGGCGAATTGTGCAACAAATATGGTTCGTCTGGATTTCAATTCGTTCGTAGAGAAATCGGTGAATGTTTAGTAACCGGATGTTGGAGAACACTTATAATTAGCAATTTGGAATGATCGGTAAGGTGTAATTGAATTAAGGTCCCGTGATAACTGCGGTCGATTTGAGTACACCTCCTTATACTCCCCTTTGCAACGGCCCTGAAGCTCGCTGTCGCGCGACACTATAACCATCTCGCGGTGAAACAATGGAACTAATCCTCGAAATTGAGGCCCCAAACAAATACAATTTCCTCGGCTCCCAGGCGGAATTTTTGAATAAATCAGGGCTCGAATTAAAGCTTGGAGCCCGAGGAATATTTCTTGCGCCAAGATAAACATCTCTAACATGCCATTAGAAACGTATACCAACTTTCCCTAAACAGTTCCCCAACTACTGAAATGGAAAGGATGAGAAAATGGAAGAATCGTCGCCGACGAAACGGTAGCCATAATAATCGTCCATTTCTTCCGGAATACGGTATTGGCAAAGCAATAAATGATCGGGACAGACGGAATAGAGTCTCGCAGATTATTGCCACTTATAGTTCCTCCGTATTACGATCGCCCAACGGCGGCTCGAGGGCGTCCTGTCTCATCGAGTATCGCCCTCCCCCGGTAGACTCAATTTCGTTGTTTAAATGTTGATATTGCGTCGCGAGGAACAAAGACGCAGGACACTCGAGACCGGCCGCTTGCGTTCAAGCATCGATTCAGTCGAGGGAACTGTTCACCCTTACGCTGGCTCCCCGTCACACCGTTTCCTTTCATTTCCTTTTTTCCCTCATCTAACATCTTCCCTTAAATCGTCAACGAGCATCCACCTTTTGTACAAAGGCGAATCATTATGATCCTATTCCCTTGGCGTTTCCGCTCCTAGTGAAAGCGTTTAAACGCTAATCGCACGTTGATTCCGATCTGATTTCAATCGAAAAGCTTTCGGAATGCAGAGGGGGGAGTGATCGTCTTAAACGGAAGCGTAATTGATGCTTTTACAGCGGACAGATCGGACCAGAAGATTTCTATGGATGCAATATAGATTATATAAATCATACAGATTCGTATAGAACAATTAGCGTACTAGCAACATTGAAAAAGCAGCTTTTCCTTTATGACGAGTAATGATTTATTGCACGTGGCTTTTATTTAAACGAAGATTATATTCTTCGATTAACGATTGAATCAATAAAACATATATACTCGTAATTCTTCCCTCTCCCCTTTTTCGGTCAAACTCTTCATTCACGCCGCTGCATCACTTTTCGCGAGAATTCGTACATGATTTCGCAAGGCTTTGATATTGTCACCTCGAAGTACACACCCTCTTCTAAAGGCCAAGCACCTTATGAAGCGGAGGTCTCTCCCTGAAAGAGCTCCTTTAAGTCGCCTTTTCCCGGAAAAATTGTCGCCATAAGATCCCGAGGATTCTGCAAGACTGCGAGAGGTCGTTAGCTCTCTTATTCACGTGCCTTTCTACGCGGCCCCGTATGTACGTCTGCTTCTGTCGCGTATAAATGCGTTCGCCCCGGCGCTGAGCTGTTCTCCGCTTCGCCCGTGAACTGGTCGTAAGAAATGGAATTCTCAGCGACGGCAGGATTAGTTTTCTCTTCCCTTTATTTCCAGCAGTAGTATCGCACGTGTTCCGCAAATGGGATTCTAAACAAATCATTATTATCCACTTGTTCGTCGTTTGTCTCGCGCGAGAAGATGCGAAGTGTCGCTTAATAAATTGGAGACACTACGGTGATTCATTCGCTTAAATGCTTGCTGCAAGCTACCATGCGAAATTTTGTTTGCTTTCATAAATTTTATTATTTTACACTGGCACTGTAGATTTGTTATTTCGCAGAATATTTCTACTGGGATTCTCGGGAATCCTGTAAAGTTTAAGCAAAGTGAACATTTTCATGTTATCGGACTCCCCTTGTCAGAGGCACTTTTAAGTGGTACGAGTCAGCGAGAGTCAGACACCTATCCAAGTAGTGCAACTCGGTGAAAGGGCAGACGCACCCCTTGAGTGGTGCCAGTGGGCGATAATCCAGACACATGTCGAGAATCCCAAGCTTGCAGTGATCTGGGCACATCTTTTTTCTTACCGGTATAGGTCAGTGATATGCAGTTCATACTTTCACAAGTAGTACGGGTCGGTGATGAATCAGACCCACCTGTTCTCGAATCGTAACAGGTGAATTCATACTCATCCTTTTTTTGGTGGCAATTTAATAAGATCATGAATTATGATTTATGAAACTAATCCCATGTTTTTTTAATAATCCACCCTCCCTTTTGAACACTCTTTAAACAAAAATGAAACACGTCAGCACTTCCCATAGTATGTCTATTATATTCTCTTTAATTACCAGTGCTTGATGGCAATTTAATAAGATCGTGAATTATGATTTATGAAACTAATCCCATGTCTTTTTAATAATCCACCCTCCCTTTTGAACACTCTTTAAACAAAAATGAAACACGTCAGCACTTCCCATAGTATGTCTATTATATTCTCTTTAATTACCAGTGCTCGGTCGTTACACTAACGAGAACTATATGAACAAAAGCGTTTAGTTCAAACTCGAGCCCCGTTTCCTAAACAATTGCCAGCGGAGATTCGGTTACCCCGACGCATCGAGCTTCGTCAAAGTAAGGAAAGCTGAATGGAAATTCGTAATAGAACTTGCTCGCTTAGTAAAAGAAAGTTTCTCGAAACACAAATTCTCTTTTGTTGCAAATATATTTTATTGCAGCAATATGAATTCTACAGGAGCACAAGACTCGTACCAATTTCTGTCTCGAATCAATTGCAATAACTTATCTAGCTACTTATCCATCTACGCAAACGTAATGTTAGGTATAATTATAATTACTATCATAATTTTCCTTTACGAATCGTGCAACAAAACTGCCCCCGAACTTATTTGTTCCACGAGCCTCGAGGGTGAAAAATCTCGCAGCGCTTCACCAAACGGAAGGGGCACGAAGAAATCATTTTTCTGCCGCTCCGAGCGATCATTCGTCACTTCCCGACGATTCGATGGTTTCGCGACGCCCGATTTACTCTCCCCATGTTCCGAACGCATCACGTGCTTCGGAAGGAGCCGACACTTGGACCATTCCGTTAATTAAGAGCTTGATTGTGAATTCCTCTCTGTCGCACATAGGCGCCGCGAAATAAAGGGTAACGGAAGGTTTACCTATTTGTTTAATCCTTAAACGATCGACGGATTCTCGGAAAGATTCATCCAGATTAACTTTCGCGTTATTGCCTCTTCTTCTTCTCACTCGGTGGTCAAAGCTTCTCTCAGAATATTCCTCAGCGTCATTATTTCTCTCGTTAATCGTTCCACCTCGTTTTCACTGATATCCCTGTCCTTCTTGCGGAAGTAACGCTGCACCAGCTGAGCCATTATCACCGAGAACTGGTCATTCTTGTCGTCCTCTAAAGTTTCCTGCCAGGAAACGGACACGGTTTTGTCGCAATTAGTTTTCGAATTAGCTATCGACTTCTCTAATTCTATTATGTACAATCAATTCGACAATAGAAACAGAAAGAAACGAAGAAACGAAAAACTCTGAGAAATCAAATTCTAGAGACTGTGTCAATATTTCCTTTTTTCCTTTATATAAACGAAATCTACTTTTTCCCCTCTATCCACATAGAATGACAAAACGAAAAGTTCATTACTTGGCGCGATTGCGTTATTGGAAAGAGCAATCGACGATCATTCTTACAGCATATTATCAAGTTTAATTGTCGCATTAATAGAGAAAAGTCCGCGCGATTCTCGTTCGCAGGTATCGCAAAGTCAAAGTTCGATTCCAATCATCTCACTAACGATAAAACAGCAATGACTCATGTCCCATCGCGCGCGCTTCTCCCGGCGTTTCTTCACCAGCACTTTCAAGTACTCGATCACTGGCCGGATCCCGACGTACGTAGGGATGATGTTGAACGGCGGCGGAAGGGTGGTCGTCAGCATGAAATCGACGTATGTCTGAAAGGCAGATACGTGTTGTCAGATCGACGATCCCCCGGCTCGCCGAATACTGTTCGCTTTCTGTCGGGCACCTCGGTTCGGCCGAACGTCCACTCCACGATCACGTTCTCCGTAACTTTCGTCATGGTGTTCGACATGCACGCGATCAGCATGTTCAGGATCACTATCACGGCGACGAATGTGAATCCTGGAAGAAAAAAAAAAGGAGGGACGATGGGAAATTGGCAGTTTTCGATTGCTTCACGCGGGAGAAGTTTTTTTACAAGCTGCTCTTTCGATCCCTAACATTTGTAGTAATAAATGTTCATATATTTAGTATTTGCTTCGGCTCCTCTTTTGCGTCACTGATGCGCGAACGTGCGCAAAGGTTCGCCCGATGCTCGTTTGGCTTTCTAATTCCAGCGGAGGCGCTTTGAAGTCGAGTGTGATGGCTTTGATAAGAACCTTTATTGTAAGCTGAAGTTAATACAGAAGTTTGAACCACGTAAACTGGCTGGCCGAGTCTACGATGCGTTCAACTTAGCGGTTCGTTTGAAAGTCATCATCACACTGAACTGCAAAGCGCTCCGCTGGAATTGAACAGCCAAACGGGCATCGGTGAATCTTCGTGCTCGTTCGCGCATCAGCGACGCAAAGAAGAGCCGAAACATTTTCGGTCCTTCGAGCCGGATTTTTCCGCAACGGTATTCGTTACGGTATAATCGTTAAATAGCTGAGATCAGGCTTAAACCTTTTCGAACGCAGTGTTCACATTCACAAAAGTGTTCGGAAAGGAATGCTAAGCTAAATTTGCACCGTTTTCACTATGATTTTATCGCAACGCGATTTGAGGTCCCCTGTAATTCGTACATTTCTCTCACTTCGATATCGAACTTCCATATTTCAATGCGCGTGTTGCTTCGAACGTGAACCGATTAAGAACGAGTGGGCGTTTTACCAGCAAAGGACACGTAGCCGATAATCTCCGTGAACGTATGATGATTGATGACGGTTTCGTTCTCCGCTTCCCCCGGAAGATTCTCAATAACCACGTCGGCGCTCTCGATGGGGCTCATGCAAAATAGCGCCCAGAAGAGCGTCTTCAGGGCGGAGGAGAAGTTAACGAACGAGCTGACCTGTTGCGTTTTTATCTTCGACTCGTCGTCGATTTGCACCATCTCGTCATAGTATTGATAAAGCCTGCATGTTCCTACAAAGCAAAATAGCATCTTATCCGGCGTCCGAATAACTGCGTCGACCTACGATTAAAGAAACGATTAACGCGTTAACCACGTTTGGATAGATATTAACGTGATCTCGTATCGCGAGCACTTTGAAGGAAATCATTTGATTCGAGTATACGACCAAAGTACGGTCAAATGGTAATTAAACGACAAAAGAAAGGAAACGACGAGTTCTCACCTGCGCTGAACGCAAGGATGATTATGCAGAATAGCATGATGAACTTGACGACGTCCTTGATCATTTTCCCCAGCGAAATTTGAAGCGGCCCAAGGTGGCAGTCCAGCTGGCAGATGTACAACAATTTCAGGAATGCCATTATCGTCGCCAGGCAGAAAATCCCTTCGGCGACCAAGGTGGGATCGTACTTGTTCCAATACTTCCTCTCCAGTTCCAGCTGCCCGTTGAACCGTACGTCCAGGGCGGCGGTTATCCAATACAGGAAGGTTAAGATAAAGAGGAGTATCATGATCGTCTCGAACCTATTCCCAATCAGATTCCGTGCATCAGAATTAATATTAAACCGGGTGGATCCTGGAGAAAGGAGGAATGTGTCTTGTCGAAATTTTGGGAACACAAGTCGCGCTGTAGCAATGTATGATTCAATACGAAATTATTCTGTAGAAGTTGCTTGGAAGCCTAAAATATTGAGGATATTCAAATAAAATTAAAGAATAGTTACTCGAGTGATCGATCACATGAGCGTTATCAAATATTTCAATACTCGTTATTACATTCATCGAAGAGATCTATTTCCGAAGCTTTTTAAATAATGTATATTACACGCCCTACAGACTTTCCCTGATGTTTCATTTGACGCGTTTCGCAATTGTTTCCGCTGCAGCAAACGCTGTCAAACATTGTGCCGTGCGTGTGTAGCATACTATCTTCGGCAGATCTTCGCACAGCGCTTAGATAATAAGGATAGAATTGCCGTAACAAATACCGATCGAGAAGATCAACTTGATCGTGATTCGTTGAAACCCGTTTCGCTCGTCGCAATCGCCACTCCCATTAAAATAAATTTCATCGTGGTCTCGAAACCGTACCAATACCATGGCCCGGCAAAGAACCTCTTCGGCCCGTGTATGATGCAGAGACGGATCGATGCCCAGGCGTACGACGCGACGTAGATTATCAGAATCCAGACGTATGCTGAGGAATCATCCCGAGGTCAGAAGTCGTCGCGGAACCGTTCGATTTCTTTCCGATCCGCGGATAGCAGGGGAACGTTTGTACTCTTTTTTTTTGTTCTTTCGTAATTGTTATCGTACCGGTGTTCGGCGGTCCGCGAAGCTGCTCGCTCTTGTCCGAGTTCGACTGCAGGAACACGACGTGGAGGAACACCAGGTAGCTGGCGGTGGACGATATGAACTTGTTCACCGGCGACTGCCAGAATTTCGACCTCCGGGAATTCGGGGCGACGAGGACCACCGCAAGGATTATCGGCAGCAGTATCACACGTAGGACGACGATCAAACACTTCTGCCACCATTTCATCATTTTCCATTCGTGCCAGCCGTCGAGCCATTTGCTGGTGACCACCTGGAAACGCGGATTCCACGTGGGCGTTAGTCCGGCGTCGATCGTCGATAGGGACGAATACTAATTAAATACGTGAATTAGGCGAATCGCCGGGAACTTGCCACCTGAATGTAGGGCTTTGGACGTATGAGAAAGTATTCGGGGCAACGGGTTTGTTTGGTTCCCAGCGAGCCATTGTACGGCGAACAAAGATTAAAGTCGAAATGTCAGAGATTTGAAAAGCGTCTCGATTCTATTGAAATGGAAACGTGTATTTTTTTAAATAACTACGATTGTACGATGGACAGTGAAGGATAAAGGCCATGGATACGAGAGAGTGTGCATCCGTTCGTAGCGCTTACTTGATAAACTTTAGTTTATTATAGTATTTGAGGAATATTGGAGATGGGCTATGGAAATAAAACTATCTATTTCATTGAACTAAATAAATTAGAAGAATTTATTCGGAGAAATTATACTCTGACCACAGGGAAGATTGTACTTCATCCAAGAAAAGTCTGAACTGAACTGAACACAGACCAAACATAGACCCCGCGTTCGTAGACGCGCTTATCACCCCTGCACAGAGAAAGGATCTGAGTTCTCAGCTAAACGTTCTATGAATCAATTTAGATGAATTTTTCTTCGATACAATCTGCACTGAATATGTCCAACAAGGAACTGATCGGTTTTAGTATACGGTTTCAGAATGCAACGCAGTACGGTACAACCTGTTGCACATTCGGATGCGCCACGAATGTCCTCTGTTTGTTGTGCAACGCGAACAACAATCTCGGATAGACGAACGTCGACGCGTGGGCAAATCCAGCGGACTGTCTCAAAATCACTTCCACCTCCTCCACGGTTCTGGCGCAAGCGATCAGATCGGTCGCGAATTGCGTGACGCTCTGCGAATGTGATGCCGTATCGATTAAAATGGTATCTTCGTTACGGCGAGGTCGAGAGGTGGTCCGCTACCTCGGCCAATCGTTTGTACTCGTAGTAGTATTCCCTGTCGAAGGAAGCAGCGTTGTACAATTCGTTGGATAAATTGAACGCCTCTAGGATTGGGTCGTTGACGGTCTGGCAAATGTACGCCGGGTTCGTTATCGCCTTGTACGCGAACAATCGAGTCCTCTCCAGCGTTATCAGATCCGTTCTCTCCCGTTCGATTCTACGCTGCCGAACGGAAACGGGGATTAATTCAATTGGCACTGCTTTAATGTGATTACGCGATGACGCGATGGTTCGTGAAAATTCGTGGAAAGTTGTAAAGTGCCTCCGGTTTAATCGATGCCACAGTTCTATGAAATTATAGAACTCTGACACAGCGAAGGATGGTGTTTGTCGCGATACACGAAAGACGCTTGCTCGAAAGTATTCAATTCTCCCGTAAAAGAAACTGAGCAAAGAACAGCGTTAACAGAATTGTTCATTCGTTTAACACGAAAATCGTCAACTGGACCGTTTATTTGTGAAACTGGTGTAAGTCCATTGTTAAACGAAAATTGAGGGAAGGAGAAATTTCCGTATACGTGAACTTTTTATTTATAAATAGCTTCTTAAGTAGATCTAAATTTATTAGCTCATTTTAATCAATTTGAGTTTCATTCATTCATGGAATGGCAGAGTGATTTATTTGGAAAGCGGTGCAAGTCCATCCATGATCCTAAAGAAAGGCGTTGGTCTAGTTAATTGCCACAGGGACTATTTGCAACCTATTTACAAAATAAATTCACATATATTTAAACACACAGAGTCGTGGAAAAAATAAATAAGGCTCGTCCGAGTGTTCGAGTCGCTGCAAACGCAGATTCATTTCAATATCCCGAGACGAAAGAAACTGGACTTGCACTTTCAAAGCAAACGGTCCAATTATGATTAACGCCTTAAGGATGAATACTGAATACGTGCGTTGCGATACATTTTTTTTAGCAAGAATGCGAAAATCCCATCTGAACGGAACCATGTAAAACTGTTTGCTGTCCAAGGGCCATCCACGTTCCGCGGACCACGGGGGCCCGTAGTTCTCGTACTTGCATACATCCTCGCAGTCGCAGCTGGGCGGATGCGGCCTCGGCAGGACGTGCTGCCTCCTCCTCAGCAGATTGATCATCTCGAAGTGTCCGTATTGCGCGGCGACGGCCAACGGCGTGGTGTCGTCGGGGAAGTCGGCGCTCTGCGTGACGCCGGCGTGCTCCAGCCCCGGCGACAGTTCGTTCAGCTTGTTCAGGATGACCACGGCGATCTTCGCGTCGTTGTTCCTGATCGCGTGGAGGTGCGTGTCGCCCGGGTCGATGTCCGGATGAGACAGGAGACACTCCACCATCGGCCTGTTCCTGTCGAGAACGGCGACGTGGAGCGGGGTGACGCCCTGGACGGAAAAAGAGGTGGCCCGTTGATCGACCCTTGCGGCGAGAGATTAGGGAAGCGCGATCTCGGAGACGGTAGAACGTCCGGGGCGCGAATTCGCCGACCCGCGTGGGAAAGGACGACGCAACGGCGAGCGAACGTGCGAACGTTGGGGCCAGCCCGCGTCGGGGAGGAATTTTTTCTTATTCGATGCTATCCACGGCCTGGTGAAACTACGCGCGCGAGTTTAGCGAAGTCGCTGACGCGTTCTTGAGCGGACGGGATGCTGCTGCGTTGAAGATTCCTCGCAGCTTTGCCATACGGCGCGAAACGACGATGTGATTAGTGTTACGGTGTTGCGTGACATGTTACACGCCTCTGTTCAATCTATTTAATTGTTTATCAAAGTCGCTCCTTCGAACCATCTTTCATATTTTTAAATACCCGACGTGTAGTTCAATATTTCACGTAGAAATCGTTAAGTAGATCTTTGCCGAAGGGGATGCAAGCGCGATGACATTATTTTCCGTGTGTCCTAGAATTTATAAGCTGAAACATGAAACTCGTTAGAGATTTGTGTGTATGCTAATTATTATAAAACGCTAAGTGTAACTTAATTTTCATGGAGTCTTTATGTGGAACTGTTTTAACATATTGCAATTTGAAACTCGATTTTTTTTATATGAAAAGAAACGTCTCTTGCATCCCTTTGGTCCTGGCTGCCTTATTTAGCCTCTAATTATTACTTATAAGTGTATTTTATTATATGATATTTACTATTTACTATTTTTTACTATTTTATATACTTGTACATTTATATATTTTTATATATTTACTATTTTACTGTATAAAGTTTGCGTCTTATTATTATCTTATCGCGTAGATCTCGTAATTAAAATTGTACGAGTTATAGCTTTAATTGTAAATTCATTTATTAGCACAAGCTTACAGATAATAGCGTTTAAGTTATATCACTGTTTCTGTAAATTGTACATATCAAAGTTATTAAATAAATCTCCAATAAAAGAACTTCACTTCGTTGCTTCTTACCACTTGTCCACTCCTCGGAAACCCTAATCCAATTCCTTTAAGCAAGGAGATAACGTGGAGGAATATTAATTACAAAATTCCAAAGCGGGGACCTTGCAAAAACATGTCCCTATCACATGTAACTTAATATAAATCTTCGAATTGGCGATTTCGAGCACGGGGGATTCCGTCAAATCTAGTTCTGGGAAATTTTTGGAAATGACGTCACAATTCCAGGAATTGGTGAAATGAAAGACCTCCTCGCGTATCATGTTCTCCTGATACAAATTGGCGATTTCGAGCAAAAGAGATTCTGTAAAATCAAGTTCTGGGAAATGTTTGGAAATGACGTCACAATTCCAGGAATTGGTGAAATGAAAGACCTCCTCGCGTATCATGTTCTCCTGATACAAATTGGCGATTTCGAGCAAAAGGGATTCTGTAAAATCAAGTTCTGGGAAATTTTTGGAAATGACGTCACATTCCTAGAATTGGTGAAATGAAAGACCTCCTTGCATATTATGTTCTCCTGATACAAAATCGTGAATTTCGGCCAGTCCCTTGGCTGAAAATCGCCAATTTGTATCAGGAGAACATAATACGCAAGGAGGTCTTAGATTTCACCAATTCCTGGAGTTTGACGTCATTTCAAAGAATTGCACAGAACTGGATTTGACGGAATTCCTCTTGCCCGAAATCGCCAATTTGTATTAGGGGAACATGATACGCGAGGAGGTCTTTAATTTCACCAATTCCCGGAATGTGACGTCATTTCCAAGAATTTCCCAGAACTTGCTTTTACAGAATCCCAAGTGGTCGAAATCGCCAATTTGTATCAGGAGAACATGATGTGCGAGGAGGTATTTTCTCAAATACATTATTTTACAGAATTCCTCTTGCTCGAAATCGTGAAATATTCTGTTTCACCGATTCCTGGAATTTGACGTCGTTTCCAAGAATTTTCCAGAAGTGAATTGTACAGAATCCCACGTGCTCGAAATTGCCAATTTGTATCATATTCGATGATTCTTAGTATTTGACGTCATTTTCCAGGAAACTCCGCGAATTTTTCTTAAAATTAATTTATTCGTGAGCAGGACTGTTTTCACAAGTTTCTCGCCTCGGAACTATGCATTTAAAGTTCCTTGACGATATTTCTTGTATAAGGAAGCGGAGTAAGTTCTTTCAGGAGTGGACAGGCATTAAAAAAAGTGCAATCAGTCGAATTTCTTTTACTGCAGATTTATTGAAAGATTTTAATAATGTACAAATTACAACACGGACGATATTTGAACTTAACACTATCATTGATAAACTATTTTTATACATTCCTTTTGAGTACATGTTATAGTAATTACATACATGTTACAATATAATAGATAATTATACAATAATAGAAATTACAAGTTGATATAGCGACGTAGATTTAAGAATAATAAGTTACAAAAATGTTTTATGAACTAGCATCTACTTGTAAGATATAACTAAAAATCAAATTACAATACATTTTATAGTCTAAAACTATGCATAATTTAATATCTACTAACAAAGTGCACATAGATAATGTTTATAATATACTTTGCTAACAATATGTTACATAATTTACTACTTACATTGCATAGTCTATATAACAGTGTGAAATAAAGAAACTCCGCAATTACAAGTGTATTTAATATATGCCACACAATAACAGCGTGCAATAAATCTGCGAAATATATTACATACATGTCTGACTATTCCTTGATACTTCTACTTGCACTTCCTACCTCTCAGCCAAAGTGCTCTACACAAAGACACATCCCTCGATCCTCGAGACTAAAATTCCAAAACCGTTCTTCTAATCTTTAATTACTCAATGGAATCACAATCGTCCAAATCAAATAATAGAAGCAAAGCAACATAACGCACGAAAACTCGGCAGGCCTGAACAGAAAATTCCCACCAGTTACCCGAGTAGTCCCTTGATCCTCGAGACTAAAATTCCAAAACCGTTCTTCTAATCTTTAATTACTCAATGGAATCACAATCGTCCAAATCAAATATAAAAGAAGCAAAGCAACATAACGCACGAAAACTCGACAGGCCTGAACAGAAAATTCCCACCAGTTACCCGAGTACTAAATACACATTTATACACAAGTCTCCGAGCCACTTGCACGTGTCACAAAAGGGTGGTCCACGCTTTCCACGATCCGGAAAATTCCCGGTCGCCTTTCGGTGCTCGTGAAATCGACTTTCGAACTCCTCTATACTAATCCGCTCCCCTTTCTCTCTCTCTCTCTCTCTCTCTCTCTTCACCTTGTTCATGTCGGTCTCCATATCTCGGCCGTGTCCCCTTTTTGTACGAAGAATGGGACGAGACGACGTTTGTCGCCCATTTGCGGCCCGTTTACAGAGGCGGCCCACCGACAATGGGCCGGTCCCCATTGTTGCCGCCGACACGCCGGTCACAATATTCCCTGATATCCCGGCTTTTCGACGGGGCCCCGGGGGTGCCCACACGCACCGCCGCAATGCCGCCTTGTGATATATGCCGACGCGGTCGAGAGGGGCTCTCACCTTTTCTCCGCGCGGTGAACATTCGACAGCTGCGTCCCTCGCGCGGTGTTCGCGCGCCGTGGCGAAGCACGAGGCCCACGAGGCGCAGTCCTCGGATCACCGGCAGAGTCCCGTTGGAGGTCGAGTGTCGGATGCTGAACGAATATCGCGCGTACGGGTGTTTGTTCGCGGCGAGCCACCCCGGGACCCGCCTGGTCCCTACGAATTTTCACCTCTGCCGAAGGGTTTCTCGTGGCGTCCTTTGGCTGGCCCCGGATTCTTCGAAACGATTTGTAGCTGGCATTCGCTCCGCTTCCCTTTTCGCCGGGGAACGCGAATGGGCAAGGTTGATCTATTCACGCTGGCTGACTAAAAGGACGACGGGACCACTTCTTTGCGTACTTTACAATATTGTTTGGAAACGGAGGAAAGGCCGCGCGGATCGCGCGTCTCGTTTCTTCGCCGAAAAAAACACAAACGCTTGTGTATTACAATGAACGGAATGAACTCGAACCGACGCCGAAAGATTCTCAGACGGGACGGTACAACAATTAAATCCGTTCGACAAGGTTCGCCCGTGAGTAACCATTAAAAACCCGTTCGCCGCAATAAATTTCCCTAAACGACCGCGATACCCGGCGCTGCGTTTAAGTCTCCCCCGAAACGAGAGCAAGTCCCGTGGCCTAGGAACGACGGTGGCAAGGGGGGGGGGGGGGGGGAAAGGGAGCTACTCCCGGATGGAATTTACAGCGGGACCAGTCATTTGAATAATTTTTATCGGTCCTCGGTTGAAACCATTGTCTTGTAAAGGACGGGCTGAAATATGGCCGTAGATACACGGAGGCAGCCACAGGGCGATTCTTCCGTTTCTCTCCGCGCCCCTATCTATGCGTTCTTCTTCCACCGCCACCTTTGGCTTCGTCACTCGTCGATTCCTCCTTCTCCTCCTCCTCCTCTTCTCTTTGTCGCTCTTCCGATCGGTCCGAGGCGGTCTCCCGGACTCAAAGCTAAAACGAGGGTTGGGCTTTTCGGCTACCCGGGAGGAGGACACGAATCTTCTTTGGGAGGGGGTAACATACCACGGGGGGTACGTGTAGCTCAACGGGGTGAAGATCGGAGATAACGAGACCTCGCTCTCCACCTTCGATTCCGTTGTATAACTCTCTGCACTTTGCCATCTCTTCCCTCCCTTCTTCTTCTTCTTCTTCCACTTCTTCGTCCTCGTCGCTTTCTCTGCTCCTTCTTTAACAGATAGACACACCGGTCGTCGGCGGTCTTCCACGCGTTCGCCCCGAAAGGCGCCGCTCTTTTTGTGTGCGCGCGTGGAAAATGATCGGCGCGATCGCGGTCTACCTGGGCTGAACCACCCTCCACGGTGGATCGACGCGTTGAAACGACAGACGCCGCTTACGGTTCTGCTGTCGCGGGAAACCGGCGATGGCAGATAAGTCCGGCGATTTTTACGAGCCCCGTTGAAAGGGCGGCTACGCTTCAGCGTGCATCGCGGAGGCGTTTGGTAGTGGTCGTGGACAGGAGGCGCTTAATTAATTGCCGTCTTTCTACCGCGCCCTTCTAGCCGCGAGCGTTCCCTTCGGAATGCCGGAATCGTGAGCGACGAGCGCGGCGTGTAATAATTTGTACGCCGCGCATAGCTCTACGGCCCACCGATTTTTATTCGGCGTCCGAGCGTCGAGGGCGAGCGTGGACATTCTTCGAATTGTTTTGTACAAAGTTGGTAATACGCAAGAATAATAAGTGAACTTATCGTGGGTATAGTATATTGTATTTGCAATGCGATGAAATAGATTCATTATATTTTACCTATTCTTTATTCTCTGTTTCGAAGAATCTATGATATGGTCCAGTTTTCTATCAAATAAATCGATGTTTCGTATAATTGAATTTATTTAGTGCATCGAACGTTACCTGGAAGTCAACGACGTTGATGTTGAAATTTGGATTGTTTCGAAGGAACTGCCTTACATCCGGAACACTTCCGTAGCTGACCATCTCGAAGAAGTGCTTCTCCATCTCTTGCAAGTAAGGAATCGTCACGGTGGGCGACTGAAATGTTAACAAATACACCGGTACGTTTTCTGACAAATTGACGGACGCGCGAACGTTCGCGGAGAATAATGATTGACTCGACCAATCACAAATATGGTGATACAAATCACCATTGAAATAATTCTTTTAACCGAATAATTCCTGAAATGATTAACTAACGTGCAAATGCCTTTCGACGTCGCGATACAAATTATTTGTTGAAAACGAGACGGAGACAGCCTATAACCTCGTGAAGATTATTATTGCAGGAACACTCACCCTTTTGTAGACGCTCTCCTCCGCTTCCTGTGCCATTCTAATCACGAGTCTGCCTTAATCGCACCAGAGTCTTCGGGGGAAATGATCCTTGCCGGGTTTGTCACGAAAGCGAGTCGGCGATGCCACGATTGACGTGTAAATTTCATAAAGAGCTCGAAGGGGACAAAGAAATGACGATGTCGTGGATTTTCATTGGAACATTTTCTTCTTTTTTTGTTTTCTCTTTCGTTCCGATTCCAGTGCAAACGGTATTTTACATTAGAGCTGCCACGAGGATTGCATTAAGACCGCTTGCGCCTTACACGGAAATTCAGCGTTGAAATTATTATTCACTTAAATGTACGGATGATGGACTGTTCGTAAAATTATATTCGATAATCCTCGTTGAATACGTAACGATAAATCAATAAAATGTTGCGTCGATGCAATAATACTATGAACGTATACGAATATGAATAACAATATCCGCATTCAATGTGCCGCACCTTTATGCTCCATTGAATAATACATTTAATTCTACAAAGTTCCACTCACCTTCCGGTTCAATTATTGCAATGAAATGATTCACCCAAGAACAAGTAAACTTTCCTCGTAAAGGGCTGGCAATCATAAGATCGTAATTTCTGCTGTGTTTAATGATTTAATTCAATCTATCGATGGTGTGTATATATATATACATAATTTATAATTTGTTCTTCTACTACGTACAAATAATAATATAATAAAATATAATAATATTAATAATATAATAATAATTACTATAATATAATAATATATAAACTTCTGGATATAACTTAGACGGCAAATGTAAGCGATCGCTAGCGTAATAAAAATCATCCTCACCTAATCGTAGATTATCGATGATCAACGAGCAAGAATTGCGATTCCGTCGGATCACGGATTATTTATACATCGAGGGGGGGGGGGCGCGCTCGTTGATTCGCCATGTGAAATACGCGCGTTGAGTGCAGCAGATCTGGGGTTGAAAAACGAGTGAAACGCGGCGCTCGTTCACGTTCTATGAAAGAGAAAGACGAATGCGCGAACAGCGGACTATGTACAATGCGATCCCGTTTGCCGTTTTTCTCTCCTTTTATTTCATTCCCTTCGAGGGCGTACCTAAACAGCTCCCACACCTCTGCAACCCTTTGACGAAGGCGCGACATCGAGTTGACCGTCTTCGCTTATCGTTCCAAGACCGTTCGTATTACGTACAGGCGACCAAAAAGCGCGAGGAGAAGCACGATCCGGCGAGAGAGAAGAATGCGTCGAAGCTGAAGAGATTCTTCTAAGTTATACGCTTCTAACGATGATCTAACATTGGAGGGCGAGCGACTCGTTCCAGACACTCGACCTCCTCTGAACGGTTCATTGGTGTCATCGAATATTTTAGCACAAGCTGCGTTAGAAGAAAGAAAAGGCGTGCCAAGCGTTTTGTATAAAGCATGCGAAGTATGATTATTTTACAGCAAAGATTATCGAGACCTAGTCGAGCATGTGTGAAGTTTAATATCGGTTCTCGTTTGGCGTGCGTGCGTGTAATTGTTTCTCGATTGCGCTCAAAGCACGAAGGGGTGTTTCGTTTGTTTTTAAACAGAAAATTCCGCGCGTACGATGATTCTTGTTAAATACATTTAACAGTAGCCGAACTTTCCATGCACGATTCTTGTAGCGCGCTTACATTAATTAGTTCACACGCTCGCGCATGATCCTTTACGTCTAATAGTAAACGTATTAGTATGATACAAATTTTTACAGTCAACATTCCACGCGAATGTAATAATACTTTTAACAATTAGAGAAACGAGTCGCGTATATACCTGGACGGATTTTTCGAACAGCGTGGCTGCATCGGTCCGCCAACGATCTCGTTAAGACTCGGATTAATAGTTTGAAAGGGATGAGGGAGAACGTACACGACGGACGAACGTGTTGGAGAACAATCGTATAAAAGCTCCGGAACGGTGAAACGCGAAACTGCGTATATGCGTGCTCGATCAATCGATTTATACGCGGCGCGATGCAGTATAAATTAAACGGATTGCGTTCCGTACGATCGGAACAATCTTCTCCGAAACTGTTTTCTTTCCCCCCTCGGTGAAAGCTTGACAGGCACAATTTGACAGAAACGCTCTTCCGCGATGCGCGAGAACCGGAAATGCTTTTCAAGCATCTCGCCGAGCAGCTCCGCGGACTTGCCAATTGAGAAACGCCGAAGCCCATCGCGGCGGGCAAGAGCCCCGGATGAACGAAGCGCGCGCTTCCGGCTTTCTCCATCGATTCATCGAACCGCACAAACTCCGCGACAATTTGTCCCGCGCTAAACACATATATATTTAAATCGCGCGAACGAGATTGTGAGATTACAATGATATTTACTCGTATTGTACAAACGTTACGGGACGATCGAAACTAGTAAACGCCGCCGGTCCTATCTAAAGCTTCGTTACAACATCCACCAATCCTCTGGCTGAATACTAACAATAATATTATACCCTAGTATACTACATGTCACTCGGTGAACGGAAGTGTGTCACTGGCCAACAGACGTCACTGTTACACACGTCTCAAGAGTACGTTCCTCCAAATACAAACGAAGAAAGGGAAAAGAAAGAAACGGGATGGATCAATCATTTTTCCCAGCGTCCATTTAAATCGCGATCCGGCGCGTCGCGCAGGGGTACATTTCCATATGCGATATACCCGTGTGTCCTCGCGCTCCGGCCACGGGGCTTATCGCCCGGACGCGTCTCACGGTCCGTTTCCCCCGACGAGGGCACTCCTCATTGATACATCATCGTCGAGGGTGTAACGTAGGACGACAGCCAGTAGAGGAGCGACGCGTACCAGAGGATGCCGCCGTCCTCCTCCGTCCTCCTCGCATCGGGATACCTCGTCTCCTCCGCGCCGAGGAGCCTCCTCTCGAAGAAGGTCTTCACGCTGCTCCAAACGCGGTACGGCAGGAAGGCGAAGTGCACCAGATCCTGGTCGTCGACCACAGCGTAACAGGAGGCGACCACGTCGTCCACCAGCACCGTTCCCTCGTTGGTCAACGGCGCGTAGACACCCTCCTCGAGGATCAACCGGTTGTCCACCACTCTGTCCCATCGCAGACGATGCTCTATCTCGTTCCCGTCCGCCGGGTCTCTCACCAGGATCTTGTCCCCCGGTCGCACTCTGCCCGCGAACACGGACGATCTGCCCTCGACCGGGATCAAATGGGCGGGCGTCAACGTGAGCACCCGACCGGACTCCGTGGCCAGCCGGACGAATTGCCTCCTCTCGGTTAGGGAACGGTCCAGGAACGCGATCACCTCGCTGTACACGACGTCGCCGTGGGAGTCGAGCGCAGCGATCCGATCGCCCAGCCGCACTTCCTCCAGCCGCTTCGTGGAACCGTCCGACGTGCGCACCAAGCTCCTGCCTGGGAAACAGCCTCCGGATTTCGCGGCCGACGAGGATTCTGGAAGAAGAGATCGGGATCAGATTGGATTATATCGTTTCTATGATATTCGAATGAAGGGGGTTGATCGAAGTTGATGTATGTTTCTGTCTCTGTTGGCTGGGTGTTTGATTGTCTTTACTGTTGCACTTGCTTCCCGTTGCGTTGTTACTCGATCGTGTATTATTGTTTTGCGAGTCGCATCGTTGGAATTCTTTGTATAAATTCCTTATCCCCCCCGGAGGGAAGAAAATTACACAGGCGTTCACCGCTGGCGACGTTCCCCTCGCATCGGAATTCGTTCACGCTTGGCGTCCCCGAACCGGAAGGGATCTGGTCAGCGTCGATCGGGTAATCGGACCCGTGGCAGTGCGGTGTCACCGTGTTGACCAAACGAATCCCCCAGTCTTCGCCGTTTCCCAAAGAACGCAGCGTGGCGGGACGAGTTAACCGTGAGAAATTCGAGGCGATCGCCCTCCGCCCTGCGCTCTCTCTCTCTTCCCTTAACCGACGGGGATCGTTGTTCCCCGCGAACAATCGCGATTTCCCTAGGGATCTCCCTCTGTATCGCCCGGCGACGAGATTGACTGGCGGGGCTCGTTTGAATTTAAATTTCCTCCCGCGACGTCGTCGAGCCGACCTTTATCGTCGAGATTCCCCCCGACGCGGCGTCTAACGTTCGCTCGTGAGCTCCGTCGATGCGCGCCGGAGGGCGAGCTCTATTTATGAATGCAAATGCCCGGGCTTTTCTTGCACGGCGGACGGAATCGGAGTGGAAGACAGGGGAGGAATATCTGTGGGGGAGGATCGCCGGTCATTGGGCTGCGATTCGATCGGGGGTGGGTTGATTAAGGGAATGCTTAGGGCGGGGAATCTATGCACGAGCGAAGATTGAAAAGAGGAGCGGCCGCGACGATTGCGGGCGAAGAATCCGGGAGGGTGATTGGATGGATTTGGTTAAAGGGCTGATCAATCGGTGCTTCGATAAAAGGAAGTGGAAGATGATAATAGGTTGATTAAGGGATGGGGGAGAAGGTATTTGATTTGGAAATGTACTAATGTAAATTTTGCACCTCACAATTATCAGATATCGAAGAGAATGTAATGATCAGTAATAGACAAATTAATTGTCAAACGAAGCTACTTCGGAACAATCGTATCAAAATTCATTTTATTCAAAGTATTTCTACTTGCAAATTATCATTTAACGCGTTTGAAACGTTAAATTGCCTCCGTCCAATCCTTGTCTCATTTGAATTCGATCTTTGTTTCGTTCGAAAGATAAAATGATCCGGACGATCTCATCTTTATCCTCCGTTTTATCCTCAACAGATAGCTCTCTGTACACTGCTCAGTTGTTCGCAGACCCTTTAGGTGCTCGCGCAATAACTTCTTTCGCCGAGCTCGATCGTTCTCTGCAGTACCCTAAAGCTCTACGGAAGTCGGTCAAACAGGCGGCTTTCCCTTAGCAGAAAAGTGCGGGAGCTTTGCTCGGCAGCGGTTCCCTTTCTTAGAAAACCCGTTACAAATGCAGCAACGAAAGGGAAGGTGAAATCGCGTTCGTGTAAAAGATAGCATCGACTATTTAATACTATTAACGCTTGACAGTTGAAAATAAACTGGCGTCGACAATTTATTAATTTAACCCCTTAACGTGCACTTTTCTAAAATAAAATCTTCAATTATATCGCTTTGTTCATCTGTGTAAATCTTTATCTGAACGTTTTTTAAAATAATTAAATTAAATTGCGACGCTGCTCCAATTAACTTGTCTCTGCACATCTTTGCCATTATCGTCCGATCGAATTAATTCTAGTGTGCGCACTAAAGGGTTAATGATTCTTTTCCATTTCTCATTCAAAAAGGATGCACATCCTTTGCTGCCAACGGAATGATCGCTTATAGAATCACCAAAAGCTCTTCTAATTGAACACGAAATGAACCCTTTGCACTCGACCGAATTTCCTTATAATCTCTCCATGAATAGTTGTCGATGTTTAAACTATTGTAACTCCGTGAAAGAAAGATCGTACAACGATCCACCTGGACTCATTTTAAAGCGCAGAGACTCTGCTTCCTCAGCCCCGAGTTTATTCTTCATTGAAAAATGTTTCTACATCATTTAACGAGTGAAAACGATCTAACGTCGTCGGCAGACTTCCCGTTCAATGTTCGGTAAAACGGTAAGAGAAAAAGCGTATATCGAAAGCGAGGTGGTCGTTTTAAAGGGAACGCTTTGGTCCGCAAATTCATGGCGATTCGAATTACGAAGAAAAATTTCTCAATGTCCGTAGACGCGTTTGAGTCTGTAACATTTTCAGACAGGGAAAGTGTCCTCACTTTCCTACCAGTTACATGATGTAAAAACATTTTTCAATAAGACTGAACTCAGGACTGGGGAAAGTAGAGGCTTCACGCTTTAAAATGAGTCCAGCTGGATTGTTGAACGATTTTTGTTCGCGGAGTTGCAACAGTTTTTAGAATGCCCCTTTAGAGGGGACAACCGAGTGCAAAGGGTCGATGCTGTAAATATATTTAAATGTTCATTCGTATAAACTTTAAGAACGTATCCGTCTATAATTGCTCGGCTCTTTATCGTTACATACCGCGATTTTCATGGCTTTACGATTCATGTAGACTTTGATACAAATTTCGGTGGAACAGAGCAAGAGGCATATAGACGATCGATTTTCGGAATTTCGAACGTATCGCAATCGTGGCAGCCCGATAAGGCGTGACCGTATCTGTTCTCCAGATTGTAAACATTGCGTGCGATTCAAAAAGAAATTAGGCGGTCAACACGATCGCCGATAACATCGATACGTGACTCGTTCATTGGCCGGCCGACCGTTGTTTCGGGCTTAATGGATGGAGTAACGGTGACGAAGCGGGATATGAAATCACCGGAGGAATGTTGATTAATAGCGATAATATGATTTATCGTGTGATCGATCGTCGCTAAATTCGGATACGATCAACCTCGAGAAACGAACTCGCGTTTCGTTACCTTACTCGTGGGCGAACTTAATCGAATCTAATCCAATTAAGCGGAGAGCGACAGCGATTTCCGTTGCGCGACAGGAAGCTCTCCAAAGCCACAGATAACGATTGTCCCTTCGCTCGTATTGATCATCGATAAATATTATCGTGAGTCAAGTAAATTTCAACGACTCCCAACGAAGTGATTCGATGTGATAAAATTGTTTAATCGAGGATCGAGTAAGTGACTTCTTTTGGGTATAAACAGAACTGAAAGGGGACGGGGAATTTTGAGAGAACTTCGAGCAAGGAACGAAAGCACTTAAACTTAATCGATACACAATTTGGGTCGCTCCAAATGAAAATGAAAACATTGCGAAATATATTCTGCATCGATTTGAACGGATTCAATTCCAGCATCAGCCGAAAGACAAAGGGTTCACCAGCCTCGAGATCGGAATATCTTTCAGGGGTTGCGACGAATATTTGTCTGCACTCACCGGACTTGACGGAACAGTGGATGTGCGACCTGGACTCGTAGTAGACCCAATCGAAACCAGCCTCGACCGCGAGCCTCGCCAGCATCCCGTACTTCGAGCGGTCCCGATCGCTCGTCGTCACGTCGACGGCACGTCCCTCGTAATGCAACGAGTCCGTCGCATGCTTCCCCTCCTCGTCCCATCCCTCGGTCACCCGTAGCTTCACCCCCGGCCATTGGTTCATTACCGAGATCGCGAGGGTGTTCAACTTCTCCTTGCACCTCTGCAACGAAAAAAAAGAACAAAACATTTGGCGTTAATCGAATTTACGTTCACCATCGCTAAATCAAATGGTTTAATTGAACGATCATCAAGTATGCGATTGCCATCTGTTCAATTATTTGATCGATAAACTCGATCTGGTCGATATAATAATAATCACCCCTGCTCTTCCGCTCAATTTTAATAAATCAAAGCAACCCTCCATCGTCCTAACAATACCACGTAAGTAAATAATATAGAGTGGCTGTGAGAATCATCGGTGAAGAGTCTGGACGGCTGATTTCAGGGATTTAGCAAAGGGTGGATTAATTTTAGAGGAAATGGTAATTAACGAAAAGGATCTTCTTAACCGAATCAATTTTATTTAGGCAGCCTGGGTCAATATAATAATAACTGCTGCTCTTCCAGCCCCCTCTGAACAAATCAGTCCGACTATCCTTCAACAATACACAAATATTCCCCATTCAACACGCGTCGAACCTTCTTATCTCTCCCGGCATTCTCCTGGGACCCGTTAAAATTCCTGTTCGCGTAACAAGGCACCCCCCTCGCGCGCATCAAATCCTTCCTCGACTTCAGCGTCCATCCGAGAAACTCGAACGGGTCTCTCTCATATCTAACGGCCTCCTTTGCCCTTTCATCCGGGCCACCGACATTCTTGGCCCATCGATGGCGGTGCCACCCCCTCACCCCGCCGGAGTTCCGCTTAACGCGATTTTCCCGGCCGGGGGATTCACGCGATTTCACGCGGATGCGCGCGGAAAAAGGAGTCGCGCCGCGTGTAACCGAGCAGGTAACGGAACGACGGTCTCGCCGCAGCAAGGAGGTGACGGAAAAGCGAACGAGTGTTTTGACCGGTCACCGAGAGCGGACTTTTCACGGGGGACGGGGGCCCTTTCAAGGGCCGAGGGCGTAGCGAATCAGGGGGCAAACAGGAGTATAAATACGAACCGGTGTCGAGGATCATTCGGTCACGGCGAATCTTCTTTCCTCCCCGTCTCTCTCTATCTATCTGTCGTTCACCTCTCCAGAAGAAGAAGCGTTTCCCTTTTCCTTGTATCCGTCTACCTGGATGATAGCGAGACGCCGGTCAAAATAGGGGAGGCGCGAGAAAGCGTGAAAACACGAGATTGTTGTGACTCCGCGCGCCGGGGAAGCTGCGACGGATCGGTTGCGAGCTTCGTTTAAAGCGGAACGCGGTTAACGCGACAAGGAAGCTCGCCCTTCGCTTTCCTTTTTTTTTGGGGGGGAATCGGGGGAAACTGTTTCGGCCCGCGTTTGCGCTCTCCCGGTCCACCGTTCGAAGTCGATCTCCGAAGGGACTAATCCGTCAGGTAGTGTCGGGGATACGTTTATAAAGGTTGAGTTCCGCGGTCCGCCCGCTTTCCGCTGATCTCTTCCCCGCCGTTGGAGCGGAAGAAGTTGATCCCCGCGCCGTCCCCGAAAGGCCGAGTCGATTTCGTGCCGCGATTTCAATAGACCGGAGGTATTGTAACTGTTCGGTGGGAGATCGGAGACGTCGTTCGACGACGAATGAACAATCCTGCGCGGTGCGAATTACGCGGAAAGCGAAACGGTTGTTCCGTGTGCAGCGAAGACAGAATGAATTTTAATTAGAATCATGTGACTCTGTCGCTCTGTCAAATCAAACAAGAATTATCATAATCCATCAAGAATGTAAAAAAGAAATACACCCCAACTAATTTCCCTCCGACGTAACCGCATCTGAAATTACTATTACAATTATCCACGACCAACTCGGCACCAAGAAACCACCCTCCGTGCTCCTGTCCCATTCACCGATTCCCGAAGAAATCCACAACGAATCGCCGTAGCATTGAAACCTCTCAGGTGCCGCGATAGCCGTCCCATTGAATTGAGGGGGGCGCACGGAAACGAGACGCGAGCCGCATACAATACCGCGAATTCGCAGCTCTCCTTGCGGCAATTAGCCTCTATTGAGCGGTGCACGACAGCCCGAGGGGACCGGTCCCCACCTCCTTCGTCGGTTCCTTTTCCTCCCCTGTCGCGAACGGTCCGCGGGCGAGACGCGGCCGCAGCGTCTCCGGGGGCCACGTGCACGCGATCGCCACAAGCGAAACGCACGCCCATCGGCTGTGTCGGATGAATTCCCATTAAGCGGTGCCAGCGCACGCCTCTGTCGATGGAACAGCTTGCGCGCCGGGTATTCGCCTCGCGGTGTCACGAAGGGGTCGCGCGACGCGGCGCCTTCAATAGCAGCCCTTCGTCCGTTCGCCGCGGAACGAGATGAACACGAACGGGCGGAGAAAGGATTCGTACGATCAGGCTGATTTCGTTCGGCGACGAAGGATCCGTGTGTATTCATATTTTTACCGCGCAATTCATCGTGGCATTTATTTTACTATCGTGTTATTCTTCTCGGGAAAGAAGAGTTTATTGGACGTACACTAAAAGCTGTATGATCTTGTTATCTATTGCGATTCTAGAACGCTAAATTCAATTTTTGATTCGTAAGAGAATAAATATTTCATTTGCGACACTAGTATGGATGAGGAGGATGTTTCATTGCGCTGATGATCGATGAAGATTCTGTGTGTATTAATATTTTTACCGTGCAATTTATTGTGGCATTTATTTTGCTGCCATATTATTCTTCTCAAAGAAGGGGTAGTTATTGAAATTTTACCAAAAATCGATCTAGTTTTGTTATCACTTACGATTTTTCAAATGTTCATTCGTAGAAAACGAAACATTTCATTCACCACACCATTGTGTACAATGAGGCTGTTTTGTTGAGCTACTTTGTGCCATGATTATATTAATATCTTTGCACTGCAATTTATCGTATCACCTATTGTACTATCACATTACATTTCGCAAGTAAGAGATCTTCATTGAAATTATCCAAAAGCAATCGTATCATCCATTACGATTGCGTAACACCAAATTCAATTCTTAACTCGTACAAAAGGCAAGTATTAAATTTCCTTCCCCTAACACTTTACTGACGATATCCCGAGATCAATCTCACATATTTCGATACTTGGAAATTCAACGAATGCGCCCCTAAAGAGCTTTCCCTACCCTTTTTTTTTTTTTTATTACGATCACCGACAGATTGGTGCATACGGTGGCGCAACGTTGGAACGAATTACATTATACGGTTTTGTAAATAAACGCGGAATCATGGCGAGATAATCGACGTACGGTGCATTCCCCACCTATTGTGCGACGGAATGCTCATGGGTGCGATCTGTCACCGTGGATCGCGATTTCAAAGGCAGCGCCGACTGTTCGAAATTATTCTTCGTTCCCACAGTTATCCAGGATTTCCGTTGAATTCACGCGTGGACGCGTAGCTGCTCGCGAGAGGAGCCCCGCCGCAAATTTACACAACGAAGTGCACGGGACAAACATGGGACGTGTTTCCCTACCGATGATTTATCGCTTCCGAAGAACGCGCGTGTTTGAACGGACGTTAATAATTTGCGCGGACAACAGGGCGTGCGCTATGTTAGAGCACGTTGTTAAATAGACGGGGAAACAGTCTGGCTTAGGAAAAGAGGGGAAAGGTAAACGGCGGTGGTGGAAAGGAATATTTACGATTATTAATACGTTTGGACTTATCGGGAAAAACAGTGCAGTAGATTTTTGCGATGATTCGAGTGAAGAAGTTTCGTGTGCAAATGCGGAAATTGAATCGTGATAAAGGGAGGAATGGTGGTTGAAATTATTTGGGACAGATAAATTGGACGAAAGACTAGGTAAAAGAATCAGTGGAATAGACAGAGATTAGAGAAACATATAAAGCTGTACGAATAAAGTAGGGGAGAAGGAATGACTAGCATTGTACGATTAATAATTAATAAAGAACAGTTTCTAAATTGGAAGACCTATAAGGAAGAATAATACGATGCGTTTAATGATTGAAGTAAAGACATTACGTGTGCAAATGCAGAAACTGGATCGCGGTAAAGATAGGGATGGTCGTTGAAATTATTTCGGACGGATAAATTGGACGAAATACCAGATAGAGAATCAGTAGAATGGACAGAAATTAGAGAAACGTAGAAAGCTGTACTAATAAATTGGAGAAGGAATGACTAGCGCTGTACGATTAATAATTAACAACGAAAAAGAAACAGATCCTGAATTGGAAAGTACGACAGATGCGAAATTGAAGAAAACGCGATCAAGAGGGGAGAAATGAAAATGCAGAAGAATCATAAATATGTATGGTGACCAACAACGAAGCTGACGATGGTGACGGGGAGTACGAAGAAACGGAGGGGTAAAAAAATGAAAGAACAAAAAGGGAGGAAGCAGAGAGGGAGAGAGAGAGAGAGAGGGCGAGTGGGAGTATGGGAAAGAAATCGAGGAACCACGAAAAAGTGGGAGGAGGTGGAGGAAAATACAAAAGGTGGCCGGAGTGTAGGTTCACGTAGGGAAGAATGGCGAAGAGACCGAGAAATGTGGCCGGTCGTGGCGCGCGATGGGGCGCCTTGTTCACCCAGCGGGGGAGCCCCCCGTGCCCCTCCCAGACTTTACATCTATTTACAAACATTTTGGCGGGCTTGAGATAGAAGCCAAAAGCCGAGGTAGGGTCGGCCCTTATGAAAATCCATTTCGGCTGAAAAATGGCCCGGCCCGTAATCCATTAAGGGCACAAGGGCGGAAGGGGGCAGACGCGCGGGGACGAAGAGGGGCGAAGGAGGAAGAGAAAAAAAAAAGAAGAGATGAAAGAAGAGCGAGCACAAAGGCGCGCGAAATATCCTCGAAACGAATCGCGATTCTCCCCGCGAGAATTGTGAGAAAACGGCTCGGAAACGCGTGATCCGGAAAAGTGCAGTCTTAAATGGATTTCTCGTGCTTCGCTCGAACAATTAGTCGGTAACCGTTCGGCGATAGACTCTGCAATTTCTAGAATTTCGTTCCACGGCTGAATGCTGATGTCAAGCACTGTATCATTAATTAGAAATACGATATAGTTTGAATTAATGTTGCAGGGAGATCGAATAAGATTGAACGAGTTAATGTTAACACGATTAAACTTGACGTTCCCAAGGAAATCGTGACGACGGTGAAGCGTCTTCAGCACAAGCCTCCCAGTAACGCGGCAATGTTTGTTTCAACGGAGCCCGATCAAAGAAGCCCTCGGGGGATCCGCGCTGATTCGCTACTCGATCAGACGACGAAACACGAGCCCGGTGAAACGCTTTTACGAAATACCCGAGTGAAAGTCGCGAGCCTTCCAGATCGTGCTCCGAGCCACAAAGCCAGTCGAGCGTGTCCCGACGTCTACCTGACGCGCAGCTTCTCGTCGAACGTCGGAAAGCAGACGAGAACACGTCAGCGTCCCGACCCGATCGTCGATATTTATCGGCGGGCCGGCGCGAAAACTTTCCACGCACCGCTGATAAATAATTCGTGGGACGCTGATACGTACGTGGCGGACGAAAGGTAAGATGCAAACCAGTTTCCTCGGATGACGGACTGGATACGGCAGGGATATAACGTCTCCCGGCCGGAGCGGGCTATCTCTGCCTCATCTCTCACCTCGATACCCGTTAATTATCGAGCGTCTATCGCTTACACCTGGTTTACACGCGTCGTATCTTATCTCGTCCCGCCGGGCGGCCGTGTTAATTCCCGTGCAGCTGCTAGTTGGCCAACGAGCAATTTCAATTCCGCGCCTCCCGACCGCCGTCGTCTGCATTCAAACTCGCGGATCCCGTTTCTCCGCTTCCAAGCGAAACCGCGCGGCCGATCGTGTTGGATGAACGAGAGCTCGTGCGGTCGAGTTTAGCGAACGTTCATCTAAGATAGGGTTAAGTCTCGGAAGGAGGGGCGGGCAACGATGAATGATTCTCAGAGAAATCTCATAAATGTCGATCGTTAATCGCGCGAGATTTTGCGCTGCAGCGAAAACTGTCCGCGATTCGCCGGCTCGGCCATGCCAACGTGAACGGCGGTCGGGAAACAAGGGGGAGCCCGAGGTGAGAAGGTCAAGGAAAGAAGCGGGGAATAAAGAAAGGGAGAGGAGAAAGAGGAGAACGA
Organism: Holcopasites calliopsidis; assembly: GCA_023838395.1. Classification (NCBI taxonomy): domain Eukaryota; kingdom Metazoa; phylum Arthropoda; class Insecta; order Hymenoptera; family Apidae; genus Holcopasites; species Holcopasites calliopsidis. The sequence continues at coordinate 875,457 of JALHAQ010000001.1, forward strand.
GGGAGGAATCGGCAGGGGAGAGGAGCAAAAGATAGGCCAGCTTTCGATCGGGAAAGAGGATTGGGCCCGTGATGAACGAAGATGGTGAACGGTGCTCCATCCCAGCATCCGGGCTCGGGGGCCCCGCCCCCGCCGGTTCTTCTCGAGTCCTCCTCCTCCGGACTTCACCTTCGCAGGCCAGGCCAACCTTTTATTTCGTTCTTCTTGTTTCGTTGCCCGGTACCCCTCTCTGCCGTCGTACTCCCTCGGCTCTCCCCGATCCTCTTCAGCCAAAGTCCTCCTGCTTCGATTCCTTCCGCTGCCCTCGCCCCCCCCCCCCCCCCGCCGCGCGTTGAACGTGCGGCTCGTCACCTCGTCCACCACCAGTCCGCGGTGATCAGCAGATTCGTGGAGCGAAACCGGAGGATAGAGACTTGGCCACTCTCTGCTCTCGATATTCCATTCACGTACGATGGACCGCCCAGGCGTCAGCTGATCTCCGGCAGGAAGTCACTTCCGCTTCGCTGGAAACGGATCTCCCTCAACACCTCCGGCGCGCTCGATACGGCCCCCTCCGCGCTTCGCGCCTTTATCGGCCCGCTGATCGCCGGGAATTCGAATTCTCAGACAGTGAGATGTCCCGGCCGATTCTTTTATGGGGCTTTAAACGAGCGCAGCGCCTTAGAAACGCCGCCGAGGATCTCTCTCTCTCTCTCTCTCTCTATCTCCTCCTTTCACGAAACCCGCCCGCGGATCCGATGAAAGTTTCCGGCCCTTTTCCCCGCTTCGGAAGCAGTCTCTAGATTTTCCTCTTGGATACATCGGATGGGAAACAATGTTTTTATCAGCCACTTTTACTATTATCAGTTTATCGTGAATCTATACCGAATCCTTTCACCGAACTTTCTTCCTTACCACCACGTTCGCGAGTTATCATTTCCCATTGCCACGTGTCCGTGCCACGAGACACCGTGACAACAGGTGCCGGGACCTAAGGCCCGTCTGTATCGATGCTTGCTGTCAACATGCCTGCGGCCCCGAAATCCGTGTGCGCGCCCGACGCCTACATTTCACGACGAGGCTTCATCGTAGGGGCAACGCCGGGGCTGATCGATTCGTACACGATCGGTGATGCACGCGTCGGAATGACAATGGCCGAAAAAAAAAAGAGATGACACTGCAACAATGGGGGCCCGCGGGTTTTGAAGGAGCCTCGCGCGAGTTCCCTCGAGTGTTTGTCGAGCTCTCACGGTCCACCGAAAGCGTCGAGGATGCGAGAGCCGCGCGCCTCTGGACCTGGATCTATCTCACGCATCTTCGTTCCGCCCTCGAGCCTACGCCGTCTCGTTCGTCGCCCACGGTCCTTAAGCGTGCATCGAAGTGCAAACAAGCCGAGCCCGAAGGCTCCGCGCGCGGCTATGGTACATCCCCGGGTGAACACGACTCCCGATCGATATTCTCTTATTGCTCCTGAAGTGTTCGCGGAGGAGGATGTCGCAACATCTGCGGTCTCTCCTCTTGTTCGAATTAAGAATTTCGGGCCACACTTCCTGGAAGTCAGCCGGCTGCGAGCATCGATCGTGGAATTTTCGGGACAGTGTCGGATCTCGTCGACGGCCTCCTGGCTTGGGTTACACGTCCTCGTTGCATACCTGCACGGCGACGCAATCGCGGCGGAGCGAGCGCGGCAAGGACGATACGAAATACGTGCGCCGGGGTGGTAACCGATTCGGATCCGATCTATGGAGAGCTTCCTCTTATGCAACGGTGACTATTTATAGGAAAGGATGAAGTGTTCTTCTGCGAAAGGGCACGGGTCTTGAAAAGGATCCCGCTATCCATTACCCAATAAAATCTATCGGATCATATCGAAACCCTAGAGATCGACTTGCTTGATCCTCCCTTCATCTAATTCCCCTGATCGGGTCCCGATCGCCATCGATCAGCCAAAGTGTCGCGAGAGAGAGGGGCGAGAGATCGGGGCCAATTTTCAAGCGGCTATTCTCGGCCGGTTTTCCTGGAAGCGGATCGATCGATCGTCGGGTCCGCGATCGAGGGAAGCGGCCACGAAGAACCTGTCCCGTGGAACCGATCGCGGCGCTCGTTGTCCCGGGGCCAGAGCTCGGGTTACATCCTTATTACATAGCCGCGCGGCGGACACGAGGATCACGAGCGCCGGAGTCGAGGTGGCGGGGAAAGGATATCGAAGTCGACGGGCCGCGAGGGCCTTTTGTCTGTGGGAACGGATTACCGCGCTCGTTCGACTATCAGACCCGCGGCGTTCAGGCCGCGATCGGCCGTGCGAAATAACGGGGTGGACAGATACCGATGGTTGTCCGATCGGCGAGAGGGGAGAACGGTTCACGGGGCGCGCGTTGCTTCGGCCGCGTCGCGCCCGTTCGTCGACAGGACCCGCGCCGATCGCCGTGGCTGATGAAGCCTCGCACCGACCGGGGGTGCACGCCTCGTCGCGTCCGCTCGCTCGACACTCGATCCCCCGACCGCAGCCTCCCTCCGCCCTCTCATTTATTTCTCGCATTAGGCGTCGAGGCGATCGTCCCTCTTGTTCGCTGGACGGCCGATTCGGCCTGGGCTCGTTCGACGCTGACACTTTCAGGTCTCGTCGACAGAAATCGTCGCGCTTCCGCTCTCGGGTAACTGACGGTAGCAGTCATTTCATTTCTCGAGTCCGTTAATTATCGATGAAACCCTTCGATTAACGTGGATAGCGGTCGCGAAGCGGATGCTTCTACTCCGACGGTCGAGCACGCGCGCGCGTGCATCCTACTCGAAATACCTTCCACGAGACGGGAACGGAGAAATTGTTCGTCGAGCGGACACGACGCTTCCACGGAACCAACTGCTTCGACGCTGAATTATTCCATTCCAAACAGCCGCGTTCGGCGAAGCGATAAAGTCGAAACAAGAGGACAGAGGAAGACCATTAAAGGCGGCCCATTTTTGCGCATCCCGTTGGAGGAAAGCCGAGGACGCTATTGACAGAGGCGACGGCGACGTGTAAACGAAGCGTGAACGTGCTCGTTATAGTGCCCCGCGGGCGAAGAGGTTCTTGAATATTCAAAAATCGAAGATCGATAATAGGGTGTGAGTTGCCCGGAACACGGAAAGCTTTCTTTTACGCACACATTTCACCTGTTTTACGATGCTTTCACGCGAACCTCGGTATTGTGGTTTCAATCGAACCGGATTGATTAATTAGGCGCTGATGGTGCGCCTGATACGAAACACTATGTTCACCTAACGTCGAATAGCAAATTGCGTTTACCCTTTAGATGATGCAGGATATAAATAAGTGACGCGTCTGATGATTACTTTTATTTCAAGAATAATAAATTCCAATTCAAAAGCTCGGGCTTCGATATTCTTTTGCGAGCGCACGCTCGCTTACGGCGCACGCTCACTGGTTCGATGAACGGGAACGTCGGGATCGTTTAACGTCGTGGCACTTCGTATTGGGCGCGTATTCCGTATCACCGCGACTCGCTCTGATTATCGAGAAATCTGTTCCGATCTACTGGGAGCGGTGGACACCGGATCGCGATGCTCGGAGGTGGCACGGGGGCGAGAAGGCGAGACAGAAAGCAAAAGGAATGTACGTGACGGGGTGAACACGAGGTGGACGGATATCGTGTTCCAAATCGGGATCCGAGGGATCGGGTTATTAGGATCGAAATGAATGTAAATCCCCTTAACACGATCCCCGGGCAAAACACGGCTACCCGGCGGCTCCGAGAGTGGCCAGATTAGATACGCCGTGCGGCCTGCCCCGATCCTGTAGGATGTAGCAGCCCGATCCTATCTCGTCCGGCCTTTCGGGTATCCAGCCCGTGGACGGGCCTTAAATCTCGCCGGGGACACCAACAGGAATGCCTGGTTGCGCGGCCGACCTAACGAGCTTTTAATCGTCCCTTCGACGTAACGGCGACACATCGACACGGCGTCGTCACGTGCCCCCGCGTTCAGAAATTATGTCACCGCCCCCCTACCGTGTATTCTTCGTTTCGGTGGTTGTTCAATGGGGCGCGTTCGATTCGGCACGGACGGGCGAATAGGTGTTTCGGTTGGTCCGTCGTGAATGAGGATTATTTCGGAAACGGGGTTTCGAGGGTGACAGTGTTAGACAATTTGGGGAGAGAGGGGGAGTGAAGTAGGAAGAATCTGCCGAGTAGAATTATAATTATCTCAATAACGTTATGATTAAAAATCATCTGATAGTTTGATTCGGTATGGATTTCGGTTGGTCTGCCATGAAAGTGGTTTCCTTTGGAAATGGGATTTCGAGGGTAGCAATGTTAAACAATTTGCTAAAGGAAGGAAATTGAAGGGAAGAATCTGCCGAATAGAATTTTAATTATCTCAATAACATTGTGATAAAAAATATCTGATAGTATGATTCGGTATCGAAGGATCTCGGTTGGTCTGCCATGAAAGTGGATTCCTTTGGAAATGGGGATTCGAGGGTAGCAATGTTAAACAATTTGCTAAAGGAAGGAAAGTGAAGGGAAGAATCTGCCGAGTAGAATTTTAATTATCTCAATAACATTGTAATTAAAAATATGTAATACTTTGATTCGGTATGGATGGATTTCGATTGCTCTGCCATGAAAGTGGTTTCCTTTGAAAAAGGGTAATTCGAGGGTAGCAATGTTAATTTTAAACAACTTTGCAAGCAAAGAGACAAAGCAGGAAAGATCTACCAAGTACAGCGTTAACCAACTCAACAGCCAATGTAATTGAGAAAAAGTCTGACATTCAATCGACTGTGCTTTGAATAACTCAGCAAATCTATTTACCCTTCGCTAATATATTCCTCCTCCCCCGCATCAAGAAGCACAAGACCAACGTAGATCAAGCTGCGAAGAAAAGAAAAAGGCAAAACAGCGTAAAAATGTAGGCAAACGAAGGGATACCCGTAATTAGCAGAAAAGTTGTATACATCTGCACGCGCGTCGAAGCTTTCCATAAATTACATCGATCCCGCGTGGAGATAACGGGGCAAGGCTGCAAATATTCTCGGGGCGACGTTTCAATGCTCGGCTACGCGTAGGAAAATCAATGCTCGACGGCGACAGTTTTACCTGTTGATATATCGGCCGGCTCCGATGTCGAGGCGGCCGTTTAATCGGGTGCACCGAAGCGGCGCGGCAACAAGAAAACATCGATCCGATCGATGCGTATCAGAAACGATAAAGTTCCAGCCGGCCAATTACACGAATGTACTACAACGATTTAATCGAGAACCGGCGAATTCGTATTGTACGTGCAACTAGAGTTACGTTTTATCGGTCGACGCGATCGGTTCTCGGTTGATCGCCGTGCTACGCGCGTTTCCGTTGTCCGTCGACGTTTGCGGCGGTGAGCGCGAACGTTTCATCGATCTTTCATTCCAAGAAAAAATGCACGGGGAGAGATTGGTATGGAGATACGACGACGGTTTACCCGAAAGTACGAAACCAAAGGATTGTTTTCTGAAACAACGAAGCGGAGCTGTTGGAAGCCTCCTTTCTAAATCCGTTTTCTAGAAAAGCAAACATCGCCGTGAACCAGCCACTGAAATACCACGGAACTGACCCTCGCTTCTCGGCTCGAAGGCGCTGAACGAAGAGCGGAGAACGGAGATTTTCAACCTTGCGCGAAAGAGAAGAAAAGTTTCGAGTTTCATGTAATACGAGGCGGTTTTGGAAATGTAATTACGGTTGTTAACCAGGGTTTTCACTTCTTTGTGGCTCGCTTGATTTATCGGAGAAATTAATTATCGAACAGAAGTTACACAACTTCATGTATGGACGGAAACCTGTTTTGCTATTAAGTTAATCAGTTGCGTGATTAAACTTCTTTCTTCCTCACTGTCGGCAGAATGATGGAAATACTTGTTTAATCCTGACGAATAGACGTGTGACGAAAGCTCATATGAACGGTGTCGATGCACCTTGAACTCCAAGAGGTTCAAGAGGACTAAGCCACTCTGATTAAACGCGTTTGATAACCATCCGTTTAACCCTTTCGCTATCAACCTTCGCATTCATAACGCATTACACTACCATCTGTATTTACACATGTTTCTCCGGATGAATCTGCTATATTTCTTACCGAATGATTCGCTGCTCGTAAATGGTACATTAGTCTTACATTTTCCTCTAACAATGACCAGCCTCGAACCGCAATGAAAAAACTCGGACGAACCGACTGACCTGATTAACGTTAACGAGAAGGCTTATCAAGGAAACGGCAGCATTAAACGCGGCTGGTGTTCGAGGTTGCCGCGTAACGAGCAGAGCAACAACCACCGCGAGCAATTAAGACGTCAACTATCGTGTGCTCGCGCGACCAGTCACCGTGCCCGTTGTATCGACATCGCGCGTCGACGCACGGCTAATTGGCCGGCTGCTAATTAATCGCGCGGATTAATCGCCCGTTAAGCCTGTCGTATGCGCGGCATACTTTGGATAGCGGTGCTCGCGAGAAAGCGCTTAACGTTGAATAAGAAGCTCTTGCAAGTCGTTGGTCGAGGGATATCGAAGGCTCGCTTGAAATTCTTAGAATTTGCCCCGGTGTCGATTAATTGTTTAGGATGAGGTTCATTACGAATGGAAGACAATTTTCTAGGTGTTGGAGGATTGCTGGCTTTATTGGGGCGGAGAGAGTTATTGGCTGCAGTGATACAGGTCAATAATTCGTCCGACCTAACAGAACACGCAAGCGTTCCCGTTGCTTCTTATAATTACTGGTGATTAGAGTTAAACTTAGTACTTTCATTTAAAATGAAGAACGCGTTATTGTCGTTCATGCGCGAGTTCGCGAGAGCATTAAATGGAGTAATTAAACTTGACTAATAACAATTTGTGTCTCTTAAATCTGCCTTCAGATTCGACGGAATTGAATTGTTAAATTCCTACGAAGACTCCAACACGCAACGGGACGATTGAATATTCCAATGTTCAACAAGCTGCGGCGACCGATTCCTCATCCCCAGCGATTTGCAAGAGCGCCACAAATCATTTCCAACTTACTCCCAACTGTCGCGCAAAGTGTCTTATCTTCGATTCTGCAGAAATCAACGCACCAGCTACACCGCCGTTCCGTATCGTTTAACAGAGACACTCGTTTCATCGAAACTGGACGTAGCTATTTATTTGCGAGCATGAATTATCCTCAGCTGGCTCGTAACTAACCGATTCGATCAGCTTCCAGGGTGCTTGTCACCGGATAACAGGCACAAATTCGTTCAGAACTCTCGTTTCCCTCACGATGGTCCGTTGCGCGGAGAAAGCAGCCTCCCGGAGCGGCGGCCAACAAATTACACGTTTTATTACGACGCGAATTATGCGCGTCGTGGGCGGACGATTATTTATCTCGCCGTTTCCGTAATTGCTTCGCGGCCACGCGTACGATGTTCCTAAGGTATGCAACTGTCGCGAATCACGGTGCGGAATCGTCTCCCTTCGATGGATGCGCGGGAATCGCCAATTCGAACGTCATATCCGACGCGAACGCGGTGCCTGGTAAATCAATCAGCCTCGTCTGGCCGTATTAATTAATAACTGTGACCGCTGGTCGAAGCTAATCTTCGACTCTGCCCCCGGATTTGATGGCGTTCTAATCGCCTCCCGTTTGCCAGTCGCACGGTTCGCAATTAAACGGGATTGTATCGTTTGCAAGGTTTTCGAAATATCGTGCGTGTAAATTTTTTTGTACTGGTTTAAGAATTGGCCACGACTCGTATTATTGCAACAAGTGCGCAGTTTTTCGTTTAATTACGATTCTATTGCGTGTGAGGAGTTTGAATTGTCGATTTTCGACGCTTTCATACTTTGCCATTCGGTCGTTACGATATCGAGAACGCGCGGCGAGTGTTTCCTATTTAAGTTTGCGAACGGGTAGTAAAGGAGAAACGAGCGAACCGATGTTCGAGTCCTGTAATCGGCTCGACTCCGATCGGTGTGCTCGTTGACGAGCATGGGCTGGATGTTTGTGTCAGGATCGCACGCCGACAATGCGATCGATTAGCTAGATAAAGAACGATTCGGATCGAGTGATTATTTTGAATTCGGGTCACGCATCGGTCCTTGCCGAACGCCACTGCCGATCGAATAACGAGCGAAACGCGACCACTATTCTTGGAGTAGGTACAAGTAGGCGTGCGATGCGATGGAAGCGAAACGACTTCTACGAAGAAATTCAAATATGTAGTAGCTAGAGAAACATAGGGCCAATCGTTGAAGGAGTTTTATCGGGATTTTCAAAGATTTCTTTTTAAGATGGAATGCAAATTGAGTAGATGCGTTTTACTCGATGTCGTGCAAATATTTTGCAATATAACACACCTTCTTCAGATATCGTATCTCAGTCGATTAAAATATTTACGTAATGGACTTCGATCCCTTCTCCCGATTCTTACTAATATTTAATTAACTCCCTGAATAGTACAACTCCAAATGTAATTCACAGCTCGCGTTAATCGTATCTTTATATATATCGGGCTGTTAATTGATAAGCTGAATGTTACCGTTGCGCGAATGAATTGTAATGATACAACTGGTGTATTAGCATCTCGCTGAGAGTTTATGCTCGCCGCTAAATACTGCCGTGCTAATTAATAAATTGCATGCCTCTGCACGAGCAACTTCTTAGATAGTAGATACTGTTTAATTCCGAGGCAACGATTGATTTGCTCATCGATCCAACGGTCGTGATAATTAATTACTGAACCGTAGCGTTAATCGACACGGTTTGCAAAGATTGTTCGACAAACAATCAACGAAATAATAGAGGAGCTGTCCTTATTAATCCTGCACGTTTGTTTTCTACATTAATCAATTATATCGGGCGATCCCAATCTGGAGAAAGAAATTCATTCTATACAGCTGTGCGGATTAACTTTTTACGACGGAGCGCGCCTCGTATATCATAATTAATCGTCGATAAAACAAGAAATGTCCGTTGAATTCCCATTAATCATAAAATCATGATAGATCGGAGTTTTCCTGCGAGATGTATGAACTTCACTAATCGCACCAAATACGCGAATCAGTTAATAAAAGTACACAAGTAACAACGGGAGACATCGCCGACCCTTTCCATTATCTGTACTCTCGCGAAAAGAATCCCCCAACAGACTCCCAATAAACGAAGAATTTCTGCGACAGCGAACGCAACGCACCTTTTCCACTCTGAGAGAAATCGCTCAAACCTCCATCCCTCTCGCAGCGATATCGACGCCGGGGAATCGTATTAGCGGGCCGATGTACTATTAGCCATAAATTCAATTACGATTCGACGTAAACGCGTGGCAGAACTTCGGCTGCCCCGGCCGTTCCTTCTTCCCCCCGTCGTTCCCCGCTCGATAGACAACGTAGGTGCGCGCACACGGTTTGAACGTTAAGTCACAATGTATCGGGCGCAATTACCCCGGGCGCGCGTACAGCCCCGCCGCTGTTTTATGGCTCATTGTGATGTCGGCCGTTATTCACGGCGCGGTTACAGCGAAGTATCAAATTATAATACGGTTCCCCACCGTGGTTAACGGGCCCGACTATTATTGTATAACAATAAATATGCATCGGCGATCGCCCGGCGTAGCCCGCGCGAATGGAACGCCCGGGCATAAATATGCTAATCGCGGGCGTCGAATTCCGGCCGCGCGTAATCACCGTGAAAGCACATCGACGAGCCTGCGGAACCCTCGGACGAAGTCAGCGACTGTTTTCGGGCTGGCGCGAAGGGATGCTGGTGAACGGGAGGTCTACAAGGAAGGGAAGAAGAAGCGGAGACATATCTTTGCTTCAACCTGGAAACGGACTGCGGCGTTTCGTTTTTTTTTTTTTTAAGGGAATGCTGGATATTTACCGAAAGCAACCGAGAGCCAGTTTCGGATGCGACGCAGACGCTGCCGACGGAGGGCTTCAATTACGACGGACCGTGATCGTGTTACTGTCGCGGCCGCTGACCGGTCCATCGCGACGAATCATCGGACCCTCTCGTTCCGAGTAACATATCAGCTGCGCGTTTCTTAATTCCCTCCTTTCGATTCTGCATAAATATTGTTGGCAAACGAAGGACTTGTAGCCATCCCATTGAACGGGACGACGAGGGAAATCGTTGGAACGATTAATATTAATACCGATTAGCAGACAGTGGATGGGCATGAATTTACAGGAAATGCAAAGTATCCAAAAATTAGACCGCTCTTTATAATACCCGATACGTGGGAGAATCATCCGACGAAGTTCTGCTTCATTTTACTTCACTCCGAAAGATAGAAATATGCATCAAAATCCAACAGTATACTGATCTCGCCCGACCCCATCCCGAAATCTCGCGCAAGGCCTATTAATTAGTATTTGTTTTTTTACCAGTATCGCATCGATGGCTCGCGACGAGTTTCGCACAACGTCGACCGCACTCGAGGGGCTGTAAGCCGATCGTTAAGTCCATTGTAAAGGTATTAACAGAGGGTGCGAAACCGGCGAGGGGCTCGATGGTCCGCCGAGGAATTCGAGGGGCTGAGTGGCCTACGAATGCAGATTTCTATGTACGAGCCCTTCTCTCTCTCTCTCTCGCTCTCTGCCTTCCTCCTTCTCCGTCCGAAGTCATGAATAAACTTGAATAGCTGACGCGGTCACCTAAACCCAAAGCCACTCGCCACCTGTTGCTTTTCGGATCGGTACAGAAGGGACACGGCTGCGCGTAGACAGAATGAAACGCGGTTTCACAGCCGTCGCTTCGCGATGACCAATTATTGTTGTCGCCGAGCGCGCCGAATCGTTCGATGTAACGGAGAATCGTCAGGAGCCACATGATATCTTTTCACCGGACCGGGGGAATACAAATTTGTTCCGCGCCGTTTGTTCGCGCTCCGCGTTAAACAGCCGGACTTCTTCCGATATTCACGCGCGGAGGATTTCTCGAAAGCCAGCCCTTGCGACGGGGGTAAATAAGCTATGCAACAAATGATGCATAAGTTCAATAAATTGTGCAAAACCTCGGCCATTTGGAATACGAAGATAATCCGATACTTTATTCTGTTGCGGGCAGGAAAAAAAGCGGGGCTGGTTAAGGATACTATCGTTTCATTTTCGGCATCTTGGTAAAAAAAAGATCGGACTCAAGTTTGTGAATAGTATTATTTCCAATGCGGACAGATATTTGGCTGAGAGGAAACGGTTTACTGGTAAATATCAAATTAAGATAGTTTCACTGTACTTCCACCACCCTTCTTCCTTTATAGCGCCCACGAAATTAAAGAAGAGAATGTCTCGAGCTGACGAAACGAAGAAGGTTGAAATCCATTTCCTTGTAAATCAAAATCAAAGTAATATGACATTAGCGTTCCGCAGCTTGTTATAATTTACTTAACCCGTCCTCTTCGTTAGCAAGTCGACCAAACGATATTACCCAATCTTACTGTCGAATTCAAGCAAAATACTTTTACTTTACATTCACCATCCATCGATCGTTTCTCCGCGACATTAAAGAACAGTCGCGTCCGCTGCTGAAACGAAGAAGAGTGTAAAATCCATTTCCTCGTATAATCGATATCGACGTGACAAGAGATTAATATTCCGCGGCTTCTTACGATCTGCTTCAACCCGTTCCTCCCGCCGTCTCAACGATATCATTAAGGCAGATGCCTTTAACGAGGCGTTCGATTCGCGACATCGGCGGAGCGATCCGGACGCGCCAGAGTCCGGCGACGTGCTCGTCGCCTCTACAACCGGGATAACGACTCGATTATTGCTTTACAGTTGTACCGGGTATAACCGCGGCAACGAGTTTATTGCCCGGCCGTGCATACTTGTAAATATTCGCTAACGACCCGACCGTACACGCCGCATCTGAATGTTAATCTTAATTCCCCGTGACAAGACGCGCACCGCCTGCTACCTGCCTCGCCTGCCCGTGCAAGTGTGAAGAATTGAATTAATGCCGCTCGCGCGGGCCCCGCGGAATTATAACGAAGCTCCACCCCCTCTCCCCATCCCTCTTTCGACCGTAATCTATCGGCCCTGCGAAAAGGGTACCGATTCACGCGGCTGACGACTCCGGCCCGACAGGGGGGTGGTCTTTTCAAGCTCGCTTTCATTATCGTTCGTTGCTGTTTATTGGACGCATCGGTGCCTATACTTTACCGCGCGAAACGTGGGAATTATCGAATATTACTTAGACTAGATGTATTATTGTTTCTTTTAATCAATGCTTCATGCAACTTGGAAATTGATGCGACGGCTTCGTAGATTTCATGCTTCAACGTTTTTATTATACTTTCATTGGATTGTAATATCCCTTATAGGAATGTGTAAGCTGGTTCGATTGTTCTCGCAACGGTTAAGCGTCATTTATCACACCAGTGGCGTTCGCGGATTCGTGAATCGGCCACTCAGTTATTGATGGAGATTGCCTTTCGAAGGCAACGTTAATTGCCTAGATGAATAACCCTCTGTACAACGGAACAACGCGCGGCGAGGCGGACACGGTAGCGGCTCTATCCTACCTGCGAACTCGGCTATTTAAACGTTTTCAGCTGGGACGCTAATTACATTGGCACGCTGCGACCAATTAGAGTACACGCAGACACAGCGGAACACCGTTTGCTTCCTGAAACTTCGACCCGGCAACAACCTTACAGCTTCTTCATTTCCTCGAACTCTCGACTACCCCTTCGATTAGCCAACCCTCCGAATGTATCCGCCCCATCCTCGTCGAACCGCCTCTTACCCTAGCTCGCTCTCGACCCCACCGTTCCGTCCGACCCCGTGTCAATTCGTCCCGACAACGATACCATCATTGCAAAACAATGCACGAATCCGGGGTGTCGTTCCCCTTCTATGAGATAGCCGCGATACAAGCAAATGTTTCACATGTATCGCTCTAGCGATCATTTCCAATGCAGTCTCTATAAAATACCAGCAGCATCCAGCTTATCCTAACCAGGTCCCAGCCGGCGTTCATTCGTGTTCACCGGGGCCGCGTGTTTCGGTCCGTCGCGAGGCGAATTCCCGAGGCCGGTGCCCCATCCGCGTGTTTTCCCGCGATGTTATTGGCAGTCGATCGATCATCGCCCGGCGTTCCACGGGCGTCGAATATTAGGTAGCACCGGATTAGGTCGCGGCGGCGAGGGCACAAGTCGGAGCAGCAACGCGGGGCCCAGCGGTGGCTGGGTCGAAGCAGGTTGCAACACGCGCGCGCGCGCACACACATGGAGGAGAAAGAAGCATTGGCCTGGCAAAGTGTTTAAGAGCGTTATCTTCCCGGCTATTAGTCTTTCTTGGTGTGTGGCCCCCGGTCTCACCGGTCCTCCCGGGCCCCGGAGAGCACGAGCTCGAGCAAGGGTTAAGTTTAAGTAGCTCCCCTATCGCGGCTCACCATCTACACCCCGGCGAGATTCATGGAGAGGATCCGAGGAGGACGATGGCGGCGGAGGGCACGAGAAGAAGAAGAGAGTCGGAGGCGGAGGGGGGGGGGGGGGGAAACGGTTGGGATCAGGCGCGAGGATCGACGAGAATTCCGTCGCGCGCACCGTGCCCGGGATGCCTCTCGCGATTTCATGAAAATTCGAGACTCCCCGAAGGAATGCAGCCGCGTGAGAAATCGCCGCTCGGGGGAGATCGATGATCTCGTTTCGGGGAACAGAGAGGTTTTACAAAAATGTATTCCGTACGACGGATAAGCTTTGCGTAATTGAATAGCCCTGCATTCTCTGAACGATCGATTAATGAGAAGTTCCCTTATCGCTATCGGACGGCAGCTACGTGTCGTCCGCCAAAGTGAATTTCTCACTCGCCACCCCCCGGCGAGAGCTCCGTGAAATCCGGGAAAAATTGATACCTGTTGAACGGAAGAGGCGTGTCGTAGACAAGACGGGGTCATTTTCAAAATTATTCTTTTCTGTTTTAATTTTAATAGCAGCTTAACAGCTAGACATTTGCGTTATACTATAGTATCTTTCAAATGAATAAAATTAATGTTTCATAGCTATTTTTTCTTAACATCCCCCCCGTCCTCTTCCCGTTATGTTATTAAGGACTCGGGGAAGGGTGGTACGTGGCAAATCAATGAGAGATCGATAGTGTCGCGCCTCATGCGGCTCCGCCGGCCAGTCCTCGCCGTTTAATAACCCCGCGGGGCCATGTTTCTTTGTTAATACCGTGGCTTATTAATAGGGCCCATTGTCGTGGCTAGCCCCGCGCGGGCCCCCTATTGTCGAAGGGAACGCGCGGTGCGCGTAATTCCTGCCAGATTGATGACCGACCATTACCCGGCATTTATCACGCCCGCCCGGCTCCGGCCCATTGTGACGCGTACGTGTAAATAAAAGAAATGACGGTCGTGTGGCTGCGGATCGACGCGAGGTATTCGTCGCGCGGGGGTGCAGCGTCTTACCTGTCGCCCCGTTCGAAACCCCCCGGTTTCACTTGAAAAATCGCCCGGCGCTAGCCGCGGGAGCGATCTCTCCGTTCGATGGAGGAAGCTTTTTGTCGTTCGAACGTGAAGCGCTTCGGAGGCAGCCAGCCGTGGGATGTATCGGGCACCCGGATTGATGAATCCGGGACTCTTAGCGCCGCTCGTTACCTTAAACTGTGTCGGGGGTTTTCCTTTTACTCGTTCGTTCGGCGTAGATAAAGTTGATCTGGAATCGTTGTCGGTGAATACTTTGTAGATGCATCTAACGCCAGTGCTTATCTGTAGCATTTCCCTCGAATCTTTCTGGGAGCTAAACGAATTACTGTCGCCGCACCTCGTCGCTTTACAATCCTTCGCCGACTTCGAAATTTATGCAAGACACTTTCTCCGTTCCCATCGTCGGGAAACGAAAAGCATCACCGCTGGACGGAAAGGCCGCGTCCGCCGTCCGCCCGTTCCACGAGCGTGGAATGGAACGAGGCGGAGAGAGAGAGAGAGAGAAAGGAAACAGAGAGAAGGATAAACATTTTTATTTATCCTCGTCCCCGGTAATATTTGTCCGAGAGGCACGGCCGTGAGGTGGATCTAACCAGGCTGAATTTACAGAGACCCAGGGACCCCCGACGCAACCGCGAGGACAGGCCGGCCATGCTTTTTGCCAAGCTGGGCCCCCGGTCAACAATAAAGGCCCCGGGGCCCCGTTATGACCGTTGTAAAATCTTATGGCGATCATAACGCGATCATGATGTGCATAACTGCCTCACTCGTTTCGATCCTCTTTCGCCAGCTCTCTCGGTCCTGCTTGGTCCTGTTTAGCGTCGGGGTCCTTTGTAATCGTTGTCAAACCGACGACAGCGTTTAGTTAATTATGGTTCTTGGCGGTGGGATCGGGGGACGCTGATGCAGCGGGGGGATTCGAGCTAATTCCTATTGTAAATAAGTGGGGAAGATTATAGAAACGAATTGGGGAAATTATAATTGAAATGGTTTGATGAATAAATGTGGGGAATTATGTTTCATTGTGGCGAAATTGGAGACGAGCTGCAGTGGAAAGGATTCGAATGAATTCCTATTGTAATTAAGTGGGGAAGATTATAGAAACGAATTGGGGAAATTAGAATTGAAATTATTTGATAAATAAATGTGGGGAATTATGTTTCATTGTGGCGAAATTGGAGACGAGTTGCAGTGGGGAGAATTCGAATTCATTTGTATTAGAAATAGACAAAATTATAGAAACGAATTGAAAAATTACAAGTGAAACGATTTGATAATTAATTCTAAATCATGTTCAACGATATAGCGGCTTCTATTGCTTTGGTCTTCGAGTATTTAGGACGAAGGAGTGCGGCTATGCACATTTAAGTTCCCTGACCCTTCTCCGAGGATTCGGGAGTTAAGAAAATACACTGACACGGTATTATTTTCAAAGCCACATCAACTGAAGTAAAAGCGGTGCAAGCTCGCTCCAAGAACACAGAAACAATTCTCAAACGAAGCGTCCCTGTTCTATGCCTAACGAACCAGCGGGCCCTCGGTTAAACAGAACCCGCAGCAACCCCAACAAACACAGGGCCTATCTCGAAGGGTTGCACCCGAACACGTTCGAGCACTCAGGCTCACCCCCGCGACGAGAGATCGTCGATCTCTGCCGAATAGTCGACGGAAACGGCGGGCGTCGAGTGGCGTGGAATCGTGTCCGGGTCCGTGCTGGTGGTTTCAAGAAATCCACGGCCGCGTCCGGCCTTGTTTCGAGAAGCGAGACGAATCCCTGTAGAATTCCGGGACGGAAGCGGGCGTTGCGGATTTACCGGGTAGCCGTCACGGAGCGTCCGCTGTAAAAGTGGCCCTCGCGATCAGAACTCGCGATTCTCCACGGTTCCGCGTCAGGCTTGAAAATGGGAGGGGGGGGGGGCCCAGCAACTGCTCTGCGAGCGGGGGCCCGGTTGAACGGTAAACAGAAGTTACGGTGCCTTCGGCCGGCCTAAATATTTGTGCGGCCCGATTAGTCGCGCGCGTCCGTAGCGAGACCGGCCGCGTTTCCGTGCCCGGCGAATCGCGTGGAAAAATGGTTAAAGGGGCCCTGCGTGACGAGTCACGTCGGTCACGGACGGTTGGACACGACTCCTCCGCCCGGACGCTTTTCTTCCCTTCTTCTTCTACCACCGCTCCCTGGCGCGGGGGCGTTCTGTTGTACGATGCCGAGGGGTAAACAGTGGCGTGAACGGGGAAAATATCGCAGGAAGCGGGGGGGGGGGGGGGCGACTACTTCAGACGAATTGAGTCGTAAATTTTCGTACAACGGGTATATATTATGAGCGGAGACTCTCAGTGGCTACTCGTATACACGAGCTTTTCGATTGAGAACTTTTCGAGGGGGCTCGTCAGAGGAGTTTACGTCTCCCGTCGCTTCGGACGCCAGACGAAATTCGTCGGGCGAATCTCAACGAGTGGAACGACTCGGCTTTTAATTACTATTTAAATCGGGGAGATAATAGCCATTCCGCGGTATCGAGGAACGCCACGAATGATGTTTTTATCTTTTAATTCCACGTTCGTACGTAGCCGCCTGACATTAAATACGGACGAGACACGTTAACGAACGGTTATCATAAATATAATCGCTTAGGAAAAATAAAATACAGCGTTTAGATAAAAAATAAAGAGATTCGAGTACCGCCGATTGCCGAAAAGGAGAGAGGCTCGCGAATAGAATTCGGCGAAGGTCGTGGCTACGGGTAATCGAATAGTTGTGTCAACATCTGATTTATGTTCGCTGCACAGATAAGAAGAAAATTACCGTAGCATAATGGGCGAGCCGTGCTTTTGAAAGGCGGACTCGAATGGGCATCGCAGGGGAGGGACACCTTTTCTCACCCCTGCTGATCTCGCAACTGTCGCTGGCCGCCTTTATCGCCCGACCGTGCGCCCGCCACTGTTTTCCGTAACAAATCACCCTCGCCGATCGTGCCCGGTGATTTACGACGTGTTTCTACCGCGAGAGGACGGTCGAGAAGGCAGTGGAAATCCGGTTGAAACGGAAGCCCGACCCCCGGCGCCCATTCTCCTCGCAAAGTGGCGCGAATCGTGTTTTGCAAACCGACGCGGCCCGCTCGACTACTGGTAGCCTCTTCGAGGAGAAGGAGCCCACACAAAAACGGCCTTCGAATATCGGTCAGCTGTCCGTCGTGCCGGCTCGCCCGACGACACACTTATCCTCCCCCGGAGGATTTCTTTTCGACGCGCCAACGTCGAAATATAGGCTCGAGTTCGACCGTGGACGAAACGGAAAGTTTCTCCCGGTCGAACCTTACGAGAAGCACTGGACTCGAGACTGCGTTGGATCGTATACGAAGATGGAATAACGGAATCGAATGAAACGACCTAAAAAGTTGTTGGTAATTCGATATGCAAGGGTGATCCTTGCAGAGGGTGTATCGATGAACTATTTGTAAGGAAAACATGTATTCACAGTCTCCCAACTGAAGAAATAAGATTAACAACATGAAATGCAGCGAACCGTCCAACTTTACGAAAAGGATTAAACGGCGAAGCTCTTACGAGGGATGGAAGAATAGCGAAAAACTCAACGTAGCTCGCGTTAATCATTAAAATAAGAAAGAAATGCCAAAAGCGAAAGGGTGGAAGGCTCCTGCTCCTCGTCTCGTGTTTCCGGTCAATCGCCTCGTTAGCGTCGTCGTCGTGTTTCCAGTCGGTGAACGATAACCGCTCGTTAACGGCGATTAAACAGCGGGCTAAATATCGTGGTGCCGCGAGACGAAACAATCTTGGTGGCACGTTGAGGCCTGAATTAAAATAAGCAGGGTACTGTTCACCGTCCCTTCTACCGTTCTGTTCGTCGAGTGTCGCGTGTTACGATTAAATACGGCGACGCTGGGATGGAATGAACGATTACGAGTGATTATGATCGATAGAAGCAGATCACGATCGACTTTTCCTATGACAAATATAGTCTTCAAAATTATAGTCTTCGAAATTGTTGTACCGTAAATAATACAAATCACTGTGATATCGGGCAAAATTACAATTCGACAATGTCTATTAGTTTAATATTAATAATCTAACCTTTCCAATTACAATAGACCGTCGACAAGATGCCCAGCATCGATACCCGAGGGTTCCCTGCCGACCGTGTCGCGTTTACTCGGCGAAGCAGCGTATCCTTTCATCTCTCTGCCGATTCTATCGGCGTTAACAAACCCGACAATGTACCAAAAAAAAAAAAGAAGAGGGATCCAGAACGAAAGATGAAAAAGCGCCGAAACCTCGTCGTGGAAACACGCGACCAGAAAGGGAGAACGTGTTTCCGAGACGCCTATTTAACACTGAAAGCCGGCGAGAGAGCGCACCTCGGCCAATACGAATTTCCGTCCCGAAGGCGCGCGGCATCGCCTTCGTACCCAACAAAAGGGAGTCCGTAGAACAAGGCGTCCGTGAAAGTCTAAGAAGTCTAGAAGGGTAAAAGTCCGGTCGTGTTTGTACACGATGTACCCCGGCGGAGATGTGCCGGGCGGCACGTGTGCACCTTCAAAGGAGCGAAGGGAGGAAGGCGGAGGAAGAAGATGAGGACGAAGAGAACGATGAAGCAGGGGAGAAGAGAGAGAGAGAGAGAGAGAGGGGACCGTGAGAGAGTCCGGTTGCGCGCCGGCAGGGTCGAGCGGGGGGGTCTTAATAAGGTGGAAAGAGGTGCTTTCGTGGCGGCCCGCACGAAGAGGAGGCGATAGAGGGAGCCGAAGGGCGGCAGAGTTCACACCTCGCCTTGAAAAGGCGCCTTCGTAGCCTTCGCTTCCAGTGCCTCCCATCCTTCCACTCCGCTTCGCGCCCTTCCTTCGTCACCGTCGTCGTCCGTTTCGCCGTCCCGTTCCTTCGCGCGCGCCACGCAAGACGCCAACACGCGCTCCGGCGATACCTCCGTCCGTCCTCCGGGCAATCTATTCACCGGAGCCTCTTCTCTTTCGTCTCTCCAACCTCGGTGTTTGCCCGCCTCGTTAACGCCTCGCGGCCAGAGCGGACGTTGCACACGCAGCTATTTACCGGCCGCCTTTCACCCTCCTCCCTGCGAGAAGGTGAAGGTCTCCCGGGTGCAGCCGGGAACCGCGGCGACCAAGCACTGCCGAAGGGGAGAACGCCGCCGGGCGCGGAGAGATTTTTCACTCGAACGGAGCTTGGAATACGAAATTCCGCCAGGCCGATTAAGTCGGAAGTTCGTTCTACCCTTTCGCGGAACGATACCTAAACGCTCGCTTTCGATTATGCCTGCCGCGCGTCCGAAACCGCGCGCGCGATCCAAAAGTAAATTCCATCGTGGGTCCCCGGTGTTCGAGATTACACAAGACGTCCCCATCGGGAGCCAAATAATAAATAACATTCTTTAAAGGAGGCGTAAAGGCGCGCCGAAAGAATCTCGAATGGCCTCTTACTTCTGTTTACGTCATTTCCGTCGGCCCTCACCGGCCTGTTAGTCCTCGGGCCGGGATATCGTGTTACAGCGGACGCTCCGCTAACGCCGCGACTAATTACCTACCATTTCTCACCTGTACAGGGAGATGTATGATCATCCGGGATAAGGGGGAATCACGAGGATGCGTGCGCGCTGTTACGGGGGTACGGGGGATGACGAGAGGGGTGAACCGCCTCCGATGAGTAATGGTAATCTCGAAGTCGCACGCATCCGACGGGTTTTGTCTTTTGGAGAAAGCGCGCTTCGACGGCCGCGTGATTTTAATGCCACCCGGCGTTGGTGTCCAGTGAGTCATGAAGGTGTTCGATTAATGAAGTGAAACCGAGCGGGTACACTTGGCTCTGGTATGCGGGTTTCGATAGCGTTTTACGTGGCTCGAGGTCTCTAATTACCGAAGGGGTAGTGCACGGGCTAAACGAGTGAAAGAAAAGAAAATCGTATTGTCGTCGAATTACAGTACCAATAACGATCGCGTTGCTCGATGATCGAACATAACAAGAATGACACTTTGACCGAACAGCCCGTTCCACGATCTTCAACCCCCAAGCTCAAAGGCAGCCAGAGCAACCCCCTCGTCTCGGCAAAAAGCCACGCGACAGCATTTTTCCAGCTACGAAAAGAAAAGAGAACAAGGCCCCTCGGACAAGTCTCGAACGAGCGTGTCTCTCGCAAAGAATATTCGGCCGCGCGCGGTGGCTCCCGGCCCAAAGGGGACGGTGGACGCAGAGGGCGAGACGACGGCGGGGAGGAGTTTCGCGCGGGGTACAAGAAAACCATTAGCAGCCGCCATCGTCGGGGCAAGAAGTTAAATTAATTACCGGGGCGCGCTCGGAGCGGCCTATCCAGCTGGACGATGCGCGACGAACAGCAAACGGGAGGAGAAGACGGGACGGCGACGAGGGGCAGGGACGGGCGGGAACCGCATGCCGGCGAGCATTCCACCGCCGCCCCCCCCCCCGCGCCCCCGAGCGCTCGCTTCGAATTAGGACGACACGAATAAAAGGGGGACCCGCGGACGCTCGAGGAAAAACCGCCCCACGGGACCCTCTGGTCGTCCTCGTGGAATTCCAGCCCGTCCCGGGCGTCCGTGTACCGCGAAAAATACGGCCGGTTTTTAGAAAGCGCGACGCGCCGAGCTTTCGTCGAACGCGCGCGAAGGGTGAACGGGGTTCGCGGATCTTTACGATTGGCCAAACGGGTGATTCTTTCGCTGTTTCAGGGGTTGCCGATAAAGGCGGCTTGATTGTCACCTCGCGGTATTCGAATCGGCGATATTCGATGAAAGATCAAGCGGAATCTAATTTATGGTAATTTAATGTTCGATAGTCGACGCTGCGCGTCGTACCGCGGCGGACAAGCCACGGATTTTCCCGCGAGGGAATTCGGCCGAAAGACTGCTGGCCCGCTTCGGGGAATGGCTAATTTCTTATCTCCGTTTATCGAAAGCAAACCGACGGAGATCTTCGAGGGAAGAGAAAGTTAGAAAGCAAATATCAATATTTGTGCCGGTTCGGGAAAGATCCTCGAAGGCGGCCAAACGGGGACCCTTTTCGGACGACCGTTTAATAAATCTTTTCGACGGCGCCTCGGATCGCGGCGCGTCCGTTTGCTCGAGCGGAATGTAAATTTAACAGATCCCAAAAGGCTCGGTCGCGGGCTAAGGAACTTGATAACCGAGAACGACGGACTTCGTAGTCGTCCCGGGACAAATTACCGTGCATCGGATGCCGGCGATGTTATCGGGGATCTGGTGAAGTCCGATGATACCGGATAGAAGCATTCTTGGGTCAGGTATCACGTGGGAAATGCGTTCCCGATACACCTCAGGCGGCGAGCGCCGGATCAATCTAACGGCGATCGTGAACATTAATCGATCGTTCGCCGGATCTATTTAGTATTTGTGATCGAGTAACTCGATTGAACGATGAACAGCCGCGTCACTGTTACGATTAGTGTAAATTACACAAACTATCATTATTTTAATCAATACTTTGCACTTTCACCACTTCGATATTATGATCAACGTAGAAGTGTTAAAAGTATAAACACAGGCTGCAACGATTCACACTTTCTACAGATAATTAAGTATCGCTCTAGATCTTTTTTCCTGCGCCTATCTATCCGTTTATTACAGTGAAGAAAATTCTCCTTTCGTTGCGCAACGCCGATCGATTGTTCCATTCAGGAATAAAAGGAGAACGCTGAACGAGAGGCGCGCAACAATGCGCGAAGCGCGGCAAGAACAGAGTGGCGTGAAACGAAAGGATGGTCCCCTGCGATTTAATATCGTTTGCCTTCGACGAGCGAATCGATGCACCTTCGAAGACAAATAACCACGCGCGGTCCTCGTCGTCGTCGTGAGCGTGGGCGTCGCTTGGCGCAGGGTAGCGAGGGGATGGGGCGAGGCACGAAAGTGACGGAAAATACGAGACGGCCCGGCGCGCACCGGGGTAAGATTGAATACCCTTAATCATCGACTGTTGCCGCGATCGCGGCCGGGAAGCCGGCTAACTATACGGCACCGGTATACCTGAAAGCGAGCCTCCGACAAGAGCGGGGAGCTTCGCGAAGGAAAAAGACAACGGCGAGGGCAAGGTGTAACCGTATCGTCGATCGGCGATCGACGCGCGAGCTTACGTGGAACTTCGGCGGGTAAACGTTTCGGCCGAAGATCTCACGGATAATGGCGCGTTTGATATTTCATGCGGCGCGGGGAATATCGAACGAGAAGGTGAACTGTACGTCGCTGGGAGAACTAACGGGAACGAGCAGCGATGGAAGATCTTCGTTCGATCCATGATGAACCTTTCAACCGTAGGACAGATCACCGTCCCAATGGCGAACTCCCTTTCGATCTTCGAGCGGGCGTCGAAGTGCGAGGGGACATTGAGAACGAAACGGGGCGAAGCGTTTCAGGAAAAATACTAATCGGAAAGGGTGTGAAGAGGGGCTGGAAGGGGAAAACGTGCGAGCGAAGGGAAGTGGTCGGTCGCCGCCCCATTAATTAACCGCCCCCCTCGCGCTTCCCCTACCCGTAGCGCCGTTCCGTTCCATGAAGGGCGCAGCCATTCACAGCTTGCTGCACACCGATATCTCTGCCCTTCTCCCTTTATCACGTCTGTCCTCGCCTTTGCTTCCCACCTTCCCGCGCTCCTCGGCGCGACCATCGCGCGGAACACCGGTCGTGATACACTTTGAACGATTGATTACACACATTCGAACGGAACGGGCTTTTAATTACAAACTGCCCGCAATTACACGGCTAATGGCACCGACTTCCGGAACGCTGGCCACCGGTGTTGAACCGATCGCTATTTTTCTTGCACAATAAGTGCTGCCAGTAGTGTAATGTTAACGAGGTCAGGCTGTTTCGAGTCGAGACGTGATATTACTGGTCAAAATTTGATCACAGAATTTCCACGATGCTCAGATATTGTTCTGAACAGTAGAAATGTTGATTTAAAAAATGCTGGATGTACAGCTGAACCATCGAATGTGAACTTTGTAATCATTCATTCTTCTGACGCGATAAATATCACCGATGTTCCCCAAACTATTAAACCCCATGGGAGTAACAATCCTTTACACTCTGGTACACTCAATTTTCGCCATCGCCCGACCTCTGAATCCTTTATCCAAGGAAACAATATTTCACCCACATTGTACCGCGTTCAAAGGGAAACGTAACGAATCCTGCAACGAAGCCTCCAAACACTTGACCGTGCATAGTGCAAACAGCCGTCTAAGGTGTATCGCATAAACATCCTTCCTTCCGTAGGATGTGCGTTCAACGAACAGCGCAACATCTTCGACGCTCGACAACCCCCCCGAGCTACAGATTCCGCGCGAGGGATAACGAGGAGGCAGCGGTGCGCGAACGGCGCGCAATAAAATCGAGGCGTATCTGTCACGGTGTCGTACAGACGTACGAACGACGCGCAAACACGGCCGGCGGTTTATTGACGAAAGCGGGGAGGCAGGGGGATAATATTTCGCGAACAGAGGACGAGATAAGCGGGGACGGTGAAGATTTAATGCCGTTACGGCACGGTCCCACGGGACCGCGCAGGCATACGCAGCCGAGCCGCAGGACGATTACACGCCGTGGTAGCCATTGTTGTCTTCCTATGGAAATTAATTGAATGCATTTGAATAAGCGCGTTGTTCGCCGCGTGTCCCTGCTCGCCCACCTACGCCGAACACGCGCGCGAGCCATAAACCGGGACCGCCGGATCGAGCGTCTTCTACAGGACGGTTCAAGCTGCCGGGTCGACTCCGTTGGGCATCCTCCTTTTTTTTTTCTGGAGAAGTCTATCTCAACGCGATTCATTCGCTGCTCGCTTTGGTTGATATTAGGTTTACGGGCCTCTCTGTGCATCCATTCATGGAAGTCGTTTTTTTTTTCAAAAGCAGATACATCGTGTGCAAGTGTTTGAAATTATAAAGTCCCGGGGAGAGATGCACCGGGATGTCCGTAGATATTATCACATCGCTGAAAGTTGATATAAGCTGCTTGAAGATAATACTTGTGACTTCTGCCACTTTGAACATGAAATCTAAAACGCGTAGAATCGAGGCATTCCGTAAACTTAATGCTCATACCGATCGTGGTAGTTTAAACGGATGCGTTTCGCAAGTGGATCGTAACTGATTACCGGGGAATGATTGTCTTGTACTTTTCACTGAGGGTTACTGTTTCGACTCGATGTGAAATTTCTGCGATAGCAAGGGCGGATCCAGCCTGAAGCCAATTAGCGTCGCCTCTGAAGTCGCTCTTGGGCTACCTCGGAGCGAGACGCTTCGTTCCCCTCGATCGTCCCCCGCTGGCGCAACGCGCAACGATCGTGCGACGCGAAAATACCTCGGCGCGTACCCGCGGCGGGACGCGCAATAACGCGAAACCGTGCGGGCACGGCGTCGCGCGGTCCCGGGTCGTAACGCATTGCAACAGATGGGACACATTGTGTTAACCGCGAGGGCCGCTGCTGGGAGCAAGTAGCGTTTCGCTCGGCACAATGCACAATAGGCTTGTAGCATGCGTTACACGGTCATTTGTTTATTTATCGAGCTAGGCCGGAGCGCGTTGTGCGCCGCCAACGAGATCCCATCGACACGACCGATTCTCGACCAGCCCCGCTCGTCGGCCGTGGAAAGTTCGATTTGCCGCGACGCTCGCCGGTGTTTTATCGCGCGTTCGAATCTCCGAATTCGGGCGGCGATAATCGGCGGGCAATTTGGGGGTGTCAGCGGCCGAGACGAAGCGGGAAAACCCGCCCGCCCGTCGTCGGGGAGCCGGGCGTTTAACGATCCCGTAATTCGTCGGACGAGATCAGAAGCGGCCGTTCGGTCGTCGAGCGAATAATCCGCGGGGATTCGCTTGGTAATCAATTTTTATAGGCCGTTATTACAAGCCCGCGAGAAGACATTGTCCTTCCCCGCCTCCTCGGCCGCGACGCTTAACGCTCTTCCCCTCGGTGCCCGGCAACCCTTGCCGTCGATCGAGCGGGAACGATTATGCAACTTCGCGCGCGGCTCGATCGGCGCGCGATAAACCGAACGAGATCGAGCAACTCCTCTCGTGTACGAGCATAAATATCGACGAGCCGGTGTGGAAGATTGCCGGACGATCGAGTTTGCAAAATTGACCGACGGTACGCGCCGGTCCTGGCGCGGCGATAATGGCGAATGGGGGTTCCCGGATAGGTTTTGCACATCGGTGAGAAGCCTCGTGCGCGAGGGACGACGAGGCGGACCTCGATGGCCGAGCAAGAGAAGCGACGGCTTCTCGGCGATGGTAGCAGCGGCCGAGGAAGATGGAAAGAGAAGGCAGAAACAATAAGAAGGGTAAAAAAAAAGAAAAGAAAAGGAGTAAGAGCACCGGGGGCCAAAGGAAGACCAGTGACGATCCTTTCCCACGTCGGTCATCGGCGACCTCAAACCTGGTCATCGGATCCCAGCGTGCACCGGAGGAAGGAAGTGGTCGGGAAGATCGTTTTACAACGAGGACCGTCCCATATTTTGCAAAACTTTCTTCCCGCGGTCTACCCCCGCCCCCCCCCCCCCAAATTCACGGCACAAAGACTGCGGCGTGGCTTGCTTCCTCGATTCACGAAGAACGAATACGAGGAAGAACCATCTCGTGGAACATCGCACAGTCCCTTTCCTTTCTTTGGAAAAGCCCGAGACACGATTTCACGATAATATAATCAAACGGGCGGATTTGTATGCATTTGTAGGAAATTTGAGGATGCTAAATTGCACAAAATGCGCGTAACACGAAGATATATGCAAAACATCATAATTGTAATGCGTTTTAAAGTACCTGATAGATGAAACAATTCTCCACTGAAGTTCCATCGTTTTTTGCTATTTTCTGAAGAATACGAGTTTGCATGAAAATGCGCAGTCTAAATATGATACGAAGCGGTAAAATACAATGTTCGATCTAGCAGCCTTTTGGTACCATTTGTCATATACGCATTAGCACATTTTACACCGTTTGCAATTTTAATATACAGCTGGATCCGCTTATTATGATCACCAGGCTGCGGATTTTGACGCGACTTCATATTTTTGATAGTACAGTAACAAAAAGGCAGAACGTCGATAGGAACTCGTTTCACCTGCCAGAAACGATAAAAAGCACTATGATTTAGATATTTCGCATGTTTATGCATATCAAACGCATTTTGTGCGATTTCGCATCTTCAGATTTCCTATAAATGCATAAAAGTCTGCAGTCTGGTGATCATTCTGGGTGCTGCAATTGTTCATAAGAGTAGCCAGCCGATAACATTAAGTTAAAAATGATCATCACATCAATTGTATTTGAAAGCAACTCAAGGGGTACGCTTCAGGGCAATATCTACTTAGATTTCCAATTAATTCTTACCGTGCACACATGTAAAGGGTACAACGCATGCTTCCGTTAAAAGAAGCTTTCGAGGAAAAGATCCGTTTGATATAAAATCGCTGGAAATTCGTATGCTTCGTTTCCAAGCGTAATTATCACGATCGATACCAAACGAGCGTATGAAATTATGAATTTTGGCCAGCCTTTTCGAACAAGGCACCACCGTGTCGCGTGTGCGGCGTTCTCCGCGAAGTTCCACGGTGCAACGCGACGTTAGTTCGCCTTTGCCCACTCGCGGTCCCGTCACAGCGTCCGAAACGGACGTCTGGAGAATCGTTCATGGAAGTAGCCACCCCTTCGGCTTTCTCGACGCCGCCAGGCACGTCCCGCGAAGCGTTTAGAACGTTCCCGCGCGAGACGTATCGTACGGGCCAAGAGAATGTGGAAATGAGAATGTGACCAGGTGCACGGATAGTTGCATAAACGCGCCTGAAATATTGATCGCGCTAGGCAATAAAGTTGAGAATTGTTCAGCTGCTCGGCGCGCGACTGTACATTTCAATGGAATTACTGTTCGCTTTATCGCGCGGTGCCTGACGTTTTACAGTTGCACGGCCGAACGAGATTTTCCCTTTCGGTTTTACGCGCTTTCGGGACGGCTACGTTCGATCCTGCGCTGTGTAAAATAGAGAAATAGTGGCAAGGGAAATGGTATTTACTCTTGACACCTCTCGATATAATAGTTGCATAGGAAATTAACGAAGCACGGCGAGCGATGCGATTGTACTTAAAGTGCAACTCGTTTACCCGTCATTGAATATTACAAGCGTTCAACGATTGGGACATGAAATTCGTAAATAAGTAACAGGAAGATTCTGTTTCAATCGAAGTCTTATCTAAGTCTCGTCTACACAGTGCCGAACTCGATTCCCTCCAAACTGTCCCTTCGAACGAAACGGAAATTCGCCTCGAAACTTGTCCAACGTATGTTCTCGCAGGAAGCTGCTTTGCTCGGTTAGCGACACCAGCTATTACGCCTCCCCGGCGCATACAGGCGAAACACTTTATCGAACAAGTATGTAATGCGAAACGCCTTCGCCGCCTCTCCGATTCGTCTCGTTTAGCTTAGAATCCATAAACTGTACGGAATCCTATGCATCGTGCGGTCTGTTCGCGGACAGAGAGAAATCGCTTCCTCGACGCGACAGCGAACGACTGATGACGGTGGCCTGTTTAACAATGACGGAAACGTTGCTTCTACCTACACAGAATCGCTGCCCGGAGTTTCTACTTTCGCGTGCAAAGGGGCTGCGATTATTCATTCGACAATGGAGCTTCTATCGTGATATGATCGTGTAGGGAAGAAATAATTGTTGCCATTGATGAAGATGTGTACTTATTTATTCTTGAGGAAACAGTACTCGAGGCTCTTAAACGGTTCAGGCGAATTTGTTTTGTGGCATCAATAAGCATGAGCAGATAGAAATTGATTACTGATGGGAAAATGCAATCAGATGTGTCTAGCGTTTATAACAATTTCTTCACGATAATTTTGGATACTGTTAATTGAACTTTTGTGAATGCACGTTGTACGGTATGTGGCGAGGTGCAATGAAATTGACGTTCAAACCGTATTCAGTGCGAAAAGAGAGCTACGCTTCATTCTTAAAAGTTCAAAATCATCTTCAACCATGGAAATAGAAGTTTCGTCGGCAATCCAAAAGCGGTAAGATCCCTTCTTTCTTTTTTCTACCATTCCGCGTGTTCTCCAGAGACGAACGAGCAAAGGTGATAGGGCGCGGAGGATTTTTACGATTGAAGGTCCCACGGTGATCGCGATGAAGTCGTCGCGGCGTCACCGTGGCCAAGGGTTCGACCGGGAAGCGAGCATCGGCGAAGGGTCCGGGACGCGTGGAAGCGGCCCCGCCATAGGGACGAACAGCGCCATGACGTTCCTTTGACCCGTTTGACCCCCGTGCACACTTCTCACGATGCATTATGGCGGCCGGCAACCGAAGCCCTCGGCCCTTCCTTCATCCTTTCCCCGTTGAAACGCAGTGGACCAACCAGATTACGTCCCTCTCTTTCTCTTTCCTCGCTCCACCGTGCGGCCTCTTCCCGCGCTCTAACCCTTTTCCATCCTCCTCGCGGGCCACCTCCTCGTCCCTCCCTGTTCTCGCCCGTATTATCCCACGTATAATCGAACGCGCCGTCGGAGAAGAAGGAGCCGGAGGAAGGGGGAGGGCAGGAGACGGCTTTCGCTCCGTGCGCTCCTTTCCTGTCTATACGCATCCTGGTCTGCGGTTTCTACTTTAAAGCACCGTGCACATCGAGGGAGCATCCGCGCCTTCGACGGAGACCCCTCGATAGGGTCAACGAAGGACCATGGAAAATCGCGCCCGAGTCCTCTTGCTTCCCGGGAAACGCTATGGCGCCTCCGTTTATTATGCTCTTTCGTCGTATTCGAATATTAGGATGAAATTAAGTTTTGATGTGAAACTTGCAGAGGCAAGACTCGTTGATTCGAATAACAGAATATTCTGCTGGCGTGTGAATTACGAGAGCTCTGAGAGGAATGTTCAGAATCAAGACCTATACTTGTTGCTTGAAGGATGCGAGATAAAATTAGCCATTCACCTACGAAGACCCAGAATCTATGAAAAGGAAACGGGTTTGACACCTCGTTTCGCGACGAACAAAACTTTTGATCCGCTCGATCCGTTTTTTTTTGTTTCTTCTTTTTTTTTTGCGAGATCGCAGAGCTCTTCCCGAGTAGACGATCAACGACACGAGATTCAATTGGCGAGCTTCGGTCGGCTTCGTGACAAATGCCATTGGAAGGAAACAACGAGATTCGATACAAGATTCGAGAAGAGGGCATAGACGGTACAAGACTCGACCGCCTCGGCGTTGTCTCCGTTTAAAGGATCGCGTCCTTCCCTCGGGTCACCCTATAATTGCTCCTAAACGCGGTGTAAAACTGTTTTCGTCGCGAAATTCCGGGGAAGCCGCTTTAATTAAGAGCCGACCACGGGACAAAGGAACGGACGAGAAAAAGATTACACGCTTAGCGAGTCACGTCACTCGCGCCGATGATCTTGTGAAACAAAAGAAAAAGAAGGAGAACAACTTGATTCTATCTCGATACTTGCCTTTTTCAGGATCTTGTCTAAAGTTCTCACGAGAGAGAGACCAATGAACAGCTCGTTTTCGGTCTGTTCTTAAAATCTTTTTATAGGTAGTTAATTTTCTGTTTTTAGTGCGCAGGGTTATTAATGTTTTGGCTGGAGACGGAATAACGATCGAGGTTAGAGAATCTTTAGTGCGACAAAGAAAAGATTCTGATGTATTGTGATAATTATTGTTCAGTATTCCATTTATCGAGTTGAATGTGGAATGAATGATTCATTCTACAATTATTATATGGAAATATCTTTGTAGATCTATCTAAACGCATAGCTGCGCCAATTTCTCCTCGGATGTCTAAACGATTTCCATGAAATAAAGTATCAATATCTTCGCCATTCCAATCAATCATTATATCCATTCAAGCTTCCGCTTAGATCTACCTTGCACCGTCTTCGTAACATCGGGGAAGAGATTGTACGCGCGCGAAGGGATGAAGAGAAGGAAGCGATTCGTCGCTGTAAACGGATGACCGATCGCATCGGGGTTACCTCCGTTAACCCTGCCGTTCGGCCGCGGGAAACAAATGCCCGTGGATTCGCAGGGGTTACGGCCGCGAGGATAACGACGCGGCGAGGAGGACCGGCGAAGGTAGTCAGCCGCGCGGTTAAAAGCGAACGCTAATCCCGCGAACGCATTAGCGAAACGCAGCGAACGGACGGTCGGCAATAAGTTGGCCGTCGGAAGAGTCTTGTCAGCCGCCGAGTAGCGTTTTCTGAATCCCCGCTGATATTTATCGGCTATCGAACTCTTCGCCCGCGGGCAACGGGCTTCGCTTAGATCGATCGCCGCGCGGGCGAAACCGCGGATCCGCGAAGGCGATATTATTCATCGCGGATCTGATACGGTCGCGCTGCGAGGAACGACGAGGCCTTCGATCGAACGCCGACCTTTACGAGAATCAACAATCTTCGATTTCGAGTGTGCAGAGTGTGAAAGAGTGATTAAACATTCTTTTATTTCCTTAAACATCGAGGCTTCGCCAAGTTTTCTCACAAATATGGGAATTTTTACGAAGCGAGGCTGGAATACGTTTCAGCCAGTTCGACGCGGTTTGGAACGGTTCGAGGCGGTTCGAGACGGACTCCGCGCGGAGAACGAACCCGTGCGTAAATGAAACGTGTCCCGCAGCTCTTCCTGAAAGTACTCTGCGCGATATTACGTTCGGCAATACGACGCGTAATGTGCGACGGCCAGTGGGCAAGCGGAAACCGATCGAGCAAATCGATGCGAGAGAAACACACCGCCGCGGGCGGCAATTAGTGGCTCCACTTTGTCAAAGAGAAATGAAACGAAACGAGTCAGCCGTGCGCGGCCGCTAATTACCATCGGGCGAAGCGGCACTTATCCTCTACGGTTTCGTGTCTAGTCGAGCGCGGTTGCGATTAATTCAGCCCTGACGGCGAACGGGCAACGGATAATGATCCGGGAATCGAGCGGAGTCGCGATCGAGGGGAACGGAGTCGTTACGAAAACGTTCGGCGTCTAAACGTTCGCGCGGCCGTGGCGAGCTCGCGAGCTGATCTCGACACGCGTCGCTATCCGATCGCTGGATCGGTCGTGGTAAATTCCATTACGACTCGAACCGCGCGACTCCGTTCAGAGAACGATCCCGGTTGATGCACCGTCGCTCTCGGCCCCGGAACGCTTGCGAAACGCGGACTCGTCGGGAACCGTGCCCCGTCGCGACCGCAATTAATTAATCCGTTCCGAACGGGCAGCGTGTAACCGCGCGAACGACGGACGCTCGGCGACGGTGGATGGCTCGCGTTACGGGCCGGCTTGAGGTTTTCAACGATTCCCTCGCGCACACGGGCTTTCGCGCTTCGGCGACACCGCGAGGGTGATTCAGTTTCTGCTTTGTTCCTCGGTGAGAGGCTTTCGACGGAGAGCGAGATATTACGGACGGGTTGGTGATGTGAATTGTTAGTTCAACGGTAATCGGCAATGGCACGGAGCGTTAACATAACGAACCGAGTATATTGAAAGAGAGTCGCACACGATTTCCCAGAAGAATCCACTGATGGGAATCTACCGTGGGATGAGTCAATGAATCTCAACCAAAATGTGCAGAGTGAATAATTAATCTAGCTACTTCCATCCAAGAGACAATTAAATGGACAGCATATGAAAGCGTCCATTATCCCACCCCCTGCAACGGTCACCTTGACTTTCGCGTCGCTATCGTCTCCCGTTCCTTCGACAGGAATGATAACGTTGCCGACGACGCTGTGCGTTCGCCAGCCCAACTCCGCAGGGTCAGAGACGTATCGCATGGCGCCACGTGCGCCTATCGATTTACCGCCGGCCGTTATCAGACACCCGCTGTAAGTCACCACACCACCAAAGTTGCAGTTCACGATCTGCCCCCGTGTGCTGTTTCCTTATCCGGCGATCGTGTGGGTTATCGGGGTGTCCGATTATCGCTGGGCGGGATTCAGTAATAAAAATGTTTGCAGACGAAACGGACACTGCCGGGGCTTGGAAACATTTTCCGTATATCCGTACAGAGATTGAAGGTTTCTAGGAAAAGTGTCGATTATGAGAATGATCGATGTAGTAGCTTCGATCAGAGTTTGCCTGTTAACTTCGATTTTCATCCCTTAAAATAATCTTTAAAAGCTGCTCGAATGTATCTTTGCACGTTTTGCATCTCCAACATTTCACACGGAGCATCCTAATGAAAATTTACGATTGTTAGTTAGCCCCTTCCTACAATATTTCTCTAACGCGCTGCAATCATTCAGTTTCACTTCAAACACGTTCCACGCTATCCGTTTAAACTAACATTCAAATTAATTTCCAGTTAACTCATATATGAGTTCCTCTCAATCGACATCTTCGCACCCGGGACAAATCTTACTCGGCCCACCCCGTTTAACGCGAACAATAATTAACTCGTCCGAAGTAAAAGTCGAACGTAATTGACAAACGAGCCCCCCGTTGCATCGATACTCGCTCGATCAGTTGGCGCGAGCGTTTCATTTATCACCGCGCGCGCTGGTACACGATAAAAGTGTAACGAAGCCTCGAGTTACCAGCCACGCTTCGCACGACGGGAAAGATTGATCCCGACGACAGACCGATCGGTATCGGGGAAATCGAAGAGGCCCCCGATGCGATTCACCGCCGTTCCGGCCGACGCGCGTACACGTAAGGAAAGGAGGACGCGAAGAGAGCCAGAAAGGAGAGGGGACGAGTAGCACGGCCATTTAGGTTTATTTGCCGTAATTGGGGGAGCTTTAACGCGCCAAACCAAACACCGGTTATGGCCGCCATAAACCTACCCGCAATCACTTAGTGCCGGCGCGCTGGTACGCGGCTTTTTCCCCTATTTATTCCGCGCGACCGGCGAGCTCGTGGTGCCGCGATCTCGTCGTCGGGGGACAAGCGTAGGACGAGGGCGAAAAGGGAAGGAACGAGAGCTGCCGGCAATCTGCCGGCCCTCCCGTGCCCACCCTTCCGCCCCGGCCTTTCTTGCGCCTCGTTCTTGCCACGGTTCTCGTTACCGTCACGCGCATCCTTCCTTGACACGGGGAGGAACCACGCCCGAAAGGGGCGACAAGGATATTCATATACGGAGTTACACCTTGTACAAGCACTTTGGAAGTTGTTACAGTTTTAATCGCTAACAGTTTGCAGAATGCTCGATACGATGTTGGTTTCCCTAACTCTAGGAGCATTAGGAAAGATTCCAGACCGAAACCGTTTATAGCGGAGCGATAAATATTGTTTGCAGCAAAGAGACACCAACTTCTTTTAATGAATGACAGAAAACGGCAATATTTGATAAGATTCTCATCACCTCCTCCACCTTCACGATATTGTATATCCACGGTGTTGTAGAATAACGTTCCACAGTACGCAGAAGCAGACTTTTACTAAACGCACGCTAATTGAATATTATAGCGATCGCGCTCAAATTCGCGTACGAAACGACAGTTTCATAAATACGTGTTTTCGCACAGTTCGAACGACTGGAACGGAAATCACGGAAACGTGTTTCGGCGTCCGGATCGTCGGGACTTACGTCCCGGCGAGTGTCTCGAGAAAACCTCGCGTCGCTCGTCGTACATAAATTTATCAATGATCCCGGCTAATTGGCCGAGGGGCGCCGTCGTTTTACAATCGCGACAAAGAAGCGTGTTTCTCGTCGGACGCGAGATTCATGCCCGCTAAAACGCGGCGTTAACGAGCGCCCGGCCACGCCGGTGACCGTTTCGTTCGGGAGACATCGATGCCTGGGCAGCACGGTTCGATCCCACGGCTGGGACGGAACGCGGCCGCGAATCAATCGGGGATACGTACGTTCGTCGAGCGGAAAACTCGCCGGAGGGGCGAAAGTGAAATCGAGCTCTGCTTGAAGTGCTAAAGTTTCTTACGTTAAATACTTTTCTTATTCTTTCCCTTAAGTAATTTATACGAGTGTTTTCAATACTTTTGGAAAGGTTTGAGCTACTCGGATCGGTCATGGAGAACGATCGGAGGGTGATGTTGTGTCAGATACTGCGATAGCGGTTTGATGTCATGAAAATATGACTCCAGATTGTATTTCCATGTGAACGAAAGGGAATATTCGATTTCGTACGGCGCGAACGGTAGAAAGCTTGTACAGTGTTCAAAGTTCTAGCGACACTGTTGATAAAGGCGAATCGAAATTTAGTGCTGCTCGATATGGTAATTTAAACGACAGGTCGGGAAGCCGCAATTTATCGAACGGGTTCTGGAGTATCGCTTTGATTTACGGCGTTCGTAAAACGAAACGGAATATACGCTCCACGAGAATTTGTATAGCACCTTTCTGTATTAGCGGTGAAGAGTAAAAAAAAAAAAGAACCCTGCTCGGTGTAAAGTATAGGCGGATGCAAGTGGTTTTCGATTTTTACGAACCGGCGAACAATAATAGATTCGACTATTCCGTAATACTTTAGTGAATCACGACTTCGATCAAGTATGAAAGAAAAGCAAACACGTGAACGTTAAAAATAATCAACCGTACAAATGGATCGATTTAAAAGTTGATCGATCGAATGTTCCAAGGAAATCGCATCGTCCAAAGCGGCTAACTTGTCATCCGGATATCCGTGCGCGACCGTTTACGCATCGACCGCGACCTTTGTTCCCCGCTGACCGACTAGAAGCAATATTTGAACGAGAGAAAATCGTCCGACAGATCCGACGTCGGTCTAACGTCCGTCGATAATGCCCGCGGCTCGTAGAATTTCGCGGCCGGGGGGGAGGAGGGGGGCATCGTGGGACGAACGCGCGGGGGCCCGACGACGCTCGAGCGGCGGGAACGTGTTTTACAAGCGGCGCCCGCGCGTCGCCCCTTTTGTTCGGCCGCGGGACGGGTTAGACTTACAAATTGGAGTACAACGGGCCCGAAGTTAGGAAGAAAATCGTTCGGCGTTTCGCGGGGGCGTCAAGTGGTAGGCAAACACCGCGGAGAACCGCAATGAATGAGAGTACTAATGGGACCGCTGCGGCCGGGGACTAACGGCGAAAGAATGGCGCAAAGGTGGCGACCAACGCGCGCGGGACACTATTCCCGTTCCCGAAAACGCCGGCGTCCATTGGGAATAGAGCTTAGCCGGGCGAGAGTGTTCTGAATGGGGGAAAGGCGGGATATTTGCTTGCTTATCAATGGGTAGATTTGTTGGCTCGTCGTGGTAGAAATTATTCTTGCCCTTCGTAACGGTCCAAGGGGTGGAGAAGCGAAAAGGCAGCCTCGCATTGATCCATCCATTTACGGTTTAAACCGAGGAGGAAAATATTTGAAATTCATCATGGACCGAGGGGGGTGCATTCACTCGAATGTCTTTCAATGAAACGAACGAACCCTGTCAGGGAACGAATTTCGTTTCCGTTAAACTTTCGCACAGAAACGTGCTGTTAAAAGATACGTCAATCACCAGCGCTTTGATAAGGGTGAAACGTGTCCATTAATATCTTGCGATTTTTTAATTTCGGAACTTTTATAAGGGACGACGCTTATAGAGACATTCCGATCGATTGAACACCATCGAATGAACATCCCCATCAGGAAACAAATTTCGCTTCCGTTAAACTTTCGCGGAGAGGCACATTCTGTTAAAAAGAACACTGCGATCGCCCAGAACTTTTAATAAGGATGGAACATAGTAATATCCCGTAATAATAGCGTGTACGGAAATAATTGAAAAAAAATGTTTCTCGGACGAAATTGAAGGGACGACGTTTACATTCTGATTAATTGAAACCAGATAGGCCGGGTTATAATAGGTGCGCGAAATCCTACGACGTAATTCGAGTTTCGCGTATCGATCCTGCGCGCACACGTGGAACGTATTCGATCGTGGCGCTCTTATCGGGACGGATAGCGTTTCACGTGAATCACCTGGCGACGTTTAACGACGTGCAGTAGCTAATTTGTCATACGGCCGGCGGAGCACGGTGACACGCGTTGAAGTAATAACACGCGTCGCTGCGGTTAACGCGCCCGTCAAGCCCGTACTTTAAACGTGGAACGCAATCAATCAGCCCCCCTCGAGGATCTTCGCTGCGCGTATCGATTTTCCGATGAAAGCCTACGGTGCCAGCGCCGTTCGAAACGAATGGTTAAACGAGCACGCCTCGGATATCGGTAATTTCGTTTACCGGGCGGTTTAATCTGTTCTTTTTTTTTTATCATCCGTGTGTCGATTGCTCGCGATAGTAGCCGGCTAAGCGCGAAATTCTGTTGCGCGATTAAGACGCAGAAATTCCTTTCTCTTATCGTTGAAAAATTTCACCGAGGCGTCCGGAGTAAATCAAACACGATCAGAATCGATGATCTTTGCCCTCTGATTCACGGCACTTCTAGCGAGACTCATTGTTACGTATTTACAGGAGGCACCGTACCATGCGGACTGTTCCTAGCCGGCGAACCTGCGATATATCAGATCCCGTTGAATAATCAAACCTCCCGGACTCCGTTTCCGAACCGTTCTCCCCGTGAATCAGCCGACTATTATCGGAATCGAAACGCAAAGGTCGCTGACTGCGCTTCGCTCTAGGATCCGCTGAAACTCCGACTCGCTGCCCGCGCACGAAGCTGCAGGCGACACGGGCCGGCGGCAATCGTCGAACGGTTCAAAACATGGAGAAACGAGCCGATCGAGGGGGCCGAACGACGATGAAACGTTGTCAGTCGCGCGATGATTCATCGGCGGTCTCCTTCAAGGACGATCATCTTTATCGCGACCTGACACACGATTCTTATTATCGGCTCGAACGGACGCCCCACCGTGCGAAATGACAAATTCACGGTGTCGTCCCCTCCGGTGAAAGGGAAAGACCGATCGCGGTCCGTTGGAAATCGCATTCGCGGAAAATATAAATCACGAGCCGCATGAATAATTTACACAAAGCCGCCCGCACGGTCGAGATATCCTCCTCGGGGGAGAGGATACTCGATAAATGTCATAACACGCGTCTTGGTGAAACCAGTCAGCCCGTTCACCGATCCTGATCTTCGCCGCGCGGTCCAGCGTGAACGTCTGACAGACGGCAGCTCACAGCTTCGCTCTTGCGCGCTGTCGCGCGCCGCGAGTCCTGACCAGTGCGAAGCTACTTTTTTTTTAGGCTCGGTGGCTTAACGCGGGACGGTAACGACACCACCGATCAGTATCGTCCCGCGGATACTCGGATAAAACGATTGAACGCCGGTTCACCTGTGTCATCAGTCGATCCGCTCCGGTCCCCTCCTCGTCCTTGAAGATGATGTCGACGTTGTAGTTGGGCACGAGATCCCGGAACCTGGAGTCGTGCCTGGACACGCGCCCCTCGCTAAGCCCGCTGGCGGGCAGCGTGTTCTCGCTGACGTTGGGCACATGCTGCTTGAACACCAACGGCGTGAGCTTCCTGAGCGCCGGCCGTCGTCCGCCGCCCCTGCCCGGCCCGCAGGCGAGAACGAGGCCGCCGTTGTCCAGCAACGGTAGCCAGAGGCCGAGTATCAGCAGGAACGCTTGGAGCAGCGAGGGTGTAGCGCCTCGCCTCCTCAGCGCGCAGCGATGGCTCGCCTGAAGGCCGCGGCGACGATGATGATGATGGTGCACCATAATCGCGTGGCTCTGACGCGAGGACGAGCCTGCTCGGTGACCGCCGGCCGCCGATGATCCACGCCGTCGTCGGGCACGTCGACTCCTCGACGCCGCTCGTACCTCCTCCACCACGGGCGTGAGAACGGCCTAGACGTGAATAACGACGCGCGCGAAGAAGAGCTGCCTGTCCTTCTCCTCCTCTTGCCACTGACCTCACTCACGCTTAACCATAACCAGGGCATCACACACACGCCCTCCCCGCAGCACGCACTCTTAGCACCGTGTCGTAGCTGCGTTTGATCACCACCCGCGAGAGCCGACGAGCAGCATGTATGATATATCGACGAACCGGCACCAGTAAAAACGTTTCTCACTGAACGAGAGTCTCCCAGAGGAGATCCTCTCTCTCTCTCTCTCTCTCTCTCTCTCACCGTGATTCTAAGTCTCGATCCTTTGTTCCTCCGGTGAGCACCGATTTCACGGACACCACCGACGACGGTAGGGGTTTACCGACCCCCGCGCAATTAAAGGTCCCACCGATTGTCAAGTTTTCATTGCACATTAAGTTACCAAGAGGGGGACCGTCACGTTTAATTGTAACAACAAGTACACCACTCTAACCCCTAGGCGCGCGCGACGACTAGCCCCGCGTTCTCCAGAGATCGTATCGCGCGGACCCGGTCGCCGGTTCGTTGGAATACTCCCGGAACCACGGCGGTCCCGATTCTATTCGCGATGATCCGCGGTACGCCCGATCGATCTGGCTCACTCGACTGAACTCGACATGCCGAGCAACGGCGGCAACAGTCCGGAAGCACGGTGGCGCACGTTTTCCGGACGAGTCGGTGGTGGGAAATGCGGGATGGGTTTCGTCGCGGTGCCCTGCGTTGTTCCTTTGGCCTGGTCGCCTCCTAGGGTGCCCCTCTTCCTGCCCCCACCAGCGTGGCCAACGGCCGGCCGGGCCGCTGGTTGCAGCTAGCCGCTGGCCCCCGTGGGGCTTCTCACGGTCTCCGAGCGGTGGTGGTGGACGGATCGCCGCTCCCACCACTCGCGGGGCCTTACGGCGCGACGTCACGGGGCCCCGGCGGGTCTCGATTGGTCGGGGCGGGGTCTGCGCGAGATGAACGAGGACCGGTGGACGGAGAAGGAACTCTAAGGGGCAAAGGGAGAGTCTCCTTTTTCTTTTTTCCCTCTACCTTTCTTCTCGTTCGATTCGTTTCGATCGCAGCCTCTCCGTCCGTCCCGCTGTTCGCTCTCGATCGCCTCTCCTTTCAGTATCTTCCCGTTTTTTCGGCTCCCTTGCCGTATCCTGTCCCTCTTCCTTTTGCGTGCCCGCCGATCCCCACCCTCGCGCCACCGATTGATCCTTCCTCTTCGTCCCTTTCGTTGTCGTCGCAACAACGTTCCACCTTGTCGCTCGCCTCCGCGAAAAGGTTTCCCCGTCGCTGCCTCCCCCTCGCCTCGCGCGATACGCCACTTCACCGGGATCTTACGCTCCAAGAAAGTACCGGCCGCGTTGCGCGAGGATTCTCAATGACCGCGTGGTCCCTCTACCCCTGCGGCGAACGCGCAGCGCGTATCCCGTGAACCGTGGGGTGAGCTCTGACCTTGGCTACGGTATCCGTCAAGTTTCGCTCCTCTCCACGATTTTCGCCGTCTCGTCCCCGATCCGTACCGGCTCTCTCTCTCTCTCTCTCTCCTCTTCCACCGTTCCCGCGCAACTTGTCGATTAACGCTTTCGTCGCATTCCTGCGCCGTGTCGGTAACCCTCCCCAGGGATCTTATTGAACGACCCTCGATTCCTGCCGGTTCACGTTCCCG
This sequence comes from Holcopasites calliopsidis, assembly GCA_023838395.1. Taxonomy (NCBI): domain Eukaryota; kingdom Metazoa; phylum Arthropoda; class Insecta; order Hymenoptera; family Apidae; genus Holcopasites; species Holcopasites calliopsidis. The sequence continues at coordinate 915,259 of JALHAQ010000001.1, forward strand.
AAGACTCGAACGCGACGAGCGACGCGGATTCCTCGTCGTTCATCCTCATAGGTCCCGCAGATTCTGCTACCGTGCCGTTTCGGCACACGTTCCAAGTGCTGTCTTATCCTTTTCGCTATTGAAACGGCGATCGCTGTTATCGCGGACGGAATTCGCGACTCGATGACCGAAACTGCGCCGCAAAGTCGTCGATCTTGGTTCGTACGCGGCGCTACGCTTATCGGCTCGCGGAGCACGATAATCGCGCGCAAGCCACTCCGCGTCGGTTCGCGCGTGATTAGCTCGGCTACCGGTTGTCGATTCTCCTTAGGAATTCGGGGCGTTCGCTGATGGTATCGCGACTTTCGATCCTGCAACAATTGAAGTGATCTAAATTGGAACTTCCCAAGGTATCGATATTCCGATAGCAATGGAATAATCCAAAGTGCATACTATTTCCTTCCGTCCCTTAACTTTCCCCTTGCGAATTATTTATATTCAATTGATCACTTTGTTCAGGGCGAACAAAAGGATATTATTCCCTGCGCGTCCCTGATACTAGTAATTACTCTTTCGTTTCTTCGCGAAACGTTCGCGTTAAGACAGCAAAATGATTTCAAGGAAGTTTGCTTAAAAAAGAAGAGAGAAAGAGACGTTTAATACAGTGCACGTTTGCAGGCGATACGAGTAGCCGTACGCCTGTCACGCGTTCATAGCTCACAGAACGTAACACTTCCCCCGACGCGAGTGCTTTTCTTTCAAGTATTCCGAAAATTTGCATACCTGCTGTTGAACCGACGCATGACATTTCAACGATTCCACGGGAGAAAATTCAACGAGAGTCTTTCAAGCTCCTCCTCTGAATTTCCTTTCCTCTACCATTACCGTTCCTTCGCGGAAGATGAAAAAGGAAGAAAGAAGCGTTCGCTTTAAAAACGTGGGTATTCAATTTGAACAACGGCTGCTTCAAAAGCGTATTCAATTTGAACAACGGTCGCTTCTTTTAATGACCGTCCAACTTTAGGCAATCTTTCAGCATCTCATCTTCGATTGAAAACTAAATATCGCTCGCGAAGCTGCAGAAATGAAATGTGACAGAAAAAGAGAGGAACGTCAGGTCGATCGTTTTCCATAGAATTCTGCTTCTACTCCGATTGATCTTTCGCCCGATTCAGCGTGGCTCGTATATTGCCTGAACTCGATCGCGACGATAAACACACTGGACACTTTCACGGTCAAGAATTTTTCGTCGGGGAACGGGCACCGCGATGGAACGTCACCAGCCACAGCTACGAGCAAACTGATATGAAAGTCGAAGTTTAGAAGGACGAGAAGGGGGGAGGTAGTAGGCCCGGCCTCCAAAGTGTTTCGGTTCACTGATAATAAACATCTTTTGTGAATAAGTAGCCACGGCGATCTATCATTCGCGGATCTGAAATAATCCGGTATAAACCGAGTGTATCTCTGGAAATACGTGGTTTAATTTCACAGAAAAAAAGAACAAGAGAAAATGCTGCATCGTCAATTTAAAAAAAAAAAAAGAAGCAACTGTTCTATATTTAGAAGAGAAATTCGTTAGGAGAAGGAGTTTTCCTCGCGTCGACATTTTCGTAGGAAAAAAAATGCCACGATTTTAGGACAGGAAAAGAACGAATGTACTATATATATTTAAAAAAGAAATTAATTAGTCGAAGGGGTTTTCTCTGCGACAATATTTTCAAAGAAACAATACCGCACCTTCTGAACGAGAAAAGAACAAGTGTAGGTACTGCGTGTCAAGAAGGAATTAATTAGCCGAAGGAGCTTTCCTTGCAACGTTTCTAAAGAACAAGATGTTACACTCGCAGAATAACGAAAAGGGCAATTGTATCGTATTTCACGAAGAAATTGATTAATCGAAGTGGTTTCAGCGGAGCAACATTTCCAAGGAGAAAGTGCCACATTTTTCGGGGTAAAGAACAAACGCAAGTACGTTTGAAGAAGAAATTAATTAGTCGACGGGTTTTTCCCTGCAACAACATTTCCAGGATTGTCGGAGGTTTCGAATGCAACCTGAACGAATCCAATAACAACACCCGTCGTCCATAGTTCAAACAGTGCAACGGTGGGCGAAGGCCGAAACGACAGGCGAGTCCGAGATTAGTCTTGCCGACCCGCGTAGATAAAATAGGCGTTCACCAAACAAAACCCTGTCAACGTGTTGGAATTTTTGGGAAAGTTCGCAGTACGTTACGGGGGGACCATAGAAGCTAAGCCGGCTTGACGATAAAACTGAACAGAAGCCTTGGGTATCATTTGACGAAGATTCGTAGGGGGGTGAAAGGTGGACGGCGCGAGTCCATGGCGGGACAATGATTACAGTGTCGTACGCGAATACGCGAGAAGCCGAACAGCCGGGAGTTACGGTCGGCACGAAAGTATAAACGGCCGCTCGTTAACGCGGCCGATGCCGGAATCGCAGGGACCTGCGTGCAGTAAAAGGAGGGACGGGCGTTCGCGAGCTGTAAACATCCCGCGCAACGCTACCCCGAAACATTTCATAATCCTGTTACGAGGCACTTCGACTTTCGTGACGGCCGTAGACGCGGGGAATAAAAGATCGGGCCGCCGGGGCGGGAGTGACCGCGCCGCGACGCGCTCGAGATCCGCGTGGATCTCGGGAGAAGGAGTAATCGCGGATCTTTGGACGCGTCGGAAGTCACGGCTCGACCTTTCACCTGTTTCGCCCTTAAATCTGATTCGGCGACCGGCGAGGATTTAAACGCCGGCTACCTCTCTCCATCGAGACAAAAGCCGTCCCCGTCGCCGTTAGCGGGAACAGGGAACACGGTCCCGAACAAAAGGGACAACCGTGACGAAAATCATCGATCCTCCGGCGGTGGAAGAAGAAGCAGAAGGATCCCACGCGACTCCGCCATAGCCGCGCGGCCGGCCGGCTGTCCCTTTTACGAGGTAACACGATCCGCGGTGGAAGCTGCATGCGTCGGATCTCCGTTCGGAGTGTGGCCCTTTTCGCGTAATGGACAGCGCAAATATTTATCATCGGCCGCGTAATTTAAGGTGCGTTTAGCAAACGGTAGACGACGCGAGGGAAAACAAACACGGGTCATGGGGCGGCGCGAGGATCGGCGGCAAGGTGGAGGCGAGAAGGGTAGGGCCTGGCGGGCGAGTTTAAAGGGTGAGCCAAAGCGGTGGTGGCAGAAAACGAGAAGGATGGAGGAGGATAGCGGCCGCGGGAGTGGATCGGGTCCATAAATAGAGAGAGAGCTCGGTGAAAGGTGGAAAGAGAGAAAGGAGAAACGGCGAGGGCACGAGGGAGAACGAACGGAAAACGACAGAGGTAGAAAGAGTAGCTCTCAAAGGGGCCGCCGCGGGCCCCGGAGGGCTCTCTGCGAGAAGGCACAAACCCCAATAATAGCACCAGAATTTATATACCTGCACGAAGAGTCGGTGGAACGGTCCCGGGGCTGCGGGCCCACAGGCCCCAGGGACGGCTTGTTGCAATAGCCGAACAGAGGGGGCCATTCTTCCACGATTCATTCTCTCCGTGTGTATACACGAGATCGATTTACTTCTCGCTGCCGTTGAACCGCTTAGCGGTGACGATACTCCCCCGGCCCGCGGGTGGTCACCGAACGGTCGGACACCTGAGATACGCATGGCCGTCGTAGGGGGTGGTTTGCAGCCGACCGGAGGGACTACGATCGACGATGTGCAATTAAAACGGAGCGGCAGAAAACACGACTCGGCTGCCGGAGACGTTCGACGAGAACGACCCGATCCGGGCGAGGAACTTCACGTGTGTACACCTTGGGACTGACCGGCCCTGGGCCCCCGTCAGCGTTCTAGCGTCTCCTCTGCAGGGGGAGGACAGCGGAGAGAAGTCAACGATCAGAGGAGGAAACTAGATGAAGGGAAAAAAGGACAATGAGGGCGAGAGCGAAGGAGAGGCGAGCAGGGAGCCGGGGAGCAGTAATTCGTAGCGGACTGGAGAGCGAACCATCCATCACCGGGGGCTCAAAGCCGTATCGTCTGGTGACCGGTGCCCACCGCGACCGATGCTGGAGACGCCAAAGCACGGCCAAATATTGTGAAAGGTCCAGAAAAGGCAGGAACGTGAAATAAATTTGCTCTGCCAGCAGGGTAGGAAGGCCGGGAGCGACAAGAACGGGGAGGGGGACGAGAGAGCGACAAGGAGGTGTAGAGATAGGTAGAAGGATGATACTCTTCTGGGTAGCTCGAAAGGTCGCGCCTTGTACTTGTGCGTGTCGAGGCGGAGAGAGGAGGAAGGCTCTTTAACCACTGTCGGCTCTTTGAACCCTGCTCATCTCTTTCTCTCCCGTTTTCCCGCATCGGCTCTACCTCTCCGTCCTCTCCCGCCGTCCTTTCTCCTCGCCGTTGCGCGCACGCACGCCGGCCGAACGGATCCAGGAACACGGCCAACATCGCCATTTACATTTTACACGCGAAAATACGCTTCACGAAGCCCGGGCCCAATCGTCGCGCCCCGTCCTGACGGTTTATCCGCTTCACGCGCGTGCACGGTGCGCGCCGAGAACTAAGCCGACCGCTTACCGCGCGGAATCGCCACGGGGAACGAATGCTGTCCCCGCGTGTTTCGATGATAGATCGCGGCTCGATCGAGCCGACGCTCGTTGGGAATCGCGGACGCGGTAGACGAAGAGTTATTTCGATCCGCGACTTCCGCTCCGAATCTCCTGGCTTTCTCCGATATTGTGATGGTAAGGAGGCGAAGCTTGGAATGTGAAACGCGAACAAAAGGGAACGGGTTGAGCGATAGGGAAGCCTGAAAAGGCGGACGTTCGTGGAACGCATGCACAAAATTGGAGAACGGCTAGACGGTGTGTTTTATCACCGAAATGTACAAATACTATCTGACGATAATGAAACACGATTCTGGCGGATACTTGACGGTACACCGACACGGTGATCGTTCTCTTCGACTGGGGACAGGTCGAGTCATAAATAATAAACGAATGATACGCGTGGGATCAGCGACGAGTTCAGAAGTCGTTCGAAAATTGAAACCGTTTGGGTAGAACGCCCACGGGCGAAGCCGGCTGCTCCAAAATCTCTCAGGCACTCCCCGCCCCGATCGCTACTTTGTCGAGGATATCGCGTAAAGGACATCCGCGGTATCGCGTTTTACGATCCCGCGCCTCCAACTCTCCCCGTCGGGCCTATCGATGCTTGTTAACGTAGCAGCACCTTAGCCGTGCTCCCTCCCCCGTAATCCTCGCGGAACGCCACGGATCCTCTCCCCGTCGTTGGATTAATAATCCGAGGAGTGGTCCGGGGAGATCGGGAGACGGTGCAGCGCGCGGGATCTGTCGAAGGAGAGACAGAGGGGACGGAAAAAGACAAACAGATGTGAAAAAAGAAGGAAAAAACGGGAGGAGTCGCGGAGGAACGCTCGGGCTCGGGCGGAAAGGGTGAAAGGAGGGAAAGAGCGGAAGGGTACGAGTGGAAAGACGAAGGAGGAGAGAGAAGTGGAAGGGTACAGTGATCGTAGCTCGTAAGTTAGCACGTGGTCGAGGCGAACCGTGCGAAGGAAACCGAGAAGCAGGAACGAGTCGAGTGGGCTTACCACACCTCGTCTCCTTTCTTTGCCCACTGACGTAGATAAAATTCAACCGCTGCCTCTTGCGAACGGGGGAGCTGTTTCTAATAATGGAGACGCGCGGGCCCTTTCGAGCTACGACACCCTTCCATGGATACGGTTCCATAGATGTTTCTCATCGAACGGGATCAGACGTGGAAAAGAACAACGGGGCCACGATGGGGAGCACCGATGAATCCTTGCTGACTAAGTCATCCATTTCTAGACGCAATGGGACAATATACAATAACGCTCGCGTACAAATTGCTCCATGGTTTATTAACTGCTCCGCCTGGCTGTCCCGTAACGAGGGGGGGGGGGGGGAGCGCCTAATTAGAATTCCATTTCGCGGTCCTGTCGGTGGCAGTATCGCGCGATCTACACGATCCTTCGTTACTTACGCCACTGTCAGCACCTCCACCCTTCCCCGGTGTTCGTCTTCGGGGCCTCCTCATCTTCGCGGCCCGGATCGAGACGAGAGACAGCGTGAACCGTGTGCGGCAGCTCCCCTTGGCGAGGTGAGGCCCGCGGTTCACCGGGGAGGGAGAGGAGAGACGAGTGCGCCTTGAACAGCGAAGGAGTCTGCCGGGAAGGAGAGCGAAGTCAAGCAAGAACTTCTGCAGCGGAACAAGCAGGAATTCCACGGCGGGAGGATAGGAGAGACGAGCAGCGAGAAAACGAGAAAAACGCGGTGAATTCGTAGGGGGGAAAAAAAAAGGGGAACAAGGAAGAGGGATAAGAAGAAAGAAAAAAGGAGACGCGGAGGGAAGGAAAAAAGGAACGCGGGAGGAAGAGCGAAGGTGGTGCGTGATGGGAGAGAGAGAAGGGCGAAAAGGGGACGCGGCTAGAGCGGAACGGAGAGAAGAGTGTCGGTAGGAGGAGAATGGGTAGAGCGAAGAAGCGAGCGTAGGACCACACAGGACGCGGCACGCGCGCGCTCTACCGGGTGGGCCAGCACACGTCGGCTTCGGGCGTCCTCGCGCTGAATCGGGCCGGCTCGCGGGCCCTCGGTTGGGCCCGGTGGTCGAGGCCACACAGATCGCGCACGCGCGAACGCTTCCTGGGTGGCATTCGCCTGCCGGCCGGCAGGCCGAACGTAAGGTACTTCTTCGCTCGGCTCCACCGTGGGCCGGTACAACCTGTTAGTGTCGTGCCATCCACGCATTATGCCCCGCGTTCTCTCCTCGTCTTTCACAGCTACCCGGGCTACCTGTCTCTCCTTCTATCTCTTACCGGCTAACGGAGGCCTCCGGGGCTCCTTCTGTCTCGGGGTACCTCCGGCATCACGAGCTTCTAATAAGATTCCAATTTGTCAATTAGGGGGAGGACGGGATCCGGACGCATCTTCCCTCTTCTCCTTCACCACCGCCTTCTCCTCCCTGTCGCCTCTTTCTCTCCGCGTTAGCACCTGCCTCGCATTAACGACGTGCAACCGCGACACTCGAGCGGCTGCCGTACGCGACGCGATCTCCGGCCGATCTTCCTGCACGATTTAAACCAGCGCCGTTTCACGCTTCGCGATACGTATGCAGTTACGCGGGACGAGCCGCGGCACACCTCCTTTTTATTGTCAGCCTCCTCGGTCCGGCGCGTATTACGAGTCGGTTTTTATTTTATAAGGTAAGGGGGAGAAAGATTTCTCACCGATTCGCGACGAGCTGGCACAGCACGCGGTTTCGTCCCGTCAGCTACACCGGCGCGATTACATCGCGTATACGGGGTTCTTACGCGCACGCCGACGTAATGAGCCCCGCCGCTACGAGCGGCATTCTCGTGACGCGAGCCACCCGCTGGGCCCTCTCGTCCGAGACCGTGCTGGAAACCGAGAGGGATTTCGAAGAAAATTATCGTCGGATTTCTCGGTAACCTTCACCTCGTGATTCGATTACCACACGCGTCAGCCTCTTATCGAAACTCGCAGTCACGTTAACAGTTACATTCCAACGGCGAAGGTACAAACAGCCTTAGTTGCGTTTTCTGTGTAAACTGGTTCCACAGTGAATCCTCGCTGAACAACACCATGGACCTCGTTCACCCATCCATCGATCATATAAACGTTCCGCGTCAAAACAGTCCAATCCTTTGTCAGACCCCGGCTCCGTATCGAACGCATAGCCAACGATCTGTTTCTTTCAACAGGCCCAAACGTATCGCGAACGGCCGTTAGATTTCCAAATGGTCCACCTGTATCGGTGCGAGGCGCGTGGGGAGCGATGACGAGTCCTTATTTCGAGATTCGTCGGGGCCCGACGAAGCGATCCCCGGGCAACGGAGGCATCGGTCCCGGCAGGAACGTAGCCGAGATACACCGGCGCCCGTTACACCAGCCCCCACGTATGGCCCGGTGACGCGGGCGTCCCTCCCGCCCCGCGGGCGGACTATAAAATTTCATTTCTGCCTGGCGAATGTCTTCGAATTAGCAATAAAGCAGTGATTCTCTTCCCCTCGAAGCGGACAACGAGGCCGCGCCGCGGCGTTGGCTCCTTCTCGTTTTTTGTTTACTCACCAGCGAACTGGTTTTGCGGTATACACGCTTCGTCCCTCCCTCCCTCTACCGTTGGCCCCGTCTTCGCCCGCCGCTGCATCGTCCTCATCCTTTGGCCGTCTGCAGGGACGAGGGTACACGGCTATTTCGGGGCACGCAAATACGAGGACCGCGTGCAAGCGGGGTGAGCACCCACGGTGGGAAGCCGCCTGGACTGTCATCGACAAGAATCATTCCCCGACGTTCGCCGGCCGGATCTCTCGCGATAAGAAACCCCTGCACCAGCTCCGCCCGGAGAACGATTGATCCTTCGGGGACAAGTGGAATGGGGCCGAGAGGATGCAGCCGAGTCCGATCCGCGACGAAGCAAAGCTTATCGCGCGCCAGGCGTACGCGCAGCCTCCTTCTGGATCCTTCCCCTGGGGGAATACCCGTGGCGCGGAGTCCGCGGTGTTGCGATCGAATCCCGGATTTCCTCGCTACGCGAACGTCACTTACGTCACGCGCTCCTTCCTGGCAAAACGCGGGAGAGCTGCTGGCGACTGGACGTAGATGGTAACATTGTTGGGTAGAGCGTATCGTAGATAGAAGGGACACATTGTTTTAAGAAAATGCGTTTGCCGGAGACTACTACCGTTCCTCTCGCCGTACACGCAGCCGGAAGCGGGCGCGAGTTAGCTGCTGGACCTTGTGCACGTTATGCGTATTGCATACTATATGATCTAGGTCCGCAGCAGAGACAAAGGAATGCCTCTTCCTCCCTCCGTCCTCCGGCGTCCTTCCACCTACCGATCCACCTCGGTACTCGGTTCGAAGGGGGTACAAGGAGCTACGAAGGACGGCGCGAGGCAAGGCGAAAGGGAGACACGACGGAAGAGGAAGGGTCCGGGAGGAGAAGAGGCGCGCGGGAAGAAAGAAGAATAAGAGGAGCGAACCGGAGGAGGAATAGGCCATTCCACTTATACGCTGCTCGGATTCAATTAACTCTCCACCTTCTTCCCTCCTTCTTCTCATCTCGCGAACTGCCGTGCCTCCGTGCCCTACCTTATACAGGGCGCTCTCTCTCTCTCTCTCTCTTTCTCCGCCTGCACGTAACACTTGTCAAAAATGTTCATTGCACACTTCCCACGCGTAGCTTGTAGGTTTCGTCGAGCCGCCCCGGTGACGTCCTGAGGAAGCTTGCGTCTTCTGCTTGAAGACATGCCGGATGTTTCGTACAGAAGGAATTCCCTGGACGTTGATATTAGACGTTCAAGAAAATATACAGAATTATGTGAATAATATTTCCACTTCGAATATTATGGATCGATATCATTGCCAATGTTAATACACTGAATACTACTGCGTTCCCCAAAAACCGTCCAGCAGTACTTTAAACCGTCCAACAATGATTTCAGCCGGTGATCTTTTCCTCCGACGAGCATTTAACGGAAACTCGAGCGGCGTCCAGTCAACCACTGGAGGAGAGCGAAGGATCAAGGACCGGGCGGGGGGATACAGTAGTGCGGCGTCAGCGGTCAGAGAAATGGATATTCCCGTCGGTGAATCGGTGTTGGATTTCTTTGAGCGCCGTTCAAGCTGGACGGTTATCCTTTCGCGTAATCAAGCGCGTGCATGTCCGTTCGCCGATGAGCCGGGCCGACCGATTATCGTGTAACAACGCGCGTCACTCGGACCGGCCAGCTTGACTTACGATGGCAATAATAATAATGAGCAGCTTTATTGCTACCATATACCAACCGGCCGTCACGATGACAACCCGTTGTCGTTGTTACTGTCATTCGCTACCGGTAACTGCCGCTGGCAACGCACGGCGAGCAACCGTGAGATAAGAGGGCTGACATTTGAGCACTGTCCCCCCCCCCCCCCCCGCTCTGTTTATCGCGCGGAACGGATTAATCAACGGATTAACACCTGCACAACCTTTCGCGAATTCCTTCTTCTCTTGGATCTTTGCACGGATTGCTTTGGTGTACAGTTTCGGGTAAATGGATTGTTCGTCATTGGGTTCGTTATCAATGTGTCCATCGTCTCGAGGTGGTCCATTCGTCAAACTATATGAAATTTGTAAAGGTCTTCCTTGCTTCGTCTTCCTCTTATCAAGCATGTTCCATAAGAGTGAAATGCAAGAGGACGCGTGCAGGTTGAACATCGGCCCTCCCGAATTGGATCCAGCGCGAAAGTCACAACCAGCGGACTAGGCGAGCTTCGATCATTTCGCGCTGATCCAAAATCTCGTCGGCTTAACGTCATCCTCCACTCGCGCGTTCCTCTCGAGCTTGAAATCCCTTGTCCTGCCCTTGGCGATGATGCACACTAACGTCCCATTCGCGGAGTACCTATGAAATGTCGTTACAGATTCCTGCCGGTTCAATTAAGCTCTATCAATTATCGAAGAGGTACGCTTTACGAGAATTGTTCTTTCACGCGGGTTCTAACGCGTCGCGCGTCAATCCGCCGTCGGGAGCGAAGTTCGTCGCTCGCGGGCAGCAGGGTGAGAACAGGATCGGACCCCTTATCGTAATCGCCTCTTATTGATTCCGCAGCGGAGAATCGCGTTACACCGAGCAACCGTGGCGCGCCGCAGTTATCGACGAGGCATAACGCGGCTGCCGAGCCCCGGCGAATAATCGAAGGAAGGCGACGCACGCGATGGGGTGCAGCAGCTGTCGCGCGTGTTGCCACCGGTATATCGAACAGTGGCCATTAATGTTCCGCGCGGCCCGAGAAACACCGAGTAACGCTGCGCATCCGATTTCCTCGGCCGGGGCGTTTCGGTTAACGGAAACGATAAACAGCCGCGGCGGATGCTTGAGATTCTATCGTCCCTCCCCCGACAATCCTTATCGGGACCCGGTTCGATTCGTAAAGACGCCCGGGTGTGCCGAATTGCACACGGGCGACCGCTTAGAGGAACGGATCAGAACACGCTCGTGCAGGCTACGCTTTAGCTGCCCCGCTATGAGATCATAAATCCGACGACTGTCGGCGGCGGCCGTGGGTAAAAGTCTCCGTTCGCCGGTGTCTTGTCGCGCTTGTTGGAAGATGAGAACGGTGCCTTAAGGCCCTCGCAACCTCTCTCCTCGAGACGAGATCCTCTCTCCTGTCTCTCTCTCTCTTTGGTTTCCCACGAGAACCAACGCCGCCGCCGCCGCCTTCTGGAATGTCGCTCTCCCCTTCTCCTTCCGTTCTGCTCCTCCACCTCCGATACGATACGACCACCACCTCCGTAGAGGCTCTTTTACCTTGCTCCAACGTTCCACCTCGAAGCCGCCACGTCCGTTCTTCTTCTATCGCGTCGATGCAACCCCGGCTTCTCTTCCGTTCTCTCGTCCACTGTCTCCTCTTTCTCTCTCTCTCTCTCTCTTGTTTGATCCCCTCGCGAGATTCAACGGGGTGCGTCGAGTGGTGCATACGCTGTATCCGCCGATCGCGACTCGCGATTAAGGTGCGCGTATGGGAAAAGGAGAACGGCAGGCCCGGCTAAGGGGCTGCGTTTAAAATATTGGCGCCCGTTCACGACGCTGCTCTAAGCACTGCAGTCGACCCCTCCCGCGTTTTGCCCCTTTTTCTTTTCCATCGCTGATCCAAGCCTGGGAATTCGCTAAAACAAACCATCCTCCGTTTACGTTTCGAACTTCTCTTCTCTATTCTTGATACTTGTATACACGAATTTTTGGTGGAAACGGAGTGTTTATTTTCGATAGGTGTAACCACTGCATTCTTCCAGCTAAATTTTCTAATATCCTCCGCGCGAATCGAGGTATCATTTATTTTTTCTTTCTCGGCAAGACCCGTTTATCTTTGCCACGAATCTTTCATTGACAACGCTTCCTTTTGGAAGGCGGCCGCGTAAGACGGGAAGCGGCTTCGTGTAATTTCTAATTCAACAGCGGTGTGTAATTTTACCGAACGTCGCGGCCGACGTTAGATTTCATTAATCCTTCCGCTCCGCTCTCCGCTGCGCCGGATTTATTGATCCATAAACAAGAAGCTACGCGCGAATCGCGAGAGGAGTTAAACGTTGAGTAAGATACGCACAATGCTTTACGACCTTGATTTCTTTATAGCTTGCAGATTATATAATTTCACGCGACGAACACCTTTCGCTCGATCGTCGAATTATTCTATTGCTATTATTCGTCGATTAACATTGATACCCGTTTTATCACCTTCATCTATTGCGCGCAATAACCGTAACGCATACCTTTTGACGGGTTACAATCACCGGCCTGTAGAAATAGATCATTCTTATTCCCTTCGTCCGCAAATGACGCTGATACCAATGTAATTCAATTGAATTATCAAAAGCAATTGCACAAATGAAACTCCGTCTCGCAGCGTTCTTGTTAAACATCTCATAGATACATTTTCAAAGCCATTGTTTTACTCGGGCTTTAAATAAAATGCCGACGCATCATTGCATAAATGTAGAACGAACGAATGACGCACAGCCCGAGTCTGGAAAAATGTTGAACCGCCTATAAACGCCAAGAACAATGTAGCCGTTTAACTGGTTTCAGACCGGCATTCGAACGCTCGTGGGTGTTCAATTTGCGCGTAATTAATTTCCCCGCGAAATTCGTACCGCGAACGCGATATTTCACGTTACGCTCCGTTAGATCGGCCGTTCCCGCGGGATGTTTTGCACGGCACCCAGGGCGTCGTGACTTCTCGTTCCGCTTTGTGATTTCACCGTGTTTAGTTTCCCCCCGGATCGAACCGACGCCGATGGAAACAATCGATCATCCATGCCCGATCGCACCGCGCTCAACAACGCCAATGCCTCGGATCTGAATCGCTGTTTAAGCTCCGCGCCGGGAAATATTGATCCGGCCCGGTTTGCAAAATCACCATTGTGTGCCGCGAGTTTTTCTACCGCGAGCCGCGCCGCAATGACTCCGGTTACACGCCTCTGACTAATAAGGAACACGGTGGTTTACACTTTACTCACCCGTGTTTCGCGCCGCTCGCCCGTAACGAAACGGTCGCCGGTTAATCATTGCGCAAATGTGTACACCTCGATTGCCTATACAATGGGCGATACGTACCGAATCGACGCCGTAACGATTTCAACGGGGGCGTTATCAATCCTACAAGTCCTACAATCAGTGAAACGATTCTTTCAACGTTCCATCGTTGCCTGTTAAATTTATTCAACTTATTCTTTAACGAGCCCAAAAACTAAACCCCAACTGAAGTAAATCCGACTGACGTTATGTTTACTTCTTAACAATTCTTCCTTCCTCCCCATTTTCGTCACTTATTTTAATTTTTCGTACCTACAATGTACTGCAATTTCTTTTTGATAATATCGTCGACAGACGCTGCGACAAGTACGCGTCCGTGTCCCAGTCGTGATCGGTGAACACGGGGAATAAGGAGTCATTCATAATTATCGACCTTCCTCTCAGAGAGGGAATTTTGATTTGCATTACGAAACAAAAAGAAAGAAAGAAACGATGTACCGTTTACCTTAAAGTGTGTCAGTCGATGCGTGGCGCGTTGTTCAAGTCAAAACCAGACGTAACACGAGACCGACCGTAGGAGGCGGCCACTTATAATGCCCGATATACACCGTGTCCACCAACACCGATCGAAAAACACTGACACGCCGTCCGCGTCCCGGCTTATCAAATTTGAGACTAACGAGAGTGAGAAAACAGGTTGCGCGACGCTTGCTCCTTTTTCCTACTCTCTTCTTCACCCCTTCGCTTTGTCCCTCGATACTGCGATAAGTAGCCGAACGATTGATGACTAATGGCGTGTTGAATGATTAATTGATTTCCCATTACAGTCAACGTCATCAGCTGTTACATCTTGAATGTTATTCCAAACGTAATTTATATTAATCGTTGAATAGTGAAATCTCTAACTCGTGTAGTGCTAACAGTTTTTTTCATTGAAACCTTGATTTTTTCGGTTCAAGACGACGCTTGTATTTAATTGCCTGAACATTTTTCATTGTGTATCGGTGAACATTTAATTTTGAATTGTCGCACGAGAACCACGGGGAGCGTATTTATCATGCGAACATGTTATTAAAGGGATCTGCAGACGTCGAGACGGGTAGTGGTGAACGGTAAGTTATCGTTAGAAAGCAAGCCTTCCCTTTATTGAAAATATCGACTGTTGAAAATAGATAAAATGAGTGGCTTCATATAAGCGATAAACGGAAAGGTAGATATTGCTCCTAGATACTACCCAGCAAAATTAAATGATCACTAATTACTTTTTACACGCACGGTTTTTCTATTTCCTTTATTACCAGTCGGACGAGATTGTTTCACATCGTACATCCAGTAACAAACTAGACGAAGCATGTATTTAAATTTTATATTTCAAAATGATATATATATATACCTACATGAAATGACAAAGCGTCTCGTTCATCGACCCGCCGATCCGGTGCGTCCCTTTCAAAAGACGATATACACGCCGGGAGATTTATAAAACTTAAATACAAGAATTTTCGCTGCAATGGAGGTGGTGTACGGTACAACGATAGTTCCGACGATGATTAATAGTTAAATTACAAAAGTCGCGCGAATAATTCTAACGCGGAGGGAAGGCTCGTGCGGGACACTGTACTGTTCTACGCCTTCCTCTTCGTTTTCCTCGTGGTCTTCGCGGCTCTCGCTGTCTTCGACGGCGAGCTCTTCTTCTTCGACGGTCTCTCGGCCAATCTCGCGTATTTGTCGATCAGAGAGTCGAAGAACTTGTCGGATTGACCGGCGCGTGCCTCGTTGCGGCTCTGAATCGCCAATGCCAAATTGTTCGCGGCTGCGTTCTCCTCGTTTTCGATCTTCAGCATCTTGTCCAAACGTTCCGCCTCCTCTGCTTCTTTGGCCCACTGGAAAGAAGAACGGACAATATCGTTTCGGCCTGCGCATTGAAATATATCCATGCGCGTGTTTCTTCGTATAAAGCAGGAAATATAGAGGAACGATAGAGGGATGGCAATTTTCCGCAAACCGGACTGCTGGATTACGTACTTACTGTCGGACAAGTGGTAAGGAAAAAGTGTTTCGTCAATTTGTCGGGTTGTACTGAAAATGATAAGTAATGTGTGTGAATTGTACGGAAATTTTGTAAGTCAAAGTGATAATAATTAGAAGAAAATAAATGTGGAAAGAAAATCATTTATACTTATGGCACGATCTTGCGGAGAGAAGCTACACGGGTGCAGGAAACAAAAGGAAATTGATAAACAAGCAAATAGAAACGTTAAAGCTTGATCTTCCCGATATTTCAATAGCGCGTCTGTTTTAATTAGCGTCTCGCTGCGTCTTCATCCACTTTACTCGCGCCACACTTGACCCACATTAAAAGGAAGCCCGACTAAAGACCCGGCAACAGATACGATCGACAGATCGATAAATCAAAGGCCGTAGATTCTCTGCTGCGGCGCGCTTATTAACCAAATTAATTGCAACCACTTCACGACAAGCGGAACGCAATTATCGGAAGCCAGCCATGCGTCTATCATCAAGATTGTCAGATGATTGCTACTCTCCGGTCGCTCTCGTCAGCGGGGCAGATGTTAATTTTAACCAGGGATCGCGATCGAAAGCGGTGAACAGTACATTTTGTTGTTCAGCCAATGAAAAGATGGATAAACGTTGACTTTCGTGGAAACGACGATGCACGCGGTTCCACGCGTCCCTCGTCGAAAACAGACGCGGAGAGAGAGAGAGAGAGAGAGAGTGCTCATAGTTCACTCTCGTCGATGATGCTGCTCCGCATTCCCAGTGACCTACTCCATAATTCGATGCTGAGGAAATTCCGTTATTTATAATTCCTGGCAAGTGCATTCGTGGAGACGGGACTAATGTTAGGCGATTGCGCAACACTTTCGCGAAACTCTGAACGCGCACCGATCATCGAAATCCGCAAATTCTATCCGAGACCCGACGAAATCAAGCCGGTCGGCTATTTCCCACGGATCCGTTCGGTGATATCCTGCTCGATCGATTACCGTTGTCCGCTCTTCGAATTATGGTTCGCTTTGGCGGAACCTCGTTAGCTCGACGAACGCTCATTTCGGCCGACCCGAGATCATTGTTATTTTCATGCAGACAAACAAAACGGGGAACGACAGGGCTATTGTGCGACAATGGTTCTTGTTGATGAAACGCGATGAACGGATGCTCGACACCACGGATAATTTCATTAATGTAATAAGTGTAAGCTAGTATAGAGAGCCTGCTGCAATCTGGTATTTAATAAACAAGTAACAGCATCTTTCCAAATTATTCAGAGCTTCGTTAATCCCTTGATCACCATTGGATCGCCGTTCCGACAGAACGCACATTAACTCAGTGGACCGGTCCTTGTACGACAGCTGAGTGATCGATAATAATCCCTGACCGTCTATTTGCGAATCAAAGAGACGCGCCAAAGTATCTACGTTCGATGGGCACAGAGGACACGTGCGTCGACGCGAGGGATGCGCTTCCTCAACCTTGAATCGTCTTCTACCCGAGTGTCTAAGAGCGAGCGACACAATCTGGCCGCGAGCCTGATGCTCCGCGGAAACCACCGGGATCACGAAATAATTGAGAACAGTCATTGGGTTCGCGGCGGCGATCTCGATTGCGCAACGAGCTCCCCTTTGCGAGTTAGTCATCCTTATGGAATCCAGCGAGAATTAAACCTAGGAACATGATCGGGTCAGCGAAGCTACCACGGTCGCCTGTTTACCAATGAATCTTTGAGTAATGGCAAAGCCTTTTCAATTTCTCTTCCGTGTCCCTCACTTCGGAGCTGATCCACGATAGATCCCTCGGATCGGAGCTCTCCGAAACTTCCGATGAGGCTAATCCTATTTTAAGTCGACAAGGGTACACGTCTGTCGGCCAAGCGCGCTTAGAGTACACCTGTTGCAACGAGGGGTATCGCTGTTAGAAGTTCTCTTCGCGAGCCTGACGTCAATTACGAATCGCCTTCCACGTTCGTGCACGATCTCGTCGAGCCCTTCAACGAACCCGCGAGACGCGCGCTACGCGTATTGTCGACGAAACGCCCCGGTCAAGGCCGTTACATAACAGACAAGCATTAGATTGAACGGTGACATTAGTAATTATTTCATTAGCACACCGGATACGTCGCGCGTTGGCCCTCGCCGCTCGTTACTCTTTCAATTGATATTCAGCGTCGCGCCGCCGCGGAAATCGTATTCGGCGTTCCTCCTCGGCGAACAGCGCCGCGCGATATCTCCGCGACGCGTTCCGCGTCGATCAACGAAGAGACAGGCTTTAGCAGTTGTTCTGTAAAATGTTAAAAGAGGAGACTCGCGGAAGCGGTACCTGTAGTCTATGCGGGCCGCGCGGTGCTCCCAAGAACCAAAGGGCTTGGTCCTTCTAATCGCTTTAGCAAATGGGGGACCGGAAAACGACGAAAGCAGCCGCACGTTTTTATGACGATGTCCGCACAGGTTCGCGCGGTCGTTCGTTTCTTCGTCGCGCGTGCCGTACGGTTCATTGTTCATTCGATGGATTCGCGATAGGTGAAGAGCGCGCGTGACGGATCGGAAACTTTATGCTAAAATCCCTCCCGCGAGACCGGTGATCGCGAGGAGAACGGGAACGATGATCATCGCGACGGAGCACCGGCTGGACGACGACGAATTCCTCGTGGGACAGTTGGGCAACGGCTTGTCGGTGGTCGTCCCGATTGGCACGATTCCCGGAGTCGGCTCCTCCTGCTGGGGTCGATTAACCACCGACGGCGGTGAATGAATGGTCACCGGTTGCTCGTAATAGGGAGCCTGGTACACGTTATCCGGCGACGCCGGTTGGATCATTTCCGGCGGCGTGTACGGTACCGGCCGGATAACGTGCGTCGGCTCCGCTGGTATCACGGACGGAACTTGATATTCAGGCCTGGCGTCCGCATCGGGTGGATACTCCATGTTCGACGGAGCGGTGCTGCTGTCCGTCCAATCGATCTCGTAGAGATCCGAACCGTAGCTCGCATCGGACTCCTCGTAAGAAGGCGCTTGATGACGATCGTCCGGGCTCGGTGCCAACGGGAACGCGTTGCTCTGGTGATCCGCCTCTTCTGCGTACTGTTTGTCCCGGTTTCCATGGGGCGGATAAAGCGGGACTTCAGGCCTGGCACTGGCGGATTCCGGGAATCTCGGCCAAGATCTCGAGGTCGTTACATCTTGGCCGGTCTGTTTAGTCGCCTCGCGAGATGGGTATGCCGCGGGATCTATTGGCGCGATTGTGCTCGGCGGAACGCGCATTCTCATCGTACTCTCTTGCGGTGCGATCGTTGTAGCTTGAACCGCGTCCTCGTAGCGGGCCGTGGTTGGTCTCCAGGTCGTTCTCCAGTCCGGTGTGTTGTATGCTGGACGATAGATCACATCCTCCGTTGTGTAGAATCGCGGAGGGACGTACGCTACCGTTGATTGTACCATTGGGGGCGATGCTGTCGACGTTGGATGCAATCGTTCTCGATAGGGTGGTAACGGTACCTCCGCGGTGGTCTCCTCGTAATCGGCATCGTAATCGATCGGCGTTTCCGCCGTGACCAAGTCAACTGGCAGCCTACTCCACTCCGGATCCCTGTCGTAGCTCACCCCGCGCTCGTCCAGGAAAGCGGTGACCGCGTTCGGACACTTGAACTCGGAGTTCTCGGTGATAAAGATCCTCTTTAAATCCTGCAAGTGCGACATAGCTCCGAGGTTCAGACACTCCAGCCGATTGCCAGACAGCCTCAGGTCGATCAGGCTTGGGAGAATTTCGAAAACACCGTCCTCGATAGATCGTATGCTGTTGTAATTCAGGTCCAGATAAGTTAAATAATCCAAACCTCTGAACCACGATTCTTTCACTGTGCTCAGGTGATTGTTGTCTAAGCTCAATTGCTGCAGGTTGTTCAGGTGTTGAAACGCACCCGGTTCGATGTCCGTTATGCCGCAGTGAGAGCAACCGAGGACCCAGAGGTCCGAGCCGAACCTGGAGAAAGTGTCCACGGTTATCCGCGCGATCCGCATGCTCGTGATTCGAATCTTCCCGGTGGACGATGGAAGATCGTCCAAATCGGAAAGCTGACCGCCCGTGCAGGTGTACTCTATCATGTCCTCGTTGCTCACGCGTCTACACGACCCTTGCACACCACCGACACGTGCACACAGCACGGCGAACAGGAACAGTCCGACTTTCACACCCATTTCTCGTTGAATTGATCGATACGTTGGAGAAACTTTATAGGAAAAGTCCTGCGAAGCTGCGAGCGTGTACCATTCTCTTTCGCGCGTACGTTTGAACCGTTCAATGGTTCGCGGTCATCGTGGTAGGGATTTTAGCCGAAAATCGAACAGCTTCTCAGCTAGAACCGATCTAATTGTTCCGCAGACTGAATCCTCTCTTGCGTTCGCGCTCTTTACTTATTTACTAGTACTCCCCCTCCTGTCCCTTGTACTACTAGTCTGCCTCCTACTACTACTTCCAATCGCGAAGCAGTACTACGTATTGATAAAAATAGAAAAGCTTGAAAATAGCGCGCTGCCCACTTGTTCGTCAAATCGACGAGCTGATACTTGGCGAAATCGGAGCCGGAGTGAGGGATCGCGCGCAAATTTACGAAAGTAATCAAATTTACGAAAGTAATCAAATTTACGAGGATCGTAAGAAGTAAAAGAAATACGTGTATCATTAAGTATAAACCAAAGACTTTATCAACTGAAAAGAATATCGTCTTATTTTGAATAATCTTCTCAGCCATATATAATCGTCGTTTCTATACTATTTTGGCTTTCAGTTAACTTTGCCTTTTAATTGTTCGCTTATATTATTCTACGTATGTTGTGAATCGCTTTGCAAATATAGAGGAACAAAGAATATTGGAAAGCACCGGGATTCATAAGCATGCGCTTTTGATACGTTTAAATATAAATGTGTTTCACTTACCTTGCGTTTCCTGCGCTGCTTCTTCTTCTCGCTCTCCTGCGTGAATTCTTTGTACTCTGGTACCTCGCCCTTCTCTATCAAGCCTTGGATGATACTGTGTAGCCTTGGTTCATCGTCGCAGTTGGTAAATGGGACAGTTTCTAAGATATAATCCATATCACCTTTGCCTGTACAAAAACATTTATATACATACATTTATTGATTCGTACACCGTATTGTAAGGAGCTACCGCATTTGATTTACGCACCGTCCATATAAGCACGCTTCAAGTCCTTGATTTCAATCTCAGATCCCTTGTAATTCTTCTCATAATTGTTAATATCCTCCACCGAGATTTTCTTGAAAAGAGACCGCCAATAATCGGCCCAATTTCTCATCATAACTTCCTCACTTTCCTCATCGTATTCGCCCGACTGATCGTAAATCTTGCGCTTATCGCTGTCACTGAGAATGGAATGAATCCGACCGAGGACTTTAAATTTCTCAGTTGCCTCTGCCTTGATGTCCTCCTCCACTCGATCAGGATGCACGAGCAGAGATAATTGATGATACGCTTTTTTCACTGAAAATATATCGATAAATAATTGTTACTAAAACGTTTGAGGATACACGCAGTTTTCTATTCGACAAAGTACGCAATTATTGAAAATATCCGAAGTCGCACACAGGTAGGACAGGTTATGCCCGCGTACCTTGTTTGTCGTTGGCAGTTCTTGGTATTTTTAAAACCTCGTAAAAATCACGAGCGCCGAAGTATTGTTCACAGAGATCTAGTAGACTCGTCATGATTTTGATTTTCTATTAAACAGTGGCAGCGGGAGTTTTTTTTGGTGTACACAAATGACAGAAGTAGAAGGTTATGCGTTTTCGCGCTTATTTCAAGTAAGGGGAGTTCAAATATTACTGCACGGAACGCGACATCTGCAAACAAACCTTGTGCAACCTCTGCAATATCGACATTGAACGATTTTTCAAATGTCGGATCATCGAGATAATGGTATCTCGTCGGTGTCAATAGTAAATGGTAATAAAATATGAAACAAGAATTCATTTCCATATTATATTACTGTATAGCAACCTACTCTGTCATTGTAAACGGTCACTTCGGTATTGCTCGGTGTTTTTTGTCGCTACGGTTTTCGAAATTCGCACGACGAGCGCACAGGGGTGAAGTACGGGGCCGCAGTCTTGTTCCGGTCGTCGAGGTGAACAGACAGTAAACAGAAAACGCCGCGTACTTATTCTCCTACCCACGCGACGCCATTAGATTTCCGGTTTTATCCTACCGCCGTTTACACTCGTTTACTCCCTTTAATTAACTAATACGCGATCAATTAACAATCGTTTAACACCCTGCGCATAGATTCGGTAGCTTCCGACGGTCTTTATCATTGCGTACAATCGTTTCGTTGTTTTAATTAACTGATACGCGATCAATCAACAATCGCCTTAACATCATTGTGTTCGATGGCTTGTAAGATGGAAGGGTGAACGCGTCTCTTTATTCGGCAGCCTCGATTATAACGAAAGGTATGAAAAGAGTAAATCGTTCAAATATTACAAGCGTCTGAATGTGAATGGTAATGTATGTCTGCTGTGGTAGGGAAAGCAGTATTTCCCTAACAGCGGACGAAGGGCAAAAAACAAGAAATACTCTACCCTCTTCACTAACTTGTACAGTTCTTTCACATAACTTAGGTGACCGCGCGCAATGCGGTCGGTAGAGTCAATGTTTACTCCGCTCGAGTTTCTTTTTCATTGCCATGAGCGCGCGACCGCTCTGAATAACAAAAATTAGATGTAGCAACGATTCGCGAAGGTAAAGTCAACGACCGCTCCGTAAAAAGTCCTTCGCGAAATTGGAATCAGTGAGTTCGTCGATGGTAATTATTAAGCGGCCGCGATATTAGCCGTCCTTTTTCTTTATTTTCGAGAATATCGTTTCGGTAATAAAATCATCGGGCCTCCCAACAAAGTATCTTTATAGCTTATTAATCCTTTTTTTCTTCTTCAATAATCCTACGTTTTCATCATCTGGAAGTAACAGTAAGAACAAATCACTAACCAATTTCGCTGTTTTCATTTTCCAGCAGCCTCCAATTTCTCCATGGGGCCAATGGCCTTCAGAAAATTTTGACGATCGCGCGCAATGCGATCGGTAGAGTCAGTGCTTGATCCGTTCAAGTTCCTTCGCATCGCTTGAAGAGCGCAGCCGCTCTGATCAAAGATAGATTTAGTAATGATCCGCGAAAGCAGAGTCAGTGAGTCCGCTGATTAAAAGCCTCAATCTTAGTCCTTTTTTTAAAAATATCTTTTTATTTATAAGAATTTCGTTTCGGTATTAGAGTCATGTGTTCTGCTGCGACCATCGGCGATCGGACGTGAGTCATAAAATACAAAGCGTCATTTACCAATTTATTTATTACAGTAGAAAGTAAACCGAATCCAATGAGAAATTTTCAAGTAAACGTATTGCCAATGTTTCGAATTACATCATCCGATCTGCGATTGCCTTAAATAGAAGAATAAAATCGGACTGCAATTTGATTATAACAGTTATATTAAAGAGCGTGGATATAACATCTAGCGATCCCCAGCACAACGAATAAGATACTGAACCTAACAAGTGTACAATTTACTAATAATGAAGCTAATCGATCTAACTTTAAGACACTCCTGCTGAATATTGCAGTTCTACAATTTTGTTCCATTATAACATTTTGAACAATCGGTGCATCTGTACATAATTGTTCAAAACGCATATTGCTAACACTATTCGCATTTGTTATTCATCGGTCGGTTCTGTTGCCTCGAAAATAATTGATTATTCCCGGCTAAATAGTTTTTTCTCCATCCGGGGGGATGTAAAAAAAAAACACCCATTTTACGGATAATCTGAGCGGTCTAAAATTTGCACTGCAATTGAATCATAATTAACAATTAATCGAAAAACGGCAGAAGATCGTAGAGCTCCATTCGTGCTACTTATTCGAGCATCCTTACGTTAATATACATTTTTCATTGGATCGTAATTACATTTTCACAATTCTTTTATTAATAATCTTACATCAATGATTTGTTTGTGTGTGTGTATGTGTTACCTTACAGAGCAATTATATACATTCATTCATATTATAAATAGAAGTTATTATACATTTATATCTATATGTTCAATTATGTAGTAAACAATATTTTGAGCAGCTTTTCTGTTCTGGAGGAAAGTGGGGTGGTGTTCCACTTTTCGTTAGATATCCTTTAAAGTTAAGAAAAGAAAACAGTATGACGAATTTTATGAAAATACAAAAAGCCTAACAGTTTCAATGATTCGTAATACGCCAATTCGTAATAATAGATGAGCCTTAATATCGATATTTAACGGGCGACAAAATTTCTTGTTCCAAACGTGTGGAAGAATCAAGACCGCGCGGTGGACACGGTCTTCTTTGGCAGGTATTCTTCGCACATTTCAAACGAAATATTAAATTACGTCTTGTTCAATTAGCATTGGTACTCTCGCGACTGTTGCCTTTCGCCACTGTTAAATAATCGCAGGTTGCGTAACAACATGCGCTATAATATCATGATTATGGTATTATACAACACTTTCCGAAAAAAAAAAGAAATTTCATGAATCTTTTTCTCTTACGATCTTCAGTTACATAATCGTCGAGGACGATATCGATTAAGTTACTTTTATCGTAACTACCCGCGTGGCTAGTTTTCATCTTTCTCTTTCTCGTTTATTCGTCGCTACAAAAAAAAAAAGTGACTGAAAGAACAATCAAACAGAGTTACCAATTCTAATGCGATACAACTACGTCTAAATGTCATTTTATTTACACTTACGACTGGCTAACGACAATATCGATAAGAATCAGGTAATATGTGCACTATAGAGCGAAATAAACATCCTCCATTCGCCTTCTATATAATCCCCTTTACACGATTTTGCATAGAGTGTTTCTCTTACAAGATGTACCCAGGCACTTGGTGAACGATCTCTTGCTAAATGACACTGTACTCGTCAAGGCTCAAAATAGAACCAAAAAGCGTCGCCTCCCTCTAATGATATCGTCTCACAATCATACGATACGTTTCCTTTTTTGTATATCGCGGACGTGAAGTTTATAAAAATAATTCTCCGCTTGATCTCTCGGTTCTCATCTTTCCCCTCATTGTCTTTTCATCAAAGACGCCTCGCTAAGAAATCTCGCGAGCAACGGACACCCTTGTATATACTTGATCTCTACACAAGTCTAAATATAAAACTACAAGTAGCATTTTAACAGCGATTCGAACACATTCGTCACGGGTTTCGGATTCGTATCGAGAAATCGTGAATACCTTTAGCGATTGCTCCATTAACTATTCCTTCTTTTAATTGATATTTGTCGTATCAGCGGCGTGTCACACATGGTTCGCGTGTGTTTTCATGATCGATCGTGGCACGGCTCGCGGCCAGGAGCTGTTTCCGATATTCCTTCGCGACTACCAGTTTCTCGCGCGAGACGTTCCGTCCTTTCGCAATTGCGCGTGCACTTACCGCGGCCACGGCGGGACGCTACTTCATTCGATTCAGTACTAGATCGCAAACCACTTGCAAACCTTTTTGGTACGGGCTCTCGGCTAACGATTGCGCGAGCTTCATCGCCTCCAGGCAATGATTCCGCGCCAAGAACTTGGTCTGCTCGAGACCCTGCGACTTGTGCACCAGCTCGAACGCCTTCTCCACGTCTCCGGGCTCTTGAAACCGGCGCATGATCATCGCGTTCAATTCTGGATACTGTAACGGACGAATATTAAAAAGTGGGTGGGAGTCGGCGCATGCAGAGTCGAACGATAAATCGTCAACTGGATATTCGAACGACTGGAGAGTATTAGTGCATAAACTAGCAGGTTACTTAATTATGCAACGAAGCCCTTTTCCTTTTAAACATTGCGCGTTCTTCTTACCCGTTCGCAAGCGAATAAAACTGGGGCGGTAGCGAGGCCAAGCTTGAGGTCAGCGGCGGTAGGTTTGCCCATCGCTGCCAAAGACGAAACGAAGTCCAAAAGGTCGTCGACTAATTGAAACGCTAAACCGACATTCCTGCCGTATTGGTAGGCCAATTCCGCGAGCTGTTCATCGGCATCTCCTAGCTGAGCCACCTGTTCGCCAACATGAATATACAGTGTATACTTTCCTTCACTCGCTACAGATTAATGGGAAAATGAAAGAGACGGCTAAATGTCAGGGATATTGTTGATTACTTACACCTTTTAACGAATTGGCGATTAACGAGGCGGTCTTGAAATACGATTTCTTGAGGTAATGCGCGAATCTCTCGTTTTCGGTCTCCTTGGAGCCAAGCTGCATAAATTCACCCTGCACCAGGTCCCTGACGATCTGGGAAAGGTAAGCAGACTTGTCAGTACTTATCATCAGGATCGTATCGAGACCTTAGAGCAAGTAGAATATCCCTTCGTGCGCTAATAGAAGTATTATTAGAATTTTGTACAACGATATTAAATTAATTGAATATTCTACGAGATCGTCAGATCTGACATTTTTAGAACTGGATTCTTCTTTTATATTTTTTATACGTGCATTTAAGAGATAGATTCGTGTTTTCACTGTGTTGAAATATATATTGTTCTTGCTATTTCGAACATTTATTATCGTACTCCGGTACCTATCTCTTCGAATTTCTTCGGACTACATCTTTTCTGAGTTTCCTATGAAACAAAATGGAAATAGTGCCCCGTACATTTATATGTAAGTAGACTTTCGCCGACTTTACCTGACTGAGAGTAACGGTAACGTTGTTATTTTGTAATCGAGCTATCATCATCGACGCCACTGCAATCACATAATCTCCCGTCATTGTCACCTGAAAAAAGAGTATTAACAAAGTGTAGTTAAAATCATCCTTTAATAAAAGGAAAAATTCAGAACTCATCTAGAAAAACACTTCTAGGATATATTAATCTAAAAATTAGCTAGCTGAAGATTCGAATGAAACATTTTTATTGCAAATCGCGGATTAACCGTTGCTAATGGTTCTTTTAATCGAGGTTCCACGCATACGCACAAAAATCTCAGTTTCGATCTGTATTTGTTAAAAACAATATTAGCTTTCGTGGTCGCTTTGCCTTTCGACAGCTATGTTAATATTTGAGAAAAATTTCATCCACGTCGTTCAAATACATTCAGGGATTTCTACAGCTTTTCGCCATAATATAAGGCAACACGTGTCGAATATTTTACACATGTTCGTCGCAGCGTGTTATTAGGATAGATATGCCTAGAATACTCGTTTCCGGCATAGCTAATGGGTCCTACACCGTTTTCTTCCCCGCTTGAGAAATCTCAAGGTAAAAGGTAGGAATGCAAAGGAGAGAAAGATTGGCCATTCCGAATCATATTATCGGCCGGCCGGCTTCGCTGTATAAAGCAACCGAAGCACGTGTATAACATTTTCGTAACGATTATGATCATTTTAATCACAGAAAGCGTACGCGTGTGTCTGCAATCCTGTTGTATAATACTATTCGTGTATCTCTTTCGAATTTCTGCTAATATTCGTGGCGGTCGTCGGTACGATTCGGGAGCGAAAGAGAAATTTCGTTCGATTAAGAAGGACATCGATGCTGAATCGAGTAGCATTGCAGAGAAATTGAAATTTTTATTATCCGAAAATGATTCGCATCGGCAATTTCCCAGACAGAGAAATACATCTACTTACGTTCCAGCTGTTTACGTTCAAGTTTAAAGGCAGTTATTCCCGACGGATATATTTCAAACTTCACCGATAAATTGCAAAAAGACTTTCCACATTTTCAATCGTGTTTCACGAATTCCGCCTTTCGTTCAAAAGCACCACGCTCATCCTCGCATAAAACGATTTCAAACGCTTTCACTGTATACCATTTTCCTTGCCCGCCAAGTCGAGGAAACTCTCTTATTGTTAAGTGAAGCTAAATCTCGCGGCTTATTAGCCGAAGAAAAATCCATAACGTTCGACGCGTGGACTTTAAGTAACGGGCTAACTCTTAATATCCGGCGTCGTTTCTTTTTCCTGCGCGACAATAGGAGACGCGGCCGCGTCGTAATTTCGAGTTTCACATCCGGTACCATCGTCGTCTTCACCTGCTTTTCAAACGCGTCCACTGTGCACGCCGACTTTCAACGTTTCCAGCGCTGAAAACACCGTGTTTCCTCCGCCTTATCGAGATCTCTCGCGGCTACGAAGGATTGAAAGTTTCGTGAAACAGGCGCGTGAATCAGCGCGGTGAATAAACCAATGCAATCGCATTGTACATACGTTCGGGGCTATGTTTGGGAAATAACTTTCGATTAATGATTCGAAGCGAAGTAGCGCGTGGCAATTTGTGCAAGATTTTCATCGGGCACCGATACGAACTTATTTCACCCTTGTCTGGCCGATCAAAATGTTATGCAAAATACGTAAGGGAGTAGGTGTGTATATGGACTAGATTAGAGGAGGTAAAAAACGAGAAACAAATAGTTAACAGATTTTGTACGTTAACAATCGAAATCGCACACTGCAGTTTATCGAAGATTTTAGTCAGGCACCGATACGAACTTATTTTCACCCTTGCCTGGCCGATCAAAATGTTATGCAAAATACGTAAGGGAGTAGGTGTGTCTATGGACTAGATTAGAGGAGGTAAAAAACGAGAAACAAATAGTTAACAGATTTTGTACGTTAACAATCGAAGTCGAACACTGCAGTTTATCGAAGATTTTAGTCAGGCACCGATACGAACTTATTTTCACCCTTGCCTGGCCGATCAAAATGTTATGCAAAATACGTAAGGGAGTAGGTGTGTATATGTACCAGAGTGGAAAATGTAAAAACCGAGAAACAAATAGTTGATTACGTTTAACAGATTTTGTACGTTAACAATCGAGGTTGCACAGTTTGTCCGAGATTTTAATCAAGCACCGAGTCGCGATTAATAATCGCACTAGGTCGTGCTTCCGATAAGCGAATGACATCATGAAACAATCAACTGCATCGTAAAAATTAATGAAAGCGATGTTGGGACTTCTTTTGCAAGTCGATGGATATTTCTTTGCGCGCGCGCGGAGTGAACGAACTTTTTATTGCAAGAAACGCATAAATAAGACTTAACTGCTGCGGATTGGCGATTCAGGAATTGAGCGTTCTGATAATTATCATATTGAATGCGGTCGGTTTGTTCAATGAACTGTACAATCCTTCCTTCGTCCAACTTTTCGCTCGTCGCCGATTTAAAAATACCGTTCCGGGTATTGAGATTCTTTTTACGCGCAGTTCGAACGTTTTACATTCTAACAGTAAACGCGACAATGCTCAAAATGGGAGAGTTTCAATTGCTAAAGCACGCCGCGATGTAATGAACGCTTAACTTTTAATAGCAGTGGGCATTGCACACGGTGGAAGGGTGGAGAAAAAGAAAAAAGAAATACATTTCTCGACTGGGTAATATACATAGAATTCGAGGTCGCCTAACTGGCGGTGTGTAGCTGGCCTCGTTAGCCGCGTGTAATCCAGTGATAATTATTATATCTACACGCACGCAACAGTTCCACCAATTAGTGTCCTGTTAATATAACAGCGTTACACAATTCGCTTTAGTCCAATGCTCCCTCCGATCGCGAGACTTTCGTGGCTATCCCGTGCCGGCTTTCCATTTCTTTGTAACACGCTAATTCCTTCCTCCAAGGCCGTCACACTTTTCAAACCCCCCCTCGGCAAATCACGTCTGCACCGAGCACATATGTTTGCGCGGTGAATGCGCGTCTCGCGGCCGAGCGATCGCTTTTAATCCTCCCAAGACGAAGCGCGCCTGCGAATGCTGCGTGGGCTCATAGGGCCAGCAGGTATGATCCCAAGTCTCATGATCTCTTAGTTGTTGATACAGTTCGTTAATAAAGTAGTGGACGATTCTCTTGTAGACATTAATTGGAGTGTCCACTGCTACAAATTTTAATTGATACAATAAAGTATTCAGGGATTGAGAAGAGGTAAAACTATAGATCGTTGTGTAGTCTTTCTCTTTTTCTTACTAGATCAGACCCAACGATCTGGGGCGACCATTTCATTCGCAGATCATTACATATTCCTTTTTTCTTTCGCACAGCTAAGAAAATATAATAATATGCCATGTGCTTAAAAAAAAAAAAAGAAAAAAGAAACGAGTACGGTCGACCTCCATATCTTCCACGTGATGTCACTCGCGAGGAAAGAATAGTTGGTAGCATGTAACGAGCGATTCCTGCACGAGCGATGCTGCGTTGAGAAATCTACATTAATTGGGAAAATCGTCGACCTTCGCGTGAATTCCACGCGGTTCGCACCGCTAGTCCCCGCTACGGATTTTGCTAAATTAGCGGCGATTCCGCTTCTCGAAATCTCATTCAAGCGTGGCCGTCCGTCTGTGGCGGACCAAACGAAGGTAGCCGACTTCCGGTTCCAGGCCAAGAAAGCGTCCGCGCAGGGACAGTCGTGAATCGCATTAGCCTCCTTCCTCTCCTCTCTTTCTCGCTCCCGCCGTTCTTCAATCGCTCATTCTCTCTCTCTCTCTCTCTCTCTCTCTCTCTCTCTCTTACTACGACATTTCACATAGAGAGAGAGAGAGAGAGAGAGAGTCTCAGTTTTCATCGATCAAACGGGTAATCGGCGAGAAGATATCGAAATTCATGGTGCATCGCGTGAAACGTCCACGCGCGTCCAAGATGTCCCAAGCGAGCGGATGGAGAAACCGGCAGCAGCTCTCGGTATTTCAAGGCGAATGATGTTTAAAAAAGAAAAGAGATTCCACGCGTTCGATGACTGTCTGGCTCGTTTCTTTTTTTTTTTTTTTTGAATAGCCAATGATTCTTCATATTTATCTAGGCGCAACTCGATTCGAGCCGCGTCATTGGTTAGAAAGAAACGGAATCGGGTCTTAATGAGTCAGTCGAAGTTGAGATTCATTCAACCTTAACGTCCGCTCGATGGTTACTCGGACTTCGGAACCGGACGGTGAATCTTACCTTCTTTTGCCGCCAAACGACGTTGATCGAGGGCTTGCCACGGCGGAAGTTCGGCTGGTCGATCACGTCGTCGTGGATCAAGGAAGCGTTGTGCATCATCTCGGAGATCATAGCTACCTTTCGCTGCGACTCCAACAAATAGCTGCAATCCCATTCGTTTCCGTTACATTAAGCTCCAATTCGGAATCATCGGTCTTCAGCAACGGTCGATCGAAACGGTCGATTTTAATTAAGAGTAGGAGCGTCGCTCGGCTCGTTCGCCGCTCGAAGCGCGTAGATCGACCGATAGGAGCTTGTTAATGAGCGGGGAAACTGGCGGCGTTAAGCTTTGCGGACGTAAGGAATGATCGAGGAAAGATCCAGACGCGTATTCGTTGGATGGGAAGTGTTATTAATTTTCGTCAATCGAGAAACAGTAAAGACCGGTGCGTACGTGATTGTAATTCCTTTTTGCATACGCGATAACCTTTACGCTAGATTACCTCTCAATCGTGGTGTTCATTTCATTCATGTTCATCGTAGTGGGCTCAACGAGCGTAAAGTAATCGCATTCATAAACATTTATGAATCGGAAACAGAGAAAATCCGAAGTCTACTTTAATCGCAACTAAAGTTCTAAAAAAAAAAAAGCTCGAGTAAGTCTTTCTAATGAGAATACTCTCTATTCTGTAGGTCCACAAATGGAATGATTATCATGCATATAAAAGCAGTAATTACAATACCACGCACTTTGAGTCTTCTAATTTAACGTGTACCAATATCAATGAACAGCATTCGTTAATCTATCTCACAATCGAACTCCTTTCAAAAGAAACTGATTGACCACTGTCAAACGGTTCAACGATATCAACAATACTCTATAGGACGCGTTTGCGTGAAAATGTTGAGGACAATTTAGATGGCGAGTAATCGTAAAAGTTCATCGACGGCGAACTTGAAAGAATCCGCACAGGTGTGCCTCTCACAACTCACTTTCTTTCCTTGTGGTAATTGATAGCCCGTGCCATGAGAATTGCTACCATCGGCCGCAACGCCTTTCCCTTACCGTCAAAGTAGTACGTAGCCATAGTTTGCAGCTCCTTGTGCGTCGTGTTCCTGACGAGTACCTGGAACAATGGTAAAACGTGACCTTGACTCCAACCGGTGAAAAGGGAAGTCTCCTCGGCCGCTAGAAAACGTGCGGCAAGATTTTCTTTATGCTAATCCGAAGTAATCGATGCGGTCGCATTGTAAATGATAATCTTGCCTAATTCTCAGGATTAAGGGAAGCGAAGTACCTACGGGGACGAAGCAATCGATGCGGTTGCTTACGTCAATTATCGTTCCGTCCAATTCCCAGGACCGAGGGATTAATAAAAATTTGAAAGGGATAATAATGGGCGTAAATACGTTAACGATTCGGCTGTATAATTTTGAAATCCGCGTCGTCGATGTAGCAACGGGAAATAGATTCTTTTAGAAACGGCTGGCATTAGAGTGTACAGTTAAATAGAAGGAATTCGTGAAATTAACCCTTTCACTCTTGATTCGTGTTCTAGAGACACACTTTGTCTCGCATCGGCCTACCTCGATAATTACATTAATCGCAACAGGAATGTATAAATTCGTTTCACACGAAGTCCACAAAAGTTCGGCCGCAAAGCTGAAAAATAAATTGCACCCCAGCTGCGTCGCGATCATCACTTGGCGGTCTCTTGTTAATTAATAAAAACTGCTGCGATTCCATCGCAGCCGCGTCACCGTTTACAACTATATCGGTCGCTCGCTCGGTCGTTGCCACGTGATAGAATAGGTACACCCCGTTACCGCGACGGAGAACGTGCCATTAGAGAAATACCGTTCCCATCTGAGCGGGGCTCGTAAGAAATCATTCCGCTCGGCCTGTTACATTTATTTCGATTCAGCGCAGGCGTTACATATTTGATTCCAAAGCGATTATCATCCGCGTTTATAGCGGGGCGTAGACAGACCCGATGGCCAAAAGTCGATGTTGATTCGCGGACGCGTGACGGAATCGAATCGGTATAGGGAAAGAAGAAAGGGGGCGAGGATCGACGGCTTTGAATTCCAGCGGCGACGCTCGGCTGAAAGTTCGTCCTGGAATTTGGCCAACGTCGAACGGAACGCCGTTTAACGATGCGTTTCGCCGACCTACGTCAGAGAGACACTTTTCGCGCGGCTACTCCCGGAACGGAGACTGACACACCGATGGGATCGCTGCAGTTGCGTGTCGCTCATTCTTAGTCAGTCAATTAGCAGTAAATCGTCATCGTGCTGGTAATTAGGGAGCCCTCGTCGCTCGAAAGATTTCATTAATTAGCTCGTTCACCGAATATGGCTTTTGCGAATTGTTAATATTCGAAGCGTGACGACCCTGCGTTAGAAAGAAAAGAGTATTTTCTTTTTCAAGAATTTTTTACTCATTGACGAAGAATATTCGAAGATTAATTAATGAATTTCTTGTCTGCTTCTTTTTCTGTAAAGTTTCATCGATTCGTTATTCAGAATCAGTTTAACTATGAGCTTTTTTTGCACATGCAATTCGGTTTCCAATTTACGTACAAGTTTATATCTCTGAGTACGAACGCCAAGAAAGTAGAGCGAAACGAAAAGTCGCATTCTTCGACACACTGGGCATGATAAATGCATGCTTTACTATTTACATGCATCCTAAATGCGCCTGCGCGAGCCCCCTGTTTTTTCTTCCCTCTCACAGTTTTCCCGAGTGAAAAAATAATTTGAAAGCCTTTACCAATCCGTCACATTGGTCGAACTCTTCGCCCTGCTGCAGAAGGAGCAATCTAATTCGTTGCTCGGTTCACAATACAGCTTGCCGTCTTCGATCGACGAATATCTGATAACACCGCGATCGTTGTTAACAATTAACCGCGAAAGCCCAGACGCGTGTCGAGTGAACGGACGATGAATCGTAATTGCGTGTCAATGTTATCGCGTTCCAGCAGCGCGACAAGAAAAAGTGCTTTCTAAACGCGTGTGCACGCGCATACGCAAATACGATTGTTGCACAGCCTAGCCACGCGGTTGCGAGTAAAAGTTAAGTTCTACTCTTGGCCGTATATGCAGACCGTGAAGCGGCGAGCTGCTTTCGCTAGCGCGCTCGAAAGACGCGGCGTGTTCGCTTCTCGTGAAAACGGCATTTCTCATGATAAATATTTATAATTAATCGCGCTAGACCATGTCGCGGGGCTTGGTCTCTGGTCGCTGCGCGAAGAAAACGTGCGGTCATAGCGATCGTCGATTGAGATAGCTCTTGGCAATCGGAGAAATTCGATTACAGCGAACGCGAAAGAATCAGTTTAGTTTTCTACTTTTTGATCGAGGTGAAATTAAACGAAGGGGCGAAGGAGGTGTTGCACGCGGCTGTTACGAGATAGCGGGGGCCCCCCCTGTCTTCCGGATTTTGCCAAGCGTTCGCTTTTGATACGCCCTGACGGAAGTACTTGGTGATTCGTGTCGAATCGCCACGGTCTGCACCGAAAATGGCAGTGGGAAATCGATTACAACGAGTCACCGGACTGTGGAAGAAACGCGGCCGATTTCTAGCGAACTCGAAGCATCGATTGTGTCCGAATTCGAAATTAGGATCGGGCTTCCGAAAATTAATTTAAAGGTTGAAATTATTTTACAGGAAATATTCCACACCTTCTTTTCATTTTTAATTCATTTCAGAGCATTCCCTAAATCGAACCCATTTCTCTGTTTCTCGAACGCAAAGTGTAAAGAGTGCCGATTACAAAATCCGCATCGCTTACATCATTGCAATTAAACCCTCGCTACAGTCGCTGTAAATAAATCACTTTTCCCCGCGGTTCCAAGTAAAGCACGTGTAAGAAGTGTGTATAACGCTTCCCTGTAAGGCGTTCGCCTTCCACATTCTTCCGGGTATCGAAACTAATATGGACGTGGAGAAATACACTTCTATCTAGAAAGCGCAAGAATCATGTAATGGTGACACGATAAAGCGAAGAAAGCGAAAACTGGAATTCTTTAATAATGACGATGCCGTGTGATTCACGCAGACGATCGATTCGTCTAAATTATTCATAACGGTCGACTGACCTCTCGTATATCGTCGTAGATATCCTTCAGGTCCTCCTCGACGAGTCGATAAGGATCGACTTGATAGTCCTGCAAGGATCCAGGCACTTGTGTCTGCATTGAGCTCATCATCCTCGCGACGCTCGTGCTGCAGTCCTTTGTGCTCGTTCTACTCTGCAAGGAAGAAAGGCGGATTCGTTATTGATCAATGGAATTTTATTGGGAATCTTTTGTCGCGAGAAGGATAATTCTAAAGAAATACAATTCCATTGACAAAGTAGTGTTTTCGATATTGTATCAGAAACAATTGGGAGACATAGCGTGGGAACAGATCACATGAATCTCCATCGTTCTGCTTGAAATCGTTTTTCTAAATACCATTTTAATCGTGATCAGAATGATCTCGATCGTATATATCGATTTATAAGAGTCATATTTACAATTGTCAGTCGTCGACGTAATAAAAGTACATAGAACAGTGTAAATACCGTAGAATTCATCTTATGAAAGTGTTAAATCTGTTTAATACAACGCGTGTCTACTGCCTACTAGTAGCGCGCTATTTAGCCTGACCACATAACGACACGTACTACTTCGCCTGGCGCGCCGCGGCTAGTCTCCCTCATCGTTGACTATACTACTAGAGCGTCCAAAGTAGATACGCGCGTACTTGTTTGTCATTTTTCAAATATTCCATTCGTAAAAAAAGGATGTAAACTTATTTCTGCACAAGTTACGATGTCATCTATTTATTTTTCTTTAATGGAAAAATTAACTTCGATATCTTTGAGTTTATGAAAGAGGTTTGGTACTATCTTCGGCTGATCAGACTCGTCTCTGTTCATCATTCCTTTATCCTCTATTTTACATGAATACAGCGAGGTTTTTACTTTGCTTTCCCATGCTTTAGGCGTCTCTTCAGTAATCGTACAGAACAGATGTAAAAATGTCTCCAGTCCATTCTCCGGCGGACGCGATTTAGCGAAACTCATCCTCAGCCAGGGGACACGAGAGTCTCGACAAAGGTAACTCGACAATCGTTATTCGTCAGTTATTATCGTCAATCGTTAGTCCGGTTGCCACAATTCGATTCCACCTGTCTCGTCGGTCGAGAAAATGTTCAACCACCTGCTCGTGCTCCCTTCGCATTTTCACCCGTTCAAACGTTCGCTCGACGCGATTTCTCATCGTACCAGCGTACGTAATACGTTTCACGCGGCGGCAATTGTTATTTACAAGAAGATCCATCATTACCCTGACTATTTACGTTTGATGAGCACGTAACGGGCAGTCGGCGGCGGCGACGACACCTCCTTTCCCAGTTTTCGTCACTTCAGCCACGATGTGCCAGGACGGCATTCTTTCGCCTCGGCTCGTACGTACGTACGCACACCGACGCCTAGTTTCGTCATCGAGGCTCGATTCCGATTCCTCGCCGGGCCCCCCCCTTTAGCATTCACCGTGCAACAAACGGCGACGCTCACTTGACACAGCCGCCCCGCCGATCGCTTAGACCGCCGGGCGGATTAGGCATGTCGGGATGCAAGTAAATGGCACTAATGCAGTTTCACAAGTTCGCCTGTTTGCCGGGCACGGTGGATCAATCGAGGCCACGACGGGCAAATAATACTCTCGTGTCCCGGTGGGCGTACGTTAGAACGCGATGCCTTTGCTATTTGCGCGTCTTTTATAAAGAAGCCGATAAATCGGACGAGCCCCATCGTAGATCAGGCAGAGACAAAGATCCTTAGATGAATTTTCATCTCTCACAATCGTAGTTTCAAAGAGAAAAAGGGAACTCAATCGATTCCCTAAATTATATTGTAATGTCCTCATTATTAACTTCACGGTTTATCTTTGCTTTATCATTTGTTTTCCTTTCACGATTAGGAATGTGTGTTTCTCAGACTCGTCGTTTCAAAAACAGCAGAGCGCTTCGTTAATTTCGTCAGTCACATAAAATTTCTCCACGTTTCACAAATTTCTGAATTATTATTTACGAGCCGATAAAGATTCATTAGAAAGAAACATCCTTGAAGTGTAGCGATCGCTCTCCAATACCGTACGTCCAACTGTACCAGACGCATACGGGAACATTCCCAAGCTCTACGCGATGATTACAAGCGACACTCGTAAAAACGAACATCGGCCAGCGTGCAATAAGTACATGCTGCAGTAATTGTTTCTGAAACACGCAAGACGCCGCGTTACCGTTGCTCGTGATTTCCTCGGTGACGTGTACAAGATCAGCCTAAAACGGATCGGTCAGTATGTTTATAGGAGAGCATGCAACATTGAGCAATGACCGTGTTCGATGTGTGTCCATGCGTGTCATGTGATTTCCACGCCGCGCCGAGCCCCGGGTATCCGCTTATTACAGTCTTGGATAACTAGTTTCGTGGCACCAGGCAAGTTCACTACCCCACTTTTACCTATCCCCTATATTACTTCGTTGCTCAAGGCCAGCGTGCAAGAAAACAACGCATCAAAGGAAACGATCGAATAGAGCCGCCGTTGCACTCACGGCTCTATCCGCGCTTCCCGTTATCGTTTTCACAGGCTGCATATGTAGCGAGCCTTGCGATACCGTTGAAACATCTACCGTGGACGTTCTAATTACTTAAGAAATAGAGAAACAATTTTCCGGATAAGTGGATCGACTTTGTCGACGAGTGTACAGTTTTTAACTATGGCATTTTCTATCATCTTCGTTGCGATTTTCGTAAATTCGATTGACGTACATATTTTTCTTTATCCCGCGATCAATAGGCATAGCCTGGTAATGATCTGTTCCATTGCGACTAATTTACAATCAGCGTTCATTCGGTAAAAATTTCTCTCGTATCAACTTGTTCTAAGCGTTAGAAGTGATTCTTTATGACGGCTGGAATATGCTGTGTAGGATCATGCGCGGAATTATGGACAGTAGAAATTTCGGCGCCTGAGACGATTCGATAACGCTTGTCCGAAAGTTGACCGAGCGGGATATCAGAACGCGGAGAATGTGAAAGTACGTAAACCGTCTTCGACTCGCCAGCAACGTATCGCAAATGTTGTCCGCGTGTTCACGAGTTTCGATATCAAAGAGAAAGAGTTCTTTAACGTAAAAATGATACTATTATCACATGCAACGGGATCGATCAAAATCTTGAGGGCAATTGAAATTTCTTCGTTCGCAAAGATTCAGCAATCGAACGATTCCCGTAAAAATCCACGTATATTATTTGAAGATTTATATGATCGACCGATTATAGTCCTATCAAATAATTCAGATGCTACAAGTTCCATCGAACTTTAATCCTAAACATATTTCACCCTTTCGCCTACGGGAATTAAAGTCAAATAAAAAAAGAAAGAGGTGTCCGAGCGGTCGAATGAATAGCTAATTATGAAACCTACCTGAAACGAAGCATCGCGCCATGAATGATTAACGCAGATAAATCCTAAATAAATGGCAATGAACTCTCCTCCGTCCGTTAGCTAGCGCTTTCTTGAATTCTTCCGATCAAATTCCTGTTCGCTCCTAAACGCCGCGCTTCCATGTAAATTAAGTGCTTGAGCAGGTATTTTAATTCTATTTTTGTCGCAATCAAAGAATCTCCCATGAGCCTACCAAGAAGCCGATTCTGTGGGAATTTTCTAAGAACTGTTGAACCTCTATATTTGGATTGAACGCCTAAAAGGAACACACAATGTGCGTACAATCTTTTCCCACAGTCTTCTTCAAGATGTCCATAGTTGATTAAGAAGTTCATACATATATTTTTGTTTAAAGAACAGAACCATTTCGGATGTTAACCGCTTATAATAATATTCAACTCGCACTTTCATCAATTTCATTGAATCACTAAGTTCATGATTGTGGCGAAAATGCCAAGCGAATTTTGTAAACTGAAGAAAAAAGCAATCGTCTCGATGCTAATATTGATCCACGCCATAAGAAGCAAGTTTTAAGTATGCAAGGGGTAAAACAAATATGTAGAATCCTTTGGTTCTATGTCTTATCGAATGCGTTACCACTGACAAAAGTGCAATACCATTAAGCCTACGACACGTCAAGCACAAAAAAAAAACCAACCGGTCTTTATTCGCAAACTAATTCCTCGACAAATTCTTGCTACGTTTGCCCGGTACAAAAAACTTTTCTAACAAGTAGACCGCCACGATTTTTGCAACACACCATCTTTTCTTTTTCTGCGTCTAATATGCTTTTAATTGCTCTACAAATACGTATTTATGCAACGCGTTGCAATGATAGTTACTGCGACCATTAAAAATTGCGATTAAAGTATAATTCAAGCAAAGACATCAGAGCGTAGCTGGAAACGAGTCGTCGGATTGCTCGCGCGAGCTTAGTCGAGCGTTTTGCTAGATAATTTATTCGACATAAGAATTAGGCAACGCGTGTTCGGTATTTCGGGAATGGAGACGGAGAGCGGCACACCTTTTGGTACGACGTGAAGCGAATATCATTCATCCTACACGCGCTTAGTTTTCTGAATTTATCGCCGATAGATTTTCTTTAATGGGCGAAACTTGATCGTAGATCTATAGGCGTCTAACGTTAACCACTGTTCATTGCGATTACAATTACAAAATCGCAGGATCGTTCGAAAGAGGAGTATTTCTCTTTAACTTTGTAGCACGTGTCTCTCTTGTCAAATTTGTAAGGAAGCCAATATTTTAGTCGGCAACTGTATTAGAACGTTCTAACGAAACTGTTTTTAATAACCTTTAAAAGACGCATAAGCACGTCGGAATTCTTCGAAAGAATCAAGTTCTCATGGCGATGATTTAAAAGAAATGCGCACGATGGATGGCGCAAGATTACATGGCCCGTGGAAGTGCTGTCGCAAGACACTTCTCGACTCGGATAGATTTGAAAGGAGCTCTTCGAGATGGATCGATAAAAAGATATGGTATAACATTAATGCAAAAATGTAAAAAGTGTAATGAAACTCCGTTAACTGTTCTTGCGAGATTAAATTGTCAGCTAATTTAAATGAAGACACTTCCATGTTGCATGCGTTGCATTCGACCGTGTCTAACGATAAGGTACGCGTAGTCGTTTCCTTTAATAATTTGCTAAGTACACCCATGCTGCTTAAGAAACTGCCATTTCCCTTAAATGCACTTAGTCTTCGAGCGTGCACACCTTTTGCATGCGTCGTGTTAGAGAAGTCGATAGAAAAGATTACACCAACGATGAATATGTCATTCGTTGATGTAAAACAGATAGATTGTACGTATTATACATTATTAAGTTATACATATAGTTCTCGTTCACGCTAGAACTACAGATATGGTTAAAAGCAGGCACACAGCTGCGATTTCTCACGATCATTTCATTCACTTTGAATTTTTGCTGTACAGCAGATTTTATGATCCATTCATTTTTTTTTTAAATAATCGGTATCGCATTTATTTTCAATCCGACGAAATACGAAGGGTCTCAACTTTATTTATTAAACATCGTCTACTCGTTCAATTTTATTCCGAGAAAACACTTTCGCCTACGTTTATAGAAACTTGCACAAAAGAAGGAAGAAAGTGTCGTTGCTCCGCATCGGCAAACGACACCCAGAAACGTCGTCGAAGTTTATAAATATTCTGCGGCCAATCAGCGTACTCGCAGGCAGTCCGTTAGAAATTAATTAATTATCACTGCAATCCCTTTCTGCGAATGGGCGTCACGTATTTATTGTCGGGTACGTGCGATGCAACCTTCTCTCTCTCTCTCTCTCTCTCTCTCTCTCTCTCTCTCTCTTCTTTCATTCGATGCCGCGAAAGATGAGCTTGTCTCGCAACACGTAATTTTTATTCAGTTTGAAAAATGCAGTTTCAAGCAGTCACGCGGTGTCTTTTCGATTGAACCGTTGCAAAAAGAAAAATAGATGCGAAATTGAACGACACGCCTCTCTAAAGACATCCACCCCCGAAACTATCTTACGGTCCTTGCGAAAAGAAAGAAGACAGAAGAAGCGTTATACAGTGACGGAGTGACTGACTCACGCTGACAATGATTAGCTAACGAGTCATCTCGTCACCGTGACATAAAAATTGTTTACTATTAACGTCTTGGTGTATGATGAAGCTGCTCCTTGTGTGATATCCTTTCCATCGAATTGCTCGAGCAACCTTGCATCGCTTTTGACCCTTGCAGCGTTTATGAAGGTAATAAAGTAAATGGCAATAAGCGTTTAGTCGCTTCATTTTTTACATCTGACACAATCGTAACGTATCGATGGACGAATCAAGCCTTCTACGATAAAGGCGAATGTCTAAATTACAATGTTTATTGCACCAACTGCAAGGTGTTAATGAGTTTTGATTTCATTGCGCGACACAGAGAGAGAGAGAGCCCGTCTGAACACCAATTGGGGAAAGTCGAATTTACGCAGGCCTGTGGAAATGCATTAATGATGAAACAGCATTTCAATAACAATTAACACTTTTTAATCGTAGTTCAAGCTAACAGATAGTCAAACAAGATTTTCGGAGGACAGGCTTTTTTTCAATGGTAGAAGACGTAAAGTTTACATTAATAATTATGATACAAAAATTGCATTACGCCAGTGCAATTATAAAATGGTACAGTAAAATGACGCAATAGAAGAGTAGATAAAATATGGGGCCTTAAACGCATTAGTAAAGCCTCCCGATATTTCTCTTCTGCGGCTTGTTTCGTTTGTTCTTCATTTCATTACATTGCATTGGATAACTATGCGAGGCACGTTGCGCGTCCCGAGACGCAGATCAAGTCGAAGTTCAATCGCGATGACGAGGAGGCGACATTCGCCGAGTGGGTTATTTATTCGCTGATTTTCAGTTTCGTCGATTTCAAGCGAAGGACGCTTTCACCCTGTCATTAGAGGCGGACTGAAGCGCGACGAACGATGCCCGACAAAAATGCGCGTACCACCGTGGCAGAAGGTATATCGATGCTTGCGCAATTGCTGGAGGGTGTCACGTCTATTTAACGACGATGTCACGGGCATAGTAATATTTACAATAGCTCGCGTCAGATGGGATTCTTGCAATTATTTCGGTCATCCTTACTTTCACGAATTAAAAAAAGAAAAAGCGAAAGGAGAAGTCATCAATGTTATGTAACAAATGTATAATACACGGGTAAAAAATTATGATTAGCATAAAGAACGGTTAACGCGGTGGCTAAACTGCAGCAACTGAACTGCATCTAAGAAATTGCATCAAACATGATTACTTTCAATTAACCCATTATTACGATTGAGCTTTACGATTGAAATTATGATTAGCATAAAGAACGATTAACGCAATGGCTAAACTGCAGCAACTAAACTGCATCTACGAAATGATATCAAACATGATTACTTTCAATTAACCAACTATTACGATCGAGCTTTACGATCGAATCTTCGCCACTTTTGCCAGCACGAGTAGCATAAAAAGGCAATACATTTTTACACAAGTGCGACGAGCAAGCACTCATCGATACTTGAACCGTGTCGTTGCCAAATCTTTGAGGAACACAAGCGGTCGCGCCTGTTTGCCTAGCAGAGGAACTTTCACTCCTTTGCCGAGGAATATCTTCGAGAGGCGACGGCCAAACGTTTCCGGGCAAAAGTGCAAAATTCCACTGCTTTGGCCCCTTAATTCCCAGTTACCTAATCGATCGCAAGTCACCTCTTTCTTTCTTTCTTCTTTTCTCGCATCCATATACGCACGTTGCCGTCACTTATCGCGCGCCGTTTATCGCACGCTTCGTAATATTATAAATACCGTGAAAGTCACGATAAAATAACACTGAATCAATCGTGTTCGTGTTATTTTCTTTTTTCTTTTTACAAGAAACAGACAGCGCGGG
The DNA here is from genome assembly GCA_023838395.1 of Holcopasites calliopsidis. Taxonomy (NCBI): domain Eukaryota; kingdom Metazoa; phylum Arthropoda; class Insecta; order Hymenoptera; family Apidae; genus Holcopasites; species Holcopasites calliopsidis. The sequence continues at coordinate 957,190 of JALHAQ010000001.1, forward strand.
CGCATTTTAAAACGCGAAACACGTGTCGCTGATCACGAGTTTCGAAACAGAGATTCTGCGAATCGAGGCGCAGATTTGGTAAGGCGCGTATCGTCACGATTCATCGTTATCAGTATGGTTTATCGTGTCTATCTTCATTGTTTTTTTTTCGGCTTGCTTCGCACTTCTGCGTGGTCGAAAGCGGTCGCAAGTTAAGGCAAGGACGACTGAAGTTTAAATAAAAATCGAGTAGGATCGTTTGAGATAGCACGAAGGCCGTTTCAGATAACGAAAAGATGTAAAAAGTGCATCATTTTTCAAATTTCGAGCGATTCTACACTTCATAGTGCTTGTTCGCGTTCACCATTTTTCCATTAAATTAACTGAAGTTAATTAAAACCTTATCGCGTCCTATTTGTAAGAGAAGCTCAATTAAGACCGATTGACTTTCTTTAATAATACATGGAATTCCATAAAGAGGGGAGAGCCCTCATTTTTCGATTCGCTGCTGAGTTTGTACGATGGCAAAGTAAACGTGTCCGTTTTATAAACTAACTAAAATGTTCAATCAACGGATGCTCACCTTTGCCCCAGCATTTGAAATCGTTGCATCACAAGGACACCCGACGTGACTGTAAATCATTTTAAATGCCTCGTGCCTCGAGGTGTAAGCCCAGAACGAACGGTACACGGGTGTACGGTGTACGCTCGAAAGAAAGGTACAAGTTGCACCGACGAGCGCGGCCACGAGTTCTCGAGCAACGATATCGAATGCTCGCAGCCGGGGGAAGAGGGAAAATACACTTTCTCCGAGGATTCTGGTCGACCCACATTTCCGAATCGCTCGCCGCTGCGATCGTGGATGCCGATGACCGTCGTAGAACGTCTCTACTTTGGGAGAAGCAAATCCGGCCGAGGGAATGAAGGTCGCTCTCACGAGAGCGCCTAGACCGTGTTCGCGGATCGGCCAAGGATCGTTGCACGCTCGGAACGACGGAGACGAACGTTGTCCCGTGCGATTCGGCAACGGTAATTCATGAAATCGATGGCTCAGCTGGGAACAGCTGAACGCGCGACAGTTCGATTGGTTATAAATGAATCAATGGTGTCCGATGCGCGAGACACGATGCTGCGTCTGGTAGAAGTTTCATTGGCTTCTGTTGCAGTCGATTCCCGTGCAATATTTGTTGATAAGCAATTGGTCGATTTATCATGGAAGTTGCGGGGCGATCGAGACATTCTATTCTCGAGCTACCGCTTCACCGTTATTTCGGCTCTGGCTTTCTTTTATTTCATTCCTCTTCGTGGAGGGGTAGTCGTGTTCTCTTTGGAAGAACATCGAATCAAACGCAGAATGAAATCTACTTGCTTGACCTTATTGCAACGTTTCTTTCATCACTCGCATAATGCAACGTTCGTATGAAGCACCGTTCTGTTAACGACGTATCGTTCAGTTACGCAAAGCTCTTCTATGCAAATAGTTCGCTGTATTTGCTATTTCAAACCAGCGTTTCCCACGAATCATTTTCAAACTCTATCGAATCCATTGCCTTCTCTGTTTCCTTGCTAGTGTCTTGTATAGAATTATATTTACATACTCCGCACAGTACATCTATCTATTGCTCCTGTCTCGAACATAGTGATACAAGAGTTCAGAAGCCACGCCTCGTGTGACAACAAATTAATTTCTCTTCTTCTCGTTAATCACTGTGTAACCGTAGAAGCGCAGATGGATGAAATGTCCCGTGCTGTTCGACAGACCATCGACCAGCCACGCGGTAGATACGTTTCACGAGCAACCGTTGAAATAACGAAGGCCAGCGCGCATTCCTCGACAACTTTCCACGAACGTTTTATCGTGGCCAAGAATCATCGTCGTCCACTTTTCCCTGACCGAACGGGTCGGCCAATAAGTGGCACGACGCCAACCGATGAATGAACCGGAACAAAGCTATTAGTGCTCAACTCGCGCCGTTGGATTTCTGTTCCATTTCCCGGAGCGGGACACTTTAGGCTCTAATCCGAAGCTACCAAGGAAACTTCGTCATCTTACCGAATACTCCGATACACCTGGCAGCAACGAATGCAAGAATGTCCTAGAATATTAATGATGCGAAAGGAAAAGTACGATCGTTCCGTTGTCTTCTCACTGCACGGCAAGGAATATCTACTAAAAGGCCAGCGATTGATCAGCTCGGAATATTAGAGTACTCTCTTGGGCTGATTAAAGACAGTAACAGGGATGTTGATTTCATTCGCACCCTGATTCCCGTTCGTCCACGCGGGATCTCAAAGGTTGCCGGTTAAACTATGAAACACCGGTTCAGCTGCGAGGTTCCTTCGGCACGTAGCGTTTCCAGTTACAATGCTACCGTCTGGCTCGGGACAAGGACAACAACCTCGCCGTAGGTTCGGTAAAGCTGACGACGATGCGTCTGTGAAAGGAAGAATCAAGACACTTCGATCGTTCATTTCGATGAGTACTTCGCGCTATTCACGGTCCTCCGAATCGGCATCGTTCAACGTGCCAGGATCTGAAATACCTTCGACCGTCGATGCTCAAGTCCGACGCGATCCCCGCGTCGTAAGGAAAGAAAGTGAAACATGAAAGTGAAATAAAAAGGGGAGAGGGACGGGCCACAGGTGTTCCATTCACCGAAAGGGCCGGAGAACGCGTCTTTGACCCAAATAATCCGCGGTGAGTGGAAGTAAGCAGCGCTAAGGTCTTTGACCAGCGGGCAGATCGGTCTTCCGACGTTCGATGGAAAATCGGATTGACGCGTGTACGCTTCTGGTTTGGAGAGTCGGTGAACAGGTTCAAAGAAAGTTTCCTCACCGTTCCGAAGGGAGGGGAAAGGAAGATATACGGCTGCGAACGGTCGGGAGGAGTCCAAGGAGAGCGTTCATGAAATTCTCTCGTCGCTCCTCTTTACGCACGAAACACACGCCGTAGGATTTGATTACGTGCCACGCGTAAAACAAGCAAGAAAATGGGAAAACCAAGGCTACTCGGAATCTATCGGCGTTAGCTTAGCAATCCGGCCGAACTGCTTCACGATTTGGATAATAAAGTACAGGTGGATGGAATAGTTACATTGTTTACTGTAGATTTCCCTCGGGGCTGACGCAGTATCTCTTAATACTTAAAAGCGTGTACTGCGCGCTAAAATATTTGATTTAAGTGCTGTTAGTTAAATTCCCGTTCTTTCATTCTAACTTACAGACGGATCGCGCTGCGTTAACGCTTTGCTAGCCAGAGATTCTTGCTAGCCCGTTCTGCGAGCAGTGGGGGTAAAGCAATCTACATTGCTAATGTAACGGTGCTGTAAGTTAATAACCAAATTACAGTACCCTCAGTGCCGCGAGGAGGTAATCGCGTTACTCTGAAAGAGACAGACACAGATCAACGTTGCGTTAGAAAGGAAAAAGGACGGGGTTGCGTCGTTTCGGGAAAGAAAGACAGGGATCGCGTTGCGAAGGAAACGGTTGCAAAGAAAAAATCGGAATGGAAACAATTGAAAAGGCGCCACTATCAAATTGCTTGCGAGTTTCAAAATTTCCCACGGACTTCCTGGATTTTAACGCGCCCGGTGAAATCGATTATCAACAAGGACAATGCAACGATTGTCTACCTAAGAATTTCGCAATGGGCACAGCCGCGAGGCGAAGAGCGGAAGCCAGTAATCTCGAGAGAATCATCTTTCCTCGGATCGCGCGAGGGAGAAGCGGCATTCAAGGGACGAACTGAAACGTCTGACCATATTGCCGGGCTCTACTACTTGCGCGACGCTCGGCACACGTTGTCACGGACGCCTTTCGCGAGAGGAAACCTGCGCCGGAATAAGAAAGCGGCGTACGTGCCGAAATGTGCACGAACTCAACCGCGGACGTAATTCCAACGGCCTTGGAGTATCCGAAATCCCCTTTCACGAAGACACCGCGAACAGGAAACCGACGCGCGTCACACCGCGGCTTACGATAATTAGGCGAAACTCGTGTTAGTTCTTTCATCGCCGGCTAATCGATATTAGAAAAATCGGTTTCTTTTCCCTATCATTGGTCATTTTTAACATTCCGGCACTTCCTGCTCTCCGAGTCTCTTAATTTCCGATATTACCATTAAAAACCAACATCTTCTCGTTCGCAAATCGAATCAATTTTCTTTCCCCACGATAAACTGAATGATTGAAATATCTAGCAACGATTAGAGCATCTCCTTCAACAATATCAACTTCAATTTATAGAAAATTCTACTCAATTACCCATACGTTCCCCTCGCGCCAACAATTGTCCCGAATATTAATAACGTCGATATAATTCCTTAATTTACCCATCTCCGAAATGGAAAAGAAATCAATCACTTTACCGCGGGCACGATTAACGGTATCAGAGCAACGCGCGGATCGGCAGTCGAACGATCGCGAAAGGCCTGCTGTGTTAGGGTACGCGAGTGCAAGTACGCGGCACGTAATCACGACCAACTTTTACCGTGATTCGCATTTGGGTATCGGGGGCACCTGCACGCCGTTCCCGTCGCCGGAGAAACTGCTCCTTCTGTTGACGAGCTACTTGTTGCATACAGCCGTTACGCTGTGCTCGCTCGAAAATAACGTTTGCACGGGTGCCGCTGTCCTGATCGGGGTCGAATAACCGCCCCGCTCGCGACACGGTCGACGATTAAGCTGATCGCATGACGGTATTGAATAATTACCGTCACTGTGGCACGGTGGCAATTTGCTGTTCAATCGACAGGAAGGTCTTAATTTCGCTGCTCGTGGTTAGAAACGCGTGATTCGGCTTCCGAGTTATTTCATCTAATTGTCGTGCCGGTTTTTTTTCGCATACAGTAATTGGTATGGTAATTAAATTTTTGATTGAAATAAGAGAACTTCTGAAAGAAATTTAGGCATCGGGCTCGTGTACATTTATCTTGTAGTGTAATTGTTGTTTTTTATTAAAAGGGTTTCCTCTTTATTTGAACAGTGTAACAGTAATGATTTGCATACGCATAAGATTCGGTCGATATTCATTTGATAAATATTGCTCTGGCACTAGGAACGTGATTAACTTAAAAATAAAAGAAACAGACTAATGGAGTAATTTGTCCAACGTTGTAATTGATTACACAGGTTATTTAATAATATAACATATAATGCATATCAATTTTTACAAGCAGGAGAGCAAGTGCTAACTATTCCAATGATATTTATCCCAATATAATTCCCAGTATTAAACGTAGTCGTGTCGACTGCTAACTAACCGAATACCAGCAGAATATTAAATCCAGCTACCGATTCTGCGTTTCAATCAGTGCAGTCATTGTTCAGAGGAGAAAAGAAATCATGAGAAAAAACATCCGTTTGCGTTGCACAAATGCAATCTATATCCTATGCAAAAAGAAGTCCAGCATCCGCGAAACTAGATTAAAAAAGATGTATGAAGATGGGAAAAAGATGATGCCCGATGTATCTCTCATTCTCCCTTCCATCGTCATCACCGCCACCACCCCCCTCCCCAAATAATATAATAACTCTCGACATAGCGAATAAATTCACGAGGCAGGACGTGACAGAGAACTCCTTGGACCTTGGCTGAGGGAGTCATCGCTCGACTACGAATGAGCCTTTTGGTATGATCTGATATGCGCGATGCGATGTCTCCTTCGACGCCTGTAGGATAACTTTCCGCCTAGACCATTACGCGAATTTGCATTTCAAAAAATGCGGAAGGCAGTGCAGAGGAAACACCGGCGCGTGGACGCGAAGGACAAGACGGGTTCTTTTTTCTTTCTTTTTTTTTTTTTTTGGTCGAAGGGGAAAGTTGAACTGGTTGTCGACCAGGACGAATAGTTGTTACACACGGTGGCCATTATGTTTTATATATAACTGGTAATTGTACAGTCGAATTGTTTCGTCGAGCAGGGTGAATGCTCGATCGTGAGACTGCTGGTCATTAAGTATCAATGACGCGCTAGCATTTTTTATTTTCTTTGATGGGGAAAACCAGGTGTCAGCAAGATCTTAAAAGATGCGACATCCTGGGTGTTTAAACTTTTAGAAAAAACGGGGCGGGAATGAGGCGTTTCGAATATTGCTTTTGCAATATTGTAAAAGATTTGTTTTACGGAATAATAGTGTAGGATTAAGTGGACATTTGTAATTTCAATTAACACGGAGTATTAATTTCTTGATGAATATGTGAATTGAAAGTACAGAGCAGAAAATGTGTACGATTTGTCAGCTCAAAATGAACATACAGCCTGCAGCTCTTAACGATCCCTTGTTTTAATAATCATATCTATTATCACGGATCGTAGTGGCAGACAAAAAAAAGTAAGATCCTCTTTCAGATTCTGTTTTTAGCCTCATTGTCAGCTTTATATGAATAATCTTTTTGTCGCCTCGTGAAACACTTTTCACGTGTCCGCCGGTGCTTAGACTGAATATTTATTCGCTCTTTATCCTTGAATACATGTTACAGCAGGTACATCGACCGCAAGGTTTCAGCCAAAAAAATAAAAGAAGATCAAATATAAAAAGCACCTTGCAAGCCGGAACGCGTTTCATGAAGAACCGAGGATGATTGAAAAATTGCCAATGCCAATCGCTCTATGCACAACTAAAAAAAAGAATCTTAATAATCCCATTGGAATAAGCTATTTCTGAACAGATTTAAGAAGGTGCCGTGAACGTCACAAGCACGCTCCCAGAATGCGAGTCCCATATCGACGTTGTAACTGTACGATTTTAAAGGAATTCAATTGATTGGCATAGGTGGGTGAGAAATTGGCAATCCGAACACGATCTAGCTATTACCGTTCCGTTACGTCCCGCGAGCATTCGGTAGATGAGCGCCGAATTCCAGTCTGCGTGGATTATTGCGTAAGATTCGAATGAATGACCGGTGTTCGATACGAAAGAAAAAAACCGTCTGGCAAACGAAACGATTCTTCGAAAATCGCTGATGTAATTGTCCACGTGTCCATGCTAGAAGAATTCCTTTTTAGGCTTTGTAGACGACCGAAAACGTACCGGCTACCGAGACCCTTCTTCAAGAAGATAAAATCCAGATTTTATTGCAATAAAATGCGTGGCGGTAGCGAAAAGATTGGAATTACCTATCGTTTTAAATTTATTACCTTGTGCAAGTTTTTTTCTTTGGTCATTCGACTCACAGGTCGAACGATCCGAAAGAATTTATTGACTTCCAACTAGTGATAATAAAGGACAAGTTACTTTTTCACTTATTGTAATAACTTTAGATCGAACGTGCACGCATTTAGATAAGAATCGCATTGCGATGGAGAGTATTTAAGAAGTTGATAAATGTTCAAGATTCAGAGATAACTTTTGGTCATCGCCAGGGCGAAATAACCATAGGGGAGGGAATGATCGGAATAACCAATTAATGCAACTATTATCAACGCCTTCTTAGAATCTTGCAAACTCCATCGCGTACGGCAATCGGTTCTCTTTGTAAAAGAAAAATACTCTGACAAGTTCGTGAAGGAATTAACGATACATTGGATCTAGAGGAATGCAAGCGCATCGTCTGCGACATTATGCGACGATCGCGTGGCTAATCACTCCACGGTAGATCACGGTAGGCGATATTCCATAATTGTGCAATCATGCTGATACACCCGTCCCTCGATCGATACGCCAGGTCTTACGAGATCCGCGATATTCTCATTGTCCCGCCGCGCGACACCGTCGAGGAATTCAAAACCGCCGTACTCATTCATGCAAGCGGCGTCTCAATTGACGCACACCCAGAGCTACGGATGAATCACAAACGCCTCCCTGAATGGAGAAGCTATCACGTGCCGATCTCCTTTCGACGCTATTACCCGCGATAAGGATCGCGGATTTCTCTTTCGTTCTGTTCGAAACGAATGTTTCGCTTTCAATTATGATATCGTACAATTCACGCAGGCATTATTAATTTCGTCGTTCGTGGTTTCGCGGCAGAATTGCTGGCCAGACGACGGCTATAAATTGATTATTATGAAAGATTTCGTGACACTACGGTTGCCTGCTGTCGACGTCGACAATAAAAAGGGGGAAATATTCTGAAATCCATAAAGAGAGCCATCAATTGATAATCAGGCAATATAGAAGCTTACTATACAGAATTAATTTGCAATTATTAGAAACGTACGGCGTCCGAGAGGCTCGCAGACAAATCATCGGATGGTTCAATGATCCCTGGTCGTTCGTCAAATTCTTCGGGAATTATCGAGTCTCTGTTGAAGTATCGTCGAGCAGCGACGACTGAGATCCATTAAACGCGATTAGAGGCAAAGTTTACTACACAGGTGTGTCACGTTCCTCTGCACATCGCGGCCGCTCTCGTCGGTTGTGCCTCTCCGCTGAGGCCAACCTCAGAGTCTTACGTTACTGTAAATTACACCGTGATAATGACGATCCGCTGGAAATCATGTTTGCTAATACTTCTCTCGCGTCCCCGCACGGTAATTACCCGAGATTGTTGCGTCCGACTGGCTTAACCGAGGCTCCATTAAACCCGACAGTTTTACTGTTTCTTAAATTACACTTTAGCGTTGCTCGTCCGGTATATAGTTTGCACGTGTACACGTGGAATACTATCACCGTCGTGGCTCGCCATGCTAGACAGTTCAGGTGAATAAGCGATCGTTAGCCGATGTAACAAGGATTAGTCGGGGGTAACTTTTTGCCGATCGCTCGAGACGAAATCGAACGGGAGCGTTGATCATGATGCCGGGCTCGAGTTGATGTTAATTTAACCGTGGGAAACGATCAGCGATATGCATGCGTGGGACAACAAACGCAGGGGACAATGATAAAAGCGGGAATTCAGAAAAGGATACCAAGGCAAACGCAAAGTTCTACAATAAAAAACGATCGAGTTAGGCAATCATGCTATTTATTTAAAGAAAATACACAAGTTTATCTCCACGAAACTTGGTGAAAATGATCGTATGTAGATTTCTTACAAAAGAAGCGCAATCTGCACACAGATGAATGGCTCGGTGTCGTAGAATCATCTGTTACCTAAGCAGTCGTCGTGGACGTAAAGTGTGCTCCTAGAAGGTGTGGACATTGATCTCGACACCATTTACAGCGCGATGCAGTTCTCGCGTACGAACGATATAAAGCGAAAGCCGCCGTTGAACCGTGCAAATGTGTCGGCGATCTGGACCTAAATCGGTGGCTTACACTTTACACGATTCACCGTTTTGCAACAATGAGCCGTTATATAACACACCCCATGGCGACAAGTGACTTGGTCCAGAGCGTAAAATTAAAAAACTGGTTTCGCGTCGTTGGACACACAGCTAAGGGATCATCACTACTCTTTCCGTGCAGAAAGATTCGAGAGAGCGTACACCCTATTAGAATGTGAAAGCCAGCCACACCGAAAAATTGGCAAATACCCGATGAATTTTTAATGAATACGCCATAACATGCCGGGCAGCGGTGAAGAAATAAATATTAATTCTATTTTTAACTAGGATTTATGTTGCCTAATCGTGAAACTCGAAACTGAACTTACGATGGTATTAATCATTCTCACAAGATTCCGGCAATTTTTCTAAAGCCACTAATTCTTGCACAAAGTGATAGAAGTTCCATTAATTAAAATTTCGCTTGATTAAAAATGCCTCAAAGAATCGACTACTATTCACGAGCAATCTTAATTCTATTTTTAACTGGCAATTAGGCAATTTATATTGCCTAATCGTGAAACTTGAAACTAAACTTGTGATGGTATTAATAATTCTCACAAGATTCCGGCAATTTTTCTAAAGCCACTAATTCTTGCACAAAGTGATAGAAGTTCCATTAATTAAAATTTCCATTGATTAAAAATACCACAAAGAATCGACTACTATTCACGAGCAATCTTAATTCTATTTTTAACTGGCAATTAGGCAATTTAAATTTATATTGCCTAATCGTGAAACTTGAAACTAAACTTGTGATGGTATTAATAATTCTCACAAGATTCCGGCAATTTTTCTAAAGCCACTAATTCTTGCACAAAGTGATAAAAGTTCCATTAATTAAAATTTCGCTTGATTAAAAATGCCACAAAGAATCGACTACTATTCACGAGCAATCTTAATTCTATTTTTAACTAGGATTTATATTGCCTAATCGTGAAACTTGAAACTAAACTTGTGATGGTATTAATAATTCTCACAAAATTCCGGCAATTTTTCTAAAGTCACTAATTCTTGCACAAAGTGATAGAAGTTCCATTAATTAAAATTTCCCTTGATCAAAGATGCTACAAAGAATCGTCTACTATCCGCGAGCCATCCAAATCATTCTCCGGACTTCGGAGGAACTTCTGAAGTAGTAACGTCAGCAATCTCGAGTTACTTCATTCGATCAAAAGCGTGATCCAAGAGCTTCTCCGATCGATCGCTTCCTTCATTTACGTAACTCGGTGTAACGCAGGTGAAACAATTTCTCCGGCTCGCGTAGAATCATATTTCTCGAAAGCTATTTCCTTTCGTCTGACACTCAGCCGTCGTGATACCACGGACCGGCGAATCCGCGCTCGGTCAGACGTTCGTGGCAACGTTCGAAATCTTCCTGCGCAACGTCGAAGCGACGAAACGCGATCTTTCATCGACGCTGGATCCTACGTTCTCGTTCACCAGTCTCGCAACGTTCGTCCCGGTTTGCGAAACGATCCTTGTATGAACGATGCGCGTCGAATTATTTGATTCGCGGCGAACGAGCCAGGCCTCGATCAGATCGCCGCGAAGTAGTTGCGAAGAAATGTAGGTTGACGTTCCCGTGCCCCTTGTCTCTATTCGATCTTTGATCGCTGTTCTTTATTTCTTAACTAATCGTTTCAATCGAACGTCCTGTCGTAGTAAAACTCGAGGCACGTGTGTGTGTGTGCGTACTTTAATCGTCGAGGAGGGATTTTGCCCCGAGGCTCGTTTTTCGCAAATGCCGATTTGTAATATCGCCACCGGCGAACCGATCCGTCCTAATTTCGTGGACGACAATTAATCTCTGTTGAGTAATTATACGTGCACTGATTCTGGAACGGGATTTCCCGCGTAATATATTCCTAGAAAAAGTGAACGCTGAATAATACACCAGGGTCAACGTGCTCGGTTAATAGTTGCATAAAAAGAAAAAAAAAAGAAACTGGTCAGAAGCGGACCAGTTCTCCCCTCGCTTGAAGAATTCTACTCCGTTATGTGGAAACGTTTAGCGATTGGACAATTATAAACGCGATTTCGTAACACCTGGTTACCAGTGGAGGACGGATATTAATTCCAGACCAGATACTTTGTCACGCGGATCGCGAAACTCGTTTCGGAGCCGCGTGTGAAGACTGATTGCTTCGCATGGAAAATTGAGAGAGCAAGAAAAGGGAAACAAGGCCGCTCTGGCAATAACGATGTTCGTGTTTATTTACCGCGATAAATCGTTGAGGTCCCAAACGGAAACTGAACCGCGCGCAGTTCAAAAGGACCGACGCTTAATTTGCAGGCTGTCTCATGGGATGCAGTTGCGCACTTCCAATTTAACAACAATCGCATTGTAAACATATTCATGCATTCCTTCGCGTGCGCGCACACACGTGCAACTGCAGATGCGGCGGTGCGTTAATGAAGGAAATCTTCCTCCTTGCGCGCAAGATATGGACAGCGATGACGATTGATAAAGAGGATTTGCGAATCGGACCGGTGTTAATGACCTTGCATTTACTTTGAACAGAGCTCGATCAATTATCCCCGAAATCCGTGCAATTCGTCCGAATAAATCAATTACCAATGCGCATCATCAATTACTCAAATATATAATTTGACTGTACTCATTGATTGTACGTCCGCATAACATTTTAATAGAAATGTTCTAGAATGCACAGATTGTATATATAATATATTACAGTTTTATATGTAAAGAAATAATTCAATCTCCCCAAAGCTCTATTTCTAAAGCATCGCAACAAGCAATTTACTCTCATAGGAGGAGCGTAGAATTGTCCATTCGAAGATCAGCGGGTAAAAGCAAACGTTTATACGCCGAGGAGTACAGCTGTGCATGCCGAGAAAGTCAAGAGCGCGGATTCCATGGTTTAGCCATGCTCGAAGGAGGATATCTCACGGGCCTGTTAGCCTACTTACAAAGAAGCGGTGGCTTAAAATTCGTCCCGTCGTCATCGCGACCGGTTTACCACCCGTTTCGATAAATCCTGGCCTTTGGCGCCGTCCAGGGTATAGAATGCAAGATTTTCTACGCGAATTACGCTTGGCCAACGAAGCCATCGTTTTTACCGAAGGCTTGCGTAACAAGCGCGAATGACTACTAGCCGCGCGATGTCGAACTCTCGTCGTCTTCGATTTCTGAGATATTGAAAGAGATTTCAAAATCCGGCCTCTGTGTGTGTGTGTGTGTACGCGCGCGCGTGTGTGTCACTTTCGAGCAGAGAAAGTCGTGCAATTCATTTTGCCGTTCGCGGAACGATTTATGGAAAAGTTGGAGATTGCCGAGGTGCTTAGAAATTGAAGTGGAATTAGAAATTGTTCCGGTGAGAAACTAGCATTTTAATTTAGGACAATGTAAATTTCTTAAAGTAGAAAATTATTATTATTAACATCGATACCTTAAGTAATATCCCCCATTTTCTGTATTCTTTTCACGCAAAAGTAATTCTGTAAATATCGAGCATCTATTTGCGCGCGACGTGCAAAGAATTGAATTTGAATGCGACTGCTGCGCATGCGTTTTACAGCCGGGCATCGCGTATGTAGTCAATGCAGTGTTTAAATAACACAGAAAACCCTATTATACGGCCTTGCAACAAAAATACTCAATTATAATTCGAAACATCATTTTTGATAACATTTTTCATCGCCAGTTACCATGTCTTATGGTATCATAATGATGTACAGTTACAATGTTGACTAGCGTCAATAGCAGACGCCAGCCAGGTCGTCTGCTAGAAACAGCTGACAGCTCGGCCGAAAACGTGGTTTAGCGAATTTTGCTCGGGATATTTGACATGTTTCACTTTTCACTGATCGCATTCGTATTTTCAATAAATAAACATGAATTTACAAGTGGGAAGCAACTGCCCATCTTTTTTGAACATCAGATCGACGTTCCTTGGCAAAGAAACATGATTTACCGACACATTTCAATAGACATTATGTAATTTACGGAAGGCACAAGATCGGGCTAAAATTGGCTTTGTTTCACGTGCATTCTCGCTAGAACCTTTTGCTTCTCATCTTTCTCTGCGACTGTTTGCAAAGAGATTCACGTGACAGATGAAGTGATATCAAATACAACGCCGGGAAAGAATTTTTCTTGACTGAAAGCAGGTTATGTTAGAGGCACCACCGAGACTGTCCCTAACATTGAGTTAAACATGAATTAAATGACTGGAATTTTTCGATGAATCGTACAACATCGATGCAGTGCTTATATACGAACAATGTACAACTGTATCGATCACAGATATTTCTCTCTATCGAGTGGGGAAAAAGCGGGTTTAACATACCTGACAATGTTGAATTAAAGCACTCGCGGGATGTTCGATTCTGGGTCGTGACTTGACACATGTCGTCGAAACTTTCCTCCGTAATTGGGCGAAATGTCCGAACTGGCACAATTTCTCTGCACGGGCACAGAGCCTACTCGACCCTAAACACGCCATAGCGAAAACTGTAGTGAGTCGAGTCACACAACTCGTCGTGACTTTCGAAGTTCCACCAGTCCCCACCGATGCCTAAAAATCACGTCCCCACCCGCTTTTCCCTTTCTCCTTCCTTGTCCCACTTGGAAATACACCTGTCGTACGCGTCATTAATTGAAACGATACCTAAACCGTGGGCAATTACGACCATTAACTGTTTCCTTTTAAATACCACCGATAGATAGTCAACGAAATGTCAAGTTAAAAGTGTATGAGCGACCTCTCTCTAATCGTTATCGGTCTATTTCTTCGCACGATTCGTTATGTAACATTTTATTTAACAATTACACTTTGTCAGTAGGATATGATTTTAAATAGTTCTCCAGCATTTTTAAATAATGATAGTCTTTCTGAATGTTCCTGCGTCATGAGAATGAGCCTTTAACACCATGTGCCAACTTACCAACGATCTACAGTGAGTGTTGTGACCTGTGGTCAATTAAACATGGCGACCGGTATTTTTAGTAGGTTATATCGGGCATTTAAAGCATTTGATCAAGCAATCGATATTATTTTGGGCCGTGGTCTTCCGCCAGGTAATAATAAAAGTGTTTTCAAATTATACTTAGAAGTAGTTGTGCAATCGAATCAGAATTTAAATGCAGTCTCGTGTACAATCGTTCCTAACCTCTGAGGAATCGTACAAACTAAAATTGTTTATAAACAATCCATATATTCACTGTCGCGCTAACAATTAAGTGAATCATTACTACACGTCCGTTCTCCTATTATTATCAAATATTATTCCCTCTTTCCGTAGGCCATTTATACGCGATCGAATGTAACGTCGCGAACCGAGTTCAACCCATTGCTTTACCTGGACAGTCTGTAAAAGATGTTTTGAACGATGCGTTTTTGTGGGCCGTACCGAAGAAACGTCGAAGTTTAGAGAAGCGACTTTCTAAAAGATACGGTTACCCCGAATATAATTGGAAGCCGCATGTTCCGAAAACGAATCTTCTAATGTGTAGGAAGTGCGGTCACGATTACGAAGCTGGCAAGCTTTGCGGTAGGATATCTAGTTTACCCTCTCCAATAATCGTGTTCCGTTACATCGTAGCCACAGGGTGAAGGTACCATTAAAAGACTGGGATTTTTGTAGGGTATTGTTATGAGATTATAAAAAAAGAAACGATGGAAATGCAACATGCCATAAAAGAGTCGTTGGGATTGAGTCCTGTTGAACAAGAAGTTATAGTTTTATACGAAGGGGAAAAAGAGAATGTCAAAGATGACTTTTGGAAGGTATTTAATTTATGCGCCCACATAATTACAAATGTAGATAATTTAATAACATGGACGTGTGCTTTTCATGTAATATTCGATTATATCCTTCATAGAAACAAAGAATCGTTGAGTTGCCCAAAAAGAGGCCCGATTGGTTTACCCCGAACTTACTTCAACCAACAACGGAAGAGCCAACCGAGGTAAAAACTGAAAATACTAATGAATTGCTAGAAAACACGAAAAGCAATTAAATAGATGTTAGATTATATTAATAAGCTATTTTTTATTTCTACCAAATAAATCGAAATGCGCAAAATGAAATGTAAAATGCATCACTGATACAGTTATAAATATCTATATATTATCTCGACCCTTTTCATACTTTGTGGAAAGAAAAATATGTGCAACATTGACTTTAGCATTTGCATAGTGAGTCATATTTTTTATACATGATAGTTGCTTCCATTAAATCTTCTCTCGATCAACGGCTTATAAAATTCAGTAACGAAGAACACTTCTAATCCTGTTAGGAATAACGCGCTTTCGAAAAATGTATGTACTATTTACATTTACCCTCTGCCTTTAAAGTAACATAATAGTATACAAGTCTTCCAAATAAATCGAGGATACTGTTTTCGTTACAACTACCATCGTAGACAACTATTAGACGCTTTCAACGTCATCCGATACTTTACTAAAATGACTGAGAACATGTTCGTGAAACTCGGAGAAGGATGTATTTTTTCCATAATATGATCCGCACAACGGACAAATTTTACTGTCCTGGTCCGCGTTGTCCGTCGAGTTTGAATATTTTTCCAATGTTGGGCTCGATGTTTGGGGACTGGTTTGCGTAGCGCCGTGTTCCTTAACGTTTTCGTTGAAATTGAACTGCGTACCCGTTTGGCACATTTTCTTGTTCGCGTTCGTGAGGCAGTTGTTACATGTTACGCCTGTGAAATAATGTCTACGATTAGCTCCCTCAAATTAATTTTGCATCGCGCATTTTGCTGTGCTCCCGTACCTTCTTTCTGTTTTATATTCTGCAATATTCTTTTCAGTTTCGTTTGTTGCGCTAACAAAGTGTTATTTATTTGCGACAATCTGATATCGTGTTGCTTTAATAATTCTAAATCCGTATCGGTGTCCTCCGGATAAGTGAAGCCAATGTTTCTTAAATCCAATTCGGTTCCTTTCTGCAACTCTACCATCTAGAAAAAATTGCACAATGTGAATAGTCGCGATTTATAAAATTTAATCGCGTTATCGTCCAACTTACCTCTTCATACTGCTGCTCGAGATCAGACTTTTCCAACATGATGCTATTTATAAGTCTTAGAGAGATTTCCTCCAGACTTTGCTCTTTCTCACCTGAATCAAAGTACATACGGAACTATCTGCATATGCTTCAATTGCTAAACAATGTACGTGCGAATACCAACCATTATTTCCAATTAAAGTGCGCTGTTGACTATTCCCCTCTTTGTTAGAACTAGAAATATCCCGAAAGCTGTAGGACACAATATCCGACGGTTGCGCGGGAGAATGTTGTTTAAGCGTATCAGAAATTTTAGTCAATTGGCTCCCTAAGGTTTTATTGGTCCTTGTTAATTTCGTTAGTCTATTCCATAACTGACGATTCTCAGCAGCGACCATAAAAACCTGGTGATTAAGCTGAGATTTCTGTTTCTTAAGCTCCTCTATTTTTTCCTGTCAACCAAACTGCATTAAAGCATAACGTATTAAATATTGAAATGGATGTATTCTATATCTAGCTGCCGCGTCACACAAACCTTTAGGGTTTGCACAACAGTTTTCTCGTTACTGTCGTTAGTCTTCGTGATCACTGTAGACTCGTCCTTTCCGCATTCAAGCCTTAAACACATGTTTTCCTCCTCGACAGCGGCCAGTCGCCTTTCCAATTGTTGACAACGCTCGTTCATCGTTTTGAACGCGACCAACAGAGCGTAATGGGACCCAAATTTCTCGCTATCCAAATTCTCCGATTTTTCCATGTTGCAATATCGTGTTTAACAAAAGCGAAAATGCAACTTCACAATCTGACATTCACTGAAAAGAAAAAAAATTGTAACAATACTTTCGTAATTTTACGTAATAAAATGCATATTCGTTTACGTACATTTCGACAAGGAAAACATTCCATGCGATTCGCAAGGGGAATTTCCTAAATAATAATTAGGCCAATTATTATCACAGTGAGATATTTATACATACATAGTTGTATTAGGTTAAGTTTCTGCACATTTTAATGCTTCGTGGCTAGAATCTTTTTCCGGCAATTGCAGTGCACAGGTTTCGAACACCGCTATTAATTATTCCAGGTGCGTTAAAGATAAGAAAAATGAACTCTGACCAGTGCCAGTGCATCTGGAAGTAATGGTACATTTATGGTGAATCCCCTTGTCAATAAAGTGTACCGTTTCAAAAGTTTATGATTTATAACTATTGTTGCACAGTACTGTACACTCATTTATTTGGTGAGTTTAGAAAAGAGACGTGGACGTTGAAATGTTTTACGCTTTCCTTGTTATGAAAATAAAACTGACAGTTCGCTGTTTTTATACGACATTCGAGTTGTCACGCTATATTGTCTTCTTATTATAAATCGTTAGTTACTGACGGTAGGATATTCAGTTGTTTTTGGTATGAAGACAGTACTATCTGTCGATAAACGTTTCACTCGTTTCGATAAATGCAGTATCTTCTTAACCATACATCGATACAGACATAGACTAAGTGTATTGTAGATCTACTATCTTACAGAATTTCGTGTCGTATGTTCTGCAATATCGACTGGGCGAAAAAGATAAAAGATCATGCCCGCCACGATTTAAAATTATATTTACCATATATAATTATAATACGCATTAATGTTGGATAATATTCATCATTCGTATGAGCTTGCTAAGTTGCAATAATTGCTGGCTGCAAACTAGACACTGATTGAGTGCTGCTTTAGAGTTTTTAATTTCTAAATAACATTTCCAATTCATCAGATTAATTGTAATTCCCTGGAATTTAACTGTACATTTCATTGTACTGTTTCAACGGAGTTTTCCTTCAATTTTCTAACTTACATCGATGAATTCCTTATTATTACAAACTCTGAAACTTCAAACAAGCTTCAAATACGAGTTTCATGGCATTCATTTCTTTCATCCCACTCGTTTTTTTCCATTTCGCAAACTTAACATCATCCACGCTAAATGTTCTTGAAAATAAAAAGGAAAACTCCGATCGAACGTAGAATCCTTTCAATCAATCATTTCTACTCGGAACTCGAACAGAAGCAATTCCTTCTCGTGCTCGGCGTTCCTCTGTCTCGATCGTTACGTAAAACGAACGCGTTCGATAAATTCTTCTTACAAGCAATTATGCCATAACCCGATGCCCCACAAAGAAGGAGTGTCTCTCACGCCGAGCGTCTCGAATGCTCGCAAGAGAAAGAGTCTGTATACCAGTGGTCCCCTTCACCCGTGGAACAGGCCTGCACCTGAAACAGCTGCATAGATCCCATACCGATTCATAGATCCCCCACCCTGTCGGCCGTTTAACTTGATCTTGATTTCTCAGAGGTAACAGGCGGTAGCGGGCAGTCAGGTGTTGAACGGTGCGGCGATCGGACCTCGTCAAGTTTCGGGCTCGCACGGATATGCGACTTAATCCACTGTTAATAGCGTCATGACACGTACACCCACCAGGCGCCACTTAGGGACCCGATAACCGATCGTTAGCAACTTCCTCGAACCGGCAGTCCGTTCCGAGCGATCGTCCCGAAACGTCGGGGTGCTGGGCAACCGCGACAAATCGTCGGCGTTCTCCGCGACCGGGAGAGAAAAGAAATTTCGCGGCGCGAAGGGAGAAGTGTGTACGGTGACGGAGACTCGAGAAAGTTGTGCACACGCGGAGGAGACGCTCTTAGGGATAAGCGAGAAGAAGAAGAAGGAACGGAAGGTTCGATTGTCTCTAATAAAACAATTCGCCGCGGCACGCTCCGCGGTCATTTGATTAACGCAACACGATCGGACGATTGGAACGTTCCCCGGTCGCTGTCGCGCGCGTCTTCAATCAATTTCGATCGACGCCTGTTCTTTTCTGTGATAGCTGAGGGAACGATCCGAGTGCGTTGCTCCTTTCGAACAGTGATTCGATTGTTTACGTTTTACTTTTCACAGAAGGATTGTCCGCGGGGAGGTAAGTGGACCGGAAGCTTGCTTCCTATCACCGGAACATGTTAATGAATTCGCTTCTCGCGAATTAAATACCCGGACGAGTTAAGCGGGATAATTGTGCATGTATTTTCCTCCGTTTAATTTCCCTCTTATTTTTTTTCTGCACGAAGAATTGGTCGTTTCTGTCCGCATTAACGGGTTTCGAACGTTTCATCGACGCGAGTAAGGCAGTTATCGTTGGATAACGAAATGATTGGCTAGCATCGTGGTAACGCTAATTTAGTATCATCACTTGAACTTTCGTATCGAGTTAGATTTGAATGAAAGCCCTTTTCGTCGGATGACAAAACTTCGCACAACAAAAATGCCATGGTAAGAATATTTCATAATCAGTTCACCGTGTCGATTAAATGTAACAGTTCCACATGCTTCCGCCTTGCAATTCCTCACACGGGTGGAAATCACGGAAGAAGGCAATATTTACTCCGGCCGCGCATTCTCATTAATATTTCTTCAGAAGGAAACTGTTGTTCCTGCAACATTTTCCTCGGAAATTGTTTCGATTCGAACGAGGTATATAATTCTTCGCAATTCTTGCTCTTGTCAGTCCCTATCTCGTTGGGAATAGCACCTCTTCAATAAGCACCCGTTTAATTGGACGACATTAAATGCTGACGATCGATAATCTGTATTTCAAACAGCTTCTACTGGAAAACGCTACGATTGAGTAAACGCTACTACCGCCTGATTTCATTATTCATCAAATCTGTGCCCGGGCAGAATCTTACGTGATTAAGCAGCATTATCACCAAACACCGTCGTTTCGTTTGTCCGAAACGCAACGCGTTTATGGTAACCTGAGTAATGATCAGTTTCGTTAATGATAGGATCTCGGTTCTTCGGAGGAGCATCGGACGATGTTGCGTAAGAGAAGAAACGAGGAAGAGGGCTGTTAATTAGCCGTCTAATTTAGGATGCTTGAAAAGGAAAACAACAGAAATATTGGCGAACCACAAATCTCGCTCGCGGCGCTATGAAACACGGGCGGGAAACGTTGGTCCGGCTGATTGCACGCGCGTTCTTGCGACGATAGAATCGTGATTTTTGAAAGACGCGACTTCATAGGAGAAAATCGCGCGATGACGAGTAGCCAGGGAAAGAATATACGTCGCTGCAGATTTCCGTCGTACGATCGGAATAAGCACAGTAGGGCAACTGGGACGGGACAGATTAGCAATGGAAATATTAATCGATATTCAATGCTTGCATTTTAAATGAGATTGGTTCAGGCGATATCAGTCGTGTCGCTTGCGATTCATGAAGAAGCAGAAGTGATTAAAATAATGAATTTAGCGTTTTCTAGGAAGTTGTATTCGTTCACCGATTGTCCCTTGAAAGAAGCGATTAGCGCGTGTCGATTTGAAGTGAAGCTAGTTCAATAACATAATACGATCGTCGAATGTACTGTTACTCTGCTCATTAAGCTATACCGTCTCGAGCCAGCGTTTCGTTATAATTCGCTGACACGCAGACACTTGCGAAATTCTCCGGTAAAAGAAAAGTCGATGATGCGAGAAATACTTTATTGTCCACGGGTTTATATAACAGGACGCCAAAGTGCACGGAAATATTATTCAAAATTATAAGATTATCTCCTTAAAACTAGGTACACCTAAGTAGCTAAACACGTTCGCCTAATAATTCTACGTTTATATTTTGCAAAGCTTGTGAAAGGCTTATAAACTTGATTTTATTGCAAGATCGCAGCTTCAAACGCCTCCTTTACTATTATCATAATCATCAACGTCTCTGTTTTCAAATTAGCACTTTCCAAAACCCCTGAAAAAAATCATAAACTTCAGTTATAAGATTACAATCTCAAACATCTTCTACATCACCATCGTGACTATTCATCTTTCTATTAAACACAAAAGGAAGGGAAAAGACGTAAAGATAGAAAAACAAGACAAAGCGGAAAAAACTACTAATTTTATAATTATTCCACTGTTAAGAGACTCATTATTATTAGTAATATAATTATCATAATCAATTTCTGATACTTCCTCTTGAAAACAAAAAATACCCCCGAAAGATTGACGATCTTCGATCAGTCTTCAATCAGTCATAATATTACAGTCTCAGAAATGCACAAACTTGAATTAATTATAAAATTACACTCTCAAACATTTTTTATCCCATAATCGTGACTGTCCATTTTTCTATTAAACACAAAAGGAAGGGAAGAACCATGAGGATAGACAAACAAGATAAAGGAGAAGAAGCTACTAATGTTATAATTATGCCACTGTTAAGAAACTCATTATTATTAGTAATATAATTATTATCATCAGTTTCTGATACTTCCTCTTGAAAAAAAAACAAAAGATACCCCTGAAAAATTTACGAACTTCAATCAGTCATAATATTACAGCCTCCAAAATTCACAAACTTCAATCAATTATAAAATTACAATCTCAAGCATTTTTTATATCACCATCGTGACTATTCATCTTTCTATTATACACAAAAGGAAGAGACAAAACACAAGGATAGAAAAACAAGACAAAGGAGAAAAAACTCCTAATGTTATAATTATTCCACTGTTAAGAAACTCATTATTATCAGTAGTATAATTATTATAATCAATTTCTGATACTTCCTCTTGAGAAAGCAAAGAACACTTACCCCTGAAAGATTTCCGAACTTCAATCAGTCGTAATCTTACAGTCTTCAAACACTCTCGCGCTTGTCCAATTTTCCACTTTGTACGAAAGGAAGAGAAAAGCGCGACACAACTTTGCTTCCCCTTTCAATATCACGCGGGCTCGTTCATCTCCGTCCGATTGCGACACGAGAGAAGAAACTTCTCCGTTCCTACCCGGCCGCCGAAAATTGTCGCGCGACGAGAGCATCACGGGCAGCTATCTCGTCCGTTCGGACAGGTGTTCCGTCCGGGGAAGCCGGCGGGCCACGTTTCGTACCGTCTCCAAACCCGTTTCCGGCCGCGTTCACTTTCTTCCTGTACAACACACAGGGGCGGGGGGGTCACGAGCGTTACGCAAAAATCAGGCATCAGAAGCCGGTCAAAGAGCGACCGGACGTCAGCGGCGAGAGAGATGCTGCCGCGTCCGTCCCCCTCGACGCCAATTTCTCCGACGCAAACTCACTTTCTACGCTCTCCTATTTTCGTTGCCCGCGCGCGGATCTTCTCGCGTGTTTTACAACGGAAACGACACTGTTCGATTGCCCGATGCTCGCCGTTCCGTCTTCTCGACGGTGGCTCGTCCGTTGCAGTTGCTTCTCGACTTGTTTCCCTAAAAAGAGATTATGTCTGGCTTTAATCATTATTTTCATGGCAATCGAAATACGAAGCTGGTTCGATCGAAGTCGCGGTTCTCTGGCAAGTAAACGGTCGATGGTATTTTTAGTAACGAACTGTTTTCTGTTTCGAATGTAGTATTATAAATCCGCTGGAGCTGGAGTATCGAATGCCCTGCGTTCGTTTCAATGATTTCCGTTTCCCGCTACTTTCGTTCGATGGCTACTAGCCTAATAAAAAAAAGAACTGCAGGGCTACGAATGTCTGGCATTTCAAAGGGAATGCGTTCACGTTCCTGAACCTTACTGTAAATAATGAAAGAACACATTTATCGCCATCAGTACGCTTTAGTATGACGCTCAACTTCTCCCATCGAGCTTCCTCACGAACACAGCCAAGACGCCTGTCCATTTATTATTAAATAATTCATAGTTCGCTGTTAAAAGCAATTTATCGCTGTTATCCCCTTGTTTCATAAGACAGAACCTTACATCATCGCCTTTACGTAACGAACATCGGTCTTCATTATGCCACTAGGAAACTACAATTAGCAACAAACAGTATCCGATGCGCGTCGATTCTTCCCCCTCGACTTCCTCTTCCGCTTCGTTCCACCCATCCGCAGAATCTTGTCCCGTCGAACCGAATCGTTCCTCGCGGTTACCGCCACCGCGATACGATTAATCTCTCCGCCGATTCTACCAGATCCTTCGCCACGGTGTTCGGCCTCGTTACGCCACGGCCCGCTGTTTTAAATAACCGGAGACGCCGTCCGCTTCGACAAATTCTAGCCCGTAACACTTTCTTCGCGGTGATTTCGCAACGCCGGGGGAGCCTTGAAAGTGTCCACCGGGGAACGCGTGTTTCGTGGATCGTTCATGGGAAATCGATACGCGCCGATCTGAGAGGAACAGGAGAAAAGAACACGTCCGTCAGCCTATCGCCGGTCCTATCGGTGATACGTGCCCCAGTTATCCACCCGGGGGGGGGGGGGGGGTTACGTTCACTCCGCGATCGGGACCGGGAACGGGCGCGCGCGGGACGGGACCAACGGCACGCGATTTTGTCGCGCAAATTACACGATATTAAAAGGACTCGCATGAGCTCGCGCCGGCCTTGTTATTAGCCGTTCGCGTAAATCTCTGCCAGATCTCGCCGCGGCGATTCTCTCTCTCTTCTGCGGCTTCGCACGATCCCGTCGCACTTGCTTTTCCTTAGACTCGCGTGGCTTTTCGCGCTCGCCGCTTCCTCGTTCGTCAGGGTTTTCGGTACACTTTCAGAGTGGACGCAGGCGGATACGGTGCAACGATGTTTCCCTTTTCATATTTTAGAAATTAATCGGTGGATGTTGCTTAAGATTATGGAATCGCGAAGATCTCCTTCTTTTATATTATTCACTTTTTCATGGGAGCAATGTTGCATGCGAATACTGATTGCAGCTTGTTAAAAGCAAGTTTGATCGGTAGAAAGTTCCGAAGAATATCCGCTGCATATTTTAGACAGCATTGGGGGGAGAAGGTATTCCAAGCTAGACATTTATGATTTATAATCGTCGCATTTGGAAAAGCAATGCAACTTTATCCTAGTACAGACACAAATATTAGATAAACAAACGTTCGAAGAGCGAAACAATTATCCATCTTCCTCTTTATCAAATATTGCTCGATGCCTCACATTTCAATTCCTGAGAATGATTGTATTAATTTGCTGTAAACGTACAGGATCCACCTGTTACTTTATACAGTTTAAAGTGTAATCAGTTTCCTATTTACTGCTTGATTGCACGCTTTTGCAAATAAACCATTTGGGAAACCAATGCGACGTTAGTATAGACACAAATATTGGATGAATAAAAATTCGAAGAACGAAACAATTATCCATCTTCCTCTTTATCAAATATTGCTCGATGCCTCACATTTCAATTCCTGAGAATAATTGTATTAATTTGCTGTAAACGTACAGGATCCACCCGTTACTTTATACAGTTTAAAGTGTAATCAGTTTCCCATTTACTGCTTGATTGCACGCTTTTGCAAATAAACCATTTGGAAAAGCAATGCAACGTTAGTATAGACACAAATATTGGATGAACAAAAGTTCGAAGAACGAAACAATTATCCATCTTTCTCTTTATCAAATATTGTTCGATGCCTCACATTTCAATTCCTGAGAACAATTGTATTAATTTGCTGTAAACGTACAGGATCCACCTGTTACTTTATACAGTTTAAAGTGTAATCAGTTTCCTATTTACTGCTTGATTGCACGCTTTTGCAAATAAACCATTTGGAAAAGCAATGCAACTTTATCCTAGTACAGACACACATATTAGATAAACAAACGTTCGAAGAACGAAACAATTATCCATCTTCCTCTTTATCAAATATTGTTCGATGCCTCACATTTCAGTTCCTGAGAATAATTGTATTAATTTGCTATAAACGTACAGGATCCACCTGTTACTTTATACAGTTTAAACTGTAATCAGTTTCCTATTTACTGCTTGATTGCACGCTTTTGTAAATAAACCATTTGGGAAACCAATGCGACGTTAGTATAGACACAAATATTGGATGAATAAAAATTCGAAGAACGAAACAATTATCCATCTTCCTCTTTATCAAATATTCTCAAACAATTGTATGAATAATTTCATTAATTTGCTGTACAGGATGCAAACTTGAACCTGCTGCCAAAATCCACCTGTTTCGTTCTATAGTTCAAAGTACAAGCCCTATTTCGTGCTTGATCTTGCAGAAACTCTAACGACGTACGAAACAAGATCTTCGTGCTCTTTATAAAAGTAAGCGCATCCCGGTCTCGCTAATTTATTACTGTGAATTATGCTCGTTTTCATTCAGCGGGAAATATTACATTGCTGATACTGCGAAAAGTTTTGCACGACGCGTTGCTGGTAATTGATGGAATCGAGTGGCGAGCTCGCGTATCAGATAAAGCATGAAAGATGGAAATACTTGCCTTCACCGTTGCCCGCTATCTTCAGCGGATCTTAGACACTTTCTGCTAAGCAAAGGGCATGGAAGATGTTGAGTCGATCGTTTCATTATAATATAAGTAAATAATACTGAACATGGATTTATTAAAGTTCTCCTAGAATGCGACTTCCATCCGTATTACTGAACAATCTATTACGATGGTGGACATCTTTCGTTTATTCATCGGATCACCCTTTATCCATTCAATTATCCCATATCGATGAAATATAGAACAGAGAATGAAACTTTCGTCCCCACGAATAATGAAATCCCACCGGTGCAACCATGCGACGAACGTCCAATCGTGTTTTTACACCGGCTTACACCTTCCCCTAATCCCGATCAGCCGGCCACGTGGATCCCACGCGGAGCAGGACCAGTTATACCTGGATTCAGCGTTCGAGCAACGGAGGCCACGCGGATGCTTTACCGTTATAAAGGGGGGCGGAGGCCTTTAAATCGTTCGATCCATGATACGTCTAGCCGCGGTTGCAATACGCGTGCAGCAGACGCTTGGGAAAAATGTAACTCTCGGGTCAATGTTCTCCTACGTCCATCCGAGAGTTCTTGATTGTTCGATACGGGAAACACGGTTTGGGGAGGGCGAAACGATCGAAGGATATACAGTCGGGGTAATTGGAACTGGAGTAAAAGTGTAGGAAGTAATTAGACGAACTAAGGAGTTAATATGAATTTTCCACACTTCTTCGCTGCGATCAAAGGAAAACGTTCCTCAATCATTTAGCGATCACTTCCATTATCTACGTTATATTTAATATACATAATTTCGAGGGGCTTTTCTTCAGCATTGTTCTCTTCTCCCTTACGAATTTGCAAGGTAACTATGAGCTTCTCACGTGCGACCCAGCATTTGTTTATGATCAAACCGTGCGAAACGGTGAAAGTGTCTATAAATCATTAAGCATAGTTGCCGCGTGCTTAATCAATTATCAAGTATAACACGGTGTTTTAAGGGGGACAAAATGAATCGAGTCCGTACGTGAGAAAGTACGCATCTATATCTACAACGGGAAAGTTTATACGCGATCGGACGTAAAAGTCATAAACGAAGCTGCACAAACCTTCGGGAACCTTTGCGGACATTTCATGAAATCAGATTGGCGTCGGAACTTTCTAATCTGTGAATGGGAAATAAAAACCCTCGAACCGTTCGCACTGATCGGTAAGAGATTATTACAGAAGGCAGCGCGAAGAAATAATATAGAAATGAAGAAAAGAGAACGCTCTCCCTTCTTTGAATAAAGAAAGAAATGCTTTCGCTGCAATTGCCCAAAACAGAACAGCCGGGTAAAAATAAAACAAAAAAATGGATAGCTTTTATCATACACTTGCAGTGGCTCCCGAAAATATTCGGACACTCTTCAAAACCGAAGAACCATTTTGCAATCGGACTTGAACCTTTTTATTAAACCTAATTTATTGTACGTGTTGTAAAAAGATATCCTGTTTTTCGGGAGTGTTCAAATATGTTTAGGAATCGCTGTATGCATAATAAATTTGATGATTAACGCTAACGCCGTCAAAGTGATTAATCAACGCATCTATTCCCTGCGCGACGCGTCTCCGAGCCGCAATAACAGCACGATCATAAATCACTCGCGAACTGATACGATTCACAGCTAAATATGCGACGAGTTCTCTGATGTTAATTCAGTAGACACAACAGTGGCACACTTCATCGGAGTACACACCGCGGTACAGCGTCCGCGTGATTGCTGTTAAAAGATCACCGGCCTCGCGTATTCGTGTCGCGCGTACTGCATTATAATATATCGGCCCGGCGGTTGGGCCGAATGAATAAACAGCTGGGACCACCGGGGTGATTGATAATCAAACACGAGGGCGATTCGATCGGAATTCGTAATTGCAATCACGGTGGCTCGTGTGAAATCTGTTTATAGACGTATTTTACTATCTGCCCTTTAACCGTTTCGTCAGCTCGCGATTCTCGCGTCGCCGGCACGTAGGTAGATTCAGCCACGAGGAGGACGTTAGCTTGGAGCGGGTACTGCGTCGAATACGTTACGGTGAATTTTCTTTTTTAATTAACTTAACGTCGGCGGAGAGTGTTTGACCTGCGATCGAGAACGCAAGATTGCCGGGGAAGATAATTACGGGCCTTGATCGTGTTTGGACATTGGGAAATCTTTCGGTGGCTAGTTGTATAGTGCCAGTAATAATAATTGCAATTGAAATTAATGAATATGGTACGTTTCTTTTAGTTTACAAGATTAACCGAATCTTTGTGTTTTAACGATTCATCAGAACGCAAGATTGCCGGGGAAGATAATTACGGGCCTTGATCGTGTTTGGACATTGGGAAATCTTTCGGTGGCTAGCTCTAGTGTCAATAATAATAATTGCAATTGAGATTAATGAATATGGTACATTTCTTTTATTTTACAAGATTAATCGAATCTTAGTGTTTTAACGATCCACCACAGTCTTGATATTGCTTAAAAACCTTTGTTCAATTGAAAGCATCGGCAATTTCACTTTACAATACAGAGATAATAGTTCCGTCAAAGTTCAAGCACTCTACTTGGCAAAACCTTGGAGGGATCAATAATCAAACAGAAGCACGGGAGTCTCGATTGAACAATAATTTCACCATCGATCCTTTTGCAACAAACTATTGCAACAAAAAAACAATATTAATCATTGCATACAACTGCTTTCCCGATTCATCGAGTTCTTCTCCCAACATTTCTAAGAGAGAAAAGGAGACAAGTAGGGAAACACGCGATTGCTGTCTCTATCTGAAATCCCGTCTCGAAACTTCTCCAAAAAAAGAAAGTAGAAAAACGCGTGTGAAATTGCGCAAAAAGTAAATCTTACGCTGGAAGAAGGAAAGGTCTGTCGAGTGCGAGTGTACCAACGGGTACGACAGCCTTCCTTCCTTTGGACCGATCTGTTCAAACGTTCACGCGATCGTCTAGCCCTACGTTCATACGGCGGCGCCCTTTCGACACGGTAGAAGATAGAAAAAAGACACGTTCAAACAGCCGAGTGTAATGAAACGTTCGAACGGCGCGTTAGAAATGTTCAGAAACATGGAATTCTCGATTACTTAATACCTTTGATAATTTATATTTGTACTACACACCTGTAATCACGGTGTTATTTCGTTCGTTTTCCTCTTGTTTCATTAACAAGGGAAACTGAATTTTCCGCGAACGAAACTATCAAGAAATGAAAGCTGTAAAAGTGTCGACGATGATAAAATACAGTTTCCTTTTTCTTTAAATAACGGTTTGGAAAGTATCCTCGTTTTGTACAATCTGCAAACTTTATGCGCTCTCGTTTACTTTGCAAGAAAATGAATCAGCGATTTTTCAATAAAACTTGACAAACTTTCCGTTGGAGATATTAATTAAATATGCACGCTTTGGAGTTGTTTAGACAATCGTTCCTCGAAAAAAAATCAGCAATACCCGTACTGTTCGTTTTAGTTACATGAAAAAAACAAAAAATAAAAACAGTGTTGTCCACTTGCGTTAGAGAGTCGCACCAGGAACTTCAGAGGCTGTAATTTCGTGCCGAGTAATTAATACCTTCGCATCCTGCTACCTGAATGGAAAATGCAAAAAGCGTGTAGCGTATTGTGAACGATAATAAAGGTTAATTGGCGACTGTATTAAATTATAGAAGGCGGCGTACGTAATTGCTGGAAAATAATCGGGACAAACTGATTCTACTGTTCGAAATGTGCAAGACTGTAAACAAAATCCATTTAATACCAAATATATGCCTTCGATGAAATACACTTTCCACGAACGCAACGAAAAGATAATTAAGAACAAACGCAGCCTTCCCCCTGGATCTATTAATAACACGCTGATACAATCGCTCTACAGATTCCTCTTCGT
Source organism: Holcopasites calliopsidis (assembly GCA_023838395.1). Lineage (NCBI taxonomy): Eukaryota > Metazoa > Arthropoda > Insecta > Hymenoptera > Apidae > Holcopasites > Holcopasites calliopsidis. The sequence goes on from JALHAQ010000001.1 coordinate 986,510, forward strand.
TAATTAACCCAAGATGGTGACTCAATACGCGATCGTGGTAAGAAACGCGAGGAAGCAATATTCAAAAGGAAACCCGATCTTGAACGGATTCAACTTGAACGTGGCCGAAGGATGCATGTGAGTGAATCAAAGATTGCAATGAAATTTAGAAGAAACTTTGAACGGGAAAATCTTGATTAAAACCGTCGCATCGCTGTTGCACAGATACAGTTTATTGGGCGCAAGCGGCTGCGGCAAAACCACGCTGCTCTCCTGCGTCGTCGGTGTACGAAAATTGGACAGCGGCGAGATCCGTGTATTCGGTGCTAGACCCGGGACCAAGGAGTCGGGAATACCGGGACCCACTCTCGGATACATGCCGCAGGACGTCTCGTTGGTCGACGAATTTTCTGTGATCAACGCGCTCTATTTCTTCGGCAGGATTAACGGCTTGGACAACGACACGATAGGTGATTCAGACCGTTGACAACGTTCAACGAATCATTCCAGAGAGATATAGAAACGATTGTTTAGTTATATCAAGATAATCGACTGCTTTTGCTGTGTCGTGTATTCTTAAGAAGACAGAGAGGGACAATGATGAACAAATGCGTTTAATTCGATCGCATTGAATGCATCGAAGTAATCATTTCTATCGCACGCGGTTTTACTAAAAAGCTTCGAGGACATACTTTGCATGTGTATTTCAGAGGAGAGGTACTTGCAGCTGAAGGATTTGCTTCAGCTGCCACCCAGAAATCGTTTGGTAAAGAACATGAGCGGTGGCCAACAAAGGAGAGTGTCCCTCGCCGCGGTTCTACTTCACAAGCCCAAATTGTTGATCCTCGACGAACCCACGGTCGGCTTGGATCCGGTTTTAAGGGACAAGCAAGTACAATTACATCCCCTGATCAATTTTTATCAAGTCCGGACCGCGGAGGGCAATCGCGTAAACGATATTATTCATTTGCGCAGCATTTGGGATCATTTGGTGAAGATCACGCGCGACGAGGGGGTCACTATAATAATCACCACGCATTACATCGAGGAGGCGAAGCAGTCTGACCAGGTGAATTAACATTAGTTCGTACAGATCGATAGTAATAAAATAATTGCTCCTGCATTAGGAGAATTAATACCTAAGGCGAGGTGAAAGGAGAATGAGGTTTATTAAACAGAAACGCGCGGGAATGATCATGAGATTATTATCAGTAGCAAATTGGAAAAAGTGTACAATTGCATACCGAGTTAATTATACCTAGTATCATCTGCTCAATACTTAACGATCGAAGCTAAGTGCCTGCACTATGTAATTAATCATACGATTCAGAACGTTTAATGAACTTGCGCTGCTAGACACGTGTAGCATGAAAGAAAAAGAGGCGCGTGGATGCATTATCGTTTTTGCGCGATCAGTCGTGACGTTCGTTTCATAGTTTCTAATACAATGACATCGATCGTCCGGGACTAATTATGCGACGAGAACAATGCACGTTTCTCAGATTGGATTAATGAGATGCGGCCAGCTGTTGGCTGAATCGTCGCCGAATAACTTACTGGAGCAATGCCACACCGACTCGTTGGAGGAGGCTTTCTTACAGCTCAGCCAATTTCAAGCGCAGAATCAAACTCGACGTGTCAATGAAACGTGCGACCCTTCCGCGGAGATCAGCGACAAACTGCCTACGGATTCCGCTTGCGGCAAGCGCACGATACAGGTGACGTGTAATTCACATTTTATAATTAACCGTAAGCAGTACGATTCTTATAGAAATTATGCGAGGGAACATCCTCGGATCCTGTTTCTCTTTCTTTCTTGGAGTCCCTTGCAGCAGTTGCTTGAACATACATATACTGTGATTCGTACGAAAAGCGATTGCTAATTATTAATCGGCTGAACTGGTTTCGGACACCGTGTTACATAAGGCATTTCTAAAATTCCCTTTCATATTTAAATACCTACCAGCGCGTGGCGAACTTCTCGTAAACACTTGCCACTTGAAGGCATGATGGAACACCTCGCCCGGGTCGAGTGTTATTTTATATTCAACACGCGATTAACATGCCGGGGTTGGACGTAAGTTTCCCGGAAAGATTTTTGCGAAGCAGGAACGACGCATAAATTATGCAACGAAATTTATCGATGTCGTTCTTTTTTTGTTGTTGTGGGCTGCTCCTCGTGTACATTCCTACGAATCGTTTTCCACGGCGCGAGTTATGTCTTTCTCTTTGTTTCTTTCTTCGATCCCTTCGTTCGAAGTTGTCGTCGATACGATCGCTACACGCTGGTAGTTGTCGATCGATTTCTTCGTGCAGCTAACTACGCGCCTCCTTATAAAGCTGCAAAGGTATTTAGGACGGTTTATGCGGCGTTCGTTTGTTCTTTGACAAGCACTTATAAATGACGACGCTTGGCACTGAACGAAAGGGGGCGAAGGACAACGGGCTTACATCATTTTCTACCGTTTTCCTTTTCCTACGCTCGATCAGCATAAACAAACACGTGCGATTGATTGTTACAAATCCGATCGTGCGATTCGCGTCGAACGTTTCGATAAATGCACCGCGTACCCATCCGTTCCTTGCCGTACAATTGCAACGATAGGCATGCGCATCGTTTCCGTCGAGACCGAATGAAATTATATAAAATATCCCGATAGTATAATATTCTCAGAACTACGCAAATAGAATTCCAATTTAAAATCGTATTCTCGGAATGGAATACTTTTCTTGGTTTCCCGCTGGACTTTCCCCGCTAAGGACAAGAAAAGAAAAAAAAAAGCATGAAACGACGAAACTGTGTTACAGAATCACACACGATTGCGTAGCAGCTGGACGAAAAGGTGTCGGGCTCTGCTCTCGAAGAACGCGCTTCAGTTCGTACGTCATCCCGGGTAATCATCTCCTCGCGGTTGTTAATTAGCCGACGGGAGGGACGGCTATACGGTAATCCTCCTTCTCCCTTTTCCAGGGGCGTCATGTTCTCGATTATTCTGCCGGTACTGGAGATCATGCTGTTCTTCAACGCGATAGGACTGGACCCGAAGGACCTGCCGATATCCGTCGTGAACGAGGAGGCTGGGTACTGCAATTACGGGCGAAATCGGGGCAACGTGACGTACGACGAAAGGGAGCAGACGTGCACCCTCGAGGATCTGAGCTGCAGATTTCTGGCCGGGATCAATAGTTCCAGTCTGACGAAGGTTGGTATTCCAGGAGGATCCGTGTCTGCAACCCTTTCCGCGATTATGACTCTATCGATGATTAATATATATATATTAGTTTATCAGCCGCGCGTAAGTAATCATAACTGTCCGTAACGTTTCTTAACGAACATGGACATTTCATTAGCATTTTGATTTATGGAGATATAATCGTAGGGTCATTAAAACACCGACGAACCGCTTTTATCTTATTCGCTCTTCCGTATTTTTTTTTTTTGCGCGACCAGGCGCGCGGTTACGAGACTCATTTGAATGTGCGTTAACGACTGCCCGTTGGCTTCCGTCCGCAGGTGTATTACGACAGCTACAGCGAGGCGTTGGAAAAGGTAGTAGAGGACAACAGCGTCGGCATAATGCACTTCCGCAGGAACTTTTCCGTCGCCTTGGAAAACAAGTTGGAAGACCTTTTATCGGCGTCGGACGAAGCTATTCTGTTCAGCCAGATCGAAGTTTCAATCCATACCCCGGGTACGCTATAATATCGTTAAACGAAAGCATGACATCGATAGATAGTCGGAGATATCCCTCTGACATGTCCCTTGTCGTTGTTTAATCCATTGTTTCTTTTTCTTCCGTTTCGTTTCACAGACAGTCAGATCGCTGTGTTTGTCAAGCAAATCTTGTACGACTCCTTTTTCAAGAACTACGAGAACATCATGAAGGAATGCGGAATCTCACCGAAACAGGGCAGAATACCATTACACGTACGTAAATCGAATTTCTGTTCTAAGATTTACGAGTATCGTGTGTCAAGATCTGAACAATTTCGCAAGAAACTCCAATAGGGTATGCGAATCGTGTTTGTAAAACCGTGGCTGCGTTACTCTTATTTAGACGGTAATTAATTCTATCGAGACATTCTAATTCCATTGAATATTACTCTGTCATCCAATATTTCCGTAGTTCGAAGAGCCGATCTTCGGTTCGATGGACCAGAAATACGTGTCGTTCGTGACACCGCCGTTTATATTATCGTAAGTGTTAATAATTCGCCAGGAAACGATTAAGGTACCCCTAATCTACATGAAGACAAAAAATCATTGCCTTTTTCTTTCAGGATACTATTCATCTTGGCAACATCGATCTGCGCGAGTATAATCGTAACCGATCGTAATTCAGGCGTGTGGGACAGGAGCCTGGTTCAAGGTAAATTAAAAAAAGAAAGAGCGAGGAAGAGAAGAAACGATTCACTTCGTTTAACATATCAAAGCAATTTTTTTTTTCTAACACGAAACGCCATTCTATTTCCGTCCCGATGAATGATTACTGCCAGTTTTGCATATTCGAGCACGGCATTGACGTCTCATGGACACACGCGAAACCGTGGCAATGATTAATCGTGCAGCCTCGCGTCGGACACTCCGAAACTCGTGGCATTTGCGAATCGCTGAATCGATCCTAATTATTCTTCCTGCCTTCGCCGTAACTAATGAAATAACGGCAACCGACGCGCCGCTCGCATAAATTCATTCGGCGCACGTGGTCGGTCCGTTTCGTTAGTTGCACTCCGTCCGGACGATGAATTATCACGATCTCAATAATCTGTACGTTAATATGTGACAGGTGTCACCACGACGGAGATTCTGATTACGCACCTGATATCGCAGATCTCGGTGATTATCATTCAAGTGACGATCACCCTGTGCCTCTGCTTTCTGTACTTCGATGTAGAGTGCAAGGGGTCGATGCTCGCCGTCATTTGGATGACTACGCTGGAAGCAATCTGCGGAATGTCCTATGGTAAGCATGCGAAATTGGTATTGATCATTGCCGCGCAACATTTATCACAAGTCGTGGCAAACATTTTTTTTCTTAAATCTATTTTGGTGTTGCGAGAGTAGAATAGCATCATGATAGAGATAGTAATTAAATATCGATATCTATAGTATTGGAAACATATTTAATTGGGCTCTATGATAAATTTGCCCAAGTCGAACAAAATTAAACATAAATATTCGTCGAAAGAAAGACGGTGCTTGCTAAACAATTCTTCGACAAAGCTAAACTTTCCTGTATTGCAATTTACGAAAAATCGATGACTTAATAATACTTGCGAATTCGGTGAAAAGAGGCTTGAAACGATGATGCGCTATTTCATAAAGCCTAATCTGTCTCTTGATATAATAACTACCGAAAATAATCGATAGACACGGACCTAATACGATAACTGTATTCAAGTGAAAACATTTCATTTAGGCTTCCTGATATCGGTTATGTGCACCTCTCACTCCCTGGCCAATTACGTGTCGGTGGGGAGCTTCTATCCGTTGGTACTTCTTTGCGGTGAGTCGTCGAAGCATGCTTATTCGTTACAATAACATATCAGGGGAATGCTCGCGAATACTTTCCACTGCAATTCTTCTCTTTCGTATGGAAACGCGAGACGCGCTCGAGAATGGAGAAGAAAAGAGGAAGGAACGCAAAATATAAAGATAGAAGTACGGAGATACGAATCGAGCGAGTCGACCGAAGAAATCATCACTTCAATACTTATAACGGGTCTCGTGAATTGTTCAAGGAATGATCTGGCCAATCGAGGGGATGCCGAAGTTCCTCCAATACATCAGTATACTTCTGCCCGTAACGTTGCCGGGCATCTCACTGAGGGGGGTCCTGGAAAAGGGTACCTCCGTGGACGAGCCGGAAGTGTACACGGGGTTCATCGTGGTCAGCGCGTGGATTCTGGGCTTCATATCGATCTGTCTGTTCCGAATGAAAGGGCAAAGTTAGATCGAGTAAAGAAACAAAAGAGTTGCGCTTCGTGCAACAACGAGAAAGTATTCTCTTCACAGGGTCGAGTCGTCTTTAAAATCGCACAAGGAGTCAGTGTACCTTTATCTTCTCATGTATTTCTTTCGCAAAACTATAAATTAGAACGTTGTTTCGAAACTTTGCGATCTCTGTTTCTAATACGTCGCACGAGTTTTAAAAACGCGTTCCTTTTTTGGAAAAACCAATTTCAATTCGCAAGCGGACGATTCTCTGTATATTTGTACCATAACAATCTCGATCCCTTGCAGCTTCGCTAATTCTACAAATATTTCTTTACCTTCAAATAAACCGGTACAAACATATATATATATATGCATGTATCACACGTTTTCTTACAGAAAAAGGAAATTACATCTTTGAACCTAAACGTGGACTGACCCCTTTTGCAATATAGCTTGTTAGTAGAGGCGTAGTTTCGGGAGGGGGGATCGCGTTTCTCGCAAGAAGCGTGCAATTGCAATACGTTTCGCGTAGACGGTAAGGAAATATATTTAAGCAACGGGGGACTCTCGGCTGCGTTTGTGATAAACTTCGTATCGTGTCGCACGCTTTGGGTAGACGAAAGGGGAGAACTTTATTTTTGTACGTTGACCGTTGTAATGTAAGGTGTGAACGTCAGGCGAGTCGACCACGAGCCTGTCATCGATCAGCTAATAAACAATTAAGGGAAACAGCGTTCGCGCAACGGTAGTGCCAAAGACGAATTTACCTCATACTCTTATATTCTTGATGCGAACAAATTCTCTCTACTGTTCCGGGATAACGGCGTAACGATCCACGCGGCGGATCTACGGAGATACGATCGGTAAGGGATCGCTCTGAACGCTCTTGGGCGAGATAAAGCGAAAGAACAGGAGAAACGTGAATGGGGATTAAAGGGGACGAAAATATTGTTCTGCACGGAAGTAAAAATGTAAATTGTTCGTTTCTGATTTATTGATCTCCTCTTTACAACGGTTTCTTGTCACGGGGGTATACACGTGTCGCGACAACTTACTATTATCGGAGATTAAACATCGCATACAAACATATACAACGTGCGGACTATACGCGTGAACATTTTGCGTCATCCCGTTTTTCTTCGTCACTCGTTTTTCGGCTGGAGTATATGTATATTATCGATTATTCTATTGGGATACGTCACATCGACCATCGATGCCCGAATGTTTTTTGTTTCGGCGAACGAATGATTATGAATAAAATGCAGGAAAAAAAAAACGAAACTGAACGAGTTTCTTGCGGACACCGCGTTTCGAATTATTTCCAAATAAATGCATCACGTTTCCCGATTAATCGGACGAGGTCGTAATAAAATCGTAAAACCTCACTGTCCCGTCATTATCTCTCCATCTCGCTCGTTCGATTACTCTTACGGTAAGCGCAAAGTAAATTACTTCTCAGCTGAGTTAGCTGGTTGATAAATTCGTTTTTTTACGATTACAATCGGCCAAGCGAAACGATACGTAGGACCTTTTCACGCGCTTAAACCTTTCGCGCTCCAATGGATTCGAGTGTAGTTTACAAAGCGCAGCTAATGCAGGATTTTTTTTTTTTTAACGAAGGAAGCTTTTAGAGTCGATGAAAAGTTAATGCTGATCCGGAGAAGATTGATATACGTCCGTGATGAATAGTAATCGAATACCGTCCGGTCGGCCTGGAGTTGCGTTGGGTAACTTTACCAAGCTTGCGATAAACGAATCCGCGGATTTAAATTTTAATTACCCACGTGGAGCCTGTAGGCGGGGGTTTTTTTTTTAAATAAAACATCGACTCAACTTTTAATTACACTCCTCTGAGCTCGTGTCTGCTTGTTAACGCTTTGCAAAACACCGTTCACGTCGCAAACTAATCGGACGGGTTTCGAATAAAGATCCCTCTTTTCCCCGGTACTTAGTAAAATAGTTATCTCCTTCAATTGAAACTGATTCATTATGTAGCTTAAACACGTTCGTTCCACACGTACGTTCCAAAGTCATCAATTACGCATTGGAGCGCAAAGGTTCCGGGATTACAATAAATAATTGGTAGTTCGCATGGAAAGGGGTGTAAAACTGTTCTTCGACGTATCTCACGCACCGCCTATACAGTTCTGCAGCAATCTTTACAAGCAATCCGCTCGCAGATCAACGAAAGATTATTAAGAAACTACCGACAGCTCAAGCGTGCCGAGCATGTCCGACTTTTCCTACGCTTTTCCACTTGCGCTCTCACACTCATTCTCTCGTCCTTGCCCTCGCCTCGTTCCCGGCGTATACAAAATATGCGCATCGATTACTTCGATTCCCTCTTATAAGTCCGCCTTTCGTGTCTGCCCATAGAAAAGCGGTAATCGTTGAGATCGAACTTCGTTCTGACAAAGTGTTCGAAGAATCTCTAATACGATCCATGGATTCTCTAAACAAGGCAAACCATTTCGCGCCGCTAGACTCTGTATTAAAGAAACGATTTACCGTTTACGAAAAGCGTCTGGACACGTTCAATTCGGGCGTGCAATGTAAAATAGCCGGCCGCGAATGATTTCTGTGCAACGATCTCGGGCCGATTCGCTGTAACGTTTCTGGCGGTTCGCTACTTCTTTCGCGAAACGACCTTCGCGGATCGACTTGCGGCATGCGTACGAGCGAACCGTCGTTGCCATTGCCGTGTCATTAAGTAATTATCGGAATTGCACGCCGCCCGTGGACGCTGCGCAATACTCTTTACGGCCAGGTTCGTCGTGGGCGTTGCGAACATGTTAAGCAAATGCACGCAACTAGTGATACGCAGCTGTGGTGGCACATTTGTAGAAAAAGGTAAATACGTGGCAAATCGAACAGCCAACGATCTCGATTGCAATCCGATACGCGTACAAATATGTAATCAATAATAATTAGAATAAGTCGTGCGACGCGGTTGATTCGTTCTGAAGAATGAACGAAACGAGGTGCTGGAATAAAAAGGAACTGTTCGACTATCGTTTCCGAAGGAACGGTAGCAAATTATACTGCGAGCCAAAGTAAAATCGTACAAGCAATCAAAAGGTTCAGAAGTCACTCTGTGAGTAGTACAAGTAAATCGTTCCCTTGGCAAGTAGTACGAGTAAAACACGATCAGCCGTAATTCCGTCTGAAAGAACGATACAGCGTTCGAACTCGCACTCTTCCATGAAATCGCTTCGTTCTCTTATCTCTCCGTGTACGGGCCGACCATGTATCATCTATCAAAGGCGTATCTCCTCGCCTATCGTTTCTACTCGAAGACAAAATCCGCCCCAAACAAGAATGCCCTCGACGGTTAATATAAGACACTTCTTCTCGTACCAATGTAACATACGACAAATTACTGTGCCCCAAGTTTCTTTCTTTCTTTCTTTTTTTTATAATAAATTTGATGAAATCGTCTCCCCGGCGCAGCGAGAAACGGAAATCCCAGTCGCGGCCGGTGCGTCCCCGCGCGCGCTAAAAGCCCCGAAATGTTCCCCGCGGTGGACGTGTACGTTCTTGTTGTTGATGTGGCTGTTGATGTTGTTGCTGTTAGCCGTGCTACTAACGCGACCGGCGCCGTTACTACCGCGGCTGTTAGCAGCGGTGTTAGTACGTTTAGCGGTAAGGCAGGGACCGCATCGGATCGGCACGGGTCGAGCGGCAACGAGACAGTCAACTATCTGTCTTACAGTAGGCATGCAGGTTTTGCTGTACCCTGGAAAAACACATATCACATGCTCCATCAGAACCGAACCGCGCGACGACTTCTATCACGCCATCGGGCTGCTCTAATCGTCCACGAAGCCTCGAAGACTCGCGGGAACCGGTCGAAAATCGTGAAAGAGAACGATTATATTCACAAGGCTCTCGTTCCGCGCGCGAATGCTTCGAGCAACGTGAATTCTCCAAGATTCGAGGATTATGGAAAACCGTAGAGAGAATTCGAATAATCGCGAGGCGACAAATTTGTCGACGATCTACTTTGTTGCGGAAGACATTTCATAAATCGCCAATGGCTATTCTATAAGAGTAATTAGAAGACTCGAATAATAGTAATACTGATCGGTCACAGCCAACGCGTGAATCGTTCGTCCCTTTCTGCGATTTTCAAGAACGCATCGCGCCCAAGTGCTGGGAACCACAAAACTGCCCGCCCCCCCCCCTTCTCGGACGTACACCTTGAATGCCATTTAAGGGGTGGGATCCGATTGCATGATAAAAGTCGTGATGGCTAAACAACGCATTTCGCGTGTCCCGCGAAACGATCGAAAGATACGGACAACAAAGAACGAGACAGGAACAGGAATAGAAGCGGATTCGTTCGAAAGAAAGATACGGGGTGTGGTGGCCTAAGGCCGTCTCAACTGGCAGTCGGGAAGCGATTTTCAATTAACCCTTTGCGGTCGGGGGCGAGCGTGAATCGTTTCTATCGCAACGCTTCATACCGCGGCGAGAACAATTTTCATCTTGTCGTAAGAGAAATATAAGTGGGTCAAGCGTTTCCCCTGGAAATACATACGGAGATAACAACGTCCCCAAAGGGTTAAACGGTCAATACACTGCCAGCCAGAGCATTTCTCTCGCCACCCTTGTCTATCCTACGTTACTATGCAAATATTAATAAGAGGAGCCAGCAGGGACTTTTTCCCCACCGAAATGCGGCGGGGGGCAGCGTTGCGGCGAAAGTTTGGCTTGCGTACCAGGGCGAACAAGATGCGGGGGGAGGTGAGCGATCAGAAATGCAAGGGGCGGTGTTGGAAAACAAAGGTGCCCCCCTTCTGCCCTTAATAACGAATAATCGTTTATCGTATACAAATCATTTGCAAACATTTGGAACAACGGAGATCAGGCGGTATCGTAACATAGGCTTGGTACGCTTAAAAGAAGCCCAGGCATTATGAAACATGATTATTCGCTCCTCCCATTGCACCTAAACGTACCAGCGAGATCGTTTCGAATTCTCGCGATAAGGGAATCTTCATGTAGGAAAACGAACAGTGGCAAATAAGATCTGTCGAACGTTTAGATGCAGTGGAATATGTTTTAACAAAAGACAGCCATAACGATCGCTGGGGGATGATTCTCTCAAAGCGAGGCTAATAACAAAGAGGGAGGCGCATGACACCGTGCGAACGGAATAGAAGAGTGCACGAAGAGAAGGGAAGAAAAATAGGATACTTATTTCTCTTTCTCTCTCGAGTGAGAGGAAAAGAACGATATTGTTTCTAGCGAGACGATTCGATGCACGACTGACGGAATCGAAGAACGTTTCCTGATTTTTTAATGGGGAGAGTGTCGATTATTAACTATCATTCGTAGATATGCTTTTCGAAAGAGTAAAAAACCACGACTTCTACAAAGGTATCAAAAAGCAATTGGCACAGTCCGAATAAAAATCGTTTGGCAATGGTGTGTGTGTGTGTGTATGTTTGTGTGTGTGCATGTGTAAACCGTAATTAATCACATCGTTAATGGTATATTCGATCACGTAGGAAGATAACGTTGAACGATCTACGTTCAGCACTTTTTCCTCTTCTCTCCTTTCCTCCAACTTTCCTCCAACAGAGAATCGCGTATTTTAATTCACCCTTCTTGAAAAGTTCGTCGATGAAAGTTAAACCGAGAGTTCCGTCAGAAGCAACGGTTAATTGATCGCATTCACCGCGATCGATGCATCGCAGCCCATCGTGAAGTATCACCTTCTATAGTTCGTATAATATTTCATACAGCTAATCGAAGCCGCCCGGCTTAATATTGACGAGTTAATTGTAAGATTGTCTTGATAATTTGCTCGTTATCGATGCTATTAATCTACCCCCTCTGATTATATCGCAATCGAGCTCTCTCTCTCTCCTTCATACTCTTTCCAACGCAGCGAAACGCCTCGCGACGAAATCATTCGCTCGATTCGCGCTCACCAAGCGGCGGCTCTTTAATCGGTTCCTTAACGAGATAATAATATAATATATAATATCGTTTCTCTCTCTCTTGCTGTATTTTCTAACTTCTCCAAGGCTCGTACACTCGCGTACGCGTATCATTTTAGGACTCGTCCCATTCGACGATCAACGTGCGACTTGGACAATGCCACGCTCCTTGCGTTTGTTTAATTATCCTAAGAGTCTCGTCGTGCGAGCATCATTCTTGTATCAATTAAATAGAATCTGTGAGTAGGATCGAGTATCGTAACACCCTCTGGCATTCCTTCTCCTCGGGGAAAGAACCTGTCTCCCGAGTTACAAATATATAATATATATTTCATATAGATACGTATATTCGTTTCGTTATTGTATATCTCTATCGTGATGTGAACAAAATCTGGCGCCCCTCGGGGGCGATACGTCGGTTCAGAATTTATCACAAATGGGAGTCGATAAGCCTGCGTTCTAGGGGCCTGCGGCTGGCCTAACGAGAGTTCGAACTCGCTCCTTGTATATATTATGTAATACTGTGTATCCTCTCCTTTTATTAACAGTCCCCCCGGGCTCGAGTTCGACGCCGTTTCATTACAGAGCAGTCTCCTTCTCGCTGATTATCTTAATCCCGTGCTTCGTTAGTATCATTTTAACCGTCTCGTTGTCCCTCGCTTTAGGCCTCTCCGTCCAGTTCGCGGCGTCCCGCGCCTCGTCCTCTCGTCCCAAACTCTCCACGAGCGAGTCCAAATTGTCCGTCGAGCAGTCCACGTATCGTACGTTGTCCGCCGATCTCTGCAACGATCCGCACCGCCTCGAGCCTCTGGAAGCCCTCAGATTATCCGCGGAGCCGATCAGCTTGCTGTTCCTCGACCGGAGCGCCTTGTCGCTGCTCCTGGAAGACGGTTTCGCCAATTGAAGATTATCGACGGAAGAGTACCGTATCTTGTCCCGAGACGCGCTGGCCGGATCTTCGACGGGCTTCTTCCTGACGAGGGACCCTCTACGATTCACGCGCCTAACGCCACTGGACAGGATAGCCAGCTCGTCCCTCGGCGCGACGTACTTCCCCCTCGATCCCTTCTTGGTCACGATCGAATCTGAAATATCGAAGGACTTGGATGATTGTTTCTCGGCGACAGCCCCCATCGGCTCGGAGCCGCAGTTCTCGATCTCGAAGCTGTCCTCGTCCAGGGATGGATCGGTCGCGGCGCTGTCGCCCGCTCTGGAGCTGTCCCGCGGAAGGCACCTCGCGGAGGAGTCGAGAACCGGACCGTAGATCGGCTCCCCCGTCCCGGGGAACGATCCGGCCTCCCGGTCCGGGTCGAATGTGGCGCGGATCTCGCTGCAGATCTCGCAGACCTCGCACAGCTGATCGCACTCGGTCGCGACGGAGATCAGCTGCCGATCCAAGGCCTCCGTGGACTCCTGCAGATTCCACGAACTGCAGATATCGCATTCGGTCGAGTCCTCGTCCGCGATCGAGCTGCAGTTAGATCGCAACGTGTAGAAATTCTCCTGGGAAGGACTGGCGAGGCCCTCCTCGGTTCTCAGCGAGATTTCGTTCACGTAACAACAGACGGAGCAGAACTCGTCCGTCTGCGTGTCTAACTCGTTGGCCGTGATCAACTGCGAAGTGCTATCGGCCTTCGACGGATCATCGTAGCAGGCTTCCCGGCATCTCTTGATCGACTCGCAGCTCTTCGATTTCTTGGAGAGCAACTCGTCGGTCTTGGATGTTCTTCTGGACACGGTCCTGGAGTCATTCGTCTTGATGACCGAGTCCAGGCTCCCTTTTACAGCCGAGTCGTATCGCTTCGCTATCATCGGCCTCTCGCCGCTGGTTGCCGACGATTCGTAGATGTCGGCGTTGCTGGTAGCAGCTCTACGGCTAGCGGATCTCTCTTCCCTTCTGGGGCTCTTGGACCGCGACGACACCCCAGAGGATCTACAGACGGTTTTGTAAAACGTTTCCTCCGACTGCGTCCCGGAATCGACGCTCCTCTTCCCCGCTGATCCGTCGACCTCCTTTTCCCCCGTCTCACCGCTGTACACCCGCGTCTGTCCGTTCGTTATCCTCCTAGGACTCTTGCGCGAGTTCACCACGGACTTCACGTACTTACCGTCTATCTCCAGGCCCGCGTCCGGCTTCGACGGCTCGTCCGGACTTAACGAGTCGTCGGACGCCACCTTGACATTCCCCGTCCCGTCGTCGATTATTTCTTGAATCTTCACCGTGCTCTCGTCGCTCACGGAAGACGGGACGGGCGACTGTACCAGCAAGCTCAGTCTGTCGATACCGCCCACGTCCGGTTCACCTTTGTATATCGTGATCTCTCCCTTACCCTGCGCTCCGTTGTCTTCGACGATCAATGTCGCGCCTTCCTTTTCGAACGGGTTGTGAATCATCGCGCTGACTAGGACCAACACTTGGGTGTTCGAGCAGCGAACACCATCATTGGAATAGCTGTCCCGGATCCCATCGCTTTCCGTGCGATCCGCGCTCGGCGCGCCTTTAAGACTCGCCCGATCACTTTTCTCTGAGCGCTGTCGCTGCTCTCTCCGCGAATCGTCAACATCCTCCTCAGCCGAATCGTCCAAGCCGTACCTAGTGAGCCTGTAGTCCTCTTTGTCCACGCTGAAGTCGGACAAAGCGCACTCGTGGCGTCCACCGTCGTTATCCACCGCGGTGGACGAAACGGCTGCGGAAGAAATCGCAGATTCGTCACCGCGATCGTTCCGTCTACTTCCTGCCGCTACGATATCGCGTTCTACTCGCGTCGCACCACCGCCTGCCGATAATTCAGCTACGCTGTCTTTAGCCGCGATAACACTCGCCAGACTGTCGCGTCCGGACGTGGTGGCCGAGGACAGCCGGACCGATCCAGGCTGCGCCCTGACCACCTTCCTGACCGTTCTATCATCGTCAACGAAACCTACCTGGTCGAGGATCTGCGACTCGCCGGTTTCGGTGGCGATGATCTGTTTCGCGAGACCCGGATACGCGGCCTTCGCCGCCGTTAAATGCTTGCCGTTCCCGTTCTCCGCGACGAGCGCGTTAATGAATTTCTCGCGCGCCTCCTCGAGGCCGGCGTGCCGCGCGGCCGCGCAGGCCACACCGCCGGCCGCGTTCTGGATATTCTTACGCAGAACGGTGTCGGGCACGTCGATGGATATTATTTCGATCGGGCTCGGGGATTCCATGGTTACGTCGCTAGGCGACGGCGTGAGGAAGGTGCTTTGATACTTGGAGTCAATGGTCAAGTAGTTATTCGCGTTCGGCGAGGTCAGTTCCAACTTACTTCGGTGTCCAAGTGGATTGGCAGCGTGAAAAACAAGACGCTATTTTTTTACATGGATCTTTGTTCTATCTTTTTTTTTTTTAATGCTGCTGCTGCTGCTTGGCGCAAGTCCGATTCAGGAGAAAGATTCGTTTATCTGGCCGACTGCTCGTTTCGTTTCCAAAGGGATTCTTACTCGATTATATTTCTATTCGAGACGTTTCCTTGAAAAAGCTGATGGGAACGGAAGGATATACCTTTATCCGTGAATCGGTACTCTTGCTACAGCTAGCGAATTAAATGTGACTACCGTGAAACTTATAGCGTAATGCGAGGAGTGAAGTAATTGAGATTGCTACAATTTATTCGTAATTTACAGTATTAGGAAGTAGGTTGCTGAGGTATCGTTTACATGGATATGGAAGACTCTTAGACTAGACTAATATATTATTTGTACAGGATACGTTAATCCTTTTAACACTCAATGGAATATTTCTTATTTATTTTATTCTTGGCTAAATCTTAAGACTATTCGTTGTAATAAATATTGAAGAGACCTCGATAACGATACTTCCAGTAATAATTATATCAAAAATACATACACCACTTTAATTATACGAGTCAAATATTATTTACATACTTCATTTCAAAGCTCTGTATTTCTTTATAAAATGATCAAACACTATTCGATCAGTTGCACGTGCTTCTTACGTTATTTAACATTAAAAAAGTAAGAGTATATACACATTTTTCCGACTGCATTATCCATTTCCCATTAAAATTTCGCCGATCGTCACGATCGACTTTACTTTACATCAATATTATCGAGTACTAAAAGGATTAAAGTTCAGCTATAAATATACTTTGTACAACTTTACAACATCGTAGGATTAACCAATTCTGTATACTCTAAACTCACCAACTACGTGGAATATGAATGCTATAAAAATATACAGCTCCCGTTCAAAAAAAATATAAAAATAAATTCTACTAGAAGATATGCTATTAGTTCGCTAGTATTCTTCCGTTCGCTACAATTTCAGTGAATGTATTTCTTTGACTCACATTGTCGATGCCGTAGTCTTTGCATCGTAAATCCCGTGCTTATAGACATAGTCGATCACAGCATCCTGCAGCAGGTATCTCACGCTCTCGCCTCGTTTCAACGCCCTCCTTATCCTAGTTGAGCTTACTTCGTTTGGAATCCATTCGGTCACTATGTATATATTGTGCTGCACACAAAGCGATCATCGAAGGATTAAAAAGAGGTGTCGAGAGTATGCAACAAGTTGCGGCTAATTAAACATTTTACCATATGCTTGGAAAGAATGTCCGAGTCGTATATGAATTTGTTCGGATTGGAACCTTCCCTGGTGATAACGACGAGGCCGTGTTCTCCGACGATGGCATCAATCTGTAAAAAGGACGTACCGCTCTTTAACTGTGAAAACGAAACCCTGAACATAATACCGTAGAAATTTAATTAGTCAACGTACATCTTCCTCGGCCCAAAGATCATAAGTTCCAAAGCTTTCCAATAAATCAGCGCCGCACAACAGTTTGATCTGTATCGGTGTGCGATCCGCGCTGTTCTTCACGTTCTCCGGTATCCATTCCAGGTCCTCGACGGGTATATTATGCTTAATATTATTCGAGTCGAACAATACAGAGTTCAACAGATTCTGGTGGTACTGTAAGCTTATTCTAGTCTTCGTCCAGCCGTTCTGCCTGGTCTCCCAACTGCTGAGCCTTATCCAGTCGCTGTTCTGTAAGGCTAATCTTAGCATAGCGCATCTGTGAGTCGCGCTCGCTAGTTCTTTCTTAGCGTAGGCATCGTGTACCGGAGATATAACGCCGCCCACCACGATGTGCGTCCCCATCCTGTGTAGATGGTCTCTGGCGATCTCTGTAAATTTTAGGTAAAATAATCTCGTATTAAAATTTGCGTTATTGGTTTGATTAAATGTTCATTTTCTAACGAAAGTGCGCTTTCTTTTGCCTGAAAAAAGTTCTATATGAGTCGATGACGTCAGATGGGATTGTTTACACTGTGTTATCTTTATGGTACTGCAATTTGTTCAAATAAATATGATTGTCGGAGAAAATTTTGGCGTATCGCGAGGCGTGGAATTTTACGTAACGGTTGAGCGTATCGATTATAGGAAACGATATATATGTACCAAACATTCTTAAATGCATATTGGTTGGAGGGTTATAGCTGCCGCACGACATCAGAATAACACGCGTCGGTGCCATTTCTTCTCTTTTTCTCGCGCCGCATGAGATGACAGCCCTTCTACTGGACTGCTGGGACTTCCTTCTTGCAGTTGCGGCTGGCCAGAACGCGGAGCATTCAGAATGGAACGTAAGAAAGTGGAATAAATCACGGACGTCAACGTAGCAAGCAATCGCACTGTACGGACTACACAGTGTCTGACGTTTCAGCCATATTCGAGACGAAGATACTGCTGGAGTCAGGTGAAACATTTTTCTCAACATGTTGAGACTCTCATAGGTGTATTAGATTTGTTAACTTTCGTCAATTCAGTGCATATTTAACTATTAATATATGTATCATCTGCCACTGTAGTCAGTGAAAACATTTGCAAATGATAGTCAGTTGTTAGCTTGATACACGTCCGGAACTCCGTCACTTCCCTTTGAACAACCTATTTGAATTGAACTATTCTCTTACTTATTAACTTTATGATTGGTCCATGTTGAATGATATTCTAAGGAAGAATTTATTTCTTTTCATTTCGTAGACGTAAATTATATAAATTAATCAATTAATTATACAAATTAAACAGTCAGATAAGTTGGAAACTAAGATACTATTTATAATTTTCCTTCAACAAATTTCGTTTAACTTAGAGTATGTCTAAAACGCTGAAATTTATTAATATAAATTAAGAAACTAAATAGGGGTTTTAATGATAATATATAAATGATAATTCACTTTCAATTCACAACACTGTTTTTATCAGTGCGAATGGAACAGGCCCGGACATTATTTTACCATTGTTTTTTACCTTAGTTTAGTATTTAAGTAATTCGCTTCTTATTTATTTATATAATTGCTTTATTATTATAAGTGCTTCTTAATAGTTAATTAAATCAGTCTCAATGCCATCTCTTTTATTTATTACCCACTAAATCCGATGTTAATAGTACATTGAAATTAGTAATACAATTGAATTATTCTACATACTATGAATTGTTATTTATATATTTCTTTGTGTGTGCAGGTACTCCGGACAAGGATGAACCGAGCACGAAGTGGTCAGCAGGAAAATGGGGATGAAAGAAGAATTTCGCATTCTTTTCATGTTCCTTTTATTGTTACTATTTTTTATGTTAATATTAACATTAATTCGAATAAGCTTAAGCTATAAAATGTATTATAAATTTGCATTGTTACTTGTACATTACTGAATAACTTTAATAAACTTCCAATAATAAGAAATTCTATTGCATTCTTTATTTAAGGACCTGTCCATTCGTAAAAATAGTCCTGTTCACGAATAATTTAAGTTTAACAAAACTGCCGAAAAATAATGTCAAAGTATAGGAATCTCCGATAGCATTGAAGTTCCCGGAATTTCCTGGAAAATGACGTCATATCCCAGGAATTCGTGAAATAGAATATTCGACGATTTCGAGCAAGATGAGCTCTGTAAAATTATGTTTTTGAGAAATACCTCCTCGCGTATTATGTTCTCCTGATACAAATTGGCGATTTCGAGCACTTGGGATTCCGTCAAATCCAGTTCCGGGAAATTCTTGGAAATGACGTCACGTTCCAGGAATCGGTGAAACGAAAGACCTCCTCGCATGTCATGTTCTCCTCATACAAATTGGCGATTTCGAGCACTTGGGATTCCGTCAAATCCAGTTCCGGGAAATTCTTGGAAATGACGTCACGTTCCAGGAATCGGTGAAACGAAAGACCTCCTCGCACGTCATGTTCTCCTAATACAAATTGGCGATTTCGAGCACTTGGGATTCCGTCAAATCCAGTTCCGGGAAATTCTTGGAAATGACGTCACGTTCCAGGAATCGGTGAAACGAAAGACCTCCTTGCATATTATGTTCTCCTGATACAAAATCGTGATTTTTGGGAAGTCTCTTTGCTGAAAATAGCCAATTTGTATTAGGAGAACATAATATGCGAGGAGGTCTTTCATTTCACCAATTCCTGGAATGTGACGTCATTTCCAAGAATTTCCCAGAACTGGATTTGACGGAATCCCAAGTGCTCGAAATCGCCAATTTGTATCAGGAGAATATGATATGCGAGGAGGTCTTTCATTTCACCAATTCCTGGAATTTGACGTCATTTCCAAGAATTTCCCAGAACATGCTTTTAGGGAATCCCTCTTGCTCGAAATCGCCAATTTGTATCAGGAGAACATAATATGCGAGGAGGTCTTTCATTTCACCAATTCCTGGAATGTGACGTCATTTCCAAGAATTTCCCAGAACTGGATTTGATGGAATCCCAAGTGGTCGAAATCGCCAATTTGTATCAGGAGAATATGATATGCGAGGAGGTCTTTCATTGCGAAATTCCGCGAACTTCAATTTTCTTAAACTTAATTTATTCGTGAGCAGGACTGTTTTTACAAGTTTCTCGCTTCGGAGCTATGCATTCAAAGTTCCTTCACGATACTTCTTGTGTAAGGAAGCGGAGTAGGTCTCTTTGTTTCAGGAGCGGGCAGGCATTAAGACAATACAATTGGTTGAATTTCCTTTACTGAAGATTTATTGAAAAATACTAATAATGTACAAATTACAACAGCGATGATATTAGAACTTAATGCTATTATTTATAAGCTATTCTTAAAGCCTGATTTACTATACATTCTACAGTTTACATGTATTCGAATTATTTAATTAACAATAAGACATGTACATATTTCACAGGCAGATTCTTAAACAAATGTTACCTTAAAAATTAGTCGAAGTTTGTACATTTGTGACACACGCGAATAGAAATAGAATTTTGTAATAAATGATGCGTCGCGTTAAAGCCTATAGAGTCTAAGGAATCATGTGGTACAAAAATGAAATAATTATCAACCGCGCTTTACAAATAATCGTTCACAATACTGCTTTCGAATAAATAGTTAACAAGAAATGAACTAGAACAGAGATTATTATACATATACGTAAAGTCTATCTAAATGAAATCTATCCAAACGAAATCTATCGAAATGATATTTTATATTTCCGCTCTCTGTGCGATGTGTCCAGGCTCATCCACGAAGTGGTGCGGAAGCGAGCCGCGTGACGCGCACCCGTGATGCACGGTTCCGCGGAACTCGGTCGCGGGGTGGAGGCTCGAGGGTCGAAGGGTGCAGGTTGGCCGGAATCCGCTCCGAGGGACCGATTCCACCCTCCGGTCGTAATTAGCGCGGCGCGTAGCAACGCGTGCTTCACCGTCATTACGTCACAGAGGCCTCGGCGGCGATGCTCTCCGTCCCCTTTACCAGGGACAAGCTGCCACTGATCCGGCGTAACGACGTCACGCGTTTCATTTCCCCCCTCGGCCCGTTGCATCGATTCGATTCGGTGACGGGAACGATCCCCTGCTCGCGAGGATGTTCCCGTCGCCTCTCCACGGACGGGCTGTCCACGCGCTGCGATCACAGGAACAGCGGGATGCGCCGCGCGTTTCCATCTGATCCATACCAGAGGACGAGGGGTTGCTCTTGCTCGGAATCTCTCGCGCACGACGTTTCCGCTGCACGACGCTCGAGAATCGCCAGCCAGTCCCGTCCTGCAAGGAGAAGTCGAGTTAAACGAACCGTAGGAGTTTGCATTTGCTTCTGGGGGGGGATGGTTGGCGATCTTCGCATTCTCGTCGCGAAGACATCGTATCGACGACGGGGGTTGAAGTTGCGATTACCAGACTCACGTTCAATTATGTCCGATCCTTCCTTTCGAGGCTTCCGAATTGCTGGCAGCGATACACCGCGTGCAAGATGAAATCGCGAAGCCTGATCACCCCCTGGAGGAATGAAATGTAATATAAATCTACCCCGCCATGTTATTAACATAATATATCAACAATTGTATTCGTTCCACAGTGCAGTGACCCGCGAACTAATCATGGGGAAACAATAACGATAATAACGATAAGATCAAAATGATAAATGAACGGAACGATCTGTAATAACGACGGGACACCTAAGCCACCCGGCGCGCGTTATCGCGTCGGCGGTGCAGAGCTCGATCGCGCCCCATAATGTAATCGAAACCCTCGTGTTCCCGGAAAGAAACGGCGATGCCGTAATTTTTGTCCACGAGCGAGAAATCAATACTCTGATACAGTTCTAAATCCAGGAGATGGCGACAGAACGCGCGTATCGCGTTTGATCTTTCGCCGTCGAAACGGCCGGAAAGGGGTGATGGGGGTGGGCGGAATCGCTTGTAGGAATTAAACGAAAACGCGAGGCCGACGCGCGCCCGGGGAGATAACTTATCTTTGCGCCGTGAAAACGCGACCGGGAACGTAGCGCGGGGAATGCAGAATCGAGAGAATTTCGCCTGGAATCGGTCCGCGTAATCGTTGTTTCAAATTTGGAGGAATAACACGCAGCGCACCGGATTCGGCGAAGGCAGTTACGCTCGGCTGAATTTTTAATACGGATTCGATCAGGATGCGGATCAAAGGGAATCGTTGATAAACGCGATCGGAGGATCTTAATGT
Source organism: Holcopasites calliopsidis (assembly GCA_023838395.1). Classification (NCBI taxonomy): domain Eukaryota; kingdom Metazoa; phylum Arthropoda; class Insecta; order Hymenoptera; family Apidae; genus Holcopasites; species Holcopasites calliopsidis. The sequence goes on from JALHAQ010000001.1 coordinate 1,008,356, forward strand.
AATGCACAGATGTCGATCGCGAATTCGATTACGATCCAAATGAAATACGAAACCGTCGTCCCTTTCTGTGGAGCCGCCTTGGGAAAGGGATGCGAAATAAATGCGACCGGAGACTCCTTAATAATACACAAATTTTATTTTATTCATTTTTTTGTTTGTTTGTTTGTTTGTTTGTCTTCCCGCAGAATCGAGGAAATCATTTGTCGAGAGAACAAAACCTCTGCAATACGAATTAGCAGTTACAAGTAAATATGTACAGTAATAATATAAGTGGTTGCCTTTCTTCTTTCTTTTTTTTTGTGTGTTTTTGCATTTTATCATCCGTTTCCTGTTTTCTCTGTCTCGTGATTTATTACTCCTACACTCGCACTGTTAACCACAATGATAATCAATTAATTAATTAAGGATAATAATGATAATAATTATAAGAATCATATTGAATCAGCATACATCCACCCGGTGAAACGGAGGTTTCGATCGTAGGCACACCGATCGACCGTATTATCGAATTCGTGACGACATTAACAAATTGACAGAACCTGCCCTTCCGTTCAACTCGCCCCTCTTAACCCTCTCCGCCTGCGCTCGATAAAAACTACTCCATTTAAATGTACCACGCCACAATGTGCTTGCGTCTCTCTCGCCGTTCCTTACGATCTCCTCTCGCACACGCCTCTACACGCGCATCGTGGTTCCTTCGCGAACGCGGCAGCGGAATATCAGCCTCGCGCGCCCCATTCGCATTCTCCCTTGCGCACAAATTAATATTTCACCCGATAAACGCTTCCTCTCGTGCGCTTTCCACGCCCATCCAGCAACCCTGCCCCCCCTCACCCAAACACACATCGCGCTTCTTCACGTATTTCGCCACTATTCGTTCGCTACTTTTGCTCAACGAAAATCATCCCCCTCTGCTTTCCTGTCCATCGCCACGTTCCTCTCGCTAAGATTAAGTCCACCAAGCATCCCCCCAACCCGCCCCAATCGTTGATTAAATGCTTATCGCGACGAGAGAGAGAGAGAGGCGAACGTGTGGCTTTCATCACACTTTCTCTCACCCTCCGATCCATGTTCGTTTGACGAAAATACTCGGCGTGGTTTGCCCCCGCTTAATTCCACGCACCTGTCCACCCCTCCCGTTTCTACCCTCCAATTTTCCCTGCTCAAGCGGCACCGTCGGTTGAAACCGCCCCGTCGTGCGCTCACCCTCTCGAGGATCGTCCTTGCCCGGTGTCTCCGTTCTCCCGTCGCCCCTCCGCCCCCTCTTTGTGTCCGTGGCAGCTTCGCGTGGCTCAACAACGACCGAGAAAAGGACCGCACTTTTCGTCTGAAGGAGTATCGCCACGCGGCAATCGCACGACTGCAACTTCGCCGCTCTTCCAACCCCGCATAGCTCTCACCCTCGTCGCCCCCGTTTCCGGTTCCACGGCAGCCACCGGTCCCCACGCCCCGCCGTCCAGAGCAACGATTCCAATTGGAACTCGACGGTTGGCCGAGGCTCGAATCGACTTCTACCGATCGCTGGAGCGTGAACGGGGACAACTTGTAGAAAAATTGCAGAAGCGTTTTGCCTGCTCTCATCGGAGTCTTCGGAAACGAGTCCTCTTTTTCTTGTATATCGTCCCACCCCCTTTGGGGCGTCAGTCGAATCTTTAACAACGTTAAGAGACTCGCAAGGAACCGGTGACTGATCGACAAAGCGCACGAACGATCCTCGAGTTACAATTTCATCTTTCTCTCTTTCGTTCGCTATCGGCACTTTCGAACGTCTCTCCATTCATCCTTCGTTTCTCCTTGCGTTTCGTCTCCTCGGGAAAAGCTGGCAATAAAAACGCGTCACGACGACGTGCGCGCTGGGTTAAAGATTGTTCCGCCAACCCTTCGACCTCATCATCGGTTATTCCTCTACGCCTTTCCAATACGATTAATCGTCGTGTTCGTTTTTCTTTTTTATATTTTTTTTTTGTGTGTCGTTAAATAGTAATCATCTAAACAATGAAAGCGGCAAAACGTCTCGAGGAAAAAGGTGTACCTGAGCGCGACGGAGGGAGACGACGACGACACAATGCTTCTTTGGAAATGAGAGAAAAAAAAAAAAGAATGAAAGAGAACAGACCCCGCTCGTCGCCCTTCGTCGCTCTTCGTCCCTTTCGCGCCCACGATGATCTTTTAGTCGCACCCGCGCAGGACCGTTGCGCGACAAGTCCAGCTTGCGACAGAAAAGAATTAACTATGTATACGATACACGCTCGACGATTCCTGTCCTATTTTATTCTCCCTGTTCAGGTATGACGCCGTTTCCGCCATTCGTTCGATTACCTCCGATTTCATTTCGATTCTCCTCGCCTTGCCTTTTTGGTCGAAAATAATGATCGGTCGGGTCGGATCCGTCCTGCGCAGGTATTCGTAAAAAGTCGGGGACAAGCTCATCCCAAAAGGTTGCATCGTTTTGTGAAATCGCGTTCAACTAAGTTCCTATGCTCTTTAAATTCTTATTACAAGTACGGGTAGTAATAGTAGTAGTAGAAGTAGTAGCAGCGGTAGTAGTAGTAGTAATAGTAGTAAGTAGTATTAATAGTAGGTTTTTATTCCTTCACGTAAGTTTTTTTTTTTTTATTCCTTTTTATGTTTAAGCATTTTTTTATCCTTTAGGTTTTTCTGGTTCTGATAATCTAATAGACATCTAAAAATAACACCCATTTTTTTCATTATTATTTCGTATTTGTAGTTTTTCTCCTTAGCTTTTTTTTACTTTTACGCATTTTTCTTTTTCTGTTCATTATCGATCAAGTATTACTTAAAGACCCCTTAAACGTTAGACTGAGGGCCGCGCGACGCGCACAGCGAGCTCAAGGCGTTTCGCGATCCGCTGAAGAGGGGCTCAGAGGGTCGGCGGCGTTAAACCGGAGAAGGGAAAAGGGAAAAAGGAACCCTCTCGTCTCGTTTCTCTTTCTCGTCGATCGGTGCGCGAAGCTCGATGAGCGAAGGATCTCGCTTCGAGGGGGAGAGGGAGAAAAAAAAAGGAAGGAATCGCGACACCCTTGAGCTCAGCGTGAATCGCAGCTTCGCGTACCGTCGTTCTCAATTATACATCCCTACATATATATTTCTAGCGGCTGGAGTTTTAGCATGCTCATCTTTTGTCGTCCCGTTTTCATCTCGGCTCGACACCGCGTCGATTCGTATTGCTGCCGCGTTGCGCTCTGTGCCGAAACCAAAAAACCATTCGCGGCAAACCGTCCGCACGTTAATAATATCGTCCCCTGCCTCCTACATCCTTTGCCTCCTCCTTCTCGGACGCGCGTAACCCTTTACACGTCGGTGCCATCGATCTTGTCCTCGTCACGGCCCCGAATAGTTCCCAACCCCGTTCGAGGATATCCATCCTAATCACCCATCGCGATTTCTCTCTCCTCGTCCATCTGTTATTTGTTCCTCGCCGTTCCGCTTCCCGGATTTCCCCCTTTCCTGTTAATTTTAATATCACATTTTCGCGGGAGCCAAGACCGGCCCGATGCATTTCCGAGCAAACGGAATTCGCTGGTCGTTGGAATAATATCTTCCATTCAAAAATACTTTCTTCAAACGTCCCTTCTTTCTCTTCGCCTCGAGGGCGTTCCGCGTTCAAGTCGTCGAGAAAGCGGATTACGATTCAGACGATCGTCGAGCACGAATTTTCGAGGGTGGTTTAGAGTTTTCCGAAAAGACAAAGAAAAAGAACAACATCGGCCGACGCGTTAATTATGATATTCCTTTCCATTTGGTCACGTATCGATTCTGATTAAATCGCAATACATCGGGCGAGTATGTCCCTTGTTTAATATATAGAATACATACATCTTTGTCTCGCTACAAGGTACTACGAACCCGGATCAAAAAAACGATAAGATCGATCGTTTCTCTTTGTGTGTGTGTGTGTAAGTGTACGCTTCCTGTGAGAGATTATTTTTACGGCACGTTACAACGACTGGATGGCAACGACGGAAATGTAAACCAATCAATTGCTTAAGAAGGCGGAAACGAGCGAAAAAATGACCAAAGAACGAAAAAGAAAGGGTCGAGGGAGAAAGGAGAAAAGAAAAGGTGTACACGTCGTAACGTTCACGAAGGTGCGTGTTCATCAACGATCTACACGTTCAAGAGACACTCATATATCGTTAATAATCGATTAATGAAACTTCTTACTTGTACAATGTTAATCGCGTTTACTTTGCTTCGCTGTGCTAACCATCGACCTTTCTTTCAGACAGGTCCATTATCCGTCACTCTTGTAAACGCTTGTGAAATTTACCTTATATATTGTTTCTTTATTTTTTTTTTGTGGTTTTCTATGCTTTACTTCGTGGTGGTTTTCGGTGGTTTCCTCGTCCCATCGCTTTCCTACCCTTTCCCCTTCGTCTCCCAATCGTGTATTCCAATCATCATCCCTGTTTCACCGTCGCGAAAAAGAAGCGTCCAGAATCGACGGATTCTTCCCTTTGTCGAAGATCAACGGCGTGCTGTCCCGTCCCTTACCCTTCACCCACTTGGCAAACAACAGGCAACGAGTAGTCGCCAATGCTCGTCCAAAGATCACGAATACTCTCCGGAGAAATCGAATCGACACACTCGACACGATATCAATATAAAGATTCCAGATTGAAATTTGCATAGAACACAAAGAATGATTTAAACATTGTAGAAGAGATCGAAAGTGGCGTTCGACGGAAGAAAGGACCTTCAGCGATGCCGGGGGATAATCCAATAGACCGTTTCGCGTGTTAAATCGACCCGGCTTGCCTAATTATAAATGCCAATAAATAGAATTTCAATAAAAATATCACGAAATTTGCCATTTCACCGCCGCTGAAAGATCGAAAGAAAGGAGAGGAAGAATACGTTCCCCGGGACACTGCCCCGATGGGAAACGATCGGCGTCGGTGCACCGTCGCCTTGCACTTTCGCAAAGAACGGCCGAGGATCTTTTTCTCCCCGCAACGTCGTCGTTTAACCCTCACCGTCCTGGTTCGTTCGATCTCGACTCCCGCCGTTTCATGTGCCCGACGTGTACGCGCGCATGGGCCCGCGGTTGAATCGTCTGCAACAACCAATATGATTGCGTTTCAGTTATAGGATAAGGTCGACTGTTGATACAACAACGACTGGTTACACACGGGGTGTATCGTTTATAATATTAAAAAGTCGCGCGGCTCCGCCTCGCTGAAAATATTTCGCTCGGCTTTCTGGTAGCTTTTCGCGGCGGGATTCGAGAACGCGTAAAACCCTTTCATCCCATCCCTCGTTCGATCCTCTCTGCGTTCCCGAATCGATCGATCGATCCCCGGGAGAACGTCTCTCCTTTTCTCCCCTTTCCGCACTGGCTGCCGTTCGCGCGATAAAAGAATCCCGCCTCCGCGCGTCTTCTGCTCGCCTCTTATCAACACCGTTCGATTAAGATCGTTCGCGTTCAGACTCGACACGGCCCACCCTTGTCCCGAGATCCTACCCCGCGGACGACGTTTTCCGCGTATCTCTTCTCCCCGCTCGTTCTTCATTCGCCTCGCACAGACCAACGCCACTTGAAAACACCGTTCGCGTGTTCTGCGTGTCCATTTTAAATCGGAGATCACTCGTTACGTTCGGTAGTCAGTCTATCTGGTCCGCGCGCGTGAAAGCCTGGCCGGAAAACTCGACCCGAACGACGACTGCCGCCCCCGCGATTTCGAGCCGGGAAAAACCGGGATCGAATCGACGTCCACCTGATTACGTTCAAAGAATGAGGATATCGGTTCACGATACTCTTCTTCGGAAACTGAAAGTTTCTCTCCCGTTTCCAGATAGATTGGAATTTGTCTCTTTCACATTGGCACAGTGAAATCGCTGGCGAAACGATCCCAAGCCGATAACCCGTTTGGCCGACGGACGTTCCACTCGAGCCGCAAAGTGGAAACTCCGGACCGTCTGACGAATCCTGCGAATCGCCGGTCGCGTACAGCCAGGCTCTTTCCTTCCATCGATCGATCTCCGCTTCCCCGGACCACTTTGGACCCTCGCGCGACCTTCCGTTCTTCCGAAACGTTGCCTCCCCTCCCCCGCGCGTTCCCTCTCTAATTATCCCCGGTCCGCGCGCCTCTGCCTCGTGTACTCGGGATCATCATCGTTCCCCATTCTACACACGCGCGCGCGCACACACACACGTGGCGAAAGATTCCTCTCCCTTTCGCGTATAGATTTCCGTTTCGCTCGCGGCGCAAGTATTCGTTCGCGCTTCGCCCCCCGAACGTTCGGTCGCAGCTTTCGAAGGGAACGACGCGTGATCGCGCGCGACGAACAACAGGTGGTGGTGGTGGTGCCGCCGCCGGTTCAAAAGCCTCGCGGAACAACGAAGGGACTCGCTGGAATTTTGTACTCTCTGCAACGCGCGTGTGTTATTACAACGAAACGACGTTTAATCATTATCACGTAATAAAAAGATTGCCCGCCTCGCGGCGATACTCATCCTCCCTTAATTGTAGAGAGAGTTTCCGGTACGAGTTTTACGGTACGTTTACGGATTCACGTATACGCGGTATTTCTAACTCATTGTTTTTTTTTTTTGTTGGGTTTAATCCTTTTCTCCCATGTGTGTGTGTGTGTGTGTGTGTGTGTGTGTGTGTGTGTGTGTGTGTGTGTGTGTGTGTGTGTATGTACTTGTGTTCGTGTGTGCTCCTACGCGGTCTCGGCAGAAGTTTAGAAGCGTGGCACGACGCTTTCCTTCCATTTTCGTTCTCTGTATTTTTTTTTCTTTTTTTTATATCTTCTCATTACTCGCGTACGCCGCGGTACAAGGGCTCGCGTTTACGTGCGCGCGTGCTCGCCGGAAGGCGCAAGCTCTCTCGGCTTCGTTAATTAACCCGCGCGGAGAGCTCGCGGGGAGATTCGTCGACCCGTTTCGTTCGCAATTAAATTCCTCTCCTTCCGCTTCTTAGCGATAATAATCTGCACCGCTCCAGCCCACTCGTTCTCGTGCCCGATCGCCGCTAATTCGCGCACGCTTGATCGATGCCTCGAGTCGTGGGATCGAGGGATTAACGCGTATCGATCACCCTCCCCTTGCACGCTTCCTTCTTCCTTCCTCGCCGTTTCTCCGTGCTTCTTCCACATCCACGACGAATCGTCCACCGCGGAAACGCTTCTTGCGTACGCCCCCCTTCCGTCGAAGGCGAGAAAATCGAATCGACGACCACCGCGCGATCGACGGGGATCAGACAGCGGCGGCGACAAAGGGAAAAAAAGCACACTTCCCGAAAGATAAGAGCTTCTCCTCCTTTCACATCGGCGTCGAGCGCTTCCCTTCTAATAAACGCGTCCCACGGAGAGACGATCGAAACGGGACTTCCTCGTGTCCGCCTCGCGCAAGGATCGATCGGCGTGGATCCCGGAGCGAATCAATCTGACGGAGATGTTCGGGGATGGTTGCTTCGCGCCGGCAACACGCTTATTGCTAGGATCCTCCCCGCTCGATCGATCTCGCGAGCCTCTACACCAAAGTCTTGCGCCATCGCGTTCCGGTCCTCGAGCCCTCGAAGTTTGATCGATCGCGGTCACGACCGATCTCCTCCTCTCTCCCCGCTTACCGCCGTTCGTGATTCCGCGTCGAGAAAGAAACGCTCGGAATTCGCTCCTCTCCACGGATCTCCTTTCCGCCCGATAAATTTGGTCTCCCCTTAAAAATTATGTACAATACATCCCCGCGATGGGACAATTTACACGCGTCCACGAACGCCTTACTTTCCACCCTCCCCGCGCTCCTTTCTCGCGTTTCTTCCTCGCATTTCGAATATCGTCGCTTGCGATCCCAGGCAGCGCGTTTCTTTCTTTTGTTTTTGTTTTTTTTTTTTTTTTACAAGAGACAAGGGTGGCCTCTCCCTTCGTTCACCGTGATCAGTTCTCGTTTCTTCCCTTCTTTCTTTGTTTGTTATTCGTTCTTATTCCAAGCCGTTTCCTCCCTTTCCGCTTTCCCTTTCTGTTTCGCCAGATACCGGCCCCGTGTTGTTTAGACGATACACGCGCCTGTGCACACCGCCGCTGGCGCCTCTTCAACGTTTTCCGCCGCCGCCCCGGCGTCGGGGGCGCGCGTCCTTCCCCGAGAGGGGGTGGGTAGGTACACCGAGGGTTGGCGAGTAGGCGCGCGTACGCGGCCTGCTATTTTACACGTCGTCGATCTTCGCACGCTCGGATGGCTTCCTCCTCTTCTCTTCTTTTTTCAGCCGCCTTTCCTCCACCCCCGCGCGCGCTCCTCTTCTCTTCGTTATCTCTTCACCCGCCTCTTCTTCTCCTTCTTCTTCCGCGCCCTCAGATACTCTCCCTCCACGTTCTTCCGCCGCCACCGCGCCACCGCTTTGTCTGGAAACACAAAAGTGCGGACGTGAGAATTAATTGGCCGACCAGACGGTGGCTTTTTTCTTTCGGGAGGCGGGGAAATTAAGATAGCAAAGGCATGCGTGCAACTTCGCCCCCTATCGTCGGGGCAATTAGCGTCGAACGATTCCGTTATAATTCGATCAGTTCGTTCCACGTAGTCCGGTTTCATATCGAAGCTCGTAATTTACGTTTCGCAGCTAACATTGTTAAGCCTGCGTCTATATTTTAATTAAAACTTCGCAGTAGCGTGGAATATCCGCTGAAAGGAAACGAAGGAAAAGCATCTCGGTTACCGTTCCCTGTTAATTTAGCCGAGAGCAAGTTGCAGCCGCGCGTTCCGCCCGGAGCCGTAACGATTTCGCGAAAGTGAAAAGGAAGGAACGGTGTTCACGGTTATTGTCCGGGGAAGCGTACGAAGCACGGGTCGGCGAAAGCGCCGGCTTAAAAATAGTGATCCCGCCGCGATGATCCGCGTTCACGAGGTCCGAAGTTGTACACGCGTACTCGCGAGAGATAGCTTCCATTGGAAAGGCGCTGTTAAGGATGCGAGTTGTCTTTCAACTCGTGCTTCTAACGCTATTAAATATAGGAACGTGACTTTAATACCTCGCCCCCTGCCCTCGAGGGACAGGGAGGAAGGACGCGCCTGAAACGAATCCGCTGAAACGGCAAAGGAGAAAAAAGAACGGACAACGCGGTTCGGTTGCACCGCGTTGCTGCTAGCCGCGTTCCGAATATAATTGGTGGTAAAAAAAAGGAAAAGAAACGCGGCTTGAAAGAGCGTTTAAGTCCTCCGCGGCGCGTTCTGAATACGGGGCCGATACCTTTAAAAAGCACACTCTCCTCGTGCAGCGCCGAAAATACTCGGAGCGAGGCAACAACGATGCGCACCAAACGGAAAGGAGAACGGAGAAAATGGTTCTTCGCTGAAGAGAAACGAATGCAAAATGCTTCGCAATTATTTTTCGGAGGCAAGAGATTAATGCGCTCGTTATTTACCCCATTTTTCCCACGATCTACTGTTCCCTTTCGTTCAAGAATCTTTCTGGCCGTTTCTGCTATCGTTAAGCCTTGCTAAGTCCTTCAACGTGTCGCTCTCAGCTTTGGGAATGTGAAATGGAAGAGCGATAGGGTAACGTGTTAATGAAGGAAATCATTCTGAATAAAATCTGACAGGGTTATGAGTTATTTCATCTTTCTGTTACCTAAAGATTGTCCATCGTTTCGGAAAGGGTCAGCCTGGAGGTGGACATTGCCACACCGCTGTCGCTGCTGCTCTGCACGCTGCTGTGATCATCGGTGTCCGACTGGTTGCTCGTATAGCCAATCACGTCTACATCTGCAATGACGAAAGAAAGGAAAATAATTAATGCACGATCAACAAAGATACTCCACTCCGTTGAGCGGAAATTAATAGACTGTGCATTCGTTTACTTGAATCGTCCACTTTATTTACCGCGCCCAACTTCCAAAGACAATTTCCAAGCGAACGTGGACTCACCCCGTGATAGAATTTATCTTGTACTCTTATTTCCAACTTACTCTCGCGTAAGAAATAATATCTTAGCATGCAATTGTACCAGGCGCGTCACCTCTACCCGTGTGTATTTTATACCTGAATATACTCCGCTTGAAACGCCTCTCTCCCTTCTCGAGAGAATCGGCCTGGACAAAAAATTGCCACTTTCGAATGCCATTTTCCCGGGGGCGAAATTGCGGACAAACAATGTTCATTCTTTATTTTCCGTGAAGAATCATCACCTAATTTGTGAGCCCCAGCACAATTCTATCTCTACCTTGTGTATTTTAGATTCTAGGTATTTTCCCGGAGAAACCATTTCCCTCAAGAAAGTCAACGTCGAGAAAGATGCTTTTATAACGGACCTTTCATTGTCGCTTTTAAATGCAAGTTTATTTTTCTCTATTGCCTTCGTATTATTATTCGAAATTATGCTTTTAGCGAAATCATACTCAGATAAAAGACTATCTGTAACTTATAGGGGCTGTACCCCAAATTTTCTTTCTAAAATAATATAGAAATGTGCAATGCTTCAACTTTCTTACTTTCAGCTCGCTCTTCTTCGCGAAAATTCATTCCCTCCCCAATTAAACGATTTTCAATCACAATTTCCCAGAGCACGATGTACACTTACTCTTCATCAAACTGCAGATAAAACGCAATCGAACTCATCAGCGCACGGAATCGAATGGCAAACAAAATAATAATTCGCGTCGAAGCCAACATCGAATGACTCGTGTCATAGTCGGTAATACCGGTCCAGGCCGGCTCGTTAGACAATTTAAAAAAACGCAGGTGCGTAGGACGCTAGTAGTAAATTGCAGATTCGATCAGACAGCTGTGGCTCGTAAATATAAACGCCAGGCAACAATCCCCGCGATTCTCGCGAATTTCGTCGCAATCGATATACATACACTATGCATACATACAAGCAGCGTTTTCGAAAGGTTCCCGATGCATGCGCGTGATATTGTACAGTGTGTCGATTTTAACACGACTCGCTGAAATATCTCGGAAGGAAATGAAGATACAAAAAAATTGTTCCTACGTAAGTTGTTTAGTATCGAGGGGGGAATTATGGAATACAAATAATTCTGCCATACTTGTACCGACGGGAGAGATATTAAAACTAAATCAATCTTTTTTAATAGAAACCTGTATTTTTCTATTCATGATACAATAGCGCTTGTTGAGACGGATATAATGACATGCAACATGATACCATTCCATGCAGCAGAATTGTCATAAATCATGTCGGAAATAGTCAACCGACATTGCTCTGACTCCTTCAGACATGACTTACGACAATTCTACTGTATGGAACTATGTCATGTTGCATATCATTGTATTTGTCTCAACGAGCGCTATCGCATTGCGAATAAAAAAATATAGGGTTCCATTTGAAAAAACTCACTTGATCCTGATATCTCTCGCACCAGTACATCTACAGCAAAATTATTTACATCACGCAACGTCTCGCTCGATATCAAACAACTTATGTCAGAACATTTTTTTCATATCTCCGTTTCCTTCCGAGATATTCCAGTGAGTCGAGTCAAAATGGACACACTGTACGTGTACACGCCGGCAGCTTTTCACCGCCGCGCGTGAACGCTTTCCAATAATCCCGTTGCCGAAATGCCAGCCAATTTTCGTATTTTACCATTCCGCGTAAACGCGTTCTCATCGGATATGCACGCGCGTTGGCCCCTCTCGAATTTTCGTCGATTCTGTGTAATCTTCCACCGTGGCGCACGTTCGCCATATCCCCGTTAGTAACTGCGGAAAAACAGCAGGATGGTCCGAGGGGAGCGTTCGATAATTTTCCTCGATTCTCTCGGACCACCTCGCGCGCTCAACTCGAAGTGGACGCCACTTTCTACCCCTGGCTTAATTAACGCGATGCGATACTGCGCTGCGCTGTTCTCGATACGGGAGCGTACAGATGGTTCGGTAAGGTGGGATGGCGGAGGATCGAGATGGTTGGTGAGCTGCAGTTAGGTGGAGAGCGTTCGAACTCGAGGATTTTGGGTAATTGGGTTTGTAAAGTTTCTTTTTTTTAGGGAGTGGGCGAAGTTTAATTTCTCCGGGGAGGGATGTGGGATGCATAGAAATTAGTATTGGAAGAGTCTCATCTTCATTAATGAGCTTGCAATTATTTTCAGATGTAATAGTAAAGCATCGATTTTAAAGAGACTTTCGACTTCCAAAGCATTAAATGTAATCAATTTATTAAACCATGAAGATATTGGAATATATTATTTGTCAAATATGGTATGATTGGAATATCATTAAGATTATATTCTTAGTAGAATATTATATTCTTAGTACAATCATAGTCTAATAATGATTCAATCTAAAATTTATTACGAGCATGAGCGGTAACATGCTTCAATACTTTACTTTTTCAAGGGTTGCCCCTCGCTTCGCTTCAATCATTTGCCCTGTTGCATCGCATTTCAAATACACACGATAACCGGACTTTAAGTAGAACAAACAAACACTGGTCAGACGTATCCTCGATTTCCTTAACTTCCAAGATTACCCCGGCCATATTTCCATCCCCGGCCCAGGTACGATCAATTTATCCCTGAATCGTCGCTATCCGAAAATATCCACGGGCAATATCCATAAGGCGTCTCTCGGGGAGAGCTTACTTTGCCCTCTCCTAGAATGAAGTACTATAACCCCGGGTTCCATGAAGGAGCGAGCGGCTTTGTCCTGGAAAAATCCGCCAGCCCTTTTTATCGTCGTGCATCTCCATGACCTGTAGCAACAACTTGCCTCGGCTGGAAGGAATTTTATGAATCGTAACTCACGGTGTCTGGCCGGGGAGGGGCGGGGGGATGGGGTGGTAGCATCAAAGTCTCGTTAAACTAGTTTCACGTCGATCGACCCCGCCTCTCCCGAGACGGTATTCGAGGCGTACGTCAAAACCGTTGGCCGAATTTCACTGCACAGTCTGCCGCTGCTGGAGCTTTTTACCGTCTGCGAGGAAATTTCCTTGGGATAAACGCGAGGGAGAACTATATTGAGATTTAGGCAAGGAACGCGGAAAATATTGGTGATACTTTTTCGAGACAGATGTTGTATTAAAGTTGCGTCTTGGTTTTTTAGCGGGGGAAAAAACGAGCCCCTCTGGCGTTGACGCCTATGCGGGAACAGGGGCGAAGCGTGTCGACGCAGGGCCCCGGCTCTGCAAAATTATTACCAAAGTTTTTCCTCGTGAAAACAAAAAAATGGTATTTCTTTGTTTTAGATGTTAAGTAACAATTTAGCAAAAATGCAGGCAGATATTCTACATAAATGATGTTTCAATTAATCATCGAATATCCCTCCACGTTAATTCTCCGATCTTTCGAGGCACTACGGAGCGTTAACGCCTGTTTTATTCCAAAAGCGACAAGCTTCTCGGGGCACAACGAACAATCTAATTACCCTGACTCTGCGTAGCAGGAGAACGCTTCATGCCTGATGGAGACGGAGCCGCGTAAACTCGGCGCAGGACTCTTTACGACGTCACACGGAGTGCATAGGGATACTTTATAAGACGTCTGCACCTCGCCGGGAATTACCTGTAGCATAATTAACAACATCTCTGCGCGCGAGAGGCCGCCGATACACGGGTTCGGCTCGCGTATAATTATGCATGAACGTAGGGCGTGCGTAAAGTGGATATTAAAGAGAAGTGTACGAATCATTCAGGTTTATATAGCTATGGCTGCGTTTTAATCGTTCGGAGATGAAATGAATCCGTTTTCGTCAGAAAAGGCGAACGAATCTAATTTAGAATATTTATTTAACTAAGAGATCCTTCCGTTTTGGGTAGAAACAGAGAAACAATTACGTAGAAATAATATACGAGAAATTATATAAGAAATAATTGTATCTAGTTTAATTAAGTTTGGAAAAATTTCTTTGAATTTAACCACTACTATTTATTTGTAATTCGCATTTAATAAAATTCTCTGCTTACAAACAGTATCTCTCAAACTTCTTTTCAGGCGTCTAGCAATCTTATCAAGTAACATTAATTAAACACAACCAGATTCCAAGAACATCTCCGTGCCATTTTCTACTTCTTTGTACATCAGCGAAGAAGGCAACAGGCCAGGATAATTGCACCATGGGCGATCCTCGGTCTCTGGCGCGGAGATTAAAATAGTCGATATTGAACTTGGCTATCAGTGTCACGAAGGAAACGACCCTTAAGGCGATACACGTCAGTGGAAGAGCGTCGTCGAGCCTCCGCTCGGTGTTCCTAAGATATAACAACCGCAGTCGACACCCACGCAGCTCGTCTGTGTAAGTACATGTACATCGAGTGAGAGAGAGAGAGAGAGAGAGAGAGAGAGAGAGAAGAATGAAAGTGGAAGGACAGAGAGGCGAGCCGAGGGGGGGAGAGAAAATAAAAGACAATCGAAAGGGACAAGAAGGGCGAAGTACAGGCGTAACCGGGCTGAAGATGAAAGGCCATTCGTGCCAGCTACATGCGTGTAAACATACGTTCGTGTACATAAGGGAGAAACAGTCGAAGGGGAAAGGGTGGGTACATGCAAGGAGAAGATCGAAGAAGAGAAAAGAAAGGAATCGAAGTACCGGTGTCAAAGGGCTAACCGAGGAAGAAATTAAACGTGGAAGGCGTGATGAGAGAAGGGAAGAATCGGGGAAGAAGGGGGCAACCTCCACGTGCATAGGAAACGGTCGAAAAGGAAAGGGAAAACGCGAGGAAAACGTCGACGAAGAGAAAAGGGGAATCGAGGTAGCGGAAAAGATTAAGATAGAAGACAGAAGGCAAAGATCAGGGGCGACAGAGGGGAAGGAAACGTCAGTGAAAGGCAGAGAAATCTGTAGAATCAAGGGAGCCAAATATCGATTAAACGAGACGAGAAGTGCAGCAGCAGAATACTCGTCGAACGTTCATAAACAATGTAGAATGCCATAGGTTGCGTCGAGAAAGGACTAACGAAAGCCAGAGAAAAGAGGTATGCAGAATCAAGGGAACCAAATATCGATTAAACGAGACGAGAAGTGCAGCAGCAGAATACTCGTCGAATGTTCATAAACAATGTAGAATCCCGTAGATCGCGACGGGAAGGGGCCAGTGAAAGGCAAAGGAGAACGTCTGCAGAACCGAGGGAACCAAGTATCGATTCGAATGAGACACGAAGAAAGAAAGCGCAGCAGAAGAATGCGACCGCGGTCGGCTGCGCCTATGCGCGCATGCAGCTCGCGTACGTACAGAGCACACGTGTGTACGTACATCCATTGTCGCATCCGGCCGTCGTGTCCCGGCCGCGGCTCGTATAAATTATCAAAAAGATTTTATCACCGTGCCAGGCTTTACGGCCGAGCCGGTCTCGCGGCCGCGATGCGAAATAAGAGTATATTTCGCTGGCTGTTTCGCCTCCTCCGCGTAACGTATTGCCGCGAGCACAATGCTCTCCTCTTCCCGACTGCTACCAATAAGAAATGTTTTGCCGACGAAACAGGCTGCCGTTGCCCCCGCCCCCCTTTCTTACACGTGGAAACATCCGTGGTTGCCTCTCCTGCGGTTCACCGAGCCCTTCGCTCCCTCGGGAGACACTTGCAATTGTTTTTTTTTTTCAAGTAGAAAACGTTCGTGAAACTTCATTGAGAAAGTAAGGATTGCAAGACTTTTCATTTGCGAAGGACATAATGAATTTATGAGAATGATTTCTCTAAACGATCGATTAAATTGACCAGGTATTGGAATATTTGTAAGTTTCTGTTAATTTTAACTTTGCAACGTTTGAGGGCCGCGTGCAAAATGTTTGGGAGATTTCATTCAATTGTAACAATCGCAAGACTTTCATCCGCGAAGAATATAATGAATTTGTAAATCTTAATAAGATGATTCTTTCTAATGATCTATTAAGTAGATTACAAACGTGCTGGAATATTTTGAACTTTAAGTAACTTTTACCTTTGCCATTTTTCAAAGTAATACACAGAACACGATTTTGAAGTTTCACTTTAAAAAGTTTGTAAAAATGATAAGCCACTAAAGAGATTGAACAATGCTAAAAATGTATTCTAATCACACGTTTAATAATAAACGTTCAAAGAACGACTGACAGGTGATTCTACAGATTGTTAAACTAAGCATCAAAATAACTGGAACCGAAAGACAACTATTTACACACAGCCAATGTAAGCTTCTCGGTGTAACGATTTATCGGGATCCAAAGCCGGTTCGCACGATCGTACGGGAGACACGCGGGGCCAGCAGTTTTTTTTTTTTTTAGCCGCGACCACGATTCTACTTTATAAATTGCTGATTTACACGACCGCGATAATGCCATTACAGCTGCGGCTTTCCTCGACGAGCTTTTTGCCGGGGAGGGGCTCGCCGCAATCCGCAGCTCTGCTAAAAGGCGTCTTCTCGCTCGCGGAAGCTCGCCCTCCGTTTTTGCGGCCCTCGTCGCCGCGATATGCTTCGCGTTCACCGGCAGGTTTCAACGAATACGTTCTCGAAAACGCAAGAAACGGTCGGTGCACCTGAACGAGTTAAGCCTCGCCGCTTGGCAACGATCGGAGCCAGAATGAACGGGAGTCGAACGATAAAATGCTGTCGGGCTAAGTAAAAGTGAGACGTATCTCTGTGGGAATTGTGCGACTTTGCTTTTTAATTGGACTTCATTGGGCTTCAATCGGAATCGTTCACTGTGACGTCTAGCAATTTTTAGTACCGCTTTTCAACGGAACCTCCTGATAAGAGATAGATTTATTAAAAGCTTACTCGACACTGGCTATACAATTCCTTCCTGAATATAATTAAACCTAATCCCATCAAACTTATGATTAATCTATGAAATGAAATGAATCTCACTCTTGCTACAGCTCGTCGTCCCATCAATTTATAAAGACACCCGTGACCGTATTCTCTCGTTACGTACGAAATAACGAACGGCGAGCGAAGGAAGGGTTTCCTCCGAGAGACATAAGGGGCGCAGGACGAGGGAAAAAGTTTTCCGGGCTTAACGGAAAGGAGGATCGAAAAGCGCCGTGAAAGCGAAATTAACCGCGATCCGCGGTCTTCCCCGTTTCGTCGTAATTAATCAGCAGCCTCGGTAACTCTAATTGCCGGCCAGTGAAATACACGGCGATCTCGATTTCGAGTAGAGATCGGACCTGGATGTCTCTCGTATATTTTTTTTTATTTAGTCCACCGACGATGGATGGTGAATAGCGTGGAAAGATTGATGGTACTCCCACGGAAATGGTAATTCGATCGACCGAGCCATTTCGGAATACGCGGTGCTTCGAATTGCGCGTGGTTTCCTTTTCGATGAATGGCCTCGTAAATTGTTAAGTGATGTAGCATGAGTAGATATAGGTATAAAGTCAATTGCAATTGCATTGATATTTTTTGTTTAGTTAAACTTTATGGAAGTTATATCCATTTGTTTTGCGATTGTAACTGGAACGGTGGTTGCTTGTTAATTTGTCGATATAATATTAGACGTTAATAGATGAAATGCCATTTCATTATCGACCTACGGATATTAACGATCTATGTTTTTATGGTATCGTTTGAATAAGATATTACTGCTTCGAGTAATATATATTTTCGTAACACTTCGATCCTCCTCGGTTGAAATACTTTTTCCTATCTCAATTAAGAATGCGATAAGTCCTTGCAATAGTAGGGCGAAGTTTACTCATCGGCCCGATTAAGAATCGTGCATTTCTTTTTGCGTACGCTTATTATTGTGATCGCGTGTCCTCTGCGCCAGATTTCCAGACACCGGATTGGAAATTCGGGCGCACTTTAAGGGCGAAGCCTACTGAAACGATAGCCGATCTTATGCATACCAACTACACGTGTGCACGACTTTACGATGGCTCTATAAAATAATGGGGAACAGACAGATTCTGCTTTCCCATCGTAAAAGTCTTCCCGTCGAACTTATGCATCACAACGAGCTTCCTTTATGAGGTCAGAATCAAAACGTCGTCTACGGCTGTCCCACCCCTGTTTCCAAATCTGATTTTTGCCACCCTCTTTCCTTCGATCTTCTTCCACCTCCGTAAATGGAAACAAATCTGGAAACACTGCGTATAGATTAGCTGCGCTGATAATTAACTTGGCTACTTTTAATGGATTAATCGTTCGCACGATTCATCGTTCACACTCCGTTTCAATTCGCTTAGCCAAGTACACAGAAAGTTCTAACAACGTCCGGATTAAAAGGATCGCAATAATGCTTTACGATGACGAACGATCGCCCGGCCAAGCTTCGTTAGAATGTAGCCCTCGAGTCGCGAAGTTTGCAACGATAAATGGTGCACGCCGAGTCCAACTTGGCGAACGAAACTTACTCATTTTCATTAACACTTCCCACGGCTTCGCCGGTTCGCGCTTTGTTCACTGTCATACGCGAATTTACGTTCTCGAGCTTCGTGCAAAAGCGGGACAACAGTGACAAATAATTAAAACCCTGTATAAAAATGATCAAACGATTAAAGTGCACCGAACAGAATCTGGGTAAATCGTCCTCGATTAAAACGTTTACCGAGCTTCACCGATTTGCCAATTGATAAAATTATTCAAATTAATTTCCGTCGATTAATTCATTAAAATGAATTCAGGATGAAAATTCGAGTTTCTTTTATCCAGACTTCTAGAGGCTTTTACTTTATCAAGACTTTTAGAGGCTGTTCTATTATCAGGACTTTATCAAAAACGCGATGCCCTTTGAATTGTCGAATGGAACGTTTCTAATGATGCAAATACGCGCGTGCGTTTCGAGAGAAATCCCAAAACCTCGTTTGTATGCAAATACCAAGCGAACGCGGGGTCTCGTGCCTTTTCTTTCCCTCTGCTCGTCTTTCAACGTGTTCTTTCGCCCTTATCCCTCGTCCCTTTTATCTGCCCGCTTGCAACCCCATCGCAGCGCGTGCACTCACCGGTAATTAAGCGTTGCTAAGAGGTTTTCGCGTCCCACCGTTCCAGAGCCTCGATTACCCGTTCAATTCTTGCGTATCGATTATATCCCGAAGCGATTTCTCTTCTCCTTTTTGGCGCTCGCGACTTATGGAGCTCTGACACGACCGATCAATTTTCACTCGAAATTTAATCATTTCTGAATCCCTGAAACTTCGATCTTTACGCGGAACTTTACTGAGGATTCCTACGAACAGAATATACCTGTACGCGATTCGGGAACACGTCATACGAACGTAATCCGATCAGAAATTTGTTTCCCCGTTCCGTTCATCTTTTTTTTTTCGCGATCAATGGAATTTCCCTCGGTTCTCCATTTCCGAAATTGAATACTTAACTGGCGTTGCCGGCGCGGAAATGAACGGGGATTCAGTTATGCGCGAAATTCTCCCGACAATGACGCGATAACAGCGAAACGGCGATCGTTATGATATGAAGATCATTGCCGATAATCATTGACGTACGTTTACCTCTACGCGATATCCTTTTAATCAAATTATTCACTACTCTGCCGCGCGCCTGTTCGCATTATCTACAGCTGAAGCATCTTTGCGAATAGAGTCACGTGGTTTTTATGTTTGATCACTGACCGCGGATACGTTTCCGTATTGTCTGCCACTGATTGGCTCGGCCAATAATACGTTTTCTTTCCGGAAAAATGAATCGATAAAAACACATGTGAGTAATGTGAAGGAAGCTGCTTTATTTTCGGTAGAGAGTGTAATATCGCGAAGCCAAGAAATCTAAAAATTAAGGACTTCGATTTGCGGCAAAATCGAATAAATGTATAATAAACATCTAATGAGTATCTAATAAGTATCTAACAAAATCTGAGCATAATTCCATTCTCTCCACACTTAAAAAAGACTCGTACTTTGCAAACGAGTAAATATTCTCATTAACCAAGCACCAATAAAAATTCCTTCAAATTCCAAAGAACCTTCAAACGTTCTTTTTTTTTTACAATTTCCAACGCTCCACGGATAAAATCGATCGCCGCTCCGGCGCGTTAAAAATACGATAAACACCCATAAAAACCAGGAAAAAGCAACATCTGTCGGCGGGAATGATTCCACCCTCTCGGCAGCGATCAGTTTTCGGGGAAAAATTCGTGTAGGAAGCGTGCGGCGGCGTTTCCAGGTCACCGACGGTGTCAACGAGTTTCCCTCCGCCGAGCTTCCCGATTTCATCCGTATATTTTCCACTTTTAGAAAGAGCTCCGCCACATTGGCCGGGCTATCCAGCTTCAGCGGCGGCGGCGGCAAATTGCGTTTCGTATCAGCTCCGAATTGCGGATTTGGGGAGCGGAAGCGAGCAAAAGAAGGGGCCGCGGGGGGGTGAATAAATGGGCAGGGCGGGAATCTCGAGGACGAGCGCCGACGAAATCGTTTCCCCGATAGCGAACCGGTGCTGTTTTAATTAAAAATTAACACGACCAACTTGGCGCGAAAAATACTGTCGAAGAACCGGAAACTTTCGCTGGGAGGGATACAATTTATGGGGGGGGGGGGTGGCCTCGCTTTTGGCGACTCCGCCGATCTGTTGCCGAGCAGACGATTGTTTATTTCTGCTTTGGAATATTTATTAACGCGCTTCAGACAGAAGCTAGGGACGCGAGATTATTGTCAAGCGACGGGGATGGAATTATAGTTTGACATACGCCCCGTATTTAATAAGTAATCGATTTTGTTCTGTGATAAATGAAAATTGAGAAAACTGAGCGATGGAGTATTGAAGAGAAGGGTCGATCCGTTCGTGGAACAGTGATAGATATCAAATATTAGTAAACCTAATAATAAAGATCCTTCGTTCGTCTCTCAACAGATAGAAATCCAGCGAATGTTTAATGCCCGCGTAAGAACGCTACAGGGAGTTCTCATCGATCTAATTTCCGCGAGCCGGCTCCGCGGGAGAAAAATCGAAGACGAAGTTGTTAGGGAAGTTCAACGCCGGCTCTCCCCGTCCCGAAGAATTATGTGATACCCCCCGATTCAAAACACGTTTCTCCGTTAGACCGTAAAAAACTAGAACAAACATGTTTGTCACGTGTTGCCGGCGCTGCAAAACATCTCCAGCGGACTTCAAAGAGATTTAAAATTATTTTTCCGAACACGAGCTTTTTTTTTTTTATAGAAAACAAGTTTTCTTGGATCGTCTTTCCGGTGTATCGAATTCTTTGCACGTAGCCGTATCGATTTCCGTTCGCTCTTTCTCTCTCTCTCTCTCTCTATCTCTCTGTGCGAATCGATTGGAAGAGTATTATTACAGGATAATATTCTTCGGACGATATATTTCTGCATAATGTCGTTTGTAATTTCTGACGAATCTATAAGATAGGAGCGTCGAGGGGTAAAGATACTTCTACCTAGGCAGGGTTCCTGTTTGCGGAGGACTTCGGGGGTCGTATTTTCCGAAGACACAGCGGAAGTTCGGAATTTTCCGGGGAAACTCTAATCATCCCTCCACCCGAGCCTTAATCATCTTACTCGCTTTGTTAGCCCGCGCTTCCTAGGAGCTCTCAGGTTCGTTGCAGCGTCGGGGAAGGCGCAAGCTACACTTGATCCTATTTTCGACCGGGTTCGACTTGCTTCTCGTCTGAACAGCTCGCTTCCTTCGAAACCGGCGACCGATATTCGCGTACTCGCGAAGCAAGCAAACTGCACGAGTTTCATTCAAATATATTTTCTATCAGCTTATACTATGTTCTCGATTCATCCTGAACTTAACTACAGCAAATGGTTATCGCATCCTGCCTCTGTTTAATTACAATACCAGCATTCCTTTGATACAATTCCTCTTTTAATAACTCGGTACTTGTCGTTTGGTAGTTAAGATTGGAATTATTATTATAATAAGACATTTTCCTCGTCTTAAGAAAAGATACCTCCAAGCCTCGACACGACCGAAGCAACTCTTCTCTCTCCCTCACCCTTCTCTATTCGATGATGAATAGCCAGCCGATGAAACATTAAAAATCATTACGCTATATATATAGAAATGCTGGTATCCAGCGTTCCTTTTATTAATTCCTCCTTTAATAATTTAGTACTTGTCGTTTGGCAGTTAAGATTAGAATTATTATTATATTAAGACATTTTTCTCGTCTTAAGAAAGAGTACCTCCAAGCCTCGACACGATCGAACCAACTCTTCTCCCTCCCGCACCCTTCTCTATTCGATGATGAATAGCCGGCCGATGAAACATTAAAAATCGTGGGTATCCGCCGAATGCGAGCGCGATCGAAACCGTCGTCGGTTCCCCCGCAATAAAACCTAACCAGAGACAACCCGTCTTCGTCGACCGAATTCGCTGTTTGCCTTCGCGTGATCCGATGTTCCCCATATGGTTTCCCGGGGGTGGCTGGCTGATGATATACCGGCGACCCCGCCAGACGTCGAAGCCAGGAAATTTGCCTATGAAATTGCGGCTACGTACCACGTGGGTCTAAATCACACGGCTCGCGCCAATAGCACGTGTTACGCGCCAGCAGCGTCCCTATATCGGCGCGACGCGTGCGACGCTGAAGCTACTCCCGAAGATTGGCGTCGTTCCAAAGATCTCCGCGTCCCGCGGTTCTTCCCTTCGGCGCAAGGAACACGTACAACACTCTTCCGCCCTTTTCCTTCCCGCGTTTCCTAATTTCGCCTTTGCACTTGCCGCTTCGCTTATTAGCTATTGCGATACGACTTCCTATCTTATTACTTTGCGTCTGGGACTGCTAGACTAGATTATAATTCAATCCCTCTCGTTCTTATTTTATATTTGCCGCGACTTGGATGCTGATGAATCTGTTGGAACTGTTTCACTTTATATCAAATTATTTAGTCACTACTCTTTGTTATTCCGATAATACGCGTATTCTGGCAGATTGTCTATCCTAGATCTTCGTGACTTTGGTTAAATAAAAAAAGTATCTGACTCATTTTTCTAATTATTTGTACACCGATAGACTACCTTTCCTTTCCTGTCATTCTAACAGACTAGTTACGCTCTCCAAAAGAATAATTCACCCGTCAGTAACAACCTGTGCGTCTCCCAAAAGGGCCACTGCAATTTCCTCCCCATTACACCGTGTCTTACGAAGTCAGCGGGATTCGGTTAACAAGAGTTCGCGTGCAAATTAGCAATATTCAGGGAATAGTCGGTGGCGCGCTTTCGCGTAACGCGGTTGAATCCTTAATTGAAAACGTTTACGATTTCGAGAATAACGCTACCGAGACGGCGGTGGCGGCGGCGGAGAGTTCCTTGGTCCGGGAATATGTAAATGAGACGCAACTTGTGGGCATCCTTCCAGCGGTCTCCGGGGGAAACATGCTAACTCAAGGAAATGTACCTGAACCGTATTCAAATTGCCGCTCCGAGTCGCGTGGACCTGGGCTACACGAAACGGCATCTCCTCGCTGGTCCCGAAGTCCCTCTCTGGCGCATCTAAAATTCCTCGCAAGCGTCAAGTCATTCTTGACTCAACGGAGGAACGCCGAATTCCTCGGCGAAACTTTTCACCAATGATTTGGAATTATTTGATGGACGACACTTTATCCACATTTCACGTAAAGCGTTTTCTCGCAAGCTTGTCCGTTCTGGAAAGCTCGTTAAGATTTATACACCGTTCCTACTAAACGTTCACCGGCCAATTTTTAATTAAACACGGTAACTCTAAACGAAACTCCCCTGGAAACCGCTAACGAATAAACGCTGACCGCTGTCCGTGCTTCCGTTACGCCTAACGACGAACTGAATTCGCGCGAATCGAAATAAAAACCGTTCCGCGACACGCTATCAATCCCATTCGCGAATCAGAAGTAACGCCGCTCAAGTTCGCGTGCGACGTACAAAAGTAATCGCGACGGCATTCGGGATGAAAATGTGAATGGTCGAGCAGAAGGGACAGCGTCGGGGCGAGAGAACGATGGGAGGAGACGAGGCCGACGCGGCCGGCCGATTCCATCGATTGACCGCTAATTATGGCCCGGTCGTCGTCGCGCGCGAAAATCGTCGCGGTCCGAGGAAAGTCGAGGAAGTCGAAGGAGACGCGGTTTGCGATTCAAGTTTCGCGATAAAGCCGCGCTAAGGGGTCGCACACGTTACCGTCAATTCGGCCGAAAGTCTCTAATTAATTTAGTTACGCGCGCGTTTCTTTACAGACTGGCCGGTCGCGCGCGCTTCGCGAACGCCCGCTTGAACTCCGCTGCAACGCGAGGCATTAATTTAAACGGATCTCGAGGGAGGGGGAGGGGCACGTAAATCCGTATCGAAGTGTGAATCGACGTGGACGCAGTCGTGGATGTAAATATTGCAAATAGACGCATTCGTATTAGGGACGCATCGCTGAATGATGTTTCCAAGTGAAGAGGGAAGTTTTACCTAATCGCTGACTGACCAAATATTATAAATACAATTTAATCTGAGACTATCGAAAGCTCTCATCGTCTTTCACTATCGAGAACACCAGCGATGATACAAGGAGGAACGCAGCAAGCGTAAGCCGCATGGTTCGCCACCCCCGCGAAAAGACTACTCTCACCAAAGTAAGAAGGAAAGTAAACTTCAGCTCGGCAGAAGCGCAATTTAAATCACCGCGCGCCGCGTGGAGTCTGTCGCGGCCTCGTAAAGCTTCTCATAGCCGAGGATGGCGCGGAACCGCGGGCGGATCGAAGGAATCGCGCCGTAAATTCGGCCAGCCGTACAAGGGTCGGGGCGAGGGGCGGAGGAGGATGGGCGAGATTTCCCGGCGATACAAGTTGGCCCGAACTCCGCGCTAAAAGCCAATCTCCAAGCCGGCTGCGATTAGCGCGACCGTCCTCGTCGTCTTCGTCAAACGGAGCACAGCCATGGGGGGAGGAGGGGGACGGCGAACTTCCGAGATAGATAATACCCGAGGACGTCCAAGAGGTACCCTCCGCGGATCCCTTCGGAACTCTCGGAACACACCGGGAACACGTCGTGGCTGCGCTTCGCCCCGGACGTGTGTTTGTAACGCTCTCTACTTTGATTCAATTTATTTCGGTGGCGCCTTCGGCACCGGGCGGGGCTCGCGTCGCGGTCCATCGGGAACGGTACCGTGGCCCGGAAAAAGAAGGAAACGCGCGTCGAAAGAAAGGCCCCTGGCTCTCTCTCTCTCTCCGGTATTTACGGGCTCGCGGAGAAATACTCTCTCGCTCTCCCCTTCCTCCGTGTTTCACGCCTGCGATGGCATCTCTTCCTCGGCTTTCCCTCGATTCGACCCGATTTGCGATAATGAGTTTTGAAACTCTTTTAACCGACTATATATATATGTGTATATACCTGTGTGTCTGCCAGCCGCGCGGGGGGACGAGACAGCCAGGGGACAGCCGTGAAATTCTATTCCCTTCCGGCGATCGCTCCTGCTCTCCCGCCTAACGAAAATCCCTCGCACTCCGGAGGACAGCTACGCGTGACAGGGTGGCCACGAAGTTTTCGGATACACGAAGGATTATTCCGGCGGAAAGTGTGCGAAAGGGGAACGTCGAGAAACGGCGATCTTTGGACCTCTTCGCGAACGAAAAGTTCTTGCCGGGCATTTAAGAGCGGGGGGGCAACGAACTGGCGGTGCCATTTATCCGAGATGCGATGGGAATGTCGAGAAGCAAGCGCAGAGATGAAAGAGTGACTACGGTCGAACCGATCCCCGCATGCATACCTCTTCATCGCGATCAGACATCGTTCGAAGAGAAACAGATTCTTGTCAATCGAAGCAGTGCAGATGAAAGTAAACCGATCGCGAGGAAAGGGAATGTATCTTATTATAACAAACGTCGGAGCTGACAGGTGCAATGGAGAAGACACTTATCTGTCTACGTCTTCAAGCTAATATTATGGGATTTCAATTAATATTATGAAATGGATATTAAATATAACGCAAGGCTAAATTCTTTCAACATTCCCATCACACTTCGGCTAAATGGTACTATCTTTTCTTCCCCTTAAAAATATCAACAATAAGAATGTCTCGTTCGCAAAGAGGCCCAAAGATTGCCACTGTTTAACAACCTCCTTTGCCCGCGCTACGACTATACCGACTCCCTCCAAAAATTCGTTTGCATTTGGAAATGGACTAATCCTTCTTTCACGTTCCTAATTTCCTGTTACCGTCACCTGCACTTCTGTATCCACGCTGCATCGCGAGAATAATTAGTTTGCGACGAGCTCTGGATTCTCTCCATCCCGTCGCTTCCCGTTTTCGCTTCTTTCGATTCACGGCCGTTTCCCCCGGCTTTTTTTTTCTGTTTCCATCGATCCGTCGCACGACAGAGTACATCCAGTGCGTTGCAATCGATATTTCTCGAGCACCGCGGGAGACAAACGACTCCGCTGGCTGCCGCAAAGGATTAACAGGAATTTACGCGGCAACATCTGCCAGCGGAGTACTCGGCGCTCGCCGTCGCTGATTCAATCGCGCCGCGCAGCTGGGCCGGCTGCGTTAACGTCTTCGAAGTTGGCGGACGACTTAACATTTATCACGTGAGATTAATTAACGACAGCGGGACGTGGCGCGGGGGAGGAGCGTGAGTATACCTTGGCAGAATCGTGCAGATTCTCCTTCGTCCGGCGCTTCTTGTCTCTCCGCTTCACTTTTCTACACACGGACCCTCTCCCTCTCTCTCTCTCTCTCTTTCCGCCCCTCTGTCACGTTCCGGTCTTCTTCCAAGCAAAACGACGAGGGAAACGCTGTTTCTTGGTGGTCGTTGATCGCGACGCGTCCGATACTTCTAATTAACGCTAGATTCTCGCGGATCTCAAACGCGTATCTGTTCGTGGATTTTTGAGAAAAGGAGGTATTCTGTGCACAAGTGTTTGAAATTATAGAGCTCTGAGGGGGAGGGGTTAATTAGGACGTGCATAGACGTTATTAAATCAATCAATGTTAATGTAGGTCGCTTGAAAATTATGCTTATGACTTCTGCAACTTTAAACGTGAAGCCTGAAACGTGTCAGATTGACAGATTCTGTGAATCTAGTGTTAAATGATGTTTGACTTTTTGTGGAAAACCGCAATTTCTCAATGTGCTGATAATTGTTTGAAAGATTTGTTGAGTAGAATGAGAATGCGTTATGGCGAATGGAGGATGCGTTTTGAATGGTCGAAGTTGGAATCCAAGCGAAATTTGTAGTAATTAAGATTGTTAAAGTAACTTTGTTAAGCGTGGGAAAATAATAAGTATTAGGGAGAGGATTACCGAAATCGTTTTTCTCCTCTACCTTATGGAAGCTTTGAAAGGGAAGCCATTAATGGCTGGGCGAGTGCGAACAGTGATTTGCATATTAATTAAGAGTTCGTTTATTAGGTAGAAAGCAGAAGCTTCCCCGAAAGCGAGAAATTAGGAAAACGACCAAAGCATTGGGCGATGAAAGGAAAGGATATAAGTACTTTTACCCTGCTATCCCTGATAACTACCCCCTTCTAAGGGTTTAAGGTGTTTTAATAAATGCTATTCCGTTTTGAATGTTCGTGTCCTTTTTTTGTTTGTGTGTAATCAATATCAGCCTTAAGATAAATACTGATTGCCCGAACAGTTGCATCGAGCCGTTTGCCGATCGTGAATGATTTCCAGTGAGCGTCTTTGAAAACAATCAGGGAAGCGATTGCATTAGAGTTAGCCGGATAAATCGAGGTTTCAGTCTGAAAGGGGCTGTTCACCGATATAGCGGCGAAGGGTTTGTCTTCAGCTGAAGATCTTCAATGCGAGAGAGTGAGATTTTAACAGAAAGTGCAACTTACAGAAGGCTGAAAACAGAAAAACAGAAAAAAACACATAATAGTTACACAGTTGGAGAATATTCATCCACATAAATGTACATTCCAAAAGTTATTGCTAAACTGTACAATTTCTATTGCTCTTATCCTCCCACCAACCTACTGAATAAAAACCGGATACCTCGCAAAAACTGTATTTACTGCTACAAATAAAGAGATCCAATGCGATCATTAATTCCGTTTGAACAAGCCAAACAGATTCCCCAATGTTCGCCCCCAAAAAAATATTCAAATCGCCACCAACAATTCCATGAAAAACACCAAAACCTATATCGTCCCAAAGGAAAAAAAAACAGAAGGAATTAAATGTCCAAAGCTGAAATGGTAAAACCCAAAGAATAGCCCACCTTTCGAAATATCGTCCAGCAAAAAATCCAATGCAATCGATAATTCGTTAGCCGACGATCGTTTAAATCGCCGCACCGATAATAACTCCGGATCCGCGATTTCTGCACCGGTGGAAAGCGAATTTCCCGGCGCCGGAAATAATGATCGCCGCGTGTACGGCTCGTAAAACGCTTTGCAAACGGGTCGAACGTGTTCGGGCTAATGCGTGGACCGACGGCGAGAAAGGAACGGCGGGAACGCGTGGAAAATCGCCGAAAGCTCGTGAAACGCTGAAGCTCTTGTCGAGGTTGACGCGCGCCCGCGCTCGGAATCAGGCTTTTCGATTGCGCAAGTTATCGTCGACGAAATCATTGTCGCGGGAGAGCCGCGGGAACGTTTTGCACGGTGAAAAATTGCGCGGATCCGCGTTTAATACACCCGGTGACCGGGGATAAACGATGAATAGAAATTCCGCTGTGGGACGAATTCCGCGGATCCAATTGCGCGCGGACGTACGCGACCGTGCGCTGGGCTTTCGAACGCAATCTTTGCAGGCGGAAGATTCATTTCCCCGCGCGCCTGGCACACGTTTCTGCGCGTTCGCTTTATCAGGGGATGCTGGTTTTGGGTGGAATTCGCGCGTTCGATAGTTTGTCCTTTGAAATAAAAATATTGCCGCGGCTAATGCGACCAGTCGATTGGAACAGATTATTGTCACTATCAACCATGATACAGGACTACGATTTCATTTTTGTCGCGTAAAATGCGAAACACTGCGTGAAGTGCTAATTTTACAGCGAACGATGCAACCGAGCGTTCTTCACTTTTCAGAACGATTCGAGAAACTACTCTTTTTTTTTTGCTGCTATTATCGCGAAAGCAACAAAGCGGGGAAAAATTGCCGCAATTACGCGAGCCTCCTTCGACGTTGTAGGGTTCAGTGACACTCGTTGCAACATTCTAGCATCGCGTTCCACTCGAGCGCGTTATTGGGTCAACGGTGGCCAAGCGTTGGAAAATTTCTTGGAAAGATTATTCCAAGGAAAAATCAGGCCAGCCTGGAGCAGCAACATTATCGGATCGTCTACCGAATCGAACACCGGCTCTTCGATTTTAAACGAGTACCGTTGAAACACAATCAGCAGCGATGTTCTTAGGATCTTGTAGGACGTGTCGCAAAACGACTTTTAATTAAAACAAGCGCAATCGCAACTTGTCTGTGAAAATCCAGCCAGCCTGGCAAGGAAACACTTTGAAGGTCTATCGAATCAAACGCTGGATCTTTGTTCTCAATACAATTACTATCGAGAATACAATCGGCGACAAAATATTTCACGATTTTATAGAACGTGTCGCAGATGTACTTTTCATTGAAATAATAATGTAAGTGCAATTTGTATTATGACATACAATTGCAAACAATCTTTGTTTTCAATCTAATACTATCGAAAATACAATCGGTAACTAAATATTTCACGATTTTATAGAACGTGTCGCAGATGTACTTTTCATTAAAATAATAATGTAAGTGTAATTTGTATTATGACATCCAATTGAAAATGATCTTTGATTTCAATCTAATACTATCGAAAATACAATCGGCAACTAAATATTTCACGATTTTATAGAACGTGTCGCAGATGTACTTTTCATTAAAATAATAATGTAAGTGCAATTTGTATTATGACATCCAATTGAAAATGATCTTTGATTTCAATCTAATACTATCGAAAATACAATCGGCAACTAAATATTTCACGATTTTATAGAACGTGTTGCAGATTTGCTTTTGATTAAAATAATAATATAAGTGCAATTTGTATTATGACATGTATGTACGAATGTAATAAAAATTGTGAAACTATTTAATAACAAGCGGCTAGATGAATTACAGCAACGCATTTAACGCTGTGTAAATGTTTTCGACGTGCAAAGAGAGATAATGCGACGTTCTAAAATTCTTGCAAACGATCGAACTGCTAGCTTTCTATTTAACAGTCGCCTATTTACAATGGAGTAAATTGAGGACACGGCGAACAGTCGATACTTTTCCGTGAGGTATAATCAGGCATTCGCGATTGCAAAGGTCTTCTTTTGTCGTTCATTTTTAAGCGTACCCGAGTCATTATATTATAGCCGATGAGTGCGTATTTTAGAATTACTCGAAGGATGACGAAGTTGTACCGTTGCTGGAGGTCCTTTTGTTATTGTTTTGGAAGGTGTACGATCGTAAGACTGTTTCATTCACGTACTTAATGACAGACCAAGAATAGTATAAAATTCTTCGGCCAAAAAGTGATTGCGATATATTTAATCTTTTCCGTTGCAGCGCCTTTGAAATGCAAGATTGATGCATAAATGATCAGCGCGATGCCGAGTAGAAAACTATTATTCGATTATTACAAACCTAAAGATCTATGCATATGTGTATTCTAACAATTTACCGCACAAATAATTATTACTAAACAATCTATCGCAAAGTACGTTCATCTACCTATTCACCAATTTCCTCTTTTTTTTTCACAGCACCTGCACACAACTTCCACAGCGGAGTAATTAATAAAACATTCGCCCTTCGACAGAGTTTCCTGGACAGAGCTCGCCTGGACAGAGAAGGAACGAAAAGCATCGGAGCAGCGTTTCTGTGCCGGATTATCGAATGATACACGCGTGCATATAATCAGCGACACTTATGGGTCGCGGTTCCAGCCGTGTGGCGCGGATTCGCGAAGGAGAACGAGGTCGATTGACCGTGCCGGTGGTGCACACGGGACTGGAAACGTGTGCGCGGTACGAAGGGCACGGGTCACGGTGGATCGTGTGCGTTCAACGCGTTCGTTCCCAAGAACGGACACAGCCGCTGGACAGATACCGAACGGCGTTGCCGACGAAATCGTAGAAAACAATCAACTTTATCGATCCGTCGCCTCCCGCGGGCTTCTCCGGGCGAGCTTCGATTCGGGGATAGGACCGGCAGCCCCTCTTCTCTACGAAACGACATGGAGCGTGTTCGTTTAAGTGGCGACTGTACGATTGAAATGTGTACAATATTTGACGGCTCCAGGATTGCAACATTTAGGAAATTGTAGAATTATCGAAGAAATGAAATGAGTTGAAAGTTTCGTATCGAAGAGATAAACTCCTGGACCAATGGTTAATGTAAAAAGAAGTTGATGAGTAGACGATTCGTTCGTTACTTTTCCATTCTTCAATCTCCGAGTCACTTTATAATCAACCGCGCAAAAAGTACACCCAAATGAGTTCCATTGAAAAGAGAAACTCCTTTGCTTGTCCGCACAAAAGGAGAGGAGACCCTGGAACGCACAATCCGCCGATCCCAGCAGAAGCGGTCCATTTCACAATTGGCAAATCCCCGTCGCTCCGCCACCAGCTCGACGGAAGTGCCGAAGGAGAACCCGCGAGAGTACATCGCCGGCAAATCCGACGGAGGAGAGAATCCCCAAAGGGCACCGGCGTCTCCTCGCGTGCACTTAACGCCAGCGTCCGGGGCCACGTCCGAGCCCTCGTCCGTTGTCCGTCCGAATTCCGTTAGTTAGCACAGTAGTCTCCCGTAAACGAGACGCGAGCCTAGTCGCCGAGGACTCGGCATCGAGCCGATTCATTTCCATCGGCGGAAACGGGGCGGCGGTGTAAGAACCGCGAGAGAGAAAGAGAGAGGGAGAGACAGAGGGATCGAAGGCGACGAGAGCAAAGAGACGTCGGAGTAAAACACGGAGGAAGCAGTCGACCGACGACGACGACAGCGAATTAATTCGTCGACCGTATTATCGGAACCGCTTCGTCCATTAGGCCGCTTTTTTCCTCTCCCCCCCCCCCCCCCCCCCCATCCGGAGACGTAACGATCCGTTCGCCGATGCGAGGACGGGAACGTTCTTTTATTCACGGCACGCTGGCTAACGAGGACGTCTGTGCCCGGTCGCTCTTCGACGTCTACGTGTAGAGACACGTGGGTATTAATGCCGTCTCTAATGATTCCCCACCGAAGGAGAAACAGCCCTGGGGAAGGGGAGGAGGAGGATTTGCAAGCGTAGGTCAGGAAGAAGGGATGATTCGAGATACAGGACATGATCATGACAAAATCAAAGTGTATCGCAAAGGATTAGTGGAAAGGGTTGTTCAAAGGGTGACCGAGAAATTAGGGGCTTCTCGTCCGGTTTTGGTTCCACGAGCGCAGCTGAACATCGCGTCGAATGAAACTTTCCGATGAATTTACGATGACAGAGTATACGTAACTCTATCGACGAGGCGTTAATCGAGGAGAATGTACCGAGTTGATCGAACAGTTACTTTCGAGAGATATGGCGGATCAAAGAAGTCGACATTCGTTCGGCGTACAATTCAGTTTCGATATCGCCGGACCGGAACCCGAGGGAGGAACCTCGTCCCGCTCGCGAATAGACGAATAGGCAAATTGTCGAGCGGGATGAGACGGAGAGCAGAGAGTCGAAACAGGGCGTTCTGCTTTTTACTCGTGTCGAGGGGGGTGACTGGCGTCGCGACGCCCGGAATCTTCCTTTCGCGTCCTTTCCCTTCTTTCAACCCCTCGTTGTCCCCCCATTTTTCTCGCTGTTCCTTCCCGTCTCCACACATCTCTATCCTTCCTTCGCGTCGCCACCCCCGCCGGTTTTTTTTTTGCAGCCCCGAAAAGCGCATTGTTCGACGAAACGCGCGCACCGTACCCCTCTTCCTCTCGTTCCCTCTGTTTTCTCTGGTGCGGCATCGCTCTCTCCGCCGAAAGCGTCTTGCACCAGCGAGCACTCAGAGCCCACCGTGCTGCATTCTGCAGCTTCCCGTTTCGCCATTGTTGAGAGGGATGAAGGAGGAACCAGGGGTGACGATAAGAAGAGAGGGTGTCTCCCGTTGGGCTCTGAGATGGTGCTAAACGCTTCTCCAACTTTCAACCCCTTATACCCCTTCAAATTCTTCATCTTTCTCTCTCTCTTTTTTATATGTATATACCTCTTTCGGAAAAGTTTTACGTTCCTCGTGCTTTTTAGCGTCGCTGCAGAGTCGTGCCTCGTGCGGATCAAGGCCAGAGAATGCGAATGTCAGATAGCGAAGAGGGGTGCGACCAGCAGGAGGGTGCGAGAATCAAAAATCAACGTTTCCAGATTTATAATTGTGAGAAAGAGTTTGTCTAACGTATCGACGATGAAGATAAAGGAAATTTAGAAATATTTGCGATAACAGTTAACACTAATATGTCCACTTCAATCACTATTCATATTTAATATCCCCCAAGCGATATTTTCACCCAATAACGTCCAAATCCTCCATTTCCCTCGGAGATTCCATAAATGTGATACGATAAAAACAAAAATAAAGTTTCAGCAATATTTACAACAGCAATTAATACCAACATACCAACACTAATTGCTCCCAATATTTCCTGAACGCTTCTCGACCATTTTCCCAATTTAACCACTGTCAATTTCTATCAAAAAAAGAAAGAAAAAACAGCGTCGCAGAATTTTCTGCGTGAAACGATTTCCGTGTTCGCCGAGCGTTCGCTCTTAGTACGTCGGCGTTTCAGCAGAGCCGCCCGATTCCCCCGGCAGCATGAATCTCTCTGTTCGACGCTGGCAAGTGTAATTTGTAAAAGGGGGGGAAAATCCAATCTGGAAGTAGAACCGCGACAAATAGCGAGTTGCCGCGATCGAACCGTTGCTATTCTCAAAGTGGCGTGTGGCGAGGGGAGGCGCAAAATGGGAAAGCAATAACGACCGTCTTGCGGAAAGGCAGGACACGTTGGGTTTTGTCGTCGGAGATTTTCAGGGGAATACGACTCGCCCGAGCAACGGAGGGTGAACGTTATGATACGTTGGGAACAGGAGGAGATTCTTAGGCGACGGTTCGCTTTGTCGTTCCTTATTGCGGTTCCATTCAAAGAAATATAGTTGTACGCTCGGAATATTGATGGGATATCAATTACTGTAGTTGGTTGAACAATGTTTACACAGAAAATCGGAGGAGATTAAGAATTAAAATATTGATTTGTAATGCGCTGATCGGTAATACGAATCGTGTAGTAGCTTTATCACTTTCGGCACACTGAAACTAATTTCGTTTAATCATTGTCTCGTTTCACAAGTGAATTGAAGCGACAAATTTTGAAAGAAAATTCTCCGATATATTGGCGTTTCGCTTCGCAGAAATATAGGGCGAGAGAAACATCTGTTTGAGATCTCGATGGAGAATATCAATTATTGTAGTTGGTCAAATACTATTTGTATAAAAGACTGAACGGTGTATATGAATGTATTTAATGTCTAATGCTCTCATTAGTGATGCGAAGCATGGAGCAACCCGTTGTCACCTTTAAGTACACCGAAACTAATTTTATTTAACCACTGCTTCCTTTCGTAAGCGAATTAGAACGAGAAACAACAGGGGGTCCCTTTTATATTAATTGAACATTTTCTTTTGAAGGAGAGTTCCCCGAGCAGAAGCGCACAGAGTAACCTCTTCCTGAATTTATTACGAAGGATACGTAGAATCCAGGAAACCGAACGCGTGGGATCCGAAGGAAGCTCAAAGGGGTTGTTAAAAAATTCAGTCGCCGGGGGTTATTTCACAGCCGCTTTCCTTGAACAGCGCCCGCGCGTCTTCAATTTTAACCACAGGGAAAACGTGCAGCGAGTTGAATAATACGATTACGCACCCCCGAACGGCGAAACTTCCGCCCCTGAGAACGAGCTAACAATTAACCACCCTAAAGCCATCTCTCTAAAGAAAAAGGAACATTAAAAATCACCTAAACGACCATTCGATTTATCGGTGATTAATAGCAGTATAAATATTGCTTGAACGAACATGGAGGTCCAATCGTAATTGGACGCGTGGATCGCTCAATTATTAGAAAAGCTTGATTTCCTCAGCTTCTATATACATTCGTCAGGAAATTGTCTTCGTCGCAAGTCCAGCGAGAAAAGGGGGAAGGTTCGTCGCGTAAAAGGGAAGCGGCAGAGAGAATTATCGCCCGTAGTATCGCGAATAGTTAAGGGACGCTGAACGAAGATGGTGGGGTGTGCCTCGTCTTCTGCCATACACCTTCCGCACCACCCTTCCGTCACAGTTCCCTTCCGGTTCTGCACAGTTTCTATCGCGAACACAAGCCGCGGAATCCCAGAGACATCGGACACCCCATAGGATAACCCCCCGTCGTTTCAACCCTTTCAGAAACAGATTCAACCCTGTCCGGGGACAGAAATGGTAGTTCCTCCCCTCCCCAACGGTGTTCGACTCGCAGCAGCGCATAATAATGAGCGCGAAATTGGAGCAGATCCCCCCCCCCCCCCTCGGCTGCTCGGGGATCTTATCGAGAGGGACGACGCGAAATTGGACTTGAATTTTCGCGCGAGGCGGAAACCACCGGCACCGAGCCGCGGCGTTCTACCCCTTTCGCGCTCGCTGGTAGACTGCTGGAATAATAATTACAACGGCCAGGAGGAACCGATGGCGGGGAGAGACATCCGTGCCCTTTTCGCGAGCGGCAAATTGCGCGTTTCAGACAGGCCCCCACACCCGGCTCGCTGCCGCCTTGGACAATTTGCACGGCTATTGTAGGGAGGTTAATCAATTCCGACGTTGCGTTGATCAGAAGAGAGCTAGGGTGTCGCGTTCATTCATGGCGGTTCAAAGGCGATACCGGCTGAGGATTAGGGGAAACTGCTTTCGAGACACGATGCTCCTAATTTGCGACAGTGCAATATAAAATAGAACGTCTATAATTCGTTACATTTCTAACAAAAATTGAACAGCAATTTTCCAGTATAACTATCGCGAACTTGCCGACTATTAAACCCTGCCACTGCACGGATTGTTAAAGTAACAATTTTTACACAATTCCACGTTCCTAAATAGACTCCCTTCTCCCCTAGAAATTCGAATAATCGTAAAACCCGTGTTCCTCCCGCAAGAAAAAAAGCAAAGGGAGAAAAAAGAAAGAATGACTGCGCAGCCGCTTCATCCCCATTGACTACGTCTACGGCTAACAATCGCCCGTCTGCCCCGACGGGGGTAGCAAGGCAGAAATTTTTAAACGCGTCCACGTTCCTAAGGGATGTTTCCCTAGCCGGCAGAAACGGCGGTCTGCCTTACCGGCTCGAGCCACCCCCCGGGGCTAGGAATATACGAGAGGCGCGTGGGTGTAGAAGGGGGTGTTTGGGGGTGGGAATGGTACGATTCTGACGTCAAAACTGTCAGGCGACCCCGAAAGGGTCGACGTACACCGGCGAGGGTGTGTAGTCGATTAAACAACGCTGCACGCTATCTTTTCATTCTATTCCGAGGATCCGCCGTGGACGATAGCAAGCGGCATTTGTTATAATATTAATTAAACAACATTTTACATCACGGTAGCGTGCTTCAAGAAATGATTATTTCATCATTTCTCTTAAAGTCAGAAATACTGAATTATTCAATGAAATTATAGAGTTTACCTTTTAATTCGTTACGAGTATAATTTCACCCTGCCAAATATTAATAGTTGAAATTTCTGTACACGCGTGACGCGAACAGTGACGATTACTGTAACAGGTACTACAGATAAAAGTCTGATACCGAGGGACACGAAGGGGTATGATATTCAACAGCGCTGAAGCAAGGGATGTTGAAAGGTTTGCCCCGGCAGAGCAATCGTTCTCGGAAAAACGAAAAGAGAAACGCTTCAGCAGGGGGGGAAAGTCGCCTTGGCTTAAGAAAATAACGCGGCCTAAGAATATTACCCCTCCGCGATGCCGTTTGTCTCCCTAACGAAGAGGCCTTTAAACGTAATTACGACAGAGCGGTTGAATAAAGAAGACTCGCGAACGCGCCCGCCAAGCGCGACGATTTTTTAATGGTTGGTTTCAGCGGGTTTTATCGGACGGCGGTGAAACCGAGGGGGTGAACGGGGTAGGTTACCTACATCGAACCGGTATCGATTCTTTCAAATCCGAGAAGATATCGCCCTTAAATACCATATGCAGTCACGCTGAGGATATCCGAAACTATCGTTCGCTCGCTAAATAATTAACTAAAAAATTCTTTAATACAAAAAACGATCACCAAAGAAGCACCGATCGTGTATCAATCAAAAGAGGGCATCGCTTCGTCGTTACGGAGAATCCAGGAATCGTCTAACGATCTTTCCAAAGGGGCGTCGTTTAGACCGTCGACGAGGTACTTGCCACGTAACCACTCGTAAAATCAGACTTCTGATGACAGAGAACGAACGCGTGTCCTTTCGTAGAAAGGCCGGAGGGCCGGTTTGATCCGGCTTATCGACTGTGCCCGCCCCGAAAGAGGGGTAACACACAGCCGACGAGGACTTATCGTTATCGTGACGTCATGCCGAAGGGGGTGATTAGGCTAGAAGGGCGAGAGAAAGAGGGACGGAGGGGCGCGGCGGAGGAGGCTGGCTGTTGCGGCGAGCGAGGAGCACGACAAGGGTTGACGGCGGAGACAGAATGCACGCGGTGTACAGTAGCCATGACACCGGGTTCGGAAGCATGCTTCGGAAGATGAGGGGGTGTACCGCCACCCCTGCGACCCTCTCCTTCCGTCCCTGTGCCAAGGGTGGTATTTTTCCATAATCAATAACATGCCTCTATTCTCGTCACACCGACCGGAGCCGTGTTCTGCCCGCCCGACCACCCCACCCCTCCCCCCTTTGCCACACTCTCTCCCTCATCCCCTTCGACATCGCCAACCTGTCCAGGTGACAGCGGTGCTCAACATCTATGTCGATATTCAAATGATAAGTCACAGGTAGTGCTGTTCGACTCGGAATGCGAGCGAAAGGGGACGCACGGAAATGCGAACTTCTATGGCAAAGAATTTGATCTAGAAATAACAGATTCTATTTCGCCCACTCTCCCGTTTCCCCCGAAAATGACTAATAATTGAGGTATTTTATAGACAACGACTTCCTCGCGGTGAAACGAACATTGTAGAAACGGCGAAGGGTCGAAGAGCCAAGGGTTTATATACGGTGGGGCGCGGTTAAGAATTTCGACGAGCACGGAAATTCGTTAGTTCCGGCGATTCGAAAGTCGGAGCGCGAGCAGCAGCTTTTTTTTTCTCACAAAGGGGCAGAGAGCGCGAAAACGCACGTGCACGCGTATCGATCGCGGGCGAGAGTGCCTGGCCGCTTGAGAACCACCGGCGAAAGCGGCGGTTTAAGGGTGGCACGAGTGGCGGGTGAAAGAGTTCATTAAAACCAGCACCGTGTGCACCCCACCGCTTGCTGCCCGAACCCGCCGCCAGCGTCGATCTCCGTCCTCTTACGGGGGGCGAAAGGGGTGAAGAAACGTTGCCTCATGAAAAAAAAAATATCCGAAACATTCGACGGTGACGTTCGAAATATTCGAGAGACGATTGAGGATCGAAGTTCCTGTTCCCTGTAACGAATGCATCGGGAAATGAGAAAGGAGACAGAACTACCCCCCTGTCATCTAACCCTTGCGTGGCCAACCAGGTACACTTCCTCTGTATTTTCCTTAAACAAGTACTTAATGTTTCTGTAAAACGATACTGGATTTGAATGGAATAAACAATTATGTGAAATAATATTAATACCGAAGCTTGAAACCATATGTATTTTAAATAACAATTTGACAGGCCCCACAAGGGTTAAACAAACGTAAAGAAGGATGGTTTCTACTTTTTCACTTCGGAATTGAAATCCAGTTCAATCCCTTCTCTGCAGAACTACCCCCTGTCATCTAACCCTTGTGTGGCCAACCAGGTACACTTCCTCTGTATTTTCCTTAAACAAGTACTTAATGTTTCTGTAAACCGATACTGGATTTGAATAGAATAAACAATTATGTGAAATAATATTAATACCGAAGCTTGAAACCATATGTATTTTAAATAACAATTTGACAGGCCCCACAAGGGTTAAAGAAACGTACAAAAGGGTGGTTTCTACTTTTTCACTTCGGAATTGAAATCCAGTTCAATCCCTTCTCTGCAGAACTACCCCTATCGGCTAACCCTCGCGTAGCCAATCCTGGTACCACCACTTCTCTGTTTCCTTCAACGAACTCTGAATATTTTTAATAAGCAATTAACGTCAATACCAAGGCTTGAAACCGTACACATTTCGGCTAACATTTTGGTTGGCCACGCGAGGGTTGAACAAGCACAAACACAAAGTGGCGGTTTCTACTTTTCAGCATCGGGATCAAAACCCAGTTCGACTCTTTCCTTCGACCCTATACGCATTTACTATTCCGCTCGTTTCCCCCGTTCTTTCTTCCACCTCCATAATTAATCAAGCCGCTATCAGACGATAATAAACACGGTGACGTGTCCCTGTTGCGTGCGCGCGGCTTCGTACTATTTATCGCGGAGACAGGAGAGAGAGAGAGAGAGAGAGAGAGAGCGCGCGCGAAAGCGGCGGCGGTGGGCGGTCGTAGATAACGATAATGCGGCCCGGGATCGTGGGTAATTAATCCAGAGTTTATTCGAGCCGACTCGAAGCTGCGTGTGCACGAGCGACAATCGTGCCGCGAAGACGCGATCGGGGAAAAAGAAATGTGCATTGGAGAGACCGGACATTCAAGCTCTGCCGTGTCGCTCGAAACGTCGGCCTGTAACTATAATTTCCGGTTTCCCTCCTTTCTCTTCCTTCACCCGTCTATGCCGCTCTCCCGGCTTGGAAGCTTGGAATATCTCGATCGCGTTACTCGCTGGAATTATTAATCCCCCCGCGCCGCTACTTCCTCGACCTTTCCCTCGTGGATATTTCCTTTGTCAGTCAGAGGCGTGCCACCTTTGCTCTTCGGTGTCGCGCGCGTACGGTGGACGTTTATTAAGATACGCGCGCTTCGTGAGGACAGGCTGATGAATATTGTGCTTTCCCTTGTGAAGATTTATTAACGTTCTATAGGAACGAAAAGGAAAATCTTCCATCGATTTCAGTAATAACAAAAAAAGACTTCTTCCACAGATTCCTCTCAATAGAAATCCCAGCGATTATTCTTTACGTTACAATCCCAGAGCGCAGTTGCTAATGAAAGCACGGGATCATCGTTCGCCGCGTCAGAAAGAATCCCCTGCAACCGTCGCGATTTATCAGACGAGCGACCATCTCGTAATAATAATCGCGTGCCTAATCACGGTCATACGTCTTGGCGTGCCGCTTGCTGCTGTTATTACACTCGCTCCGCACCGCTCGACAAATTGCACCGTTTTCCCGATGCGCCTTCGGTCGAGCGAACACACGCCGCACGAGAGACGAAGGATCGCGAGCTGTCTTCTTGGAGTTTTGCGCTTCGCGCGCCACGGGAAAGGGGATAGAGAAGAGAAAGGAAACAAAAAAAAAAGACGGCGCTCTGACGGGGAAGAGACGTGCAATTTTCGCTTCGCCGTCGCTCCGCGGGCAAAAATCTTCGCTGACCGGATGCACTGGTTACAGCGAAGACTTCTGACAGGAAACGGGCAACTATCCCGGCGTCCATCCTTTCGCTGAACTAGGTCGAAGTTGGACGCAGCGGATGATTAACCTCCGCACACACCTCCACCAAGAGATCGACGACGTTTAAACGCGTTGGAGAAATGGAAATTTCGAACGACTTATTTCTATCTCGAAAGATAAGACACAGTACCCGAGAGAGCGAGAGAGAAGTCGTTGAAAATGCTCCTTTCTGCAATATATTTAACAATCGTTGAAATCAAAGGCGGGTGGTATCTCTTCTACAAGTCCGAGGGTAAAGAAAACAAAAAAAAAGACACTTAGCGATTCGTTGTTTGCGCGCTACCTCGCCACGGCGAGCGAACGTTTTAAGCCCAAGAGTAATCCGGCTTAAAGCTCGAGTTAACGCGCGCAGCAGCAGCCTCGTCACAAAAGCCACCGTCGTCGGCGGGGCCCGGACGGCCGCCGCTTAAACAGATTTCGAGTCGTTAGTCGAGTTAGTCGAAAAAGGGGTACCCGGCGCGCGGCGGATAGACCAAGGGAGGAGAAAAAGGAACGGTTGCCCGATGGGGCGGTAGGCCAGAAGCGGAAACACGGCCACGGAGGGGGCGGAGGCGTGGGAGAAGGATATCGATCTCGCGAGCTACTTGCAGCGTCGAAAACTCCTGTAATTAACGAACTTTTCGCCGCTTTTCCACTTCGCGTCTTGAAGAACCAAACCGCCCCCTCCCCCACGTCCGCGTCAAGGGGGCGGCCGTTCAAAAGCGGGTTTTGTTTGGCAAACTGCGATTTTTCTACACGATCAAAGTGCTTCCCTTTCTTTCGACCGCGGCGCCGTTCCTTGGTCCAGACGACTCCTCCTCGTCCGTCTCCTCCGCCGACGTTTCAGCCCGGAAGTCCCCCCCTCGTAGAAATTGCATCGCCACCGTTCGAGCGGCGGAGGCCCGCGGACGAAGAAACGGATGAAAGAGGTAAGATCGTTTTCTCGCGGCACGAGAGCAGGACTCGGCTCTGCCTCGCTCGTCGACGAGGAGAGGTGGAGAACGTCATTAGCGACCGCGCGCACCGTTTCGTCGCGAAACTTCGAAGCAATGAACCACACCGCGGCTTAATGAATCGAGCGTAATTGCGCCGAGAGAGAGAGAGAGAGAGAGAGAGAGAGGCTTGACATTTCGTCGGGAGAGCTACCCGAGCCCTCTTTCCGTTCCGCCTAATAACTCCCCGGGCCTGAACTTCCGGCGGTCGCGCGTCGCGGTCGTGTCCTCCCCCTCTCTGCCCCTGTCGCGCTCGCAAATTGCGCCACGTTTCTTGGGGTGGCGAGATCGATCGCCGATCATCGAACGAACGATACCGAGAGGCTTCGTTGCGGGCCGATTAAACGGTGGTCGGAGGAAAGGGAACGGAGGGTGTTCATTTGCGCGGGCTGTTTATTGGGCCGTCTTCGGCGTATCGTTCGCGGGTCAGGGGTGAAATATTCTTGGACAACGCCGCGGGAAATTGTGCTGCGATCTCTTCGCCAGGAATTTGCTTTTATAGTTTCGGACGATGTTCAGTTGTTCTTTGCGCGATTGTTATAGTGAAAATTCGTCTGAATTAAAAAGGAGAACTTCCAGTTGACTTCTAACGAAATAGAATACCCTTTTTATTGTTAATCTCTATTAATTAATAGACCTTCTCTCGAGCTAGGGAGTAGGGGCGAAGTATCTAATTTTTACAAGCGCGAGCCTTGGTAAGAATTTCCTTTTTTTTTCTTCACAACGTTCCCCTTCGTTTACATAAATCAATTCTCCTCGCTTCGCAATCGTTCAGCTAAAAACTGTAAAAAAAAAAACGTCGACGTACCACGCGAGATATCTCGTAATTTATGTTAAGAGTTCATTCGATACCCGCGAGCATACAACGCTTCGCATACCGCGCGCCGTTAACGGGAGAATTCGCAGCGCGGAACGGCGGACCTTTAATTTTCGATAATCGTATCGTAATCATTTCACGAGCGAGATGTACAAATCAGAGGGCGAAAACGCGCGGAACACTGTGCGCCGCTCTCGCAGGGAGTTTAACGATCCGGGAAAGGTAGCTGTCCGGTTGAACGCATTTCTAGCTGCGGATTTTATACACCTTGTAAAAAGAGAAGAAAAAGTATTGCTCCTAGCATTGTCGTGGAGTCCGCCAATTAATCTTAATAGATTTCATTTTGCCTGCTACACGAGGATAAGAGCACGTAGAAAAATTAATTTTAGATACGATCTTCGTTCCTTTCTTCTCTCAGTTCAAACGAAATCGTAAATTTTGCTGGAAGTACACCCCGTGCACGCCAGGCCACTATTTCTTTTTCTTTTACCCTTAAATTATAGATACTCGATCCCTTAATGACTGATAAATGAACAAATCCCACTTTCGAATCTCTGATGTGGTTTCAAACTATTAATGAATCTTTTCGTTCCATTGAAATTTCACTAATTGTTTCTCTATTTTAGTAAATTATAAAAGTATATTTACTTATTTAGTAAACCATGTGCTCAATGATCTGTCCTAATTCTCCTACCTACATTAATTGATTTTGAAGTTACCATTTGCAAGGTACATTCGAATCACGCTCTAAAGGGGCCGAGTTAAAACAGATCCTCCTTCAGCCAAATGAAATACGCGTATCATCGTCTCGTTAAACGATTTCAAGATATAAGCGGGCATCGCGAAATCATCCCCACGTATACCGATGTAACGATACCAAAGGAAGCCGATTAAACGAGCATCGAGCGACGTGTCGGCGGCGAAAGCCACGGACAGCCGACACGAAGCAAAACAAAAAAAAAAGAAAGCAGCGAAAGGGGATGGGAGAAAAGAGGAATCAAATATTTCGTTTGCCTCGACGACCATGCCCTCCCCTCCCGGGGGCTGATCTCCTTTGGTAAGGGTCAGAAAGGGTGCTCGTCGGCCATGTTGAAAGTGACTATCTTACGAGGGTGTTAGCGCATGTTTGACTTGTCAAAGAGCCTCACCGCCCCCGACCACCCCCGGGGGCCTTTGCGTCTCTTCAGGAGTTCTTCTTCCCACCTCTGTCTAGCGCTGTCCGACATCTATCCATAGCAATTCCACCCCTTTCCACCCTCCTCGTCGCCCCGTCTTCGGTGTCTACCTCTTCACCGCCCCCTAGGTTTAACCCGTTCCCTATTCACTACGTTCTTCCCCTCTTCTCCTTCGCCGACTGGCAGTCGCGGCGGCAAGTGCCGAAACGTCGATTCCCGCTTTGCCATTCATCCAGGTCTACATCCCTACCACCCCCTCCTTCCCCTTCGGGTAAAATCTGAACCTGTCTCTCTCTCTCTCTCTCTCTACGGTTCGGGGTGGTTCGTCCATCCACTCGTCGCGTCAAGACACGCGAGAACGTGTCGAGCTGTCGGTTACACGGGGAAGCATCGTCGAGAGGTGTTTCACGGTCGCTGCGACCGATAAGGGTGCGACCCGCACGCGATAGCGTCCACCCTCCGAGGGGGGGAAGTCTCGGCGATCTGCTACTTTTGGGGATAAACGTTTCGACGGGCGGCAATCGTTTGCCAAGTGTTTTACAATTAATCGAGAAGCGGAGAATGGTATTACCGAATTTCTAACACTTATTTCTTGTAGATTCTGTGGAAGCTTTGTTGGTGAATA
This sequence comes from Holcopasites calliopsidis, assembly GCA_023838395.1. Classification (NCBI taxonomy): domain Eukaryota; kingdom Metazoa; phylum Arthropoda; class Insecta; order Hymenoptera; family Apidae; genus Holcopasites; species Holcopasites calliopsidis. The sequence goes on from JALHAQ010000001.1 coordinate 1,052,406, forward strand.
GTTGAATAACTATCATTGATCTGTGATTAATTAACCAGGGGATGAATCTGCTAAATGACAACAAACCGAAATGAAAACCGAGAATCGTCGCACCATGATTCTCCGGACAACCTCGCCCCGTTCCAGCCCGGACAACCCCTAATTCCCGCCAGGGGGGGGGGTAGAATCGAGGAGATCCCATTTAACGACAAGCAGTATCGAAGATGAAGGTGGTGTCCCGGTGTTTCGCGGGAAATAAAAACGCTCGCCCCGCGGCCCATGCATCAGCCCGTATTAAACGATAAATCGCCGCCGACGGAGGCGAACTCGCCGGCCCGCGGAAACCGTAGAAAAACGGAGACAAGCTTTCCACACGCTGCGAGATATATCGAGCGCGCGTTAGGAGAGGGCCTCGCTCTCCGCGAGAAAAGGAGAACGAGATACAGGCCGGTGGTTCCGATTCCTCGTGCGTCGAGCCAAGGGGTGGAAATCGGGAGAGGCACAGGCAGGCACAGTGGTCGACGGAACTGCGTCGTTGTCTCTGGTAACCCGTCGATCGACCACCGTCTGGATCAATGCGCGATCCAGATCGATCGATCCTTTTCCTCCCATGGGAGTGGCTTTCACAGCTTTTTCGTTTGGGACATTCAAGTAACGTCGAGTACACGGGGGAAGCGGATTGGCCAATGTGAATGAAAACGAAGGTAACTAAGATTCTAGAAAGAAATGGGAAAGAAGAGTTTGCAATAATCGAACTAGAGAAACTGGTCTAGAGAAATAGAAACGCTAGTAAAAGATATCAGTCGGGGTGGAAAAGATCGTTTTGCGAATCAAACAATAAGTAAATCGATAAACGCCTGGGAAACATTTCCAAAACGAGAATGATTCGAGTAAAATAATGCACAGGGAGAATTCTTTAAACATTGATTAAACCAGAATGTGTCGCTGAAATGATAAAGGTTGCCACGATGGAGCGAATTCGTGCCGCAGCGGATATTCGCCGGGTGGATCTGATTAGTACAATTAATCCGAGGTGATTAACGACGAGGCACAGGGCCGCGGTCGAGCGGGAGTGTCGCGGTGCATACCCAGCCGCGCGCCTTGCTGCGTGATAACGCCGGCCAGAGGCCTTTTTATCACCGCGAACGAGCGTCGCTGACGCGCGACGAGAGGCAGGGAAAGAGAGAGGGGCGCGTTAAAGACGGGGACGAGGACAACGCGACTGCCATTTTCGTAATTACCCGCGAACGACGCGCGCCGGATATTAATCGAAAAACACGGCGCAGAGGTGCGGGAGAGGGACCACCCCCGCGGAATCGATAGGCGCCGATACGCGGAGTGGATAGATCGACGAACGATGGGCTGGCTTGATTTTGCGACGGGGGAGAAAGGATCGACCGAGTAATTGCGACGTATCGCGTCTCTCGTTTCATTTCATTTAAAGACAGTGCAAAGAGGTTTACGGGTAATACTTGTCCCTGTCTGTTTCGTCTCCGGGATTTTGGAAGATTACTTAACGCAACTGCGGTTTTTAATTCGACGGTATAATGTATCCTTCATGATTCCATTCTTATAGACATTGTAATCATTTTTAACTTCTTTCTCCCTTTGCAGATGCTAAACCCACGAAGTTCCTCGTCGAAGAAACAACAGAATAACCGAACTGCTGCATAAAATATCATTCACTGGCAAACTTACTTAAGGATCGATTTGCACGATATTACAATTTCCCTTGCACCGAAAATGATTCGACTGTAAAAGAATGTATTTAGCAAAGGTGAAAGCACGCTCGTCACGCCCTTTCCTGATCTCATAAATGAAACCGATCGATAACCACGCTGAAAGAAACTCCGTCAAATCTGGCCGAAAGTCTCTAAACAATTCTTCCCCTTCCCAGACAACAAGTACAACCCCTTCGCGTTTCATTAACCGCACATCAGCTGAGATCCGCGCGGCGTAAAGAAGCCCCGGTGTGTCCCTCGTGTAAGTAATGACTCGGGGATCAAAGGGCCGCGGAATCACGGTTTAAAACAAGGGAAAAAGGAGCCACGTTTCACTCGCGTGTCAAGATTCCAAGAAGAATTGATAGCGCGCGCGCGCGAGAGAGAGATTCGGGGAGAGACGAAGGATGCCGCTCTCGCCTTTGTGACGACCCGGAGAGAGTCTTCCTCGACCCTCTTTTAGCCGGACCCCCGTTTTCCCACACCCTCCTCGCGCGTTCCAAAGCATCCTTCCACTCGTTGTTTTTAACCTTTTCATCTGCTTCCGCGAGAGAGAAAGAGAGAGAGAGAATATCGCGCCTATTGCGATTCGAGTGAACGAGCACTCGCTTGGTTCCGCGTCGAATTCGCCGCAAAGGTTGCAAGATTTACGCGTTCACCGCGCGCCGGTTCACGCTGATGGGCCGCGAGGCGTAGAAGGGTTTCCCGATAGATCTGGCGCGATTCGCTGGATCGTCCTGAAGCTATTTGTCGGAGGCTTCCGATGCGCAATTATCGTGAATGTTTCTTGATTTCGATGCTGATGAAATTTATGGCTGAGTTTTGGTAATGGGTATCTTTATGTGTAGTTTGGAAATGTTGAAAACTGGACAGATATAAATTATCACAGTTTAGTTAAGTTAAGTTCACTTTTCGAAGAATCCAAAGCGTAATGCAAAATGTAAGATATTTAACAGGATCGAGCTACAGTTTCCTTCGAAAACATTCAAACTGTCCGAAATGGAAGAAGTCCCGGTTTTATTAATAACCACAGCCTGGAGAGTTCTCTAGAACTATTCGAACCGCAATTGGAGACGCAAGAAGCGGGAAACGGTTCCATTCTCACGGAACAACGATTCCGGAAACAGCAAAACGTCGGGCCGGAGCAACAGCTAAAGCATTTTCATCAGCCGATCCGCGCAAAAGTTCGGACACCGTTTCCATCCGAGGACGACCCGAGACGTTTCCCACCCCGGAGGAACGCTTCGGTAGCTGCCGTAAAAATGAATTGAAAGAGCGCGACGCTTTCTACCGCTGTTGCCATCCGACGAACGTCGCCGCGGGTCGAGTCGTCTGTCCGCGACCCGAGGAACCCCTCTGCGGAGCGTAATTGAGCCCGCGGAATTAGAGAACGGCCAGCGGCTGCGGTTGCGCCGCGCGTTCATCCGCGACTGCTTCGCATCTTCCTCTACGGAACGAGCCAGTTTTACGGCCGCCGCGCCTTTATCGCGCCGAACGACATTTATCGTTTTTAATCTGGCCCCGGACTTATTACTCGTTACGCCGCCGCTTTACGGGCCATCAAGACGAGCTGCTGCCCCCGACCCCACTGATAACGAAGACGTTCGTGACCCTCTTGGAATTCCTCGCGACCACCCCGTTTAACCCGTTCGCTCGCCGGCTAGACCGAACACCAGGGGTTGACGGCGCGCTACCGTCGTTCACTGTCGTCCTTCGTTGTAAGTATTCCCGGCTCGCCGATGCTTTGCATTCGTCGCTTACTTTTTTTTTTTAACGCGTTGCTTAGTAATTCCCATTCTTGGATGTATCGATCGTTTCGATGGTCTCTTGTGTCTTTCTACTCGTAATGGCAATTAGTGTAATTGCTGTGGATTAAGATTCGTTCGTATGCAAATTGAGAAGCGTAATTATGCCTCGCAGAATGCAGCAAACGAAATTGTGACAGCGGAGATTCTTCAGCGTTATCCTTCGACGACGAACAAATTGGGAAGAATGAAATTGGATATGAGAAGAAATAAAGTATCAACGCTTGATTGAATATAATTATTATATAAGCAGCATGTAAAAACACCACTGTGTACTCAATCAAATTATCAGAATACAAAATGTTAGATTATTTAATTCAGTTGAAAGGAACAAACTGATTCGCATGCTTTTTTTTATGAGATACAACCTTTCCCCCCCTAAATTTAGAGCAACGTTGAAGATTCTCGAGCAAGTCACGAATGGGTATTATTTCGCGTAATAATAATTTAAGGCGGAAAGGACCAAACGCTTTTCTCGGAGCGGTCACCTGGGCAGGAGGAAGCTCGCGATAGGGTTATCTCCGTGCGTGCTTGAAATGCTCAAGTTCCCGTAACGTGATCCATTTGAACCCGCGTTCCAGCGTGTCGCGCGGTTTGCTGGAAAGACGCGCCGCCGATTTTCGGGGAAAGATATAATATTCCTTTTCGGAGTTGCAAGCGTGCAGCCGCGTTTCCTGCGGAGGACAGCCTCGTAAACTTGGACGATTCAGAATTTACGATGAAATTGGAGCCGAATTTTGTGTACGAAACGTTTATACCGTTCGCGGAATTATTTCATTTCCAATTTTCTGTATTATACGAAACATGACAATCGTTTTAAAATCGTATCTTCCGTAAACGTCATTTGAATTTTAATTACTTTAATAATTCAATGGGAGCACACTGTGCATTGCTAACGATCGAATATAATTGCAATTCATCTTGCCCTGAGAATATTGCCTGATCTATTTCAAGATCGACGCGGGATAAAAGTTACACGCGTACAAATAGAAAGGGAGAGCCACGAAAAGCTCGGCAATTTTACGTATGCAACGTCGCGTTTCCTTTTTCCCTGATACCCGCGCGTTTCACGTCACGACAGACGCCAGCGTCGCGACGCGTCGCTTAACGATCGGACGGGTCGTCGTTTTCGGCACGACGAGCCACCGGCTTTAAGGGAAAGCGCCAGCGGGTGCGACGTTCCCGTGCGAAGTGTCCCTCGGAATTATCATACACCGCCGCCAGAGTTACGGCAGATTTCAGCGAGAAACACCCCCGTTAAATCGTTGCAACTTTCACGAGGGAGTCGCTGGAAATATGAACTTTATTTGGATGATTATCGATAACGAACGGGGATATAACGATCGTAATTATTGAAAGGGATTTATTAACGTCCGACCTGTTTCAGATAATACTACTGAATAACGCTCTATGGAGTTTTAAAATCTTTTCCGAAAGGACGAGGATTTTCCTTTGGGACGAACGGTCGTGGCCTTTTGTTGATTGAAATTTTATTCTCAATTGATCCCGAGTTATTGTAGCTTTATTTTTCTCTTGTCATATTTGATTGCGTTCTGTTGCGAATGCTCGGACTTCCGCGTTCCCGTTTCTTGCTTAATAAGTAAACTTTAATTAGTAATTTATTCAGCTACTCTTAGGCAGTTTTATAGAAAGCCGCATCAATGCGAGTACTTCTCTCTTTAATTAAAAGTTCTCAAATATAGAGTCGACGATTATTATGAGTCTGCGAGAGCTTCTGTAACCGACGGAGTTTATTTACCATTGTGTATCGAGCCTGGCGAGAGGAATCGGGAATTTCACCCGATTTCTACCGAGGGAGATAATTAACACAGCTTCGTTCGGCATTTAATTGTAGTAAATCAAAACGAAGAAACAGAAGATCCTCCGTTTTAATACCGATGGAAAGACGGTGGATTAAAATTCATTCAAATTTCAGTCGCGGCGCCCCAAGCGTGAATGCTGAATAAAATCCTCTCGAGTGATTACAATACCACCAAGTTGGGCACGTCGCTTCGCGGATTCGAAGTTTGCCGCACGGAAGCGTGGAAGGAGAGATGCGCTACGCAGCGGGCGGGTCTCGAACGACGTGTTCCTGCCTTCTGGCAAGACAGGGAGAAGGACAGGCCCGAAACACGAAGTTGGGAAACTGGTAAGGAGAAACTGTTGCAGCGTTCGAAAATCCCACGGGGGCCTCTTGCCGTCTTCCCTTTTTCAGCGCGCTCGTGTAAGGCGATACTGCGCGAACGGGCGACCGGCGGCCGCGGTTTCAAGCGGATCCGCCTCGAAACGCGCGGAATGCGAAAATAATGGATTTCCATGAAAGAGCTGGAAGATATGTTTGCCAGTTAATCAAGTGATACAGTTTTTTTAAATACTAGACCAGTTCAAAGACTGATTAGTAACAATTGAACGAGGATAAATTATTACAAGAACGCTTCCTCCTCAATTTTTCATCGGTCGTATCTTGAAAATACTTCAACAATTGACTCTCGACTATCGAACTTGTAATACACAATTTTAATAAAACGCATTCACTATCCGCTGATCGTTTTACAATCCGTCTTGTCAATAATAAAATAATAAAAACTTCCAGCTGCACATCATCGAACTTTCGCGAAATCATCGTACAACATTAATCCATGGAGAAGCCGCAAAGGAATCGGAACTGCGTGCGAATTCGAGAGAAGGAGCACGGACGGGGCGGCTACTTAAAAGCGGACGCGTTGCGCGTCGAGAAACTTTTCCAACGCGCGCTCCCGGTATCCCGCGGAATCGCAAACGGGACTCCCGTGGGCAATCAGCGGGCACGGTTCACCGACACGCGGAATGGAACCTATCCGCGGGAGACAGCCGAGCGGAAGCGGAAACTTTCCGCCCAGACGAGCGGATCCTGTTCGTCTGTCGCCGCGTGACACGGGGAACTTCCGCTGTTATAAAAGATGGACGGGCGAAGGGGTTGGGGGCTTCGGTCCACGCGTAGATTTCTTTTCTCCGATCTTGAGACAGTTCCGAGACTCGGGCAACGTTTAGATCTGTTTCTAGAAAGCTAAACGAACAAATGCATCAGCCGGACCGTACTCAATTCAATCACTCGCGCGATTTAAAGATCATCTGCTTGGGTCTTCGAAATATTAAGAAACGTACATTAATGAAGGCAACCACCTCCAGGAATTGTATTTCCACCGGAAAATTATCCACTGTTGAAACCACAACGTCGCTTTTCCATGGTACGAGAAGCCTGCTTTATTCATTAGGCAATAGTTGCATACGAGTCAATCACAATTGTGCAAATCACAGAGCGTCTCATTTAAATGCAATCGCTCGAGCATTCTTTCGAATAGTAGGCACGCATTTTATACGCAAGTCTAATGGGGACAAGTGGTTAGTATCCAGCAAGTGTTGTTATTTAATGTTATTTCAACGGAATAAAATGTGTGTTACGTTTCCACGATTAACAAAGCTATTCCCGAGGAAGGACCTCAAAGCAAACGCTCTTCATCATATTTTGTTTACCGCCAAAGGAATGAAATTAGTTAAACGAAATAGAATGAACAATATAAAAGAGCATCGCTCGAAAATCCGCAATTCAACAAGCGCGCGTGTAAAGCGACAAAAAACCCTTCCCGACCGTGGAGAACTCAAATATCCAAGCCTTCTATCTCCGCCCTCCCGCCGGCCGATCCACCGCGCCGCCCCCGGTCCCCGTTTCTGTCTCCGAGGGGATAAAATACTCGGAGAGCAGCAAATCCCTGGGGGCATTTGCGGTGGCCGTCCGGGCCGCTCCGAAAACAGGGGTTGCACACAGGAAGGCCGATAGAGAGCGGATCCGTGGAAGAGGAAACCGAGAGAGCGACGCTCCGCCGGTACGGGCCGGCGCGAGAGAGTTTTCCCCCGGTTCCCATGTTTTTAATCACTTTGCACGCAGCCAATGGAACGGAACGGCCGGCGGATAGTGTCCAGAAAAGGGGAGGCGGGGGTGGCGAACGGAAAGGAGGGTGAATTTCGCGAAATGTTTCCCGCTGTTTTCGACCCCCGCGCGCCGCACTCGCCTATCCCCCCTTTTCGTCTCTCTACCTATCTGTCCGCTACAATTTTTTCGCGACTTTTTAATAAAGCCGCCTCTCGCACGGATCTCTCCTCCCCGCGCCGCGCTCTTTCACCGTCGCCGCGTTTCACGGCGGCTTCCGCGAAGCGTTTCAGAATAATGCTCTCGAACGGCGCTTTTGCGGCGTGCTACTCTTTGGTCTTCCTCAGTTGGCTTTGGAAGAGTCCGCTCGGTTTCGCGTTTTATTGGCCGTGCTGCTAATGGGGGTCTATATGCGGTTTTCGCGTTACTCGTCAGTCGCTGGAAATTATTCCCTTCATTTGATGTTTAAGGAGGTTTCTAAACTTCCTTTCTTGATTAGCATTCCACACGTCACTTTTCTCTCTTTTCTTTAATGTCATATTGAATCACCGCTGCTGTTATCATCATCGTACCCTGTGGCCCGGTATCAACCGCAATCCTCATCGCCTCGCAGTCTCCGCAAACTACAACCCCTTTTTCCCCATGAATCTTCATCGACTTCCAATTCCTCGCCCACTCCTCCCTCCGCAATCGTACCGCGGCTCCTTGCTCGCGCTTTTTCCCTCTCATCCACAGCTCCTCCACGGTTCCCTCTCTTCCACCCCGGAATCAATCACACTGCACCACGCTCTCCTCCTCCTTCGCGGAACGTTCAGACTTGCCGGGGCACCGGTCGCGTCTATCTCTAACGGCGGTGTATCCCGCCGCTTCTTTCTTTTCAATTTTCTCACCCTCCGTCGTTCCGCCCGCCCGATACGAAGCCGTCACTCTCTCTCTCTCTCTCTCTCTCTCTCTCTCTCTCTCTCTCTCTATCTCTCTCTCCGTGCCGTCGCCTGAAACGTACCGAGCTGGGATACGCCACACGCGCGCCCCGTTGACAAGCGAGAGTAAACTGCGACGCGGCGCGTCGTTCCGCCGTGAAAACGACGCCTCGTGGCACAGCCGCGTGCGGCTATCACACCGTCGACGAGAAACTACCGTCTCGTCCCCTCGCCAGTCACCCTTGCTGCGACGCTGTGCAATTGTTGGCGGTTGTTGTTGTTGTTGTTGTTGTCGCCGCCACCGTGGAAATATCCGCGAGCGTTAGAGAACGCCGCGATGGAGCGGCTCGTGAAACGCGAGCTACGAGTGTAAACGTTCGACGGAAAGCCGGGGCGCTTGGAAAGTGTCGCCGGCGGGGGATGGGGCGAACGCGCTCGTGTCTCTGAAAGTATCTATTCCGACGAACGGAACGGAGAAAAGTGCAACCCGATACGCCGCTGGGACGTTGCTCGCGGCTTCGCGAGAGACGCTCGAAGATTCCTGCTTTCCCAATTTTCGAGTATGAAATTCTTTACTACTCGGTGGACACGTTTAAAATGAGCCGAATCGTTCTTCATATCCGCGTTAAACAATTACGCGGCATTGGATACATCGGTCGCGGCGAGACGCCGGGCTGACGTTTATATACCCGAGCTAATTATCCCGGCGCCACGAGCGAATCCCTTTCCGAAAGCACGACAATAGGAGAGATGGTGAAAGAGGTCCCCGGCAACGACGCACCCCCGGCCACGAACCTTGCTCACCGACGCTGCGGAACGTTGCCGCGCGCATTCACGTCGACGTTAGTGTTTCATCCCTCTGCGAACAAAGGCGCCGCGCGGAGGACGACGCGCAACACAACAGCGGCGACGTAGACGACGACGACGTCGACGACGGAAGGAACGTGCAAAAAGGAACGAGGGGAATCGGATATGCCGTAATCGATACACGCTGCTACCGAACGGTTGTGTATAAGAACAGCGATGCGAACCTCCACCCCACGATGATGACGAATTGAACGCGCTTTTGTGAATCGATGGCGTTTCCCTCCCCTTTTGCCAAACTCTAATAGGACGATGCGGCGAACGATGGAAGAATTTTCTTCTGATTATTGCTATTAAGAAGTCTAGATGAACTTCGATCCTTTCCTTTAAGCGATAAGGATTCTGATTTTTAATAAGAATGAAGCAACCCTTGGGTTCACCCCTGGCAACCCCAATTGTTCCAGGTATCGATGAGAAGAGTTCTAGCGATTGCCAAGTAGGTGCGCTAAATTAAGTAACGTTCTGTATCCGTCGCGTTTGCAAATTGCTCGTCGCATTCCGAATATATTCAATAAATGCCTCGTCGCAGGGGAACGCAAGTGTCTTTCGCCGCGCACCACCGAAAAGGAGAGGCGAACACGGGACAGAGGGAATTAATTCTGGCCTACGGTTGTCTCTCCGGTCTACCGCAGACGTTCTACCACTCCGCGGTCCCTGAATTTTTCATGCGTCCTTTCGCAGCCCACGTAATGAACGATAAAAGTTGCAACCTGACCGGGTACGTCGGAAGATAAGGAAATGCAATTTTGAAAACGACGTGGGACCGGATCTGTTTAACGGACGATCACGTATCCAAGAGATTTTATTTGCAAGGTCAGTACGATTTGCTTTGTGCATAATTGGAATTGTATTATTTTAAGTACAACTGCAAATGTATTATTTTATATAAGACTGCAAATGCATCATTTTATATGTAACTGCAAATGTATGATTTTATATGTAACTCCAAATGTATGATTTTATATGTAACTGCAAATGTATCATTTTATATAAAACTGCAAATGTATTATTTTATATAAAATTGCAAATGTATAATTTTATACGTAACTGCAAATGTATGATTTTGTATGTAACTCCAAATGTATGATTTTATATGTAACTGCAAATGTATCATTTTATATAAAACTGCAAATGAATTATTTTATATAAAATTGCAAATATATAATTTTATTTGTAACTGCAAATGTATTATTTTATATGTAACTCCAAATGTATGATTTTATATGTAACTGCAAATGTATCATTTTATATAAAACTGCAAATGTATTATTTTATATAAAATTGCAAATGTATAATTTTATACGTAACTGCAAATGTATGATTTTATATGTAACTCCAAATGTATGATTTTATATGTAACTGCAAATGTATCATTTTATATAAAACTACAAATGTATTATTTTATATAAAATTGTAAATGTATAATTTTATACGTAACTGCAAATGTATGATTTTATATGTAACTGCAAATGTATCATTGTATGTAAAACTGCAAATGTATCATTTTATATAAAACTGCAAATGTATTACTTTACATAAAATTGCAAATGTATAATTTTATACGTAACTGCAAATGTATCATTTTATATAAAACTGCAAATATATGAAAATAATGAATGGAAATTAAAGATGTACGAGTAAGTGCAACTTAGCTGCATGTTTACCCCTTTTCTTTAGTTTCAACTTCTCAAACAGGAGCCCAAGGAATCGTTATCGTCCAGAGACCGATGATCGATACCCAGCCGAGACGGTACACAGACGCGTGATTAGAGTTCAATTTCCATCGGCTGCTAGTGATCGCTTATCCATAATTACAGGGCGCTACATAGTGGAAAGTCTCGGAGGCCTTAACGCGAATGGCCACGCACGAGCGCGTTCAGCAGGGGCTGATTATTTTCGGGACGATTTCCTCGGAGGGCCTGAACACCTCTCGAAGCTGCTGGCCGAAGCGATTAGGCGAATTACTAAACACGATAAGGACGGTACGGATAAGGTTTCTGTCCCGGCGCGTTGGCAATAGTTCCTGTCGTCTTCGGTGGCGAAGTTGATGGTGTACGACAGGGTTGTATATACTTGCTCGATTTTTAAAAGAGGATTCTACGGGGACGACTGGCGATTTTTTATTCGATTGTATCTTTTCTGTCGTTTTGCCATTCCTTATTCCCGATGGTTTATTCGTCATGCATACTTTTATTAGCGTCGATTTACTCCGTTATATGCACAGTAAAGTCTATTAACGTTACAACCTCCTGGTGGCTGTTAATTTTACAACAGCATTGGGAATCTATTGCATATCTGATGATACAGGAGAGTTACGTAGCGCGTTGCAAATTTATCTCCGCGTTTCTATAAAATCAATAACAGCTCCCGTACCTCTACACCTACACCTTCCCTTATCCAACTGTTTTCTGCAAACATCCATGACGCTCCGGCGCAATATCTTATTTCACCCTCGAAAACGTCAACGTCGTATCGCCCCTAAAAATCACGCGGATTCTCATATCGTTCACAATGAAATGGTTACTCCTACGAAAAAAGCTCGAGACACCGTTTCTGCAGAGAATTCCCTGGGCTAGAAATTTCATAACAGCCATTTTTGTTGTGGAATTAATAAATAACGAGATATTCGCGAAAGACCATTTAGCAAAAGAAATCACGCGAATTCTCAAATCATTCGTCAAAGCTATGAAATGGTTACTCTTACGGAAAAAAGTCATAGCACCCTTTTTGTAGAGAATTTCCTTCGCTATAAATTTGATAATACCCATTTTTGTTGTGAAATTAATAGATAACGAGATATTCGCGAAGGACCATTTAGCAAAAGAAATCACGCGAATTCTCGTATCATTCGCGAAAACAATGAAATGGTTACTCCTACGAAAAAAGCTCGTAGAATCCTTTTTGCAGAGAACTTCCTGGGCTATAAATTTCATAATAGCCATTCTTGTTGTGGAATTAATAGCTAACGAGATACTCGCGAAACAGCGAATCTATGTATACTCTTGTATCTCTTATCACTTTGACCTTTTGCAAACTTTTCTTCAGCGACGATCACGTCAATGCGGAATTTCGATAAATCGTTTAGAACGGCGACATCCACGTGCCAGAATTCAGCTGACTGGGAATAATTCCGCGGATTCGTGATATTTCTGTCGAATTTCCTTGGACGATATTACCGAATGATTCAATCGAAGCGAAAGATTAACTCCTCACGACCAACATTTCCAGTCGATACGCGCGACCAAAGTGATTATGCATCAAAGCGAGCCCCTTGAGGCCCGGGGATATCGAATCGATATACGAACACCCTGGCTCTCGGCTTCCCTTCGCCCTCCGCCACCTTCGCTCACCGTCGTCACATGCTTCCCCGTGAAACGCTACGTGCTTCGCCTTTGCCCACCCTCCCCTGCCTCGCTAATCTCATGATTGCACTGATTAACCCCGTCTCCCCCTCGCGCCGGTCTCTGGCCCGTCTGAACCCTCAATCGGCCAGACTCCGATCATGATCCGCCCTACTGAGAATCGACCGGATAGCGGAACGATCCGAAGAGGGACAGCTCTCTCTCTCTCTCTCTCTCTCTCTCTCTCTCTCTCTCTCTCTCTCTCTCTCTCTCTCTCTCGCTCGCTCGCTGCTGAGAATGAACGAGGAAACGCGTCTCTCGAATTGGCCTCCAGAGGTAGAAGTGTTTAATGTTTTCGGATTGAATGGGGTATCGGGAAGACCGACTGATTTGCGGATCTGATTTTTAATTGTTGCGTTGTTGTTGTGAAGGCGGATATTTTAGTGTAACTTAATATAGCGTGATAAATGCTTTTATAGTTCTAATAAATCGCTTCTTCACCCTTAAACACGTTTCTTCCAACGATCCAACGCTCCTCCCCTAATTATCAATCAAGAACCATCAACAGATTTGCCGGGATTGATGCTAGAATATTATAAATACCAACGATCACCGCGTCCGTTAATCACTCTCGCGTTTAATCAAATCCCCGGCAACTCTGACCCCCTCTCGCGCAAGCATAGCCAACCCCCCCGCGGCACACCTGCATCGAGCTGACGAGCGAAAGCCCGAAAGGCGAGAAGAAGCAGCGGGCGAAATCGCGGGGAAACAAAGCGACGTGACAAATGGACGATCGATATGACGGGCGAATTACGTGTACGGAGCATTGTTGACCCGAACGAAGGGTCGCGCGACAACGGGACCAAACCACGGATGATAATCGATGAGCGCGTTCCATTCACCTTGCGAAATGGAAAAGGCCATCGAAACGGGGACGCGATGAATCAACCCTTGTCCAGCAGACTTAAAAACTTCGTTCCCGCTGCGCGTCTCGAGGATGCCCGCTGCGCTACGCGTATGCCAAATCGCTTCGACGGGAAATCTGTCTACGGCGAATCGCTGGCTGGATATTCGAGTAGATGTATAATCGTTGGATGTTGATCAATTGTATTGACATTTAAGTCTTTCTGAAGCTTTTAGACGCTCGATCGTACGAGTAATTTAACGTTAACGAGAACCACTTCTTTAATTAGCACCACGGAGATTGCTTAGAATTTCGACAAAGACCTCCAAACCAGAATTACTTCTTATATTAAACAAGTATTCATTAAGCCTTTAAACGCGAGGCACTCCCGATCCGATGCAACGCTATAATAATTTAAAAATAGCTTTCGTGGTAATTCATTAAACTGATTATTACGAGCAGTCACGAGAATTTAGAATCGATTAGCGCCAACGCCACTGTGCCTGAGCTACGATCTTTAAACGACGAGCCCTTTAATCGAACCGCTCCTAAACACGATCCAGCGCTGTGATAATTAAAATGAACTTTCATTGCCGGTCGTTCGTTAACCTGATTGCGAGCGCTGAAAAGAAAATGCACGACCAATTAACGATCGTCAACGTGCCGAGCTACGATCCTTTAAATCCACGATGGAGAATGAGCTGGGAACGATTCGAGAATTCCCCTTCGCTGCTCCTTCCGACGTTCATTCTCCGTTCCGACACGAACGCGCGCCGCGGCGCAAGATCCGCGACGTGTCCCCGACAGAATCGCGCGCTGATCGAATTGACGTTCAATCCGGAGGTCGAGAGCGGCGAGCGTAGTTTACACTGGATCCGATCCAGCCGTCGCCACGGGATTCCGCTCGAATCCGTTCGCGCACGAAACGTAGGGCGAACACGCATCGATAACGAGCGTGTTTCCCTCGGTCGTCTGCACGCGATCACCTCTCTCTCTCTCTCTCTCTGTCCCCCTTTTTTGGTAGCGATTCAGCTTCTTTGGCGAGCGAGAAAAGTGGAGAAAAAAGGAGAAAAGGCTTTTCTGTCGTTGCTCGACCACGCGGACGCGATGTCGCGTGGGGAAACGACACGGTCACAAGTTCGAGGGGTCGAATTTGGAAATCGGAGGGCTCCGTTGTGCTTGTAGGATCGTGACTTTTAAGTAGCCAGGGATTTCCTATGGGCTGGATTTGTAAGAGGGTTGAATCGGACAACGGAATATGGAAATCTCGAATATTTGATGAAGTGTCTCGATTAATGTACAATTTATAATTTCCCATTCATTTCTTTGATCGTGGAGATACTTGGAACACTTTCCCACCCTCTTCCGAGGGCATCCCGTAGGAAATTCATTGAAGAAACGAGGAATCAGCGATTTGCCAATAGTGACACCTGTGATTAATAATTATAAAACAAATTCTATATATCATATACAGCGATGCGTTATCAACAAGGAGCGCGATTATTAATTAATATAGACATCTACATGTTCAACCCTTTACTGGAAATAATTGAACCAACGATCCTAGCGGATCGAAGCAACCACCATCACTGCAGACGGTTCCGGAGAAACATTGCGCATCCGGGAAACCGAGTGGACGAGCGAAAGTCCGCCGAGCATGAACCGAGAGAGAGAGAGAGCGCGCATCTGTCCACCCTCTTCATCTTGCCGGCGATATCCCCTTACCTCGAGGAATTAGGAAAACCGATCGCTGGGAGCAGAAACAATCGATGGCAGTCGATTAAAGCAGCAGGGGCGGGGGCGGTTCTCGATCCGATTCGACCCGCATAGGATATCGGCTCGATTACGTAGCAATTCCCCTGGGACACGCTTAGGGGAGACACGCGTTTACCGGTTTCCCGGACACGCGAAAGAGAGGGGCAACGGGCGTCGTCGGATACTCCGCCTTGGAAAAATTCCGCTTCATCCCCAACTTTCCGCCGCCCCTCCCTACAACGTATCGATCAATCATCGAATGACGCGTATACGACGCATGGAAGATTCAACGGATCCGCCACCCGCCCTATGGGTCCCAGCGATGTCGTTCGCCGGGGAGGATTATTATGCCGCGAGCAAATTGGCCGTTCGCACACGGCTAATTGCGAGTAGCCAGCAACAATGAGGCAACGTGACGCGTGCGCGCCGTATCACGTCAATGGCTGGCTCTTAATTATAAGCCACGGCGGCCACTTCCATTCGAACGGATTGCTACACGCCCCCTCCGCGTTCGTCTCTCGATTTTGGGACGTCTCGATGTCCATGATCCCTGGAGTGCTGGGGGTTTGGCGACGCAGCGCTCGGAGGGGTGGCCTTTCAAGCATGATCGATAAGGAGGATCGTTGAAATATTAATGTTTTTAGTATTTCGAATGACAGCATTTATTATTATTATTACTCGCATTATCGCGTATGAATATTTCGTATCGTATTATAATATTAATATATTCGAAATAGTATCGACAGGAGGATCGCCGAATCATTCATATCTTTTCATATTTCGAACGACAGTATTTGAATTATTATTTCTATCGTTGCATTCGAATGTTTCGTACTCCGCATTATAATACTGATATTTCAAGTTCTTAATCATTCCACTGCTGACTGCAACGTCATTTACATTCGATTACCTATAATTCTATCGCATCAATTTTTTATGGATCAATTTCGAGTGAAAGTTTGAAAATCTTAAAGCCGCGGTTCGAGCAAACAATAGTCCCCCCGCCCTTGCACGGAGGGACGGCCGCGAGGAGAAAGCGTTTTACACGGTCCAACCCCGTAATTGCGCGAAGCGTCGCGAGAGGAACGGCGCCCAAGGAAAAAGGCGTCGCGGCGTCGAGGTCGGTTTCGGCTGGATGGCGGCGGCGGAGCCCCGGGACTCGCTCATTTTTGCCGGGGCTTCAATCCTTTCAGAGGCTTCGCCGCCGCCGAAAACAAGCAACGATATATCACCGTAACGCGATTAACCCTCAAATTTTGCCCCTAAAGGGATTACGGCGGCCACCCGCGGCAAGAGCCGGCTTTGGCTTCGGCTGCACGTGCCGCTTCTCGGATGGCTAACGACACCGCGTCTCGCCAACCCCCGGACAGCCTCTCCCCGGGTAACTTTTGCATATTGCCAAAACGAAACGACCGGCTGGCCATTAAGCGGCCGTTTACGGCAAACTTTCGCCTCGGCTGTCTGCGCCCGCTGTCGGTTGCTGTGTGCTGCGGAAAACCGCGACACCACGGCACAGGGGCGGAGTATGTAGGTAATACGTATATTCGGGGGAGGAGGACGGAAGATGTTAGTGCAGTTAGATTTCGGCGGGGTCGAACGAACGAATTCCGGGGCGAATGACTGAATTGGAATTTTCCGATCAGTTGGAAGCCGAGGATTTTGGGTTGAGAAAATGAAAAGAAAAGAATTCTGCGTTCGATCATTTAAAATTTAGATTCCATCTTTGGAGCAAAAGTCTTTCGTTATCGAACATCGAATATGGAAGACTCGATCATAAAGTTTCCAAGCGGGAATGTACATTTGAACATACGGATAATAAACTTGTAAAAATCGAAACTAATAAATTGTATCGTTAAGGAAGATCAACATTTGAATCTTCCATAATTTCAAAGCAATCTAATGCTGAGTTTAAATATCGCAGCTTGGACATCACTTGTCGCGATCCGAATTATATTATTTCAACCCGAAGAAGAAGAATTTTGCTCGCAGTGACGCGAGCCTTCGAGTTTACTCGCTGAACATCGCTTTAGACGAAGTTGAGT
Source organism: Holcopasites calliopsidis (assembly GCA_023838395.1). Taxonomy (NCBI): domain Eukaryota; kingdom Metazoa; phylum Arthropoda; class Insecta; order Hymenoptera; family Apidae; genus Holcopasites; species Holcopasites calliopsidis. The sequence continues at coordinate 1,069,644 of JALHAQ010000001.1, forward strand.
TTCGTAGGATAGAGAGCGCGAGGCGCCATTCACGCTCGCCGCACAGAAAACAATCACACGGTCAAAGGGTTAATGAACTGCAACCGCGTTGCGTGCCGGTGGCCCGGCCGTGAAGATAACGCTAATAAGGCGCGGAATAGCGGCAGGTAAATTATCACCGGCAATAACGGAAGCCTCTTTCGCGGAAACGTGTCTACGGGCTCGGGTGTAACCCTTTCGCCGACGGGAAATCGAGCACGAGGCTTCGATCGAGCGAGATGCTGATTAATGAAATGTACGGCGATCAGTCTCGACGCATCGAAAACTGAACTCTGAACTCTTCTCGCGTAGCGATTAGCAAGATATGAAGATACTTTAGTCGCAAGAGATCGATCTCTAGAGATTGAAATCGTTTGATTAACAATCGCCGGACGCATTCTATGTTCAACTTGCGAGGAAGTGGAAAGGGGCGAGTAACTCGGCGCGAAATTTCCAAAGGAAGTCGAAAAATCGCCGGCGCGGCACGCGGTGACTTATGATAAGTGCTTCGGCCCAGGATATTCCCGGGGGATCATCAATTTTAACGTTCACCCCCGTTTCATCGCACCCACGAACCGAGCGCGACCCATCCTTTTTCTTTAACCCTGCCGCCCCCCCAGTCTACTTCAGCAATACATCATCCACGGGAGGAACGGGCATCCGGGGCGACAAGCTACGCGGAAACTAGTCGATCACGTAAGGGTGGTAATGTTTAAAGAACGAATATCCATCAAATATTAATTTCATTCAGTTCGCTGACATTCAGTTAATAAATTCTTTGATTAATCTTGTCAGTACTCTGGACACAGTTTGTGTAATTAATTATCGTGCAATTTTATGGGGAGTTTATAGGCGGGATTTAATCTGATTGCTTGGCAAAATTCGACGATTTACACTCCCTTGTAAAAATTGGAAAACGACATTGTAACTTTGCTATTTGCTCCCGAGTAGAGTCGATTCTATACATTCTCCAAGGAAAAATGTTCAATCTGAATCCACGAAATTTAGATACCGTCGAATCAAGTCATGGGCTCTACTTGCAGTAACGCGCTCTGTCATTGTTTGGCTGGGTCTGTCACCTCTTAAGAAATAAATCGCGAATAATAAATAAAAGGGAAAGACTTTACGCTCGAGCGCTCCGCTCACGAGGAGTAACAATTATAGTTTCTCCGTCCCGTTGCATCATCGGCGAGAAACACGTCCCCTCTCGGTTCGCCTGGCGAACGTAGCTCCGGAGGAATCGACGGTAAATGTCGCGACTAATTTACGACAGCATATTTCAAGCGTCGATTCCGTGGCCGCGCGATCCCTCGAGGAGGTTCTCCGGTCGTATCACGTGGAGAGGAACGATGGTCCAGAGGCGAGAGGGAAAGAAAGAACAAGCAGCGGGGTGGAAAGGGGCAATCTTAAGTCCCGGTTCACGCTGGACGTTTCGTGGCGACGCGTTCTATGGCGAAACCGTTCTTGAGGGGAAAAAAGGCTTAAATAAGCCTTTTTATGTGGAAACAAATGAAATGAAAGAAAGAATGTAAGAAAGAATGAAAGAAATGCAAAAAGGGGAGGGGTGGGACGAAATGGACATTTTCCTTTGCGACCGGATAGGAAACAATTTAAAGAATAATTCCACCTTTGATTGGTGTAATTAGAAGTATCAATTGTCTGGCAATAACAATATGCAATCGTAATAAGCCCCTCTCTGTATTTATCTACTTGTTCTACGTTCTAGTTTTCAGAAAAGTATACCTTGCCCCTCATAAATTGGCTGTATTGAAAGAGACGTGAATATTTAATAATTGGGCAGTCCAATAAAACAAGATAATATTATTTCTGTAGGTGCATCATAGTCACGATATTATCGACCTATCTTCTTATTTTATTTCAATTTATTTCACTTGCTGGGAAAAACATTCGATATTTGATTTCTGTAGAGACAACACACGATTCTATATCCTGCATAATGATAAGCTTTTGGTTGCAACATTTATGGAGAGGATTCCTCGCGTAAATCGTTATCGTGTCCCTTCCATGAATACGGCAATGAAATTGAGAATCTATTATTTGCAAATGTTAAACGAGATGCCAAACGTTTCACGTTATCATTCTTGAACGAACATCCGACCGGATGAAGTAATTAAGAAGAACAAAACCAGTCGATGTACTTTGCAAATCATTTCAAGAAAACACCAAACATGCAATGTTCGAAGTGGAAATTAAATGCAGCTAGTCATACAACTAAATAATAACTGCGACTGGTTAAAAATACTGTCATGAAAAAGAAGATCCTCTTTCATATTACAATTGTCCCTTACAACGCGTATCCATTTCCGTCCCACCTCTAACTTTCTTCTCTCGCGAGAGACAAAGAAAACGGCTCGCCTGAAACGGGTTTAAATCGTTGCTGCTGCTGCTCCCCGTGAAACGCTTCCGCCGACTTATCGTTTCAATTCGATCTCCCAAGCTCGGCCGGTTACACATTCGCAGCGCGGCCGTTCGCAGATTGAAATCGGGCGAGATTCGATAGGAGGACCCTCCGCTATACCTCTGCGTCTTTCCATTGGGTAGCCGGGATCGTAAACTGCGCGACCCGATAAAGGGTGGGATGCGCTTTATTCGGCCCTTCGGGACGCGTTATCCGAAACTCATATCCGATCCCAGAGATGGAAAAAGGCCGGAACGGGAGTGTGCACACGCCCGCCGCTTCGTCTAACGCGCTATACAAAGGGTTATACCCGTCGGCGCGAAGGGACGAACGGATCGCATCCGTGTGATTTTCGCGCGAAAGTTGCGGAGCTGAAATGCTTGCTCGCCGCGAAATAACACGCGTCCGGCGAGTCGTTCAGTTCGGTACAAGTTCCTTATCCGGCCAGTCTCCGACTCCGGCGACCCGTCCTTACGCAAGGGAACTTCACGAGCGGCGGAGAACGAGCCGGAAGTTTGCTAACGGGCTGTGCCAGCCTCGACGGATTCGCGGTAAACTAATCTGCCGAGGGGTAGCGAAAATGTTCGACGTCTGCCCACCCCTCGGAAACCTACCGATAGACCGACGGAATCGAGGAACGTCTGTGGAAAATAAATAACTGAATCTTCTTACAGGCACACACGTTCGCTGCACCACGCCTCGCGCATGTGCGATGCACCCAGTGGTTTCTTACAGGCACCGTCTTTCAATGCGCCCGACAAAATGAGCAAATGGAAATTCGTTACTTTAGCAGATTAGCTCGGAAACAACTGAACGTATTATCACCTTACTCCGCGGTGTAATCGCGTGTATCTCAATATATATATCGTAACGGTTAATTAATGCAAATAATTGGCTGGCGAATATTATACGCCGCGACCTGTACGGGAGACGTTCGTCCACCTAAGCCGTGGTTAGCGAACGTGTGCTCTATCGTCCCGCTAATCACCCGTCGCGCATCGGAGCGACCAACCCTTTCGCGCGTCAGGATCTGCCGTTAAAGAAAGCGAGCGTCGGATAAAAAAAAAAAAAAGAAGACAGTACTCACCGGACTCCGAGACGGAGGGACTGCCCGCAGACCTGTCGGAGTTCCTGGAGCTGGTCGTGGAGCTGGTGGACGAGGCTGTGCCGAGCGAGCACTCGGACACGCTTCGGCGTTTGGAGAGGAGGGCCGCCGCGGCGGCGGCGGCTGCTCCGTGGCCGCACGACGAACCGTTCGGCACGCTCGAGCTCAGCCCGTGGATGCCGTGCAACCCGTGCAGGCCGGTTTGGCTCGTCAGCTGCTCGAGCCGTCGCCTGAGGAACCTCTGCTCGCGGGACAGCTGTTCCTTGTGCACGGCGTGCTTGCGTTCACGCTCCTCCAGGCTCTGAAATCGAACGTTTGCCGTTGATTCGAGTGGTATCGTGTGTAAGCGTTAGCGCGCGACACCATGGGACAGCGGGCCCGTGTTTCATTACTGAAATTGGCCTGGTATTTGATTTAACGCGCCTCGCTCCGAGGGGTTTCCAGTGGAGGCGTTACTGAATCGAAATCGTTTCTTCGTTAGTTTCCTGAGTTTCGGTGAATGGACTTTGAGGAGAATTATTGAATGGATTTTTGTAAGACACATGATGAATTAAGGATTGTTTAGTACTTGTATCAATAGTCATTAATTGGCCCCGTTATTATTAGAATGATTATTGTTCTGCTTCGAATTGTTTCACTTGTCTGCACCTTGAATTGTGTCGAATGTAAACGCTGCTTTTGTCGATCATATTTTCCATTTTCCTTTGAAACCTGTACTTCGACGACTAAATAGAATTCTATCTTTAACAGACACGTAAAGGAGCCCGTATTATGGCAAGCGTTGTAATAAAGTTATTTTATCATCCCTGGACTCGGCAAGCCCGGAAGGCGTTTGCAGTTTATGACCGATTAATCAATAGATCAATTCTGGGGTCTGATGTGTTGAAAACGGTGTTGGGTTTGTTCCTGGAACGGCTGTGATGGGCCATAGCGGTTTTAGGGTGCAGCCACGAAGCTGGGGTAGTTTAATGTTCCAGTACGCTATAAAGGTAGCGAATATATCGTTCTACCGGTCATCGTATAAATATGGATCATAATAAAGCGATCCTCTGTAAAAGTCGCAGACTCAGATTCGCAGTAATAATATAATATTCTTCGTTATTTTCTCTCTTTCGAATCGAGTTCAAACTGCTTTCATGAGAAAATCGGGCTTTCTAAACTGCAACGCTCATAAACCAATGAATTCTACATAAAATTGCGCACCTACAAAATATATAACCGACTAAAAATTACATGAATCCTTTGTATCTTCCATTGTAATTAAATTCGTATATCTGCAACATCCTTAAAAATTTTTGCATTCAAAGATAATCCTATCAATCGCTCTCCTATTGGAACATACAAAAGTATGAAGAAAAAAACTTTAATCCAGCCACCCCTCGATTCGTGATAACCACAAGCAAATTATACTGCACAGATAATCCCATTCGACAGACCGCAGGGATTGAAGTATTCTTTTTTTTTAACTCATTCATAGGGAATTGCGAGCAAAAGGATTTGGACGGTAAACGCGTTTCCGGTCGCAGAGGGACTCGTCGCAATTGGCTTCCACTTTTGGTCCCATCTTCGTCTCGAAGATTAATCCTGGGACAGCGGCTACGAAATCGCTGAAAAATCGCGAAATTAATTGGGAAACGCGGCTCTCTAATCTGAGAGCAGGCTTACAGTAATGTCTCATGGTTAATTCGTGGATCCTGACGAACGCGAAATCTGCATAATTGAATATTATCGCTGCGAAGTAAAATTCACGTAAAACGATACAAATCCGGGGTGTAATATTGCTCGCACGTTCTTCGAGCTTGCGATACGATACAAGCGTAACATTTCAGCCGGATTATTGGAAAGAATCACGATATATTCATTATTAGAATAAACATTAATTATACGAGTTCTGTAACGTTTGCAATAAAACTCCGTTGATCCTTTTAATCAAGCTATCCCGAAAGATACCATCGAATCTATTACGAATTCCAGATGTGCTACGTACAAGACAGAAAGCTTGTCCGACGAGGGAAGTTAAGAATACCCGGTGTATCAATATTTAATTTAACTTTGTAATTAGGTAGACCGTCGGTTCGTCGAAGAGTAGCCGCGGCGATCGCTCTGAAACGTGGCGGACTCCCATCGCAATCGGATTTGCCACTATCGTTGAACAAAGGGACAAACTTTTCCACGGTTCGGCCCAACATAATTCCTCCCCCATCTGAACTTAAATGAAAGAATGCCCACCCGTCTCGGCGATGTTCCTTTTAACCACGACGGCTTTCGTATCTTGTATCGGTGTACAAAAGAGCGACGGCTTAATGGATTCCGGTATATGGAAAGTTCTGTACGGTTTCCCTAGCTTTATACTAATTACTAACATTCATTGCGGATCGACATGATTTAAGAGATCACGTTGGCTGCTTGGAAGGGCACACAATTCGTATCTTGTACATATACGAAACTCTAATTGAAGAGGGAGAATGGTGCTAAAGGTTAGAGAAACGATAATAATACAATTTCTCGAAACAAACAGATAAAAACAATTCTGGAGTTTTCAAAATGTTCCCTCGTCTCTCGTTCTCTCCTTGTCATCCCTTCCCACGTGTCAACCAAAAAACCCACCCCTCGCCTACTCTCGCGTGCTGCAATAATCAACGGGAAGCATTCGAGCCTCGAAGCGAGCGACAAAAGTCAAGGGAAGAAATCGAAAGGAGAGCAAAGAAGCGGATATGTAAATAAGCGCGAACGGCGGAGCATCGAGGGTGGCGATGGAAGAGAGGGAACGGCGAGGGCGGAAGAACCGTCTGCGATTTATGACACCCTCTCTCAGAGCGTTACGCGCAGCCTCCCTGTAATCACCTCTTCTGTGTCCGAGAGCGGAGCAGAAACGCCACGGAACGGGAGGACAGTCCTCGCAGGACGAGTCCAGGGCTCGAGTCAACGAGGGTCGAAAGCGGGGGACGAAGATACAAAAGATAAGCAATTGGCGTGAGCCGGGGAATGGCAGGGAATAATGGGCGGCCCTGCCGGGGAGCGGCGATTAGAAACCGGGACAAAATTGTCTGCGACTTACGGCCGGCAAAGGGAACACCGTCCGGCCGTGGTCGCGTCGTTGCTAATGAGAAAAGAAAAAGGAAGGGAGGGAACGGAACAAAAGATACGACGCTGGGACGCTGTATCGCGACGCGGAAATTCTTGGAGTCAATTTGCGGGGCCGGTAGTTTGGAGATTAGCACGCGGCGACCGGGGCTTTTTGGTCCGGCTGGCTTTCGGGAAAATTCAGGAGCGAGCGCGGATTAGTCTGGCGGTAATTGAAAACAGGGCGAAGCGATGGCTTTCTGTCGGAACGCAAACGTTTCTTTTTTTTTTATTGAGAGTTTTACGTCGCATGCACCTTGTAAGGTTATTAGTGACCACGGTTGTGTCTCTAATGATGGCATATTATATTTATACTTGGGCGTATAACTTAATACCCTTCAGAAAGTACAGGACCATTTTGCAGGAGCTTATTTCTTGTAACATGTTTAATGAGTACTGTAAATTGTGTTCTTTTAATATTATATTTACGCCAGGTGACCGAGGTGTGTTCTACAGAGTTTGGTGTATCGCAAGAATCGCAGGTATTTGAATTAGCTTTCGTGATGAGGCGCGAGTGTGTCCAGTTTGGAACACAACGTTGTATTGTAAAGCGAATGATATATGCGAATTAGTCGAGAAGGTCCAGACGGATTTGGAAAGAATGTCAAATTATTTCGAATACAAGAGATTCGATCGCGTTCGATCATCGGCGAACGCAAGAAACATTAGCACTTACTAAGATTTGTCTTTAATTAATAAATCGTTTAATGAACCTGGCAGCGATTGATATTGGCGATGCTCCGATTCTCGCGTTTCTGCAAACCTTTTCCAGGGAATTTCATGTGTACTTGGACTCACGTTTATGCATACGAATTCACCAGTTTGCAACGGATAAATAATTGTACCAGATCGTACAATGTCTTTCAGAGGCGAAATAAAGATGTGTCTTATCAAATGATTCACCAGATCCTGTCTCGATTAATTTAGTAAGGCTTCGCACGTTCAACGTTCTACCTCGGACCTTTCGACTAAATGTTTCCAGAGTTTCTAACTCCTTACGCGTGAATTTTGTCACCTGCATTCTATCATAATGTTACACCTTTTATAATCTACGTCTCGGGCATCACTTTCTATTACACAGAACAATGGATAATACAAACGATATCATTCCTACTGGATAAAACAATGGACAATTCAAATTACACAAGCCTTTACATAATACGGTCTACTAATTAATATAGCGCAGCGGAAGGAAATGTAAATTACAGATGTCTCCTCGTCGTGTTTAATTAAACAATTTTCAAGCGGGTAACTTGAACTTCCTTATCTCCGATGCGCGCAGCTGACGAACGAATCGTAACTTCCATGTTAAAAACCGTATTCCAGACCGTTTCATACTCACACGAATTTCTTCTTCTCCGCGCGAACGTGAAAAGTCCCGCGAAACCAGATCTCCCGGAATACAAACGAACATCTACATCACGCGTTAATTAATCTCAATCGTAAAAACGAAGAATCGACGCAATCCGATTTTAGATCTGCAAATCTGTCGACTTCAGGATAATCATCTTTCCGGGATCGAATCAGAAAGAGGGGTCTACGGCCCCCGTCCCCGATCGGATAATTTATTCGCGCATCGAAGAGCGACGAAGATTGCGCGAAACGGCTAGGTGGAAAGCGGGGCGGGTCCCCGATTAGAGTTTCCTGGCACGAAACGGCCGGAGTCTCCCGCTTTTAAGCCGGCTTCCGTGAGTTTTACGACGGCGACCCCGGTCGACACCGCCGCTCCCGGTGAACCAGCCTCTTATCTCGCGTTGTAAACTCATATCGGGACGAACGCGCACCGCCGCGCGGCGAGCACAAACGATCCCTTTTCTTATCTCTGCGATTCTGCCCACCTCGGCTCCGCGATTTTCTTTACGGCCGCCGCTTTTCCATGGGGGTCCGAGCGTGTTTTTCTTTTTTCGGCTTGTTTCGGATCGAACGTTCCCGGCGTGCGATATCCGCTTGCGTCGATAGTAAATTGGTCCGAGAACGCCTTGGCCGTTTATATTTGATTTCGATAGAAGTAACGAAAAAGATTGTTGCTCATCAATTGTTTCCGGTGTGTAATCAGCGTCACTGGCATATCATTTATTTGTCGAATGGAGGGACAGCGAGTGGTTAACTAATGCCCGATATTGATTCGATTATTAATCGGGCAACGAACGACACGTGAAACGTAACGAACAACGATTTTCATCGAAAGTATATTTCCTGCGAATTGTACCTTACTAATTATACTCGCTGTGTGACATAGGGGAAACGTATATATACATATATTCGGCGCGGCGCTTGAATAATGTAAATAAAATGCGGGACGGAGCGGCATTATGCGGTTCGAACGCGGGCACGTGCATATTTCCCCGATCGAATAACGCCGGGTTTATATGCCGGGCGCAGCGTCTCGCATGCATCCTGGTTGACGGCAAGGTGGAGCCTTCGTATATGTCCCACTGGCCAATAAAGCCTGATACGACGGGATACGGCTCGCGGTGCGCGCCGCGTGGAATACGAATCGGTTGGCGCGCAGCTGCGACGTTAAATTTCACTGTTTATTATGTCACCGAGCCACGGAATACACGGGACGGGGACGAATTACAGCCCGGTCTGTCCGGGCTTCCCGGCTATCCCCGGCCGTGTAATTCCGCGCCAGTCGGAGGAGCGCCGGTCCCGCGAGGGAACTCTGCCAGTTTGCTCGCATTTCTATGTTTCACTGTTGCGTGCTTTTTTCCCTATCGATGAAATAGAAGTTGGAGGAAAGAGCGACAGAAAGGGCGGGGAATAAAGGAAAGGGACAGATGCGAAAACGGACAAAGCTGCAAAGCGAAACAGTGGCAAAAATGTATGAATCATTGCGGAAACGCATCCTCGTGCAAAAGGGAATGATAAAAAAAGGAATGATTGACAAATAGCGCGGGTGTAAAGAGGAAGACAACGAATGGAGAAAGAGCAAACAGAAGTGGAAATAATACAAAGTGCGGCAGAAATGAAAAATAGATATAATAAGAAGGAAACAAGCCTGTGAGATGAAAATAAAGGCGTCACACATCGAACAACGTGAGAAACGGGAATCTTCTTCTTGCCGAGGAACATTGCCCTAAATAAAATGGGACGAGAGCGACACGGGAAGGATGATAAGGGGAGGGTGAAGAATAAATAGTGGAAGATGAGAGAGGGTGAAAGGTGAGGATACCGTGGAAGTGATAGGGTGGAGAGGTTTAATCTTTCCCCCAGCGAGAAAAATAATAAAGAACAGGAAGAGAGGGTGAGGAGGGCGAAGGGAAAGGCGGAAGAGGGAAATATTCGCGAAGGAATAGGCGGAAAGCGTGTGGTATGGCGGAAAAGTGCAATTTACCATCAATTTTTCTTTCTCTATCAAAAAGGGGCGAGTCGTTGAACATTTCCATCCCTTCGTTAATCGCAGGCTGTCTTAAAAGTTAGGAACTAAATTACTGCGCATTTTCTTCTTCCCTTTTCCATGTTCGCTAGCCGACACTTTTCTCATTAATTCGACAATTGCAAGTTGTACATTTATTCTCCCGTGTGATTAAGAGAAGGAGTAAACGATAGCGATAATACAAATGAGCAGGCCTTGAAGGGAAGCCTTTAAAGGACCACGTGTTCGATAAAGAAGAATCACCAAACGAAATATGAACAGGAATGCAAAAAAGGAGCGGACAGCACGACCCAAGGTGTTGCAGAGTACAGAGAGTAGCCGGCGAACAATGGTTGCGTGGTTAGTAAATTACTGGCCAACGCAACGCGGTGCACACCGTCTATAATACACGTGTGTGTTTGGCTACGTTCTCTCTCAATCTATCTCTCTGTTCCTCTTCTGTTTTCTCTGCACAGAGCCACGGCTTACACGGAGTGCAGCGGCGCGTATTATCCCAGCGTTCGCCCGTGCATACGCGGTTCGCGTGGGAGATTCCCGGTACACATCAATCCGTTGCAGGTACCTTGGCACGTCACGCGGCCCGTGCATTAGATACCTGCGCGAAGAGACCAAATTCCGTCCTTCGTCCCCATTGCCAGGCAGCTCGCGTCGCCGCGATCATTGTCCCAGAACCCGGGACGCTACGTGATCACGGAGTACGCGCTAGTAGATCGGTTTATCGCGACTGTTTCGGCGGAGCGCGAGATTCGTATTGATCTACCCGTGACGGACGACACGACGAGCGAAACTAAGCAGTATCCTTTTTTTTTTTATTGCGGATGAAGAAGAATCGAATGGAACGAGGGTGGGTGAAAGAAAAACGATCCTATTACCGTTTTTCTAATTAAAACGGAATTCATTTCAGAGACACAAAATTAACCATCGATTGGAGCAATTAAAAAGAAACGGGACAGAAACGATCTAAGCTGTATAAGATATCTCCGAGAAATGTAACAAGCTGTATCCTCGAAATTGTTGCCGATAAAAGGCAGTATCGTAAAAGCAAATGGCGCGTTACTTTTCTCTGCACCCTCCTCGCGTAAGTGCAATCGCACCGGTTTTTTTTTCCTCCGTGAAAGCCTGGAACACCTAAAGAGAGAGGAAAGGGATGACGCACGTTCTCGTTCACGTGTCTCCCGGAAACGATTCGCATAATACTTTATTTATCCCAGCCCTGCGCGTTCTTCCTCCATCCCCTACCAACAACCCTTCCTAACCGCGACGCTCGAAATCTGTTCACTCTCAGTCATCTTTCCAAGCGTCTTCCCCGCTATAATTACCTACCCCGTTTCCCAGTCGCAAATCCCTCCTCCCCTTCTCCTTTACCTCTCGTTTCTTCCATCTCTTTTTTGTTTCAGTACGGAGCGTAGGTGTGGCTGGATATACCGCGGAAGCTTGACGCGTTCGGTAAAGTGCTTCTCGCTCGTTGATTCTCGCGAACCGCGGCATCCCCCATGAAATATTCAAAACCCACCCCCCCCCCTCTGCATCCTTTCTAGCACACTTTTACGGGCAACTCTGGTGTATCCGTTCGCGAAGAGCTTGCCGCGCGGAGATTAGGTGGCGATAAAAAAAGGGGGCGACGAATAATGCGATTTTGTTGGTGGGGGGTGCGTTTTTGTTATGAACAATGTCGGGCGAGACAGTGCGATTGAACAATGAGCGAAAGTCAGTTGCGTTGGAAAATGTTTGATTCTACGCCTTCTTCTGAATTATGGTTTCTCTCCTTTTTTTTTTTGGAACAAAGATTCCGCGGGGTGGTTGGCAAATCTTACGATTAATTATTGCACACTGTACACACGGTGGGACATGAATAATACGAAGGGTTCCGATATTTCTCTTGGCGAGAGGGTAACGTTATTGTCGAAGACGCAAAGTGAGAGAATCAGAGATCTCCACTCGTGTATCAATCACCGTGAACTAATTAGCTCCCTTACCTTGATAAAACGCTTGGCCTTGGTCAGGAGACCCAGCGTGGTGTGCCTCGAGGTTTCAGGGCCTAAAGGCACCAACACTTTCAGCTTTTCCAGGCAATTTCTGAGGTGCGCTCTCCTGCAACGAGACATACAATAATTATTATCGATGCGCCCACCATTCTTCCTTCAACAGAAAAAAACTTCTTAAAACTTCTCCACTCCACCGTGATCGACCGAACTATTAATACATTCAAATACGATCAACCCATTCGCGATTCGTCTGGTCCGAAAGTTCTCCAATTATTTTGGAGAAGGGTGAATCCCTGTGGCGCGATCGCCGCGGAAATTGCCGGACACGGGGGCCGACGAGGATCGGCCGCGAAGACGTTCGGGAAGAGAGCGATAAGACCTCGATTATCCAGGCGAGCGCAGCCCATTTAGTCGGGCGAATCGTTCGATAAACATTCCACTGGAATACGAAAGCGAGGAACGCTGTGGAAATGATTTTTCTGTTTTGGAATGAAGGGGGATGGAGAATGATGGGGGGGGATGTACCTTTTTGTCGGGCCATTGGAGGAATTTCGTGCGTTGGAAATTATTACAGCGAATTATCAGTGAGGATTGATCTCTGAAGAATAGTAAAGTTGGATAATAATGAGGAATTGAGTAATAATGTGCGCATCGAGAATTTTCGTCTCGGTTCTTCTTTTCGTTATTACTGGTGCCACGCCGTCGAAATTGTAGAATAAAAGGCAACAGAGAATGGTAGATTTATTCATCTCCTGCAGTTCTGTCAAATTTATTCCGGCGGAAGCGAAATAAGTTTCTCCATCAATTGATAGTCCCTCTAAGAAAACGCACGATCGCCAAATACAATCAACCCCTCGCAAAGCATTTCGTTCTTATTATTATATGAAATCATTTCCACCGTGCAACAACAACGGTTCCACGCGAAAGACGCGCATCACCTGTGTCGGAAGCGCGGCGTTACCGCCATTTAATTACAGCTTTATGCCCGGGGTTTATCGTCCTGTCGTAGAATCCAGGGAGGGACGTCGCCGCGTCGCTCGTCGAGGCGGGATGATCGCGCGTGACCGTCCGACGATCGGAGCGATCCTCTCGCGGGCAAGAGACGCGCGGCTGCGGTCCCGGCGTGCACGCGCGAGCGTTCACACGTACGCTTTACGAGAAACAATAAGCTGGCTCCGACTTGATGACATCGTCAAAACGGTATCACGTCTAGCCGGGAGGATAGAGTGGACGTTTTCCGGCCCCTAACGGATGGATCCATTTCGCGGGACGCGCGTTACGCGCGAGGCATTTAGAAAAGGGCCTCCCCGCGTTCAAATGGCAGCGATCCGCGAGAGGGAAGTGGTCGTTTCAGCCGAAAGGGTTGATGGCTGACCGGTTAATGGGCCGGACGAGTCGACTCGTCATTCGGACTGGCGATGCTTCAAGCATCGCAACTGATTTATTCAAGAATCGTGTTTCTTTATAGCGATTTTTGTTTTGTAAAAATCAAAAGGGATATTACGTTTACGGTGGATTAATAGATCGTGTAGATTGCATTAGATTACAATGAATGTATTACTTTAATATAGATTTCGATAGTTCACTTTATAACCATCTTACTTTGATTAATTTTCTCTTCGTTTCTCAGTTCAATTACCGGCGATGGCAGATCGTTCTGTTTCAAGGAAAAAACACGTGGCTCTGTAATTTGTATCGCTAATCATAGAACGGTTTCAGATTTATGGGACATTTCATCGAGACGGATTATTGTGGCCGGAATGGAATTAATAAAGAGCATCGCGGCGATATCGATCCAAGGAGGAGAGGTTTGATCGACGTTCGTCCGAGGAGTAATCGCGTCGTCGCACAAGTGAAATAGAATATCGTACGCAGCTGGATCGATAACCGCTCCACGAGTTGGACATTTCCAATGTTTCGACCAATCGGAATAAAAAAAAAAAATTTAATCAAACGTTTCGCTCGTATCGCGACGATGGGAAACTTGATTAAAGCGCATGCCTATCTATCTACCTGTGTATCTCCGAACGCGAATAGCGAAGCGTTGACTTGGGATTCGTTCCACCGCGCGCGTGTCAAGGGAAAATTGACTCGTTCGCTATCGCTCGACTTCCCTCTCCCTAATACAATTTAAATAAAGTTCGCGCCGCCAAGGTCTTTCTCCCTTTTTTGGCGAAATATGACGAAACGGCGAAGCGATTTCTCCTGTAACTTCAACGGTGAAGCATACCTCCCGGAAGTTTCTTAATAAAAGTACGAAAGATTTGATGTTTCACGACTTTAAGCCAAGGAACTGACAAAAAGAAAAAAAAAAGAAAAAAGAATTGCTTCCCTTCGTTGGAGCTTACAAAAGAGTGCACTTTCCTAAGCTCCCTTGGCGAACTTCGATATTTAATATTTCCTGGGCGAGGAAGATTTAACGCTAGACGAGCTTCATATTTCTTTCTTTCCTTTTTCTTACATTCGTAACACTTTCGCAATCGTCGACACGTTTAGTGTTGGTTTTGGAAAACGACAAATGCTTCTTCTTTAAAATAAAAACAAAGAAAACATACTAGAAGCGAGTTACCCTTGAATACGTGTCTAATATGAAATAATAACACGATATTAAACGATCCTGACATATTTCCACTACAGTCGGTTAAGTGTATCATTTGTAGGCAAAGAATACTGCCGCACAACCCAACATCCGAGTTTGTGTTTTAATAGAAACCTCTTAACTGATATTATACGTAACAAAGTGTTGTTAAGGTGTTATTATTTAAATAAAAATAATTATCAGACGCGTTACTTTATTTATATCATATCTTTCCTCCTTCTAAAGAGGAAACTCAATTGGAGCACTATGAGCCGAATATGGGAAATGAAAACGCCAGTAAAAATAATAAATATTGTCTAAGCCGTCGTTATATTTTCAATTTGCCCCTTGCCTATCAAGAGAGCGCAAATTTTCCTACGAAACCCTAATACCTATGTTTAGAATAATAATAAATATTGCCTAAGCCGTCGGTATATTTTTAATTTGCCCCTTGCCTAACAAGAGAGCACAAAATATCCTACTAAACCCTAATATCTATGTTTATAATAATAATACATATCGTCTAAGCCGTCGTTATATTTTTAATTTGCCCCTTGCCTATCAAGAAAGCGAAAAATTTCGTACGAAACCGTAATATCTGTGTTTATAATAATAATAAATATTGTCTAAGGCGTTGTATTTTAAATTTGCCCCTTGCCTATCATGAGAGAGCAACATTCCCTACGAAACCTTAATATCGAAGTTTATAATAATAATAAATATCGTCTAAGGCGTCGTTATATTTTAAATTTGCCCCTTGCCTATCAAAGGAGCACAATATTTCCTACAAAACCGTAATATCGAAGTTTGCGTACAAGCATTGTAAACAGGTAAAACGTGTGCATGAAAAAAAAAGACACTATTCCATATTTGAGCAATTCACTCTATAGATCAACTATACAATTTTTCTGTAATTGTCGATTAAATGTTTCGTCCATCTACCGGGGTCAGGGTTTTACTCCACGTGGATGAAAGGGACGAAGGAAGTGTGCGCAGTCGATGCGCGCTTAGCCCGAACGAAACGGAACCTGCGTCGGATGATCGAGGTACAACCTGGGACGTGGCGGGGGTACGGCGAACTCCTGCTTGTAATTAATTTCGGTCGTTACTGTCGCGTGATTTACCGCCCTCCGGTGGCCATCGCTATACGAACGATAAAACTAATTGCAATTACTGTAATTACGGTCCGGTGTTGCTCGACAACCTTCGACGAACCTTCAATTCCCTTCGACCCGTGGGGAGAGTGCTTGTTGAAAAAATGTTGCCACAGATCGGAGGGACGGGGCGCGCGGGATGAAGCGACGATTCCTGGGAATTCGCGTTTCGAAGATTCAGTTGCAACGCGCGCGGAGAAGGGACAGGAAGGAACGATGATGAGAGACGCAATTTATTCCATTTACAAATTGGCAATAATCGGTGTATCCACTGAAGTTAAATAGAAATTAAAAAGGAGAACTCTATAAAACTCCAAGTCCCCCGAAATTTGCAATCAAACACGATCGCAATCGATGCGACACGAGTACGCAAATCCTAAACCGTGCTGCGAACCGTCTGAAACGAAACCGCCGGCATCGGGAATTAAAAGCATCGCTCGGAGAATAGTAAATTAGCGTCGGAATAATCATGGACAGTTCCGCGAGGGTTTGCTGCGCGAGAGGCGAAGGTGTAAGCGGCTTAAAAGCGCAGCAGCTTGGAAAAGCGAACGGCTCTTCGCGTTCCCGGTGATCCTCCTCTAACTAGGTCCTCGCGCTTCTGTCGCGAAAGGGGGACGCGTGATCGGTCCGTTCGAATCATTAAAAGAGGCCGGCTGCGGCCGCGCCGTTCGCCAGAATTCACCCCCTCCGGAACTCGGTGTTTTCCAAGCCTCTATTTTTACCAACGCCCTGTGGCTCCTCGGGGCTGCGCTCGCGCTTCAACAACTCCCGCGAGCCCGGCCCGCTCGATTGCCTCTGAATCGCCGGCGAACGACGGGGCGATGGTCAGTGATATTCAAATCGAGAGAATTTAGAAGGAAAAAAAAGGAGAACCGTGACGATGATGCGCGGTTATTAAACGCAGGGGGATCACGTTGGGGGTTGGTTAACGGAGGAATATCGCGGCGCAGCCCTGTTCGTTATTCATCGCTTTTGCTTTATGTAAAAAGAGAATGTGGATCGGTGGATTGATATTAAATTACAAGAGAATCTTTCTCAGTAGCTGAGTACGATTATCTTTCCTTAGTAATAAGAGTTTCATGCCATTATTCCCTTCCGTATAAGAATGCTGCACTTTTAAGAATCCATCGAACGACTCGCTTGGAAATCATTTACCAATATCGTTTCCCGCGGCACCAACTTGAAACGCTAATCACCCGGCGCGCTGATCGCGCTCCGATCGAAATGCAACCTTCGCGCAACGACCCCGCAAGAAACGAAGGGGAGAACGATTCATAAACGAGACACAGCCTATCGGATGGGACAAGAAACTGGACGTTCCAGCGTGCAACAGCGAAAGCAACGACAGAAGCAGGGTCGTCAGGAATTCCCAAGCCGTCCTCCTATCAATCTCGTCATTCTTTGAACATCCTTGCCCCCGGGGGTCTCGTTGCAAACATCTCTGCCGCACGCCTGTGCGGCCCTTCTTCGCAATCGATACACACGACCGTGCGACACCCGGGCATTATGAAATTCCTGGTGCCCGCCTGTTCGGCGTGTACCAGAGGACCCTGATGAATAAATACTTCGACGCGGAATTCCCGCGTACGATGTCAACGGGGGCGTGTGCGCTTGCTGCTCGAAGAGACGGCAGAAGTCGTCGGAGTTGGCTGGCACCGCGCGCCAGTTCAAAGGGCTCCGAAGCATCGCGAGAGACGAGCTGCGCGCAACCCCCGCGTGTGCCCTTAACGCTTCGCACCCGTCGATTATTAATACCGCCGTACGGTCGCCTTTATGAGCCCGGGACAGAGGCTGGCTGACGCGGAATATCCTATGGTGGATCGGACGGAATTCGATGCGCGGAGCGAAACTTTAGTTTGTATCGGACAGTTTTGTCGAGCTACGTTTAGCTTCTTGTAAGAATGAATAGCTATGATAATCGATGGGATTTGTAATGTAGATCTGATACGAGCTTACAGAATTTATGCTACACTTGTGTTAAGAGAAATGTATACCGCTTCATTATAATAGCAATGCGTAATCAATTTCGCTAATTATTAATCATAATTTCCAGCATAATTGACAGAGTGACTATAGAATTATAGAGACTGAATGGTAGGTATCCTGTTTGCCTTTTTTTAATGATAGAAATTTAAAACGCGTCTTCCACTTTCTAGCGCAGCTAAGTGAACTCTAAAACTTATTTATTCTAATTTATTCCCTTCCCTTTTCAATAGCCCACTGATTCTTAATTATCACCTTTCATTCATTACATATCCAACAAGATACCTGATTGATACGATCAATGTACATATCGAAGCATTAATCATTATAAAAATAATCAGATACAGAGCGCTTCGTCGAACCATCAGAAGACTTACAGTAGCCGGGGCAATGTTCCATGGGACAAAGCCGTTCCCACGGAAGCATAGCTCGGTCTTGGAATGCCGCCGAACGACTTGTATACACGGTGACCACGAGAGAGAACGCGCAGGTCGACAATTAGTACACAAAAGTTTTGCAGCGTTACGGTAATACAACGGATAGTGTCACGAGGTGAACGAACTGGCGCCGAGCGGACAGGGCTAGAGGACAACCTCTGATTGTTTGTTTTACTCTTTCCACTACCCGGCAAAGTAACCTTCGACAAATGCGCGAGGAGAAACCTAAGATTCTAGCACGGTTTTCTTAAAATTTAACATTCGGTGATTAAACATTGAGGATGCCATTCGTTGGCGATTTCTGTTGATTTTTATACACGTATATGTTAAGAATCAAAGTTTAGCTAAACTTCGAGGGCATGTAGATACATGTACGACATAAAGGTCTTTTACTAAATCGTGAAAAGAATGCGGAGGATAAATGTTTGCAAAAGTTGATGGAATGTTGAGCAGAGGTGTTCGTTTGGATAGTGGTAAGAAATTGATGCAAGAAACACAAACTGGACAAAGCATCAGCTTTATCAATTGTTTAAATATATTTTCTACTCACTCGTTGACGAAGCAGCGTCCTCGGAGAAACACCTATCCGCGCAGCTGAGAGTGACGCGACGCCAGCACCATCTCGCTGTCGCGCACAAGCAAACCGAACGATTCGGAACGCAACAACAATACCGAAGGTTAATCGCAAATTTTGCACCGACGCTTCGTCCGGCGTATCGAATATAGTGTCCGTCGTTATCACGAATTCCCGTTTTCGCACGAGCAACGCGTTTACGATCGTCGGCGCATCGTTTTCGAACATCCCCAGGCACCCAAACGCGGCGCGTCATCAATCAAATCTTCCCACCGCGGCTCGACTCCGAACGCGTCGAAAAGCGACCGACCTCCGCGAAGCCCTTTCGGGCCTACGTGGACTCGAGTCGCGGCTGCGATACGCCTAATCCCCCCACCATTTCCGTAACGCCCGGTGGAAAATTTGGCGAGGGAAAATCGAATCGCGATAACGCGGCGTCGCGAGGACTTATCGAGTTTGATTGTTAATTAGAACTGATTGGAACGGTCAGAATGTTTGTAAACGTTCCATAGAACAGCGTAACGTTACAGTGTAGTGATTATTCACCTCCGATGTGGTTAATTAAATGAATTACTGTATGTACATTAATTATCAATGCTAATAAAAATCGTATCACTATGTATCTATCGTTGGAACAGTGTATCATTATTATAATTATCCATATAAACTATGCTCAATGAAATTAGTGAATGTATTTTTCATATCGATAGCCCATGTTAATAAAAATAATGTACCCTTATGTATCTATCATTGGAACAGTGTGTCATTATTATAATTATCCATCTAAGCTATGCTTTACTTAATGAAATTAATGAATGTCTTTTGTATATCGATAGTCCATGTTAATAAAAAAAATTGATCTTATGTATCTATCATTTGGAGAGTACCATAATTATCCATTTGAACTATGCTTTACATACAGTTCATGCAACATTTTGCATCATTTTTAGACTTGGGATGGTGATTTTCCATCTAGAAAGTACCGCAAAGGAAACAGCATTGAAGAGATTCACGTCACGCAAGTGCGTGCGTGTGAAAGCGTTATCGTTCGAGGGGAATAAAGAATCGCCGGCCGATATTTCCGTGGCATTTTTTTTATTTTTTCACGATTTATAATTCCTCCTTAACGCGTGCCGCAACGGCGAGATAAAGTATCACGCGAGAGTAGCCTGGCTATCGGTCGGGAAAAGGGAAAATTATTCTGTGCGATTACGCGCCGCCGGATGGCCGGGAAAATGCTTTAATAATTCATGAGGGCACCACGGTGATTTTTCATGGAATGTTAAACCGCCCCTCGGTTCCTTCCTCTTCATTGTTGCTTCCCGCTGCCCTTCCTATCGATCCTTTTCCTGCTTCCTCTCTGATTATACTGCATCTTTAATGTCATCCGTGATCATTTCTCCTTTCTCCATTCGGATATTTAATTAATGGCAAAAGGGTGCCCGGACGTCTAACGTTCGTTGAAGGTCTTTAATAATTGAGAGCTTGAATAGGTACAACGTTTAATTGGCCTTCACTGGTCGTCCATCCTTGTCGTCCCGGCAGGTGGATTTTAATTACAAATTTTTACTTAGAAAAGTATACACTTTCTAAATGCTTTGCATGATTATCACGCTTTATTTTGCTGTTCAATATCAGTTGGATATAAATCTATATCTAAGAACATTGACCATTTAACATTAATTCGTTGAAATATAATTAAAACAGCGGTGCTAACCAATTGTGCTGTATACAAAAAATAGTTTGTTAATTATACCCCCTCTATACGAATGTATACAACCTTCTCAAAACCAAACCTTTCCGCTCGTTCCACCCAAGAAGCATCCCTCTCATCCCTCATCCTATTTCTCGAGACGCCCCACTCCTTCCCATTCTGATCAGCACCGATCAGAAGCCGCGAAGGTCGATTAATAAATCCGTGAAGTCGCGATAATTATTCGCGATCAAAGGGCGACAATTAATCGGGCTCACTTAAAATCCCAGCCGGGCAAGCGGCGGTCCCTACGCCCACCCCCGTCCATCGTCCCAGGCGAAATTAACATCCCCCTGATTAATTGGACGTTTCGGAGAGTGGCTTGCCGTGGAACGGCTTAGCAATTTATTACGACGGATACTCGAGCCGCTGGGGCGGGGGCGACTTGTACGAACTTACGCCTCGCTTAAACTTGCCCATTCGTAAAGCGACGAGTTCGAGAGGGGTTTCCGGGAGAGAGAAAGAGAGCGAGAGACCGCGGTCCTTTCGCGCGGTTCCGGTCACGAATAGGTGGTGGTCCTAGCCGCCTCTGTACACGAGCCAGGGGCTTCGCGAATTTCGTTTTATCTTAATTAAACGCCGCGGCGTTCGCTCGGTCAAGACAGCCCGCACGCTGCCACTCCATCCCTTCGCCGACTCTCAACCTTTGGATACCTTCGTGTCCTCGGTCGCGAGTGGCGGAGTGCTGGGAGAGAGAAAGAGGAGAGAGAGAGAGAGAGAGAGAGAGAGAGAGATTGAATTTCAGGATGACAGGGAAGATTGTGGAGAAAAATTGGTCAAAATGTTTTTGAGTTTGCTCGAAGTGATCCTCGAGTCAATGGGTTAAACGTTCAAGATTGTTTTTTTTTTTGTGGAGTGCGAAGTTTTGGATGATGGTTTCTGAGGAGTTTTGGATATTCATTGATATCGAATTTGTGTTGAATTAAAATTACACCGATAGTATTAGAAACACTTTGTTTCTTTTTCCAGCACGTTACTTAGATATTCATTTTTAACGCTTCAGTCCTTGGGATTGGCAGTCCCTGGTCGGTTACGTTTAACAAGTTCATTTTAGTTTGGTATGTAAATATGTCGAACAAGTTTCTTGCGGTGGGCGTTTCGTCGAGAATGATTAATATGTTCGTGTCCCCGATAGGACAAGCCGTTTTTCACGGATATGCAAGTTATGACACGTCGGCGTGAACCTGTTAATCGACGGCCACGTGCTTAGGACTGAAAGAAAAACGAGCACGTGGTGAGTAGTATTCTGGTTGACCCAGACCATTCCAGATTGTACGGGCGCAACTTTGATCGTTTATGGGTCACGAGGGCTTGTAGCGGTATCTTTGAACAAGTATTAAGCAACTTCATAATGATTCTGTTATTCCCAGTTGGAAAAGAAAAACAGTTCTGAATTAAAAAAGCTTGGATCCAGCATATTAGGGAATCAAATCCTAGTTGACTTGGTGGTTCGATATAGGTCCACTTCGACTTTCGATCATAACTCACAAGCTAATTAACCGATTCTGCTGAGATTTAAATCAGCACTTAGCCTAAACACTAAGGAGTCTCCGTGCAAAACTTCATCTTCGTTTACCCCATTTTTGTACAGTACACATTTGTTTGATTTTTAGCAATATTCGACCGCAACGAAATAACTATTCAACTCGTCGCTGTTCAAAAATGGGGCACTGTATTAAGATGAAATTTAACACAAACCCTCCCTAATGCTTTGGCTAAGTACTGGAACAGAGTTCAGTCGAATCGGTTAATTAGTTGCAGAGTTATGACCAAATATCCAAGTGGACCTAACTTTTTACTACTCTAAAAATCGACCAAAATCGATTGAACGTTACTGTACAAAATTGGAGCACTGCATTAAGATGAAATTTAACACAAACCGTCCCTAATGCTTAAGCTAAGTATTGAAACCAAGTTCAGTCGAATCGATTGACCAGTTCCAGAGTTATGATCAAAACTTCAAGTGGACCTAACTTTTTGTTACTCGAAAAATCGACCAAAATCGATTGAACGTTACTGTACAAAATTGGAGCACTGCATTAAGATGAAATTTAACACAAACCCTCTCCAATGCTTTGCCTAAATACTGAAACCAAGTTCAGTCGATTTGATTAATTAGTTGCAGAGTTACGAGCAAAAGTCCAAGTGGACCTGTCTTTCTGTTACGCGCTGTATAGTCCCTGGCATACAGTTCGTTCAAGGGGTCTATTTAAATTCGCGACGGTGAAGCATGCGTGTGAATCCACGACGGAGAAAGCCCGTGTATAACCAGGACTATACGGCGGCGGTGCGCACACGGGACGCGTGGGTGTTCACCGACACGTGTACACACACACGGCCGGCGTAACGCTCTGGTTTCGCTTAATTAAACTGTGTCTAGCTGGTCCAAAGGGGCGACGTGTCGCTCGTCCAACAAAGGAGGCTGGCCAGGCCAGCAGGACCAGCGCGGAACTTAGCACAGCACGTGGCTTCATTAGGATCTCCGGACCCTACGCTCCACACATCCTGCGTAATCCAAAACAGCGGGCCAAACTTGAACTTTCTCTTCCTACCGAGTCTCCTTCCCATGAACAAGCTCCATTGGAGCGTTTTAAAAACCAATGGTATCAATGAACCCGCGGGTATCGTTCGTACTCTGCCGGGCCCCGATTAATCAGCTTTAATCGACGGACATAAAGGCGTAACTAATTGGGATTCAAAAGGAGGAACGACTGAGAAGAAAATGACTAAGAAATTATCAGGGATGTTTATCAATTTTCTACCGTTTACTTGTTATTCGACGCTCTTTGCACGATTTGCATTTAATTTAGATTCAGACAGAATCACGTCGAATTGTCTGGTCTGTTTTAATCGACAGACATAGAGACTTAATTGGAAGTCGAGAAGGAATGATCGAGAGGAATATTGATTTTCTCCGAGCAACGAGAATGCCTCGGATATTATTATCAGCGGTGTTTATTAATTTCGTGCTGATCGATCGACACTCTTCACTCGTTGCATAATTTGCATCTATTCATCATCTCGAATCATCTCGATTCTTTCATTCATCGTTTTCGTGATTTCCTTTCCCGCTCGCTTTCGGAGTTTCTGATTCGGCGAGCTGTTCTTTTTCTTGTTCATGTACATAAATGAAAGCCGGTGCAAGGAAATAGGATAACTAACCGCAATATTTTGCCAGATCTCCAAAAACGTCACGCGAGGCTCCAACTAAACGAAACAGAAGTGATCTACGAGGAAAACAGCCGTACGCAAGCGTGACAAATTTATGGTGGGCAGGTTCCGGTGAGAATTTTTCAAGCGTGGATTATAGATGAAGCCGCCTATAAACATCTAGAACGTCTTCATGACTGTAGAACATGAGAGAGTGTGCGATGTATCACGAAAATTCTCATCGCTTTATCCCCTACGTACGGTGACAAACGGACGAAGCAAAAAGACGAACAAACAAAAAAGAGAACATGAACTTATCAAATAACTCGATGCTCTTGGCACAAAGTTTACCGAATCGGAAACACCAGAAATAAGCGGAGAACTAGATAACCGGAACGATTAACGATAGAACAGAATCATTCAACGTGAATCCGTCCAAATCTAAGCAGATGCAAAAATTGAAAGACTCTTTGCTTTTTAATTGTTCTAAAATTCCAGCCACGAGGTTCGCTGATCGAAGAATGTCTTCCACCCTTTTCTTTTTCTCAGGCAACATATCTTTGCACGAGTATACGAATTGTACAATCGCACCGTGTCCCACGATTTTCACCTGCGTCGAGACCTTTCGAGACATCGCCGTGTCTCCGGTCTTGTTTCGGATTCCTCGCGAGCCCTCCCGGAATCGACCGGCCGCTTCTATCCTCGCCCTTCGTCGACGATGATAAGACCAGCCGCGGCTGCAGCGAGAGATGCGCTTCCTTGAAAAGGAAAACCTAACGCGCACGTGTGCACCTTCGAGAGAAGACCGATCCGTTTCGTGCATCAAATTAACGACACCGAAAATTGATGTTACAGTTTTATCTCTCAACGCATACAGAATGCGCGAATTGATCTACAGAATTTTTGCACGAATTTCTCTCGCGACGAGGAGGAGATTAAATCAGCAAAAAGATTCGTCACCGAAAGTACGCTCCTCCAATTTACCGCGAGGACAGATTCGTATAGAAACCGTTCGTCCTCCGGAGTCTTTATAAGCATCTGTCGAGCACGTGTTTCACAGGCCGCAATGAATCGCGACAGTTCCACCGAATCGTTTCCTGTGTCAGTAACAAAGATACACTCCGATATTCGGAGCCGACTAAGATCTCGTCGTTGAATGATGTCACTTAAAAAAGAAAAAGAAACGAACACTAAAAAAAGAAGGGTGAATAGGTTTCGAATAAGATAGCACTTTGTCGCGCGCGAGCAAGGACGTTCTTTCAGCAAGTTCTTTATCCCGATACAGTTGAAAGGACAAAAGGACTTCGGCAGTCCTTCCGGTTAAAAGTGTCCGAGGCATTAGCTCATGAAAGACGCAAAATGTGCTTTCATTAACGACTCATCCGAACGAAACGCCTGGTTGCGTCATCGAAACTGATCAGGGGATATTGCCACTGGCCGGAGACGCAGATCGCAATTATTGGAACGGTTCTACGCGTCAACAACGACGGAGATTCTCTGTTCTAAATTTGTACCGCGTATCAGAAGCGGAGGGGAGGGAGAGAGAGAGAGAGAGAGAGACGATAGAGGAAGGGAAGAATTCTTTCCAGCATCGGAAAATCGGAGAATTGAGTTTCCGATGGAAAAATCGTATTAAGAATGTTCTGCTTGGTGAAAATCCGTATTGGAGGAAATTAGAATAGATTGCCAGCAGTGGATTCATTTATAGAATAGGTATTCGTTTTTTCACGAGCAAGCATAGGGACAGCAGAATCTTGTCCATCGGCTAAGTGAATTAACGAAACGATAGTTTACTTTGGAGAAATAAATTTGATTTGAAAAAGTGCACCCGAAGAAGAAGTACGATGGAAAGCTTTCTTATGAGTTTCTTTCTAGAGTGACATTAATCACTGTATTTCAATTCTGAATAATCGCAAACCATTTTATTATGCGAGTTTCTTTTTTTTTTACTGCTGCAGACGCTTGGTATGCAAGGAGGATAATTACTAGCGAGAGACCTGCATGAAGTTGCAGTAAAGGAAATAGTGGCTCTAAAAAAAAACTTGCAATCATTCTATAATTATATAGGTACGTAATAACTGTTTACGATTCGACCTCTATAAGCTGTTGATTGATAAGATCGACTGGCTGTGTGATTAAAAGAAAAATTTATGCCGATCGAGCACCATGACCCTGATTTACTTTGCCTTAAAAAACGTGGGCAGAGTTACGCATTATGACCATCGAGCAAGTAGCATACACGCGAGGGTCTGCTACAGCCAGCCACTGCTCTATGTTCTTTTTATAAAAAAGAAGATTGCATTTATCTACGATTGAGACACGAATGTGCGAGGAAAGTAATGACAATCGTTCGTTGAAAATGAACTGCTCGATTAATCGTAAGGAGACTTAGGCCGCATGCAATTAAAGTGTACCACTTTCAGTAGTGCAACCCTAACAACGGTCAGACGTGTTTCATAAAGACGCGTAATGTCCCTCCACCCTTCAATACGGATCAGTATTTTTTTTTTTCAACGTCAATATTATATTACGGCGATGACGTGAGCAGAGAGCAACACTGAAATATTTGAGGAATGTAATTAATACACCGGCGAAACAATAAGCTCGAGGAATTTAATAACTTTTGTAAATACAGCGCTACGAATGATTCCAATAATATTAATTACCACTCGCGAGTTTCTCGGAAAAACCGCGCCGAACGAGACCTCTTCCAATTAAACATACGCCAAACATTCCACCATCGGCTTTATGAAATTTTCATCGCGTTTCGGCTGCGCTTTTTTTTTTTTACCGTTCATAAATATCGCAGAATACTGTGATATTACTCCGATTCATATCGTTTTTAATCAGTTTCTTTTTCAGGCGGAATTTTAGATTGTACTAACTGTAGCCCATCGACGAAAATTTTTCATTAAGCCCTGGCTAGTTTTAATATTCTCGCAATTAACATTTCTCCACACTTTCAGTTAATTATTCATCTTCCCATTGTCCCAAATTTGGTTTACTAAAACGGTGGTCTCTGGCTTAATTATAAAGTCCCTGCTCCGTTACGTTTTCGCAATAATTTATATATTTACAATTACTGTTTCGGGCCCTCGCGAATAAATGTCTACTTTGTAACGAACGGATAGCAAGTTAGTGGCTAATAGAAATCCACGAAACTGGATCTGTATCGTACCGGGTGATCTTGAGAAATTTACAGGACAAAGTGTTTTTCTTTTCTTTTTCACTTATTCGATTCACGAGGAACAGATAAGAATCGCGATGACTCGTCGTCGCGGCGACAGGCGTTTCGACTTTAACCTTTGGACCAACTGTTCAACAAAGAAGCGAACCACCAACGAGCGAACGTGCGCACGGGGGAACCCGCTTTGGTTCACTTTCACCTACGCGGGTTCGATGCACTCGAGAGCGCGATTGCAACGGCACGGTGCACGCACCGGTTCAGGTCGCCAGTGCCGTAGCCGCTTGGACTGCTCACCATTTACTTTTCTATCATCCGATCCGATTAATAGAAAAAATAAACATGGACCGGAGAGATGTAATTCCTCGAAACATTGCGAAACATTCTTATGATCATGTATTAACTCGCGATGGTCGCGTTGGCAAAATATTTTCTAGCAACTCTGAGAACGTGATCATTCGAATAATGTTAAATCGAAATTGTTCGACAGATAATCCAGCATGAAGGAGCGTTTGAAAAATCAAAGTAACAAGCATTTGACTATTTCCAATTTAAATAGAATTTCGTCCGCGTTTTGACGCGAAATGGAACAGTGAATGCAACGTATTACAATACATTAACAAATAAAATCTATCGTTCATCTGATCGCATTAAAATAAAATAAATAGAAATAATATTAGTCCTCGTGGATTCTCTTTCGCGCCTTTTACTCCAATAACTTTCCCACATCTTAATGTTTTAAATTAGATCAACTAACAGGAATCTCTCATCGTTCATGCAACAGGAATTTCTTGATTCAAAGAACGTACGTAGCGATTCGATGGAAAGCATGAGCGTAGAACAGTACACAGTGATTCCTTTATAATAAAGAGAAGTAATTTATGTTTGATTACATTCCTTTCAAATCGTGGCCAAAAGAATCGCGACGTTGAAGAAATTTTCTCACCCAGCGATTCGGAAGCGATCGCAGTCGAAAGATAAGAGCATCCGTGGAAACGCGTGTTAGACGGCTATTAATTTCCCGTTTTCAAGTCTTCGCTAAGGAAACCGTGCACCGTTTCGATAGAACGTTTCATGAGTCATAAAAGGTTGCGCGCGTACGTTACCTGGCTGACTCACGTCGAGGAGAAAAATTAATACCCGCTCCACTTTTACGCCCGTTTCAGCGCGGAGATCACTGAGTTATCGTAGAAAATTCATTGCCAGCGCGAGACACGAATAAGCCCGGGGATCGAACTACCGATAAGTATTATACTGAACAACAATGTCCCGTTCCGTAGATCATGAGACTCGAGGTACCAAAAAACATCCCCATTACCGATATCTTCGATACAACTTCACCCTCGAGGCGCGCGAGCGTCGAATAAAAAAAAAGAAAGGAAAATAGGAGCGTCGATTCAGAAGGGTTGGAGACGCACGGGGAGCAATGATATTATTTCCCAGCCACGTACAGAGGCGGATAATGGCGTGACGAGGCAAAACAGCTCCTCTCGTGATTGCCGATCGGCTTACGAGGACGAGACTTAAAAGCTCGAACGAGAATCAATTGCGTAAGCCCTTTAAGGCGTTAGACGAGGCAGCCGAGCGTTGCGCGCGGGCACGTGATATTCTACTCGAGCCTTTCGTTCAACGGCGTCTACGATCGTCCACGGGACCAGCACGGGACATCCCTGCTGTTTCCCATCCCCGATGGATCTCTTCCTTGAGATGAACGCTTCGACGGCCGCGGTGTCTCTTCGCGAAGCGGGCGACACGGCGAGATGGGAGGAAAGCGGGAACAGTCAGCTGGGAAACTTCCGCGGGCGTTTAAAGTCTCTAAGAAAAATCTGTCGAGGCGCAGCCTTCGAACGATGCGCGTCGGAAATATAATATGGAAGCATTATTAACCCCTTAGTGCGCACACTGGAATTAATTCCAGCGGACGATAACGGGGAAAATGTGCACGCACAAGTTAATTGGAGCAGCGCCGCAATTCGTGTTATCATTCTGCTTAAATGCAAATGTTTATGTTTCGTTTGTTGCCACGATAAGGGTAAATATTACAACAAATTTGTCGGATCAAGATTTGCACGGATGAAAAAAGCGATATAATTGCAGATTTTATTTTAGAAAGGTGTACGTTAAGGGGTTAACGCTAGATTTACGGGACCCGTGAATTTCATGGTATCTGTGATCTCGTGTTTAAAGCCGCAGAAGTTGTAAACATTATCTTTAAGCAGCTTATTATTAACTTTAATTGATGTAATAATATCTACTACGCATCCTAGTTCATTTCTTCCCAGGACGTTGCAATTTCAAACGCTTGCAAATCATATACCTGCTTTCTTTTTTAAATATTGCCATGAATAGGCACACGAAAGGGTTCGTAAACCTAGTGTTAATTGTAGAATAGCGTACATTCTTCGACAAACAGCGGCCCGTGAAAATATTCGCACACCCTTCAAAACGGTGTAACTTTAATTCGACCCAACGACTTGACCATTTGCAAAAAGACAGAAGAACTGGTAGATTAGATAACGCGTTTCTGTCGTGCTGACAAAATCGGAACACTCGCAGTTATGTAACAAATGGTGAACGTTTTTCAACCTTTTTATCTGAGCTTATAATGAAAATTTGAGAAGCTGAAAATTTCGTCCGAATCGGTTCACGTTTCCCGGAAGCTGCAAATGCTTATAGATCGCAAAAGGAGGTCAAAAACCGTAAAAATCGGCGACCTTTGGCCTTGTTTTACGATTTTTAATCGTTCTGAAATCTGAAACGAAATGAAATGCTCAAGGATGCATACATATATGTTCTCTATAAATTTTCATTACAAGCTCAGATGAAAAAGACGACTTTCCCCGTTTGTTTTATAACTATGAGAATTCCGATGGTTTCAGAACGACGGGTACAACATATCCAGTAAACTAGTCTTTCTATCTTTCTACGAAGGGCCAAGTCTCGCTTCGTCCAATTACGAAAAAGTTATTCTGTTTTGAAGAGAGCCATGTTTATAATAATGTAACAAACTTTGTTACTCGGCTTACTCGGTATAATTAAACCGAACGCACTCGATTTACCATTTACCATTCAAGCTTTACTTAAACCCTTATCTCTTCCTTGGAAACGACAAATATTATTAATCTTCTCCTCCCTCCTTCCCTCTGTCACTGTCATCGCCCGTGGAAACGACCGTTCCGCGAATTGTTCGCAGTTTGCAGCGGTTGAAAAGCAAGCGCGTAAAAGGACAATCGATATCGATCGGTCTTGCGCTGCCTCTTGCATAAGAACGGCTCGACACGGATAAAAAAAAGAAATACAAATCGCGAATAATACGAAACATCTTACGCACGATATTAAACAGGAGTCGTCGACAATATTTGTCACGCTTTTTCAGCCGTTTTCAATTACGAAATAAGTTTCCCGTCGTTCTTCGCCAGCGGCAAAGAAGAAAAAAAGAAAGAAAGATTTTGCTTCATAATGCATCGCGGTTACGGGGTGAGAAACTTGCCGACGAGGAAACTCCGTTTCCGTCCTTTCTTTCGGCGTTATTATCTAACCGCGTACGTACACGGCCGGGCTGTATAAAACTTCTTATCGCTCGTTTTGTTAGCCGAACTCCCGCCTGAAAAAGCACTTTACCCTTCTTCTTCGAAGCGCCGTTCGTTTTATGCTGTTTCGCGGGGTAAACTGCCGTGAAACGAGGAAACGGCACGTAGACGTGGATAGATACGATGCCCGCCGGCGGGTTGCAGCCTCCTCGAACGAACAAATTGATTTAATTGATTTTACGTCGGGACGATTATTGATTCGCTCCCGGTGATCGGAGCACGAGGACAGCCGCCGCAGAACTCTAGCAATCATTCCATGCTTTCTTTTTCTCTTTTGTCATTTCTAATGTGGGGAATAAAATTGAAATGAATTGCAAGGAATTTAGAAGTGTCGATGCAATTTGCCAGCTTACTTTGCGCGTCGATATTTCGATGTAGAGGAATAGTTGGCGTGCAATGAACGAGGGTCGATATTAAGAATATTACGAACAATTCCGCGAAATCGGATGATTAAGAAGATTCCAAGATTCCATTGCTCAATCCTTTGCCTTCAATATGAAGACTACCATACAATCCCCATGATAAACAGCAGAGATGTTGAACTGCACGATAAAAGCGATTCCACTTAAATGACCATTTTGCTCGCGTCGATAAAATTTCCAGTAACAGTAACTCCGACTCCTCTCAACTCGATGTAACCGCGGCTCATTGCGTGAAACCGAAACGGCATAAAATGCGCACTAACTCGCGTAACGTGCAAGTTATCCATGAACCAGAAGCACCAACGGGGACAAAGTTTGCTCGTAGACAGGCGCTGAAGAATTCATGCCAGCCATAAACGAAGAAACGATCGGCGGGGGGAGGGAGCTTGCATCCCGGACAATTATCGAGCGATTTCGCTCTCGCGTGAATTCGCGATGGAAATCGACGACGAATTACCGGGTAATCGTGATTCGCATCGGATCTGAAACGGCGTCGATCATAAATTATCCACGCGTCCCTGGTGCTAATGCGCTCGACCGAACCACGCGAAACGCCTCGACGATTCGACGCTGTCACGCCGATTGATAACCCGTTCGCGCGAATCGTTCCTTTTCTCGCCAATCTTATCGAGTTTGTTTTCCGTTAATGCCGCGGCGGTTCTACAGCTGGGAGCGTTGTCGCTAATTTTCAAGGAGAAATCGGGAGAATAGAATCGGAGGGAAATTGGCACGCGAGATGGACGCGCTTGATGTTGAGACATGAAGTATTGCTAGTTACAACGCAACGATTAACGAAAACTCTCGAGGAAAAGAAACTGGCAAGCGATGCGCAAAACTGGCGTAGCATTCGGTGATGTTCATTCGATCTCTTAACTGTTCCCAATTATCAAATAAACTTGCCGATCGTTACTCCTCGCTAACGGAAGAATCGGACAAATCAAAGCAGAGCATACTTCAACGGGAAATTGTCGTTATGTCAATTCTCGAATCATTCTACTCGCTTGCCTGCAACGAACTCCAACTCGTCGCAAGAGTCATCCCTTTAACACTATTTTCACGGGCCTTTCCGTGCGTCCGTTCGTGAAATTTATTTAAAAAGCAGCTACATTACATGCAAGTGTTCGAAATAATAAAGTCCTGGGGAGAAATGAACTGGGATGTGTGTAGATACTATTACATCGATTAAAGTTAATATAAGCTGCTTGAAAATAATACTTATAACTTCTACGACTTTAAACATGAAATGTGAAATGCGTGAAATTTACGCGTCCCGTAAACCCAGCGTGTATGTCTTCTCCGAATTTTTATCGCTCGTCCAATGAAACATACCCCCTTCCCCTACACCGCCCTCCGAAAAAAACTAAAAATCCCACAAAAAAGTAGGTTCGATCATCCATCATGGCTCTCATCAGCCACTGTTAACTGATCCGCTTGCAAAAGGTGCACACCGATACCGGGCCGCGCGCGGTCGTCCCGGCTATACGCGCGGCCGTTGAAGAGAAGCGAACGAGAACGGTCAACGACAAAGATTGATGCGCGTTTTCGGCGAACAATTGATTCTCGAGCCGGCCAACTCGATCTCGATCATCCCTCTGCCGAACGGAGAGACGGACGGGCCACGCGATCCGCATCGTGTATTATCGCGGCGGTTGCGGAGCGGATGAACCGGGGAGGAAGTTGGAAAAACGACGTCGTATTCGCGCATCGTACGTTTCCTTCGTGTTGAATTTTAGGATATTTTTCATTTCTGTTTATACTTTTAATTAACGAGGACTGATCGATGTTGGCGTTCCGTCATTGAGGAATGGGGCTCCGGCGATCGCCCGGTTTCGTGGAAGAATGCAGGGGGGAACGGGGATCGAAGGATGCGATTGAACGAGACCGAGGGGTGCGGTAAACGGGGAAGGAGCGGTTGAACTTGCCAGTGTCGTGCATCTGGTTGTTAGTATACTTGATAATGAGTCGGAAGTAAGGATAGAAGATGGTACCATGATCGATCTTCGACGATCGTTTAAAAATGAAGTCCCGCTACGGTAAAATAGCGATGCCGATGATGAGAATAAATGTGGAAACATTCAGAGAAGCAACAATGGTGAAGAGAAGCACATAAAAGGGGGCGGATATGAAATTGAATTGTAACATTTCGTAAGTACACTGCGCCTTGGTTACAACCCATTGACCGACGCACATCTTTGCATGTCAGTGTAGTCGATAACCGGTCAGATAATGAATGTAATTCCAGTATGCTCAAATAGAGATACCGATGATGAGAATAAATTTAGAAACATTCAGAGAAGCGCATAAAAAGGAGCCGATATAAAATTGAATTGTAACATTTCGTAAGTACACTGCGCCTTGATTACAACCCATCGACTGACGTGCATCCACTTGTCAGTACAGTCGATGATCAGATAATTAATATAATTCCGCTATGATAAAACAAATACTGACAACGAGAATTCTCTAATTTTCAAACGCAATCAATTTCCATAATTTGATAACATATCCCTAAAATCTACAACATTCTTTGAAAACGTTCGAAATAGTAACAATAGTAGGAGCACAGAAAGAAGCCCGCGCAAAAGGGAATTTTCAAATGACTCCCAAGGTAAAATGCGCCTGGCTTAAATCCCATTGCAGCGAGGGACGAGCGAAAGGGCGAAGATTATCACCCCGGCTGTCTACCTGTCCCTATCAAATATTAACCGGCGGAGCGTAGAGTCGCGGATAACGCGGCAGAAATCTACAATTTCACGGGGGCGGGGGCGTCGTGCTTATCCGCGGAACGCAGTTTCTCCGGCGTCCAACGACAGGAAGCCGGGAATACCTGATAAACCGTCCCCCGATAACTGCACGCTGCTGCTGCAACGCGCCGAGTTACGCGGATCTCTCTCTGTCTCTCTCTCTCCGCGTTCTCCCATTCATATTTAAATTCAATTTCGTCTAGACGCGGCGGCTCCGTGCAAAGGTTCTCGGCCAAGTGTCGCTGGCTCCGCCGCTGGGGGGGAGAATCTTTGACGCGAATCGGAGTTACGTTTGCGCGCCCGGCCGGTGCTGAGGGATGGAATTCGACCCTTCACGAATTAGCCGGAAGAACTCGCGCAGTCGACCGGTCGACGGGGGAGAGGGACGATCGTTGGATACCTTGTACGTTGAAACAACCGCGTTAAGGAAGATCCGCACGGTTCCCTGGCTGAAGTAAATTTCCCCCCGTACTCCGAATGCTTCTTGGATCTCGAAAAGATTTGTGGGGTGGATGTGCCGGAAAGTTTTTGGCAGGCTTTACGGACTCGTCGATGCCGGGGGTAATCGATGAGCGAGACGATCCAGAGGGAACTTTTTACGGGTTTTCGATGAGTTATTTCAGGGGAGGGGACAGACTTCTTAGCTTGACTCATGAAACGGAGCATCTATGTACGTTCAATCTTTAATTTGCAGACCGAGAGATTCTTTAAAGACCGTAGCTATGGCAAAAATGATTATAATGCCGTTGAAAGAGGCGTTTCTCCCTTGTGCAAACGCGAAAAGGATTATCAATAATTCCAACCGTTTTGCCATTTCCTATTATTACAATTGCAGAGGGTTCTTAATTATTGCGTCTGCCAGGCCTGCGCAAAATAATCCACCGCGATATTCATTCAATTATTACAATAACGATCAACGCTTGCAAGCTGCCGGGGAAATGAAACGATATCGTTTTCGCCAACAATAACACTATTGTTTTCAAGCACGAGTCCGTGAGGGGGCGAGAGCGGACAGAAATATCGGAGACACCGGAGAGCAGGATGTCTCGCTGTGTCGGAAACGGAAGATCGTGCCGGACAACATCTGTCTCCGACGTTGTTCCTGCTTGCACCGTCATACGCTCGACGATAATCGATGCCTCCTATTCTGCCGATCCGCCGACAGGAATGTTCCCGGGGTACTTTCGAAGAAAAAGACCGAGACTTCGCTCTTTTCGCGTGAAATTGTGAATCCATTATAAAATATTCCTTCGTACGACAAAAGCGGACGTGTTACAATGATTTTTCTGATAATTTTACTGAGCACGAGAAATTATTATACTCGACAGCCACGCGGTGTACCATTTGACTCCGTTTTCCTCGCGTTCGCAATATTTGTTGCGCCGCGGATAAGCGAAAGGTTGGCTAATTTATTTGAAGGAGGAATTATAATTAAAAGAATTGTATACAAATTAGAATGTACTTAAATATATCAGTGCTCCCGGTTGAAAATGCCTTGGAATTCATTCGATCTTGTACGTGTTTCTATGATGATATTAAAAAAAGTGGAAATGAAAATGAGACCGTCGCACTTTGCTGCTTTCCCAAGTGGAATTGTAAAGGTATAAATGTTTACAGATAGCAAAAGGAAGTCGAAAATCGTAGAAATCGGCCGAAATCGACGACCTTTGGCCTTGTTCTACGATTTTTCATCGTTCTGAAATCTGAAACGAAATGAAATGTTCAAGGATGCATGCATACATGTTCCCTATAAATTTTCATTACAAGCTCAGATGAAAAAGTTGAAAAAGACAACTTTCGCCGTTTGTTTTATAACTATGAGAATTCCGATGGTTTCAGAACGACGGGAACAAGATATCCAGTAAACTAGTCCATCTTTTTACGAAGGGTCAAGTCTCGCTTCGCCCAATTACGAAAAAGTTGTCCTGCTTTGAAGAGAGCCATGCTTATAATAATATAATCAACTTTGTTACTCAGCTTCATTGTAAAAAGAGATACTATGTATAATTAAACCGAACGCGCTCGATTGATCATTTACCATTCAAGTTTCGCTTGAACAAATATTATTAATCCTTTCCTCCCTCTGCAATCGTAAAGCGCGACAACGGTACATTTCAACGGTGAACTACGGCTTCGCCGGCGTTCGCCAATCCGATCGATCCCGCCGCGCAATTACGGGAGAAACCATTACCGTAACGCGGGTACGCGTTACTTTCGAATCGATTCGGGGAAACGCGCGAGCGGCGCAGGAACGCTTTGACTGGCGGAGAAGTGATTCCTGCAATGAAATTATATGCTCAAGCTCGCGATCGAACGCGGATCCAACCCCGCGGCGTTCTTACCGCGACTCCCACCACCCCGCCGTGGATTCCGCCGGAGGGAAGCTCGAAGCCCGTCGACGATTCCGAGACGTAATCGGCCCCTTTCACGGAGGCAACGAACGGACGAGCTTTCGCGAATGGCGCGAACGATCGCGTTCCATTTGATCCGTCTTTTTGATAATCCAAGGAATCTCCGAGTCAGCTTAACTTCTTTCGGCGATTCAAAGGGGCAGGTTCGATGTCGCCTGTTCAATTCTAGAACTCTTGGCGAACTTTGCCGATCACGTGCGCTCGAGCTGGCTGAATTTTGTTGAACGTTTAACCAAACGATGCCTGGCAATTGAAACATCCACTTCGTTATTCATCGACAGGGCAGAATAATTACAGACATCGAATTTCCCCCAATAATTTTAGAGAGCCAGCGAATCGATCGAATTGCTGTGAGCGATTCGAAGAGGCGTGTTCGATGCATACCGTTCAATTCTTGGCAACTTTCACGATCAATTTCGCTCGGATCGGCAGAATTTTGTTTAACGTTCAATAAGTGATATTTTAACAAGGAAAGCAGAGCTACTTTAATAGGTTCGCCATTCTTCAACAGGGCAGGCCTCTATTTCTCCTCTCAAAATAAAAGTGACGCACGCGGGTATAAAGGAGAGGGTGACGCGTAAGCGGAGAGGATGGAGACCGGACGGGAAGCGATCCCGTGGAGAGGCGCACAGAGAAAAAGACCGGAGTCTCCCGAGCTTTTTCTCGTTAGCGTTCCGCGTAATTAACGCTTTTTTTAAGCGTGCGCGGACCGATCGGCGGTCCGATCATCTCCGCCCGGCTGTTTGCACGCTTTATTGGATTTCAGAACGCAACGCGGTGGAATGAAAAATCGACCCGCGGCCAGAATTAATCCAGCCAAGCGTTCTCATTGTTCCTTACGACCGGCTGGGACAAAGGACGCCAGTTTTCAGCCCTGTCCAGTTATGTGTATCCTCTATTTTTTTTCTCCACCCCCTCCGAAACCGTAGTTTCGTCGTGAAAAAAAAAACAAGTTCCCGGCGATATTAGTTTCGGGGATGAAATTCGAGAGACGGAATTTCTATTATGGGAGACGGACAGGTTATTGTGGGCTGAGAGGGCAGTCGATGAAAGCGGAAATTGCATGGTTCCAGGTACGGGATATTTGAATTTTTTTAATTGGGGGTAATAGAGGTAAAGTGCGCGAGTGAATGGAAAATTAGTGTCGGGCGTGATTGTTTAAATATAAAGGGTGAACTTGGGTATTTTCTTTCTTTTGTTAGTTAAATTTCTGGGCAGACTGGATCGCTGAGTTCCTCTGTAAGGGAACTGGAAAATATGTATCGTCGAAGTGAACGTAATTAAATAGATGTTTACGAAATGAGGTTGTGACTCAACTGAACAAGTTTCTAATTATGATTATTCATTCGGAGCGGGTGGAGCTGGCGATTCAATGCTCGACACTAAATTCTAGAAATCCTCCTCGCGCCGTCTGTGCTCAGAACTTCTAATTCCAATTGAAGCACCGCATGATCAAACTCATAATTTTGTTCGAAAACTTTCGTGCTGAGTGTTTTCGATACAAACAAACCCGGTTGCCCCGGCGCAAATATACAGGTCTCACGTTCAATTTAGAATTGAAATGCAACGTTCTCGTTTCAAGAGAAACAGACTCTGCTTCGAAATCGGTGATAATTAAACACTGATTAACTATTATCAGTATTATACATTATATAGTAATTGATGCCTGTTATATTAAAAAAATAGCTGAATTTTCTAACGGTAAGTAATAAATGATAAAACCGTCAGTAAGTAATATATCTGTTACCACGTGCATAAATACATACAATTACAGAATCATAATTATGATAATCTGATCTTTCTCTTAATATTCCCGACGCTATATTAAATAATACAAAATTCGCGACAGCCTCAAATTGTCCAGAACTCGACAAGTACCGTCAGCAGTACATAAAAACAAGGAATTTATCCCAAGTGCGACAACGCTACCGGTTGAACCCTGTGCGCAGGCGGAAACTCGGGCAACGCGACCGCGTAATCCCCGGCTGAAACTATAAACGGTCGATCCGCGAATCCGGCGGGGTTAAGCTCGGAAAGTTCGACGGATCGAGCGATCCGGCAGCGAAGTTCGGATCAAGAGGTGTAGGGAACCAGCGCGTTCACGTTCCCGTCGATTATTGGGCTCGAGCTAACGGTCGGACGTGCTCCAGCGAGTAACTGTATCGCTGCAGGCCGGAGGAGGAGAGACCGCCCGGCTACGTGCTCGCCGAGCGGTTACGTGCGCTTAGCCGGGGGCACACGTAACGCGTACGTGCGGAACGCGCGAGGAGCCCGCGAGAAGACACACGCCGCAGGAATTACGCGGCCGGGATATGCCCGGCGTTCGCCGACGCTCCGCGCCCTTTTTCCCCGCTTGCACCCCTCCCGGAATTCGCGCGAAACGTTGGTTAAAGGGTGCAGAAACTGGGCGCGGGTAGTAGGACTTGGAGAACGTTTAATGAATTGTCGGCGGACGGAGTGATTTTTTAGTAATTTTAGTAATTTCGAACTAAACCGTAGTTCGGTATTCTTTTATTTCTTCTCGCATTTTTATCATTTGGCAGTGGCCGGTTCTGTGACGCAGCGAAAGGGTTAAAAATCCTCGAACACGCGCTTGCATCCTCCTTCGATTTACGCGAGACGTCAATCATAACGAATTTTAACTAATTGCAGTATGTTGGACTCGGTTTGGAGAACGTTTAATAAATAGTGGATGGACGGAGTGATTTTGAGTAATTTTAGTAATTCTGAACTAAACCGTAGTTCGGTATTCTTTTATTTCTTATCGCATTTTTATCATCTGCCAGTGGCCAGTTCTGTGACGCAGCGAAAGGGTTAAAAATCCTCGAACACACGCTTGCACCCTCTTGGAATTTACGCGGGACGTCGATTATTATGAATTTTAACTAATTGCAGTATGTTGGGCTCGGTTTGGAGAACGTTTAATAAATAGTGGATAGACGGAGTGATTTTGAGTAATTTTAGTAATTTTGAACTAAACCGTAGTTCGGTATTCTTTTATTTCTTATCGCATTTTTATCATCTGCCAGTGGCCAGTTCTGTGACGCAGCGAAAGGGTTAAAAATCCTCGAACACGCGTTTGCATCCTCCTTCGATTTACGCGAGACGTCAATCATTACGAATTTTAGCTAATCGCAGTATGTTGGGCTCGGTTTGGAGAACGTTTAATAAATAGTGGATAGACGGAGTGATTTTGAGTAATTTTAGTAATTTTGAACTAAACCGTAGTTCGGTATTCTTTTATTTCTTATCGCATTTTTATCATCTGCCAGTGGCCAGTTCTGTGACGCAGCGAAAGGGTTAAAAATCCTCGAACACGCGCTTGCACCCTCTTGGAATTTACGCGGGACGTCGATTATTATGAATTTTAGCTAATCGCAGTATGTTGGGCTCGGTTTGGAGAACGTTTAATAAATAGTGAATGGACAGAGTGATTTTGAGTAATTTTAGTAATTCTGAACTAAACCGTAGTTCGGTATTCTTTTATTTCTTCTCGCATTTTTATCATTTGCCAGAGGCCAGTTCTATGACGCAGCGAAAGGGTTAAAAATCCTCGAACACGCGCTTGCACCCTCTTAGAATTTACGCGGGACGTCGATTATTATGAATTTTAACTAATTGCAGTATGTTGGGCTCGGTTTGGAGAACACTTAATAAATATTGAAGAGAGTGACTTTTAATAATTTTAGTAATTTTCTGCTAATAGTTTAGTATTCCAAATATGCCGCATTTCTTCTACTTCTAACTACATTTCTATCATTCGCCAGAAGCTAGTTCTATGACGCAGAGAAAGGGTTAAAAATCCTCGAACACGCGCTTGCACCCTCCTTCGATTTACGCGAGACGTCAATCATAACGAATTTTATCCAATTGCAGTATGTTGGGCTCGGTTTGGAGAACATTTAATAAATACTGGAGAGAGTGACTTTTAGTAATTTTAGTAATTTTCTACTAATAGTTCAAGTATTCCCAATACGCTGCATTTCTTCCACATCCGATACGTTTCCCTTCTTATCGCATTTCTGTCCATTTGTCAGTGGCCAAGCTCTATGACGCAACGAAAGGGTTAAGAATCGGCGAGCACGAAGCGTGCAAAAAGAACGGTCCACCCCTGTCAGGCAAGTGACGTAGAAACGCGACAGCGATTTCCGTCGCACGAGCTTGTTCGGGGGTAGCGTGTCTGGCCGTCCGCCAAACGGTGGCATCGCGCCTGTTTATTTTAATTTGTGAAACGAACGGCCGCTCGTACCGCGCTGCGCTCATGCTGCTCCTCTCGCAATTGGCTTAAGCGGTTCTCCCGCGGTTCCGCGAAGGAAAACGACCGGCGGAGATAGCGCGCGGGGAACGAACTGCCGGATGTGGAAACTATCCGTTTTACTCGGAACTTTAACTCGCTCGGTGCTACAATTTGTTCAGGATTCCGGGGCGGAATTGATGCTTAATCGGTACGAATCGGAGGAGCGCTAGACGATACGAATTTTCGCGAAGGAAACGATTGTACACTAAACGTTTTAATAATGCAAAAATAAAGGAGATATACGAACCGCGATGATTGACTAATTCTGCCATTTGTCACGTTCCATTTAAACAATCCTCGACAGAAGAATATATCCCATCTATGTATATTAGGTAAAGGAAAAATGTACGTACATTCCAACACTACCAACGGACACAACGAATACTGTACCTTCAAAGTCCAATACTCTTTACAAAAGAAAAAAATAGACAAGTAACACTGGTTCGGTCGGCAATATGCTGAGTGGCAATCATCGAAACGGACAAATGTACGAAGCGAAAGGCGCGGCTGCAAGCCATGAAATTTCCTAATTGTACGCCAGGGCGGTTCGTGATTCACGAAGACCCGCGGTTTCGACGCGTGTCTTTCACCGTGCAAAGGGAACGACGTCCGCGCGCGCTCTCCATGCTAGGCGAACGACGCAATAACCCTAATTACTCGTACACCTTCCGCACGCCACGTTGTACCCTGACCGCCGCGATGAATTCGTCAAGGGGCGGAGGGGAGAGGTACATGTTTCGTGCAACGGCGAGT
Source organism: Holcopasites calliopsidis (assembly GCA_023838395.1). NCBI lineage: Eukaryota > Metazoa > Arthropoda > Insecta > Hymenoptera > Apidae > Holcopasites > Holcopasites calliopsidis. Next base: position 1,110,703 of record JALHAQ010000001.1, read on the forward strand.
AAAAGCCAGTCCGGAAACACGCTCGTAATTCGATTCGAACATACGAAAGCCGAACGGTCGTGTGCGGTTTAACGAAGCGTGAGTTTTTTCCGATCATTTTAATTGACCGACAGATAGGCTCTCTACGATGTTGGCGGCCGGGTAAACGAATGGGTGAACTGTACTTTTGCTTGCGCGCACAGTTTCGTTTTCGAAGGACAGAATCGACAGAGGAACAAACAATCGTGAATTAGAGCCAAATAAATGAAGACTGAATCGATCCACTCGAGATACAGAAATTAAGAAATGTTTAGAACTACCCGGACTTCTAAATCTCCTAAACGTTCCTATTTATTCGATAGCGAGCAGATCGATCGATTGACCCATCGAACACGAAAAAGCCGCGGAAGCCATAATTTCACGAAGAAAGCAGAATCCATCCCATCTCTCCCAAAAACTATATGACACCGTGCGTCCGCGATTTCTACACGTGACAAATGGACAGGAGATCGCGGCCGTACGTCATCTGGAAAGATGGGGAAAAACGATGTGTGCCCGGTCGGTCGGTCGGCGCGGCGTTCAGATTGCAAAAAGAGATATTCCGCCCGTTTTCTTCCTTCCGCTCTTTTTCCAATGGATAGACGACGACGACGACGCCCGTACACGCTGGGCGTCCCTTTCATCGGGGCGACACACGCGATCCCGGCTTCGCCGAACGTTCTCGTGGCTATAAAATTAATCTTGCGTGGCGAAACGGAGAGACGGTGCCGAAGGAATGGGACCGAAGAAGTCGCGAAGATGCAAAAGAGAGGGAAATTCGCGTCTGCGGCCGCTTCTACGCTTCTTGCCGCCATCCGTGCTTTCTCTTACGCAAGGGCTCGAATATCTACCGCCTTTTCCTCATTCGTCCCTTGGACCAGCTTTTTATACTCCCCCCCTCGAAACTAGCGAATTCGACGCCCGGCGGCCTGGCTACCTGGGAGATACCGTAACTTATAGCCGGGAACTCCATCCTTTTCTTCACCTGGAAGCTGGCACGCATCTGCTCCCAGAAGGATCTATTTTAAATCGCGTTAGAGCACGGGCAGATGGATTTCCGTGAATCTGCCGCGAGAAGATGCCGCCTTACAGATTCTGAGCACTCGTAGCGACGCTGCTACGGTATTATCTATAATTGAACTCCTTGTGATTGAAGTGCGTAATATTTGTTGCAATCCGACCACCCAACTGGAATATTCGAAGAAATAAAATGATGATGCCCACTATTGCAATCTCTCCGCTTCCAAATTTTCTATTCCGATCTCCCTTCGTTCGAAACTAAACTACTAACGGACCACTTAAATTGAGAAATTAATTGTAACGCCGCCCCGCGATTCCATATCGTCAATATTTAATAAATAATTACACAATCACTGCATCGACTCCTTTCATCCGCTCTTCACTTAAGAACCCGTATCATTCGCATACCTCATCCCGACCCCGAATCTCCGCAGCGCCGTGCATACATCGACCCCGGAGGACGGAGTACCGATAGCCCGAACGTAACCGAGGGGCCGGAGTAACAAGAGCCATCGGCGGAAAATTTCGAATGCAAACAGAGCGTAGCACTGCTCGTCTTCGAGCAATCGACCGAAGGCGACGGTCTCGTTCCTTCGGTGGAATGTCCACGAACGCACGAGAACCCCCGAGGGAATCGCCCTCCCCTCGTCGTAACGAAACAACGAGCAGTGCACACTGCAAGGGGGGGAAAGAAGTGAGGGGGAAGGCAAAGAGGATTCGACCGGGGAACGAACGAGCATTGCAGTCTGCAACCTCTGGTGAAATTCGTGACGATGCAAGCACGGCCACAACGTGCAGCTCGTGACTCGTGGCCAGCGGGCATTTGCCCCCTTCCTTCCGGTTGCGAGTGTCCCTTCGATAAGGGGCAAGATCGTCCGGGGAGCGAAGAACGAGACTCGTCAGTTAAAGAAATTGGATTCTCATAGATCTTACGGCTGGTGGACATTGAATAGCGATGGCGTGATTCTCAAATTAATAAACTATTTAAAAAAGAAACTTTCCACTATAAAAGACACTTCTTTGAACAATAGTTACGCTGGTGCGTGACTTTAAAGTCGTACCGCGAAGCACCAAATTATGAGCAAGTGCTGTAGTCGACAGGGAATAATCATAATGAGACCGTAGAACGAATAATAGGAAGTGAATCCGCCGATGGAGTTTCAGGGTTGACAAATTGATCCAACATCGATGGAGCGTATTATCTGAAGTAACAAGCAAGAACGTGTCCATGAATTTCGAGCGGCGGTCTATTATATTCGACCGAAGGAGAATTACGTTCAGGCGGCACGACCCTCCGGCGCATTAATTGAAAAAGGGAACTCGAGGTTGGAAAAATAGAGTGGGCGAAATTTCTCCGATATCCTGTAATCCTCGTTCCGGCCCGTGTCAACGTGATCACCGTATCTTCTCGCCATTGAGCGGCGAAAACGACGGAGAGGCATGGGAACAATTCCTCTTCGCGGCGACCACGTCCCGTGAAATCAGTTCGCTGTACAAGGGACGCGGGATTATTCCGCGCGCGAGCTCCTCGCCAACACGCGATCCAATAGAAGCGGATCCGCGATCTATAGAAGAGCTTTCCCTCCGCTGTTCAAGGCGAACCCCGCGTACCTCTTTCCCGATCGTCATAACCGACGCTAATAGCGTCTCCCCGAGCGGCTCGGCGCCCGCTACAAATTGGTCTTTCCATTCGACAACGCTCTCGCCCTATTATTATTTTCCCACTCTCCCCCGGCCGCGTCCTTATCTTTTCGCCCAAATTGCATCGGCGTCCTCTTCACGTAGTCGGCCTGTCGATTCTTCGAGTCCAATTAAAGTCGAGAGACTGGCCGAGCGACTCGCTCGCCCCCTTAAGGTGGGTGTAACCGCTTGAGAGTAAAAGCCCTCGCGAGTCGCTCTCCGGAGCGTTCTCGCGAAAGAGAACCGGTCCGAAGGTAAAACTGCCGGAGAACGGTAGTCAACTGGCCGAGAGTGGCTCGTCTCGTGACCAGCTCTCAAGTGGATACAGTATCATAGTACTGTCCGACTTAATTGACTCGAACTACTTAGGCGTCGATTCGAACTACTCGGGCGACGATTCGAACTAGTTAAGCGACGATTCGAACTACTTAGGCGACGATTCGAACTACTTAGGCGACGATTCGAACTACTTAGGCGACGATTCGAACTACTTAGGCGACGATTCGAACTACTTAGGCGACGATTCGAACTACTTAGGCGACGATTCGAACTACTTAAGCGACGATTCGAACTACTTAGGCGACGATTCGAACTAGTTAGGCGTCGACTCAAACTACTTAGGCGTCGACTCGAACTATTTACGCGTCTACTCGAACGATTTACGCGTTGACTCGAACTTCTTACGCAATGACTCAAACTACTTAGGCGTTGACTCGAACTACTTAGGCGACGATTCGAACTACTTAGGCGACGATTCGAACTACTTAGGCGACGATTCGAACTACTTAGGCGTCGACTCAAACTACTTAGGCGTCGACTCAAACTACTTAGGCGTCGACCCAAACTACTTAGGCGTCTACTCAAACGATTTACGCGTCTACTCGAACGATTTACGCGTCTACTCGAACGATTTACGCGTCTACTCGAACGATTTACGCGTTGACTCGAACTTCTTACGCAATGACTCAAACTTCTTACGCAATGACTCAAACTACTTACGCGTCGATTCAAACGACTTACGCGCCGATTCAAACGACTTACGGAGCCCCCAAAATAGCGTATGCAATCGCAACTGCGCTAAATTTTCGCCTGTTCACTCTTTTACCGTTCAGAGGAAACTACAGAGAGTCGAGGGAAAACGCATAGCGAAAGCTATTCTTCGATTTAGAAATCTGGCAAGCGGATGTCGTCGCAGGGCGCATCCTTGTGCCGGGCGCACTCTCAAGTGAACACGGTTTCGAGAGTTCTCTACGGGATGGTGAATTCTTGGAGAGTCTTCCAGTCGAAACTCTGGGAGTTACTCTCGAGTGGACACACACCCGAAAGTAACTGTCGGGGAGTAACTCGGGCGAGATTCTCTCAAACGGATACTCAGCTTCACCCTTTCGCGTGTCTCTGACCCGTTTCTCAGCGGCTTTTATTTCCCTGCGCGACATCCTCGAGGATTCGCCGCAGACGATTCCGCTGATTTCGCTGGCGATCGACGCCGGGTCCCGCGAATTCGTATAGAGAATAACTTCGGGAGGGTTGCAGTTCGATGCGTATTTGTGTAATGGCTTTTGCGCGCCGCTGCCATGCTTGGAAAATTGGTTTCATCGTCCCAAGAAGAATTGCCTGTTTTCAATGCATTTTGTTCTCGTTGTTGTACTATCGATTTAATTGGCCTTCGAAGGATTAAAGTGGGCTTCAGATGTGATTCAAGTGGAAAGCTAGGAATGTCGAAGTAGTCGGAATAATTGAACTGCAACGTGAGACTGGATGGTAAAATAAATTGACAATGCAGACGCCTACACTGTCCTAGCCAAATGCAATCTACAAACTGAATCTCCGATCCGAGAAACAATTTGCATTATCACTATTACGCATGATACGAATTTCAAAGAATAATGAACGAAACTAATTTCGAGGAACGAACTGATCCCTACCGCGGAAGGGCGATCCATAAATAAAAAAGATTCAGCCCCATATCCCCGCTTCGAAACGAGTATTCCTCGAACGTTTAAGGACGAGACGAGTGCATATTCATCTTCGCGCGGCCGCGCCGTTTCCGCGGCTCGCGAATTACCAGCATTTTTCTCGTCCCGCTGCTCCGTCGTTCAGCGCCAGATACGATCCATCACCGGGTCGGATAGTCGTCTCCGCTCGCGACCCCATCTACAGTTTGCGTCCCCCTCACGCCGGAGGAGTGGATGCTGCGGCGAGCATTAAGGATGCATGTATTCGTTGATCCCCGGCCAAGATACGGTAGGCAATACGTCGGCCGGAAGTGGGGACGAGGAAAAATACCCCTTTCTATTCCCGGGGTGAATCCGTTGTTCCGGCGGCGGGCACTGTCTTCGGACGTCAACCGCGATTTGTATCGCGCGGATGTTCTCCGGGTAAAAAAAGAATAAAAGAGCTCGGGATTGGATTGTTTTAACGATTTCTGTGTTCGATTTGCTTCTATCAAAAGGACAGCTCGTCGCGATGATTATTAACTTTACTTGCGAAAGCGATCTTGAAATAGCAGCTGTTTGCTATTCGTTATTCTTACGAAACAATAGAAAACTTTCGAAATAGAAAAAGGGTAAAATCTAAGCAGAATAATTTTCGCGGCACGAAACTCCTTCTTCGCTTAAAATACTTTCATTCAATTTCATTCAGTTCCGTATAATTTATCGCTCTGTATCCCGATGAAGATCACCGAGGGAACCTTCGCTACCCCCTCCAAAGCTGGACACAGAAGCTCTGTTCGAGCATGCAAATGCCGGGCCGGCCATAAATCGACCGTGATCCTGGTTGACAAAAAGAAAAAAAAGAAAACAGAAATATACGCCAACCCTACGCGAACTTGTCTCCTCGCCAAGCGTGAAACTCTTGTATCAGCTGATGTACACGCGGCTATTATGCGATCCGGCCGGATGTTTTATCCGGGGCTGGCGTGTAAGCCGCTGCAAAACAACCGGACAACCGGGACGAATTCCCAGGGTTGACTCGCGAAATCCGCCACGGCGTGGCTTCGCTCCGTGTTCAAACGGTTTAATTTGGGATTCAACTTCTTGCCAGGGGATCGCGTTTCGGGATATTTTATAGCGGCACGATATTAAGTATTATTAATACGCCTTATTACCAAGCTTGATTGCTTTGCATCATTAACCGCGTGACATACAATAACGAGACTCGTCATTCGTTTTATGTAATATTCCACGCTGTACAGAACTATTAAATTATTAGTTTCTAATGTTACTTAGATGTTCTTTATTAACACCAAACCGATTAATCAAAATCCAAAAATGAAATGCATTCTTTCTCAGCTTTCACGTAACTGTTCAGTTGCAAGTTCCGTTTATAATTTGTACGTCGAAGGGTTAAGAGCTGATCATCGCTCGTTTGCCGCAACAGCAATTGAAATTAAGAATCAAGACTTTGCGGGAAACGTGTGATGCGATTCGAATGATCGTGATTGCTCATTGAATGCAATTTAATTTTATATACATATAAAACGCAATCCTCGGGACGCCGACAAATGCTACAGGATTGCAACTTATCAGCATCCAAGAATTGAACAGCTGTGCAATCTTCGTGAATTGTATAATATAAAGCACGTAGCTTCATCCTCCATCCCTTTATCGCGAAATAAAACATTTCCCCACCGACCGTTCCCCTTTATTCCTCTTTCCTTTATCCAGCATGAAACGCACATATTCCTAAATCTTTTCACCCTTCCGACCAGTGTTATTCGTTTGTTTTCGCCATTCCAATTTATCCCCGCGGCCAATGGTCGATCCTGCGGCGATCTTCGCGGGGCAGGAAAATAAAAAGCTGATCCTTCCTTGTTTTCCCTCGGACGATAAACTAACCGTAAAAGCGGGTTAAGTGATTGCAGCCGCGCCAAGGGAACCGTTCCCCCCCCCCCCCCGTTGCTCTTTCCCTGACCACCCCCGCGCGCGCCTTTTACTAGGCGAGTTACTACTCGGCTTCTTTATTTTTTTCTTTCCTTCCTGCTCCCATCGTTTCCGTCCTAGGATATCGAACGGTTCATCGATTCGCGGCGAAACCGCGAGAAGTGTCGAGCCGTAAACGCGTTTTACGCTCCCGCCGATAGCGATTGAACGCGATCCAGAGGATCGTGGATCCCATTCAGAAAAATCCTTTCCCCGGTTGCAAAGGTGTTCGGGGCGAAAGGGACGTGTTCCGTCTTTGGATAAATATAACAATTGTATTCAAATTAAAATACATAGGACATTCCCATTCTTCGTTTTTGCGAAGATGGAAATCCTTCCTGCGAATCGACGATTCCTCGGTGGAAAGTTTGCCCGCGGCCGAAGCGAAGCGTACCCTACGCATCCTGCTCGTTCTGCGAACGGGCACAGAGAGGCCAGACAATGCAGCAGCAGCGGTGCAAGCGTGACGCGCGTTCGTTGTTGCGACGATCGCGTCGGCGCGATTATTTCATGTAAATCTGATGCAAGGCACCCTGGCTCGCGCCTCCTCTCCTCCCGGCGCCAAGATCCATTCCCGAAAAATGAACGGGAAAGCGAACGAAACGAAGGGGGAAACCGTAGGGGAATTGGTGAAAAGGGGAAAAGAAAGCAGACCGTAAAAGCGTGAACAACGATGATAGAGACAATTCGAACGTGAACGGAAGCGAGAGATAGTACAGATACTTAATTCGGTGCAACGCATTGGCGGCGATGTCCCATTTACGGTCCGCGAAAGTGCAACACTCTCTCGCAACCGCCACTGTTACTAGCTGCATAGCGGGGAATCGAAACACTTGTGTCAACATCGTGAATAGAATGCTGAAACGCCGCTTGGAAGTTTGTTGAACCCTTTCGCGGTCGCCACGTTCTCTCGCTTTTACGCGCGGCTCGATAGAAGATCGTGCAAAGCCGTAATAAAACCGCGAGAAACTATTTAAAAGAAAGAACAATTTTTAAAAGGTTGTGCAATTATTGTTTAATTATTAATCTGGTAGGTGAGAATAATTATCGAATTTGTTTCATGATTGCTGGCGATATTAACAAATATTTCTCAACTACTTCCGGTAACGTTTTAGAACTCCTTTCTTTATGCGATGTTATGGTTGAACTTATCAACTTATTATTTAATTATTAATCTGGTAGGGGAGAATAATTATCGAATTTGTTTCATGATTGCTGGCGATATTGAGAAATACTTTTCAACTATTTCCGGTCACGTTTTAGAACTCCTTTCTTTATACGATGTTATGGTTCAACTTATCAACTTATTATTTAATTATTAATCTGGCAGGGGAGAATAATTATCGAATTTATTTCACGATTGCTGGCGATATTAAGAAATATTTTTCAACTATTTCCGCTAACGTTTTAAAATTGTTTTTTTTTCTTTTAATACGATATTACGGTTCAAAACTTATTTCTGGGATATGAATTACCTACTTAGTCGAAGACTGATGACGGCTGAAGCGAAGTGCCTGAACTTTTGTACACATAAAGAATGAATAATAGACCGGTGGAATAATGGATCGATGATTATGGTTGAAATAGTGAATCAGCAGCGATTTCGCAATGTATGCTGGCCGTCGAAATGCTAAGATTCAAGGTTCCGGAACTGTTTCGTACAAACGAGAAATGACTCGTACGAATTGTGACTGCGGTCGTCCAGATCTATACTTTGGAAGATCGACGAGTGACCAGCGAATTTATCGCAGAATGTCTAAACGACATCGTTCGACCAATGCTCTCCTGACAGCGGAGTCGTGTAATAATATTCGACAACTAAAAAAACAATTGAATCCTTGCAGAAACAAATGAAGACGCACATCTCGTAAACACTCAATGTTCCCTCGCGAGATAGGATAAAGAATCATTTATTTCGCACCGCCACCGGAACAATTGCCGCGCCGTTTCAGCCGTTGTGTATTGAATTAACTTTCCACTGTTCCATTAAGAAAAATTCGCCGCGGCCGAAATTGCCGCCGTTTTATCAGCCCAGTCCTTCGGGTCGAGTCCGAATCAATTCGTCATCAATGCTAGAATCGCCTCTGATCCGCAGCCGTCGCGTTTCGGAATTTCATATAAAATTGAACATCGGTAAAAATATGCTAGGCATTCGTTAATAACAGAATTAGCAATACTAAGAAACGGTAAAAGAATACAAAACAGACTGTTTAGAGGTATCTAACTGTTTCAATTATATTTCGTTTAACCTTAACGAAAGATTTACATCTCATTCGAACCGGAAGGAAAGCTATTAAAAATCACAAAGGGGCCGTTTTTACCGATAAACAGTTCTAAATATCGAAAAACATTCCAGAAGCAATCTCTACCAACATTCCAGAAGAACGAAAACGGCTTATTATTTAAAAAAAAAAAAATACCCATCCTCCAGGTGCAGAGCAACCGCTCTTCCGGTATCTCGCCACTCGGTGATTCGCCTGGCGGATCGTTCACCGTCGCCCGCCAAACAATAATTTGCATTTCTGTTTCACCGTAGACGAGAGGCTACGCGAGAATTCTCCGCCTCGCGTTCCCCCGGCGGATATGTAAAAGCCGCGAACGCCGTCTCTCGCGGATTCACCGGAATCCCTGCTATATTTCTTCCGCATATTTTCGATCCGACCGGGCGCGGTTCGCGCGGCAATCACCCCACCCGGCTCGCCTCTCCGCGCTGAATTTCATTATGTATATTCCGTATGGCGAGCAGGCTCGTTCGCTCCCTTTGGCTTCCCTCCGCGTCACGGCGCGAGAGATCGAAAGCGGGACGGGATATCGTACGCCGGGGTGTGTCGCGCGGAAAATTGCCCCGCGGATCGGAGGCTCCGTTCGAGAAATTCTTCTGAATTGTTCTATTTCGGAACTGTTCTATTTTTCTAAACGAGATTTCGGCGATTTTGACGGTTTCGAGGCTCTTCGAGGTGGCAACGATGGGATATTAAATGTAAATACGACAATTAATGTAACAGTAACCAATTAATGATTAGGAATCGAATCATTATCCCTGCCCTTCCTACTCGACGGACGGAAACGTCTCTAATACGTCTTCGGTGTACCGACAAAAATTAGGCACCAGTGTCTTGTGGAAAGGAAGACAGGCGAGGGAGTGAGAGATCGCGTGCATCCGCTGCAAATAGCGGGCCCGCTGCGATTGCATCGTGGAAACCGAGCGCTGCCAGCCGCGAGAACACGCCTAAAAGCCCATCCGAAGAGAACGCAACAGCGTTTCGCGGCTGTGTGATGCAAGAAGGGAATGAACCGGCGTGCACGTTGCGCTCGTTGTCGCAAGCAACGCGCGCTCGTGTGCGGCCGCTTTCGCGGATGCGGAAGAGAGAAAGGCGAGCGACTCGTGGGAAAACCTTGGAAGCGTTCACGAGCATCGAAGGGAAGAAAATCCTGGGGACAACGATTATTAAAGCGATGCTCGAATGGATGGATGAAAGTCTCCGTGCAGCTAAAAACAAGTTAGAAAAGATTGTTCATCGGTGTTCGATCGTGAAATCTAATCGACACCGACTCAAATGGTACTTCAAACAGTTAGCTACAAAGAATACTAACCATCAAGATTTATTAATAAATTGTTCCACTGCGGTCCCAGTCAAATAATCGATATCGCACATTTAACCAATGATCGTTCTATCATTTCCAATCATCAACAACGTTGTCCAGCCGAATATTTCCCGATTTTCCGCAATCGGCATGCAATTAAGAAGAAGTTAAAAAGTGATGCTAGTCGACACTGATAGATTATTCCTCTCGCGTCACTTTTTCACTTCCCCCCAATTGGATGGTGCTTGTGGAAAATTGGGAAACATTTGGCGCAGTTGAAGGCTGGACGATGTTGATGATGATTGGAAATGATAGAATTATTGTTGGTGAAACGTGTGGGTATTAATTATTTGACTGAGCCAAGGTAGAGTAATGGATAAACGTTGATGGAAAGGATAATACTACTTGCAGCTATGGAATATATTGTTAGGAGCAGAATTTTCAGAGAAAATCGAAGGATTGTCACTGATATTGAAGTTCATCTTTGATACGAAAAAAAAACTACATCGATTGACATCAATACACTTAAGTTAATGATACGTTGGTTCACAACAAAATTAATAAAACATTTATCAAAAAAAAAAAAAAAATGAAGCATCTTAAAAATGAATACATCCTAACACGACTGCAAACAACTCCGCGACGAAAATCAATGAATTACCTTTAACATCGCCGAAGGAGAATCGGAGAATCCCCTTCAAGGCAAGGAACCGCGCGACCTTTCCTTCCTCTGTACAAAAGCAGGCAGAGAAACGAGCACTGTTCCCCGAATCGCGAGCAACTTCCTCCGTGCCACGACTACGCCCGCGTTTCCAAACGTAAAATCGCGAGTAACGAGGCAGCCCCGGTCTCGTCGGTACGAGAGGTTTTCACGGGTTACGCGAAGAGAAAGAGAGGGGGAGAGTTAACAATGGGAAAGAAGCGGAATTTCCGGTGGCGAACGTCCCGCCGTTTATCCCCGGCCCGAGCGCAGCCGGTTTCTAACGCGACTTCGACCTTTCCTCCTCCGGTTTTCTCTCGTTACGATCTCGCGACCATGCCACTGACCCTCGTTTCCAAGACGGTGCCTTTCTTTCGTTGCTGGACGATGATAGGCAGTAGCCGTCTTCGAGTGGGCTGCGCTAAAGATATCGGACAGAGCGATTGATTCGTGGATCGTTTTTGATCCTGAAGGATTTCCATCTTTCTCTGGGATAACGATACCGGTATTGTTTGCAAGGCTGGCTTTTAAGGGGATGCGAAAGCTTGAACGGTGGATGATGGTGAAAGAGTGATTAATTTAAGGCAGCATAGAATATCGTTTGTAAGTAATTGTAAATTAGCAATTTAGAAATGATTTTACAACAGAATTGGGACTCGATGGAAAGAATAATTACCCGCTGTCTACAGTTTGATAATTACCCTCCATTTATCGTATTTCAAAAGGGGACAATTTATTGAAAAGTTACTAACGTTCCAAGCAAGTCCCACGAATTCGACACTCAATTAAACCCTACTGAAAGTCCGCAAAAGTTCCAAAAATCAATAAATAGGATAATCTAGATGTAAATGATCATAAAAATTGCGCGTTCGATTATCGTTTCCATTGGCAGTCCAAGCTTTCCGCTACGTTTTAAAAGTGTCACCTCGCAGCGGGAGCGAAGGGTGTTAATGCCTCCTAGTAAGGCTTCTATCATGTATCGGCGGATCCTGTACGGTTTCGTCGAATTATGTTTACTTAATTCAGATTTGCAGAACACGCGAGTACACCGTGCCTCACTGCAATCCCCCGGCGATCCACCCTTACTTGCGTACAAGCGATTTGCAATCGCTCACAGTCATGCAAGTTGTACGATTTTCGATGAAATTTCTCAGGAGATTCGGGTATTTAAAGAGAAATGTGTTAATTTTTAAAGATCGCAAACTTTGACAGACAAAGCTTTTATAGAATTCGTTCTAATTTCTATATTAATTTAGCCCAAACTCGGAAGGACTTTCATTATCAAAAAACTGTCCTTCCCTAATTAATACTTCCCGAATTACTCACCTAAGTATTTAAAATTATTGAGGAAATGTGTTGATTTTTAAAGATCGCAAACTTTCACAAATAAAGCTTCTATAAAATTCGTTGCACTTTCTGTCTTACTTTATCCCAAACTCGGAAAGACTCCCATTATCAAAAAAACTGTCCTTCCCTAATTAATACTTCCCGAATTACTCACCTAAGCGTTGAAAATAATCGAGGAATTGTGTTAATTTTGAAAGATGACAAACTTTCAGATATAAAACTATAAAATTCGTTCTGATTACAAGCTGACTTTATCCCAAACTCGAAAAGACTCGCATCATCGAAAGACTGTACTTCCCTAATTAACTTTCGTTAACCCTCTGTAAAAAAGAAAGAAAAACAGTACTTTCCGCGATTAAACTTACAACGCAATATCCATCCCAGGGACTCCCGTTTTTCCAGCCATTCCGAAACCACCCCGAGCGGCCATGCGCTCCAAAATCGGCCCCCGTGCGACCAGCGGCGAGCCATTCCCTTTAACTGCCGCTCTCAAGGAGCGTCACGGCCGAAGGGAAACCACGGTGGAATCGCGTTATTCGCCCCGAGGGGTTGATTCCTTCTTATCCCCGTGGTCGCGGCGTCGCGCAGCCGCGTAATTGCTTGGCAATGAACGAAGGTTCCCAGGCGATCCGATCCCCGTGGCAAAGGGTTGGTCCCGCGGCGACACGGGCCACTCGGCGACGAGCAACTCCTCTGCCGCGGTGAAGGTGAAAGGGCCGAAAAAGGGAGGCGACGCTGCGCCTGGCTCCGGAGGAAAGCGAGGAAGAGGAAACCCCGGCCCGAGACCTATCCAGCATCCGGTGGACGCTGTTTCGGAGAGGCAACGACGCGGCCAGACGACGCGAGACGTTCGATAAGAAAAGAGTACGACGGCCGCCGCTGGGGAAATCGAAAGAAGCGATGGAAGAGTCGACACGCTGTGCTCGGGGCTCGTGCAGTTCTCCATTGTGGAAGTGCCACGTTGATTTTTCTCAACTTCAAATCGCTGCACTAAGATAATTAATTATAGTAAGCCCCGCGAAGAAGGGACTGGGCTCGGGGACCGGCCAGTTCCTTGTAACGAAATAATCGACTATTCGGGATGACTTTGATTTCGTAGGGGCAGTGAGCGGAACACGGTTCACGAGCGAGGGGCTCCAGATAGCGGCAAACCATAAAGACTTCCGTCGAGGTGAAATGTTATGCTATACAGGATGGAATATGACATGCCCTCTCGTTTTAACACTAAGCGATTCCGGAGCAGGTAGAATCGTATGAATGAAGCACGCTGCTATTCACTGATTCCATAAAGATTCACGACTTCACGCCTTTCTCTCTCTGTCGTTCTCCGAATTTCGCGTTCAGCGCGGCGACTCCCGAACACGTGGGGATAGCGATTTCCCTCTTTCGAGGGCGGAAACCAGTTCCTTCTTCGCTTACCGTATAGCCATAAGAATTATTCACCTCTCGCACGTCCAAATGTCCAAGAGAACTTGCTACCGATTCGCTAGCAATCGTGTACACCTAACGCGTACACCGCACACAACTCCGCCTGCTTCCAACGGGCATCGAAGAGGGCCAAGAGAGATATTCCCCCGGTTCTCGCGGGGAACACGCACGATTCGCGTAAGTGAATCCGAGAAGAAAGAACCGTGGGCGGGCGCGGTTTCGAGGGATTTCACTCGAACGCAAAAGACGACGAGCGTTCCGGCCAGCGTCCAGGGACATTCGAAATTCGGACGAGCGGCGACGTCGTCCCGGCTTGAAAAATCCGGCTGGATTTGCTTCCGCCTCGTTACGGCGTTCGCGAGGATAGAAGAGAGCGGGGCTAAGGGGGAGGTGCGCCATCGGGGGAGGAATCGTTTTCTCGAGGAAGGGACACGGGACTGACGAATTCGAAGAGCAATCTTTCCGCGAAGAGCAAAAGCTCGGGCTTCCGCCCCCTTCGAGCGGTGGCTCCGGAGGAAATCCGTTTTAAGAGACACGCCGCGGGAATGCGGGTCGATGTTTGACGAAAGGAAGCCGCGTTTCAGTCGGGGATGAAAGACGGGAACGGAGATTTTATGGATGAAGTCCGGATCCGCGTCTGGATGTGTGTATACACCGGGGTGGTTTTGATAAAAGTGCGGCGAGTGCCGGAGCAGCGCTGTTTCTTCCCCCGCAGCGGAATTTCAATTGCCACTCCTTCGTCGTAGTTTAGAAAATCTCGACGTCTAATACGATCGGGGCACTCCATTCTCGTTCACCCCTTTGCTTCTATCAAAATATACGTTTCAAAGTGATTAATCTTGAGACTGTTCCGATCTCAATTAAACTTTCATCAACAGGAAAATTGTACGAAAGCGTGTAGACCCTTTCCTTTAAGGGTGGAAATAAATTTCGAGCTCCTTTCCTTTTTACTCATACGCAAATCCTTTCATTACGTTAGCTCATGAGCAAATGAAAAAATCAATTCAGCTTTGCACGAAGTTCGATATTGAATATCTGATAACTCTGTATGCACGTGTGTATCGGTACAGTTTTATTATTTCTGTGTCTGTTTTTTTCTTTCGGTAGAGATTCTGCCGGCAAATAATTTGAAATCATGTTTCATACGTGTATGTGAAAAGGAATAATTGAAAGATATTATAAAACCGATAATATTTCCAGGTTTATCGTGCAATGCATTCGGACTTTAAATTTATGCAGGTAGTTCATATTTGGTGGAAATTCTGCATTCTATACGAATGTTGCTCCACTTTTTCCTTTTCCGTATAAAAATACATTGCCACGGGGTGGTTTACTGAAAGCGCTTGATCGATAATGCTTTTGCGGGTTATTCTATACGCACCGTTCGATGAAATTTATGGATATCGTATCGGCTGCAATTCCGCGCGAATTTCATCCCAGCCCTTTTCACGTGGCGAAGATATATCGATACAATGAAGCGGATAACACCCTCCAGATCTATTTCACGCGTGTTCACCGTACGAAATGTTCCTTTCTGTTAAATTACAGTTCAAATACGCGTATTAGTTAACGTTCATTTTACGGGAACCTTCGTCGAAACGATTCCGAAGCAATTTTGCCGTTTCGAAAGACTCTGATAAGGATCCCCTCGATCGCCACGGAGTCGAAATTTCTCAGCCGAACCGGACCATTGAAATTGATATTCGTCGATGGTCTGAGATCTTTAGAGAATGGGGAATGTATAAGAGAAAGTCGTACCTCAGTCTCGAGGATGTTTACCAATTCACGACCACGGAAAGTTGATTGAAACACGAAAGTTGATCGAAACACACTCACCTGAAACAGAAAAACATTGCCAAGTTACGTTGATGAAAACTGGTAAGGCACAATAAGAATAATATAATAATATACAATTTAATTCGCATCCTTCACATTTACTTCTACATTTCTGCACTCTTTTCTTAGCCAGTTCTTTGCTTAAGAAGTTGCGCCATTCAAGTGGTATTAATCATTAATTGAAATGGCAAAAAGTAGGCTGGAAGCGTCAGAGTTTGCTCTGGAACTGTATCAATGTGAATAATTTGTTATCGAAAAGGTAAGCTCGAAGTGCGGCGGGAAGTTTCGCTCTTTCCCTTCCCCGCGTAATTACAGGTGACGGTGAACCGAGTGCAACTTCCAACGGAGTAAAGTCTTTACGTCGATATTCACACAAATCGTGCATGGTTACTTGTAAAATGATAACATTTATGATTAAGAAAAGGAAACAGTTCTTCGCGAATATCTCGTTATCTATTAGTTTCGCGAGAAAAATAGTTACTATGCGATTTATAGCTCGAGGAGTTCTCTACAGAAAAGGTTCTATCAACTTTGTTCACAGACGCAACCGTTTCGATGCACGAAGACTTGCAACGTTTCAACGTTGCTGCTTCTGAGAAACGATGCACTCCTTTCCGAAAAATCAGAATGCTATTATCTCGGTAACGCTTACTCCCACCAAAAAACCTAATAGAACCTTTTTTGTACAGAATTCCCTGAGCTATAAATTTCATAATACCTACTTTTATCATAGAATCAACAGATGACGAGATATTCGCTGAAGACTCTTTTGTTACTTCGACCCTTTGCACATGTCTCTCGCAGCAGTCGCATCGGCGAGGGCTTTAAACATATTGTTTAAAAGGACAAAACAAATATGAATGCGAAGATTCGTCTAGCTGGAAGCTAATCCGCGGATTGGACGCATTTTGGTCTAATTCCCGTCGACTCGCTCCAAAGCGAATCCTGTCCGCGTACCAAACGATAACGTGTCCAGCGTTGTCAACGACACTCCGCGGTGCAATTTCGATCGCGTCCAGGCGATAACGGAACATAGAACTCGTCGCTTTCCACGAGGCAACGGGGGCCGTTCGAGCGCGACTCAATTACTGCGCCGCGTCGTGTACGGAAACAGCGCGGGATCACGCGAAAAATCCGCTTCCCTCGGGCCGAGGGGAGGCGATAAGAAACCGGATAAGAAACCGGACAAATCAATTTCTCGATTACGCGCCAGCCATACACGCTTTTCGTGACCGGTACGCGCTGATGTCAGCCGGTGGGCCTTTGCCGCATCTCTAAACGCCTCCAGGTCTCGCCTGTGCGCGAATACGTCCGCTGTGCGCATTCGACCCGCGGCTGCTTTTAGCCCGCGCGGTCAAGGCCGCCGCTTATTTGCGCGGGCCACTCAATTAAGCAGGAATCGTTAATTCGGCTGACGCGAGAGGCTTCCAGGGAAGAAGGCCGCTTTGCCCTTTGAAGCTTTCGGTATAGCCGATAGTTTCGTTTTGGATTTTCGCGAATTCGATATGGAATGCGAATTATGCGTGCGCACGCTCGGATGGCATCGATTCTTCGCGAATGACACTGCTGCGAGAGCTGTAATTTCGTTAAATAGTTATACTAAATAATCAGGATAATTCTTATCGTTAGCAAAGGGAGAGCCGCAAGTGGCTCTTCCCTTTGACCGCCCACCCGAAGGGCGACTGGGGTATCGATGAGAGATCTCCTTCTATCGGAAACTTCAAAGCGACCGATTGTTCCAGCCAGCGACCAAAGGATGCACTCTCTTCGATGCAACGGCTTAATGAGTCGGATATTCCAACTCGATCTCGCGTCCCGCCGACGAGACGGGGACTCGCGGACGAAAGAGAGACACGGGACGCGGATCTATTTTTATTTTAGAACGCCAGACACAGGCTGGAACTGCTTTCAATTTTCTCTACCCACTTTCCGTCTTATCTTCGAGATAACGGTGCTACGGGTATGAAAGTCTCGGCTGCCGCATAGAAAGGCCTGATAAAAAGCTTCCTGTTTTATTTCACTGCGCTTCTTGATAGCCACTGCGTGTTGCTCGGACCGGGAGATCCTTCCTGGGAGCGTGCACTTCCGAATATGTACATACATCGCGGAGGGAATGGCAAAATCGGAGCGCAGCAGGATCCTTGGAAATAGAGTTTCAAGGGGGAATGCATACGCAAGAATAATCGGAATTTTTCATGAGGAACACGTTTGATCCATTGTGATTTTAAGCCCGGGAAACTTTTTTCCCCCCTCGAACCGCTGCGAAGTGTTTGACATCTGCCAGATGAATTCCCTCGTTTTTCATACACCGATTCCCCGGATATTATCCTACGCGAGCGGCCAGCGTTTCGTCCGCGATTTCGTCAAACTTTTCGCCGTAATTAGAGCGGACGTAAAAAGTACCCGATTCCCCGCGAGCAGCCAGCTTGGATGGGAGAGTGAAACATTTCGTTCGCTATTAAACATCTTTAGCACTCGTGTGCCTGCGTAACGAAAGGTACAAACAACATTTGTTTGCCTTTAAAGCAATGCTAAGGTCTTTTTAATGTTGTACAATAAAATAGTGGGTTCAATCAAAACTGTACGAAAGGAAAACGCAGCATTCGCGAATTAATGAATACCGGAGTGAACGAAATAATTTTTGCTTATACTGGGACCAAATAGTATCGTGAAACGATTTCTTCAATCCGGGCACAAAATATCCAATGCACGAGCGCGGAAAAGAAATCGAAACGAGCATTTCTAAATTAATTCAACTGGAACGTATTGCAATTTTCTTCGGATAGAAATACAATTCGTACATAAAGAATAATTTCGTGTAAGCAAAAAAGAAAAGCAAAGCAACGCCTTCCTAGAAACCATTGCGCAAATAAGCGCGCGGCTGTTAATAATGAAGAAGTCACCTCTAAAGTACATTTGAAAAGCCGGAAGCGCTCGAAACGGGCGGAACTCCGCGCGCAGCCCGAAACGGAGGCGATCTCCGGACAATCGGCGTAGAACGTGGGCGCCGTAAACAGGCGATAAAATCAACATGAAAAATGCATACCGCGCATCTATATTCCGCGGCCCCCATCGCGGGGAGTAACGCTTGTTTACGTAACCGACGCGGTAATTTCACGTGCGATGCTTTCCACGTCATTAGGCGGTGGAAAAATACGTATAGGAGTGCCGGGAGGGTGGGATTCGTCGCGTTTCCTCGAGCGCGGAGGATCGTTTCGCGCGAGCGGCAAACTGGGGCCGTTAATCGAGGAAAGAGGATCGTTGAGAATGGGGGGAAACGGGGATGGAAGGATTCCGAGAGGATGAGGATTACGGGTGTGAATGACGATGACGGCGACGGGATGTGTGGACTATTCGGAATCGCGCCAGAGAAACTCGAGTGCTCGGTTACGCGCGGAAGCAATAGAATGTCGCTGTTAAGGCGGAACGGAGAATCGAGTAATTTTCTTCATAGTTTTCATAACTGCTTCCGTTATTAATCTCCAATGGGGCAATCTCCATCGAACGCAACAATTAATCAAGCTACTAAAACGTCCGCATCAGAAATATACCGACAAACATATGAAACCATATATCTCTTCGCGCAGCCTATACACGTGATACATTCCAAGGAACACCGCAGCCCGAAGCCGAAGGCAGCGATACATTTCCGCCGCGTTTGGAATCCCGGGAACGAGGCGAAAGGATAAGAGTTCTCCGGGGGTCACGGAACGGGGCGAGCGAAGGAAGAAGAGCGGTTCCGGGCGCAATCACATGCTGGTTCGAAAGGTCAAGTTCAAGCTGGCAGGGGGATGGCCGGCTACAGCCACGAATGGAAACGGGCCGCGGCGATACGGGGGGATATTGCCGTGCGGCGATAGGGTTGAAGATAGCGGGGCGGCTGAGGAAATTCCTGAGCGCTCGCTGCTCTCCCTTAACCGCGGGGGCAGGGAGGCGAGCCGGCAACGAAAATAAAATGGCACGGCGCCAACGCACGTGTGCGGCCCATCTCGGCTTCCTCGCCGAGATTCTGCGAGCGATCGCCCCCAGCCGCGATCCACGCCGCCCTTTTCTCCGTTCCCCCCCTCGATCCCCGATACGAATCGACGAGGGGCGAGAGAGATCAATCCGGATCCGCGCGATTAATCGCCGCTGGACCGTTTGCTCCGCGGACGGCTACTTGTTGAGGACCCAAGTTTTCGGGGGGCGGGCTTGCACTTCTGCGGAGCGGAACCCGGGCTGAACCTGGCGGTGGCCGCGATGATTCGAATTGCTTTCGACCTTTCGCGGACAGTTCGCGACACCGGCGAAGGCTGATCGATTTACCGGCCCCGGGGCGTCCGAGTTCTCCACTCGATCGAAACTTTCCGACCAGAGGAACGTAGGGGTTGCTTCGTCGGCTTTGCCGGGGAGGCTGTATTATTTGCGGGGCGAAAGTTATTGAAACTCGTACGCTTCGGCACGAGGGATATCGTTCTTCGAGCGCCGGACGATTTCTTTCAATCGATCTCCCAGCAGGCGGCTAATATGGAAATTGAAATGCAAGGGGCTAGATACGAACGAGACGGGGTACAGGAGCAAACACGGAACGAAACATGCCATGGATCCACGAATCCTAGATGCTTCCCTAAATCGTTTCCAAGTGGATCGTCGACGTTCAAGGGGATACCAACCGCGAGCTCGTTTCCTCCCTTTCCCTCGTGTAAGCAGATACACGTGGCACTGACGAAAGGTTGCGTTCGATAGGTCGTGCCAACTGGTACCCTTTCGCGGAAACGTCATCGTCGACGCGTTTCACGGGACAGAAGGTGGACGAGAAAAGAAACCAAACCGGCTGAACATTGCAATTCCAGAGAGACGTGCAATAATTACACTTCTTAAATAAATACGCACATTTTTAAAGCCTTGAAAACTTGACGGCAATTCAATTCGATTTTCAACTTCGGCGAACGTTTACCCTGTACAACCAATCTGTCTCCCTTTCTCAATCGTCCTACCGGAGGTGTAATTTCGTAAGTTGCACGAAGATTGTATCGAGCGGAGGATCGAACGGTCCCTAAATAAATTCGGCAAACCCGAATCGACGCTCTCCTCTCACCTCGTGATTGGGAATCTACTGCAGGAACGGTCCAGCGAGGCCACGTTCGCAAGGGCAACCGCGCCCTTCTGATTGCTCGCCACGGCTAATTGACCGTTACTTAGAGCGACGGCCGAGCAAATATTGATCTTCGAAGCGAGCGCGTCGAGATAACGGCGCGATGGCTATCCGTTGCCGATCGTCCGTTCGATCGCCGCGGATGCTGCGAAATCATTTGCGGCCGCGAAAGCTACGAAAGCAGAGCGGTTGCTCTGGAAATTCTAGAAAAGGGGATATCAAAGAAAAATTTTATTTGTATTTAATCGGTCGGAATGTTATTATACAAAACCGTTTCGTTGTAAAAGCTTTCTAGAAAAAGGCGCGTGGTAATTGAACAACATTTCGACTGATCCCTTCCACGAAGACAATTAATGCAACCTGCTATCTCCGAGATAAACAATTCCTCAATTAGTCGCGACAGATGTTTCTCCCATCGAAAAGAAATGAGTAAAAAGAAGAAATCAGAAGACACACGCTTGAGAAAGCTACGTTTATATCTAATAAAATCTTCTGTCTTTCACGACCGTACCAATTTATACGGCAATAAAGTAATCCGCATATTTCTATAAAAAGCAAAACTGCGCTCATTTGGAAGATTCACAAGGAACTCGGGCAAAGGTGAAGCATCGTCGCGGCGGTCGTATAAAAATCCTCCGTGGTGCGACGCCAGAATTACGACCCCGTAAAAAAGAGGTTCGCGTAAAAAAATATGAAGGGAGACACCGCTTCGATGAAGTACTACAACCAGCTCCTTACACCGCTTTCGACAGGCCCTCTTCGCCGATCCTTATTCGCCCGCCGTTTCGTTTCAACGGGATCCCGCGCCACGAGCGGAGATCGCGACTCGAACGGTATTTAAATGGCGAGCAGAGAAATTGCCGCCGGCGAAAGTTTATCGCTGAACGTGTTATCAGCGGGCGAAGATTAAGCGCGATGCGCGATCGATCGCTTATCGTTCCGCGTTGCTTTATGTCATCCACCAGCGCAGCGGCTCGGAAATCAAAGATCCGCTTCGGTGACGCGTGCGTAATATCTGCTCGATGTTCCATCGGTGTCATCGTTCCAAAGGCGAAGGTGAAACTGCAATTATTCTCGCCGGTCCGAATCGAACGCGCGATTTCATTTGTTCGATCTTTCATTGGCACGTCGTTTCTCGATTTCGTTACGCGGTGATACAGTTGGCGGGGAGGAGCGAAGGTGATGTTTTATTACAAAGTGGCGACTGCCGAAAAGTCTCAGACTGACTTCTTTCATGTCCAGCCTCTGCAGCCGAAATCGAGTAACGCTTACACCGAAACGTAGAACCCCGAGGAATCTCCGTGAGGCCGAGATCGCGGAGAGAGGATTACGATCGGCGATTCCTCTCGGTAACGCGTTATCCCCCGCCGTTCTGCCAACTAAATAAAACTCCCGCGAGACGGCGACGAAGGGACGCGGTAAGAAGGGGTATTAACGTATCCGGTCGCGAGGGAGGAAAGGATCTCTTCCTCTCCTTCGCAGGTCGGCGACCAATTCGAACGGGCGGGGGTGAGTAAGTAGGATATGCCCCGGCTCGAGAATATCCGGACCGGCTACGATCCGAATCTCGGAACGCCGCGCGAGCGCACCGGCTGACCCGTTTTTTTCTTTTTTTTTTTACCGGCGCGACTCGACTCGAAAGCCCGGTCGAGTCGCGCCAATTCGACCTGAGCCGAGTCAGCGAAAGCTTGCGCAATACCTGACCTATTGTGCTCGTTAGGGACATTCGGGTCCATCGGACCGGTCGTCTCTCCCCCTTATAACTGGTCACGACGACTTCCTCCCCGGTCGCCCCACCTTCCGTCACTTAACCACCATCTTGTCCTGATCATCCACCTTTCCTTCGACGATGGAGGTACAGCGTTCGCCAAAAGTCTCGGCTCTGCTCACTCTTGGCGCTACTCGGTTGTCGGATCTTGTGTCCATTGGTAAATTTGAGGTCTATGGTTAGCGGACTAAAGGAGGAATACAGATTATGGGGAAGGGTTGATGAGCGAAGGACTGTTAGCAAAGGGCTAATAAGCCAAAGGAGTAATAGCAAGGGTCTAAAAAGCCAAAGGACTATGGCAAGGGACTAACAAGTCAAAAGACTAAACACCCAGAAGACTATGGTAAAGGATTCAAAGGTCAAAGGACTATGGCAAAGAATTAACGAACCAAAAGACTATGGACAATGACTAACAAGCCAAAAGACTATGGAACAGGACTGACAAGCCAAAAGATTAAAAATCCGGAAGATTATGGGAAAGAACTAGAAAGCCAAAGGACTATGGCAAGGGGCTAACAAACCGAAAGACTATGGAGAAGGACTAACAAGCCAAAAGATTAAAAATCCGGAAGATTAATGGTAAAGAACTAGAAAGCCAAAGGACTATGGCAAGGGACTAACAAACCAAAAGACTGTGGAGAAGGACTAACAAGCCAAAAGACTATGGCAAAGAACTAACAAGCCAAAAGACTAAAAATCCAGAAGATTAATAGTAAAGAACTAGAAAGCCAAAGGACTATGGCAAGGGACTAACAAACCAAAAGACTATGGCAAGGGACTAACAAGCCAAAGGACCATGGCAAGGTGGACTAAAACAAGCCAAAGGACCATGGCAAGGTGGACTAAAACAAGCCAAAGGACCATGGCAAGGTGGACTAAAACAAGCCAAAAGACTATAGGCAAGGGATTATAACAAGGACCCATGACAAGACATTATTAGCGAGGGACTATAGCCGCCTATGAATGCAACTGTGTTCCTTCTTGAACAATGAGGCTTCTTTCCATTTTCGATTAACTGGCGACTGAAAGATGAGGGACCATGGCAAGGGCAACTACAAAGGCAACAGCTATTGATGGCGATTTTTACCAGATAATTTCAGTCAGATAAGTTCAATATAAAACAGAATATATCCCTCGTATATACATATGTAACCCCATTCTTCCCAAGCGTATTGTTTTTGGCTGGCACTATCCTCGGTGTAAGCTGTCCTGGCCTTCGGCAGGGCCAGCGAGCGGCTCGGCCGCGTCATTCTCCAGGGTATTCACCGATCGGTGAAAGGAATTGGACCTTCAGGAAGGAAACCCTCCTCTATCTGGCCTTCTCCAGCATCCGTCCGCGCGAGAAACGAGCAGCTTCTCCTAATATGGTGGGGACGGTGACCCGAAGGATTTAGAGCTGCTGCTGCTGCACTTCAGGGATTCACCCCCTGCCACTCGTACGGGGGAACCTATGTTCTTTAACGAGCGCACACAGGTGAACTGGTCTTAGGTTAAAGGGTCGACGGACTCGCGGAACCTCGTCGCTTCTAAATAAATCTCTATCTTACTACTCGCGAGAACCATTCTTTTAGCAACAGCCATTATTAACGTGCCATTCAAAATTATTACAAACATTGAAAAGTTATTCCTCCTGCTATCCAATTTCAAAGCTTGAAAATTCCTGCACTCGAAAATCGAAGAGGAATTTCATCTACATAACAACTGTTACAGGATGCTTCTTTGTTAACAATTAAACAACGAGAAGAAATATTATTTGCCACGAGTGCTGACAAAGGAAACTTCCGTTTTTTCACCGAATTAATACCAATACGTTTTTCCAACAAGTCTTAGAATGATTCCACATTGATATTTATTCAAAATTGGAAAAAGCGGTTCGCCTATGTTGCGAACGTCGTGGGATAGCCTCTAAAGGTTCGAACAACGAGGCGAAATGTTATTCGCCGCGACTGCTGACAACGGACAATTCTGCTTCTCACTGAATTAAATAGTAACGCCGTTAGCACATGGTCAGCAGAAGGCAGTTTGTTCATTACCATGCAGAATTTTCGGCTCCCCCCGCCACTCGTGGTGATACGGTTCGGAGGCTTATTGATTTTTCCCATGAGAAAAAAGAGCGCCACAGGACGTCGGAATATTAAATTCAAGGGCTGAAACATTGGGGTGATTTTTCTGGGAGGTGGAGCATCGAGGCTGGACTCAGCTTGGATTTTGTGGTTCATCGAATGACTTGCATTCAGAATTCATTACTGTGCGATGCACTGCATCTTTAATAGGAAAGATATTTGATATTTGCCGTGAGATTGTTATATTTTATAGATGAGCTGTTCGTAAACGATTCTGATACGGCTCTTATAATTTTACATTCCGTTTGATCTCTTTATATCCGTTCTTAGAAGGAAGATATCAGTAAAACTAGAATCTCTGCGCGCGATATTAATCTGCACCGCTTGGTACGTCAGAAACGAATGTTCTTCTTGCCGGTGAGCGGGAGCACGAAACACCGACAGGCCGAGCTTCGCTTGGAAGGGCCACCCCCGCATTACTCTCCCGGAATGTACTCGACGCGAGAACACAATGAAACACGGTTCTCCCCCCCGCGAACAAGCCATTAAACAACAAGAAAAAACCTAATATTTCAGGCAACCTAGAGAAAGGCCAAGCCGAGCAGAGCGTACGCCGAGGGATAAGAGCGAAGGGGGTGAGTGTAACGACGAGGGGATGGGTTACAGGTCGAAAAAAAAGAAGAACCGTATCAGCTATATTCGGAGCACGTGCGTGCAGCGAATACGTAAAATCGCTTCGAGGGATGAGGGGGGGAAAAAAATGTTCCAAATCCGCCTCTTTCTATTTTCTTCTCTTTTTGGCGCTTTAAAAACGGGGAGGAATTTCGAGTTCTCCGTTCCTGCACGCTTCTCTGTACAGACAGCTTCGCGGAGGTACGTATCGGCGAGGGTACAGCATCGTTTCAACCCCTCGTATCAACCTCCTCCCCGCGAGTGCAGTGCGGCCGAGTGATAAGAATACACCGAGGAATTAACGACGGCACGATAACTCTCGGTTCCGCGCGACGTAATGTAAACGTCGGCGCGGACCAATTACCGCGGCCAACTGCATTTTAATGTTCAGTCACTTGTGCGGGCGCGCGAGCGAGGGGTGCGCACGGATGCTCGGTACACACGTCGGGGAGACGCGGGAATGTTCAATTTTCAATTAATCCTCGGGTTAATTACGACCGATCCATCAAGGGGTTGCGGCAGCTTTCACTTTCCCTCTATGGTGTATTCTGACGGATTCATTTTTCCTTTTTTTTTACCTTAGAGTGGGTTTTATGAATGGGTAAACACCGGGAGTGTTCGAACGGGCCGAGCTGTTGGATCTGGTTTCGCCTGGCTGTTTGAACGCGTTTTGCTGCTGTATTGAATTTTTTTAGTGATGGGTTCCCGTGTCCGTGGTAGACGCACTTTCATTATTAATTGATAGTGCGAGACTTGCAAATAGATTTAATCAAACAAAGGAGTAAGCTAATATGGTAGCAATTTAGATTACACATTTTACCTCTACATCATTCAATCATTCCAAGGAAGAATTTTATATAAATATGTATATTATGACAATAGTCTTTGTTTTTAATGCAATCAATTCTAGCTACAGATTCATTAACCTCTCCACCTAATCTTCATTAAGTTCCTCGCATTCCTTAAAAACCCTCACCCACATCCCCTGGCTAATTCCAAGCATCTTAGCAAATTCCCGATCAAACTCCAGCACCAGAAAAATAATAGTACTCCCACAATCTAGCCATCTACTCCACAATCTTTCACCGGGGAAAAAAAAAAGAGATTCAATCGACGCCGCCAGTAATCTCCGCCATATACCAACGGCGATTCCGTTTTTCTTTTTCTCTCGCCCACGCGAAACATCGTCCTCCCCCAGCGGCAGGGGCGCGAGTTTTTCGCGAAATCGAGAAATGGAAATCGTCGGACGAGCAGGAGGAGTTTACACGGTGCTCGCCGCGGTATAACGAGCTCTGCGACCTACCGCCCAGAATGCTCGATTTCCCTTCGTCGCGCCCTCGCTTCCGGCTGGAAATGGAAGCGAGGTCGATCGAACCGGCCGCGCACCCGAGGAGGGTCTGGAGCCAGTCCGGAACCGCGGACGGGGACGCTGGATCGACCTCCACCTTGAAATCGTGGCCAGACACACACGTGCGCACAGAGGCTTACTTGCGCCGATCGAGTTCTCGATAAACGCCAGACGACACCGACCGCGTTTTGCAGACACGACGGTGGACGGATAATGCTCCCTTCGATTCCGATGTATTCCGTGAACGTTTCATCGCAGATAGGAGTGGTAAACTTTCATCGGAAGCTTCCATCGGGCTTCGGCTGGTTCGTTTAGCCCGATTTCACGGTATTCTTGATAGTTGGGGGACAGCGGTATCTCGCGTGGCGAACGATAGTTTAAAGTCCCAAAGTTGCCCCGTCGCGAAGTTTTCGAAACAACCGAGTCGGAAGATTCCGGAGGAAGCCCCTCACTCTCGCGGCGAGCTTCCAATGATCCTTCGTTTAAGGCTCGAAACGCCAAGATTCCTCTTCGTCGCGCAACAAGCTTGCATTCTACCGCGACTGATAGAACGTTCTCAAGAGCTGCGAAATTGTGTAAAGATGATCGCGATAGCGTTTTACACATTCGTTACTCGGACTGAATTTGTTTCGAGGCAAACAGCATTGCGCAGTTGGATCTCGAATAAGATGTAACACGTTTTGTGCTCTCCTCGGCAATTACACGGGCTCCCGTTCGCAGTTCTACGTTGAACAGCGTCGTCGCACGCCGTCCCGTTTCGTTGCGGAATTATTTTCGCGCAGGAAATGAAACGGACGCGCGAGCGGGGAAATGCCGAATTTCCGTGCTCTTTAACGTATCGCGTTGCACGCGCCGCTAACTCGCCTCTCCGCTCGTAACTCCCACGGTTGTATTTAGACGGAGAACACGCGTAGCCGCTTTCCGTTGCGATTGATTCGAATGCCGATCCGTTTGGGGGAAACGTTGCCTTCGGGCACGCGAGACGTGCCATTCTATACGGAAGGTGATTGTCAACGGTGAAGTTAATTATTGAGCAAGCGATCACGATCAAAGTTTACGCTGACGATGAATTGTTCCTTTATGTAACATCTCGGAGTAGCATCGTCCCTTTCCACTTGGTTTCATCCACGTCCGCGATCAACGTCACGAAGAGACGTCAAACGCGTTCGAGGAAACACCAGCCGGCTACAATAGCATTAGAATATCCGCCGCGGAAGCCGTTGAATCGCGCCCTCGCGACACGCCACGGGACCGTCCACCCGAAAAGAAAAAGAAAAAGCAAACAGCCAAGGGTGCAAACTATCCCGCGTTCGCGCCATCGACGAACGAACTAAATCTTCCCGTTCCTCTCTCTCTCTCTCTCTCTTTTACCGTCGGGCAGACTCGACCAACTAATCAGAAAGAAAATTCTGTCGTCCCGTTGCTTCGATAGAGACGTCGTCATTCGTCTCTATCGCTGAATTCATTAAGTTTCGGCTTCCTTCAGGGGACAATTTTAGCATTCTGTTTCTTAAAATGGAACAATAATGTTTCTTTGTTCTTTATCGTGACTTTATGGAAGCGACTTTAAAAAGTATCGCTCGAAGCTAATAAACCATGTTACTTGGTTTGC
This sequence comes from Holcopasites calliopsidis, assembly GCA_023838395.1. Lineage (NCBI taxonomy): Eukaryota > Metazoa > Arthropoda > Insecta > Hymenoptera > Apidae > Holcopasites > Holcopasites calliopsidis. The sequence goes on from JALHAQ010000001.1 coordinate 1,138,837, forward strand.
TTTTCTTTGAAATTAATTTGCCAGGTCGGCCACAAAGCACTGCCGCTTAAAAGGGGATATTAGCTGGTACATCGAACGATTCCAGTGCTCGCCGATTAATTGTAATCGTCGACGGATCCACTGCCTCCGCGGGACGGGCATTCGGCCACGGCCGAAAAGGGATGCTGATAAATGGACAGGGGACGAGGGGAAGCAGCCCGGGAGATCGAAGAAACAGAGACACGCGGGGCTTAAGCTGGGATAACGATTGATGGATCGATTGGTGGCTACCGCGACTACCCCGAAGATGGATTAATATCCTATTCGTTGCCGGGCTTTTTCCATGGGGTTGCGCGTGTGTATTCGGGACTGCGAGTGATTCCGTGGGAGATATTAATCTCGTGTTTTAGCTGGGGCCGGGGAATGAAGAGATTCGAACAAAGGGGACTGCTTCGGGATGTGTGTCGATGGAATAACAATTTAGATTCGTACAATTATTAATTGTATCTTAATTGAGTGTATTGCTCGACAAATGCAGGGATGCAGACTGTTCGTTAAATCTTTCGCCCTACCATTCGTAATCTTGCTATTCGAAGCAACCGATTCTATTGATATCTAAAAAAAAAAGACAGAACTGGCTGCACGCCTTATCGTACCTGTTGAGACATCAACCCCTCTCCCCCCCATCGTTAGCATAGCACGTAGCCATGCCTCGAAGAAACACATGAAGAGATCGGTGGGCCCAAAAGCAGGTATTTTCAGCTGGCTTTCCCGCAATTTTCGAGGGGCCGGCCGATTCGCCGATGATTGGAGATCGGTCTGCGGCGTCCCAGGGGCGACAAAGACGGGGGCCGTGCTACGGCACTGCGGGGCGAAATAGGGGGATAACAACGCCGCGTTAATTATGCGTTAACAGCCTCCAATTAGAGACCGCACCGAGCATGCCCCACAACATTCTCTCTCTCTCTCGCTTCCCGTTTCGTTCTCTTTCGTGGCCCAACCTTTGTAGCGGAACTCCGCGTGCGAGGCCGAACCGCATGCGTTCGCGTGTGTAGGCGGCACAGTCCAGAGGACTGCGATCGATACACGCGGCCACGCGCTATACGTACGTAACACTTTTCTCGAAAGACCCTTTTTCTTTGCTGCGGACAGACGAAGGCCTGCCGCCCTTCTAGCGTCGGGCTGTCGAAACGGAATACGTGAGGAACCCTCTGACAGGAACGCTTCGCGAAGCTACCCGCCGTTTTGTTAGCGGCGATCGGAGAACAGCTCGCGATTATCGGCTAGCCGAACGGAAATTCCGTCGCACGGGGTCAGAGGCACGATAGAGCGTGCGCGTGGCTGGATTGACCCGACGCGGATCGCTCGAGAGGAAGCTTGCTCGCGGTAGCGCGCTTCGGTCTTTGCATTTTTACAGATTGCAAGCGCTCGATTTTTGCTTATGAGCCGACGTTTTATTTGTCAGATGATTCTTCGAGCGCAAAGGATCGTTTGCTTCGGCCGGGTTTAAAGAGTGACAGATATGATTGATTAAACGAATTCCCGGTGGCAAGGCTAAGATTCATTACATTAATCTCCCAGTGGCAAGGCTAAGAGTCGCGTTCGCCCTTGTCCTCCAGAGGGAAGTTTCTTCTCCATAGAATTGTACGTTATTTCTCTGAATCATCGTTCTCCTTCCAAAGGAACAAAGAGCGACGCGACAATGCGAGGAGAGCGCGCGTGCAGGAATATGCATATAACGTGCGTTGAAAATTCCGCACACGTTCGTTACGTTATCAAGCACGTGTTTCGCCTCCACGTCTGGGCCACCTCTTGCTTATCACACGGACGTACGTACCGTTCCCTATCAGCGCCTTCCGTTCGCAACGCTCGACTCACTCGCAGTTTCGTGAAACGACTCCGCGTGAATCTACCGCACGAACGTGCGTACACGACGAATCACCTTTTAAACCATTATCCGCGCCACCCGCAAACAGGATAATTCAGCCGGTGCAGAATGCAACCGTCGGTCTTCTAATAACGCGCAGGAGTATTTCCCTTCCGACACGGGAGAAATAACATGTATAACACGAGGGGAAACATAAAAATTCCGATACAAAGGAACTTTTACGTGTGTCTTCAAAAAAAAAAAAGAATAATAATTGAAGTGCGAAACAGTATGCCCATATCTCCACTCTATTGAAACGTGTACAAAGCTTCTCTCCCGTGGTGGAATCGAAGCAAAACTTGGCCAAGCAACGGCGGCGATCGGCCGCGGAATTCTGCTCGATTCCGCGCGACGCGCGAGGCGTCTAGGCATTTAAAATTAAATTCACTCGTGTAATGTAGCACAAATGGCACGGTGCCACGAGCAGCGAGCCAGTCTATAGCTCTCCGCGCTCAACCGGGGAAGGACGCGAATCGACTATCTTTTTGGACGACGAAAGCGACAGAAAGAAAATGCAGGGGGATAGAGTGAAACGAAGGCAAGAGAGTAAACTCGGTCGCCCTAATGAGAAATCCAATTGCCACGGAAAAAAGGGGGGAGAAGGTCAATTTATCATCATCGTTTGATATTTCTCCGAGAAATTACTGCCGAGACGCGCGATCCTTCCTCGAAAGCGGAGATGTCCGGAGCCACGGATAATCGTATCACCGACCCGACATCGGCCGACGGAACTTTTCTCCAGAGTTACCGGCCCGCCCCCAAACACCTCGGTGTAACGCAAGAGACCACCTTCGTCGATCCCCCATTCGGATTGCGTAATCGAATTATTGCGGAAACACGCAGGCAACGTTCCACGACCGAAGACCGTGTGTGACTCATCGAAACTCGGCCGAGGGACCGAAACTGTTCGAACCGGTACAAAGATAATTCTTGGAGGCTGGCTGGCACACGTGGGTCCTTATGGCCCGTGTGGCCGTTCACCGGAGCTCGCAGGAGCTGAGATGGTTCTCAGAGAACCGTTGGCACCCGGGTTCTTTTGGATCGGCACCGTCTGGGACTGTTTAGAATTAATTGCTGACCGTAGGGGAAGGGTTGATCTTACTGTGCGCTATTTTGTAAGCGTGACGGAGGCGAGATTGAGACGGATTCGTAGGATGTAAAAGGGAAACGAGTTTGAAGCACTTGTATTTCCTTTTAGTATAACTAAGTCTTTGGATTGGAACTGTACGGTCTTAGAGCATAGACTGTTCGGTTGGATTAATCGCTGATAACGGGAGAAGGGTCGATTTTTAATGTATGTTCTTTTTCTTAGATGCAGTGGACATGTTAGATTGAAATAGATTTATGGAATGAAGAGCTCGTGTTTCCCTTTGTAATAAGTTTGTCAGCCAAGTTTAAAAGCCGGTATTTTTCTACGTGCAACGGCAATTATTCGCTCATTTAATATTCGTTCGTATTCCGGTGGAAATAGAATTCTGGTAGAACACATGTATACCGAATGATTAATCTTTTATTAGTCATGAGTCACGAATGATCGATAATTTCTATTTACTGGCAAACAGCTGTTTCCCGATTATCCGTTACACGATATTATACCATGCGAAGTCCACGCTCGTGGTGTTTAACTCCGTCGATCATCAATTAATTACGATTAAAGTCTATTTATAAGACGACGATCGCGTTCCGTTATTCTTTCTTCTCCAGTTGAGTTATTTGTTCCATCATCTCTCCCTTCCCCCGTACGTTCTTCAACGAATTCGACGATGCCTAATGCATCGCGTTCCGATCACGTTTAACCCGGCAAAACGATCATCATCGGCGAGCGGACGAAAATTCTCAGATGCGGTTATAAATACATCCGCTTATTCACGATTCCGCTGACGTATACCGTGTACCATCGAAAACCGCGCTCTTGGCATGCAGTTTTGCGCGAACGGTGTTCGGTTCGCGTCAGACATTCGTCACGTCGATCCATCCTTCCGAAACGCGTATTAACGACCTTCGCTATAAATAAGAATCCGCTGACCAAAGGAGAATAGATAACAGTTGAAGCGGAGCATTGAGGAAAGTGCAAGACGCGATCGGGCGATCTCGTCAACATCCCAGAGGAATGAAAATTATTAAATAAAATAGCATGATACGGTGCAGTGGGATTCAATCGTTATTTAAGTAAAGCACTGCGTTATAAATAATGAACAAGCACTCGATGCGGCAAGAACAAAATAACAACAACGCTCGCAGCGTGTTTCTTCGATTTCACGATTTGAAGTATTATTGATTACGATTCATAGAAACGGCCATCATTTGCCAATCGCAGAATAAACCCTTCTACTCGTTGATCGATGGAACCATCTATCGGTTGAAAAATCAAAAAGACATTAACCCTGGCAACGCTGATAGTTACTGCACTCTAGTCTCCCAATAGAAGTTCTTTAAAAACCATCGAAATTGCCGCAACAGTGCCAGGAAACTCAATGAAAGAAGATAATTAGCGTAACACTGTGCGCTGCTCTAATTCGACCCTCACCTTAATCGTCTCCTTCAACCAAGCATTTAAGACGTAATTAAAGAAATAAGACAGCAACGCCCACATAAATATCCAAGCATCTAAAAGACAAAACCCGCGGAGACGTCGTTAGAGAGAAACCACTATTGATCCCAAAGCCTTGATCTAAAACTCTAGTTTCCCGCGCAGCCATTCGTCGCCGACCACCTGCGTACCTCTCGTGCCGATCTCGCGCTCCAATAATCGTCGCCTGCCCGCATCGAAGTCTCCGAGAAGAGCGTCCCGAGGGCTGTAGAAAGCGCGAGGCGAAATCCTGCGCGGTGTACCCTTTCGAGGGTCCATCCCTCGCGGGATGAGCGGGAAAAGCGCGAGAGAGCAACGAACAGCGGAGCAGAATTTAAAAGTCCCGCACGTGTTCCCCGGGGTTGGTGGGTCGGGGTTGGAAAGACCGAGACACAGGAGGCGGAGGGAAAGGGGAGCGACGGAGACGGGAACGCGCGGCGCGGAAAGGAAACGAGAAGAACGTCGGTATCGTTTTCAAACCGGCCGAAAGCCGATACACGAACCGAGGCCTGCCCCGCGCGTTCTCGTTTTAATTACCATTTTTCTTCCTCTCCGATTTCTTCTTCGTCGCCGACGTGTTCCTCCTCCCCGCCGCCTCTTTTCTTTCGCTGTGGGAACGAACGATATCGGTTTCTGGCCGGACACCATTCGTCTCTGACGGAGCTTCATCGCACAAGCTTTTCGCCTTTGAATGAACGAAATGGGAACGTAGCGATGATTGATTAACCGGTCGCCCAACGAATTAATCGGTTTATGGCCAAACTGTTGGATTCATTTCGAAAAACGACAGGATATGATTCACCGAGCCAAAAGTATTCTTTCTTAAAGGAAATCCGAAGTTAATCGTATTCAGTAACAGAGATAAGTATGTGGCACATCGTTATACAGTGGGTGATTGAAATGTGTTTTGTAGTGTCACTGCAGTGTGCACCGTTGCGGTAATCATTGATTCTTTTCAAGGGTTCCTTTTGAATAATATACTTTACATTTGAAGCAATACGTCAATTGACGAAACTGAAGGAAACACCCTGTACGAACATCACCCCTCTCCGCTTTTGCTACGTTCGACAAACCGCGTAGCAGAGAAACGTATCGCCGTCATTTCCTTTCGCTGTTATCTCCAGGCGGCCAGCAACGCTGCCCGTCGAGCATACAATGGCCGATTTTTCAGAACTCGTACGTTGCCGCGTAGCGAGCAATGTTTTAACAGAGCTCATACATGGTTGCGCAGAGCATGACGAACCGTATTTCGCAACTCCTGCATGGTTGCACGGGGCATGACGAACGATATTTCAGAACTGACGCTTGAATGCGCGGTGTGGCGCGCAGCAAAGGTTAAACCTGCTCCGGCGGGCCGAAGTTCCCTCGTGGTACCACGTGCGATGCAACGAGGCGCTCGAGGAGCATTGAATTTCCCCTGTACAAACGGCGTAAATCAGTAGCTAAAGATCCCACCGAGAAAAAAAAGAATTAGAAAAAGAATTCGATCCGAGTCAGCTGATCGCTGAAACAGAGAAGAACCGAACGCGCTCGATCGGTCGGGCTTTTCGCATTACAACTCTTGGCAACGTGCGTGACCTAGGCTACCGGTGTTACGCAAGCGAGTGAGCGCGCGCGTACCGCGATATTATCTGCTGGCTACCGTCTAAAAAACCTCTAATCTGTTCCGCGCCAAATCACGTGGCGACGTATGCGAGAACAAGAGAGAGAGAGAGAGGGATAGAGAGAGGGGAATCGGAGTTGAGAATCGCTGAAGACGGAGCTCAAGGTGAACGAGATTCAAAGTGGCAATGGTGAGGCGAGCGAGAGAGAGGACCGACGAGGGACCAACGTCCCTAATGCCTGCACTTTCGTTGCACGAGCTAGATGCACGCGACCGGAGCCTCTCTCGTTCCTCCTTCGTCGCCTGCCGAACCCTTTTACCTCGGTCGTTCCCTTCTGCGCGCGTACACAGGGTGTCTCGAACCGAGAACAGGAGAGATCCCGTGCTGATCGCGGTGCTGCGCGCGGATTCCATCCACGATCTTCTCCCCGATGCAATTTTTCACCCCTCGCCACTGTACAGTTGCCTGGGTAGTGTACGATTATAAGTTTATTTGCTGCAGGAGGATGCGCAAGGTTGTGGAGCTTGAGACTGATATCGATAATGGAACGCAAAAAGGGTTTAGTAAATTATTTTATACGGTGAAACATGATTTCGTACCTGTATTTAGAATATAATATTGCAGATTCTAAATCTTGTTTCAGCGTTTGAAAGAATTTACTGATAGCTTTTGCAGCTGTTGCGTTCCGTTGCAAAGCAGCCTCTTCCTCGTGTTTCATTATCAATATCAATCGTAAAAATCAGAGTCTTACACAATCTTACAACAAATAAGTCTAGAATATCTTTGGTACACTTTAGGGCCTGCATTATAGATTCTAAATTTTATTTTATAAAAGGATTTACTAAAAGCCCTTGCAGCTGTTGCGTTCCGTTGCAAAGCGGCCTCTTCCTCGTGTTTCATTATCAATATCAATCATAAAAATCAGAGTCTTACACATCTTACAACAAACAAGTCCAGAATATTTTTGGCACACTTTATGGTCTGCATTATAGATTCTAAATCCTATTTCAGCGTCCAAAATAATTTGCCGAACACTTCTGAAGAAATCGGAGCACAGAGGGCTCTTTGAAAATGTTTTCAACACAATTTCCTCGACACCTAAGCAAATTCTTCTTTACTAAATGTAGCCTCGAATGGAAGCTCCTGATTTATAATGTTTCCTTTGCGTGTTACTACAGATACATTGTACCTCATTATTATTACACGCTAATACACTTCGCCGTACGATCCACGGTTTACGAGGCACGTACCTACACCTTTCCCAGATAAAGACGGACACGCTGTATGCACGGCTTTTGTGATGAAAGGGTTAATGAACCGAGAAACGTTCGCCTCTAATTCCGACTCCGTTCTACGTCCTCAAAAGCAGGCTTCCTTCAACTTTCAAGCAATACCCTGCTTACGCAACGTTACTCCTAAACGCGTTACATAAACGAGTCTCTTTTCTTGTTCGTTTTATCCGTGCGAGAGAAATCTTTGAAAATAGAAAAACGACATTTCCCACTTTCCTCTCTCGCCGTTCCGCGGCCGGATTCCTACGGCGAGTTTCTCGGACGCGCGGGCAGAAGCGAGCTCTCGACGCTCGGGATTATTTTTTCCCATTCGCGCCTTACGTAAATCGAGTTTACGCAGGTCGGGAGATTCATCCGAGCACGCACGATCGTCCGTGAGCGTCGCGCGCGCGAAACGGAGCCGAGTGGATCGTGACGGAAATCGCAAAGGGAAGCACTGTTCTCTTTTTATCCAGTTTTTTTTTTTTTAAATGCGTTACAATGTATTCTATTTAAACACAGGCTTGATTTACGATTCCTTGCCCGGTTGGGAAGTCAGGCAAGGCGAAGAAGATAAAGACGGAAGAGGTTTCGATGCTGTATAGATAGCGGAGTCGCTTGAAAGCGCAGGAACCTTCGGTGATAATAATAAAGGCGCGGACGTAACTGTCTGAAATAATTCTCTTATTATTAACGGCCAAAGTCCATTCGTGAATGTGCAATATCGCGTACGTATCCCCGGCCTACGAGGCCTTGAAGCCGATTTAAAAAAGAGATCGTCGGTATCAAGAGTCGCCCGAAGGCCGCATTCGTTCGAAGCCGTCGAGAGAGTTCCTTTCGACGTCGGTGACGACGGATTTTCACGAATACGAAACAAGCCCGGACCACGGAAATCGTCGAATTCGATGATTCTTTTATCGATATCCATTTCGAAAGCTTCGCGGAATCATCGCGGCGCCTGCTTTATCTAACACGTGATTCCCAAGTTTTATCACTGTTCTTTCATTATCTCAACGGGAATTTCTTAGATATACAGTTTAAATCTCAGTGAAACTCCAAATCAACCATTTACGCATTCTATGCTCCATATTGGTGTAATTAATTCCTCGTTATTGAATTAAGACACGTTTGGATGAAAAGAAGCAGCGGTAACTAGTCCATCGTCAAACTCTAAAATAGAATCGAATGCGTTGGAGTACCTTTTGCGTTCCTCGGTCGTAACTCTCGAAGAGAAGACTTCAAAGAGTCCAATATCTCGATTACCCCCCGGCCCCCGATACTGTTTAAACAGTCAACGGGGTCACCGTCGCGCGTTGTGTCAATCGGATAAGAGCAACGGCAGCATCGCGGTCGTGCCGCAGCGCTGCGTTTATCTCGAGACGCCCAGTGTTTTGCAAACAATCTTCCAGCCAGAGGGAATACCGAAAAAAACGATTCCAGCAGCGGGAACGAGTGCTTCAATTATCTATCGGTGCTTCGTTTGACCGTCACCGAAGGCGCGGCACGAAATCGCTTCATCCCTGGTAATTGTTCTTCTTTTTCAAATAACGCTTAAGGGTTGCACGTTCCATCGGCGCGACTCGTAATCCGATTAAGCAGCGCGACAAAGCGGGAGAGCTTTGACAACAAATACCAGACCGCCGTTCCTGCGAAAACCAGCAAGACGCAGAAGACAAAACGCGCGACAGCTTTGCGGGTTAACTGAATGAATTATTGTACGCGCGACTCGATACACCTCTCCGTCCTCCTCGAGTACGCCCTTGAATTCCACGGTGGAAAAATTGGAGCAGCTTCCACGGCGTGGAAACTGGCGCAACCGCCGTTTTTACACTTTCCGCAGCGGTCGACAATTTATTTTTAAACGCGCCGAGGACACGGCCGAGTCAATGTTTTCCTTTTTCCATGCGATAACAAAACGCCGCCCGATGGAATGTTTAACACGGGGCTCTTCAGCCTTGGTCATCGTCTTCTTCTTCTTCTTCTTCTTCGATGCTAGGCCACGCGGAGCAGCATTCCGGTTCGTCTTCGATAAAAATAGTTATAAACGATCCAGCGCCGGTGTGCGCTGGAGCGCGTTCCGCGATTTCGATCGACGGGAGCATCACGTTAAGGCTTATCGGGATGGACGAACTGTTGACGAACACCGTCCGCGAGAGAGGAATCCGAGGACCATAGCGTCCGAGCATTGAATCGGTGACCATCGGCGGGGTATTCCGTAATTCGTGGCGCAACCGCGGAGCGGATGATTGTACTTGAACAAGTCGAAAATGCAGAATAACATTTCCTCGTTCGATGCTTCGCTCCCAAGGAAACGGGCGTGAAACGTTCGATTGGCCCGCATATGCTTGTCGGCTAATACACGTAATATCGTGTGCACGACAACATTAATCAACTCGCAACAGCTTTGGACAATTTGTATTTACTATATACAAAGCTGAACGAGAAACTTCGCGTACGATCAATCTGATTATCATAGAAATCGTTCGAACCGTTTATTATCGCGTTGGGAAAATAATTCCGTTGTGTTTTCCGCTACATTTCACCGACTTACCACGGCGTTTCGTAGACACGTTTCCCCGAAGGATGAGGCCACCGCTGCTCGTCTCTCCGCCGAGGTGCCGAAAATAAGGCTCGCGATCTTTCGCCGACGATCGTAAATTAAAGGAAACGAAGCAACGCGAGAGAAACGAAAAAAAAAGGAGCATAGAGCGCGACGCGAGCCAGAGCTGCGTTTCAATGTCTATTTCCGTCGAAATGAATAGAAAAAGAAAGAGCAAGGTCCGACGACTGCACTTGTCAGAGATCATCGTGATCGCCGCGCGAAGGAAACCGTCACTTCCTCGCGGAACGCCATCATCGTCCCCCGCGGGCAAGAATATCTTCGCCGAAGCGACCGCCGCTGCCACCGCCGCGCGCGCGGTATCGGTGGCATAAAATTCGCCGGGACGAGCGTAAATAATGCAGGGGGACGACGCGGCCGGGCGCGAAGGAAGCCCGAGAGGGTTACCCGTGTATCCACAGGTTGCCAATTCCGCCGTGGTATCTGGAACGGTTCCAGCGTAGCGGGGGAGGGGAAAAAGCGCGCGGCCGATAGAGAAACAGATTAGAATTCGACTCGGTGGCGGAGGCGGCCCGGCCGCGCGACGACCCTTCGAGGTGCAGCGGTTACGGCCGGCCAATTTGCTCCAGGGCCGTTGCGCCACAGGAAATTGTAATTTATAGCGTAACCGTTCGACCTTATCAATATCGTGGCAACAACCGTGGCCGGGGCGAACACTCCTGCCGGGTCCCATAGAGAGACGGTTCGGACGGGAATTCTTTTGTTTATTAACCGCGTGCTTTAGCGGGGAAATGATTGACGTCGCGTCTCGCCGCATTCCTCGTACTGGTAGAAACGTGAGAAACGTTTAATGGCGCCACGGAGACGGCACGAGGGGAGGGATGCAGAGTTTGATCGAATCTATGGAATCTCCACGAGAATTTAATATTCCTGTGATTTGAAGGAAATAATTGAATACATTCCTACGGTATGCCGTTTCGTTTCTGAATTATCTACTCTCGACGCTCGATTACCGTGCTTGCGGGATAATTTCAGTTCGACCGGCCTCTTCGAAATTCTGCGCATTTCTTTTATAATACGTATATGTATACCTAATATTAATTATCACATTAAGAATCTTCTCTCAGTTACCACCGCATCATTAAACGAACAGAATAAAAATCCCCTCAATACGAAGAGGGACACGCAAAACACACTAAACGCCCGAACAGTGCAACGAAATCCGAGGCCACGAGACCACGACGCCTGTATGCCAACGAATCGATCGGATCGAACACGTCCGAAGACGGGCATCATCGCGATGAGAAAAACGAGCAGCTGAAACCTACTTTATGTATTATAAAGATCGAGCGTGTTGGGATAACCCAGGCAACGGCGAGGGTGAGAGTGAACTAAACGAGACGGACAGTGAGGGGGAGCAGAGGAGAGACGGCCGGCTGTACCAAGGGACGGGAACACCGAGGGAAACGGGGACGATGATTTCGTCCAGGGACGAAAGAAAGGGACGGCGAGGAGATCGCGGCACGCAAGCGCGGAGGGCGCATCCTTCGCGAAATGCAACGGGGCAGGATGCAGCGAGAGGCTTCAGGGTCAAGGACGATCCCGACGGAACGTGCACTCCTCCGCGGCTCCATCGCGTCGAGCCGGGAGGATCCTGTGGTTCGCGGCGAAGCCACCGCGATCCCTGCCCTCCAACCCCCGGACACGCGGCGGTGAAGCAGCTTCCACTAAAGATACGTTTTCGTCGTCGAGGAAACGCGAGTTCTGACCGACGAAAGCTTCGATTACGATCAGGGAATGGTGGAATATTAATCAGCGCGTCTGTCTATCGTCGTCGAGAGGAAACGCGAGCTTCGATCGATGAGAATTTCGGATTACGATTGAGGAGATGATGGAATATTAATTAGTGCGTTAGTATAAGCCTTTTATTAACGATAATACTTGGTGGATCTTGGCCGAAATTTGGACAATTCAATCGGCAGAGGAACTTGTCCGATTTACGATTTATTTATTTCATTAGCGAATTGCTTCTCTAATAATTATTCCGATTATATGAAGAATCGTTCTTGAAAATCGAACGAATCGTTGAACCGTCGCGGAGACTTGCTCGTGCATGAATTATTTATTCTAAAAACCAGGAAATTCCTAAATTACATTTTACACTGTCACCTCCGATAAACTGTCGACTGCATATCGACCGCGGGCTGCATACGGAATATGATTTCGCATTTCCAAGGATGATAATGGAATTTATTGCTCTTTCGAAAATAACATCAGCCCTCCATTACCAGAAGAATTGCAGGGCAAATCTAATAGAACCGTGCGTAACGTATCTGCATGAAACTGTCCTCTTTTCGCTCCCTGTCAATTTTCCGAAATTCCACGAAATGACACACCGGCATGGAATGAAATTGAATTTCAGTACGTCCCAAGAGACCGACGACAATATTTCGCACGATGAATAGAATACTTCATCGAATTTGTCGCATCGCTATCCACAGAGCTATATAGATTTTTTTTTTAAAAAGAAAAGAGCAACGCGAAACATTGATTTTGTTCGAACCAAAGTGGAAAAAAAAGATAGGCGAGCACTTTAAAAACACTAAAGGACGCTGACCGCTTTCTCTCTTCGAAAGAATAATGATTATTGAACGACTGGATTCAATACAATAGCATGATCGTCACGCGCGTAACAACAAAATGATAAGATAGCAGTGTAAAATGCGAGGACATTAGATAAGGAGCCGTCGTGTGCAACGAATGTAACAGCCGCAGAGAATTCGATCGAAATTAACTTTCACTGGTTATTCACCAATATGCAACGATTAACGATTATACTTCTGATAGCCTTTTGGCTTAATACAGAAATACTGGCATAAACGAGTGTCGATAATGAAAAGATGTCGCCTGGACGAGGAGCAATATGAAACATTGCAGAACGAATTAATTAAGAGACATTAGTCTGCCAGCTCTGGCATTTCTGCTTCTTTGGCATTGCTGTTTCGAACAGGTGATAACTCTAATAATCGATACGCGTAGTTACGATCCTGGAACCCTTTAAATAGGTAATTAAGATCGCGCTTAATTCAACCAACTGTTAGCTCATTATGTTCAATGAAATCGTCCTGTCTAACAATTAAATCGATTAAGAACGCTTAATAATACCAGCAGCAAAAAATGGCAAGATCTCGGTCGGAAGGATTTGAAACGCGAGCGTCGTGAATGAATCCGCGCGGCCCACAATTTCCAGGGCGGAATATATTTATTTTGCAATCCTCGCCGAGCGCAATATCGTGCGAGCACACGCGTGTGCGTGAAACGGCCGTGCACGTACGCGGGAACAGACGCGTGTACGTAGGTATCGCGTGCGGCGAATAATTAATTTAACATCGAGCCAGCCGCGCGAGCAACATCGATCGTTTATTCTAGCCCACGTATACTACACGCGCGCATCTGCGCCGCTTCATCGCCGCGCTCCGCGTAAGTACGTGCCGTTTATCGGAGATTCGAAAAGATGTGTATGCACTTACGTACGGTGCGCGCCGTTCCGCCGTTAATCCATGCACAGAGCTATATGTATATCTATGAGCGCGAATCGAAATTTATTTCTTTCATTTTTCCCTCGAACCTTCCCTCCATTTCTTTTCTCTATCTTAAAGATTTCTTTCCCAGTTTCGAGAGGCTCCGTTCTTAGATTGCATGGATTCCTGTCGTTTCAGGTGGAACTATGAGAGTGTGAAATTTGTTGATCATGCACAGACACTGGTGCACGATACAGGGGGCAAGAGTACTTTCTCCTCGCTTGTCTGTCGCGAGCACTTGTTTATCCCCCGGAGGAAACGCATGTCGATTGACGATTCCTTTCGCGAGTCTGCGATTTATTTTAAAAGAGAAATATACGATTTTTATTCTGTCTTTGAATCATCTCCCTCTCTCTCCAGTGAAAGCAACCAGGCTGATTCGCGTTGATTGAAACGTTCAAGTACGCGAGCGTAATATTAATCGTACAAGGTGATTGCATTTGAAAGAAGAAAGAAAATTATTCACCCTCGATGAAACCGATCAGCATTTAACCAGAGCAACGTTTTCCTTTCGTCGACGAGAAGCTGCAGCTGCCAGACGCGAATGGTGGGCCGCGCAGCCCCAAAAGCGGAAGTTACGTGGCTCTAACGCTTGGCCAGGCCACGAAGGGGAGGAAGCGTCGCTTAAAAATTCAATGCATTACAAATTGCTCAGGAATCGTCCCGTGCCTCCCCGCGGGCTGGGCTTGCGGCTTCATTTTCCCAGGCGCCGCTATTTTTTCAACCTCTCATCGTTCACCGAAGCGTCCCTCCCTCTCCCACCTTCTCGTCATCGAAAATTTAAACGTTCATCTTCAACGGAATCTCGAAAGCCTGCTCGCCGAGAGAAACATAGCTTCTGTTCTCGCACCTGCGATCGGTGGCTTTACTGGCATTAAATAGATCTGCCGAGGATTCTGGAAGCAGCAATCATCGCACGTTTCTAACTACGTTAGATCTCTCAGATACCGTCCGCAACCTATCGCAATCGGTATCATCCTCGTATCATCGTCGTTCTTATCACAACTCTATTAAATCCCACGTTAACGAACCTACAGTGTTTAATCTTTATCGGTGCGGCTCGGTTCCATTTTCTTCGACCTTGAGAAACGAGCATCCGTCGTCATTTATTCTTTTCCCACCCCAGAAAGAAAAGATTCGCCCATGCTCGAGTTTGCTTTACAAATCTTACAAATGACTTTGTACGCCATGGGAAGTTCGATCGGCGAATTTATTTCAGACGCGTTGCAACGCGAAATTTACAAATTTCTTTTACAAATTCAAGCACCGAAAGAATATTCTCTAATGCGCAATCGTTCTGCCCATTATGGGGGGTTCGAGTGGGACTGTTCGTTCACGGTGTCGGCGAGCATTTACGACGGGAACGCGGGACGGGTGTCAGCTGGGGTAATAAAGGAAGACGCGTAAATCAAAGATCGAAAGCGGGCATTGTTCGTCCGCCGAGGTCGTAAACGAGGCACCTTCTGCGCTGGCCGGCTAATAAGCCCGCATTAGGTGTCGGTTAACTACAATTACGACGGCCAGTAGACTGTTTATCGTTATGCAACCACCGTGTCCAACGCAGCAGGTAGACATTAAGCTTATTAACAGCGCCGACGGCCATTCGTTCGATCCTCTGCTGCGCGCGGCGCGCCGTGAAATTGCTGTACAGAGGATAAATAAATATCTTTTCAGCGGATAAACATTTCTGTGACCGTTCGATTAATATTCCCGTGAACCATACAAAACTGAGAGACTCTGTTTCTTCCAGCGATTGGTTATTTCAATCAAAATTCTACTGCTCCGCCGTGGATGAGGGAGTAATTAGAAACGCATCATTTAGTAACCAGAAAAGCAGGAGAAGCTGATACGAAACGGGTTCCGCCATGGAGACCACTTGAAACGATCTCGTCAATTTCACCATTTGTCTGTTCGACACAAAATTTCCCAGAACGACAAAGGAATGTCTCAGTTCCGCTGCTGAAGAAGGCGCGGAGGGATATGGAACGGGCGCTCGCGAAGCAACACATGGCCCATGGGGTGGAGGGGGGGTGTGAGAGGAACCGTCGATTAATAATAAATCACGTCGCACGCCATGGAAAGTTCGATCGGCGAATTTATTTTAGACGCGTTGCAGCGCAAGATTTAGGACAACGCGTCAATGGCCCCGGCGCCGCGCGTTCGCAACGCTCGCCGGCCATGTACCGCATACGTATGATGCACCTGTATCGGCCCACTTTCGCGGTGCGTCCCCTTCGTCATACGGGCGGAATCAATCGTTGGAAAGAAAACGTTCTTTTTTGTTTGTAACGGTGCGATTCGATGCTGCGAGTTCTGTGCAGTTCCGCAACAGAGCTTTCTCTCTGCAAATGGAAGGATTAACTTTACTTTAGAATTGGTTAAAAGTACGCAACAGTGTCTCGGCTGGAATGACTCGCGGCCCCGGTAAATTATTATTAACAAACGCGCGCGGATGAAACGTGGATAACGTTGGAACAGGTGTTTCAGCTTATGCGTATTCTCGGCGATCTTCGTTTTCCTAGCGAATCCGTTCTTCGCGGTACCATCTCGCCCGCCCCCGACGGTTTAGATAGATCGATTCGTCGCGTGGACGAGCGTCGTTAAAATTTCATCATTTCCGAATTGCGTTCCGAACGGTCGCCCGAGAACGGCCCCGGCGGCGTCGTGTCGTAAATAGCAACAGTTGGGAAATTAACATCTGCGGCGCTGAAACGAGCACATGCGCGCCCGAACGTTCACGAAACGACGCGCTCCAACGAATGCCTCCCTACAATTCCATCGACCCGGCCCAGGGATGATTTGCGATTGAAACGAACGGATGGATCGCCAATTGAATTGTGCCGATTTTAAAACCGCTCGTTTTCGAAGAAAAAAAGGAATCGAAAGGAGCAAGAGAGTCGACCGAACGTTTCATGCCGCTTGGGTTTTCCGTTCGACGTAGAAGATGATACACGATCGACGCATCGACGAATATTTCTTTCATAAGCCACCGGGGGATGAAAGAGGGATGATATTCGAAGCGTCGCGCTTCTCGCCGTGGCAGACTATCCGGCGACGGTTCCCGGGGGCGAATGGGGGTGGGTGTCTCGTTTCTCCGCAGAGAAATAGAATAAAAAATGAGGACAGTTAAATCCCACCTGTAAACCAGCTCTCGCCCGCGATGAAAATGCTTCTCCATGGATAAAATTAGCTTCCCAAGCCCGCGATATGAATGGGTAATGATGGTCAGCGATTCTTCACAAATTCCACGTTTAATTCTCCGTTATTGAATCACGCCTGCTTAGGTGATCTTCGAGGGTCGCGAAATTCGCGTTAAATTTTGCCAAGCATCCACGTGGCACCGACGTGTTCGCCCCCCCGACAACAAAAGCCAGACAACAAAAACAAAGATTCGGACGGCGCCGCCGCCGGGTCAGGAAACGAGAGAATGAAGATCCTTAAATTTCAACAGGACAAAGAGAGTTCTGGCCGTGTATCGTTTTCGTTAACACGCGGCAGAAGACATCGCGCGGTTATTCCGTATCAACGGGGCACGAATCTTTCCCAGCGGAAGTGACTCTTGGCGTAACGAGATACACGAACGTATCTGCATGAAGAGACTCGCGTTCCCGGTATTCCGACTTCAATCATTGTACCGGGCGAAATCGTGCAAATTATCACGAGCCAACGTGCGCACGTGTTTACACGTCGAAGAGCAATTGAAGAAATGTTTCGAAGCAATTTCTCCCAAATAATTACGCAGAGCGTTTTAAATTGTTGAGGAAACTCTGGCAGATCGGATCAGGTGCTAAGTGAACACGTTGATGATGATTGTAACGATCGTAGATTAAGCTAAATAGAGATCCTCTTACTTTCTCTAAATGTTTTCAGATGTGGAAAGCAACACGTATCAGGGGCCACCACAGCGCGCCTAGTAATTAATGATTCATTCAGTACGCGAATTTGCACAGAATACTCATTTCATTAACAAAATATGTAAATTGAGAAATATTTTAATCCTCCGCGGGCAAACAGACTGAAAATATCTGCTTTCACTTTCTTTTACCAATGACGCACCTTCCGAAAAGGAAAAGTCGAATTATGAAATAATAGCTATTGTCAAATGCTATTAATTATTGTAGAGATACAATTACCCCTTTAAATCTGCGTTTAAATCTTCGCCAGAAAAGGCGGCGCTTCCCAGGATTTTAAAGATCTCCCACTCTGCGGTGAAAAAAAAAGCTGATGCTTACTACTAGTGCAGCTTCTTACAGCTCGAGGAACTGATTATCTGTCATTTAATTATCGACCGTAATTACAGTAAACAATTTCCGTAAATCAAAACGGATATGTATGCGCACAGAGTGCACACACGTTCGAAATATCGTACCATCGTTTATCGCGGCATGGATCTTTGAAAAATTTCCATTTCGTTCCAGCTCCCGGCTACTTCCGGTTGCAAAAGAGCCGCACGGTCGGTGTTTATCGCGAAGCAGAGAGGAATATATATATATATATCATCGCCGATCCGTTGACGAAAACAAATGCAAATTCGCTGTCCGCGCGGTGAACGCGGCGCGGCTTACTTATTATTGTAGCGATTAATTAAAATTCCTGTCATTACGCGGCGTCCTCGTGCACGGCACCTAAAAACTATGCGCGAAACGCGGCGGCTCTCGATCGCTTCGCAATGCATCACTATATACCCCTTTGGTCGCGAAAAGACCTTCTGCTCGTGTTTCCGATGACATACTGCTCCGATTGGAAATTACCGTGCACGATCATAAATAATACGCTTATCCCGGGCTCGCTTTGAAAAACACGCGAAACGAAAACGGGATCACCGTTTTAATGCGGAAAGGTCCTGTTTCCTGGTTTCTTTCGGGATGCACGTTCACACGTTACAGAGATTTCTTTTTTACTACACAGAGTATTTTATTATTTGATTAGTGGCTTGTGCGTGAGATAAATCGTGATGGAGATTGTAATATGTACATTTTTTCGTATAACCATTCATCTTAATCACTGTTCGTTTAATGTCGCGCTACACGAGTCATTTAGTAATGATTATTCAACGAAGGAGCAATCTTTCGTTGCAAATCATATTTAGAACGAATTCAGCCACGCGACGCATCTATCTGTGTTTCATTCAAAACTTAAGATCAGTTTTCTGTATATTTAATGTTGGAAACGTTTGCAAGATAATTAATGCGATCATTACTGAGATCGCATTGTTCAAAAGATGTCCTCGACTCGAGTGGCAGGACTACTCCTCTAAAATGCATCGTATCGTGATTAAGGGGAACGAAACAGAGGATGAATCCCTCGAAAATATTTCACAGCGCGAGGCACCAAAGAGACACGGCGAATGTGGATCGGTTCTCTAGAGCGTGATTATTCGACCCATTTCGCTTGTAATTCCATCAAGTACAAAGACTGCTTCTATTCAAGGTTTAAAGAAACGTAAATCAAGAGCCAAGCGCGAATGTGGATCAGTTTTCTAGAGTACGATTATCCGACCCGTTTCTGCATCGCGATACCATGCAGCGGCGAAGCTGTACGATCCAGCGTTTACAGGTGAGATGATTGAAGGGAACGGCATGATAAACCGCGACGAGAATCCAGCCGTTTCTTGTCCGCGTATAACTTCGACGATTTAACGTGTAACGTGGAATTACGGAGAAGTGTCTTCCCGCCAAGCTTCGGGCTGTTAAAATACTTGGTCGAGCTTACTTTCAAACTCGGACATTACGAACCTCGAAGAGGAATCAAGGTAAATTATGAAAATTGTGGTATACTCCAAGTACGATCGGCAGAAGTTACGTCGTAAAACGGAAGTTTTCTCACCAAGGACGCAAATGTGATTTTGGTTCGTTAAGCTGGAACACCACCCCTAAATACGCCGGACTAGGAGAAGCGCGTTTCTCGTGGTTGAAAAATAGGGGAACCGGTCATTTCTGAAACTGCGAGTCTTATCGAGGATCGCAACGAGCCTCGTGGCTACCCTTCGTTATGTAACCGAGCTACATAACGCGGTGGTGTAACGGGGTGGTTGCCGGCGTGGGTTTTTGCCCGTTTCTG
The DNA here is from genome assembly GCA_023838395.1 of Holcopasites calliopsidis. NCBI lineage: Eukaryota > Metazoa > Arthropoda > Insecta > Hymenoptera > Apidae > Holcopasites > Holcopasites calliopsidis. Next base: position 1,158,388 of record JALHAQ010000001.1, read on the forward strand.
TGCCACGCACCTCCGCCCCTCCCGTCGTGCTTTCGTCGCTTGGGGACGAAAAAAAAAAATCGATAGCCTCTCTCTCCCCACGATATCTCCATCCCTGTCGCTCTCGCCTCGCGTCGTATCCCCCCTCGCGTTCTCTGTGCGCCCGGCCCCGTGTGCACGCTCGGCACACACGGTGCACCGAGTTCCGTGGCTGTTCCTGGCGTGCGCGGCGAAAAGGTGTACAAGCGGATAACAAAGCCTCTGCTTTTTCTTTTTTCTTTTACATTTATGCACATTTCCGAACCCCCTCTGTCGACTGGCCGTGCCACGAACGCGACGAAACAACGCGTCGTTGAAGAGCTTCCAAGTGGCGGCAACGGTGCGCCTGTGTCCTCGCGTTCGAATAAGTTTAATCGTTTTTGATTTCGCGTGATTAGCGGGGGGGATACGATTGGAGGCTTGAATACCGCGTCGATGCTGGTAGATTACGGAATTTCTGTAATTGGGGATTCGATGTCCGCCCTTGGTACGTTTTGCAAATTCAATATTTAAGAAACTCGAAGGCTTCTACAGATAGATTGACGGATCATAGGACTGATGTAATGAATTCATCAATTTGAATACGTCGAAGGGTTGTCCATCGACGAAACACGAATCACAAGATCGAACGATCTCCTTGGTCGAAACGGATAGCGATGGGCCCTGGCTTGTCCGAAGGGATAAGGGAACCGGCAGGTAGAGAATTCGTGCTGTTCCGTATAAGCCACCCTCTCCCTTTTGCCCGAGATTGTTCCCGCTCGACGGAGCGCGATCGCGCTGTTTGTACGATGTTTGTCTCCATCCGCTTTCGGTCAAACACGATCCCGGCCGCGGCGAGTCTGATTCACGGAAGCGGAGACATGCGCTGTGCGATTGAATAGCGTCTTGGTCCAGTCGTTGGCTGGTTGAATTTTCGTAGCCGTACGGATTAGTACGCAACACGAATGCTTACGACTAATCAAGGTAAAATCACGGAATCGTCAATCGAAGACTGCGAGAATCCCAAGAAGTAATTATCATAATTCGCGAGCACTGGATTATTTCAGCGAGCGGTCTTACCCTATCCGCCGAAGGGCCAAAACTTTCCCTGCAATCTGCTTCGCCGGTCTCAATTTTCCCCTGACAAACCACCCTCTCCCTCTCCCGCCGTGAACGAGTAACAAATCAAAAGTTTCGTCGGCTGACGATCTTGGTGAACCCGTTTCGCTTTCGTACGGCCCAAAGGAGGAGCAAGAACGAGCCCGAGAGAGAGAGAGAGAGAGAGAGAGTGCTGGCGACTTATAAATCAACGCCGACAATCGGGGTTAGTGCAAGCAGCACCCTTGGAAACCTGTTCCACCGAGAGCATCGTCCCCGCCTCGTAGGCCATTGTTCCGCTCCATTTCGAACTTTCCTCTGACCCGCTGTACGTATTATAAAAGGGTCGAGTCTAATCGCACGTATCACGCGCGTGTTAATTAACAGACTGGGCCCTTTTGTACGCGTCGCGAGACTACCGCGAGATAAACGTGAATTGCTCCCAATTTAACGCGCAAGCACCCAGGCTCCTGTTACGAACATTTGTCGCGGAACTGCCGACTGTATGTACTCTGTTCATTATATCCTTTCAACTTCTTCGGTTTATGAATAATGACTGGTCGCGTTAATGCACGCGTGGAGGAATTGAAAAAAAAAACGTTAGAATAAATTCTAAACACCCGGAGAGATTTAAATAGAAGTACAATCAGGTGCGGCAAGGAATTATTCAATTAAGAGTAGAATTATAATATTAAGTTTAGCTCGAAAACGTTCCTGGTGTTCAAATTTTGCGGATTAAAGTATTTTATAGACAGTGATCAAGCTCGTTTTGGTGCTGTTCGAATTGTAACTATACTTCTCGATATTTCGAGCCTCTCCGAACGATCTTTTATTAAACATAATACCGGACGAGATCTATTTCGATCTTCGGTGTTCCAAGGAGGCTGCATTAAAGTACGCACTACAGAATAAACGATCCAATTCGTATTCGCTTCCGCTGAACATCGAAGACTTTGTTCGATGTACATGCGCGCGGTTTCGCTCTCTAATTATGCGAGTGAAGCAAGACGAAATAGTCGGGGAAATAGGATTAAGTTAATGAGATAAATGAAGTACTCACCTATTTTTCTCCAGCTCGTTGTGAGTCGTCCTGCAATGGAAGAGAACGTTCTTGTTAGACTTCAAAGTGCGGCGAGAATCGTTCGTTTTGCGATAGCAAGAGAGGGTTGGATAGAAAAGCGACGCTCTCGTGTCTCTCGGCGAAAATTAAAACCCACGGGGAACGAGAGTGGGAAGGAGCTACCCTGCGGCGCGTTATCGTGTCTTAATTAAATAAACAGAGATACGAAACGCGAAAATAATTCCGTTTGGTCGAATATTAGAATTATCACGAGCAGTTCGTATTGACTCTTGAAAAAATTATACAAATAACAGAGATTATTAGGTGGGGGAAGGACGTATTTAAAAGTGGACATTTTATCGCTGTAAAATTGTAGAAAATTCTTGATTGCGAAAGAAAGCGTTGCGAATAAAGAAAGATCTAAGGGGTGAAGTGAATAAAAAAAAAGAATCAAATCTCTCTATCCCTATCACCGGCAGCGAGCTGCACAGGGTTCAACGGCCTCGCCGCACACTCATCCGAGATACAAGCGTATGATGAAACGTTCCTTTTAAAGTGCACACGCCTCCTATCGATGCACGACGTATCGGCCTTCGGCGTGCTGATAAGATAGAGGTTATTTTCGAGAGCGCTCTCTTACAATTTCGCTTCACTGACCTTGCACGGGGAATCTTTGAACTTGTGTTTGCGCGAAACTCTTGTCACGGTTTAAAGGTACACCAACTGGCGCGTATCTTATCAGATTAAATAATACAAGTCATTGGGATGAGCGATATTAAAATGAACATTATTTCGCGCTCCGGGTTTTTCGTACGCGTTCACAGATCCTCGCGGTAGCTATTACTTAAAACGCTCAACGATGTGCAGAGGCAAGACCAAGAGAGAGGCGAAAAAAGTAGTAAGAGAAAGACGAATTGACAAAGATACGAACCTGCTGCCCTGGGATTTTTTCGTCTTTGGCCTTTTTGTGACCGTCCGCATATCATCGGGCATCGGCATCGTCGAAGCGTAGCCATGTTCAGCTTCTGCAAAATGACAAACCAATCGGTCAGCGAAGCGAGGACCGGCGCGCATCGCGCGAATTCCAAACGATGCCGGCCGCTCTCTCGCGACCTAGGAAACGGGGGAGAAAAAGCTCGCGCTGCGAGAGCATGAGGGACTCGGTTAAAAGAAGCGCGCGTACACGAGGCCGGTGGCGGTGAATAAAGTCACGTTCTCTCCTTGCCCAGCCGCCGCGAGACGTGTACAACTTAACCGCGAGCCCGGCATCAAAGCTTTCGACCGGGACACGAAGCGACAACCCCCTTTTCTCGGCCTCGCGAATTTATGTTACGATTTCGGTGAACATGCGCGCGCGCGCGCGCGCGGGAATCGGCGCCAACGGAGCGCGGACGAACGGGAACCGTGTCGAAACGAATCGGCGTCGATTTGCCGGGCTATCGCGAGCCTCGAATCGCCGGGGATAGCAAAAGAGATCGAGGACGAAGATTCGAAAGGTGTAGAGAGGTGACTGTGAGATATTCGGCGATCGCCAGGTGTTTTATGAGCTTAAAGAAATTCGTTTCCCTTTTCTTCGGGGTGGGAGCAATTGGTTTCTTATACGCTGCATTCGAGGAACAACACGACTGTTCTTGGCGATTCTTATGAACTGGACGTTTTCGTTAATGAAAAATGAGATAATTGCAGGCAGGAGAATTTCCTGAAGTAGTAAGATAGATGCTGGAAATTGTGTGACTACAGTAGATCTATTGTTACTGGCAACCTTTGAATTATGAAAGACAGGCATTCCGATGAGAACTATTCTTTCCATTGCGTCCCTGATTATAAAATTCTCAACCCAAAATCACCTACTCCGAAAGTCCTCCGCACCCCGGGGCATTCCTAGCGCTCGCCGATCCGTAAGCCGATTCTGTACAACCGCAATAAAACCCTTTCAGCTACCCCCATCCTTCCAGCCGTAAAAGCCAGTGGAAGAAAAAAGTGCACCGAAATTTTGGAGCACTTTCGCAACAGCGCACCTGCCTCGAATTCGTGGAATCCCCAAGGAAAAGCGAACGTCATCCCACGATTTTCCAGCAGGCCGCTGAGAGAATCCTCGGCGAGCCCGGCGAGGAATGCGTTCCCCGTAACGACTTGTACACGCCGTGGAGAAGCAGAATCTTGCGAGACGACGGAGCGAGCGGTTTAGCGAGCGAACCGACTCGTTGCATCGCGTTCCCCGCGAGATTCTTTCTCGTCCAGCGACAAAACAGCGTCGCAAAAATAGCCGGGAGCGTAATTTATCACGGAAATTGCGCTCGGAGCGACGCGCAGGGGACAAGCTTCTGCTGGTCGGCATCGGGCGAAGAGAGAAATTGATATTATGTAAGGTGGGATCGGACGAGCTGGTGGCGCGAACGGCAAAAACTCGAGGACGACGAGAGACGACTAGTCACCATAACGAGTGGTGTAAATTATAAATGCCTCTTCCCTTTTGCCCGTGTCGTTCGTTCGTCCGATCCTGGCCGTCGTGCAACGGCCGCTTAATGGCAGCCGGTGAAAAAGAACACACGGCCGCGACGACGTCGACCATCTGTCCCTCGTGAAAGAAAGAAAAGCGTCTCGCCGCTCGCATGCCGCCGCGGCCATAAGGCCCGTCCCATGCAAAAGAGAAGTGTAGTCCGCCCCGCGCGTGATACAGGGGAGAGGGCTGCCAGTTACGCGTCCACGGAAAGGGTGGAAAAGGCGGAGGGCAACTCGTTTGCCGGCTTTACAGGGAAAAAGGGTCGAACGGGGCCAACTATTTTCCGAAATCCGTGTTTCCTTATCGCGGAGGCGACAGAGAAGAAGAATCGGAGACGCGTCGCCGGAATCGAGACAACGGAGCAATTCAATTCCGACTTCGCTCTCGGTTCGGTGCAGAGTTTCGCTAAATGAAGACGGCCCCGCGCGTGGACGATTCAATTCGCTTGCCCCTTGAAATTTAGGTACCATCCGTTAATGCCGAACACGATATTGGCTTAACGCTTTGTTGAAGGCGGAGGGAGCGAATTAGCGAATCAGCTGCGAAGTGGTTCGTGTAGGTGCAACGGGGATCTGCTGCAGTCTATTTCACATCAATTGCTACATCAAGTTTAATGATAACGATCCCCTCGGTTAAGTCAAAGCTCCGCGCTTTGTCGAAACGGGGCGGCCTTGTCATTTGCTGCGAATTCATTCCAGTATCGCTGCGCTCTTATGTAATGTAATTGATAAACAAATTGCGAGCGTAATTTTCTGCTAACGATGGATCCCAGAGCTATTGTGCTTTAAGATCTTCTCATTTGCATTGCATTGTGCCTCCGAGTGGCTACATAATAATGGAAGTTTTTCCAGAATTCAGACCTTCCACTACAACTATATTTCTCTGTAACGATTATACGAAACTGGAATTCATTCGTAACGTAACGCGATTACACGTTTATTGGTCAGGAAAGCGGCCTTGAACGATCCATGAATTTAGGATAAGGTACAGCCACGATTTTCAGCGAAACCGTGCCAAATAGAGCCGATTAAAATAACGTAACAGCCTTATCTCGCGTACCCCTCGAGCAATAATAGTTAATGCTCGATCGGCGATCCGCTTGTCGTGATTCCCCTTGTTCTCCTCTCCCTCTTTCTCTCGCCCTTTCGCGCCGAAAGCACGGGCAATAAACTGAAAGCTCTTTCTAGGGTCCGGCCGGTTGCGCTACTCGTAAACGGAGCGCGCACACGAAAACGACCCTTCTCTCGTTCGCGTGATGCGGGCTTAAAGCACGGGAGATCGATTCAGGGCACCCCCCGGGGGGGAGAGAGAGTGCGCGAAGGGGAAACAAAGAAGCCGTTCTTTTGGGGTGTGTAACGCTGGAGGGGAACATGTGTGCGGGGACAAACGGCGTCTCTGTGTGTATGCCGCGCGCGAATTCGTACCGCACGGATCTGAAAAGGACCGAGGGGGGGAAGAATTACGACACCGTAAATCTCGACCGGGGCTCTGTTCGAAAGCGAAACGCGGCGCGTCGCGGAAAAATGCAAGACGACACCGGCCGCCGTTTATCGTGATCCTCTGTGTATTTTCGTTATTCGCGTCACGCCGAGCGAAAGGCCGCCCCGCCGGGACACGGATTTCTGTTACGCTCGCAGCGGTGGCCGGTGTGTGCATTAGGTATCGATTACCCGACGCACGCGGTCACGTGAGAGTGACCATTTAAATGGAACGCGTGAAAGGAATTTAATAAAGTATTTAAACGGGAGCCTGTTTGCCGAACGTTACGAATCATTGTCCGGCCGGAACTGTTCCACGGGAGATACGTATGCAAATGCGCTCAAGTAATTCCCCGTTAATACCAGCCCGTTCACTGTAGAAAGCATTCTTCTAAGGCGGAGTACTGGTGGGAGGACACCAGACGGCCAACACGAAACACGGTTCGGACGTACTGCGAGGAACGATGGAATCCAATGGGACTGATTACGACCCGACGAAATGCAAGAGAAACGACGAGGGAATGAGATAACCACGCCGTATTTCGCGCACACAGAGACGCGCGCGGTAAATGCAGCGGCGCGGGACTACGTCGCAGCGGGTATTATAAGTGGAGTAATAAAATGAGATCATCGTTACCGCTTCTCTGCCCGCTGACGCGCATGCATGCACGTGCAAAGAGGACACGTATATATACCTATACAGCAAAAACACAGACTGTGTACGCATACATTATATACTTATCGATACGTTCACCGCCCGTTGGTCGTAAACAAAAAGAACGAATTCACGGTTGTACACGCTGCGCGTTGCATCAACGGAGTGCACACGCCGGACAAAGCTCGTGTGCTCCGAAACGAATAGAGGGGGGCGGGGCAGAGGTAATTTTTGGTCGAGGGTCCGATCCGGAAGGGACGCGAACTAGTACTTTGAAAGTAGGTTTCGATTCGGTGATCGCGCGATAGCGGAAAAAAAATGCGAGCGAAGGAGCCAGCGAAGCGAGGAAAGACGTAATAACAAAGGTCGCGTTCCGGGATCCAACGGCACGCGCGCGCGAGCGCGTTCGTTGCCATGTGCCAATGACACACGACTTCGCACACGAGTCGCAATCGCGAGCTGTGTGCACGGGCGTACAAAGAGGGGAGGAAAAAAAAAAAAGAAAGAACGGTAAATATGTAAACGTGCAGGGTGGTATACTCACCTCTTTCCCTTCGTTCAATATACTCGGCGGCCTGTAGTAGGGCAGCAATGCTCATATTTCCCCGGTTTGGCGTAATTCTGGCGGCTTCGCTTCACTACCTCGTTCCCCGCAATCCCGGCACCCGCGCGACCGACAAAGACGGCGGACTATTATCACCGGTGCGCGCGCGAAACACACACTCGCGGCGGCAAACGTTCGGAAATGCGCACCACCACGAACAGCAGCGACAGTCACGTACACGCCACGGCGATCTGTTGTTTTTGTCGTTGATAATGATGCCTTCCTTGATGATGATGTTATTGTTGTTGTTGACGTTCCCGGTTGGCGCTGATGTCGCTGCTTGCCGACCTTTTCTCTTCTCCACCCGCCTGTTCAACCGCCTCTCCTTCTCCACCGCCACTTCTTCCTCCTTTTCTCGTCCGTTCCGTGCGCCTCGCTGGCTGCGTTCGCTTAGGTCACGTAACTACACACAGGCAGGCACGCGAGAGAGGAGGGAGAGAGGAGGCTAGTCCGATTTCAAAGACGCGCTAAATTTGCGGACGGCAAAATCGATGATGACCAGGCCTATCCAACTGTGATACGTGCATGTATCCAACGACAGTCTTGTTTGTTCTACTCGATAGGTTCTGGCTATTTCGCGGGATTCGTTCCCACCGTTCACGACGTTACTTCCGGTCACTCTAGTAATTACAAGTCCTTGTCTCTATCGTACTCCGAATTCCACTTGTTCCCCTGTTTTAACACGCCTTCGGTTTCCCTCTGGTTCTGTACGCTTTCTTTCTTCCCCTTTGGTTACCTTTCCCCTTTTCCGCTTGACTTCTCGTCGGTTCTCTTCTTTCTTCGCCCCTCGTTTCTCACAACATTCACTACGGATCACACCAAAGCACGTGAAAAGAAAAGAAAGAAGGATGTGAACCGGTATTGCCGAGAGCGGCAAGAGGATACACGACGCGCGCACCCGCTTGCTCCGCGCACTTCCTTACACGGAGTCGCGTGCGAGCGAACCGTGAGCGTGCCCCGTGATACGCAACTTGAGAGACAACACAGAGGACAGGGCGAGCGGAACGCGGTACGATTGGACAGAGACACGCTATATAGGTACGCGGGTACGTACAGTCACTAGGCGAGCCGAAAGGGTCGGGATTATGCGTGTCGCCGGTAATTTATCGCGGATGCGAGAGAACCTGACCTCGATCGACGATTCGAAACACGCCCGAACTATTATTTCTTGTCAACGGTTAAGCGTTACCATACCGTGCACAGCGTGCATGCGACCGCTTTACGTGCCGGCTTGTCCTGTACAACGACCTTGAGATCTTATTCAGATCCCTGCATCGAGTAGGTTGGCAGAATTGGTTCGTTAAACACGATATTTACGTGAACCACGCGAATTTCTCAAAAAAAAAAAAGAAAAAAAACAATGAAGCAGAATTGACAATTTTTGATAAGACGAAAACTTTCGCTCCATCGAAACGCGTATGTAACTCGGTCAACTTCCCGCGAGGTCAACGATTCCCATCAAACTCACGCAATATGCAGTCGCGGCGGCAGCGGAGAGAGACACGCACACACGCGCGCACATGGAACGCGACGTCGAGTGGTGTGCCAACAAAGCCACAATTTACTCGTCAGAGAAACGTATGCGCTGTCACGCGCAAAACACACGGCCAGATCTTCTAGAAACTCGGCGACCACGTTAATGCTCGTGCACTCGTTTCCCGTTCACGGTGAGCACGTATGAAACGACGCTCCCCCCGATTTCGTTCTCGGTCGGTTCGCGAATGACTCTCAATATTTACACATGCACGCTGGCATCGCGCAGAAGAAAACGCTTATGGACACGCGCGCGGTTCAGCGTGTGATTTTCATAGGGGAAACAAAGGTGACACGGTGGTGCATATCTCTACGCACGTAAGCTGCGCGAAACGTTGGTTTCGCGAACGCAACGCGAGAGTGGATACGAGTAGCGATTCGCGGAGCGACCTCAAGGATCGCGATAGCGTATACATCGACTCTCGCTTCTAACACAACGATGTAATGTGGAAATGGTACCTTTCCGTCCTATGCATGCACCAATGTACGCGTGCTTCGCAGATCGAGCGTATTTCGACCCTATCATCCACCTAGTGACATTTGGCACGCCGGATACGTTCGCTCACACGCGAAAGTAGGTGCAGCTGAGCGACGACGTAAAGAAGTAAGACGGTCACTGTGGATCGGCACTGCCTAGCACTATACTGCTGCACAGGTTTTCGCGGGTGTGTATAGAGGTGGGGGGGCTAGCCAGGAACAAAGAAAAGGAGGCTCGAACTGACCGACGACGACGAGCCCACGAGCCCCCGACGACGACGACTACGACAAGCCGACGAGCGAGCGACAGCCTGATACCTCCGCACTTCGCGAGCACTCTACGCATTTATCGATGTCAAACGTCTCTGCACTGTCGAGGCACCAGGCGTCGTTTCTTACGGGGCAGCTGATTGGCCGAACGGTGCGCGAGTGCACTGCCTCGGCCAATCAGCGTTGGTGACACGCCGTTGCCTTACGAGCCGCCACCAACACCGCCGGTGTCACGTGAATCTCATGCCCGAAAACAAAACAAACAGCTGGCTGTATATTCCTTCCTTGCCACCGCTCTCTTGCACGCTATCGTGCGTGTATTTCGATGCACGATATTCCCAGTGTAAAGCCTCGCTTTCATGTAAAATGTATTAAAATCGCGAAACCCCGTGTGCCCGAGTAATGCATTAGCAAAGTACGCTTACCGATCGTATCGCGAATCGACTTACAAACGATGCGATCGATTTTTAAATCGTTTAAAATGCATCCGTGCGTTTTCCTGGTATTCATTCATTTCTTTTGCAAAAAAAAAAGACAATACTGTATAGTTGTCACGCAAATTAAGCTGAATATATCAACGTCAGGATATCCCGTAATACTTCGCGATATTAAGCCTCTTGTTAAAAGCCCATTTGAAAATTCGTATAATCGCGCCATCTTATAATCGTGCCACTTGGCGTCGCTCATTTTTTCAAATTGGTGCTTCCGAAGTTGCGGCGTCTGTTCGGAGTGGTGCATCGCGTTTGAATATAACGGTTTCGCGTTGCGATTAAACGAAATAAGTTAGGTTTTTTGCATTGTGATTGTGGTGAATACCAATCGAGGAAGAATAACCCAGGATATTTACAGAACTCAACGATTTCCATCAAAGGTTAGAACGATTTCTTCGGGGGCATCGTCTGCGGCCGAAGCTGAGCGTCCATCAGTAAGTCACAAGAAATATATAATTTTCACGTAGACTAAATTTGATTTTAACGTAAAATAATGACATTTGAAGGTAATCGATTACTTGTTTGTTGTCGTACGCATTCTAACGACTTTTATCGCTTCATGCAGCATTATTTACGACTGCAATTATTACTTTCATTTGTCATGACCTTGACAGCGAAACTTCTGCCCGCATGTTACCATTATTTTCGTGTGACACATTTAAAATTAATATTATTCGCATACGAAATCGAATGCAAATGAACAGTTGCGGGGTATTTGCAACGAATTACAAGATTAAATTGAAAAACAAATGTTACCATGTTTTTTATTTAAAAAAAAATTCACACAATTGATTATTTTTCGTGTGTACACAAATTTTAATTACAAATCAATTATTTATTCGTTAAATTACATTCGAGACACAGGAGCAATGTCCAGTAATGCAAGTGCATTTTCAAGCACTACTTGCAATGCATGCAACAAGTATAATCTTGCGGTCATTGTTGGTACCAAATGTTCGTACGCTTCCTGCGACAAAAATATAATATATGCGCAACAAATTATTAATTTATAATTAGGTTATGAATTTTAATCGATAATGGAACCTACGGTTAAAATTCTAATTCTGCGATAATAAATGCTAAATTTTTGGCACAGCCTAGATAGAAATATACATATAACTTGTGGGTTTATTTGAAAGGTAGGCTCGTATTTGAGACAATCCTTTATCATATCTTGGTATCCAATAATGAAGCTATACACAAGTTCCCATTCTTCCTAAGAATAATAAGATTTTTCATTTATCACTTTCTATTTTCTAACTAAATTGGGATTACAGAAAACTAGACTTATTCAAAAGAAATACCTCTTGGTTTAACAAGGAAAAGTCTACGTTATTGATGGACAGAGAACTAGGGTATTCTCCTTGAAGACTTTTCTCATTATACTTTTCAATAATCGTTGTTATTCTTGCTGTATTATACAATACAAAGGGTGCACCTAAAAACTAATAATCATAGAAATCCGATCTTCAATAATTCTAATAAAATCATATAAAAAGAACCTTTCGTGTTTGTAGTATTTTTATCAGTTGCAAAGTTGCATCCAATAAAAACAGGCCGGCTAGGTTTCACAGAGAGCAGTTCAAATGTTGCTGTTGCTTGTGCGAGATTCTCAAGGTAATGACCCTCGGTGTTCACATTGCTCTCTTGTGCTTCGAAATACTTCTGCTCATTCAATCCCTTCAAATCCTTAATTTTACTTTGGATGTACTGTTGCCAAGTCAACTTTGTCTCTTTCCCCTTAGTCTCTGTATTCTTTACGACGCCGCATACACACTTCTCATAGCCTTCTTCAATGTTTCCTTGCGACTTAGAAGTGAATACAAACTTGTAATCGCTTTGATTCTCAGATACTTTGCATCCATATTTATTCAGAACATTTTCTGCGACCCTTTGTATTAAGCGTAGTCTTGCGGTTGTGAGTTCCGATTCTTTATCTTGGAGAGATTTCAAACTGAAAACTTTGTTCAGGGATAAAGTTCTTCCAAACTCATGTTTGTATGTCACAGCTGCCTTTATGGAGCCTTCTATGAGAGGTGCACGCAGCAGAAATAAGCAGATCCTTTCACGTTCTATCGAATGTCTTTCTATTTTTATTTTCCAATTCCTGCTGGAGGATAGCAATAATTGTAAAACCTGTAAAAGCAATACTTGTTTACTCTTAGAGGTAGGTTATGTTTGATTCCTCAATAATCTTTTACTTTACTGCACCTGCTTTGTAATCTCTGCATCGGATTTGTTATTTATATTGGTGTTCGATTTATGCAAGGAATGTTGAAATATTGTCTTACATTCTCTATCACATTTATCTGCATCTTTCAGTACACTTTTCCATGCTTTGAGGCTAGGTAAAAAATACAGTTCTCCATTTATTGCTAAATTATCGTTGTTCACTTTAACAATTGAACTATTCTTGCAAGCATTACCACTGAGAAATGATGTTATATCGTTAATAAGTGATTCTATGCAAATGGATGGTATGTTTTCCATTTGTACATCCATCTGAGTTGCTCCAATATGAAGCATGTATGAATTCCTTTGCCTGTGAGGCCACAACACTATCAGCTGATTGCTGTTTATATCAGCCATTAAACTTATTAAATACCACTGTACTCCATATCATTTATGAGGGGTGGATTCGAATGTAAAAATTAATTATATTTGTTGTGGCAAGGAGTGGAGTATTACCAATACATTCTTCTTTAATATTAAATTATAACAGAGTATGTTGTATTGTAGTAGATGGAAATTGGAGTATTCATAGGGAACAATTAAAACAAGCGTGAAATGGATTCACTGTTCTCTTTATTAGAGTCACAAGTCGAGTTGTGCAAATAGGTGACTGTAAATATTAACGTTAATATTTAATATTCGCTATACTTAAGGTACGGGTATATCTTACAAATTCATCACAAAAAGAATTTTCTACTTAAACGTATCTAGACTGACGATTGATCGTTAAGTAAATTTACTCGGCCATAGTACGGTAATAATTACAGCCTATAATTAACGCTCGGTCTCTTTGATATCGGTTATCACATCGAGTGGTGGTATTTCACGTATGCAATCGCTGCCAGTTCTTTGCAGAACTCTTCCGTCACGATCACGCTTTCGAACAGGATATTCTCCTTTTCCCTGGAAACAGATGTAACGCAAAAGTACAAATACAAAATTAAACATGCTGTTAGAGATTTTTTAAAAATCGACAAGTTCAGCAGTGCGATATTTAGTTTTCTTCTTTGCCAACTTACCCATCGTGAGAACAGTCCTCCAGCAATCGTTCACGCGTTTCCCTCAGCATTTGCCTGTGATCCGGCGTCTTTGGTACCTCGTTCGCCAACTGTTTGACGACCTTTTGCAAACAGGTGAACAAGTTCTTCGTGCCGGGTGCCAATGGTAGCAAAGGGTTCAGTAGAAATTCGTGCAGGTACGGATGAGGTAAAAGCGCCAGCCTCGAGATCACCACGGTCAACTGTAGATTGATCTCGTACTTCTGCCTAGGAATATTGGCCACTTTCTCGAATAGCATCGTCACGAAGGGACCCATGTAGAATCGTACGGAACAGTGATCAGCTTCCGGTCTGGAATCAGAACTCGCGGTATCGTCCACGGATACAGCTTCCAATGGCCAAGCCATCAATGAGCAATCTGTTAGCACGGCGGAATACTGTCTCTCCAAATCGGCCATGTATCGTTCGTAATTGTTCACGTCCGTGTCCGTTTGGAGGTAACGCGGAATCAGGGACAGAAAACTGAAAGAGAAAAGGGAGAAAGATTAGGTTTGGAGCAGAGTTGGATTAGAAAAGTTATCGTAAAAGAAATTGGCTCAAAGATGGCCCGATCTCAACAATAGTGAATCACTCCTTTTTTTCCCCCCTTTCGATGAATGAATTAATTTGTATATCGTCGTACGAGCCTTGAGAAAATAATTCAGAAGCTTGCTAACTAGCAGTACATAATGAAACGAAAGAAAAGTCTTTGGTAAACATAGTTTGGTCTACCGACTTCGCGTTGTACAGTAGTTGAGTACTACAAAGGTGTAAATTTCTTACGTCCTTTTTTTTTTAATACCATGGCGTTTATGAATGCCATTGATAAACGGAGAAACACACGATTAACGTGGGATATCACTCACCAATTTACAATTCTATGAATATTACTGGGAGCTAGAGTTCGACTATGACTTTGCTCGTACGAGAGATCCAGGGAACCCTTTTTCTCTCTTTCCCTCTCGTCCTCCTCGTCGCTCCACGACGCGATCGCGCTATCAGCCGCGGTATTATCGTAATAGCCCCGCGTCGATAAGTACACCAATACGAGACAATGCAGTATATGCTCGTTCCGTTTCTCTACCATTTCCTCGAACAGCTTTAACGTCTCCAGCGTCAAGTCGTCGCTGTCCGTGAAACAGTTGTCTATCAGCCTGTGCAGCACAGGCGATGTCCATACGTTTGGTATTTCCGGCCCTCTGTCCTGACCTACCAGCCAGTAACTCATTTCTAAAACAAATATCGCGTATGCTTCATGGACTTTCCATCTTTTACGTGCCAGTACAATTTTGCACGAACCTGTGCACAGAACGGTGGACGTCAATTCTTTCAAACATTTCGTAATCAAAGCGGTGATAAGAACGACGTGATGCTCGGCTAAAGCTGGCGTTACGATTTTCTCCAAGAAATTCATCCTAACGCTCTTGGCTAACGCGTCTGCCACGTCAGGATGCGCCTCCCTTATCAGCTGATTGCAATAGTCGAACCACATGAAAAACGCGGCGACCTGTCTGCAGCCAGAAAATTTCTTCTCCTTTGTCCATGCCGGGGAGTCTAGACCCCACGTGACGTCCACCCCGTCGATCTCCGTCGGATCGACGTGCGCCGGGATGGCGTTGAACAGGTTCTCCAGTCTACTCGGTATCAGGTGTATCAGATCATTGTTTGCTATCATTTGAGCGAACGATGGATCCTCCAGGGACGCGAGGACCATTATCCCCTCGCAGGCTCTTATCCTCACTGTATTGTCCTGGAAAAAAAGGAGAAGACCGAAAGTAGTAGGTCCCGAGTGATATTGTAATTTTAATTTAAAGGAAACAGAATATTAATTGTTCTCGGCTTGTAATTCTCATGCGTTGGATGTTATTCGCGCTCCGCCTGTTTGCCAGGCACTCATTTTTTTGATTCAACATCAATTAAGCGATGCGAAATGTTGAAACAACTACCCACCGCTGTATTTATGTAACTCAACAAGGCATCCAGTAGAAGGCATTTCGATTTCTCCGGCGTTTTCGGCCTCAACAGACTCTGTTCCCCATCCGCGGAATTGGCCTCCTCGTACGTTCCTCCTCCGTACTCAACGTCCAACCTTAGATCCTGAAGATTCTGCAGATGAGTGTCGATCTCGTTCATCAGCGTCGCCTCCTCATCCTTCCGCGAGCTTTCATACTCCTGTTCCGTGTTCGCGACCTCGGAATGTTCATTCAGAATTGATTTCCGATTCGCAGGACTCGAGGACTGCGAGTTGTTCTCGATCTCCCTGGAAGATACCGACTCGTTCGATCGGCCAGACGATCCCCTCTCCGTATCGATCTTATTCGAATACGGGATAACGGACCGTCGCCCGTCCTTCGCCGTGCTAAACAAATTAGGATTGATCAAAGTGACCGCCTGCGTGTCCAACGGTTCGAACAGAGGATTCGTATTATTCTTCCTTCTAGCTGGGATGTAGGTGACCTTCTCCACCTCCACCCTATCAGAGTTCCTCTTGTCGGAGGAATTCCGCCGCTGAACAGCCGGCGCGTCGTTTATAATATTGGTCACATGCGGATACTTGCAGACCAGGAAACAGAGCGTGAGAAGGAACTGCACTTCCTCCGCCTCGATCGGCGACGGTGGGTTTCCGTTGCACAGAACGATCAGCCTCTGCACCGGTCCGTAAATCGACGTATGATGCAGCAAAGGGAACTTGGATCTACCGAGGAGCTTCCTCAGGAAGGACAGGCAAACGGTCCTCATTCCCGGAGGAGTCTCCGCGCTGGCCAGCGTGGCCAGGAGGTCCAGCAGCTTGTGCTGCAACAGGTACTCCAGACACGGCCCAGGCTCGTCCCCATCCTTCTCCTCTTCGAGTAATATTTCCAATAATCTGTCCAAGTGTCGGGGTATGCTCGTGCTTTGTATGGGCACCTTACAGTCCGTCAGGTGGTTCACATAGAAGTTCATCAGCTGCTTCCAGTGATAGGTGAAGTCTTGCAGCGGCGTGGCAGGCGGCGCTATCTGAAAGCGATACAAAATTAACTAAAACATCATTCATTGAACAGAATTGCTAAACTATCCCCCTCGTAATTACTCCGGATCCCATCGAGTAATTACGAATGGTAAAACAGGATCGTGCGTAGAGATCGAATGTGCGTTACATTATCCAGCTCGTCGCTGAGAAAATGAAAATAGGACGCGAAACACGGAAGATTATTGAACGTGCACATGTTAATGAGCTGCGGCCCGGCCGTCCGCAGCTGCTGTTCGGAACAGTAATTACATAATCCGCTAAATATAACGACATTCTTGTTGGACCGATCAGACGACGTCGATTTATCGGCCGGCCGGAAAACGCGTTGCCGCCCGTTGTTCGGCCTTCTTTTTTCACTGGCGCCGAACGGGTGCCGTTTAAACCGCCCCGCGTGCGAGGGTCGGAAAAGGTTCAGAGGCGCGGGAGAAAGGAAAATTCGTGAACGCACCAGGGGGCGGCTTTTATCGACCGCGATGGTCAAAGGCACGGCACGCGTACGGATCGATTAGGTGGGCCGTAAATAAATACAATGTCACGTGTGACGGTGTGTGCGGACTGTCAACGGGAAAGAAATCATTTCGCACGGTTTATAGATAAACATTATATAAATATCGCACTGTCGCCGACGGATAGGGATCTTAATACGATGTTGCACGGCTAAAAAAGAACAGATTATGCCGAGTAAAATTGTTCTTTCTCCGGTGGAATTAAAGGGACTAAACGTGATACGCAGTCGCGTGCGTGCAGAGAGGTGACGACGAGGCTTATCAGGGTTATTATCACTCACCACGTCAATGGCATTCCTCAGCGCGATTTGAATGCCACTGATCATCTTAGCACACCGGCTGATTTGTTGTCCACGATTATTTCTCGCTATACAATCGCCACGCCACGGTTCCTCGCGCGATTCTCGCCTGCCTCCTCCGCATAATCTCTCATGGTTCCCTCGCGCAATCACCGTGTCACACTGCCTCTGCGACAGCGAAACCTTGCTGCTTTGACGTGTTTTGTTTCCGCATGCTGTCTACGAGGTGGCGTCGTGGTCACCCGATATTTCGTGGCAATATTTTTCAAAATGATAAGGGAAAAGTATGGTGAAGATGAAACAGCAAACGTGTCGCTCTTTTCCGGTGTATGGCTGCTGGGCGTCATTGGATAAGTTTACTTCCGCACCAATGAATCCAGACAATTTTTCGGATATTTCGATTCAGATGGGAAATTAAATGTATTTTAACCGACTGATATTGATGGGAAATATTTCAATTACATTAAAATCGCATGTAGATGAAATTAAACATGAATGTTAAGAAAGATTGGCTGTACCACTATTCGCAGTGTCTTTCTCTTAGGTCTTCGACCAAGCTTTCGTTACAGCTTTTCAGTACACAAGCCGTTCAGGAATAATAGTCGACAAAATTGCGAAATAATGGCTCGAACGTTATCACTTATGCCCATTATTTAGGAAGTTGTGTAACGTTGCATAATGGAAGCTGTTCAAAGCCATCGTATTCTAATTTCCACTGGAATTTTATTTCTTGAAAATTCATCCCTCCGATTAGCATGGAGGCTTATCAAATCCCTTGACTCAATTAGGAAAGTAAAAGGGTGTACAAAATTTCGGTATAAAGTTGCTTAAAAATCGACATTGAATCGGTGGGACTCTTATTCTTCCAAGCATTCGAATGTTTCCACGACCTGTGAATTTGTTGTTTCCTATATCTTTGCCTTTGATTCATTTCTTATTCGATGCAAATACTCTCTATCTTTTTTAATAGCCGGCTTATCTCCATTCCCTTTCTTACGAATGGAACTTGCTGATCACACCGGGTGCTGCTTATCTATTCCACAAGATTTGCAAGTTCCATCTCGCTGGAACCAATCGTGAGAATATCATGGAAAGCAGTTGAAACAGGATTTACCACGATTTTTATTTGCACCTTTAACGTGTACACATCTCAACAACATTAACCAGTTCGTGAGTGTAAAAAAAGTAGCGACAATCCGAAAGCGGAGAAGACTCCGTAGGTGGATAGTCTTCGACGATCGTCCCAGTACTGATCTCCATTCGTTCCACCGAAAGACAAAGAACAGCATTTTAGTCTGGAGTTGATTAGAGAATCCAAAACGATCTCCGTTTAGATCCCGTTAAGTAGCTGACCCGGTTATTAAACTTTCTGAAAACGGATTACTGTTACTATCAGTAAACGCTCCAGTGAGAAGATATATATTATCGTGGTCGATCAGTAAGCCAGGTGGGATCGCATCTTCCGGAATCTGTCGATTTTTCTTACGCAACCTAGGATACAATATTAAATTCGATGCTCGACTAAAAAGAAATCACCGGACTTGTAGGAATCTGGGTACGTTCGTACATTCTCCTTTCATTTTTTGTTTCTTCTTCTTTTTCTCTTTTAATTCCATAGTTCAGTAAAATACGCTACGGCGCGCGCGACGTGCCCGTGGTCTCGACGATCGAACTTCCGCGCGTGGTTGCTCGTGATCGCGCTAAATGAATTAAGTAACATCGCCGCGAGATTTTACTCACCGCCTTCCGTCTCAGCAATCGTCGGAGCATCGGTGACGAGACAACGCCGACGGCGGACGATCCGGAGAGACAGCGAACCGATCTTCGCGATCCAACGATTCTCGTCGGATGGAACGCGGGCGTGAAACGCGCGGAGCGAGATTCCCACCTTCTCTAACTACGGTTCGAACGCCTTGTTCGTTCGATTTTTATCGTTCCGCGTCGCGAGCTCTTATCGTGGTGACGACGTAAATAAGTACATACGTTACATGGTAAAAAGGCGGCCACTCGCGTCAACGACGACGACGACTCACGCTGTACGTTCTTCCCACTGTGCAACATTATAGTATTACTCGATATTCGATCGACCTTTTCTTCTCGTCTTTCGTAATCGGAGAACGCGAGACGAGACGAGATTCGAGCCTCGTCGACATTCGCAGCGCGAATCTCTTCTAGTCGCGCGCGACGTGAGGAGGAAAACGTTCGGAGTACAGATAGATGGAGAACGGTTCGACGATTTTTTTTAATATTCTCCTTGCACACCGAGCAGGAGCGTTCTCCGGAGCAAGAGAGGGAACGCGTTGCTTTAGAATATTCGGTAAGTCCCGGACCGGAAAGAGTGAAAATGAAATATTTCAATTATATTTATTTCGATGAAGATCGGTTTACAAATCAGCGAGGCGATTTCTCTTTATCGGGGGAAATTTTGTAAAGTACAATGATCGATAATGGTGGACACAAAGAAAATAAGAAAAGAGCGATCTTTACAGGAACATTTGCAATTGTTTCGAAGTATATCGTCGGAATCTTATTTCTGTGGCAATTTCGTAACGCATGGAAGGTCTAGAATTTACCTGAACGTTTCGCTCGAAAACGCTCCCGGGACGCCCGTTGTACAATTGCCCTCCATCGATCTTGCTCCACGAAAAGACAGTGTTCGCCTCTCGACACGAGAGAGAGCAGCCGGCCTACACGCGGAGCATCGATAATCACAACTGAAAATCCTATGTTAACGCAAAAGTCGCCCATTCCTATCCCACACGCGCGGAGACCATTTCGATCTTTCCCTTTGTTCCGCGTTCGTTCCTCGAATGTATTTTTAATCGTCAAATCTTCGAGGAGCCGTTCTCAAGGCGATGCTAGAAACGAGAATCGTCGTCATCGTCGTACGTAACAACAGGAGGATGCGAACCGCGTTGCGAGCGCGACCATGGCCTATAAATCTAAAAATACTTCAAACGGCCTAATAATCCCTTAAAACACTACTATATTCTAGCTCAACTGTCGCAAAACACGCTTCCGCTAATCATTATCTCACTCGCATTTACGCGCTGCTTCCATTTTCTTTTTTCTTCTTCAAAAAATCACGTTAATCTCAGTTATACCCTAAAACGATCAGCTCTCAATCATTCGCAATCTTTCCTCTTTCCATTCTCGCTTTGTGCAGTAATTATCGTTCGCGCGTCCTAAACGTTACGGTAAAACTATTATTTTGTAGGATAAAGAGACAATTAATTTAGAAATCGCTCTAACGCGAACCCAGAATCTAACCGTTATCCTTTTCCACTTCATTTTCCTCTCTGGCTCGCGGATTCGCCAATCAGTCGAATTTATGTGACGGTCTTATTAAAAAAAAAGGAGGAACATCGATATCCACCATATTATCACGTGAAAACGACAGTACATTCCCATGATTCACATTTTTCCTTTTAAGAGTAATAGCTTCACCAATTCGTGAATTATACATGCTTGGCTGCGCGTGTGGCAGTAATGCGACGTTTGCTACATTTTGTGTACTCATTTATTTATTCATTCGTTTTCCACGGTACAATCACGTTTCGTATCAAAACGCTTGGGATTTAGGGAAAAGACTTTGTTTCACGATTCATGAATTTTTCGTTCCGACAAGCTTCACGTTCTCCAAAGCGAAAAAGAAATGAACATGATTTATAACGGGGAAACTTGTGTTCGAAGTACTTGTTGCTCTCGACGCGTCCCTAGGCTATGTTTTTTTTTTTATTATGCTCTATGTACAAGTGCGAATGCAGCACGCAATCATTCAACATATGTTTCACTCACACACACGTTCCACGTGCATTCTTGATCTTGCTCACGATTCGTTACAGCAGACAGATAGTTTCACTCTTCTTCCTTGCACACTCTCTTTCTCTCATTCTCTCTCTCTTTTTTTTAAATATCTTGGTTAATAGCTAGCTCGTTTCGCCTCGATATCTCTCTTTCTTCGTGACACGCACGCGTGACTCCGTGCAACTTTATGTTCGTGTGTCGTTGCTAATTTGTGTGTCGAACTTGTCCCGTTACTGCGTATTAACTTAATTTAAGCTAAGTCAGAGAGAAGCGGCACCGCCGTTTTCTTCACCGGTGTCCCGCGGCCACCGCGGCGACCAGCGCCGCTCCGCGACCGCTACCATCCTCCGACAGCATTAATCCGAACTGGAAAGAAATTGTATCGAATTCTTTATTAGAGACAATCAGGAGAAAGCTCAAGTGGAACGCGTAGTTTGAAGATTAATTTAATGATCGCGGGACAGCGATCCTCCGCGGCTTCGCCAATTTATTTGGGAGGAGGCAGAAGATAGTCTGACTTTTCTTCTTTTTTTTTGGGGGGGAGGTAATGATAAAATGTCCCGATGGAATTTTACTTTGATTGCTAGCGATTCAGCGACTCTCACCTTATGGCTTTGCAACTCGCTTATCTTCTCGGTCATGAGATCGTGAAAGTACGGATGGAATCTGTAGACCGAGCCGTCGATTCCCACTGTGACGTTGTTCTCTCCCATCCTGTTTAGCAACGTGGCGATCCCGGCACTGGCCAGGTGTGCTGCTCTCCTCGACACGACCGAACAAACGTACCTGACGTTCTCGCAATCCTGATCGCTCACGTTCCTCAGGCCTAATTCTGCTAATACTTCGCGGCAGCTTGTGTACTTCCCTTTAGGGTCGCTTGAGATGAACGAAAAGGAAGATTAATCGTCACTGTATCGTCGAATGGAGCAGGGAAATTATGATAATTGTCTGCAGGCAAACACTGATACGATTATTTAATTTTGAATCAATAGGATAAAAATCGTAGTTTCAATGTAATCCTAATTTATTAATTGGGCATTCGATTCGAGACTGGCGTAGGAATGAAATTTCCAAGTCGACTCGAAGTGTAAGGAAATCGTGAGAAATCTAGATTCTAAAAGCAAAGTAGTTCCAATCGATGATACGTAATGCAAATGACTGAAGGATCATTGCTGCGCTGAATTTCCTTAGAATCATAATTCGTCAGTAGTTAAAAATAGAAGTTCGAAATCATTATCAAAGGATTATTAGATAGATTCTATCTGACGGGATATCGTATCCTGTCTAGATACTTACTTTTCAATTTCCGATACGTATTTAGTAAAGAATTTGCCCCGTTTCTTCAGATCGCTGGGACACTTCCCACCGAACAGCAGTCCGGCGTTCACCACCTTCTCGAGGACCAGCCTCGTCAATTCGCCCATGTACATGCCGGAAATCATCTTCTCGAACAACTGTTTCCCCGGGTTAATCGAGTTCTCGTCGATGGCGCGGTCGAACTCCGTGATAACGAAGTCGAGCGTGCCACCCTCGCCGAAGGCACCCCATTCGGTGTTGATCAGCATGTACGGTTTTTCCGGCGAGTAATTTCCGGGGATGGCGCATTCCACGTTCTTCGTCTTCTCTACGTAGCAGGCGTTCGTGCCGGTCCCTAAAGGGTTGAAAGGAAAATTTCAGGTCCGACTGCTACGATTGGAAATCGTTTCCTGGCTCTTGCGAGAGTAATATTCCTATTCGATCGAGTGTGTACAACATTTGGTAAACAATAATTTCTCATGAACGTACCGACGATTAATCCGATTCGACAGTTCCTGTTCTTCCAAGCGCAGGACATAAGCGTGCCGGTGGTGTCGTTCAATATTGCGCACACGTCGATTTTCACGTCCTGCGGAGTAAATCGAAGTTAGGCACGGTTTTACGATTATAGCCAACCTGGTACGCAACGGTTGTCCCCGGCCATCGTTTTCGACGATTCTTGTTTCATCATTAGCACGGCTATTATGAAATCGCGGACCGATTTAGAACTCATCCGCGTTTCATCGTCAGTCTCCCTCTGAATCGACTCTCCATTAATCATATCATTCTTACCGCTATCTACTACATTTCATCAGTTTAAACGAATTCCAAATTCACCGATAATATTCGATTACATTTGTCGATTGTTCCATGTTTTGTTAAAAGAGAGAACAAGAGAAGGATGTAACCGCGACTGTGAACATTTGATATTTTACTTTCTTCCAGCGAAAATGAAGTGAAAGATCCGATCCGGTCGATGATCAAGAAATAGTAAATCAAATCGAATATAATCGAAAGACTCACGTTTCTTCTCGCGATCGCCTCCTCGAGAAGAGCGACCACGTCCTCGTCGACCACGCCGCTGCAGTTAAAGCCCTTCGTCCATCTGACCAAGAAGCCCTTGGTCAAGCCATGCTGGGACAACGGAAAGCTGAAGGTGAATCCGAGCGGCAGAACGTGGTCCTGAAGGTTCAGGTCTTTCACGAAAAGCGCCAAACACTGGGCTATGTGGTCGAACAGCTGCGTGCCGGTTCCCAGCATCAGACTCTGCGGTATCGCGTATATTTTACTCTTCATGTCGAAATTCTGGCCATCCAGGGTGATCAACAACACCCTGAAATTCGTCCCGCCCAGATCCAGGGCGAGGAAGTTACCCGATTCTGGAATAGAATGATTCGTTGAGATTTGGATCGATTCTAGCAAAGGTGTTTTAAAGTGTTAGCTCTATGTTTATAGAATTTGTGTGTTCTTCTTTTAATTCCTAGCGTTCTTGCTTTCTTGCAACCACTCTACGCCTCGTCGCGGCGAATCATCGATTCGCCAACGCTTTTAGAGCGATCACGTTTCTCTTTACCTGTGCCATCGGGAAGGTCTTGAACGTAGGTCGTGAAACACTTGACGATCGCCTGCTCGTGCGTTTCCTTCGACAAACCTTTGTGCAGTTCATCGTCCAGCCTCTGCATGACCGTTCGCAGCTGGTCGTTCGTGAGGACGAGATCCTTGCAAACATCTCTTATCTGCGAAGAAGGGAAATAAGAACAGTTCAATACCGATCGACCGCGCGCGTAACGATATAGCTGCTTACGAGCCGGCCTTCGACGCATCCGCGGATAGGCGCGCACGTATGTATACGCGTTATCTATATCATCAATGGCGCAGTTTTGCCCGTGTGCGTTGCATAACTGAATTCGATATGAATACAAGAGGTATATCATGGTGGGACAGTTTTACTTATTGCACGCGTTTCCTTGGTCCGCAGTCGTTTTAATCGGCCGCGATTAGCGAACAATGTTTAGAATCAATGTGTGTTAAGAGTAACTCGAGCTAATTGTACCCTTCCTCTCGTTCCTCGTTGCTTTCGTCGTTGCACGACGTAAGATGTGACGCAGGGATACGTATACAGTTTCGGAGCAATTTCACGCTCATTGGATGATACCTCAGCCGTTTTTCGCGATTCGTTCGAAGATTATTGAGAATAGTATCAGCTGGATTCGTTTTCTACTGTTTTGACTTTCGGTGCTCAAATCAAATCTCGAATTTCCCAGACGTATATCCCATTTTCCCCGGACATGTCCTCGAGGCAAATGTTAGTGGTCAATAAGAATCGAAACTATGCATGCGAGCCAGGACAGAATGCAGAGGCAACAGTGCACTTCCAGAAACTCTTTTGCACTCCAAACCGTCTGACAATGAGTCGAAAGGAATGCGTTAGGTGTTCTCTGTGCACCAATGCGCTCGGTTGTGCAAGAAACCGGTACCAAGAACCGGAAGAACAGTCGGCGTAGCCTATTATGGAGACAGTAACCGAGGGAATGGAGGAGGAAGAGTTGGAGAGAGTCTGTGTGACAATGAGAGAATGTACAATTAGGGGCGCCGGTATTTAATGATCGAATATCGATCTAGCGTGCTATAACGTCGGCCGTACTCAGGTATCGAGGATTGTCTGTGGAACAGCAATCGAACAGCAGAACAGTTTAATGAGGTTAATTAAAACTGAAGAACTCGATACGAGAAATGATAAGGGCAGATTTTTCTTTAACAATTAGAACTGCCGTACTTCAATTCTTGCTGTAAAAATTCGAATACCCTTTCCATGGAAGATGTGATTGTGTTTCTTACTTTCAACAAATGTTCCTTACGTTTACAGAATTCGATTGTATTCAATCATTTATCTATCTTGGATGCCCATCAGTCCTCTGTAATGAAATTATCTACTCATTACCGATATACGAAATAGAATCAATTTTTGCAGAAGGATTATATTGTTCAGGCATTGAATCAAGTAATATCTCCACTGTACACCGGACTGGCAGAACACGTTGAACCTTTCAAGACGTTAAATGCCTCGTGATAAAGTCATTCGCGTAAACGATCCTCTAATTAATTCGCTTGTATCGGTTTTATTACGCTACCACTGATAACCCAGAGCTCGCAAGGCGGATAGAGACAAAAAACTAATGACCGAGATACCGCACAAATTGCTATTACAAAATTCAATTCGGCTATATCTGCTGGTTATGCTGCGCTCCGAAGTGCGCATACACATCTTACGAAATTACTCTCTTTAACAGCTGAATTATTTATCACAATTATTCAGGAGTTTCTGTAACGAATTTGAAATTCTTATCCATAGCATAGTGAAATATTTAATCGCTGCTTAATTCAATACAATTTATTATTAATATCTGTTCGACGAACTTCACGAGTCATCAGTGATTACAAATTCTAATTATCTTCAACAGTATTATCTTCTAAAAGGAATTCGGTTCGTTGATCGTAGATTTTATATTTCCCTTTGATCCCTTTATTGGCAAATATATCCTTACTGATATATTCCTGAGAAATTCTTAATGCAAGAAACGTCCTCCTGACGTTCTCAACATGCGGCTAACATACATCATCCCCTATCAACCCCCTTCTATAGAATGGACTCGAATCCCCTTTCTTCTATGCGAGGGAGAAAAAAAAAACCGGGGGACAGGACAGAAGAGTCTAGGAACGATTCGGGTCATGACACATTGGCACAGAGTCATCCGATCGATAATCGCGCCGCTATCAACTCGCACGTGAGAGATGCCGCTTGACCAAACACACTTTTGCAATTCCAACCGGCCTTGATGATTGTACGTCAACGTTGATGACGGTCGTCGCTGTCATATTGAAACAGCTTGCCACGTGACTCGTCGTTTAATCCGTCGCGGCTGGATATTCTTTTGCTCTTAACGCCACCTTGATTCGATTGAATATGCGGCAAGCGTTAATAATAATACTTTCATCGATAGCGAATGCAGGAGAAACGCGGAACGCCAATGCTCCAATGTTCGCCTATTAAGGGCGTTGCGCGGATCGAGGAACTCAATTTGCTTCTGACACTGTCTTTATTATTCATCGCTACCGGATTGATCGATGTGTGCACGGTGTCTCGTGAAATAGGCGGTCGCTTTTTATTTCGTCAGCGAGAGGGAAAGGGGAAAAATCGATTCGAAAGGTCGCTCGCCTTCCCGCAAGCTAAATCATCGGAAGGTTAAAGATTTTCGGCTAACGGAATGTGGAATGGAATGCGGTGTGCGAGCAGGCTGCCCGTTCGAGAGCACGGAATATATTTCATTTGCATCTGTAGAAGCTTCGTTAATATGTAAGGAAAATGTAAAGAAACTAAGATACACTATCGGTTAAAAAAAAAAAAAGAAGAATAACGTCTAACTGTCTGTTAATTATTATGTATCACTCCTTGAGAACAGCATTTTGTTCGTGTTCAACTACTTGGTAAATTTGCGGGAAATAAAATATTGAAATTTATATCATTTTCTATAGTTGCTAGTATGTCGGCGAGGAATTCGTGCGATTTTATTGAACAAATGTATGATTTTGCAGTTTTGCACAACGATCATTGATACTTGAAGAGCAGGTCTGTTATTTCTCCTCGCTGTTTGGACAACAAATTGTTTCCCCCTCGTTTTTCCGTTTCTATTTTTCATTTGGAGCAAGAGCGTACATCTCCTTGGATTTATGTGCAGCTAATTTGATTTTATAGCACTTTCGTATCTGCATTGTTGAAGTTAAGAATTCTGGGAGGAGTCGTCAGTCATTTATGAAGACGAAAGGTCGAAGTAATTAGATCATGGCTGAAAATTATTACGAGGACGTGTAAAGTTATACTTTCTGTGTCAAATAATTGTGCTTAACCGTTCAATAATTGCATCAGACCCTTTTAAAGACAAATCAAGCGGCACAAAAAATAGTAAATCAAAATTAAAAAAAAAAACAGTTATTACCAAATACTATAATTACCATCTTCACAAAAAATTCTCCAAGGCATTCACGTGTTTCACATCGCCTTCAGGCGCCCGGCAGTACGCGCTCGCGTGTTCATGGCTTATTCATTTGAAATCTCGGAAACTAATAAGTATGCAAGCTGGCCCGTCGAGCTTAAGTATTAAGTAACAGTTCTTAGACCAGTGCGAATTACTTTCTTGCGATACTCTTTGCATACTGGTTAGCAAAACGGAAGGGGAAAAAAAGGATTAGAGCCGGGAACGATATCGATGTACAATTGAGCGTAAAGATGATTTTTAACTAACTCGGACGCAGTGTTCGCATTAACGACGTCGGAGTTCCTTTCCTGCCAGTCATTACAGGAAGAATATCAAGCGGAATTCCGATATTCCATTTCGCAAAATGGCGTAGCTAATTTCTTCTTTTTTTTTTACCGAAAAAAGTCAATTAATTGGGAAATATTTATATTCTACTGTCATCAAAAAAAGTTCAGGGCCACACAAAATTACGGACGACAGGCGCAATTCTGTGTAAAAATTGCAGTGCTGAACTGATGTCATCTCATGTGATGTTGCAATTGAAAAAGAATGATAAATTTAGCATTCATCAAATTCCAATACGCTCCATAAATCCGGCTGAATTTATTTTGTGTCGCACAAAGGAACCCCTTTCGTTTGATTGAAATCTTTGAAAAAGCAACGATTGAAGTGAAAGTTCCTTTTGGACACCGTGTACACCATGACTCGCAGATATTAAGAATTCAGGCATTTGTTCTCCTTGACCAGCAATATACATATACTTCGCGAAGGTAGCCGAACGTGCAGAAGAATTGAAGCCACGTATAAAAGCCCGGCACGGAAATACATATTTCCTATTCTTTCTTCAAGGATCAGTTCTTTGCAATCATTTCTTCGTTGAAAGCCATCTACTCTAGGCATCACATGCTACAATTCAGTATAAACATCATATTATTGCACAAGCAATAAATTATTTACTCGTAGCAGCGTGGAACCGAGCAATTTTGTATATTTATCGATCACGATTGTGCAAGCAATAAATCATCATTCTGTTGCGCATGTATTTCCATATCGTACTACGAATGTACTCCGAAAAGCAGTAAATCAACTTAGGGGAAGTTTGTATGCCAGATATTTAAGTTTTAGCTGCAAAATATTCTGATACGTAGGATAACGGAATAGATTGATACTCGCTCTCCGTCCACGACATTTGAAATTATCGTAATACACGGAGGTGGAGTTTTTTTCAGACACCGAATCATCGTTTAAATACCCGAGACAGAATTCACCGCGCCATTCGCAGATTCGAAATTCCCGCGAATATCCCACGCCGCGTTTCCCTCTTCCTTTTTAAGCGAGTACAGCATTGATCTGCCAGTGACGTCACCGACACACCCGCCATCCAGCCAATAGGACTGTTTTATGAATGAGTAGTATAGTATATGTAAACGTGCACGTTAAACGCTACAGGAAGATCATTCAAAGGCCAATGCACAGTGATTCGAATAAATGCACGTGGGCAGGCAGCCGACAAGCGGCGGAGCCTCGGAACCGATGACTTTTGTACGTACCGCGTTTATGCAATACTTTCGCATGCAAATGAATGCGCAGCGATGCATCGAAATCGCTTCCTTGTGGGAAGCTAGAAGTAGCAACTTCGTTATCGGTTCCTTGTCGATTACTATTTACCAACGTCAATCTCTTGCAATATCAACAATTGTCGAAACGTGTGACGAATTTTGAAAGGCCCTCATGCGTTTTATAAGATAGGTTTCTTTTTCCGTCGCTTGATTGTTTTCCGCTCCAATCTGTCACACGTAGAGAGTGTCAAGGTTCTAAATGAATTTGCCCAAAGTGCGACAACCTTTGTTCCACGGGCATGGCTTTCATTGAGAACCCGCCGGCCGCCACCTGGCAACCAAAGGGAACCGGAACCCGTTGCACGTGCATCGGTGCCACACGTTAGACAAATCCCAAATATCGGACTATCAAAACGCATCCGCTGGACATGAACATTCGTCTCAGCGGTGTACAATCTTCGTTATAATCGTCAGTCTCCTACATTCGTTCCTACCACGCGGGTTATTCTATAACCTGCACGTCTGACTCTATTCGAGTTCTGCTTAACAGTCAGACACGATTTGCTAAACGTAGATCGCCGCGCGTTTCGGGGGATCGTCAATCGAACGTTCGTCCCGTGAAATCGTACCGTCTTAGCCGTATCACCGTGACGAACGAGAATTAATTCGTTATCGACCCGCGAGCGTTTCAGGGAAGCTCATGCCGCCTTATCGTTCCCACAACGAATCGCGTACACGAGGGCTAACGTGTTTTCGCTCGCGATACATTTTCACCGTTTATCTCTGTTACATGCGGGCATTCGTATCGGGAATCGTGTACGTTTATCGATCCCTGGCTATGCACGTTGACACCCGCGGGCAACATCGAGCGTGCCACTTCTCCCTTTTCCCGTCTGCGACGAAACACAATCAATAATAAAACGGGCTGCTCTCGTTGTCACGTTCCTGAGACACTGTACGGAACGGCATAATAACTTTTCGGCAAACGAGTTTCTCACACACCTGGCGTGACAGCCGCTCTGGTGTTGATCGACCATACACACACACGCACACACACCTCAGTCTCACAAATATCTCTACGAGTTACGTTACAATTACCCCATCGATACGATCGTACGCACGTCTTACTCATATTTTATCGTTCTGCTGATCGTAGACATCGTGACATTCGTCGAACCCGTCTGTCGATTATTTTGACGGCGAACGATACGAATCGTTTCTCCGTGCCGTCACGTTGTAGAACAGAAGAAACACCTCCGTTCCACTAGTGATCGAACGGAAGGGAGTAGTTGTGAATCGGTAGAGAGACATGGAAGACGGTCCACCGTTCTGGGGAATCATTCATAGCCCCCTTTTTCATCGTCCTTACGCGCCACAGAGAGGAGCGAGACGAGGGCGTACGCATTAACCGGAATTCCAGCACGAAAACCGGCCGCGTCCTCCGTTAAACGCGAACCGTTCCTCATCCGCGATCGAGAGGATCTCTCGCTTCGTCTCACCTCCTGTTTGATCAGGTCACTCGAGGATAACGTGGACGTTTTCATTGCTGTCCCCTCGCCGTTGCACTCCAGTTTGCGTCCGTCTAGAACCTTCGTGTTTGACGTCTTTTCTCGGCACGCGGCCCCGGTAAGAAAGCGAGACACACGAGTCGCGGAGAATTCACTGAGAACCCGGTGTTGTACTGTTCCCCTTGAACGTTTATACCCGCGACGTGTTCGAGACGCACGAGCTTCTGCACGCGCGACAGCGGCTACGTTTCCCGTTTGGTCAACCACGTACGATTCGCAAGATCGGCAGCGCGTCTGACGAGTTTTATATCGCGACTACTGTCGCGGAGGCGCCTGTTCCACGCGCGTACCTCTACGCTTCCATGGACGAACGTGGTGACCGCGTGGTGGGGCGGAAGGAGGCCATGAAGGAGACCAACATCCCACTGACGGATTCATCGGGTTCCACGCGGTGCCGATCCAGGTAAACTTTTACCTCGTTATAGTTTTGTCCTTCCGTGGATCGCTTAGAAACTGGGCGGATTTCAAGTGAAATTGTTTTACAAGGATTGTAAATAGTTTAAGAGGTATCCCATCGGCAGTGTACGTGTTCGTAGTGGCTGTAGAATGCTTTGCATATGATTGATCGCCGCTCTGTTTGGACAGTTGCCGATAATTCGTTGTCGTTATTCATTTAATTCTTCATTCAAACGAAAAACAGCGCGTTAAGCTCGTGCGATAAAATGCGTAAAGCGGGCTGGAGAATGGAGTACGATAACATTTATAAGCATGATATAAAATGGTATCCAATGTAAAGATTGATAGAATCATTTAATATGTATCAATCGAATCCATTCTGTGATCATACTAATATGTTCCTCGCTGATTTTTTTTTTATATCGAACGGTGTCCAAAGAACCGTTAAAACATCATACGATAGTGTATCTTGAGTCAATTAATTTCGACGATTTTGATCGATGATTCTCCGATAAGATAGAGAACAAAATTGCGCCAAAAGTGCTTTACTGCAAAAGTAGCCGCATATTAATAATTATTAGAAAACGTCCTTCGTCCTACATGTATTTTTCTATAATTGAAACACCAGGAACGGGTTCTCAATGTTTCATTCGAACACGAGATACATTAATTAAAAGATCAGATTGAATCGCGAGACGTGTTACGAAAATGGAGCCCGTTCTTGCGTCAATTCTTGCCTCGGGTGCAGATAAGCTTTGCACGACACTGTTCCGCCAGGGCAATGGTGGGGAGAGGCGACTGATAGTGGGGATACGAGAGGGGTAACCTCCCCGCCGTATTCGCACACACTCCGTTATGACCGAAACGCTATCGGTGAATGTGCTGTACGCGAGATGGAGGCTCGTCCTCCCAAGGACAGAAAGGTCATCCGATTTCGCGCCCATGAATTCGCTAGGACGGTTGCATCACACGAGTCTGACGCACCCTTGCTACCCTGTTACGCTAAACTTTGCCAAATTTGCCTCACTAACTCTTCCGCTGATGAAACACTGAAAGAAAAAAAGATGTACGATTCTTCCTCCCCTATTTTGTTAGATCGTTCAACAACAGCACGATCATTTCTCTTATCCCGCCTTCGTGTATATCGCGGTTTTCTTTTCAACTTATAGGATCAAACTGATCCATCTTCGTCCTGATATCTCCGGAAATGCTGTCGCTTGTTTTTGCTCGTCTTTATTGTTTAATACAGATCAAACATGCCGAAGCATTTAATATGACATTGTAAAATTATTACCGGAGTTTTATAGGCAGATAAACGTTACCCGTTTATGGTTTTACGATCCTCAATTAATCGAACCGTTTGTCGACCACGTTTGAAAATGGCAAATACAATTGCCAGCAATTAGAGAAAAATGAAATTCATAAAAATTAAATAAATTCCAAGCTCGCCCCTGGGCTAAGCAACATTATATTAACGTTCGAGTATCAAGATTACGTGAGAGATATCGCGTGCATCGTTTCCTAGAGATTCCAAGTAAAAATTCGAAACGTGGAAAGAGTGGCTCGTTCAATGAATCCACGCTTTTACGATCAACCAATAGCATTTCGCTAATCATTATCACGGCATGTTCTATCGTAATAAAAATTCATGAAGCCTTCTCCATTCGCGTAGAATATTCCGCATCCGACGTTCTCGTTCGCGCTGCGCTGCCCGATGTAACATTATACAAGTTGACAATGACAGTGACGCGGCTCTCGCGGTTAATCTTCCAGACAATTTGTGTTCCATTGCACCGATATCGTGTGGCCGGTAATAAATAGAATGTTTTATGCAACTCAGACAAGTCTGCGGGAATCTCGAATCGAAAACACCGTCCTCGCGTTTCATCTCTTCCCCGGGGATTATTGTTTCCGCTCCTGGCAAGTTATACCTTCGCTCGTGTAAAACAGCAGATGCTTGAAAAGCTAGCAATCCTTTTCTGTATCAAATTCCGAAGCATCCCAATAAAAATTCTGTCCTACGTTTCACTCAGAAAAAGAAAATTCAGGTATGCGTGTCTAGAGAATACCATTTTCTCATTCTTTTTGCGAGGAAAATATATTAAAAACATTTCGAACGAACTTCCCGCTTTGCCGCCAAAGATAACCGCATGGATTCATCCGAAATACTCGTGGCTAGGCGGGCCACTCTTTCACAAAAGAATGCTGTTCCTCGGCCCTTCCGTTTCGTTCATTCAAACTGTCCCTCAGACATCCCTTGAGCCACTTTCAAAAGGAGAAAGGCTGAGATCTCGAATAAGTGTTCTCCCGAATGCGCACACCGAGGGAAGCTTCCTTTTGGACGGAAGCGAGCCTAATGAATAACAATCGCGCAATGTTTGCAAAGGAACGAGAGGACAGAGCAATCATTTTCGGCGGAACGAAATCCTTGAGCCAGTTGCCTAGGAAATATATGCGATTTCTATAGGAAACCCGCTGTCATCATGATTGGCGATAGCTCTTAGAGAGTTCGCAAAAGGAAAAGAAACAATCGTCAATTGCCCTAGATAAAAATGATCCGCTCCGCAAACGGCCTAATCTCGTTGCTCGAATTTGCCAGCGCAAAGTGATTTAGAATTGCGATCGATCGCGACGAATTCCCCTCGTGATAAAGGGATTAAGACGCAAGCACCTCTCGTCTGATATTTCTCGTCCGGCCTCCCAAAGCGACATCGATAACGTTAAGTCAGATAATGCGAATGGTATGATGTCATTCTTAAACGAAGAGCCACGTCCCTCTTCGAAATGGAATACAGACAAAGTTCCGCTCCAAATTCTAATCAAAGCATATTATAATGCATTTAGAGTGAAAAGTGAAACAAATCATAAGTCATAAACAAATCGTATTGATCTTGGAAAAGAAAATGATGAACTTTCAATGCTCGCAATTACGTAGGGATTTTCAATGCTCTTCGGTTATACAAGCAATCGATATTATGCATTGTAGAACTAATACTCCAAAGCTATTTTAAGATTGCATTGTTTGATCGTCGATTATTTCCTCCGGTTGCAACAGGGCGCTAGAGTAATTATTAACGCTGTATTTTTTTTTCGCAATAGCCGGTACAGGAATAACAGCGTTCGACGAATCGAACCACGGAGAGCTCGGTTATTTCACGTTCGAGGTGCGTATTTCGTCATCGACCACAGAAGTATGCGACGGACCAATGGAAACGTGTGCGCTCTCATGCGCGAAACAACTTTTGCAGTCCCACCGATTTCAAGCACATTCATAATTATAGACACTGGCGTGTTTAACGCGGCAATAGATTGCAACAAAATTGCATCCCACATTGGTTAAACCCAAGACGTAAGATCGGAGTCTCTTTCGAGCGAATCTGCAGCCAGAATCGTCGTGTAAGAGTGGCAACAATCGTGCATGAAGCAATCGTCCCGCGAACCTACCGCAACGTCGCGTCGTCCTCTTATCGATCCATTCACGGTTCAAGAATCCGATGGACTTTGCTTGTCAACGGCTAATAGAACAATCTGTGGTATTAAAGAAGACTCGATTAAGTTAATGAGAGTCTATTGAATTAATGGGAGAGCATCTGAACGGAAGCTGACGCATCCTTAATCCGTTGCGAAAATCATATTTAGGAAATTCGAAGACACCTTAAATGCAAGGCGCGAAAGTAATACCATGAAAATACAAACAAATCATTCTGAAGTTTTCATATGACCTGAAGAAATGTCACGCAAATGTCTGGTGAACGATGGAACAATGGAACAATCGGAGTATCTAAAAAAAAATGAATATTCCACCAGCTGTAAGTAATTGTGATTTATCTGGAAACTTAATTAGATAACAGCATGTTATTTATAACAAATCATTTACGCTGCGTGGATCAATAAAATTCCAATTCGGAATATATCACAATACCTCCAGCGATATTTGATAATAAATGATTGATCGACCGGAAAATGTATGTAAACTCGCTCGATAAAAAAAAAAACCACTTGTAACTAAATCCCTGGATGTTTTAATCTTTAAAGCTCCGTTATGTAAAATCTAATCGTCGAACGCGCCACAGTCCCAAGCTTTGTTTTATGTTCAATGTGAACCGGAAGTACGCAGAAAGACGAACGGAGCAAGATACGGGCGAAGATTTGCACGAATTTTACCGTTGGCCATGAGTCCAACAATTTCGATTCGCTTTCACGTGTTCAGGCTCACGTAATCATCTTTCTAGCATTATGCGGACAGTTTCACTTTTGGAACGTGATGGACGCTTGAATCCTTGTTGCTTGAAAAGTGCTTCGAATTATTTGGACAATTTTAGGAAGAAAATGAGAATGCATGAACAGTTATATAATATATACAGGAATAGTCTGTAGTAGTAAATTTTCTCATAAATTAAGTGTGTCATCGTGTCTAATATCTATCGCATCTCCTCGTAAATAACAAAGCGTGACTTCCCTCGTGATTTAAGAGACACACAGGACACTTACTAAAAGCCAGAAATGTACAAATTTACAATGCTCATGAAAATTGATTTCACTATCACAGAATAGTTTCATAAAGATTCTATGGAACATTCTTACGCTAAAGTATTTCGCACAAAAGTAATTTTTTATTAGAACACTTTCCAGCATATTTCATGTAGTATATTAATAACATCAAATGAAAACAACGAAGAAAGGCTCGAGGAAAGATTATTATTATGACATCATTCCTTGGAAAAGTTGCACAATCATTTGCTCAGCAATCGAGTTCAAAATTCAGTCTCCTAGATATGAAGTGTCGCTCAAATCTCTTTGGCTTCGCGGAAGAAATCGGAGGGATTCGGCTATCGAGTGGCATTGTTTAACTAGAGATAACTATGCAAAGGACGAAACCATGGGTTAATCATAAATTTCCCTTGAAAACTCGCTGGATGGAAACTTACAGAAAAATCGCGAACCGGGACGTCATGCTATAAGCTGACAGCCAAGACGTCCCTCAGGCTTCCTTTAAGTGCAACGCAAATATACATAAGCGTGGCTTTCCGATTTGTCTTCCCCTGAAAACGATCCCATAGTATCGATATTCAGCCAGGCCGTGCACGCACGGAACCATCTCGAGCGATTCGCATTAAACGCAATTGAATCGTTCGCGATGCAATTTACTGGTTCAATGAGCCACTTTTATGGCGAGTGCACGTCCCTTTAAATGTGCAACGATTACGGTCGTGTTACGTTTCATACCAATGGGACAGTGTTTGTGATGAATTTGATTAGGTTCAATTTGGGGTCATTTGGGGACGATTGAACAAAATTATGGCAGTCGCATTTTTATTGCATTGCAATTCTTATGCTTTAAAGAATTATGTCTTCACGAGGAAAGGATAATTCGTAGAAAATGACTGTCGAGAATTTTTGAAATATGCTGTGCGATAGCTGAAGAAATTTGAAGTGCCTTTGAAGATTAATAATTCTGGTCCTGAACTTTTTTTTTATAACGTTAAATAAAAATCAGTGTTTCGATGTCATTGCAAAATATAATTCAGACTGGCATTCCACTGTGCTGATATGATATAGTATGTTGCAATGAATAATTTGATAAGAATTGTCGCAAGTAATAAATATGTAATCCCCAGGTCTACGCCGTTCAGAGCGCTAATTAATGCAAGATAAACCATGACGGAAATTGTGGATTAATTTCGTAAAGCCTGATGGATTATTGAATATCGCGAAGGTGATTATTTGATAACGATATCTGTTTTTATCGAACACCAATATACTATAACAAACTCCACACTTGGAAACGTACAAACGTCTCTGCAATAAATTATATTCTTTCTCATTCAAATCGTAGTACTATAAAAGTTACCATGAATCTATTATCGATAGCATCTTGGGGAATCAAATTTTCGGAATAATTCTAGATTGCAGAATTCGCAACGAGTTCTAATGGAAAATTCTTTGCACGTTGCTAAACCAGATGCTAACCGATCCGCTTGCGAATTACGCAAGCAAACGTTTTTTACCAGAGTTAAATCGCTCGCGTCGTTTCCGTGAGATTAATTAATCAGTAAACAGATGCTTATTAATTATAATAAACAAGAAAGCATGGAGTCCTCGAGATTAATCGTCGTTTCTTAAAAGTTATTACGCCAATCTTCATTTTTACAAAGTATAGTAAAACGTCGAGTTGAAAATTGAAAAGAAATATTAAATGTTTTTTTTTTTTAATTTTAAGTCTTCCTGAAAATAATCTCTGTTATTTTTATCTTTGATCTGCTAATTCAGGTGATCGTTTTATCGGTGCATTACGTGAATCGAGTATCCCATTGCATGGCAGTATAGCTTTGCATCGATATTATGCAAGAACGTTTCAATACTGTTCTACAAGCTTTTGAACATCGTATACTTTGCGCTTGTTACCGCTTTCCACGTGCGCCATCATTCAAATGCGTCCGAAATAGCCTAATCTTACAATAAACTAAATTAAAGGGAAGTTAGAAATAAGCCATGAAAATTATTGAAATTGTACAGACGCGAAGATAAATCCCAATATAGCAATTTTAAAATGGGAAAGAACAGTATCAAAGTGATGCAGCTTTAAACAGCGGAATAATGTGCAAAATTAGTTTTTGAAAAAAGTTACAGTTTGACATCGATAAAACAAGGTTGCAGAAATATTCCTGTTTCAAGTATCTACATTAATTTCCTATTCATGTAAAGACAGGGACGAAACGTGATACTAAATTATAAAATCTGTGCAAGGATGCACACCATTAAATTGTTTTCCAATTCAGCGTATATTACATATTGAACATTATCAAACATATTTCTCGAGCATTGCCTGAAGCTTCATAGAAAACCGTAGAATTTTCTAATAATCGCCACCAACCTAAAGACAGAAGAATCTACGGAAGACAATATTGAAGACAAAGCCTCCTTAGAACCAAAACAATTGCCAATTAATCTTGCGCCGACTACGTCATTTTTGTCGAGACGTTTATCTGAAAATGCTCCGCTCTCACGGTGTCACCGGGGAGTTTGTGCGATAGTAAATGGGTAATTCCCTACTTTTTCGCTGATAGCGTATCTGCGTGTGCATAACAAACGCATCATTAATCATATTCTCGAAGGTTCAAAGTTTAACTTATCGTCTCGCCTCTGTTCCTTATCGCGAATCGAATTCTCCGATGCAAACTTACGATTGTGGTAAAGTCAACGGTTTCGATCACCGCGATTCTCTGCCGTCGACTACCAACGAGCTTTAAAAAAAAAAAAAAAACAAGCAGAAATTGAAAATGAACGAATTCTTTTCAGTCACGAGTTTCCAGCTCCATTTGCAATGTGACTCGCGAATTCTTTCAAGGAAACGGTTGGTGCACGATGCTTGGAAAACACATACGAACGTGGTAAATCAATTCGACCTAGTTTTGAGCAATTAATGCATGCAATTAGTAGGTGGGGGTGTGCACACATGTAACATTCGTCAAATTGTTTGACGCGCAACGCGTATTTGCCAGCGATAAGAATCGCGAAGCAAATTGGAAATGTTTCAAGTTCGAATTACGTTTGAAAAATAATTGTGTTTTGCGCAGACTGTTGTCGCAGCAACGCAGTTAGAAGGTTGAGTTAATAGTTTCTGCTTATTCATTATTCGCATGGTTTAAGGATTAAAGATTTCTTGAACACGGCATACGAATTTAGAGAGAAAGAGGTTTCTGTTTAATGAGACTGATCTTGTGGACGTTTTAAAGAATATCTGATAATTATTAATGCACAACTTTATTCTTGAAACATTTCATTAAGTCTGTTATATGTGCAATTATTAAATTTTATTTTGCCAAGGCCCGTGAGAGTTACTTGAACAACCAAATGAATAAGACTTTACATTTAAATTTCACAAAGGATTCAAAAGCCCTTCTTTAAAAAAAAAAATAGAAAATCTGGATCATGTAACATTCTTTCTCCTCAATTTAATCTCCAATTTACTCTAACGTAGCATCAATCAAGACAGAGCTGAGTAAATTACGAGAAAAAGAAAGAAGCCTTATTATACGAACTATGCTTATTCACACTAATCACTGCCACACGATTTCCAATGTATGTATGTATCAACACGCACGGGAGAGATAGACTTTTTATCTATTACGCGACTAGATTAATTAGCAATCGAGAAAGGAAGTCTTGTCTTTGCGATAATGAAATCGCCCCGCGAATGAAGGTCCCCCCCTTTTTCTGTTCTCTTCTATTTCTTCTTTTTTCATGAAATCCCCGAAAATCGCGCGTCGTTATCGTTTGGCAACTTACGTAAGATTGAATTCGCCGTCTCGAGCGTCACGTACGAACTTATCTGCGGGCGTATGTACTGTGACGCGATCGTTGGCCACGCATTTGCTAACGAACGAGTCACAGACCGTGCTTCGTACTTTCTTAAGATCTTCATCGATTCATTTTTCTGAATAAATTTCCTAGCCAGATTAAGCTCGTAGAAAAAGAGTTGCGGTCACGTGTGTGCTTGAGATTATCTCGCGGCGAACCATTGTTTAAAATTTGGTAAAGTTGGTATTCGAAAGAAACGATCGAAGGAAAACGTTAGAACGAATAAAAATAGCAGAGTATTGGGCAAGCGCTGGGACGGAATTTTAAGGAAAACAGTCGCGGGAAAAAAGATTGACATAAAAAATGAGGAAGAAAGTAAGGATTTGTAAGTTTCGCTCGCGTAAAAGTCATACATTTGCATATCGATGCATTCTAATGAGTCATTCTGAAATAATTGCATAAAAATGTAATTGCAAAATGCGCTAGATGCGAAAGTATCAATGTTACATAATTGAACAGCGTGCGATATTTGCACATAGGTAAACCCTATTTAATTATCGATGGACTATTTTAGGAGTTATTGAAGGTGATGAAAGTTTAATTGACAAACGGCAATTAATAAAAGGAAGTAAGGAAATTTTCCGCGTGAAACGCGTCGCGTTTAACTGATACATCGCGTTAAAATAATTACCCCGGAATAGCTTGCATATTCAAAAAGAAATATCGAATATTGAAATGCTACGAAGTTGCTCGAGATAACTAGAGTGAAGAATTATCAATTTTTAGCAATCAACGCTTTCGAAACCAACCGATTTACATTAGAACTGCAAACTAAAAGTCTTTTTAGCCAGGAATTGCAAGGTTAATGCTTTTTTTCAGGCTTGCCTTTCACGACTACGTTAAGAAATCGACGTTAATTGTCAGTAAATGTTGAAATTATTTGATTGCCTTTTTAGAGACGGCCGGGACACACATTTCTTCCTCATTAGTCTTCTGACAGCACGGTCTACGAACGACCACTTGAACAGGCTAAAAATTTACAACGTTTTGTACTCTCCACTTCTTAAAAATATTATATTAACATCAGAGATTTGCAATTTACCAAATTCTCCCCTGGAACGTATCCATGTTCCATGTTTCTAGAAAGCACTCGATTAATTTACGAAAGATCCTTTTCAACCGATCGCGTTCGGACATTATTCGCGAAATGACACTTTCGGAGAACACTGAAGTTCATCGAGATTAGGGCTCAGTTTGTCGAGTTTTACTGTTCAACGATGGGGCGGAAAATGAATTGCGAAACAAATTTGTATAAAGAAGCGCGCAAGGCTTCGCAGATTGCTTATTATTGAAACGCATCGAAGTCAAATAATATTTGTAAAGTTAACCAAGAACTGGTTAAAAGGACTACATTTTTATCAATCGAACTTTGCGTAGGGGATTACGATTACGAATCTTATCGCTTCTGATCAAGATTAGAGTGAAATAACAACTTCTTGGGGATGAGTTAAACAGGTCGCTAAATCAATGTCTTTATTAATATTAAGCGAAGGATGTCGAAGAAATATCTGAAAACAATTTTATGTTTCAATGAATGATTTGAATCATTGTCCGCGACGAGAATGGGGGATTCTGATTCTTTATTCTAATGTCAAGGTTCCCTGTCTACTCTCGCTCTTAGGACCAAATAAAACACCCTTCTACGTTCTTAAGCGAAGCAGTAGTGCGTTCCAGCTTCCCAATCACTCAAGCCCATTCGATTCTCAACAGAACAACCCCATCCGATTTACCCTTAGATCTAACTTAAACACATCCAAATACGTACATATTTAATCCGTCTACGCTTGCCCAACATAACGGACACCACCACTGCGAATCCTCAGCGCTCCTTTCCGCGAGACGAGAGACGACACGAGAAAGGACAACAAAAAAAATACCTCGTCGGACACTATCTGCACCCTCGGCGACTCCTCCTCGGCCTGACGAACGCGTGCGCGCGAATCCGACTTCTTGCCATAGCATTTGCACATCCTGCTCAGCAGCGACCTGTTCCTCGTCTTCATGTCGAGCCTTGACCCAGTGACCCGGTTCGCCCTCGTTACCTGGTCGCCGTTCGCCACCTGTTCCACCGGCCGGACACCGCGTCGAACTGATCGCTCCTCGGCGTCGCCGTGATCGACGTTTGCCTCGGGACACATTCGGGGAATCGCGTCGCGGATCGACGCAACGAAGAAAAAAAAAAAAAGAACACGACAGATAGCGTTTCGACGTATCTAGCAAGGCACGGGCGTCGCTTTCGTCCGCGAAGAACGGCCCGCTTTGGCGACCCTCATTGCGCCTGAGCGGTGAACTTCGCCATGGCGCACCGTCCGAATTTCGAATGTTCGAATCGAGGACCGATCAATAGGTTGGTATCGTTGAGAAAGTGAATGATCTCAGGAGTGTTTAGTCGATCCTTTGGGGAAAGAATACATAATGATTTGTATACCAGCGTCTGGACAAAAAAATTGAGGCTCATCGATTGTTTCCTTTCGATATTCAGTTAGTTTTGCGTATAAACGTGGTTTCCCGTTTGCTGCTCTTTTCTCGCATCGTTTAGAGCGAGCAGATTGACGTTAATACAGAAGACGCACGCTTCGACTATCTCTGAACGCCTCGCTGAAGTGTCGTCCTGGGAAAAGCCTTCGCCGTGCGTTTGCGATGTTGCACAAGAAACGTGGTATTGGGGGAGCAGCGAAGAAATAATAATAACTAATAGAAATAATACTTTTCAACGTCATTCGTTCGACGAGAGCTGCACGAGGTCACAGGAGGCATGGCTGATCGATATCGAACGGTACAATCACGTGCAAGACCAGCTGCGATCATTAGGAATGTGATTATCGGAGAGCGTGGCAAAGAGCACGCGCGATCGATCGCCAATTTCACCCCGCTGACTCGCATCTGCCTCTCTCAATGAATTCGCACTTATGCGACCACGAAATCATCCATCGACGACGATGCGTATGCGGCAAATAACGTCTTAACCGTCTCGCGCTTCGTCGAAGAACGTCGTCGAGAACTCGCGTGTCCGGTTTAAAATTAAACTGGAACACCGGCGTGTTGCGGCATTATTTCTAATAACCCAGCGGCTATTCGTACGTCATTTTCGGGAATCATGAATGAAAGCCGCGTCGCCCCTTTCACCCCTGACCTCGCGGCATCAGCATCCCTAACATCTGCCCCAATATCCTCGATCGGTGATCGTCGCGGTCGCCAAAACGAACGCGGGATCATACTCGTTTCGTAACGAATAGCATTCAAAGGCAAAACTCGCTGCTCATGATGTCGCGAGCAATGTATCATCATTGCGACCTATTTTCTGGACGAGGAATGTTTTCTAGCAAATTAGAGACGCTGGAATAATGGAGGGCGGCGTTGATCAAATATGAAATAAATGAGAAAGCTACTCTATAGTCATCTAAAACTGTAAAAAGTCCTCGAAGGAAAATGATATTAATGTTTATCGATTTTTCAATTCTCCTCAAACTGATTCAATCTCGCCTAAATTCTGTGAAAGCTTCACTAACGAACCACGTTTTGTTCCAACGCGTTTCATACTCCAATATCCATAATACAAGCACAAGGAACTCTTTCTCTTAATCGTTTATCCTTCATCCAATTTCACGCTACCAAGCGTCCCAAGCAAACGTCCCGAGAAATCCTTCGAAAGATCATTTTTCACAACCACCGCCCATGCGAGCGATCTCGTCTGAATGAACCCCCTAACTAATCTGCACCAGGGTCGTAGAGGTGTGTACCAGCACGGATACCCGATCTCATCTTAAAGTGCCTCGAGTCACCGGTCAGCTGGTCCAATTAAGCGAGCTTTTTTTTTTCGCGCAGAATCGCGAACGGTTACGCAACCGATGGAAAGTCAGGGTCGCGAGGCGGGATGATCGAGAGCTGAGCTGATCTTACTGACTCACCTTCGGATCGATGTGCTCCCATTTCTCACCAACGTAATCCCACTTTTCCTCGGTCATGGTCCAGCGTCACGGCGACGACGGGAAACTGTGTATTTTCTCTCTGTTGCTTTTCTCTTCTTCCTCTTTTGTCGCGGAACGCGCGAACGCAAGGCCGAGAACGGAGGCGCGTTCGGTGTGGAGAGCGCGGAGTTCAACGAGGAGACGATCTCATCGCCGCTCTAGAGATCACTAAAGGCTTACATCACGCGATCCTCGAGCCCTACATCGAATCTGCATCGTGGCTAGAAATACAAGCGATTCGCGTGCGAACGAAGCGGGTGTATTTTGGGCGAGACGAACCGCGCGAGCGCGTGTCTCGAAGCGGAGCTATGCCCCTGCG
This sequence comes from Holcopasites calliopsidis, assembly GCA_023838395.1. Lineage (NCBI taxonomy): Eukaryota > Metazoa > Arthropoda > Insecta > Hymenoptera > Apidae > Holcopasites > Holcopasites calliopsidis. The sequence goes on from JALHAQ010000001.1 coordinate 1,201,945, forward strand.
CGTTCTTCGGATTGCTCGGTCGCTCCTCGGGGCGAACGTTCGGGTTCATTGCGGCTTCGTTTTCAGGAGTTTCAAAAGGTGGAGGGATGTTTGAGGAGACCCTTTTACCGTAGGAGTAGAGATTGAGTAATCGTTTGATGAAAGGGGTAGAAGTACGTCTTGTAGTGTAGGATTAGTTTTGCTGCTGCTTAAATTAATTATACCGCAATTATTATATAATTATTACAATGTATTAGGCTATAATTGTGTTTTATAGTCATCGAAGCTGCACTACTTCGAAGATTCTCAATCCTAATGCTAAACATGCTGTATACTGAAAGGGTTCATAACTATTTCTTTTGTTTTGTACTTAAAAGGGTGGTAAACGAAACACGTGAAGATTATAAAAAGGTGTTCTTTTTACTATCCCTTAGCCTAAATTCTTTCAATCAACTTCATACAGCTTTCAATCGTAGCACATATTAAAATTGAACTCTTGTGACGAACATAATTCTTGCAAATTACTAATTAATATTTGCTTCTTATCATATACCATGCAAGCAATTGACTCAGTCTCATCTCTTTAATTGTCACTTATTCCAAAGAGGCAGAGTCTATTCAGCAATCAAAGAGAAACCCAACGAGAAGTTCTCCAAAGTGCTTCACAGTAGTAGTTCATTGAAAAATGTTTCTCGTGTAAATTTATTATTTTTATTTGAACATTTATCTCCTTGTGTTTCTTCATACAAAATTGATTAACAACCAGTGTCAGGATGGCCGAGCGGTCTAAGGCGCTGCGTTCAGGTCGCAGTCCACTCTGTGGGCGTGGGTTCGAATCCCACTTCTGACAAAATATCTTTTGGATCCATTAAGATATATGCGGATTAACAGATAAAAAGCAGTTGAATAAGAGATAGAGGTGCGTTTTATTTTTTTTTTTCGTACAATATATTCTATTAGTACAATAAAATAACTGAATAAAGGCAACGTGATTTACTAAAATAAGCACAAGTAAAGTTGCGTTGCTACTTCCTTACTTTTCTAGTAAAGTTTATTCTGAAAAATTAGTCTTCTAAAGCTGTGTTCGAGTATGAATCCAGATTCTTAAACTCCTGTTAAATAAAAAAAAGGACATTTTAAAATGCCATTCCATCGTTGCTATTAAAAGAAATTGTTCAGTATATTATTATCTCCATTTTATTACTTATTTGCAATCATATTAGGCTCCTATACTCAGATGTTTAATTGTTTCTCTGTACGCATTACAATAGTTCGTACTACGAATGGGGGATATTTCGCGTGTAAAAACAGAAAAACAAATGAGGGCCGAACAGTGCGTGAAGCAAAACCTGCTGGCGTTAAAAGACAAAGGCCAATCGATTAGACTAATCGAGAGCAACTGCGCGTCTAATTTTATCAATCCTTTTTATTAATATTGTACATGCATTATAAACATCTCAGGTGCCGCAGTAAACATAGAGCTCGTGATACTGTGGGGGACGCGCATGCGTAACGGTGGAACTGTCAAGAGACCTAGGAAGAGGTGCACGCGAAATTGCGAAGTACATAACAATCGTCGACATGGCGAACGGCGATTTTCTCGTCACCATTTCGAGTCCTGCGTTATCGTTGCTGTTCTACGAAAATGTTCGTAGCCACGGAAATCAGGTGAGAAAATTATTTTTATCCACTGCACGTTTGTTGTCAATCGATGCCTTCCAATGCGTCGTGATCATTGCTAAAGCCAGCGTTATAACCTCAACCTCGAGAAACACTTAACCTACCAATAGCGAAGATCGACAATATCGAAAAGACATTGTTGATTGTTTCAGATGGGATTTCTGCTGGGTGAAACTCTGGAGTTCGTGTCGAAAACGTACACGGACACGGAGAATCAGGAGGAGACCGTGAAGAGGTACAACAGTAAGTACATGCAATTACGATTCGTCGTGTTTTACAATTCATAGCAATCTACATTTAACACTTTCAGATATCCAAGCAGTCGTAACGTGCCCATTGCCGGAATCTTTGTACAATGCCATCGGTAGAATTAACGAAAGAAAGCTGAAGGAGTTCCTCCACGAGAGGTGTAAGCAAGTGATCGGTTGGTTTCACTTTAGGCAAAACATGAACCTGACGCCTACGTTCAGGGACAAAAACTTGCACAAAGAATTTGCATCATATTTTTCTAACTGCAACGGCTTGAAAAAGGAATTCTTCGTCACTTGTCTGTTGAATTCTTCGACGAGTATCGAACAAGGGACTCACAAATTTAAACACGTCTTCCTGAGACAAAAACACAGGTAAATCTTCAGTCACCATGATTTCTTCGCTGGGCATTCCTTGAGAAACTGCAGGCATTAATTTTGTTTTGTTTGCTTTAGAATACTTGAACCGGTTCCTATGAAGATAAATAATCTAGGAAGCGACGTTTTCGTACACGAGGGTTCGGATTATAAACCAATGCCTACCAGAAAGTCATCCGATGTTCCAGACATATTCTCAGAACTTATCAAATCTTGGCAGTACAAGTAGGTTTTTCTGATGATGCGTCAAATTAGTCTTTGTAACTAGACACTGATTTCTGCTTGGTCTGTTTTTAGCTTGGATCTATCAAAAACGAGCGAGGTCGAGTATGCCAGTCTCATACAGAAAGCAGGAGAGCAGTATTTCAGTCAATTAATACCAAGATTGTGCGAGTCTGACCTCGAGATAACAGAATTGGAGAGGCAAATCAAGGAATTGAGGCACAGAAGATTGCTGCGATTCATTGCTAACCTAAATAAATTAAGCAAGGAGCACAAGATGGAGAAGGTTGAGGTGAACGAAGAAAGGCAGAAATTCGTAAACGCATCTCCATGCAGATTTGGACCTTCGGATTCTTTGAAACCTTCGAACGATGTTCATGAAAAACATTTCTTACCGAAAGAACAGCTTACTAACAACATGGAATCGGAAATTGTAAAAGTATCTATTTGTAAGGGGGAAAGGAGCATCGCCGGCGTAGGAAGGGGTAGAGCCAAATTGTTGCCCACTGCTGATTGGGAAACGAAGCGAGGCAAAGATAGCCCCGGCCCAGCTTCTACATGAAATAGTAGCGAAAGGATTGTACATACCGAAACGTCCCAGCAAGAACCGTCTCAGACAAACAGGGTACAAAATTCTTCTTTTCAGCAGACATCCTACAATAAGGTCGCGAGTAAAAAGCTGGCTAATACGTATAAATCGAGTGCGACAAGCAACCGTTAACGTATGAAAGATATTTCCAATGATATACTTGAAACGCGACAGAGAGCATTTTATGGAAGAGGCAGGGAAACTTGCGACAGGGATTTTAAAGAGCTTTCGCTACACTCGTGTATGCATTGTAAATATTTATATATTTTAAAATATATAAACGACTTCGTCTGTGCGGCGTGCAAGACTGGCACGTTTCTAAGCAGTTTTAACCTTAAATGGATATATCGAAACAAAACGCCATTATGTCGCGTTCGTAATTTATCGAATCGATGAATTACGGAGTGGAGAGGCATCATAGACTGAAGTATTTAAGTTAGATCTTTACGCGTTACGTTTTGGATGTTATGTATTTGAATATGTTTTTTTTTTCACTCACAGTACAACTTTCCTTTTTTTTATATATAGCCTGTATCATTTAAAATATTTACAATGCTTTATGCTGTTAATTAAGTTCCGACCTGAATCTCGGAAACAAGTATTTCACTACGTATATCCGCTGTTTTCTATGCAAATTTCTTAAGTTGTGCCATTACTTTTTTTGTTAAGTATTTAACGTATGAAATAAATACAACATTTCTGCATTATTATCTTTTATAAATAATAAGTTAATACATGTGTACTTGTAAATAATTTAAAAATCGTAAGTAAGTTCCTTGTAACATTGATTGCACGGTATTCACGTCGAAGCAGGAGCTTCAGTTTCTCTTTTCACAACGATAAAAGGAATGTTATTAAAGGATATCAGCAGGATTAGTCGGTACGCCTGTGACTTCCCAGATCGTGGCCGCGAGTCTCCTCGAATGTTCCAAAACGCACGATGACGTTGCCAAGCCGAGATGTATACAGTAGAGCTCGTAAATTCGAATTTTATTCGCAGACAGTTCCGGGAAACAGGTCTCGGCTAATTTCCTGCGGAATCACAGATTATAATGAAAGAAATACGGAAGATTTTCAGTAAAATCGCAGTTCGAACCTGTAATAATCTCCGCAAAATATACCCGGTATCGGGAAATTTTTCATTACGTGGTTCAGGTAAACTTTCGATTTCAATGGCGATCCCTGCAAAATATTCAACGATGCTAAACAGTGCAATCTGTGTGTGCATCGGTTGCCTAAAATTTATTCACTTACAGAACTATCTTCGAACCACAAAAAGTAAGCATAATTGAACGTCGTGTCTTTCCACATAACGGACAAGTGTCCCTCCTCTAAATGCATTCTGCTCTGCTTGACCATATTCCAAATCTGCAAAAATAATTGCATCAATCAAGATCGCATTGTCTTTCGACTTGTTCTCTTTGAAAGTTACCTTCTTTGTCGTAAGAGCAAGAGTTTCCGGGTTCGTGAAGTCCAGCGTCGGAGCCGTGAGCCTGTGAGTAGTTCTGTCGATGTAAATGAAGTGCACAAGGCCTGGAAACTCCTCTAGATATTTATTGATGGTTAGGGAAGTTCTCGTAGATTACGTGGCATTAAGGAGCTATATTTTCGTGTGTAATTTAACATTGAAAAAGAAAGAACGCCTATATACAAATGTTGTTACAAAAGGATATGAGCCCAGGGTGAAATTCTTCAATGCCTTCACTTTAAGGAAATCGCTGAAGTCGTTCAACTTCTGGCGTACGAGTCTTCCAACCGTTGTGAGCACATCGACGCCCTGCTTCAGAAATTGTTTATCGAAGCAAGTTAATCGATACAGTTCCTTCAAATTGTCCATGAACGCGGACGTGTTGGATTCAATTTGCAGGATCGATTCCGGATCCCTGGACTTTAACAGATCCAAATACCTCTTTCGCACGAACTCCCATTTCGTTTGCAGTCTCCTCTGGCACATATCAACGTCATTACTAACGTTGGCTCTATTCTTTTTAATCCCGTCTAAAGCCTTTTTCATTGCCGAGTCAAAGCTTTCGAATGCCGGTCTCAATTCGTCGATATCCCTTTGAAGCTGCAAACCGTTTATGACGTTCAAATAGTGGAAGCTGTCGTACAATCCGGACGATGTGGCGAGATTGGTCACTTCCACGATCATGACCAGATTAATCCCGTCTGCCAGCTCGAAAATGTGAACCGCGTTAGCAATGTAATCGTGCTCGGTCCCAAGTAGAATCAAATTGCTATATAAATCGTCGTCGGTCAGGGAGTGAAGACCTTCGTTAATGGAAGATTCTCTCGAGCCTCCTGCAATCCGGTAATATATCAATAGACAATACTGATGAATCTATTAAACGTTATACCACGTTAAAGACCTTACTAAATAAATTCGTAATATCTTCTGAAGTGGGATTCGCCAATTTCGCCCCAAAAGTTATCTGTTCCTCTTTAGAAGAACTGTTCTCAGGTAAAAGGATATTAGTGTGGTCCTCGTTATTCTCATTCGATCTAATCTGATTTTCTCCTTTTCTTTTCTGATTGACCACCCAGCCCATTAGCATCATTAACAATATATCAGAAGCGTACAAATCGTGGGCATTCTTACTCGAGTATAGAGAGAGAAATTTCTCTTCGACTAATATCAAGATGTGAACATTGGAAAATTCCGATTGCGCCTTTAGTTTATCGCAAGCATCGTGTAATACTTTTAATATCGACACTCCCAGATCCGTGTTGATTGATAGCTGTTCTATCGCCTCCGTAAGCATACTCTGCTCGCAGCTCCTTAAATGCACCCATGCGTCTAACAGGGACGAAACTAAACAGACCTTTTGTCTGTTTACTTTTAATCTAAAAATGAAATTGTTTTACAATCGGCGGAACTATTCGATTTATTTAGATTTAAATTTGGCTTACACTGCAACATCCGGTCCGCAAATGCGTGTCACAATTGCCACGAACACGCCTAATGTTCTTTTCATTAATTCTATCTCCTCCATGGATATGTATATGAACGTGTATCCCATGAATTCGTTGAACACCATATTCGTGCCGTCGTGACACTTCATCGATGTATAAGAGTTTCCAAACTGCGAAGCCATCACGTGTTGCGACGTAACAATAGGTGAGAACAGTTGCATTATAACGTTTGGGTTCAGCTTTGAATCCTCGTTGCTCGCATCCTGCGAAAATGCGTATTTTTAACTTTCCAAAATGTACGAAACTGATAGAAAAGTACATTCACGCTTCAGTAAAAAATTATAGCAATAGTTCGTCGCATGTGTAAGTATAAAAAATTTAATAAGAACGTATATACCTTGTTCTCGCACAAGCCTTGGATTTTCGCTAGCTTTTGTATATGGTTCGCAAATTTTCTATTGCATTTCGTGAAGAGAACATCGTTCAGATGATCGAAGATCAGGATACCTTTCATTTTTCAATTCGATTAGAGTTTCTTCAATCACTGGAAAACGATGTCGTGGACCAATATTTGTTGTTGATGCATTAACGCTTTTGGTGGTAACTTAATTTATGACAACACCATACACCTGCTGGTAGAATAGCGGTGAACTGTCGATGGTACTATCGAAAGCTGTCGATGGTATATGTTCACTATCGATTAAGAGTTAAAGATTTGCCGAAATCGTGTATGTCGCGTCATCTGGCAGACGGTGTCTGTACTAACCAACGGCCTCCCCAAAATGTCGATTTTTGACGTTTCGGACGATTCCAAACAAGAGATGGCGCCACGCACACGATTTTGGCGCTTCGCGAACGACCTCCCCCCCCAGTTATTTCTAATGCCGACCATTTACTTGTACTACTTACGATTGCCATATGTATACTACTTAAATTATATATGACGATATTATGTATTGATACTATCCATATATCGATAATGTATCGGTATGGTAGATTAACAGCAGCATACCGCCGTCGTATTAAATTATACTTATATCAATTATATTTATATTCGTTATAAAAATGTATATAAGCGTAAACTTTAAGATGTATTACAAATGAATTTGTAAGAATAGTCAATAAGTAATAGCTTTTAATTTCTAAAACATTTTTGTAGCATACTTAAATCTATGCTATTATTATTGTTGTTACCTTCATTATTATTTAATTACAAGATGTATTGTAAATTCATTTATAAGAATAATCCATAAATAATAGTTTTTAGTTTCTAAAACATTTTTGTAGCACATTTAAATCTATGCTATTATTACTGTTGTAACTTTCATTATTATTTAATTATAAGATGTATTGTAAATTAATTTTTAAGAATAATCCATAAGTAATAGTTTTTAGTTTCTAAAACATTTTTGTAGCATAATTAAATCTATGCTATTATTATTGTTGTAACTTTCATTATTATTTAATTATAAGATGTATTGTAAATTAATTTTTAAGAATAATCCATAAGTAATAGTTTTTAGTTTCTAAAACATTTTTGTAGCATAATTAAATCTATGCTATTATTATTGTTGTAACTTTCATTATTATTTAATTATAATATGTATTGTAAATTAATTTATAAGAATAATCTATAAGTAATAGCTTTTAGTTTCTAAAACATTATTGTAGCATACTTAAATCTATGCTATTATTATTGTTATAACTTTCATTATTATTTAATTATAAGATATATTGTTAATTAATATATATAAGAATTAATTTATCATTATTATCATTTTCATTATTATTTAATTATATGATGTATTGTAAATGAACTTAGAAGAATAGTTAATAAGTAATAGTTTTTAGTTTCTAAAACATTTTTGTAGCATATTTAAATCTATGCTATTAATATTGTTGTAACTTTCATTATTATTTAATTATAGGATGTATTGTAAATTAATTTATAAGAATAGTTAATAAGTAATAGTTTTTAGTTTCTAAAACATTTTTGTAGCATAATTAAATCTATGCTATTATTATTGTTGTAACTTTCATTATTATTTAATTATAAGATGTATTGTAAATTAATTTATAAGAATAATCTATATGTAATAGCTTTTAGTTTCTAAAACATTATTGTAGCATACTTAAATCTATGCTATTATTATTGTTGTAACTTTCATTATTATTTGATTATAAGATGTATTGTAAATTAATTTATAAGAATAATCCATAAGTAATAGCTTTTAGTTTCTAAAACATTATTGTAGCATACTTAAATCTATGCTATTATTATTGTTGTAACTTTCATTATTATTTAATTATAAGATGTATTGCAAATGAACTTATAGGAATAGTCAATAAGTAATAGTTTTTAGTTCCTAAAACATTTTTGCAGCATAATTAAATCTATGCTATTATTTTTATTGTAATTCTCATTATTATAAATATTTAATTATAAGACGCATTGTAAATTAATTTATAAGAATAATCTATAAGCAATAGTTTTTAGGTTTAAATATTATCACTCCTGTAATTTGTATATTATTGCAACTTTTCAATAAATCTTCACAAAAGGAATGCAACTGTTTTCATTTGTTTAACACCTGACTGATCATAATAATTTAAGTTAGAGATAAGCGCTGGAAAATAACATGAGGTCTCAGGAATCCCCAATAGTATTGAAGTCCCTGGAATTTCCTGGAAAATGAAATAGAATATTTGACGATTTCGAGCAAGAGGGAATTCCGTAAAATTATGTTTTTCAGAAATACCTCCTTGCATATCATGTTCTCCTGATACAAATTGGCGATTTCGAGCACTTGGGATTCTGTAAAAGCAAGTTCTGAGAAATTCTTGGAAATGACGTCAAGTTCCAGGAATTGGTGAAACGAAAGACCTCCTCGCGTATCATGTTCTCCTAATACAAATTGGCGATTTCGAGCACTTGGGATTCCGTCAAATCCAGTTCTGGGAAGTTCTTGGAAATGACGTCACGTTCCAGGAATTGGTGAAACGAAAGACCTCCTCGCGTATCATGTTCTCCTAGTACAAATTGGCGATTTCGAGCACTTGGGATTCCGTCAAATCCAGTTCTGGGAAGTTCTTGGAAATGACGTCACATTCCAGGAATTGGTGAAATGAAAGACCTCCTCGCATATCATGTTCTCCTGATACAAAATCGTGAATTTCGGCCAGTCCCTTTGCTGAAAATCGCCAATTTGTATTAGGAGAACATGATATGCCAGGAGGTCTTTCATTTCACCAATTCCTGGAATGTGACGTCATTTCCAAGAATTTCCCAGAACTTGCATTTACAGAATCCCAAGTGCTCGAAATCGCCAATTTGTATCAGGAGAATATGACACGCGAGGAGGTCTTTCATTTCAACCAATTCCTTGAATGTGACGTCATTTCCAAGAATTTCTCAGAACATGCTTTCAGGGAATCCCTCTTGCTCGAAATCGCCGATTTGTATTAGGAGAACATGATACGCAAGGAGGTCTTTCATTTCAACAAATTCCTGGAATGTGACGTCATTTCCAAGAATTTCTCAGAGCATGCTTTTAGGGAATCCCTCTTGCTCGCAATCGCCAATTTGTTATTTGTTACGAGAACATGATATGCTTCGATCTTTCATTTCATCGATTCTTGGAATATGACGTCATTTTCCAGGAAATCCCGAGCACTTTAATCCCAAGGGAATTCCCTACATTTCGCGTAATTTTTCAGCTACGTTCTTAAACGTAAATTATACGTGAAGAGGACTGTATTTACAAGTTTCTCGCTTCGGAATCGTGCATTTAGAATTCCTCCACGATACTTCCTGTTTAAGGATGCGGAATAGGTAAGTCCAGGAGCGGTCGTGTTGCATAATAAAAAGAGACGATAATTTCCTTGATTGAATATTTATTTAAACGTTTTAAAATGTACAAATTATAAAATGGTGATATTTCAACTTAAACTTAATATTACTTATAAACTATTCATATAAATCGATTTAAAACACATATAATGCATTCCTAATAGAAAATTGCAATCCTGAGCACAAAGGGGTTCCTTCAAATCAAGATCTACAGCCCGTTCAGATGATACAGCTTCTTTCTTTATCTCGACACTGTACTATTGCCGAATGTGCTAAATAACAGAACAAAATAAGCAAGCAAAGGAGGCAAATGTGAATACTTTTCGGTCGCAGGCGGTAATATCGGAGATATAAGAAGATTGCAATTTTATAGTCGGTCTATTTCGATAGAGGTCCATAAAGTCGAGAATTTATTTCAATATTCAATGTTGCGTTTCGATCAAAGTAATTTCAGCTCGCCTAGCGTTAATGATCCATCACCCCTCGTCGATTATTCAACGCACAAATAATTACATGCGTTCATGTAATATTCACTTCAAAGTGACAACACATTTCTCAATTATATATATATATATTATATTCGACTAGATTAAACCCTATAAGTCTCTCTACATTTTTTTTTTACATTTTTCATATTTTCGCCAGTGCGGCTCTCGTCCGAAGACAATCTCGTCTCGACCCTCTAATGCACGTGTACACGCTGCGTCTAGTAATTACCGCGTAATATTCTTAACAGAAATAATCTCGATTCTCAATGGCCAAGTCAATTGGACACCACAATGATAATAATAACTGCAATAACTCTTTAGATCATTTTCCTTCTCTTACAGGCTAACATTTTCTCAATTTCGTATAAACCCTGCTAGAATTTCATTGATCGCTACATCGATCGTCAATTGGCCATCGCTAATTATAATTGTCACGGTTCAGACACAATCGTTCGTCCTTGTTCTCAACAAACGATCGCAAGTATCGTCGATCAATCTCGTCGAGGTCTAAGTTCACATCTCAACTGTGCGCATTAGAATAAAACGAAACGTGTGCGTTGCAAGTCTCGTCGCTATCCGCGGAACGGGAATGTGAAAACGATACTTGTGATCTTGCAAGAGGCAATTCGTTGCTCCATCGGATCGACAAACTTGCCTTGCATTCTCGTTCGTGTAGAAAAAATTCCCTTAATCTATTTATTCTACTAGTTTCGTTATTCAAGTTCAGGCCTGCATGTCTGGCGCATCGCCGGCGCTTCTGTTCTCTGAAAATAACTCACAGCACCTCGCATGTAAAACAGTAACGATAAATTAATTACGACGGTAACGCGGCACGAATCTACTGTTTCGTATCCTCAAATAAATCAATCATCCGTGCGACTGTTAACGCAATTATTGCAACAGTTGAAGCGTCACTGTCAATCGTATAGTAGCTGCGCGAGCGAAACAAGTTGAAAAGCAACAAATGCGCATTTATACATTATATAGAAATTAACGTGAAACACGCTCGCAAAGTTCCTCCTTGATTGCCGATCAAGGGAAGCGCGGAGAACGTAATACATACAGTTCCTCGATCTGACCGACAGTGAGAGATAATCGTCGCTGATGAATCCTAGGCCTTTCAAGCGGCGATCAATAATTATTATTCCGCGCGCTTCTGCAAATACGCTAGGCTCGTTCGGCAACTGTGTCAACGAAAAGTCTCGCCAAGCAGGGCAACGCGCGGTTTCTAGAAAAGGAAGTATCGCTGGCGTTACGCTCGCTCGTCGATTCGCTGGTAATTTATAATGCACAATGGTGGATGAAAACGAATAACCGGCTCGCTCGCCAGGAGAGTATTAAGTTAAACAAAGTCAAACCGCTCGTATCGGTGAGCGAGGGTGAAATGAATCGTATAAATTTTGGTTTCGTACAGTCGTGCGTTACTTGTCTATTTCTAGTTCTTCCTAATGTGTTTAATCGCGAAACAACGACGCCCTTCGTACAGAGAATGCAACACCAACAGTTCTAAATGGCTCAAATAAATTTCCCTTGCGCTTTGAAAAATAGAATCTCTATCGTTTAGCGTTATCATTCGGAACGCCAGCGAAGACTGGCGTCGCTTCCCTTGAAATAGGACACGTAAAAGTGTTGCGTGCGAATTGTTCGCAACCGCGGTGCCATTGGCTTCTTATCAAGGTCCGAGGGGCGGTCGTCGCGCGCACGGTCATTACAAATGCGCGCTTGCCCGTCCGAGATATGGAAAGGGATCAAATCGAACTCGAGTTCGACGATATTACTCTCGCGTGCCTTAAGTCCTGAATCCCTCGACGGGGACGTTTTCTCGTCTCTAACAACAGCCTTTCGATTCGCAAAACTCGACGCAATCGCCATGCAAACAACTCTTGGAACGCGTTCGACATTCTTAACCGCATCAACGACGCCTATTCTGAATTCCATCCTCTCCAAGCTACTACCTCTCTCGACGCTAGCGACTGGAGAAACCTATTACGCGAGCCACGATCCTTATTGAACCCTTTAGGAAGGCCCCGAGAGTACCCTTACACCGTGAACGCATCTCTCTCATTCATCGACCCTCTCGCATTCCACCAAAGCACGCTTCGTCCTCTTCGCGCGTGAAACGATCCTGACCCGGCCGCAGACCGGGACGCTTTGCTCCTTATTCGCTGGACATCAGCTGCACACTGTCATCCGCCGATCTGTGAAGTCGCCTGACGTCTGACAGGGAACGAATGGGTGTCGGGTGCAGCAGCGAGAACGTATGCGAATGACGATCTGAAAAATCGAAGTACAGTTAGCGATGTGAGGGGAATTTCGTTATGGAATATTTCATAGAGAGATATTTGTTATCTCGGGTTATTGTAACGATTCGGCAGTTTATAGATTAGAAGTGTAAATGTAAAGAGGATGAGAGTTAAGTTGCAGGTTGCATATAGTCAGGGGTTAGGATTGCAAGCTGCATACGCTCAGGAGTTAGTATGGCAAGCTTCATACGTTCAGGAGTTGATATTGCAAGCTGCATACGTTCAGGAGATAGTATGGCAAGCTGCATACGTTCAGAAGTTAGTATGGCAAGCTGCATACATTCAGGAGTTAGTATTGCAGCTTGCTTATGTTCAGGGGCTACTATTTCAGATCGCGTGCCAATTATCTTGCGTCCAGAATAAGAGTAGACCCAAGTTCGTACGTGTTTTCGACCGTTCTGCGCAGGTCCACGCCTATCTACCGATTTGACCCTCGTGATTTTGCTCAGAACGTTATCTCTGGCAATGAACGACAAAAGACTGGTTGCATATCCGCAGGTGTACAAAACAAGAAAAGATAATACACCCTTACTTTTCACCTGCTTTTCCAAACTGATTAAATTACACACTCAGAAATCGTTCGAGAAACGAAACATCTGTTTCTTCGTTCCCCATTAATTCTCCTAAATTAATGTCCGCCCCTGTTCGGATACCTGTGTAACACGAAAGCGTAGCGGACAGGGGTGACTGTCCTAGATAAAAAAAAAATAACGCGATGCTTGGCGCGCGTGCATGCGAGCCATCAAAGAGTACGGCATAAAAAATCGCGCAATGCGACAAGTTCCAACGGATTAGATCTGTCACGCGCGTTTTCTACTCCCATAATAAATTAGCAAGGGAAAAAAAAATACCGACAACCGTAGCTCACGCCTTTACTGTCACGAACTCGATCGACTTCTATCTTGTCCTGCATTTCTCACGCTCGTCGCGATGCAATGCTACCGTTTTCAAGGTACTACCGCTAATGAATGTTAAAGATAAATCAGCCCAAACGTCAGTGGAATATTAGTAATTAGTATACTGTGAGATCCGGTTATTATGATCAGGGATAGCGTTATCGATCGACTGTTTCTATCGTAATCACTTGATCCCAAGACATTCTATATATAAAATTACATAAAAGTAATAATCAGTCCATTGTAATCGAACTACTACTATCGATATCAATTGTAATAATTACACTTGCACGTTGCATTAAGCGTACAGTTCGTGATAAATGTCAATTATACAAACGTCATGAGTGTTTATAATAATTGGAGTTCAACAACGAACATTCTTTATTCTCCGTTTAACATTACCAGCCAATTATTCTTCTAAAAAGTTGCAAGTCCTAAAAGCGATCGCAATAACCGGACCCCACAGTACAATCTTTTCGCATCACTCTTTATCCTTTAAAGGGGTGAGGAGGAGGTAGAAATACTTTCCGCTGGCGGAAGCTCGGCGAGGAAACGATCGAATTTTGAGGGCGCGAGCCCACCCTCCCACTTAAGCTGTGTCGATTACGAATAAGGTGAAATCGATCGCGTCTGCAATCAAGGTCGTGAGATAAGCGTCTCGAGGAAGCGTGTCTAGGGTCGCCCGATTTCCATATTCGCTCGTCATCTAGAAACGTCGTGTTCCGGATGTACAGCGGGATATATTGCACATTTCCAAGGATCGATCCAGATTCGTATGGATCTGGAGCGCTAGCTCGAGCACCGGTAATTACCGTTTAATTTATTCACGGATAACGCGGGATTCGCGGAAAGTTCGAAATTACCGGTGTACGCGCGGCTGTTCTCGTGGGATGCAGGGTCTATTACGAAGGGATCTATTTACAGCGACCTTGGGGCAGTCTTGACGCCTCCAACTATCGATCGGACCTCGTGAAATTCTAACGAGACACCCGATTTACACCGACTTCCAAGTGGCTTCGATTCGTTTCCGTTCTGCTGAATGCGATCGCCGTGTCGCGTGCTGGCTACAGATTGTAACGAGGCGTTCAGCGAATGGACGATTCCGATACTCATTTTACCAGCTCGTCGATGATCTCGTTTAGAACGGAATTAACGTTACACTTCGCGCAATTCTGACGCGTACGATTAATTGCCGACGCGCAATACCTTCGGGGCGTTGTCTATTTTTAAATAGGGTGGCTGACAGGTATAGCGTACTAAATTGATATTGTCAATAATCTATAAATGGTACTTCGGAAGAAAAAGAATGATCACTGACGGGACGGCAACTGGTTAGGTATAATAGCTAACATAAGTAATATAGAACTCCGGTGTTCCGCGACTTATGAAAGAAACCATCGTTCATGGTAAAATGCAGCGTACACTGTTATTATAAGAGTCTTTAGAATTAGACCGATTATAAGAAACGTTTATTAAAGTATCGGACCGGCGCAGAAGGAGCAGCCGCCAAGCTTACGTTAGCTATAATTAATGTACCCGAAGCACGCGAGCGATGCTCGTGGAATAAATTATTCGCTGTACATACTCCCCGAAAGTTGTGCGATCGCACGTGCATACGCGTGATCGCGGTACGCACGAGGGGTGCACAGTTTTACTTGGGACGGAACATTTCTATTCGTCTGGACTCGCACCTCTGATGTCCGTGGATGGTTCGCTCCTGGACAGCTCGTGATCGTTACCGCGACACGACGTCGATTTCGAGGGGCTCCTGTAATGCGCCAGAACGTCGCTTTTCTCCGGCGTAGTCTGGCTCTGGTGCGGAAAATGGAACGAGGTGTGCGGCCACGAGGCTGGCGGTGGACTTCGCACAAGGTGCTCGTGCACCTGGGCCAGAGTTAAGGGGTCGGCATCGCCCAATTCCTGAAAGGAAAAGCGTCATTCGATTACGATACGTCGTTTAATTATCCTTATGTAGTGATTAATTATATCGATGTACTTTATGAGAGAAATATCATTTTCAATAAGTCTCTCATTTTCTTTGATTCAACTCCTGTTCTGTTCGCCTAGCCAATCACGTTATTTCTGTAATTGTTGTCTCTCATTCAAGCCTTCGGAATTCTGATAAGTCGTTTAATTAATCGTTATGCAGATATTAATTACATTAAAGTAACTTTATGAGAGAAATATCATTTTCAATAAGTCTCTCATTTTCTTTGATTCAACTCCTGTTCTGTTCGCCTAGCCAATCACGTTATTTCTGTAATTGTTGTCTCTCATTCAAGCCTTCGGAATTCTGATAAGTCGTTTAATTAATCGTTATGCAGATATTAATTACATTAAAGTAACTTTATGAGAGAAATATCATTTTCAATAAGTCTCTCATTTTCTTTGATTCAACTCCCGTTCTGTTTGCCTAGCCAATCGCATTATTTCCGCGTTTGTTGTCTTCGATTCAAGCCTGCGGAATTCACCCAAAGTTTAACAATGGAATTCAGGCAGAATACACAAAGTCCCGTGTACTCTGGATGATAGAACGGCCAGGCTTATTTTGACCCCACCCACCTAATCCGAGGGTTAATGGAATGAGTGTACTATCTCGTACAACGGCTGCGAATGATCGATAGCTACTGTCTTTGCGAATGGAGAATCGAGTATAAGACCATTATCCTTTTTGGGATTTTTTAAATAAATGACTTTCGTAACAATCCCTGTTCCAGGCTGGTTCATTTGTAGTAAATAATTACTGCTTTGGGGAATGCTCGAACGATTATTCATTGGTTTTCTTCCATGGAAGTGGACCACTTAAGTAATTACTGTTCTAAACCAGTATCGAAGCCTGCCAAGTAGTACAGGTCAATGTATGTGCATACGCTAAGGAAAGAACAATATAAACGCGGAGCGACGTAAAACGTACATGCTCCATGAAATATTTATAACACAAAATGAATGCATCGCCTATGAAACATGTCTGAACGATAAAAACGACTCGTCCCAGATAAATCTCTGGAACCACCCCCCCCAAACGGAAAGGTCGCAACGGAGTACCATTTCATCGACTCGTCACTATTTAATCCAGCCGTTGGATATTAGAGAAATGCCTGCGAACCGAGTCGCGGCAAAGATATTCGTCCAAACGTCTCGCGTCCTTTCGTGAAAAGCTCGGACACAGGTAAGAGCCGGCCGGTTCAATTCTGGAGAACCGTTCACGCGAAGAAAGAAAGAAGAAAGGAGTATCGAAGAAAGTAACTCTTCGTCGCTTCGCTATGCGGTTCACATTTATAATGCAAGCCGAGGCGACGATCGATTCTCCTTTCACGCTTGTACGGGCAAAGATAATAGGCGAATGAACGAGAGGGGAGGAAGGAGAAGATCAGCTCACCTGGGACATCAGGATAGCGTCGTCCGACTCGGATTCCTCCACGGACTCCACTAGACTCTCGCGACTAGCCAGTACCTGGAAGAGAAATATGTTGATCGTCGAGTTGATTCGCGTCGGGAACGATAGGGCTGGCGCTCGTTTCGCTTTAGATTCCGTCGTGGCACGATGTAACGCACGATCGGAGGAATGTTCGCCGTTTGAGAACGGTTGGAACGGCGCGGGACTATCGATTCGCACCTGTAGGAAAGGATTGTCCTGTCGGCTGAGCCTGAGCGCCTCCATGTCCTGATCGATGTTTCGCGTTCTACCAGGTGTCAAGGTTAAAATGGAATGCGACGGCGACGGTTGACAAGCCACGACGACATCGACGGCTGCGACGCTCAGGGTCGACGGAATCCTTGTTACCTGATTGTCGTTCTCGGCGCCGCTGCGTCTGTAGACGTTCGTGATGATCGCTGGAACGGAGATCGTCGAGCGTTATTCCCTACACCTGTCCTCGTTTAAGGAGTCATCTCATTAACCATTAATCGATCTCGCTAATAACCAGATTCGTTCGACTAATTGCAGCCGGCAGGAAAAGTATGCGACTGCGAGACACGCGAGACTCCTTGTTTCGTGCAGCGACGAAGTTGCCGCTACGTACGATGAAAATTTGTAAGCTTAATGCCTTCGATTTGATTAATATAACGCGTTCGTAGAGTATGCAGACAATTTGTCAACTACGTTAATTAAATATACTCGAGGAAGGATCAGAGTCATGTATTTATTTAGGAAACTGTCCAAAAGAACTGAACATGAATTTCATATCGAGCTAGAAGTAAAGCAAAAGTATTAATTGAAACCTGCATCAGTGACCCCAATTGAGAAAGCAGATTTATTAATGATAACTCCACCCCTCTGGCGACCCTAATGCGTCTCATCTTGTGTACAGATATTACGAATAAGATCGGCGTGGTTGAATTAACGCGTACGATAGGATGCAAGCAAAGAGTTCGACTGTTGAAAGAAATAAGATTGTTGGCTTTTACCAGGTGTCTCGACTTTCGGAGCGCGTTCCATCTCTTCGTCCTCGTTGATCTTCATGCCTAACGTCAGCTTCCTCGACTTAAAGAAGTTGGACAGAAACGCGGCGCCCTTGCGTTTCACACGATCGTACCTCTGTGCGTTCTCCGACGACACGTGTATCATAATTCACCTGGAACCGACAAGAGATCGCCCTTTAGCCCCTTGTCCGCGAAGCAATCAAATCCAACAGTTCTATAAAGATAATTATCCGTATTAAATCAGGTTCGAAACGCACACGTTCCTTAATCCCGAGCGTGAAGCGGATAGAAGAACATCCTCTGTCTCGCAGTGTCCCCCGCACGTGCCGTTTCTCCGCGTACTCGTTTCATCTCCGCCTAATCCACCCCATCGAAATCGTCCACCGTGCACATTGTCAACGACCGTGTCGTGTAACAAACGCGCCGTATCTTGCTTGAACAAGAAACGGCAGCTTCGAGATCGGACGTGTTGCAATCGAAGAAGATCTCCGAGAGCGCTTCCTCCTTAGAGGAGGGTACACCCTTGGTCGACGTATATCAAAAACGGTCTGTTATCAGTGGAAGCTCTATCGGTGTCTATACGAAAGTCCTCGGAATATCACCAGCTTCGCCAATGCGTTCATTCTCGTCCCGCTCGATCAGACGTCGTTGAATCTATTTTGAACTCTATCATATCCCTGACGCGATTCATTCGGTTCGCTAACGCTGATAAAGGGTTGAAGGAACGACAGGGACAAGCGTCTCATCGGCGGCCGAGAGGTCACGATCCACTGCGATCGCAATGCCAACTGCAGCTGCAGGAGGGTGTGCTCCGGCGGCTTCTCGTAGGATTTTGCGCAGCTGCACGAGCGGCACGGCGTAGAGTCGGCGAGAGAGAATAATCATCGGGGAGTGGGAGTAAGAGGGGACGATAAAAAGAAAAAAAAATATATACGGGGGGACAGTATTTGCGCGGCGAGGCCACCGCGAAGTGTTTTCCAAGTGGCGGGGCTGCAGACTTCTCCGACCGAGCCTTCTTTCAGCTACCCTCCACGATCCGGCCGCTTCGTGACCCACATATCTTCTACTTCCTGGAGACGCGGCCCCCGTTGATGAAAGGGCGGAGGATCGGGCTTCGCTGAATGGAGATTGGGGTAGGGTGGTTGCTTGGACGATGAGGAAGCATAGAGAATGCTTGGAGAGACGGAAGCATCTCGATGTTAATTTCACCCTCTATGGGCCCCTGTAACTCTGCAGTCATGCACTTGCCGGGCATCTATCTTGTCTGTTTTATCTAATATTTGTTTGATCATCCGTTGAATCAATTTCCAATCGCTGCATCAGATCTGTCATATTGTGATCGATAAGTGTATCGCATCCTATGGACCATTGTGAATTCGAAAGTCAGATCCTTTTTTCTTGCAATAAACTTTTGTATAATATTACCTACTCGACTTCTGTGCTGTCTATTTTATCCAATATTTCTTTGATCATCCATTGAATCAATTTGCAATTGCTTCACCAGATCTATTATACTGTGATCAATACGTGTATTGCACCCCATGGACCATCAAGAATTCGCATCTGAGATCCTTTTTTCTTATAATAAACTATACATAATGTTACCTACTCGACTTCTCTGTTGTCTATTTTATCTAATATTTGTTTGATCATTCATTGCATCAATTTGCAATTGCTTCACCAGCCCTGTTATACTGTGATCAATAAGTGTATTGCACCCCATGGACCATTACGAGCTCGGAACTCAGATCCTTTTTCCTTATAATAAACTATGTATAATGTTATGATGCATGATAGAAAAATTGGCCAATAGAGGGTTGAGATTGGTAAAGGGAAAAGATATGATTGATAGTTATTTTTATGGGGTGTATTCGTTGCGCTGCGGGATGCTTGGATTGAATTTTTTGCGCTTTAAGATGAAGATAAAGGGTGCAGTGGCCCTCTTGTTTTTTTTTTATTCAAATGAGGAAACAATTGAAATTGCATTGCTGTTATAGGTAGAGTGTACAGAATTAGTTTATTAAGAAGACTTGGGCTTTGTTTGCTGGGGACTGATTTGTGTTGAAAGTGCTCAGCTGGCCTGGCAAAATGCAATTGCACTTGCTTTCCTTAAACGACATACCACCATTATCTACCCAACTGCCAAATCAAAATTGATATCCTAATCGTTCACCTAGCTGTACACATTCTGTGCACCACCCTTAGAAAACGATATAATTGCACTTGCTAGTCATTAGAGAAGAGTAATTACTATTTTCTCTTACTCTTATCCACTACTAACAAGCAGCATTAACCAGAAGTATGCGCAAAGGTATTCCAAGCGATCCTTCAACCCTACGAATATCCAATCTGCAACGCATTGAGCTAGCACGAACCGAGCACCATTAAAGTCCACCCTCTTCCCTATCGAAGCAAGGGAACCCGTGCGAACCTGTTGTCCACAACCTGCCCGTAGCATTCAACACCTGTACGACCTACATACCGCAGTCCCTGCCTCCGCGTACACCAGCTCACCTTCGTTCAAATTAGCCACCACCGATGCTCCCCCGTGCATCCATCCAAAAAAAAAAGTAACACACGAAACCACCTCCGTTACACCTTTCTCTCCCCTTCGTCATCCTCGGCGTTCGATCAAACACTCCGGATCCAGCCGCACAATTTACAGGCACGCGACCCCGAATCCACGAGGCGTCCGGAGACACGCGAGGAGCCGCGACGTCGGTGTTTTTCCACGGGAGCATCCCGGTCTCGCGGCGTCGACGGATCGATCGTCCTCGTCCAGCCGCGGGACACGGAATCGAGGACGATGCCCGTGGGCCACGTCAGCGCAACCCCGTTTTCCCGCCCCCTTGGCTACTACTTACTTCCTGTCGATCCTGGCTCATCATCCCGGGAGCGATCCCTCGCGACGACGGCCGTCGATGGACGAGCACACTGGGTCGCGTCCGCGTCGCGACTACGGCGTCCCGGCGCCGATGCGCCCTTCGACGACGGCGCGAGGGTGACTGCGACGCCGCCCCCCGCCCCGCAACAGCCGCGACTCTACGATTTAATGGCCCACGACTACCCTAGAGGGAAACGTTCAATTCGGGGTAGGAAACGATTCTGTGTACACTTGGAGCTCGCGAGTAACTCACGGAACAGAATGCACGCGGTCGCGTTTCTTTTTAAATTACCCATCGAACTTGGTTTTCTAGGAATGGACCTCTACCAGGAAGTCTAATCTTCGACACGAATAACGCTTTCAATGGGCTATTAAGTGATTACGCCTAACTGTAATTATCCTTCCATGTAAATGAAATAAAGGTTTTACTGGTTCGTGCATCGAGAACGTTTTCTGTTTTAAAATTACCGTAGCGAAGGGGTGAAATCATATGTCCAATCCGACCGGGAACAGATGGTACCGATAACTTGCTCCACGAACAGTCCCAAAATCAATGAATCTTCCCGCTCGAATCGAATCCACGAAACTTCTTTCCACGTATAAAAAGAACAATGCAATTACACACACAAGCTCGAATCATCTCAGCAATAATAATTGAGAGGTCCAAATCCTTCGCAAATTGATCAACTTGATTAATCGCTACCTGATTCGAACGAATTGTTCGCCAAACTCGCTTCTGCCCAACTGTACGATACTAATCACGAGCTAATTTTTGCCCATTTCGTGTCCGATCAATGTCGCGTTCAACGAGCCACTGATTACGAAACTCGCGGTGTACACTCGTGAGCTTCGACCGTGCACTGATAAGAAATCATCGCAGTGGCAACGGATCGATCGCGTTCCACCGCGATGATGGAACGTCCACGTGGATTCGGTAAAATAATCAAATACAAATTGAACGTAATTTCGCCGTACGCACAAGGGGGATAATGGTGGGCCCGCGTTTGACGCAACGAGGGCAGACTGCACTCGCAGAGATAACACGATGATGACAATGGCGATACAGCGATTACGCCACGTTGAAGAGCATGCACGTGGAAGATACATCGATTTCTAATCCGCGAAAGTGAAACACACGGCTCTAGAAGAGATGCCTTTTATTCGAACCGCCTTATCGCTTCGCGGTTTTATCGTTGCTCTTGATTTGTTACCGCCGTAAATATGCGGATTTATGTAGTCTCTCCGTGTAAGTTTTCTTAATTGTTCCACGCAAAAAGGAAAATAATATTCATCATTGTCTGTATCAATCTAATTCATCGAACTATCAATCTAAGAAAATTTCTAGGCCTTCGGCAATGCCCGTGTCCTTTTTCGACAGGGGTCCGTTTGTTAAAAAATATCGACGCTTTCTCTGCAAGTAGAACACTGCCGTTTTAGCACGACACACTGTGCAACCTATTCTCCCGATCTGCCGTTTCATTCCCTGCAAATATGCAAACCATTCTGTCGCTTCTCTTCAATGCAAAAGAGCGCACAGGGGAAAGGAAGAAGCGAGAAGAAAGGAATTACTTGAAAAAATGGAAACAGAAAAAGGCCGATAGGGCAAAAGAAAGAAGTGGAACAATGTCCTTTTTATTCCGCGTGAATGCTCGCATCGCCCTGTTCAATTTGACAAAGGGAACGCGCGCGTGTGGGAAGAGATGGTCCTTTTTGTTGTAAAAAAAAAAAGAAAAATAATATGCATCCACAGAGATCTGCGTGCATGGTTGGCTGCAGAATTACTTTCCAACGCATTACCTTCCTTTTCCTTCCGTGTTTACTTGTTCTTATAATTATTAAATGTTTATCGAGTGCGCGGTATGATCGGTTGTTCCAACCCAAAATTGCAAGATCGCCGCCTTTCTGTTTTTTTTTTTTTATTTAAAACAAAATACAGGTCCAGTACACGGTGTATCGATTTATTTCAGTTTCCGTTCGTCTCAGTCACTTTTTAATATCGTGAACCGGAAGTTATAGGATCGACAACGGCGAATGCGTGTTTCCGAGTCGACCGTTAATCGTCACTGGTGTATCTATTTATTTATTAAAATTATTAACGCTGATCTTGTGCACGGTACCAAGATAGCAGCAGAGCAATGACATCCCAGAACACAGTGAGTGAGTTTTCCAGAATCTTTAATTGCCACAAATATTTTCCATTTATTTTTCGTTCCATTTTGCTACTGCACTTCCGACACCTTCGTGTAAAATTGCGATGCAACCGAAACGTACGTCGCCGGACAGCGCCCGAACAGGGCAACGCAATCGGAATTATTATGTGTATAATATAAAAAGAATTAAGTCTTCTAGAGTCGATAACGTTAATTTGTTGAAAATATGTATGCACGTGCGTACGTCCGCGAGAATTTATAGAACCTCTTCTCATCGTGAATTCACGTGCAATTAGCTTCTTATCTATTGTCTGATCGTACGATCGTGATAAAAGGATGTATACACAGAGTATTCCGCTTAAATCGAACGTTCTGTACACGATGCCTATGCATACGAGGTTCGATCTTTGTTCTAAACAAAGCGAATCACGGGAGGTAGATGCATTTCTAGTTCAACTAAAAACTGCACACCGTTCAATCGGAGGGAATTCGTTTCCATTCCGCTCGATCTTCCAAATGAAAGATTAATCGGTTAATCATTAATTCTGCACGACAAATGATCCAGCATTGAATGGACTTGGAATTACAATAATTAGACTATTTCCTGTTTTTCATTATTATAAAGAAAGGAAAACGGTGCGCGTTCTCCACCGTTTTCCCCATGAAATTCTCTTCACCTCAGGCTCGTCTATTTGTACTTGTACGCATCTATTTCCCTCGACTAATCGCATTATTGGAACCCGAAAAATCATTCGCCTCTGCGCACACGTTCTCGAAAAGGATGTCTTCGAAGAAATGAACACTTTACAGGAGCCGTACCTTCGTCGAGCAGCGAGCAATCGCGAGGAAAACGAAGAATGGGACACCGGTCGGTTCGCATTCTACGAATCAAACTAGGATATGCAGATCAAGTCAAGACACTAACTAAAACAATAGCGATAATAATTAGTGTATCATTAAGCGCTGGTCCAACTCTCACGGCTATTCAACAATCGATAAAGTATTTGATAGATATCGTTTCTGTTTTTGTAATGTGAAAACAAAGATGAGAACATAGTTTACATTTACAATTTGCATCACAGATTCTTGTATACATTTATTCTCTCCGCGCGACTGAAGGATATTTTTTTAAGGATTAATTGTTACATCCTTGTACCTCAAACGGTAGATAATTAAATGTTACTCATGAAGCAAAGAAAGTCAATGCAGGATTCTATTCCGGTGGTCTGACACTTGAACAGCGAATGTGACTACCTTCTATTATCGATTATTTAATAAGTACCCAATCCAGAGCTAATCCACGAGTAAAATAGCAACAATCCCTAATCTCGATCTCAGATATTAAGAACCTTAATAATCGCTTTTCGCTCTGTACATGCACGTACGCAGTTTATTCTGCTCAGCGAGAGGTACAGCGTGATTGCAGTGGCATTTTTTTGTTTTTAGGAACAGTTCGTGAAGGGTCGATTGCAAAAAGAAAAGGAGGGAGAGAATAAAAGAGAGAAGCGAGAAGGATAAAAAGGAAAGAGCGTAAAAATCCGCATTAACATTGCGAACGGCGATCCTTTCGATCGGAGACGTCTAAAAAAAAAGATACGATAAAATCTATGTACACATGTGTACGCGTATGTGTGTGTGTGTCACTGAATACAATAATGATACTACATAGATGACACATGGCTTTCTTATACAATAATATAGAAGCAACCAACAATTGAAAATTCTGTGTATACGTGTGTGAAGATTCTTTAGGCAACGCATCACCCCGCTTGGGCATACACATGATACTCGTGATAATAATGATCGATTAATTAATTACGAATCGAATACATACGGTGAACGGGTGATGATTAATTAATAATACAGCGATCGTTTCACCACTGAAACGCTTCTCTACCCGATATGTGTTAGTCGAAAAATTATATTCTACGACGTTCGTACAAACACATCGACAGTGGGATACCATCATCGTTATCATCGTCATTTGTATTATGCGTAGAAATTAATTCGTCATATTTATGTCTAATATACAATGTCTATATATATACATACATATATATATAGAATATATATAAAACATTTGAAAAAATCACAGTTACTTAAAAACATCTTAGTTCCTCGCCTTTTATCTTTCTCTATCTCGCTCGATCTCCCTTTCTCTCTATTCATACTCATTCGTTCACTCTTTATTATTCATCTATCTATTCAAGCCTTCATTCGATGGATCCATCTGTTTTCTATTTCCGTTTCCTTTTCTTTTTCGTTCTAGCTCGTGCACAACAGTGCACTCCTTGATTAATCAATTAATTTTGTTAGAAGCACGATAAACGGCTTAGGCTCTGATCTTCACGATTGCAATAATTACTCACGCACACACCTAAAGAGCTTTCCCCCTTTTTCGCTTTTAGTGTTTCTAAATGACATAGAAACGATATTTTCTTAACATTGAATGAATTTAAGAACAACGTCGAAGCGCGTGAGTTCTCTTTATATCTCTTATGCACTTCGAACCCGATCTCACTTCACACATTTTTCACGGACACGCAATTAACTAGAAAGCGGCCCAATTTCGTGTACCTAAACAATGCAGAGCTTAGCTCCGTAATTATTGTTATTTAGCTTGATTTTTATTATAATCGACCGTGTACTGCGTAGATTAGTCGATGCTTGTTAAGCGAAAATTATTCCAATTCTTCCTTCAGCGAATATTTTTTTTTGTCTCAATTGATTTGTAACATATGAAAGTGTTCGCGCCATCAGATTGTTTAAAGTTGAACAGCAAATAAATGATACTTATCTAAATTACTAAAGAGTATTCCGCTAACTGTGAAACGATAAACAGTAAGAATTCTCGGTTCGATGTCGCTTCTAATTTATCACTAACAAAAATTCAACAAGAAACAAACAAGAGATAAAAAAGGATTAGCTATTATATTTTATAACAATGTTTGGTAACGTTCCATATGTTACAAGCCAACGATTTTTCGAGTTAGCTAATTTTTTCCCCTAAGAAATACAATTAATGCACTACGACGACAAGATATCAGAAGAACTATAAAATAACAACGATAAGTATTTTCCTACATACCGCGCGAAAACTCTTACTTCGCTTCACATCCTCTTACGCAATTCAATTCGTTCCTAAAAGTAATCTAAACAAAAAAGAATACTCAGCTAGTGTCGATTGTGCCACCTCGAAATCCCTGCCAAAAATAAATTATCCTTTCTCCGTTAATGCGACAACTATCATAGAAAAGGATCGTCAAATCGAATCTCAGATCAGGTCGTACTCTCGTAAAGATAAAAAAAAAGTCGACGATCAGCCAGCAACAATGAACAATCAATAATCGCCTCGCAGATGATTTCATTAGAAGTCTGCTCAATTATTAAAGCCTAGCTTTACACTGAATATTGCCCAACTAAAACTAATCACGAATCATTTTCCTATTCAATCTTTCCTTTAATTAATCTTCCAACACATTTCCTCAATCACGCATAAAAAAAAATAGAAAAATTTATCACGTACATTCCTTTCCAAATGAAAATCTTTTCAAATTCTCTCCGGTATCAAACGTGGCACGCAGATATATTTGTAGAGACTTTCCCACCCTCCACGCCAGAAAGTGAAAGCGGGAGGATATTGGAAAAAATAGAAGAAACTCATTTTGCAGGCAGTTTTCTATGATAGAACAATTTTTCTCGATCGAAAATCGAACACTGATCAGGAAGGAAAGTTCGAAGATTGAAAAGGGGAAAACGAGTGAATTCCGACGTCTGGACAACGACAGCCGCGAGATTTGATGAAACCTTTGAGCGCAGGGTAAATATCGAACGTGATATTCGCAAGTGATTGCTGATATCGTAGGAAATACGAATTCGATATCAGGATATTAATGTTCTCGACACTTCAAGTAAATCGCCCGCAGTTCCTCCAGAAGAATGATTATTAAAAATGTAAAACGATCGAAATTTTATTTACATTTTTCTTTTTTGTGGAACACACGATTTCGTTGCACGATGCGAGGACAATGGAATTTACTGCGCGACAAGGAGTTGAAGCAGAGTTTTTAATATTTGATTATTATTTGATTCGAAGGTTAAATTAAGAACAGAAGTGTTTAAAAGAGGAGGAGTCAAAGCTGGAAGGAAGTTCATTATAGGGACAGTGAAAGATTTTCAATATAAAGAAAGTAGAGTAGAAAAAAAGAAGCCAAGGAAATACTTAAGTATCGATCACGGTTGAAAAATATTCTTTCCACAAAAAAAGAGAAAAATAAAAATTAATATCCACTCCTCGTTAAATTCATGATCACCAGAATTAAGAGGATAGAAAAACACGGCCACGATGTTTAAAAACAGAACAAAATGAACGAAGAATGAATCGCAATGATTGCGATTCATCGAATGGCAAAGAGATTATTTCTTGCCAGCAAGATAAGATCGGATTTTGACTGATTCGATCGATTGAGAAACGTTATAAACGTTATAAATTATCAGCCTAAAAAGAGTTGTCGATGTTTAAAGAAAAAAGCTGCAAGAAGGTGATTGATCCCTGGCAGTGTTGGCACGAAACGTGCACGAAATTATTTAGCAAAGTTGAACGCATGTTGTAAGCTGGGTAAAAGATATTGCACTTTGCGCGTATTATTTACCGTTCTTGTGGAGAATATCTTACAAGTCTCGTTTTCGTATTTTTGTATTTTACCATGATGCGTTTAACTTTACTTTTTTTTTTAATTCAAACAAAACGTTAAGAATTCCATTTGTCGATTGTACACTTTCGAGTACGAAAAGTGAAGTTATTCATTCGAAGTATGTGCACTCACTGATTCTCACAGATGGAAACGATCCATTCGATTTTCAAGTAAAAACATAAAATTGTATCAAAGTAAGACAATCGGGAAAATTTTCCAAGCAAATAAATAGGGGCGGGGTCGAACCATAAATATTAAACTGCACATCTTAAAAGGAAACGTTTAAAAAAATAAAATCGTGTCCTGTTTGGATATGAACCTCTCAAATTACTTCACTTTGCTACTTCCACGTACGAAAACCAATTTAAAAGATTAAAATGTTTTCTACTCACAGACTATTTTCAAATTCCTTCCTTTCTCGTGTTTTCTACTTGAAAGGACAATGCATCGCTCCCGTTTCGGTTACCACAGTCATTCCTGTATATCGAGTTACGTATAAAATCTACAGGCATTCCATTTAAAAAGCTATCCACGGCTTGAAGCTTCACAAACACTCATCCATCCATCGCGGAAAACTGTATATGTATCGTGATTGAGTTCACTTGTCAAAAATGTGTATTGTCCATTTAATCCTGTCGCTATAAAAAAAAAAAAAAAATACACGACGAATTAAATCGCGGAACGAATTCCAGCAACGTCTGCGGGCCCGTATCTCGAAGATTCACTGCCCGCACTGGGTATACATACATATTTATGTACGCTGTTCTTTCGACAATGATCACAATGAAACCGTTAATACAAATATATATACGCGTATATATGCATCTATATATGTATATATATTTATAAAGAATTTAAGTAATTAAGTTATTTCTAGCGATAGTAATCCTATCTAAACGTACTCCTTACGCGCTAAACGTTCGCTCGAGAGAGAAAAACAAAATAAGCTGATAAAAGACGCGCCAGTGATGGCAGTAAACTTCATTCAGCATCGGCCTCGCACGTTTGGAGTCGTGTCCGATCGCGGGACGAAAAACGGCAGACGCGATTGAACAAACAGAATTAGAGAACATCGATCAAGAGCTATTTACCATTAAAATGCTACGCGGTCGTTTCTTATGTACAAAAATTTGTTTCGTATATTACATGACGTATTCGAACCCCGTCGTCGTTTATAATCAGAGAGCGTCCGTCGACGCGGGTATCCGGGGGCAGTTGAGAGGAATGGCGTCGAATGGAGTGGCGGCACCTTCCCTTAGGAGAGAACGTTCACCTCGCGCGGTGAACCGCACACGTTTAACACGCTGCTCGTTGGATCCGGTGTGATCTGATTTCGGGCCTCGCTCTGCGCTTGTCTGATCGCCTCTTTGTACGGGCCCCTCTTTTTCTTGTTGTACCGCGTCTGCAACGGAGGGCAGAGTTTGCCGGTCGAATCAGGATTTTTCGGGTTTAACCAGTTGTTCACAGTATCATCGAAAATAGAAATCTGTACAATGATAGAGTATGTCGGACATTTACCTTGAACGTTTCTAGAAATGGACTTAACTGATCACACGACATGAGGGAACTTGTTGAGGAACCGTACCAGGCTACGTGAGCCTGTGGTCCAGACGACGTACCGTCCTCTTTACAGGAGACTGTGATGCTGAGAACCTGAAGAAATAGTAGAGAATATATATTAGTAGATAATACGATATACTGATAATGCTGTTAATAATGTGTAAATATTAATAATATGTAATGATATAATATAAAGTAATTAATAATTTGTAATTACATACTGATACATACTTTTCCCGGCCACCAAGGGAACCCGTGAATCTTCCCCCAGACCACATCGCCAACATCCATTCGCCTCCCGTTAGCAGTGAGACAATGTTCCACAGGCGTCGCGGCGAGGCGCATCATCAAGGGATGCGACTGGGGCGGAAAATCCGGCGCGGTTTCCCCGGCATCGACCTCGGGTTCCGGTTCGCTCAGCTCGTCGCTGCTGGCGCCAGGACTCTTGCAACCCGACGAGGAATTGCTGTTCACGGGGTGATCGCATCTGGCGTAAGCGTTCGTGTTCAATCTCTTCAGGGATATGGACAGCTTTTGCTTCAGGCACTGCTCCTTTATCGCCGTGTACGATTCGCTGCCCGGATGAACGTTCCAGTTCTGCTGGCTCTCCGCGCTACCAGACGATTCCAGACACGGCTGCTGATGCTGCGACTGCTGAGTCTTGTGTTTGCGGTCCTCTTTGTGCCTCTTTTTATGCTTCATTTTATGCTTGCGCCGGTGGTACGATAGCGTGTCGTACGTGGGATTGTATCTGAATTATGGGAATTTACATTGGAAACCTTGCTAGTTCACAAGCGCGTGATATGTTTCTAATACAAAAGAATATATCTACTTAACACCTGGTTAAATACAATGAGATTGTAAATAATATTACAGTGTTCATTTAAACACTTATTTATCTGGCCAGAAAGATAGATTGATTTGCCAGCGGTTTCGATAAATTAGACTTACTTTCCCTGATTCTTTAACAAATTCGCGTAGTTCGAATTGTTTACTGATCCGAAAATCAATATCTTACCGTGGAGAACCGTTGCAAGGGGATCTCGCAGGCGAGACCCCGCCCAGCATCTTCCTCCTGGCTTCTTTCTTAGCCTTCTTCAGCGCACGCTTCGCAGCCTTAGCACTGGCATCCTTCACACCTTGCTTCTGCGGATCCACCTGCTCCTGTCCATCCTCCTCGCCATCCTCGCGGAAATCGTAATCATTGTCGAGACTCCCAGGCAATTCCAATGGGTCCCGTTCGGTCTGCACATCCTCAGCATCGTCCGTCTCCTGTTCGTACTCCGGGTCCTGGATCTTGGATGGTATTTTCAATACCGTCCCTTCGCCTTGCGCACCGAAGGAGATTTTAATTACTGGCGTGGTTCTGGCTGTTCTCGTTGGATCCTCGAACACGGTTTCGTCCCACAGATCCTCCATGGATCCAACGGATCGTTTCTTTCTCGGCACACGGCTCGTTCTCGGCCTCATTGTCGAATCCGCGGCCGCGAACGTTTTCTTCTCCTCTTCCTCGGGTATCTTTGCACTTTCTACAGACGAGCTGCTAAGCCTACGGGGCGTGGCGCAGTAAGCCATAGACGGATTACTGTCGCAGTCCGTTGACTCCATGCGCTCCTCCGTTGGCTCCGTCGCGTTCGCCGACGAGTCGCCCTCCTCGGCTCGGTTGTTCCAGCATGACTGGCCGATCTTCACCTTGTCTGGGGAATGAAAGAGATGGAATAGGGATGAGACAGTGGTTCTAGTGGTCCGCAGCTTCAGTATTTGTAATCTTATATTTGGAACCAATTGCATCGGTTAATCTTGAAATGATCGACCGAATCAAAAGGTTGGATTCTTATTCTTTTATAAAAATACGGCTGCCGTTTCCATTCAATGCTATTTTTAACGTTTCAAGCTAAACATTTGATTCGCGCGGAGTATACCAACCGTTTCCCTGCATGGCATTATTGATCTCGTTGGGTTGGAGTCTGGAGATTTTTGGAATGAGAGACGGCGCGAGCTTCGATGAATCAGGGCTCAGCGCGGTGGACGACGACGACGATGACGACGATGACGAAGACGACGACGACGACTTGGTCGTCTGATGGGAGGACACCGTCGTGATGTTCTGATCGGACTGACACTCGGAGAACAATATCCTCGAGGCTTTTTGCGGCTGCTGGCCGCAACGTCGATCACTCCGTCTGGTCGGTCCATGGCCCGTGACCTAATCGAAACGTCAAGCATCTTTACTGATGCGTAAAATGGACCTGGCAATCATTTGCAATACCGCCTGTTTGTTTCGCAATACGTTTTCAATGAAAAATATCTTTGCAGCGCTTCCATTCGTGGGAGCTTAAAGCTCGCAGGGACATTAAAAATGTAAATAATGAATTATTTGCATGCTAAATTCATTCTCATATCGTTAATGATAATTCATTGTATTATAAAAATAACAAGCATCATCATATAACATTCTTGCTTCAAATATTTTTCTCTGAACATTATTTACCTTCTTATTTCATAAATGATGAAACTTCTAACATTCGATGCATAGAATACATTAAAATGATATACAGATACTTCGTCTGACACCAAGCCAACGAATGAAGCCAAGCTAGATTGAAAGTGTGCACGAGAAAGTGCCAGGATGTACTAAGTGTACCATTAGAAAATTTTGTCTTCAAGTAAATAGGAAGAGTTCGGGAGGCAACTTGCCATACACACGAGAATCAAACTACTATCATACAATTGAACAGTGTCTTGCCAGGCAACGCGTTAAGCTACTTCCATCAGCGGTTCAAAATCATGTATGATTTTCTTCCTTAGTTTCGCACGAGTGCTTACTCGACGCCGAAGTTTCCTGCAACCCAATTTGCGCTTTTGCTTCTTCCCTACAGCACCAGCACGAAACTTTACCCAATCTACGTCATATTTGACAGTTTTTCCCGTTCAAGCGATAAACTCGATTAAAGTAGCTGGTAAAACAGATGCTAATTAGCTCTCCAAGAAATAAAAGCAAAACTATACCGTTTCTTATTTTTTAACAAATCAGGAGCACAGTCCAAGAGCCACGGATCTTCACCTTTACAGAAACGGAAACTGCGAAAGGGGAGCATTTGTATCGGAAAAAGATTTACCTGCTGCTGTGGCGGCTGCTGTTGCGGCTCCTGCTGTGCCTCGTCGTGTTTCCGTTTTCTGCTAACGTCCACGTTCTCGCTGTTCTCGTTGCAGATCGATCTACACTTGCTGCACAACACCTGCCGCGGCCTGAGCCTGACCGTGGGCCGTGCGTTCTTGTACCTGGCCGGCGGATTGATATTCCTACGGAGATCGACTTTCGCGGTGGCCAACGTGCTCTTCCTCTCTTGGAAGTAGCTGAAACGGGCAGCGATCGTCGCCAATTTGTCGCCATCGGGATCCGGCACCGGTTCAGGGGGTTGCACGCCGCACGGGAGGCCTCTGGAAAACGTGCACAGCACATGTGTTGCGTTTTTGTTTCTCTCGCGTTTCATTTATTTATCCTGCTAGAGTTTAGTGGGAAAAGGGAGCAGTAGAGTTGAGCGCGCGTAGGTGGATCGGAAACTGGAATATGCTGGGACGCCGAGTATCTGGGTCGTCGCATGCGTGTTTCTTTTTCATTTTACAAATACTCTTGGATATTGCGTTTCGCGTGTTGGATCTCATAGACGGGAGCCGGAATTTTTGTAATTTTTTGCGGCGAACCACGGAGGGATGTTCTATTGTCGGATGATTTAGTGGAAAGGCTTTGCGTCCGATTTCGGTATTTGAAAATAAAGAGAAAGTGATTAATAACGAAACAAATGGAAGATAAAGTTTTGTACTGCAGATTTATATAAATATTTAAAGCAATTTACCGAGTAGAGAGAAAAGGTTTAATAGCTAGTATTCCGTTTCTGAGATTACCCTCGAGAAGTCTGAGATAATAACGGAACCGTGCTATAAAAGAGTATTCTATTCTTCTTTCAAGATCTTCAATAGACTCCGGATTCTTTATACGTCAGAGAACTTCTTTAAGCACTGGTCCATACAAGCTCTCGACAATTTCTTTCTGCTTAATCCAGACGCTCGAAAGAGTCTATGCAATTTTGCGAAATGAAATTGAATCAAGAATCTAAAATAGAATATTTATAGGATCTAATTCAAGCAGATTCATTTATTGATGAAAATTCGAGAAGCTACGACTTTTATTAAATTCAAGGCAACATAGTATATTCTGCGAACGATATGAATAAAATTAATTTTAGGCATATTCTCGAACTTTCCCATGTAACAATCCCTTGGAAATTTCGACTTGTTTTTTTCCTTCGCAGGATGTGAGTCATTAAGGTATTCGTCAGTGCGTGATGAAATAAAACGAAACGAGCAAGGACTGTGACTCGGCGACTGTTTAAACCTTCATGGGCGCATGTTTTCACACATAACGTCCACTTGTGTTAATACTTCGCGAAAGCAAATTCGACGCATAGTGATGTGGAAGGAAACAGAATTCTTTTAATATTAAGCACGGATCGATTAGGATAATAATTGTATGTAGAATCGCACATAAGTGATGCTTTTAGACGAATGCAGCTCTACAGTGCTTCTCCAAGAAAAGTGGAAAGAAGAAAGAAAACGACGGGTCAATAATATATTCCATAAAAATTGCGCTAAATTACAGGGATGTAAAGTCGCGAGTGCACAGTATATAAATTTAATGGAACGTTGGAGGGAAATGATATTGATCCCGGGTAGACTGAATCGCGGTGAAATAATGAAATCCTTCCGTAATGAAAGTACTATTATCATAATAGCCTTCCAGGACTATGTAACGATGAAACACGTAAGAAGCTGAACCGACACTTGGCCACGGTGAAGTCATCGTGTCTGGATTGCGATTTCGTGACTGTTAAAGCTTTACGGAAGGTCCTAATTTTTCAAGCGAACGAAGAAATAAAATTTTTGGTGGAACAATGAAATGAAATGTATACGATTAAATGAAAAATATTTCATCCTTTTCGTACACGTTTTTAGAACATTAAAGAAGAAGTGAAAGCTGTCCATAAATTGTAAGGAGAAAATCATCTCTGCGAAGCAAACTTCCTTTTTTAATGTCTTTGTTCATCTTGCCTGAACTACGATCTTATAATTGAAGCTGCCTTGTATTCTGAGAAAAATTAATTGGAGTAAAATGAATTCTCTGTGCTGAACCTTGCGCGCGCGTTTTTCTATTAAAAGATATGTCTCTTGAAAATAAAATTGCAAAGAATTAATATTACAATCACTTTCTTGTTCTCGACTGTAGTTCGAGGAAAGCTACTGAACGTTCTATACTGATTAGGTTTCCGGATTAAAAGTCCACAGATGTTTTGCGATACTCGGTACATTCGTAATAGTCTAATTAAAGATGCTGTACTACAAGTAACAGCTATGGAAAATTTTATCTCTGTCTCAGAATGTGTCGTGATGAGGTGCCAGTGCAGTCTAGTGATTAACGCAGTCTTATTCATTACTGTAGAGTTTAATAAACAAATTTATTATAAACCAGGCATCGTAAAATTTATTTACCATAGCCCAGAGTGCATTTTCTCAAACGAAATCTTCAATCTATCATCTGAATAATAAAATCAAATCCATTCCTCACTTTTTGACAGACTCGAGACGAGGGTTTAACTAAATGTTAATTAAACCATATTACATAATGATATTTTATATTTCGGACCGAAATAATTATTTAAAATCTGCTGTCCTCCAAATCTCTCACAAGAACCACAAGATATAATCCATTCCCAAAATTCCTCCCCAAAATCGCTCCCCTCCCCGTCCCAGCTCGAAAATCCCAGAATCCGCAATCTCTAAACGAGTTATCCAGCAAATAGGCAAAAGAGCCGCGATACGACCAGGGCTCAGCAGCAAAAAAAAGAAGGCTCGGCTGACCACCGGCCAGCGGTTTCATAACGTCGAAAAAGCATCTGCGCACAGACGGCAGCCAGATCCGAGTCGGCCAGAAGATTGTTGGGCAACGTTTGCCAAACGTGGCCGCGGCCAGTCGGCCAGCCCAGGCTAGGCATCGCCTAAAACCCGGCTGTTTCGCGTGTCTGGGAACAACAACCGCGGGCAGCGGCGTGCCGTGGTATTGATTCGTAAGGGGGGGCGGACAATGAGCGACAGGCCGACGTTCTTGCCGTCCATTAATATCGTCCGGATTTTCGATACCGTCGCAAAAAAAAAGGAATTGCATGGACCGTGGTGGAAAACGAGAGTTTCGGATGAAAGTCGACCGACCTGCAACGGATTTCTTGATGAAAAATGGGGAGACGAGGATGGAGAGCAGGGAAAGAGACTTGTGGAGTCTTGATTATGAAGAAGCTGGTCTTTGTTCATTTTCTTGTTCTTCTTTCTTTTCCCTAGAGAAGGTCGTTTTCTGGTTTTGCGAGTCAGAGTAGCGTGCTGATACGCGGGGATCTTTTTTTATGCGTTCGTAAGATGGGCAGAGTGTTTGAAAGCAGCGGGAGTCTCAACCCTTTCGCTGTAGAATCTTGATAACGGATGGTATAAGTGCCAGATTTCTGAAGGAGTAACGTTGTGTAAAATTTTGCTATCTCTTGCAGAGAAGCAAATAACTCTCAGATGTTTACGAATTATTACAGAATAGTTAACTTTTGATAGATTCTATAAAGACTGAACACTATAGTGTCGCTTTATTCATTTCAAAGCGCAACTAATTTTAAATGGATAAAATTAAATTACAGTATCGATATTCTGTATTTCATACCAAACTGATTATTCAACAGAGACGAAACTTGAACCGACTAGATACTCGTGATTTCTGACTGGAAATAAATTTATTGCCTCCATGGTCGTTTTAAAAATAATTCCTGGCCCTGATTCGAAAATTCCTTAGTATTTTTCTTATTTTTTTTTATAGAGCAGAGTGTCGTGTTTCGTAGAGGATTTCAATGTGGCAAGAAAAGTAGCACAGTGCTATTCGTTTATTGTTTATACGAATTTATACGAACGCGTAGCGCCTTATGATGCTCCCATTTCCTAGAGCGCCTACGTTCCACGGTTTCGTGAGCAATTAAGGTGGCTGCAATTAGACATAGTAGTCGAAATGAGTAATGAGTTTCCAGCCAACTGATGACACAGGTGCATACCTGCGAACCCGGAAGATTCGCGAGCACGTCAGTACGATTACATGTAGAAGAAGCATGTAACGAATAGAAGAATTAAAAACACTTTAATCCAGTTTTGCCAGAAATGATTCTAATATATCCTCATATCATTTAGCTTAAATAAATCAAATTTACCTGTCTCTGATTTGATCACGATATAATAAACTAATCTAAAAGATTTTTATAATTGGACATATAAATGGGTTTTTAGTTAATATACTCATACAAAGATAAATAGATATAAACAAATCACCGGCTATAGATCCACGTCGCCCAAAATGAGAAAATATACAGCCGCCAGGAGACCAAATGGACCGCATTTTCATAGGAATGGCCGAATAAATAAATAAATGCATGGTCCACCTGGGACCTCGTGTCGGCAGTGAAAAATCCAGAGTTCGTCATTCGATTCGGTTTGTGAAATCTCGCGGGTGACGAACGAGCTTTCCGACGGAGCTTCGAAAAAACTTCTGAAACTTGTGCATTCGACCAGCAACGCGTTCCGCTACGATGAATAATGCGAATGGATCTCGCGGTAATGTGATTTATATTGCACGGTGAAATATGGGAGATTCATTTGGGGGGAAGAAATTGGAACGCGTGGAGATCGTATAGGTAGAATTTTTCGTAGAGGAATTTCGAGTTTAGCGTATCTTAATTATCTCAATAGAAAAATGGCAATAACACGTTGCAATTAACGTCTAATATGTCTTTAACTAGCTATTATTTATCTTTAAACGAAACGCATTTGATCAGTGCTTCCCTTTTGCCACCTTTTTTAATGTTTAAGATTTGCTTTCCTCTAATTAAGTACATTCTGTTGTAACGTTGGACCTCTAGTCTTGTATAAGTCCTATCTCGCCAATTATCATTTGCATCAATTATTCAATCAGGAAAGAAGGAATAACAGCCAAGATAGGAAAAAAGAGGTATCAATGGAAATGTTTGTGATCTCAAGGTGGATTTAACGTTGCATGGCAGCCAAAAATTCGTCCGCTCGTTTTCCCTTACAATAATGAATCATAACGACTTAACTGCTATCATTAGTATACCTGATGACGCGTGTCTATATCTTTCTACGTAATTCTGTTCTCTGTTGTCTCGCATCTCGAAGCTTCGCAACTATGTAAATGATTACATAAATGGGTGATGTACAATAATTTGATAGAAATCGCGGTGTCAAGAGATATTTCAACATTATTAATTACTCATGACTAGCATAAAACTTCTTGAAAAAGCTTCAACACACTGCATCCATTAAAAAAAAAACTGAACACGAATTTCTTAAAAAGATTTCTCCGGCAACGATCACCCTCCAACATATCAAATCAAATCACTCATTTACAACAACAACAAAAAAGCCAGAATCAACTGGACGTCTATCCTGTATCAAATTTCTTCGATGAAATTGCAGAAAACTCGAGTTGCACAAGTCGGCAAAGAAATTCTAGCAAAGAGAGAACCTCGAAGGGAATAAAAGTGGTTCGTTGAACGTGAAACTCGTCGCGCACAGGGGTTGCTCCGACAGATTTTAGCTTAACGGTCCATGGCGACGCTTACGTGGCCGTGTCTACTTTGTAGCTCGTCTGGGATACCTCTCTCTACACCGTTCTGCCTGGCGATTCGTGTCGTTCTCACAGGCATCGACGGTACTGTCTTTGTTCTCTACCATAGCATGGACACCAAGTT
The DNA here is from genome assembly GCA_023838395.1 of Holcopasites calliopsidis. Classification (NCBI taxonomy): domain Eukaryota; kingdom Metazoa; phylum Arthropoda; class Insecta; order Hymenoptera; family Apidae; genus Holcopasites; species Holcopasites calliopsidis. The sequence goes on from JALHAQ010000001.1 coordinate 1,240,044, forward strand.
CATGCCTCGAAAGGAGATACACACAGTGCACCGTAAGCCACCTCGCTTTTGCTATCGTTACATAGAGAAAGATATAGGAAACAGCTATTCCGAGCTGGAGTGTGACGATTCCAGGTAGAACCGAGCTGCTTCTTTTCTTTTGCCAAAGTGGCGGAGAAACAGAAAATATCTTGACGAAACGGAGAGAATTAAAAGGAAGGTATTCTTTGCGACGTGGGATGAGTGATAAAGAACAGAGGATAACGGAATGATTGAATATTAATCATTGAAGATTGAATAATTGATATTTGAATAATGGAATATCCGTAAGAGATATTGTTAAAATATTCAACACAACAATTTCGCGTAGACTTCCAAAGTTACACAATTACGCAAAACTTTCGCGGATTTATTTATGCTGATGAATTTGATAAAACGACAAGGAGATCAGACCGTAAATCGTTGAACTCTGTTCTATGCCGGAATTAACGAATCCTCCAGTTTCGAGGGGCGTTCAAAAAAGATTTGCATCGACAGGTGGTTTCGGCGAAACTTCGGCAAAACGCTTTGAAATTTTCCGCGTTGAAATTAACCGATCCTTCCTCCGTCCAATTATTATTTGCGTCCGATCATCCGCATATTTCGGAGGGACGATCGTTCCCAACTTCTTTTTTTTTTTTGAACACTCCCACTTTTTATCCAATCTTTCAACTGTACTTTTACCTTGTTCTTGCCCTTCTTTTTCGGGGATCATCGAATGATACCAGGTTTAATCAATAACCAGGATCCAAGTTCCACGGAACTTCCAACTCTCGCAACACGACTGGCGTCTACATGTCGGTTATTGGTGAACGAAAAAAAAAAACGTGGCTTGTAATACCGAGTTGCAGAAACTTTTCCACGAACGGGGCCCGGTCGTTCCTTTTCTCTTCCCTCTCTGTCGATACGCGAGGGAAGAAGTTTTAACAATAGGGCAAAACGTACCGATAAGGGTACACCGTCTGAATCGGTTTCTTGAAAGTTTCTATCGTCGCTTGCGATGCAAGTTCAACGGAACAGCATGACTTACTGTGGTAATAAAGCGGTTTACATACTTCTTACTTGCGCACGTGCACGGCAGAGAGTAAGAGAAGCTGGAAGGAGAACAGAGACAGGGACAGAAAAGGAAAGCAAAAAAAAAAGAAAGGAAACGTGTTAATAACTGAAGGTTGAAACGCGTGGTACAGATGTATAAAGGAAGGTATTGTATGTTAAACGGTGGAGAGATCGCGTGTAGGATGATAAGCAAGTCTCTTTGTGGCCCACGGGAGATGAATAATTTTTTTTGCTCGAGGATTGTAACTGTGTTACATATGGTTGCTGGAAGGATGGTTCAATTAAAGAGTACCAAAAATAGTGTCTGTAAGAGAATTTGTTTTTGGTAAGAATTTTCTCTGTATCCTTAATTCTTCGTATTTCTCTTATAGATATATCATTATCTATTATTATTTCAGATGTACTATTATCTATTTTAGTATAACACTGAGATGATCAAATACTATATGTGATTTTAATCCGTTGGCGCACTTGCTGCGGGTGGCGAAATTTGTTTCATCCATTTGCCACGTAGTCCATTAACAATTTTCAACGAAACCGCAAAAACGTGCCACGTATGTGTTCACCACTTTACACACCATAAAAATTCAAGGGGCCGTTAATTCACGTCGCGGCAGCCTTCGACCATTCGACTATCATTTATGTTGAAAAATGAACTATCAATAATGATGGAAATTAATCAAAATCTATTTTCAGCATTGATGAGAAGACTACCTTCACGCAATGACTATAGAACGTTATTTTGCAACATATACTATAAATTAAAAATGCCTGAACGACATAAATTAAAAGTGTAAGCTTCACTTATTGCATTCGGTAAATATTTTTCTAATCAACTGCATAATATGTTCTAATCAGCCATTCAATTATCCTTTACCTACCAAACACGCATAATAAAATCTACCTCTCCTTCTTTCATCGCACATTCCGTTCCTCCACTTTTCCTTCCTGTATTCTTACAATTATTACGTGTAACGGGAACAGTGGCGATGACGTGAACAACGATGGGTTGTACAAAGAAACAGTATTTATAGGATCCAAATTGAATCAGGCCACCGTTGAATCGGAGCTTGTTTAAATATAATACCACACGAGAAAGGGAGCTTCGATCTTTTTAACAGCGCTTTTCGTACAACCAGATCGATCGATCACGGTCAATTTGACTCTTTATTGAAATTTCATTTCTACTGTTTCACCATTCAATCCGGGAGGTGAATTACTTCCGACCGTCGAGGCTGGACGATATTGTTACCCTATTCCGGATGGGATTTTAAATAAATGAAAGGGGTTAGTTTCCCTTAGGTCGTGTTCGTGAATCAATCGGACATTCGGCTGCTACAGCGTTTGAAACTTTATTAAGGGTGCTATGGGGAACGATATTAAAATAGATATTCTTGGGGATATGGTATTAGACTTTTGTTGCAGCGTTTCGCAATAATTAGAAATGATGAATCGGGTAAATGGGCGTGTTTTGTTTGAACAGTAATAAAAGGTACAACAATCGTGTTGAAAATGGAAGAAGCATTATCTGTAATTTGCAGCAGATAAAGGCACGGGTCGGCCGATAGAAGGGAACACGCGCGTTCCTCATCGCCGGTTGCTATCGAGAAGCCGCTTTATGGCAAAATTCTGAACAACGAGAATTCAATAAAGGCGCCGCGTCGATGCTGTGTTTTTCTTCCCTTTATTTCGAACGAACGAAGATTGCTTTTACGAAAGGCTTCCGCCAGAGCCAGACTCTTGATGATAAAGATGTTGCTCGAAAAGAGAAAGGAGAAACAGAAAATTGTCGAGGGACTTTCGAAGCGTATGGATTACTGAACGTAGAAACTACAATCTACTAAACTACAACTTCCTTGCTTACAAGGAATAAGAAGAAATTAAAAAGAACACTATCGTGCGAATGCGATGAACGCGATAAGACCGTTATCGTCGGATTTCATCGAAATCCATGACTTGCCTAAAGCCGATCACGATTGCCCGGCACGAAAAGGCTCCATTGAAGCTGTAGGGCAAGCTGTAGAAGACAAAGCGAAAGAATCCGAGCCTTGTAACTTGCCTCGTTATAATGTAATTAAGCGTTGTTTCACTTTCACTCGCAAGTTCGAACGTTGTTATACCTTTTGTGGACCGGCACAAAAGGCGCGCAAGTGCGGCTAATTAACAGTCCTGTGCCTTTCTTTCCGCTGATTATTACGCGTTCGAGGAGAGAAGAATTCCGAACTGCCCAACACATCAATAAAACTAGTCCTCGATCGGTTGTTCTTACATATGATCGCAGTCAAATGAATTTACTCAGCAGTCTTTTTACCCATTCGTATTTTAAGTTTGGTACATATACTTTGTCCATTGTTAAATTCGAACTGAGAGAATCAGGAAGAGTTACAAGATGTTTTTTTAATCATAATCCTAGTTTCGAAGAAAAAAAAAGTAGAATTTACAAGCCTCAAGGTAATGTAACTCAAAAAGTAATTAAAACTGAGAAGTGTTCAATCACAATCCTTTTCTTTTTTGCAGGATATCGTAGGAAATGTGTATAAACTTGTGGACCTCGGTAAACATAAATGAGCAAAGCAGGACAGTCGCGACGTGAATTATCGCGCGCACATTTTCACCGGAAACGGATATTATCATGAAAATTTATGCGCTCCGACTGTGACCTGTTCATTATTTATGACCGCAATCACTTCTGCTATCGTTCGTTTCGTGTAAGACTTAGAAATCCAAGCATTTCGGTAAAGAAACAAAAATCTCTGGTATTAACATCTAAAGCAATTACCTCTCCCAAATCAGAGTAAAATTACCACTTTATTAATTGAATAAATATTTCAATCCAGGACTGGTTTTTGTCAAACATTTTAAAAAGGAACTGGTTTTTGATAAGACAAACTTTGAAGACTGTTTTCTTGGAACAGGGAAGAGGATAGCTGTTATCTGGAGAACTAATTGCAAATTTTGGACGGCTGCATGAAATCCCCGGTGGGAGAGGAGAGGAATCGACAGCATCCACGAGAAGAGGCGCGGAGATGATTTTCGAAGCTACCCTCGAGCACATCAACGCGACACATATCGATCGAAGTGGCGAATTTACGAGCGGCTCGTATCTACCAAACGATTCGATGCGGGTGTTAAATGTTAACGGCCGCAGGTCTGACGTAGTTTCGTGAACGGCGACGATTTAATTCCAACTGACGCCGATACGGACATTTGTGCCGGATATTAAGTGGCTACGGATGATTGTTAGTCCTATGGTTTTATAGCAGAAGCATGAACGGTATCTGTACTCGTAATTTTGATACGAGTCGATAATTGATTCGTTAAATATTGTAAAATGAACGTGAATAGTATAGCATGGGAAGTTTAATCAAGTTCCGATTCGAATTGCTTCGCATTCTTCCAATTATTAAATGCATAGAATGTTCGTGTGTTGCGATGAATGCTGATTTAATTAGAAGAAATGTGTAATGTATTGCAGGTGTGTTATTCATTTCATAATTGCGATACCGGAGATAATTGACCTGAACTGTTTTTTAATTGTACGGTTATGTAAATGGGCGATGAATTGATAAGATTGTGATACAGATTACGAAATAAGAAAATGTAATTCTAAACACCGTTGTACATGATAAAGATAAATTGACAGAATATTATGAGGCTACGATTAATTTGCGTATCAACGATAGTATTACGTAAACTGAATAAAAAGAAACTAAAATTTTTATCCAAACACCGAAGTTCCTGTTTAATTTTAGGTCGCAATAAAAAGAAAATTGCGACGCATTAAATTTACCAAAAATATGCCGAACATAAACGTTTTAAAATAACCAAATTTTCGCGAATTGCGAGAAAAACACAGGCATTTGCCATGGTTGTACTCTGATCACAAAGAAGAGACATTGCGCCACGTGTTCTAGTTTCAAAAAATTCCAGCCCTTCGCGAAACGAGGTAATTTTAATCTGTACAAATGGACTCCTCGTGTTACAATTTAACCAGGCCGCCTGTCCCGCGTTTCGTTTCACCTCGAGCGGAACGAAAAATTTGCCAAAAACCGCGCACTCCGTAATGAACAACATTTTAACGAGTTCATGATGGGTTGAAGAAAAAATCGCACAGTTTCGCATAGATATGCTGGTAGAAAAACGGTTTACATTGCGATAGCTATCTAATGAACATTAAAGAAATTGTAATTGCATACAGATGTGCGTCGTTTAAGATTGAACATCTGATAGGAAACGCAGTACGATCTGCAACTAGTTGAGCGATCGTTGGAAGACAAACCATTACAATTTATTATTTTTCTTGAATAATAAATGGGTAATTGGTGTGAAACGACATGATTCGCAGATAAAGCTACAGTTGCGGACTTGACATATCTTGGATCGATAAATAATAATTGGAATATGAATGGAAATTGTTTGAGGATAAACGAGAAAATTATTTAAATGATTGTCTGCATTAATTGACGTACATAATAAAAACTGCCGACTTACTTTTAATCTTAACTGGCTGTAACATAGACTATGATCGTCAATAAATAGAAAAATCGTAATGCCCTTCATCGCATTTTAGAATATTTGCCGAACAATAAATTCTTGTAAACTTTTCGAATACTATGCAGACATATTCTTTCTATATACTCTAAGAAAATATCCGAGAGCACAAAAGCAAATGTGTGACGTTTACATTCAATGAAACTATGACCTATGCAACGGCAATATTTTCATGAACAAATGCAAAATTGCACCACGTCCACGTGAAGAGAAATTGCATTGCGCAATGTTTGCGCCGCCTATACGTTTGCAAGCATGGGCGATATTACTTTTGTGGAAATATTTTCCCTTACTTTACGTCTTGCTTACACCTACATCGAAGATGAGCAACGAAGGGCGTTGAATAAATGTAAAAATAGAAAGGGAGAGAACTTGAAGCAGGTCGATTTACGAGTAATTGCTATTCTTATTCCTTTTCATACTTTTTATATTCCAAACCTTACATTTAATATTTCGTTATAATTCCTCACTTTAAATGCTTTCAATGTTTGCCTTCGTTTTTTTTTAATTATTAATAAGCTTAATTCAGCATAGTGTGGAATATCGATTGATCTAAAATATGTTCTTTGCTGGCTGAATTGATTGACTGTTAGAATAGCTAAGGTGCAGCTCGTGGCGAATGGCTATGTAGAATAATCTGAAAGATTTCTTCATTCACGAAGAATACGGCTATTTCCCTGGGTTTTTACATTCGCGACAGGAACACGATGAATGGCGAATATTTCACTGTGGAAAGTTTCCTTGTTACTCTGCTAGTCTCTTTTGTGTGCACCTGAGTGTGTGTGTGTGTAATTTATCCATGTTTCTTTGCTTATTACCAACTTTTCAGCCTCTGTTCAGCTCTTTGGAATACATTCTTGGCTTCTTGCGCAATATTATCCCATTGTTGATACTACCAAATGCTTGAGGGTTTTTTAAAATATACTGGATTTAATTGTAATTGGTTTAAGAAGTATGACTAGTTCTAAAGGGAAATTTGTAAAATACTATAAATAGTATTATCTTGCTCACTTCATTGCCAAGATATTAAATATTAATTGTATATCGTAGTTAGATATTGTACATTAATGAGGGATATGACAGTGTAATTATAATTCTAATTAAAAAAATGCAAACTATTGAACAGTACTTCCCTGGGCATACCTATTTCTTAAAAAATCCCCCTCTTTATTAACCCACTACTCTAATTAAAATCATCACAGACGCCATTACGCTCAAGAAGATCCCGCAAATTAAATGACACCCCTGGCAAAAAGACTAACCAGCCCACGAATTATACACTCGCATTACTCTATTTACGCAGTCCTTACAAACGCACCCCCTATCTTACTAACCCAGTATTTCACTCGAAACGATCTAAACGTTACTGAACGTACGCGCCACAAACTGAGCTATATGTATAAGCTTCGTTCAAAAACGCAGCGGCTTTGGAAAATCTGATAACAGATCAAACGCGTCTAAAACTCAGCCAGTTTCATTTTTTAAACACCATGTATCTACCTTCATGAAGCTACACACGAATTCTCAGTTCCGTCGACGACGAACACGACGAGAAGGGAGAATAAGATTGTTTCACGACTCTTATCATCCGACCGTGTGTTGCAACGTAAGCGTCTTGTTAACACAATTAAATGAGGAAAAGGACTTCGATAACATCTCTACTTCAGATGCGAGGAGAGTACAAGAATTGCAACCGCATTAATTCAAGCTCATTAAAGGATTAAAGTTGCGTTCATCCATTAGAATCGCTTGAACTATTTTAAAGGGCCGCGACAGTGACGGCGTATTTTTGGTAGCAGAGCTGCTAATTCCAATTTAATGGAATTTAATGTATTTTTATTCAATAACTCATGTTTTAAGAAGGCGAATTAGGAAGAGAATAACAAGGTCAATTTGTTTTACTTTCGTCGAGAAGTATTATCAACTTAACGCGGTAGGAAATAAATGTATAATAAATAAAAAGTATGAAACGAGTAATAAAATTACTCATATCTGACTGAGCTTTGGATGAATCTTTTAAATGGAATATTCTCTCTCTTACGGGAATAACATCTTTTCACTTTTAAAACACTGCCAGAGCCTCTTATCTTAAAAAATAATAACGAAGCAAACTTCTTCGTACAGACGTATAAAATAAAACGTCCCTGGTACAAGAAGTCTACGCTTAACGACATAAAAAAGTACCAACGACACGACTGTACTTAAGCAATCAACGGCTGGACTTTGATAAATTCGTTTCTTGCCAAAGCAGTGATCGGAAAAAGTCAATCTGTTCGATGATTTATTCATGGGAAACGGTTGACGCCCGTTTGTAAATTGAAAATGCCCCGGGGATAATGGAAGCAACGTTGGCTTCGATTAAATTTATTTATTAAAAAAGCTTCCATAAAATATTTAAGCCGAAGCACGATATGAAAAATATTCGCCATCCCAAATGTTATAAAATTTATCATTCTTCATTGAATTATTCGCTGTGCAGTTTAAAACACAATCAATCATGCTGAACGAAGGAATTGGTATACTAATAACATTGTTAACAACTTAATACCTCACCTAGGCTATAACAAAACGTTGTAGCGGCAATTTTTACAACGACCGAGTGAAATCACCAATGACTGTACAAATGAACAAGGCAGCGTTCGTCGAGTATGACTCACGGCTTCAAAGCTTTTATCTGTTAATAATTGCCGACGAAATAAAACATTTTGATACCAGTACATGCAACATTCAAACGATCATTTGAGAAAGATTGAAACAGATAATACGTAATGACTTTAAATAATGCATACACGAGTTTTCTCTTTCCTTTAAAACAAAAAAAAAAAGAAAGATATGGGAAAAACCGATCTCTTGCATCCTACATTCGAGAAATGTGCTCGAGAAACTTGTTGCTAAAAATAATTGAAGGTGTAACCGGTATTTCGACGGTCTACATAATTAACCGTGTTTTTGGGACACTATTTTGGCCAATTTTAATATTTCTTTCTCTCAATTCGACGATTAATCGGCTTTTGTAGGAGATATTCGGAAAGTCGTGTTTATTCAGTCATGAAGAAAGTAAGGGAAATATTCTAAGATATTTTTAAAACAAACAAATATGATATCATAAGCAGATTTTTATAAAACAGTAACAATCTGTTTTATTGTAAATGCTGCTCCAAAATGTTCGTGAACGAATGCACGGAGCGATTTATAATTACGTTTAATTTATAATATAGAACATATTGAATTCTTCTATGGAAAATACAAAAGACTGTGCTATCCGAAGTTAAACAGTTGAAGAATTTTGGCCCTCTTGCCTGTACTATCTAATTTACGAATTTGTATACGTGAAAGTTACAGGATCATAATCTACTCGTAACTAGTACGAGCAGTTTGATCTTAATCTATTAAGTCGGCAATGGGGATATAAAAATGGAATGGAAGTTTCTAAATGGACAATGAAAATATCTAATGTACTGTACAACCTTGTGCAGAATTGAAGTAAACGATTTAACGTATTCGAGTACAATATTGCAACATTGCCACTCTATGTCTACTAGTTTATCCTACTTTAATAACTTTCTATTGCCATGTGCAATACGTTCGTAATTATCTTGTTACATAGACAGGATAGACATCAGTAATCCATGGCGAAGGGAAATCAAATAATACAACAAATGTGAGAAAAAAAGGAAACATGGGATAACGAACACGTTTATGCGAAATCAACAGGCAGTTGGTAAACTGTGCAATGCTTCAATCATTTTTAGAAGAAACAGAATACCTCTTTGGCTTGATAATTAAGCCTAATGCAATTAGCATATTTACTATAATTAGTTTCGGCAACTGAACCAGCCTGGATGATTCCGCCACACCAATAGCACAGTTCAATCGTAACTCAATTAAAAAAAGAAGACAGAGGGATGAAAACAAGAGTGGCTAGAAGATGTCAAGCTTATCTCAGTCGAATAGAGAAAACCGCGTATGTCGAATTTCTTTCGCGACAAAATAAAACTCTCCACGACGGATCCTCGTGATGTGCATAAAAGACGGAAGACACGAGTGATCGTGAAACTATTTCCGTTTGCGGGACAAAAGCCGCTTTACGAGAAGACTTACGAAATGCGGAGCACGTAACCAACAACGACCGACGGCTACCAACCCCTATTTGCCGCTCGAGAAGTCTTCAAGATCGTGGAAGCTTGCTTTTTCCACCCTTTGGCGATTCAATTCCGTTTGCCCGCAGACATATCCGGCTCTGGACCGGAAGTGGCAATGTTTTCCAGAGAAAATCATAGCGCAGACCGTTCTGATCGCGATTAGAAACGACTCTCAGTCGATTCTGTTAGATTACACGAAAAGATAAGCTAATGGTCCTGTCGAAATTCACTTTTCCTCCAAGTGAACGGGGATACAGTAAGGTTTGCCCGCTAGTATGTTTTTTTACACGTGAACGATGTGGCAACGAAAGTGGAGTAAAAGCGACGGTCGAAGGCTTCTAACAGCCTTCGTCGCTAGCCGTCGGCCAGAAATGCGGGTAACCTTAACGAGTGCTGAAAGTCGAAATCGTCAGCGGCTCCGATCGGCGTTGACCGCTGTGCTGTTATCAAACACGTTTTCACACACGCGCCCCCAAGCGTGCGAGCAAAAGCACACCGAGAATAACGTGTGTGCTGACGATAAAACACCATTTATATGGACGCGAAAAACAACCATAGAGCGGCTGTGAGCAACAGCGACGGCTTGTCATGCTTGCTGCGTGCTTCCTTCGGACGACGATCGGTCAAAACAAATCGGAACCGCGGACGATGCGAAAGGTTAACGCAACCCCGTGTAACGAGTTCAAGTCGCACGTATCATTGCACGTTGTACAGGAAGAGAGCGAAACGAAGTAGCGACGAGAGAAAGAGACGGAGAAAGGAGGAAGAGCTTAGAAGGTACGAAGGGCAGGCAACGCTTACCTCTTGGTGGCGTCGAGCAACGCGCCCTGGAAGCACTTGGTACCGTGAACGAAGGACACGACGACGATGTCCGGTAACGCGGACTCGATGGTCACGAGGATCTTGTCGCCCCTGGCGAGCGTGAGCGCGGACAGGGCCACCGTGTCCGCCGCCATCTTGGCTCGTTAGAATTATTGCTCCTCGCCGTGTCGAGACCCGACGTCTCTCTCAACGGATGACGCGAGGAGCGGCTGGGGCTGCCTCACTCTCCTCCGTGTGTACGGAGGCCATGGGCTCTGCTTGGCATATACGAGGGTTGGGGAGACAGGAGGGCAGACCTCTGGCCGCAGCTTGTTTGCTCGCTCGTTCGCTCACTAGCTTTCCTTAGCGGCCACCACCGTCAACCGCGTCGCATTTCACATTTGTGCACAGCTGGCCACTGGGACTCACTGCGCATGCACTCACAGCTACCCCACTCCGCTCGCGCAGGATCGTAGCTCCCTGCCGCGAGTCCACGATTCTCTAATAAATTCTGTAATAAATGCACACATTAGTTAAAGTACTTTCTTTTTATTATAAACGATTGCAGACTGTAAGAATCGCGTATAATGATTAGACTGAATAGATTGTTACGCGTATATGATTATTATTCCGTCTGCTCATTTTGGTAGAACATTAGCAACTCCGTTTTCAGACGTAGTACCAATTAATACATCTTCGTGAAAATAAATATAATACAATATAACAGTCTGCATTCGATAAATTAATTATTATTATATGATAGTCAGTATATTAATCTCGCCGGATTAGATTATATCGATGAGGAAAAGCGGTATTATATCACTTTGCATGATATTTTCAATAAATGTACTATTGAGATAAGTGTTTGAATAATTAAAAACCTATAGGGCATACGTCCTCTGTTTTATTAATCTTGTTAGAATTAAAACATTTGATAATATGGAAAATGTCCCACGTCTAATTTATCATCGCACGGTCCTGTACTATTTTACTTCAGGGAAGTAAAGACCAGTAAGAGTGCCCTTCTCCTGTGGCAAATCATCCCCTTTCTCTAGGGTAGCTTCTTTTGAAACTCAAAATCTTTTTTTTTCTTAACCTATACCCCTCATTCCTTAATATAGCTAGCGTTTCCCCTTGTGTAACCGGTAGGGACCTATCCAGCTGGTTCCAAGCGAAAATGTTTTGTTAGAAGATATACCCGGACTATATCCATCGCTAATACACACATACTTTTCGGAAGCATTCTTTCTTCATGGAACGGTGGGGACAGCATGAAAGAACGAGACACTGCTCCCCATATAAGAACATATTCCATATTTTAATAAATATACAATGTCGCTCACGCTATAGCTGATAGGCGAGGAATATTGTTTCGTCAAACATTTCTGTGTTTCATGATTGTTCACAAGAATTAAGGCATTCCGCAAACTGATACGAAATGGCAAAACGTTGTCTTGTTAAAAGTACAAAGAACAGATAGAATCGCAACGGGAAGTCAAAAAATCTCGGATGCTGCCTCATGGAAGTCTTTGATGTTTCAGATCGACTTTAAAACGGCATTGTAGTAGTATAAGTTCGTGTTAATTGAATATTCGTAGGCTGCGCCGTACAGATGACACTATTTTGAGCAATATGTTCTAGAAAGCTCTTTCCCATCTACTAAACCCCAAAACTTAATTGCACGAACAAGAAACAGGGAAAATACAAAGTGGTGCTAAACTCAGCACATGTGGAAACACAGAAATGATGCAAAAAATTTGGTAAAATTGTTTTTTTCTGCAACACATGAGTAGGCTCATTGTGCATACATGAATTAATGTATGAAATTACTAGCCTGCGGATTTTTATGCAAATTCATATCGTTCAGAGTATAGTAAAGAAAGTGGAAAATGGGTACAAAATTGTATCATCTACCAGATATAATGAAAAAGCACTATAATTTGGATATTTTGTATATTTCTTCAAATTGCGTGCACTCTGTGCAATTTCGCATCTTTAAATTGCCTATAAATGTATAAAAATCCGCGGTCTAGAAATTACAATTTAACATGCTGGAAATGTGTCCATCTTTGCAAGGGACACAGCATATGGAATAAAATTTCAATTATATACATTATACATGAAGAACGATCCTCCCACTGTATATTACAATGCATGTCATCGGAGCGTTTCTCTTCTTTTGTATTTGTCTGTGCGGAAATTGAGTTGCGCCAAATACAGGTTATTGTATTCAGAATGAAAAGGAACTATATCGCAACTCTGTTATTATGCCATATCATATCGGGGAACCAATTATCTTCGGGTATTCGATAGTAAAACATCATACCTATCTATTGCTGCCACCGCTCCACAGTTGTCCATCGTGTAATTGACGAAAAAAGGGTGAGTCGAAAATATCGTTAATTATCAGCATCTAAAAAATTAGACGAGAACGCGCGTAGAACGGTCCCCTAAGAAAGAAAAGGATCGAGTGCGGCTCGCAAATGCTGATAATAATGATAATAAAGAAATCCGCAAGCTGGAGGGGAGGAACGCAGGGCCGTATCGAGGTAGCTGGCGATCCGCGGAGGGTGGCAATCGGTTCGCGTGCGCGGTGTTACGGTGAACAGCAGAACGGAGCAGGCTCTCCAGAAGTGACACACGGTTTTGACGGGTAAGCGGTGAAAGAAAAAAATGATCATGCCTATCGCGTATCACGCGTTACATAATATGCACCAGTCACGTGCAGTTTGACGCGTATAGTGCGGCCGAAGGTGAAAATAAAGCCGAAACGTACGAGCTCGCGGATTCGCGATATTATTCTTGAATGAAAATGTGCCGGTATTCGGCGGAAACTGGGTCGTTCATCGACTACCAACCTCCTCTGTCGAGTGTGGTCGATATTCGCGAGGGGGATTCGCATTATCTCGAAATTATTCGAATACACGATCCATGCAAGTGTCGTGACGTCACATGAAGGGTGCGAGACAGCAGGTAGACGATAGCCAGGGTGTACGGAACGAAAGCGAGAGGGTAACGGCATGCGTATGCGAAACTTGCAATCGATGGTGCTTTGCGCCGTATTCTCTTTAGGTTATGCTCTTTAGGTTCGCGAAATACCTGGAATTCACGAACGCGGGGCTCCAACGCGCGGTGGTACGGCCGTGCATGGTCAAACTGCCGACCGAATCACCCGCTCACGTGTGTCACGACATCGATCGATGGATCGTACTGTTCTTCAATTATATATTATAATTCACGAGGGGCTGCGTATAATTTTTTAAGTCCCATTTAAAACATCGAGCATACCGGATTGATGAATGACACAGTGCCGAATGCTCGATAGGTTCGCATCGATCGTGGGATCAACGATCGTTCGGATGATATACGCGTGATTAGATCGTTAGAACGTTCGAATTGTAAGTTCGGTTCCTATGTGCAACTATAACTGTAGCGTTGTATGTTTTTAAGCGTCGGTTTAATGGTCAGCGTTTCGCGTATGTTGATAAGAACTGGGGCGACGGTCACCCTCGAAGATGAGGGAGGAAAGGCTGGACATCGAGAAACCCTTATGGGACTTAAGTACCTTCACAGGCAGATGGAAACATTTCGCCTGGATGACCGATTTCCGCACCTGTATCGTCCCCGAAGCTAAACTACTCGAAGCGAAGAAATTGTGCGAGGACTACAAGTGAGTATGTGTGGAGGGGAGGGCGGTAAATTTTGTTTGAGCACACGCCAATCCACCAGACACGTTACATAAATATGAAATTTCGATTCTAGTCTCTCATTCCTAAATACGTACGACCGTCGTTTTTTTTCTTTCCAACAAACTGGCGTGCTCGTAGATCAGAATGGGTAATCTCGTACAAATATAGACATTGTTAAATAATAGACGATCGTTACAATATGTTTCAATTTCTCCATTACGTTTTTCGTTCAAATCAATTTCTTTTATGATAGGCGAAATTATTGCGATATGGAGCGTGCGACTCAAGAACGGAATCGCTTCTCGACGCTTTTATCATGCCCGGAGAAATAACGTTGCATAACGAACGGTTATCGATGTATGCAGTTCGCGATGCTAAGTATTTCAAGGATATATCGGCGTTTTCAATTACATTACAAGAGTATTTATACAACCCCGAATATATGAAACAGTTACCATAACTATTCCTTTCTGTTCGTTTCGTTAAATATTCATTTCCACTGTACATTCGTTTTAAATATTCATCGCCAGCGTCTTTATAGCGCGCAGGAAACCGTTTTATAATGTATAATTTAATTTCGACAGAGAATAGAGGAATATCGTATTAAATAGAAAAGATGTGCGATTAAAATAAATATTAATCTGGCGTTTATTTGAAAACGCCATAGAGAATGTTTCGTTAATAACGACTCATCTCAAGCATTTCAAACTTACATCTTTTTCAACAGTATTCTTCTGTAGTTTTCGCTTAAGCACCCTGCAACACTGCAACCGGAGGTAATAGTTTTGCTGTTGCGGCTAGAGCAAGCATTACTCAATAACCATGTTAATAATTCGCGTAAGGAACGATGAAAGATCAATATTATGGAAATGGCAACTGATTTATCATACCCCATCGAACGGAAGAATGAAGTAAACAAATTCCTCGATCATAGCAAGCGATCAAGATTCTAGATATCTTTATCCACATTTTTTTTTTATTAGGGGACTCATGTTAGTCGGTCAATTATGCAGCTAACAAGCCGATTACAAAAACGATGGAACAATCGTTTAACAGAAATGGCATCCTTTGTCAGTTCTCTTTTTTTTTCTGCGTCTGCGAAAAAATCAATAGCCTGTTTATCCTTTAGACTTGGGAAGGAGCCAGCTGGTACGACCCGGGAGCAAATCATCTATGCTAAGAAGCTTTACGAGTCGGCCTTTCATCCCGACACCGGTGACCTGCAGAATGTCTTTGGTAGAATGTCCTTTCAAGTGCCAGGGGGAATGGCTATCACCGGTGCGATGCTACAATTCTACAAGTAAATCGTCTCTTTGTATTTTTCCATGGATGAGAAACGCCCAAGTGCTGAATTACCAGCAAGTTGATTAAAATTATGAAATACTGAACTCGAACTTGCGAGATTTCGAGGATGATTAGTAGTTTTGCTTCTCCGTTCTACAAATTTCCGCAATTTCTAAATGAATCAAGAGTTTGTCCATATCGCTTATCGGCAACGATTGTTACAGAACAACCACAGCTGTGGTCTTTTGGCAATGGATGAACCAGTCGTTCAACGCTTTGGTCAACTATACGAACAGAAACGCCAACAGTCCAACGACGGTAACGCAATTAGGGGTGGCTTATGTCAGCGCAACATCTGCGGCAATGATAACAGCGATAGGATGCAAGTCGTTCTGGGCTAAACGAGCGAGCCCACTTATGGCGGTAAAGCTGCGTTAAGAATTTACACGCAATCAAAATATTTTGTACGAGCGTATCCCGCGATCGGATGTGAAATGAACGATTAACACGAATTTCCTACATTCAGCGGTACGTACCGTTCGCAGCGGTGGCTGCAGCGAACTGCGTGAACATACCCCTGATGCGGCAGAACGAAATCACCAAAGGGATCGAGATCAGCGACGAGAACGGCAATAAACTGACGAAATCAAAGGTAGTCTCACGATGCAATAAAGCGTATCGATAAAGAGCGCCGAGTATGTACGCGATTCGTTTCAGCTGGCGGCGATCAAAGGTATCAGCCAGGTAGTCATCTCGAGAATTGTTATGTGCGCGCCTGGCATGCGTGAGTAGACGTTAAATAATATTATCAGACGTGAAAGAACTTCACTTTTAAATGGATCTTTCATTTTCGCGATGCAGTGACCCTGCCGCCTATCATGGAAAGACTGGAGAGATACGCTTGGATGCAAAGGATCACGCCGTTGCACGGTCCCATACAAGTTTTAATGGTCGGCTGCTTGTGAGTACATGTAAAATGGATCGAGGATTAAATCGAGAATAAAACTGATATTATTTATTATGATTGCAGCTTGACGTTTATGGTGCCCACAGCGTGCGCGATATTCCCGCAGAATTGGTAAGCTTTATTACACTAATTCGCAGTCCATCCAGTTACATCGATCACTTATGAAAAAGGTGGCCAATCGAAAAATACTTATAACTATTACTTGTTTTTCAACGCTTGACGATGATCTATTAACCCCTTTCTAAATTAAGCTGAATATTCAATTATTCGCGTGAATGTTAACATGTTAATAATAAATATTCCAAATGTGCGTAGGTCACGCGTGAATTTTGCATATGCTTTTTTCAGTGCGATTAAAGCGAGTACATTGGAACGCTGGGAACCGGAGAGTTACGAGCTTCTGAAGAAGAACTGCAAGAACGGAGAAATACCCACGTACTTATATTTCAACAAGGGTTTATAATGTAATAGTCGTTCTAAAGGATCATTCGAAGGTGCTCTTTTATAATCGCCCTACGCAAGGTAGCGAAACCGATTTAATAATGGAATTGAACAAGCTTTCGTCGACAGGGCACTCGTAGTTTTCTGCTGGTTCAGAGGGTGAATGAAAACTGTTCCCTGGAGAACAGCGAACACGACAATATTTGCATTTCGAATAATTTCCGTTCTGTACAGCAATACGTTTTATTTGTAATACTCATTGTATACGCGTTGTACGTATCTGCGTTAATATTCATCGTGCATTTTTCAATGATAAGGATCGTCTCTTAAGATACTTTATCGTTGAACCGCTGTGTCTCAGATCTTAAATGAACGTCGATGCTCTTATCGTTATTACCTCCTCCCTGAACTGTTATTACAAATAAAGAAAATGCTGCCATGTATATTTTAGTAACATTACGGTAATAAATAATCCGGAGGTTGAATTCGCCCGCATTTCATTTTATTCGATTTATTCTGTTAATTAGATACATTCCGGTTTCGCTTAGTAAAAAATATATGTAGCCCAGTCCGTCCGCATATTATTAATAAAAACAAAACTATATATTGGGCCGGGAATGCGTGGCTTGATTCGGTTGCGGCATATAACCGATGCGCTCTTGGATTTCGGTTTGCGGCACTTTACCGCCCCACGAGGGAGGGTTGAACGATGGCTGTCTTTCAGACTCTTTCTTGGCTTCGAGAGCTTTCCTCATCGCCTCGTATTCCTGCAGATCGTCTAATCGTAAATCGATTCTCGTCGGGCTGCGCCGTATCATTTTCACTGAGGAAAAGTTCAATACACCTTTCTTTTAGTACGGAAAAGCCTTGCCCGCATGCCAATTGTTGCGTGAGGAATGTCGGTAACGGTGGTCGAACGAATGAGCCGCTACTCTCATTAATCCTCAACTTTGCGCAACTTGGAGCAACATTGTTGGAGCCGACGTATTGCGGCTTAACAAAGTTCTTCATTTAAAAAGTTCACCCATTTCCTTTAGCGATGTTTAATTTTAAATTATCGAGTCCCTTTCGAAAAGGTTGAGAGCAAAATGCGCATGAATTTATTACAGGATCAAGCGTATTGTTGCGGTTCAGAAATATGAAGAGTACCGAATAAATAATAATTTGAAAACCACGGAGAGAATATCCGGTTCAAAGTGAAAAAATAAAAAAAGAATTTCGCACGGGGTTCTTGATCCCCTGAAATCCACCCCTGAACGTTAGGTTAAGATGGCGGATTACAAGGAATAGATAACTGGCCAGTAATAATTCCGAAATAAATAAAACTATCGAGAATGAATAAACTACTGGGCCATTCGTATTCGCGAGAATGACATTATCCCTCCGATATTCCGCAAGAATCATCGATAGATTCGCATCGTTTACAGAATTAGCGTGAAAATGTGGGTACAACAAGGGATTTGGCCGCCGTAAACACGCTTCCGATCGAGTGCTACGATTTTCGTTAATTTCGCCACGGCGGCAAGCACTCCCCTTTAGTAAATTGTAAATAATTGTAAATCAAGCACCAGGCAACGAAGTGCCAGCACGAAAGGATGCTTTACTTGGAAGATTATGTCGAAAGTACGTAAAAACGAGGCATGCTCTGCTTACCCAGCTTCCGAAGAAAGTTACTAACCTTCCCGAATATGCTCTCTCGCGCAAACATGCGGATCTTCTTCCCGATGCGAATATCTTAGCAGTTATTCCGTTGTCGAACGTATTCGTATAAATGCAGCCTTTTATTTTAATGCAAACGCAAACGTCGAGTTACACGAG
This sequence comes from Holcopasites calliopsidis, assembly GCA_023838395.1. NCBI lineage: Eukaryota > Metazoa > Arthropoda > Insecta > Hymenoptera > Apidae > Holcopasites > Holcopasites calliopsidis. The sequence goes on from JALHAQ010000001.1 coordinate 1,258,811, forward strand.
CGGTCGCTTGACGTTCGTTACACTGCAATTTTTTAGGTTAGTCGTATGTTTTCCGAACGGACACTAACCTCACTTCTCTCCAATATACCTTGAACTTATACTGCAGCTTGTAATATTTTCCATGAACGAGATACGAATATTGTAACAATCGCGTTATGTAGAGAAACGTTGGATGTTCCCAAGCATTTGGCCCCGCTTATTTCCAGTCTATTTGGTTATGTTGAACTTTTTCTTTCACGCTTTCAGTGATCGAGCACCTACCACAAGAGTTGAGGGACCGGTTCACAGAGATGAGAGAAATGGACTTAGGTGTACAGAGTACGTGGAATTACTGTACAATACGAAACCTTAGATGTATACGATTGGGAAATATACTCATGATATTTATAATATAAGCTAATAAATGCTCCGATTGTTGCAGACTCAATGGACAGTTTAGAGAAGAAAGTAAAGACCTTTTTCGCGAACGCGAAGAAAATGAAACCCAGCGAAAAGGAAGCAGAATACGAAGCCATTAGAAGAGAGTATTACAAGACTTTGGAGGACGCGGACGAGAAGGTCCACTTAGCTAATCAGATGTACGACTTAGTAGATAGATATTTGAGGAGATTAGATCAGGAATTGCACAAATTTAAAATGGAACTAGAAGCGGATAATAAAGGAATCACGGAAATATTGGAGAAGAGATCACTTGAGTTGGATCAACCGCCTACGAATAGTAGCCAAAAAGAAAATCGGTATAGCTTTACATCGTCTAGTAGGTCACGAGACAATCACAGTCATTGTAAGCCCATTGCTTTTTATTACTTCAACGATATATCTATCGCGGTATATGTCATAATCGTATATTCCTTTTAGCTCGAGCGGAGAAAAGGAGAGATTCGAATGCATCCTCTACATCGATAGAGAAACGCTTAGCTATAGAAAAAATTTCACCAAGTCTTCCTGAATCGCGACCAGCTTCTGCAAATTCAGGACCAATCGTAGCCGCTACGAGCGTGCCATCCACGCCCACAGCGATCGCGAATTCCGTCGGCTCTGTGAGCTATAATCTTGGTCACATAGGAGCTGGTGGAAATGCCATAGCGGCTGCGGCGTCGCAGGCAATCGCCGCGACGCAGCAGATGCAACAAGGCAGACGTACTGCCAGCTTAAAAGCTAGTTACGAAGCCATCAATACTGGGGGTGTACATGCAGCCGAATTCAGTAGGGAATTAGCTGGCGCTGCTCAGACCGCTATAGCAGCTATACAAGAAACCACTAAGAAACATAAAAAGTATGCGACTAACAAGGAATACCGTAGACTTCGTGAATATTTATTCTCTGTCTCTTAATGAATATCATCGTTCCCTTTCTTTAGAAAAGTAACAACTGCTGTTCCAAGTTCGAGCGTAGTTACCGCTACTGTACAGCAACCGGTGTCACCTCCAGTCATAACTACGAATACGCAAGTCGTGGATTCGGATAATCCAGACTGGACTTACGATCCAAACGAACCGAGATATTGTATATGCAACCAAATATCTTACGGAGATATGGTTGCATGCGACAATTCAGATGTAAGTCTATATTTTCCCGTATGATTGCGAATAATTTAAACAATTCCAATTTTTCTTATCTGTTTACAGTGTCCTTTCGAATGGTTTCACTATCCATGTGTGGGTATCACTGCGCCGCCGAAAGGCAAGTGGTACTGCCCTCAATGTACATCTTCTATGAAGAGACGCGGGGGTCGGAAAAACTGATTGTACCATAATCGGCGCGAATACGATGAGAAAAAATTGATACTACCTCTTAGGCACTGTCCGTCAAGTACCAACTTAGTTAGGAAGCTATTAATTCTGATTTTATATGACTTTTTAAATATGTTTCAAGTTTAAGTCGTGATCTTATCTGGTCTTGGTCTTGTCCCGCGAGCATGGAATTTCTGTTTCTAAAGCAGAACCGAGCAGTCGTGTTTTTTTTTTCTACTGCGTTCTGTAGACGTAACGAATGGATGGTGCAGAAAGCGGGCTTCGACCGAATTCAGTTTTAGGAGGGGCAGAGTTCTCGCGTACACAAGTATTGCAAATATTTTTTAATACTTTCTGCACCATCCTATACCGCGACCACATTAGATAGTTTCTACGAATTTACATTAAAGGGCAACCTTTCCACCTCTGGAAACACGAAACACGATACATCGACTGAGATACCAGAGGCGAGATTCGCTGTGAACTTTTCGAAATTTACGTTTTTTAGTTCACGGGATAACGTCGGATGAGTTGTCCCGACGATCTTCGTGTATTTACGTACTCGTGTTAGTTCAGACGTGCTTAGTGTCTCGCTGGATTGACGACTGTGCGAGCAATAATGTTTTAAGTGTTCTACTACGCTTTCAGGAGAGAAACAAAAAAGAGAAAGAGAGAGAGAGAGAAAACCGATAAAAAAATTGTGAGAATACTACTTTCGGGATGAAGGAATGTAGCAACTTGATGTATAAATAAAGCGAACGATGCAGATTTACTATTCTCGTTATCGTCATTTGCATTTACAAATCTGCCAGTTCCCTCTATCCTCATTTAAATATATTAGAATTGTATTCCGTATTGTAATTGAAGTCAAAGAATTTGTAATACCATTAACAGTCTCATTGTTATTACGATATGGTTGACCAGTGAACCGATTATTATTCTATCCTTCAAAAAGGATGTCACCGTTGGAGCAGTTCCATTTTTTTTTAAACGATCCGGCAGTAAATTCCAGCCGATGATTCTCTTATTGTATGTCAAATGTCGTTCGTAGCGCAAAACTATAAAACGAAAGGGAAAAACCGGCGTAATTATGACTCGTTTCATAACGTTCCGCTACCGGGAATCTATGATTATTGACCTTCTTGATTTTAGAATACGCCTGGCCTTGCCTCCCGTTCCACTTCAAACATTTTAGCATGAAAAATCGAGCGACGTTGCGCCACGCTTTTCATACATAAATTGAAATATAATCATGATCGGAAGTAATTTGCGACAAATTACTCGGCGATACATTTTACACCGATTCATTGTCGCCGCAAGGATTACTGCTCCCCTATTCTGTAAAAGGCCGTGCATTATTCTCGTTACGAAAGGATGTACGAGTTAGTGCGCCTCGGCTGCTCTAAAACTCGCTGCAGACTCTCCTCGTTATATATAAATGAACGAGTACTTGCCGAGTAAATATCTCGCACTTCTAACTCTCTGTACTTTCGTTAAACGCTAGAGAAAATTCTAATCATGTTCGGTACGTTCTTCGCGATCTTCTTCGCGTGCACCTTGGGGAGTCGCGCCCTGGCGCAGGATAGGATTGTTTTTGATAATAGTATGACCACCATGGCTCCAAGTACGTAAGATATTAAAAAATTCAATAATATAGAGTATTTACTGCTTCTTCGCTTAATGAAGAAAAGTGTTCGGTACTTAGAACTATAGCGAAGAATTTCTAAGTTTAACAGATGACTTCCGGTTGCGTTTGGATGGTATTCTAATAAGTCCAATTGGCAATTCGGTGGCTTAAAAAATATACATCCATCCACTGTTCAGCGTAGTTAAGAGAAAATAGAATATTTCTTCCCGAATAACTCTACTTTATTTTTAAGATCCCAATGGCAATAATATGAATAACAACGGGATGTCATGCTGTTGTGTCCCAATGAACACTTGCCTAACTACGAGTCCGAGTATCGACATCCGAATCGTTAATACAGTAAGCTCTAATAAAAGAGTATATTCTTTATGAGAACGAATGCTATGATTTAAAAAGAAATACATCGATTTAACATTCTATTTTCCTAGGCTTCTAATTGCTCTGCTGGGCAAGTATACTGTTGCTCGCCCTCCTCGGGAAACTTGGTTGATAGTACTTGCGGTATAAGAAAAATTCCAGTATCTTCACACCCTAATGGGCAAGCAAGTTACGGTGCATATCCCTGGCAAGTTGCGCTTCTAACAACTGACAACGTTTACGTCGGCTCCGGTGTACTTATTACTCCGAATCATGTGCTAACTGTTGCTCACAAAGTAGCGCCATACACGTGAGTAAATTGACGATTACAATTTAATTATAAAATGTTCCTTTTCGCCGTTTCATAATATTTCTTCATCCTTTTCCATTTGATAGAAACGGTGGACTTAAAGCCAGACTGGGAGAATGGGATGGTCAGTCTACCAATGAACGGTACCCATACAAGGAATATTCGGCACAGAAGATATATATGCACCCTGAATTCAACGCCCTTAATCTGCAAAATGATGTGGCTGTAATAACTTTAAATGGCACCGTTCCCATCTCAACCAGTCCAAATATTAACACTGCTTGCTTTCCAATGGCAATACCCACAAGCAATACAAGGTACACAGCGAGTTTCTATTAAAATACTAAATTCTTTTTATATTCTAATATCTCTTCTTATATGTATACCGTTCTCGAAGGTGTTGGGTGTCAGGCTGGGGAAAGGATGCGTTTGGAACGAATGGCAAATATCAGAGCATATTAAGAGAAGTAGATGTGCCGATCGTGGACCAACCGACTTGTGAGAAGTACCTTCGACAAACTAGGCTTGGGCAAAACTTCATGCTGAATAAAAACAGTTTCATATGCGCAGGAGGGGAAAGTGGAAAAGATGCTTGCACGGTATATGATGGAAATAATAGAATTCTACTCTAATAGGAAAACAGAAGTCTTTGTAGAAGTTGTCTACTACAAACTAAATTTCTTTTAGGGCGACGGTGGTTCACCGCTAGTATGCCAATCTGGGAATGGGCAATGGCAAGTGGTTGGAATGGTTGCATGGGGAATTGGTTGCGCGACCAGCAACGTTCCTGGTGTATACGTAAATGTGTATAATTACGTCCCGTGGATCACACAGCAAATAATTCGAACTAATTAACTAATTATTTACCTAATACTTCATATAACATAATTACCTAATTGTATTATAATTATATACCCATTTTCATCGCTTTTAGATGTTGTACTTTTTTAATTATTTCACGACGCGTTTCTGAAAACATACCGATGTAAATGTATATAAAAGTGTGAAAATAAAATATGCTGTTACGCAATATCACGATGACATTTTGTTTTCCTTACCAAAGTTAAAGAATTCCCGTAAAACAATAATAATAAATATTTATGAAAAGTTGTGGCAAACAACAATTGTTGCATCCATTCTTTCAATGGCAAAGGAACAACATCATAAACCTGACCGCCTCTAAAATTTCGCGTATGGTAATCTAATGTTAATTATTAGATTAGGGAACAATTATTGTTCCCTGATGAGATCAATATCACATTTTCATTCATATGCACTTCATGACATCATTGCATTCATTTCATATAAATACGAGTACTTATTCTGTTCTCTCGCTTTCGACTTCAGCTCATCGTTTAAATGTAGAATACTTTGATCTCGCGTCGGGTTCTATATGTATATGCAGTTCCATTCATGAAAACTGCAAAGTGCATTCCATTTAAATGCATGGATTGTGGATAGGTGGCTTGTTGAACGTTTGCGAGGGGAAAATTGGAACGATTGTTTATGATTTTGCGAGATTTACATACGTAAATGACAATGGATGTCAATGTAGACGACGATAACGAAACGTTCAGCGAAACAGGTATACTTTTAAACATAATTTACGTTTAAACGTATTAAACTCATTATTAAAAAACCGTAGGTTATGTATCGAAAGTTTTGTGTATCGTATTAAAACACAGGCAACTTGTCAATTATTTATAAAATATAAATTGCGCTTGTCGCTCTTGACACTTAAATTTAGACGTCATGCCACAAATTAGCATCGTCGTATTGTCACACTTTTCCTGTTAATCGTCTCACACCACCAACTTGAATATGCCGAAAAAAAGGCAGATGTTAAGATTAGGACACTCGTTTCGCAGAAAATCCCGAAAATGGACAAAACAATGGCGAGGAGGATTATTCTGAGGAAAATACCGATGAAACGTCTGTATCCATCGAGAGCACCTTTGACTTAACATTGCCAGCCACGCATTCTGTAAGTTTTCTAAGTCTTTAATCCGTGATCCTTTAACGAAACTATTTTCGTAAACTTTTTCTTGCAATTAACGTATCAATTATTACACGCTAATAAGTTTTGTATAAATGTATCGCCAGTATTTAGGACAAAACTTAGAAGAGCTTAGAGGAAGGACAATATTAGACGATGGGGTATACGTGAATCTACCACTATTAGTGAGACAATCCGTTATGCTATTTCCTGGACAAACGCTGCCAATGACGGTATCCGATGCAGAAACCATTGACATGGTAAGGACCTGCCTGGAGAACGATCGGACACTAGGAGTCGTGCGTTTGGGGTACAACAAAATTGGCCCGATAGGCACGACAGCAGAGATCTATGAATGCATGTACGATTCTGAGGAAGGCTTTCGTTTGAAAGCCAAAGGCAGGCAAAGGTTTAAAATTCTAAGAGTTATAATTCAGGTAGTCTTTAGCGTACACTTTCAAACGCATCTTGTATGAAAATTATTTCTTAATCGAATTATTACTATTCAGGGATATGATAAAATATCGGCCCACGTGCAAATATTACCAGAGATAACGCTCGGGCCACCGTTCCTGGATGAACGTTTGGCTTCGTTAAATCACCTACGAATACGTCCGAAAGATGAGGCAGATTTTAAGAAGCAAGAAAGGGTAGAGAATATGGACGCGGCTGTAACTCCTTGGCCCGCTTGGGTGTACAGGCAATACGATCCTCTGAGGCTGTCGTTAAAAATACGCAAGCGTTTGCAGTTTATCGAGAATCGTAAGCGGCTGTACTTCGAAACATTTTTTGTATACTTCGCAAACGTGAAATTCTGTATCGTTACTGATTCGAAAGCTGAACAATTTCAGGAGGCAGTAGTATACCGGAAGATCCCGCAGATTTGTCTTTCTGGGTTGCCCAAAATTTGTTGTTAGACGATGAGGAAAGGATAGTTTTGTTAAATTACGACTGTGCAATCCCGAGGCTACAAAGGGAGATCAAGTATCTAGTAGATGTATGCAAAATTGGCAATTTGTACTTTGCCCTTTAATTTATGTATGCGAAAGCTAAGGAAGCATCGTTTCTGTTCGACAGGATAAGATATTCGTTTGTGGTACATGTAACACCTACATCGGAAAGCAGTCAGATATGTTCCCTATGAGCAAAGAGGGTCCACAGGGTACATACTGCAATAGTTTTGGAATTATACACGAAACTGTGACGTTGTATCATGCGCATGGCCTTACGCTAAGCGACGATCCACCGTCAGAAGAATATACATGGTTCCCAGGGTAACAGTTGTTCCTCCACGTATACATTTTATTTTATCACTTCCGAGAACGATCTATTTATAAATTCGTCTCTTTTCCTTTTACAGATACGCTTGGACAATAGCGAATTGCAAAAATTGTGGTTTCCACATGGGATGGAAATTTACAGCGGTTCAAAGCGGTTTAAAACCGAAAGCATTTTGGGGCTTAACGCGTAAGGCTCTGAAAAACAAATAGATGTGAGCAAATGAGAGATTTGTCGCCAATATTAAATCCAGAGGTTCGAACGATAGTTTAAGTAACCCGCTGCATATTTCCGATAGTTTCTTAGCGTTATCGCGCTAGACGGGATCGTTCGTTCTGTCCAATTCCCTTGAGCTTTGGGTAGCGATAATATTTATTTCTACGATATCAAAGAGGACGATGAAACATAACGCTAATGAAGATATTTATTATGAACTTCCAAAATGACTGAAGGACAGTATATGTAGCCTTTAGTTTTTGAAGTTCCACGTGAAGCAAACTAATAATATAGAGTGCTGATTGTTACTCGAGAAATCTTTAGATCGATAAAACGTAAAAGAAAAATGTATCGTCCTTTTTGCGAGGGTGGCTTATACTGCTCCGTGTGTTTTTACGAGTATCTAAGTAACACAGTAGAATTCGTACCGTAAATTTTTTATATAACTAGTCATGGGACGCATACGTCACTCTCCATCATTGGTATAGCGATGCGATTAAAAAAGAAATTGGTCAGCGTTCCCTAAATAAGAAATTTGTGATTGAGACCTCGTTCACGTGCAATAGAAACTGCATACTAGTTTCTTTTTAACGACGTAATGTTTTCCCTTAGCACGTTAAAATAGCGATCTAATCGTGTCGGGAACGTGAAGAATAGTATTCATCTTCCTTACAGGTTGTGTAACATTTACATCTATCTTTTCTCGTTTATAGTATCATTCAGGAAGTGTCTGTACATTCGCAAAGTATAACTTTATGCCATCTATCGTCATTATTGATTTCAATAACTATATACAAGTTGTAAACAAAGATATGGAATATGATATCACGTTATTTGTACATCGGAATTGAATAAATATGAATTCAACAAGAAACGTGTGATTATTTACATCAGGGATTATTGAAGAACGATAAAGAAATTCTGTACGAGTTACTGTACAAGAAAACCGAGAGAATGGGGGGGGATTTAAAGGGGACTGAGGGATGCTCCGAATCAAAACGCGTCTATCCCTTAATTTCTTGCGCATGTCGTATATTTCTCGATTACCTTAACTCAATTAAATTTATAATTATAATTATATCTTTATCTCAATCATTCTCTTGTATGTATATGTATCGTGCTTCCTTTAGTCGCTTTTAATCAGCAGATATGTTTAACAATCTGCTAGAAATCTTTATCCATCATACTCGATGATATCGCATCGTATTATGGTACTATCAAACAGACATGTCGTCTCGTTATTATTATATCGTACTCGCTTTCTTATTTCTCTCGAGATTCGGATACGCTGTCCCGTTTGTGTTGGACCATCGCGACAGTTGCTCGCCGTTTCCTGAATCCTACGTGTGCCCGAATTAACTACTCTTTACGGTTGTAGTTCCTACCCCAACAGTGAATTATTTGTATATCTTTATAACGTTGCTGACTGACAAAAGAAATGCGACGAAGTACCTGCTATAAATCATATACATATATTCGTCTGGCGTGAGCTTCGGTGATCGGTATAGAGAGCGATAGCTCAATAGGAGAAGCCGAGATAAAATAAGAGAGAAGTATATCGAATACGTATTCTTTGAGATGACAATCGCGATTGAAGCTGCAGGCAATTTGAACCACGATCAGAGATCTGAAATTCTTCCCGAGGAAGAATAACAATCAATTTCCTTCTGATTCTTTTTTTTTTACATTTCACTTTGTTTTATTCAGCATGTGTCTATCTGCGCATTTTCACAATAATAATACATATTTATAATACATATACAACAGAAATCTTTTGCCCTAGGAGACAGACGAACAGATAACGTTCTGTTAAAAAAAACTCTAACGTTGCCAGTATATAAGCAGTTCTTTTATAATATAAATGTATTACGCCACTATACGCGAAATAAAAAGATTTTAAGTGTTCTTCCTGTAACGTAACTGCCTGCTATGAATTTAAGGGGAACAATCTACGAATACGAAAAGGAGGGGTTCGTTTATAAATTTTGTCGTGTGAAAGTTTCGACTCGTGTGTGATACGTGCCTTTTTGAAAATGTTATTTACACGAAAAAAAAGCACGCCGCATGTCCGCTTGAATATTGTTTACTTGGATCGGAGTAATATATACACAAAATTTTTCGTTTAGTATAATTACCATCATAAGTATCTTATTTTTAACGGGTTCATAATAATGGTTAAATCATGATCATTTGCCATCGATACCCGTTCTCTTCACGGCCTACCGTAAACTTAATCGTATGCATTTAAGACTGCCTGCCAGACTTGTTAATAGTTCGAATTTTACTATCGATTAAATATATGGGAATATTATTGAGAACGTATATAGGAGTATATTCGTCGCATATTATTCGAAAGGATCCGTTAAATTATATTCAGTATACATCTTCCAATACTTGTTTCAACGATAAATACTCATCCAGCGAGAATAAAGTATTAGAATAAAGATGAAATGAAATATATGTATATAGACACGGGTCAGGAAAACGTACGTAACAGACTGTCGTCGGGTATATGCTTTTTTTTTGTATCATTTGCTGGCTTTCATCTCGTCTCGTATAGATGTTTCTTATCGTGCCACTTGTACAACTTCGCGTAATTCATATTTATTTATAGATCTGTAAACGTAAGACGTTCAACGGTATTCCATTATTGCTATTCAATGAAAGACAAAGCCCTTACCACGTTCGTTGGTAAAAACTTACTTTCGATTTCCGATCCTGCAGAGATAAGTTTAGTGTGCGGCTGTGCGGTTGTGCTTGCTTGCTGATTACTCAATTGCCCCACAGTGGCCGGCGCGGCGAAACCTGGAGGTGGTTGCATTGCCCAATGCTGTGTCGGTGCGTTCTGTTGTTCCTGCGTAAAACAGCAGTGCAGCATTGATCAATGGCGTTAATCAATTCTGATGGAAAAGCATTGAGACATATGGTGCCATCGGAATTGTAATTCTTCGGATTTATTCGTGAATAGCCGTGAAACGAAATAGAATTTGAATGAATCAAAATACATTTCCACTACCTGTTGCGCATTGTGTGATACAGTGTGTGCGGGATGAACGTGTGGGAACTGCCACGTGCTAGTAGTTTGGAATGGAAGAGGCCTAGAACTAACGATAGCTGGATCGATCGAGGTCCAGTCCGCGATAGGTCCGAAATTGTTCCATCCGCCTTTCTGATGCAACGCTTGATGATGAAACTGTTGCTGCTGCTGTTGATTGTTAACGTCACACCAATCCTTAAGCGTGTACACCGCGTCGCCCGCGCATTTACTAATACCTGTTTCAAATATTTATTAATTAAACCATTGGCCATAGGAGCAATAAATAAATCACGATCGTTGTCACTAAATACCTTGCGAATTCAGAAGAGGATTTCCATTTGGAAGATAGGCATTTTGCTGTGGCTGTTGCGCTCCTGTAAACAGCACACTAGACGAATGACTCATGTATAATATTATGTAGATCTTTCTTTTTCAAAGTCACAAGAATTCGCTTTTATACTTGGTTAACACTATTGCTCACCACACGTACCACATTTCGCTACACCCAAGTCATTCCCAATTTATACGAAAGAATGTGAACGAGCCCTTTCAAACTGTTACCAAACGTTTATATTATTTTTGTTCAGATACTAACCCGAGAGAGCATTGTTCGTGGGAGCTGGTCGCGGTATACCAAGACCAAAAGAATTCATGTGATTTGGCGTAGAACCAGGGAAACCTGGTGGCGGAAGCCGACTACGTTGTCCCAGACTGGCGGCGGCCACTGTGCTCTGAGCGGGACTCTGTGCAGCACCTTGCAGCAAGTTTTGCGGAAGACGAGACAACAGGGAATGCGACTGTTGAAGGACTTGCAGGTTCTGCAGATGCTGGGCTTGCTGTTGTAAATGTGCTATATGGGCAACCTAAATAATAATTGTAAATAACACCACGATATAAAATCATTATAATTGCAACGACTAATGCTACGTCTAAAATATAAATATCGATGCGTTAATATTAAACGTTCCATTTACAATTTTTTCGTACGGAGCATGTATATATAAATAAATTACCTGTGGAAAGTGCTGTTGACTTAGGCTCGCAATAGTCTGCTGATGCTGCACCCTATTTTGTTCCTCCCGTTCCCTTTGCTGTTGCTGCTGGAACAACCTCTGCTGTTGAATTTGCATTTCGTTTTCCATGAGCTCAGCCAACGCTTTCTGTGTCTCGTGAAACGGATCGAAGCCTAAATCATCATCAGCCTTGATGTCCGAACCAGATTCTTTGTGATTCCGTACTTCCTCCAGTGTAGCATGACCATTCTGTTTGATGTATTCACAGTTTTCTTGATTTTGTTGCGCCTTAGAAATGTCGCAATCATTCTCGTTATTAATCGATACTTGAGAGATATTGAAAAGGGCAGTAATAATGATTTCACGTTCAAACAAATTTAATGGTGTTGTATCCCCTTTACCTGTAGGGCAAGCCTTTGTTGCAACGAGTTTTGTTGAAAGTCTGCCATGAATTTGGACGCAGGAGAATTAACAAGCAAGCTTGACGTAAAAGTAGCAGACGGTTCCGACAGTCTAGTGTACTGTAGATTATTGTAATCCTCCTCATCTACGAAACCTTCAGAATTAAATGTGACTCCCGGTGAACTGGATGGGCTGGTCTTTTGTACAACATGATTCGTCGGAGAAGACTCCGGTTGAAAACCAAAAGCTGCTTGCCAATCTTCGCTCGATTGAACGACTGGCAATGAGTCAGGAATAGAAGCTAAGCCTGTGCTCGTCCAATTCAGATTTTGATTTACTGTACATTAAAAAAGGAAAAATTAATCGCGACATCTTATACATTTGACTAAACGCAAAAGGAGAACAGACGGTTCGAGTGAATCATTAATGGACAATGTTGAAGGGAATCGTATGTACGTGCCTGTCAAAGAAGCTGCTGGCACTGAGGTGGTGGAGATTTTCTGGAAATTGTTCGAACTGAAGAAACTATTACTGTCCGTCTGAAAGATCGATCGATGATTGAGTTGCATTTGAGATCCATTATGCAGTCCTGGTGGCGGCTGTTGATTGGCACCTTGTGATGAATTTGTGCTAGCCGGAGAGGAACCTAAAGACGACACGCACAAATCTCTACACTACAAGACGCGGTTCAAATCATTTTTATTGGGTATACAATGCCAGAATAAATAGGTTCTACGTATTTCCTCTCTCTCTCTCGCTCTATCTCTGCCACCATTAATGAATCTCAAGAATGTAAATGCATGTGTCTGGAAAGTTTGCTGGCACGTAAGCTTCGGAGATTCAATAAAAGGAAAAAAAATGACGAAAAGTCTACTTCATATATACATTTGGTGCAGAATTCTGTGGAAATATCGGTTGCATACGAGAATAAAGAGAAACGAACGTTTTTCAGACACTTAGATGTGCTCAAATGATGTAATTTACGAGAAGGATCAAGTTAAGTGCATTTAAAAACACAGAAAACAGTTAATATCCTTTTTGTTTAAAGAATTCTTTTTATTTTGGCATATATCTATAACTATTCAGACTCTATACTACAGTTAAGAGACATAGCCACGCTTGTATCTCACTGATGTTTACACAGTGCTCGACAATTGTTGTTCCATATGTTTAAAGTATAACATACAGTATTAGAAGAAATGAGAATGATTCGTGACTTGTTACAAATATTCTGTATGATATATTCTCGTGTTAATTGATTAGAACATTGAAACTGTGTATAGTAAATATATGTCAAATGAATCTATCAAAAATGTATGCATATAAATAATAGTGAAATAATAGAAACTCCGGCATTTCTCTAAATTGTAGAGCGAAACAAGTTTGGACTTTAAGTTCTTCAACTCAAATGAAAAATTTACGGATATATATTATATTATATATACAGACTCCAAATATACATTTTTAACAATAATCTTTCCCACAAAGAACTCTGTTCAGCCACGTATTTCTCTCTGTTAACGCACTCTTTACCGAATGTTACTCCGTGGCTTATCCGTCTCGTATATTCGAAAGCAGAAAATCAATACACAAAGAAATGGTCACGATTAGAAGAAACTCACCCAAAATAGCAGCACCACTGTTCTCCTCACTTGATTCTGTTAAATGTTCCACTTGGTGATTCACATTAGAATCTTCTGTACTTGAAATCGTACTAGCCGGCGTGCTACCCTCGCGTTGCTGATCAGTCTCACTATCCGAATGCCGACGTTCTCCGTTTTGCACTACACCGTTTACTTTGACTTCTTGCGACTGTGGTGGTTGTTGCTGTTGAATTATCTTGGATGGTTTGTTATTCGATTGTTGCGGTGTCTGCTGCGATTGTTGCTGCTGCTGTTGTTGTTCCGATTTACACTTATTACCCGATTTCTGCAATACATCACTATTCGTTTCGGAGGAAAAACTTCTAATGTCCTTTTGTCCGTTCATTTGTGATTGTACATTATTTAGCGTGCCAATAGAGCTAGACTCTGATCGGGATGTCGTCCGCGTACTATGTTTCTCTTTATTCTGACAATTTTTATGTTTATTCCGCGCTGCCTGTGCTTTACTTTCACTATTACTCTTTCCCCTCCGTATATTCGTATTTTCACCCTTATTATTATTATTCTGTTGCTGCGTAGTCCCACCTGTCGATACTTGACTCGATTGATTTGTCGTGCCACTTCCGTTCGTTATGTTGTTCTGTTGTGATGTTGCTTGCATCGGCGGTGACGATTCTTTACAATTTGTTTGTGAACCTATGAATCGTACAAATAATTAACGATCTGCTTGTGTTTAGTGTTCGGACATTGGTCTTTCCGAGTAGAACACTACTTACTATTTGTCTGTCCGGTTTGTAACGACGGCCAAGCTTCTTTGGCTTGAGAATTCGAAGTCCCATTTTCTCTAACGATACTACCCGTCACGGCCGGTGATGGTGTTGGCTTCCTGCGCAATGATGTTAATCATTCTCATAAATCGCACTGCTCTTGATTTCGAACACAATTATTGGGTTTGCTTCGAATGAAAATAGCAATTACCGTTGCGCCGATGCGTGTAATGATTGCACAAGTTTACGTTCGTACTCTTGATGTTTGCCTTGATGCATCTCTTCCTTCGTGAACGATGCCTCCTGGTCCCCAAGATCATGTAAATACATACAATCCGGTTTCGGACAAGGCTGATTACGCATAAAATGTGAACAATACTTTGTCGTTCCTAGCGACGTTTTAATCGTTCGCCCATCCATGACAACGTTATTCACAGCCTCTATAGCACGTAGTGCATCCTCTTGACGCTGATGAATTTTACGACATGCGTTAATGCGTTAAGTTAGACGAAACCGTTAATAACGAGAAGCGTTTCGGACTTACTTGGTAAGTAACGTAAGCTGAAGCACTAGGGCCTTGAGACCCCGCGTAGGAAGTGCTTTGATTTATTACAACTTTATGAATTTTGCCGAATTTCCCAAAATACTCGTGCCGCTTTAATATCTAGAACGTAATCATTATAATTGAACGTAATCATTATATTATCACAACGCTTCGTACATTTTCTTTTTTATCTGTACTTACATCAGCATCCGCAAGTCTCAATGGTAATCCTACTACAAACACTAGATTTTTTTGTACTACTCTCACATTTGCTAGATGTTTACGGTTTTCTGTAACTCTCTGCTTACGCTGCTGATCCTTTAATCTCTTTTCCGCTTTTAATCTAACGAAAGACGAGATGCACAAGTGAATAAATGATTATTTGCGATCTGTGCGAATCTAGCGGTAGCTGTTACAAAAATTACATTACCTAGCAATTTCTTCCATACTGAGTGGTTTAAAATCAGCAGGATTTTCAGAATAGGCCTTCCGACAGGCCGGGCATAAACCGTTCTCGTCGGTGCGAATTCTGTGCCAGCAAAAGCGACATATCTGGTATCCGCAGGTGCACGGAAAGAAATTCAAATCGTCCACTTCAAGCGGTTCCATACACAACGGACATTCCACTGCGTCCTCTCCACTTTGATTCAATACTGACATTTTCGTTTCTAACTTTTGTATCACACAACACAATTTGTTATCAGGATTTTCCTATTCGCAAGTCCTGTAAACAAACGAAAGGCATTCCATATGAATCGATCGTACCACTGTAATAACGAGTAAATGTACGACAGAATCTATAACAAGTTATTCGGGTATTTGCTTGACGAACGAGAGAAAGATAAACGCAAACACTGTACGTATGTAAACTGTGCTATACGTACGTGCAAAGTATCCGCAATGCCTTGCCGCTACGTAATTGACTGTACTTGTAACTTCTTACGCACTAATATTCCTTGCACAATCTGAAAAGAAACCACAGGGCGTTAAAACGTTATACAGGAAGAATGTGTTATGAGTCAGACGCGTCATCGAGTAGTAGCAGCCGTGTTCGACGCGATTCGCGGTAAAGAAACATTATCGCATAAGCGTGCGTCGTAAATGTTTTCTTTGGAAAACATTACCCACCGGATCGTGCCAGAAGAAAGAGAGATTGGCTACGGAATATTTGCCCCGTAGAACGGTTTCTGGCTGACAGATTTGACGAGAACAGTCGGAAAGAATGGTCCGTTTGACAGGAGCTGTCAGACGAACGGTAAACGAACAAAGGACGCGTCGGATTTCAGGCGATTAGAAGGATCGCGCGGTACGCCCTATGGTGGCACGGTAAAAGTGACAAGTTCAGCATACGCGAGGTGTTTCGGATCGACGACGACGACGACGACAGAAAACTTGCGACTAGGGCCCACCGTCTGTCTGGTAACTCTCCCACTCACTTTCTCTCTCACCGTCTCACTCTCTCGCTCTTACCACCGAGGCACGAACTGTACGAGAGGGCGACGATCGGACGAAACAGCTGTTGGTGGCGTCGAAGGGAAGCGAAGAAACGTCAAGGAGCGAGTGAGAGGTACTACTACTACGCCATAGCAGAGAACCTCTTCTACGTGAAAATCCGTGAAAAGTCGACGGCGTGGTGGGGCATGACACGTAAATTCCCCGCAGCTTCGAATACAGCTATCCGGCGCATATATGCAAGGACGATGGCTCGACGATTCGCGATACGATTTTGAAGCGGGGGGGGAAAAAGGCTAGTGGCGAACGCGAGAGAGAATGAGAAATGGACGTATGCACGAAAGGAGTGGCGAAGGGAAGGAGGGGTGGGGAGAAAGGAGGAGGGAGAGAGAGCGCGAGAAAGATGGATCGAGCGAGAGAGAAAGAAATGGACACACAAAAAGGAAGATGGATAGAACAATGATGCCATCATTCGTTTTGTCCCTTTTTTAGCCAAGGCTCGTTTTCTTGATGTTGCGCGTGAAAGAAGAAGACTCTCACCGATCTCGCGTACATATCTCTTGCCACCTACTTCTTTTTTCAAAAACGTAATCCTAGCTCGAACGCAAACAAGTATTCGTAGCCTCCGACTGTACCGCACACAAGAGTTCCCTTAAGAACGATCAGCCCATGGAAAGGAAAACTGCGAGTAACACGATCAACTTAGCAGCACGGTTCACCGTGAACGTCACAAAGGATTGAATGATTTGTCGTCAGAGGGGTTGCTAAATACCCTGCACTGGTTACACATACAGGGTATATACGTGGGCTCGTTTAACCTTAACTTCCTTTCGACAGAGTAACTTTACGACAGTACTCGATTTTACGATAACCACATGCCACTGTCTTCGTCGATTTTACGGTTACGCTTGCCCATTCGTCGGCCCGCAAATTTCTCGCCTCTTGTTTACTTACGTTACAACTTTTCCACTAACAAATCTCTTTTCTATACTGGGAAATTTTTGTACAGTCTTCGAGATCAGGTCGCATGCGCATCGCGACTGCGCAGAAGCGGACGTTACATACGCTGGCATTTAAAGAGAGGCGCATAGGTACGGAATTCCGAAAGCGCAAGTCAACCAAAAAACTTCGATTATGTTATTATGTATCCTCGACGTCCTTTTATACAGTTTCATAAATCCATATTTATACGTGACAAAAATAAATATATTTCATAACGTTTCTGGTTGCACTACAAATTGTTGAAGTCAAAGTTAACTCTATTTCGTATTTACCTCGCATGCGGAAATAATCAGCGATCGAACAGTGGTGCCAATAGCTTGGATCAAATGTTCCTAGCTTTAGATAATATAGGGTACGTCCTCATTGGACGGACCCGGCACTTTCAAAATTGTTTAAATTAATTAGACGCATAATTCATGGATCCATAAATGTGTAGATACGGGATATAACAGTACTTCGTCGACTTTTTTAATGGTAAGCTAAAATCGAGTATTGCGCTTTATTTTATAAGACATAAACCTAATTTTACACCTTCCAATGTATTCGTCGAGTTTAAATAGTTGCACTACATCCTAGTTCAATTTATCTGTTAACTTAAATTCGTATTAAAAAAAAGGAGAAATGAAGACAAAACATCTATGGATAATACGATAAAAACAGTTCCTTAGTAATGTACAAAATTAAAAAAAGGCTATTGTCAGCCTCTGTTTGAGAATCAATTACTTTATTGCAATTTTCTAACATTACCTTCGTAACTTACACCGAACAACGGATGTCGAGTTCTCAAATTTTTCGGAAACGGCACCCTGCAGCTTTCTATCTGCATCGGTTTAGTTTTTGAAATACTAGAGAGTTTCCGTCTAACTGTGATTGCTCCCACTGGTTTTATGTTTGCTGTATGAAAAAAAAGATACAACTATTTAAAAGAAGGATGCAGTCATATTTGATTAATGAGAAAGAGAGACATATTACCAGTTTTGTATCCCGGTTTTACTTTGCCGGTGCTCAATACACATGTAATGTTACATTTAACTTCATGGCTCACTGCACAGTACCTTTCTTCGTTAACCTTTAATTTTGATTTCTCTCCAAATGATAAAGTCTGCCCTTTAAGTTCCCTCGGATCTATCTACAAATTATGTAACAATTTCAATATCTCTGTATTATTGAACTTATATCGAGTGTTTAAATATTTGGCTCACTGTTCGAGGAATATTCATGATCCATATATCCTCACTATCAGATAGATCATCTATATTCAATGTAGGGCTTGTAGTATCCACAACTAAACCTTCCCCTTGTACCAACTCATTAATCTAAAATAAAAAAAAAAACGAATCAATTAATTTATAAAGATGAGAACTACCTGCGTAAACAAATTTATGTTCAGTTACATCGTGCGGCCTTGTTCCGTTTAATACATTCGCTGACACTCTTGCACTATTTGTTTCATTTGATACTTCCATGGCATTCTCTACAGTTTGTTTCGATTTTGACATACTTCTCTTCTCGGTTTTCTTTAAAATGCTTTTTCTGGACATTGGAGAAGCGTTAGAGGGACTGGCTGGTTGAATTCTTGTGTTAATCTTTATGGATTTGGTGCTTTTAGACTGCGGCACTTCAGTCTCCGCCGTAGTATCCATCAGAACCATCGACTTGTTTAACTGAGTATTCAGCTTAGTTAAAGAGTCCTCTACCTCTAGATCAGTCATGTTTGATAATGCCGTAAGACTTTATTCTTTGTTTACGGCGTCTCCATAAGATAAAATCAAATCTCTCGCAAGTGTTCGATCAAAATTCTTTCAGACTATAACGATAACGTATTAAAAAAAATGTAATTTCCACAGTTTTCGACTCGCTGACATTTATAAACCTGTCGTTTGGCGTACCTTTTGATACGAACAGAACAAAACGTTACATTAAAATTTAAAGAGACATACAAATTGTAAGATCACGTATCGACGATCTTTACGATTTTCTATAGTGCATCCAGTACACAACACGCAGAGCACAGTATGCACAAAAATAAAACGAAGTAATTCATAGGTTGGAATCAACGGTTCACGTGTTGTGCGATATGCTATAGTGAACGGTTGTCGACGACTGTCGATGGTATCGATAATTATTGATAGTCCCCGCTATCAAAAACTATCGATAGTCACCGCTATCAAAAACTATCGATAGCCACCGCTATCAAAAACTATCGATATTCACCGCTATCAAAAACTATCGATAGTTACAGGTATTGAAAGTTATAAGTTATTAGCACGCAATAAATAAAATATAAATAAATAGATTAATAGATAGAGAGGGGCTACACTATTTTATCGAAACTCGTACTATACTGATGCTAAAATCGCCGCGCATGTGCGAGAAAACCCGTCCCATGTCTTATCACTACAAGGAGACCGCGTGTGCGAACAAGGACAAAGATGGCGCACACACCTAAGCCCCGCCTACTTAATAGCGTGTTTAATCGGCGGCGAAAAATCGTTAATTACTCGTTATCCACGAACAATTTATGAACATTTGCAATCGTAGAACAAACTTTGAGCCTTCTATAACTTTCACATGCGAAATTCGACAGGATTTTTTGGTTAATTAACGAGAGACTGATAATTACTTATCCCAGCACGCCGGACAAAATGATAAATAAGATTTTATTCGATTGAATAAATTACATCGGTCGCAGTTATTACAACGCTTTAGAATTTCTACTTTCGAAAAATATCCGATGAGCTTTGATATACTGTGCTTAATACTGCTTAATCATAAATAAATAATCGTCAAGTTCACAGTAAACGTTAATATAAAATCATTTCCGTTTCATTCCTTTCATCTTAATTCTATCCTAGTCGCGACTTCGCAACGAGTAACTTTTCAGCCTGATAATTCAACTGTTATTCGTAACAGGTAAGAGATCGTAAAAATTCTGATAAAACCTAGAAAACTACGTACAACAACTGACAGATAATTAACCGTATCTCCTCGTTATTATGCTAAAAAATTAATATTCACCACTATCTTATCCTAACTACAATGAAAAGTTCTCCTTTCGCCCAGTGTTTTGTAAAAATACTCCTCTTACTATACTCCTCTAAGATTTGATTCTTACAAATCTATTTCCCTTTAAACGATCTATTTTCTTCAAAGTCTTATCCCCTTACAGCTGTCTCTGGCTGTGCGAGAATGACTACTTAATCCTCTGGTGCACTGATCACCGGTAACGAAATTGTACAAGGTGTAAGGAAATTATAAGTAACCACCGCCGTACAGCGTGATTCTACACCTTCGGATCGGTGGACATTCGTGAAAAAAAAGCCCGTGCAAAATTGTCCTTGACCTCGAAAATTAAGGTCAACATTTTTTCTCGTCCTATCGGGTTCTACTCGTCCCGAGGCTAAAAAGTGTCAAAGGAACCATGGGTCCCAAACTCAATGGTTTTCTTGCACTAAATGATGTTACAGCAATGCCTTGAAAGAGAGAACTTATTTGTCCCTCGAAAGAGGGCAATCGCTATCCCTATAATAAAGTCTAAATCTTTACGGTCGAGTGAACGGTTGCGTTTTTCAGTAGAAGAATGAAAAATGTAATGCTTCCTCACTTCCTACCATGTTACGTACGTGGGAACTGTTTCCTCACATCTGATAACTCGATTTTCCTAATTATTCAAATAATTGTCAACGAATAAGAGCGTGTGTGACACGGAATTAGCGAAAAGGAGCGTGCTTCATTCACACGATTCTACCTGTTCCCCGGGGTCGCTTGGTGTTAAAACGAGGGGGTCACCTCATCTTCTATCCTCTAAAGTATAACATTTCACCTCGACGGAAGTCTTTATGGTTTGCCGCTATCTATTCACGGCCCCTACGAAATCAAACTCATGCCGAATAGTCGACTGTTTCGTTACAAGAAACTGCCCGGTCCCGAGCCAGTTCTTTCTTTCGAGGCATTGCTGAAATACAAGGACTTTCACACGGAATTACTATTCCCTAAATTTCGTCTACGCCGTCCAACCACGTGCAACGCGAATCTCTCCTCGGCGAAACTGATTTCTCTTTCTCACTGAACACTGTACTGCATTTGAATGAAAACCCTATCCGTGAGCAAAGACCAATTTGAATTTTTCTACTTTACGCTCCACAGGAAGGCTTTTGTTTCCTACAGTTTAAGTGTAATATTGCGAGCTACGAAGTATGTTACACAATTGTATACCTCGATCATTTTCACGCCAGCCGAATATTTTCCAAATCGTCACAGGTCGAGGGTGGTATCGGATCCGTGATGATAATCCTCGTCTAACAGAGGCTCTTCTTCCATCATCATCATCATGCGAGCTGCGAACAGAACTATTCATGCACACCAACGAATACAAAGGAAAAACCATTGACGATTAGCATGTGCGAATACCTCGTTGAAATGCGAGTTGTATTAATAAGGATTCCCGTGCTGTTAAACGAAATGGGCGAATTCAAATGCCGCTCCAAGTATCGTCGGATTATCCGATGCGTGGAATTAGAAATGATATTAATGATACAATCGGCGGCAAGGCGCAACTACGATCTCTTTTTAATTAATTGCGTTATTCGCACATACGTGATTAACATATGTTACATTAGACTTTAACGTAAGACTACCTAACGTTAGGTAAATTATTCCCAGTTTTGTAACAGACCACACATCGTATTACAATTGATCAGAGTTCGGCAATTGTATTCATAAGGGGTGAAAGAACGGATTTCATTGCCGAGCTCTTTTTCATCATGATTGACTCTTTTCTCGACGGGGAAATAGTATCCATGAACGACCGTGTTCAGAGTTGTTTTTACTTTGCACAAGCTATGTATCTTAGTAAAAAGAATATTACGAGATTCAACATCCTGAACGCGGTCGGAACAGAAACCCTTGGATCCGAGAAAGCAACAAGCAGAGACATGCAAATGCGATTTTTACACGCCGCTATTCTTCTATTACGTACCTCTATTCTTACTTTATCATCGATAACTCATCAAACCGATTTGATTTTTTATCTGAAGAAATAACAAACATTGTTTTCATTCGAATAGAATAATACGTTCTTGGTGGAAAATCCCATTTTGGACGGTTCGACACGAAGTGCATGCACCCAGTTATCGCAGAATAACAAATTCAAGTATGTTCGAAAAAGTGAATTCCGTCTGTTTTAAACAGAGAACATTAATGTTTCGTTTCGAAAGCTGGGGACTCGCAAAGTGCGATCGCAGACACATAGATACGACGTACAATGTAACAATCATGCAGAGATGATTAATATTTGAGAAGTCTACTGGGATTAATCAAAAGGCAAGATCCAGCATTTATTTTGAAAAGTCACCTTTCGCAAGCCGTCTCGGAGGGATCGATAAATCGTGGTTTTAACTTCGGCGTGGGACAACGGGGATTGTTCAACTCCGAAGGGATTCCTATATCGTTGCGTATCAGAAGCTTTTTCGAGCGTATCATAAATGAAGAGATAGCACGTGATAGGAAAATCATTTATCGAAAAAGTATATTACACTTTGTGAACAGAATCGAAGGTACGGTACATTATTAGAGTATTAGATGTACAATATTTATTTCGTTTTCAAGCAATACTGCAAAAAAGAAAGCTTCATAAAAGTATTGTCATCCTGATAATCTATGGCGTTGGAATTTGTTCTTTATAGGTAATTGAAATATCTTATAAGTTTTTCCTTTTCCAAAAGAAGTTATTGGATAATTATTAAATGAATATACGTTATTGGGAAAACTATTCCTCACACAATGCAACGTGTAATGGAAAGAATGTATTCATAACGTTTCTAGATACTAAACATTTAAAACACGCCCATCTCTTTAACAATACATCCTAATTTATC
Organism: Holcopasites calliopsidis; assembly: GCA_023838395.1. Lineage (NCBI taxonomy): Eukaryota > Metazoa > Arthropoda > Insecta > Hymenoptera > Apidae > Holcopasites > Holcopasites calliopsidis. The sequence goes on from JALHAQ010000001.1 coordinate 1,282,046, forward strand.
ATTAAAATGAACTAACACTTTATGACATTTAACTCGGAAACTATTTTGGGCTATTACAGTTGTAGGTGTTTGAGGCCAGAGACACCTGAGCCCATTATAAATAATTGCAAATTGAAGATTATGTATGTTAATTTATCCGATGCATATGCAATACGTATACTTTCCATGTTGCTGTACACTTCTCGTAAAATTCCTTAGCCATCGAACACGCGAATTAAAGAAAACATATCTCGAAACAGAAGACAATTGTAATTTGTTAGTCAGTAACATTCCTTCAATTCCTTACAGTTCTTTTTCTATCGTGTAAAATCGAGATTACAGAAGAGAAAAACAGAAAAACGTAGATTAGGATCGTTTCGGATCGAAGCAACTATCTTTGGTAGTTTACTTATGCTATAAGTAATCCTTTTATAATTGACTATCGGAACATTTGTATAACTAAATACGTATAAACCGTGCCAAAGGAGGTAATTGTCTCTTGTCTAGTTTCGGGCAGTTATTCGAACGTTCTACGAGAACAAGACTGTAGCAATGGTTCGATAATGTTTAATACAACCTCTGGAGAAAAGATAGGCGAATGCTTGCCAAATTTCGCACAACTGATGATTAATAAACGTTAAATAAGTGTCATTCATAGATTTAATTCACCGAATTGTTATAAGATTTATAATAATAGTATATAAAGTTGCTTGAAATTCAAGTCTCGTATCCCTTTCGCACGATAATAATTATTGTATCGCCTCGTTTTTTGTTTCCGTATCATTTTATATGATTTATCTACCGTCTTGAGTCACTGTTTCCGATCACTAGGTTCTCGTCGACGATCGCGGAAGCGATCGAGATCGACGACGATCTGTATAAGCAGTAAGTAATCTTCAGCCAACATGTTGATGAGACCTTTTTATTTTATATTCAATGCTAATCAGATGCGGCGAGAGATTTTAAGTTATTGTGATAATAAATGAACCGTACTATTCGAACATCGTATATACACAGTTATGATAAGAAAATTTATCAAACCTCTATCAGCTCTCTTATATCTTAACTTTTTCTCTCTCTCTCTCTCTCTCTCCCTCTCTCTCTTTATATGGTACATAAAATGAACCATACAGCGCATTCATTATCACAAATATATCCTAGTGATGTTTCTTTTGCAATCTGTTACGTTGGGACCTGTTAGTACCATTTTTTTCAGTAGTATTAGAAACCTGACTGGTTCGGTGATCCCCTAATGGTATCCTAAATAGTTTGATCTTCATATGATCGCAGATCTCGAGGCAAATTTGAGCACTGTATCGGAGTAAATCCAGAGTGACCCAAATCTGGAAAACGAACGTGAAGCATACGAACAGTACTATTCTATTCCAGACTAAGAGGTTGAAGAAACTGATAGAAAGGAAACTTACAAAACACAACCAAAGAACGTAATATTCCTTGATGAAGAAATTGAAATATTGGTTGAGGAACAGCATCGCTGGTCCGATCAGTGAACTGTCTAAATATTGCATCTCGTTTTTCGTCATATGCGCAACCTGTATAACAAGAAATTTATTAATGGCATGATCGACACGCGATAGACATCGTTGGTATAATATAATACTCACCACTAAGCGATTGGTAACTTTAGCTGCGACCATTCCAAACGCAAGTATGTACAACGCAGGATGATTTTCGTACACGTGCTCAGCACTTTTTCTATAAATTATAAAAGCTGGTACTACCACGAAACTAAATGGAATAATTGGAGATAAAACTGACGTTCCCTGAAATGAAATAAATATCATGTAGACAACTGCGATCAATTGTTACAGGATAAAAACGCTTGGATAAGAATGTGTTTGCAAGCTGCCCATCAAACGATACAACACCTTTGCGAATACTGAACGGCACAGCATACCGAACGATAGGACAAACTACTTTAATCTGAGGCAAACAACTCTCCGGAGAAGGGAATGATGCAAAAACCAATCCTTCGTGTTTAAGGAAGACAAGCAATACTTTTCTCGAACTCCATGCTGCTCATTAATCGCAATCACAGAACTACGTGTTAAAGATTTGAATGCAGAATGCACAGCTTTTGCAAAAGTAAAAGCAGCATGCTTAGTAGAGCACTAAATTTTAAGATATGTAAAGTTAGCTGCCAATGCATGAGCTCAATATAGAGTACTGCGAGTACCAAATAATAGCTAGTTAATAGATAGAGGATTAGTTGCAACCAAGCATATTCTAGCTGCAGTCTTTAAAGCGACTAACTACACGTGCTGCGAGAACTTCTATTAAACCCTAAAATTCCTTGTGGACAATACAAGGAAAGACGCAACCAACGGATGGGAGTATAAAATGGGAGAAATGTATGATGTATCGGTCAATATACAGTTTCTTAAGTATACAGGAAAAGGTGTTAACCGAAGTGGAAACAGAGATACAGTAAACAGTTCTGTGTGATGCTCTTGCAAGAATTTAGACCCATAGAAATTGCTCGGGCATGAATTCAAATGAGAGACTCTTTTGTTGTGATTCTACACAAATTTAATTGTGGCCAATTACAACATTGCAATCCAGAGAGTGATACTTAAGTATCAAATGTTCAAAGTGTTAATACTTCGTATGTGAAGGAAGAGTATTTCTGTGTTTGGAACTGGGCCTAAATCATAGTAGAATGCAAAGTGCACTACACATTGATCCTATTACTTCTGAACCGACTTACTGCGACGGTGGAGCCATTTTTTCCGACACCACCGGCAAGAATGACGGATATGCTGCTCTGTGCAAGTAAAATAGCGATGCCCACAGCAGCCCATAATGGAAACACCTTCACCTCTGTGCCAGTGTATGGCAACTGTGCAAGCGACACGAAAAACCTTTCCGTTAGTCCCCTATCAAATACATTAGTCTAACACTGATTTCAACATTGATCCCTGGTTGGTATCCCATTAACAACCGATGAAATGTTGCTCTTGAAACAATTTCAGATCATCAAAATGTGCACTTTACATCATTCGCCTTAGGAAGGCGGATTCCACTTTAGATTTCTTACACCTAATTAAACGGAAAGTCTGGCCGCCTTTTCACCTAGGAATTACTTGATCTGGCGAAGAATATTTATAAGATTCAATGTCCGCTGTAAGATTACCCAAATGTTATCATTATCCCTGTACGAATAGAAAAATCGGAAAATATAAGTGTAAGCACCCAGATAGTACAAGGGAAGAGATCGCATTCCTGCGGATGATATCAATTAGAATGTAAGCAGTTACTTTATAGTTTGAGCGCTATACGGATCGTGAGATAGAGTGATGTGCGTATAGATCGTAAAGTAGAAATTTAGTAATGCAGTAACTATATGCTTCAACGAGAGTAACTGAAAATCTAAGTAGGCAAGCAGAACGAAAGAAGAAAGATTTTTTTTTCTTTAGAAAAGTATATAACGAACAATTATGTCCTTTCTTTGTTTGAAACTTACTGCAATCGTGGAACCGTTCTTTCCAATCCCACCGGACTCAAAGACTTTACAGAATTCAAGGAATACGTGAATGTAGCCTGCATAAAATAACACTGCTACACAGTTACAGATTGTCCCTACACCGAGCACTGGCATCTAAACAGATGTACAAAATCCCGCTCGTTACGAACATCGGAAACATATGATACAATTTGTCCTAAATAGGTCTTAATTATTGACCGCAGAGCGGAATCCTTTGTATGGTACAGTTCTATTTGTGTGGCCCACTGTCGTATATAAAAAAGAATCAGACATTAGGCACGAGGGAGCTTTCCAGTATTTCTAACTCAAATAATGTTAAAATTAGAGTAATTCATTGTGCGATTGAAATGAAAAATTATATTGTAAATGTAGTATGATCGCGATAGGAGGTATAAATATTAAATTCTGCGCCTTGTGACATCCTCGTTTTACATAATACGAGGATAAATTTATACGCTCTAATCAGCTATACGCTGCTGTTATCGAGGAACATTTTTTGATAGAAATTGTTTCAAAAGCGTAATTCAAATCGATACGATTGATACAAATGTAGCTTTCTATTCTAAGAGGATTCTTTTTAAGTGAAGTATTACTTTCACTATGTAACGATACTCTGTCTTTTGATATTAATGATTAACGATGCATTTATTACGAATAATGACGCGATGCAGGAAAATAAGACAGATGGATGAAGGGGTGTAGATGAGTAAAAAAAAAACTTGTAAATAAAATGCACGTTACAATAAATCATCGTAGCAAATAAAGTAACTTCAGCGCTGTTCCTCATGCCATGCTGTTCCCATTTCCATATCTCCAAATAAAACAAAAGTCTAATTTTGACTAACTTACAGCCACAGTTGAACCATTCTTGCCCACTCCTCCGGTGAAAATCACCGAAAAGATGGAATACAAGTTTGCCACTGCACAAACTACTGTCATAACTCCTATTAAATACTTAAACATAAAACCATCAATGTATGGTATCTGTAAGAAATAATCTCATTAGACTCATGCAGGAACGTTTCTGAATTTTTTGATAAAACATGAGTCTCGAGATACAAAATGTGAAATTCGAAGGAAACATTTTTTCAGCTAAACTTAGCGTAATGCATAAAAGAACGATCTTTGGTCAACACTTTAATCGTTGCAAATTATTCCCGTCTTTTTCTTTCATCTATTTCGCAAACGAATGAAATAAATGAAGGAACGAAAACAAATATAATCCATGACGCATATACATATGTATATTCGTGTATATGTATGTGAAATTCAATCCTTGTAAACATGAGATAATATAACAGAGGAAGGAAACACAAAGACTTGATGGAGGCTCGAATGAGTTACTGTGATGAGCTTAATATTACATGAGTAAAATAATCGTTTCGTGACACCACATATTTTTCACGAGAATCTGATTATTCGCAGGCCTATCAAATATCTATCAAATCTGCTACTATACCTTAGAAGCAAGTCTCCGTTTTTATATGAAATTGCGATACTAAATCAATCTTATATTTGTTTTAAATGATGGAAGCAACAGTGTGACAAATATTTTATGATAATCAACCACTTGGAATCTAAAGCAACTAAATATTGAATCATTCTTTAGCATATGATGTATACAATCTGATCCAGAAGAAATTAGTTTGTTGATTGCCACAAAATATTTCGAGATAATAGAAAATAAAATTAGAGATAATATTAAAATAGATACAACCTCCATCATCCACACTTTGGGTCCAAAGATTGCAGAAATGAGGTGAATTATTATAATGGTGAATTGCGCTTCCGTAACATCTACCTTACCGAATCTTAATGAACCTGTTAGAAAAGAATTGCGCTTCAATATGAACAAGTTTAACCAAATTTTTCTCACTGATATTTACTAAGATTACTTTCCTACCTGAGACATATGTCTGCCAATGAGCACAGTAAAAAAGTGTCATAGCACAGAAGCATTGGAAAAACATCCATGTCGGATAATATCCTAACTGTACAGCTATACACGCAGATAGGGCGATGAATACTGAAAAAAAAAACGAAATTATAATTAGTAATTGAAACACAATAGGAAAACATAAGCATGGTATGCGTCCAATGATAACAAAATATGATAAATATATTGAACGCTGCTGTTGAAGAGTGCAAATCGACTTCTTTTGCTTTTCAAGCATCAGTGGCAGATGATACAAATGAAGTATCTGGCAAAGGAGATATGAATTAACAATATAAAGGATCGGAAAAAGATTGTCAACTTTGGCAACTTACCGGTTGATATGGAATCGCATCCATGATCAAACAGCTCACCCAACGGCGTTGAAGTTCCCGTTCTTCTGGCTTGCTTGCCGTCTATAGCATCTAAGCTTTGATAAATGAACAAACCTAGTGCGCATAAGAAGCACGCCCATCTAGGTGCCTGAAACGTTGAAACAACGTTACAAACATACCTATCAATACCTTACTCTAATTGTCCCTAACTTATTTCTATAATACGCATACGAATACAAGAAATTTAAGAACTGACAACCTCAACACAACTTGTATTACGTTCGATTTCAATAATGAATTCGACACATCATTGCAGATACTATTAACATATTATTCTGTCGTTTACGCTTCTACAATGAATATGTATACGCTTTTAAATGCATAATAAATGTTTTGTTCATTGTCACTCAGGAAATGAAGTTTCGTCGTGGCAAATAGGTTATGTTAAGGATACCTCGGTTTTAGCGTCGGGGCTGTAGTACACGAGGACCAAAGTGGTCGCGATATTAACGATCAGCCCCACGATGGTGATTAAATTGGGCGCAAGCCAAAGTGGAACCTTGCTGACAAGCCAGTCCCACCAGGGTTGAAGGAGTCCATCCAAAAGGCTTTTCGTTGTACAACTGTACTTGTGCTCGCTGAGGCGTTTCAGTTGTCCCGGCGATAAGAGTTTCTCCTTATAAAACTGCATAGCTCGGCTGTAGCCGGATTACCGAGAACACCAACAACAACGACGATTACGATAAATCACCGATCATCGATTCCTTCCTCAAAACACAACGGCTAAACATAACAACTGTTCATGAACACGTACGACATCTCTTCGTATTCTGGTGGAACCGGAACTACGAAGCAGGCCAGTCATGCAAGAAAAAAGCTCACGCCACTTCCGCTCGCGAGCGCTCGTTTTCAAATTACGTTTGAGTCGTAAAAACGATACAATGAACTGAACAATAAATGATAATGCGAATAAAACACCAGTATTATTTATACGATCCCTGTCGATGACGTTGCGTTTATGTATTTTAATATCCTACACTGTATACGGCAGAATTAATTGAAAGCTGTTTAAATAGTTCGCGTGATTTAAGCAATTATAATTGCACAATTTATTAGACGAAAGACAACTATATTCCTTGCTAACATGTTCAATTTTTTCGTTGTATAAAATTCCTCTGTGATGTTAATTATCATGTTTCGAGTTCCCGAGAATTTTAAGTTATCAACAAGTGTGAGGCTAGGTTGCGTGCGTATTTATTTTATAAATCATGGCGACACTGACCGGTTTTACGAGATTATTTAATTTTGCCACAAATACCTGTATCAGGAGGATTCTACCAGCCTCGACGTACAAGGAATACTATCCCGGTATGCTAATACTTTTTTTCAGTAGAAATCGCAAGTAAATGGTTCATTATTTTCATGTAATGTTAGGTCTTATAACCTCACTTTTAATCTCTCGTAATTATTAACCAATTAACAACAATCATTTTTAGGTCTATGGCACTGTCACACATTTTTAAAATCATTTTCTCGCTTTTTATCTGTTCTTGCACGAATATTTTACTTCAAACAGTATGCTGTTACTTCGGTGTTAATCCGATGGTTATGGAAATTCTATTAATGGAGGAACAGAATTTTGTAATATCTTTCGTAGGATAAAACATTTGAATATAACTTGTTATAGCACAGAGATTATGGGAGATGGAAACAGCTGATTACCGTACAGTGTACAAGTTACCATGGTTTAAAAAACCGCCGAGCTATCAAGAGGAAGTACCAGAATACGACGAGGAGAAAGAGAAAGCATCTGCCGGTGATTATCTCAAAGGGTTAATAACAACATTTAACCTTTTGTACATACAATTTTAACACCTGCCCTTTACTTTCAGATGTGATCAACGAAATTAACAGACAGATCGCTACCAAATCGACGGGACGTTTGTTCGCAGTTATACATTTATGCGGATTGCAATATAAGATCACAGAAAGCGATGTTATAGCAGTTAGCGGTCATTGGCCGCCACAACCAGGGGATAAATTAAAATTGGAGAAAGTTCTGTTAGTTGGTGGCAAAGATTTCACGCTTGTTGGAAGGCCGATCATAAACAGAGAATTGGTATCGATTGATGCCACTGTTATTCAGAAAACTCTGTCCCACACGATAACCAGATTTAGAATGAGACCTAGGAAGCAGTTTCGAAGATTAAACTGTAAGATATGACGTTATGTTATAAATATGAAAACATTTCGTAATCGCTTACTTTAACATTTCTCTGTTTTACAGTTTATAGGATTCACAGAACGATGTTAAGGATAAACTCAATAACGATAAACGGAGACGTCGACAAGAAGAAAGAAGTCGAGGGTTTAGACAGAATTTATTAAACATTATCGAGTAATGTTTAAATCATAATGTACTATCAATCAAATACATTTTTAAGTCAGTCCAGCATAATAAAGTTGTTGTCACTATTAATTTAATTATGTATAGTACCATTTACCGAGTACCACTCGACAAGATTTTGGGGATTATCCTGTTATCCACATTAATTTATTCAATATCAGAATATAAATCCTTCAAATTGTAGGAGGCATTAGAATATTTGCGCGCGCATGATGCGTGGAGGGAGGAAAGAATGGTGGAGTAGCCTAAAAAACACGAGCGGGAGTAGTAGGGTAGCTCCAGTACGTTAGAACGAGTGGGTGGGTGAGGTCTGTTTGTGCGCGAGATAAAGAAAGAACGATACGTTTCGTGAGCGACAGAGGCGGAAGATATTCAACTGACGTCACGAGCTGCAGCATCAAGAAGGTTCAAACCAGAGTGCCATTCCGATCTTCTCCTGTTCACGATAAAAAAAAAAGTAACGCCGATAGTGCGCGCATCCCATGACAGTTGCTTGTAAACCATTGCGTGGAATGGGTCGGTGTTTTCTCCTCCATAACATGCGCGCTAAATATTAATTACTCTTCAGTTGCAAGTGAAGAACATCCCTGCCTACACCAGCGTCGTTAAACGAATGCAAAAGTTTCTCGACGACTGAGAAAATCGAGTGCGAAGCTATCGGAGTAACCTAACCAAGTGTCGTATGCCCTATTGAATTCGAAAGAAAATGGTGCTTTCGGAATGTTATGGGGTCGCCAAATACGCGTTGGTCTGCGTAAACCTTATAGTTTGGGTAAGTGCATACGACACGTTTGGAAAATATTTTAATAGATGATTATGTATTTCTCGAACGATTGCTTGTAATCTGTTGCGTTGCGCCCTCGCATTGATGGCATTCTCAAGCTCGCGTTTCGTTCAGGGCATTTCAATTGAAAAAGATCGCTTCTCGTTCAAATTTGATGCCGTCGAGTAAAGGGGAAGAAGACTGATGCTACTGGAGAAATGAAGGAATTGTTCATCGATGTTATATTTTTAGCGCATTAATTGATCAATAAAATCATTGCGTTTCGTTCAATGATAAGGGGTAGCTTTATCCACAGGGGGATAAAGTACGAGGAATGTTTAGGTGACCGTTAAGTAGGCACGCGGTTCGTATGGGGGCGCAAATGCGACTTGATTCGATAAACAAATTAAGATTTGCAAAAGTAATTCTCATAGAAAGATTAACTGTAATCAGCAGACAAATGCTACTTAGAATTACTGACACTCTCAGTAATTATTTAATACTAAACTTAATGAAACAATTTCAGCAGCGGTAGCAACTCGCGCTTAATTCACTTTTTACAATTGCATTAGCCCCGTGACCGCCAATTTGTCTGAAAACGCAAACTTATTTCAAAGACAACGAGAGCGGTGGTTGTCTGAACTTACGCCGTAATTGGACGAATTAAAGCAGCCTTATATTGAAGGACTTGTAACTTTTTATTAGCTTGAATAAGTTTTCGAATGATTGTAAGCGCAAGAGGTTCCCTAGTAATTAGCGTTATAAGTTTCCCGACCGGCGAAGCTGCTTTTAATTAACATCACAGTTTTCCGGCGTCGAGAGGGTGGTAGTATTTCGAGAGGGTAACCGAATCGATGATATCGGAGTAGTGCGAGCATCTCAAATTAATCGCCGATTCGTATAATGGATTTACTCGATCGGGACTGATCACCGGTGATTGTTCAACATAATAATTCCAAAGAAAATTGCATCCATTGAAATATCCGAGTCGTGTCTATCTTTCAGGAAACTGCGAATCAGAAAGATGAGTCAGGATTATTACGCGTTATTAAATCTAACTCTCGAACGACGATCGAGCACCAGCTTGGACTATATCCTACGTCAACATTTCGCTGAGGGATCGACAATAGCGATTATGTCAGCAACGAGGCAAGCAACGCGTCTAGTTTGAAAATGCTCAACAGGGAATAAGTGCGTTTAAATATAGATTTCCAGTCAGAGGAGGAATATGTTCTTCCTACGAGCTTGCATCCTACACCGGAGCCCAGATACTTTTATCCCCTGCGGACAGTTTTCGCGATCAGCATTGATACGTCTAATCGTTGCAGTTTCTATTCGATTAACACATTCACTACGTACATTTAGAGCGTCTTGTCCTGGGCGCCAACGAGATTTTATTTTCAGGAAAACGCATAGATTTTCACAAAATGTAATATTATTTTGTTTTAGATGCCATACTAAAATGGACTTACAGTAATTAAAAAACCAAAAAAGAAAGCACTACCAAATATCTCGTAGTTGGCAGTGAATGGGTTAATCGGAGATGAATTTTAGCTACTATTTGTGCAGCTACTTTTCAGAAGAAGATCTGTCTACTAACTTACTGACCGATGTTGAACTTGGCATAGTTGGCACCGATAAGGGTGCCAAGCGCTTTCGAAGAAAAGCCACGCTACTATCTATTTTCCACCTTATGATTCGATTCGATGCATTCTCGAGAGATCGTTGTATAATCGTCCAGTCAAGTTTGAAATATTGAAATCCGATTCTATCTATCATTGCCCTTCACGATAATTCTATTAATTGCTAAACGAAGTAACGGCGAATAGTTGGTGGAAAAAGATCGATGATGAACATTCGACCGCTTATTCCCGTCGTTTGGAAATGATATCAAGACGTTCGAAACGGAAACTTACATAAATCGTACCGCGTTTCCTATTTGGATCGACTACATCCATCACCCACTACGGTAGCCGTTTATACAACATAGCGAGAAATGTTTATACAGATGTTAACGAGCATCCAGTTCCCGTCTATAGACTCAGCTAGCCTTTAATCGGTTCAGCTGTTAATATTTAATAAGCGTGGGCACTTCTTTAGACGAGTAAATGTCAGCGAGCTTGTCCACCGGTGAATGCATTAAACTGAATAAACCGCGAGAAGGGAGGGCTACCTGCAAACGTGTTTATGCGACGCTGAAGTTTTACTACACGAGTCTAGCCTGGGCGTTAGTAAAACAGAATTATCACTTGCGTAATATGCAAATTCGTTATGCAAGTCGTATGGAATTCAACGAACGCTTTACGAGTCGCAACAAACGGTTAACGCTACGTTTCCTTTCGAATTAATGAGATATTTTCATCGAGCCACGATTCGAAACGAAGATATCGAATGATTTAGAATGATTTTAGGTGCGACTAATTTCTCTTATCTCCGAGTTATTTATTTCGAACTTTGCTCGGTAAGAGTTTAAGTTTACAATTAATTTCAGGGATGGCACGGATAAGAGAAATAATAAATCTCCAATTTAATCACCCGAAATCATTCTATTAAATCATTACTATTTGACACTGAAGAATTGCTAGCATGTTGTATCATTCCAAATGAAGTAATAGGAAAAGGTCTACGCAAAGGACTATCTCTCCCCAAATAATGCCTCCGATTCTTTTAATTTACTGATTCAAAAATCTGTTCAGGGTGCTTACGTTATAGACACAGCTCATCGCCAATTCGATCTAGAGCGCTCACGCTTGATCACTGATCGTGTCGGCGAGGAATCCGTTTGACCCGACCGATCGCCGACGTTCTTGCATCTGTTTCTTGCAACGGCATCCGTTGCTCAAAACAGCAAGGGACGAGACGGGAATACACAGGAAGTCCTCTGTTTAAAAGGCACGCCTGTGTCGGGATTACATTGAGTGGACTCGCGAGCGTGTTCGCTGTTAGTTTAACCCACTGAACCTTCGATCCCGAGGCCCTGTGTGTACACGCTGTATTCAATTGGAACACGCGGGTCGCGGGTCGAATTTTGGAGCTTTTGAATAAAAGAGGGGACAAACACAGGGGAAATGCTGTTCTTGGAAAACTAGGTAGAACGCAGCAACCCGGTTTCGCGACGTTGATAAATGCCGCGTCTGCTAGATAATGTCTTTATCTGCCTCCGAGTGAGAGACACGAATCTTTTACGCCTCCGTACACGCTGCGTTTATTTCGTGCGCATTTAAAAGTACGAGGCGTCCCGCGGAATTTTCTAACGATTTCTTTCCCTCCAAGTTGAAATTCGGCAAATATACACGGGGACCGAACCCGACGCGTTGCAGATGCCACTCGTGAACGCTCGCTGCTGCGACAAAGGGGAGAACGGGAAAGTCCAAGCGTTTTTAACATAGAAACGCATACATCTGGTGGACAGGCCATTGAAAGGGGCGCGTCCCGTCCCGGGTTCGCCCGTTTCGCAAAGAATACTTCATTATTTATCCATATAGAGCATTATGAACGGTGCGCCTAAGCCGTAAACCAGAATATGCAGTATGCCCGCGTTCTCCGCTTTCTCTGTTTCAATAGGGCCAAGAAGGTCGGAGTGATATTTTTCCAAGGGGAAGTAGGAAACCGTTTCACGTATACAATAAGCTGCTCGATTCTTTAGAATACGAAATATCGTCCACGTAATGCTATAACGATGAACGTTCGTGATTTTGGGAGGGAGGGATCGAAGAAGTGGGCTGAATATTTCTTGGGGTGCTTGCATTTTTACACTATTGCTTTTAAAGCATGGAATGAAGTTAAAGTAAACTTAATCGATCTGGTTTAATGGTAGCTGGAGCTGCAAAACCATTGTTTGGGAAGAATTTGTTAAGACACTTGAAATAGCTGAGAGCTGATTCTGTGGAAAACAAGAATTATGTTCAACTTCCTGTTCCCTTAGGAGGGTGTCTGGCAATGGTGTCTGGCGGGCGTCGACCCCCCGACCGCCTTGGATCCCCAAAGATATGGCTTAGGAAAAACTTCTAGCTATCTTTACTACCTTACCGTTAGCATTCCGGGAAATAGCTTGTAAATTCTCTTGCTTAGTGGTTCCTCACGTATGTACATTTAACAAGGAGGCACTTTTCCAATCTCGTTACGGACACAATTATTGCGGCTAGTTATTACCTGGGGGCGTGCGACGGTAGGCGAAAGCTTTAATGTTAAATATCTCGTAAACTATTAATCGTCCGCCCTCAAAACCGTGTACCGTTGGCTTCAGTTTTCCAAGCTCTACCATTAGACCAAAACTCATTACAACCTGAGCGTTACATCTCGGGCCCTCTTCTTGTAAGTACGCAGATCCTTCTAGCAACCCCTGCGCGACGAGTTCGTTTTACCTAAAACAAAAGGGAAAGGTTGGTTGGGCTTCAAGCTTAGCAACGATAAAGATTCAGCTTACAATCGGATGCAGAAATTTGTCCCCACTTTGTAGCAAATCAAATAGCATGTTCAAGCATTGCTGTTCAATTAATGGAAAATTGTACTACTTCCAGGCCGTGGGTCTAGCGACGGTGGTCCTGGCAGTATGGATATTAACCGACCAAACGTTCCTGATGTCGCTGACGCAGGAACAGCATAACTTCAACGCCGGCCTGTACATCCTGCTCTCAGCCGGGATCCTGATGCTGATAGTGTCCTTTCTCGGCTGCTGCGGCGCCTTCCGCGGATCCCAATGCATGCTGGTCGCTTTCTTCAGCTGCCTGTTGGTGGTTATCGTCGCGCAAATCGCCGCTGGAGCATGGCTGTACAGCAACAGCAACCGCCTGGAGGAACTGGTCAAGTCTTCCGTGATAAATACCGTTAAGGTATCGGACGATTACCGCTCAGCCTTTATGGACGAGCTGAAACACGCTCGTGCCGGTGTCCGTTAAAGGGAATTTGCAATTACGCCAGGAGTAGTTGCTTGTCGTCTGCGCGTTCGCGTTGATCGGCTATAATTAGCCCCATCGGTCTCCCCGAACTGGTCGAACACGTCTATAATCACTCCATTCGTCATCCTGAATTAGATACTCGCTCGTCTCTCCTTTTCTTCTTTGTATTTCTTGCCCCGACTTGGTTTCCCTTCTTCCCCGTCGCTTGGAGATAGTTGAACGAGTTTAATGTTTCACGTTACATAGTGTACTGTAACAATTGCTCTTACCTCTTTTAGAATAAATACGGCGAGGACGTGTCTCAAACGGAAGCTGTGGATGCTTTTCAATCGGGTCTAGGATGCTGCGGAGCCACGGGGCCAGTCGATTGGACCGGAAGTAAATACGCCACCAGGGACCCTTCCACCCCTGTGAGTCTGACGGTTTCCGGCGATGCGAATAACGTGTACAAGGTACCCGAGTCCTGCTGCAAGGACAGAGATAGCACAGCCTGCAAAGCAGCCCGGAATATTAAAGTGGCCAGCGTAGTCAGTCCGGCAATTTACAGCGAGGTAATATAACTTCTTCTGCAAAGAAAGAGTTTTATGTTAGAGCGATAGTAATGGGCTCATCATAAACGTACGCGCCACCAAACAAAGCTTGTACATTCACCCCGTCCATGGAAGACGAATATTGATTGTTCCTTGCTGTCACGAACATTTGCTTCGGCATGAGAAGTAGCAATTTCCGTATCTGAAAAAATACCATTATCTTCCATCTAAGCTGACGATTAAAATGTAAAGTAATAGTCAGGTGTATGTTGTACGAAATAGGATACCGTGACTCATCCACCCACCAATGGGAATCATGGCTGGTTGAGCACGATAATCGTTTGTGAAAGCGTGCCACCGATCGAATCTTACCAATTCTTTTTCTTCCCCATTCCGCAGGGTTGCATAGACAAACTGATGGACGCATTGAACAGCCAGAAGAACATCGTGATCGGAGTCGCCGCTGGTATAGGAATCCTGGAGCTACTCGGACTGATATTCTCCTTGGTCATGTGCTACGCGATCGGCTCCTCCGACAGATACAAAGCTTGAACGCGATAGATCGTATTAAGAATGTATAATCCTTCCTTACTTCCGCACATATCGTCGTATTGTATACTCTTCTAACTGGATACTCGAGCTCTGTGCCAATACCGAACAGATCTTTCGTGTACGTCTGCAGTAGAATCCAATTGGCTTCCTGAGCTGAGACTTTAGAAAAGAATCTATTATGTTTCTCGTTACTCGAATTGAATCTCTGCTATAATAGATTTCAGTACATTCTTACTATCGTTGCGAACAATTTTTAGATGTACCATTATTTGTATTATTAGTATTATTTACCGCTCAGGAACGAAAACGATCTTTTTTTCTACTCTTGTTATTTTATAAGCTCGTTGCTTTCATTTGCATGCGCACGTGTATGGATCGATTCGCTATGGACTAGCAAGTTAAATAATTTTTTCTTTACTTCGACAGCAATGATTCTCTGATGGATGAATCACGGTATACGAGAAAGATTATTTAAGTTGCTAGCGAAACGAAAATCAGTTTGACTCTAAGGAAGGTGCATACGTTTAAACTTCGTCTTCTTTCTTTTACCTTTTTCTTTTTTTGAACTGCCAAATGCTCTTTTCATCTTTACATCTATTCCCATGCTAAAGACTTACGGCTGACGAGCATTTAACGTTTTACGATGTACCTATATACATATATTATATGATTTACGTGTTTTGTTAGGCCAAAGTAGTAGACCAAACTAACGTGTTAATGTGTTAACGAGACCGAGAGAGCGGGAGAGAAAGAAGGATGGGTCGGTTGGATTTCGCGTGAACGATGAAAGGAAACGAATATGGCTTTGTTGCAACTGGTATAATGCAAAGAGGGGTTTTCATTAGGATTTTCAGTTCACTCCAACTCGATTTGTTCTGACTCTCCAGGACTGCCGTACGATAATTTTATTCTACCTATTCTGGCACAAAGTGTTTCAAGCGCGACACGATCGTTTCTTATTATTATATATCGTATAATTTTGGAAACGTTTTCTCTCGAATGCAACTTCTAGCGAAAGGTATAGAGCTTTAGAGGAAGATTATTCTGAGACCATTCAGTTGTTGCCAATATACCAGTTTTAACATAAATATATATATATACACATAAATATATTATTTATAATATAAAAGAAGCTCTGATAAGATCGATCTGATAATTAATATTGATGTCCAAATGAGATTATATAATTGTAAGAACGCTACCAGGCGTTAATAGTCTATCTATGTTATCTTTAAAGTAAAATAAAGATAGTGGGGACGTTTTAAGCAAGAGAGAGAGAGAGTGAAGGCATTGCTAAACAGAGGCAACTAATTTTCTATGATTAACACGTGGTATTGTGAAAATTCGTGTGATCTATTTTTGATCGGTGTTCAACGCTTTCTGGATGCAGTATTTTTTAAACAAGGTATCATAGAGGATAGAAAAACGATTACGTAGCAGCGAATTGATCGGGAATAATAACTGTTTCATTAATGACAAATTATTGTAAAGTATGCAAATTTTTACGCTATAAAATTGCGCCGCTGTTGATATATTAGATAAATTAATAACACACGCATGTATGTGTTGCAAAAAACGGTACCTTGATTAATCATAAAAAGAATCTGAATGTTTTCAAAATAAGAATTTCGATGTAACAATTAAAAAGCTAGTTTTAGAGTAGTTGCGTCTTGTAGAAATGATCTCACTCACAAGATCATCTCTATAAATTGTCTATTTGACGATGAATGTTTAGTATAGATGACGTATAACAATAAATAAGAACGCAGCAATTGTTAATTGGCCAATTCGAGCTAAATCGTTTATCGTCAAATGAATTAGCCTGGGCCAAGTGAAGAAGATCTTTTTGCACGCTTATTCTGTTGGCGAGTATGGTACAAAGCAAGATCGTGGAGGTATTTCGATTCTCTTCTCTTTGCGTGTGTAATTACTTTCCACATCGAAACGTACAGAGTACAGATCATAGTGTCTAGTCTGTAAAAATCGAATTCCTAATTTATCAGATTTACTTTTTATGTTAATCAGCAGCTTTATCGTAACATTATCTATCGTGTTTCTTCCCTCTTTCACTTTTGTTAACCAGAAACTTGTGAACAGATCTGAGCGTTAAGCGAAGCCACTTTTTTTTTTATTTTACGTTATTCCAAATATTTTATTTTCCGCTAACGATCGCCAGTATTCTTCTATGATCGTAAAGTTTAAGAGATTCTGGTTTAAGCGCTAAATACATACGTATCTGGCAAAGATCGCTACAGCAATTTGTTTTACACGCTGCGATGTACAATATTTAATTGCACTTTGTTCTACAGAATGGATTTGATAAGAATCTCTGGGGTGGCACTAATGACTTTGTAATTGCTGTTGCACGTACATGCATCGCATCGTCTTCGTACGAATGTGTGTGTGTGTTAATTATTGTAAATTTCGTCGGTTCTTTGCACTGCACGATCTTTCTTCTGACGCAAAGAATGAAAATGTACGAGCGATAGACACGAAAAGAAAATGTACAAGAGAAACAATATATTCGGAGATCGTTCGAAGATGTAAATTTAGTATCGGGTGTGTCAATGTTATAAAGCAAAATATTTAAAGTATATTCATAAAACTCGCGCGAGATTATCACTCGTATATAATATTCTTGATTTTGATATTAATATATTTGTACACACTTACACAAACGTATATATACATGTATATACATATTTTCTTACTGATTTTTCAATAAGATATTTTCATTGTCACTGATTTCATCATTGGTTCTTTGTCGAAGATACTTGTACGCTGTATATCGTATGTTACCATTAAGCAAAGACATCCGGGCGCGTCGTTTGACTTTAATAATAATTCTGTATAATGTGTATGATTATCGATAAACGGATTGATACGTGCGAAAAAATTCATTTCATCGACCGCGTCTCGACCTGCGTTATTCCGGACAATTAAACGACAAACGGTAATCATTACTTTTCTGATTAATAAGCAGCATTAGACACGACACATATTAACGTATAAACGATGTTCAAGTGTGCGTTCATTTTCCAATTTATGTATGTATGTTACGCAAGTAAATGTTATAAAAGATGTTCAAAGAATTCAATATACACTTCATGAGACGAGTTCCGAGTTATTTCCATACTTCCCGAATGATACAAAAATTGTTCGCAAGCATTTCCTAGCCGACAAAAGACTCTCCTCAAGCATTCCGAAGAATTAAAATAACAATCACGAGCATAGAAACGCAATTACGCATACGAATGGCATGATTTAATATTCCATGTCGCGAAGCTTCATTTATATGGTCCCAACGTTCATTTATATTCTCGATACACGCAGAGACTTCCAGCCCAAGAGGAATATAATATCTCTTCATTTCTGTTCACCATCATCCATTTTGATGTGTTCAATCTTTTGCCGAAACGTTCTTACATATTGTTTAAGTTAGAAGATCAAATATAACAGCCGAGCATAAAGTGATTCTCTGTTGCTTATCGTTTCGTTAAAAGCAAATAATAGTACCAGCATCAGCGATGACCGAAGCGTTTGCTCTACAGACGAGCGGAAATCTTCTACGGTATACGAAGAGATTTTTTTTATTAATTGTGCATTTCTTCCTCCTCGAGAGCATTGCATCTCTCATCCTCCGCTGCTTCCTTACCTAGAGTGCATCTAGATGCAGTCGTAGTGGTCCCTAAAAATTTGGGCCAGCGCCGTCCCCCCATAAGCCGGGCTCTAAAAAAAGAACGCATACTTCGTAAGAAAGAGATGAAATGAAGAGAGGCAGAGAGAGAGAGAGACGAGGATAAGCTGAAGAAAAGTACGGGAGCACACCGCGTTCGAGGGACAAGGAGAAAGTGAGAAAAGGTGTAGGAAGGCTTGGATGGAGGGAGCACAGGTGCGGCTGGCTACGTCCGGAGCGCCTCCAAGTGTAATGCTGTCAGTCGTACACACAGCGAGGATAAGCCCTCCTTTTCCGCCTCGTTTCAGCCTGCCAAAGGTATTTCGAGCATCCCGTGACTCGTTTCGGTGTCGCGTTCCTCCAACAGGTTGCTCCTCCGCGTTGCCGCCAGTGGAACGATCCTCCACCTAAATCAGTGAAATTGAAAAACGTGCTGTATTAAATCGCCGCACAGAAGTTTCGCAGAGAATTTTTTAAATGTTACTTAAATGAACGTCTAGTGGAGATGCGGGAAGGAAGGTGATTCCAGCACGAATTTCGCCGGTGAACTCGGATGAATCACGATCTCCTTCCTCTCACCCTTTCTCTTCTTCTCTCTTGGTTCGGATGGTGAGTATCAGCGTAGCTTAAATAATTGTTTATTTTTGGATCGGCGAGACAGCGTACCTGAATGATACCGTTTAATTCCCTCGTTCGCGCGGATATAGTAAAAGTGACCGATCTCTTCTTCTGCTGCTCCTTTATGTTGCTAGAATCAGTCGTATCTCTTCTCAGCGCTGAAAACAAATTGAATAATTGAATTAGATGATTATTAACACGTTAAAAGGCCTGTTGAGGCAAAACTTGGGCAAAGAAGTTCTCTGTCCAAGGATATTTTATACTCAATATCACCTGTTGCGTGGGTGAGCAAGTTTTACGACCAGTATAACTCGACGACCTACTTTGCTTCTAAGCATTAGTATACGATGCAGTACGTTATATCGGGAAAAATATAAATTATGTCATACAATGCATATCTGGTCGAACTATACTTATCTCAACATTTAGCAGCAAGGAAACAATTGAATTACTTTTACGTAACAGCGGTGATAATTAAAAGCGTGTCGGGGCCAACGTTTATTAGTAACGTGAATATTGATCTAACTAATTAAATTAAATTATGAAGACGTGATGCTACTTTAAAATAATATGAATATAAACTATCATTCCAGCGCGGTATTCGTTTTGAGCATAAAAAGAGGAACATGATATGATGATACGTAAATGTATCGCTTACTAAAACGGATGAGTTAGTTTATAATAAAAGAGAAAGAGAATATAATGTTCGCAGATTAAAGAAAAAATCGAACAAACTAGATTTCGTCTCGGCAAATGAATCTACACGTAAGTATTGCGAAAACTGTGAACTGAACATTTCATCGATACCTTTAAACTATGGTTAATTTGCGTTCCAGACGCATAATGAAGAAATTTTACGTAATATTCGTTTTAATCTGCGCATCCGCTGCTCAATTAATCAATGACTGTAACGATCCGAATTGGCATTCTTTGGAGACGCAGCAATCCGCGAAACTGGAGTGCGGACCAAAGTTTGAAAATCGTTGCTACTGCATGAGAACTTGTTACGAGAATCGTCACCAGTATGTTGTGAACTGCACCGATTCTGGATTTCACACCACGGAACCGTTATCACATCTACCAAATGAAACACAAGTAAAATTAACTAATAATGAACTTAAAGTTAGAGTTTTAAACAAATGCAGTTCTCTTCACTGCCAGGGAGAACTTTATTGATAAATGAAATCATTTGAATTACATACCGCATCGTTCCTTAGACTCTAGGCTTTAATTCAAGAGCTTGTTTGTTGAAAAGATTCGCTCAGAAGCCGAGAAAATTGAATTGGAAAATTGCGGTGCATGCATTGGGATCCGCCCCCTTTAATACGGCCCTTCAATTTGGTGCAGCACGACGCTATAACCATCTCGCGGTGAAAGCGTCGAACTAAATCTTGTCCTCCAGGCAACATTAACCTTTCCAAAGAAATACAGTTTACGAATTGAATTCAATTTTAGAAGTAATATTTCATGGTACTCCCTTGGAGTTAATTGTTTATAACAATTAAACCAGAATAGCAAAAATAGGGCTGCATGTATTTGATGTCCGCCTCAATTAATATGACACTCGACTTTCGTGCAACGCGACACTGCGACCATCTGGCGGTCAAACGATGAAACTCCTTGTCCCAGATGGCAAGATTTAGTTCGATGTTTTCACCGCAAGATGGTTATAGCGTCACGTTGCACGAAAGTCGAGTGTCATGTTAAGGGAGACGGACATCAAATGCATGCAGTTCTATTTTTACTATTCTGGTTTAATTGTTATAAACAATTAACTCCAAGGTAGTACTATGAACTATTATTTCTAAAATTGTATAGCATATCATTCAACTCGTAAACTGTACTTCTTTGGAAAGGTTAATGTTGCCTGGAGGACAAGATTTAGTTCGACGCTTTCACCGCGAGATGGTTATAGCGTCGCACTGCACCAAATTGAAGGGCCGTATTATAAAGAGGTGGACCCCAAAATCATCATACCTAAATTCTTCAATGCAATTCTTTCGACTACTGAACAGAATGTTCTAACAAATAAAATCTCAAATGAAAGCCCAGAGTTTAAGGAACCACGTGCTATGTTTTATATTAAAGGGAGCGCAAGTAATATGGCACGCCAATCTTTTACTACAATTTTCTTGACACTAAAGCATAATTTTAGAAGATTAGCTTTAGGCTTAAAATGCATGATAATTTACTAAATTTCCTGATATATCTGCATCCCTTTTAGGTACTCATTTTCACAGGAAACTACCTCGAGGAGTTACCGTGGAACGTCTTCGGCACTCTGGACAGTTTGCCTTATTTAAGAGTGGTCGATATGTCTAGGAATAAGATTCGAGAAATTCTAGGAAAAGCGTATCATCACGTTCAACACGTTGAACGACTTATTTTAGATTTCAATGAACTCTCGCTGGACCCAGGAAGGAGCCATCCGAGAGTGTTCTCCAATTTCGTGTCGCTACTGGAACTTCATTTGACCGACGCCTTCGAGGATGGTCCACCGAGGGATTTAGCAGCAACGTTGCACGATATTTTTGTGAACAGGTAACAAATTGATCAATTTCAATTGAATGCATAAATCTGCATAATACTATTCAGGAAATACGACTATTCTTGCAGCAATTTAACTCAACTGATAAAATTGCATTTGGAGCAGAATGAGATATCCGAGTTTCGAGATACCAACGTGTTCTGCGATCTTCCTAATCTCTTGGACCTTTACATAGGCGACAATGCGCTGACTGCCTTGCATTTTAACATATCCTGCCTGCACAAGCTACGTTTCTTGGACCTTCAACGAAATAAGTTCGTAAAGGTCCTCGAACGCGATCTGCACGCTATGGATGCGCTCGTTAAGCACAATCAAAGCGTGGCTGTAGACTTCACGGGGAATCCGCTCGAGTGTTCTTGCAAACTGAATCCTTTTATTAAATGGATGAAGAAGACAAAAGTGTTTGTTCGCAATAAGAGCAATTTGAAATGCTTTACAGGTACTTGAGATAATGCAGACGCACTTTTTGTAATATTAACTGAGATATTAAACGATGTTACCTTTTTTTCAGAAGGTGCAGTACCTCATGGAATTCACGAAACAAAGAATTGCACGGCGAGACTGTTCTCGTCAGCACCCCGAGGAGCAACTGTTCTATTATTTTTCCTCTCGATGGTATTAGTGGGGCTAGTATGCGCGTTGATTTACGTGCAACGCGCAAAATTGCAGAAAAAGATTGAGCCCATACTGGATTCGGTGAACAAGAGGGTGCGATACACTTCGATTGCAACCGGTGATACGCGTGAGGATGTATAGTTCATTTAAATAATTAACAGAAGAAAGATTTAATAGTAGCAATGTTGATTATCTCGTTAGAATAGTCTGCGGTTTTTACATTGTCCAGAAGTTCCATTTTCTACTGTTTAATATGCGAATCTAAGTAGGTTTAAAGCGGAATAATGTAATAATTAATATTTATAACGTAGCAATTAATTTAGAATCGGAAAAATTGTAGGAATATTATTTTGTAAAGCGTTTGTTGCGATGCTTGTTGATTCAATACTTTTATACGAGACGCGCGTAATTTTTTAATATTGTTACTGCCTCATATTTAGTATCGAATAAATGTTATATATGTATATACATTTGTATCTGCATGCGTATTTATTACCGTTATCCGATACGCCGCTGCTTCGAACGCAAATGACTTCAATATTTATTCATCGGTCGACATCAATCAGTTAAAAAAGTTAAGAAACAAAAACGTATACACGCTCATACGTAGCATTCTTAAAAGGTTGTAAGAATTTCTTATCGTTACCTATCAGACCATTGACACATTGACAGAGATTAGATAATATTTCAGACAACTCGAACACACTCAGTAGTACGTGCTGAAATGTTCCTGTAATTCAAAGTGCATAAGCGAATCCAACCATTTCTTCTTTTCTTTTTTAATTATTACAAAATGCCATTAGCTAGGCGTCTTCGTCTCGACGAAGTTGTCGCGTCGTTCCCAGAGCTGGGACCAACGGTCCCAGACGGTGGTTACGCCTGGGTTGTCCTTTGCGGAGTGTTTCTAGTCCAGGTACGCCATGAAAGTATAAACATAATGATCAATGCAAGCGGTTCCTTCGGTACTCAGAAGTCATTTATACAGGGTATTTAGAAATAGTCAAGATCAACGATTCATCGAAATAATTGTTTGAAATAATTTTGGAAAGTACAGTAAAGTATTAATACTTCAATGGAATTGTATAATTTTTTACAGGTGTTGTAACATGATCGTCTTAAAAGCATTCGCAAAGTCGATCAATAAATGTATTTCTTCCCAAAATCGAATTCTATCATTTTTACCATTACTACTCAATCACTATCTCTTTAAGAATTCAGGTAAGTACAAGGCTCTATGGTACTGTTAGCTTTCTAAACACCCTGTATGATGAATATTTTTGTAATGCATTCACCTCATGGTTTAACTAGAAAATTATTCGTGCAGATGACGATTCCCAGTATACTAGCGATGTACGGAATGGTGCTCGTATACTTGCGCGAGAACAAAGCCTCCGACTTCGATCTGTGGAACGACAAGATTATTCTCACACCTATACTGTTCACTGCTTTTTGGAATCTAGCAGGTACATCGACGTGTCTTAACGAGAATCTCTTCGTTCCTCTAACTTTCATTATATCTCGTAGACCCTTGGACAAGGATGATCGTGAGTATGGCATCGGTGCCCCGTTTAGTGGGTCTAGTAGGAGTAATTCTCCTGGCTGTTGGGATCATAGCATCAGGATATCTCGCGACAGGCGGTGTTGGTGCTTATCTGGCCAGCACCAGTGCGGGTGCGGTAATGGGAATAGGCGCCAGTTTTGTCATCCTGTTGAGCGACTACGTTCTGAGGAAGTACTTCCGGAAGAAGCTACTGGTAGCTCTAACTGTGCGGAACGTTGCAACCTCTTTCGGTCTCGCACTGGTTCCAAGCATCACGAATTTATTGCTACACGAAGCGAAATTGAAAACTGGTCTGCAACTGATGACAATGTTACTGTTGCCTACCGCGTTTGGAACATTAACGTTTCGGTTCCCCTCTCCGCAGCAAGCTTCTCCTTACAGGTTCCTCTGAAAAGATATTTCGGATAGTCACTAAGATGGAATAGGATTAACTTTAATGTCCGGTGTTAATATTCGTTAACAACTTACAGCCTCCTCCTGACTACCGAAGAAGATACAGAGCTTCCACTGAGCATCTCTTCGGATGGCCCCAAGGACTCGCGACGTTCAAGTAGTCCAAATACCATGGAAAGCCCTGAATACGGACAGAGAGAAGAGAGAGCACACGATGCAGGATTATTAAGCGAAGGGAGTAACATGTATGCTTACGAAGAGATGGATGAAGACGTGGATCTGTTCGTTAATCCGGTTGCTCATTCGGACAACAAGTGGAGGCACCAGCTTCGCGCTTTGAAGACCTTTCGATTCTGGGCCGCAACTGTTGGCTGGGTCGGAACGAAAGTGTCCGCTCTGTTCTTCTGGATCCTTTTACCGGTCCTATCTTATGAGGTCGTGCAGAATTCATACTTCTGGATGTCCCTGTCCGTTACGGCCGGTCTCAGCACGTTCCTGCCGAATCTGGTCAGCTATAAAATATTGAAGCTTACAAATCAGAAGAGAAGATTGTATTTTGGCGCAGCGTGCTGGATATCTGCAGTTAGTTTGATAGGCATGTTACATCCCAATACGTGTCTCTCAATTTATTTCAATTATTATTTCTGCTTTTATACGTTTCCCTCTATAGGCTTGACTCGTGTAACCAGCTATTCCTGGATGATGATTTGCGCCTTCCTGGGTGGGCTTAGCATTGCAGGATTGTCGAGCAGCCAGGATCTAGCCCTGTACGATGTTCTTGGCACCGATACAATTCGTTCGGTTCATAAAGGATTGTCGACTATCGTGGGCCTTTCAATTCTCGTCTTCTGTTTCGTACACGGTCAGTTATCGTAATAAAAATTTATTTTGTAAAAGAATGAATCGGGGAAGAACGGTGTTACAAATCGGACAATGATCGATGAAGGAGATTACATTGAACAAATAAATTTCTGATTACAGACATAAATCTTTGTCTGAATATTGCGGCGCTCTTACAATTTCTCGGTGGACTCTACTGGATCTCGTCGCCGGCTCTGGATTTAATTAAAACCACTCGTTACAGATCTCACGCGATAAACAGAGCGAGCAGAGAACAGACGACATGATTAAAACGATCGTCCTACGACATAAAAAATATCGATTTCACATTAAACATTACTGCTAACGGTATTTACAAAAATATTTATATATTTATAATGATCACAATAATCTGTCCTCTCTAGGGTTCGTTTAAAAATAAAACATAGAAAATTAGTGTACATATAAAACCGTAAAAATAGAGATTTCTTTTAAAGATTAAAAATAGGCATCAGGTATACCCTAAATATACGTATAAACGAAATAAATACGGTTGCACTTTACAGTGGTATTTCGAACGATTTTTTCTCTTTGCGTAGATTACTTTTGCGTGATTTATATGTATGCATATGTATGGTACACAGCATACGCATACACGCATTTGTTTTATAACAATCTACGTTAATCGTAGAACAATTACTACAGCTTTCTCTCATTCTCTCTCTCTCTCTCAAGTACTTATAGATCTATTCTTGCATGTACAGGAAATAAATTGTACTTAATACAACGATAATCTTATCATTACATTGCATGCAGCGAACATGTATCAATGTCGCGTACCGATGTCTCTATTTAAAATGGAACAGTAACGAAAAGAGGCATATGAAACATTCAGAATTAATGCATTATTCGAAACGTATGCAAACTTCGAGATCGCAAAATCGGTTGCTTATTGCTTAAACAGATTTGTACAAAGATTTTGTACCTTATTTGCCAATTTAATTGTAAACAATCTCGTTAGGTAAGATCATCCTTTTGTCTAGGAGATACTAATTTTCCTATTCTTATTGTTTTACTATTTTTATATTTATATATATGTATGTATATAAAGAAATATATAAATATAAAAACAAATTTCATTTGATTTAATTTACCCTGTAAGTTTATAAGGCGTTTTTATATGCCAAAGTCATCGACTATAATATTTTGGATCTTGTCATTTTGGAGTAATAATTTTTATACAATTTCTGTAAATATCACAAACTCCTTGCACAATTTCAATTACATTGTCACTCTAATACCCTAGCCCATAAATTATATATTCGACTGTAAACAACGAAAAACAATATATTTCTCTCTGAATAAAATTTTGTAGATTTTGTAAAAATCCGATCATATTGCAACCATATTTTTTACATACCGACCACCTCGATATAGCATCCCATCGAACATTTTACCGTCATAGCTTCGCTAAGCATCGTATGATAAAAAGAGACAATCCAACACGTCGAGAATCGACAATCACAATGAGTAAACGGTTTTATGAATAAAACAGTATGATTCAACTTTCCACTTGATTATCGTTCGACTATGTACATGCATATACTGAGAAATCGGAGTACATTTAGATTTTTCCCTTAATTTAAAACAATTCTATTCTTAAGGGACATTCATGGGACTCGTAATAATGAGGACTGTGGTCTGATTCGGAGAAACGAGAAGTATCTATACGCTAACGATTCGAAGGGGTGCAGTGGTGTCTCTTAAAATCCTGCCTACCTTTAAATTACATCAAAGATACACTTACTCGGGAATTAACAGTAAATAACTTAAACTCGAGTCTGCGAGATCTCAGCAAAAGTTTACGTTTCACCGATCTCCGGGTCCTTATCCTTTGACCTGCTCGGCCCAGCGCTCTCCGACGAGTTCGCGCGAAAGCCATTCGGCGTTCGATTAAACTGTTTGTATCCACTGACCGGCCGTGGATGGTCCAGCTGATCGTACTCCGACTCGTCGTTATTCTGTTTGATCTCATCGTAAACGTGCTCGACTTTCTTCCCGTCCATCTCGTCGATGCTGTGATACACGTTAAGATTTGGATTCCCCATGTCCGCGTCCCTGTTCTTCAGATCGTATCGATTAAGCGATCCTGTAAATCAATAGAAGGAAAATATAAATATTATGTCGAGAATGCACCATTTGGTATTCCGCTTTTCTCGCAATACCTTTGCAATCGTCTTCATCGTCCGTGCAACTGCTGAATCCGAGCTTGGCTTTCTCGTTGTTTATTTTCTTGCTCGTTCCAAGATTATTCCTAAACTGGAAGTTGTTTAATAAAGTTGCGGCATCGTCGAACTTCGATGAACCTTGGTACGCGTACACGGGATTATCGAACTGAGTTTGTTCTGCAAAAAAAGAAAAATAATAATAATGGGTAATGGGTAATAGGTAACTTTGTTTTCTTGTTGTGCAAGACGATATTTTAATTTAACTGAATTTATACCTGGTGGAGGAACAGGGTCTGCTGTATAATGTACTTGTGCGATTTCGTTCTTCAAATCAGCCACTCTGCGTCGATGGTATATCCACCCGGCTAAAGTCATCGCCACGACAACGCCCGCGGCAAATAAAAATCCTGCCACTATACTACCGTACCCGGCCTCATCCTTCTCCTGAATGTTACGTGAAAATAATTCTTCGTCGCAGTTTGGACCTGGAGGACATTTTATTAGATTGATTAGTAGAATACTCGTAAGCAAAGTGGATCCTTATTAAACTCACCCCCATAGCCATGCTTGCACGTGCAGCCATCAACGGGATGGCAAATATAGAAATCGTTCTTGCAATCGCAAGCCTCTATACAGTGATCCCCGTAATATCCTTCCGGGCAGACTATATTCGCAAGAATAAAAGAATCGATATTAATCTGTTCTGTTAGATCTTTCGGTGGACTTCATTATAATTTCTCGCTCTTTCGACGTACTCTCTGTGCATTTGGTCCCAGTCCAACCTGGCGCGCAACGGCAATGCCCGTCGTTGGACCTGCATTTACCGCCGTGTTGACAGCTGCATTGTTGACTGCAATTCATGCCGTACGTCCCCTCCGGACAGGGCGTCTGACAGAATTCCCCGTGCCACCCTGGTCGACACTGACAGACACCTGCAATTATGATATTATGTCTAATAAATATATTCTACGAGATCGATAAGAATGTGTTGGAGGGAATTTTACCCGTGACGTGATGGCATTCCCCGCCGTTCTTGCAATGGCAACGTTTCACACAATTCTGCCCGTAACGATTAGGCGGGCAAGGATGTTCGCAAGTCAGACCAAGATATCCCGGACGGCAGACGTATTCTCCCGTGACGTGATCGCAAGTCATGTTCCCTAGAGGATTGAATAGTTTACCGTAAATTCTAAATTACAAGTCCCGAGGGTATCCTGATTTTCCATTAATTAGATCATCTTTCATAAAGCAATAAGCAATGCCTGGCTCACACCTGGACAATGAATTATATTGTAAATAGAACAGCGAATATTAGTACGTGAATCGACGACTTACCATGATCTGCGATGATTGCCAAATGACTACTAATTACATTCGTGTTAAGAAAAAGAACTATGGTGCAAGTTATCTATGTGCATGCTCAACACGCTATTCGAATTAATACAAACTTCTACCTATGATGCACACTATACAGGATGCACAGTACACACGAGCTCAACGAATTTTCAAACTCAATTCTCTCGAAAACGAAGCCTCAAACGAAAAAAATGCATGTATTCTGTCTTTTTTCGTCTTATTTCAACCCATAGAATCACCCCCTTCATTTTTGCCCACGTGCAGCCGAACACCCTGTATATCATAGGGCCTAGCATGTTGCACAGGAATGAAGATACGAGTATTTTAAGGATATGACAATTCCCTGGTAGAACTGCGAGAGCTTGATTCACCTCCACCTTCGGTTACTTTTTCTTACCCTGCATTTTCGCCGGGCATCTCTCCTTACAGCGGACACCGTACCATCCTTCTTGGCACGGTTGGGAACAATCGGGCCCCTCCCAGCCTCTGGTGCAGATACAACTGCCAGTGTCCGGATCGCATGAACTATTGTTCATACAGTTACAATGAGAGTGACAATCGACACCGTAGAGCCCGTCAGGGCACTTTGACTCGCAGCGGACTCCTGTTTTGTATATATTATTCAAATGAAAAACCATTGTCGAGCAATAAGGCCATCGCCGTTAATCGATTAGCGAGCGAAGAGGATGATGTTTAGAACATTATTATCATTTGGAATGGGCAGGTGTTCAATGTACGGCGATTGATCACAAAAGAGGAAACAAACCTCGCCATTCTGGCTTGCAGATGCAACGACCAGTGCCAGGGTCACAGCCTAGACTGTTCTGCTCGTGGCAGTCGCAGATCTGGGTGCATCCCAGTCCAAAGTGTCCTTTCTCGCAACGGTCTTGGCAAAATTCACCGGTGAAGCCAGCTGCACAAGTGCATGTGCCTGTTGGCATCGAAAGAGATCGGTGCGCGCGTGCAACGAGAAGAAACCGACAGTAAGACAAAAGATAAAACGCGAACTGGGACGAAATTGTAGCAGACCCCTTACCGTTTTGTGGATTGCAGGCAGCATTGTTAAAGCATTTGCATTTGCCCTCGCAGTCCTTGCCGAACGATTTTTCGTCGCAGGGACGATCACAAGACACACCAACCCATCCTAACGAATACGGAACGGTAATACATGCAGGAACAAAATATAACTTCAGTCATTTCAAAAAGAACTAAAATCGAATCAAACATGGATTTCATCGAATCACTGACTCATATCATCTACTTACCCTAAACAACTGTTTCTGAATCAATTACTTTAAAGTCTAAATTTACTTATACTTACAACAAAAAATTTAGCAAGCTATTAGGAACTACGGTATTAGTGGTTGACTAACAATTTCCCATGCAATGCACGGTCATACAACTACGTATTAAGGAGAAGAGCTACGCGTTCAATTTTCTTGGGAAACAAGAAATGCCTCCGTCTTGGAAATTCTCTCAATACTCGGATGAATTAACGTCGATAAAAAGTTTCGCTTAATTAACATACTTTAGTATTACGTGCATCCGTATATTACCTGCCGTACAGTTGCACCGGCCATTCTCAGGTGAGCAAGTCGCGCCGTTCTTGCAGGAACATTTCTGCGCGCAATTCTCGCCGTATGTGTTTTTGGGGCAGGTCTCGCTACAGTCCTCACCTCTGTATCCTGCCGCGCAAATGCAGGTGCCGTTTATAGGCGAGCATTGCGCGTTGTTCTTGCAGTTGCAACGATTCTGGCAGCCCTCCCCGTACATGTACAAGGGGCAGGGCCTGGTGCACGTATCGCCGTCCCAGCCAGCTTTACAGATGCACTTTCCGCTCCAAGGATGACACATTTCCGTGTTGTCGCTGTCGCATTCGCAAACCTACAGGTATTTGTTCCATTTGTACTTTTCTAAAGAAATGATTGAAGAAGAGGAATATTCTTCGATTCTCACTTTTTTACAATTCGGTCCCCACGTCTCGTCATCGCAGGCTCGTTTATCGCACTTCTCACCCGTCCAGCCGGGACCGCAAGAACAACTTCCATCGACCGACGAGCAAACCGCACCATTCTCGCAGGTACAGTTACCTGTACAGTTTAAACCGAACGTCCCCTCGGGACACGCATTCAGACACTAGAAAACAAAAGATTCCTTTACGTAATTATGAATCGAGCGAAAAGAAAACCGCAGTGTTTTATCAGACATTGATAAACGGATATGACAACAGGCGCTTCGATGATATTCACCTTTTCGCCGTAAAAGCCAGGTTTACATACGCACTCTCCGGTAATGTGATGGCAGCTAGCTTTGTTGTAACAATCGCACACTTTGGAACAATTCTTTCCCCAGAAACCTTCTGGGCAGCGATTCGCGCAGACAGAACCCTGTGCGTAATGACAACAGAGTTCAACTTAGATATCTTATACTTTAAAAGGCGTTCACCGAGTATTGGTACACGAAATTAATATTTACAGTCCATCCAGGTGTGCAGTAACATTCGCCGGTTGTCGGATTGCAGGTGCCGCCGTTCTGGCACTTGCACTCCGATTTGCATTCGTCGCCGTGTGTTCCGGGAGGGCATAGATCGTCGCAGCTGAGGAAACAGCGATGGAAAATATGTAATTCGCTAATAAATGTCGAATATGATCGAAATGTTTAAGTGTAACTGAAATTATATGTTTTAAGAACGGGACTTACAGAGGTCCCGTGAATCCCGGGGCACAGTGGCATTCGCCAGAAATGTGATGGCAGCTTCCGCCGTTTTTGCAACGACACTCCTCGCCGCAGTCTTGCCCGTATCGGTCCGGGGAACACTTGTCCAAGCAGTGCTTGCCTTTCCAGCCTCTCGTGCACAGACATTTGCCATCGAACGGATTGCAAGTTGCTCCGTTCTCGCACAGACAGTCGTTCTCGCAAGATTTGCCCCACATCCCCGGGGGACAGTCTGTTTAAAATGCAGGAACGGTTACAATATAAACTGTTTTTCAACGGGGATTTCATGTGTTAATATTCATTCTAAAGATTTCGTTACTCAGAGATTAGTAATGGCCAAAGCTTACTGTAATCGCACAGCGGCCCGCCGTATCCAGACTCGCATTTGCAGACATCAGGAGCGACGCAAACACCGTGAACGCAATCCGTGGAACATACAGGGATGCAGCGTTTCCCGTCATTCGTCAACGTGAATCCTTTGCAGCACCCTTCGACCGGTCTTTGCTTGACCAATTCCTGAATCGAACAATGTTTCATTCCGATTTCATTCCTCGCCGTTGTATTCATATGTAAATGTTCGATTGTTCATTATCGTTTCGTTTATTCACCTGTTCTTTGTACACCGTCTGGAAGGCCACCCTGTACTTGGAGCATCTCGGCGGAAAGCTGAAGCACCAAGTATTCTCCCGGACGGTGTAAGGTTTCTGCTCCGATATCTTCACCGTCACTGTGTACCTACGTAACGCGAAACAAGTGTTAAAGACACTATCAAATTCCGTGATGGAGTTCGCCGCATTAAATAATAAATCCAATCATACGTTTCGTGCGTCGTGCATACATTTGGCCCCTCCAGGCATTCGACCGTTCCCAAAACTGCGACAGCAGCCAAAAAACAGATAGACGATAAAGCCATCCTCCTTCAAACGTATCGCTTTTATTGTTTAACAAACAATGATGCGTATCTACGCTGCTCGCTAACTATATCATATTGCTTCAACGAATATTCGAATGCCCAATCGAGTGTTGTGTATTAATAACTTCTCTCATACGCTTCAGACAACGATCGACATGATGTTTTTCCACCCTGAAAAATACAATCTCGATTTACTCAGTTGCGTTATTCATTTCCCTCGAACATTAAAGGTACATCGATACAAATTAAAACAAAAAAAAGTCAAGAACGAAGAAAATTGTTCAACGTCATTGGACTTTGCACTATGAGCTATTACGAGTTACCCCTTTCCATCGCAATTACATGACTAAATGTGCATTCACTAGAAAAAAAAATTGGTACAACTTTGTCGAGTCGTGAAATGGTAAAAGTAATTCTCTTTTTAACTAGAAACGATTAATTAGTACACCTTTTACCGAGAATCGTGATTTAATCGTTTGCGCGGTCTTTGTTAATACTAATCAAAACGTGAGTGTTCGTACAAGGCCTGTGCGTGGCATTCTGTTGAACAGCAGTTTAACTGCAGCTACTTAATTTTTGTTACTTATCAGCTGTATTATAATATTATGCATTGTAATACAGGGAAATCATTGAAGATTATTACTAAGATTCATGATCCATTAAAATCGTTGAAGTTCATTATTGCGGAAAGCAGATACCGTAAATTTCTTGTATTTTTCAGAGATTCGTCGAGCAACGAAACAAGCGGCTCGGATCTTTTTGCTCGACGCGGACAAAATTACTGCTGACCATCCGACTAGTTTAGCATTACGCATCGAGTCGCATAAAAAGCACAAAGAAGATTGCGTACGACCGCCAAAGGCCTGATTACAACTTTCGTAACTGTTGTCTTCAATTTTGTCGAATAGAAAGTTTTCCATCCATCGCATGTACGATTGGTGCAGCGATGCGCGCATGAAAGAAAAAAAAAAGGAGAACGAAAATGATATACTAGAATTTCGAATGTCTATCATTTTCACGTGTTGGTACGAGTTAAACTCTTTATTACTATTTTATACCAGTGTACCTACATATGTATAATATTCTTAAATGGAAGGTGCGTATACATAGATGTTCCGGAGTTTCTTATCCATTTAATTGTTTGAATGGTTGGAGAAAGATCGACAACTTGGATTTTTACGGATTCCTCTTGCTTAGCCTTGCAGAAAGAGAGTTTTATATATATTTTCCATTAATCACTTGCAACTATTTCTCTCAAGTGGAGAGCATTGCTTGTATAAGTATTTCGCTAGTAAACTTAAAAGGCATAGAAAAATGAAACCGTCGCGTTAATTAAATGCATGGATTGCAAGTGGCAGATACGCTAACGTTTCACCCACGCAGGATCGAGGAAGACCCGAAAGGTCGCGTTGAATCAAGACCGCTCTTTTCGGAGGTCTCGAGAAACGGGTTGAAAGAAAGGAAGTCGCGTGTACGGCTCGAATTCCAAGTACCGTTCCCCGCGCTCTTTATCCGAAGCAAGTAGCCTTGGGATCGATCCAGGAAGACGAGCGTTCCTTCTTCTTAAGTCGTTTGCATTCCGCGCGTACGAGCTTTACGTAGCTCGAAAGGAATCGCCAGAGAAGAACAATATCAACCGGATGTAGGAAGCGATTGCAGAGGATCGTACCTACCGGTGTCTCCTTGCTAAAGATGATAACCGACCACCCCCCCCCCCCCCCGGCTATTTCAGAGAAATTCGCCCAGCTTTGATCGCGAATCAAAAAAAAAAAGAAAGAGAGAAAGGAAGAGGAACGTAATCGCATATAACAATTTCGACCGCAAACGTCTCGTCGAATTTCATTCGTGATCTCCTCGCTCTCAGACGGTTGACACTGTACCACTTCCGGCCCCTACCAGTCGTTCGATTCTCCGTTTACACGTGCTTACACGCGTATGAATCACGTTGTCCTGGGAGTCATTCGACGGCGAAAAAAACGTGAGCCAGATTAGCGATAAATGATTCATGGAGAAGTTACTGAATGGCGACGAAACACATGTCTGTCGGATGCGAGAAACAACGGTGCTTTTTAACAGTAATTGATCATACTAAAGAATAATGAAACCGGAAGTTTCTTATACTTTAATACCTACTTGGGTGAATAAATTTAGAGATGCAGGTATACGTAATGAGAATGGGAAATACTAATTGAAGAAACTGAGGGAATGCAATTAAAGAAAATTTCAGCAGTTATATAATTCACACGATTAATCAATTGCGTCGTCTATGAAGAAGCAAGACCATCTTATCACTAGCAGAATAAAATCACCGTGCGTTATGAATATAACGTATATGCAGATCACATTGCAGTAAGCGGTAAACAAACGTGGCTTATTAAATTTCCCTATTATCTGTTTATAGCACGCAAAGTTTACAGTACGCAAAAATACGCTTGTCGAAAGAGATTATTTTAAATAATACAAACCTTGATGAAATATCTCTAATTTCTTATGTTCAAACGCAATAATAATTAGTGAAACATTCAGAAATTCTGGGGAGATCCGCACAAATGCAAATCGTTAACGATATTACAATTTGTGATATAAAAACGGTATAATGATTTGTAATTGTTTAAATATTGCCAGCCTCCTGTTATCCATTTTAAATACACTGTGCCCCCATATGCATTGGGCAGCCAACGCGCGTTCACACAGTACAGCACCGCGCCGGAAGATTCAATTCAACGGGGCTTCTCTGCGGCACGTTTATTTATGAAGTAAAATAAAACGGGCCGTTCGAGCGCGTTAATTGTGATCGTAGGGTACTTGATACGCGGACACTGTACACCCGAATAACAGCGTAGCCATGTAATGGCATGCCGAGAGACATCGATGCCGATTGCGAAAAGAATGGGAAGAGCATCGTCTGAACGTACGCACATACGTGCGACGTTTAAAAGTATTTTTACATTCCAATATTCCTCTCGCTGAGAGGTACAAGAAAATAGCTGCTTCACGAAATACCGTGCTTAACATTATTATCAGACCTGACTAAGAGTACCTTTTTATTATTCTCTTAAGAGCTATTCCAATCTTCGTGATTTTGCTATCTCACGATTTGAAGCATTCAATGTATCGGAGTTTAAAAGTGTAACTGAAACACGTTCGAGACAACAGTTGGAAGTATGTACGATAGAAGCCAAGTATAAAGTAGTAAGATAGCGAGAATCATCGTGAAACGACTGAAACGAACGAAGCAATTTGTCCATATGACTGTTCGCTGTTTAGAATGTTGAAATTGCAAAAAGTAAAATCATAAAATAATCGAGCGTTCCAGCGGGAAAGTTGTGTTCCGAGAATAATTGAGTAACAATCGTTCGGTTAACCGATACCCCGATTGTCGACGTTCGGATAATCTACTATTGTTACACTTGATATCACCGCAGAGGATATCGTTTCAAGTACAATAGCCACACTATACACCAAGTAACGATATGCATTTTGCGCTTAGTTTGAAGACGCCGCATAGCGTGCATACCACTGTGTGGACGGTATAATGGCATTTTACTAGAAACATGTAGTCAGACGTGAGTCGTCGATTCGCGTAACCAATTAACCAGTCGGTTCGGAATAAGGTCGAGCAGGGATGAATTCATTAATGAGCAGTGCCATCGCTCTTTTCATGCTTCACGGTGTTATGATGAGTATGTACACTCCAGTAGAAATAATTACGTTTTAATCAAGAAGTAGAAATAAACTGATTAGTAAATCGTTCGGAAACTTTTAATATTGAAACAATAAATTGAGCACACTTTATTGAAGAAAAGTTTTGTATCATTAGTACACGTAATTTGATAGATCTTTTGCTAAAATGCACACACAAGGGGAGATGTTGAAGCACCCAGACGCTTGTGATATTGTTACCCGTTGAACATGGGAACGTAGTGAAAGATTGTATAACCCACTGTTAGTGAATGGACAGACTCCGCAATTAACTGTAAGTTGGTCAGCGGGTGATGGTTACACTATCTACGTCAATTACGCTGCATAATGAGCTTGTAAGACATCGTGACTCTTTAATGTTATCAAAACGCTTATCAGAATTCTCCTCGATGCAAGTTCAATGATATGAAACCGAATTAAATGTGTGAAATAAGATGCGCTTTGTCCCATCGAAAACTTGGTGAATAAATAAAAAAGGAGGCGATTAATTCTTCCAATTTGTATACTTGATATTAATTTAGAAAAGTATACGCGAAAGATTAAAAGAATAACTCTTTTAGCCACTCAAACTGGGGGACCAACGTTTTCCCTAACTTCTCCACGAGTTATTGTCAATCTTTTTTTTTCCCAACCGAAATGCAGCCAAGGACCATGCGAAGAAGATAACTCAATCTCGTTTCCCAGGGACAGCGTCGAACCGCCAACGCTTCCCCTTTGTCGAACACGCAAATAATCCCATTAAACTATGAAAACGAGCGGGCGGAACGGGTGCAGAGAAATGGAACCGTGTGCGAGCTCCGAAGAGCTCATATACATATGGCTCAGCTACGACGAAACGCGCGAAACAGGGGTGTTCGACCCTTCGGAGCCCCGAAAGGGATTCCATTTGTCCATAGGACGCGGGGTAGAAGAAAAGTATTGAAAGAACCAGGATCGTAACGAGCGGCACCGATGTGAGTCACAGGACGTGGCGCGAGTTCATATGATAAAACGCATCAAGCTTATCATCCACTGTCTACACGCGGGATGCGCGTCATTGAAAAGTCATTTTATTCCGCAGATTCCGGAGGTTTGAAGGATCAAATGAAAACGCGAAGAAACACTAACTGCCGGCCAGCTTTCGATGGATGATAAATCATCTTTATCGATTTCGCTTTTCAAGATTTACCGATTCCAGATTAATCTTCTTCGTGAAACTACTTTCAGGAAGATGCCGACTGCGTATGGAACAGGTGAATTGTACACTGGAGACTAATTACTTTGTACGAGAAACAGAGAAAGGGCTGATAGTGATACATTCAAACATGATTAATTCAATGTATTAGATTCTGATTGCAGAAGGTGTTCGACGATTGCAAAAACTATTCGTTATTCTTATCGTGGTGGATTTATATGAAATCCTAGATGCATGGATCGGATTGAAATAGAAATTGTATAATATTGAAAAGTGTAGAGAGAACAGAGATGTTTCCAAAAATAGAACAGCGTTTTACTGAATGAACTACTAGAATTTTGAAATAGCACAATCTCATTATCTAATCGTAGTCGCCTGTAACTGCCAGCCGAGATAACACTCAGAATATCTTAATATGCTGCTTATCAATGCGGTCTATTAGAAGTAAAACATTTCTGGCTTAGATAACAGTTGCATCCAGAATCACTCTTTTTTTCTCTAAAAGGCCAAACTATCTATCTGGACATTAATTAATCGTTACACAAATGTCTGCGAAAAGCTTCACAATTTCATAACAGTTCTCGCTTGGAGTACAGACTGCACCATTTCGGAAACCTAGTACAGGTGCTCGTGTCCATTGTAAAATAGAAGTACCAGAACACTCGCATGCACCGGATAATTATTCTGGCCTGGCTGTACGATTTTCCTTGCATAACCAAAATACACGCGGGCAGAAGTGAAAGCACGGATCGACGTAAAACTCGGTGACGGGGACGAGTGTATTATTTTTTCTTCACTTCAATGGTGCCGTTTCTTTGTTAAATAAGCAACGAACGAATCATGCGCACCTTGCATGGAAAATAGCTGCTTCGTAAACGTTAACTATTGCAGCAGTCTGTGGCACGATTATGTCACAGAAATTTCACGACGATGTACACCGAATTGTAAAGCACAAATGCAACTATAAATATTTCCTTTTGTGTAGCAAGGAAGCGTATGAAATTGTTATCTTCCGTAGATGAAAATACGAACTTGTGTTGCATACAAAATTTGATTCTAATGTCTATTTTATGTCTGGCTTGTATCTATTCTTTAATCGAACCACAAAATATAAACAATTTGAATTTGATCGTCAAAAATAAGGAATTCGGGCCACTCGACGCAGCCCAATAAGAGGGCAGGAAATACTCCATAAGGATTCAGTCGGACATTCTCTGGTTGATCTCGAATTTACGTCTCACCAGCAGGCAGATTTGCACTGGGTTCTAGAGACACTGCATGCATATACATAATGAATTAATTGAATGATGCACTATACGCGAAGGAGTCGTATATAACATTTGTAAATAGTAACATACGGTTTCAACCAGATCGGAAAAAGGCTTTGAATGGTCTCTGATCATTTTGAAAGTCGGTTGAATTATCGCAAGATGCACAGTGGCGGTATAAATGCACCAGCAATTTTTTAAAAAAAGACCACATGAACTGCGGTTAATAGTTTGCCGCAGTCCTTTTATCGATCCATTCACTGTACATATCTCTCTGTGAGGCTCACATGCATGCAATCGCGAGAAATGCTGCATCTCTCAAGGGACAAAGTATGTAACTATGCGACCTGCTTACTATTTCTAGGAACAAGATTGATCCTAATTTTTCGATGAAGAGTATTGTCAAATAAAAAGATATTTTACTGAATTTGTTATTCGAACCTTTAACTCTCGATACGCTATTTCCTGAAATAATTATTACATTGGAAAATGTAGCAACACTTATCCAGGATCACTGTAATCGACCTACGAATTTCATCAGTGGTTTAATGCCATCGAACCTCTGTGCTTTATTTAGAGAATCAAGAGCAAAGAGTGGACTAGAGTATTTATCGCACGGCCGCACTCGAAGAACATAGACGAGCCTTGTATTGTACTGCATGTGCATTGATAGCTTTACAATTTAGAACTGAAAGTGCCCAGAATCGCAATGACCCAGAATATTAGCATCGTACGGAGATTATTCGTGGGTCTAGAGATATACCAAAGTGAAGATCGTTTTGGAATCGCGTACTTTCCGAATAGATCGATCCTGGAGTAAAGAAAAAAAGGGAGGTGTGGAAGATATCTTGCGCAAACTGATAACGAATATTTTCTTATATTCTTCGTGAAGCGATAACAAGTTCAAATTTATTCTTCAGACGGGGCGTATCAACGTTCCTCACAATTGACAAATATTGCCAATACGTAAGTGTCTATCTATGTACAGTGCCAACATATGTTCTGATGTAATATGCGTATCGTAGGATCTTTGGGATTTAATTAATGCGTTCGTATTTTAATTAATAAAGTTTATCGATTCGTATAACGTTCTCTTGCGATCGTCAAAGGGTTAATTTAAAACCTTCCGCGATGGCCATCGATGACCTTTATTGCCGTTCATTAAACTCGCTCCAGCTACCGTTGGTGTGACATAAAAAGCGCAAGGCTTGTGATCTAATTAGAGAAAAAAAAATGAAAGTAACCTTGAGCTTTCCACGGTGATTTAATTCGATAGAAAAGAACCTGTTCCATTCGTGTTCTGTTTCTCTTGTTACAAAACTGTGCACATTGCGAAAATCCCTTTCACACATTATTTAATCCATTTCTAGCTCAGACTATTTCTATTTATTTGAAATAAAACATTCCAGTATTCGATTAATTAATTACAATTAATACAACTGGATTAAAGAAAATTAATTCAGTGAATAATAGAAAGACGTATAAAATAGACAATATTCTGTATTCTCCTGTTCGCTCTAAATAAATTTAACAGATTTCACGACATTCCTCAGCAATCATTCATGCAATTAATTGCAACGCAATCAACGCTTGCCCATATAATCGAATTACATATTTAGAATGTTGAGATTGTAGAAGCTTAACGGTGCAAAAGAAAGACAACTTCTTAAATATCGCGTTCTATTCGCAAAAAGGTCGCACTGTCATTCTCGGAAATTCTCCACGCGCTACATACCTACCGTCTAATTACGTTTAATGACGCGATCGCATTTTGTTCGCAAGATAGACCTGAGTTTCGACGCCGATTCGACGATGGAAAAGTTCGATAGCGCGAGAGAAAGTATTGTACTTTGTATTTCATGCCGATTTTCTTCGTAACGAGCGAGAACCAGAGCCTCTTTTTGAATGTCGCCGTGAAATCAAATTGCATGCATGTTTTATGAAAAAGAACAGTCGTGAGTACAGAGTGGGTTAATTAAATATGTAATTCGTACGAAAAGAATATTTTACATGGGATTAATTGTTTAGTTAATACTAGAATTTACAGCTGTGCCATTCAATCAAACATTTGGAGCGGCTCATACGAGAGCGAAAACATGTAACCACGACCGGTCTTTCCATACGTACATGAGCGAGCCCTAATAATACACGTATTTAGAGCCCGTTCATTGAACGACGTTGTATTCGGCCCATAGCCATACGGGTGAAACGTCCCTTTTTCCCTACCGCACGTTTCCTGTCGTTAAGACCCGCACACCATTTTTCGAGAAGCGCAGCCCTTAACTCGCCCTTTCATGTTTACAGCAACCCATCCTATCCCGGATAATTTAGGCTCGTATAGGCTTCGTTAAAAGTGCAATTAGATAAATTGCACGTAAATACGTCTGACGCCGGGGATCATACACGTGGATATACAGCCCGAAGGCCGGTATATTCCTAATACCTGCATTCCTTAGGAAAGGCCCGGATTTCGGGGGTACCTTGATTTATGACGCAAACGTGGGAAACTTCTATACTTTACGCATTCTCGCAGTTTTTACGCCGTTCCTTATGTTCGGAATAATTGTAGCTTATTTTGGTACGGTTCAATGCGTGAAAATATTTGCAGGTTTTTATCGTACAAAAGTCTGGCTGTGACTGGAATGTATTCGAGTGCGGTCACGTGACACGTGTTTGAAAACAAATTCTTCCGCGAAGCATCGAGCTTCTGCTCCGGATGTTTAAACCTACTTTACACATACCTTATGTAACTCGCTTTTTTTTTAAGAATATAGCCACAATGTATAACACGACACGTATTAATGGCTCGTTTATCATTTATTCTCGTCATATCATTTGGTATATCGACACCGTATCAATAAATCCATCATTGCTACGAACCGTACCGACTGACTATTCATTTGATTAGCAATTAAATGGACCGTATAGCGATGCTATAGTTATAATAACCAAATGCCCAAATCTTTGATTTATCCATTTTGAAACTTATGTCGGGACAAAAGTAGCGTTTCAATTTGATCATGTTTTTACAGAAATACAATGGACGCTTGAAGAAGAATAAAAATTTATAATTTATGAACCTTGTACGATGATAAAAACAGGTTCTGACTTCATCTGGACGGATACAGTTATATGTACATACCGCGATGTCACGCAAAGCGTATCTCCCGACCATAAACGCATCAACTGTGCTAATTGTTTGATTTGATGAAACAGTGATATGTTTAAAGAATTTTCATTACGATTTCTAATTAATCTACGCTATCGTTCATCGTGCTCAAACCGATCAGATGTTACAAGCCGATGGTGACTGTTACCGTATGCTTTAAACGAGAGTACTCGATCCAAACGTTGTAACAGCGATTCATAAGTATGCAATGTACAGCATCCCTTTCTATGGTATGCTTGATCCGTAATTGAAAAAGTATTACATAATGAGATTGATATTTTCAATGGTACTCACTCGGTGCAATCCGTGCAGCGATACAAGAATGTAGAGCAACAAACATGCAAAACACCACAGAAAAAGAAACAATAATTGGGCACGATACGAGACGCGACGCATACAATTCACCGTTCAACTTTCGACTAACTATACTCGTACGCGGTATTACACGCATAGTCAGCCTGTGCATCGACCAGATTGTACATACAAGCTATCGTACCTGTTTCCATTTTCTAGCACCCAGCGCCCTCCGATCGCGGTGAGCGGAACACTGTGATCATGGTCGGTAAAGGAAGGTATTCAAGTGTTCTGCAATTATCTCGGATAACGATTAGCAGCATAATAAAATTTTCGAATTAATTTCCATATCGTATGTAAATCATGTCAAGCCTTATTCATTAATACTCTCTCGGAGCAGTACTCCTAAACGAATAACAGCGTGAATTGGGGTATATTATCATTTTTGTTATGCATTTTATATAAATGTGGATATTTCATATTTCAGACGTAAAAGATTATCATCTACCTTACAATAAATAATGCATTGGGCAGCATTCATTTGGATGCATTTCCGTTGTTTTAATATTTCCGTAATATCATAGGAATAAAATTATTATATAGTGTTATTCTTACATGTCAAACGTCACGTCTATCTCACACCGTGTAAAGTGAATTTAAATTCATCAACGGTAAAAGTTTACACCTAACGTGTACGAATCGTGTGTTGTTCTTCGGTAGCTTAAATATGTAAATCGGTGAAGGACCCTTTATCGTTAATATTTAATAATCCGAAGGATAAGAGAGCGCGGAACGCGTACCGATTACAAGAGGTTTGTAAATGTGTTTGTAATTCCATATAAAATGGTGTGATCGGATATGTACCGTCACTTTATCTCGTT
Organism: Holcopasites calliopsidis; assembly: GCA_023838395.1. Classification (NCBI taxonomy): domain Eukaryota; kingdom Metazoa; phylum Arthropoda; class Insecta; order Hymenoptera; family Apidae; genus Holcopasites; species Holcopasites calliopsidis. The sequence goes on from JALHAQ010000001.1 coordinate 1,324,878, forward strand.
GTTACACACATAGTTGCTGCCTATATTCGATACATTGTGAACGTTGCGAAAATGAGTAGCACAAGATTCAGTGGAATTAAATTAGGACCACCGATTGAGGTTTTCGCCCTACACAAGGCCTTTATAGAAGATGCTTATGAGAAAAAAGTCAATTTATCTATAGGAGGTAAGTTGTTCATTATTTAAATATATTATTTGTAACGAACGAAAGAAACATTGCACGAATCTTCGTAGATATTAAAACATCTCATTTCTCGAATATTTGTATATTATAAAATATCCCAAACTTTTTTTGTCGTTATGCATATCGCATAACTAATGGATCTGCTCTTGTGTGACCTCCAGTGATATCTTGTTATTACATAACGTATATTACAAATATGAATTCCATTGCTATGATAGATGAAATAGCACAGCATATAATTATTGTTTAAAGATATCGATGTAAAAGTATTTAGTAATTCTGAGTATTCTCCAAAACTATGACCAAATTGAACTATTTATAGCTTATCGAACGAGCGAAGGAAAACCATGGGTTCTGCCTGTTGTCAGAAAGGTGGAAAGGTCATTAGCAGCGGACGAACTGCAAAATCATGAATACCTTCCTGTTCTGGGATTAGATGCTTTTTCTCAGGCAGCGACAGGCATGTTGCTGGGCTTTGATTCCCCTGTGATAGCGCAAGGACGCGCTTTCGGCATACAGACATTGTCCGGTACCGGAGCTTTACGAGTCGCAGCTGAGTTTTTGAGCCGCATTTTGCAATATGACACCTTTTATTATAGCAGGCCCACTTGGGGTAGGTGTTGAGTAAATTGGAGAGAAAGTAGATATTTCGGGTGTAATGCTAATTGGAAAATACTTCCACAGAGAACCATAAACTTGTATTCATTAATGGAGGGTTTAAGAAGGCCTGCGAATATACGTATTGGAATCCAGAGACCTGCAGCGTCGACATAGAAGGAATGCTTAAGGATCTCAGAGACGCTCCAAAGAATGCTGTAATTATTCTTCATGCCTGTGCTCATAATCCCACTGGGTGTGATCCGACGCCCGAACAGTGGGCTCAAATAGCAGACGTAATCGAAGAGAAAAGTTTGTTCCCACTTTTCGATAGCGCATATCAGGTATAAAAAATCGTTCGTCAAATAGAATGACTTCACAAAAATATCACAGTAAATGAATGTACTATTCTTACAGGGCTTTGCGAGCGGTGATTTAGATAAAGATGCTTGCGCGGTAAGATTGTTTGCGGAGCGTGGAATCGAATTTATGTGCGCGCAAAGCTTTGCCAAGAACTTTGGGCTGTACAATGAGAGAGTAGGAAATTTGGTCGTCGCCATGTGCGACACGAAGAATGTAGCGCAAGTTAAATCGCAATTAACGTTGATCGTTCGAGCAATGTATAGCAATCCACCCAATCATGGGGCGAGAATAGTCGCAACTGTGTTACAAAACCCAGATCTGTTTAAAGAATGGTATATAGATCGATGATAAAGAGATATACATCGAGTTATTGTTCCTATTTAATAGGCCTTGCTAACATCGGTGATATTTAAACATTTCAGGAAGAGTCACATAGCTACGATGTCTAATAGGATAAAAGAAATGCGAGCAAGTTTGTACAGCAGACTGGTTCAAAAAGGAACACCCGGCTCTTGGGAACATATTACTCAACAAATAGGAATGTTCTCTTATACCGGTCTCACTGGTAAGTATAATGAAGAATTATTTTATCGCTCCTTTCTCAAATAAATACTTCATTAAACTACGATATTATTTCAGAGAGGCAAGTTGAATGTTTGATGAACAATTATCATATCTATATGTTACGAAGCGGCAGGATTAATATGTGTGGTCTTAACGAATCAAACTTAGATTACGTCGCAAGTGCGATTTACGAAACAGTTTCTCTGCATCCGCATCAAAAGAAAAATTGTACATGTTAAACAGACGTTCGGAGCGGGCACCACGTCATAAAGATAGAAACTATTAATGTGAAACTTTAATAATTGAGAAGTATGGCAATATTTTGTATGCTAAGATAGCATTGTAGAAACTTTGTATAGCATTGCTTTTCGTTATACTTCTGTTACGTGCCTATTCTTTTTTTTTAATTGTTTTATTAGGATGTGTTATTTAATTCAACATTGTTTAGGATAGTCCTCCGTTCGAGAAGATTTAGCTAGCGAGAAAACTCTACAATTTACACAGACACTATTTTACACAGAAGTTCAATCGTTTTGTTACAAATTGCCTTGTCTACAGAAGTACAAAGTAATTAACAAAGTATTATCAATTGCCAAATTTTAATACATGTATTGCTATAATCGCTTATTATTAAAATGGTTTTGTTAAGCTTGATAGTTTATAGAGCTAGGGGAAATATCTCCACAAAAGTTCATTTTTATATAACTGATTTTTTAAATACTTTTACTATAATCTTGAAATAGCTAGACAATTTATAAGTATTAATGTTCAGTAACATCAATAGTGTCTTTGCTTTGCTGGCATAACATTATTCCGTGACTGATGTGACGAAATATTTTTTACCTTCCGTGTGAGAGAAATGTAAATATAAAGTATAAAGTACTAAAGTCTTTAAAGACTAAATTAAGATTTATCGTAAACATCCTGTAAATAATTTTAAAGCTATGTGTATATCGCATCAGGCACATTGTTATCGAACGAGACCAAATTTCTAAACCTACTTTATAATTATGAAATAGCCAACAATGTTATACATAAATATAGCGACATTCTTTTTATATTTTCCAGAGAAATATTTTTTTAATCGCAGTTTTTCTATCGCCGATGGTATCCTTTATACATGCGATACCTTATATGATTATCTGTATAAAGTGTATCTTATAACTCAATACAATATTTCTAACAATGAATTAATATGTATAAATGCAAAATATTAACGACTGAGAACATTAATTTACAACAATATAATAATAAGGCTTTAATTATTTTAATAATAAGCGATTAATACACTGTGGCAAATACATGATTTACACATGTTGAGATTGAAAATCTGCTATTGTCAAAGGACTCCTCGATATAAAAATCTATTGTTGCTGTTAGTTCCTGTTCAATATATCATTCTACATAAAACAAAAAATCGATTGTTATTGTTTTACATAGTATACAAGAATCTAATACACTTGATGTTAATACACTTGATGTTAATGTAATATATCCAACAATGAAACTATACAAAATTTCATACAACATTTCGTAAATTAGGAATAAAATTGTTCTAGGAAATTCGTGTATAACTTTTTTGTTTTTTGATCTAGAAGCTGCAGTCTGCCATTGTAGATTGTAAATAGAATTTATATTTTGTTACCTAGATGCTTCCGGTAGCTCTCAAATTATATAGATGCAATAAATATACACCATTTACTATACATATATTTTTAGTAAAGCTGTTATAGGATTTAAACTTAGCGTGCTCCTTGTTCAAAGGTCTGGACCAAAATCAGAGCATTAAAGATTTTGTAAAAATTTCTTGAAATTTTAAGCAACCTTGTATACTTATATACTGCCAAAGTAGCTTGAATATGCAGTATACAAATTAATTTTTGATGTATTTATATATGTAATAAATGTGATGCAGAATTCTATTTATCATATTTTATACTGTAGTGTAATCATTTTGTAATGATAACGATACAACCGAAAGCACAATGTCGCGCTAGTTTTAATGTATATTTATGAAAAGAAAAAAATTGAGTACTACAGTAGGCATTGTAAACTGCGTAGATTGCGTAATTGTTATACCAAGTACTTTTAGCAGTGGATGTTGAAATATTAAACGTATTTATCTACATATCAACGAGAGATGCGTATAAAGAATAGAATATAATAATTGGCTTTTAGTGATCGTTAAACAAACTATCATAGTGTATAAATAATGTTGTAATAGTTACGTACTTTACAAATGTACAACAACACCTACATCGTTGATATACATAAAATATTTTAAATTACTCTGCCCATTTTGATGTTTTCTTTTTTAAATTAACCGTTCCATCGGCTGCGATTGCGGAATAGTACTTTGAATTATCAGAATTCTGTCGCATATAAATAAGATATCCTACACAACCAAGCATTGTGACAGCCCCGAAAAGCATTATCCCTTTATTCTGAAAATAAGTTCAACGACACTTAATTCAACAATCGTGTAATTCCACATTGTTAATTTATGGGATAATCTTACCGGTCTGACGTATAATTCATAATTAACTGCCCGAAATAACGTCGTACTCCTTAATGATCGTAAACCATCCCCTGGGGCTGGTTCATGTTTCTTTTCGGACATTATCAATTTTTCTCGAAAGACACTTTTGTTCCAAATAATAAAAGTTAAAAAAACATCCTTGTTATTTACATACTTCTCTCATCGACCAAGCGCAACAACTTCTATTTATAGGTTAGGTTATATTCTGTGTAACCCTTTAAGCGATTACGTAAAGAGAAAAGTATTTTTGTTTACCGAAATATATTAAAAGAGTAATGATTATTCACTCGTAGTAACCATTACAAGATACATAACAATTCGAGCGCATTTTTAAAACTATTAAAGCTATAACCTCGTTATTTGTGATACCGAAAACACTGTCCTACACGTGATGATAAGAATCGCATACTAACAACAATCATGGTACGAAAATTAAAATATCACGAGCAGAAATTGCTTAAAAAAGTTGACTTTATATCATGGGAGGCCGATAACAATTTGCACGAGGTGAAAATTTTACGGCGTTATCGAATACAAAAAAGGGAGGATTATACAAAGTAAGTTACAATTGTACGATACCAAATACAAGTACCACAAAAGGAAATATCATAAATATAACTTAATCATTTTGATCGTTACAGATATAATAAATTAGCACGAGAAATTCGTGAATTGGGTAAAAAAATTAAGGAAGTAGATGCGGATCATCCCTTCCGAATAGAGCAAAGCGCTCTGCTGTTAGAAAAACTATACATGATGGGACTTATAGCAACAAAATGGGATTTGTCGTTAACACAGAAAGTAAGCGCGAGTTCATTTTGTAGGAGAAGATTGCCGGTCGTTATGGTAAGAAATAAAATGAGTCAGAACTTGAAGATGGCAACGCAATTAATTGAGCAAGGCCACGTTAGGGTCGGTGCAGAAATTGTAAAGGATCCAGCATTTTTAGTAACAAGGTGAGCAATAGACTAGAATATCATAAGATGATATTGAAAATCTATTGGTTGTTTATACGTTAGTAATCTTTATGAACGTTGCCTTATAGAAATTTGGAAGATTTTGTCACTTGGGTAGATACATCGGCTATTAAGAAGCATGTACTAGAATACAATGATGCTGTAAGTAATGTGTAATAGTCGCGTTAAATGTTTTTTATACTTTACGCTTGTGCTAATGAATTTTTCCTTTGTTTCAGAGAGACGATTTTGATATGGCATAGATATAATAATGATATTTTATACTCAAGTTAGATTATAAGCCTTTCTAATATAGTTCTTCAAAATGTTTTCTTTGCTTCTCTATCCCATTGTTTCTTACGAGCTTCTTTAAGTATAATTTCACGCATCACGTTCAAGCGATTACTAAAAAGAAAAACGAAAGAAAAAGCGAATAAACGTTCGAAAACAGACTTATACATTTTAAAACACTCACCACAGGTTCGATATTGCGTTTAGTCTTTTAGTTATACTTTCACGAAGTTTTAATTTGCTTTCTTCATTTATATTCTGAGGTTTCGTTAGAAGCAATTTTGTTTCGAGAGAATTATTTAGAGCATCTCTTGGTGCAGATTTGTTTGGCTTATCCTCTTTTTTAGTTGTTAACGATTCTGTTGTATCCGATGTCTTATAACTTAACACATTATTCCAATTAAGCTTTCTTGATACCGAAGGTTTACTTTGTGTATCAGATAATGTGGCTACTTTTTTCTCTTTACTCCGATTAACACGAATTATTTTTGACAAATTTGCGTTATCGCTTATCCTCTTTTTAGAATATACATGTTCAACACAGATAATTTTTGGCGCATTTTTGTTTACTTCGACTACCGATTCGCAGTTCTTTCGCTTCTTACTTGTAATACAATCGGTTTCAGTCATGTCTTTTTCATTGCATATTTGGGGCTTCGTTGTTATCAATGAATTCTCGGTACCATTGCAAATATTTTTAATGCAAGCATTTGTTCCACTACTCTTGCCTGGCACAAGTTCATTTGCATTATTTATCGCACAGGCGTTACCACACGGATAAGCATTATTGTCAATTTTTGTATCTTTGCAAGTTTCATCATTTGCTTCAAAAAAAGATGGTACTCCTATGCTGGATATAGAATGCAGCAGTGACTGGCAAGAAGAGCAAAAGCTTGAGTATTCTTTATCATCATTTCTATCGACCATTGTATCGGACAAATCCTGCATCTTAAAACGTAGTCGATGGAAAACCTGAACTGAAAATGCTTAGAAGAAAAGGTCGATTTATTACAAACCATATTGATTGTTTCATACATTAGTTGACTTTTCAATGTGTCTTACTATGGATACATTCGTTGGTCTCTTGTTCAAGTAATTCACTTTAGACCTTTTATGTTACGCATACGTATTTTGTTGTATATGAATTAATAAAAACGTTTCGCCATGCACTAAATGAATTATACTATAGAACACTCTTACCCCGATATGGTTTTCTTTCTAATTCAAACCTAGATTCAATTGGAACCAGACAATTTTCTGAACAAGCTTTTGTCTGTCTGTAAATTGGGAAAAGTCCACAGAAAATTTTAGTAATTCAATATTTGTTTTAACTGCTTAAAGGTATGAAATCTAAGATCACGTGTTTATGAAGAACCACTCATTCATATACCTACATTGAGTAATTAGTATTCGATATGATACAAATGTTACATGTTAAAAAGATTTACATTAAAATCGGCAGTCATCGCTGGTCTCTATATGACACATTACCACAATGCATATTCACGTTACATCACAGAACGTTAAAAACAATTTTTATCTGAACATTGACCCATTTCTTCTTAACAGGTGGATTTATCGCAAGCATAAAATGGTGTTAAATATGTATATATATCCGCGGATAATATAATAGAGAATATACAGGCCTTGGGAATAAATGGATAGCTCTGTCTTTTTTTCTAACAATATTCTTCTGTGGTGTAACTGGAAAATTGAACGGGCGTTGCGTCGACTCAGGTCCCCAAGTAATCCTCCCCTCCTTCAACTATTTACACGATTTCTTTCAGTTATTTCGTGTTCAACATTTTCATCAATGTATCAATACACTATCATGGCTTCATTCTAAAATTAATACACTCCGTTCCCTCGAATATCTATTGCTGCATACTGTTGCCATTACTTAGGACGATTTATATGCAAATAAAAATGGATACAATTAAGATGAATGATCGGAGTTTTTGCTACCTCCACAAAACTTAAAACCTCGAAGTAGCTTTGTGTTTTGTTAAATTTTGTTACGCATGCCACCAATTAATTTTTCCCATTTTCTTCCTCTAATTTTTATCCCTTATAATTTGCACAATGTTATCATCGTTTTTACTTTTACAAATTTTTAAGTGTATATCCTATTCTATCTATTAAAACTTCAATAAGATATTCGGCGTTATTCCAGAAATAATATGATAAAACGAAATAAATAAGTTTATAGAACAATTTAGTATACTTTCATTTGATTTAATATCAATCGAAATTAAATCTTCACTTTTCGAATTATAGTACAAATGTTAAAATATAAATATGTACGCTATATACCGAATATCTTATCAACAAAGTCCTCGATCTATATTAATATTTTCGTAATTTCAAATTTCACTAAAATCATGATGGCAAAAAAGCATTGCTCCCATGATTTCTGGATATTTGAAAAAAGCACATACTACACGCATTCCATCTTCTTCGTTTAGTTTATCGATTCGTATCTCGTTTTATAATTAATGAATATAACAAAAAAATATAACTTCTCAATTTACTTCATTTACTCTGTACAGATAAGTAAAAGATAAAACTAAATTACACGACACTTGATATATGTAATTATCAATATAAAGAATGGCTAGTAAGAATATACAGCAATAACATAAAGAAAACTATAATCATTTTTCTTCTCGATTCTAAAAATAATTATAAACATTTTACAAGTATTTACAGCTTCAATTTGTATCTTATGCTGGGTACAATTGTTTCTGAATAAAATATTTCATATAAATTTTTTGTGATACCTTCTATGTTCGTTTACATATATCTTCGATCGAAACAAGTGAAATGATGGAACAATTTTGAATATAACACTATGAAAGTCATGGAAAATTTCATCCCAATCTCGTTAAGACGGGCAACAGCCATCACAGTACGAAAACAAATTATTAAACAAATTAAAGCATAATTAGAGCTCAATAATGACATACTACTTTCAATTACAATTGAAGTTATACTTTTTTTTTGTTAACCCTTCGATAAATATCGTACAATGTTATATACACAGACTTGGTATGATTTCATCTATACGAAAAAAATACAATATACAGCAGAATATAAATTCCAACTGAATTGAATACTTTCCTTTAAAAAAAGATATAATTAAATGGGCATTCTTAAAGGTTTATACAACGTTATACAAACATCGAAGGGTTGAACTATTTCCATTTTTATGCATGTTTGAACACCTTTGGCAAACGACAGTTCCACGTATAAAGATGCACGTGATCTTAGATTCACTATTGTGTTTCATTACACAAACAATCCTATTTGCACTTTCTCGATATACATTAATAATATTGAAATAAATCGTCTAATTTAATAACCACACCAGAGGTAGAACTTTCTTCATAAAACGAGGAATCGGAAATTCTTTTGTAAGAAACATTACTGAAACGTTTTCTGGGACTCTTCTGTAATCCGACAGCTTGCAATTCTATCCAAGTACTTAATATATCATACAATTATCGTGAGAATTTTATCGAACTTGTGGTTTATACGTTGTATGCGTTTATGTAATTATTAATTATGTAATATTGCAATATCATATCGTTCTTCCCCAAATTGTTCGTGGTACAAAACAACTTCGTCCTTATTTCCCATCGTTTCTCCTAATCTCTTTTCCCCTTTTTTATATGTATATTTAATGAAATAAATGTTGACAACCAGGAACGAATGTATTATGTAATTACGGTTGGTGCATCGCGACCAGTAAACTCCCGCAATTTACTTATCTCTAACGCAATAGTAACTAGTGGCTTAAGGACCTCCTGAGCATCTTTTTTCAACGATGCTGGATCATCCTCGTAACTATCGACGTACACGCGAATAGTAGCCCCAGAACTACCCGTACCAGATAAACGGTAAATTATACGAGAACCATCTTGGAATAAAATTCTTAATCCCTGTTGCACACAAAATTAGGAAATTATCTCAATTTTCACTGCATATTGTTATATTGTTATGGAATATATGGAGTTATACGATACCTGTTTACTAGCTTGGCTTCCATCAACAGGATCCACATAAGAATAATTGTCTCCTAATTTCACAACATACGTTTTACCTCCAGATGTTAATTTCGTGCCCATAAATTCGGGCTTCTGTATTTCTGTTTCAATATGCTGCATCATTTTGTTTGCTGCTTCGGAATCACAGTTTTCATAATCGTACCTTAGTACAAAAATTATAAAGTTATCTAGCGACATAAGAAACGAATGTAAAATACATTAGTTTAACTTTTATCGAGATGTGTACCTCGTGAAGAAGTTTCGCCCGTACGTCTGCCAATGGTTCAACAATATTTCTTCCACCGATTTTCCTAGACTTGCAATTACGCTAAGCCACGCAAGACACGCCCATACTCCGTCTTTTTCCCGAATATGATCGGAGCCGGTGCCGAAACTCTCCTCTCCGCACAAGGACAGATGACCAGCATCCATTAAGTTACCTGATGGCATAACATTCGTGAAAAGCCATTTGCTTAGTAAAGTAAACTTTGCAAGGATCGTTTGAATAAATTATAAACGTATGTACCAAAGTATTTCCAGCCAGTAGGTACTTCGTAAAGTTTAATACCATTCTTGGCTGCAACTCTATCTACAGCAGCACCAGTTGGCATAGATCTAGCATATCCTTTAACACCAGTTTCTTTAAAGTATGGTATACAATTTAAGTTAGCGGCTAATACGGCTAACGAATCGGAGGGTGTAACAAAGAAAGCTTTCTTGCCTAATATCTACAAGGATACCAAGCATAAATCAATGACTTCTACATCCATCTATTAATATAGTTTAAATCATGCTATTTACCATATTTCTATCTCCATCTCCGTCAAAAGCAGCACCAAAGTCGTAAGGACCATTTTCCATGGCCTTGACTAAATCCTTTGCATACGTTAGATTCGGGTCAGGATGAAGTCCACCGAAATCTTCTAATGGAGTTGCATTGACAATACACGAATCGTCAACGCCTAATTCGTTATTAAATATTCTTCTTATGTACGGTCCGGTGACTAAAAATGATCACACAATAAGGTGTAAATGCATTCAACGATCCTATATTAATATAATAGATACACACCTCCATTCATTGCGTTAATAAGAACTTTAAAGGGAGAACGATTGTTACTTCCTTGCAACAATGACTTTATGCTAGAAAAGTCAAAGATGTTTTTCATGTGCTCCACATAATCGTTCACCGAATCTATTACATCTACTGTGAAAGGATTTCCATCAACCTGAACCGTGCTACTCTGTATCTTATCTAAGTCTACATGTAAATCTGGAGCAATCTTGTAGCTCTTGAGCACTTTGGTAATCTCGTATATCTTATTCGTTACATGATCTGGAGCAGGTCCGCCGTTCTCACAATTGAACTTGATACCGAAATCTGCATCCGGTCCGCCAGGGTTGTGAGATGCCGTCAGGACAATTCCTCCTTGCGTCTTGTATTTTCTTATGATGGTAGACACGGCTGGAGTCGAGAGGATCCCACTGTGTCCGACTATTAATCTCCGTACCTGATGACAATTAAACAAACAAGTTGAAACAGCCGTAAAAGTCAAAGGACCTCGAACGACTTACCCCATTCGCAGCGGCGATTCTGATGATTTTTCCCACCGCCTCCTTCCCGTAATATCTTCCATCACCGCCTACTACCAATGTGCACCCGGATAGCTGCTCGCCAAGCGCTTGCAGTATCGCCTGAACGAAATTCTCCGTGTAATGTTCCTGCGCGAAAACCCGCACGGCTTTTCGCAGCCCGGACGTACCCGGCTTTTGGCCATCGTACACACGGGTCTCGACAATTTTACTCGTCACACCGCTAGACATCTCTCGAATATCACGGTACACGCGATGGCAACTGAAACAAAGACGAACAATTTATTTCTTGACCCGGTTCTGCGAGCGAAAATTCCAATTTCATAACACCTCCACCACTCGGTACCCGTTAGCAGACTGAACTTTGTCTACCAATGACACACAAGGGCACGGGTCAACCATCTTGAAACCTTGCGCCCGCGCGGCTATATAATATCGGCCTTTGTGAAGATGAATCTTCTGAATTGCGATAAACCGAGAATATTCCTTTAGCGTGATTCTGATAACGGTATATAAACATTAGATAGGAACGCTGAATGATATAAAAGCACATACGAATCCGACGGTTTATTGATTTCCGTAGTAGATTTCAATTTAATATGAGTCGCGCAAGGCGGAATGTGTAAAAATGCAAAAATTCATTTCGTCTTATCGCGCTGGGGACTTGAGTAAGTTTTACGTATGTAGAAGTATTCTACCAGGTCATTCTCTTGTCTATAAGAAACTTAATTATCCATATAAATAATGTGAGGTGGAATGTGCAAAATCTTATCGCTAGAAAGACTTCAGCAAGTTTTTCCGTGGGAACGTTCTGTTGTCTACGAGAATCTCTCGAGAAAACTTTAACTCGCCAGCGTATATTTGGATAACTAAAAATTGCATCTGGAACGCGAACAATTGCAAATGACTCGATCGAACTCGATCGGATGTTGTAAATTGTAAAATAAATTGCAATGCGCCACCTGAAATCGGTACGTCCTGTTTGGAGCACGGTTCGATGTTATTAGTTCTTCTTTTCTTTTTTTAGGATACCAAAAAACGTAGCGCAACCAGTTCAAGAAAAAATGGCACGCACGCGTAAATGATCGCCGCTTATTGTGCGGCGAGCGGTATTAGCAAAGAAAAATGAGGAGGAGGGAGCTTGTTTTGTCAAGGATGACCGATATAAGAACGGGGGTTTGCAAAACAGACGCTTAGTTGTTTAAAATAGCAGTTTTCCTGTAGTTCCAGCCGCGGAAGTGCCGAAGACGCGAAAAAAGTCATTGTGCATTTTTAAGACTGCATAGAAAAATCACAGAAAGAAAAGAAAAACAAATTCACAAAGTTGCTTTTATGTGTTCGTATATGTTCGTGTATGTTCAACGCATCGAACGATTGTACATTTGAAATATTCTACAAGGAAGTTCAGTTCGATTTGATCGACTTTTAATTGAAGATTAATCATAAGTAAAGGTGTAGAGAAAGTTTGACTTTGTATTTACACAGGGTAAGCAATTTTTCATCTATTTAGAATATAACGTGGAATGCTCTTTGTATTAATAATATATTTCATAATTTTCCTCGATAGTTTTATTTATCTAGTATGTGCACAAATGAAATATAATATGTATAAATCTACGAACGATTGGAAACCCTGCACTATAGAACATGACAGTGGCTCAGAGAGTGCACCTTTGTTATCTTCAGGATCTCAAACTAGCATAGAATCCACTCTATTCGAAGATTCAGAAACCAGTGATATAGAGTGCACACCGACTAACAACTGCTTCAAGTACTAGTTCTTTTCATTATTTGTTTGTTTAATTGTTAATACAGAATTTACTGCTAAATATTTGTATGATTGCTACCGGTTACTATTGGCAAATTCTTCTTTTCTAGGTACGGTAGTATAGAAACCTCTAGTCTGCATTCGAATGTTACAATAATACCAAAGAGACCACCACCCCTCACAGAGGACCTTATATTAGCTTCATCTTTAACATTAAACCTATCCTCCCCATTAAATGCAATACAAGACAGATGTTATGATATCAATAATACTGACTCGGTAAGAAATACCACAAACAATATAAAAATGCATGTATCATATCACTCTTTGTATCTATCAAGGCCATACAGTTTATTGATATAAAAGTGATACACTACCTGCAATTAGATCTTGCTGTAGATATCCAAGATTAGTAAAAGAATAATGTATACTTTTATAGAGTTACTTGCATACTTTCTCTAACTTTAATCCAACTTAATTTTAATATAATTTCAATTCAACTTAATTGTCATTTTAATTTCTGTTTCAATCAGGGAATTAATAAGGAGAAATATGAATCTAATGGCAAACAACCATTGCCAATCGATTTTTCAAGTGTATTTCTGTCCGTGTCTTATTCATTGCAACAGGAAGCTACAGACGTTTCGTGTAAAGATAATAAATCAAAACAAAGCTCTCTAGTCACCATGTAAGTAGCAATTAAGTCTTATCAATATTCGGCGATGTAATTTAGATACTCTATCTTATGCATAGACGTTTCTAGTCTCCTATCATTTCACAAAAGGAACGTCTTGGTAATAGTTTTGATCTTCCAACAATAGACGTAATTATATATTTAGCGCTTTGACGTAACACAACTATTAATTATAAATGATTATCAGCTATCGTGTTATCATCAAGAAAGGGTTCTGGGTCAGCTCTCTTAAGTACAGTACATATACACAAATCTAATCGTATTCATAAATTTTTTCTTATCTCATGGTAGTCATATTTTTAGTAGGTCGATGACGAGAGAAAAATGAAATCTTGCGTCAGAAATCTCTACATGCATTTTGAACACAACAGATTGTTGGCCGACCGCTTCCTTGAAGCCATAGATCATTTCTTTCATCTACCCTGCTTTGTGTATGATACGTATGGAATGGGAAAATTTGTATCATACTTCCATTTAGCAATTACTTTTCATGTTTGCAGCGTATATTCACTAAATATTTGCATATTGCACAAGTGGCATATTGTTTTGTCCCGAATCTATCGTATCTTCCAAAAATAGCATTTTTTTTCATGCATTAATCATATTTGTTGCGGGATATACATATAATGCTGTCAAAACAAAATTCCAATGCAAATAATGTAGCGTGTATAACGTAAACCAAACCTAAGGTTAGTACTGAGAAGAATTTTGGTGCTTAACATTAAATTCATATATGCACATACCCATTTTTGTAGCCGAAATTCCGTTCACTAAATTTCCGCCGAAATATTAAGTTTCAAACGCTTGTAGATTCTTTTGCCATATTTTCATTATTACTTTTAACCGAAATTTGTTTAGATTTATAAAGGCTACATATTATACAGTCATTCATTTCCACGTCTTAATGCACGTTAAACACCTCCGGGATGTAACAGAAAATTTATATTATACGCGGTTATACTTAATCGTTATCACATTTCATGTTGGAGAAAGAAAACAGGGAACATAAAGGGTTGCAAAGAACATACTTTTAAGACGTGAAAATGAACGAGAGCATAAAGTGAACGCGAATACCGGTTGCTCACGTTTCGACCACCATCGGGTGGTTGTGAGGACTACAAGGTATATTCACATTAGAAGGGGTTAGTGCTCCGTCGGTTGCCTGGGCAACAGACGATCACCCGAAAGGTCAATGCCCGCAGCTAGCAAGGGAACCACATGAGGTGTTCCGAATCGGAACTTCCGATCAACATTTATTTCGACAATACTTACGAATTGCATGAAAAGAAAAGAGAGAGAAAATACTTGATTTACACTGAATAATATAAAAAATTTAGTTCAGAACAAATTATATTAACATGCGTTTCTAATTCTTCCAGATTTTCTATATGGAACACGATATTGGGTTCCTCGTTATTGACGATACCATGGGGAATACAGATGACCGGATTTTTTCCTGGTGTCATACTGGTACTCGTAATGAGCGGCTTATGTGTGTACACTGCGTACTGTCTTTTACTTGTACATAAATATGATGGTAAAGGAATATCTGTTTTTGTGCGGATTGCACTTACACCCAGCACAAGAGTACAACATATTTATGATAATGCAATTACTTTAGGTGGGCAAAAAGGTATAGAAGTGACACAGCTTTGCAGAATATACCTCAGTAGGTGGGCAGAATATGTTGCCAAAACTTTTAGCATTGCAGTTCTGCTGGGTGCAACTGTAGCTTACTGGGTACTGATGTCCAACTTCCTTTATAATTCCGTCAATTTTATATACGGTAAATATTTGAATAATACGAATTAATTCTCATTGATTTTTACTGTCATTCATTTTATACGATATTCGAAATCCGACATTATAGATAGTCTGATTGGTACAGAAGAATATCCTGCGAATGGCAATGACTCCTATCCATTAGAGGGTAAAACATAATATATTCATTTGCAGTACGCGCAACTATACGTCCACGGATTAACAAATAGTATTTCCTTTAACTGTAGTATTGTGCCCGAAGAATGGAGTGTACAATGATACAAGCATCGCTAGTCGCAATTACACGAACAGTAGTTTAGGGCCAGCTTGGGATCTATACAAGACAGTCCCAATTTTCCTTGGCCTGTTAATATTCCCATTTCTGAATTTTAACAGTCCCACCTTCTTTACGAAATTTAATTCCCTTGGTAAGTGACAAACGCCACATTTATTGCCCTTCTCATTCATCTCCCTATTCTACGAAATTATGAAACCTTTTTGTATCTCGCAGGAACCATATCGGTCATGTATTTGATTATCTTTGTCCTGGTCAAATCATCGTCGTGGGGTATCAATATGAGTGCAACGGACTGGGCAACCAGTTGGACATTGAAACTCTCTTTTCCTGCGCTCTCTGGAATGCTGGCAATGTCTTTTTTCATTCACAACATTATAATTACCATAATGCAGAACAATCGTGACCAAAGCAAAAATGTAAGCATCTTCACCCTTTTTTAAAAAATGGATTTAATTACATTGCTCGGTTATTATCGTTCTTTGATTACAGGGGAGAGATCTTTCGATAGCGTACCTTCTCGTTACATTAACTTACATCATTGTGGGCGTGATATTTTACATTTGTTTCCCATTGAGTAAATCATGTATCGAGGATGTAAGTTAAATAAGGACACATTGCTATAAAACCGCGGTACGTTTTAAGCTATTTATGAAAACTATTTCTTTCCTTACAGAATTTATTAAATAATTTTCAAAAATGGAGCGGCTTGACTGTAGGAGCAAGAGTAGTCCTACTGTTTCAATTGTTAACCGTTTACCCGTTGCTTGCGTTCATGTTACGTGTCCAATTGCTGGCATCAATATGTAAAACATTCAACACAGGCTGTGTCATTCTAGTTAACACGATTTTAGTATCGACATGCATTCTATTTGCAGTTTTTGTGCCGTATATCGGCACTATAATAAGATACACCGGGGCCCTGAGCGGATTCATCTACATATTCACTTTACCAAGTTTATTATATTTAGCAATCTTGAGGAAACAAAAAAAGTTGACCATATTCTCCACCCTTCTACACACGATTATACCCGTACTAGGGTTTCTAAATCTACTAGCCCAATTTTTCATCAGAGATTTGTAAATACGCTCTACTTTAAGATGGACGAAAAAGATATAAATTTGTGTTCCTAACATTTTAGTATAATTAAAGGACAAGTGATTATGCTAGTAAAAGGTGTGAATGGATATGATCATGCTAAGCGTGTGAATGTAAGAATGTAAATTAATTTAAAACAATAAGAATGCATAGATACTAAAGTTCTGTAAATTAAATACTACTTTAATATCACAAAAATATTGAATATTTATTTTTCATCAATATGTTTCGAACAATGTTAAAGCTTTAACTGTTATATTTATAAAATAGAAATCTTTTCAACTCCACAATAAAAGATTGAACTGCCATCCAATTAAAATATGTCTCGTTTTAATCATCTATTTAACCTACTTATATTTAAATAATATATACAATATTTATACCTTAGGTCACTTTAGATTTTTGGGAATTCGATACACCCAAACAGTGTCCACACCTTCACCAATTGTTCTTATCGCATTCATTGTAGGAAGAGGAAATCTACAAGCAACTATAACACAGTCCTCTTGCAATTCTTTCAGAAACTTCGATTCAATGTCTTTCATCTGAAGATAGTAGAACATATTGATCAATCATTGCGGTCAAATAACAATACTCAAAAGCTTGAGTGCAGAAATTACCATTTGATCTACGCCGAATAAAATAACATTGTCATAGCTCTTTAAATCATGTTTCCATAAATTCTGCTTGATGAATCTTATTTGTGACGATGATCCTATCGTTAATGCTTTTAGTCTAGAGTACCAAACTAGCCAAGGATTCAATTCGATTCCGTGAGAATGAAATCCTGCCTTCGCCGTTGCGAATACCTGATAATAATTCGATGATACTTTGATTATGCTTTGATTCTAAATTGATGAATTGTCTTGAAATTGATTTAAGCAATTACTATACGTCCGTCTCCGCTTCCAAGGTCGATCAAACTCCCAGAACGTCCCTTTAAGGCTTGCAATATGTTCTGTATCTGTTGAGTGGTTGCCGGCACATACGGCAAACATATTTTACGAAAAGCAGGACTCACAAATGGAATACATATCACACTGATAGCCGTCGCGATGCCACCTAAATGTTGAAATATATTATCTTTATATTTAAAGGGTGGGAGCGCAATTTATTATTTCGTTAAATTACCTGTTATCCCGACAAGGTATAGGCCAAGTTTCGAAGCCTTTTGTGGTGTACTCTTTGATGAATTCGTGTCGTTATTCACGATGAAATTTAGTCCATTAACCTCTGCTAAGTAAATTGACAAACAATAATTAGAGATTATGAACGTAACATAACATTCTGAAATAGAGTTCTACATCCCAACATTTTGTTTTACAAGTTTTAATTCATGAGTCTTACACATTTTACAATATTTATCTCTGTCAGCGAAGCGGTAATAAACAGTCGCAAAATACCTCCCAGCGGTCGTACAGTTTGCCAACCTGATTGGCGCTTCGATAGTCGATAGTAGCAGTAGAGAAATATTGATAGTGGACAGTATCGATAGTTTCACACAGTTCGACTATAGGCCATCGATAGTGATGAAAATTATAAATACTTGCATAAGTGGCACTATCGATGCTAGGATCACTATCGATAGCTATCGGTGGCCGGTGATCCAACTGTGGGAAGCTATCGATATCTCTCTACACTTGTGTAATCGTAATCCTCGATCGTGATCGTGATCGTGATCCATCGCGACTCGAAAATACTTTCCCGTTGCCGTGCGTAGGGACGAGATCTTTCATATGAGTTCGCAGTAGACAGTTTTCTACAGTTCTTTGAGTTACATTGTTAATGTTTTCGCAACAAATCCTTTCGTTACATTTGTAACGAAGCGTTTCATCAGGTGAATACGTTCTAATAATCAGTAATTTTTACACTTTATACGAGCAAAACAGTGAAATCGCTAAGATGCCGGTGTTTCATACGAAAACTATACAAAGCATCCTGGAACCTGTCGCACAACAGGTAATTCCATATATTTTTCTTAAATTCCACCCTCGTTTAAGTCATAGTACTTGTAAGATGCACTTTACTTTGCGACGTGACGTCTCGAAAAATGTCATCTGATTGTTTTCTTATTTGACGCGGGAGAAACAGAGACAGGCATATAGCTGGCAAGCGTTAGAGCGAGACAGAGAGCGCTCGACGGAGAGATTTCATAAGTTAGAATTATTTATTTATTATATATCGTTGAATGCTTGAATTCGTAATTATCTATTGATGGAATTAATTATTACTGAGAAATAGTATGTATTTCTTACGACCAAGTTTCTGCCAAGTGACTTGTGCTTCTTTATATAGAACTATGACATCATTATACAAATATAGGGCAGGGTAACTAAATTCATCTGTTCTGACCTAAAAAGATTTAATGTACGTAACTCAATCCCTGTAGCATGGACATGTTATGAAATAATCCTGCTATCATTCTGTATTTCCAAAAAAGGACACGATGGAGCTACCTATCATCGCATCATCCCACACGTTACACTTACAAAATTTCACAAGGCTTTTATCTCCAATATCCTTGTGGAAATGCTGATGACTGTATTTTCAATGTTGGTGTGGGATAAATGTAAACACCTTCCTATAAACAATATTCAAAATACCCCTGAATAATTTTTTTATACTTTATGTATTCCCATTATTATTGAAATTTATCAATATTATTTATTTATATTATTATCGATTGAAAATTGCGATAATTCATTTAATAATTTCTTTCATTTTTCTTCTAATCATTTTTCACAACAGATAATTCATTTTCATGTCATCAATGTCCGTATGATTTAGGTTTCGAGGCTCGTTATCTTACACGAAGAAGCTGAAGATGGAAACGCGATGCCCGATTTGGGGAGGCCTGTACAGGCTGTTAGTATGGCAGTGGCGAATCTTGTGAAGGTAAATTTCACTGCAGAGTAAAAATTTTCACATCATCATTTACTTTTTATTCTTCTTAATTTGTTCTTTTAATACACAGGTCGGAAAGGAAACAATTAATTCCTCAGATGATGCTTTACTCAAACAAGATATGCCTGCTGCTCTACAGCGCGTTGAGGGAGCCTCGCGTCTCTTGGAAGAGGCATCAGCTATGTTAAAACAAGACCCTTACTCTGGACCAGCCAGGTATTAAATGGCTAGGAATGGAACAACGTTTACATTACTATTCACTTGCTAAAATTTCGATATTGAATCGAGGACAATCTTTTTTTCAATGATAGTAATGTCTTGAATCTTTACCAGGAAAAAGCTCATAGAAGGTTCGCGTGGTATCCTTCAAGGGACCAGTTCTTTGTTGCTCTGCTTCGACGAAAGCGAAGTACGTAAAATAATCAGAGAATGTAAAAGGGTACTGGATTATTTGGCTGTAACAGAGGTAATCGAAACAATGGAGGATTTAGTGCATTTTCTGAAAAACTTGAGCCCCTGCCTCAGTAAAGTATCGAAGGAAGTCAGTGCTCGTGAGAAGGAACTGACTCATCAAGTGCACAGAGAAATTCTAGTGCGTTGCTTGGACCAGGTAAATATACGATCTGGGACACGGACGGACAATATATTTACGCTCATTAAAAATGAATAAAACTATAAATAGAAAAATTCGACAGGTGAAAACGCTTGCGCCAATCCTCATCTGCTCTATGAAAATATTTATCCACATTATTTCCCAAGGAGGTAAGGGTGCGGAGGAGGCAGCTGAAAACCGTAACTATCTGTCCAGCAGAATGTCGGACGAGTTAAACGAAATTATTCGAGTTCTGCAACTGACCACATACGATGAAGAAGAATGGGACGCCGATCAGTTGACGGTATATATCATTTAGAAGTCAAAAAGCATAAAATTTATAACTCGAATAACATTTCTACCTTTTACCGTCTTTCTTTAGGTACTGAAAAAAGCTCAAAGTGCCATAGAATCAAGAGTGAGAGCCGCTTACGACTGGTTGGACGATGGGCTCGCTCTCCGTGGTGGTGTAGGAGAAAAGAGCCTTCGCCAAATAATAGAGCAAGCGCAACGACTGGCGGATAGGTATCTTCCGCCCTCGCAAGCGGAACCGTTGCAAAAATTAACATCGCAGATTGTTACCATGACCAATGCTCTGTGCGAATTAAGACAGAATGAGAAAGGTTTTTATATAAACACAGTCGTATACGCGTATGCAGTGTTCGGGTATTTAAAAATGCAATTTTTAAAGGAACTACCCCTCAAGCGGAAGCCTTGGCGCGTGGAATAAAAGAGAAAACAAACGAGCTTCGCAGCGCTATCGCCTCAGCAATAGTATCCGCTGATAAGTCTGGAACCACGCAAACCGCACACACAGTGGCAGGGCGACTAGAACAGGCGAATAAATGGCTTCTGAATCCGCAACAGGATGACAAAGGGTTGGGTCAGAGGGCTATAGCTTTGATTATACACGAAGGAAAGAAGGTATATCGCACACTGAATGTTGAAACCTTTTTTTCTTCCTTTAATGTGTGAGTATGAGAATGGTACGAGCCGCAGAGGTTTATCATTTGCTTTTAATAATTTGTATGCCGCAAATGGAAAGAGTCAGCAACACGTAGCACGCGTAAGTTACGTGTAATAGCGTATAGAGTGTTCGCTCTAAGATACAACTTTAATTGTATTATTATATCGTCGATATCTTGCGTCTTTCAAATGCCATCAGTCTCTAATTTGTCTTGTGTTAATCTCAGTTGGTCTACACTTTAAAAATTAGGTTGCCGAGGGGCTGCCTGGAATTCATAAAGCGGAGATTCTGCAGTTGTGCGATGAGGTGGACAATCTATCCCATCAACTCGGAGATCTGTGCGCTCACGGCCAAGGGAATACGCCTCGTGCCCAAGAGATTGCTCGTCAATTGTCGCATAAACTGTACGAGCTGAAGAACAGAATACAACAAGCCGTTGTCTCCAGAGTTGTCGAAGATTTTATCGACATAACGACGCCTCTCAAGCAATTCACTGACGCTGTGCTAACTCCGGAAGGCACGCCTGGACGCGACCAAAACTTCAATGATAAAACGCATGCACTTCAAACATTTTCCAACAGAGCTGCGAAAACAGCGAGGATGGTCGCTGCCGGCGGTACATACATATTTCTCATAAATTTATTTTCATTTATCGTCGCGTATGTAATGCATGTATAAATTCTAGGAAGCGGAGGAAACAAGAAATTGGCCGAAGCACTGACCGCGAGTGCCTCGCAAGTTGAGTCCCTAACACCGCAACTAATTAATGCCGGACGAATTCGAATGACCTATCCGGATAGCAGAGCTGCGGACGAACACTTTGAAAATTTGCGACAACAATATGCAGAGACGATGCAGAGGGCTAGAGCACTTTGCGATGAAGCGACCGATAGCGGAGATTTTATACGAATTTCCGAAGAACAAATGCAGAAGCATTCGTTCTTGTGCGAGGAAGCTATCGCAAAGAGTCATCCACAGAAAATGGTCGACAATACCGCGGCTATTGCTAGATTGGCCAACAGAGTGATACTCGTTGCGAAACAAGAGAGCGACAACAGCGAAGATCCTGCGTTTATTCAGAGAGTAAATCAGGCTACGGATGCTCTTCAGAATAGTGAGTGATACGTAGAACGATCATTGATTAATATTCATTATAAATTTTCCGAATGAATTTGTTTTAAAGTATTAAATTCTCATTCATCTAGGTGTTGCTCCGATGGTTCAGGATGCAAAATTAGTTGCTATTAATATCAACGATAGCAATGCGGTTTCGCGTTGGAGAGAAAGTAATCGCGCGGTAAGTATTTCCACGATTATACTAAGTTCTATCACCATTATGACTGGTATAAGTAATCCGAATTTTATTATTACAATTTGCAGCTATTGTCCAATGTTGGACAAGTTCGTAAAGCTATCGTCATTCAGCCGGATGTAATACCTCCTCCAGAGGTATCACAGTTACATCTTAACGATGGTGAGCTTATGAAGTGTCTTATTGTACATCTTAATCTCTTTAGCTTCTGCAAAAACGACGTACTAAATATAGCTTTCGGTCTGGTCTCGTCTAAATTGATTTCTCTAAACATAGGTTCTAAACAAAATCTATTCTTTCGTGGTCTGTGGTATAATCGTTTCATTAATTTATCGACTTTCATGTTCTCAGAAGACTCTATTTCATAGTTTTTAACAAAACAACACTATCTGCTTCATTGTAATGTAAATATTTGTACAATATTTCTTGCAGAGAAGCAACTGCCAAGTCGCCATTATAATTACTTCACAGATAAAGGTACTTTATGCATTTGCATGCAGTTTGTGCATGATGAATTATCGTGTATAGTATTAGTTAAAATACTGTTTTCATCATTTTCGTCAGATACGTAGAGATGAAGATATATTAATAATCTAGAAATGATCGTGTGTAGTACTAAGTTCATTCCATTCGTTTCCACAAAAAATAATAATAGGGTATTTCGATTGCAACCTTATTTGTGATATTCTTTTGGTTTTATAATGCTAGTAGGAGAGACTTGAATATTTCTGAATACTTCTTTGTAAATGCTAGTTGGCGAGCCCTTAAGAAATCAACCATCACCAAGCAATTTATGTGTCATCAGCCCTAGTCTGAACACAAATAAGCCCCAACATCGCTCTATCAGTCCATTACCAAAGTGGGCACGTGAAGGTATTTACCATTAATTGCAACGAAACCAAGAAAAATCTCGGAGAGAATGTGTATTATATAAATACTTTTTTTTTCTCAATTACACTTACAAATAAGTTGTTTCAACTCCAAGAATAGATACTCCTTAATGTCAGAACACGGAAGTAATTAACTTTTTTTATCAGGAGATAATCCAGATCTCCTCTATCAAGAACTGGCTTCTGACAACGAATTAGACAAATCGGTTCGGAATAGAGGTAATTTGAAAGTGTAGTATCTGTGGGGACTGCAAGTGTTCAATGCTCGAAACTTTATTTACCCCTGTGGAAGCAGCATGCGTATAAAAATGAAAAAAAAATGAAATGTTTATATTTTCATTTATTCACGAGAACGATCGAAGCAAAGCACAATTCTCAAATTGAAATATATCAAATTTCATTTTTTGTTTTCAAAGAATATACGATAATGCACTGTCCTTTTCGATTACGTTTAATAGAAACGTATTTTATAAAGCCAACTTATATTTCCATGTAGAAGGACACTATGTTATAATGTTACTGTTTAGTAACAAATTAATATTTAACATTCATCTTGCGTACTAACTATTTAACTCTTTTAATACATTGCATATCCCTTGCCATGCCCTTTAGTGCATGATTTACTAGGATACTCATCACATGTTCGCATTACTCAAATATTAATACATATTTCTATTTTTAACGCTGCGTGAAATAATAGGCTACTATTACGATTATGACGATGACGATGGTAATTATGAAATTTGCGATCCTTTATACCGCATTGTATGTCAAGTTTCATTGCGTATATTGTTTGTATTTGTCGATACTGTTTGTGGGGAACAGATTTAATATTCCTGATATAATGAATCGTACTAAAGTTTTTTTAATTTATACAGAAGTCGCTCCTCCACGTCCACCTCTGCCCGGAAGCGATATTGCACCACCGAGACCTCCACCACCAGAAACGGATGATGAGGACGAAATGTTTATGCATGCACCGCAACCCAATCAGCCTATAATGGTATTTTAAACTTCTTTCCCGGCTTTACTCCATTTTTTTCCAGAGTAAAAATTTAATATTCCGTTAATATTTTAGATGGCTGCTCATGGCTTACATCAAGAAGTCCGACAATGGTCCAGTAAGGATAACGAGATTATTGCTGCCGCGAAGAAGATGGCTATTTTAATGGGTAGATTATCGGGTCTAGTCAGAGGTGAAGGTGGAAACAAAAGGGATCTTATTGCATGCGCTAAGGCCATTGCTGAAGCATCTCAGGAAGTGACTCGTCTAGCTAAAGAACTAGCTAGAGAATGCACTGACAGACGTATTCGTACAGTGCGTATACCATTCCCTTTGTCGTGGTTCTTTATACTTTTGTATATTTAAACTTATGTCTTTTACTTGTTTTGTAGAATCTTCTCCAAGTTTGCGAGCGTATACCTACCATAGGTACACAACTGAAGATATTGTCAACCGTGAAAGCTACAATGTTGGGTGCGCAAGGTACAGTACACAAATTATTCAAAATACTACAGAGTACTATACGACCCATTGCTTTCGGGATATTTACACGTGTCCTCTTTTAAACTAAATTCGAAAAATCAGTAAGAATTCATTTTAAAAAACGGAGAATTTATAACTTTATGAAAGATTAATTCTACTTGAACGATTATTAATGCAATTTTTTATACATAGAGACGCTCCCAACCTGGGAAGAGTTGATGCTTTATGGTAAAAATGTTGATAAATTATGCTTGACGTTTTTATCGTTCTCTTTAGCATTTATTTTATTTCATTGGTGGGATATTTCACAGTTTTGCTCTTGCATTATTGTGCATGCATATTTTAGCATTCCCCCACAAGGAGACTATATACGAAAATATCCAGTACACAACTATAGCACTATACAAAATTTTACGGGAACTGACAATATCGATACTATATTTTATGTGCCCCATATAAACGATAATTACTTTTTAATCTTTTAACTTTTTCAATTGATTTATCGATGCCATTTATTAAACCTTAATCGGTTTGATATACCTCTGCTCATCATGGTGTAGACGAATTGATCGGCTGCAGTAAGTTGATTACGAGATAAATACGAGTTAGCATAGAAGATAGAGTTGATAATAAATAATATATTGTGAAAAATTAATGTTCTATACATTTGAGAAGTAACACAGTACTCCAACAGTTATGTACTTCATATATCAGTAATTATTCGTACTTTGTCAAAGTAGCATTAAAACATTTATTTCTGTATCATTCATTGGATCGACATTAGTATGCACAGTTCAACTTTGTCCCGTTTTGCATGATTTTTATTTCATGTGCTCAAGTTATTCCCCTTTGAAATATTTATTTTTTTTTTCAAATTAGAATCCTCATACGTACACGTAATACTTTTTATACACTGAATGATATCAGTATGCGTGTATTGCATGTAGTTTTCTATGTAAGTAAAAGAATCATTACACAGTCCCACGTTTCTTACTACACTCGCAGAGATCAGTACGTGCATCAAATGCATCGTGTACGATACTTTATAAAATTTAGTAGTAAAGATATGTTTAAAAAGAAAACACTTTTCTATGCTTTAGATCGATCACCTTTTAATCTAATTTGCTTTCCAAAAATGTAGGTACGGAAGAAGACCAAGAAGCAACGGACATGCTAGTCGGAAATGCTCAAAATCTTATGCAAAGCGTGAAGGAAACTGTCCGAGCTGCAGAGTGCGCAAGTATAAAAATACGCACTGCATCTGGTATGAAATTACGCTGGGTGCGACGTCAACCTTGGTACCAATACTAGATAAGATGTTGCAATAACGAAAGCGAAGTGTAGGGAATAGGTAAAATTCCTTCAACGTTAGGTATATTTTAATAATCGAGCCCGCATAATATACTTCACGAAAGTGTTCTAACTAAGGGGGTATGATGAATTTCTAAAATTTATAGAATTGTCAAGGATCTATAAGATATGTATTTTTTATATTTGAACTTGTAATAAGTCGAACAAATGAGAAACGGTTGTTGAAGAAGCAAGACAGAAAAGTACGTATCTCTTAGAGGCTCTTGCAATTGTAGTTAGAGGCATTTTAAACATCATATGATAATTTATATTTATAAATATTCTGACAAATTGTGTTCTCGACAAGCGTGAGCTAGTGTGATTAATATTAGAAGGGTATACAAGTTGAGAAACGTATCTCAATCGTTCGTGGAAATAATCGAAAAGTATTTTTAGATGACGCATTTAAAGAAATGCTTGATAGTTTTTCAGAGCTTATCCCTTGTAGTTTTCTTGAAAGAGTAAGAAAGTACCTTCGATAGAACTCATGCCTTATAAAAATATTAACAATTTGCTATATATATATATTTTTACATATATTCGTAATAAGTGTACTTCACGTATATATGATATATATGTATATAACATTTGCACAACTAGTAAGAAAAAGAAACTTTTATCTAACGTTTATTAAAATGCTATATATTAACCCAAGATAGTACGTTGTATTTTTGAAAAGAGAAAATACGCGGAATATAATTTTAATAGAGTGCTATTTACCTGCAATATTACGTGCAGAGAATCTTACATGCAATACTACATCGTAACGAGTAAATCTATTTTTGTAAGTTTTACCTAATCCATTTTAGAGAATTTATATAGTTGTATTCTCATTTTTGTTCAAACTGGTGCTATATAAGTGCAATATGTAGTTGATACGATATCATGAAATATAATAGAAGAGTGAGCAATGTTAAATCAAATATGTACGTGGAATCCATTTAATATATTCATTAAACAGACTGTAGATTTAATACTTTAGAGTGAGAACAACAATTTAATACGTGAAAGTGGAATGTTCATAATACGTATAACATTAATTGCGTATAAAACACGACTCATGATCATTTTCTGTAAAACTATTTATACAATAAAGATGCATTTTTATTACACTATACAAATACAAAAGTTTCGGAAATATTACTTCGTATTATAACAGCAATTATGTACACGATATTAATCTAGAAAATAATAAAATAGATAAAACAATACCACTCTTTATTGCAGCCATCATCAGTCAAGGGGATCCCTCTTTATTGAATGTGATCCAGGACCCGTAGTAGCTCCTGGCATTTTATTCTTTGGTATTTTTCCCGGTCTTAAATACGGATTATCTATAGCATCTTGCTGAGTCGTAGTTTCCCCATTTTGTTCATTGTCAACATTTTGCCCTTTCATACCTATAAATACATATTTTTCTTAACTCGTGTTTCGTAAAAGTTAAACTTACTGATATTTATTTAGAGTATGATCAGACCATCCTCGGACTCTTCCATTTCCTGTTCCTTTTTCTTTTTTACCGGGCTTGGTTCGAATTGGAAATCTTGATCAGATTCGAAGACCTGATCTTGTGGGAGAAGCGCAGAAAGGTAACTGGGGAACTGTGGTTTACATGCAATTACTGCAATGGGAATATAAATTTCATTGTTCGAATCAGCTTTATAGGATTCGGATATAAACTCATCGAGTCTCAAGGAAATTACTTACAGGGGAACATACTGTTATCCTCTGTTAAAAACAGACTGTGCGTTTCTCCTGTTTTCGCGATAAACCTTGTTAAAGCTCTCTCTATATCTCGCTTTTGCGTTGCTGCTTTTTCCCTTATTGCTTCATATTCTGTTACTGGCTGTTTATGCGTCTGTTTGTACAAGTAATTTATGTAAGTAAATATTGTAATAAGTATTGTGTGGAAAACTAAAAATATCAATAAATACATGTAATGCAGAAACTTTGGAAACGAACTATCTATATTATTTCTTTGTATTCCTATTTTACCGGTGTCCTGATGTATGCATGTGGGTCAGGGAACGGGGGCAAATAACTTGGTATATGAGACGGGTGACTCTGTTTCACTCCGGCTTGCAAAATATTTAATTGCTTCGATTGTGTTTGTTGCTGCAATGGTGGTAAAACTGTTCTGTTTGGTCTCTTGCCGTAATTCTCCAAGTTATCCACTCTTATGCCCATATTTATTAATGCTACTATAACATCTGCGATAAGCGGCTCTGTCCTACCAGAAAGCTCGCAATAATTTCTTGCAGACTCCCCGACTTCTACGATAACTGTAAACAGTTTATTCAATTGACTACTCTTATTTTTAAAAACGATAATCTGCGACATATCGTTAATAATAACTCCAGTTTAATTAAACACAATAATTAACGATCAAAAGAACGCATGATACAAAATATGGCAAATTGTATAAACGAATAGACTTTTAGTTATTTCGAGGTTATAAACGTTGAATGATAAAAATTAAAGTCTTACATGATTGTAGCATTTCCGTGAGAGTCTCCAATGCTTGCTTTTCACAATTATCGTAGCCAGCTTCCACCAAAATACTACAAACTACATGATTCAATATCTTCCTTCGTGTATTCGTTGTTTGAATCTCCATGTTGTTTAAAATGCAATCATTAAGAAAATTTTACTATACACAAGACACAAACGTAACTGCTTGACGCGCCGCCAACGGCAAAGCCATGAAATAGTTTAGAATAATGTAGTAAAACAAAATATCATTATACATAATTATGATTATAACAAAAATAAAATGCAAAAATTATGGAACTTGAACGCACTTATATCCTGTTATACCTTTAACTAAATGAACATAGCGTACTTTTTATGCTTAATCAGTTCCCGTATAATGTAATTTCGTTTACGGTCTACGAATGTTTAATAGTCTGAAATTGTTTCGTTTCTCACATTTGCAATCAAAGTACATATTGCAAAGAAATAATTGTTCATTTCACTATCACAATCGTGCTATATCAATCATTTTATACTCGGCGTCGGATTAATGTTTACTCGGCATTGAATTTTCTTTGACTCTTTTTTTAATATACCACTCGCGCTATTTTATGAGTAGCGGATGCTACATTCAAAATAAGTTAACATTCTTATCAGTCATAAATTGTTAACGCAGCTTTTGACTGAAAATCCAGCCGAGTAATAGTAATGTGTGCATTTATATGACGATGAGTTGATTCCTACACGTTAGTTACGATAACGTAACAAACGTAAGGTATACACAAGCCGTAAATCACATTTGATTTTCATGTGAAAACTATAACTGAATGATTAAATAATAACTAAGATTATGGCGTCAGGTTTAGAGAGCTACGTGAATCGTATCCTTTATTCACTCAATTTTCATTTATTACTTATTTTTTTCAGTATTTGCTCGTTTCTTCCTTAACGATTCGTAGACACAGTATCAATTATTACCTCCGATGGTAGAAACTTTATTGTAAGTACTATAAATTGAAACGCATGAGATTATAATTATTATCACAGACCTTTATGCGATGATTATTATCACCTGCAGTACCTCGATACACGTTTCGTTTTAAATTTTTTGTTTACGTAGGGTTAAGTATACTTTACCAATATGAAATTTATTTGAATGTTTTATGTATTAAAATTGACGAGAATGCGAATACTTTTAGGGCACGTTAAAGGGATTCGACCAAACCATTAATATAATATTGGATGAATCACATGAACGTGTATATAGTACGACACAAGGCGTAGAACAAGTGGTATTAGGTTTACATATCATCAGAGGCGACAATGTGTAAGTATCTCAATCCCAATCCAATCTTGCATAAGTTATTGAGGTGCATAAGTCGAATGTCTTTTCGTTAACATAATTACTTTACTTTCATTAAAACGCATTTCAAGTCTTGCGCTATATTCAATGTATCGAACAAGAGATAATGTTAATCCTCTTTTTATTTCGGCAGTTTAACAGACAACATAAATATTGCGCTGGATAGAAAAATATATGTACCTATAACTTACACGCTTTACAGTAATACACTTGTTCGTTAACTAAATATCCGAAAACGTTAAAAGGATAAAACAACTACACTATGGGTTACAAAGAAGTTTAACGAAGTCTCCTGTTTCTTTCTCAGGGCAATCGTAGGTGAATTGGACGACGAGATGGATGCACGTTTGGACTTATCAGCCATAAGGGCCGACCCCTTAAGTTCTATTGTACATTAATGGATAATTCACTTGAATTATAATTATTATTGTTGTTTGAGAGCAACAACTATGATAACAATAATAGTAATAATTAAATAAGAGACCGTCACTGTGAATTATAGTCGAATTGAAAGTACAATTTCTTATACACGTTATATATACATATGTATATATATATATATATATATACTATATTGTATAAACATGTAATTTTCTATATTCATGGTTTGTTTGAAAAAAAGAACAGTGAGGAGAATACAATCGTCGTTTACAATGTTACAGGAAACTATAACGAATCATTAAATAGAATTAACGATTAAACTGTACAAGAGAAGTTTTATCATACGACAGTAAACTTTATTTTTTACAGGGCGATTCTACTTGCTTGATAGGAATAATATAATAATAATAATAATGATAATGGTAATCAAGAAAATTATTGATAGAATATAGCACTGGATAGTGAATGAACAATTCATTAAATGTATACTCCGTTTCTATCATTATTTCTGAAAGAGGAAGTATTCTAAAATCTGCGTTTTAGCAGAAACTTGTGGAGCATTCGATTGCACCACGTAACTGATAAATGTAATTTACCGGGTAGAAATTCACCTAACAGTGTAAAACTTACATTTTTATCCTTAGAGCGTTGTTCACGTCTGTTTAAATACACTTTTATCTGCAGTCTCTACAAAAATTTCAAACGAAACGTTTCGCGATGTTCATTTATACCCTCTGACGCAAGTAAAAAAGTATGTTCATGTACAATTGTTTTCGAAATTCTTATAAATACATTAATTTTTTTTTATAAAATATTGCATTTTCGTACTGATCTCTGTACTGTCACTTTGCTGGTGTCTTAATTTACGATAGAGTAGGCCTTCAGCCGATCTCACGCTTAATTTATTATATCGTCCTTTATACCGTTTAAACATAATTTAGTAAAATCTAAATGTATTTCCTAGAAGCCGCCAAAACTATCGCGTATGCACGAACCATATATATATATATATATATATATATATATATATATATTTTTCTGTTATGCACTATACATGGAAGACATAAAAAAAAAAGATATAAATCAAACGATCTTTAATTCTTCGAGATCTTATGTATTAATTGTCTTTTCAAGTAGATGAAGATGTTCGATATATGTACAGATACGCATTCTTTTGAAATTTGAATATCCTATCATCCGTAGCATAATAGACGCAACTTGTATGTATACTTCGCTCACGTAGAACATGATCTTATACTTTTTCTTTAAATAAAATATAGAACATCGCGAGATTATGAACATTTACTCACGCCATTCGTTGGTATGTATACTTCTCAATATATGAATAAGAAATGCTTGAACATTGCGTGCATTCGTATGTGTACAGTTCTTAATATTCTTCAATAGCTACGTAATTTCCATTCTGCTGTTCCTTAAATTTGCCAACGAACATTTGACACCATGTACAATTGACACGATTAGAGAAGAAAAAGAAACAATTAGTCTGGACCATATATATGAATGAATGCATTGTAGCAATGCATAAGCTGTACAAGTTTAAATTAATTAGAATGAGAATTATCACCAGGTACTTCTCACTTGTTGTATGTACCTACAAGAAATTGCTTATTGCCTTAATTATTAGTCACGATATTGGTCCTGTTACGATTACGTCGCCTAATTCGTCCACCACGTCTGTTCTGGTTCGATCCGTTCCATTCGGCTCCGTCCATACCGAAATTCGGGTTCGGGCCGTTCGGATTGAACCCCATCATACCGGGATCCGGAGGCACCGGGCCTGGACCAGGGCCAAAGTTATTAAAATTGCCACCGGAATACGTGGGCGGACCGTCGTACGATGAATTAACGTCTGGCCCAAAACCAACACCGGGCGCTGGACCCAACAGTCCAGCTCCGTTGTTGCGTTGGACGTTAAATCGTGGATCGAAGTTCATCTGATTCTGAGGCACAACCGGTCCATTCATATTCATTCCGGGGGGCATATTAGACATTCCTGACATGCCCATCGGCGGTATGTTTTGCGGACCCATGCCTGGATTCATCATGGGTCCCATCGGACCCATGTTCCCAAGCATCGGATTGGGACCCATGGGGCCCATCATGCTCTGGCCTCCTTGCATACCTTGCGGTCCAGGCATACCTTGAGGGATGGACATCCCCCCAGGGCCCATGCCCATATTCGACATCTCCATCGGCGCCTGTTGTACATTCTTCATCATGGAAGCATTCACATTCTGCGAAGATAAATTGGAAGCCTCGAGCGCTTTCCGACGTGGATCGGACCGAACCTGGGGAGGTGACTTTGGTGTGTCTGGTTTAACAGGCGGCGGAGACATGGGGGAATCGGCCAGTTCGACTTTACCGATCCTGAATATCTTCCGCAAACGTGGATCGTACTTCACCTGCGCGTCGTTCTTGGTTAATTTCAGCCCCGTGTAATCGGGCCTCGGTATATCGACGACGTACACTTTGTACGTCATGGGAGGATGCGAAGATATGCTTGCGTCGATTTCCGTGCAAGGGACGTGCGACGGTGCCGGCTTGAAAGGCAGGCTCAACATTTGCCGCAGATCAACGTCCGATTTGGTCGACGTATCGGTGAATCCAGCTGCGACAACTCGAAGATCCGTGTCACCGAAACCGGTCTGGAATTGTTGCCTGAAGTCCATATCCTTCCTTCGGAGATCTTGATCCGTTGTAGTTCGAAGATCCGTGTCCATGTTCGTATCGACCGCTGTGATACCAGAACTGTAGATGCTTGTTTCCAATCTGAGATGCTTGGTCGGTTCCTTTTTGCTGGAGTCTGTCCTACCGGGGCTGCCAGATTTCGGCTCGTCTCTGCGTTGCCTAGGATCTCGGGACATTCGAGGATCTCTAGACACAGGCGTAGAACTCGTTCCTGGCGAAGACCGCGGACTCGACGTTTCGTTCTCAATTTTTGCTAATTGATTCGAAGCGTTCATCGTTTTATTATGAGTACTCAATTCATCCGACGATATCCTATGCGGTGGAGACTTCGACGAGTAGTCCTGCGTGTTGGCGTTTTGTTGGGCGGTCTTGTTGCTCGTTAAGCTACGATCCTTCAATGTAGATAACAACTTCGATACCTCTGCGCTAATGTCAATTTTACTCAAATCGCCAAGCTTATCCACGATTGCTGCTGGCTGGGGTATAGTAGGTACTTGGCTAGCGGATTGAAAGTCTTCCTTCATCTCGACATTCTGAATCTTCTCTGCCGTATCGTTTTCTTCTTTCGATGAATCCTTATTAGAGATTACTATGGTAAGATTTCCACCTTCGTCATCGTCATCATCGTCTTCGTCGTCCGAGTACCAGTCTTCTAAAACTTGATCCGTATTCTGTGCGGTGCTCTCGTTGTCTATATTCTTAAAACTATCCTGCGCTGCCCGTTGTTGTTGTTGAATACGCATAAACAATTCCTGTGCCTTCTTCGGTAAATGAGACGGTATCTCTTGCTCTTCGGTTCGTGATGCGGATGAACTATCCCGCTGATTGCTACAATCTTCGTTTGTCCTACTGAATTCTGTAATAATTTGAATTCGTTTATTGCTTCTTTCCAATGTTTAATCTCACTTTAGCCACAAATAAACGAAACTTGGTTTACCTTCTTGGTCTATACTCTTGTCCTTTTGTTTATCATCATCCTCCGTTGGCACTTCTATGACAAGATCCGTTTCCTCGTCTTGATCGCTCTCCTCGTCAAATTTAGATTTAGTAAGATTTGCTACTTCATCAGCTATACTAACGACGGGGGGTGGTCTCTTAGCTTTTAGCAGCTGCCTTAAATCTACATCCTTCGAGTGTTCAAGTATCGAAGGTTCTTTCCTTTTGCCCTAGACGTAACAGTAAATTATATACGAAATATTATACAATGTTCAATAAAAATATTCCGTCATGAAATAAAACTATAATCGTGATGTACCTGCTCTGCAATTTCCTCTTCTCCCACGTCATTTGTAAAATCTTCCTTGTGCCGTGTCTTAGTTGAATTGAATTTGTTCGATTCAGAACTATTAGATTCCGTGTAATATTCCATGTTCGTCATGGACTGCGGAACTAATGACTTTTGATGCAACTGCTGTTGAGTCGCCAAACCTAACGCGGCGTTGGGAAGTTGCAGACCAAATTCGTTGGCCGATTGTAATAACATAATTTGTTCGTATGGGACCCTATCCTCGTCCGAACCCCATCGAGTTTTCTTACCCGATGGCTTTCTTTCTCTACCACCTTTCTGCTGTAGCATATGCTCTTCTACAAAAGTGAATTTATTTGTACTGAACTGGTTTCTACGAATACATGTGTGAATATGTATTGATAATTACCTTTTTCATCCCTTTCATTATGCTTATCCGTCGTAGTCGTGGGCGCAGGTACATTTAGATCAAAAAGACTCGGAATCTTTTGATTCGTACATTCCTGGCCTTGTGCTAGATTTCTCGCTGTATTGTTTATCATTAACATCGCTCCTTCCCTGCTTAAACGCGGAAAGTCTCCGAGGATCTCTTTCGGTGCTGTTTCCAAGTGTTTTAACAAAATCCCTTTCACCTAAAAGAACATATATCATTTATCGTGCTGTTTATAAAATTATAGTTTTCCAAGAGGATAACGCGATAGTAACTACCTGTTCATTTAGCGGCTGATGAGAAAATTTGCAATTCTCCCCTTGGTTGCATTTCAATCCTGTATGAAAGAATTTACATGGAAAGTCGTGATGCATGTAAAGGCATTTATCCCTCTTCGCGCAACAATCCATTAGATAAAATTTACACAGCTCCATTTTTCTAGGTGGTAAAGCGTTATGCGAGAAAGGACAGTCGTCCCCTCTGTGGCATTTTCCCTGCATGTAATAAACGCATATGGCATCCGGATCTTGATTGTGATCATTATTCTGATTCCTCCGGCCGTTTCTATCGTTTCGCATTTGCCCTCGTGCTTTGTTCTTGCCGCCGCGTTCATTCTTACCACCTCTACGTCCTGTGGGACATTAACATTAATTGTAATTAAAAGAAAAGACCATGTAAGACATAATTTGACAAGAGTATGTTCATTCATGTATCATCGTACCTCCCACACCTCCACCGCCTCGTGTGTTATTACGCTTGCTATCATTATCTCTATGCCGGTTTACGGTAGGCCTATCATCGTAGTCAGAGTTACTATCAAAATTTTCATGATCGTTTGCATGCCTCGGGGGGCTATTCTCTTGGGAATCCTTCCTAACAGGTGAAGCACCTCGAACGAATAACATTTCGTCCTCATCTTCGTTAACGTTCTCATCGTCGCTCACTTTTCGTCTCTGCAAAACATACATTTATGATGTTAATATATGATAACACACACCCTGCAGAATTCTTCACAACTGTGTTGAATGTAGTAATTTAAAAACCTTCTGATCCTTATTACGGTCTTCTTCCCTTTCGTCCCGTATCCTCTTCCTACTCCTACTACTTCTAGTACTTTTACCCTTAGATTTGGAATCTTGACTTCTAGCACCGTCCTCCTCCAGAGCTGCCTTGATCGCCTTCTCCACATCACCTGCCCAATCCTCCGTTGGACTTTTGTACTTAATGAATCTGTCATGCTTGCTAGTATTTCCTTGAACGCTCGACTTCTTATTCTTATTGAATTTAGAATCGAGGCTCTTATTTTTCGCTGGGTCTGTCTTCGATGCATGCTTGCTCGCATCATCGTTCACAGGAGCTGGCATTGGTTCATCATCCTCATCAGATGGAATTTCACCATCTTCCAAGTCATTGTCGTTATTACTACAAATGTATTAAGAATATGTTACATTTATTATTGTAATTTTCAAATATTTTATGGAAGTTGTGTAATTTTCTGTATAATAGCATGGAAAATTCTGTACGATTCAGAGCAGAACTTTTCAATCTCCGTAACAATGACAAAGGATTTGCTGTTACATATTCATTAATTTAGAATTTATTCTAAAATCCCCATTTGAGATTCTTGTTTAAATCCAAAAGCCTAATCTTGGATACCTTTAAGTTGAGAAATTAATATGCAACGTTGAGTACTAAATAGAAATTTAACAAAGTTATGCAGGCATAATTATCTTGATTTTCCTTTCAGTATCAATAAGTATAAATCATTTGAAACATATTTCATCGATTCGTGCAGCTTTTAAAGCTAAATTTCTTTGTGTGTCTAGCCTCTGCAAGGAAGCAAAAATGCTTTTTCATTTCACCTCATAATCATCATCATCATCATTTTTATCATCATCATCATCGTCGTCGTCGTTGTCGTCATCATGAACTATAAATAATCAAGCAACAAAAAAAATGCATTTCCTTGATAAAAGTCGTCATAGAATTGTGATAATAAAAGCTGTCAAGGGCATTATCAGTAATGGTCATTATATACAGGTTGTACCCCGTTGCATAAAGAAACATCGAACTTTGGTCGAGCAGAGTATAGCTGAAAGTAGCTTCCACAACTAGCTGTCCTGAAAACATTAGCTGGTTTGCCAGAGCCGAATAACGAACGACACGATGTAGCACAGAGCGGACATAATCGATGCAACTCCGTAATATACATGTAGCTTGACATACATATGGTTTGGAGAAATAATCGTTTTCCCAATTATCTCAATCGTTTAAACGGAGAACGATATTTCACGGAAACGTGGAACGTTTCGTAGGTTCGTCGACCCGCAAAATATTGTAATGTAGAAGCACAAATTTACGAGATAGACGAAGGAAAATACCCCCAATAAAGTCAAGCATAACTATTACCATTCCCACAATTAAAAGGAAGAGTAATCGGAAAATTACAGGCGCGAAAAAAAGTAGTTAAATTAGCACAGTACAAAACGCATCGTCTGAGGAAAATAATAAATTGGAATTTCCTTACCCACGGATTGCGTTCATTATTTAGCATCATTATCATCATCAACTATCATCATTCATTATCATCAATGTACTAGAGCATGAATATCGGTGATCGATCATACAACATCACATTATTCTGTATACAGCATATCTCATTGTCATCGTTACAGCATTGCCAACAGTGCATGGAACATTTTTCGATAGCCCGTTATAGCGTCTGAATTTCTTCGCGTGTAGAACCCGTTTTGTCTCGTTCATTCACGTGCTTTACATTTGTATGTATGTATACATGGTACGCATGTGTGGATGCATGTATATACAGAAGTATGTACATCACGCACACACTATCTGTACGGCGTATGTATGCGTGACTGAGTGTACGTATGTGTTTATCCAATGTATGTCATATTCGAAAACCGGGAAATGTGTGTGTATGTATGTGTTGCATGCCCCATTGCTCCCCGAAGTTTCCGTGCGTTTCACTACTTGCGCAATTCCTCCCGAAATAAATGTACATCGGCACGTAATTCTTCAATGCTCATGGAAATACGTCATCGCACACGTGGCTATTGCACACGTAATATGATACGAATCATCGTAAATGCAAGAATTGATTTCTACTTAAAAATTTCATCCAACTGGATCAGCAAGCAATCTACTAGAAACCTACGAATTTCCTCAATTTCATGTCGGAAGAATTACATTTGCTTCTTACTACCTCGTACTCATAAATCCTTCAAAGAAAATTTCTTCGTCACTGGCGAAGTCCTTGATCCTACAATTGTCCTTGATAGTTCTATAATAGCTGGATCATTTCCAGAGCAATGAAGAACCGTAGGAAGAAGAAGACATAGAAAAAATTACGTGGTATACTCGAACACTGTAAATGGGTTCGTTTTTTTCTCACAGTGCCAATGATGATATACGTATACCCCGTACGAAAGCGGGGGACCCAGCACGGAGCTTCCGGAGAGAGGGGGGACTCCATGTGTAATATGTGAGCGTGTGGTAGTTGGTTTTTACAGTCATAAAATTTCGACTGCTTTTGTTGGTGAATTAAAAAATGTGGAGGCAAACCTTTGGATTAGAGTCTCGGCCGCGGAAACACTCTCTAATGCCATTGTTTTGTCCCGATCGATCGTGTTTTGTACCGTATGAGATATAGCACTGTGGCCCGGTGGATGATCATTCGATCGATTGACGCGACCACACTCGATGGCTCTTTGCTTGTGAAATAATCGCGTGCCTGAATCCTAGCATTTGAAATTTTGAAAATACTCGTTACAGGACACAAATCTCAGCCTATACAGAATACGTTTTCGTGTCTCTCCGTTTCTCTTTCTCTCTAGGGCGCGCGTGCGCGCATCGGCAACCAAAATGTGCCAGAGCTTTTATCAAACGTTTTCTCAGCCTTTGTTACGCCCCTGTCTTTTTTTTTGTTCTCGAATATTCTTCTCGCCTGAACACAACAGGCTATTAATGTTTCGTTAACTAAAGCGCTTCTTTTATTCTCCGCTTTATCCTGGATTAATAGTTATTGCACTTTGGATCGACGAAGTTGGATTTGGATTTCACTGTGTCTCTCCTCTGCTTGGCTATTAAATTTCGTTAAATGGCGCGGCGGATCTTACCACTGCAACGTCATTCTGGCTTGACGTGGCATATGGCTGACCGACGATAAGCTTGTAGGCGGCGTTCTTAAATTCTTTTCCCCGTACTGTCGTGATATAATCGAATCGAAATACGAAAATAACCGAGCAGTGTGCTCGATATAGAAATACGCGTGCGTACTACCTCGACTCGTAACATAAGACGAAAAGGGGAAAATCGTTTCGTTTTTTCCCCCGAAAGAATTACGATCCGATGCTTTCTCGGAAATATTCTAAGGCGTAGCTTCCACTTTGACGACTCCCGTGTTCCCGTAATTCGATAACAGCGCTCTTTTCCTGATCGAAAATTCTTGGAAGAGAGAGAGAGAAAGGGAGCGGCCGATTGATCTGGCCTTGCCGTTAAAAACAACTGCGAATTAATCAGACGCGCGTCTGTTATTGACGACAAGAATTTGATAAAAAAAAGAATTAAATGCACGGACGCGACGATTCGTGTCTCTCCTTGAGATGGATGACAGCGTTCAGTTCCGTCTCTCGTGTACTTCCGCGTCAAGAGATTTTGATCTCAGCCAAAGAAGAACATATATGTTATTATGAACGAGACTAGTCGCAGGCAGGCGAAAAAGTACGATGATCGGACAGAGCGTAATTACTATGTCAGCAGATTGTATAAAAATGTATCAGTTATGAGACGATGAGCGAAAACTTCAAAGATCAAACTAAACATGGCCACATCTGGAACTATTCTGAGCGGGCAGCTGCACGGAACCTCGGAAGAAGGGCGAGCGGACGGTTACCGGGCCGGGAGGGAAAGCAGCGCTGATCCCTGTTCACCAATCAGCGGCGATGCTCAACGATCACGTGCTCTATCTTCCATTATTTGCATTCCCCCACTCTTATTTCCTCTCACTTCTCCCACTTTTCTTTATTGCTTCCGTTATGTGGAGCAAATTCCTCAAGCCTCCGTTTTCTACGCACTACTCGCCTGAAGGCGGGCTTACAAATTGTATTACACATAGCAAAAACATTGCGCCCCAGCTTTCGCTATCCTGCGCTTTCCGCCTGGAAGCATTCCCTCAATTTTCAGGATCTTATGCTTTACAGGAAATGCGAATAAAATTCATTAAAAAAAGTCTCGATTCTTCAATGAAATTTATAATGAATACATTTGTACATACTTTATTATAGCTGTTTGCTGAATTGTATTTTCGATTATTACTTGGAACACATTATTTTCAGCCTAGAATCATTTGAAGTTATAAATATGTATATATATCACCAAGCTGATAAACAACAATTATTTTACATATTTATCAATTTGTGCAAATTTTATACAATTATAGTTATTCCTCCTGTTCATTTTTCATAGCACTTATAAAAATATATTCGTTTATACAACATCCTAATACAAATATTATTAAACAAATACAGACCTCCCGGCATGAACTTATTAACACAAACTTTCTATCCCAAATGAATGGAACAACTTCCTGGTGAACGTACACGGCAGTGTAAAAAAATAGCGACAATTATTATAATACTATTTTACTTGTTCATGCGAACGATGATGGAAAACAAATGAGATTCCGCTAGACCAGCATTGTCTCAGCGATATATCTGGCAAATTGCGCGGATTATGAGAATGTCTCCAATCTGATAAATCCGAATTACAGTCGGATTGCTCTGGCGGTCCTTTTACTTCAACACCATTAACGCATCTTTTACATTTAAACCTAAAGTCCGAACGATTGAAATATATCGTTAGTAACTGATTGGTATAAACTTTTCATAATTTTCAACCCTTTCAAACTTACTTGGCATGAGTGTCGGATATAGTATTTTCCTCTAGCTTAAATAAATCTCTTAAATCATTTAATGTGAAATGTCTCGCAACATCTTCCTCCTGATCAACAACCGTTGAACTTAATGCTTTTTTATGCGCCTGCCTTTGGAATATCTTTTCTTCTATTGTACCGGTCTGCAATGCATTAAATGGAAGATGTAAATCGTATAGTAGTGAAGGAATATTCCATGTAAATTTCCTTTACGTACACAAAGAAAACGATATACGAAACACGGCTTCTTTTGACCATCTCTCCAAACCCTAGCCATGGCTTGATCATCGTTTGCCGGATTCCAATCAGGATCGAACATAACGAGACGATTAGCACCGATCAGATTTAATCCACAGCCACCAGCTTTAGAGCTGAGCATGAAAATAAAATCATTGCTCTCTGGATCGTTAAATTTATCTACCACTTTCGATCTCTTCTTAATCGTCATAGTGCCGTCCAGTCTGACATACTTGTAGGAACGCTTATGACATAATTTTTCGAACAGGTCGAGGGTTTGAGTATAATTGGACACCAAGACGATCTTATCGTTTGTCGTGGTTTTAATGGACGCCAAAAGGCAGTCTAATACCATTAGTTTCCCGGACAATTCTGGTAAAATCTCTCTGTAAAAATAAAATTGCAAATATAAAAATAATTCGATCGTTCGATGAAAATTGAACTTAAAAAAAAACTCCTTACTTAGGATTATAATTCGCTGGCAACAGTTTCGCAGCATTTTCAAATCCATCGCATTTTTCCAAAATTTTTTCATAGACCAAATCTGGATGATTGCACAGTTTCTTTAAAAGTGTGATTGCCGAAAGCGCGGAAAGAGTTTTCCCTTTTTTCGAATTCTCAGACCTGTCTGCAAAGCAAATGGAAAGAAATATATTGCTACAAAACTTTGTAGAATCGATTGATAATAAATTCGCAATAACAAACCTTCCATTGACTTTTTAATACTATCACTCTCTATAAAATTTTTATAAAGCTCAGTCTGCAATTTTCCCATTTTTATGCAAACCACTAATTCGTATTTCAAAGGTAAATACTTCGATAGCAAGGCACTGGTACGTCTGATAAGACATTTGTTCACGAGGGACACTAGTTCCGATAAACGATCCTGAGCGATTTTCCTTTCGCTATCCGTTGCAGCTGCATCTTGGCCACGTAGGATTGGTATTTCAAACTTTTTCCGAAATTCCTAAATAAAAAAAAAATTAAGATAATGTCCTTTGTATTTTTCTTTGGAAAAATGTTTCCGGAGCATTTTTCCACTTTTTTCGGAAGCATTAATTAATGTTATACCTGTGCAGTGCCTAATAATCCTTGATTAACAAAATGTACGAGGGAGAAATATTCTAAGAGATCATTCTGAATAGGAGTTCCGCTAAGCAGCACTCTTCTTTTAGCTTTCAAACCCATAAGTGCTTGATACGTTTGATTCTCAGAGTTTTTCAAACGATGTCCCTCATCGCATAGAACAAGCCCGACTTCGTCTTGATGAAGAACGTGCGCATGTAAACGAAACGTTTCGTAACTGATTATTAAAATCGGGTTTATACATCTACGACCATAAGTTTTCATAAATCCAATTAGCTTTGCATCAATATCTGCTTTGTTTCCACCATCGATAGCTAAAGGCTGAACTCTATTTTTCAGCCATTTAAAGATCTCGTTGTACCAATTTTTCACCAGTGAACTCGGAGCAACGATAATAGCTTTTTCTATCAGTGGTTTAGCTTCGGGTCCTTGGAATTAAAATTATCAATTTATGTAACGTTATCACCTATGCACAACATTATATTTATCTTACCTTGTTTCAATAGAGTCCACAAAAGAGTTATACACTGCAATGTTTTACCCAGACCCATTTCGTCTGCCATGATACATCCATAGGCACCCTCTATACGTTTGCCTGTTACACACTCATACATAAATTTTACACCTTCTCTTTGGTGAGGTCTTAATATATTACACAATAAGGGATCTACTACTACATGCACAAGTTGTTTGGATCTGAAATATAAATACAACGACTATAAAAACTTCCATGAGACATCAAGAGAGACATCTTATACTAACGGATCAGCTTTCAGCTTCTCGTGTTCAGATAACTCTGGAGGTGCATAAACGATAAGTGCATTCGCTTCATTAGGATCGTGTAACGGCCTACGCGGACCAGACAAACGTATTCC
Source organism: Holcopasites calliopsidis (assembly GCA_023838395.1). NCBI lineage: Eukaryota > Metazoa > Arthropoda > Insecta > Hymenoptera > Apidae > Holcopasites > Holcopasites calliopsidis. The sequence goes on from JALHAQ010000001.1 coordinate 1,367,878, forward strand.
TAAGGCACGACCCGATAGCTGATAACCAGGAATTGGAATTTTAAATGGTTTGCTAAGCAGCTTTTTTACTCGTTCTTCCTATAAGATCAATTTCCCAGGATGGTATTAGAGACTTTTCTATGAGGTTTCAGATAAATGACAATAGTTTTATAAGAATACCTACATGTTCTGAAATCACTCCCTGAGTAGCTTGAACATCGTTGGCAGAAAGAGTAACTGCTTTAAACTCCGGTATTTGTACTTTCTTGACATTACAGCAGAGCTTTTTCTTAGCTTGTTGTACTTGCGGCGATACCGGAGACAATACAGTGGTATTGGATATCTCGGAATGCAACGGACGCTTTCCTCTTTGACTCGGAGCCGAGGATCGAATCTTTTATGCAATAACAAATACGAAATGAATATAAATTCTTATAATAATAGAGGTAGTAATGAATACAGTAAACAGAAAAATATTACTACTATTCTATTATTTTTTTATACGTAAGTTCTTACTAAAAAAAAGAGAAAGATAGAGTATTTGCGATAGCAGAAATGAATATACGAAATTTATGAAATATTACCATCCTGAATTAAACCCCAGCTGTTTGGTGATCCAAGGTACTTCATTTCGTTACAATAAAACGTAACCTACTATTATTTGCGTTTCGTTAAACGAAAGCATTTTCAACTTCTATGCAATTAAAAGGGATGACACTTTTTAGAAGTTTCGCGGTTATAAAATAGTTTTAAAGTGTATTTACAACGATCGCAGCGCTTCTAGCGCTTTGGATTGAAAACTGGTGCCGCCATATTCCGATTCAATTTCAAATTTAAAATGACGCGCGAAGATGTTCACATTTATTACAAATAAATTAAACACATGAGAGTCCTTTTAATTTCAATCTCTCATTGGTAATTTCGATCGATGCCCTTAGCAATTATATCACTAATTTATTTACATGTAAAAAAAAGTATGTACACGTAAAGCAAATACTGTAAAAATATTTTTCTTTTGTTACTTTATAAGACTCAAGTTAAACTAAATTACGATTCTGCAAATATGTTTCCAAGGAAATTGTTACTTAAATCATCATCATCATTCGCAACGCACTTATTGTATTTTGTACTTGGAGGATTAAAAGTGCATTCAGTAACTTGAAATAGATCTGGTCTCAAATTGGGTCTCATCCCATAAGTGTTTTCCAGAAATTCCAATACATCTGCTTTATTTTGCAAATTATTGAAAAACATCCTACTTTTCTTTGGAAGTATCTTTTCCAACATGAATACCAGGTGATGATGAAAACATAGAAATTGTGTTGGTATGGTCGCAGTGATATCGAGCCAATCTTGAACGCAATTAAGAGGTGTAACCGAATGTCCAGAAAAAAGGGCTGGATTTGTTAGAATACTCCTCGCAGACATGACGGCATCACAATTACTCTCCCTGTACAAAGCTTCTGCGGTCTCTAAATTTTTAACATCTCCATTAGCAATCAAAGGCAGCTTTACACTGTCCCTAACTAGTTTTAAATTATCCAGATCTATGGGTTCATTTCGCATTTCGGGCGTTCTGGCGTGAACAGTAAGAAATGAAGCGCCTGCCTTTTCCATTATTCTACAAAACTCGATGGTTCTATGAATGTCCTTTAACAATCGTATTTTTACAGATACAGTGAAGGGGCTAGGGATACGATTTCTCACTTGACATATGAGATCTTTTACCAGTTCTGGCTTCTTAAGCAAATCGGCCCCATATCCTTCTTTCAATGCCCACCGTTGGGGGCAGCCGCAATTTAAATCTATTCCATTGCAATATCTAAAAATATACAGAAGGATATATATTTACACATTAATCTTTTCTATACGATACCCGCATAATACCCGTCTCTATATAAAAACCTACGGGGCAACCATTTCTGCTGCGTTGACAAAATCATACACTGTTTTAGCAGCAAACTGAGCAATCAATGGTTTATCCGTATTGTTTGTTGAAAATTCATTGTCCCTGGCTTTTGCAGATTGTACAAACGAATCAGCTAGGATCATAGGCGTGAAACATATATCGCAATCGTATCTTCTTACTAGTGTTCTGAACTGCAACCTATTAAAATACAGTCGTTTAAAACAATTTTATGAAAATACAATGATTTCTTTGTACGACTCACTTGCTGTATCTGACCATGGGTGCACAAACTTTTAACATCCTTGGTTCCTTTAACAGTTCTGTTATATCAATTGACATGTTGTTTATTCTTTGGGTCTAGATAGAACGCAGCTTTTTTCTACAAATAAAATATATACATATTTATTTCCTATTTATGCATTTATAATTTGTTATAATATTATTGCATGCTAAATAGTTCGTAATATAATACATTTGTATCTAACTGTTTAGTATTTCATTCTTTATATGTATGATGATGTTTCATTAGCATTACAGAAAGCAGAGGTAATTTACAGTTATATAGATAAACATAATATATGCTTTGTCTCTGCACGATTAAACAATTTTACATGTAGCACCTGATTACTTTTCATTCGAATTTATTCATATTTACACGATGCATTGCAATAATTCTTGTAAGTATCATTTGTCTTCTTTTTCTACTCAACATTCGAAAAATCGTTCAGATTTAACCTTTTTATTTTTACCCTTTACTTACAATGAATTTTAATGTTCATGAATTCTGTGTAACTTTTCCTCGATGATGATATGCGAGAAAGTAAATTTTTCATAGATCTATTACCATTGTTTTCTTTATGCAAACTTGGATATCGATCAAAAATTAGTATTTTCTATATAGCAAGTATTTCTCATGCTTTTAATCACAGTCTTTTATAGTCTCAACAATGGTAACCTGTATAAATGAACATTATGAAATATTTTAAATGAGCAAAGATATTTTTTCGAAACATATAAAGGATTGTCTCGTTACTATTGTTTTAATTATGCAAGGCTCCTCTTTGTAACTAAATTTTTTCTGTTTCGAAAGATCCTACAGAAGAATGCCCTTTAACGAAAACCAGAAATTACAGGCATACGTTAAGTATGTATTGTGGGGACGGTTTGAAATTCATTATAAGTTGCTTTACAATCCTGACTGTTTCTATCACCACAACGTTAGTTTTGCAAATACTTTACAGCGATGGAACTCCACAGGTACTATGCATTTAAATGCAATTTAAAATGCAGAAGCTATTCTAACATAAGAAATTGTAAAACTCGTTTCCCATATTATTTTACATTAGAATAAAGCTGGCATTCATGGGGCTGTTGCGACAGATTACACAAATTGTTCGCAAATCGGATCAAAGGTTTTAAGAAAAGGAGGTAATGCGGTAGATGCAGCAATAGCAGCTACCATATGCATGGCAGTGGTAGCTCCGCATAAAACTGGCCTTGGTGGGTAAGTTATACGTACGTTCGAACCAATATTTATTCTAATTTACGTTTATTGTTTTAGGGGTGGATATTTTATGATATACAATCACAAAGAACAATCTGATCCAGTTATTATTGATTTCGCGAATAATACTATTGGGGGTATATACCAAATACATTAAAAAAAGAAACAGTTTTAAAATAATTAAATATAGTGTGAAATATAATTCTACAGTTTACATTTCTCGCATGAATTAGGAAGTTTCGAAAAAAGAGGCGTACGTATCCCAGCAGTACTAAGAGGATTAGGGTATGCACACTCCCTGAATGGTAAATTACCATGGAGCGAATTGGTGAAGCCATCAGCGTTTTTAGCGAGAGAAGGATTCGTTGTATCCAAGGAATTGGCGAGCGAAGTCTCGAAAAATGTCGACTACGAAGTTTTATATGGGCACCTTAGCGCTGGAGATATATTAAAATTACATGATCTTGCTGATCTGTTGGACGATATAGCATTGTACAGATCCGATGGTTTATTCATTTTTCTATATCGATTGTAATTGAACGAAAACGTCTTTATATCTTTCCAATTTAATCGTTCATTTCCATTTCATTTTCAGTACTGTACAATGGGACTTTTTCAAAGAAGCTGTTCGATAAAGATCCAGAGCTATTGTCGCAGTTAGCAGATTACGAACCCGATGTTTATGTAGCAAAAAAAACAAGCTTTTACAAGCATGCAGTATATTATCCACCGCACCTATCACTGATGGAATCAGCGATCGCAGCAGTGGAAAGTCTTAATGTATCTATGGAAAATGCATCCACAGTAGGCACACAAATTCGTGTGGCTAAAGCATTGATCGATTCAATTTCAATTCCATTGCAGCTGAAGCAATATGGTTTGTTAAATACAACAATTTTCTTTAGCTTAAAACAAGGCGAATTGTTTTATAGAATTTCCGATTTCATGATAGTATGATTTCAGTTGAAAACGAAAAATATACTGGTGTTACAGCAATGGACTGGGAGGATACTTATGTTTGCGCTATAACGTTAGTGTTATAATTATACAATATGCATAAACAATTAAACTAAATTTGCAATTCTTGTAGCGGCCTTAGTACACCTTTTGGTGTTGGACGTGTATCGAGTGCTGGTTTTCTCTTGGACAGAATCGACACTAATAATACCTTGTCCATGTTCACTCCAGTAATTTTTCATAACGAAAAAGCAGTATGCGGATTACGAGGAGTATTTGGAACAGATGATGTATTAATTATCGGACAAATGTTATACAACATTATAGCACGTCAATTAAACGTTTCCGAAGCTATTGAATATCCAAGGTAAAGAATTCTTCACATTTTTTTTCACGTATAAAGGACTACATTCAGAAGCTAAATCTTTTCTCTTCTTAGGTATTATTACTCGGCAGATGGACTTGCCGTGGAAAACGACCAGAAATACTCATTAGATGCTGTAATACGAAATGAATTAAACTTGATGGTTCCGGCGCAACACGTCGATACTGACTCGTTGAAAAGTGTGAATGCAATCATAAAAAGGAGAGATCTAATGTCGAGTCATTCCGATAGTCGTGGCGGTGGTCTCGCGTCGCGATATTAACACTTAATTTATCTCTATTCTTTCATATTAATTTATATTTTTATACCTGTTCGAGTAACATTAAGATAAGACTTTTGATAGATTTTTAATAGACCTGATTAATGTTAAATAAAAAGGTGTCCAGCAATTGCTACCGTTTTATAAAAATAACTCGCTTTTACTTCTCAATCATTTCGTACAAAACTTTTTACAATGAAATTGATTCTATACAATGAGAATGCAGTGTATAGTGTATATTTAACATTATTATTATTTCTTTTGATTTACATATAGTCACACTTTCAGCAATGCTTTCTCCTCCCTGTTCTTGATATATTCTTTACTTATATCAAGCTGCCTTAATCTGGCGTACATTGCGCTAGCAGCAAGCACAACAAAGTTGCTTAGCCACCACATGAATGACTTCTGCTCGTTAAACCAATAGGTCGCTAATATCGTCTGTGCACAAGCCTTAGCAGTTCCGCTAATGTTATGCGTCAGGGGAGACGTTACTTTAATTTGAAGCGCTGTAGCATAGCCGATGGCGAAGCCACAAATACCGCCGATTATCATAGCCGACCAAAAGTATAACGATCCAAGTTTATCATAGTTGTATACAGTAATATGTTCTCCATTAGCAACCATTAATGGCAAGAATATTATGACACTGTACGCGTTGTTATAGTAAGAGAGCAACCAAATGTCTTGGTTCAACGATGGAAGTACTTGCTTCATATGAATAGAGTATAAAGAAAGCGTTAACGATCCTAGCACACCGAAAATCGTTCCCAGAATCGACAAAGAACCCGCAATGTGTTCCTGATCAACGCCAAGCCAGAATCCGATCACAATGAATGCACAGCACGCGATGCAACTCGTGGATGTCTTTTGTCCTGCGAAATTTTAACGGCTGACTGATATTCGTCTCATTTTTCTATACGTTTACCAGAAATTCTTACCAAGTATTAGGTATGTGAATATGACGTTAAACACAGTCGTTAACGAACGTCCTATGTAATAAAATGCAACCCCAACGTATTTTAAACACAAGTTGTTTGTTGCGATCATCCCGGTGAAAAGGAGGGACAGTGGCAAAACCTATATATGTGTTAAAAATAAACACCAAGTACAGTTACCGTTTGTGCGGATATTTTTTAATAGAATATTTTGGTTTACCTTCTTAAGAGTTTCTTTATTATATGGATTTCCATCGGGAAACTTAATGTACTTTGGAAACCACTTTGATAAATTATTAAGCGCTACGCAAATAATTAAACATATTATACATTGGCACCATGTAATAAAGAGAGGTGCGTCCAAATTTATAGTATCGCTGGATAATAGAGCTTTGTTTATAAATACTGTTAATATAGATATCACCCTAAAAAATATTCAATCAATTATACAGAACTCGTCTGAATGCAGGAAATGAATCATCTCATTGTTCAAAGACAAAAGAATAAATAATTCATCTCCTCTTTCAATAATAACATCCACTATTCCTTCACTTACCAATAAGTTGCAACCACAAATGTGATATATACATATTTTGCCAAAATTCCAGTTTCTGGCGACATTTTATTTTATTTGTTACTGCGTTATTAATATTTTTATACTTTGTTCGGAAATACATCTATCATTTCTTCACTTAATATATTTCGATATAAGTTGTTATATCAATCGTACTAAACAAATTGTTTTTCCCGAGCCGAACGAAACGATATAAATAAATATTCTCAAATTTTATTTCCAATCACTCGTTAAAATAATTTTAATTGCCAAATTTGTTCGTGACATAACTGCTAATAAAAGCTTTACGAAGTAAGCTACGTTTATTTAGAAAGATATATTCTGTCATTTTCCCATTGTTATTATTTAGTTACTGCTTCCTTTTTAGGTTATACCATAGAAAAGTCACAATCGGATTACTAGTTTATAGACGGGGTCATTGCTTTACAAGAATTGTGTATACGCAAGCTTCTTCAGAGTGTTTTTAGCATGTGCTTTTCTTCTACAATAATTGTGTTCATACGTAAGTTTATTTCTTATTAAATTTAATAATTTTCATAAAAATCAATCGTAATCAACACTTTCCCAACGTGCTGCATGTCGGATGTTATTACCGTAATTAGAGAGATAAATTATCTACCACCAGATATGACAGATATCGTTCATGCAATGGTTGGTATTATTTATTGTATCTTTATATTGAAAACTAAATTATTTAAAGACTTTCAACCTTCCATTTAACCTTATGATAAAAATAAATTCGTATGGCATTATTGCATAGTTAATGCAAATAAAATATTATTTAAGTGCAGAGCTTAAAAAAAGAACTCGACATTTTTATTAACAGCATATTTTTACGTAAGTTCAATAAACTCAAGAAAACAATGAATTCATGTCACATACACAAATAAGTATATAGTCATTGAAGGTAGTGTTAGTATCTAAATGTTGACACGTGGTATCCAGTATTCGGGTATTTTCGACCATTGTCGTAACAACGGATGGCTAAGATTAGTATGCTTGCGTCGGAATCGTTTACATCTGTTCCCTGTAAACATGCTTTAAATGATTTCCAATTATCCATTTATTAGAATATTCTAGATACCTGCGGTGCAGATGTAACAATTACACAAAAAAATTGTCGTGTAACAGGTACGTATTAAATATGCCCTCTATACGATCGGACAATCAAACTTTGTACTGTCTAAATTACTCTATTTTAATCTTTCGTATATCATTATATTTATAGTAGGATGTCCAATTTAAGCATTTTGCTTTTGTAACCACAATCCGATCATATATTTGTGATCTTTGTAATCTTACACGAATGTGAATTAAATGTTTATCCGAATTGTCCTTCGTGGAACAGATTTTTCCTGGTCTTTGTGCGTGTCAATCGAATTACGCCGTTTTTTTTTCTTTCTCCGCGCTAGTCAATGTACGATTTATCACGCTCCGTTACATAAGATGTCACGACCTTTATCAATTCATGTTATCCCTGTAAAAAATCTTACTGTATGTAGTTATCCGTATGCCGTTCGCCAAAGTCAGTTGGTTTCCTCCTGGTGAATCGTGTAAAGTCGAAATTGGATCATTACAGTGCTCAATATAATAGTACTTTCCCTCCATTTTCTATTAATGTTTGTAATAGCTTTTAATCAACAGTTATTTAATCTGTGTTATATCAAAAATTAATACCAACGAAATTTCCGAAACTTTTTTGTCCGCTCAAATCGGCTTTCATCCGTTACATTTATCTCGACGTCATAATGTTTATCTTACACTAATCGTTTTTTTTAGAGACTAACAATTAAAGATCTGCGACATGTCGCAATACGAGGACATTGTTGTAGAAGACAAAGGAAACAATGAACGTACAATAATGCCGGAAACAGAGATTCGCCATAGAATTCCATGGAGTGAACGTGTACTGTTGAACAGCGAAGTACCGGGTTTACACGAGGTGAAAGATTTATTGGATGATGATGATGCGAGTTGCTTGGCAGAGGAAGAGGATGGAGTTGGGTGTCCATTGCCCTCAACTCCCGAAGATGACCATCTTTTGGATTGTGAGGTAAAGAGATATAATTTTCGTAATTTAGATAATTTTCATGGAATTCTCATAACATGTTCCTTTGACGTTACAGATGACAGAGGTATTAAAAGCAGGTGTGTTAAGTGATGAAATTGATCTTGGTGCATTGGCACACAATGCTGCGGAGCAAGCGGAAGAATTTGTCCGTAAGGTAAACACGATCATTCAGTGTATTTTAATATGTATCTGCAAACAATTACTAATTAATTGTTGTGCAAAGGTATGGGAAGCATCGTGGAAGCAGTGTCACTTCAGAAATCTTCCAAAGTGGCTGCAGGACAATGATTTCTTACATGCTGGCCACAGACCTCCTCTACCATCGTTTTATGCCTGTTTCAAAAGTATATTCCGAATTCATACGGAAACAGGAAATATTTGGACCCATTTACTTGGTACAAATCTTTTTATTTATATTTTGCAGAAATTTTATGTCAAAATTTTCTGCTACCCCTGATAAAAATTAATATTTTTTCACAGGATGCGTGGCATTCATTGGCATAGCTATATTTTTCATAACACAGCCCCCCATAGAGATTCAATTGGAAGAGAAATTGGTATTCGGTACCTTCTTCGCAGGTGCTATTACATGTCTAGGAATGTCTTTCGCCTTTCATACAGTACACTGCCACAGTGAATGTGTTGGGAAGTTGTTTTCAAAATTAGATTATTGCGGGATAGCTATGCTAATTATGGGCAGTTTTGTACCGTGGCTGTACTATGGCTTCTACTGCGATTATCAACCTAAGCTTATTTATTTGTCGGTCGTTGTGATACTCGGTGTGACGAGTATCGTTGTTTCATTATGGGAACGTTTCGGTGAGCCCAGTTACAGGCCACTACGAGCCGGGGTCTTCACGGGTTTCGGCCTTAGCGGGGTACGTTGTAAATCATTCTACGTGTGCAAGAGTGATCGATAGAAACATCTGGATGGAACGATAATTACTAGGCGACACTTACTGATACAATAAAGATATCGTATCCGTTTCAGATAATACCAGCAGTTCATTATGCCATAGCAGAAGGCTGGTTTAAGGCGATCAGTCAAGCATCCCTTGGATGGTTAATACTAATGGGATGCTTGTATATCTTAGGTGCAATGTTCTACGCGTTGAGAGTACCTGAACGATTTTTCCCTGGCAAGTTTGATATTTGGGTGAGTTCCTTCTTCTCCATTTTATATAGATTCTTACACACGATTAATCAACGGAATTACTAAATATAATGTGTAATTTAGTTTCAGAGTCACCAAATCTTCCACGTGTTAGTTATCGCGGCCGCTTTTGTGCATTACCACGGGATAACAGAGATGGCTATGTACAGAATGACAATAGGTGACTGTTCAAATCCGTCGCAGGTGATAGCTTTTTAATCATGTAAAAATATGGGTAATATAATCGTGTTGTTGGATTTCACCTAACGTACCTTTATCAAGACTTGAATGAATCGTAAATCTTTGTGTCAGTAGATCTGTACTATTGAAAGAACTGCTGGAAACAATATCATGACAGTGAATAGCACAATTCAACTCCCTTAAAATTATCGTAATTAAGCAACAATGTTTTACAGGACATACGCAAAGATTTTACAAAGTGCATTATGTGATAACGAAGATTGCCGATAATAAATTCACACGATTCAATTATTGAACAGCATCTTTTACACTTTCATAAATTTGAATTTGTGGCAATATGTAGTTAACTTCTTTGTATCGAAGGTAAAAGCGCCGCAAGATGTTTAAAATGCTTATCGTATTTACCAAAAATCTCAGCAGTACAAAGCATACCGCTAATATAACTATTTACTCTTGTTGTTTCTTTATGCGAATTATTTATTTAACTAATAATGCAATTTATTTATGCAGCAGTTGCGATTTTGTTATACGTAAAACGGATATAACGCAAATTTAACTGATAATCGACTGATAACTGACTTGTTTCGTGCAGTTCTCTTGTTAAGAACAAGTTGATATAAAAAAAAACAAATTGTAAAATACGAAACAAAGTACAGATATATGGCAACGAACAAAACTTTTAACGCAAATAAGATATAGGAACTAATTGGAGAATATAAATAATTTTATAGCGTAAGCACTATAAAAGTTGTAGAATATTTTGAACACTGTTAAAAACAATGAAGACTATTTATTGTAATGGTTGCGTGCGATCTATGCAAACTTCTCTTTTTCAATTACCCTCGCAACAGAAAGTAAAATGCTGGCTCTTTTTCAGTGTCCATACTTCCAAAATTTATGCAATCACGTTTGTGTACGGTTTAACTTTTTACTGCTACGTTGAGTGCGAAATTTCCACGTTATTCAGTATTAGTAAAATAATTTATATTAGCACAGTTCCTTGTTAAATATTCACAATTTTTAGCCTCTCCCCCTCTTTTTTGTTTAAATCCATGTTATAGAATACACATTGCACCCCTGTTAATTTTTAGTATAAAAGAAAATGTTCAATGCTTCTGTTATCATTGTAGCATCTAGTAATATACTTATATAAAGAGATATTGTTGAAACTTTTACATAAATAATTCTTAATATTGGTAAATTAATAAAGGAGGAAATTATAAATTTCATATGTAAAAATGAAACAAGATTATCCTACTTTATGTAATTTCTCAAAATATATTTTTCTAAATAAATGGTGTTAGTATCATTTGCGAATCTACGTGACTGTGTGAGATATGTACTTAATATCTGTATCCAAAACTAATAAATGACAATCGGAATATTGAGAAATGATAGTAGGATTTCAAATTTGAAGGAACTGATTTTAAATTTAGATGAGAATTATTTAATTGATTACATTGATTGTGTAATATGTAAGAACTTTAGATATTATCGTTTGATAAAAAGTAACTAAATTTATGTTTAAGTGATATTAATCATTTTCTCATTGAAGTAGATACTATTGTTGAATAATAAGCAAAAAAATTGTGATTCTTTAACCATCCTCTATACGTTCGCGAGGAATAATTTTAAGTGTTATTTCTAGCTTCATCTAGAGTTGTGTAAGTTATAAAATATTCCGATAATTTCCAATACGTTTTGTATAAAAATATAATATATATTACAATGTCTGTATACTTGTACAAAAATTACTACGAATTTTATAATAAAGGTAATTGGTACATCTAATAATGAGAGTTTCATTTCTGAATTTTCTTTCAACTCTATTAAATATGAAGCAAGAAACGTCCCCTTTCAGTCGGCTCTTACGACAAGCAGGGGTTACTGTGGGTGAATTCTGATCCCCACCCACAGGGAAGTTAAAAGAAATTTATTATGAAATATATAAATGGGATTACGTAAAATTGGGATTAATATCTTTTATGTTCAATCAAATTCTAGCCATCAATTGCTTATTTAAATACAGTATTTGCGTATTGTATTAAACAGGCAATTAGATACATGCTCATTACATGCTTAGCATCGCGCCCGCTTATACCTAAACGTAAAATCCAATTAAATTGAATGATTTCAAGTGCATTTTGATTGCTTTTTCAAATTGCAATATCTAAACGAGAGATATCAAAATCGATAGAAGGAAAAGGTATCTCGATAAGACATCGATACTGTGGTCCGTTTCGCTTACGAGTGATTCGATAGTTTGTTATACCGTTTTCGTACACTGTACTTTTACAGAAAAATCCTTTTCTGCGTTTTCCAGATGAAATGTTTAAACGATCAGAAAGAAGACGACTGAATTTTCGTCTGTGCAAAGGATGGGCATCATCATGTCGCGAACAGAGATTTGGTCAAATTGTAGTATCAACGTATTAAGGAAAATCCACTTACTACTACGACAATTCATTCATTCATTAAACGAATGAAAACATGTAATTGCATCGAACGGAATATAATTAATAACAATTCTGGAAGTGATAAGAACCGAGAGGATAAGAATTCGGAAAAGTACATTTTCGTAAAATAGCGCACAAGCGTCGCGTACTTTCTAAATGGAGCGAAATTCTTATCATATTTTCCTATGTATCGATAGAGTATAACGCGAAAATTTATCAAGATGTATTATAGTTATCTATCCGTTCACGAACTACTCGAATCAGCCAACGTGGTTTTCATTCCATTGAACTTCATTGATTACAGAATTTACGAATATGTGATGAAGTGATACGCTGTACTAGTCCTGGCTATGTCAATTTTGGAGCAGAGCATCAACATACTGTATCTCAATGCAATAATAATAATACCAGGATCGTCAATATATTATTAATGCATTGATAATAATGTGGTTTTTAGCATAACGCTTCTCGCGCACACATTATGTTCGCAGTTGTACCAAAGTAAAGAAGTAACAGAGAGTCAATTTGTATGCTTTGAGAATGAAGGAATTTCAATGATTATATAGCATAATGTAGACAATTACTGGTAAATTTCTATTTAACAGTTCAAATGTTATGTTTTCCATCAAAGCACACACACAGTTCTCTAATCAACAAACGAAAATGAACGAGACAAGCACTACAAATTCTGTCATAACGTCTGGAGCGTTGTTTGACAATGTTACAAATTATACCTCTGGCACGACGAATAATATATCTACTGAAACAGCTGAAGCGTACGTTTATTCTACAGAGGAGAGTGCAAGTACTCAACAATTATGGAACGTTTCTAAAACTGTAACGTCGTTGCCTAATAGTACATTAGTATCCTACGATCCTTCAACCACCAATATACACGTGTCAACGACGACGGAAGCGTTCGACGAATTCGGACCACCAGATGGAATCGAATACATTTTTGTACCGCTCGGTGTGATGGTCTTTGTTATTGTATTATCAGCTGTGGTATGGGTAGCGATATCACTTTTGCATTTCAACCATAATACTCTTTTGACTTTCATTTTACAGAAACAGAATAATAGAATCAATATTGAGCAAATTGTAATACTTGGAAAAATGTTTCTACATTAGGTATCATTACCTACTCTTGTAGTATAGTTTAAGTTTGTTGATCAATTAATTGTTGTAATGTTAAAATTTCATTGTTTCCTTAGCATCTGTTAAATGTAAATCGTTTTACTTATTAAAACGTAGATTACTTCTGTGTAACAGAAAATGTAAATATTTTAACAGTGTACTATACTTTTAAAGGTAATCATTATCTCGAGGAAACGAAAGTTGGAACGTTTGAGACACAGACTCATGCCAATGTATAACTTCGACCCTGGTGAAGAGGAGGAAGACGATTGGGAAACAGAACTGCTAGACGAATGCTATAACAATCATCAAAGACGAGTAGGTAGAATAGTTTCTACTTTCGTCTTGAAAGATGTTTTTAACGAAAAATGCTTTGTCTTCTAGCAAGGGTATCAATCTATGGATACAGAAGAGAATGCTGAGCTTTTTGGAAATCTTTGATAAAGTATTCATTATAGTCTTCTAAAAACTTTCTATTGCCTACAACTGTCATAGACTTAAAAGAACAGTATTTATTAGATTCATATATATTTAATTAATGTTCAAATAGTTTGTATATATCTTTGAATTCAAAGGATAAAATCTAAATTCGTAGGTTTTATACAAGAAGAAATTTTCAGCTATATATACATAATTATTCAAATCATCTTATCAGAATGATATTGCGACGACATGGCAAAATTGACTTCATTTCAATATTACAATACCTACGAAATTAATTATTTCGTAGCAAAGAAGTAAAGGGTTTAAAATGACTGAGATTCCATTTTAGCATTGACCTTCACTGTGTATACTTTTCATACAAACCTTCTCGTAAACGTACGATTTTTACTATGTACTTGGTTTTCAATTATGTATATATATTTTTTATATCCTTCGAAGGTATTTATAGAAGAATATTTGAATTTCATTCCGTTTGTATTGAACACTAGAGAATTCTATTCATAGAGAGCAATGTTATTAGATGGTCAGAATTTAAAAAATAAGCATCGAACGTGTTTGCAAATGTATTACTATAGATTTCTTTCCTGCCAAGTAGCTACCGTAGACAAATGATACCTAATATTTATTGTTACATTTAGTTCCCACCATTGTTTGTTGATTAGTATTATAAAAATGAAAAATGAAGTAATAGTATTAAATTTGGTATTTAATTTACAATTTTTTAAAATACCTTGTAGCACTGTAATGTAACAATAAAAAGATTCGGAAGAACAGTTTTGATTAAAGTATAATGTGTATCGTGTTCAAGGTATGAACGTCCAATATAACAATTGATAAGAGAGTCTCTTTATAGGTTTATTTACTTTAATACAAATTTGACATTCACACATATGTTTGCCTAAAAGACGCCGTTAATGTTCCGCTTGTTCGAATTTAATTAAAAGAGAACGTTTCTTGTACATGGTACACATACGGAGTATTATTTCACTCTTTCTCTCCTATTTCTTACATTATTAAATCTGTATCAAATTTTTGGCTTTGATAATTATAATACACGTACACGGGGAAGTGAAGGAAGTAACAAGATATATGATGTAACTGATACACCATATACTTTAAAATTAGCCAAGGTCTTCTTATTGATTCCAAGTCAGTTTATGAGATCTGAATTTTCCAACTCCAAAAATTCTTTCCCTTATAAATGTACGTTTCATTTTCGCGCTTGAAACATAATATTAATAATTAAAAGAGTCATAAAATAAAATATACAAAGAAATGCTTTACATATTATCAACTAGAGCATTTTTGAGCGTTTCATTTCTTTGAAGATATCATAAATTATAGATACAACTTCCTTGGAACTTGAGCATTTTTTTTTTTAAAGTAATTCGTTACTATTTTAATCTGCTGATTATTACGATATAAAAAGCGAACTTAAAAGCCTTAAATTTGTTATCAGTTCTTTAAAAAACTTCAAAGAGTAATCTTCGTGGATTGAATGTATGTTTTTACATTCAATTCTCCTCCTCCTCGTCTTCCTCCTCCTCTTGTTCATCCTCCTCCTCACCGGCACTTTCTGGTTTTTCTTCTTTCTTTTTGGGTCTACCACGCCCTCGCCCTGAAGGAGTCCCTTTAGGTGTTCCTGGCTAAACATTAACATACATTATAACTATGTTAAATATAAAAAAATTCCCATATTACTTCTTAATCAACAATCTGTACTAAAGTGATAATACTTATCTGCAATTTTTATTAAGTATATATTCTTCTGTGATCACAATGTCACATTGTTGTTGGTTTTAAAGGAAATGCAAAGTTAATTGAAACTCATACCTTCTTTTTATGAGAACCTTTGGGCCTGCCTCTGCCTTTTTTGACTGGTACAGGTGATGCATCATCTTCATTGTCTGATTTTACAGCTCGTACTGCATTGTTCTTCTCTGCTGCGGGTCTCCCTCTCTTTTTAGGCTCTTTTACAGCATTCTTATCTGCTTTCGATGGCCTGCCCCGTTTTTTCTTCTGTTCTTCAATTACAGGCGAATTGTCGTCTGACATTTTTAATCCTGCGTAATTGGAACAAGCTTTTCATAATATGAATATTTTAATTTCTAGTATCAACAGATATGTATACTTTCCTAAAGCAGTAAAAAAAACTTTGCTTCAGCCTACTTGCATGGATCGCCAAGTACAACAACAAATTACGCGACCAATATGTTCGTAACGAACAAATGCCGGTTAATTACGGTCAGGTATAATATTTATGAAAAACCAATTAAAAGCATCCTTGCAATTCCTGCATACTTCTGATTTCACAAAATACAAGCGAAATAGATATCGCCTTTCGTGAAACGATAGAATTTGTACAAAACATGATATTTAATTCGTTAAAGAAAAGGGACAGTTCCAATAACAATAAACGAGTGTCCTCTGAAATTTCCGCGCCCGCCATTTTCAAAAATAACATGCGAATAATCTATCTATATACATGCATATATTATTCGTTCCCTTCCCATTTGTATTATTCCGAAAAAAAATGCACAATATACTATTGGACAAGAATTTTTTGCAGTTTGTTTGTAACAAAGGAATAATAGAAAACGGAGCCGCTATTAGATACAAATACGATAGCGTCACTCGGCTTTTAAGGACGCCATGATCGACGAATCATGGCAACACCAAAGCCGTGGTAGCGTCCATCACCGAATCTCTTTATAAACGAACGAATTGAATATCTCTGTAAGTAACGATCAATTACGCGCGAAAAGTCAACGAAAAAATTAAGGGAAACATAATCTACGTTGTCGCACACCTTCGGACGCGACGTACGCGCACGGTAAACGATGGAGCAAAATATTTAGGGTTGAAGGAGTCGTTGACAGACACTCACCTGAAATTTCTTGTGTGTACCGGAGGAGACAAAGGCCTTAAGCCAGCGCGCGCGTCCTGGGAAAGCCGGGCTGTATTCTATCCTATGTACAGTCGCGTCTTAAAACGCTGATTATGCTCTCAGCCTCGTATTTATAAGAGCAACTGAATCTCACTTTTCTTAGCGTCCCTTTAATACTATCGCGCGCGTTACTATACGCGAAGCTGTATGTTTCACAAACGGTCCGTAACGCGACCTCACGCAATTCACTGCGCGAATAGCGAGACGCGACTGACCTGATCGAGACGATGCACTGTGCTCTGATTCGTTCGTTATCCTAAGGAGAACACCCCCACCCCTTTATTCTACACGCCAACCGATTCCCGCCAAAATATTATGATGCTATTAAAAATTATTGCTTTTAAATAATTAGATTGTTTTTTCTAATAATTTAAAAAATACAATTTTTTTATTGATATTAGGAATTCATAAGAAATCTGGGAAAAGACTTTCTCAGAAAATACCGCACAATTCGTAATAGAATCTCATGCCAACTAATTTAAATGCATAAGGCGAAATTGAAAAATTGTAAAAGTTATAATGATAAATTTCGACTGAACTCATATTGAAGATATTTGCACGTTTCCCCTATATTATAAAGATAAATAAAAAATAATTCTATGCAACTGATGCATTACTGAAAAATGTTATATATCCTTTAATTTCTATTTACAATGTGAATTCCTTTTTATATGTATACATTACATATCATTTTGTACGTACATTATTCTTGATTCTACGTGACTTGTACCTGTAAATTGTCGTTCGATAAGTCCTTGATTACACTCGTACTGTATTTTCATAAGTTTTCAATTAGAATTTCATTGCAACACACGCACACGTTTCTCCATTCTTTCATGGTATTTTCATACACAAATCGGAATATTAAATATTTTATTTTTTCGCAAATGAAATTTTCATTGCGTGAGACGGCGTGATTTTGAAACCTTGAAGAGCATCTTTCGCTGCTCCGGACTGGACCTCGTTTTCGAACTCAACAAACGCAATGTCGTGTCTGTTTGGTACTAAACGTACTTCCTTAAAACCGGGGAACTGATTGAAAAGCATAGACAACATCATTTCACTGGTCTCGTCCGGAAGGTTTGTGAGGAACAGAATTTGATTAGGCGGTTGTTCTGGTACAGCAGCGTTAACTAAACCTGCGTGTTGCTGTACACCGGCGTGATAACCAATCTGTTGCGAATGTTTAGCTTGATCTTTGGCACGTTTCTTGGCACGCTTAGCTTCTTCGTCCACTGCTGGTACAACTCGTTTTGGTTTTTTGGGTCGTTCCGCATATGTTCCTTTCATTTTCGCAATTATATCACTGTCGGTTTTCGCATACTGTATCCTCTGGAATAGACTATATAGTTAAATCCATAATTACCACAGTATTTACAGATAAAACCTTATATTTACCATTGGTTTGTCGTAAAATGGAAATCCTTGCATCGACCTTAAAGCGTTTGTGGCACTGGCGATTTCTTTGAAAATAACGAATGCCTGACCACGCATTTTCAATGTCTTTAACGCAACGATGTCTAATATCTGACCAAACTGAGAAAATATTGCATACAAGGATTTCTTCAATTCATCCTTTTTTATTTTTTCATTCAGATTGTTAATATAAATCGTATTATTCGGTCTAATATCCATTGCCACTGTAAAGAAAGAAAAATATATATTAAAATACGATTTTGGTTATACATGAAATCAAAATATATTAAGTACACATAGATAAATCAAAATAAACTGTAATTTTGTGAATTTAGCGATATGTATAAGTTGTGTAGAAGAATTCAGATTAACTTACTTAAATAATATTTGACGTTAAATGCAAAGTATTATTTCTATTATATGTAATAATACTATTTGTATATTAACACAATTGTATTTAGTCGGCGTCACCGCGTAAAGAGGTTAGAATTAGCGGTGGAGAACTATCGGTAGTCACCAGTATCGAAAACTATCGATAGTTTATTTTATCGATCACAAGTTAAAGATTTGCCGCGAACATGTACGTGGCGCTATCTCGTGTTTAATGTACATATTTTATATTTTCAATATCATACTGGCATTTGTAGTTTAAGAAAATATTTATGTAAACAAATGTTTTATCGTAAGTAATGTATAAATACATATGACTTGATCTCAGTTAAATTTTTATTGGCAAAAGAAGTAAACTAAATACTTTTTTCCAGAAAAATGAGTGTTAAACCACTGAGAAACACGAAAGGTGCAAATAAACCCTTTCGTTCTCCATTTAACGCTACACCCCAAAGTAAGCACAACAGGGGCGATGTAAACACTCTGGAGCAAAATAAGCAGGGAACACCACTGTGAATAAACATACAGTAGTTTACACAAATTTGATAATTGTAACATATACATATTCGGCTTGCTTTTAATTGATTCTTATTGTGAAACAGAAAAGTTACTACAGCAAAGAGGCTGATTTTTCAACAAACGCCATCTACCAAGAAAATACGTTTAAGCGAAGAATATGACAGTAATCAAGTAAATATTGAATCAAAAAAGGAATTATACTGTTCGGATTTAGAATCATTGAAGCGAAGAATAAAGCAGAAGGAGAAAGCTGTGCACGATTTGAGAACTACGATATTATATAGAAAAAAGGTAGACATCTAAAGTGCATGTATTATCTTTAAAATTCTACTTTTCTCCTAAAAAGATATTTGCGATTATAGAACAAAGCTGAAGACTTGGAAAGCGCGATCGAGAAGTGGACAGAAAGCTGCCAAAATGCTCTCAGGGACTATCAAAGTAATTTGCAGAGTACAAATGGACAGCCTGTGATCATGGCAGAAATCTTGTCCTCGTTTAACATAAATCCTGATACAGTACGTTTCTCCATAGAGAATGATACATTTTATTAACAAAAGTTTATAAACATTACATAACAGTTTGCCTTTAATTAAAAATACTCGCTCATTTATTATTATATTTCTATAATATTTATTTACATATTTTAAATAAAGCTAATCAGTAAAGAAATGGTTGATACACATTCCCATAATTAGTACTTGTGTGGTCTAAATGGAAAATTGGGATTAAATAACATTGGGTCGTTTACAAAGTTAGGATCTTTGGTCATGTAACCCATCAGACCTGCAATAGAAGAAGAGTCGATCACAAGGTACAGTCCATAAAGAATATAAACGAAGGACATTAGAGGAAAAAGTATTACCAGCATGTTGAGCCTTATTAATCTCCTGCTCAACCCTTTTCTGTTTATGCTCGCACAATCCAGTTATGTGTTTCCCATAAATTCTACCAGTATAACGACTTTGAAATTGTGACAATAAACGAACATTTTTATAATCTGGATCTATGTTTAATTTACATAAAATGCATGCTTTCCGCTCTTTCTTAAATGGATTCTCAGTCTCAACCGGCTGTGGATTAAGAGAACAGGACATTTATTGTGTACGGAGGCAAAATCAATTTTATTAAACGTAACACGTATTTAAGATGCAATATTACCAAGTCCGGATCTACCGAATTGATTGAATCGTCTGTAGAAGCAAAGGCTTCCTTAGTTTTACCACGAAATAGTAATATTGGTATTCTATTTGTCGTATTTATTAAAGCTCGCGTATTAATAAATGCAGAAATCATTTTTGGTTATAATAAACGTGCATATGAAAATTGTAAATAACACAGAGTGATCATTAAGTTGTATGTTCAAACTAGACGCGGCACCTCAAAGAACTGTTCGAACCTAATTAAAGGCGATTTACAATTTCAGTGGAGGAAATTGGAACTATTAGTTGATCCACTGCAAGATAGTTGGCGCAATAAATATCGATAATATTGCAGTGCTCCATCTATAGGATAACGATCGATGGATCGTGTCACTAAACCGGATCCCGTCGCCGAAGTCTCTGCCACTCTTTTCCGACCAGGCGAAGGCGAGAGGCGTGCCTTTAAAGGTTTCGCAGTAGCCAGTAGTTTTACTCTAATATAATTATTGCATATAATAATATCGTTAATTGGTGGTGTGTTCAGGTGAAGTGATACAGACAAGATGTGGCCCAACGTACTGGACGTAGCAAAAATGAATCCGTTCGGAACGCCGTTCGTGACAGCTAAATGTCACGGGCATAACGAACTTGCTCAGACACTCGTCAGAAATCGTCACATAGCCGCTGCCTCTGTCGCATCGGGCGGTTAGTAATTTCCAACACTTTTTTAACATCTCACGAATAACAATTACACCGATAACGTGTGATTTCATACGTAAGAATTGTCTCGTGTCCGCATGGTACATTTTACATTGCCAAATGGGAAATTCCATAGAATATTCCTTCTTTAAATGAATAAACTAATCGTATTTAAATTAAGCTTCAGATCGATGCACACTATTACATAATCTGAGGGATTAAACGATTTGTATCAATCGGATAGACATGTTGTCCGACTAAAGAAGAAGTTAGCAAACTATAAACCTAATAAAATTCACTTCGTTTGACGCACAATCATTTTCGTTTTACAATTCGTAATTATTTGTTCAATTCCGAGCGGGGGTGTAAGAAATTATGTAACGAATATAGAATTCGGCCGCATGGCGAGTTATATCGTTATTCGTTTATGTCGTACCTAAATTTTTTAACACAGTTTTTACCTTTTCTTTAATACATGGTACATTTTTTTTAACGCTGCAAAATTTGCGGTGCAATATAGATAATTTTATGCAAGATATTGTTCCAAAGTAAATCAGTTTAGCAATTTTTTCCAAGCTCGCGGCTCGCAAAGTAATGGGGATTGCATAAGGAGCAGCCATTTTGTCGGTAACGCGCGCGTGAGAATGTCGTCCTCGTAGCCTTGTGGTTGACATTCGAGTAAAAATACAATGTATGTAGTACGTTGGCCGCGACCGAGAAACAATTAAAGATATCCTAGTGTACTTGACAAATTTATTATTAGATTGGACCAAGGTAGTATTTTGTTCATGGCGATTTTGAAATTTTGCCAGATTCAAATTTCAAACATACACAAACGCGCGCTCATACACGCGCCTTGGAACAGCTGATCAATGATATTTTTTTATTATTAAACAATTAAGCGTTGTTTCAGTATGATAATAATATAAATCGCACAATAGCAAATTGAGATCACTTCGATGGTTTCATTCTTAACAGACATTGTTAAAATTGAACCTTTTTTTTGTAAATTAGTATTTTTCAAACATAATTCTGCGTTCATCAATGAATTATCACGAAACTCTATCATTTCGTTTAATGTGCAGATAGCTGCGAATTTGGATCAAACAAATACTTCATGCTATGCGGCTTGGGTGGTATACTGTCGTGTGGTATCACGCATACTATGGTCACTCCCTTGGATTTAGTAAAATGTCGAATCCAAGTGGATCCTGCAAAGTACAAGTCAGTCTTCAATGGATTCAAGGTAAAGGATAAAATATTTTTGGTAGCGGCGCTTCGTAGAAGAGCTTAAGATTGAGTTTCATTCCTAAAATTAAATCTTGTTACCTAGGTGACTTTGGCTGAGGACGGAACTCGCGGTCTGGTTAAAGGATGGGCGCCAACATTCTTTGGTTATTCCATTCAGGGAATGTTCAAATTCGGTCTCTATGAGGTGTTCAAAGTATATTACTCGGCTCTTGCCGGAGAAGAAATGGCATACGAATATAGGACATCCTTGTATCTGGTTTCTTCGGCATCCGCCGAATTTTTCGCGGACATTGGTTTGGCTCCGTTTGAAGCTTCTAAGGTAACTATCAGTAGCCGCCCTCTTCTTTGTACACGCATCTATCCCTTTTAACATTTTGTTATAAAAAGGGAACAGTTCGATCGATACTGTCCCTTTTATGACTTTAAACAAGTTAACACCAGATACTACATTTGTATTATCTGTGATTCATTTCTTTGACTAGTTCTACGTCGTTCAAAACAAGACAGAATTGTTCTTTTGTTCCTCCACATTGATCCTACTGCTCCTGACCTTTACCCCGTCATGCCCTATAGCATACGTATTGTAAGTTGTCCCCGAAATAATTAACACTGAATCGTCTGGAACGATAATGTACAAAGCCGTACCCTTATTACTTTCGCAGGTCAAGATTCAAACCACACCTGGCTTTGCTAATACATTGAGAGAAGCTATGCCAAAGATATCCGCTGAAGAAGGCATTGGCGGTTTTTACAAAGGGCTGGTACCTTTGTGGCTTCGTCAGATTCCGTACACGATGATGAAGTTCGCGTGCTTCGAACGTACGCTTGAACTTTTGTACAAGTACGTAGTTCCTAAACCAAGGCAGGAATGCACAAAGGGCGAACAATTGGTCGTTACCTTTGCCGCCGGTTATATTGCTGGTGTATTTTGCGCAGTTGTATCTCATCCAGCCGATTCTGTGAGTATATCTCTTACACATAAACACTTTTATGCCATTTACTATTAAGCGAGTACCCGAGTGTACATGGTATTCTGTTGAATAGGTTGTATCCAAATTGAATCAAGAAAAGGGAGCGTCGGCTGTTGATGTCTTGAAGAAACTTGGTCTACGCGGGGTATGGAAGGGTCTTGGACCTCGTATCGTTATGATCGGTACATTAACGGCGGCGCAATGGTTCATCTACGATGCCGTGAAAGTCTGGCTTCGTATGCCGCGCCCACCACCACCAGAAATGCCCGAATCACTTAAGAAGAAGTATGGTGTAGCTTAAACAGCGTCAAGCGTAATGAGAACGTTTCCAATTGAATCGATTACAGTTAGAAAAAATAAGAACGAGCATAGATAAATTACATTATTTCTTCACAGTACATTGTCGAACAATGTTTTTTGCCATACCTCTGAGTATTTATTCTGTAATACGGACATCAGTGCAGGTCGTCACTGCCCCGCCCTCGAATTAGAATTATAATGTGCTTCGTATTATAGTCATTTGCTGTTATAATCTGTGATTACAACGCGTAAGGCACATTTACAGAAATTTGACAGTGACAGTAAGTTACCTATTGTAACCAGAAACTGTTACTTTGTATATAGGGTGATCATCGTAAATAAATGGCCCATGATTACTCATCTAATCTACAATACATGGCTTTTCTTTTTCCTGAACATTTAAACCCGTGTACATCATACACGTTTAACAGCTCTATTAAACAATGTTTCGAATATTAATCATATATTTTTGGAATACAATTTGCTTGCGAACATAATTTTACGTATAGGGAAAATAGGCATACAATTAAAAGAATTTCTAGTGACAAGAATTCGTTATACTTGCAATTCTGTGTATTTACACTATGAACGAAGTCTAATAGAGTCAATATTATTGTATTTCATACAAGTAACTTACGTTAGATGTATTATGTCAATACAGTTTTCTATAAGATGCATTTAATGTATTTAAGTGGTCATTATGGCCATCGTTAAAAAGCTAAACCGTACATATTTCATTATCACATTTGTTTGCGTATTAAAAATTAAATAGCACCATTGATAAAATCGAGATACGCACATACTGGCAAACTGCCCATATTCAACGAAACCATAATTTGTTTCCTATTTTATGTACAACGATTAAGTCAACATACATGAGATGCTGTTTAAAACCATATTTTAAAATAATAAGTACGGGGATGAAACTGAGGATCATAATTGCATGACACGGCCCTCTTCTTTTCGATTTAATACTGTATACTTAAAACCATTTCGCTCGTAATAGGGATACATAAAATATATATTATTATTCGTCTGGGATCGTTAAAATAAACGACAATGAATTCATCGTGGTTAACTCGAATAAAGCTCTTTCTCTAAGTACGTCTTTGCATCTTGTATAGTTGGGAAAATCTTAAACGTAAGAGTTCCGTGTAAGTACAGGTCACATTTCTTAATTGTCTCGAAAATGGGACTAGTACAGTTGGCAAGATAAAAATGTACGTCCACTTGCTGAAATTCTTTCATCGCCGAGTTTAGTGTGATTACACCGGTCGAGTCAATGTAACTTAACGCGCTCATATCCATTATCACGCATCGTAATTCTTGTCTGGCTTCGGAATCTTCTGCCTCTATATAGATTCCTCTCTCCCTTAACTTACTTTTGTGATCGATAATTTTTTGCGGATTTATGCCAACCGATTTGTACAATTCTGACTTAAAATTATTGGAGTTCGCAAAGTTTAGTGTCCCGCAATAATGGAAAATTTTCATCCCTGTAAGCTCGGTTGCCTGAAAATAATAAGACGTTATACACCCGATGTCGTTTTCTATGACGAATACTTATTGTTATGCACAAACAATTTACCGCTTTATATCTACTCAGATCTAAATATAAATCCGTATTCGGTATGTGGCCCAATAAGCACGTGTACGGTCTAAGGCCTTGCAGCAGTATAATTCCCAGGGATACTATTATTCCGCTCAGTAAACCAATATCAATATTTACTATTACAACAACTAAAAATGTTACGATCCAAATCAGAGCATCATATTTGCTTAATCTCCAAAATTTTAAAAATTGACTAGCTTGCTGAAACATGCCCTTTAAAGCCACCTAGAAATGGAGAACGATACGAAACATTATATTCATATAATTAATTATTTTCGTAACTAGAGTTTATACTCACGACAATGATAGCTGCAAGAACGCATCTCGGCAGTGGTTCAAAGAACGGACCTATCCATAGAAGAATCATAAGTAATATTGCACATGATACAACGCTAGCTATCTGTGTTCGTCCACCAACAGATTGTTGAATTAAAGATCTACTCAAAGATGCTGATACTGGCATACACGCGAAAAAGGATCCTACTACATTACTCAAACCCTAGAATAACATTTCATAAGGGCAGGCACTGTCAAATGATACAATTCTAAAAGGAAGATTCAGTTGCTTACCATAGCGAGAAGCTCTTGATTAGAATCAATTTTGTAATTAAGTTTCTGTGCAAAAATTAAAGCCATCGATATCGTTATAGTGTAAGAAACCATGGTTATAGCGATACTGTCCACTGCTACTAATTGAAGCAAGTCCAATGTAGGAGCAGTCGGCGATGGTAGACTGTAAATACAAAAAATAAGCAACCCCGATTACATTTTCGTAAAACAATAAGTAAAAATATTTACGTACCCTGTAGGGATCTCACCTACATCTTGAATATTATACTTTTCGGACAAACAGAAATATCTTGAAAATAAAGTTCCACTCACAACTGCAATCAGTTCGATTGGAATTGGTATACTACACTTTTTGCTTGCCCATGGCTACAATTTAAAAAAAGACAATACCATATAAATGCTTGTAGATTTTTGATTAAAGACATTTTAGTATTTAATAGGTACCTTTAAAAATTCGTTGTTACACACAAGGCTAGCAATTGTTATCAATGACACGAGTACAGCAGCAAAATTGACATTTTGTATTTCTTTAAAAATATCTATCATCGTCTGCGAATTAATTGTATTTATTGAACCGGACATACAATTGATTTGTGCGCTTTATACTTACAAAAATAAGTTTGAAATATCCTTTTTGTTTAGGTATTTTCAAACCTAACAAGTCTTTAATTTGGGATACGAAAACGTACACCGCTGCTCCGGTTGTGAAGCTATTTACGAGGGGTTCGCTAAGTAACGTACTTATGATACCCAATCGAAATATATACATTATGATCTGGAACGAACGAAATACGATAATTAAGAGGTGTCAGGAAATTTACGTGCAACATATTTTTACAAGGTATTACCTGATATATTCCAACCATGAGTGTGACCGCTGTTGCTACTTGTAGAGGCGTATATAAATATTCCCCAGGATGATTGGGTAATGCACTCGTTGCATTCGAGCTTACAAAATCATTGTGCGTCATCGAATAAGACGCCACTGATTTCCCGGTCATCAAGCAAACCACAGCGAATGTTCCTGATGGGTGCCAATTAATATTTCATTGTTCTAGCTTGTATAATAAGTTCTTACTAAAACGAGTTATTTTTGTAACTTTTCTGTAATAGAAGCAATATTTTACAAAGAGAGCAACACGAAAGACAGACGCTAATTGATCTTGATCTTGTCACATCTAGTACCTTCCCTAATTTATCCTGCTACTAAAGTTTAATGAAAGAATTCTCTTACCCATGGACACGTGCCTGGACGTGCCAAAGAAGAAGTAGACTAAAACAGGAAAGAACGCCATGTATATTCCGACTACTGGTGGAACATTTCCCAAAAGCGCGTATGCCATGCCTTGAGGAATATGCATAATCGCTACAGTTAAGCCTGATATTATATCAGACATTATACTCTCCTTCCAGTCGTATTCTTTCACCCAATCGATCAATGGAATCGTGGATGTGAAGCATGATCTCCAATTTTTGTGTTTCAAGCTGTTCACTGTATCCCGAAATACTGTAAAAGAAAATAAAATTACACGTATGATATTTAAATTGATATTCTAACTATATATCTTTTGACATACAAAATGATTCCGGTCTTTCGTACTCGTAATCATGGTTCAATGTTTCTTGTTCGTATATGGGCCTTTGTAATTGTACATTCAGAAACGTGTCAGGCTTCTCCATGATGTAAGCAATTAGGAAAGTGCATGGACTTTGTTCGACAGACAGTACTATTACAATCAGATTTATTATCTTCCGTTTTTTACTTTTCTGATAAGCACATATTATCTCTGGAACAGTTAATATAAAATGTTAATGCCTCGATACATACACGAAAGTTGTAATACATCTTAAATATGATGAGAATCTTAATAATAAAACACTTTGCAATATATGTATGTGATATAATAAACCTAGGTATTATATAATATTTCGTCAGGAAACTTAAATTAGGACAAGCAGTAAAGTGTAATGCAATTCTTTTAATTCTTATGCCATAGTTTGAACTTGCAATATTTCAGACATTGCGAAAGACCAATAGTGCTCGTCGTTCGATAATAATTTTATATACGCGATGGAAAAAATAATAATTAACCTTAACGCAGTTAAAAAATATTTTTTTTTTAGCGACCGTTTATATTATTTAATATACACTTACAGTTTTTCCTTGTCGAGTTATATTTATTACGTTCCTGTTATCAGCTATTTAAGTATTTGAGAAGAAGTATTGAATTTGTTCCTTGGTTTTAATTACAATAATTACACGTTCTCATTTCGGTGTAAGGAAGACTGTGACTTAACTAAATTAATTCTGATTACGAGTTACAATTCATGCGTAGACACATTGTTATCAATAAGTGATCTCTTCAGTCATCACATGACAGAGTAAAATACGGTGGGGATAAAGAGTGTATTAGCAACTGTTTGAGCGCGAATTATCACGTGTGTTTGCAGATGTTTCAATTATTACGGCGAAAATAATATTTATTTTATCGCAACATTTGTTTTTCATCATTTTGTTACAATTGTAAATTTATTCACATTTAAATGACATCGTATTTTTAGTAAAAATGATAAGTGATTTATTAAAAAACATAATTGTACTTTTTTGTATTTGCATACAAATTCAATTAAAAAGAAAAGAAAACAAATCATGATCACTTTCGTCTTTCTTTTTTAAAACATTAATGCTGTATCCCTATTATCATGATGTCTGTAGGAAAGTTTGACTTATAAATTTTGCTTCCTTATGCTCTTGCAATATTTTGTATACTTATTCCTACGTTACATAAATTGTAATTACACGAAAATTACAATAAAACATGTGTACAATGAAGATGTAAGTGTATTTACATATCCTATCTTTAAACACACGTATGTATGCTGCATTTTCCTATAAGCACATATATTATCGGAATTTCTTTAGAAAGATATGCAGGTACGTGAACGTTTGCACACTACACCGTTTACATGTATTTATTAAATTAATAATTACCTATTTAATACTCTAGAACGAAAAGGGAAATGATATAGGAATATCATTACTTCATACGTGGCATTTATCATACACCTCTTGACCTCTGTCTTCAAAAATTCTGGCTTTATTCTTGTGGTTCCGACTAAGTAATTATAGCAGCTAGAAAATGGAAATCAAGCCGCTTCATCGTTGCTTCCACTTAGCATACGTGTGTTAGAATTGCGCTTCGTCCCGTATCCGGCGTGCTGAGTTTCGTACATTTTCCGATTTTCCAGGTAACGTCTGTAATTGTTCTCACGCTTCCTCCGCTGTTCCTCCGCTTGTTGTCTCAATTTTTCCGGATTCATGTGCGTCGTCACCATGTGCCTCGTGAGCGAGCTCATGAATTTATACGTGATGCCACATATGTCGCAAGAAAGAATCTCCTCGTTAGCCCCTTGCTGAAAGTCATAAGCAAAAGCGGTACTTTATTAAAATGAAAATGGTACTTTTGTACAAACGAAAGAGATCCTATGATAATTCTCTTCATATAGTATTTCCCTATGAAACAGCAAAGTACTAAGTATTTTCTTGTACAATTTTCTTAATCTTTGCATAGGAGGTACAAGTTGCAGAAAATATGAGAAATGGCGCAAAATGTTATTACTGTTTGCATGAGACTTTCTTTTCTTTTTCCTTTACGACGCCCGAACGATTTTTAAAACACTAAGGTCGTATTGATCATACGTACTTGTTGATGTACCATCATATGTCTCTGCAAATTGTTCAATCGGTTGAACTCTCGACCACAAACCTCACAGTCAAATTTCTTATCGGGATCATGATACTTTTTATGTAGAGTCAGATCAGTTGGATGTAAGAATGACTTTTGACATACATCGCATGTGTGGGTCCTCTGTTCACCAGCCAAATGCGACTGCTCGTGCTTCATCAGACTCGCTTTTTCCGCGAAACGGCGGCCGCAGTAAATGCACGGCAGAGGCCGAGATTGCGAATTATGAAGCGTCAAGTGACGCCGTAGAGCAGTTGACGTTGGAAAGTTTTTGTGGCATTCGAGGCACTGAAACGGTCGATCACCGGTATGCGTCTTTCTGTGACGAGCTAAGGAATTCTGATCGGGATACCTAAAACGACGACGCAAAACAAATTGATTACCTCGAATAGTAATAGCGTCCGGATTCAATGGTTCTCAGATTCAAAGTATTCATTAAAAAAAAAACTACCTCTTAGGACATAAATCGCATGGGAAGTTTCTGGTGGTAATATCTTCTTCGCGCGCATGTTTCAGTCTGTTGTGTCGAAGTAATTGGAACGACGTTTTGAAGCTTTTATTACAAATATCGCACTTCAAGTTATCCGTTGTTGGTATGATGACCTGTGTTCTTTTCTGTCCGTGCTCGTCTTCGGATATTATCAGCGATATAGTCACCGTGTTATCTTCATTGTCGAGATCAGC
This sequence comes from Holcopasites calliopsidis, assembly GCA_023838395.1. NCBI lineage: Eukaryota > Metazoa > Arthropoda > Insecta > Hymenoptera > Apidae > Holcopasites > Holcopasites calliopsidis. Next base: position 1,398,089 of record JALHAQ010000001.1, read on the forward strand.
AGTAGACACTGCAGAACTCTAAAAAAATGATAATTAAACGTGAATGTTGTAACTATGTTTTCACGGATTGTCTTTAAAAAATTATTAAAAATACCTGTTTATTGCTATGACATGATTTTACATCGTTGTCCGGCACGATGTATTCTTCCTCTACCTGTTTAGAGTTCTTTTGAGCTCTACTAGCTTGCGGTTCCTTGCCCCCTTGATCGTCATTACTTTCTGCGATAGCGTAATGACCGTCTTCGGTTAAATACACTGGCTGTAGCGTACCGGAATCATCCTTGAAGTATAACTGACCATCCTCGTCTTCGTGTAAAAATATTTGTTCCTAAAATTAAAAACAAATGAAGGTTCGCATCACATAAAACAAAATCAGAGATTAAACCATTGTGGATACACTTGATACCTGGGAAATATCATTTTCCTGGGTTTGATTGGTATCCGAGTTGCTTGCTTCCCATGCTTGTTCTTCGGTTTCCATTGCTGCAGCGTCATAGGAATATTGTTCGTTGTCGTCTACAGCCTGTGCAACGTATAATGTTTCCATATTGTCTCCTTCGTAATAAATCGTTCCTCCAACTTGCACATCATTTTCATCGAGTTGATCCATCTAAAACATTACAAAAAATTCGTATACAATCAGGAATATTACGGTTCATAATAGTAGCAGTGGTAGAATACAAACTTTTATATACTGGGCATCCGAAAGTTTATCCCCTTGCGCTGTTTTCCCAGAGGTCTGTTTCTTTGTACCAAGAACGGTATATAACAAATTGTTTTCAACGTTCTTTACGATTTCATGATTTACATTATTATCGATACTTTCGTCGCTATTCACATTATGTTCATAGCCTTGGCTTGGCTTAGATTTCTCAGACTTATCCAAGGAGTCTACGTTATCTCTCAAACCAGCTTTAGTCGATTGCAAGGATAAAGAAACTGTTTGCTTATTTCTACCACCTCTGATCCTTTGCCCCTGTACAGATTGCATAGGACGTTTCGATCCTCCTGCATTCGGACCAAACTTTAGATATTCATCCTCTTCTTCCATATCTTCATCTTGCCAATCTTCATCTACATCGTATGCTATGACTTGCTTTTTTTTGGTTTTACAGTACTGGTCCTCTTCTTTGTAATCTTTATTGGAATGCGCTTTAAAAATTGAACTCTCTTCATCAAAAGTATAATCCTCCACTTCTGCATTTTTACCGTGGTGTTCATTTTTTAATCTCTCTGTACTCCTTTCGCTTCTCCTGGCTTCTACATTCTTATCCTCCTTAAAGCTGAGGTCATCGTCCATGGATTCATCTTTATCTACTTCTTCTACTTCTTCTATTATTTCTATAATCTCTTCTATTTCAGTTTCCCCGGAATCCTCTACAGCTTCTGACTCGATTATAATGTCCTCTTGCGTGATCGCTTGCTCCAACACTTCCAATACATCCTTATCATCATTAATTTCTATTGTATCCAATACTTCGTGCGATAATTCCATAGTATCTCGTTTTTATTAAATACAGGTGCTCAAATAGTAGCGCTAAAAGTAGAAAAGCATACGTTACGATCTAGAACAATTTAAAATATATAATGCTCTTAAATAAAACTATGTTATTTTATATTTCATTTTATTAACTCGTATACATGTACCATCTATGTTTCAATACAATTATAATTACAATTCACACTGCAAACTATGATAACTCTTACGTGAAACTGCAGTGACACACAGTTGCAACGAAATTATCTGTATAATTTCTATACAAATATTTAATGCTATTATCGTTTTGTATGGCCAATGTTAAAAATTAGTAGCGCTTAATTTCTACCTAATAATTAACATGTACCTTTGCCAAAAGAGTAGAAAAATAGGTTTATACATTGGAAATAGAGTATCTTATTGTCAGTTTCGTCCTAACATACGTAAAAGGTGTACACGACAATTAATATAAGAGAGCTTTCGTAGAAATAAATATTTAAAGATCAATGCATAGAAATGAAATGTAAGAAACGAAATGTTGCGCATCCCGTCCTGTGAATTTTTGTACGCTTCTAAATTGATTTATACCGACATTATTTGAAGGCTCTGCATTGTGCGTGCATTGTACGCACCCACACAACACTATTTTTCACAGCTGTATAGTGCTCTCGAAAAAGGGAAAACAAGAAAGTAAAGATTTGTGCACAAACGAAAGATCGTTCAAAGAAACGAAACGACTATTAGCATTTTATATGGAACAAGAAATACGCGGCGGTTCACCAGTCGGTACGAAAATGTCTTGCATTTATCAACGGACAGCAAAATGGCTACAGAACGGCCAGCGATCATCTCCCTCGTAAAGGTACACGGTACGCGTTAAAGTGTTAAAATGCGCCAAGTACCATCTGGAAGAAACGGGCAAACGTGCATATACAGTTTTTATTCACTTTACCTGTGCCGAATTTAATAAACGACGGGGCAAAAATAATTGTTCCTGCTCGGTCGATACGCGCCAATATAATTCTTCTCTTCGTACTTCCCCAATGTAGCAAGTGACGCCACCTTAAACATCGCAGTGCTGCGTCCTTCTCTTTACCAAGGTGTCCAGTATAGCAATAGCGTCTGTCGCATTCGTAAATACACCATCTTTAATATTTACGAGCGTCCGAAGCCTTTTGATTGGCCGACAGCTTTTTTTGGAAATTTATATGAAAATTATTAACAAGTGCGCCCTAGTATCTTCGCGGATTTTAAATATTTAAATTTCGAATCGTATTCCGCATTATATCGATATAACATATCTTTTGGAATTTTTTGTTTGAAAAGTTGATATGAGAAAATACATGGTCTGACTGTGAGATATTGCAAGGATTTTTTAAAGAATATCACAAAGAAAATTTCTTTTGTTGTTTAAATTTGCTATCCGTAAGAATATTTGAAAAAAATATAAAACTAATTTAATTTATCGTGTAGGTTCCCTATCGATCATGTATCGATTGTGTTTCGATTATCATTTGAAGCACATGCATTTGACAAACAATATACACTGTGTATGTGATGTAAGAAGACAAGATAACCTTGCAAATAGCTTGGCAGTGAATTGTATAAATTTCTACACAATAAATATGTGAATTTTGTCGTATATTAATAGTGTTACGTACCGTTGTGGGTGTTACGCGTCGTACAGTCGATCAAAATCCATTGTTTTTGGTGAAGTTAAAATGTGGTTTTATCTTTTGTTCGCTCTTTTTGCTACATTCGATTTTGCCATGGCATCGTCCGGCTTTGACTTTGGCGATACTTTAGCGTTAATTCTTGGCTTAGTCATTGGGATTACTGGATTTTTCGCCTGCATGGGCGCTTATGCACGTATGCGAAATCGTATGGAACCAATGACATAAAGGAATCCACTCGGTAATTCGTCTAATTTTGTAAGTATACATTATAATTACAACCATACTTTTTGAAAGTTAACCATCAAAGAAATGCCTGGACATTTCTTGTGTAGTATATCAGGCTTTTGTTAATCTAAAAGCTATGTGTGGAGATTCCATGGATTGGATCCCATCCATTGAACCGTTTCGCACTAATCGCCAAGTAACTTATTTTGTTTGGATTGCAGGCTGTCCGATACATATATAATCAAAGCAGAGAATGACCCAAGCGATTGTTCTAAGCGTTTCAAATACCGTAACATTTTTATAAAGAGCGCTTCTTAACTAATGGATATCAAACGCTTTTGATAATAAAAGTACTTCCAATGATATTGGATTACATTCTGGCAATAGTAAGCTATTTTTATACATTAGATTGTTACTGTAACGTAAATATTAGATAAACAGAAATAAAAATGATAACGATGCAAAGGTTTAAAGGATTGAAATGATCATTCGCTAAAGGCTTGCGCAATGTAAAGTAATATGGAATGCCTTTGGAAATCAATCCATTGTAGCTTGGTACTAATTTACAGTTATCCACTTTATATTTCCTTTTATTGTTAAATCATTTGAAACAGTGGAATTGGTAGGCTTAAGAATGATTGCGTAACGTAAGAAATATTATTTAAAGATATAATATACATTATACTAATTAAAAAGTTACATATTGTGGTCTATGTAGTATATTCATAAGTGTTCACAAATATACAATGCATTAATTAGCATTAGAAACTACATCTTGATATCATTCAATTTTCAAAGTAAGGAATGGAAGGTAATATTTATTCTGAGAATACGTGTTCAAATCATTCCATGTTCCTCTGCATTGATTACATTTCCATCACAAAGAGGTCTGTATCAACAGAATTTGATATACGATCTCAATTCTTCAATTAGCTTGAATTTGCTGATGCATACCTAATCAGTCTTTACAAAATTTCTTATAGAATCCCGTACAACACACAGCAGTTTACATAGGATTTTTTTAAAAAGTATGTACGAACTTATACACTAGTCAGCACAGGAAAGCTCTTTGATTACTTTTGTTTAAACTTCTTTCGTGTTTTTTCACTTTTATTGCATGTAAAGTAAGTAATCGCTAATACAAGATACGAAATCTAAAACTACAAGAACTAAATTTTCTTTATAACAGTTACATATAGTTTATTTGAAAAAGCTTCCTTTTTGCATTCTTTAATCAGCGAGCTTTGATTTCTGTACAGCGTAGATTTTAGCTTAATCTTCAGACGAATTTAATATAATCTTATTACACAAGACTCTTTTGCATTCAGATATGGAAAAGCAAAACATTTGATTGTACATTTTAAAAGAAAGAATTAAATAACATAATCTCGTAGTAACATGAAAAACATCTGTTTTCCATAATTGCATTTCTAAAGTATCATAGAAGATATATTCGTATGCTGAAAACAGTATACTTATGCAATACATATAATATATATAAATCAACAAATTTTCTATATATATATTTGCAATTAATTATTACGAATCTGTTAAATAGAATAAATAATTTGAATAAATTAGTTCCATAAATTCTGATCCATCAATATGTACTAAGACTTTAGGTGTGAATTTTAAAAGGTAGCAAAATATGTTTTACTTGTCTTTTTTTGTCGTATTTTCTAAAAATATATTATAATACCTAAGTCTGAATGTTACTAAGTTCAATTCCATCGAAGTTAGATGCCATATTGGTAGAAAAGAATTCTGATGAATTTTTAATGTTTTTTCTTCATATGGAACAGTGTTGTTTGGCATTCTTTGGTAAAACAATAAGAATGTTTTACAAAAAGATTACTCCAATTATATCATTATCATCGTCGTAATAATAATACTACATACAGTTAAAATCACAATGCATATAATATATTTGGAAAGAAGTAGTCCGTTGCAATGCTATTATATAACGAAATAATATTAACTCCTATTGTCTTATTTCATTTCATTCGCTTCATCACATTCGAACAAGCTTGCAATAAGTTTGCAAAAGTTAAAAATCAATGTTTACCGAACTATATCACTGTAAAATTATTACACTAAACATATAGTACATATATTTTAGGAATTAAAAATAGCCCAGCTTTTGTTAACAAATATAGAAGCTGTATCTTTTTTTAATCGATAGCCAATCCACCTAACAAGTAAACGAATAATATGTACATACATTAAGTATTACACTCGTTACGCGTTTCTGTTTGAGTATTATCTAATAAATTTATTTAAAAGTAACCATACAAGAGTAATTGCAATGTATTTCCATAAGAAATACGTACAATTATCAATATATTTATAATGTTTCGTTCAACAGTCACATGAATTTATTACCAGGTGGATTAACTGTATATTAAACACTGATAATCGCATTCATTTCTTTTCCTATTTCTCTGCAACTAAAAAGAAGAAAACAGAGATAACACTATAATAAAATTATAGTTCAAAAGTATTCGAAACGAGCGAAACATGTGGGAAAAACTCAGTAGAACTTTGTATGATCATGATTGAGGGTATAATAATCAGAGATTGCAGAAAAATGATTCATATATTCAATTTCAGGATAGATTTTGAAATTGTAATACTGATAATAGTAGATTCATGCCGAAAGTAGAAGCAATTCGTAAAAATAAAAAACGATGCGGATTTCAGTTATTTGAACGAAATAAAGATAATATACAGTGGAAATATTAATTTACAGTAATCTACACAAGCTATTCTGAACTATATTGCAAAATGCAATATGCGATAGCACAGATAAAAATGTAAAATATGGTATATCCTAGGATGTAACTTAAGCGTTCAATTTATTTTTGATATTGATCAAACATGTATGAATTTCATACTTATGCAATGTTTCTATTGAGCTTTTCTTTTATATTAGATTCCCAACATTGATTATCTATTATCTTCTTTTAAGATATTATTTCATCGTCTGAAATTAATATACTAATTAAATAAAATTCCTAAAATATTCAGAGGAATGGATACGCGCAAGAGTTATTTTCGAACGCACCGTAGTAAATCAAATGCCAATTTCTAAGTGAAATTATGACAATCGTGGCTAAAACGAAAAAAGAGAGATAATCGTCGATATAATATTAGAGAAAATACATGGGACTGCTAACTAGTAACACATGACTTTCTTTTTTTAATTGAAGTAGGTAAAATCGCTAGAAATACATTAAAGCATAACAGTGACTATATTAATCATATTTCTTCTCTGCCTGACTCCTGCAATCACATTACATGCACACATTGAACATACATTCTTTCTTTCTCTCTCTAGCTCCGAAGCATTCAGTATACATTAACAGTTATACATTACACATCGAGCAGAATGGCTGTACGCCACCTCATTCGTAAAGACTAGCTGAGGCCTGTACTAATGTAAACTGTGCCATTCATGAATCGAGAGCGTAAAGGGCCCTTTTTTTTAATAAGCATTCTCACTAAAGGGGGATATTCGCTATAAGGTATATAAGCACAGTACATGTAAAGGCCTCTATCCTCAATTTCAATATTTTATTCTTGTTTTCCCTTTTTTTTGCCCAGAAACTTATATTCGTTCATCCAAAATATTCTCCATGTACGAATCGAGTTTTTTCCCACGTCGTTTCTTTTTGCTGCGAGGCACATATCAAACGTTATCAATATACATGCTCACGTGTAAGCAGCGAGAATATTTCAGCGATTACGCTACGGATGTTATACAATAATTCGAATACATCCTAAATACTTTCATTCGCGCCTCCCCGGCATACACATCCACGAGTACGAGAGAGGGTAGAGCGATACGTATTATTAGCGAAACTATAATAGAATAACAATCGCAATGATCCTTCACGCTAAGTGAATAACGGGGAACGAGTTAAATAAAGAATGTACGTTACGGAAATGAATAAATTGAAATGTATAGAGCGTAACTTGCCGAAGATCATTACGTTATTGATCGTTATGGGAAGGAGGAGGAGCTATTGAATTGTCAGCGTTCGCGGAGTGTTGCAAGGGTTCCGCCGGCGGTGTACCATCATGAGAATTTCCTATATGCGGCGTAGCGGGCGTAGCTGGCTGAGACTGAGATGCACCGGCCGGTGCGTATATTAATCGATAACCAGCCGGTAAAAAGAAACCGCCGTGCGGTGTACAGCTGAACGTTTGAAAGTTTGGCAAAGTTTGATTCTCGTGATACTGAATGTAACCACCGCCTGCCGTGGAACTTGATATCGGAATAGGCGTGACTAACGAACCGGTGGACACCGCGATATTCGTCCCATCCGGTATTATAGGCGTGAACTGATATTGCGTTGAATTTATAATTGCCGGATTATGCGTTTGTTCAAGGGATTCCGCTACGTCACTCGTATAACTACCAGATTGTTGCGGGGGCACGTTTTGCTGCTGCATAGTTTCAGAAGGCACTACTGGAATCGGAATAACATAAGCGTGGGGTATTCCAGCCGCTGCCTGCTGTGGTTGTAGTTGCAATGGCGTTTGCTTCAATTTCTGCATAGCTAATCGTAATGTCTCATCTGTGTCCGGATAATTGCTCGGAGCTTTTTGCAACGGTGTTTGGGGTGTTGTGTTAAACATTAAATAATCTTCAGCACCTGGAAGTCTAGTCTGTCCTGTTAGGGGAAAAATCTACATCATTAAAAAAGAGACGATTGGGCGTAAGGACAGAATCGGGACGTAATACACTGCATAAGTGTTCCGCGTTTTCTATTCAACGTATCACATACCTGCTATACTAGTTGCGACAGTATGATAAAGTACCGGATGATGCTGATGGTGATGTTGATGAAGTGCACTTGCTTGTTGTTGTTGTTGGATCAGCAGCTGCAGTTGATGTTGTTGAAATCGCTCCAATTCTTCTCTATGCCTTCTTTGCAATGTTTCCAATTCCATGGTTTGCCTTTAGTAAACAAAAATAACAAGCTCGTCAGTTCTTTTCATCTCCTACAATTTTTATATAATTGTGGGTGCGAAACCTACTTTTTAATAAGTAATTGATATTCTTCGCTAGGTGTCAGTGTCCATAATCTTTCATCTTTCTCTGACTGCTACAAATGATACCAGAAAAATATTATTGCGTTCTAGATAAGACAAGTCCCATTAATCTAATTATATGACATATATATTTACTCACTTCGACAGCAGCAATATTAACAAGTTGAGTAAACTGAGTAGGTGGAACAGAACCTTCACGGCTATGAATTATTTGTATCGGCGTACCTAAAGAATTCATGAAATCTTCATGCTCGAATGTTTCTCAAAGATACAATTAATTTTGTGAAAGTTAACATTAGCCTTTCTTACCCTGTGTGTCATCCATGTGATAAATCCTGTTGGCCTCGTCCATCTGATTTTTTGATACATCGGTATATGGTTGGCACGGGGCAGCAGCATTACTAGGAGGACCTGCGACCTTGGAAACCACGAATCTTGATATTTTTCTAACAGGTTGTGTTGTACTAACCTTCTACCAAAATCGAACAATTATTTCTCGAAGTTATCGTTTGCGAAATCAGAAGTTTTAATGCATTTTATATACCTCGGCCGTGCTTTCTTGAGATTCCGTTTGCACCGGAGTGCTCGTATCGGAGCGCGATGCGATAACGCTGGGAGTGACAGTAGCAACAGGCACTGTGGTCGCAGGGGGAACAGTGGTCAATAAACTTTGAGTAGACTGCAGCGATGGCTGATGCATTTGAACAGAACCAACAGCGGAAACGGGCGGTGTTAAAGGTTGCGGGGAAGCCGTTGCCGGTAGTATCGATCCTCTGTGGTGAATCTTGGCCAATTCTTGTTCCAATTCCTGAAGGCGAGAGCCCGGTCTCTGCGCTCGAACCTTTACATTCTCTTTGCTGGGGCTCATAGTTTCAGACCCCACTGCACCTCCTGGCGTTGGACTATCCAGAGAGCAATCCACATGCTAAACGCAATATAGATTCATATTTCCGTATTATTACCTCGATCTTTCGATCCATCAAATCTTGCTGGTACAATGCAACTTACAGTTTGGGAGAGCGCGAGTTGATGAATCGCGTTCTCTTGAGGGAGAAGGGAACTCTCGATGTTTGTTGCCATGGTCGAATCAGTCAAGGAGGTAGCCGACTGTATCGTAGTTTGTGGCGATAACGGACCCTGTTGGCAAATTGCATATGTCATTCGCAGAAAGTATCAAGATAAACATTCACTTCGTTACATATCCTTGTGAGTTACTTACAACGCCATGCGCAGCTGAAACTGGCATACCAATGTTAACGAGCTTCTGCTGCAAGGAATGCATGTAAGCTTCGTATCCTCCGATCACCTGGTGATTATGAGGAGTAGCTGGATAACTAATAGGCGGCGTGCCTACATTGAGTGCTTCGGACGGCTGACTCGTCACTTGGACAAGCTTTTGATGGAGATCGGCTATAGTTTGTGGACCCGTTCCACCTGGAGCGTTCATCCCAGTAGTCACATCTGACACTTTGTCCAAGGAATTCTGTTGACTAAGCTTCCGATGTTGCTGCTGTTGGAATATTTGGTTTTGCGTGAACAACGCTGAATCTACGGATTCAACGATGGTATGCTCGGGTGTTATGTCATGGCTGGAATTCTCGTTCTCCGATGGGATTGGACATTCGGAACTGGCACGCCTAATGTTCAGACATGATATACAATTACAATAAACCATGAAAAGAACAAGAAACATTTCTTTAAATGTAAATATACATACCCAGCCGAACTGGCTCCATCCTGAACTTCGGTTTCCGAAGTTTTTGCTTGAAATTGCGGATCTGGGAGTCTCAAGTGGAACTGAGATTGATCAGACGGAACTGAACCGTCTATGATCTGAGTATCTTGTACGACGTGCTGCGGTGCAGGGACAGATTGTTGGAATTGCGGTTGCGTTTGTTGAATATGTCTGATCGGCGCAGTCTGTGGTATGATATTCTGACCCACAGGGGCAATCCACTTGACCTGCGTGTTTATCGCGTGAACGGCAACTCCCTGGAAATTCTGTGGTGCCATTTGTAACTGGGGATCGATCTGTTGGGTTGCATTCAGTTGTACCGTTGGTTGCAGAGGTATTTGAGATTGATGAGTTTGCTGACTGATTTGGAACGTTTGTTGGATTCCCTGCTGCATTACATTCGTTTGATAACTTTGCTGTAATTGCGGTTGTACTTGTATTTGACTTGTTTCCGGCTGAATGGGTTGGAAGTACTGTTCGGATTGAAGTGCAGGCTTGTACTCGAGTATTGTAGCTCCTGGAACGGTTACAGTCTGGCCCTGTTCATGATTAGTTAAACAATGTGGGGTTACGGATTTTGATTTTGGATTGGACAGTATATTCGCTAGATTCTGCGCCAAATCCGGAAGCGTGGACGAAACTTCTTTCGTTTTAACGCTAACTTTGGGTGTAACGTCCGCGGTGACAGTTTGGTGGACAGGAACGGATACGTTTGCCGGAACGTTTACCATGTTCTGGGGAGTTGTCTGAAGCTGTTGGAGTGGTTCCAGAACAGTCTGCGGTAATGGTGTGATGTTCGAAGCATCTTGCTGGGAAACGAATTGCGCATGTTGTACCTGTGGTACGGATGCACTCGGTACAATCATGGGCTGTTGTTTCTTATCATCCGTGATACTAGCGGTTTCCGAGATTTGCGAGTCCGTAGATATGTTCGATGTCGTAGAAATATTCGAGATCCTGCGGTTCCTTTCGTCTATAACTGCGGTTGGCTGCAGCTGCGGAATCGGTCCAGATAGTATTACATATTGTTGCTGTTGTTGAGGTATTTGTTGAGCGTGGAATTGCTGTAACGGCCGCTGTGCTTGCATCTGCCCTTGAAGCTGATGATCAGGCTGAATGTGCATTTGCGTTAAATTTTGTTGAACGGTAATCTGTGGCTGCTGTAACAGCACATTGCACTGCATTGTTTGATTCTGATACTGTCCCTGTAAACTGATCCCGCCCGTGGATACTTGCGCCTGCAACTCCTTTTGCCCCACGGTTAAGTTCTGAGCCACAGACTGCATCGGCTGAGACGTTTGATGCGCTATCGTTGCCCCTTGAACGAGCACGTTGTGTTGACTAGATTGCACAGCACTTACGTTTTGCTGAATTTGTGGCATAGGCTGCACCACTTGCGCAGGCACAACATTTTGAGGGGCGATCGCCGGTTGAACGTTCTCCACTTGTTGCTCCACGATACATTGAGAATTCTGCGCAACTGCTTCGACGGCAGGCTTGTCAGGAACGGCGACTTGCGCCTCTGGAACATTTACCTCTAACTCGTCAGGTTTCGCTTGTCCTTCCTCAGTCGTGCTAGACTGCGATATCAAGCTCGATTGCGTTGTAAGCAGATTGGATTTATCCGTACTGTCCGCAGTGGCCGATCCTTCCTCTTCATTCGTAACTACCTTTTGCTCGACTACAGGACTAACTAAGAAGCGAGAGATTTTTCGTGTGGGAGGTGGTGCTGTTAACGTAGCCACTTCTGCAGCTGAGGCATCCGGTTGCGTCTCTTTGGTCGTCTCCTTCTCTTGCTCTGTCTGATCTTGAACTAAAGATTCCTTAGACTTCTCACTTGCCTGATTTACAGCCGTATCATGCGGTTGGCTTTGAGTATACGACGTTGTTGAACCTTGATAAGATTTGGCCGTTTCATCTTTGACCATGTGATGTACATCTAACACTGTTTCCACAGACGTTACGGCGACTACGGTTTCTTGAGTCGGATCAGTGGGATCACTCGGTAAATTTGTCGGCGTTAACGTGTCCGTGTTTTGCGTGGAGGTGGATGATCGTCTGGACGCTTCAGCCGATGTGTTATCAGGACCCATTTGGCTATCAGGTGTTTGCACATTTTGCTGCTTATCCGCCGTGCTGGTGCCCGTGATATGAGAAAGAATTTGGTCAATCGGCAATAATTTCGTTGGCGTTGAAGTATTGGATGTTTCGTCTCTCTGGAAGCATAGAGCATAGAATTATCTAGCTGATCAAATTGTCCTTCGCAACGAAATAATTACGATGCACGAGAACACAACAAAGTTCTTCTATAAATTACGTAGTCACAAAGTGTACATGTATTTAATTCCTTATTTTACAATGTGTACTTAATCTGAATTACAAAAGGAAAACACAGACATGTAGGTGTCTTTAATAATGAGGGTATGTGTTACAATGTATAAGAAATATTTGTTGTATGCATAAATACTATATTGTTCCATGTTTAAAAGGTATCATGATTGTCTATTACTATTTACCATAAGTGCTATATCTTTTCTTTAATTGGAGCTACAGTTAAAGAAAATGAAATCTCCTGAAAAATTATTAAACAAAACGTAATAATTAATGGTGTGAATAAGCATAAGAATTGAACTGCGAGACACGTCTGCAGTTCGGTGGCTCTAAAGCTTGCGTTGCAAGTCGCCCATTGTATGATACTTCTGTGCCTTAAAAAAGATACACAAATGTCCGAACACAATGTATCATGAATCGAAAAAGGATGCACAAACGTCCACGAATATACGATGAAATATAAGGGAACTGGATAAGGTTCAGCGGGGACGATGAACTCACCGAACGGTGTCTACGATGGACTTTGTACGACGATCGGTGGCTGCTTTGACGAGTTAGCGAGCCATGTCTCACCTGCTGCGTCCAAAACGATACACACCAATTATACCTTGGAGGTACACCCTTGCATTCTTATGGAATCACGAGACACCCGTCTCGCCGACAACCATAACGTTATTATTTTAATATGAAAAGTACATGGTTTTAATTACTTTTTGGAGAAGACTTTACAGTAAGCAATATACAGTCCTCTGATATGCATTATGGACTTTTGTGTATCAGATTTTGAAATTGTAATTAAGAATATTAATATAATAGATCTTTATCTCCCAAATTTAGTTCTTACGTTTGTATCAGAGAAAAAACGAAGGAAATGTTACGCTTCGTTCGTCGATATTTGTTAGCTTCATTATTATATTCGCGAGGAATTAATAATTTGTAGAATGGATCGAGGAGATGAAGCAAAAACTGTTACCTTAGCTGTATCAAGACTGTGGTCACGATCCCTAGGTCGTCGACTTGTGACCGGACTACCACCGGCAGATTGGTCTGGTGGACCATGTGCTACCAAAGGTAAAGAGCGAGTAGGGTCCAAACGCAATTGTTTTACGATATCTTCTATCAATTCCACGAACGTTTCGCATTGGGACTGTGGCAATAAGTTTTCAGCAACCTGCACGAAATTAAAAAGAATTATGAAAGTAATTTTAACCATAGTAACATTCACATTTGACGTATCACACTCACTTACCAAATTGTTAGCAATATCAGTAGGTACCATATCATCCCTATCAAATTTAAATGTTACAGTTTTCTGTTTGCTTGTATCTAATTGGCACTCGACAGTCATTGATTGTCCCTCGTTGCTGCTTACGGACAGAACCGTTAATTTGATCCCAGGCTTCTTACGTTTCGTTCCGGACCTTTTCACTCTAGATCTTTCAGACGAGGCGGCAGCCTCAGAACTATCTTGAGTCCCTCTATGCACATAAGTAAAATATTCTGTTAGATTTCTGTACAAAGAGAGATTAGAGAGCGACCGGGGATTCCAAAAATTTACCCTTCGTTTGACACTGCTCCCTGCGATGTGACGCTAGCGTTGGACAAGTTAGACACACTTCCTTGTTCTGGTACGGTGGAGGGTACGTCTCCTGGTAAAGACTGAACAGAATCCATCGTATCTTGTTTGGATAACGACGATCTGTCCGTGGTAGAACATTGCTCCGTATTTGTGACGAAATGTTGTTGTTGTTGTTGCTGCTGCTGCTGCTGTTGTTGTTGTTGCTGTTGTTGTGACGTTGTAGTCGATTGTGCAGGGATACTAGATGACATGGGTACCGAGGTGGGTATATTTGTATTCTGAGTATACTGCATCTGAACTAGAACGTTCTGTTGCGGCTGAGCCTGGTGTCCGCCGCCGTTCGAAATAAGCGTGGTTGTACTTTGCATATTTGGAATCGTTGAAGTCACCGTATTCTGCATATGGGTTGCCGACGATGTGCTTTGCGGAATGATAGTTATATTGGATGGCACAGATGCTTGAACCTGTCCCGTTTGCTGTTGTATGTAAGTTTGCGAAGTCGCCGGTGCTGCAGTTTGAGGTATATTCTGATGAGTATAGATCTGTGCGGGAGGCTGGTTGGACGATAAAATCTCCACATGTCCGGAAGAAGTCGTGCTAGTGTACGAATGATATATTTGCTGAGATATATTTTGCTGATACATAGGCTGGGCACTGTATCCCGAACTTCCCGCACTCTGCTGATAGAATTGTTGATTTTGAATAGGCGGAGAGCCCACCGAGTGTTGATGTACTTGCTGAACATGCTGTATTTGCGGTTGAGAATATTGCACTTGTTGAGGTGGTTGTTGCTGCATCTGCTGATGCATGTGTGGCTGCTGCGATAAAATTTGTATCTGGGGCTGCATTTGATGAGTAATCTGTTGCGGAACGTTCATCTGATTCAATTGTATATATTGCTGTTGCTGCTGATGTAAGTGCTGCTGTTGTTGTTGTTGTATCTGTTGAGTTACTTGAGGAAACTGCGGCGGCGTTTGAACAGTCTGCGGTGTGGAACATTGCGAGGAAGTGGCAGTTAAATTTTGCGTAACGTGTTGTGGAAATTGTTGCTGCGGCGGTTGTTGTTGATACTGCTGCTGCTGATATTGCACCTGCGGTACCTGTTGGATTTGTTGCGCTTGTTGTATTTGCTGTGCCTGCTGCGGTTGAACAACAGACGTTTGTTGGTGCATCAATGGTTGTTGTTGTACCAACTGTACCTGCTGCGGCTGTAGATTATGCTGCTGCGATTGTTGTGCAGCAGTCTGAATTTGCTGCTGTTGTTGGAGAGGTATTTGGTTCTGCTGTAACTGCATCTGCACCTGGCCTTGCATCTGAATGCCCATGTTCGTTTGCAGCTGTTGTTGTAACTGCATTTGTTGAAGCAATAATTGCTGCTGCAGCAGATTCTCGTTATTCGTATTAACGGTGTCCGCTTCTCGATCTAGGCGTTCTTTTTCCTCTTTGGCTTTACGTTCTTCCCTCTCCCGTAGTAATGTAGTGATTTGCGACTTTAACATCTTTGCTACAGCCTTTACGTCCTCCTCGAGTATGAGGCTAGATTTAGCCATTTCCGAGGCTACCTCTTCCGCGTTGTCCGTTTGAATGTCGAAATCAAATTGTATTGCCTCGTTTTCTTTATGCTTGTTAGTACGTTTCTTGGGATCCAACACTCGAAGTCGGAATTCGACCCGAGATAGTTCAGCATCCGCCACGGCCGTGTCTCTTGAGACCATTTCCAACTTTAATCCAACGTCGTCCGCGAAAAATTCATGATTCAACAGATCTTTGACTAACGGCCGTTCTTCCTTCTTTAAACGAATGCACATTTCTATAATCTCACGTACTTCTGGATTCTCCACCTTGTCGTAACTCTGCGGCTTCACTCCCTGTATATAATGAAGCCATTATTTGTACAAAATTCGAATGAAATGAATAAAATTCGATTGATTCAAAGAGTGAAAAAAAAAAAATTAAAAAATTACCGATACTACGCGTTTATATATTTGCGCCGGACCAGTACATTCCGAATACGGATATTCACTAGTAGCCATTTCGAGCATACACATTCCAAACGCGTACACGTCGACAGATTCATCGTAATGCTCTTCGTACATCTCTGGTGCCATAAACTCGGGTGTTCCAATAACGCTTTTTGCGAAACTCCGATTTTTAAGGGTGGCGAGACCCAAATCACCAATTTTCACGCTTCCCGTTGTACCCGTAATAAAAATATTGTCACACTTCAAATCACGATGAATAATCGGTGGTGACCTCGAGTGCAAAAAGCTAAGGCCTTTTAAAATCTGCCGGCACCATGACTTCACGACTTTTGGATTAATCTTTTTAAAGCGCCTTAGATACCTATATGAAATAACATAGTGCAAGTTAAAATTGCATTAACGATAATGAAATTATTTGAAGTTTATTAACAAGCATTGAAACGCACGTTTTTAATGTTCCTGAAGTCATAAGTTCAGTGACTAGTACAATATATTTTCTACGTGTAAGTGTAACTTCCCAATAATCATAAAATCTAACAATATTTGGATGCTGTAATCCTTTCAACATTTCTGCCTCCTCTCGAAACCTCAATCTCTCCGTTTTATTTAATTTTTTCTCCTGAAAAAAAAATAAAAATTTCACATAATTCCATTAATAAAATGCTATACGCATGTTTAATTATAATATTCCTTACCTGTAATTCGCACCAAGCAACAGCTACACCAGTTTGAGTATCAAGACCTCTGTACACAGTCTTAAAGCTGCCCCTTCCAATCTCCTCTTCAAATTTTAAAAATCTACCATCCGGTGATATACCTATAGCTTTCTCTTCATCGTCATCGTCCTCGACAGTTTGCACTTTAACTTTCATCAATAAATTTCGAACCTCTTCCATGGCCATCGTCTTCTGCGTTAATTTTTCATCCGCTTTAAAATTTTCATCAAGCAAAGGACCAATGAAACCTTCTACTGCTTCTTCTTGCGCGACCTCCTTCTCCTTGTCCTCTTTCATTTTCGTTTCATCTTGCGTATTCGTGTCTTTAACATCTTCCATGTCTGTATCTAAAGGTGGTACTTTTCCTAATTTACTCAGAGATTCGTGAAGCGCTTGTGCGGCAACAATATCACTGATACTGGTGCCGTTATCATCTTCATCGTATATCGTCACCTCTTCCTCTACTTCTCTTTGCGCGTCTATATCTTTCGCCTCTGTCTCCAGTATTTCCTCCGAGACCTTGGATGTTATGAATCTCGAACTTTTCACAACCTCTTCCCTCTGCTGCGTACTCTGTTTATCATCAGCCTCCTTTTTCACCGAACTTTTCGCCGAGTCTTCGTTTTCGACATTCGCAAATTTCGATTCCTCGTTAGACGTTTTTCGTCTCGTTTTGTCGTGATTTTTATTCACCGCTGGACTCGTGGACGATTCTGTGGGCATACACGTGTTGCTCACGCTTTTCTCCATATTCGTTTCCTTCAAATTTTTACTATACTCTTGCTCAATCACTCTCTCTATAACATATTTGCTTTTGGATCGCGCGGATTTGCTTTCGCTATTGCTGCATTTTGTATTCGTGGAAGAAGCGGAGAATACTTTTCGTTCAATTTGCGCACTAATCTCTTCTTCGATACTATTTGCCGATGTTTTTCTCGCAACATTCGAAACCTTCGAATATTCGACACATTCTGAAGTCGACGATCTCTGTTCATTAGAATCTAGCGATACTTCCTTGTCTGATAGGTTCTGCGACGATTCAGCGTCTTCCTCACTGATATTGCATTCCACGCTCGTTCCATCTTCGTATGATCTTTTCGACTTCAATCGACTAAGAGGTGTAGACGGGGTAGAACTAGATCCTGCGAATCGAAATAAAATTTTTAACAACCCAAAGATCATTGAACTTTGCGTATTTTAGTAAACTGTATACGAAGGTGTAGTACCTGGTACATTGAACAGATTTTCTGCTGCCGTGATAGCTTCCTCTGCATCGCTAAAACTGCGTTCATTTTCACGATCTAATGATGGCGAACTGAGATTCCTCGAAGTCGATTTTTCCGAAATTCTTAACGTGCATAAAACTTTTTCTTTCGAAGAAGGTGAATTACTAGCGACTCCGTTACTCGTTATAGACAACGAATTCGAACTATGGTCAGTTCTGTGTGTCCTTATCTGCTTTTTGCAGATCGTTGTGGAAGACCGGCTTATACTCGTCTATGAACATTAACACGTATGTAACTAACAGTGACGTTCTATCTATATTTTTTGGAAGATGCTGTTTGTATGTACCTTCCGATCTCCAGAATGGTGCGCACTAGAACCAGAACCTTGCAAGACGATAGGTAACTTTCTTTGGCGTTTATGATTATGTGTGTGATTATGGACTCTCTGTGTCGTTACAACCGAACAAGACCCTCCACCTTCCTGAGAGGATAAGTGGCCCACTGCCAAACTGATCCCACCCTGAGTACTCGCACCTCCACTGGCCACCAGCTTTGGACACAAACTCGACAGGCCCCTTGCGCCTGAGGATCGTTGCCTATTTGTCTCATACCTATAACATCATTAAGAACCCTACATAATTCCTACGTTACATCGCTTCTCAACAATTAAAATTCTTTTTGCTATAAATAATTGAATTCTTCAAAAGTTGACTTTGCTTTTCTTAACATCGAATATAGACACAGACATCAAATATGGATTGTAGCGGAAGTTATAATGAAACCAAATTTAACATCATAAAACGATACTATTGATACTAAATGAATAGTGAAAAAGCAAAATACGATGCACACATGTTCTCCAAACAAAATGTTTCTCAGTAAATCAAGAATTAAAATGAATGATAAATCGAAATCGAATATTGAGCCTCATCGGTACTAAACATACATGCTAGCTAAAAATTCGTTGCATTACGGAAAGCTAAAATATTATGAATGATGCTTCGAAGTACTGCTAAATCCTACGAGGGCAGGAAATATGTAAAAATATTTGAGAAATAAAGATGTACACGAATTTTGTGGGAATGATGTTCAAAATGGACGAATGCTAAACACAGGTAACTCTGTTCGTGGAGCATTATTTCCTCCGAGTGTTTAAACGGTAATATAAGTGTCGATTGGACAGAGTTTCATGTTGCATTATAAAGAGTAGTGTAAATCGTGTAATTACTAACCTTGGAACACCTACAAAATTTCATACTCGAAGTACAGGGTCTGTAATTCTGAAAATATATTGCAATTTATACTTTTACTGCTCTAATGAAACTTTCTAACTTTATATGAGAGCAATTTCTTTATTCGACTTCATAGTACGTCAGCGTTGAAACTGATTTTAGCATCTTAAGCATCGCGCGGCGTATAATCTTTAAAAATATTAGAATCATAGTGATTGCAACATGTGTACATGTAAAGTACGGATGAGAATATTTGCAATTTCTGTACATGCGTAGATTTATCATTCTAAGTAGTGCAGTACTATTCGGTAATTTAAAGAATTTTATTTTAGGAGGATTTAAATACTCTTGTACTTTGTCGTGTGTTTAAAACTGAACATTTTGATAAATCAATTTTTTTGAAAAACAGAAGTTGCAAAACAGCATGTTAACAATTGAAGAACAATCTCTGTAATGTGCATTCCAAATAAATCGTATTACACGTATATATTGAAATGAAAAGCAAAGAATGAACTGCAGCAAAGAAATTAAATGATAGAAGGTAAAATATGACAATGTAAGAAGCATGATTTTGATACAGACATCATTATACCTGTCCTGCCTGCTGTGGCCAGACGAGAGGAGTCCGCGCACTGTGTTGCCTATAGCTGCTCTCTTTTTAACTTCTTTTTCCCGTTCTCTGCACCCGCTGGATCCAGTGCTCGCCTGATCTTGACGAGCGTTTCTATCTCCCTGCAATTAATACAATAGTTTTATAACAATCGATTTGATGATAAAGAGATAAGCAAACAAAACAGTTGATCGTACATTTCATTATAATATAATAAGATACGCATGCAGTAAAAGAATTTGTTAATGCATTGCAAGATTACCTTAATACTTAAGAGCTTTATATTCAAATTAGTACTTGTGCTTGTTGGAACAGGGCTCAAATCACACCTTACTCTTCTGTGTGACTTATCAACAATCTGTGGATCTTCTTCTATCTCCAATTGATTACCAATCGAAAAGGAACGTCCCTCTGTTAATAAAATATTCTCCGTATCGTGTTTCCTACTAGTGCTGACCGAACTCACTGCCTTGTTCTCATTGCAGCATCTCGGCATTGCACGTGACCGACTTAGGAAAGAATTCTCTTTATAAAATTCCTTCTCTCCTATTTTGTCTTCCTTCTGGCTTTTACTTCTTCATATAATTCTAATGAAAACTTTGTATGTCATATTATTCAAATGAAAAACGGCACATAATTCTCTTTCATTAACTTCAATTCTCCGACCATAAAATACTGGATTTATTTTTGTAAATGTACAGAGTATATGGTTCTTACGTTCATCACAGATTTTTTCCACTTTTCCTTCGCTTAGAGTATATACTCCGCTAATTCGAGTTCTTAATAAATATTTAATATCCAAGGAGTTAAATTATTCTGAAACGAAAAGAAACAATACCATCGTTAATAATGGAATAATTACTGTCAATGAAAAGGTTGATTTATTTCTAAGTGCGGGCACAAGAATTTCCCTATTTTCGAATTATAATTGTACCACTGCCAAAAAAAGGATAATATTTAATTAACATAGGACATAATTTGCTTCAAAAAACTCGATTTACTCATTCAAATTTGTCGCATAAACAATTCTCAAAATTAATAAAAATCATGTTTTTGTTTAATTATTTTTCACGTATTATTATTTTAAACATAAACTTTCTATGTATTCGTATGAAAGAATGTTCGAATATATCAAATTAAAATTAATTTATGTGAGACACGCATATATATAGCATACCATATGTTAAATCTACATATAATTAGCAGTTTTTTCGTACGATAATAAAAATTCAGCCGATTCGGATCTTTATTTCGAAAGAGTAAAAAAGAAAATCAGTATCACGTAGATTAACATTGATGATTGAAATAGAATCCTATCTAATAAACCTTGAATTAATCTATTTTGCAGAGGGCAGAATTGCATGTGTATATGTATATGGTCCTTCTTGTGGCACTTGAATTCCTGTTTTGCAAACGTTCATAATATACTGTACGGATTGTGTATAAATTTAGCAACATCAATAGCATAATGCTGATCACGTCGACTGCCAATAAAAATGTATAGGGCAACCGATCTCAGAATTAGTGTTTTAGATATACGTATGTATGCATCGAACATAACGTTCGAAATATATTTATTCGCTTTGTTTGCAATCCAGCGAAAAATCTTTGTTTGTTGGCGAATTTTTCAACGAAGTAGAATCGCGGCGAACGTAAATGTTTATTAACGAAGAGAATGAACCACGGAACGGGGGTTAAAAAGATTTACTTGGTTAATATCGCGCTATGCTGTCAAGCATCATGGGGAACAGTCACTTGAAAAATGTTGACAGTATATAGCAGCAAGTAGCAGGTCTCTTACGTATATACCGCGATATACGTATCTCACGGACACATCGTTGCACTGCATGCTGCATATACGTACACAGGACGGACTGCGTATTACGGGGTGGAGAGGAAGTTACCACGCACACATTCGTATACCGCAAATCAAATAAATGCACACACTTGTATCGCGCGCATATAGTACGAGAAGACACCGAGAGAAGATAATGTGACATCTATCCCAAAAATATCGCGTCAGTGCATATTTTACACGTTGTCCCTAAGTAAAAGGGTTGGGAACTTGCGAATCAATTCGAAACCGTTCATTGTCTATGCACGTCGCAAGCTTATCCCAGATTTTTTACTGATAAAATATATAATCCGCGCGGAAGACCGCCGAGTACTTGTCATGCGGAGATGTGTGAACAACAATATCTACATACACAGTGTTGCGGTTTCGCATAGATATTATAAGATGTTTGCACGGTTAATGATAGTTTTATTACCTCCACTATAGACCAGGTCATATTAGCTTTGCGACGCACTGACAAACAGCACTTGTAAATTCCTTAGTCAGCCGGTACTCACATTTATGTTGCAGAAAATCGCCTGACTACACCCAAATAACCACCATTTTTTTTTCACTGAATAACGCGCACCCTTGCGGTGCTATGCGTTAACATACTGATCACGTTAGAAGTTAATGCCGCGTGCACATGCAAGCGATACGTTATCAACGGGGCGATGGACCGTCGTAGTTAATTAGAAACGATCTCGACGAGTTTTATATTTTGATAACGCCTACTAATTGTATATTAGTAATTCAACTATTATTGTTCTACGTATCAAAACTTACGTAACGGATGAAGAATGCCTTTGCGATTACCTTTTTCTTCCTAACTCGTTGGCGGTTTGGCAATACAGAACGAATGAATTTAACCGCTTTACATGTAAGCGAATCAAGCGTCTCGTGCAGAAGAGAAGCGCCTCACTTTTTTTTCTAAGAGGAATGCGAAAAAAGAACTAAAGAACTTAAAAAATGTGTACAATATGTGCAGAGGATAACGAATCTAAATAGAGTATAGAAATTCTTGCATGGTGCACTCATGCGACAGAGCATGTTCACCATTCTGTGGATATTTATGGCAGATCTACGCAAATGACAAGGACTGTTATAACACTTGATAGTTTCTACTTTCCATAACACACAGTGAAATTATGAAAATGTTCCGTCAGGTATTAAACAACTTTACTTTTTCACTCGCATTCCTCGTAAATCACCATTTTCATTACATATACCGACCGTGCCTTACGCAGGATGGATATGTTCAAGTGGTTTCCGCGTACCTCTGTTTGGCGGCGCCAATATCTTGCGATCGCCATGCATTCTATTCTATATTCTTTATGAAACATATATTGCGCTTACCTGCTAGTCTGTAGTGTAGTCTGCGGGCATGGTTAACTGTGGGTCGTAGCATTATGTAGATACGGGCATAAGAGACAATTTAAGCAAATAACGCTTTATATGTTTGTGTGAAGATATCACAGAAAAATGACTCGTCGCACAGTGACATCAAATTTCTAGGGATTAATGAAACTGAAAAAGCGGAAGAGTCTGTGCGCGCAGTGCGTGAATATGCCCGCCAAGGTCTCAAAGAAGGTCGTGGGCATGATCGTACGAAGCCGAAAATTCATAATTAAGGATGGGGTCATCACGGTACTGAAACATTCAGTTTAATATCTACTTAGATTTTTAAGTTCAATCTCGATCCTTTATACACACATATGTACGTATGTTTTCCCTGATTTCGCATCGAAAGTAAGTACAGCCCTTTCGTTCAGTGCATGACAAACACTAACGACGACTATTTATTGTGTTTATCTTCTATCAAGTAGTGAGTGCACAATAATCTATAATATTGAAAAAGAATTTTGTATGAAGCGTGTCTTGACTTGGTCTCGAGAGTATACAAACATGAAAGCTGCGTGCAGCTTTTAGCATTATTACTTTAGTAGCGCTGGTACAAAGTTGAATCTTTATCTAGTTGCACTGCATATTTAATAGTACATTGTATATCAATGAGGTACTTAGAACCAACAGCCAGCTTCTTTGTTCCGTTTTGATTTCTTATGGTAGATCAAAGTGGTTTTAATTTTATGATATAAGGTTTTGATAGTTCTTCCAAGCATCTACTATTGTGTTATTAAAACTTCATTTAGAAGAGTAACTGTAAGAGCAGAAGAACCTACATATGTTTCCATTTTATAACCCAATGGAATTCATTAGAATAAAAGCTTTACTTTCACATCAATACAAATTCAATTATATTACAATATTTCTCTAATTCATTTCAGTGCTACTTCTCTTAAATAAAAAGGCATGTCACATGTACATTCCAATATCAGCATTTATTGTCGTAAATATTATTAGCAAATATTCTTATCTCTGGTAGACAAATATATGTGTTGAAATGATTTAGTTACAAATTCATAATGGTCAATGCTAACGTAATAAAGAACTAATTGAATGATATACAATTGCAAATATCGACAAACTATTTATGACGGTTATTAATAATACGAAAGCATTCAAATTGTTGACAACATGCTATTGAACTCTACCCTAAAGAAAAAGATTGATTGACGCTGTTCGGAGGAAAGTAATTTTGCCAATGTCTTAAAATCGAGTTAAACTGTTCCTATTTATTGTATCGGGGTAATATTATATACATGTATGATGGGTCCTTCGAATAATACCGTACTTGCGCATATTGATCAGCTGCCAACAACGTGCAGCTGACAACAAGTAATCTATCGACACGGATAACGAGAAAAAGTTTTATTGAAATTCATCCAAGTGGCAAAATTTCGTGGCGTATTATTATTGATAATACGATATATAATGTATAGAATATCGTTGTCTTGTCGTTAGGTTGTTAGGTTAGGTTCGATCTAAAGTTACGACGAAAGAACCTATATAATAGTGTGCGTCGTAAAAAAGTGGGGGGGTTGGTGGTGGAGTAGCAATGCAGTGATACGGAGGTTTTCGTTTGGAATTCTTCAAATTTACCCGAAAAAGGACAATGGTGAACTTTTGAAATGTTCGGGATTTAACAGAAGAATAAATAAAGTTTCGAAAATTTTCACGGGCATGTGTTGACAATAAATTAATTATCGAGGAACATGAAATAATTACGGAGCAAGTCTAATTCATCCGATGTATCAGTCTTACCACCGATCTTATGAATTTTTAACAATCTTTAAATGCAACGTCTTGTCGCTCGATGTTATGAAAAATTTATATGCTTCCAAGGTTGTTTCGAGCAAGTACCTTTTCTCGATGTTTTTGGAAAAACTCGCGACGGTATATTTAACGCTTGAGACAGGAGAGCAGTTGAAAGATAGACGTTCGAATGGCACTACATAAGGAAAAAGGAGTTTCCAAAGTCCTGCTAAGCCTTCGTCTATTAACAATGTAGAACCCCTTAAAACAAACTGCCCTTGAAAGTCGCAGAATATTGGTATGTGATAAGCATTCCAGAATGTTTTGGAAATGCTGTGCGTGCAACAGAAAAGTATATTTTTAAAATGGTTGTACGAGGATATGTATGTTTCAATACAAATGACTTCTGCATAATATCCTCCGTATTTAAAGAGATTCCTTGTCTTTATTGTTGCTGAGGAGTATAAAAAGGATAACGAACGTATAAAGCATTCTATCGTTCGATGAAAAAAAGAATTAAGCTACAAAAAGTACGAGATCTTGGTCCCTGTTTAATTTCTCCAAGAAATGAAGTACTTTTGCAGGACTGCTACAAAGATCGATGCACAATACCATTTATATCAATAAGTCGTACTTTATATTTTTCATATAATTCTTTATGTTTTATTAATGGCACAAAGTACAGTGATACAGAGGATTAATGTTATGGAAGTAAGAAAGAAGCTTGTTGCAATTAATAGTTCAATTATTTTCTATATAAATATGTAGTTAAGAATAATGCGATCTATATGAACCATAGAAATATATATGAAAATTATATCTTATTAAAGAAGATGATACGCACTATGCAATAAGGACATTGTACAGGAAGATTTATGAATGAAAAACGTTTGGGAAACGACACAACAAACGCAGAGCTTTGAATTGAATTTGATGCATAAATATAATTAGATGGAATTCAATACTAAATAAGTAACCATTAATGATGTTTAGATTGAATATCTGAGAATGAGACATTGATATGGTGCTAAGTGACGGTTATTCGTTACAGTATTATACGGATCTGAGCAACTGATAAATGAAATATTGCTAGGATCATAAGTATGGAAAGAAATATATATAGTAGCACTTCTTAGGGGTCATGCCCCCTGGGGCAAAAGGCGGGGCAGAGGGCCTGGACCCCTCCTGTTCTGAAATTCACAACAGCCAAGAACATGCTATTGCTAAACTCACACCTCCTCTTACATTTGCTCAGCAATGCTACAGACACCTTAAGGTCAGCTGACACAATTTGCAAAGCGCTTATAGTTTTGATCAATTCAAAGAGAATTCTGATATTGTCAAATTAATGTCTCCTTAATATCTCGTATATTACTGGGTATAGCAAATAGATATCATGGCTGCTTATGAAATGTGCACACGTAAAAAAAGTACGAAAGGAATAAATATATATACGATTTATTTTGTTTGTTTTTACAGAGTTCTGGTGTCGGAGAGGCAAGCGTCTACCATGCTCTGGTTGTCATATTTTTGGAATTTTTTGCATGGGGTTTATTAACCATGCCTGTTATCGCTGTATTGAATATCACGTTTCCGAATCATACGTTCCTGATGAATGGTTTGATAATGGGTATAAAAGGAATCTTGTCTTTCCTTTCCGCACCATTGATCGGCGCTTTGTCTGATGTGTGGGGTCGAAAATTCTTCCTGCTCATCACGGTAGCCTTCACGTGCGCGCCGATTCCTCTAATGAGCATCAATACGTGGTGGTTCTTCGCGATGATCTCCATCAGCGGCGTGTTTGCTTGCACGTTTTCGGTGGTGTTTGCGTACGTTGCCGACGTTACTGAGGAACATCAAAGATCTCCGGCGTATGGCATGGTAAGTGATAACATTGGTAACTTTCCGAAAATTCACGATACATCATTTTATTTAATTTGCGAACATGTTTTTATTCAGGTGTCTGCAACTTTTGCTGCGAGCATGGTAATAAGTCCAGCATTGGGAGATTATATTATGAAAGTCTACGGAGAGAATCTTGTGGTTGCATTAGCAACAGCTATTGCAGTGTTGGATGTGTTTTTTATATTAGTGGCTGTACCTGAAAGTTTGCCTGAAAAAGCTCGGCCACCGGCACCTATATCTTGGGAGCAGGCAGATCCCTTTGCTTATCTTGGAAAGGCAAGTAACTCGGCTTTTTGGCCTCTCGTGTTGTACCACGATTTTGGAAACACCCAGTACATAAATAAGGTGTACTTGAAATCAATCCAAATTAGTGGGTTTGTTTTTAAAAATAGATACGCCTTGACTATTCACAACTCTTGCACTCTATTTCGAAGGAAACGTGTGATTATTCTAATGTGATACGCATAGGATTATATGCTTATATGGTATTGGAAATTTAAACCGCATGAAAGTAATAATATGTGGTATTTTAGGTTGGCAAAGATCACACTATTTTAATGTTGTGCATTACCGTGTTCCTGAGCTATCTTCCTGAAGCGGGACAGTATAGTTGTATATTTGTTTATTTGACTAAAGTCATGGGATTTACTGCTTTGATGGTAGCAATCTTTATTGCTGTTGTGGGAATCTTAAGCGTCGGAGCGCAGAGTGTCTTGGGTCCTTTGATAAGGACGCTCGGCAGTAAACATACTATAATGTTAGGTCTTTTATTCGAAATGTTACAACTCATGTGGTTTGGCTTTGGATCCCAAACATGGTAATGCTTGTTTCATTCATATACATTCAGAATAATTTAATAAAATATCGTATACACTTCGTTATTTATTCACTTTCAAAGAGGAAACACTTTTCAATTTAAATATAAACGTTTCGCTAATTTTAAGGATGATGTGGGCAGCTGGAGTGCTCGCTGCTGTTTCAAGTATTACATATCCTGCAATCTCTGCGTTCATATCCATGCACTCGGATGCTGACAAGCAGGGATTGGTGCAAGGCATGGTGACAGGAATGCGTGGATTATGTAATGGTCTTGGGCCAGCAATGTTCGGCGTAATCTTTTATCTATTTCGCGTTGATCTCAACGACAATTCTCCCATCCTTCCTGCAAGGCCATCTCCTTTAGATGAAAATAATAAAACAGGAACTGCCACGCAACATCTTGATATTATGCCGCAGATAGTAACCCAGGTAAGATCGTTAATAAAACATAGGATCTTAAAAAATTGTTTTGTTTGATCATGTATGATGTTGAGGGAAAAAATTACATTTTCAGCTTGTACCAGGACCACCGTTTGTGTTTGGTGCATTACTTGTGATATGTGCATTACTAGTAGCTGCATTTATACCCGATTCGAATACAATGCCAACTGGTTCAATACATCATCCATCCACCTCCCGGAGGCCCTCCGGTAAATACGCATATCAGAAATGTACGTTAAAGGTTGTGAGTTATGCTAAAATTCAGATGTATTTTTGGTGGTGGGTTTTATTTTCAACTCAATCGCTCGCTGTTGCGCCGATTGCAATTGAACAATTGTAGTATAAGATACAAGGCTGCACAACGAGAATTCTGCACATGAATATAGTTAAAATACATCTATATTTTATATAACATTTCATGTAATCGACTGAAAATTTCTTCTATGCTCGTATACATGCGTGTGCATATATATTATTTATATACGCGTCATCGGATAAAATGCCAAATTTTTTGTTTAAATACAATTTAAGGTTTATCCTTGGATGTACATTACGAGAGGGACAAGTTGGGAAGTGGGAAAGGGAAGATAGGACCGCTGTCACCTTTAGTCGACAGTTGTAACTCTGCTGCGCTATAGCTATGGTGAAAATGAAAGGACAAGCAACGACAAAGAAGACACATAGCCTCTTGCCCAGTGACGAAACTCTATGCTTATAGAGAAACGGTTACTATCGAGTGCACCTACACTTCACAAGGACTTTAAAAGAGCTGTCTATATTGTATTATATTACGTCTTTAAGTCAATAATCGAGGTTGATCTTAGGATTATCGAACCACTTAAAACGTTTAGGTTTCAAGGAGTTTTTACGAGCAGTGCTTGTTTTTACGATATTTAGATTTGAACTGATGATTACGGTCTGTGTTTCCGCGTTTTGTTATATAAAGAAAGGGCAAAATAATTCATCATTTTTTTTTTAAACCCGGAGATTACAACATTAATTTATGTACCAAGTCGAGCATTGGGTACATTCGATCAACTTATCAGTGACTCCTGTTTTGTGTAGCTTGCCGATATATGTACGTATACAATGGTGACACCAATGAAAGTTGTAAACCAGTATTTTTTCTAGACTCAGAAATAGAAACTACGTAACTTTTTATGTGAAGTCCTTTTTCTTTTATCATGTATACCGTTCATCGCTTATTAGAATCACAAAAGAAGCAAATGTGAGTCTTTCATATTTTTGGCTCGTGAGCACCTGTTACTATGATCACGCGTATCATAAACCACATCACAGTTTAGGATGTTCTCTGTGACACACTTTTTATTAGTTACATTTGGCACAAAGGATTTTATATTTATTCACACACGTGTAATTCGTTTTTCATCTTTTCTTCATGCATTCCTTTTGGTATTAAGCATACTCATTTGAATTAGCGAAGCGAGAAGAGTGCAATAGTTGCAGGAAAAATGAAGGGACGTTGTAAATGAACTTTACATAGCTGAAATAATAGAGAATAAGTTTCCAGTTGCATATAGAATACTTAGCGAGAGTTAGCTGATGTTTGTAAAGTACGTTATCTACTTTTTCCGCGTAAAATATTTATTTTAATAATTAGACATCAGAACGGAATGAATTCAATGGCCTTAAACCAGAAAGAGATAACGATTTATATAAAAATTATACTTTCCCATTTAAAAACCGGTGAATTCTGATCAAGAGAATGCTACAAACATTAATCCGAACGCTTATTATTGTGGCGTTCCTCAAACGTTAGAAATGTGCATGTTATTAAATTGGAGTCATTGATGTTTAAGGAAAAATGCAATAGCGTAGTGTATTTGTGCATTTCACTTGTATTTTGTGAGAGGATTAGCGTCCACAGAATTGTATGTGCATTGCCAGTAGCCTAATAACTCTGAATTCAAGATCTACCAACATTGCGTTTGGAATAAACTTTCATTTTTGTGATTAAGATCTTTGCACAGAGTTGAGAGATTTTTTTTTTAGCCAAGTGTAAGATTGCTCCAGGATATATTTCAAGAATGATCGATACCATAGCTTCATTATTTAATACTTTCACAGTGTACACGAATTTTCCCTTGATTTATTGCAAAGCAAACGATACAAGAAGATACTCAGATCCTTTGAAAACCAAAGAAGTGAATAAGTAGCGGAAATGCTATTCAAAAGAGTTGTAATACTAGACACAAATAACAGGACCTCGTGAAATCATGGTGCAATGCGTGAGCAAGGAATAAAATTGTTTGTATGATCTCAAATCTTCTCCAAGAAACCTATTTTCTAAATTGGAAAGAATGTAAATAAATCGCGATATATTTCTTTTGTAAAAACTTGAAAGGAAGAGGCTACAATCAATTTATACCAAATTTTACCAATGCTATTCCATTATTTGGAAGTTTTTCTAACATTGGAAAGTGCCATGCATATCGAAATTTAATATTGTAACTTATACCACTGCTATTGATGAACTGTGGAATATGCAGTTCCACTGTGATTGCACAACTTAAACATATGCGACAGTATTGTTTAATTAATCTCGATAATAAAGAAAGGAAAACATGACTCGGCTATGAGAACATAATATCGATTGTCTGCATCGTATTTCTTGGAGAATATAAACATGCAATAATCTTTATGTTCCTGCTTGGTTTAAAAATAATTTATTGAAACTTGCTCTTACACAGTGCAGTACATCAACAACTGTTGTAATATAACATCGCAAAGGAAAAAGAAAACGAATCACAATATTAAGAACAAAGTCCAGTTTAAGACTCAACACCTCAATAAACTAAGTAATTGTATATGTACAATGTATGATGGATGCATTAATAAAAATAATTATTTTTAAAATATTAGGGAGCATGTCCAACGAATACACGAATATTTGCATTTGTTTGAAAAGGAGTAATAGATATTAGCGTGTGATAGCTAAATTATAATTTAAAATAGAATAATTAAGCATACTTTCGTTCGACAGAGATACATTTTTTTAGAGTCTGCTTTAACTATTGATAATTTTTTAAACACCTTGTGAAATAGTTGTTAATGTCGAGCCACTTTGTTGCCAAGACTCGATTGCTTTGTTGACTATTACCTCCGAAGTTTCTTCTGTTATCTGAAATACAAATATTCCTTAGAAACAATCGATGTACGTAAATTTAAACAAAGGTTTTCGTACATCAGTAATGGTATCCAAGACATTATCAATGTTCTCGCATCTCAGCAAAAGCCTCCTTAAAGTTGTCAGTGTAACTATAGTGACGAATATTAAAATTCTATATGCGCCTACGGCTATTTTATCCCAAATTCTGCAACAAACAGATAGTAAGCTCTCCGCAATTGCATATTTCTTTATTTTATATAAGATGTTTACGCATATATGTACTTGGCTATAGAACCATTAGATATTGTTCCTGCAAAGCAAGAACAGAACCAAATGTCATATGGTAAATTGTGCAGAGCTTCGATTTTAAGGAGATGCTTGTACAATTCTGGGTCCTCTCTTTCCAACAAAGTGCAAGCACATTCTTGCAGTCTATTGACTTCCTTGTGAAGCCTTTGTATTTGATCGAACAGGCCACATAATATCCAATATGTGTCAACAAGTTTTTCCTCGTGAACATTAATGTCAATGATGTGCCATAACGTCTCAGCCATTCTGCTCATGGCTCTGGAATAAATGTAAGCATTGGTAAATAATGGTCAACAGAGAACAACAAATCGGTAAAACCGTATTTAATATAGCTTTAGAATAATCGGAGACCTATGCAAAGGTATCTCTAATTGAGTACTCATATCGAGTTTCGCTCTTCTATTACGTAACAACCACATAGTGAGAAACATTAAATGAGGCTTTGTGTAATCATCCAAAATCTTGGTAACCTTTAACGCTTTCTGCAGATCCCTGAACTCAGCCTTTCTCTGAATCATTATAAACTCGTGGCTATCTACGTAAACCGGTATCACGTCCAACAGTATTTTCCATAGGAAATTTCTGTATATCGCAGGGACTGTGAATCGCAAGCAAAACTGCTTCAGTTTCGCCTTGTCAAAGGGACGTTCCTTGAGCAATATTTCCAGAGATCTTTTTTCCTCGACGCTACGAAATCCTACCTGTATTTTAATTACAAAATAAGAAATATAAATAATAGAAATAACATCGCACTTGTATATCAAATTGACGCAGCACAAGAAAAATCTATTTTCAAGAAAAATTTTGATAATTTTGTTGAGTTGTGTAACTTTTGTGCGATGTGTATAATAATATAAATAAACAAAAAATTGTAAGTTTCTTAGCACTGTGGTTACATTGTGTATAAACTTCTTTTGATTATCTAAAAATGTAATTTACCTTTTCGTAGTAAGAAGAACGAAAATTTCGCTCGTCAGCGGTCATTTTTTAATTAATAAATTACTGCGAGAAATCAGTAGCTGCGAATTCGAATTACAAATTTCCATCGGATGAGAGATCTATTTGTTATAAATATCCATATACTTCGTCTGTGGCAAAATGGCCGAAGGATGACAACAACATACGGCTGTCAATCGCGAGATTGTTGATATTTCGACTGGAATCGAGGAAAAATGTCTCACGTTCAGTATGTGGACGAATTGGTCAAGGAATATTTACTCTTCAGAGGTTTTAGTCAAACCTTGAAAGCCTTTGACAACGACTTGAAAGCGGAAAAAGAGAAGGGTTTTAGGGTGAGCATAAACTGCGATGGAACAATATGATGTAGAGTGAGAAAGAACGTGATAGAAACATAGGAAAATAATATGTTTTAGAAAAGGATAATAAGTGGTCCTACAGTAAATAGTTTGATTAGAAATATTATAATTGTTTCGATTTTAAACTGATTTATTTATGATAAGCTTTTGGTACACCTTACAGATTTAATTCTCCTTTGTTATGAAAGAACTAACGTTATTCCTTTTCAGGTTGACAAAATCGTTGATCAATTGATGCAATACATATACAATTATGACCTGGCATCATTGAGAGAGTTATGGGGACATCTGGACATGAGGATGTTTTCACGATTGGAAAGCCACTTTACGTCAGCCGTGAGGAAACTGGAGAACGCAGTGCTGAAGATGTACCTGGTAAATGCTGCGGTGAACAACAAACAAGATCGTATTCAAGAGTTTTTTATAAAAATGACACCGGAGTTGCAAGGGCATTCCGAATGGAAAGAGTGGTTTGGTAGGATATCTTGCATTTGTTGTTTCTGTGGTTTGCATAGACTATTGCAGAAAGGGTACATTGTATTTAATTTATTTTCTGTTATATTTACAGCCTTGCCATTTGTTAAAAATCCCGAAGATAATCCAGCGTACTCTGTACATTTTAGTAGACAGTGGCAGGACACAATGTTAGTGTCCCTGCACAATTTTCTTGCTACTATTTTTCAAGTAGGTGAAAGGTATTTTCCATCGTGCCTCTCATTATACAAGTTTAACCATTCCAATATACCGTGAAAACAAATATTGAATTGCAATGGATAAAAATATAATCTTGTATTTATATATAGGTCGCAGTCAGATGTACAGCTCCATTTATTAGTGTTTTTTCTTTTATTATAGTGCATGCCTCAACCAACGTTGCTTACGATAGACGAGGATACGAATAGATTGAAACGTCTTCAAGAGGAGAACGAAGCGCTGAGGCAACGTTTGTGCGAGTCCGTTAAAATCGAGAATGTGATGGACGTGAATCCAGGACCAGCACCGCAACATCCACCGTTGATGGACGATTTTTACATTATAGCACAGTAAATACTTTCGTCTCTACCGATATCGTATCAGAAAATAATTGAATTCGCTATAATTAACCGTCTACTAACGTTTTCCTTATCACTTAAATAGAGAATCTCCTTTACTAGAAAATCCAAAAACTCTGCGGAATCTCATAAGAAATATCGGCGGTGGTTCCAGTCCGATTTTAAGTAGAAAGCCCGGAACCAGTGTGAAAAAGGTAGTGGAGCCGGAAGCAATCTCTACGAAAAGAACGAGCGCAAAGGGAAAGATTAATTCGATGAGTAAATCGGAATCAGTTAGCAAACGAAGCATTAGCTGTGACTCCAGATTAACCAGCGCTAGGAAAAGAGATTCGTCTATTGACGCGGTGGCTGAACGGAAAGCCAGAGATAAAATCGATTCCACTTACATTCTTCTTAGTCAGGTATATCAAATTCTCGTCTTATTACATAGTACCTGTTTTATAAGTTTAATGAAACAAGGAATAATTTCTAGGAAGAATATACGGAGCACAAGACGTCGATAATTCAATGCAAAAGTAACGCGAGCGGTTCGTACGTTGCTACAGGCGATGCTGATGGCATTATTAAAGTGTGGACTCCGATACCTTCACCAAAGTAATTCTAACATTTTAGAATGCTCGTTGATTTTATTAACATTCGGTCGAGTTTAATTTTTACTTCTTGATCCATAGGACTGTTACTACATTTATATCCGCTCCAGCCAACTCGAATAAAGCAATCACTGCGTTAGACTGGATCTCGAAGAATGAACGCTACTTTTTACACGGCGATAACAATGGTCTCATTCAATTGCACGATACTCGTGACTGTAAAACCCTGTGGGAAATTCAGCACGAGAATTCCCGAATTATCCATCTGTTATGTAATCCAACGGAATCGACGTTCGTCTGTTCCGTATCAGACTCCAACGAGGGAAAGTTATTGTTGTACGATATAAAAACGAAACGACTGGAAAGAACTCTGCCGATGGAGCAAAACGTGATCGCGTTATGCTCCGCGTTCAATCATAACGGCCAGCTTCTTATCACGGGATTGTCCAATGGAAATATTTTGATACACGATTTAAGACGCAATGAGATTATCGATAACATAAGTTGTCACGCCAGTCCGGTTATTGATATAGAATTGATCAACGATTACACGAACATCTGCACGCAAAGCGAGGACGGCAGGCTTTGCCAGAGAAGTTTGAATCATTCCGGGAAGATTTTATGGGAGACGAAGATCAAGGTGGAGAAGAATACGGTTCACGGGAAACTGTTTACGTTCGACCAAAGCGGCAATTATATGCTACTCTGTACCCAGACCGGAGGAAACATATACAAAGTATGCAGCTTTAACAATTTACTTGTTTGCATTCAAAGGAATTGTTTTTCAAATGATGTACAGTGTAATCTTTTTCCAGATGCCACCGGGTGCCCAAGCAAAAGTTTTAGAATTAGGTGGACACAAAGGTACACTGTGTTGCGACTGGTCTACCGCAAATCAGTCCGGAACTTGCATAACCGGTGGTGCAGAGGGAAAAGTACGAGTCTCGACATTACTCTCGCCATGATACAAACGTAAAATTAGTATCTGTGTGAACTCGTGAGGTACCGTAAGAATTCGTAAGAAATAGCTCAAATTTTGTAGATACTTAATATTTAGCGTACTGAATGTTAAGAGGGAATTTTATAGAGATGTTACGTTGAATAATGAAGCCTAAGAGTATACCATTACTGAATGGACACATTAGTAGAAATAGTAAGAATCGAAGGCATCCAAATGATTCGATGAACAAGTACAATGAATGCAAACGTATCATTATGCGTTAGCGCAAAGTCGAGTGTATTATAATCGTAAGTTTTAAACATGGAATCAGGGACTACCAATTGTAAAATGTACAGAATTTATTGTAATTGTAAAAAACTCAGATACATCCACAGTATCTAGAATTGCCGCGTTTAATCAATAGAACATTTGACTGAGGGCAACTTTGTAAAAAAACAAGTAAATCAAATCGTGTACACCTAGTGTAGAGAAACCTAAGATACATCCGCAAGAGGTACAGGAACTTGTCAATAAATATCGGTCAATTTTAAATTATTCCTAATCGTTCTCATTATATTGACCAAACGTTCGATGAAGCATTAATATAGAAAATACTCGCTCCGTATAGCAATATATATATCCATAAGTTATTATTAAATTAATGCTTAGCTTACATATCTATCTTAACAGGACAAAAGCTTTAAGTATGGTTTTCTCATTGCCCAGCGATTAAATGGTCCTGTCATATCTAATTGTGGAGACCAGTATCTCCTAAGTGCTTCAATTATTTCTGCTGGTGTTAGCGGCTTTGTTACAGCCACCTAGTTAATTATAGAGACAATGTAAGATATTCGTCAATAATTCTCACTTGGTTAAACTGTATAAAACTGTTAGTATCATACCTTGCCATGGTAATATGGTTTATAGGTATACGGATTAACGTAACTGAGCCTGAGTCGATCTATAGCATCCCCATAGATCTTATTTTGGTCTTGCCTCACTAATAGTGCAAAATCCACAATTTGGGCCACTGTTTCATAAGCTAAATATCCCAAAATTGTGTATGCTTGCTTCGATATTACTATATCACCTAAATCACAGAAAAATTGTAGCATGTACATTTAACCGGCTACTACCCATAGCTGGCTCTAAATTGTAACACTTACTATCCGATGATATCCAATCGCTGAATTTGTGTCGATTTTTATTTGCAAAAGATGCATTGCGCGCTTTGCTGAATTTTAAATATCTTGCTTCGTCCATAGATCTCGTCATCATGTCAGCGCGAATACATCTTTGTTGCTTAATTTCGTCAACGGCAGACGAGTCTTCGAGCAGTTCCCCAGTATTGTCAATTTGATCTAGAAAACTATGGTACGGCCTTTTGCTTTTTGATTCTTCTGCATTGTCAGTTTGCACAACACCTTCAGGTAAATCGCTCTCTAGTGTTTTATGTATGGACGATTTGAATTCTTTTAAATCTATAATATAGAGTTTAATAAATACGAGACGTATAGTTGTTCTAAACATTAGGGTTCCCAGCAACTATACTTGCCTAAATATTTTAACAGGCGTTGTAACTTGACTTTATCCTTGCGTAATAAAAAAATCAGATCTTCTGCTGAGACAGAAGGAACTTTCTTCGAGTTTCCGCGCCTTTCTGAAACTTCACAAGCCTTCCTTATTATTGTTCTCATTTGTTGTAGAACAACTTCCTCTACGATCTTTGCAGATTCGATTAGTGGCTCACTACTGTCGCCAAATCCGTGCATCATTTGCCGAATTTCTGTAACGATTTTGTAACATAATAATTGGAAATGGAAAGCGTTTAACGTTAGAAATTTATTATACACGGTTCAAATATACCGGTAACATAATTCGTAGGTTCATTACGTAGGAATGATGAATCGTTTGATGGCTTAGTAAACGTTGCCTCAGTCATAGTTATAAATTATTTGACGATTGTACTTAATTCAGTGATGCATAAGAACTGGTTAAAATTTATTCACGATATAATTGATAACAATTATTTTTCTTAGGTTAGATTAGGATACTTCAAACTAGACGTGGAGAACTATTGATGGTAATCGATCACAATATGTATACGGCGTTTCGATACTATCAATAGCGTTGGCGAAATGTTGGCCAGGTCCAAACACGAGATGGCGCCACGTACACGATTTTGAAGTTTCGCGAAGGACGTCTCCAGAATGTTGATTTTCGACGCTTTGGTCAGATCCAAACACAAGATGCCGTCACGTATACGATTTCGGCAAATGTTTAAAGACATATGCGTAGGCGTCAACCCGCACACCGAGTGGTAAGCACCTGCGAGACTACTAGCTCTATTTTAAGCCACGACTGATTAAAATGATTAACATTTGATAGGAATAATTGAAACCACATGAAAAAGAGTTTTATTCTGCCATTTATTTTCGTCCATTGATATTAAACAATAATTGTAGCATACATCGCTTCATTCTCCTAAAAGCAATCTAAAGAAATCCGGCATTACACCTAAAATATTAAAGCAGTAGTTTCTCCGTTCCATATAGCATTCGTACCGAATTCTATCTTTAAGGTCCAGCAACTAATTAAGCAAGCCCGCTCCATGCTTTTGAATCTTCGCACCAGACGCGCTCAACTGAAAACTGTAGCAAGCATTATTTGCTCCACGTAATTGCCCTCGAATGGTAGCTTTAATCCGGTCTAATCTAAACACGATCGAATGTCGTTTAGCCTGGAAGGGTTGCTGCAGACCCAGCTGCCTACGTTCCTGTTCCTGTTCCACCTCCACGTTTCCAAACGTTCAGCTATAAGCCTGACAGCGTTATTGATCCAACTGGTAGCGCGGCACGTTTATGCAACGAGGCCACCATTCCAGAGGATCGTCCGTGTATGCGCGCCTCCCTGGGCTAAACGTTCCGACACGAAACAGTCGTTCAAAAAAAGAAAGGCTAATATCAAAGTCTGCAACCGGAGTCATTCTTTACGTAGTCCTCGATCACGTTTGCTCGGCCTATACTCTTTTCTTCACCCCCCCCATATCAACGTTTCGATTCGATTTCTTCTTCAGCTGCTTCACGCACGATTTGTTTGATTACCTTCGCAAGTACTGCTTGGTACCGTTACAATTGTTTGGTGGGAGGATTTTTTTTTTATTCAACACCTTAATTAATAGGAGCAATAATTGATTTCTATTTTTCAGATGGAGCTGTTAACATCAGTTCCGAACGTACTTTACCCGTTCACGATGTTCCGATCCATTTGTTCGTGAAGCATGCGGTCAAATTGCCCCGGCGAGATTGAAAGGGTTGCCGCTGTTCCATTATGGTCGGGGCAACAATCAGATTTCGAAACTATTAGCAGCATTGAAACCCGCATGTGGAGGATGTCCGAGGCGCGCGTGCGTTCGTGCGTGCACGATAAGTGCATTACACGGGACCGATAAGCTGGTGTACGCACGTGTGTGCGTAGTAAAAGTCGTGGGGAACAGTAAGTAGCAATTAACTTGCCAGCTGGTGGCTAAAAAAAGCGCAATTTCAACTGCCTCCTACAATGTAACCGGTAATTGGGGAAACTTGTATTCCGGTAGTATCGATTCCTACCGATTCGCTCAATCCCTTTATTTAGTCCTGGAAGGGTGTATAGTACTTATTTGTTATAGTGCAGCAGGATAGTAAAAAGAAGAGAAGGGCATTGCATAGAATATACTAAGAAGGAAATGAGAATCTTGATTAATTATAGAGATTCTTCATTCCTTTTAATGTCTCATTGCTAGAAGTTGCAGTATAATGCAATTAATAATCGTTGGAAATTAACCGATTCAGAAGTGCTACTAATCCTGTTCGCAGTTCTAACGCACTCAGTTCAAGGTAATAATACTCCCACTGCAGGTTTCATCCTTGAACTGAATAATTAATTCAATCCCTTCAGGACTCGAGCAGTCATACCCAGGAGGCCAGAATTTGTCCCACTATTTTCATTCAGGCATTAATAATATCCAAGCATGATAAAACGTTCGTCATCGAGCCTTCCAAATACCATTTTCGTACTCCTACAACGAAAACACAAAAGGAGAACTTACGTCAATGAATGCTTTTTCTCACCTCACCGATTGCCCAATTCCACCCTCGCGCGCCCACAACCGACACCCCAGCCAAAGAGCCACCCTCCACACTGTCCGATCTCCGCGTCCACCCCAGCCAAGGGGTCACCCTCCATACTATCCAAACTACGCGTACACCCCAGCCAAGGGGTCACCCTCCATACTATCCAAACTCCGCGTCCACCCCAGCCAAGGGGCCACCCTCCATACTATCCAAACTCCGCGTCCACCCCCGATCACTTCAAAATCGCTCATCCCGAAAGCTGACTCTTTCGAAAAAGCCCTCCTGTGCAGGGCAGCCCGAAATCTCACCCCATCATAGTTTCGCTGCCCTTCCCACCCCCCGCCCTTGTGTCCTATCGATTGGAGATTACCAAAGGACGATTAAAAAGGCGGAAAAACGTCCGGGGCGAGCTACAATAGTTCTGGGCGACCGATGTGTTCCTTTTCCACGGAAAGCGTCGTCCCTGGTCGTGCACGCCTGCCTAGTAGCTTCGCTGTGAACGATCCGCCAGTGTGGTATCGCCAGTTGGGCGATACGGAGTGCTGCCTCGTGGACGGCCCAAAAGTCGATACCTCCACTGGGATATATTCTCGTTCGAACGGCACGTAAGTTCCTATTCTGCGAACCCTGTTGCGTTCATCCTTAGTGAACACGTAAGCGAAAACAGGTGAATCATTGAAGATATCCATCTTCGCTGGTCACGATTTTTTTTCGTGAAAATTTTCGGACAATCTTCGTTGTCGAAATTCTTTGGTAATTATTGGCCGACCAGTAGATACGCGCTAGGGAATGACGTACGGACATCTGAAGGCTTTGTAAAGCTTCAATTATGCGCTGCTGTGCTAGGTGTTTCCGTTTGCCTATTTCGTGGAAATTATTTCTTCAGCCTTTATGACCGAATCGAATTCAATACCAAGGTTCAGAGCGTTACTTTTCATGGTATTTTCGTGGGAGGGACTTGTGTTGCTTTTTACGAAACTGAAACGCGCCTCGTTTCGTCAACATATTGATTGGCTACGGGACTTATTTCTGGGCGGAGGAATTAAGGGTTGAGGGATGAGAATTGTGTGACAATCACTTATCCATGTTTCTTGCTATTTTTTGAGGTTTTTAAAGTGAGGAGAGTTTTAAATTCGGCCCTTCCGAGTGTATTTCTATTGCGGATTGTAGCTGGGAAAAATGGAAACGTGGATTCGTCCAGCGAAGAGAAGAATTATTCTTTAATTCGCTCTATTTAATTATACCATAGCTTCTCCTGTGGCCGCGTTTAGATTATCTCTGATTGAAGGCTTCTCTGAGAATTGGAAATTGAATTTTTCGTCTGCGAACGAAATGGAAATCTTATTTATAGAAGCGAGTGGAGAATCGGCTAATGGAATCATTGATTGAGCCACGGTCGATGTGCGAGAATCTAGCGCAATTCGTTGCAACTCCTTAAAGTTTCAAACTCGATATCTTAACATTTATAGATTACTCTATTGCATTGATCAATCGTTTGCCCGCGACATAATCGTAGTCGCTGCGAATCCTCGCGGAAACGTTTGCATTGCATGGAATTACGTGCATCAACTTGAATTTCGATATCTCATTCCCGTTTATCTTTATCAAGGTAACGAAGCGAACAGGAAACAGGACGTTCCGCGATAGAGCGGCGTTTTAACGCGCCTATCCTGTTCCCATTTTCGGACTCGTCGCTCTTCGAAGTTCTCACGAAAAACGCGGATCACGCGGAGGGAAAAGAAATGGTGAAAGGGGGTTGATCAGTCAAGTGCGTTATTCCGCGCAAACGCGTAGGCTTTTCTCTGAAGGCGTCCATCGATTCGGAAACTTTCTTTTTTGGTGAAAGATTCGCAATGTTTCAAAAACATAAAAATATCGCAATGTAAAAATATCGATGCCTTTCAATATGAAAGCGTTCAATATGCGAGCTCCCATTTGTAATCCAATAGCGGTGGTATTTTTCTCCTTTTCCAGGGAAAGATTTGCAAGAATGTTCGTGGAACGTTTG
The DNA here is from genome assembly GCA_023838395.1 of Holcopasites calliopsidis. Taxonomy (NCBI): domain Eukaryota; kingdom Metazoa; phylum Arthropoda; class Insecta; order Hymenoptera; family Apidae; genus Holcopasites; species Holcopasites calliopsidis. The sequence goes on from JALHAQ010000001.1 coordinate 1,439,545, forward strand.
GTGCAGTTGTATTACAAAATTTAGGACCAGGGAACACTTGTCGGGGTTAATGTCAATCGTGGAGAGGTCTTGAGAAAGCTCTTTTTTTGAGGAGAAATCTTTACCTGGATGTCGTCTGAAGAAAGCTGAGCTCAGCTTAAACCTTGCCACCCTCTGCTTAAGCGTTTTTGCGATTCTTGTTAAGGAGATATAGGTCACGAGGCTCGGGAAATCAATGCGCCTCGTGCTCCAAATATTGTTTCACGTACTAGAACGGTGTACCATCAATGAATCGCCCACGGTCCGATTCATTCTTCTGTGAATGTCGATGAGGCAACACGATTCTAAACAAGAGATTGCAAGGACTGAAGAAATCGCGATAGCGGAGCTTGCAGAATATTTGAAAATATTCAAACCTCGTAAATATTAACTTCTTTTTAATTATTGCAAAACTTTCCGACATTCGTGTCTCTGAAAGCTTACGCTGTACTTCTTCGAATGTCTTCGCGTTTCTTCGACCGCGAACGAAGAAAGCTGTCTTTATAAGAATTGTCGCAGGATTAAAGCGATCGGTAAGAAGATGAAGCGAGATGGGATATCGTGAGAATTTCATGAGAACAGCCAACGGATTAATCGTAGGGGTCTCGATTCACGAAGGGAGCGTAATTCCAACGATCGTTTCGCGTGCTTTCAGATGCGGAAGAGTAATTAGAGAATGATACAGCCATGAACCGATCAGGCGGCGATCCTGACGAAAGCCCGACGGCTCGGATGCATCGTACACATTGTACAGAACGGTGACAGAGCTGTAAATTACAGCGATGGATATACAGAAGAAGCACCTGTGCCCCCGCTTGGTGGACTATCTCGCCATCGTGGGGGCCAGACTGCCCTCCGTCTCTCGCCAGCCTGTGCAGGTATTGTATTTCTTTTTTTAACGATCGGTGCAAGCGTAGACGAACTAAGCGGACATTTTTATTAATACTTATCTCTCGATTAACATGTAAATTCGTTAGGTTCCAGAGTTACTGCGAAGATATCCGGTGGAAGATCACAAGGATTTCCCCCTACCCCTGGACATGGTGTATTTCTGTCAGCCCGAGGGGTGTACCAACGTGGGACCGAAACGCACAGCCTTGCGAGAGGCCACATCCTTCACGTTCACCCTCACGGACAAAGACTCCGGTATCTAATTACGTCTCTACCTGGAACAATAAGCGGATGGCAACGATACGAATGTTAACGATAATAAAATATTTGATCGTCCCTCGCAGGCAAGACTCGCTATGGGATCTGCGTGAATTTCTATCGGCCGATAGAAAGGGTTGGGACCGCGGCCGGCGGCGGTGTCGCAACGAAAAGGGACAAGTACAATACCACGTTCCGAAGGGAGAGCTGGAGGAAGAGTATGGAGAAAAGCACTGACTCCGCCTTTTCTAGGTGAAACATAATACGTTATTTTCTTCTCAAATGTATTACGCAAATACGTACAACAGAGTATTAGGGTATCTAGGTACTTTTATTCAATATAAGAAAAAAAGATCATTTCTAGTTTCATTTTTTATTTTTTAATTTTATTGATACAATTATGTAGGAATATATTTGACGATTATAAGAGTGTATCTCTAGCTGTTCTTTATAGCGACTATAGGAGCAGTGCAGTCGGCCCAAGCGACTCTGAGAAAGATTGTTCGAGCAGCAGGAGGGATTCAGACACTTCGCATATACCAAGTGCACCGAGGCTGGGTATCACTGCACCGAGCGGAGACAGCGAGAGCGGAGGCAGTCATTCTCCGTCACCTCGTGCTTCACGCAGACGACAGGTAAAAGAGACTGGGAACTACACTCTCGAAAAGGAGATACATCGATGTTAAATCAGTACACGATTATTTGCAGAGGATACGAAATCATTCACTGACATCGTTATGCATCATCTCTCATCATCCGTTCTTCTCGATGTTCCGTGAATGCCTTTTCGTTCTAAAGAAGATCATCGACGCGTGCAACGAGAACTCCTCGCCGCAGAAAGTGGGCGCTTCCAGGCAGACAAGTAGGTAAGAATTAATCCACAATCCATGTGCAAAGGTAATTGAATTTTCTTTTTTAAATTTCACTCATTTTATTATCGCTTAGGATGATTCAGGCTTCCTCGTACGATTCTTTTTCTTTTTATCTTACAAATTGTTTGCCTTCTCGAATGAACAGATATTTCGCTCGATCTTCTGTGGCCCTTTGAATTTCCAAGATTAAAGGACTGGTGTGTCCCTTTAATTTCAGGGATACCGTGTGGAGCGCCCTGACAGGGCAAACGTTGGAAGGAACATCGTCGATCGTCATGCACGACGTTCGCGAGATCGAGACATGGATATTGCGATTTCTGAGCAGCCCGGTACCGGTACCGACGAAAACCCGGGTCGAGGTCGAGATCGTGTCGCAAAGCGTGCAGCCGCCGCTTTGTTTCGCACTTCCGGACCACACAAGATTTTCTCTCGTCGATTTCCCACTTCATCTACCCCTGGAGCTTCTTGGCGTTGACATATGCTTGAAGGTTCTCACGTTGATCCTCTTGGAGTACAAGGTGACTTTCTTGATTATACAGAATACCGAAACTCGTTTCGCCCAAGATTGCGAGAACATTATATTGAGGAGGATGTTTAATAAATATTATTTTATCGCGTCTAGGTATATTTGAATGCATTGTTTTATCGTTGGGCAATGTAGTTTCGTTTCGAATGCTGAATCGTATCTGCTTTCAGATCGTGTTGCAATCCCGGGACTACAACGCCCTGTCGATGTCCGTAATGGCGTTCGTCACGATGATCTACCCCCTGGAGTACATGTTCCCCGCGATACCGTTGCTACCCACGTGTATGAGCTGCGCGGAACAATTGTTGCTCGCGCCCACACCGTTTGTTATCGGAATACCCGCTACTTTTTTATTGTACAAAACGAACTTTAAGATGCCCGATGACATTTGGCTGGTGGATCTGGACAGCAATAAGATAAACGCACCTACCGGCCTGGGTGATCATCAATTGCCACCGTTGCCCGAGCCGGAAGGCACGATATTAAAGAACCACTTGAGACAGGTAAATGAAACATCACCATGAATATTCCCGTATTCGGTGTCGTTTGAAATACAAACAAAGAAAAAACAATCACAACTCAAAGTAAGGAATAAAAGTGAAAACTTAGAATCATATTTGTGTAACATATTGGAAATGAACAAAATATTTCTCTATATACAGGGTGTCCGGCTGCTGCATGTCAATATTTAAGGAAAAAGTTGTTAAAAATTGCCTCAGCAATCGCTCCTTAAAATATTGACACGCAGTAGCAGAATATCCTGTACCATGCACCTCGTCGACGAACGTCGACACTGACCGATGCTTTCTTAATTCCTTTTCGTTTAATCGATCCTACAGGCGATGCAACTGATGGACCAATCCGGCTCTGGTGTAAATATTTCATTTATCCACTCTTTGCATGGAACATACATACGTATAAGATATAATAGCTGGTCTATCGTGTAGTTAGCGGCATGAATGATTTTCCCTATTTTACTGTAGACTTTTATTTTTTATTTTTAGAATATTTAGAGCACGCTGTGCTTCCGAAAGGGAGGAGACAGGAAGTTGGAAAATAAAGTATACGATGTAGGAAGCCTTGTATATTAGATTCTAGATAGTTTACGAAATAGTAGTAGATGCTTCAGCAGTATGTCCAGACGAACCACCGCGAGCTATTGGCAGGGATAATTAGTTTAACATTCTTTTTTAATCTGTTGCTTTATGGAAGATTCTATTTCAGGCAATGGCTAGTATGACCCCGCAACCCCTGCCGCAGGATACTTCCCCGAGGACGTCTCTGCAGGCCCCCAGCAGAAGGGAGAGTCTAACTTCTCATCTGTCCAATCTGAGGTAACCACTTAGCTGCTTATTTATACAATTATTTTACCTGCGTTTTCACTTGATAACAGAAACACGGACCGCATCGTTAAAAAATTAATAATGTCCCCGCAGCGTGTCCTCAATGAAACAGCGACCGAGCATCGACTACCACGGCAGTCCGGCGAGTTCTCCGGGCACCGCCTCGGCTGCTGGCGCGCGTAGGCTCTCAGTGTCTCAATCGGCGGGCTCGTCGTCGCCTCAGAAACCGTTATCCACCCAGACCATGCCGCCGTTCAATCCGTTCATTTATGGGAACGACGTAGACTCCGTTGATATCGCCACCAGGGTGGCAATGGTGCGATTCTTCAATTCGCAAAACCTTCTGGCGAACTTCACCGAGCACACGAGAACCCTGAGGCTATACCCAAGGCCGGTGGTCGCGTTCCAGATCAATTCGTTCCTTCGATCGAGGCCGCGGGCTAGTAATTTCCTGAACAAATTCGCCAGGACCCAGGCGGTGGAGTTCCTCGCCGAATGGTCCCTCACGCCTAGCAACGTGGCGTTCCTCAGGGTGCAAACTGGTGTCTTCGATCCGGCTCAGATCGGTGACAAACCCAAGTGGTACGCATCGGGCCTGGAGCCGATTTATTTTCCCGTCTGGGACAACGGTAGCTCGCTGGCGAACGCGTTGAAAGCGATGAAGGAACACGAGAGTCAGCCCACTGACGAAAGTGGCTCCGACTCCGAGGGTGCTGAGAGCACCAGCTCCTCTTATTCCTCCTTGAGCGATTTTGTTTCCGAAATGGTGTCGTCGGATCTGTCTCCGAGTAAGTATGAATCAGGCAATTTCTAATCTTCGCTTGGAGTCTAATAAATAGCCGATCGTCTCTTCTATTGTTAAATGTAATAGTATTATTTAGTACCGATGAAAGAATTGCATTAATCGACCGTGCGATTCGTTTGTAGGCTACAACTGCTCGCAAATGGCACAGCCCCAGCAAATGGCACTCTCTGTAGACCCAAGGAACGTCTACAATCCACCCAGTTCGTTGCAATATCCTGGTGTGGAGGAGGAATCTACAGTAAGGCCGGAAAGTCCTCCGAGCAGTTCCTCCAGCCACAGCGATCTCAGCAGCCCTAGTTTCAACAGGGACTCCGAGTTCGAGTTGAATCCGAAAGCACAGGAGGGCTCGCAATCGACCAATGTAAGTACACACAAAAATGTACATTGCCCTAAATACAGGCATAATAACACGATTTCCATCGTTCTTCCCTCGCCGACATTTATCATTATGCAAAATCCGTACAAGTTTGTAACTCAATCAAGTTGCTTGGCTATAGGACAAAGAGGAGGGCGGTAGCTTTGAGTCAGACTCAGCATCCACGATAACGCCGCGCACAATCTTGAGCGCGCAAAGTTCGGTAGGACAGTTCGGGGTAGGCACGAGCCATTCCGTAACCGGCTCGAAGATCGGCGAAACCGAACGTCCTGGCATCCCCCACAGGACCTCTCGTGTCAGTAGATATGTCGTTCCAGTGAGTCTCATCTTCCTCATTGACAGACTGTACCGTACTCTTGTAATCTCTATCGACCACTTCCTGGATGCTGTACCTTTGCTCTCGCTTGAGCTCTCTGCATGATCTGTATCATCCGAGAAACACTTTTTCTCCCCTCGATTCAGCATGGGACACCGTTTTTCGATCGTTCGACGTTCCGTTGTTGAATTATTAGGTGTATGCGAAAGTTTTAGTCTTTTGTCTTCTTTAAGCGTTCATACGAAAACGGCTTGATGACTTCATTGCCTCCAAACTAATGTCATTTAATTGACGGAATCCGAAGCTTGCCAAATAGATGGGGAAAGTCGTAGGAAACAAGGGAAAATATTTCGGACATTAATTGTTAATGCATCTGTTACGTACAAATCAAAGAAAATTGAGAAGAAAAGACTAAAACTTTTGCGTACACTTAACAGATTTTACCCTGATCGATGGAACAGCCCTTATTTCATTTCATTCCCACTTTTGGATACTGTGTACGATTTGTTCACTCTCTGATGTCCTCTGCAGGAGATTCCTTTTCTGCTCGCGAAATTTATTCTTTGTGTGGGGTTTCAGAAATACATATATTTCACGATAAAAGACATTAATGTTATTACTGACTTTTAATCTATTTGCATATGGAGGGTTGAATGTTCTTCTGCTTTCGTTTAAACAATGTTTCCTATCTTCTGTCTAAAATATGCATCTTCGAAATAATTCACTCCTTCGAATAACGATCGAGCCAATGTATTTTATTCGAAAGATTCAACCAAGTGGAGCAAGTCTCCAGCGACATCCAAGCGTCGGGAACGTTTTGGCAAGGGCGTCCAGTTTTGGAACGGGCACGGGGCCACTTTTGCCACGACAGAAGAGCAGCAGCAGCAGCAGCAACGAAAACGAGCCCGCCACTGTTTCTCGTCAATTTTCATTGGGCACTCCGAAGCAACCTGTCGAGAGTCCACAAAGGCAGGGGAGCAACGCGACTGGGAACGGTGTTCTGCGACAGGGATCTCAAGGATCGTTGTTCGAGCAACTTGCAAGCCAGGCGAAGGATTTGGTTCGTGAGACGACAAGGCAGAGCAGTCAGGATGGTCTTCTTGCACAGATGGACAAGGTATTTTCTTAATTATCATCCTTTGTTACGTTGTATTAATTGCCAAAATGGTGCTTTCTATCTTCTTGCGTCTTCTGTGTGTGTGTGTGCGTGCAATTAAAAAAGTAAATTCGATTAACAGTTGAAACACCAGGCAAAGGAGAAGATTACAGAAGCTGGAGAGGACAGTTTGTTTGCGCCATTGGAGCAGGTAAAAATCTGACGTCAAGTAAAATGGAATTTTATTATATCCTAATGTTCCCCTTTTTTAAATTACAAAACAGTTGACGCAACAGACAAAGAAGGCTGTCGGTGAGGCAACGAAATCAGTGCAGGAAGCATCGAAAACAGCCATAGAGGCGAGCAAAACCGCGGCCGGAGTTAGTAAAAACACATTCGACGATCTTACGTACGTCGGCAAAAGCACCTTCGGAGGCTTGACGAAAAGTGCCAAGGAGGTTGCTGCGAAGAAGGGTCTGCTCAAGGTATTTACCGTATCCTTCTCATCGCATCAAATTCTTTAAACGAATGAAAGAAACAATGTTATCCGTGGAACGAAAAATTGTTTAGGGCCTCGGTGATACGCAGAGTTCACCCCCTCCGTCTCCTGGAATGTTAACACGAAGAGACTCGAGTAATACGCAATTGGTCGCTTCGGATAGCCGTGGCGGTCGCCGAGATATCGGACGTGATTTTTTCAGCAATATTAGTAATGATTTAAACGGAATCGCTACGCAAACTAGCAACATGTTTAGCGATCTGTTCGGTAAGCTCCATTTATCCTTTTAAAAAGGACCTCGGGATGCGTTCTTTACGAATGTCTTCCCATTCTGAAATTTTTAATTATTGCCTTTTTCAAGTACGTTTCTCTAATGTTCACAGGCAGTAAAAATAGTTCCAATCGAAACGCCGGCCTCTCTCAGTCCCAAAGAGGGGACAAGAAAACACCAACGCTCGGGCCTTTTCCCAAAAGTAACATTTATTCATTTTCATAATCCGATCCCGTTTTCCGAGATCTCTGTAAACGTTTATTAATGGCGGCTTTATTGCTAGGCAAAACGGGACTGGCAGAACGTTCCTCGTTGATCAAGCACTCCACGAACAGAGCCACTCAGGAGGATATCCAAAGAATGCAGAACGCTGAGAGGTCTAGCACGAACAGCGACAATCAGGCTTTCCTGACGGACGTAAGACGTTCAATCCACTTCAATTCTTATTATAAATTCAGAGTTTGATTAATCTTCAATCGATTCATTTCTCACGTTGGTAAATCAACTTTCTCGCAGGTGGTGCATCAAGTGTTAACTGGGGAAGGGGTTGGCTGGCTGAAACTTAACAGGCTAAAGAAATTAATGGAGGACGAAAGCTATCGAGACTTGGTTGTGACGAAATTGAATAAAGGTCTCAATAAGAAGATCAGCCCCGATGATCATATTGATGACGTGGTGGGTATTTCATATTTTATCCTTCGAATCTAATAAGATCCTCCTTTAGGATATCCAGAACTTAGTTTTCTCTCCTCCCGCCTTTCTCGACAGTGCGTTTCGAAGCCGGTTTACAAGGGGATGCTAAAGTGCCTTCAAGCAGTGGCTCACGGTCTTGGTCACACGTACAATAACTTTGGCCTGGGCGGCATGGCATCGGTTTTCCAACTGATGGAGATCGCGCACACTCATTATTGGAGTAAGGACTTCGCGGAAGGAGGAGGAAGCGGTTTCGACAGCTCTATAATGTCACAGTCGTCTAGTCCATTAGGCAGCAGGGAGAATTTAAGATCCCCTCAGTCTCCCTCTCAACCAGAATTCACCGACCAATCCCGAAAAACAGGTAAACCGAAGTAACTTTAAATAATACTTTAATTATAATTGTTCTCGTTGAACCCCTCGATGTATCGTTAATTGCAGACCCTCCTCAAGTCCATTTGGAAATGGCACAAGCTCACACGTCACCGGCGAACGAGGGGAACCAATCCACGACGGACATGTTCCTGGACATGTTCACTAAAAAAGGAAAATTCCTCAGCAGGCTCACGTCTTTCGATTCCGAGGTAAAACTAGTACCGTCAGAAAGTCACCTATTTTGTGTCACACGGTGGTAACTATTCGACGATCGTAAGGCTTACATACTTATTACTTCAACGACGTTGTTACTCGAAACTAATTATTAATCGTCACACGAAATAAGTGGTCGCTGTTCTGTACTGATTCATACAACAGATACACATGATGGTCGTTGCATGAAAGTTTCTAAGAGTATTAGAAAGTGTATGCGAGCGAGGATAAGTATTGCCCAAGAGAAGTTGGTGAAAAAAGGCTGATAGAAAGTACGAACGAAAGTTTCATCCGTTCGGGGTGTCCATGGAGCAGGCAGTGATCATTTTGTATTTTTTGTTTGTTTTAACAACTACAAAAACGAAGGTTGCGAACGATTAGGGATACATTATCACGTTATTGGTCTTTCTTTTTTAACTGTTCTATATAGAAGCGTCATGTGTTTTTAGTGTGGGCGGGGAGGTGAAACAGGAAGCAGCGAAGCTTTGTCCACAGACGGAGGTAGCATTATCACTAATCCTGCTTTTCGGCAAGCGCACCAAGCTTCTTTCCGAAGCACTGTCTCTGATAGCGAGGTCGAGCAAGGCAATGTAAATGTCCCACTGGATCAGTCCTTTTCTTTTCCATCCCTTTTAAACTTTAGATTAAAATAGAACTGAAGGTAGATCTATTAGAGAAACGACCCACGAAATAACGAAATCAACCCTTAGCAGAATTGTTTACCTTTAGAGTTAGATTTGTTTAGGATCGATGCCGAGGAAGAACGCAGAGCTTGTGCAATACTTGCATCGTGAAAAAAAAAATAGGAATGTTGGAATATTCGTAGAACACAATAGAAGTTAATAGAATTTATTGGATCGGCGATTAGCATGCTGTTATGTTGATTAGTTTTTAGTAGCTGTACACTAAAAGTGGTAGAAAAGTGGTAGGAACTCTTGTGATTCCCACTGGTCCACAAGCGACACATCTCTACAGGATAATCCATAAAATTGGGATAAGCTGCATCGTTGAAACATTTGCTTAAACAATGAATTTTACTTACTCTAATCGTTTTTAAAGTATAGCTTATCTCAGTTTCGTGGAATGCACTGTATAGCTTTCAATAAGTTTAACTAGATTAAAGTACACTCTTCAACATTCATTTTAAAGGTGCACTCGATGTATTTGTAATCGTAGTTCAGTTCACAGAATGACTTCCTCATATTGATATAAGCTTCTGATATTAATACTATCCCCTGGAACGTCCCTGTACTCATAGAAGGAAAAAATTAAGCCTGATTTTTATACAAACTTTAGTGGAAGCTAATAGTTATTAGAGATTCATAAAAATCCTAGAAATTCTTGTATGATTGTCTGTCGATTCCAGTTCCCGAAGCAACAGAAGCAACGAACAGGAAGCGTTTGGTCCAGCAAGTCTTCTTTGAGCACCGGTTTCCGGTACCACGGAGGAAGCTTGGTACCAACTACGACCGCTCCTAGCCCGGAAGCAGCAAGGACGTACTTGTTCGAAGGTATCTTATAAACTAATAATTGAAATAACTCTCGTCTATCTCAAATTGATAGTCATGTATAAATCTGTATATGATTCTCTGTCAGGCTTGCTGGGGAAGGAAAGATCCTCACTTTGGGACCAGATGCAATTTTGGGAGGACGCCTTTTTGGACGCGGTGTCTCAGGAAAGAGACATGATCGGCATGGATCAGGGTCCCGGAGAAATGATGGAGAGGTGCACTTTTACTTCGTTAAATGGATCAATCAAAATTGTCAAAAGACTGTTTAAGGAAGAAATTTTGTTTCGTTGTAACACAGGTACAAGAGCTTAAGCGAAAGCGAGAAGAAACGATTGGAGCACGACGAAGATAGATTGCTGTGCACTTTGCTGCACAATTTAACAGCGATTCTAGTCATGCTGAACGTAGACAAGAACGAAGTGAAACGTAAAGTGAGAAGGTTATTGGGAAAGAGCCATATCGGGCTGATCTACAGCCAGCAGCTGAATCAACTTCTCGACCAAATCCATAATCTTGTGAGTACTTTGAGCATCTCCAAAAGTTTCTTGTCGCAGTACGTTAGAACTTGATAAACCCCCTGTCCAAATTTCTTTCGTGTTTCAGTACGGGAACGATATAGATCTGAAGCCCCTCACGTCCAGGCAAATGCATCGGCAGTCGTTCACCGTGCACGCCGGAGTAGACGCGGAGGGCGATCTACGGTTCCTCGAGGTTCGCCACGACGGCCTTGTTTTAAGGTCTGTCAACGGGGTGATCGTCGAGCGATGGTGGTACGAGCGTTTAGTCAACATGACTTACAGTCCAAAGAACAAAGTCCTGTGCCTTTGGCGGCGTAACGGCGGGCAAACTCAGCTCCATAAGTATTATACTAAAAAGGTATGCATCTCTATAAAACTCATCCTGTCAGTGGATTTGTGGAAATAAACGATGAGAAGCATTAATCCAGTAATCAGAAGTTAATATAAATGAGAGATATATCTTACAATAAAGAGTGATATCTTTTGGCACAATTATCTCTAAAGTTCTACGCGATGTTTTTCCAGTGCAAAGATCTGTACTACTGTATAAAAGAAGCAATGGAGAAGGCGGCAGCCCGTGGCCGAGGTGCGAACGTCGGCGTCGAGCTCGGTGGTGAATTTCCGGTCCAAGATATGCGCACCGGCGAGGGTGGACTTCTGCAGGTTTGCATGGAGGGCGTGGGTCTCCTCTTCGCGAATAGCAAGGTATGATTCGCACCTAAACGCGTGCACCAAGCGTTCATTCGTTTTCGCAACGAAAGTGCAAGAAGAATGGAAACTTCGAACTCTTAACCGGTTGTTGCAAAAACCTGTTTCCTCACTCTCTATCTCTCTCTCTCTATATATATATATTTATCTATCTCTTTTCTCTATACATTGTACAATTGTTCATGTAATGTTGGGAACGCATTCGAACTCTCCACCATATTCTATTGGATATACTATTATTATCGGGCCTTTTATTTCTATTTTTTTTTTAGTAACACTTAACGTCTCTCAATTAATTCTATGATGCCATGCCTTTCTTTTTGGCGATGTCGTTGCCTTTCCACGATAACGGTTCGGATACGATACGGTATAACCATGTGTTTATTTCAGCAAACCGAACATATAGAGTTCTGAGAATTTGTTATGGGGTTCGCTTCGGGTCGCCTCGCTTCAATTGTAATGCTGTTAAAAGTGTCTGATGTCAATTAAAAGCGGAACTAATTTATTTACACTGGATATGAGAATTGAAACGAGGCGAACTTCTGGAGAGGTTTATATCCGCCGTTCTACCCAAAAAAACCTCTTTTAATTGTTCATACTTTTTCGTAAATTATCGAATCTTCTCTCTGTGTATTACGTTTCTCGTTCCTTTCCTCCGTTATTTGCATTGATGCAAGGACCACTCAATATTATCTCCCATCGCTAGCCACCACGATCTGCTTAATTTTGTATCTGTACGTATTATATTATATCTTAATATCCGACATCTTATGTATGAGTTTGTGAGGTGTACGATGATTTGAATAAGGATCACACGAAGCTCTGATTAATGGATCGAATATACCGCTATGACCGATCGATTTAAAATGTTCCCCGAGGGGCGAGGGGGAATCTCTAATCGTTGATTATTACACGCAAACGCGGAAAGGGATATTAGAATGTTTTTTCAGGCTACTCCTATAGTTCGAAACACGAGACAAATGTCACACATACGCACACGAGGGAAATGTATGGGACCAATGGTGGAGGAGCAAAGGGAAGGATCACATTCTAATTAATAATAGATAATCAATCATTCATCACATACTCATACACATTGTTGAAAGAAAGAATAAAGAGTTTTCACGTATGACAAGCTGGCCTCACACGCTGGATATTAAACACACATATTCTATTAATGCCATTGATTTTTATTATATCACTTTGGGTATTAAACATTTACTATGTGGTAATTGTATTTTATACATAATGCCAGGGTTACTCTGATATATATGTATACGTATTCCAAATACGTATATATATATATACATACATAATAAATTATCGGTCATTTTGTTGGGTAATATTTTCCGTTCAAGCGTTCAATCAGTGTTTTCTTGCATGGAGCTCGATGTGCAGCTGCAGTCTCTTTTATCTGTATTATAATCATATATATATTATACATTCATCATACAATATAAGTGATAAGGATTCAGGGAATTATACAAATCTCGTCCTCGATTATACATACATATATATACATATACTATTCTTATATATATATCTACTATAATTTGTATTGAATGTTGGATGCCATATTATATTTTTCTCTATTGAGTCTAACAGTTTGTTTCTTTTTCTATCATTATTTGTCGTGGTCATTACGCGAGGAAAGTCTATTTGCGATGAGAACGGAAAAAAGAGAACGGGATGGTGATAAATTATTGAGAAGGGAAGAATAAACGTGATCCTCGAGAAGACGGTGGAGGATTATTACAATCACATTGTCACGCGTTGATAATAACAATCGATAGACTTTTCTCAGCTTGGGGAACTTTTGAGATGGTCCTTGAACAATGAACAATCTATATAATACATATTGCTGATTTCTCTCTAAATTGGCCATTAGGATAGGAAATGATATATCTCCTAGCTGTACTATTATCATCATCGTGCAACCGAGCCCCTAATAACATTATTATTAACCCTAATTCAGCGGCGCTATTACAATATGACTACTGTCTCGGCAGAGATTTAATTTTCTGTTTTTCTGTTTTCTGTTTTCTTGTCCTGTCCGTCGACAATTGCCCCATTGGGCTGGGCATACACAGGATTTCGAGGTACTAAATCAAATTAAATCACTGTTTGTTATTATATGAACTCAGTATATATTAATTATTAATCAGTGTTGGCCGTGTTCCGGAAATGCTTCTTTATTTCACCATTTACTTTTAGCCGTATTACTATATTATTAACCATATATATATATATCTACTATTACTACTACTATCTACTACTATTACTACACTCTTAACCAGTGCATTGAAATTGAACTGATCTGCTCTGTCTACCTTACTTGTTCTCCTACCATCGATCGGTGTTAGTTGTGACATTATTTACACACGTCTATGTATATATAATACACTCAGTGCATATATATACATATGCATATACATACGTAATACCTATGTGTATCCTGTGATGAGTATATTACCTGTAATTACCATGAGGTTCACTCAGGTAATACCGATTAATCATATAATAATACGCAGAACAGTGTCTGCTGGTTTCGCAGCATTTCAATCCGATAGCATTGTCCTTAGATGAGATTATTTGTAAGTAGTGTTTAGTTGCAACTTGTAGAGAGCAATGTTTCGATGCACACAATGCAACCATTTTTTTTTTACCATACGTAGCCTTTTACGTAATTTACCCTACACCGTGGGACTACGTGGAACACCCCGCCAGTATTAATTTCCCTCGCGTCATTATACTGGCTTGTATTCTACTGTACACCCGAGTGTCGAACGTAGAAAATTAGATCACTCTGTTCGTTTATTTATTTATTATAACCGGGCATAATTATACTGGAGGTGGCAAGGGAGAAAAAAGAGATGATTGGATAATCGCGTTACTGTCCTTTCTTTATAAATTTAATTATAATTGGGGCGTATCTGAAAGGTGCTCTTCTGAGATCGTGTTCTTTTGAACCTCGAGATCGGTCTGGTTACTAATTAAAATATTATCAGAGGCTGAACACGGATGGTCATTTTTTTTTCTTTTTTTACTTTATTCGTCATCGAATACATTCCAATCTTTGTAAAGAAATTTGATAAGAAAATTGTCGCATTTTCAGCGAGAGTTTTGAAGGAAGATTTTAGCTAATGAAACCTACGGATATCTTCCAACAGTTGTTTCATTTTTTACGGACAAGATAATGGGGTTCTTTATTTTGTTTTCTGGAGTTTGAATTGAACTTAATATAAAAATTGTTTTAATCAATTTAAAATAAGAAAGATAATGGAATTTTTCATTCGATGTTAAAAGTTCCATTCGTACCCTCCTGAATTTCGGAGTGCGGCCGTAGATTAGCTATGTGTTAAAGTATTGATAAAATGATTTAGCGACACCCGTAGCGCCTTAGAAATGTATTCCTTTTTGTCGACGTGTAATTATCGCGCAAAATCGGGTGACGACTGACCGTGTCGACCGAGTGAAATGATTCCAAAAAGTTTCCAGTGGAACAATCTCGTCGGAATTTTGTTTTAATGGTACTTTTTGTGTCGTTGCAGATAAACGATAGAGATGAATGTTTATGTGCGTCTCTGGGGAAATTTGAATGCACTGCATGAATGAGTAGATCTCGATATTATATTATATGTACGATAGAGGAAAGTCGCCCGCTTTTGCAGAACCATCTATAAAAATCACTATCACGTTGCCAGTTATTATGTAGTAGAGCAGTATGGTCTCGTGCTAATTAGTGATGTCCGATTTGATGAATGAAACTTCTGTCACGTGGACAAGCAAGTGGAAAGAAGTTAACACACCCCCTTAGATCTCCAATACACTTACACTTCCATGACAGTGTTTTCCAAGCGTCAGAATTAATTAAAATATTCATGATGATAAATCAAATTCATATACCAATAGTAGTATCTCGAATTAAAATGATAATTTCGTTTTCCCATTCAATGAGAATGGAAAGAATTTCATTTCTCTAGAGTAATACTTCATCAAATCTATCCTACTTTTCTTTCCAATCTGTTACAAAACGGTTAAATAGATCCTCTGGAAAAGAAAAATGATTCCAAAGTGAATCTTCTAAGACGGATTCAGTTTGGAAAGCACTGTTTTACAGCATGGCACAGCTGTACAAGATGTTTCGATCCACCTGACATCACTCGTTCTTTGCCCACACACGCGTTCACTGGGCCAATCAATCGATCGATCAAGGTCTCCTTTGACTGTGCATCGTTGAAGAGAAACGAAAAAAAAAAAGAAAAGAAACGAATGGATCAACCAAATGGGACCGAAAGATCGCGCGTCTTAGATGATCAATAACAGTTGCACATAATAGCAGTCCTGTCGACGCTGAGCAATCGATGACGTTTATTATTACATTTGATTTGTTTAGGCCATCTCCAGAGTTGCCTGCCTGCCGCTCAACCTTTTTAATCGCTGCGATTATTATTAGACGCTGCTCTTTCACAGCCTCTACATCTCTGTCATATTTCTGCTTCAGAATTGTCGAACCGTTTCGCCAAATGTTCTCGCTTCTGCGTCGTTCCGTGCGCCTTACACAGCCGGAAAGTAATATTACATGTTAATACTCGACCGCGGCCGGTTACACGCGATCGTTGCCCAGCTTTGTCCAGCCGCTTGATCGAACTCCGCGCTAATGGATCCTGGCTTTAATTAGCGGAGAAAATGATGCATGGTGTGTGGCAGCATCGTTCGTGCCCGCGAACAGTCCTGCATGCTTGGGACAATCGTTCCCGTACACTCGACTCGAAACATTTGCTCTGCAATTTTGCCCGACCTGGGGAAAATATGTTTCCGAAACTTTTTACTGATTCCAATAATTTGCCAATCTCTCGTGGCTCGAGTGTACTGAAACTTGCATGAATTGGGAAGACGATTCCTTGAACCCGACCACACTGTGTAGACTTACTGAGACACTTTGCATATCTTAGAGAAAAGTTCGCTTACAAAGAATCATTAATAAGTGACAATTCAATTATTGCTTCGAACAGAATGTATCACGCATAGCTCCAACTTTTCTCTTTGATACGCGTTAACGATATACGAGATCGAAATGAAGGAAAATATTGAAGATAAGGCAGTGCCAAGGTTCATTGATTTCTATAAAAGAAATTGCAACAACAGTTAGAACGATGAACTTTGGTGCTGTTGGTAAAGAAATATTTCTAAGAATCGCATAGCTTCATATTTTCCTGAACATTGAGGGAAAATATAATATTGCCAAGACTAAAATGAAGCTATAAGAACCCAAAGAAAAAATCCTTTAAAAAAATGAATATATCCCTGATGAAAGAATCAAATATTTTTATTGATTAAAGGGAAAATGTTTAATAATTTTTTGCTTTAAAGGACAATAAAATATGATGACCTGAGAGAAATTTCTTTGCCAAAGAATCCTGCTTGAAAAATAAAAGGTGCACTGTGATGCGTATTAGCCGATACGATAGTAGGTACATGAGGCATCGACGATTCAGAGCTTGATCCCACCATCGAATTGAGCATTTTTTTTCTTTTTTTTTTTACTTGATCGATTATCACGCCTTTTTCCGAAATGCTGTCGGCACACACGGTTTTCACATTGTCCGGGGCATAAAAGGCCATAGGGGGTTTATTACGATAACTCCAAGTGTGCATGTGCGAGTAGATCGAGAAACCACACCGTTTCTGAGCCCGACTAATGCAGAACGATCGTGTTATTTTCAGTTTTTTGTAAGACTCGATCATATCCGCAAGTGCTTTACTCAGAAGGATGGGATCTTTGTATTGGAGGAATTAAGTGAGTATCCTTCCGGATTGATCCATTAAAGAAACAACAAAGATAATATCCGAGAAATAAAATGATGAGAAATGAAAATCAACATTAACTTCTGTTCTGTTTCAGATCCTAAAACTAGACAAGTAATTCAACGTAAATATAAGTCTCAAATGGTAAGTATTATCTCCATTAATAAAGTTCGCGTTGCTTATCGTCTATAGTACATTTGTATCTTTCAGTTTTAATTACGTTACGCGTCGCAATGATTGCAACGAATGATCTTATCCTATTTTCATTTTGTATGCTGTGTAACAGGCCAATGAACTGTGCCACTGCATGCACAGGATATTCTCCGTTGCCTTTACATTGTCTGAACTCTCGTCTGAGGTTCAAGTCAGCCCCGAAAACGACAATGCATGAGGGTTTATGATTTTTTTATTTTTCCCCCTTGAACGTAAGTTTTTGTTCGTCTATTCAAACCTAATTTCTCTCCCGATTTCGAAAGCTTTTAGTAGCCTTCGTGCATGATTAGTAATTACATTTCCTTTCGTCCTCAGATTCTATCTCAAACTCTATCTTCTATCATATTATTACAAATTATTATAAAATTGTTAGATGCTCTCATTACATAGTTGATTAATCGAAGAGATTCCACATCTAGCTTCGTCCATTTAATAACTTTATTGAATACATAAATAATGAAAAGTCAATTTATCTCCAATATAAAAAAAAATTAATAAAAATGATGCAAATTACAGGCAGATCAAATCTGCTACTCGGTACTCTGTGTGTTCTCCTACTTGGCCGCCGGATTGGAGCAAAGGAAGCAGCAGCCCAATCAACAGCAAGCTAATCAGCAGCAAGCACAGAGACAATTGCAACAGCAATTACAGCAAAAGCAGCAACAGTCATCGTCGCAGTCGCAATCGCAACTACCACCGGTACAGCACCAGCAAGCCCAGCCACGCGCGCAACATCAGCAACAACAGCAACAACAAAATCCGCCGCAGCAACCGGTGCAAACGCAGCAGCAATCAGCTAGTAACAATGGTAAAAATAATCACAGCCGGAAAAGCACGCATTTCGATTCGGTCCCCAAACAGCACTGACACAGAGGCAGACACTCGCTCCCGTTTGTGCATAATTACAATAAGTGTGCCTCCTACGCTTGTCTACCCTGGGTGTAAAAATAGCATTCGTTTCCCGTCTGAAAATTCAATTGCAAAACGCAAGGAAAACTGTAATCCGAAAGCAATCTGTCGAATCTGATCCCTTTCGTTCACTTCAACAACAAGGGAAAGTCAAGATAGTTAAAAGGGAAATTGTTCAAGTTGCTATCGCTTTAAATTCGTAGTCCCTGAAAACTGTGTTTTGCATTTCTTCTTCTTTAGATTCCCTGTTGCAAAAGAGTTTACCAACCCGGACACTTCTTTGTAATTGTTTCGAAGAAATTCCTTTTTTTTTAAATTCTTGATCGTCGGATTGGTACGATCAGTTTAAGCATCATGAAATTCAGTTTTACTGAGCGCAACGTTAACGAGGCTTTTCGCTAATTGACTTTCCCTCGTGGAAAGATTGAAATCGTTGCACGCGCCACTAAAGTCTGTGTGTCATCCTTCGATCATTCTCAGAGAGTCAGCTGTAAATCTCCTTTTAAACGTGTGAAACGCCTGTTTCGTATTCTATTCGAGAAAGCGTTCGAAGGAACGACATTGGATTGCGTTGAAAGCGATTGAAAAAATCGAGGCAAAGCGTGACAAGAGTTATTGGCTAATCAAACGGACACAGTCGAGGTAATTATTTGCAAAGAGGGAGTCATGGGGTGTATAGATTGAAATGGATCGAATCCGATTAATGGAGAACGATGGAAATATCGTTGCCAAGGTGACATAAATGGTGATAACAATAATGATAATGCGACAGTGTTTAAACGATTGGAGAATAGCAATAGCTATTGTACATTCGCAGATATATGGATCCGAGTGGTATTTAAATGCTGATAATAATAAAGAACAGAGATTCTTCGATCCTCGTATCCTGAATCGCATAGGAGTCTCTATCCATTAATCTATTAATCGTTCACGAAGAATCGTTCTGCCACCGTCGTTCACCAGACAGCTCGTTGCTTATACTACTCGAGACGAAGCATCGGAAGAGAGCAGAGTAATTAGGTAGCACGTAAAGCAATCCTGAGATACAATAATTGAGAGGAAGAGGATGTACTGTTCGTAGAAATCGGCGGAACAATGTTTTGTACTAGCCACGTCGAAACAGACTGTAACTGTGATCATACAATTGGACGGGGGAGACGAATAAGAAGTAGAACGAAGATGAAGATGAAGCTGTTTAGTTTCGTATGATCAAAGTAGCCCAAGTATTATGTATATCTCGGATAGGATCGATACAATATATCTCCCTGTCTCTCTATCCCATTCCCCCCCTGATCACTCTGCGATACATATTTTATCATTCGTTTCAAGCAATCGCATCGTTGTTGTTGCCAGAGATAATTAGTTTAATTCATTGTCGAGGACAAATGAGACATTCTGTGGTTTAATGGGGATTTTTGAACAGCAGCAAAGGAAGAACCGAAAGATAGGGGAGAAAGGAGTCGGTCACGCTAAGATAACGCGTTACAGTTGGATGTACATTTTAGTATGGACGCTGATAATGTAAATGGTAATAACGATCGTGTCTTTTCTCCTCAGCTAATGGAATTCGAAACTGTTTGCGGAGATTTTCTATTTATCAGAAGTGAATGAAATAAAGGGGCACTCGTGAGTGTACGAGATAAAGCAACGTCGAGTTATTGAATATTTCTAATGTAAAATAGTTTAATGAAAGTATTATTTCTTATCATGAATATCATTATCGAATGATTTCTGATCGTAAGTTTGAGAAATCTTTAACGCAATTAACTTCGACTACGCCATTTAATTGAACCTGCTCCTCGATATTACTAATAGAAAGATTTAATTATTTGGGTCTGATTATTAGCAAAGGATTATTCTGCATGTAAATAATCGAAGTTACAATAAAAGTCGTACCTAACGAGAAACATATAATTAAACTCAAACTTACGACCTACAGAATAGATCATTGACCATAACGCATTGCATAAGTATTATAATTTAAATGTAACTTCATATCTGTGATCTTACATTCTGTCAGCTAGGCATTTAATTTGAAAGTATAACATTTAATTACATCTCCAATCATGTGCGTGCAACGGAAGATACGGAAAGCTTGAATATACGTGTACCTACATCTCGTAGACAAAGAATCGTGTTGTCAAATTGGCGAAGCCAACAAATTCAACGTGTTTTTCCCTGCAACAAAAGAAGAAAAAGAAAAAAATAAAATTTCACATATCTCGTACGTAAGAGGAATTCCACGAGCATTCTTTCCTCGCCTATTCTTTTTACACGCGTTCGTCAAAATTCTTCGAGGCAACCCCTAAGAAGTAATAATTATATTAACATTCTTATTCGAAAACATACATCTGTTCTGTTCTCCTTATTTTATTCTGTAATTATTGTTTAACGATTCGTGTCCCTCGTGAAGCGTGAAATATAAACGAAGAAACAACCCAAATAGATTAACTTAATTGTTACCGATAAATAATAAATCTGCGGTGCATACAGTTTAAAGTAAAATCAGCAGGACAATATTGTATTTCCCCCTCGACGTATTAATCGATAACACGGTACACGAAGAAGGATCTAATCATCTTTCGACGAGTCCGCAAAATAATCGTCGAGTCGCAATTGTACAAAGGGGAACGATCTGTTTTATTTGTAAGCTAAAAGAAAGCCGATGTGACGCTCGATCGAGTGGAACATTCATCTGTTAGTAGCTTCAGAAGACACGGAAGTCGCGGCAACCCTCCGACTTCCGCCACTTTGTCTTCCTCTACGCCTAGCGCCCATCGTTTAGCAGTTCCTGTTTAGTGCCACGTTTTGGACAATGCCTTAACGGGTCATTGTCGCGTTCCACGACGAATTTAAGAGTAGGCGAACGAGAATAATGATAATAATAGTAAAATGAGTAAAAAAGGAAGCTATTTATTAGAGCTCCAAAACTGGAGCGGAATCGATGCAAGTTTCAAGCGTATAGCACATATTCAGCAATGTAGGCGCCTTCTATCCAATAAATAAACTTGTAGATTCGAAACCGAACTGTGTCGACACTGTAGAACCCAAATTAAGTTTTCGATTTGTCCTGAAAGGAAAATGTTGGATCAAAGTGATATTAAAGTTATGCGTTAGTTATCTTGGATCAAATAATTTGTATAAATATTCAAGCGTCGAGGGAGATAATCGTTTCAAGTTACGTTCGATGAATAGTTCGTACCGATCGGAACAATTGATTCCGCGTGCCTCATTAGCTTCAATTCGCTAACGAATCACTTCCTCGCTTTACCTTTGCGAATAAAGGACGATGATACTCGCCGTTGCAACTGCAGTTACTCGAAGGAGAGCTATGCGTTCGCCTCGCGCGAGAGGTAGCAACAAAGTTGATCCATAAATGACTTTGTAATTGAATCATTCGGATATCTTCAGGCGCGATGCTATAAGATCCTCGAGGACTAGAAGGTCGATTAAACGAAGGTTCGAATTTATTGTGAAAGCCGCTGCGATCTATAATTATTTCCCGCCCACGGGGAGGCACTGTTTACGAGCATTGAAATAGATCGCGGACAGGATATGTGAGAGATCTGGTGATCAACATTTAATTGCCGAGGACGTGTCGAGCCGAAGGCTGCAGGTATGGGTCTACCACGAGACTATCCGATTTCCTGACCGACCGGTCGCCACGATTTTTAACCGTCTCCCATTTCTTGCCTATCGATTTCCAGACTTATAAGCGATCTTATTGCCGGACGCGGTTCCAGCAGCCGCGAGTCGTACGCGAAACAAGCGAGGATGGACAGATGGGCAGGGAAGATCGCCGTGGTCACGGGTGCGAGTGCCGGGATCGGGGCCGCGATCGCCAAACAATTGGTCAGCCATGGTGAGTTTCATGTGATCTTTGTTTAATTAAAATTCGTAAACGATACTACGTTCTTTGCGTAGGCATGCTGGTGGCCGGACTCGCTCGAAGGGTGGACAAGATAAAGGAACTCGAGCAGGAGTTGGAAGGATCCCCGGGGAAACTTTACGCGGTCGAGTGCGACGTTACTAAGGAGGAAAGTGTGATCGCAGCCTTCGCCTGGGTGCAGGAAAATCTGGGACCGGCTAAGGTGTTGGTGAATAACGCTGGAATGACTAAAGAATCTTCGCTCGTTGGTAATTATATCAATTTCGAATATTGAAAGTATTGCATTAAAATGAAAGCGGAATAACTGAGCAGGGTTCGTATTTAAATAATCTAAATACTCGACCATCAATTTATATCATTAAAGGAAAGCTTCATACCGATTTCTATATTAATTCACTCCATCCGCAATCGTTTAATTAACTTTTACATCGAATAACACTTCGAACCCTGCTTTCTAAATTTATTTCTAACGCCTGCATTTCTTTTTCAGATGGCAATCTCGAGGACTGGCGCGCCGTTTTCGACGTGAACGTCTTCGGCCTGTGCATCTGCACTAAGGAAGCAATTCGTATGATGCGACAGGCGGGAGGAGAGGGTGTGATTATTAACATAAATAGTCTTGCTGGCGAACGTGTACCCTTTATACCTGGCTTCTCCGTTTATCCGGCTTCGAAGAGAGCTATCACTGCCCTGGCTCAGACACTGAGACACGAGCTCGCAGGAACCCAAATTAGGGTCACGGTACCTACAATGATAAAAATGAAAAGATTCGAGCATAAAGGATGGGACGGTCGACCGTTCGATATTCTACAATTTTGTATTTCTCTTCGCAGGGCATCAGTCCAGGATTAGTAGCCACAGAGCTCATGGTGTCCTACAGCACGTACTCCGAGGAGGCACTGGCATCACTTCCCACATTGGACCCCGTCGACGTAGCTGCGGCCGCGACCTTTATTCTAACAAGCGCACCCAACGTTGTGGTAACCCGAACTCGCATTACTCATTTTCCTTCACGATCAATCATAATACATAACGAACGTGATTTATGTGATCCAGAATGATTACGATTTACCTTGGAAAACATTTACATACGCGCTACCAAACAGTATCATCTGGTATCCCTGAAAGTATCAAGCTCGTAAATTTGATTGTAACTTATCAATTTAGTTTTATCTGTCTTCCTAATTGCGCCTATCAAAACGAACTCGAATTCTGTTTTCAGGTACAGGATATCGTTCTACGGCCGCTGGGTGAATCTTGGTGAAGGCTTATCGAGTAACGGAGACGTAATTAATTGAATATTGCTATCGATAGAGGCCTGGTTAGTGTTTGTGGTAATAAATATTATCGTGCGAACGATTGTTCGCCGGCAGCGCGTACTCCAGCAACGTTATCAATGTATACGTATTCTTCCCTTTTTAATTATGTTTCTCCTTCTCCAATTATTATAGTCGACGAAAACAATTGATACGTTACGTGACGTAACCCGTCGGCACGCATTTTCTATTTAAATATCCGCTGTTTACGATCCCGGCCCCTCGCGATGGAGATAATTCAATTGGCGGAACAGAAAAAGGCTTTCGCGCCACCGGAAATTCGTTACAGGGATCCCGAACGGGAAGCTTTAGCAGTAAGACAAGCCTTTTATTCCCATATCTGTATTACAACGAATGTTCGATGTAAAGATGTACGATTAAGCATCGAAATAAATGTGAACGATTGAAATAGCTGCGAAAATTATGGACAAATTACAAGCCACTTAGCAGAAGAAAGGAGATACAAGAAGCGAAAAGTTTATTCTTCGAGGCGCGCCATATAATGAAGAAAGGGGATGCACCGGAAGAAATAGGCAAGGCCCATCGTTTAATTTCCAAGGGGCTGTTTTACAATGCAAAGCACCACGGACTTTGCGCGTTGGAGGGCGATATTCATTCGCTCCAAGGTTTGGTATCACGGTGTTAATCGTACTGGAAAAACGAGCACCGATTTACGGCTGAACGTTAATTAATTAAATCGTATCCGTCGGTTGAATTAGTTAACGATAAAAGAAAATTCCCTCCCCCACCGTAAACGTTCCGTTTAAGGAAGATGGACGAAGGCCATCAAATGTTACGAGAACGCAAAGCTGTTGGCTAGACACGATAGCCAATTGTCCAGAGGGGAACGGAATAACGTGTACAATAAAGAATTAAGCGAGACTTTAAAGAAGAGAGGAGATTGGTACTTGAAGAATGACATGTTACTGGAAGCCCTGTGCGATTACGAACAGGTTTACGCGTTTAGATTGCCTGTGGGGGCTATCACGGAAGTACAAGTATTTATTAAACAATTGGTAATGATATTAAATGTGTTATGTATTGAAACATTAGCTTGCGTCGACGTGCAGGATACATTGTTAGGGATTCTGCGTAAATTGGAGAAATACGAACTGTTCCAAGCTTACTGGGACAAGTTCGTGAGGGACTCCGGTCCCCGAAGGTGCGCCCATTTATTAACAGTTCATGCGGAATATAAAATATTTCTGAGGGAGATGGGCGTAGCAAGACACATGCTGCTCAAGGCGCTCGAGCTTAACAAGCATAACGAGCAGGCTCAAGAATTGTTACAAGTCTGTACCTTAGTCGATCAATTGAAATGTATCCGTTTTGTTTATTAATTAGACGTAACGAAGTAATAGTAGACTCTCGAAATTCCATTGCTTTAAATTTCTATCTGTCACAAATGGGAAAAAATGATTTATTACAATTAGGTCGTATATTCTACCGGCCACTCACTGTCGGCTTACGCCGTATTATGGTCTATGCATACTTGTTACGACAAAGCATTGGTGACTGTCGAGAAGGCATTAGATTGCAATCCGTACAATCCGGGATTCAATTTATTGAAGACGATAATCCTACGACTTTCCGGTCGCTACGAGGAAGCCAATTCCTGGCTGAGCAGTCTCAGCGATAATTTTTACAAGCTACTCGAACCGAAGATGAACAAGGAGAAATCAATTTTGGGGAAGCTCACGATCAAGGAAACGAGGGATCAATTGGTCAGGGAGTGGTATTTAATACGGTAAACATCGTCGTGGAATATCATTTTATTTCGATGAAAAATATCTCGAGACGATACAAATACGCGTAAGATATAGAAACGCCGCAAGTTCATTAAATGAAACTACAATAGATCTCAAACGGCGTGTTAAATACTTAAATAGAGCGCTGATTACAGATTTAATTACAGATACGACATGGCAATGAAGTGTATGTTAAACGATCAACTCGAGACCGCAACGCGAATCGTTTACAGGAGTAACTTAATTAAATACTATATGGAGCCCTACATATTACTCGGAGACAGTTTTCTGTTACGCGACGAGACCGACATGGCATTGAAATCGTACATGAAGTGCCGGGAGAAGATACGGGAGATGCGTTTGCCGGTGTCCCGTAAGACCATCGATCTGACGAAGCGAATAATTGATATCATGAACGATCGTGCAGAAACGGCGATGAACAAGGGCAACACGGAACGCGTGATCCAGATAACGACCGAAACGTTAAAAATATTCGAGGAGGATCAAATACCGTTGCACGAATTACGCCTGCAACGTGGTCGGGCCCTTCTGTATTTGGCCCGTAGCCAATTCCGAGAGGGCAGGAAACAGAAGAGATCGAGTAAAGAATGCTGCGGGACCGCGGCCGATAGTTTGAGATTCGCACGCGAATTAAACGCGGATCTCTATCGGACTTTATACGATAACAAAGATATGGAAGGAGTTATTGATCGATTCGCTCCTAAGAGAAAATTACCGCAGTCCTTGAAGATCCTTATGCAGTTTTCCTAATAGCGATTCAGTTCGAATCCGGAGTATATTTTATGGAAGACGATTGAGGATGAATTCGTAATCAGCGGGTGGGAAATTATTGTTCATTTAACTAGTTGAACGAAGAAGTGTTCAAAATAAGCATCTGATGCAATGTTTGCAAGACTTACTCCCGAACATGATACCTGTATCTCTTTTTATCGTTGTTCCGACTTGTAGTAAACATACGGCAAGTATTTGAAAAAATATTCGCATGTAATCTATATGTGAAGAACAATTAAAATGTGTCGATAAAGAAATTGTTATTGATGGTGCCGGAATACGATAGTTTGTTTCTTGTAACAAATTCAATTTCTACTACTCCTATGCTGCGAATTAAATGTATGTAACGACAAGTAAAAGTAGGAGAATAATATATTAACTTCCCCAAAGATTCAAGAATTCAGAATACATATATATATATAGGCTTCTGAGATAAAAGAAAAATTGGGGAATTGAAGCTGAATGATTTGGGAAGCCTATGACATGCTTCATTATTCATCTACTTTCCCCTTGCCTTATTATGTTGACGCGAGATGTTATAATTTCATGCCAAAACATCCTATCTCCAATTGGCATGCTGTTCTGAAAGGTATCAATACATTGCATGATTTATTCGGTGCAAATCTCTCGAATGGTAAATACAATGTCCGGTTCGTATAACATCCATGAACGAACGAAGGTTGATCGAAGTATCTCTGCGTCTGAAGATTAATGCGACCCCAGTAATCTTGGGCCACAATTCCACGCCGGTATAAAAGCGGATCCTCGGTGCTCCAAAATGCAGACACATCTTGTGGCTTTAATTTCGCAGTTCTCAAGTGTAGCTACAGACAGAAGGAGCAAATCTAATTCATCATCATGGAACAGCTGTCCGAGAAAACCTGCCTGATCACCGGGGCCAACTCTGGTATCGGCAAATGCCTGGTAGAATGCCTCCTCGCCAAAGGGATGAAAGTTGTTGGTATCGCTCGTCGTGTGGACAAGTTACAGGTATACGTTTACTGTGAAATTAAACGTAAATTCATAAATAGATTAATTGAACATGTTTCTCACTCCTCGTTGATCATACTTTTGTTTATTAAAAAGTTCTCCTCACAGTGTTCTAGACAGATTTACCAGGAAACTTTGCCCTCCTCTAAATTCTATGGATCACAGTAAGCTTTAATTCGCCGTTCCTTTCCAACAGGCACTTGCCAACGAGCTCAAGTCCCTGCCAGGCAACTTGTTCCCCCTTCAATGCGACCTCTCCAACGAAAAGGACATCCTGCGTACCATGGAATGGGTGGAGAAGAACCTGGGAGCCATCGACATCCTCATCAACAATGCTGCAATCAACATGGACATCACACTGCAATCCGGTGAGATGGACGACTGGAAGAAGGTCTTCGACGTGAACTTCCTCGGGCTCACTTGCATGACCAAGGAGGCTTTGAAGCTGATGAAGAAGAAGGGCAAGCGTCTTTTAGTTAGCCAATTAAAGAAACAGCGTTGCAACGTCCGAGATGTAATTTATACTCACTTTACTCTTTCTTGTTGCTCCGCAACCAGGAATCGACAATGGTATCATCCTGAACATCAACGATATCTGCGGCCTGAAGGTGCCAATCAATTGCGACCGCCCAATGTCTGCAGCTTACATCTCCAGCAAGTTCGCGTTGACTGCACTGACAGAGTGCCTCCGATCCGAATTGGCACAGCTCCAATCGAACATCAAAGTTATCGTAAGATCTCCGCCAAATTTATTTCTATTTTGCCCAAGGGCGTTCCTTAATGTTCTAATCTTTCGGCAAATTCGCACACGTATATTCTCCAATTTCTAGTCCATTTCCCCCGGTTTGGTTGAGACCGAGATGACCGCACAGTGGCTGAAGGAGAACCCACGCTTGGCATTGAAACCCAAAGACGTGTCAGACTGTATTCTGTTCGCGTTGCAAACACCGGAAACTGTTCTTATCAAAGACCTGGTCGTCACGCCGATCCGCGAAACAATGTAAAGGGCCGAATCCTGATTCGTTACCCTCCTTCTAAATAATCGATATGAAACGTGGAAACTGACTTTTGTAAATATATTAAATAAATATTTTGCAACACCCTAACAGGTTGTTGTTCAAACGATGAAGAACTTCGAAAATGATATAAGCGATTGCGGGAAAGAAGAAAAGCATTTTATTCATCGAAGGTAATAACATATTACACAATAACAAAGGAGAGACTTATAAAATAATAGCGGATATAGAGTGTCTAGGACAAATACTGTTCAACTAATATAATATCAATCTGATATTACGAAACGCTCG
Source organism: Holcopasites calliopsidis (assembly GCA_023838395.1). Lineage (NCBI taxonomy): Eukaryota > Metazoa > Arthropoda > Insecta > Hymenoptera > Apidae > Holcopasites > Holcopasites calliopsidis. The sequence goes on from JALHAQ010000001.1 coordinate 1,467,806, forward strand.
TTTCGCTAATGAATCACGCGTCCAAGAGCACCAGAAGCTTATTCCTCTCTTGATCATCCGAACGGAACTGATAACAGAAGATTAAACGGCATTATGTTCCTTCTTCTATTTTCGTACTACTCACCCAAGCTTTCATCTTCGATATCTCGTCCATTGGAACGCATTCGTTGCGCAAGCCTTTTGAATAAAACTTCGAAGAACTATTCCTCGTTTTGCAGTATAAACACTTTAATGATAATGTAATATTTCTTCTTCATAAAGTTAATCGCCAATTACAAAGGAAAATGTTCGCCAATCGAATTCTCTCGTGATTCATTTGAGTTCAATAAAAAGAAAAGAATTGTTAGACTGCACGGAAGAGGGTGAATACTCACGTAATTCCCTCTCGCATTGCCGAACAAATATAAATGGAAAAGAGTTAGACGATCGATTGATATTAGTATAACGGTCATTAATTGAGGAACGAAATTCAGGGTACATCCAAGAACCAGTGATAAAATAATCGATCAGTTTCTTTTTTTTTTTATTCCTGCTTGCTAAACGATCGGGAGTTTTATACAATTCCTCTCATCGTCGAGGTATTAACATAATCCGAAGCTTTCTAATTGGTATTGGATAATCGGGCAACTATCAGGGAAGGGTTAATACTACAATTTGGGAAACAAAACTCACTCTGCCAAAAACAAATTGTGAAACTCCCTCTTAATGATTGGAAAGCTAATATTTTTGTATACGTGTATGCGTAAGCTGAACAGAAAAATGATTAAATCAATGCGAGCACACAGAAATAGGTCTTGTCGGGCAGGTGAATATCATAGATAATCTGTTACTTTGCGTCGAAAATTAGTTTCGTCAAAAGTGTTCCGGTGAAAAAGAAAAAAAAAAGAAAGGTGGATTCGTTTTCTTTTCTGTCTTTTTTTCTCATAGGATGTTCTGGTGATCGTTTAGAAGAATGCATGCAGAGAATAAATTGTATATCGATAGGATTGGTCAGAGATATAAACTTGATCAAATACCTTGGGAGTCAAGCATCATCCGTTTTCGTTATGTCCGTGTCATCCGAAAAATGACATCCGACCATGTACTTTTAATCCTGTATCCGTCCCGCCAAAGCGCGACTCCGATTCCCGTATCCGACCTAGGCGATTTACATCCGTGAAACCTATTCTCTTTGAATCACGAACGAGCGGAGCCGCGCACCGTTCCCGCTTTCCATTATATTTCTCTATATGAACCATCTCCGATAATCCGTCCAAACGGTACATCATCTATCATATTCCGTCCGGTTACAAAGGATCCAAGTGATTTCTAGAATCCTTTGAACGTCTCCAGCCAATTTTATCCGTCATCCAAAAGATCCATCATATGAACACGAACTTTCTATTATCCTGTCTCGGCATCCTAAATCCCACGCACCAAGTGTCCGAATCCTGTCTCCCTCTGTTCTCTCATCGATTTTATTTTCATCCCGGGGAGAGATCCTCTATCGAGCTAGGAAGAGCCAGCGCAGTCCTTTCGTTACGAGATGGAAGGTGTCGATACATCCTCTTGCACCCTCGTTTAAAAGTCCGGAGGAACGGAAGCGTGAATATTTTATATATGCACACGGTGTCGCGGGTTTTATCAACGTGTACGATTGAACAACGATCAGACCGTAAGACGCGAGGGTAGCAATCTTTGGACGATTTCCGATTCACGAGTACAATAACAGAGCGAAGCCGGGCGGCGGCACACAGTATTTGCGACGCGGCAGTTTTGTCTTCGGAGGACTCGCACTGTTCTGTTTCCCCACGGAGAATGCTAATTATTACCAATGCTTATACAGTTCAATCGTATTCGTCGCCTATGCTAATATAAAAATGATTCGCGCCGAATCAGCCATCAGTTTCTTTCTCCGTATCCTTGATCCGTGTTCTTGCGAGATCACTCGGTTTCGAAGATCAATGAAGGGACCGCGTGATACGTCCGGTCAATGGATTCCGATTTCTTTTTTGTTTTTCTTTGACGAAGAAAAAGTTATCGAACATTATTAGCGAAACTATAAGCGAGGTATTTCCATATGCAAAGTAAACCCGTACGGTGTTGTCGACATTCCATTAACAGTATGCGTGTTCTTTTTTTTTTTAGCGTGCAGAACGGAAGAGAACAAAGTCGCGAGAGTCACTTCCTGAGACGATCGAGAAATCTGTACCAACATTATCACGTGAAGAGATGATGCTCCTTCTGCGTTTTTTCTTAGTTCGTCAACGCGAATACACACTGCTACACCACGAGCAAAGGCGAAAGAGAAAAATTACGGACAATCGTTCTTAATCCTTGCAATGGATTTGCCAACGGTTCGATTACTGATGAAAATCCAGCTAATTGAGAGAATCCTTGAATGAAACGGATCGTGTCCAATTCCTTTCCTGAATTCCTGATCCTGACTTTCCTCTTGAAACGTATCCTTAATATTCCTCATTACTTATTTTTTTTTTTGCATTCTCTTAATCCGGTTTTTTTTCTATAATATATATGCTCCATACATAAATCCATCCAAAACGCATTCCATCTCATCCCACCGTCAAGCGAATGTGTATTTTTTTTTTATATCCATCCAAGAAGTAAGATCGTGTGTCGATTTCAGTTTTTCATTCATTGTGTTACAATCCAATCCAATATACAAAAGAAGAAAAAATACATTAGTCCCTTATACAATATGCATTAATGTTATATTATATAAAATTTATCACTGCAAATTGCAATCCAATGTGACTTGGAATTCTCTAAACATCCGTGTACCTAGAAATTGAGCAAATACCGTACAGAAGAATCGCTTTCGTATCTGCTTAATTTAAATTTAGAATCGTTCTTGTATTGAACGACTAAAAAGGGGATAAAGATCAATGAAAGTCACAGGATCAATTTGCAATAATAATATGCTCAAGAATACACGAAATTATTGTTTTCCTTCGATTTCATCTTCAATTTATAATTAATCGATTCTCAATCATATACAGTTTCCTTTATGCTTAAAAGGAAATCACGTTGGGCGAGAAATGTGTGGCAAAATATTAATTCTTCAACAGACTAACGTTTCAGAAAAATGAGCACATTTCTCCAGATAAATCGTGTATAGCTCAAAATTTGCTTTGTATAATATTTCACAGACATCGAAATGATAGCTGTAAAACACAGACGTAATAATTGCTGTATTCTTAATAATAAATTTCAGTGTTAGATACTTTATCTCTTCACTTTCAAATAATACATAACACACAATGCTTGTTTTTTAATCAAACCAAAACAAAAAATGGCCCAATAATCGTCGTTAAAGAACACTCAAATACAAGGATGTATTTTAAAGCTGTTACTGTACCAATAGTGAACAGTGTCAATGCATAATATCAGTTTTCTGTCCAAAGCAGAAGAAAAAAAATTGGTCGTACGGATATTAATCTATTAGTAAAAAATAAATCTTTCATCTACAAACTTTATCAAATATTATGCTCTATATATACCATCGGCTGATGGGTGTATCGATGTGTATTACATTATTCGATAATTATATTTTCTATACTTTGTTTTCAGCACGTATTCTGTATTGTCATCACTATATAGCCAAAAGGAAAAGAATTTACTTAAACTTGCGTGACAACTTAAACGACGATGAGCCGTGTAAACAATCTTGATGTACTTTATTTAGAGAATTTTTGTGTAAGAATCTCCAAGTAATTTACACGAAACGAGATAACTCTGTAATAATTTTAACATCTTGTGTGTTTCTTATTATTCTTTAAAATCCAAATTTATAGAAGTAGGCAAGCATAATTGAAATTCTGTGCAATGGAGAAAGAGAATTTTGAAATTTGTTTCAGAAATAAATTCGGGGAAAAAAAAAGGCAGCGAAACGAATGTTTAACACAGAACATACATTGCGTAATATACTGACTCTCCAATATTCATAATTTTGAACTGTTAAGGATAAGAAGAATGTGTTAGCTTTTATATAATTAGCATCAAGAATTAGAAGCAATGAGGAAACAAATTTCATGTTAAATATGCTTTAAAATGTGCTGGTTCTCGTCATTGCAGCTGTGAATAAATAAATGTAAAAAAAAGGCAAATCGTTGTGTTCACATCGAGTAAGGTATCGTACTAATAAAGTTATCAATTGTAATATCGTAAAGTGCAATGGGAATGACCGCATTAGCAAAATGAAAACATTCACACTGAACACAAAAATGATATTGGCATCGATAAAAAATGTAATATTCACGAATGTAAACTCTAACTGAATTACTGAAACAATATTAGTCATCTCAATTAATAGATTCCCGTTTGTAATACTTCAAAATTGTTACACACTTTAAATGTAATTGTAGTGGCGAAAACCAATTGCAAAATATATAAAGGAATGTATTTTTTTCTTTAACGTAAAGGTAACTCTAATCAGTGTATCTTCAACAATAATATGCAGTTTATACGAGCACGATTCCTCTTTATTGATATTAGAAAGAAAGAGGGAAGTAGTAAAACTTTCTGCCAATATTTACTGCTGAAAAATGTAGCTACTATTTCAGGTTTATTCGGATAAATATCCTTGAATCCAGTTTCATAAAATAAATTATATATCTCGATTAAACCTTAATAGACATAATTTTAAAATATTCGAATGGAAATCGACGAAGTCTCCGCGAGAAGAATAACTTCAGAATATACGAAACGAACCGTGCTCTAACTATACGTACAGTACAATCATTAAATTCAAGCAACATTGGAAATAATTTGATAATTTGTACAAAATCTTGTTCTCTTTGGATTGGAAGGTGTGTCTTTAAGTGAAATTTCAAATCAGTAATAATGAAACATGGTAAAGCAAATATTGATAAGCCTTTACTTAGATTACCATGTGAAACATATACGTACACACTAGTCGTACGAACGAGATCTGGAACGAGATCTTGATCGCGAGTAATTACGTCGCAACGGTGAATAGGTGGGCGAGCCACGGCGCCGTGGGCTATAGCTTCGCGAATGACTACGACCCCTCTCCCTGTCTTCGCTGCGGCCCCTGTCGATACCGCTATGATCTTCTTTCACTCGAATGTAAGCAACTTCACCCTACATGCGGAAAGCACATACCATATATAAAAAGTAGTTAGATAATAGAATCATATTATACTAATTCATGTATATTTGCAGGGAGTGTACCTCGTGAGACCTAAATCTCGAGTCGTCTAACTTCTTTACGGCGTACTTCATATCTTCGTATCGTAAGAATTCAACGACGCCGGTACCATCTTTATAAACATCGGCGAAGCACACATCGCCGGCTTCGCGCATGTGGTCTTTTAAATCTTGCCAACTACCAGATGGAGGTAAACTAGTAACGAGTACTCTATATTGGGACCTTCTTGCAGGTGGGCCACGTCCTCTGGAATTACTCATTTCGCCTCTACCACCTCTTCCACTATCTCCTGCTCCCCGACCACCGCGGAAGTTATTACTAGGACCACCGCCCCTTGGAAATTCAACTCTTAATCTGTAACCGTCGTAATCGTAACCATCCCTTGCGTGTACCGCATCTTCGGCATCTCTGAAAAAGCATATGCCTCAAGTTATGTCCAGTAATAATATTCTTTTACGAATTCTTTCTTATAAATTCCTGTAAATATTTACGAACATTTTCGAACTGTTTCCTATAAATTGTCCAAAGCGCCAATGTTAAATTTGATCACACGAAATTGCAATAGCAAAATTCCTGAGAATAATTGGAATTTATTGAACATACCTTGGATCGTCGAATTCGACGAACGCGAACGGTGGTCCTCTGCGATTTTTCAAATCAACGAAAATAACTTTGCCGAATTTGTAGAAGAGGTCTTGGATATCTTTCGTTCTTATATCAGGTGGTAGATTGCCCACATAAATTCTACACTCGTTTCTACCACCGTGGGACATGTTCACAGTTTTTCCTTACGATTTATTTATTTATGTACAAGAATAAACAAAAATACTTTAAAAAAACGTTTTAATCGTCCTTTAAGTCTTGCAACAGTCCCTTTATTGATGAAACAAACAAGATGGTGGTACCGGTCGGGAGGATGCGTGAACACGAAATAAGTAATGAACAGAGAACCCTAAGCGAACCAATTGTATTATACATTTTCTTTTCTCGCCAGTGAATAATTTAATTCTGTCGCTTATAACTTTGTTCTGATTTTTAGCTATATCTTCTTTAACAAGGATTAAATAAACATAATAATTTGAAAAAACTGTAGAATAAAATCTACGTTATCATCGAACTTACATGGTTATACCGATAGAGGGCTAGAACTACAAATACTGGTTAGGTTAGGTAATCAGAGATTACAGCTGTTAAATTTTGTTTACATGTTTACCCCTAACCGCCTAAATGAGTAAACACTATAAGTAAATAGGCATATTAAGAATTATTTGTTCTTAAAAAATAGTAATGACGATGCAGTTTGTAATTTTATATTTCGCTATGAAGTGTAGAGGATCGCGATGATAAATAATGTGTAAATACGTGTAAACAGATCTTTGTAAATACCATAATGGCATTTTCATTTCGTATCGGTACGAAATGGTGCCACGATTTCCCAAAATTGGCCAAAGAGTCTGGATTCTTTTTTAACATGCACAGATCCAGAGTAAGGATAGACTGGAATCGTATAAGTATGTAACGTAACTCATGTACCCTTCCTATCGATGCAAAGTACAAAAAATGCTTGAATCTAATCTTTACCTCATATTTCGTTTATTTCAGATAACATAGATATAGATAGAATAATAAGGGAGAAGGATTTCCATTCCATTGAGGACAACATAAACAATGTAATAGATTATTGCTTGGAAAGCGAGTACGATGTTAAGATTTTGGATCCGAATTTTGTAAAGCTGTTTCGCCTCGCACAGCTAGCAGTGGAGTATTTGTTATATTGTAAGCAATATTTGGATCACAGCGTAATGATATTAAAGGACGAACTGAAATCAAAGATAGAGGAGAATGTGAAGTTGAAGAAAGAAATATGTGCCTTGGAGGAGGCAGTGAAACACACGAAAGAAAAAGCAAAGGAGCGGAGCAGAGTGGTAGAAACCAAAATTGGAGACTGTAATGGTGAAATTTATAAAGTAATAAATATAGAAAACATTACTTTTTATTCAAAGTTAATTTAAGAAGAATTCGAAGTTAATCAGATTTTTTCCAGAGGAGAAGCTTTGATTGTAATTACGAAGAAATTGTTCTGTTATATTATTCTTACAAGTAAAATAACGGAAATTATCTTTTTAGTGTCCACATTGCCCGAAGACATTCATATCTCCAATGTTTGTAAATGCCCACATCATACGTCGTCATGCATACGGATCAGATTTATACATGCCCGCCTCTCCCATACACGAGCATTATCGCAGTGAAACAGAGAGGCTGCATAATGAAATAAAAAACTTAAAGGAGAGATTGAACGAAACGGAGAGGGTAATTAGAAACGAATCTGAAAAAGTAGCTGAGAAGAAAACACTACATTATGATAGAAGGCAAATTGAAAATGATATTGATAATTTTAAACGTGATAGCTGTAACAAATCTGAAGAACATTCGGAGTACAGAGGATATCAGGAGGAAATAAAAAGTTTGAAGACTCTACTCTTCGATGAAATACACGTGAGTTTAAAAATGAACAAATTTTTCATGTCTTTGAGTAACAATAACGAGCAAATACTTTCGTAGAACCTAAGGCAGAGGGAGAAGACTATGCACGAGCGAACGGCCGAAACCAGTGTCCAGACGTTAATAAATCAACAAGAAAAAGAATTCCAGAAATTAAAAAACCAGTTGTTTGAGAAGGTATGTATTAAAAATTTATTTGTAAACGTTTTTTTACTGAGTAATCGATTTTGTAAATACATTTTTACAGCTCACCCCAGATATGGAGGGTATTCAAGCGAAACTGCAAGCTCAGGAGAATTATTGGAAGTCAAAGATAGAGCACTTAGAAAGTCAACATTATAAAGATGTTGAAAAACTTACTACAGAATTGAAACAAACCCAGAAAGCAGCCGACGATATCAAAGCCGAATACGAAGCGAAAGTTAGCGACTTAGAACGGCAAACTATGAATCAGTCAAGTATTCTAATCGAGCAAAGTAAACAGTTACTTAATCTATCGCAGGAGTTAAATGTTTCACAATTAAATGAAAAAAATAAGGAGCTCGAAAGCAATTTATCGAGAAAGTACAATCAATCTACAATACCAGATAAAATCAATAAAATTACGAGAAAGTCGGAGGACAGAATCTTAAAGCATAATGATTCCGTGAAGAATTCTTCTCCGAAAACGAAACAGATTTTTGTAGAAAGTAGTACAGCAAATACTACATCAGAAAATAATTTTTCGCAAAATATACACACCTCGAAGTCGAGGAATAAATCTTTTGTTGCAGAAGATGAAAACGATACTAAACAAAAGAGAATAAAAAATGAAAATGCAAAAAGAGTCGAGTATATAAAAGGCATAAAAAAAGGTATGGAAAATTACAGTTCGAGCGACATCACAGAATCGGAAGATGATTTAACGTCAGAAAAGGAAAATGATTCTAAAATGAAACGTGTAGCTTTCGATCGTCCAACTATAAAGACTAACTTGAATAGATCTGGTACAAGTAAGCCAGAGGATGCTTTTAGCAAAAATAAGTTAAGTGAATTTCTGCCTAATATAAAGAACGATAAACAATCAGAAGAGTTGGAAGAGGATCTATACTCTGCTTCCTGTTCAGAGTCATCCATTTCTGATTCAAGTTCAAAAAGTATTACTACCATTCACAATAGTTCCCCATTGTACAAACGTAAAATAAATTCGCCAGTTTCGGTAAAATCGAAACAAAAAGCAGAACGCAATTCGCTTTCTAAAATCCGAAGTAATTTGACAGAAGCATTTGAACAAAAATTGCGAGATTTAGGATTGGATCCGGGATGGCAAGGAATACCAAAGGCAACGTTCAAACAAAAAATGGATATTATAAAACATCATCAGAAATTAGCCGCAAAGGTAAACTAAATCTGTATAAAATATAGTATTAGGTTAAATAATATCTACTAATACCGCTTCTTTAAAGTAAATAATTTGTTGCAGAAAGTACCAAAGTATCACCAGATCAAATATAAAATAATCGATGAACTTCTCGCCAAAATATCTAAAAAGGGAAAGGGAAAAGAAACTTCTAAATCTGGTAAAAAATCACCATTGCATCAAATTACTAATGCCAGGCCAGCGACGATAAAAGTAGTTGATGATCAAAACGAGATTGGTACTTGCATTTTACATCTACCAATATGACTCTCTTTTTGTCGGAAAAGGAATGATTGCGTTTTCTTTTTTAGGCAATCATGTTTCTGTGATGCAGGATATAACTCACAGCGAATTCCACTCAACGCCAAAAACTAATAATTCTGTTAGAAATGTAATTGAATTCGAATCGCCTGTGAAACCTACGAAACCTACAAGTTACGGTACCATAGAAAGATTACTCGAGCTTTCGCCGAATTCAACAAGATATTCTGAAACCGCACACCATACGATAAATTCACAAGAGAATTCGATAAAAAGGGATTCAACGAATAAAATGAAACCCTTGTACAGAGATTTATTTAGTAACAAATTCATTGAGAATGAGGGTGTAAATAATTCCAACGCGCCGCAGGACTTGCAAAATACTTTAGCATCTCCTAAACATAACAAGAGTGTCTTAAAATCTACAAACATCTCAACAAGTAGTTTAATAAAGAAAAAAGTAATTTTCGATTTAACAAATGAGAAGGATGGAGAATCATTATCTGGTGACGAGATGAAGGATGAAGAATTCAGTGGGAGTAATTTTACCAGTGCGAGGTAGGCAAATGCCCCATGTTTTATTTAACAAATATTAACAATGCATCTAAAAGTTTTACTGAAATTATTTCTTTTTTTATTTCTATATCATGTCCATGTGCAGCGCGTTTGGCAAAAAAAATTGTTCATCCGAGACCGAAGATCATCAAAGTTCAAGTAACATTATATTAAAAACTACGCAAAGCGATAAAATTGCGGAAATATCAAAAAAACTTGAGGCACAGGTGAGATATCGCAAAATTGATTTAATATCTATCATCGGTGATATGGAATAATAAATATTTTAATGATTTGCTCCAGTTAAGCATGGTGAGACAAAAACCGGTTGGATCGGTAGAAACAATTTTCTCCTCAAGATATGTACAGAACAAAGATAATCATAGCAAAAGCGAGGAAGGAATAAATTCTGGTAGCTTGAGTTCCCTTTTGGGAAGTCCAATTGCATCTTCGGTATTGAATGCCAAAACTGCAAATAATTTGTTACCTCGACCGGCACCGCGGAACTTAAAAGAGAATACATTTGAACCCTTACAGGCAGAGTCAATCTCCGAAATGTCAGATTTAGATTCTGACATAGATAAAATTTTAAAAATAGAATAATCATGAATGGATGCTTACATAAATAATTTTAAATACTGCAATTTTAGTTTGTAAAGAAGAATACCTTTAGCATAAAACAGTATTTAAACAATTCTGCCATATTACTGTGTAATAATTTCTTCCTGAGCGGTCTTAATCTAGTCTCCCGAACCAAAGAAGCAATCATTGTGTATGATGATGTCAGTATTTTATTATTTATCGTAAAACTTTTTTATGTAAACTGGTAATAAATGGGACGTTTTTTATATATTACATATATTAGTAGCGACCAGGTGCCTTTTTTCTTTAAACTATGTTGATCTATATGGTATAATAGGATTGATACGTGACGCATACGTGTGCGTCACTGAATATTTGCCGAAATCCTGTACGTGAAATCATTATCTGCGGTATCGACGAGAGGTACTATTAAAGACTGCCAGCCGCCGTGTAAATTACCATACCAAAGAATGGGCCAGGGCTTCGTCGGTAAACGCATCTGGCCATGTAGGTAAATGCGTCTGACCATGTTGGTAAATGCGGTGAGCAGGGTAAGTAAATGAGCGAATAGGTTGCTTAATAGATAAATGTAGATCGCTGACATTATCCATTATACATATGTATAACAGCTTCAAGATGTGTAATTATAATATTTTGTTTTATTACTTATTAGATTCTTATTGTCTCACTTTCATATTACACATTGTTGGAATACTTTATGGGTGTAACAAAAAGTAAGAACAACTAGTACGTTGAACAACTAGTAACATTGTAAAGAAATAATAGAATATAATAAAAATTAGATTAAAAATTACTGCCCCATTTATAAAATAAACAATTTTAATAAAGAATTAGGACTTAATAGAAAAAGATAGTAAAACAGCACAAATAACGTACAACGAATGATAAAATTCAATCATTTTTATTAAGACAGTTAATAAACAATCAAGAATAAATGAATTTATTTCTTTTTCGGATAACATCACCTCTGGTGCTTGATGGGTTAGAACGTTTGTAATTATTGAGATGAGCAGACTAACGAGATAAAAATACTAACTGAAGTTATAAATATTAAAGAAAATGTAATAATAAGTATATTACATAAATACGTATCGAATAAAATATACGACAGGACACAGAAACCAATTTGTCTTTAAATTTGTAGAGCTGGAAGGAATAACCATTTTAAATAATGCTGTACGTGAAATTATGAATATGACAATAGTAATTCTCGGGAAGATAATGTACTGATTAATTCGTTAGATATTAATTTTGAAATATCAAATTGTGACAAACATTCCGTTCAGTACTTATATGCGCTTGTTAGATAAAATATAACGAAAACATTGAAAACTCCGATTGAGTAGAATCAAATGATCTTTCATTTGAACTAGTCAACCCTTTAACGCTCAGACCCTTAAATAGTTATTGAGAAACACAAGAAAAAGACATGAAGAAATGCAGAATTAATCTTTGGAGGGAATCCTTGAGGAAGTACTTGAATCTCATAATATAAAACGTTGAGATTTGTTTTCCTATTAATTTACTGTAGTTTTAAAATGAATGTTGCATCGGTGTAACACTGAGAAACAAAGGGTTAATTAGTATCTACTGTAATTACAATTCAGAATCGTGCTAGTACGGAACAATTGATTTAAAGTAAATCATAATATATTTCTATAACATTTGAAATTTGTCTAACAATGGCTATTAAGAATACACATGATAACAGTGAAGGAAAAAGTTGTCAAGCTTTTTCTTGGAATTCTGCGTTTCCTGAGAGAAGTGGTAGTCGTGTTATGGTTTTTTCAAGGATAATAGAACACCATGGTCATTAACGTGCGCAAATAATTCCTATTAGACGAGGAAAAGAATTGCGAATATTCGCGACAGCTGTTCGGGCAATTTCGACAATACGAACGTTTCCGAAATGCGAGTCGCTGGCAAGAACAAGGTGAACGATCGCGGCGCGCGTCCCTTTGCCCTTCGGTCGTCGCAGCGTACGGACGTGTCATAACAAATGGTGCGTAACACATTTTACCTACACGACGCTACCTATTTATTCTCGGGCTTCACTCTACTATCCTGTACAGTCATTTACTCGTTTTAATCAACTAATACGCGATTAATTAACAATAATATTGATATCGCGGGAGTAGATGAAATAGTTTGTCGAGTTCGCTTTGCCGATGTACGATCGAAATGGGTCGCGTCCCTTCTTTCGTTAGCTCCGATTGATTGATAAATCGCTGCAACTTTTTGGAATTAATTGAACAATTCTCCTGGTTTTATCGTATTTTGTTTGGGCCAGCATTCGGTTTTGTAGAAAATCAAAGAATTAGGTGCATTCTATTACGAGTCTGTTGCAAGAATTTCCCCGGCATTTCCTTCGATTTCTCGCCCGCCATTACTATGACGCATTTCCTTGAAATTGTTTTTCTTTTGTTACATGTCTGGTACAGGACGATTGATATCAAGCGACATACTTATAATAATACAGCAGCACGTAACTGCGCATCATAATAATAGAGAAAATACTCTGGTGGACAATTGGTAATATGCAATTTATTACAAGAAAGGTTAACGTATTCATTTATATACATAATTTTGTCGTTTATAAATGTATTGTTTCTTTTTAATTGGACTTTGGTAATAAGTGATACATTACTGATACATATTTTACGAATAACATAGTACAAATTGAGAATCATACAATCCAGTCAATGGATATTTCAAACTTTTTAACGAAAAAAAGTTGAAATATTCACGTACCACTGGATTTCGGTCGATTTTGCTTCGTAGCTTCGTTATTGTCTTCCTCGGCACTGTTATTATTTCCACGCTCGGTCGCAAGTACGGTCAAGTCGTTTTTTCGCCGCAGGATTTTAGCCGCGTGCCGCGTAGTTGTAACCCTGAGGCATGTTTACGTGTTTGTTTTCTTTACTACACAAGCAGTATTACGAGGATTTGTACTAACGCGACATAGTTCATTGATAGGGATACGAATATGTTTTGAAACTTTGACAACGAACATTCACGGTACAGTTTCGATCAATGTATCGCATTACCTACAGTCTTGAATATAGGAATATGAAATTGAAGGGTTCTACAAGATTCATAAATACTCAGAAGTATTTGAATCTGAATAATAATATTATTTCTGCTTTGATAGAAAACATATCAGTATTTCCTTAACAGACGACGAGAAGAAAAACTAAGATGCAAAAGAATAAGACAAAATCTCCGTTGATTTTCTTCTGTTGACACCCCTCCCTTTTTAGCATCACCTACTCCAGTGATCAGGACGATCATCGGGCAATGCTGCATCAGTCAACGATGTAAGTATCTTTATAGTTTATTAATCCTTTCCTTTTTTTTAATAATCTTTCGTTTTCATCATCTAGAATTAATTGTAAGAACAAATGAGTAACCAAATTCGTTCCTTTTATGTTTCAGCGGGTTCGGTTCGTCGGTATTTGGACAATTTTGGCGATCGCCCGCGGTGCGATCGGTAGAGTCAGTGTTTGATCCGTTCAAGTTTTTCCTTGTATCGAGTCAGTGAGTTCGCCGATAGTAAATATTAAACGGTCGCGACAGGACTATACCTTTTTTTATCGTTTCGGTATTAGAGTCATGTGTCCTGCTCCTGTGATCGGGCGATCATCGGGCATGCTGCGTCAGACAGCAACGTAAGTATCATCATAGTTTCCTCACCTTTTTTTTTAATAATCTTGCATTTTCATTATCCAGAACTAATTGTACGAACAAATCGGTAACCAATTTCGCTCTTTTTATTTTCCAGTGGCTTCCAGTTCCTCCATGGTTCTGGTTGTTGGCAACTTTTGGTGATCGCGCGCAATGCGATCGGTAGAGTCAGTGTTTGATCCGTTCATGTTCTTTTGCATTGCTTTAAGAGCGCAGTCGCTCTGTAGTGAAGTTAGATTTAGTAATGGTACGCGATATTAGAGTCAGTGAGTGCATCGATTACAAGTGTTAGGTTTAGCAATGATACGCGATATTAGAGTTAGTGAATGCGTCGACTACAAGCTGTGATCAGGACGATCATCGGGCAATGCGGCACCATCCCACAACGTAAGTATCTTCATAGTTTATTAATACTTTCTTTTTTTTTTAATGGTCTTGAACTTTTATTATCAGGCTTAAATTGCGATAAGGAGTTACAAATCAGGTTTCTTTTAATATGTTACAGCAGCGTCCCTGATGACTTCCCACAGCATCCCTGGTGGCTTCCCGGAGCATCCCCGATGACCTCCCACGGCATCCCTGGTGGCTTCACGGAGCATCCCTTCTGACATCCTGAAGTATCATCGCATGGGTAGAGTGAGTACCCCAAAATTGGGCATTTTAAGTTCCTCCGGTCACTCAATCATGTCGCAGGACGAAAGGTCCGAAACGGCACGGGTGACTGGTTGTATTACGTAGAATTTTTGCCAAGCACAGTGACCGTGGGTATATGCAAATATACTCATGAGTAGTAACATTTCATTGTTTTATATTAGATGAGGCTAGGTCTTCTTGTACTACGCGATTTTTCATATTTCAGTAATATTAAATTCGGGATTTAGTATAAAAGAATATCTATTCCTGATAATTAACAGGAATCCCTTTCAATTGAAAAATATCTTTACCAAATATATTTTCACTATTCGAGTATTTGCTCGAATAAGTATGAAATAATTAGTTAAATGCATAGTGCTGTTGAATATTAAATGAAATGATATGAATATTGAAGTTAGTTTTTAGTGCTGAAGTCGGATACCCTCCGACTTCGTTCATAATTGTAACTATTGCACAATGATAACATCTACGCATATTATTATTGCTGTGGTAGCGACAATGAGTATATCTTGTCTTCGACTTTTGCCGCGCGTATCAATTTGTTCTCTGCGTATCGGAATTATCGAATAACTGAGTTTATTCGATATCCATACCAGAATCTTTAGCGTATAAAGACATCGGTATCTCGTTTTTCCTTGCGACGCATAAATCGAACAAAATGTACAAGAAGACAATTCGTGACGGGTAGTTTTCGAAGTCAAGGCAGCAATCTTAACACCAAACTGGCGTTTTAGACGAAATGCCTTGATGACGGGAACGCCCGAGGATGTTTTAATTAACTTGTTCAATTTTTTCGAGTCTTTCTCTTGTTCAGAATTCTTGCATAATAGATTAACGTAGACTTCTTTGAATATCCTTTTACAATAGAGTCATTGATTTGCTTTTTCAATAAATTAGAGTCGTTCAGTTAACTTTCTGATAAAGTAGAGTCATTAAACTTTCATTTCAAATAAAGTAAAGTCATATTGATCTAATGCTTAGCCCGTCAGAAAATGTATATGTATTAATCACTTTTTTAGATGAGGATTTTCAGGTTTAACCCCTTCCGTGTTCACTGCCTCGATCCCATTCACGTGCCCAGGTGCTACTTGATTGGGAAAAAGGCGGTGGGCATGATGACCCTAATTTTTAAGCTAATCATGTGTTTTTGGCGGCTGGCAATGCATTGGTGTATCGTGCACGACGTACATTCCGCATTGTGTGTGTGCTTAGGCTGTGGATTTGCGTCGTTTCGTTTGAAATAGTAATTAGTAGCTTCACTGTTCAATTCAATCACGAATGTACCGCATTCGTATTCTTTCAACATCCACTTGTTGCACAAACTGTGCTATTCCTTACAAATATCTCTTCATTCCTTAGAAATAAATTGCCGCTCATTATAAATATATTGCCGATACATCGGGTAGTTTATTAACTTTTTAAAACGTCGATCTGCCTTTTATCGCGAGAACGCAAAGATCCCAGGCATTGCCAGTCGATTTCAGTGAAATGGTACGTACCTTAGAGTGTGTTTGATGTATGCTCGCGCTCGGGTGTCGGAGGCGTCCCGGGACGTCCTCCCTAGTGTAGGCCCTTGCACCCGGGTGTTTGTGTGAGAACCGTGGAGCGTATGCTTTTTTTGGTGTGTGTGCTTTGCCATTTTTAAATATAGGCTGAGGTAGGATAGGTAACTTACCGTCTGGTGTGTGTGTTAAATATAAGTAGGTAGGGCCGGGCAGGTTGACACATTCTCTGATCGGGTAGGCCCACTTTTTCGCGTGTTCAACCTGTTTCAGGAAATCTGAGATTGAAAAGTCATGTCTTAGCTGGGCGTGAGCGAAGAATGCGTTCGCCTCTGGCTTTGCACATTGACTTTTCGAACTCCACCCGCGGTCGCGGTCGCGTTATTAGGCCCCGAAACGAACTCGCATTCAGGCTCGAGACTGCTCGTGTGCACGAAGAACGATTCTTGAATTTAATCGTTAATTTTGCTATTTTCTGCAATGGCATCTTTTACGATTATACTCGGTCGTGATTCGTCCACGGGTGTTCCATCTAGATCCGCGTTTTCACATTTTTCTTTCACCTTTGTATGTTTTTCCTTGGTTTCCGAATAGAGTCTCGAGCTTAGACTAAGTTTCAGCGGGCATCGCGCCCGAAAAAAAAGAAGAGGCCACAGGCCGAAGAGGCCCGGCAAACTGCCACTCAAGAGGGCAACTACTAATGGCTCTGCATTCTCAAAGAGAATGGAGAGTCATTCTCTGTTACTACTTTGTCACTGTGCTTGATTTAGCTGCATGTAGTAGTATTTTCAGCTTGGCCCGTTGCGGCCCAACAACCCCTGGGCAAAGATCGCGTTTTTATTAGAGTCGCGCAAAATTTGAGAACGGGTTGAATTAGAGTCGCGAGAGATGAAACTCGGATTTTTAATTAGAGTCGCGAGATATTTGATTTCCGCGTATTCTTAGAGTTGCGTCCAAGTTCGCGGATTTTTAGGTAGAGTTGCGATATTGCTTCAATTCTTCGGTTTTGCAGTAGAGTTGCGAAACATATGAATATCGCGCTTTTTTTAGGTAGAGTTACGCATATATCTCTTCACGGTTTTTCTTAGAGTTGCGATGAAATAGAAATCGCGTTTGATTTAGCGTTGCGACTAAAATATCGCGTTTGTTTTTGCAATTTTGTTCTTCTCAGATTTTAGTTTTGTAATAGCTTCTAATTATTGCGGCAACTGCATTTGCCCATTTCTTATCATATCTAATTTTCTCAGATAACAGTATAGTAGCTTCCAATTAAATTCTCAGAGAATTTTCAGTTTAACTTTATTGAATTACTTTGCTAGGGTCACTCTTAAATGTTAGTGTTGCGAGACAATTGCATCGCGAGTTCCAGTTAGCGTTGCGTTTAAGAAAGATCGCGTTTTTAATTAGAGTTGCGAACACAAATGCCCAATTGCTCCTATTTGGGAGCACGTTCCTGAGCCACGTGGACAGTGGCACATCATCGGCAGCCAAGGACCACGGCTGCAACCAACCCCCCAGCCCCCCTTAGAGTTGCGTTTTACTAAATAATTGGTGCATAGAATATAGAGTCTGTATTTTATTAGCGAATTTGTTGATATTTCATTTGTTCCTTTGTATTAGAGTTTTATCTGTTGAATTAGAGTTTCCTTTTGCTATTGATATTTGAAGCACCACTCGCGTTTAATTAGTGTTGCGAAAGATAATTTTCCACTCACGGTTT
Source organism: Holcopasites calliopsidis (assembly GCA_023838395.1). Classification (NCBI taxonomy): domain Eukaryota; kingdom Metazoa; phylum Arthropoda; class Insecta; order Hymenoptera; family Apidae; genus Holcopasites; species Holcopasites calliopsidis. The sequence continues at coordinate 1,485,859 of JALHAQ010000001.1, forward strand.
GAACGAGTGGACTTGCCGGTAGCCCTTCTGGCTACCTATTCCTTTTTGATTTAATCAGATTTGCGAACCCAGTTCCCCAATTGCTCCTATCTGGGAGCGTGTTCCTGAGTCACCTGGATGGTGGCATGTTCCTGAGCCACCTTGATGGTGGAACATCATCGACAGCCAAGGACCACATCTGCATCCCCCTTAGTGTTGCGTTTTACTAAATAATTGGTGCATAGAGTATAGAGTCAGTATTTTAGTAGTGTTGCGTTGAATCGCGAATTTGCTAATATTTCATTTTTTTTTATATTAGAGTTTCCTTTTGCTATTGATATTTGAAGCACCACTCGCGTTTAATTAGTGTTGCGAAAGATAATTTTCCACTCACGGTTTGCACGAGTGGACTTGCTGGTAGCCCTTCTGGCTACCTGTTCTTAATGATTGTTCTTTTCTTTCAGCATCTTTTTCTGTTTCGATCGCCTGTTACTGGAAATACTGATATAAACTTGAATATCTGATTAGCCATACTAGTAGAATTACTTCAAGTTTCATCTGCAAAATTTCATTTAAAGAGTGAAATATTGCATTACGGTCTTTGAATTTCTCTTTCATTTATTTTGGCAAACCAGAATAGATGACAGAGTTGTAATTGAAGTTTGTAGAACTGACAATTTTTTGATTGTATAATATATCTAATTTGTAGATTCAATTCATAGACACAGTACAGTGACTGTTTGTTGACCGAGTTTTGTTCTTAGATTTGTGCTTCAATCGTTGTACTTTTATCTTTACTTTTTTTTTTAGTAGAGTAAATTGTTACAATTTTTCGGATCTGCTTGTGCAGTAATCAAAATTCACTTCCGATATCCGTTCATGTTCATGAGAATCCTTGCAAGAAAAATGTTCTTGACTGTAGTTGGGACTGGCCATGGTGATAGTAGGAGTATTGTATTTTGCTTTCGCGTAATCGTTTGCTGCTTCTTTGTAATAGAAGCAAAACAGAATAAATGCAGTGAAACGTGATTATTTTCAATGCTGAGTTTTTTTTTTTATTAAACAGAGTTTACATTAAATTATTATAGCTTGTACAATGTTATTCGGTTACTGAGAAATAAACTATGAGAACCAAATTGCTTCTCATTTCTTTCTTGGTATCGCTATGGTTATATTGATGCCAGATTCATTTTATAATTAAATTACCTATTAAATACAGTCGTAGCTTCAAGTTTGATAAAATACTGATGATGCTGATGCTAATAAAGGTAGCGAAAGAAAGTATCACCTTGGCCAAAATCCAATTACTGATTTGTCATATTGGTATTAATAGACTGTGGATTTTTGTGCAAATTCGAGTGTATGGTAATATAATAAAGAAAAGCAGAGCTTTGGTAGGGAATTATTTCACCTACCAGGTATTATAAAACGCTATATAATTTGAATAATTTGTGTATTTATTCATATTAAGTGCATCCTGTGGAATTTTGCACCTTTCAATTTTCTATAAATGCATTAAAGTCCGCAGTCTAGTTATTATGGTGTCGATATAAAATGTTTGTTCTGTTTTAAATGCGATCTTCTTTCAGCTGCAATTTCTTTCTTTTTTTTTCTGAGGGTGAGTTGGGGCGACCACTAATCTAGTGTATGAGATTGTTACAGATCTACAAGTGATTCCAATTATTCTAAATAAAATCCCAAGTATTTGAGAGAAATATGAATACGTCAAAGGCTCGAAAGTATGATATACCATGGTAATCGAGGAGTATTACTAAAAGATGGATAGAAATTATGGAACATAATCTGAGCCTCATCAAGCCAATGTCCAAGGTTTGAAAACTTAATTTTTGTGAAGTGTTATTAACCATTTCGAGTTAGTATCTGTTTCAGCAACTTCAAGATAATCATTTGGTCGTCAAAGAAGAGAATTCATGGTAATTACGTACATAGAGTACACCCCTGCCCCCCCTCCCCCCCCCAACCCCATTTTATTAGAAATACCATTTAGGTAGGCCCAATTATAAATTGAACGAATGTTTAGCTCATTATATAGGTAGGATGTATTTGGGTTTACAAAATTCTTAGACTTTTACGTAGGTAGGGTTTAACAATTTTTTTTCGCGTGAGTTTCAGTCTGTCTCAGGGTTTGAAAACTTATTTTTAATGAAGTGTTATTAACCATTTCGAGTTAGTATCTGTTTCAGCAACTTCAAGATAATCATTTGGTCGTCAAAGAAGAGAATTCATGGTAATTACGTACATGGAGTACACCCCTGCCCCCCCCCTCCCCCCACCCAAACCCCATTGTATTAGAAATAGCATTTAGGTAGGCCCAATTATAAATTGAACGAATGTTTTGCTCATTATATAGGTAGGATGTATTTGGGTTTACAGAATTCTTACACTTTTACGTAGGTAGGGTTTAACAATTTTTTTCGCGTGAATTTTAGTGTTTCAAGGTTTGAAAACTTATTTTTTGTGAAGTGTTATTAACCATTTCGAGTTAGTATCTGTTTCAGCAACTTCAAGATAATCATTTGGTCGTCAAAGAAGAGGATTCATGGTAATTACGTACATAGAGTACACCCCCTTCTCACCCCGCCCCAGCTACTGTTTTCCATTTTATTAAAAGGTCATTTAGGTAGGCCCAACTATAAATCGAACAAATGTTTAGCTCATTATGTAGGTAGGATTTATTTGAACGAAAACAATCGATTGTTATATAGGCAGGCTTTACACGAAACGAAACCATTAGATCTTTAGTTAGGCAGGACTTGGAACATTTTTAGATATTGTACATAGGTAGGCTTTAACAATTCTTTTTTCGCGTGAGTTTCAGTCTGTTTCAAGAAACGATAAGACAACACTGAACTATGATAAAGAGTAATCAGGTACACGTATGTGTACGAGAAAGTGTCTGTTAGATTTTTATATAGGCAGGATGTTTAGATCTAAGTCTTAAATGGCGTAGCTTAGGCAGAACGCTTTTAATATTAAGTTAGATTTCTAATTAAGGAGGAGATTGTTAATAGCTATAAGTTAACTTTAAGATAAGGATGCGTAGCTTTTAAGTTTTAATTAAGTAAGACACATATTTTTATGTCTAAGATATTAGTTTGTAAGATATCAGCAGTGTTCGGCACTGCAGTGGCCAAGTAGGCACGTTAGTGTTAAGATTAGTTAAGCGTATAGTAATTAAGCACATGTTCGTTTAGCTGTTAAGTAGATTTGCGCTACGGGACACTCGTGCTTTGAAGTACAGCCAGACATCGTTGTTCGCTTCTTTTTTATTCGAATGCAGTGGGTGTAGAAAGTATTCGTTTGGATTGATAAAAAAAACATATTTCATTTTGAAGAATGTAGGATTACATTCTACAGCCATTGTCTGTTAGAATAATGAATTGTACAGGCGTACTGTAATGCGATTGTGTCCCACGTAACGTTAAGTTAATTTTTAAGTTAAGGGATTTTAATTGGTCCGTCTTGCAATCTTTCGATTTTGCTTTGATATGATAATTTTCTAAGGCCTCCTCTTGCTGTCTGGCTTGCAGGGCGTTTAATTAATGAACGCTGTGGAAACTTACAACAAAAGGAGCAGGGTTTGTTTGATGTAAATTATAGTAGAGTTTAGTTTTTTTTTTTAAGAAACGAAGGGTGGGACGTGGATTAAACGTGGGTAGGGTGGGTCTCCATCGCAGCAACCTCCACGTGGTGAGACCTGGGCAATCAATTATTCGCTCTATAATTATTATTCGAGTCTTGATACTATTTGATAAAGTGGACAAGATGAACTTAACACTAGGTTTACGGAATGCGTGAATTCGACGCGTTTTAGATTTCATGTTTAAAGTTGTAGAAGTCATAAACATTATTTTTAAGCAGCTTAGATTAAAACACTTGTATACGATATACCTGCTTTTTAAAGAATAGGTACACAAAATAGTCCGTAAGCCTAGTGTTAATTATTATATAGCGAATAATTGAGCTGATTGGCTGCGCGTTACATGTATCCGACATGTGATGAATGAATCGGAACATTTTTCAGCCTATAATGGAATTTTATAGCAGTATAATCAGTTTCGCAAGTCGTTAATTAGTATAACAATAAATTTTTAATAGTTAAATTCTGTCGAAATAAGCCCGCGTTCGGAGTCTGTTTTGTTAGGGAATCTGTTAAATACAGAATTATTTATTATTATTATATATTACGTAATATTAATAATATAATAAGGCAAATCGTAGGGTAAATTATTTTAGTTTGCTCGTTATACCGACGAGGTATTTTCGGTAATTCAGTTTCTATTTCTTATTTATCAGCAATGTCTTCAGAGGGCGTAGGAAAACAGCGAATTTTTAGTAGCATCTCGTCGGTATCTTGGGACGTCGTTGTGTAAATACCGATGCGAAATATGAGATGGCGACACGTAGGGGCAAATGGAAGGATGCGATACTTTTCTGCGTGTAAGATTATGGCCGATATGTTACGCTGCAAAACGAAATTGGGGTTGTTTGCGCTGTGCACAGAGGTTAGATTGTACAGGTTATGATGTTATGTCAAAAAGTAACCTGTCATACACAATGGTTATATTTATGTCTATTTATTATAAAATAACAGTAAATATCGCCAACGAAGTATCGAGCAATGCATTAGAATTTAGTGTTTGTATTGCCTAACGGAAGCTACAATGATGCCGCAGTCGAATATATTTTGCCTGATGTGCGATGTAAATATTGATAATTCATCCTGCGTGGATGTATTCTCTACAGCTTTTCCTCGTCACGGGGAATTATTGGTAAATTTCATATCGAAAGTGCTTCAAATAGCCACTACTGAATTGCAAGGTTCCCACATTTGCTTGCAATGTTACAATTTGTTTCAAATGTTGGAACAAGCACAAAAGACTGTTTTAAACATACGCTGTGAAATTGCAAAAATATATCGCGCCACAGAAAGAAGAAAAAGTATCAAAGAAACCTTGGATAACAATATAAAATCGTATCCGATGAATGTGGCATTAGAAGAAAAGCGTTTAATCGGTGGCGACAAACACATGAAAGGGGAATCGAATTTACAGATGTTTCACGTCAAAGGAACAGTACAGCAATACGTACAAGATAATGTAGCCACTCATAATGCAAATATTCCAAGTATGGATCATGCTATTAATAGTGAAATTGTTATGGAAACAAGGAAACATTTCAGAAGGAAAGCAGGAATTCATGAAGACATAGATAATATACAGTCATTTCATTACGAGGACACACACAGCATTGCAAACGAAAATACAGTATTAGAAAATAATATAACTTGCACTTCAGTAGCATTAATTAACGATACCAATTTATATGATATTAATACTCCACAAGGTAAAATATTCATGGTAAAATAAATAATTTCATTAAATGTGTATTCGTTGCATAATAATTCAGTATTAATAAAGCAATATTTTACTGTTTTCCCTTAGCAAATATGCATGTAGGAGAACAAAAGACTGAGTTAGAAAGCTGCATAAAAAGGGATGCCATGTTTTCTGACCATAGACTCGAAGTAGAAAGTATTAATTGCGAATGGAAAGAGATTGATGACAATATCTTGGAGATAAAGGATAACAGTGAAACTGCAATAGGTAAATAAAAATTGTTTCGTCTATTAACATGTAATTACATTGAAATCATTTATTAATTAATCGTGTACACCCTTCTGCACGTAGCACAAAAAATTGAGAGGAAAAAAGTACATGTAAGATCCGGCAGGATGTCGAGATACGATTTAAAGTCGTTAAAATATTCGTGTCCAACTTGTGATAAAAGGTGGAAGACAGCAGCTGAATTAAAAACGCATATAAAGACTCATTCGACGTTAAGACCGTACATGTGCGAGAAATGTGGCCAAGCGTACAAGCATAAACATGCATTGGAGATACACGTTGGAATGCATAACGGAATAAATCCGTTTAAATGCGACTTTTGTCAAAAATGTTTTACACAAAAAGGCGCGCTTATGAGACACTTGCCAATGCATACCGGTGAAATGCCTTATCAATGCGAATTGTGTGGTAAAAGGTTCATACATCACACATCTTATAATATGCACAGATTATCGCATAGTGGGAAAAAATCTTACAAGTGTCATGTATGTAATAATTAATATAACGGTATCAAAATCAGCGTGAAAAATATTCTAAATATTCCTGTATTTCAGATGTGCGATTTATCTTTACTTTCGACGTCTCATTTGAAAAGACATATGCGAGTTCACACGGGTGAAAAACCGTATAGTTGTACGGTGTGCGGAAAACGTTTTGCGGAACGTTACAATTTGCTCGCACATCAAAAGGTTCATGATCCGCTTGAAAGTAAAACGAGAAAGACTAAAGAAACGCAATACCAGTAAGTGCAGCTACAAATCTCAGGCTCTCGTATCATTCTGTGTTACGTTTGCTTGTTCTTTTTTTTTAGATGCAATCACTGCAATTTGGTATTCGAACAGAAACAAAATTTGAATGAACATATAAAGCAACATAATGATTCGAATAATGAGTCTGACCTCGAGAAGGTAAAGTGCACCTTACTCCAAGTTGAACCAGAAGCTCGCGATTTAGCGGAGAAGACTGATTCTGAACAGAGTGTTCTGCAACAAACGTGGATTCAAATGAATCGGTCTAAATTAGATATCATTGACAGTCAAGCAAGGTTTGTGCTTCTACAGAACCCCCTGCCTGAGATCGATGAGAGTTCTTTCGCAGTTGCATTTAGCGACCAGAAAGTCGCCTTAGAAAGTGCAAACTACAATACAAATTTACAAGTAATCATAGAACCCTCGGATGCAACATTTCTGAGTAATAATCTTGCTTCTATTGATAAAATGCATATGTGACTGATCATGTAAGTAAACTTTAATTTGATAATTCTAAAAAGTATTTCCGCCGAACAAAACTATTTTTTATCGTGTATCAAAGTTATGGTAAGATTCACACACGAGTGAAGTCCGCACAAATTACAAACGTAATGCACTTCCATATTCGTGTCAATTAAGAGTTCCTTCTACGAAAGTAACGACATGTGTTCATTCTATGTACAATTAATTAATATGTACCAGGCAACTGTTATTAACAAAGTACATTGTACAATATAAATGTGTAACAGATGAAACGGAAATTATTTAAAGAATAGTAATATAAGCATTATAAAGTATCTACTTTTGCAATTGTGCATTCGCGTTCTGACTGGTCTTCAACACAAACCGAATCTTCTGGCATTTGGCTAGGCATTAAATCTTTCCAAGAAGTAACGCCATGCATTCTTAGCATGGCCTTCCTTTGCAATACCGACGACGATAGAGATCTGAAAGTTATTTGTAGAAAATACCGATAAATTTCGTGTCAAAAGTACATCGAGTAGCCACCTTCGAATTGCAAGACTCTATATTTATACAGAGCGTTATCATCGAGATTAAAGCAAGTCGAGACTCACTCTTGTATTTCATCCACAACGGTGTTAACCATTGCTGGAATAGCAACGTTAGAAAAATGATTAAGTTCAGCGGAGAATTTTGGTTTATCAGTAGCATGGCTTGCGTATAATTCGTGCATGAAACGCTTCAGTTTATTAAATGCTTTCTCATAATCATCTGTTAAGACCTGAGAAATGTTGATAACGTTGAAATGCAAATTACATATTTTGCATAGTAAATTTACTTATAACAGATACATTACCACAAAGGAAAAAAATCCTGGCCTATTTATATGATGGTCCAAATACATTTTTCTTGACTTTATTATGATATCAGTGTAAAAATCTTTCATGCTGTCCAATTCTTTCGTCTCTGGTGACTAAAAGTATAGTATTATGCATTATTTTTGTTTTCCGTGCATAGTACGTCGGACAATATTAATGATGCAAATGAAGAAAACGAATAGAAGATGGCAAACTTTTTCTATCAATATCTCTTCGCTAGAGTCGGATTCGTCAATTTCATCCGTAGATTGTCCTTGCATCAACGTACGTCGACGTTGTAAAAGTTTCTCCTGATGCCTCTTACGTCTCGTCTCTTGATCTTCGATCACGACATTTGCAAATTCATCTAAAATTACCTGCGAAACAAGCGCAGTTATTCGTTATGCCATGCGTTTAGCATTCTTCCGAGTTTCATATAGATCTCACCCTCAGTCCTTTACTATCTTTTTGTAGTCTAGGACAATCGTCTCTGGGCTCTACGTCATCGTCTTCCATTTGAAATTTTATCGACTTCTTCTTTGCTGTGGGACTAACGAATTCTTGCCTTGATACTGTATCATCAATTGCTGTATCATTCTGCTGCTCTGCATGTGTATCATGCATGAACAACTGAAGTTTATCCAAAATCTATGCGAACAAGTATTTTCAATAACAGATTCCCTATAACGATTGGTATAATAAAGAGATGAAAATTCCTCGCACATCATTCAAAATCTGTCTAGCAATCTGTAATACGCTTTCTCTGCAAGGCATGTCCTCTGTACACGTGTAAACGTTAAAGTTATCCTGTATCCACGAACGGTGAACTTCTTCGCATCTTGTAAGCACAAGAACCGGTTTGCAGTTAGAATATCGCTTGGTCATTTGAATGGTTGCGTGCAAGTCCATTTGCGTGATACCGACTTTGTTCTCCACTATCAAAGATGCAATTTCATCGCGGTCTGAAGGAAACATGGTACATATAGCGAATGAGCATATTAATATCAGCCTTATTATACGAAAGCTTGACGTATGCAACTAACGAAGTCCATAGCTGTTTCCTAATTTCTCTTGAATCGCCAGGAACTCTCCACGACGGGAGATATCGTTAAACGTCTCTCGGTTCACAAAGATATACGTCTGACCTTCAATATCGTAGAACACTTTAGTCGTATGCCATCTGCAATATTTCACCTAGGATACATTGCCAGTTTTATTCCATTCATTAAGCGGACAATTGTAGTATTACTTTTTTGGATAATATTTGAGCAACGTGCAGGGCCATGGCAAATTTCTTCACCGCGCTCGGACCTGAAAGTATTACCAAAGGTGGGCTTGATTCGTCATACGGCATAACGTGTAGATCAATCGTGGGCACGCTTAATTGCTCTAATAACGTGAGCTTTGTAACGGTGCAGGCAGCTGTTAGATTCATTGGCGATGCAAAGAGCGTCACAGCAGCGACCTAGTTCGAGTAATTGCTTAATACCTGAGACGATTCATTGTTAATTCTTTGTCGCATACTTTTTCTGAGGTAGATATTTCATGACCATCGATGATGCGTATGCTTGGCAGAGAATATAAAAGAACAGCTTTATATTTGGGCCATTTCGTGCATCCATTGCCTCTGAGATCTATTTCCTGTACCATACCTTTGAAATTCGATAGTTCCATTAAATCATTGATTTTGTTGAACTTCAAGTCTATCACGCGTAAGCTGTATGCATTCTAAATGTTCAGATAGAAACGTGTATTAGTTATTTTGCGATCATTCGAAGTAATTGCATGTTTCTTAAATTGTGTTACTTTAAAGAATTCAAGTGTTGAGAGTTTGTTGTATCCTAGATACAGTGTTCGTAACTCTGATAATGCATTTATTCCATAGCCAGGTATGGCAGGCTTAAACGACAATATACAATTACCCTCTAGATTTAGTTCCTGGATATTTAATTTATCCAAATTTTCGATGCATTCGATTAAATTGTAGGATAAGTTTAGGTACTTCAAGTATCTAAAGATGCGGTATGCATGGTGTGCGAATTAGAGCGTTTTCTTATGTAATTCAATATAGAAATAATACTAACTTCAAATTTTGCAGTCCAGAGATCGTTTCGATTGCATTATGAGATAAGTCCAAATGGACAATACTCCAAAACTGACTGATATCGCACATTTCCGATATGTAATTATACGAGAGATTCACATACGTTAAATACAAGGGGGGTGAAAAGTTTAAAATAGTATTCAGTCTATTATGCCCTACATTTAAATACATCAAATATGGAACTCCACTCAGAGGTGACAAGTTTGTAATATAATTGTACTGAAGATCGATGTATTGCAAATAATTATGGTAATATAACAAGGCAATGTTTGAGAGGTGCTACAAGGATAATTATCATTCTTAATGTTCATTATGCTGAGCAATATTTTGTTAACAAGGTATAACGTACCATATTTCTCATAACACATTTGCTCAGAATATAACGTTCGTTTTCGGGGGATTTAGTCAAAAATGACTTTCCAGCCCCTATTAGTCTATCTGTGATGACCCCGCAAAATTCAAGTTCGTCAAAGAGCATATCTGTAACATATCTCAGTTTCACAACAGGTGCTCTATCATCATTCCACAAATTAACGTCTAAAGCGTAACTACTCCAGTTGCTTTTGTTTACGCATCGGATAGCATCGGGATCTATAGAGACTGGTAATTGATCGAGTAAAGAGAACGAAAGATTGGTCTACAGAAACAAATTGCAATTACTCGAATTGTGTTACTATAAACGAAAGAAAAGATTTGTGTTATGCAAAGATTACACTCGACGAAGAGGATGATGCAGTTGAAGTAGTTGACGCCGAATCCCCGGACAAAATTTCAAACGGCACGTATCTATCTTCTAAAGATCCCCAGCTCATATCGCTGTGCGGTAATAAGTCTGAATCTGTATCTTTGACAGTGTGAACGTTCCCTTTATGACAATACTCTGGAACTGAAGATCTACCACCCTTACTCGGCGCGAGGAATGGTTGAGCAGAAGAAAATAAGTACGATGCCTGTAATTAAAACTTTACATATTAATTTTGAATGGCGTAAACTATATCAAACCCATTTTTATATAAGAAGTGTATGACTTTACCTCATTACTTTCCATTTTCTTATTTGAGCTATTGGTTACATGCCTTTGCAGCAATTTATTGTAACTCAAATATCAATATAAATGTTGTTATTTCTATTGTTTTGTAACAACTGAATACACACAGCATTACCACGTATAAACAATTGATAATTCAATATAAAACAGGAATATCTATGTATCTGCTGCAATATCTTTTAAAGCTACATGCGAAAAACGATAATGATGCCAGCCTTCTACTACAGTTAAATCCACTGCTCCCTTTCTTTTATAAAAGTCTTGCGCAGGATTCCATTCGAGCACCGAAAAATCCAATCTGCAACAATTATTTTCCGTTGCTTCCTGTAAAGACAATAGAGGAATTATATTCGTTGCATTATGCATTAAATTTGTTGGAAACTCCTACGTATACATACTTTGGCGATAGCTTTTAATAATTTGCTACCGATATGCTGCTGCCTGTATTTAGGTGTAACATATAAATCTTCCAAGTACATGGCTTTCCCAAGCCATGTAGAATATGTGAAATATGCAATCGTATATCCTACGATGCTTCTATCTAAATCTGCTACGTAGCATATGAACGAAGGATGTTCCGCATCGAATCCATCCTTTTCCAAAACTATAAATATTCAGAGCGTAAATTAAATGGTAAATATAATAATTAATGGTTTAAATTCTTACCAGTGTGATCAATCTTTGGCCCATCAGGCATACGCTCGAAATCAGCCAATTCCTAAATAACGAACAATGAGATAACAATTTAATATCTTTGATTTAATCAAGTGTAGGAATAGTAAAGAGTTTTATATTGCAGTACCTGTATTAAATTCATAATAGCCTTGCAATCATCGCGTTTCGCTTTGCGTATTATTAATTCGTGCATATTCAGGATTATTGCAAAAATTGGATTAGGCGAGGTTAGATTTTACGTGCACGTCGCTTTACCTTGCTTATCAATACAAGACATAATTTATGAATATAAACTTTGCAATGTATTATACATATAATAATTATACAAGTTAAATACTTATATTACACTTAAACCAATTACAAAAGATTATAAAATCTCGCGCTAAAGTAAGCATTGGAGGCAGTTCAAAATTTTCGCGCCACAAAAGTATCGGAGCGCCATGGCGCATCGAGTTCCGGTTTTCACCCGACGAAATGACTTCCTGCGGCAGCCATTTGTGTTCGGTGCGTCGTGTGGTATAGTGACGGTTACGGACCTCAATTCGAGTGATTTATCCGCGGTCCTCGTGATATTTCGCGTTAATAAACAAGATAAAAACCAAACGAAAATGTCTGAGATTGACGCGAAAGTGAACATGTCGCTCGGTAAGTGGAGAGAGTCTCGAAAATATAGCAGTTTTGCCGATAATCCTGGGTGAGCGTACGGCTACCGTTTCTTCTTTTGCACGAATTCAAAATGGCGATGATGAAATTATACACAGCGTATAGATAATCCACACAATTTATTTTCGTTCGTTTAACACGCAATGATAGATCTCGGAAATACCAAATAAAGCAGAAATGTAATTGTCTGCCGATGAGATCATCCTTTAATACAAGATCGGTCCGTCTCCTCTATAAAAATTCAATCTTAAGCGAGAAAGTCCGACCGTATTTTAATCGATGTTTACTCGTTGGAGCATATAACATGGTGGTGTATCTTTGATCGCTGGAAGAAATTGTCTCCGCTATTTACGATTGTCGAGCAACCAGTATCGAACCATGTCGACAATTTGTCGGATATGTACCCTATAAAACAGCCAATTCGATTCGAATGTGTGCCGCAAGCAATAATATGAACGAAATAGACGCATATTTCCTGCTAACAAAAAAAAGATGGTGACAAAGAAGAAAAAAAGTACTATCCGCCACGAAGGATTATTTGGGATATTTAACGTAGTATTGGTGATGAGGGAAATTCCTTTTGTCGATAAATACGACAAGCTTTGTTGAATGGAAAATTGACGAACATGAACACTTTTGGATAATGCAAGCGATGATTGTGTGACTCATGCATCACGAAAACGAAGTCAACTTTCCCATACATGCGTGGGATGTACGTTTGCGTAACTGTAGTTGTATTTTTATCCCTGCTATCATGTTCCTCGAGTTTCTCTTCGTTCATGACGTGTACGATGGAACTGAGATACTACACCCCTCCTGTGCGTGAGATAAAAGAGTATACGAAAAATTTTCGAGCCGATTTTATTTTTAACGCGAGCAAAACGCGTTACACGAACCAGGGATATTTATGAAAAATAATAGTCGCCGTTCGATTTACGGATTTGAGTAAATTACGAAAATGAAAAGTATTCGTATTGTAACTGTGCGATGAAGATTTATAATCGAAAGTTTCACCTTCACTTAAATAATGCATCTATGAAATTGAGAAGAAGTTGTTAAAATGGATCAAGACAAACAGTTTTCATGACCAAATCATTGAAATGGAACAGTGCAAGTGGAAGCGGTTATTCAAGGGTATACGAAATTTTAAGGAAACCGATCTATGATTATCTCTCAGCGAAACTGTGAAACCATCCGCTTAAGCAGCTGAAAGAAATTTTTATATTATCTGTGAGGTTTTATCTACCAATGAAAAATATATTACTGATTCTTACGTCTATATTCGGAGACTATTATGGAAGAATATTGCCTAATTTGAAGATAATTGATATCTATGGGAAACAATGTACTAACAACATCCTTTTTCAATATATTCATACAACGAAAGCAAAGAAGACATTGAGCAATGCTATTGCTTTTGATAATTACAATATTGAACCAAAGAAGAACTTCCAATATTTGCAAACAAAGTATTCATTATATGAAACAATGTAAAATCATGAGGAATTTTTATGATACAAGGAAGGAGATACAAGACCGTTGTATCAGTGAATAAATATTGCCAACATTATAAGAAGATAATAATAAAATTCACGAAAAGAAATGTAGCAATTTAAGAGGAAGAATCTGATGGAATTGGAAAACAGAAGAAACACTGAAAAGTTTAATTCGTGAGAGAATTTGCACTCATTAATTTTAATGATCACTTGAAGAGGAAAGAGATGAGTGTGCTGTCCATGGAAAATCATTACTTTCAAACTAGCGAACATTCAAAAAACCAACTCTGCTTTTTCTACAACTGAATGGATCACCATTGCTTTAGTTTCATCAGAAGTTTCATGTTAAGCTTTGTGAAGAAGTATATACGAGTTCTTTGAAGAAATTTCTATCCATTCGTGTATAGAAAAATATCTTTTTTATGCATAATAATAGTATTTTACAAAATTCTAAAGGTATTCTTGATTTCTTGATGCAAATTACAATTATTTCAGTACTTTTTCGATTTGATCTTGTTACTGGTATTTTTTTTACGTTTTTTATGTTTACAAGGCGAGAATTCTATATCGCAATTCCAATAGATAAAATTAGACCATACCCAGAGGGATTATTTCGAACGTACACGTGTATATGCCAAGAAAATCAGGGAAACGGTTAACGAAAATAAATATCGAAACAGATCGATATCCTTAAAGGGAGACGAGTTAGCCGCGTTGAGTTCCCGACTTCAGCATCATCCTGTACAAGAGGAAATTTTCTCGCATATTCCAGATCGAACCTTAGAAATTTACTTCCCGCACGACTAACGCCGTACGCTCACTAAACGTTGTGAATTTTCTTCCTTTTAAGATGAAATCATAAAGATGGAGAAAAAGGAGAAAAAGAAAAAGGCTGGGACCGCCAATGGAAAGGCGGGTGCTAAACGCACACGAGGAAGTGCAAGAGGGCGAAGCGGACTGAGGGGTAGAGGTGGTAGAGTGAAGCGTAACATTGGAAACGCTAAGAAAGAACAAACCTGGCAAGCTGGGCAGAACAATATTAACAATAACAACAATAATAATAACGTGCGTGGTGGTTTCGTAAGAAAACAGTACAAGAAAAACAGTGGTCTGAATAGATCACGAAGCAATTTAACGTTGAACCAAAAGCCTAATACACGAGGAGCTTTCAACGTACGCCGTGGTCGTGGGAATAGATTCGGTCTGACGCGAAGTCGAAGTCGCACAAACTTGACTTTTACTCAGGGAGGCTTTTTCACTAGTAGCAAGTCTCCCTTGAAGAGAACAAACAGTCTGCCGAATCTACGCGACCCGACTTCGGTTCACAATCGTTTGGGATATCAGAGCCCTGCTCAAGTTGCTTATCGGAACCGCGTCAAGAGAGCGAAGCAATTGCTGCTGCAAAGACAGAATCAGAGATTATCTCTGCAGAATCAATTCAGAGTAAGTTGAAAGAGGATATATCACAAATTGTAAATTTAATCGTCAATGAAACTATATCGTTCTCTATGCTTGCAGATACCACAGGCTGGAAAATCATTAATGTCTCTGCAACAAAGATCCACGGAAAGAAAGCAACAGATATTAACGTCTCAGCGTCGTTTTACCACCGGTGGTCTACGATCGGATCAAATTGCTCGTGCACAAAGGCGTGCACAGTACGAACAAAAATTAATGAGAATGAAGTATGCTTTAGACGTTCTTAATTGCAAATAATTCAAAAAGCTTATAAGGAACATTTTTCTTTGACTACATCCAATATTGTATACGGTATAATTTATTGCTCTCGTATCTCATTCCTGGATTTAAGTAAAGTAATGATATGTTGTAGTTCCCCACGATTAAATGCAAATGCAAATGTAAACTTCATGTGTACATTGGACAACGAGTACACTCCTAGCGCACCTCAACGCCCGATTACTCTCATGCCAAGTAGAAATGGAAGTGCCATGAACAGTCTGTGCCCATTACCACGAGGAAGATCGCCTTTTAGACAAAGTTTGCAAAGTTTGAATATGGTATGAATTTGAGAAACGATTTATAAGTATCGTATACGACTAAAGTTCTATGTGAGCGAATTCTGACATTTAATTAATTTAAAAAAAAATTGCGAATTCCAGGTTGGTAGGCCACCCATGTTCGGTCGACAACGTTCAAGGTCCAGGTCACGTTCCCGTTCTCGCACACGCAACACGCCATCGTCGGACATCGGAGCGGACGTCGATGATCGTACTTTTAGCGAAGTCATGTATAGCCTGTCCGGAAACCTCGGCGTCACGGGAAGAACCCTTAACGATAGATTTAGCTTTTAAATTAAAAGAGAAAGATTTGTTTTGTATTTAGAATATAAGACTGTTGAGGCCAGAAGTTTTATGCTCGAAACAGATACAGGATATAATAATTTTCTCTTATGGATTGTATTAATATTTAAGTTGCTTCACGTGCAAAAGAATTCTAAATACTTGCATATCCTCGGGTTTTCTCTGGTTCCTATTTTAAGCAACACGCAAATTATTTCAAGCTACGTATGTGCATGAAACACTTATATACCGAATACATTTCGGGATATTAGGTGCATCGAATTTCAAATAAACTCGATACTTGCTTTATCTTATTTGTCTGACGTTATCTTCTAATATTTTGTTTCGAAATTTCATACGAGAAGCTGCTTTCCTTTTTCGTTGTATTTATACGTTCTTCAAAAACGTTGTATTGCATAATCTTAGAAAATTGTGCAAGAAATGCAATATAAAACGAGCATATTTCGTACTAGTTTCTTTTTTACAGAAAGAGGAATCTTATTTGAGTTTTAGAAGAAAATCATTTTATGTAATTCTTTTGGTACAACGCAAAATTGATAGTTTAAGTACTTCAAGGCTGTAATAACTAATTTTTATTGGTCATTTTATGGAAACATGTGGCCTCAATGAGATGAGTTTAATTCATGCATCTAAGAACAAAGTGTAATAGAAAAGCAGAGGCAGATTGAATTTTGTAACTACGTTCGAATTCTAAAGAAGTTTTAGGGATTTTGTTAAGGACGTAGTTCCTCGAATGATTATAAGTCTGATACGAAAAATAATTTATTTCGAAAATGATTGTTACACAAAGTAATATTGATACGGAGATTATTCGCATTTGGAGTATACTACGTACGATGTATCAATGAAATAATTGTAGTCCGTAATGTAGTACTTTCCTTTGTTACGATTACTTAAACAATTATTAAGTGCTTATCAGAAAAAAATAATAATCAGAGTATACATATTAGTGTATACATAGAAGTACAATGTGTAAAATGATCTTTTATATTTTACTATATTAATATAATTTAATACATGTATCTTCTGCATACATACATATACGTATAAAGAAAGCGGATTGAATCTTTATTATACATAAAAGTTACGTTTGATCGAACAACTTCACTGGTTATTACAATGATTCGTTATCCCATTACGCGTGCTGCGATTCGATGCACACCGAACGAATAACACGATTACGCATTCGACGTAAACGCGTCCGTTGCACCGATAAATTTTTTTTGCTAAGCGAGAGCTTATATCTTGAATTTATTTGTGAAGTACATATTCCTGTAGCGCAAATAGTGTCGTGCATTGACTCCACGCATAAGTCTGCGCAATTATCAGTATTATAAAACGCTCGTGTCCATCGCCTACTCGACTTCATCCACATATTATACTTGTAAACAGTTTCTATTCAAAACGTTGCAAATTCACGGCATAATGGTTTCGCAGGCAGAATTTCTTGTTGTAAACTTTGTATATAAAAAAGCGTTACTTCGCACACTTTCGTAAGAGCTTAACAGCCTATTTCTGTGGAGGTGTGCCGAACAAATTTCCTTTTTATACAACAATAAAAATTTGCTTCAAATTAATCGTTGGTGCCTATCAGAATGTCATCACTTATGTCATTATGCTACCAAAGGATAGGGAAACAGGTACAATACATACACGCGTTAAAATAATTTACATTCTCTGAACGTAAATTTAACAAAATACATTTTAGTTTCTAGCACGTGCTTCTGTCGCTGTTCAACAAACTCGCGACATGCAAGTTTTGGAGCACGTCGCTTATACATTATTAAAAGAAGCTGGGATTCCAACTCCGCCTTTCGGCGTGGCCAAGACCCCGGATGAGGCAGCCAAAATAGCCGCGGATCTCAAGACGAAGGATATCGTTTTAAAGGCGCAAGTTCTTGCCGGTGGCCGAGGAATAGGACACTTCAAAGGTACCAATGTCCACGGTGTTGTTATGTGTGAAACGTGAGTGTAATTGGAAAAGCATATAAATTAACAATTGATCGGATAAGGTATATCGGTTTTAATATAATCTATATGATTTACAGTCCTGAACAAGCGAAGCAACTGACCAGCAACATGATAGGCAAGATTCTAGTAACGAAACAGACTGGTGCGGCTGGTAAAATTTGTAATTCAGTAATGGTGACAACGCGTATGTTTCAGCGTAAAGAATATTACATGGCGGTAATGATGGAAAGGTCTTTCGACGTGAGCCTCGCCGATTCATTAATTTGATCTGTAATCAATTTACGCGGCTAATTGAAAATATAATTTCCAGGGACCTGTCGTAATTGTGTCTAAGCAAGGCGGTGTAAATATCGAAGATGTTGCGGCCACAAATCCCGAGGCGATATCCTACGTACCAGTCGATATTATGAAAGGTTTAACAGGGGATCAAGTGAAAAAGATCGTGGACAAATTGGGAATGGACGAAGAGGGGAGGAAAGTCGCTTCGACAATTATTTGCAATCTGTACGAGTTGTTTGTCGAAAAGGATGCTTTGCTACTTGAGATTAATCCGTTTGCTCTAGACCTTTGCGGGGAATGTATGTTTGTAAGAAAAGATACTTTGATTTCATCTTTTTCTTTCACGTTAAAAATACGTATTGACGACGTTAAATGTGTCCTCTTCATACATTTTAGACTTCGCTTTGGACTGTAAATGCTCGTTCGACGACAGCGCGGAGTTCAGGCAGAAAAAATTATTCGCGCTGCAGGATATAACGCAGCTGAATCCGTTCGAGGTTCAAGCAACCAAGTTCGATTTGAACTACATTGCTTTGGACGGGAACATAGGCTGTATGGTAAACGGAGCTGGATTGGCCATGGCTACGATGGATCTTATACAATTGAACGGCGGTATGCCGGCTAATTTCTTAGACGTGGGTGGTACTGCCACCGCGGAGACTGTGAAGGAGGCCTTTAAGATCATCGTTTCCGATCCTAAGGTACACTTCAAACATGGAACTGATAAATTAACGGATAATAATTATTATGGAGAGACTTATCATTCGATTTTCGTTGCAACCTTTTAGGTGGAGGTGATATGGGTAAATATATTTGGCGGTATCATGAGATGCGATATCATCGCGCAAGGAATTATCACTGCATCCAAAGACTTGAAGCTGAATGTCCCAGTGGTTGTAAGGCTGCAGGTAATTTATTGATAACACATGCGGCAAACGATTGGAAAAAGTATATTGAAAATTTAATTCCTTTCTTCATGTAGGGAACTAATGTAGAGGAAGCAAGAAAATTGATACAGGAATCGCAATTGAAGGTAATCTCTGTGGATGATTTTTCCAAAGCAGCCGAGGCAGCTGTGAAAATGGCATTAATGGTAAAAATTGCAAACAGCTTGTATCTAGATATCTCGTTTAAACCAAAAGAAACTAAGTCTAAGAAGGAGTGTTGAATCAAAATAGGACATTTTTTTACATTTATGAGGTCTGGATTTTAAAGGTTCTGTACAACTGTTACATATCTTTAAATATATGATTCCACTCGCTTTCTTACATTCGAGTTTTCTTCTTTTAATTGTGTACTCAGGTCAGGTTTAATTTCAATGAAAGCTCTATAAAATGTAAGGTAAATATTTTATTCTGATAATTTATATAGATGTACATATACATATATTTCTAAATAAAATATCCCAATGTAATCAAATAATCTACTTCTTCCTCGGATGATACAGTAATAATGTTTGTCTTTTTGTTTTATATTTCTAATGTAAAAGCACTGTTTGATTGCAGTTACATCGTCGATAAGATCAATTTCTGATAGAAAGGTCAAATAGAAATTTCGATGAATGGATATAATTTTACAAATGTTTCGCTTATCGAATGTGGAATTATTTACGCAATTTGTCAGTGTATAAAATTAGTGCTGCCCTCCTCGAAGCCTTTAGTTCGCGGAGTCTGCGTCACATTTTTGTAGGAATCACGAAGAAAGGTGGGGGCACGAAGGCGCAGCATACACTTGGCAGTCCACTGCCACTGCTTTAGTAAGATGGCTACTATGTTGTCCCGGACTGTCTCGATCGTTGAAAATTTCGCCCGAATAAATGGGTCGAAGGTACGTCAGTATATTCTCCATATACTATGATTCCATCCGTTCGAAATAACTGGCGTCCGTTCGCCGTTTTATTTGGATTTTCCGAAAATCTACGGTATTTACGCCAATGAGTCGCAAGTGGGATAAATCACCATATTAGATGTCTGTTGTGTAGTCTGCTAAATTGAGCGCCAGGGTCAGCCGATTTGAAGCCAAAGATTGCGGCCTTGCACTAAACCCAGTTTTTTCCATGAAATACAAGCATGACAGTTGTGCAATAGACGTCCGGACGTTTCCACGATTAACCTTTTATTCGTTTTGGTCGTTGACTCCGTCTTCGACTCGTTCGTATTTAATTAATAATTATTCAATCATGCGAGACCAAGAGTGGTCCTATTGACAAACGATCGGGAATCGTCTTCTCTTTTTTTTTATTCGATATTTTTAAATTTAAATGTCCGAATTGTTACCCTACCGATTATTTTCTTTTATCGTTTGTTTCTTTTGTTTTTTTTAAATCAAAGTATTCATTTTTATAGAAATTTTCGTTCGTAACAGCTACGACTAGCATTTAATTTTGTCTGCCCATGTTTCGAAACGTGGATATGTTTATTTATTAATATCAATGTAAACAACTAATGCCAAGGCTTTGACTAAAGGTATATGGGTCATTACCACATTGCGATCTTTGAGCAGAATATTTTTAAGTCTTCAGGCTCGAGAGGCTTATTTAAAATTGATGAGCAATCAATATTTAATGATGCACTGTTATATACTTCGCAGAATTTTCTTTTTTATCATTTCATATATTGATAACATCATTTATTTATTTAGTTATTAACAATCACCGCGATACTTTCGACTAAAATATTATTCAAGCGTTATTTATTACCGATAATTTATTTACTCGTTACATTCATATAGATACTGGGATGCAAGACCAACTTAGTAAAGCAACCAGTCAGGAACCTAAACGTCCACGAACACATCAGTTACACTTTACTAAACGAAGCTGGAGTGCCGACGCCAAAATTCGGAGTTGCCAAGACTCCAGATGAAGCCGCGAAGCTTGCTGCCGATTTGAACACCAAGGACATTGTTTTGAAGGCACAGGTTTTAGCCGGCGGTAGAGGAAAAGGACATTTTAAAGGAACTAATGTCAGCGGCGTAAAAATGTGTGAAACGTAAGTGGCCATACAAACAGGGATAAGAAAAGAATCCATAAGAAACTTTGTACTATGTTTACTTGTTTTTGCAGGCCAGAGGAAGCAAAGAAATTGGCCAGCCAAATGTTAGGAAAATTATTAATTACTAAGCAGACGGGCGAAGCGGGCAGGATATGCAATTCGGTGATGGTAACACAGCGTATGTTTCCTCGAAAAGAGTACTACCTTGCTGTCATGATGGAAAGAGCCTTCGGTGTAAGTTTCTTGATAAATATGATTTGCATCAGGTTCAATCATTTATTCGTAAATTGTTCACTCAAGGGTCCAGTCATAATAGCATCCAGCCAAGGTGGTGTAAACATCGAGGAAGTTGCAGCAACAAATCCCAGTGCAATCATGTACGAACCCATTGACATCAACAAGGGTATCACTAAAGAGCAGGCGGAACGCATTGCTGTGAAACTGGGTCTTCAAAATGTTAAAGATTACATTTCCAACATCATCGTAAACTTGTATCAGATGTTTCTTAAAAAAGACGCCCTTCTGCTCGAAGTAAATCCACTTGCGGAGGATATTAATGGACAATGTAAGTTCAGCCAAGCGGAAAGAACTCATAAAATATTATATATAGTAAAATTTACTCCTGAAATTTCCTTTTAATATTTAGATTTTGCTTTGGACTGCAAGTGCAGATTCGACGATAATGCCGAGTTCAGGCAAAAAGAATTGTTCGCTCTGAGAGATTGGTCTCAGGAGGATCCGAAAGAGGTCGAAGCCGCAAAATACGACTTGAATTACATCGCGCTCGATGGCAATATTGGTTGCATGGTAAATGGTGCTGGTCTAGCCATGGCTACCATGGACATCATAAAATTGCATGGAGGAGAGCCAGCCAATTTCTTAGATGTTGGCGGTGGCGCGTCCACTTCTGCCGTGAAAGAGGCATTTAAAATTATTACATCCGATCCGCGAGTAAGTCTCGTAACATATCTCAATGATTTAATACTGATTTAATAATTAAACACGTTTCCTTTTTATTAACGCAGGTCCACGCTCTCTTAGTTAATATTTTCGGCGGAATTATGAGATGCGACGTTATCGCAGAGGGAATCATAGCTGCGACTAAAGAGCTTAGCTTGAAAATTCCTGTTGTCGTTCGATTGCAGGTATAGCGCACATTCAAATACTTGTAAAATACCCATTTGAAAGACGTAATCGATTTGCATTGAAATTTCAGGGTACGAACGTAGATGAGGCGAAAGCCCTCATCGCGAACGCTGGCTTGAAAATTGTACCGATCGATGATCTTGATGAAGCGGCCCGAGTCGCCGTTAAATTGTCGACCATCGTTAAATTAGCACAATCCGAAAATCTCAGCGTTAACTTCGAGATACCTTCAATCTCATAAGCTTAGCAGAAATTGTAAATTACATATTATCCGGACATCTACGAGAAATATATTCACATTGTTAAAAGTTTGGAACAACATTTGAAAGTAATAACTAGAGAGATTAATAATATCGGGTGTCATTTCTGTGCTGTCTTTAGAATCACGTTTGAATACTCTGCATGTATCTATATTGTAAATGGAATATGGGAGTAATTTCGCTTCTCGAAAGTATTGGAACGTTTATATTTCATAAAGAGAAAAAACCGATATTGCTCTAAATTTGCTAATGATACCAGAAAGATCTGTTTAAAATTGATGTTGCTTCCTTTCCAATGAAAGCACAAATTCGTTCCCCGATTCTCTGCAAACTGCGCGTGAAGAATGTAATTTATTGCTTAAAACCCATCACCGGGTCTCTGTGATTCAGTATTAAAATTAAGTTACATAATATACTACATTTACTAATACAGCCATATTTTTTGCACGTAAGTGTAATCTCTACACTCTTTCAAGGCTTATTACGTTGCTAACGAAGTACGACGATTACAGTTCAAAATGAAACATTTTATATAACCATCCTAAAAAGTAAATTGTTATATTTGAGATATGTTTATTATATCTCATTTAAAACAAAGGCCTGTTCAATGTAATATAAACGTATGTAGTTATATGTACACATATAAATTATTTTATGTAAGTTTAATTTGTTTTTATTTTACTAATTGAACATTGCGCGTCATATTACTTTGTTTCCTAAAATATGCAGTGATTATATTTTTTATCCAGCCACATAAATTCAAATTTGATCTGAAATATTTGAGAACAATAGAATGACAAAAATATTGATTATCCTTCATTAAATTTTACGTTGGCAGGGCTGTATAACAAGAAAAATATTTCATTTATCAGAATATTCACGAATAACGCGGTAAAATGCGAATATGTTTGTTGTTTCAAATATCCCGCGCGTGTACTACTAATTTCAAGGGGCAAGGCGCATCGCCATGTTACTAACGTCGAATAAGGATCCGCCCGGAGTGTCGCCCCTTGTGTATCCCTTCTCTTTGCTTTAAGCGCACTTGGAAACAGTGCTTAACAATCCGGTTTGAATAACGCATATCGTAACGAAACTTCCAAACACCAGTTGTTATTTTACATTTTAAGGTTCTATTTTGTAAGATATTAATATTCAAAACCATGGTGAGAACAAAAGCAGATCGTGTTCCAACAAAGGGTGAGAAAAAGTTCTAAGACTTAAATTCTTTCGTCAATTTCTTTTAGAAATCTCGATCATTTCTTTGTTCTACCATCTTCCATTGATCTTCTGCTTTCGATCCCCAATGCCTTTCTAAACGATCTATTTTCTTGTTTAAACTATAATGTCATTTTTAATTATTAGACCTTGAAGAGCGATTTATTCGTTAAAAAAGTTTCCTATAATTATTTGTAGCTGTCGGTAGCAAAGCACCGCATAAAACACTGAAAAGTACGCCGGTTAAGAAAACGTCTGGCGGCAGCAAAGGTATGCATTTGTTAAATTAAAAACATGTCAAAGATCGTAACTAAATAAAGTTATTATTTCAGCACGAAATTATTCAGGCGGAAATCCTTATCATCCAAGAGAAACACCGGAATGGCAGAAACCTATTACATGTTTTCTCAATCAAAATTCTATGAAAGATCCTGGTTCTTCAGAAGGACAAGTATGTCTTTGTTCGTAAGTTAATTGTGAATACATTCGCATAATTATGTTTGACAATATGAAATATTGTTATAATAGGGAATTGAGTATGGCGAAAGTAGTAGCAGCAGCAGCAAAGCAGTAGAAAATGAATCGGATTGAAAGTATGCAACAGCAGTGTTGTTCAACTATCATTTAAATAGTATGATTACCAATCAATGTTACTCGTTAGTACCAAAGTTATTTATTTTTCATACGTACGTAAGGTAAACCTAAGTATTTTATATTTTATCCATAAGTGACGAATCCTTCTTAATTTTATCTGAGCTAAGGACGAGCAAAGAACAGGCAAGACCAGCGAATTTCTGAATAAGAAAAGTAATATTAAGTTTAGTATTTAAATTGAAGCAAATATATATTTTTTTATTTGACGCTCAAAGCGAGCTTTAATGTCGTAAATGTGTAACATTACAAGGACAAGATGGTAATATATTTAAGTGGAATTATAAGCAAATGATTTGTGTCCTAATAAAATTAATCTTTTTCATTTTATGTAGCCCGTTGATTTTTTAATTTTATGATGGATCTAATTTAAATCTAATTTGGTTGTTTTTGTTATATTTTATTCGCGAGTAAACGAAAACCTTATACAAAAATAATTTATCCAGATAAATGTCAAGGTAGAATAGGGAAGGAATCGACCAATCGCGTGGCAGTATCTTCGGCGTTTCCTTTCTCGAGAGTTGGTTCGTTCTGCTGAGTTTTAGGAACGCAATTACTATCAAAATTTTGGCAGTCCAAGTTGCGGTAAAGATTCGCAGTATTGAAATGCTGCCGAAAACGAAATTTTCTTAAAAGATACTGTTCCCAAAAAAGATCGTCGATCGGATAAACAGAATCGAGTTCAGTGTCGTCTGCTCCCACGGAACTTCGTAATTTTTGTTTCTTTTCGTTTCATTATAACGTTGAATATCGGGACGACACACAACCACTAGTAATACATAGAACCGGCTGTGAAAAAACTTCTCCAATCATGGCTAGTGTGTCTTATCAAATCGCAAACTTGCTGGAAAAGGTATTTACGAATATACATTCCTGTGAATAATTAGAAAATCCTCCCCCGGTTGTTGCTCCGTAAGATATTACTCGAGCTGCAGATTAACACTTGACCCGTTGATATCGTCTAAGCTCCGTACGATCTTCCTCTTCATGCTTCACGAAAATATGCTGCAATTTCTCTAGGAATCACTGAAACACATTTTATTACAGCTAATGTCATTGTACGTAAATTAGAAGAATTTATTTTTTCATTGATACAGACCAACACATTATCTGAACTTTAAATCCGCGAATTCACAAACCAAAATAGATTCATTGTCAGTAAGAAACAATGGTGTTCTTACCTGTCAGAAAGATAATTTTTGTACTTCAATTCTATGTATTTGTGATTGCTGGTAATCTTATTATTACATGGCACCATAACATTATTTTATGTTCGTTACCATGTTTTTATACACGTGTAGTGGTTGCGATTATATATAAAAATACAATTTTACATAACTTATTTATAACATTGCATCTCATTTTCATAAAAGATTACGTTGTACCTTTTTGCCATAGATGACGTCCAGCGACAAGGATTTTAGGTTTATGGCGACGAATGATCTAATGAGCGAGCTCCAGAAAGATAACATCAAATTGGACGACGACTCGGAGCGTAAAGTAGTGAAGATGCTTTTAAAGTTGCTGGAGGATAAAAACGGAGAAGTACAAAATCTTGCAGTGAAATGGTACAGTTATATCTAAATCAAAGTGTACCTTTTATTTTATTTATATGCATCGTAAAGATTTAAATGTATTTCAACGCGCATATGTATATGCGCTGTACACGCACTTGAAGCTGCTATTACGTTTGCAAGATCTTCTTTGTATTTGGACACGATTACAGAAACGTGTCCAATAATTTCAGTTTGGGTCCGTTAGTGAATAAGGTGAAGGAGTACCAAGTGGAAACCATAGTGGACGCTCTGTGCAGTAACATGGTATCGGATAAAGAACAACTAAGGGACATTTCGAGTATCGGTCTGAAGACTGTAATATCTGAGCTTCCGTTGGGATCCAGCGCGCTGGTCGCAAATGTTTGCAAACGAATCACTGGTCGACTCAGCAGTGCTATAGAAAAAGTAATTTCCATCGTTGAATTTTTCTTATTGACAAATATCGAAATACATTTCGAATAGAAATAATTAATTCCATTTTATATAGCAGGAAGATGTATCCGTACAGCTTGAAGCGCTCGATATCGTGGCCGATTTACTTTCTCGATTCGGCACCTTGTTGATCACGTTTCATTCCATAATCTTGGCTGCGTTATTGCCACAACTTAGTTCCCCTCGTCAAGCAGTGCGAAAGCGCACCATAGTGGCGCTGAGTCACCTTCTGACTTCAAGCAATAATTACTTATACAATAAACTTCTGGATCATCTGCTCGAGGGTCTCTGTGCGCAAACGGCAAAGAATGTAATACGCACTTACATACAGTGTATCGCTTCGATTTGGTAAGCATTTCTCGCAATGAAATTTGTATGTATTCACTCTTTTCCTAATAGTTTCGTTTTTAAATTTTAGTCGTCAGGCAGGGCACAGATTCGGAGAGCAAATAGAAAGAGTTATGCCATTGATTGTACAATACAGCAACGAGGACGATGACGAGCTTAGAGAGTATTGCCTGCAAGCGTTTGAATCTTTCGTATACAGATGTCCAAAGGAAATTACACCACACATAAATAAAGTAGGCATCCCCCTTTATTGGTCCACAGAAGCTCGAATTAACGTGAATACTTCTTTCTAGATTATAGAAATTTGTCTGCTTTACATCACGTATGATCCCAATTACAATTATGATGACGATATGAACGATATGTCCGATGGAGAAGACGTTATGATGGAAGTGGAAGAGGATGGGGAGGAGGATGCGGAAGATGAGTATTCGGATGACGATGATATGAGTTGGAAAGTTCGTAGAGCTGCTGCAAAATGTCTCGAGGCTGTCGTATCCAGCAGACGGGAGCTTCTTCCCGAACTTTACAAAGTTGTCTCGCCAGCCCTGATTTCAAGATTTAAAGGTGCTCCGTACGAATCTCTAAAAAAGTTTAATACTATTTGAATCGTTACTAAAGCTACTTTGTTCTACTTTGTAGAAAGAGAGGAAAATGTGAAGTCCGATATTTTCCACGCGTATATCGCGCTCCTGAGACAAACGAGGCCCGCCACTGGTGTCCCTCTCGATCCCGATGCAATGGAAGATGACGATGGACCGATTTCATTGCTGCAACAGCAAGTTCCGCTGATCGTGAAAGCAGTTCATCGACAAATGAAAGAGAAGAGCATTAAAACACGGCAAGATTGTTTCTCGCTGTTGAAAGAATTGGTGCTCGTGTTACCAGGAGCTTTAAGCAATCATATACCTTCGTTGATACCCGGAATACAATATTCTCTGGGAGAGAAGAACTCCTCGTCGAATATGAAAATTGATACACTGGCCTTTGTACATACATTGTTAATAACTCATCAGCCCGAAGTGTTTCACGCTCACATGGCCGTGCTGGCGCCTCCGATTATAGCAGCCGTCGAAGATCCTTTTTATAAAATTACAGCGGAAGCGTTGCTGGTATTGCAGCAACTTGTACAAGTCATCAGACCGCATGGTGCGTGCCGCAGCCAAAAATTGATGTTACGTAAAATTAAAAAAAAAAAAAAGAATTAATATTACTAACAAGATCCGTTTCAGATAAACCGAGTTACTTCGATTACGCATCACTGTCCGGAGAGATATATCGGTGCACGTTAATGAGACTAAGAACCGCCGATATCGATCAGGAAGTAAAGGAAAGAGCGATCGCTTGCATGGGTCAGATTCTAGCGCATTTTGGCGATACCCTGTCCGATGAATTGCACGTTTGCCTTCCCATATTCCTCGACAGACTTCGCAACGAGATCACACGACTTACGACAGTGAAAGCTTTAACATGCATAGCATCGTCTCCATTGAGAGTAGATCTTCAACAAATTATGGTATGTAAGGTACTTTGTGTGTTAAAGCATATCCTCCTGAGTAATTGATATTATTGTATTTTTAAAGGAAGAGGCAATACCGATTCTCGGTTCTTTTCTAAGAAAGAACCAACGAGCTTTGAAGTTGTGTTCTCTTCCACTTTTGGATACTTTGGTTCAAAATTACAGCTCCTCTCTTCACGCGGATTTGTTAGATAAGGTAACGGAGCATTAATAGAAAGGAATTTAATATTTGCACGAATTTGTATTACGGTAAGATATTTTTTATTAGGTCACCACTGAATTGCCAGCGTTATTAAACGAGACTGATCTGCATATTGCACAATTAACTCTCAATCTACTCACCACGATAGCAAAATTGCATCCGGTGGCGCTTACGAGGGTGTCCGACAACATTCTCCCGGAAATATTAGTCCTTGTAAAATCTCCACTGCTTCAAGGTAATATTTGTTTATGCGTCGAATTAAAAGGATAGTACGAAAAAGTAATAACTATTTTATCTACGTCTTAGGGGTTGCATTGAATTCGATGCTAGAATTTTTCCAAGCACTGGTACAGGCAGATATACCAGGCCTCGGTTACAGAGAATTGCTTTCGATGTTACTGGCCCCGGTCAGTCAGTCCGTGCTTCACAAGCAAGCCTATCATTCCCTTGCCAAATGCGCGGCCGCGTTGACGATCACTTGGCATCAAGAAGCCCAGGCGGTCGTGGAACAATTTTTAAAAGACGTTCAAAACCCTCAGAGCGATGCGCAGCACATCTTCGCGCTGCTGGTTATTGGCGAAATAGGCAGGCACGTGTAAGTATGCAACGAATTGCATTGTATTACGTGGATCGTATGCAAAATATGTAATCTCTATAATTTTTATCAATTCTTGTCTGTCGCTCAGGGATTTGAGCGGAATCACCTCGCTCAAACACGTAATTTTAAGCTCATTTTCCTCTCACTCGGAGGAAGTGAAATCGGCGGCCAGTTTTACGCTGGGTAACATAGCAGTCGGCAATCTGCCGGAATACTTACCGTTCATATTGAAGGAGATCGAGGCACAACCAAAGCGGCAGTACCTTCTATTACACTCTTTGAAAGAGGTGAATTGCATGATATATTGGGGAAATTATTCTGGTCTTGTTCTTATTAAAAAAAAAAAAAATAACTCGACGATTGAATGGATTACAGATTATCACATGCCAATCTGCTAGTCCATCCGGTGTATCTCATTTGCAAAACTTCGTGCCTTCGATCTGGATGCTTCTGTACAGGCACTGTGAGTGCACAGAGGAGGGCACGCGTAACGTTGTAGCCGAATGCTTAGGTAAACTCACTCTGATCGACCCAGCCACTTTGTTACCGAGATTACAGGAATCGTTAAAGTCACCATCCGCTCTGATGAGAACTACCACAGTTACCGCTGTTAAATTTACCATTTCGGATCAGGTATTTCATTTGATTAATTTTTTAACGAACAAAGATACACGATTAATCCTTTGTATATATTCCCCCGTTCTACAGCCACAACAAATCGATGCTATGTTAAAACAATGTATGGGCAATTTCCTAGTTGCCCTGGAGGATCCCGATTTGAACGTGAGGAGGGTGGCTTTAGTTGCATTTAATTCAGCCGCTCACAATAAACCGATGCTCATCAGAGACTTATTGGACTCTGTGCTACCACATCTTTACGCTGAGACCAAGATAAAGGTAGTTTGTTCAACGTAACGTTGGAATATTATTTCGCAAGCATCTTTGATTAAAACTAATTCCTGAATGTTTATTTCGAAAACGATTCGATTATAGAAAGAACTAATCAGAGAGGTAGAAATGGGTCCCTTCAAGCACACAGTAGACGATGGCTTGGATCTGAGAAAAGCTGCATTCGAGTGCATGTACACGTTACTAGATTCCTGTCTGGATCGACTGGACGTATTTCAATTTTTAAATTACGTAGAGAATGGCCTCAGAGATCATTACGATATCAAGATGTTAACATACCTGATGACCGCGAGGCTGGCCCAGCTATGCCCTACAGCAGTCCTGCAAAGTATATACATCGTATTGCAATTGTAAATTAATCGTCATGAATCTTTCTTAATGGAACGTTTTTAATTATTCTCAGGGTTGGAACGATTAGTCGAACCATTGAAGAGCACTTGTACAATGAAAGTAAAGGCAAACTCGGTGAAACAGGAATACGAGAAGCAAGACGAACTTAAGCGTTCGGCGTTGAGAGCTGTGGCGGCATTATTGACGATACCCGATGCTGGTAAAAGATCATTTTCAAAGAAATATCGATCATTCAAAGAAATATCGGTATACGATTTACTATGTGTATTTTAATTTTCCTTTCAGACAAGAACCCATCGTTGAGCGAGTTCGTAACGCAGATCAAATCGACGCCGGAACTGCAGCCACTTTTCGAGATAATCCAAAAAGATTGTACCGGAACTAGCGTGAATGAAACGAATGTGATGGATCAGAGCTAAGATATCTGCGATCGTACATTTTTTTTTGTATTTCGCATAGATCGCTGTTAGCCAAGCATCCAAGGTCATATTATTCATAGTTTATTTCTATACGTTATTTTTTCATTATTATCCTCGATCTGAACCGTAGTTTTGAGATGAATGTGATTTCATGTAACACGCCATGTATAAATTATAAAATAAATTTGTCAATTGTAAGCATGGTATGATAATTCGGGGCCGACCCTTCTTCTGATAATTAATTATATGAAAAAGCTCGGTCCCCATTTGTGGGAAACAAATTATTACAATAGGATGTTATATCTTTCATTTTAAATCAAAGTATTTTCATACTAACATGTATCGTGTTTTTCGCTTTTCAGTTCATTCTACGAAGCAACCAGAATTTATGATTAATATTTCATCTTATTTTACGTGCGTACGTGTTCCATTTGCTGACCTGCTTATTTGACTCATCAATAAATTTATTAGCAAGGCTAACTTTCGCTTCGAATGTTCGTCCACCTGCAAGCTGTAATTGGCGAATGTTTCATTTCTGGTTGGAAGGTCTTCGTAATAATTCATATAAATTTACTGCTTCTTTTTTCCTGTAAACCCGAATCCCATCCTTATGATTAATAAGAAAAAAATTGTGATTAATATATTAATTTTTTTGCAAATAAAGGGTGGGACGCGGATTAGTCGTGGGTAGGTGGGTCTCCATCGCAGCAACCTCCACGTGGTGAGACCTGGGCAATCAATTATTCGCTCTATAATTATTATTCCATTCTTTACACTATATTAGTGGAAAGGATGCGTTTAATAATTATATAACAAATAATCGAGCTAATTGGCTGCGCGTCATATGTATCCGACATATGATAAATGAATAGGAAAATCTTTCAGCAAAAATTAGTCCGTATATTAATATAATCAATCTACAAGTCGTTAATTGTTATAAAAATATATTTTTAGAAGTTAAAATCTGTTTAAATGAGCTCGCGTTTAGAGTCTTTTTTATTAAGTAAGTTTGTCAAATGCAATGGTAATATCAGTAATTTAACGTAACAAGGCAAATTAGAATGCAAATTATTATTTTCTTTTATTATAACAAATTATCTATTTTCTTGACTGCCTACTTTATCCGCAAACGACTTTATCGTCCGCAATGGCGAAGGAGAACATAATTCTCCGTCTTGCCGTATCAAATCGCGAGGGCGCGAAAAGCCTACTGCTCTCTTCTGCGTCGGTATTTCAGAATTTACCAATCTTATAAGATCGAACTTATCTGGCATGTCTCGTCTATGCTAGCGCAATTAAATCCCATTGCTTCTCGCTTCGCCGGATCTTATCCCCAGCTTCTTTCAAACCAGCGACGGGCTGGGAAACATCTAAATAAAATGAAACGGGTTGCATCGCAACGACATTATCAGAGTCCACCGAATTAATAGAATCCTAACGCGATATAATAATCTTAAAAGAACAAATTTGCAGCACAATAGAAGAATTATTTAGCTCGTATTTTAAACGCGTTCCACGATGAAGCAATTGCAGCTTGCATCTCCATAAATTCACGTAATCCACCCCTCGTAAGTTCGGGGTTTCCGAAAACCCTTTCGACTGCAGAATCCGGTGATTGGTCGATCGTCGATCACTGGAGGGAGAGGCTATATAGGTGGCTTCCATGCTCGGGAGACGCACTGTGCGACAGTACAAGTCAGCGAGCGTATCGCGGATTCCAAAATTCTCTTCGAAACGTCCCGTTCAAAATTCGACCGCGTTCCTCGTGCGTAATCGGTGAATATCATTCGGCACGTTTCTTTTTTTTTATCACGCACGATCTCTCGACAGCCGGTCGCCAAATAAATACAGAGCCATGTGCGTCCGTACGTTGGTCGGTACCGAGAGCAACGGGTCGGTGGTGGTGTACAGCAATCAGAGCAAGCTGCAAAAAGCGAAAGAGAAATACATGAAGTTGCACGACGACATGGTCACGAGAGAGCTGATCGTCGAGCAACGCAGGAAGAATCAAACGGTCCTGATACCGGAACTGGCCGATGACATCCTCCGTGCCAGCACGATAAATTACAGTTCGCTTCTGATCACATTGTCCAACTACTACGAGGCGGTGCAACAAACGAAATTTTTCAAGTAAGTTTATTCCTGGCCGTCTAAGTGGACCACGAGCTATACTCGTTAGAAACATTTAAACGATGCGCAGATATCTCACCCGTGATTTTTAATTTCGCCGATCGATCCGTTGATCATTTTCGGTAGGATGGTAAAACAATTAACCCTCGCGCGGAGAAATGTAACTAATCGTATAATGAATTTAAGGGCATTTAGTTTGATTTCGGCGACGTGAGATTTCGCACCCCCCTCCCCACCCCCGGAATGCACGCAAATATTGTATAAGGTGAAAGTTGGCGTTTCCTTAGTTTCGCGCGAGAATCGTCTAAACTTTTGAGATGGTGAAATGTTTGTCCTTGTTTTCTTTACGAAGTCTGCTCAGACAGTTTCAAGCAGTTTTTTAATTCGAATCTCTGTCGTTTTATCTGATTAATTAAAGTTGTATACTTAATTCTACCTCTCGCTTTTAATTCAACGTTTGCCTTCTGACGAAAATAAGGAAACCCGTTGAATCGCGGTCACGATTAAAATTCGTGACGTTACTTTAACAGGTGGCGCAAAGAATTACATAGCCCGCTGATAAGTGGTATAATTGCTCTATGCACACACGATAAAATACTCTTTATCTGTAGTGGCTGTCCCTATCGGATGTTCAAACGATCTTTAATTGGCAAATGTTGGTCAATTATAAGTTCGCCTATCGGTATGTTAAATACAGAGCTTGATTTTTTTGTTTACACATAATGGTGCGATAGATGATGATAATTGTGCCGGCTTTACTCTTTCACGTTTGATTGATATGCAGCGCTATTTCGTTAATTAGGATCCAAGATCATAGAATCCGCGTTTCGCGCTTTCGATCTAACATACGTCACGTGCTTATCACGTCTTTCACAGGCTTCCGTTTCAAAGTATCCTGTGCAATCTTCAATTTGATACGATATCTGTGTAATCGAAAGAACAGAAAGTACGAGATTCGATTGGGATAAGAATTGCCCGGTCAATTTCGCGAGTAGTGGAAAAAAGAGGAATTATTAAAACGATTATCGATAACGTTAAAATTGTTACAACCAGTCTGCGGATTTTTGTGATTCATGTTTTTGAGAACATAGTAAAGAATGAAGGACGCGGGTAGAAAATTGTTTCACCTACCAGGTATCATAAAAATCATTATAATTTGGATATTTTGTATATTGTATAATATTACGTGCACTCTGTGCGATTCTGCATCTTTAAAATTCCTCTA
This sequence comes from Holcopasites calliopsidis, assembly GCA_023838395.1. Lineage (NCBI taxonomy): Eukaryota > Metazoa > Arthropoda > Insecta > Hymenoptera > Apidae > Holcopasites > Holcopasites calliopsidis. Next base: position 1,520,065 of record JALHAQ010000001.1, read on the forward strand.
AATGCATTGAAATCCGCAGTCTAGTTGTAGCTATGTGTTTTAAACAAGTTCATTTCAATTCATTTCTATATCGAATATTGAACAATTCATTTTACCTGACATCGTTTATTTCTATATCAAGAGAGTATTTATTTAAATCGAAACTCTGATTGTTTCGAGCGGCATATTACGTTTATAAAAAAATACAAGATTTGCGATGCTTGGTGGAATGCGGTTCTCAGGATCCTTGGGAACAGTAGAGCAAAAAAAAAAAGAGTAGCAGAAGAAAGAGACGAATGGTACCGTACGTTTTATTGTGCATGCGATTTTTCAAGGCTCGAATCGTGTTATCGATGCGTATTCAATGATGCAAAGGAAAAAAGGAAGAGCTGCTAAACGGAGCTTTAAAGACTCATTATGTTCGTGCAATGTGCTACGTGACTACATGCTCAAGTAAAAATGGCACCGAACGCCGGCACGATACTGGTTTACGCTCGGATCCTGTATGTAGCAAGAGCAGATACAATTGAGCGTAAAAGAGATACGTCTGGCCCCGATTACGCTCCTCTCGCAAAAAGATTATTTTTCCTTAACGATAAAGAACGACGGACACTCTTTTGAATGAAATCATTCTAGCGATATTTAATCGACGCCCCCTAAATATCGGAATATTGCAATTTTGGGTTTGCGCAATTGAGATACCGTAATCGAAGCTCTTTTCCCTCGTTTCTGTATTTCGATAATAGAGAAGAAAAACTACTTTCCAATTTTTAATACGAAATTCCGTAACACTTGGAGTGCTGCAAATTATAAGCGCACAGTGTGCAGGGTATTAGGAATTATTTCCATAGTTATATTTAGCATTCCCTATTAACCAACGTTAAATATTAATGATTGCAAATTGAACGGGATCTCGGTGCGATTTTCCGTTAATATGTTTACCGGATAAATATATGCAGTAAACTTTAAACGATCGTGAATCATCCTCTTTCCCGTCTTTCATTCGCAATGTTTATTGACTCAAACTCTCGGTCTATGGATCAATTTCCGTATGAGCGGATAAAATTAGCCTCGATTATTTATCCGCCGTTCGTATATTGTTTCAACTTCAGTTTATCGACCGCGATAGAAGATCATTTTTGAACCCCTGCGGAGAGATAGAAATTGCTACTTCCAATTTAAAGCGCTTCGGATATGAAATACAGTTGGCCACAAAAGTATCCGACCACTTAATGCAAATCGAAAAACTGCATTCATTTATGCAAAATCTTCTCATCGATGCTAGAAATAGATTACGATTTATCCTTTTATTTATTGATTTATATAAGATTGTTTTCTAAATACATTTTCCAAATAGCTTTCGCAATTACTTTTCCTATTTTTGTTTAAACATATTTTCTTACGTTTTCTACCTTGTTTTAGTTAGTTTTTCCCAAAGAAACTGTAAAGTATTTTCTAAATATCTTTCCTAAAGAATATTTCTAAATACTATCCCGATTCTTTAGGCATACTTTCCCATATTTCCTACTTTTCTTATTCAGTTTTCCCAGATAAAGAAAAATACTTGAATGATTAACTATATATCCGTCGAGGGTTGTTGCGGGATAGGTCAGCGTTGAACAAGTGTAAAGGCGCGTGCACTTTCACCTTTCGTCGATAATCACTCCACCAGATACGACTACAATGATCGTTTACCTTCCTGCAAATATTTGAACAGCGTAAGCGTGGGCATACTCCGATTATTATGCGTACGCACGTTCCCGTTAAATTGCTCGTGTTTTCCGTTTTAAAGTGCATTCACTTCCGGCTAAAATTAGCCGTGATTAACCGGCACGCGCGGGGGCCAACTCTGCACATGGTATGCAATGTTTTACGCGCGAGAAAACTGGGGAGACAGACTTGACATACAAACATACATTCGTCGTATCGCGGATTACGGTAATTGCGTAAGTGCAAACTCGACGACAAGCAACGCGCATCACGTGAATCGTTGGACATGCGAAAAATCTTCTCTCGTCGCCTCGATTTTTTTATTTGCCACTTCAATCACGTTGTATACAGAGTCGCGTCCAACGGCGAAGTCGCGCGAGATTCGCAAAGATTATTTTCAGACCTGTTTAACGCTCGAAACGCGTCGATCTTCGTCGGTTTCTTGTAAATTGGGAAATATACGGTTGTAGGTGTGAGGGGGAAAAAAAGTACTAACAGGTGTCTTGGAAGACAACAATTGTTCATTTCACACGGTCTGGAAGGTGAACGAAATTAGTTCAGAGGCTTCTTCGAAGAAATGTAGTATTTAGGATTACAATAATGAAGTATAATAATGAGCATCGTCCACTTTGCACTGTCTGGGAGGTGAACGAAATTAGTCTGAAGGCTACTTCAAAGAAATTTATTATTTAGAATTATGATAATGAGGTATAATAATGAGCATTGCCCATTTTGCACTGTCTGGGAAGCTGAATCAGATTAGTCAAAGGGCTTTTTCAAAGGAATTTCTTATTTAGAATTGCAATAACGAACATTGTCGATTTTGCACTGTGTCTGGGAGGTGAACAAGATTAGTCAAAGGGCTTCATCAAAGAAATTTATTGTTCAGAATTACAGTGGTGAGGTAATTATCATTTCAAATTATTGTATAATAGAAGAGATATATTTATTGTTAGGGGTTGGTACTTGTATTAAGCCGTTATGCAATTGATTACGTATCTGTTATATAGTACTTGTGTTTCTGAAGTCCCTGCCTTTTATTGTTCGTCGTATCCATAAGGTTTTGTTGCTTGGCGAGGCCATTAACAGGTCCAGGCCAAAATAAGCACCCTTCGCCAGCCTCTTCCTTTTGTTTTCTCATACCGCAGCACCCCGTCTCTTTAGCAGAAACTTATCCAGGTAGAAGCATTAGCGACGAGACGAAATTGCCTTGCGTTTCGTTCCCAGTTTATTATCGTATTATGCCACTTAAATGTTTCCCAATTACATAGTAAATATATACTGTGTAAATGAAAAACAAATATCTGTCGTAGCCGTTCGCTATCAGATAATGAAATACCAAAAATAAATTAAACCAAGAAAGCATAGAACGTACAGAATTTCTACTAAATACCACTTCAGTCGAAGCTAACAATCTATCGCAAACTAAACAAGAATTAAATGAATCAAGGGAAGCAAACGTTTGATCGCTTCGCGTATCAATTGAATAAAAAGTGTCAGCGTGTCAGGGCTGCAGTAAAACGAGCATCAATCACAGTGATGCGCCTCTTTAGTGCACTCTAATTTGTATCCGATCAGCGGATGCTGACTGATGAAGAAAAAGCATCGCTTCTCGGTCAGGGAGAGACACGAAACTCCTGCGTCCCCGGAATTATTCATGACGCTCGCTTCCCCCCCTGAAATCTGTTCCATGCATAATGCTTCGCAGGAAAAAGCGCGGGTAGCCGCTGAAGAATTTTAATGGCGCTAATGAACCGAAGGCGCGCATCTGGCCCGCAACAGTTGAATTGGCCCCCGGCCAAGATACACGTCACGCGAAATTCGCAAAAGATGAAAGCGAACGCGTTGCGCCAACGTCTCGTGTGACGTTAACATCGTTTTATCTCTCTAAAATCGTCGACCTACAAAAAAAGACATATCTACAGGCGCCTCCACTCTCTCTCTCTCTCTCTCTCTCTCTCTCTCTCTCTCTCTCTCTCTCTCTCTCGCGCTCTCTCTCTGTCTCTCTGCTAATATTGTTACGCGCGCGCAAACGTGTCTCAGGCATTTTCCACTTTCGAGTGGAAATGGCAAGAAAGAGTTATCTCGGGACCACCGTGTGCGTGCATTATCGTGCAGGAAGAGAATTGAACGATGTTTATTGAGAGGTACGATAATATGCGCGACTGGCGAAACAATTAATCGCGACGTCTCCGTTATTCGAAATTAATTGCACACGCATTTTTATTTTTCCCCTATCTACTCGCGGTCGTTGAAATTGTTAATAGATTGCAATTTTTCGCTCGAAGCGGTGGATCTTTTCATCGATCCTTTCCTTTCGCTGCCCTTTGTTAGATTCTAAGTTTACCTCTTATGATAGTTCTGAATAGAAATTGGAACGTTTCACGAGGTAAATGTTTGGACAAATGTGCCAAACCGTTGCTTGGATGTTTTTCATAGTTTAGGCGTCAAGAGTTGCGTACTGCGAAATCGTAGCGCGTTTAAATAGGACGAATGATGATGGAAATAGAGCTCGAATTTTTATATTACTTTCATTATAATAGCCTTTTGCAATATTTTTGGTGATGCTTCTAAAACTTCTCGATTACCACAAGAAGAAAGGCAGCTCGCGAGTATCTCACGATTAGAACTCTTAAACATCGAGACATTCAAATACTTTAATACTCGAGTCTCCGAACCCGCAGTAATTTGCCCTTCGAATACTAAATCGGCCAGCATCCAAGTGATACAATTCTCGAAAATTCGTCTCTATTCAATGTCGCAATGATTCTCTCCGTCTCCTAAAATGCTCAATCACGTTTACGGCGCAGAGGGGCGCCGGCAAATATCTCTTGCATGGTGTGTTGCATCGTGTAAGGGTGTGTTGCATTGTTCGCCCAGCGGTTTGAAGTCGGGAAGACGCGGTTGCAAGGCGGTGCAGGCGTGTATGCGGGCGCGCGCGTGCAATTGAGGCGATGGGTTGCGTGCCATCTCGCACGTTTCCCGCTCGCCTCTTTTGATAACCGGCTCATATAATGCCCCGGTGTACTCTATACCTGCCCCCGCCGGCCTGTGCTGTTAGAATACGAGCGGACAACACGTTGGCTGAAACGTTTGCATGCTCGCGCGTCGGATTACCTCGATCCAAAGCTCTCTTTCGCAACTGGGACCCACCGCCACCCTGCTAGCTGGGAAAAATAATAAAAATCGTTGGACGATCGCGATTACAGTGGACAAGGAATCCTAATCGGCTTGTCGGGAGGAAATTATTCCACAGTCCCATCCGCTTCCGAATCTCTTTTTACCACAATTCTTTCTTTGGGAAGCTTTTTCATCCTACTGGACGGTGCAATGATTCAACGTTCAAAGTTCATCATTTGTTAGACGATCGAAGAGTATGCAATCTTTTCTGTTGAGTCGTTTATATGGATTTGGGAAGCTCTGAGGTAAAATATTAGTAAAGGTGGACTCATTTTTCCTACAACCAATCATGCGCAAATTCACCCTTTATTTATTAATACCCCCATGTACCTCGCTGCAATTTTATCGGCCGCAATTTATTGAGAGCATGGAACGGGAAAATAAATTGTCACACATAAGCGTTTGCAAAGGAAGAAAGGGATTTGTGGTTGGAGTGGAATAAAAACGTCTTTGCTTGACCTCAGATCATCACCCACTCCTAAATAATTGATGTGGGAGAGTTTAGCAGGGACAGAGCAACGATCCTGAATGATTGATCTAATCATGAAACGTACGGGATAACGTTGCCCGTCGCAGACCGTTATCGGCGTTGCTCCGTACAATATCGCTGAGACCATCGTTTATTGTCCGCGTTGCGTCTCTGGCGATTTGCCTTGAAATGCAACAAATGCAATTTTATTGATTTCCCTAAGGCTATTTACATGTTCTAGTTAGATCCGTATAATTCGAGAACGTGCGAGTGCGAAGCGGTAAAATGAAAAGTTTGCACGGTCACTTTATAGACGCGCGCGAAATGGCCAAGGATTGCCGAAGCAATTCTTCAAACCAAAGGTTCTTGACCGGACACCAGTCGCGTGCTATTTAAGAGGATTCCAGGAATCTCATATTAGTCCCCCTTCGATATATGTACACACTCACAGGGAGCGTTCAAGAGTTACGCGTAATCTGCGCAATAAATTAGCTTTCACATGATACTTTGTATCTCTTCGCGAGAAAAATCAATTTAGCGGAAAAAACTTGATTAGTGCTCCCTCGGTCTTTCATAGAAGCTCGAATCCGCGATAAGGCCCAACTATTCCATAATTCACATCTCCAGATATCACCGCTTTGCACAAGATAAAAGAGATATTTATTAACCGTTAGGTGAAACGAAGCACTTTGAAGGAATACCAAATTTCGTACTTATTTCCTATGTACCATTTGCTTCATTTTGTCCGATCGAAGTTTGAATTAAAACAATCTCACGATAATGGTGAAGACACAGGTGCGTTACAAAACAAGTCTGTGGTAGTTACGAAAACGATTGCAAGAATAAAATCATTTTATTGAAAGCTGAGACAATATTTGCCTGTTATTGTAATTTCATATTGAAATTCTCAAGGTGTGCGGTGTATTTATAAACGAGCTAGGAAAAGCTGCGTAGGAAACACTGTCGCGTAGTAAATAGGAAGCGGGTTCCCGAAATTGATTAACAAATCTCCCGAAGATGTGACGCGGAAGATGAACGTCATAGGTGTAATTTGACCGGCGCGATGCGTGATGTAATTTCCCCACGACGTATGTAGACACGAATGTACGCGCAATTGGGCATACTTTCTGCTCCATTCAACTCGCGAAACGCGCGTGCCTTCCTGTCGTACGATGAACCATTCAAACCACGGCTACTATACAGCCAGAAATACACGTATCTTTCTGTACGAAAGACCGATGAATCGCCCCGAGAGTACCGACGACAGCTATATTTGGAATGAATTCATTAAACGGCTTCACGCGAACACGGGCTATGATAAAATGTGCTAATAATTTACGTAGGAACTCATGTTTGCGCGAGTGATAGTCTGGATTTTAGATTCGCTGTGCGCTGTGCCTGTTGCTTTAACGATTTATTAAAGTTCTTTTTGAAAATGTATTATTCCATATCAAATGCTTTGGAGCATCAGTATAAGAAAACACCGGACAGTGGAATTCCCAGGGGGAATCTGGGAAGTCCCAATCCCTTAATATTTCTTTTGGCACTCGAACGTCGCGGCTATTAGTTCCCCCATACAAAAAGAATTTTTCATTCGATCCAGCTCGTTGAAAGCCACATTAAGCGGTCGTGGAATTGTAATACTACAATCAATGAATTCGTCTCTGCTGTGCGCGACGATTTAGAAAAACATTAACTGGCATTTACAATGAAGCTAAAGTAGCACAATATCCTCAGCGACGACCGCCAGAAGAGTCGAGAAACGTAATGTACACCGAGCGAGCAAAACCTCAGACGTAACAAGCAAATAAGACCATGTCCAGGTACGCGCAAACCACGTGCATGAAACATCCTCGCGGTACTTCGTCAACTTTCCACGAATATTATCGCCACTGGTGTTGGCCTGTTTTCCTCGCCACGGTGCAGTGTTTCGAATTTCCCTCATGCGTAATGCTATACACCCTCTGATAAAAGAATCGGCGGATAAAGATAGAAAGTAGTTCACGAGGATATTGTGATTGAATGTAATTATAGATGCGCGACAAACTGTGGGAAATCCTGGCGATCCGGGATCATTCATTCATGCTGTTGGAACGTGAGAATTGTTGGAGTTTGTAAGATGTTTCCTGCTAAATATATGTTTCGTGGGGTGGCGGGGGTGGTAAAGACGAGAATAGTTTGAATAGCTCTAACAATACACTGAAGTGTCGATTTTATTTTTTCATTTCTTCGAGACCTGGAAAGGTATTTCTGCAATTTTAATTGGAAAGCTGATTATTGAATAACGAATATGTTTCCCAGATCCAAGTACGTATAATCTCGCGCGATTCCTAGAATAATTTGTACAACTGCAATGACGCAATATCGGTAGGGAAATGAAATACGGCTTTCATCGCCTATGTGCGAATTGATCACATCGATACGGTAGGCGTACCAGTGAATGCACTCGAGTCTGTGTGTGCCCCTTTTAAATCATTCAATTGATGTAAATTACGAAGTACTTTCAAGAAGATCCAAACGGATCATCGATTTAACGATCGCCAACAATCTCCGAGTTAATAGAAAGAAATGCATAAAAATCTGTCGATTCCATGATTGCCGTGATAACGATACAAACATTTCTCTGTCCATTCGCAGAATCCTCTTTCACACGACGCAACCGGCTCACGTAATTATGATCGCAGCAGTGTTGTGCGTGACATCGGCCCTTGTACCAACGACGGACAGAAATCACCCCGTTGGCCATCCTCAGTCGAGAGCAACGTCCTTTATCTATCTCGCCTCGTTCGTGATGCATCTTGGCGCCCAAGTTTGGATGACTTTTGTATCGGGTAATTAGCATAAACGTGAAACAGGTTCACGAAAAGTAACACGAACAAAATGTCCTACCCTTTATTATTCCTCTTCTATTCATTTTTATTTTTTTTTTAAACAGGTCTGTCTTTGTACTTTGCATTGCCAAGACACACGTTTGGAGAGGTGCAGCGCATCTTGTTCCCCAGATACTTCACCATAAACGCGTGTCTCAGCCTCACCACGCTTCTTATCTTCGTGAAGCATCATCCGATACCCTCCTGGGACACGGAAATCGCCACGCAGGTTTGTTATCAGTTCGACTCCCTTTAATAATTCCACTCGGCGATAAGGGTAGAATGAAAATGCCAAAAAAAAAAAAAAAAAAATTGGGATTCTCTATTTATTTATGTTTTTATCGATAACGAACATTGTTCTTCAGGTGGGTGGTATGTCCACGGCCTTCTTCCTGGAGCTTCTGATACGGCTGTACTTGACACCGCCGCTCCTGCAATTGATAGGAAAGAAGAACACCCTGGAACGCGCTGCCGGGGTCGGCAACGAGATCGGTGCTCACAATCCCGGCCCGCTGAAACACTGTCCTCACTATTTAAAGATTCACCATGCCTTCAGACGTGTCCACGTTTACATAGCAATGGGTAATATGCTGACGATGGGTTGCACCGTCTTGCATCTTCATTACATAGCTAGCAAGTTGTGCGTCGTTTAGGAGCCGATTCGGTTCTTGAATCACGAGACTTTCACTGAACGTTCATTCATCCAGGTCTCCCTGGGTAGAGGAGGGCTGTGAAGTTTCACGAGTTTAGGTATTCAGAAAAATGCAGATCTTGTAATCAGTTCAGCCGTTGCTGATGACGACAATTAAAAAAGAGATATTCGATGTAATCTCTGGAAGAAGAAATATCAGACTCTCGATGATCGTGGCCATAAAAGAAGCACGAAATGAGTATACTTCGTGAAATATTTTTTAGAGTGTTTCATGTTTTTCTTTGTTGTTCAGTATCGAAAGAACGCAGGAGGAAACTGAACTCGTTCTACGCAGCTGTAGAACAAGTTTTCAAGTAGGATTTCGGTAGGATACCAATTGAGCATTTCTGAAATCGTATAGAGGATCATGACTTTGTTAATTTATTGATAACGCGATGCATTAATTATAATAAAGATGTAAGGAACGGCGATCGATGAACCTGTGACATTTGTTACGTTTATCTGTGAAATTATTATTATATCATGCGATCGATCACTCCTATAGATTTTCGTTTGATTGTACTTTTCTTCAGAAAAGTATGCGTACGCGATAGTGGGATCTGTGAGGAACGAATGAGTCGTGGAATTTAGTGAACTACACAATTTAGAACGAGATAAGATGCATGTCCCTTTAGCCTTTATTTTTTTAAATGAATATCATACGCAGAAAAATTGTTCTCGATGACAGGAGCATACGTCTTGTCAATGCTGTATGTAAACTATCAATAGATATGGTATTTCGGAAAAAAAAATGTGTCCGACGTTGACGGCTTTGTTGATATTATATGAATTGAGATAATCCAAAGGACGCAAGATCATTGACTCTATATATTAAATAAAGTAGGTAGTGAAAGGCTTGCTCTGTATCAGAGTTAATAATATTTATTAAAGTAGCTATAGCATTATAATAATAAATAGTCTAATCGTGTATGATTGTGTGAAGTTTTATCAGATATTTCGTTGGAAGAAACGAACAGATGAGATTACGATGGGAAATTAATGTTATTTAATAATTGGCTACTATTATTTCGTCTCGCATGCACATTTCATTATTGTAAATAATGCATCTCGCTCATTTCGTGGTTGTAAATTATCAAATACTTGACTATACCAATATAAATCGTGCTTTTCTAAAACCTTAAACTGCATTAATTATGAGTCCTATCACGATGTCCACAATACGAAATGTATGATTCTTAATTAATATCGACTTAAGCTCTATAAAAATTAAATTACCAACAAATACGTATAAAGGAAAAGCTCGTTAGTAAACACTTTTCCGCACAAGTTACATATTTGTCATTAATACTAATATCACGAGCACAACCGGTATACCGTCTCTCATCTTAATAAAAGAACTCAATTTTTCGTCCTTTTATAAGAGTACCTAACACACTTTGATAAAATAATGAATTCAGTGTGTATATTCTCCAACCACTCGTATCATTAATCTGCTCGAACGGTGTATGAAAAATCTATCGCTATCCTCTACCCTTTTTTCTATAAAATCAAGTCAAAATAGAAGTATGAACATATATACAATTGCTTAACGTAATGGATATATTTTATTTTGTTCCATTTCGCGGGGACATGGTTGGCGAATTGTTTAACGATTATTTTCGATGATTTGTTGCTCCTAATACTTCATCGTGTGTGTATCTCGTCACAAAATAAGATATATCGATTACGGTCAGATATATTATTATGAATATACATGTGGTTCATTACTACCTATGTATTTTGTATCAAGTTTACGTTACTACTTAATCTTTAACTATTCAATGAGCCTTTTTGCAATAGCAAGATTTTGCACGAACACGTGACAATTGTTCATAAAATCCGAGGGTCGTAAATACGAAAAAAACAAGAAGAATATCGGCGGAATAACGATAACACATAGCATTATCGTCCACATGTACACATACTCGATATTTTCAGATCAGCCCAGCCTTATCTATTCCAATAAAAGTTCAACTCATAGAGTCAGTGCGATTATTTAAATTCTCCAGAAATAACCAGTATTTGTACATGCCTATTTTACAGGTACAAAAAAAAAAATAAAAAATGCTAGCAGCAAAAAGTCTGTACAAATACTCAAACGCACGATTCGGTGAATCTAAGTAGATGATTCGTAAAAAAAACCTCGCTACACGCAGAATAGTGTAAAGCAAACGGTGATTGTTTGCTTTACACCCTGAGAATTTCTGCCGCTTTGTTGTAGCAAATTGCGATCCAATCTGGTTGCGTGGCACCCCACTGAATTTGATTCACTTCGCCCTCGGCGGCTGTGTAGGCGAGAATCGGATCCTCTATAGCTCTTGGCATTTGTTGAATGTCCCAAATCAATGCTTGATGATCATCCCCTGCTGTACAAATGTGGCAGGACGAATGCGGTGCCCAGGCAATACCATTAACGCTTGCTCTGAAACAGAAAGAAACGAAATAGAAACACGATGTAAGGCATAGAAGGAAAAAAAAGATAGAGTTAAATGAAAAATGGACCAATCGTGTACCTATGATTGTTAAGCCTCGCAACTGGTGTACACGGAACGCGAACGTCTAAAATGATTACTTCGCACGCGTCCATCGCAACCGTTGCGAGATAATTCGGGTCCTGCTTGTTCCAGGCGAGTCTTAACAACGGCGTATGCTGCGGATCTTCGTATATTATCGTGGAGTGTTCCAAATGCCGCAAATCGAACATTCTTACGGAACCGTCTGCGCCAACGGACGCGAACATATCTCGACCACCGCCTGCGCGACTAAACGCTATATCGTATACTTCTTTGTCATGAGCAATCAATTGCGTCTTCACGTGGCCAGTTACCATATTCACTCTACCCAGAACCTGGCCGGTCTCTAATCCCCAAATAGTACACGTTGTGTCTATGCTCGAAGTTCCGATCAAATTAGGATCCACTTCGTTCCAATCGAAGGACGTAAGTGGAGCGCAAAAGTCTGAGTTTTTATTGTTATTTAAAACACACTCTAGACGAGTCTCTGGCTCGGCCGCTCGCCAAACTCTTAAGTAATCACCAGAAGTAGCTAAGAGATCGGGAAACAATCCTGCAAATATTTAAAGCCAGTAGTTTCTATCGTTCTTTGAGTCTGATATGAAAATGAACAAGAGTACCTTTGCTATCCGGTATCCACATAATCTTTGTAGTTGGATAGGGATGATCAAAAGTACTTTTGGCACTGAATTCGGACGTCTCTTCATCCAGCGAAACTATTTGTACTTTATTGTTGTATTCTTCGACGAAACTACCGAGTGCCAAGCGAAACCTTTTGTCTGGACGAACGGACCAATTGATACTGTAGAGAGGCCATGGCGCCTCGTATTTGTAGATTTCTTTCCTCTTTGGCGGTACGCTATGTAATGCCATTTCTCTTTACGTTTTCTTCACTGAAAATAATTCGGACTAAATGTACAACGTACACTATAAATGTATCGCGTAATTTTCATAAAATAGCAGCTATTGGAAACCTATGATAGATCTATCATACATAACACAATGATGAAGAAGTAAATAAAAGTAAAGTAATTCTATGTTTTGGCAAAAATATATTTATTGAACATTTTAAATGTCAATATACATTCAACTATGATATAAATCCGTAATATAAAATTATAGAACGATTAGATTTCGATACTAACCTCGAAATCCGAAGCGTTCAAAAAGCGACCGCTTGTCGGTACAATTTATTTGCCGGCAGCAAAAATTTATTCTCTCATTATAAACATATCATCGGGAGCAACATTCGAATCTTGTAGATACTAATTGAAACAAGACGATATTCGTATCGCTGTGTTTCATAAAGATGCAGAATTAACCAAATCTTTTGTGATAACATAAAATGGCGCCCTTTTAAATTTGACACTTTATTACTATCACGCGCATCTATGCGTAAGATTCTTCAAATTAATAAAAGTATGAATGAATTTCTATAACCGAAGGCGTATATAAAAAATATGTCGAATAGTATAAATGCAACGTTAACAAAATCCACCATTGTTTATATCAACAAATGCGCCTTCATGTTGTGCTATGTTTGCTAAGTGCAAATTGTTAATTTGTGCAGTGGATAACATTTAAAAAATTGTGCAATCATTGGCAATAAATTAAAGCTGAGAGTATCATTAAATTCCGATAAATATATACGCGTGCGTGCTAAATTCTTTTCTTTTCCAATATTAGCATTTTCATTCTGTATGATAATATCGAACAATAGTTTTTTTAGCAACAAAATTGCTCCGTTTGCAAAATATTTAAATAAACAGTTTGAAATGAAAGCACAAGTGCGAAATGAAAATCCGCCCTGCCGATAGACGCTATTGGTCGGTAAAGAAGGGGCGTGTCCGATATCAGGTATCAGCCAGTAGTACCTGAATCAGCTGACGAATAAGTCACGCGTTTTAAATGACCCATGTAACATTTCCATTGAAGATCATGCCTTACACTCCCACTACCGCTCGCGCAATCGGAGAACACGCGGGAAAAGGAATACGTGTGTACAACAGTGTATAAAATTGCGCGAAATCGAAAAAGCCGAGAGAGTTATTTTAAAAAATTTTCGCACGCGTATCGTTCGCAAATATGAACTCGTTCTATTATTCTGAACGTCAGAACATTTTGGCGGGAAATCATGGCGACCCGATTGGTCGCCGTCGATTTACCGCGAAACGGAGGGAAATCATCCCGATGACCACACTTGTGGCATAAGTTTTTTTCGCATTCGAGTGTCTACTTCCCGACGAGTATTGTTGTCGCTAAGTACCCACCGAAACTTCATCTTCGTTCAATAATCAGCCTCCCTGTGTGATAACCGTTTAGTTTCACAATGCCGCTGCAAATTTCGACAAAGGAAAACATCCGCAAACACCTCGAGAACGTTTCTCTCAAAGACAAAGTGAGTTTACTTGCATTTGGTCCTTGTTATTTCAACGCGCCTGATATTGTACATTAAACGTTCGCTTATGCATTGCGAATGCAAGGGAAAAGGTTTATAAATTATTCTGCGCTTCATTAAATTTTTCCTTGAGTTATTAATACAGTCGTTAAAACTGGCCGTAGTCAGATCTGCTCACTTTGCAAATTCATTTGTATTTAGTAAGCAATTTAAAATACTACGTAGGGGCTTTAGAATTTTCGGAATTTTTCCCATCGACATACGCTTGCATGTTTCTTCTATCTCCATTTACCTTAAATCGTTCTTAAGAAGCTTAAGATATAACAATGAAAAAAGATCCACAAAGGTCATCGTAGCGGCACGTCCGCGGCATGTGCAATCGTAAATTTCGTATTAGCATTACACTGCACATTTAATCGCAAAGATTATTCGCAAAGATTGCAAAAGTATGATACAAGTGTATCAAATAAATCGTTCGCTCTTTTGCAACCTAACGTGTGCACTATTCAAGAATATCGAAAAATTCGTCGATTTGTATAATAAAATTTTGGAACGTCCTTCGATGTATAATTATTAATGAGCATCGTATTTTGTGCTCAGAAGAAATCTGTGCGAATGTCGATTGTAAATAAACACTTATGGGTAACATGTGCTGCACCAGGTTAAGCTGTGCAAAAGATCAATTAAATGCACGTACCATGTGAATGTCTAGCTTTTATATGTGCGTTAAAAGATAAAAAGAAGAGCCTCCATTGTATGAGATAAATTGCTGCCAATGTTGTTACTTATTGGAAACGATTACCTATGAACAATAAGGTAATCATGGTTATGTATATAGCTTCCGTGTAAAGTATTAGTTTCCTCGTACGACTCATATAATTGCATAATCAGTCGTACGTTTGATGTTGCGCGCAGTTATGCAATGCAATATGATCTTCGTTTCATTATTATCTTCATGTATCTCTATTATTTACAGTTCTATTGAAAATGTTTCTTACACCTTGCGTAAATGAGGAATAATATTCAGCTGGATCTTGAGAATCAGATCTCTCTATTAGAAATTTCATTATGGTCGTATTTAGCCCCATAATTTCTATCGCATTCCTGTGTTTCAATGCTTCTAATCGTTTGCCTTTTTGCTTTCAGACATCTCCGAAGAAGTTATGTACCTCGCCGACTATCTCGCACGAAAATGGCATAAAGAACGGGGTAATTAATCTTTTTGCGTTTATATAATTTTAATTCTTGTAATAAGTGACGAATAATTTCCTCTTTCTCAGGTAACGAAAACCAAAGCTGTGAGGAAAGTGCAATTGAAGGAAACCGAATTTAATCCAGAATTGGAACCTCTGCTAAAAGAAAATCCACGTAGGTTTGTCGTCTTTCCTATTCAATGGCCAGATATTTGGCAAATGTACAAAAAGGCTGAGGCATCCTTTTGGACCGCAGAGGAAGTAGATCTCTCCAAGGTATAATTCTTCCAAAAGAAGATTTAAATAAAGTTAGCTGAAGTTAAACGTTTAATTCATTATTAATATCTTGATATTGAATCGTTAAAGGACACACATGACTGGAATCGTTTAACGCCCAGCGAGAAACATTTTGTATCCCACGTGTTAGCATTTTTCGCGGCGTCCGATGGAATCGTTAACGAGAACCTTGTCGAACGATTCAGCCAAGAAGTGCAAGTTACGGAAGCGCGTTGTTTCTACGGCTTCCAAGTTGCCATGGAAAATGTGCACTCGGAAATGTACTCCCTGTTAATTGATACATACATTGCCGATGCCCAAGAAAGGTAAATGAGAAACATTTTCTCTCGTCGTTGATCATTCTCACAGAGATTTTCATTGCTCGCAGAGACTTTTTATTCAACGCGATCGAAAACCTGCCATGCGTCGCGAAGAAAGCCAATTGGGCATTGAATTGGATAAACCACGAAACGGCTACTTTCCCCGAACGCGTAGTTGCATTTGCCGCGGTGGAGGGCATTTTCTTCAGCGGTAGCTTTGCAGCGATTTTCTGGCTGAAAAAGAGAGGTTTGATGCCGGGGCTTACTTTTAGCAACGAACTTATTTCTAGGGATGAGGTCAGTTAATTGCACCTTCATTTTATTTAAACACTAAAGTGTAGGATCAACTTTAGAACAAAGGGGAGTCAGAGATCTCTGGAACAGGGATTATAAACGTATTTTTTTCTTTTCAGGGTTTGCATTGCGATTTCGCCTGCTTGATGTTTAAACACATCGTACAGAAGCCAACGCCAGAACGTGTCACGTCCATTATCAAGGATGCTGTCGAAATTGAACAAGAATTCTTGACGGACGCTCTACCCGTTGAAATGATCGGCATGAACTGTAAACTCATGTGCCAGTATATCGAATTTGTTGCTGATAGATTGCTCGTAGAATTAGGTTGCCAGAAGGTTTGTAAAAATCTCATTACTTCGAAAGTAATAACAATCCAATAATATAATACGTGTCTTTCTCGTATCTAGGTCTACATGTCGGAGAATCCATTCGATTTCATGGAGCATATCTCCTTGGAAGGTAAGACGAACTTCTTCGAAAAGAAAGTTGGAGAATATCAGAAATGGGGAGTAATGCAAAACAGAGTCGAGAGCGGTTTCACGGTAAACGCAGATTTTTAATTTAGTAGATCAAAATAATAGAAAGTTTCATTTTTCTTTATACATCTGAAACAAGAATCTACGAGGCTTATTTTAAAGCTTTCCTTATTTATATACAAAACGAGGACGTTTTATTCGCACAGCTGTTCGAATGAAGTTGTACCTTCAAGTCATTGAAAATACTTTTCATTTGCTCTATCCTTCGTTTATTAGGACTGATTTATGTGTACATTAAGATCGAAGAATGGGTAATTATATTTATTTCGGATTGAAATTTTTACATTTTGACAACAACAGTTGCTATCCAATAACAGCTGGATTTCTTTTCGTTTTATCGCAATACTTTCGAAGCTAGTGATTTCACGTTTTGTGCGTATGCATATATCGCGACGTTGTTTCGCATAGTCTTAACTGTTAGACGAAAATATGAAGTATATAATATTGAATGTTTGAAGTTGAAAACTTCGTAAAATAAACGCGTGGACGGAATCTGTATAAAATACGCACGAATATTCGTTTTGAAAGGAAACGTTTAGCAATTTAGACTCTATGAACAGTTCAGTATTTGTGTAAGGCTTTTGTATTTATGTATATAATTTAATCGAATGAACAACGCTTATTGTAAGCAATAGACAATAACTGACACAGGACAAGGAAAAGTACTTGTACTGAACTTTATTTTACAATTACGTACGTGGAAAGTATGAATATACAAACATTACAATTTTACATGTACAGACAAATCCTACAGAATGTATACAAGTTGTACAATCTGGGTATTCCAGTTATATAATAATCCACCGATAAATTCATAATATCGATCACTGTGGAATGTAAATATAGGCGACATAATTGTTTATTGTATTAATTATTAATATAAAACATTTCGTAAATGAATCTCAGTGGATAGAAAACCATTGTAACGCATTTCGGAGCATACTTTGGAGAAGTTAAGAATTTTGGTGCTATTGCACTCGAAAATCATTGGTCAGGCGGTTCAGATAACTCTTCCGACACTCCATATCATCAGCTGGTCTATTGTAAGGCAACCAAACTGGTTCCCCCACGAAATAACGTTTCGCCTTTATGTAATTCTGCAAGGTGAAGAGAAGACAAAGATTATAGAAACATTTTGCGTTGCAGCTTGAATAAATAATTCAATACCTACGTTTGCGTCCAAAGTGAACCTGTGATAAATCCCGCTGGGGATAATTATCAAGTCTCCTGCTTTAACTTCGATACGTATCCATTGATCATCTTTGTCTCTGACATCGAAGTATCCCGATCCGTCCAAGACCAATCTTATTTCTTCGTCGGTGTGAAGATGTTCGGTAAAAAAATTCTTCAGCTAGATAATCAGAATGCTTCATATTCTCCATTTATCTTATATATTTCGAGTGAACTAGATCGACAAATTAAAATTGATCGTCGATTTACCTTCTCTTCATAATTCGGAAGACATTTCTCCGAACATTCTATTTCATCCTCGTACGTGTAACCACGTTTCTCCTTCAGTTCCTTCAACGTGCTGTCATTTTTATAATCTTCATAATCGACCTGCATCGATATTGGTAAATTAACATAGCAAACAAACATTATCTAAAATTTCCATACAATGGATCCTCAATAATATCACGCGTAGGAGAAATTTTCGGATATTTTACTAAAGATAATTTAACTAAACTACACGAAGCATTTTCTTCGGGGCGAAAATATATAAATAATTAGAAAGTCGTAACAACGTGACAGGTGCAAATAACCGAAATATTTCGGCGAAGCGTAGAATTTAAGTCTAACCTCAAAATATTCGACACCCGTTTTCTTGAACAAGTCCTCGAGAGAAACGTATTCAGGCGGTTGTTTATGGTGTTCGAGCCGTTGATCGGCATTGCTGTTATCCATATACCACGCACGTACCATTCTTCTTTTGAAAAGGCAATTCGATCGAATGAATTGTGATTTTATACCTGTTATTCGTTAGTGACGTAACCTTAATGATAAAATGTTGGTACATTTTTTCATTGGACCATAATGGAGTGAGATTATCTGGGCTGTTGATATCGCAATGACATTTCGAATTGCAACTCTTCGATCCGTTACAATGAATACTTGAAATTTATGAAATATGGAAAGTGTGTTGCTGTGTTGTTGTCAAGGTTTACGGTAATATCGCTATTTGTTAATGTTAGAATTCTTTGACTTTTATCGATCATTGACAATTACTTCTAATTTCGCAGAAATCTAAAAATGTTTGACATGGTGATTATAAAGCAACTTGGTAAATACTAAAAGAAACACTCTTTACGCAAAAAATTTATGTACGATTTTCTATTAATAAGAGGGATAATCCATAATTACATTCACCATGGACAAGCTAAACGAATTGTACAAAAAAATTCAAATGTATCTAATGAAGAAGAGCCAGGAATGCGGAGAATTAAAATTGCTAACGTCTTGTGTAACGACTGAAAATAGTAATCACATTGCGGACATATGCGAGTCGATAGCTAATATATTTGGCACTTGTGACATACCGATCGCAGAGAAGGTCTCAGTAAGCAATGAAAAATGCGTACAGGCATATAAATACCTGTTGCTAAATACAGCTTTCGATAACCAAGAGCGTTTAGCGGAGGATATCGTTAGCGGACACTTGGTCGATATGTGTCCACCTCTGTCTCCGTACATACTTATACAAATACTATGGAATCTGGAATACGAGAAGATCCTGATCGAATCCCTTTTATATACACCGTTCGATTTGTGTACAGAACTGTTAAACATAATTGTCAGGTGTATAGATAAATTGTCTCCACAAAGATGGATCGAGAGTGTATTCCAGTTGATCTTTGTTGTATACACCAAGTTCGTTCAGTTGAAGGAATTCGGCATACAGTCCGGAAATGTTGAGGAAAGCGTACAAAAGTTAGCACTCGGTTTCGAGAACTTCTTGTTAATGTTAACGAACGAAAAACTTCCCTATTTAACAGACGTCTCAGGGTTAAAGAAATGCGAGCGATGTGGAGTTATGTTGAAAAAATTAATCTCTACGGCGAAGAAATGTTTAGAGAGTAGGAATAAAGAAATCTCGATTTCTAAAGATTTGGAGAAATTGTACAATATCACATTCGGGAGGGAGGCCTTTGTAAAAGGCGAAAGCAACTGCATAGAAAACACTCTAGTGTCATTGAACGAACAATTGATGAGTTTAGTGTTGAGCAAAATCAAGACAGTCGATTGTAACATCTATCTGAGATGGGCAGAGCTGGACGACGAGGAAAACACACTGATATCCTTGCAACGTTCCATTGGAATTGAATGTTACTATTTCATCGAGTTCGTCACGAACGATCAGGAATTATCTCAAAACGCTCATGCAATAGAGTGTTTGCAGCAACTGTCGTCCAAACCCGATCCCAAGCAGTCAAGCTTCGTTCTAAGTCTGCAAGAACTTTGTTGCGCAGTATCCAATGGCAAAACGGTGCTTCTGCAGGAGTTGTTGTGTAGGTACAAGGAATGGGACCGTTCGATAATTGATTTCGTTTACAGCAATAGATCCTTATTAGGAAAGAGAGACTGTTTAACTCTGCTGGAGTATCTTACGTTTATCTTTCAATCGACGGAGGACGACGCGAAGGAATACAACTACGCTTGCGTTACGAAGATATTACTGTCTCAAAGTATATCGGACATGTACGAAATCGTAATTACGTATCTGATGAAGCACGATGGGAAGAATCATTTGGAGACACCTCATACGGAGGAAGCATTTCACGAGTTCATTACGCGGAACGCGAATTTACAATTGTCCACAAATGCAAGAACGGTTCTGTTGTTCCTCCTGAAGAGTCCGAAAATGGTATTGACTGCGCTCTTGAAAATGACCATCGGCCACTCTCAGTATGGGAACATCATGATGTCCCCTAACGATATGCTTTTATTATCGTCATTTATGCGAATAAGAGAGGGTGACGGTCGGGTACTCGTGGCAAATACGTTAAGGGACATTTGTATAGAGAATAGAGACTGGAATGTCAAAAAGTTTATTCACTTCGTTAAAATTATGCTAGATCATAGCGTGATTAAAGTACACGAACTGATAAACGATGTTTTTATACCGTACTTGGGGGAAGATACGTTCAATATATCAAACATAAATTCCGTTCTCATTATCATTCGTACGTTGGAAGATAACTGTAGCAAAGAGGTGAATATCAAAGATCTGATAGTGGCTCTGGCGAAAAGAATGTCTTGCCTTCGGAAGAATACAACAATATCTAAATACGTAAGTAACCAGTTATTCGTTCAGATAACGCGGATCTTGCATTATTTTTTAGAAGAGAAAGGCTTCCCTCCTTCCACGAAAAGGGCGATACTCGATGGGATTCAATCGGTGATAGAACCGATAGACAAATTACACTTTGCTCCTCTTTGGCATTTAATGCGGAGACAGGCTAGCGTACTGGACATAGTAGTCGGTTATGAAAGACGTTGCTTCGTTGTGTTGAGCAGATTGAAGGAGGATCCGAAAACTTCAGAACGATTACGCCATTACTTGTCGGATTTGAGTTTGTTAAGGGAAGACTTCCTGCGCCATTTAATTATACGTTCGACCGAGGAAGAGTATCAACTGTTAGGCGCCGAGATCACCATAATCTACTGGTGCATCTTTCTATGGAACGATGAAATCGAGGCGTACAATCATTTCCTGCGTTTAACTATGGAGGCATGCTGCTTGTGCTTGGAATATCCGTCCATCGGCGGCAACGATTTATTCGCATTTTTGCTCAAGTCTTCCATGCTTTTCTCGAGAAAGTTCATGTTACTCGACAGAGTCTCGAATCTCGAGAACGTTTACCATTCGTTTATTACAAATATCGCTCTGCTCGATGCAAGTATAAAACATACACCTTACGCGCATTCATTTACCGCTTGCCTTACGCATCTGAACAACGTTACGCAGAGTGATATCGTTCATCTCCTGCAGGATGCTGTGAACGTTTTCGATCAATTTGGCGATCAATGCCTGGAACTCAATAACGAGTACATCGACGAAACGTACGACATACCTCATTCCGCGAAAGTATCCAACTTATATGTGACTCACGAAGTAATATCCGCTTGTATGAAAGTCCCTGGAACCGAAGCTTACGAGTGTATCAGAAGAATGGATGAATTATTTGTTACGAGTTAAATCCTTCACGAAAGAGAACGTTTAGGACGTTGTAAATTATATTAAAAACAGCCAAGCATAGATTGCAATTGCGCTGGGCTTCCGTTAAATTCATAGGTATCTTTTTCATTAATTTATACAATTTTGTTCAGAGAATTTATTCAATAATGTCTTTAGATTATTAAAAAGATATGTTCCTTTTTTTTTTGTACGTTTGAAATTAATATAATTGCTGCGCGTTTATACATAGAGTATATACGTACTTACCATTAAAGATACAATACGTTGTATAGTTAGAATAGTTAGAATACAACTCTGTCTTTGAGACGATAAGGTCCGAAGTTTTGTACAATTTTTACTGCGTTTGAAATATTCCAAAATGTGTTTCTATGATGAGTAATGAGAGGATAAAACTCGGATAGACAGGTATCAAAACTAATTAAGACCAATGATTGAAGATACATTTCGATCATCCTGGAACATCCACGTTACCTCGTGTTAAAAGAACAGTACAAAGTAATGAAATCATTGGGATCTTCCAATAATAAATACCAATGTTGTTGCTGGTTTTTATTCTATATTATATTTGTGCGATATTTCCAAAATGCCAGTACAATGGTTAGTAATAAAAAAAAATGTGAAAAATTGCGTACAAAGAAAAAAAATGTGCACCAGTATTGAGATGAGAGAACATCAAATGGGTAGCTCTCTATCTCTCTCTCTCTCTCCCTCTGGTTAATCTCAGTGCCTTCATGGAAAAAATGTCTACGGGACGATTAACATTTTGCGATCGGTCTGCTATCGAGAAAACCAAATTATCACTTTATTATTATTTTTTTTTGTATTAATTCACGCTAGTTTTCGAACCACGGCAGAAAATTCATCCGTAAAATCGACCAAATTAAACAATAGAATAGTACAGCCGTTATAAATACATAACTTTAATCATTTCTTTTATTTCCAATGAAAGAAACATTTTTTCCATGCCATTGAGTTACAAGATTTCAGTATTGACTAGATTCTTATGCCGGTAATATAAGCGAAACGCGATTGAACGAAAATTAGCCAATTTTAACAAGCAGTCGCGACACAGAATTTTCATCCATAATATTTCCAAGGTTCCCTATCCGAACCAAAGAGACTGAGAATATTTATCAGTTTAATACTCGTCTATTTTTACTAGCGACCAAACGGGAAATACAGAAGAGGGTACGGCGCGCACCCTTTGGTCATACATTTTCTTTTACTTATCAGCGGTAAAAAATAACGCATGCCTTCGTCTCGCGTGCACGTATTTCCCCCTTCGACACGGGTCAGAACAAACGAAGGAAAAAAAAAATTCGAATCACCAGCAAACAATTTTCATTAACGCGATTAACGTTCACCTGATTAATCGGCAAATCTCGCGAATAGTCGTCTCTCGTCTCTACCCAAGTGACATAATCTGTATCGTTGGGACGCGTATCGAGTTAATCCGATGAAAAGAACAATGAACCAAAGGAGTGACGGCTAAAAGAAGAAAAAAGAAAAGAACAAAGAAACATTACGTATGCTTCGCGAACGTCGTTTTTTTTTTATCAATGAAATGCACATTTTTTTTTTACTGTAAGCCATTCTCATTGTTGCCTTTTCGAATGTCTGATCAGTATCCCTTCATTTTTCTTTCCTTCATTAATAGTAATATTATCATTATATAATTCGACGCTATAATATTTACAGATTCTTCACATTGTAAAAAATATAACGTATTTCGTACTCAATATCATACGCAGGTAGTACTGAAAGGCCGATATACATCTAAATCGTGGTGTTTCTCGAATTAATGTGACCCAGTTGTGTAACAAATCTTGCATGTATACATATATATTGTATATATATATAATATTTATATGTATATTCATTCATTTGTTTATATATCTAATTATAAAATCGTATGCGAACCGTTTATCTGATGGTGAATTCTTGTGCTTTCTTTTTCGGCTTTTCGCTTCGTAAAGAAACAGATAGAACGAATCAAACGGATTTGTTAGCTGAGAAACAAGGAGGGATATCAAACGAACCCCCTATAGTCCTTAACGCTTGATATGCTCGCTCGGACGAAGCTCGACTTTACTTCCTCTCCGATGCTCTCGACAGCTTTCCAAGTGAAAAGCAGTTCAGCTTTATTATTATTTTGGCCTCTTTCCTTTATTCTTCTCGCGCGTACAAAAGTGTCGGCGCATCCCTTAGAAAAATATTCTTGAAACGCGGTCTCGCGTCGGAGAAACGTGTGCGCTACATTCGGAAGCGATACAAATATATAAATTCTGTAGATATTCTTTGAAATTCTGATAGATAGAAACTTCTTCTTTCCTTTATTCCGTCTTTTTTTTGTTGTTGTTGTTGTTGTCATGCATCAAAGTGTATAATTAACGACACTTGGAAAGCTGTTCCGCGAGCAATCTGCATTCTTACATTTCTCTTTTCTTTCGCACTCTCCGTTTGCGTCACCTCTTCTTTGCCAATTTCTCGCGAAGCACGAAATAATCCAGGAGGGCGAGAAGAAAAAGAATGCAACGATAATAGAGCGAGAGCGATTACACACGTTTCACAAAGAGGCCCTTTGATTCGCCGTTGAAAGGCTTCTATACGCGGGTTATTATCGTCTTTTTAATAGAAAAACTGCGGTTACAATCTATGGGATCACAGCGAGACTATGAATTTTCCGAGTGATAAAATAGAGGATACGATTATTAATTATATCTGTTTCCCCCCCCCCCCCCCCCCCCGTCTCCTTCATTTATCTCGTCCGTTCATATGTATTATACTTGAGTACAGTAACGAAATGGATTCGCTAGGTCGGTTATCAATACGATTCACCAATCCTTGAACTGGATGAAACGTATCTTAGCACCCTTCATTAGTCGAATACGCGGGGCTACATCGAATTCCCATTATTTTTTTTTTCTTCTTAATTTAATAATCCGAAGTACTTCTTTTTCTTCGTCACATTTGACGTTCGATTAATATCTTGGAATGGAAATTGTTAGGCAAAGTAAAAAATCCTTTACGATATACGTCGAACGATTTAACAAAAATACTGTATTTAATTTGAGACTCGAAGTATATAAAAAATTTCGTTTGGGCATGTTTTAATGTACAAAACGTGATACGCTCAGCGGCGAGAGAGAAAGAAAAAAGATACGGAACCGCGCATATTCGCTAAGAAACGACGTTTCTAAAAGTGCATCGACGATTATTGGAGAAAACGAATCAAACGGTACGATCGATAACTCTTCCCCGACAGTGCAATCTCGTTGAACGCTTCCTTTTGCTCTAACTACTACCGTTTGATAGAAATACTGTACATCAGTTCAGTTGAAACTTTTTCAGATTCGACTCTGTTTTTTTTTGGTCCAACGAGACGCGCTTGCACGGGGTAGCTTTATCTCTCGTGTACAACATTCGTAATCGATCCGAAAGACGGGTAATTGAGACGAATAAATGGATATTATTGTACAAACTATAAATATACACGTTTCTTTTGCTTCCATTGAAATCAGGATTTAATATCCTTCGGTTAATGTTATAAAAAGAAAAAAGGACGAAATGATCGGATCGAGCAACCCTTATTTTTGTTAAGATACGTCGTGCAGCAATCACACGGCAAAAATGAATGACCGTACGGCGGCGTTAAATAATAACAATATCGAGCTAATGTGTAATGACTGTGTTACGGTATAAAAGCGGTATTTAACATCGGATAATATGATTTTTTTGATCACACGAGAAAAATTACACACGACCTACTACTACTTATAAGGGAGTCCATTGCTTCGTTTTTTTTTTTTACATGTATCTTTACATTCACGAAACGCAACTGGTGATCAGTTCCGAAAGATTTTCCGTTTTAAAGCAATGGATATATTGGGTATTATTACGAGTACCACATACGTATCTTGCAGTTGAAGGGATCAATGTACCAGCTGGCCTTTGCGAAAAAAACACGTATCTCAAAATTTCACTGCTGGTTTAAAAACGGCTATATAAAACCCTTTCAAATCGTATAAAGATCTTTCCTTTTTCTATTGTACACACTTTACCATATAAATTCCTATGATTAAGCTTACGATTGACATTATGCGCTAATATCCTTCTGCAATGTTTATACCGCTATCCCTCCTTCCCTCTTTATCATTGTTTTATCCCAACCGATCCAAGCACTAAATATTGTGCCTCTTGTTTCAGATTCGATCGTGGTGTGATCCTTATTGAAATACGAATACGGACAATATCTGGTATGCAATGGAATCGCATTGAAATCTGATGAGAACACAATTGTTCGAATATCACTGTCTCCGATATAAAATTCTACCCAGCATTTTCAGCACTTGGTATCAGCGTCGATAAAACGTATTTCTACTATTAGAACTGTACAATCAATACCGGTACCATTAACGACACACCGTTGGAGCCGTCTGTACAAGGTATTCCTCTAACTGCAGCCTCTGACAATTATTGAGCACAGGTAATGTATCGTTAATGGCAATCATTGCACGATGCGTCTAAAGGCTATCCGTCTTCGCCCCAATTCATTGACTGTACACGTTTGCAAGTAATATAAATTCTCTACGCTGTTCCAGATGGATGACCGCCACAGTGATTCCTTCAATATCTGCGATTCATGGTTCTAAACCGCGAGCAAGTTTTTGGATTGGAACGAATACACAACGGATGCGCTTCTTTTAGATTGAGCAGAAAGCTAGATGTATCGTGTTTGGTATCGCTGTTAACGAGTAACAACTACCGCAGGGCAGTATCAGTTGTATCACCCCTTTCTACATTATCCGCGTCCCCTTTCCTATTCCTCCTCGCTGCTCCCCTCTCGCGCTCGTTCTCCCTCGGGTATTGGTCCTTTGCTAACGGAGTTACCTCTTTCGTTTGCCCACTTACGTCTATCATTATATATTACAATAATATTACACATAATACTATCCATGTATATTAAAATATTCAACAGCCGGCCCTCGACGGCGGACTGCCATTTTCCAATAGAAAAAGAACCAAGAGACGGCACGAGTCTTTGACGTATTCGAATTCACGAAGATCCAGGATACGATATTAGTCTTACAGATTGGCGAATTCACAGCACAAGCCCAAGAGGTCGTTGAGCCCAAGAGAAAAGAGCGTGGCATCACCCGATGGATCAGCCACCGCGATCGTCGGCCACTATGTGTGTTTTTCCTTTACCTAAGACGGCTCGAGATCAGCCTGGTTCAGGATTTTGATTAATTATTAGAGGATGCTGCAACAGCAGTAGCTCTTCTTCTCCTTCTCAGGGCTGAAGTTCATCTCGCGCACGATCTCCGCGAACACGTCGTTGACGTTCGTGCGGTTCTTCGCGGATGCTTCAAGAAACGGGCAGCCCCAGAGCTGGGCCAGAGCGTTACCCTCGGCGGCGTCGACCTCGCGTTGATGATCCAGATCGAGCTTGTTCGCCACGAGCAGCACCGGCACCCTTTCCGTACCTTTCACGCGGGTGATCAATTCCTTCATCGCCTTGATATCCTGGAACGTCTGATGATTCGTCAGGCTGTAAACGACGACAAAGCCCTGGCCGTTCTTTATGTAGAGATCGCGCATACTCGCGAACTGTTCGGTACCGGCGGTGTCGAGGATCTCGAGCACGCACGGCGAGTTGTCCACCTCGATCTCCTTCCGATAAAAGTCCTCGATCGTCGGATCGTACTTCTCCATGAAACATCCCGAGACGAATTGCACGGTGAGCGCACTCTTGCCTACCCCGCCCGAGCCGAGGACGACTACCTTGAACTCGCGCATCTCTTTGGCAGTTCACCTCCGTCTTCTCCTCCACCTCGACGTGTCCAGGACCGAGGGAGGATCGTTCTCTCGCTATCGAGCACCAAGCCGATTATTATCGTCGTACGTTTGTGATCTTTCCTCGGGGTAACGGAGAGAGATGAAAATTGACTACCGCTACTAACTCCGTGTTCGTGGTCGTGCAACGAGCGCGTTCGAACTAGAACGGTTCTCGTTGCCGAACAACGGCATTGATGATGTTATCAAACGATGGAACGTGCACAAGGTTTCGCCGTGGTCGAAACGTAGCCGTTCTTTGAGCTCGAAGAAGACATGACAGCACCGTATTCGCACACACCGCACAGTCCCCTGGCGACGTTCGCCTGGCCTGCCTCCTTCCTGTCTTTCCTCTACCCCTCACTTCTACCCCAGGTCTGACGTGCGTGACGCCATCTTATCGCACTTTGGATTTTCTTTGGACCTCCTGCGCGAACATCGAGCACTGCTTCTTGTCCCATCAATCCACCGATACTTTCCGTCCGCCTAATATATATCTTTCCGACACTTATCCTGCACGGAATCCAAAATCGAGCCTTAAGTCGCGTTTCCAAATGTCACAGCGCGCCGTCTTCCACGACGGACCGTTCCGCGATTGGTGAATCTCGTTCCTGTCGGTAAACGCGGACGAATAGGCATCGCTGGACGTGCGACTGATGCCCGCCGTTTCTTTGTGTTGCTCCGTACTCGGAGGAAAATAGTAAGAGAAGAATCACGGAAACTCCCTTTACCGGATGCAAGTGTCATTCTCTTATCTTCCAGACAGCGCTATCCACGACCTCGACGCTCCCAAGCGTTCAGTGAGTTTTATTAATATTACCAAACATTCCTCGAAATCGTGTACAATCCCAAAAGTTCGTGTTTCTTTCTTTCGTAAATGTTGCAACATACCAGCTTTCCATCACCTGGGATGTTCTATTAATGATAATGACTCAAGATGCGCAAGAATTTTCATTATTAGCAAAATCGCGTTTCATTTGTTGCATTCGAAATGAGAATTTAGTTTCCTCTCCGGCGCAAGTTAATGAGCTTGTTATACGATTCATCGAGTACGAAATTACTTTTGGCCAGTAGCAAAGTTTGTAATCTTAATTGCTACTTTTGCAAGGGAGCGGCTCAAGAAGCCCTGCCCGTTCATACTCGATCATGCTGAGATTTTCTATTACATGAGAACACCGCATGAACGTAAACGCTCAAAATAGATCGATTGAAAAAATTGCGTAGGAGTGTTTAATGAGCGAATTCGATTTTTGTTAAGAGTACTTTTATCATCGAACATTTTCTTTCTCGCCTCATTGTGGCTGATCAAGAGGGAGTGAATGAGTAAAAAGAGACAAAGAACAAGAGCGCATGAATGACAAGAGACGAGTATGCATATAGACAGAAGCAACACGTAAGTTCCATGTTCCGTTTTCCACCATCAAAGGGCGTAACCATGCTTTTCTGAAAAACCGGAAGCGCATGTTGCTACCGTATCTTGCGGTTTACATAGCCCCCCCTCGTCCCCTTTTGCATCGGTGTGCCGTGCCGAGTACGTCATTCCAGCAGTACGACGCTGACGACCTTGTGGTATGCGAACGCAGACACATGTGAGACACGATGACATCATCCGATGAAAGTGTGCATAACTGAACAATGCATCACTTTACGTAGTATTTGGTGACGAGCGGTGGTAATTAGTCACTGGAAGGGGGCTAATTCCCATTGATCTGTCGGAAAATCTTGTTTACTTTCCCATTGCCAACATTCCATAACGGTAATTGTGTTCCTTATCGATGGTACGCGCACGTTGTACTCTGCTAAAAGCATTCGAATATATAATAACATACATGTTACTGTGCATCGTTCTATTAACATTCGTTGAAGCATTAAACGAGCGTATTGTAAAACAAAAATCGAATAGTTTCGATAGACGAACAAGAGATCAATTTACTCGACGATAGGATCGAACTCAGCTGCCGTTTGAACGTACAGAACAGTGCAATATGATTGTCGGGGTACACGTGCATTTATCGGCAAACTTATCGATGATTTCATTAATTGGGCCATCGTCGACTCCGTTGATGCCTCTCGATAATGCGTATAACTTGTCGCGTTCGTTCACCGCGAGGAAGCGTAATCAGTGCGTGCCACGACGGGCGCGTTGAAAAAAAAAATATCGCACGAACGAAAAGTTATCGAGGTTGTTCGCAACAAACGAGGAAACCACCGATTAGGCTTCATGAAACCTAATTCAAGGCTGTTAAAAAAGTAGCGCATACAATGAGCTGGAAACTAGTTTAAGGTGTCACTTCTTTTTTTTTCGATACGCAATAAGTTTTCCTCGAGTTCTTCTCCTTTTAGTGGGAATTCTTATTCATAGATTATCCTACGATGTTGGCAAAGTTTTGTAGCATAAGAATCATTACTTGGCCGTTATAATGAATACAAATGTAGGAATGTTAAAAGACGTTATCTAGAGACTTATTGGGGACAGTGATAATATTCTTTTTTGGTGCTCGGTGATTCACGGTGGTAGCCTCCCATGGGATAACCCCTCGGGGGAGCTAACAGCTGTGCGTCTCATGAAAAACCTAGCTGTATAATCTGCTAAATGCTAAGAAAGAATTATGTTCCTATTCCTAATACTCTGAAGATACAGTCTTATGGATCAGGTATGCTACTTGGTTAGCTTTGTTCCTCGTACGGAACGTGACATAAAACGGAGAACGTGCGACGGCGATATTATTATTCGGAAAAGGACAGAATATATCGCTTCCTCCAATAAAGAAAAGGGGATAGCTTGTAGTTGCTTATTTCTAACCAGAGATCAGTTACTAGTACCGTACCAGTTTCCAATTCTTGAGCTGTTCGTTCTGTACATGAAACAATGAATGGGTGATGAACAACATTTAATCGCTGTGTAGTATGAACAATGATAGTGCAGTATGCAGAAATAGATCTACATACATTACCGTTCCTTTGCTGCGCGATCGATAATGATTAGGCTGCGGACTTTATCGCAAATCCATATGTTTGATAATATATTCAATTTGGATGTTTGGTGCATTTATTCATATTAAGTGTATTCCGTGCAATTTTGCACTTTTCTATTTCCTACAAACGCATAAAAATCCGCAGTGTAATAATGATATTCGCACAGTTTACCCCTATCGCTAAAATATTAGGAGACATAGGGTTTTGTTATCGATAAAAAGAATACCCAGCTATCGGGTATAGTTTGCATCCTCGCGTAAGTTCCAACGACCTTTACTACCGGACAATGACCTGACAATTTCAATAACAAACAGTGCCACGATTAGAGTTTCGTCACCGCGCGATCTTCTTAGCAACTAATTGCCAGTTGCAACTGCACCGTCGATAAAAATGGTCGCTCCCCGCTCGTCGGTACCGATCGAGGGATTCCTCCGAACATAACCTAAATGCTAAAACAAAGAGTAAACAAAGGGGTGAGGAGTAGCTTGTCATTTATTTTTCTATATACATAGAATCGTATCATTCGGCTCTGATATATTGTACAGTAAGTTTTCTCAATTCAAAGTACCGAATGCACTTTTTTCGTACATGCACCGCAATGCTTGTAATATACAAATAAAAAATTCTTGCCCTTACTTTTCTGACGCGTCTTGCGTCATTAAGCGTCTGAGGAATTTCAATATGCACCCTGATAGCCAAGCTGTTCAGACAAAAGTTTGCCAAAGCCTGCTACAAAGTTTTGTCGAAAAAGTGGCTATTAATGCAATACAGTATTTGATATAATCGATGATGTTAATCAATTAACAGCAGTTACAGCTGTTGCTGTCAATTGGCTGTCGATTGGCACGCAACCGGTTCGACCTGGCTATCCGGGTCCCTTTTCTAGATTACGGAATGAATGGGATTCTTGCTTGTTTATCAAAACGCGCGTGAAAATTAATTCCGCTGTTAGAGATTAAGTAATTTTGAATTTAGGTAAGGAAAATATGTCCTACCCGTATCCAACACCACAGTCACCGTTCTCCCCGATGCACCCTATGGCAACGGCACCAGCTCCCGGTGCATTTCCGATGCCGCAACCTGGAATGCCTCAGCCAGGGATTCCAATGGTTCCACAAGGTAAAAACTATTACTACATTCGCTATACAATTTTCCTTTTTCGAATTAATAAGATATTTTGCTTTCTTGAAATCCGTTGAAACTAGTTCATTTCATTTGTCGCCGCGTATTTAACGTTGCCAGCATCGGCGTGGGACATAGTAACGCGAAAATCGTGTTTGCGGTACTCGTCGGCGCGGTACAATTATATATCCCTTATCAGATTCCGTGAAGATTATATTTTAAGTATCACGGCCTTGATAGCTGGAAGATTTGCTTGCACGTATCGCGCGCATTCGACAATCGACGATCGGTCGTCCAAACGTAAGCGTGTTGATACAATTGTGCAATGCGAAAGGAGTTAAACAACAAAAAGGATGGATTAGGATCTGGAAGAAGCAGGGGCGGTGCATTATAATAGCTTGAGAAGTTTTTCCGATTGAACAATTTACAATACTTCATTCCCGAGCTCCCTCCAGTGGTAAGGTGGCTGCCTCGGCACTGAATTTATCACTCCCTAATGTGTATTATCTGGGTACGTAGTGCGAGAAGTGAGGCTCGTAAACGGGAGACACGACATAGCGGCTGTTTGCCAAGTGACGATCAGTAAGTAGATAATAGTCGTCTTCGTTCATGGAAGCGTCACGCGCTACGTGCGGTATAAGCGACGTACAGCTTCGTGGTCGCGTTTCTTAGTCTCTCGCATTTCCGTCGCCGGTAAATGGTACGCGCGTAAGATATTGATCGGGATCGAATCCGGATTCGCGGAATATCTCGCGAAGTTCTTCGGGGAGTGTCGCTGTTCTGGATCGTTATTAATCGTGATCGAGGGGGATACGCGCGATGCGAATAACCGATAGGACCATTGCGCCGGGCCCAATTTGATCTCCGTCGCGTTTCCTTGGCCCCTCTTTATTCAAAGTGTTGAATGAAAGTTTTAATCGATAGGATAATTCCTCTCGGCTAAACGTCACCGGATTAATAATGCAGTACGCTAGTTGGGACATGATTACATATTTCCAGCAGCCCCGTTTCCCCGTATCTGCCTGCGGATAATTATAAAAATTCGTTATAGAGTCCGAGTTGCCGGGCGATTATTATAGTAATTGGCGCAGCCCTTTCGATATGAAAATTCCACTCACGATATTCTGTTTATCGTATTCTTGTTCAGAGTACTTACCTGCGCAGAATAATATTGTTATTGAAAATAACGCGCTTCGCGCAAAGAGCAGCTTTAGTAATCGCTGATGCATAGACAACCATTCTTATACGGTTTTCTTTTTTCTTTTTTCTTTTTTTTAAGAAACTGCTAGGAACGCGGTCGAATAAGGTCTTGCAAGAAATATTTCCCTCGACGAATGGAGCGGAATGACAATTGCAAAATGTGCCTGCACGCGAGGTGATTCATAGTTAATTAACGGTGCGCGAGGAGTAAATAACGTTGGGGCCAATTTGCGAAACGCCGCGTCCAGCCGGACGTGCGTCGGCGAATTAATAATTCGCTGCCGTTCGTAGGGCTGTAACCTTGTTGCGTTAAAATATCGTTTCCACAATTTTTTTTGTTTAATACGCTATGCTGAGAGTAACGAAGAACGCCCCAAATATTTCGCCCGCCGTCCTTTGCCGTGTTAATGTTCTGTATTGAAAATAACACCGACGATAGAATTTCGATTGTTACCAATGAGTAAGATAAAGATGAATTACTTTCCGCGCTTCACTTATTTTTAATTAATAAGGC
The DNA here is from genome assembly GCA_023838395.1 of Holcopasites calliopsidis. Lineage (NCBI taxonomy): Eukaryota > Metazoa > Arthropoda > Insecta > Hymenoptera > Apidae > Holcopasites > Holcopasites calliopsidis. Next base: position 1,553,341 of record JALHAQ010000001.1, read on the forward strand.
GCCGTAGCGAGTGCTTGGAAATAGTTCTCTCCCGAGGCGAGCATTGTTTTCTTTATCAACGATGATAATATGGAAAACGCGCACCCGTCCAAGGAAGTGAATCTGCCCCTGGAAAAGTACACAGGTTTTATCATTCGGCTGAGTTGGAGAAACTTGAGAAAACAACTGATTGCTGGTGCGCTAAGCACGGCCTAAAGACATCGGTACATCATATTCTACTGCGGCGTCGGAGATCTCACTATTCCTGCATCGGGTGCACTCCTAAAAGCGTCGGTGTCGTCCATTCTTCCTGTGGTTTCTTTCTTAAATAACAAAGAGTCCCGAAGCATTCTGATGAGGAACAAAACGTGAACTCTCGATTCGTACGAAAGAGAAAACTAATTGGCATGAGTGATGGAGTCTGAATACTTGGAAACATCCTGGCGGGCCAAGGTGCAACAACTTCGAAGACGGATCCGAAGCGTATTCAGGGACACGGTAAAGAAATATCGATCAAAGAGGAAGGGCTACACCCGGTTTCTCACTGACGAGGAACAGAGGTGACTGTAACATTATACGCTTGGCTTCTGATTAAGCGATTTAGAAATAATTTCAATGGATATGCTCGATCGGTCGCGGTTCAGCGGTAATTTGTGATTATAGAAATCGTTCGAACGATGCCGCCAACTTGTATATAAAAGGATCGGTTTCGATGGACATTATTACTGTTGTAATTATTACGTTTTTCTTTTTACTAATACAATGTTTTCTGTGCTTTAGGTGGTTGGTCGCCGCCGAATTCGACCTGTCCACCAGGCTTGGAATACCTTATGGCCCTTGACCATTTGTTCGTGCAACAAAAGCTGGAGCTGATCGAAGGTTGGTTCTCTTCTTTTTTTTTAAATATTACTCACAGATCGCGTAATTCGTAATGTATGTCGATAGGTTAACATTTGATTGCAGCTTTCACCGGATGGGAGTCGAAGAACAAATACATCGTAATGAATCTCAGGGGAGAGACAGTGTACTATGTCGCCGAGCAGTCGAGCGTATGCGCGCGTTTGTGCATGGGTTCCTATCGTAGCTGCGAGTTCCACGTGTACGACAGTAATCGAAGGGAGATTTTACGAATGGTTCGTCCGTGCAGATGCGAAAGTTGCTGCTGCCCCTGCTGTTTGCAGGTATTTCCCACCTTTGTGCGGCATCCGAAACGCCAGGTCGACAGGACTGTCCAAGATTCCCTCCCTCCAAGGCAGAGTCAGTCGCTTTAACCACCCAAAACCTGCGTCGGTTTATCATTCGTTTGTTCGACATAGAATGTATTTCACCATCAGATCCGTCGTTCCGTTTCATCCAACGTATCTCGCGCAATTAGATTTACATTCCCCCTTTTCGCGTTCTATTCACCCGCAGCTGCGTTTCATTTTCTCCTCGCTGATACACACCGACTGTACGGCACGATCATATTTCTTTTCACTCGGTGCACAAGTCGATCGGCTCACGAAGGCCACGTCCGTCGGCCTCTTCGTTTATGGCGGGCCAATAGATGCGGCTCGCAAAACGCTCGCCTGGATCGTTCGAACATGCGGTGCACACGACGGGCCCGCGAACCTTCCTCACACGTGCGCACCATCTGCGACGATCTGCCTTTGGCGGAGAAGTTGTTCGGGCTCGTTAGGAAGGCCAGTCACGGCCGATACTCTTTGACCGGTACCGCTCGTCAATACTTTCGGACACGGTTCGGCCTACGGTGAAGGACCCGGATTACTCGACCCCTTGCTGCTAATCCTAACAAGGACAGTGCCCGAGGCGTAACGCTGATTCTGTTTAATGAGCTTTGATATAATTGTAGAGCTTGAAAAACTGAAGCTAACGGTTAACAGTTTACGAGATATTTGATATTAAAGCTTTTACCTATCGGCATACCTCCAGGTAGAACTATCTGCAATAGTAGCGACCGTAACGAGATCGGAAAAGTGCCTGCCTTGATGGCACGAGGAAGAATTTTGTCGGCAGTTCGAATCCTGTTGGAAGAATTATACTAAGATCATTTTTGATTTCGATCTTTCAATGAAAAATGTATATCATATTATTAGAAATCATATATGTCGCACTATTTATAACTAACCCGTGGCCAATCTCGTTAGGGTCACCATTATTGTAGGTAAAAACTTTAATGGTAAATGTCTCGTGAACAATTAATCGTCTGTCTCCAAAACCATACATATATCGTTGACTTCAGTTTTTCGAGCTCTATCATTATATCAAAGCTCGTTAAAAAATGAGCGTTACTCCGTCAATAAATATTTTCAACGTTCGTGTTGCGGAGCGCGATGAAATTAGATTAGCGAGGTAATCCCCAGATAAGAGAAATGTGTCGATCAGACTTTTAATTGTCTATTTTTATTGACGATCGACGAAGTAGTTTGCTAAATCCGATCCGTTGCGTTTGGTCGGCCGCTATTGCAAGTCGCGCGCATTATCGTTGTGCAACACGTGCCGAGCAGAATCCGATAGCCGGCAAACGTGTGCTGAATAAACCTTTTCTCACGTTCTTTGTGCACGCGAGTTCACCGAATCGTATCCACCGTCAGCGATTTATAATTTTCATGAATATCCGTAGCTGAAACTGGTGTCATTCACCATTTCTCGTCCTTGCTTTCATAATGACTCGAACAGGTAAAGAGTTGAAATTATCCCTATTGCGTCGATAAACAAGTGGTAGTCTCTCTGTAAGAATTTTCGTGCTAATTCCTTGTTACTATTTGCAGGAGTTGGAAGTGTATTCCGGAGACACGTTGTTGGGCTCTGTGTCGCAAAACTGGAGCCTCTGGAGGCCGTCGTTTTCCATCCGGAATGCGTCTGGTGAAACTGTTTTGATTATAAAAGGACCATGGTTCAGATTTTGCATAGACGTAACGTTTAAGGTTGCTGAACATTTAGCATTCAGTGTTCGGTATCTGTTTTGGGACAACGGTTTGTCATTTTTCTATTCTTTTGCTCAGGTAAAGTCCGCAGACGGAACGCACAGGGTTGGAGAAATTAAGAAAGAATGGGGCGGTATGGGTAGAGAGTTTTTCACGGACGCCGACAATTTCGGCGTGAATTTCCCATTGGATCTCGACGTTAAGATTAAAGCTGTTTTACTTGGCGCCTGCCTCCTTATCGTGAGTGATTTTTCTAAACATACATATTTCGTTTACTTATTGATATGTTACCAATCCGTATTTGTTTCAGGACTTCATGTACTTCGAACAAAATACAAAGCACAACTGAGTTTCGTCAAATGATTATAGAACGGTTTGCTATAGATGTAAGAGATCAGTAAATGTTTGCATGTACGTACGTGATTCGACGCGACGTTTTCCAACGATGTGCGATATTTTACAGCTCGCTAAGATGTGTAATTCAAGCGTAATATCTGTATCGACCAGATCTGCGAAGCATGTAACCGCTGCGAGATGTATATGCAATGCAAATTTTATCTGACATTTCTAACTTTTGTATTTAACCTAGGAAGGAATTTTGCATAAGAGATATGCATCGTTTCCTAAAGTCTATTTTAATAATGTATTACTCACGTGTCTTCGAGATTTTGAAATACGTTCTTCTACATCCGCTACAAGACTGACTGTACCATCCAGTGACAAAAGCACAAACTATTTTTGTTGTAAAATCTGCCATATTTATATAAGCCTGCGATTACTTCTTAAGATACATCAAACGACATTATATATTGCTACGGAATATCAATTTTTGTAAACGACAAATTGTAAATACGCTTCTGCTCCTTTTGCGAACTTCTCGGAAGTTAGTAATAATCATAAACGAAAGTAAAACTTCTCCCCATATTATTACTATTCTCGTCTTGTTTTAACGATGTACAAGTACTGCAAAATAAATACTCCCCTTTCTGCGCAGTAAGTTCTAAGGCAGTGGGACAAGAAAGAAAAGGGATATAATTTGTGTACGTTCGTTTATTCGTGTCTCGCATCTTCGTACATCCGATAGCGAAGTGGTGAACGCAGCAGCTGCAGCGCTCGGCGTGCCGTTATTCGCCGCAGATGCTCTCGCTTCCGATAAAAAAAGAATGGAAAGAACAACCAGCGTTTTTGTAACCGCGTTAGAGGAAACGGGTCAAGGGATGGTGCAGACGTTGCGCTCATTACGGCAATCTAGATTGCTCGCGCCACAGAATTATTCCGTGCAACCCTTTACGTAAAATGAGAAACGCGAATTCCATCGTCGGGACGACGCGAGGGCAATATAGGAGGAGGTCAGAGGTAAAACGATAAGAGCAATAGAGTAGATGAAAGAATACTGCGTGTATTTCTTCTACATGCTGGATTACATGCCCTTAAAAAAAAAGAAAGAAAGAAAACGGGGTGAAACGAAATTGAAATACTGTTGTCTGAAGATACAGTAATGCGTTATTATAACGTACCGTAACGGTACAAGCTGCTCTTCTTTTTTATCCGAACGGATCGGTAGAAAGGAACTTGAGTTAACGTAAGATACAATAATAGTAAAATTAATAATAACCATAATAATATTAATTAATAGTAATCATAACGCGTGTGTAGAGGAGGCGGAGACGCGCAAAAGAGAGGCTCGCTGTTCGCGACAAGAGAATCCCAGACGAGAGACAATGTCTGAATGAGACTCGAAATCGATCCGATCTCGACAGGGCTTTTCCAGAATTCGTTTGATCACGAACAGGGCTTCCTTCGCCTCCACGTGGAACTCTAAGGACGCGCCTTTTTGTAGCTGCGTTACAGAGAAGAAAGGTCTTAGCACATCGAGGACCAGAAACAGGTGCCTAAAAAAAAGATAGGGGTGAACTACTAATCTCCCTTTCATAATCCACGTGTCTCACGCCACGTGGACCAAAAAATGCCCCGTTATCTTTTAGAAATCGTTTCTTTTCTCTCGTTTTAGAATACATTTTTTGTATCATTCTTTGATTCCGTTTTATCACATTCAGCGAACAGACAATAATGATATACATATCCACGTTCGAAATATTACCACGCGCCGCTTCCGTTCGATTCTCAGGGACCAGCGAGCGAGCACCTCCGAGCCGCGCCTTTTACTTCCTTTTCATTAATATTATACTTTGTCTTTTTTGTTTTCCTTTTAAATAACGATCCTCGATGTATCAAGAGCATCTCTTAAAGGGCGAATAGAAGAGGGAAGTGATCGCCGTTTCCTGTGCGCTCTTTAAAGTTCCTTCTCGAGTTTGATCAGCTCGGCGATTCCGTCGTGCATCTCCTTCACAGCCTGGTACTCGGTCAGACCGAGACGTCGTTTGTTGGAGATGTCGTAGATACCGCCCTCCGCCTCGGTGTGCTCGCCGCGGGTACCACGGACCTGGAGGTTGAACTTTCCCGCGATCTCCTCCAGCTTCGCCCTGTTCGCGGCCAGCTTCGGCAGCTTGATGTGCACCGAGGCGCGGACCGTGGTGCCCAGATTGGTCGGGCAGAAGGTCAGGAAACCGAGACGATCGTGATGGGAGAACGGAAGCCGCTTCTCGATGTCGTTGACGGCGCTCACCAGACGACGATAGACCTACGAGGATTAAAATTTAGCTTTGCAATATCCACTAGGTGATCCTTGTAGACATTCTTGAATACGAATCCGGAAGCAGAATTGCTCTGTCACCCTCAGTATTCGAAAAACACGCGATTTCGGGGAAAAGTAGAGGAATTACGTGAAAACTAGAAACGATAGAAGGTTCATCTTGGTCTTAAAAGATAGGGGAGAGTCTCCTGAATGCGATTAGAACTTTGTAATATTTTGTGGTTTTGAATAGCCACGCGTGAACCATTCCTCATCGACACTTTTTGGAACATTCATCGCCATTGACAAGCATTCAACACCACAAGATATTACAAAGTTACATATCATTGTGTTCAAGAGACTCTCCTCTATCTTTTAAGACGAGCTGTCTATCGTTTTTAATTTTCACGTAATTCCTTTCTACCTCGAACTGGGACCTACAGCATCTCCCCCTTACCTGTCCCAGGTCACCGCCCATCTGCATCGAGATGATACGGAGATGGTCTTCCTCGTTGCACCAGACCAGGAAGGTCTTGGCGTCGTTGTGGAAGATACCACGACCGGTTGGCCAGAAGCGGCAAGCGTTGGCGGCCTGCAGGAAACGGTCGCCCTCCTTGAAGAGGAAGTGGTCGTCGATCAGCTTCTGCTGCACCTCTTTGCTCATGCCGGTCAGGGGATAGAAGGTACCCTTCAGTTCACCCTCCAAACCGGACAGAGTGCTGGACACTTTCTCCTCCATTTCCTTGTACTGCGCCTCGGTCAAGCAAGGGTTGAACGGGTAGCCGTCCAAGGAGCGACCGCACCTCACACGGGTCGAGACGATGAATTCACCCTGGAAAAATGAAACGCTTGCGATTCTCGTTTTCCGCTATACAGTTCGCTATCGCCAAACTGTAGAATAGAAATTGCTTGTTAGGAAGAATTACTTTATCATGAGGATACAATTGTCCGCTTGGATATTTGGGCCCAGATTGATGCAATCCAAATTTTACTTAATTACAGATCAAACGTTTCCAATCACTTCCTGACCTTTCACAACGATCTTTTAATCTTACAATCTTTTTTTTCCCCCCCATCCGTGCACGTTTACTGTAATCCTCTGTTTCGTTCGCTGAAATACTAAATATCATTCATACTAACAGCAGGGTCGAGGTTGCCGAGAGTGTCCACATCTCCGAAGTCCTTTGGCGGATGCTTGTCAGTCTTCTTGAAGCCGCCATGGTAGTCCTCGATGATCGGGTCGAAGAGGTCAGCGAAAACCGTATAGGATTCAGCGTCAGGCGCGTAGATACCGACGCCAGAGTCGGGGTTCTCCACGCCAGACTGGATCACGTCGAGAAGGGTGGAGCCGAAGGAAGTCTTCTTCGTCTTCAGCTGATCGAAGATCTCCTTGGTCAGATACTTCTTCAGCAGAGATTTGCTGTCGGAGGCGGCCAGCTTGGAGAAGCCAGCTTCGAGTTTGTCCAGAACTGCCTGGTCCACCATGTTGCTGTTCTTTTTGCTGCACAGAGAGACAAGACTCTTTTTATTATCTTAAAGTTAAGTGGTAATTGTTTTTCCTCTCTAATAATCGGAGTACGAATGAAACCGAAAATGAACCGATGATAGTAAATATATACATTTTGAAAGGAGACTAAAATTTCTGTAAGTTTTAATTGAGTTGAATCCTTTTACGTGGTGTTGAGGAGTATTAAATAAATGAGCAGTACGAAAACGACAAGGTGTTTCTTATTCGCAGTGAGGTACATGACGATCTTTGTTCCGGCGATAAATTGAAGATCGATTAGGACAGCGTGCGGGTTCTCTGCGTTAATTAAGTACAGCCTCTTATCACGGGTGTTACGTGATTGTTTGCAGTAGATGATCCATGATAGCGAGACGAATTGTCCTATCTACCAGACGATGGAATTGCATCTCAAGATTCCACTCGACATCTTTTAATTACAATCCACTCCCAACGTATTGGTTTAAATCGGAGACTCTGTACCTTCATTATTTTACGTCCAAAGCATGTCTAGATAACGATAGATCCTTTGTCGAATAATATCATTGAAATTCGGTATTGCTCGCGACACTAATTTTTCTCGTAATCATTCATCCGGGGATCGGGATATACAGATAGTTGCGAGTACGTGTCCTCGAGTTACTCACGTTCCAAATTGTTTAACAGCCTGCCGATTGACGACCGAACGATCGAGGAATCGGATCAACGGCGGTGCAATCAGATCCTTCCACGGGGAAGGGAGGACTTTCAGGCGTTTAAACGGGCCCAACATCGTCGGGTTAATTCCGCGAGCATCGGTCCCCCTCGCCAGAGCCTTCGCGCGTTTCTCGAGCGTGCCTCGACGGAAAAGGGTGCATCGTTATTTTCCCGTTTGCCAGCTACGAAACGGAAGTGGCGTGTAAACGTGCCACGTGTGAATCGAAAGAGAGACGACCATCGATCGTCGCCCTGAATTTGCCGACGAAAAACACGATGGGTATTTGGGTGGCAATCATCGTTGCTCATTTAATATCAGGCAATACTGAGCTTCGATGAAAATTATACATTACAGTAGTGTCGATTGAATTGGTGGCGCGATAGGTGTTTGAAATATCTTGTCTATCAACTTTTAACTAAGCTTTGAACTTCCACTTGCCAGTTTCTTTTTTTTTTTTTAATTCAAATATGTAGGGGTAGTACGTTCTTGAATAATAGCGAGACCGTCTTTTTAATCGCGGTGAGATTCTAAAATGTTTAGTTAAATTTAGGGCTAAAGTGTAATAGATAACATTGATAAATTTTGATAGCAATATCCCCCCTATCCCATCCTATTGATCCATCTAAGGAGTTGCATGATAATGTTATGAAACAAGACGATTGTTACATCTGTAACAAAGTAGATTTCTCAATCGGTGCCGCGATACCTTTTTTAGCCTCGTGCCAGGGATAATCAATTGAATTAAACGCTTCGAACTGCATCGGAGGTATTATCGCATAATATCGCCAGCTCGTGATAGATAAATGCTTGTGCGACAAGTAAATTGATAATTATTTAGTACAAAGTACATTCATCGTTCAATTGGTGATGGACAGTTGTGCACTTTCGAAGAGAACATTTAACACAGCGCGCTTCGCTCGAACTTAACGATGACAAGACACAGGTATAGATAAATGGAGAGATCATCTTCGTTGGAAAATAATGTTTAACATTGTAGAATTTAGAATGCCTCTTACAATAATTCACTCACGCCTGAATCTCGTTAACTCCGATCATTGTTCGTTCCACTGTTCTGAATGAAAACGTGCTGCTATGAAATACAATGGTAATTCCATCATGGAACAATGAAACGGAATAAAATGGAACAAAGTGAAACGAAATGAAACAAAGTAAAGGGAAATAAAATGCAACGAAGTAAAATAAAATGAGACAAAGTAAAATAAAATACAGCGAAACAAAAGTAAGGTAAAATAAATTAAAATGAAACAAAGTAAAATAAGATCAAATAGCCCTACATTATCAGAGCCCAAAAATGTAATATTCCCTCCCACTTTTGGCCCAAACGAACCATTTTTCCAATGCAATCTCACCCCTTCTCCGTTTTTCTCACGTCTGTTCTCTTTTCTAGTAAGTTCGAGCGAGTTGGCGGATTCGGTGGGGCCCACCGTAGCCTTTTCTCCAACGGATTCGAAGACAGAATACGTACTCGTCGTCGTCCCCGACGATCGTTTCATCCGACGACTCGCATATGCCCGTCGACGTGCACACGCCCATTATCGACGATTATCGGCCCGGGCAAATGCCTCTATTTATAAAACGACACGGGGACACGGTTACACGGGCGATCCTCTCTTATGAAACGTGAGCGACGTACGACGATGTCGAGGCGGACGAAGAACTCAGGCAGGCATTAATCGTGACGATGTCGCTCGACGTTGGCCAGGATCAGGAGGACGCGGTCTCATCGCGTCCCCGTGCGAGCTTTTCCTCTTCCCTTTCCGTTCCCCCAGGCTACATAATTTAAAAGTAGACACTCTCAGACCCGTGAAGTTTCGCCAACAACGAGAGTTCACGACACATCGAGCGTTTTAAGTGCTGTACGATTTGCAACAGAGATTCGCGTGCGTAGAACGTTGGAGGACAGGTGGTTCGAGGTTGCGTGAAAATTAGAACAGTGATTTCTATTTGTGTAATTTTCATTTTCGTTTGATACTGTTAATGAGAGATTTGTAATTTAGACTTTCTTCCTAATCGTTTTGATCTTTATTATACAATTGCCTGATGTGGTACTTTAAATTACTTTAGACGATGAAGTATTTAACTCAAGTTTTGCTATAGTAATCATTTTCATTTGATAATGTTAATGAGAGATTTGTAACTCAGGCTTCCTTCCTAGTCGTTTTGATCTTTATTATACAATTGCCTGATGTGGTACTTGAAATTACTTTAGACGATAAAGTATTTAACTAAAGTTTTGCTGTTGCAATTATTTATTAGACTGACTGGTTGAGTACATTTAGTAGCTGTGCAGTGAAAATACTGATGGACAGGTTTACGTTGGTTTAATTAGTTCGTGCGATCTCGAACCACTTTTTAACAGCCTGCATGTTTGATATATTTTCAAGGGTTACTGGAAGTGACTTGTACTTTCGAACTATTAGATTCTATCAGGAATTTCAACCTGTATCAAATTGCTGCCTCGAGTTTTTGTTAATATCCTGTACGAATAATGAACAGGTGCAAGTTTTAATAAACTTGCTAATTAACTATCCAGTAACCTGATGAAGTTATCAAATTTATCTCTTAGCTTTTATCATAAATTTAGAGATTGTTCTAATTTATTCGAGTCTATTTTATTATGTAAATTGTAAATGTATTGTCTTATCCCTTCGCTTTCATGTGCCCTCATATTGTATTATATTATATTATATTATATTATTACTATATGTATTACATTAAAATTTGTATATAATTTGACTGTGAAGTATTGCAAATTAAATCTATAAGGATAGTTTTTAAGTAATAGCATCTATGTCATATCACATTTTGTAATTTGTAAATTATTAAAACGTACAATAAATCTCCAATGAGTTAAAGAAAGTTCTAACTGATCTCATTTTTTAACGCCTGTCCACATCCCAGTAACCGTATTCCAATTCCTTAAGCAAAATTTACGTGAAGGAACTTTAATTGTATAATTCCGAAGCGAGAATCTTGCAAAACGATGTCCTATTCACATATAATTTACTATAAGTCTTAAAATAAGAATTGGCGATTTCGAGCACGGGGGATTCCGTAAAATTAAGTTCTGGGAAATTCTCGGAAATGACAGGACAGTTCCAGGAACTGATGAAATGAAAGACCTCCTCGCATATCATGTTCTCCTAATACAAATTGGCGATTTCGAGCACTTGGGATTTTCTCAAAGCATGTTCTGAGAATTTCTTGGAAATGACGTCACATTCCAGGAATTGGTGAAATGAAAGACCTCCTCGCGTATCATGTTCTCCTAATACAAAATCGTGAATTTGGAGCACTTGGGATTCCGTACAAGCAAGTTCTGGGAAGTTCTTGGAAATGACGTCACGTTCCAGGAATCGGTGAAATGAAAGACCTCCTCGCATATCATGTTCTCCTAATACAAATTCGCGATTTCGAGCACTTGGGATTCCGTCAAAGCAGGTTCTGAGAAATTCTTGGAAATGACGTCACATTCCAGGAATCGGTGAAATGAAAGACCTCCTCGCATATTATGTTCTCCTGATACAAATTGGCGATTTTCAGCAAAGGGACTGCCCGAAATTCACGATTTTGTATTAGGAGAACATGATATGCGAGGAGGTCTTTCATTTCACCAATTCCTGGAATGTGACGTCATTTCCAAGAATTTCTCAGAACCTGCTTTTACGGAATCCCAAGTGCTCCAAATTCACGATTTTGTATTAGGAGAACATGATACGCGAGGAGGTCTTTCATTTCACCAATTCCTGGAACGTGACGTCATTTCCAAGAATTTCTCAGAACCTGCTTTTACGGAATCCCAAGTGCTCCAAATTCACGATTTTGTATTAGGAGAACATGATACGCGAGGAGGTCTTTCATTTCACCGATTCCTGGAACGTGACGTCATTTCCAAGAACTTCCCAGAACTTGCTTTTACGGAATCCCAAGTGCTCGAAATCGCCAATTTGTATTAGGAGAACATGATATGCGAGGAGGTCTTTCGTTTGACCAATTCCTGGAATGTGACGTCATTTCCAAGAATTTCCCAGAACTTGCTTTTACGGAATCCCAAGTGCTCGAAATCGCCAATTTGTATTAGGAGAACATGATACGCAAGGAGGTCTTTCATTTCACGAAATCCTGAAATGTGACATCATTTCCAAGAATTTCCCAGAACTTGCTTTTACGGAATCTCCCGTGCTCGAAATCGTCAATTTGTATATTTGCCGTCATTTTTCAGCCCTTATCTCTAACTTATATTATTGGTGACGAGTAAGGACGGTGGAGTAGGTTCTTTTCGGAGTGGACAGGTGTTAAAAAAGTTAAGACAGTTGCATTCCTTTTATGAAGATTTATTGAGAACTTGTAATAATGTACAAATTACAATAGTGATGATATATTCGAACTTAAAGGCAATTACTTATAATCTATTAGCTTACAATAAATGTACAATAGAATTTACAATAAAATTGGAAGTTTAATCGATAAACTGTACAGCGTACAATAATAACATGTAATAAATCCGTAAAATATATTCTACACTTAAACAAATGGATTTGAACTTAAAGGATATTACTTATAAACTATTCGCCTATAATAAATGTAAAATGGATTTTATAATAAAATTGCAAGTTTAAATAATAAACTTAGACTTACTGCACAGTGTACAACAATAACGTGTAATAAATCCGTAAAATATATTCTACATATTCTATACTACACTTAAATAAATGGATTTGAACTTAATGGCTACTACTTATAAACTATTTGCCTATAAATTAATAATTAAAATATTACAGGTTTAACTAATAACATAGATTCGCAGTATAACGTGCAATAATAACAGCAAGTTAAAAGTTACAACAAGTTGAAATATAATAACTTAGACTTACTGTTTAACATACAATAATAACATGACGAATAACCACAAAACTGTATTCTACACTTGAATAAATGCATTCTTATCACTATCGATGGCCAATGGTCCAATTATGTGAAAGTATCGATGTTTCTTCACCACTGTTAGTGCCTCTTCTTCTCTGCACCGCATCGATGCCGCTCAATTTTTGTCACACTAACACCAATCAGCATCCGATGATGCTGCTACTGTTTCGAACGTAATCTCACATTGCTGATCTTGTGACTCTCGTTGTCTCGAAACGAGATGATCGTACTTAGCAGTCTCGTAGATACAGGACATGCAACATCGAATAGAGATTGTTAAAAATGGTGAACTGTGATGTTGATAAAGGAAATAGTATAATCAGTGAAAAGGAAATTGATTTTGGCGATGTGGAATGCAATGATTCGGGGAGGGTTGCATTAATCAGCGACGCGAACAATAGTATGCACTGGAACAACTGCGATAGTACTAAAATCAGTAAAACCGCTATTGTAGAAAAAAAGCATACATATTGTTGATGGATCATTCTTACAATAATCCAGATTCGGCACGTAAAATTAAAAGTACAGCACTTAAAAGATTGTGCAGGTACCTTGGAACCGTATATTAAGATCTGCAGGAATTTAAATAGCTTCGACTTTACTGAATTTACACAAAATTAATTTAAGTATATGCTGTTGTAATAATTAAGATATTGTGGATGGACAATTTTGATAATAGTCCAGATTTGGCAGATAAACTTAAGAGACTGTGCAGGAACCATAGAACCGTATATTAAGATCTGCAGGAATTTAAATAATTTCAATGTACTTTAATTAACTTATACAATACAGTCAATTTAAGTGCGCAATTTGTAACAAATAATGTACAGACGAAAGGCACTGAATGTTCCCAAACATTTTCCATCGAGCGCATGGGTGTATTTCATTGTGAAAGGGGTAACGATAGTAACGTGGAAGTTGAAATGAACACAACACAGGCCGCTGATTATATATCGTGCGAAATGCAAATAAAAGTTTTCAGTCGACCTGTTTCCCGTTCACCACGCCCCTGCGTAAGGGCAGGGGGTTAACCCTTTTGTGCGGACCAACAGGGGCAGGACCCCGGTTCCTATAAACGTCGACTCTACTCACGCACATGCCCCTTTATAATAAGGATCCTTACAGAATATTCAAACTGTACACTCAATCAATACCATATAATGCAACAATGTTTCCAATTTAATGGTTGGCTTGTTAGTGAACAATCCGAATGAAATAATGGATGGGCAGCTTCGATGATCATGAATGATCAATTCGCATGTATTAAAATAAGGGAATATGAATGGAATATTTAAGAGGGAAATGATTTTTAATTAACTTCTTGCTGATTTGAATTAACTAGGGTAAAGGGAATGATTCCTTTACGCGTATTAAACCAAAGGAATAAATGGGTTTTTGAAGAGAGAAATTGTTTGTAATTGATTTCTAGCTGCTTTGGAATAACTATCCGATGAATAATAAATAAGATAAGAAGTTTTAGTGAACAATCCGAATGAAATAATGGAATAGCAGCTTCGATGATCATGAATGATTCCTTTACACGTATTGAACTAAGAAAATAAATGGATCATCGAAGAGGGAAATTGTTTTTAATTAATTTGTAGCTGGTTTGGAATAACTATCCGATGAATAATAAATAAGTTAAGAAGTTTTAGTGAACAATCCGAATTAAATCATGGAATAGCAGCTTCGATGATCATGAATGATTAATTTACACGTAATAAATCAAGGGAATGTGAATGGAATATTGAAGAGAGAAATTGTTTGTAATTAATTTCTAGCTGCTTTGGAATAACTATCCGATGAATAATAAATAAGTTAAGAAGTTTTAGTGAAATATCTGAATAAAATCATGGAATAGCACCTTCGATAATCATGAATGATTAATTTACACGTAATAAATCAAGGGAATGTGAATGGAATATTGAAGAGAGAAATTGTTTGTAATTAATTTCTAGCTGCTTTGGAATAACTATTCGATGAACAATAAATAAGAAATCGAGAAGTTTTAGTGAACAATCCGAATGAAATCATGGAATAGCAGTTTCGATGATCATGAGTGATTTCCTTTACACATATTAAACCAAGGGAATAAATGGAATACTGAAGAGGGAAATGATATTTAATTAATTTCCAGCTGGTTTCAATTAACTATTCGATGGATAATAGACAAGGAGTTGAGAAGTTCTAGTTAAGAGGGAAGCTCGGCATGATGCTTCATAATCCAGAGGACATAGACTTCTCGCCGATGGCTCGATGCTCAAAGCGTGTGAAACTTTGAGGATAACGAAGTTTCGAGGAACTCGTGAAAAAGATTTAATGATCGCGTGGTGGAAATTTCGATGCTGGAAATAATGCGAATCCCAGAATAATTCTATATCAAAGGCTCTCAATTTTCTAAAAGCGTTCGCAAGTTTATCGCGTCTAAAAAACGAGGCCCAATTTTCATTAAGTTTCTCGCAACATTTTCCCTTTATTTCTTCCTACTCAACAGCGAGACGAATCAACGCAATACACTAAATTATACTGATGCATATCTATTAATTATGGCATCGAAGATTCTCTGAGAATTACTGAACGATTAAATACTCTCTCAATCTCTTGAAATTCTTTGCAAGTTTATTGGCCCTAAAAGCAGGAATAGTTTCATGCAACTAGTTCTCCATATTTCTTGTTCGTTAATAGTGAGATCGAGCAATATAATACAAGCTGTACTGATACACGTCCTATTAATTATGCCATCTTAAGCGGCTCGTTCGACGAATTCTCCATGGATCGATTAAGAATTCCATGAATGTCCGATCCGACGGCCCACGTCACTAGGTTGGGGAAGCGAGCCAAATGGCGTCACCAACCACCCCCAAAATCGTCCACGCTTCGCCCATGCGTTATAATCCCCACGAAAATGCGAATAATGCTAAAAGAATAATTCATATTATCTTCCCACGGAATACGTACTCGTCGCCCGACGTGGTATCCTTGGAGGTACATCCGCCCATGACGACAACGACGACGCCCCGACCGATCAAGAGAGGGAAGGCGAGGAGGAGCAAGAAAGCTCGCGTGTTCGCGGTGCCGATTAATCGAGCTTCACCACCGTTTCTCCTTCGCAACGCGGTGCTCGAGAAGGAATCTTGGAGACCGGAAGTACACGGGGGACGGGGGAGGAGCAAGAGGGGATGCGGGCGGCGGCACACCTCGTCGCTCGGTGGCAAGATGGACGGAAAAAATGAAAGCGTATTCGTAAAACACCACTTGTACAGCGCGTACTTCGAAGCACTTCCGGTTGGCCTTTGGCGTGTCGGGGTATCCACCCCTTTCGCGGAGAGTCAGAGGTACAATGTCTAGGTCCCGCTTCGTTTTATCCTACTTCGTTTCTCAACCGTCCTGTGGATTATCGAAACGATCGGTCCCGATTCTCTTTCCTCCTTCGATCGAATAATCAACGAGATTAGGGTCGAACAGTTGCCGGGATCGACGCGTTGTATCCGCCACGGTAGATGTTCTACGGCAGGATATTTAGAATTCTCTAATTCGAACGGCGGACTTCCGGTCGCACTGGGGCCGGCACTCGCGTAGTCCGCGCCCGAATGGATTGTTTAATCGCGTCGCGTCGATTGGAAGATTGATTGCTTACGTTGACGCGACTGGATCCCAACGGATTGCCGATCCGTCGGGCAATAAGAGAATCGATCGGCGACGGGCAAGGGATCGTTCGAGTGTATTTAGAATAAATGAATGCGGCGGAGCAGGTAATCGCAGCTACGATCAACGCGTCACTCGTATCCCCGATGCTCACTCCTTTTCGCGGGTGAAAACGAAAGCGAACCGTCCCGGGGGAATATCCGGGCGGCCGGCAATCGATATCGAGCACGCGCAGCCTAAGTGAATTTCGCTTCCGGCTTCCGGCCGAAAGCGTCCACGAAATTCGAAAGATCAATTCCACGGGAAAACCGCGCGAAAGCGGAACGGAAAAGGGAAATGCTTCGGGTGCCGGTGCCTCTCGCCCGGCGAATATCAATGTTACTCACCGGCCGGAAAGGAGGAAAGAGAATTCTGGACCAAGGAATTCGTTTAAAGACCTTGTAAAAAGTACTCGAAAAAGATGATCACGATCGCTGGAACGTGTGCGTGATCGTTGTTCCCATGTGAGAGTCCGTCCCCTTTTCGTATCCCCGCCGTGTCTCGCGTGCGTTTTTCTTTTTGCAGCTCCTCCCTTTCGTGTAACGTGTCGCCCGTGAGTGTCGTTCGTGCCCCCGCGATTCAACGAATCGTCGCGGAATCGAGCGGTAATTAGCCCGGCGCGCGGTAACGTGAGAGAAAAATTCGGCGTTGCCCCGGCGTGATGCGAACACTACAGTCTCTACGCTATCACTAAGCAGGAGGCATTTCTGCGTGCCGTGATCTCGCTCTGTCTCTCTCCCTCTGTGTCTCTCGCTTTCCCATCGCCCCCTCCTCTATTTCATTGTCCCGTCTTTCTCTATCCAAATCGCGTGGCGCTCTCTCTCTCTCCCTCGCGATTCTCCGTTTCCTTCTATCTCTCGCTTATGAAAATCCGCTTCGTCTCGCCCCTCCCTGCCCTTTTTTTACCATTGTCGTTGTACTTCGTCCTCCACCGCCGCCGCGACGGTTCTCCTTCGCGCTTTTTCCCAGTGGATCCCGCTCGTCCGATTCCTCTCTGTTTCATCCCCCGAAGTCATCCTTTTCTCTCTAGCTCGACGCATCCTTCTCGCGATCCTCCCTTTTTATCCCGCGGACACGCTTGCACCCGGTCTTCCTCGCCGTGTATCGCTCTCTCCCTCGCTTCTCCAGGGTGGGGCACACCGGCGCGTTCAGCATAGACGGATACCCGGTCGATAGCACGCACCTACACCCACACTAGCCCCACCCCCCGTCTGTACGTGCTACGTATGGAAAATCACGCATACGCGACCGATTCGTTTACTTGCAAATCGTACACGTAAAAGGAATGCTACAATTACCCCCCCACGGCAGAGTGGTTCAATCGTCGCAGTTTTTGGTGGGAAACGCGCGACACTGCGATACGTCGATGCGCTTTAATTTATCAACTTGCACAGGCACGTGGTGCAGATAACTAATACTAGATGTATGGAGATTTCATTGTTTATCCATTCATTGTCCTTTTTTTTTTTAGGAAAGCAGGTAGGTAGTTGCACCACCAACATGCAAAAGCACACTGTGCAGATAGTAGTTAACGATAGATTTACGGATATTAATTGTATATCTATTAATTGCTTTTTTTTTTTTTAGAAAAGCAAGACGAGTATTACTTTCTGTTTAGATCTGCTGGGATTTACCATTCGCATTGTAGATCTTATGAGTGATCTTCGTTTTTTGTTTTGCATGTAAACGATGCGAGAAAGAAACATTAGGGATTATTGCACAAACGCATGTTCCTTTTAACAACTCGTACTCGTTAGCATGGGACACAATATCGAGTATTTGGATGAAACAAGAGGGAATGTTGAAGCGTAGCCACAGGTAAAATCAATAATCGCCATTTCCGATCGGCGCAAATGGAAAGTGTGTTTCATTCTGTTCGTCGAATTTCTTATATGTCACGCGTACACGTATGTGTGTAGGTGAAATAAATTTCTTCGATATTTCCTAACGTAGTGACCCCCCCACCTTCTGTGTTCACCCCGCAGCAGTGACCCTGGCTTCCATCGCAGAAGGGACTATTTAATTTCTCTAAACCTACTTGATCGTTTAAATTGATTTCTCTACTTGGTACCGTTTTGTATTAAAGATCGTATTAAAGATTCCTTGGT
Source organism: Holcopasites calliopsidis (assembly GCA_023838395.1). Classification (NCBI taxonomy): domain Eukaryota; kingdom Metazoa; phylum Arthropoda; class Insecta; order Hymenoptera; family Apidae; genus Holcopasites; species Holcopasites calliopsidis. The sequence continues at coordinate 1,571,819 of JALHAQ010000001.1, forward strand.
ATTGTAAATTAGTTCGTCAGAGTGTTATACGTAATTGCAACAGTGCAGTTTATACATAGCACCTTTCAAATTTAAATATCGATACTAATGTAATGTGTACATCTTCGAATAACTTAAATAAACGGACAATAAAACAAAATGATCATTCTCTTCATTTCAACACCGGATCACTCTTAAAAGGACCTATTCCAACTCCTTAGACAGGAACTGTGGTCAAGGAACTTCGAATGCACACTTCCCAAACGAGGAGACTCGAAAAAACGTGCTACTCGTTCATGCGCAACTTTTATTTGAGTTTGAACACGACCAAATCTATTAGCTAACAACTTATGAAATACTGGCGCTAAAGGGGCCAAGGGCGGAATCTCTCTAATTATAATTTCATACAGGGAGGAGATGGATGCAGATTGCAAATTGGTAAACGCATGATTATCCTACTAGAGGAGCTCGTGCAATGATGGGGGTGTATGAACGCTGGTAAGATATCATTTTCTGCGCTCGCTCGTGCATGCACAGGTGCACGTAGCGAGGGACGAGATATGAATGGAAGCAGACTGAAAGAGAAAAATGCGCTCGTTGCTATCATCGCGTATGAGTACGTATAACATGTTGAAACATGGTGTAAAATGTTGCAGGTATTGTCTGTAACTTGGGTACTTTTGTACTCGAGTATGCAAGGCATAGATTTCATTCACTGACAGAACGATTTGATAAGGTACGAGCCTGCAATTAAGCTGAGCTTGTAAAGTGCAGTTTTACTTCTGGAAAGAATCGTACGATGTGTCCCAGCTCGAGAAAGCAATGTGATACGATTCTCCAATTACCCATCATTGATTAAAGAAAAAACTATCCCAATAAGATATCCCAAAACTCTGAGGGCAATTAAGAACGATATCGCTTGAATAAGCTCGACGATAGGAGAATGTAAGGGAACGTAACGATTCGTCTCTTGCCAGCCCCTTCTAAGCTTTTCGCGTTGGCCTGAAAAGCCTCGACGAAGATGAAAAAGAGCTACGAGGGTGGAGGCAGAAATGATACGCGGCTAAGGGTAAAACGCAGACACTTTGTTGCCATTGTTCGAGCTTGTCGGCCGACCTGTGGCCACTTGTATCCACGCCCTAGGCACGCACAATTTTGTCTTCCTCCTTGCTTCGCCGTCAAGGGAACCCGCGTAATCGCCTGCACCTATCGTTTGCGATTAACTTAGTGTCGAGAGTGCTAATTAAGCACCGAGCCCTCGTTCTTAGATTCCGGCTACAATTAGTCAGCGAGAGTTCGTAATCTGGACAGGGGGTTCGGTTCTGATCGGTTGCAAACAGGTGAGAAGATGGCAAGTGGAAAGGTGTGGTTGAGTTCTGTTTTAAATGAAGAAGGTGGAAAAAGAAAAAGAATATACAAATGAATAGAAATACGCAGGAATGTACAAAATATATAAATGATTGATTATCTAGAAATTACTGATGTGACTGGAATTGTTATCAAGCTCCGTGCAAGCGAAAGTTCAGCTGCTCTCAAGGCGATTGCAAATGTTATCAATTACATGATTAACGTCGGATTATAAAATAAAGTGACGAGATATTTTATCAGGTGAAACGCGACTCACGCTTGTACATTATTTATTCATATCCTTCCAGTACACGTGAAGCAAGTAGAAGGACAGAGGCTATAGGGTGATATTAATAAGAGTGATTACGATCTGGGTGGATTGAGTTTCGAGAACGTGTCGCCGATAAAGCGATCGTAACGTCATATTTATCGAGTCGAGATAACACGGGACTAGTGCGACGACTTTCGTTGTTCTTTTCTCTTCGTGCCAATTGCAAAATAATATTTCGTACGATCAACGATCGACGCCGTCGCGGTATCGCGCGACCTTCGGTTTTTTCCCCTGGCGTTTATTAATCCACTAATTAGGTGAATTCTACATTACACAAATCTTCGCTGCACCGTCGTTTGTTGTTCATGGAATTTGCAGAAAGAGCGGAGCTCCAAGGACAAATAAAGCAGTCATTATCGTGGACTGTATAAATGACGATTTTGGGATGGCGATTTAAGTGGCAGAAACAGCCAGATGATATTTGTACAGAATTAAAGAAAAATGCAGAGAATAATCGTCGGGATTTCGAGCCTGTTTATAATTATCTTCGTTACGTTATCAGGTAGTATATATATTTTCTCTTGGTGATCGAATGTGCAATCGAAATAGACATTTTAATGTTGGAAATTCGCCAGGCAATGATCATTAAGTACTGAATGATTTATTAAATAGCAACGGTAGCATTCATAATTTATTCAAATGGTAGAAATTGTATCATTCATTTTACTCCTCAGTAATTACAGCAGACGAATGATGGAAATCGAAGTAACGATTCCATGAAACGTGATTCGGAATCGACAGGGATCGTTCGTCGTCACGGTTGCGACTCTGACAATGAGTAATTGCACCTCGGAGATGGGAATCGCGCGTAGACTTTCAGCGCAAGGTAAATACAGGTCCATTTAAAGAGGGCACGGTACTTGCAAATAATATTATCAGCCAGCTCATACAGGCACTCTAACTTGGATTAAATATTTGTTTAAGACAGATCGTCGACAAGCGTTACGCAATAGCAATTATCCAGGATTTGTCGTGCTTTTCACTGACGCGAATGCAAACACCTTTGTACTCGTACTAATTTCAATTCAAGTATTATTATTGTGTCGATAATATGTTCTGAATAAATAATCTACTGCTACTTAGAGAACGATATTAGAATTCGTTAAAGTGTAACTTGAAACGGAAATAAATTTATCATGTTAATTGAGAAACTTATAAATCATCTCGAGGAATTGAATTCCTTGAATGGAATGCACGACATGCCTTAACCACCGCCCTCGCAAATTTCTACCGGTTCGTTCTTGCGATTAGACGGTGTCCGGTTGCATGTTTTATGAAGATAAATTACCCACGACCTATGTCATGTGAGAACGTAAAAGCGCGTGAAACGAATACATAGGCACTGCGAGTGCGCTTTACACCATGGTAATGAAAAAGGAACTATTCGTTACTAAAACATTCAAAATAACAAAGCTACATCGCTTTAAAATCGTCTTTACCGATGCATCGATCTGAATTGCCGCGCCAAGCGATCGGTGGCGCTCCACAACGGCAGCCGCTGGAAGCTACTTTGCCGCAAAGCGCGCGCGCGCGGTACAATTCAAACTACACTGAATTTCGTTCCTCAGTAATTCTTCCGTTGCCAAGTATTTTGTAATTGCATCCTACAGAAATTATTACATAAATTTTAATTTTAACTAAACCCCTTTCGAGTTTAATGTCTGCAATTTTATCTTTATCGTGACTTATGGATTTTTATCGAATATTACTATCGATAGAATTAACTTTTAGACCGCACCCGAGTCGCTTGAAAGTGTGTCCCTAATTGCGACCGTAAATCAACGCCCTATGAATTGCAACATCGTCGCGCGCATTAGATTTGTCAAGCACTGGCGCGAGCTAAATATTTAAGAGATGAACAAACCAGTGGCTGCACACAATAAATGTTGGCCAATTTATATTTTTAAACTCGCGCAACTTTATCGTTGGCCTCAATTATTTGGGCTCGAGATTTTAACTTCTATCCGTTGTCACTTTGAGCTGCGAATAATGTTATCTAAGCTAAGAAGAAATTTTAATTTTACCATGGTTTCTAGAGGCTTCCAAGCAATTCCTACGTATGCACGTAGTAGCTAATGTCAAGGCGAGAGAGAGACTAAAAGTAGAATATGAGCCTACATGAATTATTCCATGGCACTATAGTTGATGCAAGACCTTCAATATCGTTTATACCAGCACGTGTCTTTAGAGCTGCGTGTAGACATTTTTGTGCAGCGGAAGTGATTGAAATATTTAAACCAGTCAAGGATAATTGTAAATGTTCGGCAATATGCAAGCACGCTTATGCGCCGTGTTGGAATATTCTTAATCTCTGCCATCGCAGAATGGCATGTGATAATAGTAAAAAGAAATGAAAAGAGACTCGAGCGTAAAGAGTAACAGGAATATTAATTTGGAGAATAAAAGTGGATGGAGAAAAATTTAAGGCTGTAACTTTTTCTTTTGCAGTAAAATAGGAAATGGAATGCATAACCTGTTGCAGAATATGAATACACAGTTCTAAATATTAAAATCAGCTCAGACACATCCGGAAGCGTCTGCCTAAGAGTTCAAAGACCTCGAACAGAAATAATTGCACTCTAAATGAGCGTTGGAAAGCGGTCCAAGATGGGTTTATTGTGATTAATAGTGGACACTGGTTAACCAGTATAGCCTGTTTAACATTCATGTGAACGCAATGTACATTACATTAAAGCGAAATCCGCGTCAAAGATGTTAGAATAAGAATACAATATTATTCTTTAAAATAGAAATGATAGAAAACCATTATAATGATTTAGCTATTTTTGAAGAGTATTATCGAGCCATCCGATTAAACCTAAATTTATCCTCAACAGTTTCAGTGATATTTTCTTATCTCGGAACGAAAAGTTGCTTCTTAATCAAAGGAAAATGGCCAGGCACAGGTGAGATAAATATAACAGGCGCAATGTGTGAAAAAAGATAAGGCGAATCGATATCAGTAATCTTTGTTAGATAGGAAGCACTTTAAACAAGTTTGCTGCGTCTACACGATGTTAGTAGCGTTATTTGTGCAAACAAATCGCATCTGGTTTTAAAGAACCAAGAAAGGTTGATTCAACAGTACCAGTTAAATGAAAGATCTATCGCGATTTAATTAAAGCCATTGGAATAATTTGTTGCATCGCGTCTTGAAAATAAGTGAATGAAAGACTGTTATAGTTTCATAATTTGCATGTGCATTCCGATTAATTATTATTCCGCCAATTACGCTAATTGTACTAATTATGGTGTCTTAAAGCTTATTCGAAGATCCGACACGCGATCGCGAAACGAATAGCGTCCGCGTGCTGGTGTCGCGAGGAATCGATCAGAGAGAAACATCAGCGGTGCATTCCGGTTTCGCGCTCGTGTGCATACATTTGTGTATGCACGACGAACGCGAGAATACGCGAGCGGCGCGTTCCTTGCACGCAGAGCCCCGATCGGGAGAGACCGCCAACTATCAATTTCCGTTTTGAATTACCAAACGCCGTAACGCATGCACGCGTCGCTCGAACGAATCTCCGGTCTTCTCCGGCTTAACGAGCCCCTTACTAAGAAACGCATCGATGCACTTTTCTTTGCTAATAAGACGCCTCCTTCCTTTGCATACATTTTTCGACTGGCCGATAAATCAGTTCGTACAGCCCGGAACGACTCCGAAAATTTTACCATTCGCCATCTCTTGGGCGACACTTAAAGCAGGTGTGCTTGCCTCTTTTAGCGAATTCAAGGTTATGTTCTTCTTGATAAATTAATCGCAGACTGGACCTGTGAGTGATTCACTCACAGGTTGAAAACTTGTCATCGCTTAATTGCAGTCATAGCAACATTCACTGCCAAGACTGGTTGGTAATTCAATTTCCTTGGCTTGGGGCAAAAGACTGTAGGGCGCTAATTAAATTTCGCGCTTGGGAATCGATGTGCGGAATGAATGGGAATGCGTGTTGTATTTTATTCAATTTAGGCTGCAAATAGAATTGCTGCAGCAGAGAAATGAAAGGACGAATCTGAGAATCACTGGGCATCCCCGGCCGCCTTACGTAATAAGGCTGCACCCACTCGTTTTACCGTACTGCAGTCTGGCCGTAATCTGTCAATTTAATTTTGACAGTAACCCCGTAACGGAAGTCCGATGCAACGCGCCTCGCTATTTGCATATTTCATGCATTTTCAAATGGTCGGAATTCGATCTGTGCGACGGGGGTTGGGAAATTACTTAACGATCGAAATTAACCGGAAGCGCGATCCCAGCGCATTTGCATCCTTCCTGAAAACGTGCGCCGGAAATTGAAACACGATCAAACGCGTACTCATCAATCAACGCGAACTGCTTTATCGATAATTATTTATTATAATGTTGCACGTGTAACGTTGAAATCAATATCAGGGAAATGAATGTTTCGTGATGTAATACGCTGTATTAAATACGGTATTATCGAAGCCCCCTAACGGAGATCGATAGTGACGCGGGTAAGAAGATAGTAAACGCGAAAAACAAATGTAGATTAGAATTGCGAACTGAAATATTTGAATATTTCAAACTAGATAATATAATTATAATTGATCTATGGATAATTAATTTCCGCTGGTGAGGTAACATGTAACCTTGTAACATGAACAGCGAAGATCTCGCGTTTCAATTTGAAACGCCAGTAAAGAATAATGCGATACTTCCCACAAAAATGCAGGAAACGTAACAATCGTCTTTTTTGTAGCATCATTGACAACAATTGCATTTCCGTTGAATTGGGATCTATTATCGCACAGTTAGCTTTAGCGAGTTTGATTAGTGTATTAATTAGAACGACTTTCACTCCGACTGGAGAGCTACCCCAATTCCGCCGTTTCACTAAGCTACATGTAACAATGTAACAGATTTCATGTAGCAATGTATACAATCAGTTTATGCCGGATTCAAATGCTTAGCCAATCTCTAACCTAAAAATCGGCGTAAGATCGTATAGGTGCCATCGAAATATTTAATCATTCATCAAATGATCGATGAATCATTTGTTAAGTACGCCGCGTACCACGCTAGAAATTCTATTGCGAAATTCTCAGACGACCGAGAACGAATCGTGCTGATTTTGAACAGTTTTAATTGTCGATCGTTTATCGAATAGTTTATTAGCGAGGCGATTATCTATTCCAACTAGCGCTCAACATTTACGGAATTATTTTTAATAAACCCGGACAAATGATTCCTGGATAATAGCAGAGGAATTCTAGAAAAGTATCCATTACCGGGAAAAATTCAATGGCCGATCGTCGAGTAGAATCGGCACGATTTTTCCACGAGGCGTTGGAAGAAAAAGTGGCTCGTGTGGACGAGAGTTTCATGCAAACGGAATAGAATCGAATATTTCGCTTACCTTTAGTAGACAAAAGAAAGTTGAAGGATAAGTTGTCGGTTAGTCCTCGTCGAACGTCCTATGCAGACACGAGTCGGAAACGAAGTGGCGCGGAATCAACTCGCCTCGCGACAGCAGAGAACCTCTCCTCTCTGCCTCGGCCAATCGCATCCCTCCTTTGTACACACTCCCCTCTGGCCCCCTGCCGAACACCAACGGATGGTTCGCGGTCCAGCCGCGTTCCTCCGTTCCGTTGTTTCTACGAGGACTCCTTCGGTTGCTACCTCGACTTTTTCTTCGTCCTAGTTATTATCCATCGCCGCATTCCTCGTGAAACAGAAGAAAGCTACGCGAAGCTCTGAAATATAAAGGATGCTTTCAGTCATATCAATTGTTGAGCTTAGCTTGCGGTGCATTTATACCTGTGATTACGATGGTACTTGAAGCTTGCAGGAATGAAACTGATTGATGCATGAATTTACGATGATATAAATGAATGATTTCTAGTAGGAAGCAGCTTCAAGACCGTTTTCTTCTGTTGGTCTATTTAGCGAGAATTATTCTTGGCGATTTTTATCGGTAGTCGAATCAGAGTCCAGAGGTTCCGGTTCTGTGGAATCGATGGGACCGGAAGTAGCACCAGCCACGTTAGACCGCTTTGGTTCCGCCGGAAGGACTACACGTTCAGTTGAACATCTGTAAAATTTGAAAAGATATACGAAGCAATTATAATATCGTATGCATATTGATCGAATGATACTATTTAAAAGATTCAGCAGCTACTACGAAACGCTGTTTTCTTTAGTGCGTTTCAAATATAAAAAAAATTAGTGCAACATTTTCCAATCGTCGTTGCAGCACAACGTGCTGGATCGATAATCGATCTTGTTTAATTACACGATCGGCATGCCGAAGTCAACGGCCTCGAAACAAAGAGCCCACGTAGAAAGAAGATAACTATCCGATTGTGATTGAAACCTACAATAGACGCTCGCCGGTGTTCTTTTTCGAATTGATCAAACAAAGATTATTGTCTATTTCAACTACAATTGCTTCTACATAATATAATAAGTAAATGTCATATATAATAACGATTTTATCATTGGTAAATGCAGCGCTCTATAAATAACTGATGCCATATTCTCACCTGAGCCCCTTCAGCCGATTATGACGTGGTGTTTGCCGGCCGTGACACAACGCGCGTGCGAAAAAACGTAATCTTCTTTCGGCGTCTGCCACCATTCGAAAGCTGCTGTCTTTCTGCACTTTTCGAGACCCTAAAAATTACATCAACATTAGTATGAAGACATTAGTGTCCGATCCTCTTATTTCTTTCAGCAAAATCACGTGCAGAATCCTTATCCATATTACTTATACTCGAGGAAGCATAGAATATTCCACAATATATATTTTAAAATATTTATTTCCCAGCTTCCCACAGAGAATCTTACTTGTCTCGTATATTCATGATTTTGTTTAGGATTTAAACGTAGTTTGCTCGGACTTTTTTAAATCGTCATCGACGCGCGCGGTCCGATTCCGCCGCGTTCCTTCGGTTCTCCGGAAAATATGGGTCATGCCGCGTTTCCGGAGAACGAAGGAACTCTGGGAGTGTCGCCTGGCTGTTACGAAATCAGCTGTGCGCTTGTCGGGGCTTGTTGTAGGTCGTGTCAGGACACCCCGCGACCACCCTTATGCTTTACCCGTCTCTATTCTACCAAAGGGGTAGGAAATTTAGGGGTGGGGGTATTAAAGGTCGCTCCAACGTGGAAATCAATACGAAACCTGCATACCAACCTTCCCTATCGGGCCAATGGGAATACCCAAAATGATCCTTGCCCTCTCATTCAGCTCTTCCCCTTTTTATTGCAAATAAAAGAATCATTCATTTATTATAAAAGGGGTGTACGCAAAATACGAAAGCTGGGTGCTTCTTAATAAAATGTTGAACACTGCAGATTAATCGCAATGAAGATCTTAATATGCGGAAACAGTTCAAGGACTGCGCAATTATTAATGATTGCGCTAGCACTTTTTTGTTGGTTTTAAAGGGGTTGCAATGAGAACGGAATTGACTTTTAATTAATAAATGACAATCTAGAAATTAGTAATTCGTTATACGTCTAGGCAATGTTCTTTAAGTAATTTGATAATTTCATTTTTCCCCCGTGCATGTTATCAATACGCCACTTAATGACAGACTGCACGGAATGGTTTTATACGTAACCGATACGACAGAAAATCGATCGCTTTCAAGGAACAATTGTTGTGTTCGTGGAACGCGTTCGATGGTCGTCGACGAGGGAAGAAGCTCCCACAAGGAATCGGGATGCCTGGACAATCGCCGGGGGGGGTTGCTATTAAAAAACATTCTAAATATTCTCCGTTTGTACAACGTGTTATCGTTCCTCGGGGGATTATGTAACGCTTCGGGTTGGCCGGTCCAACCGAGGCGACGAGAAAAGTTACGTCAATAGCCGGGGAAAATTATATTTCCTCGCTTGGCCGTTATTTTTAATTCCGTGCCGTTTCCACGACTGTGGCTCAATGATAATTTAACAGAAGTATTGTTACAGTGCTTCATGGCATGAAACTTCGGGGCTGTTTTAAAGGGGGTTGCAGGGGGCGTCTGGTACCCTAATATTTCAATACGATTTTCCTTCGATCGATTAAAAGATACATGGCTGACCTCGAATAAGAAATAAAAATCGTCTCTCTTACTCCACTGAAACAATGCTATTGTATTACAGCATTGTAACAATATTCCATTACCGGTTTACATTACAGTAATCATTAATATCCGCATTGAACGCACATCATCTCGTTTTTGTTCAATGCAGCTGGGAATACGATACTCTTTACAAGCGATGAATACAACGCGATTACACTTGATTAACTAAAAAAAAAAAAAGAAGAAAAACAATGAGGAATACAAAAGACACGCTGGGTCTTGTTCAAGGGAGATCTCAAGCATCGCTAGTGCAAACCGTATCCGAGAAAATTACCCACTTGGAGTGCAGTAGCAGATACGTCGCTTTAAATACCACAATGAGCGAGTTAAAACGCTGCTTTAACTGCCTCGGGACCAGCGATTTTATCGCGTGACTGGCAATGGATACGGAAAATATTTGTCGCCCAGTTTCTCGATGCGTATCGAGACTGTTTCATTGAAACTAACAAAAATAGGACGATTGTATTAAATCTGCCGAGAAATAAATGCACCACCAGCTTTCTTAATTCCTTGGTACTTCAATAAAAAATGAATCAGGCCCATCAATGAATGTTCGATAACAGTATTCGAAGCTGAAAGATTTTCTGATACTCTTACACCTTATAGACCAAGGATTCGCAATGTCAATGTCTCGGTACAGAGATCGACTGAATCCACGGTTCCGTAATTTCGAAACGTTCGCCGCGAATAAATCAGCTGTTGACCACCGTTGATGGCCACCTTGCTCATTACATAATGTTGGCCGGCGATCCCGCCCCGCCAGATACACTTGTTTTCCATGAAAACGATGCGCCACGCCAAGATTATCTGTTGGCACCTCTCGAGTATATCCCCGGCCCGACTGCTTCCTTATCGATCTTTCGCTACGCTTATTTATCATTTTCGTCAAAGTTGCTTCGAAGCTTTCTTCCGATTCGCGTGTCTTTTCAATCGGAGAGAGAGAGAGGAAATACTTTTAATCGCGTGTTTGGGAAAAATGTATTTATCGCACGACTTTCTTATTTCTTCCAAAGATATTGTTCATTCATAGAATTGATGAAAATTGTTCTAATCGGGAAACCAGCCAAGTGAAATGAAATCGATTCGATACTGTCTACGTGGAAAGCTCGAGTAAAACTGTACACACGTGGACGATCCAATATTTCAAGAGAGCCTGCTATCCCTTGCGCAAAACGCAATTATCTAGTGCTTCGGCGTGGCTTAAATTTAGCGAGGAATTTCGCTAAGTCCGCGAGAAGCAAAGCCTGGAGGGCCCAGCCATTGCTGGGACCGAAATACACGTTGCAACTGTTCGGATTGTTTCCCTGCTCGTTCCTTTCCTTTTTATTTTTACTAAACTCACGCCTCGGCAAACTGTGTATCTTCCCGGCTGGGGTACAGTCGAGCTTAGAATTTCATTAGGAAAGTTCCCTCTGATCTCAGACAGATCTTCTAAACGGAATACTTCATTCGTTTCCATTCGTACGATTGAATTTTTATAATCAACCTTCGGATCATTTGAAAAGCGTACAATTAGGGAAATATATGAGCATAATTAACAATAGCGACAGGGAATAATAAAATCAGCAGCAACGAAGCTACAAGTACTGATCAAACGAAATTAACACGGTTAGTATTATAATATATCGTACTACCGCATTTAAAAATCTCGATAACAACAATTAACAATAACGATAGAGGCCGGCATTGTGTTTTTATAGTACCCAAGCTACCCGCACTCCGCTTTATCAAGGTATCTATGTCGCAAGGGACCTTAAGACATCGCCCCCTTAATGCACGTATAACTCCAACCGATGGCCGTGAAATCGACTACGTTCGCCATTCTAAAATCGTGCCAGAATTTCTTGCCAAATTAAATCGGAGCTCCGTCCCGCGTCTACCTGAGCGAAGGCGTGATCCAGGGGACTTATCTTTCCCCCTTGTTTCTTTTCTCCGCTAACGAAACTCTTACACGAGGATGATACGGAACGACGAGACTATGACGAACCGCCAAGGAACATTAAACATTGCGAAGCGTTGGCTCTCTTGCGATTTGGCCGGCGGGTTGCATAATAATTAAAACCGTTTTATCATTGTGATCCAAGGTGGATCGTTGAGAGGGACCAGTGGAAGATTTTGAAACGATGCAGATCGTTGTAGATTAGGAGAAACGTGTTGCGAATGTTTTTGATTTCTTTTTTTTTTGCAAACAGAATCTACAGCTGTAAAATTTCGTTCGTTATCAATCTTTCGTTTATCACTGGTTCGATAAGCTGGCCCGAAAGTTTGAGCATACATTTCCTGTCCCGCGATAAAAAAATGTATAACTTTCACGTTGGAAGTATTTCTGACAATAAGATTCGTGTTATGATTCCTAAAGCTAAATGATATAATAATTTTTAAGCAACCATATATTCCTCTCCTTTATTAACCGTAATCACCAATGTCTCGGGTATTCGTTAAAAAGAATGCGAAGGTTCGTAATTTTTTCATTAGACAATAGTAGCAATTGAATAAGTTTCTTCGTTGAAAAATTAAATCCCGACTAATGAATTCTCCAAATCAGGAATCGCTTGATGGTAGAACGTTTCCTTTAAAGGAAACATTTGCTCTGCCCTTTTTCGAGTAATCCAGCTATTTTCGTATCGTCTGGGAAGAGTACAGCGCGTCGAAGCGTCTTCGAAAAATCGTTAAAAGCGCACACGTGCAGCTACTCGTGTTACGTCAATGGTCCACGTAGGACCTTCCGTACGATAATGATTTGTTCACAAAATCGATTACAGCCTCCGTTTCGGCACGGGGAACTTTCGCCCGATCCAAACGGTTTCCCGTTGCGATTGAACGCTCGACAATGTTGCTGAAACGCAATTAGAGTAGCCAAGCTTCTCGTTTCGAATGATTGTCGGTCCCTCGCCTATTACGATACACAGGGAGGAGAACCCGGGAGGACTATGCGATCTATTTTCGAGCTTGAGGATTCGCTCGGTTTTCGTCAACAATTTTGCAGGCATCGCCACCCACCTCCCGACGCGCATGTGGTATTTTTAGCTGGGCTTCAAAGAAAATTAAGATTCCAAGATTTTTAACGACGGTACAGTGTTTCGAATAAGAGAAACGTTCGAGTAAGGGAGAGACATTGCTCCTTTTTTTTAAGGAACGCGTGATCGGGGAGAACTTGTGTGGTGGTCTGTAGGAAAGACTTTTACTCGACAGAGGATGCGCTATGTTCTTTTTTTTTCTTATTCTTTTATGCCATATTCGCTAGCTGCATTCTATTTCTCTCTGTTCGGCTATTTCAACCAGCGCTCGGTGGAATAACCTCGGGTGTACGTCCGTCGACGATTGGCCGCGGTATTTTCGGCTGAAGCAGTCGTTTCAGAATGTTTTGCAGCGGGAATGTCATGGTGACGTTTGTTTAATTTTATAGGAACTTGTTCCTACAATAATTTATGTCTCGTACTTTCATTTGGAATAATTAGTAGTTTAAAGAAAAGGGAACGAATAATGCAGTTAATTATAACAATACTTATCTGAATAATAGGAATTGAGATTCGTATCTAAATATACGTATATAAAATGACGCTAACAATCACTGCGAATTATGATTAAATAAAATCATCATTCGTTGCAATTTCACAGTTTATTGCAGTGATTTGATTCAAGCAAAGAATTAATGGCAGCTTTTATCCAATTGAATGCACCGATGCATCCAATTTTGAAAATTAGTGCCGCGCTCCTGTTACTTCTGTATACATCTAGCAGATGTCTCCACCTACCACTCTATTCGAGCAGAGTAGATAAAGTAGCACTCTGCGCGTGGTCAATTTAAAAACACCCGCCTGTATACCCGCGAGGAATATTTATAATTCCAAAAACAAAAACTTTTGCATTCACTTTACAGTTAAAAAGGCAAGACGACGGATCTTCCCGATAAAAATATTTAGATCTCGACAGGATTCTTTGTATAAACCAAGGGGTTAAAGATTCGTAACGTAATTGTAGTACCATTAATAAAAATCATGGGGATTTCATTGTGAAAAAAAAAATAAATGAAAAGAAGGGAATCCTACACTAAAGAGCACCGAGCTATTGTGGGTCTGTGAAAACTCCACGGATATCGTTCCCTCTCTCGAATCGAATGGACAATTAAGTATTTAGGGTGGCTGCGGGTCGCGTGTCAGGAAGAGTCATCCTCGCCAGCATAATCGTATATAAAAGCATATGGTTTCTGTATGGGGCCCACGGGAGGGGGCCTTAAAGACACTCGAGGAAATAATTCTGGGTAAAGGGTACCCAACTACGTCAAACTATTTATTTTTTACAGAAGTCTTGGCAAAGTTAATTACAATTAAAATATATATGCATTTACAACTTCATATTATATCCCTTATATTAAAATGTTATTAAATAAAGATTGCACCCTCCCGTTCAAATATTAAGAAATAGAAATGAACAAACTCACGAACGTCGTGGGTTTTTGTGAGCAAGTAAATTACCAGAATTCCACGATTTTGCATAAATAAGAATTACAGTTATCATTAAAATCGCAATCGTTTCAGGAACGAAGAAACGACAAAATCTGCGAACGCCGCGTAGGAAAAAATCGCAACAGTCTCTTCGTTAAACTGTAAAATTCCAAAAGACAGTGTTACGTATACACGTTTCTACACTTGTCGCGGCCGGGTTCGATTATGACAAAGTGACCTATCAATCCTCGGATCCACAAACGCTATTCTATTCAATTTCACGTACTCGTTGGAACTCGATGGGTAGCTTAGGGGTGCATCGACGCTTTCATACCACGATTCTGGATATGGGCGCAGTTTTTCATCCGCCCCCGGGTGCACCCAGAGCCCCGTCTAATCAGATCTAAAGACGTCCTCGTGAATTCCCCACCCGCAGTCGTGTTATGTTATTATATTGTCGACGATCCTATGCGGGACGATATGGACCGCGGTTTTTAGCCCCCCTATTACCACGGTTTCTCTATCAGAAAACCAAAATTTCACGTTCTCACGAAACATGGGGGTACGCGTGTATGTGCCTACATCCTCCACTAATTGCACGTCGATGCGGATTGTGCGTTGGACGACCTCTCGAAGAATTTTCGACAGATTGGCTGCCCCGGTTCCCGTGAGAATCTGTATCGTAACGTGTAAACATGCAAGTACCTGTTATTGGTGCACATGCGTTCGGTAGAGTGAGGGGGCACGTTTCCGTGGGTTTGAAATTCCACGTTTATTCGGATAATTTAACGAACTTAAGAAGAAAAGACGAAGCGACCGTGATAAAAATTAATTGTATGCAATTGTTCAAAAGGTGTTCCTTACATTGGAAGAGCAACGTTTTATGAGCAAAGTTCTCTGCATTAGAGAATTCCTGTGCAAAGCATATAAATCGTTTCCGTGGGTTTGTAATTCCACGTTTATTCGGATAATTTAACGAACTTAAGAAGAAAAGACGAAGCGACCGTGATAAAAATTAATTGTATGCAATTGTTCAAAAGGTGTTCCTTACATTGGAAGAGCAACGTTTTATGAGCAAAGTTCTCTGCATTAGAGAATTCCTGTGCAAAGCATATAAATCGTTCCGAGAAACACCCCATATGCGTGAATACGGGACGGGTCAGCGACGGATGTGACTATGCGCGTCGGGTTAATAAGGATGCGACGTCATCGGACTGCGACGTTACATTTTCTCCTTTCAATCACGATCTTCGAATCTAAAAGCGCAAAGAGAATCCCTGACGGCGACTGATACTATCCTCTTACACTTTCTTAAACTTTCAAATCTTCATTCACAGAAGTATTGCGATTATTGATTCCATACCCTTTAGTACAATCCTCCTTTGACAATCGAATCGTCGAACATTTTCCCAGCTCTGATCGAATTCTGTGAAGCGTATCCCACCTGACTCCGCGCGTTAAAACTACCCCCCTTCGATGCATCGCGCGAAACCGATTGGAAGGAGGGTGCCTCGCGCGAGACAAGCCCACCTGTTGCACCCACGATCCCGCGTGAATCCACCCCAGCGGATTTCAAAAGAAAGGTCGTTCACCCCGGGGATGAATCGAGTCTCAGGTAGAATCGCATTGGGAATCGGGCGAATAATAGAGAGACCGTGTACGTCGACAATTTCCCGGCTCGTCGTGCCCGTCGATCGACCAGTACGCGTTCCTCCTTTCTTTTCTTTTTTCTCTCTCTCCAGGATACAACAGCAAGTTTTTGGAGAACGACCGTCTTCCTACGCGCGCTTTGACGCGTGAAACGTACCAGCATGATCACGGAGTGACTAATAATAATATGAGACGGGACGTACACAACCCTACCCGAGGGGACTGCCGCTTCTGTTTCCATGGGGGTGGAGAGAAACGTTCATTTCGTGATCTCGATCGGGAATCTCGCGACGCCGGTCATGTGGGCACGTTAATATCCTTGGCCAACGCTGTCATAATTGCCTTCCGTGACACGCTCGCCACACGTAGGTATCGTTTAGCAATGCCGACTGTAATTTGTATCACTTGAGGAACGTTTTATGGTGGCTACGCGTAGACGGGAGAACATTTTCGATAGGTAATATGGGGGTTGATTCTTTAAGTGTTAATTTTTTTTTTCGCGGAGGTACAAGTGTAAGATAGCTGAATTTTCTAATAATTAGCCGCATCTTTGCAGCGAATATTCAAGACTGTTCTCTTTGATTTATTGCAAGATTTACTATTATTTCATTATTGCATTAGCATTAATAAGGATCCCCATTGAATCTCTACCAATCGGAGTAAATTAAAAGAAGACTAATCCCTTGATTTTTCATTAATGGAACCAAGCCCCCCCATTCATATTCCTATTTTCTCGGATGTTATTTAACGCGCGTTTGTTCCACGTTGGAATAGCAGCGATGCTCGGGACTGTACCACGGAGGAAGTCCTGAGAACACGACGAGATGTCGGAGAGGAACGCGAGCGGGGCCGCGCTTGGCGAGCGAACAGAGGAGCGGAGGTACCCCGTCGCCTTCGCGCAATTACGTCCAATTGAACTAATTCAGTCCAATTGACGTTAACAGGCTCAATTGGTCGGCCCTGCCAAGCGTACGGCCGCGCGGCGATACTATCCGGTCGGTCGGCGCATACCTACGTCGTAAAAAAATGCGTATCGCGTGCAAAAAGTCGCTCGGAAAGCCTAAGCTGCCTCGTCTCGCCGTCCTATCCGCTTCGATCTAAATATATGTATTGCTGGACAAGAGACGGTCCCCATTGTCCGCTTGCTTCGATCGTCTTTTGTACGATCCGTCCGTGTTCGGGCGAGAATGTTCTCTGGAGATTCGGGAAGCTCTTTACCTCCATAGAAGAAAGACAAAGATTGGAACCATTAATGTTTCATCCTCGAAGGGGATGAAATAATAGCAATATATGAAGTATTATCCTTCGTTTTCTTTTCTTTTAGGATAGATTTCCAATTTGATGTGCAATGTTCTTTTTTTTCTGTGGTGTTTGCCGAAGGGTGGCGTTACGAAGGGTTCGGTGAGACTGACGGTCAATTAATTAGTATCGAGTGGATGCTGATTTAAAAAAAAAATGATGGAACGTTGAATTTGTTATATTGCTCCTTTTGGCGAATGGACAATGTAAACAGTGGCTTGACGGGGTTGAAGGCTACCCGTTGGAGTGCAGTTCGTTGGTATTGAAGGGTGATACGGTCGGAAGGGGAAGAGGTGGAGCCTGTGAAACTCCTTCTATTCTACTGGTCGAAATGGTGGGAGCTGAACGTATCGTGTCCACTTCGTTCTTATCTTTCATCCGGGTCCCTCGCTACACACCGTGAAGAACTTGGTGGGGGATAATCATTCCGACTTCTCCTTCTATCATCCCCGAGTCCCTCCCTTTACCCATCCCTCTCTGCCGCGCGTATGAACAGCAAGATAATGAAAAATGTTGATTCTGTGTATTGTAGTAAAGTTTAATTTCACTCGCTTTTTCTTTTATCCAGACAACGTCGATTGCACCGGAAATTCACGAATGAATGAAAATGATCATGAAGAAGGAAGAGGAGGATGCTCTCGGATGTTCAATGTCTATTTTAAAATTGCCCTAGTGGAAGCTGAAAAACGTTTCTTCCTGTATAAACACTCCTGTGTGTGTAATATACGAGAACGATTAATATCAATAAACGTATGGATAAACTGAGAACTCGATCGTTAATCGTAAGCAAAAATACCAACATCGTGCGGCTATTTTTAAAGAACGCACAAGATCATTGGCCGAACCAGTTTTTGTCAAACGCGATGGGGGATTAAAGAATCGTAAGTCATGTTTAATTACATCGAGAAGAAGAATAAAGAAATGAAGCTATTCCACGAGTGACTCCGGAAATCATTTGCAACATCAATTCGGAGAGCTCGCAGTTCCCGTTATTGTTCCACGTGCTCCCACGTGTTCAACAATATCCACAGAACTGAACTTTCGACCGTTCTAAAGCATACGTCTATAATATACGACGTCCATGCGTTTCCAACGAGAACAAAAAAAGAAGAACAATACCCCTTCGATCAGAGCGTATTCTAAGGACAAAAACAAAGTAGGCACTGTTTCAACCGGAAGTCACTGCACACAATTTTCTTGTACCGTTTCGAGCGTGGCGCCGCGTCACTTTCCTCCGGAGCACGTGTTTCCGGTACCAAAGCCGCGTCTTCGCTCGGCCGGAATCGGGCAACATCGTTCTCCGCGATCTCTAGTCGCGTACACCGGCGGGACCGTTTTCCCCCAATGAATCACCCTCCTCCTTCCTTTATCCTTCCCCAGGACAATCCATTTTAAACGGCCTCACGTCGTTCCGCCGACTCGACGATCACCAATGAACTAATGGAAAAGAATCCGCGCAAAATGGAGAACCTTTCGCCTGCACTGGCACGGCGAAGCGGACGTGCGACGCCGATATCTACGGGGTTGTAAACGGCGATATGGGGTCGAAAAAAGAAAGTCGTGCAGAGGGTCAGTGCAGGAGGCGACCCGTTACTGCAGCCGGGCACCACCGGACCTTCACTTATATCGTCTCTCGGCTAATAACGCTAGTAATGTGATATGATTAGCTTAGTTGAGTTCAGTTTAGTTCGTATTCGTTCAATTTAGTGGTTCGCCAGCAAAATCACATCGAGTTAAACCCATTTAGGCCAGTTAAGTTACCGGCTTCTCTCGCTCTTGCGCGCGCTCCCGCCGTCATCCTGCTCGGCCGGCCGCCTCCTGCATCCGCGGATATCCTGCGAGCAGGCGTCGACACGACACGAGGATCTATCGTCGACCTCTTATCGGAGCACGATTCCCGGATCTACCGGGATCCGCGTGCGATCCGAGCGAAAGACAAGGGCACTTTCAGGGAAATCCTCGCGAGGGACGAGGGCCACTACTCAGGGAAGTCCTCGCGGAAGGCGAGTGTACTTTTGTATCATCACTGTGGCACAGAATACTGTCCCTTGCCACAAGATAAAATTAATGAAATGGGAAAAAGAATCTTTCCACGCACTCGATTCTTTCCTGTGCGCAGAACTGTCCCGCATCTATCTGTACCACGATTTCCTCCCCATTCTTATACCCTCGCACTCCTTTCCTGATACCTGTCCCAACTCCAATCAACAACGAATCCTGAACGATGTCCCTCTCGCTCGTCTGCCTCGTCAACAAACTAATTACGAACCGGACCGGACCGAAACGAGTCGGAAGACCGCGCGCCGAACGACGGTTCCCGCGGGGCGGAAAAGACGATGCGCTCTTCGCGAAGGGGGAGGAAGAGCCTCGTGGCCGCGAGCGCGCAATTAAATCAGCGCGCGAGGGGCGAACGCGGGCGCGCGCTAATTACCGTCGATGAAATTAGCAGTTAATATTACGCGTGTACACACGGAATGGGGGTAGTTTGATTGGGCCAATTCGAGGCAATTCCTGGCGATTGCTGGTTTCATTGAGCCTGCGCTTAAGAGCCTCAGTGCCACGCTGCCGGTCAACGGACATGGATCTCTTGGCAAGTGTGTGTATAGGTGTGCTCGGTCCATTCGCACCTTTCTCGTCCTTTTGCGAGCCCGCGCGGAGATGCCCGCGAGTGAGTGGCGGCCGCGTGGATCAACCTGTCGCCCCGCGATCGTCCCGCGAGCGCTTTTGGAGACCGGAAGTCACGCCTCTCTGCGGAGTCGACGCTGATGACTGCTACCGAAACCCGCGGGGTGTACGAAGGGACACGGACGATGGGACGCGAATCGATTGGGAGAACCGTGCGTTCGGTGTGACCGGGGGATTGGGGGGGTGGGGGGTGGTGGCTGGTGACGCCTGTGAACGCGCGTCGATCATCGTCGAACCGTGCGACAGATCTCGAATCGTTTGATCGGGGTTCAAGGTTCCGGTTCAAGGACCGTTGCTGCTTGATCGATGGACGAGAATTCGCTGGACGCGATGTGGAATCGGATCCGAGGATGCGGAATTCGAAGGAAGGGGATGAAGAACCGAGACCTGACTCCACAGCTTGATTGAGTGATGGTGTCTTTTTCCGCTCGATAGAAGATGTTCTGCGGACGGTGCGCGAGAAGGGACGGAGGAAGATCAACGCGTGTACGGATCCGTTGAAAGGGCAGGTAAAGTGGTGATACAGTGTTGCGAGTTGGAGATTTCAATGCGAGTATGCTTGCACTGACTGTGCAGATTTTTGGTTGCGTCACTTGATTTTGTACCGAATACAGTCGTCGTTGGTTACTGATCTTCTGCGTAGATCTGCCGAAGATCAGTATGATGTCATGCTGCGCCACATTTATACTCTCCGATCGTTGTTCAACCCGTAATACGCATTAATAAAGAGCACAGGGCAGTTGAGAAAGAACAGTTTCTTCAACCATCATTTACCCAGATCTATTTAAAAAGGAACAACACTAGCCAAATGTTTCATTTCTAGCAACGTAAGAATATACGGAATATTAACGCTTAAAGATACGTTGAAAAGCTTATGCTCAAAGATTCGTCCTGACACAGAACTTTCCGCTGTCTCATCATAGTCGGAATTCGAAGCTTTCGATTCTTATATAGATTACAACAATCGTTTAGAAGCTCAATACTAGGCGCGGCTAATTTGTTTCGCGAAATATTGCATCGCCACTGCTTGCGCCAAGCCGAATAGCGATCCCTACCGTAACGGTCCCTAATGCGTTGTACAGAAATGAATTATACAATGTTCGACTACAGCACTAATCAGCACCGAACTAACTGGTATGTTCCCCAGTAGCCAAAGGGTTAACTTTAAAGCGAAAAGCCCTCGGCATCATCGATCGGCAGCGAATCACGACGTGCCCTCCGCCACGTCGATCCTTATTTCGCGAAGTATCGCGAGGGTCGCGGCGGGTCAAGCGCAAGGAGTCCGCATGTCGAAATGGAAGCCTCCGATGCACAATTTTCCCATAGCGCGTCTCCGTCTCTGATATCGTGAACAAGTCGGACCGTTCCGATTCCCACACGCGTGACCCCTCCACGGAGGCGCGCACCTAGCCACGGGGACACGGGGGCCAAAGCGTTCTCCAGCCTCCGGTAGCCAAGGGGGAGGGCGGTCGCAGTACCCTCTGCATCACGAGTACCCTCCCCCTCCCCAGCACGCATGTACACGCAAAAGCAAAGAAGAGGAACCTACACGGAGCGTGATCACAAAGACGAATCGGTGGAGAGTGGGTAAATGCTTCGCGGAGGAACAGAAAGAAGTAGAAATGTGGGGGCGGGCGGGCGGTGTTCGGAGAGGGATGAAGAATGAATGCAGAGGGGTAGAAGCGACGTCGAATGGAAAGGGAGGAAAAGAGAGAGAAAGAGGAAGGAAAACAGGAGGCAGCGTTATACACCGCGCCCGCATAAAATGGACCGTCCACTCTCTCTCTCTCTCTCTCTCTCTCTCTCTCTGTCTTGCTCTCTTTATCTTGGAGCACACACGACACGCAGTAGGTGCTACAGGATTGGTTGGCATCCATGTGTGGGGGCGGCCTGACCGGCAACCCGTTGAAAATATAAGCCTGTGTGAGTGTCGGTTGATTAGCCAGAGTCAGAACGGATCGTCGCTAGTGCGACAGTGTCCGTTTAGGGCTGCTCCTCTTTGCTTTCGCGATCGACTGCCGGTGGAATTGTATAGGATACACGCTCCCTATATAGAGCTTGGAATCGTTGGAGGCTCGGTGTCACCGTTTCGGAGTTCCTTGATTCTTTCCATCGATTTTACATTCAATCGCCGCAATCGGTCCCGGCGATATTGCCAATAATTTTTTCTTCAGAGAGGATCGGTTCTTTCCTCCCGGGGGGAGGGGGTCTCGAAGGAGCACGTTGCGGCCTGGCTTCGTTAGACCCGGACTAATCAAAATTAATCAGAAGCCGGGCAACAATTGATCGCAATTGGCCCGGATTCCATTACGCGTGAACGCGATCCGTCATCCTGCGCGCCGCGCGCCTTTTTGCATAATTCGCTGCACGGAGATATTGTAACGTAATCGCTATGAAGTGAGAAAACCGTGCTTTGGGAGTTGGATACCTGTTGCTTCGTATCTATCGGAGTTGGATCGTCGTGTTTGGACTTACCGCGATTGAAGGCGGAGGAGAGATACCGTTGAGAAGCAGGGGTGTCGCGAAGGATTGTCGAAGATCGGTCGTAGATCCGTTTGAAGTGCGATCGACGATCGATTGAACGTCGGTGGTTGGAAGGCTGCTGGTTGAACGCCCGCGACGAATCCACGTGCCGGGGGCAGCCGAGTTTAGTGAGCGAAGTGTACAGTGCCGCCTGAAAAGAATAAAAGCTGTAGTCGAAGTGCAAATACTTCCACAGCAAAAGGAACAGAAGCCCGTGATAATCAGAGAAAGACGAGAGAAACTGGAAGAGTTGAAAAACAAACATCCAGCACCGGAAACTCTGAGACTCAGTTACAATCGTGCAATCGCAATATCTAGAAGAAACTAGCGTTCAGAAAATTGAACATAAACAGCGCGACCAATTATCATAGGAAAAGCGCATCTTTGTAATCACGCATCTTATCCGAATCGCGAGAAATGGACGGAGGCCCCTTCGACGATCCGATTTTCTCCGACTTCAGCGGCAGAGGTGGGTCCGGTGTTCATAGTATTCAAGTGATGCTCGGTCTCCACGGTGGGCACCACGGTGGCGATTTAATGCCGACCGGGGGCCACCTGCATAAGCTGGACTCGTCGAACAGTCCGCCGCCGCATCATCAGGCGTCGCATCATCATCTGCAACAACAGCAGCAGCAGCAGCACAAAGAGTTGAAGGAGTTGGAGCTGGCCGGGATGTACGCGCCGCTTCCTCAAACGCAGGACGTTACCACTTCGACGTCGAGCGCCGCGACGCCCACCTCGACTACGCTGCAGCAGGGGCTGCAGCTTGGTAATCCGTTGAAGAGGAAGCCGGATGATCCGATGAACTCTCTCGCTCCAGGTGAATGTTATTCGGTCGCGGTGAAACGCATCCCTGAAAAGCGATTATGTTAGTCTTATGATTGCAAAAGATTGCGAGGGGGTATTGTAATTTGTATCAGTATGGAATGCAAAAGATTAAATCGAAGTTCAAACATGGAATTTTGATGAATGTTCTATCGGGGAATTCGTGATTAGAGGAAGTTATATTGCGGGTAATTAATGGGACGATTTTCGTACGTGTTGCAGTTAGCAGCGAGGCACAGCCAGCGAAGAAGGATTCGAAGAAGAAGACTGACAATAATGGGATCAAGAAGAAGAAGACCAGGTAATTATCTGGACTTCAATTTGATTCTTTAGCTACCGACTCGACTGTGCAATGAAATCAAGACCTGGCCTCTGTCGTTATTATTACAGTTCTTCGATACAGTTCGATTTCACGCTGCAATTAATTGTTCCAGAACAACGTTCACGGCTTATCAATTGGAGGAGCTGGAGAGGGCGTTCGAGCGTGCACCGTATCCCGACGTTTTCGCTAGAGAAGAACTGGCTTTGAAGCTGGCTCTGTCTGAATCGAGGGTGCAAGTTTGGTTCCAGAATCGCCGCGCGAAATGGAGGAAGAGGGAACCACCTCGTAAGACGGCTGGTTATATGGCTGCTGGCTCGGCGAGCCCCGGCTTATCAGGTAATTACTATAATAAAGATTAAAATTACAAACAATAACGACGATCGATTGCGTCTAATTATATACAACATAATGAATGATATACGACTTTCCAAATTTCCAGGATCATTCACATCCTTGAACAACACCCTCAACCCTTTCGCCTCGCCGACAACAGCAGCAGCACCGCCGGACGCCTGGGCCTACTCCCCGGCGTACGATCTGGCGCCGCATCTGAATCTCCTCAGCCCGTCCAACTCTCCGTACTCCGCGTCCTTCGGTGGACCAAGTAACAACGGGTCGGCGTACTCGTACGCGACGATGCTCCCTCAGCACGACGCCTCGCTGTTCTCCACGCCGTCCGGCCAAACGATGCGCGTGCACCAGGACTACATGAACGCCGGCAACAGCCCGCCGCCGCCGTTGACCCGTAACGATTACCAGACCATGGTGACCACCCACTCGCCGCCCACGCACATGGCCAGCTCCATGTCGGAGGAGGACCATCAGCAGAACAAGCAGCAATTGGATTATGTGAGCGGTCTGAGCCCCGCGGACAAGTACCAGCACGAGCAGCCGGACTACGCGCAGCAACAGGATCAGAAGCAGGAGTACGGTATGCACTCGCCGCAGCAGGCGCGCCAGGGGATGAAGGAGCAGGTGATGGTGAAGAGCGAGCCGACCAGTCAGCAGAACTACGTGCAGTTGCCGCCTTTTTTGAATTGACTCGAAACCTCCGGGCTAGATCCGTTCTAGAGTACCGTGAGGACTTCCGGTTCGGTGTGGAGCTTCCTTTGGGAAGGGAGTTCCGGGATTGATCGTTAGGCACCGCGGGATTTTCATGCTCGAGTCTTTGGGAAGGCGTGTCGGTGGTGCCCGTGGACAAGGAGACTTTTCATTTCTTTTTCTTGGATCGTCGTTTGGTAGAATGTTCATTGGGGCAGAAAAGGATTTTCAAATAGTTCCTCTTTATGAGAACGTAAAGTCTTTTTAATTGTAAATGTTTCTTTGTAGCGCTGCTCGATAATATTGATCCTTGATATCGACGCGATTTCCTCTTGTATTATACACTCTCTGAAAATTAGGATTAATTTGAGATTTAACGGTAAGAGCAATGATAGTAATCGTACTTTCTAATAGACACTAGAACGAAACATTTTTTTCTTGTAACGTATATGTACGTAAGAATAGAATATTTTAAGGGAAGCGACCAATCGAACGAGTGCATTCCAGTGCCTTTAAACATTTAGTTTTGTACGAGATGCGAGTACTTTTGTAATATTTTAGTCGTATATATCGAAAAAATCGTACTGTAATTCTATATTCACGTATTCCTGTGGGAACATTGCGTATAGTTTAGAAAATACCGGTTGACTTTGTTAAAATTTCTATTTCCAAACGATTCGCGCGTGTGTGTTTTGTATTCTATTCCGTTTTTGTGATGCTTGTAATTATCGACATCTAAATACACTTCAGGATAAATATAAAAGTATGTGACTAATTATTTCGATTACCTTCCGCAGGCCGACAAGAAATAATAAACGAGTTCCAGACACGATTAGCTGAATAAATATTGCTGGAATGTTAGTAACAGCTTTACTGTAATAAAAATATATACACTCCTCTATATGTACAGCAATGGGCTCAGTAATATTGCTATCGAAGCAAATATTTCAGCCATACCGCTCCGCTTACATTAAGAATCTCATTATCATGGGTATTTATATATTCGACAAGCTTATCAGATTTGTTCTCTTCTACGTTCTCGAAAATATTCGGCTCAACGTCGGACAGTTCGGTGTACACCGATTGCCAAACTGCATCGCCGCTAAAGTGATACTTTTTTTCTAACTTATACAAGCACAATGCTAAATATTGTGCGGGGGTAAAATCGTATCCCGATTTCGCGGAATATTCTTCTCGCAATACGTTCAACATGTAAGCGACCTTGGACCTAGATTGGAAAAATAATGAATTAGGTAGAATTAACGCGTAACATAAGATATATACAAAATCAATAATATCCTCTCACAATGGATAAAGCACAATATGAATATTCTGGCATATATTTTCGACCGAAAAGTCTCTCTTCAAATATCGTAACGTTCTTTCGATGTTCAATAAAGGAACGTGCTTCCAGTAAGGATGTTTTTGGATATAATACATTACAGAAACGTTGCTCTCTCCCAATTCTTTATGTAGAACGTACTTGAGATACTTTTTTATAAATGTGCGCTCCATATCGCCCTCCACGAATCTAGAATGTACATTGTTGTTAATAAATTGGTAAACACTATTTCGTGCATCCCACGGAGAAGATTTACTTAACATTTCGTAAAAGTTCGTACCTTAAGAAAAGCTTGTTTCCAGACAAATATGTCTGAATGTTAGCATTATTTATACACTTCAAAGGTTTAAGATAATGCATGCGGTTAGTGACTAAGTTGTATTGATAAATCATGTTCAATACACGCGGATGCTGCAACCATAAACCTAGTTCGTGACTATTCGCGATATTTATATATCTCTCCAGGAATGTTCCTTTATCCATTCCTAAAACTCGTGGGCAAGTACACAGCCCTCGGTTCGGTATTCCCAGCGCCTTCTGCAGTCGCAACAATTCCCCCACTTTATCCGCGTCATAAAACAGGATATATGGATATCTTTTTATCAAATCGATTATAGACTTATTGTTTATCTGAACGTTCTTCAACTCAGTCAAAAGTTCCTTGACATTCTCCACATCAAGGTTCAACAGTTGGGGATATCTTTTTAGCTGCAAAAGATTTTAATGTCGCGCTCGCATTATCCTTTTATTAAACACATTTCGATAGATAAAGTGTACTTACCAAGTTTTCGTCGAAACCGAATTCGCTTTTCAACAAGCTCACTAACTCAGAAATCTCGGTAAGGCTCTGATACTTTAACTTTCTATTTTTGGTACATATTTTGCTGTCCAGCTTCAAATGAACTTTCTTAAAATAAGACATACAGTGCTGATAATAGACACCTATCTTCATGTTCTGTCTAATTTCGGACAATATTATATTTTTATTATTCACTGAAATGCCGACGCTTGAGAACACAGTCTCCATGATGTTATGCATCTCTGGAATACCATGACGCCGCTTGAAAACTTTTAGCCTTTTGCGCATCGACATTGGGAACCTAAAAGTATAACACAACGTTAGTCGGAAGGAATATACATGATTGTTCGAACTTAAATTAATTCTGCTGTGGCTTAATTATATATATTCCATTGCTGGTCGTACTGAAAAATGTGATCCAAACCGACAGATTTCACCCCCATCTCTTTAAGTATAGTGATTCTATTTCGCAATACCATAGGTTGAAGGCTCAAACAACCCGGCAGAAAATTGGCCCTTTCCAGATTTACACTCATATTCTATGAAAAGAGTAAGTATTATTAATATCGGTGTAATAAATGTTAAATACAACGTCGGACCTATGGAACCAAACCAAAAGGGCCGACGTCGCACTTGTTACTAATTAATACCAATTACATAATGACCAATAGCGACCTACAAATAGATTCTAATCACCTGCATAATTGTACAATTCTGCACGATTCGATCTTTCGGTATCTTGGCAAGGGCAGTATCAACTTTGAGCTGGCCGATCTTTTTCATTGTGTTACTATCCATTTTTAAGTATGCGTCAAGAACGTTATAAACACCTGTCCGTGGTGCCAGGGATGTAATCGATCTTACGGGACTCATCGTGAAGAATCTTTTTGTAAACGCCAGACCAAACATTTTCCTTCACATTTCATTGAAATCGTTCGCGGTAGAAACGTTAAAAGAAGTCCTGTAACAATATTGTGATTGAGGTTATGACGTACTCGCAACGCGAAACGATATCCTTTCTTGCTTCAACCTACAAAGCAGTGCTGAAATGAAGTAGAAAGGGGAATTATAATTCATTCTACGCACCTCAGTCTCATGTAATCACGGAAAAAACGTTTATATGCATTTCATCGTAAGAATACTGTTTACGCACCGTGCATGGTGTCGATGGAACGCTTGCGGGTTTTTAATTTGATCCGCATCTTATAGAAGTTGAAAGTTCGAAGGGATATGAAAAGTTTGTATAATTCACCCAGGAAGTATATTAATTTGAACTGGCATCAAATAATAATTCTTAATTGTCACATCTATTTACAAAAGGAATTCATGGCACCGTTCGGCCAGAACACACACACACACACACACACAATAAGTGTTACATAAGTCATGGCCACGAGCTCCTATGGTAAGTTATGGGACTTCGTGTCACGTGGCCTGAAATTGCTAAACATATAAAAATTGTCGATTGTAAATTAGAAACAGATCGACTGGTATTATAATGTCTAATAACTGTAAAATAATACAATCTGTGTCGCCGATTTATAAAATATATCCATGGGTAAAGTAGCATCGGCATCTTCTGGGAATTTATTTTAAAGTACAGAACGTAATATACGATAACAATACGTATGACAATTTCTCCAGGGGCATAAATAAAAAAAAATAGGACGCGAATATATAGTTCCGTATTCTCCAACTTCGAAACGTTAGCTAAAATAAGTTTTGTTTTCAGACGCGAATACAAGGGGTACAATGATCTCGCTTACATTCGAATGTTAATGAGAAATGCTATCTCTCCAGCAGTTCAAATCTCGGATGGTTTAATACGTAAAATCACAGGAACGCTAGTGCACGGTAAAATGGCTAATTCCGTAACAACAGCCGTCACCAGATCGGCTGGTGTGACATCGTACGTGATATTTAAAAGGTTCAACGACCTCCTGGTCTTCCAATTCGTGAGCAATGATTTCTTTCCGCCGGTTCCGTAATCTTGTGCGAGTTCATCCGCATTACCTATGTGCAAATTAAGTGATCCAAAGGAATAGTAATAGAACGTTTAACTTATTCTATGAACAAAGATGAAGTATAAAAATTCATTTTACCTAATTCATTATAAACGATAGAATCCGTTTGGACACGTTCACAGGACTTGTGAGTCTCGCAAGCTACCAAAACTGGTACGTTGAAAGCTCTGGCCATTAGAGCGACTTGGGCAGTGCCTACTCTCGACATCACTGCACCGTTAGCTAATATTGCATGAGCACCAAGGAACACCTTGCTTACCTATTCAACAACGAAGTTATATGTATAAGATAGTTCTTTGGAATAGAAATGAAACTGTCTTCTGTGCTTACTTCTGGCATCACGTAACTTAGAGCATTAATTAAGATATAAGAGCATTCAAGTCCTTGTTTAGCCAGTCGTCTGAGTTGCTCTTTCCCTTCCAGCCACGGTCTCCCGTCTACAACGACAACGCGAAACTGTTTGCCAGCGTTGTGCGCATCTAACAGTATTTTATTTATCAAAGACGAGCTAAAAGCAATTTAAGCTTCGTGACGATCGTGTTGCATAGTACACGCAGGGATATTAAAAAAATATCCAGGACACTCACTAGCCATATGTTAGGATAACATCTCCGTTGGATATTTTCGTTTGAATAGTTATCGATATCGCCTTGTCGGCCAGCTCTATCTGCTCGAGGATATAAGTATCTATCGCGCTTCCTAATTTATTCTTCGCCTGCAATATATAATTTCGTGAGTTAGTCTCGACGGTGGTGTTTAATTTTATGTATCCTACAGAGTGAAAAGATTTACGCACGTCTGCGTCCGGCAACGAAGAGGACAACTGAGTCATTTGCCACTTCAAATGTCTCAACGCGTTCTGCATCGAAACAGCCAAAGGTCTGCAATGATGCAAGTAGGCTACGGATTCTTGTAGGCTCGCCTCGAGGCCTCTGATAAAGTCGGCCTGCGACGGCCGCTCGAAATCCTTGATAAGCTGCTTCACAGCAGCCAAGAGTGCAACGCATCTCGCGTTGCTGCCGACGATCACTTTGCTCGCGTATTGAGTGCCTAATCTAACTATAGCCGGATGAATATTCGAATTGACGAAGGGAACATGCACTATGGCTTGTTCTCTTTCATGGTACAGATGTTTAAACAAATTTATCTCGTGAGCGTTGTCCTTCTGAACGATCTTTTTAGGCGTGGCTACTTTCTTCAACGCAGTATCTTCCGCTGCAACAGCATCTTGCGCCACAGGTTTACTACTAACATCCTTTTCTTTACTCTTAGCTTTATTCTTTTCGAGAAGAAGCTGCTGCTTGGCAGCCCTTTGTGCTTCCTGCTTCGCTCTCCTTTCCGCCTTTAATTCCGCCTTACTTTTCCCCTCGCTGTTAACTTCCTGTACTGTACTTTTGAAACAAGTATTCGCAATATTATTGACCATGGGTGTTTTATTGGCAGGCTCGATGTTTTCCTTGGTCACGTTCTCCGGCTTTTCTTTGATCGGTTTACTTTTTACGCATTCAGAAGGGACGGATTTATCGTTCGAACTATCTTTCTCCTGATTCTTAACAGTCTTAGATTTAGCCTTGGCGAGCGCCTTCGCAGCTTTCTTCGCCTCGCGTTCTGCTTTTATCTCTTCCCTTGATTTCTCGGACACATCTCCTTTGTTGGTCATTTTGATCAATGCTGGTTGCTCCGACTCGGAATTTCCTGAAAAAAAAAAAGTAGTATGTTAGTATAAATTCAGGGAAGATTAATATGATCGTAAATATGTATACATATACCTAACACAGTTTCAGTTAATAATCTATTTGTAGTTTCTTGCAAGGATACTTCTGCCTCCGTAATTTCGACTTTCTTTTCAGAACAACTCAAATTGGACAAGCAATTTTGATCAATTAGAGAATTTGCTATGTCTTCCTTTGTAGTAAAGACGAAATCTTTGTCTTGCAATTCCGGATTACTCAGAAACAATTCCGTACTTTTTGTTACAGAATTGGGAAATAGTTTTAATTCCGAAAAATCTTTAAACTGCAGATTCTTTGCGTTTTTAAGTAACTCATTGGTGGAAGATAATGTCGCAGATAGTATTATATTCGCCTCGGAAAATAATCTGTCCGAATTAGTGTTATTTCCTGCTTCAAGATTGATGTCTTTTTCACTTTCTACGCTATAGTGCTCAAGCTTCTCCAATTTTGGCCTCTCCTTCATACAGTTAATCCCAGTTTGGATTGTTTCAACAACTTTCTGTTTCGATTGAGATGCGCACACTAAATCGTCCCTACTTTTATCACGCTTTTCCTGACAAGCTTGAACTTCATTGTCAAACTTTAATGGTCCAGGCGATCTGGACAAACGTGATAAGCTTGACCAATTTTCTATGTTCTCTGCCCTCTGATCTGTCTGCTGTTCCACCTTTTCACCATGTTGCACACAACAAACTTGTGGCTCGACTGTGTCCTGTGGGTCGGCGGTAGGCGAATATGTTTCGCAGCAAAAGGAACATGTATTTTGCGCCTTTTTATCCTTTTTTCTTAATCTGCGAGCCTTGGATTTCGTAATCGTTTCTATATCCTTCGTATTCTTCTCCGTGATTAATTGATCGTTAATGGGTTCGATAGTAGGAGAAGAAATATTATAAAGCAATTTACAAGCTGTACAACAGTTCTGAAGCAATTGTGCCTCGTCTTTCTTCAGCGGTTGCCGAGTTTTTGATTTCGATAGATCTTCAGACTGATTCAAGTCTCTCTTTCCGATACATTCCTGATTGGGATTAAAGTTTATACCGTTCGTCAGATGCCCTTGCTCCTTTTCAGCCCTCCGTGCTTCATGCAATCGTCTACGACGAAGATGCCTGGCCGCAGAACGAGTAAAAACTTTTGGCCGGTCCGTTTCTGTTAACTAAAAGACATATGGTATTTTAATTATCACAACAAGGTACGCATTTATTCATGGCAACACACTAGGTGAACTGTATATACAAGCGAACAAATTAATAAATAAATACGCTAATACTATTCAGCCATCTATAGAAAAATGAAAGAAAAAGTATTAATTATACCACGTACGACATAACTAAGATAATCTTTAAATGCATAAGTCGATTGTATCCATTTTAAATCGTCTAATTATGAATCAATGTATTGGGTGGATATTATGGATCCATTGTTACAAGCGAAATACTGCTTCCGATTAATCGCCCATGTTACATGCAGTACCATAGGAGTGTATATGTAATGCTAGTTCGCTCGAAGCGTTATCATTTAGAAAAGTAATAATGCAATAAAAGAGCAGAATGAAGAACTTCAAATGTACAAATATTTACGGACATGTGCCTCTTGCTCCATCGTCACTGTATCAGTTCTCAGTCACGGACATAAGTAGCGTCCAGCTGGGAACACCAACGTAACTTTAGGAACATACTTAATTGCTGTCACACATTTATACTACAATGCGTATCGTAAATTGTACGTGAACCGAGAAAACGATCATCATTCATCCATTAAGGAATTTGTAAATATTTTCGAATGAATGTCTAATTTATTCTTTCATACACTGATGATGTAATATTTACATACCTCATTAAATTATTGTGCAATATATATCATATGGCAAATAATTCAAAATATCAGTGACTATATGATAACCTATATGGTAACCTTGTGCAGATTCATTATACAATTCACAACTTAATAGAATGTGTCATGAAATAATGAGTGTTTAGCGTCAAATAAGCACTAATTATCAAAGCGTATAAATTACTTCGCACAGACAATAATATACGACATTTCGTAAATAGATTGCTTCGACTTTCACTATCTTTCTGTCTATATAAATATTTTATTTCATACCCATTAACTTCATTTTCCTAACCTATAAGGAGTTCCGTATGTTTCATGGAATTCATAACAGAATAATTCTTTGCACGATCATTTCATATTGGAGGGAAGTACCTTTTAGCTTCAAGTGAACATATATTTTTTTCAGTGATCTGCGTTGAGAAAGAATCACGTTCCTTCACTTTTAGTCGGCACTATCGATAGTTTTGCAAGAGTTCGATCATTACGACAATATTCTATTTATTGCATACACCAAGTTTTGCAGTTGTCAGCCTGATTGGCGCTTCGATACTATCGATAGTAATGGTGGAGAATATGAATAGTGGGCACTTTATGAATAATTTGCCATTATAAATGTACATATGTAAAATTATTCTCTTTTTAAATCATCGAGTAAAACGCAATTCTGCATTTTCTATTAATTCTTTCGAGAACAATTTATCTCTATAAGCAATTACGAAACTATCATCTGTCAGAAAATGCAAAAATATGCGATGTTCTATTTTCTCCAATAAAACGATATAAATATTACAAATACTCGGTTCACTAATATTAACAGAGAAAAATTCTGTGCATGCAAAAGTGGTCTTCGTATGGGGGAAATACTTTGTGATTGTCGATAAAACCATATCCGTCTTTTTACGTTTTATTTATACAATAGTCTGTAAATTTGTTAGATCACTTTTTCTGCGCAGCCGCTGCCTCGTCTTCGCGCTGGTAAGACTGTAACAATTCTTGCTTTTTCGTAGCAATACGCTCTGCCCTACGTTTACGTGCCTCCCTGACTTTTGTACGACGTGCCTCGGCCTGATCAGAGAGCATCTCTGCTCTCGCTTTCTCTGCCTTCTTCTTATGGATGAACTCCATCAGCACTCTCTTGTTCTTGAACACGTTACCCTTGGCCTTCATGTACAGGGAATGATACAGATGTCTGTCAATCTTTTTCGTCTCACGGTATTTTTTCAAGAGTCTACGCAGTACTCTCATCCTTTGGATCCATAGATCCTACGAAACGAATATTAATTAATTATTGCATGCACATAAGGCGCGAATAGAAATGGTTTACATGTATCAGATTATCAAAACTGTTTACCTTTTGCGGCGTACGGGCATTCGCCGTACCTTTCCTTTTACCGAAACCGCAATGACGTCCCTTTCGCCTGGCTTCGGTGTTTTTACGAACGCGCGCCCTCGAGTGGACAGCTACCGGCTTCTTGATGATTAAACCATCCTTAATCAGCTTCCTGATGCTTTGCCCTTTAAACGCACAGACAGATTGTAAAATCGGATTCGGAATATTTTTGTAAACGAAAACTGATACGCACGGGAATTTGTGTTTGCGATTTCGTTGATTTCATTCGGATCCAACCAAACCTTCTTTTTCCCGCATCTCATAACAGAGGCTGCCAGCCTCTTCTGTAGCTTTAACGAGCTGTAACAGGAAAAGTTAGGTTATGTTGTGGCAAAGATTTATTAATAACACGTACGATTGCGAACACTTTAAACAATTATATTGGAGTAATTTATACGAAAGAGGTATAGGAATGTGCTTGTCGTTTGTTAGTTATTAAACAAAGAATGCGAGAAATGTTGATTTTAATCGTGAAACCATGTGGCGAGCCGTCAACAAATTATCAAAGACAAAATCTACTAAACGCAATGTTTTATACCGAACGATCAATTTTTGCAGTAGCCAGAGTCACTTTATCGATGTTATAATTAACGCGAATACAATCCACATGAATATTATTAAGATTTATTGAAAAATCTTTGGACAGTACGCACCTCATGACGGAGTTTAGATGTCCTCCCTGGTAAAGAACATCAAAATGGCGGACAGCACGCTTCCTACTTATCGATGCTACAGTATCGATATACCTGTTCTGTATCGACGCTAACCGGAAGTGGCATTTCAATATTAGGACCAATATATCGATAAATTTGAAAAAGCATTGGCACGCTGTAATAACTATTTTAGTAATCTGTTGCGGTTTAAATTTATATCAGCAGTTTGCATTTATGATGACCTTTGCTGTTTTGCTTTTGTAGGTTATAATTAAATTCCTATTTCAAGCAGATATGCAGCATGGAACATCGTAAAAATTCGGCTGCAACTAAACGAAGTTAATTCCAACGATTGTTCTGCAAGTCGCAGTTTTGCGCCAAGGAAACTGAGCGCAACGCGTGAAAATACGATATCGAATAATTGAAAACTTGTTCGAAATGGCCGCGGCTAACGTGGTGCCGCCACATCGATAAGATAATGAGCGTGTCCGAGAGAAAATGGTAAGGTTTCGTTCCAAAGGTTTCGAATCACGTGTCGCAAAGGTTTCAATTTGTTCTCCGGCGAGCCCGTTCAATGCCATAGTGCCACTGTGACGTTGTCAAGAACGGTGACGTATATCATACATATATGTATATCAAGGATTATACTCCAGTAGCGGGACTGTTCATCAGGTTCGTGGCTTGACGTGAACAGTGCGGATCGACTTGTTGGCCGGGCAACTGGAGAAAAATGACTGTGAACAAGGATCTGGAGTACGAGCGAAGCAGGTGCACGTTTCAAATCGATGAATTGATTCATTTGTTGGACGGGGGCCGGGAGAAGACGGCGCAGCGTCGCAAACGAGGTGCGTAATTTAAATTTCCATGTTTTCGAGGAATCTGAAAGTTTCCCTGCACGAGCTTCCGCCACTTTCCATCGCTTTCACGCGTCAAGGATCTACGGGCATGGTCCAGCAATACGGAGCGAAAATTAATATAAATTCCTGTAACCGTTTAATCTGATTTAATAATTTCAGTATGGGTCGAATAGAACCGGTTTAGAGTGGCGTTTCTTGAAAAAAAAAAAAAAACTTATCGCACCGCTGTCGATGCGCAAACAGAGCGGACCCGGAAGTGATCACGGTGATGATCGGAATTGCGAATGCAGTATTACAAATAGGTTCATCTAAAAATCATTCAAACATGAATAGTCCGCGTTTTTATGTATCGAAAGGCAACTTTATGCTGAAACTTATCGTTTGCATTTGTTTTGCAGCAGACAAAAGTACTCTGTCATTAAAGCATTCCACTTGTTTTTGCAGCACAGATCGTCGAGATTGCGTGCCGTAAGAAGTAATAAGATTCGTAACAGACTTTGGAACAAATGTATCGTAATTTGTAAACATATGAGTAATACTTTTGCAAAAAGTCTGCAACTCTTTTCGATTGGATGATCTTTGTATCCTACTGATAAATATAAGCACGAAATGTTGACTGCTAAACAAAGTTCGATATGCTTCTATAATGCAAACGTATAATGAATAAACTTGCATATGTATGTTTAACAAATAATACTTAAACATGCATTTGCTTAATATTCATCCTTTTCTTGTTCCTTTTTGTATAATAAGGCGAATCTACATAGAGTGCAGTATTTTATCGCGCTCAATTAATCATTTGTCATCGTTACGCGGAATTTCGATTACGGCTCCTACACTTTATACTATTATTTGCATTTTCAATTCGCGGGCTCTTAATGAATGTAACAATTAATATACGATTATATTTATTCGAAACTCGCAGGTATCTTACTTTGTCCTCGGTTTCTGAATTTCATTTAAATCAGATTCCAATACTTTGATCCTGTTATATCAATGAATCTAATCGTCACGAGATGGTATCAAGAATATCGTCGACTTGGAATGTTCACACCTGGCTGTCGGCGTCGAGCAAAATTTCGGAATCCTCTTGCGAACATAAAGGTCAACGCGAACGTAATATTGATTCCCCAACTGATAACATTATTCTTTCTTCCAATTCTTATTCATGATATTCATTTCTTTTTTACATACGAGACGGAACATTTTCGCTTGTCTCATTATTATGTAGTTTTTTAATTTGAATGTTTATTGTACAATTTTTATCGTACGCCACGTACAATTATTAATTATATAACGCGTTAACAATATAATTCTCTCATAAATACGGTGAACTCACGGTCCCTAATGTTAATTTTACGTTGCAGAACGGTTCTTCTTCAGCGACCCGGAGCTGCGGGACAAGATACCGATAAAGTACAAGAGCCACAAAGAAGCATACGAGGATGCGATGCGAAAGGGTTGCAGGGTTCTGAAAAAGGTTAAAGAGCTGCAGGACTCCGGGGACGGGGATATAGATGTGTTCGCGTGAGTATTTTGAACAGCGCCAAATATTCCCAGCGATATGCAGCATTTTTATAAGAAGAAAAAACACACACACACACTTTTCACAGACACGTTTTCGGCGCCAGACTCGGCTCCGCGATATTGCAAGATGGCAATCCGTTTATAATACACTATGCGATGTTTCTCCCAGCGATTATGGGCCAGGGAACCACCCAGCAACAAGCGCATTGGATATCTAGATCTTGGAATGGCGAAATTATCGGAACCTACGCTCAGGTAAAATACAGCTGAAATATATCTCGAAGGAGTTACAAATGAAAGCAGAATCTAAGACATTTCTTCCCTTGGTTTTTAGACCGAACTCGGCCATGGAACGTTCATCCGAGGCCTGGAAACTACGGCTACTTACGATCCAAAAACGAAGGAGTTTGTTTTAAATAGTCCAACGTTAACGTCCTACAAATGGTGGCCCGGCGGCTGTACGTCGTAATCGTAGAAATAGAAATGGGAACGCAAACGTTCCCCAATGATACCTCGACTGAAATCTGTTAATTTTTAGTGGGCCACACTGCGAATTACACGGTGGTGGTCGCGCAGCTGTACACGCAAGGAGAATGCAGAGGGATTCACCCATTCATCGTGCAATTAAGGGACGAAGACACTCACGAACCCATGCCAGGCACGTGGACAGAGATGTATATTACATAATGCCGCAGAGAAATTTCACGCTGCAACGGGCTGCTTTTGCTTTCATTTCCAGGTATAAAAATCGGAGAGATAGGCACTAAACTGGGAATGAACGGTGTGAATAACGGGTTCCTCGGTTTCGAGAACGTCAGGATACCGCGAGAGAACATGCTGATGAAGAACTCTCAGGTAACGAGAAAGCACAAGCATTTGCATCCGCAGAGTTCTTGTAAAGAAGAAACAACAGGAAACAGTTCTATTTTCCTTCCATTAAAATCTAGAGATCGATCGCTTTTAACATCCATGTAAAAAGTAACGATTTCTACTATTTTTCAGGTACTCGAGGACGGAACTTACGTTAAATCGTTAAACGATAAACTTACGTACGGCACAATGGTGTTCGTGCGAGTGGTATTGGTACACGATATCGTAAATTATTTATCGAAGGCAGTTACGATTACGACTCGATATAGCGCGGTGAGACGCCAGGGTCAAATCAATTCAGAGTAAGCGATATCGTAAATGATCATTTTGTTTTCACCAAACTTCCTTCTAGAACACTCTTGCGATGCTTGAACTATTAAAGCAAGCGTCCTCTCGAGCGATCGATTAATTTCGGTAATAAAGCCATCGGCTTTCATTCCATTGCGATCTCGCGTTTCTCTTTTTCTTCAGGGAGCCCGAGGTACAGATCATGGATTACGTGACGCAACAG
Source organism: Holcopasites calliopsidis (assembly GCA_023838395.1). Classification (NCBI taxonomy): domain Eukaryota; kingdom Metazoa; phylum Arthropoda; class Insecta; order Hymenoptera; family Apidae; genus Holcopasites; species Holcopasites calliopsidis. The sequence continues at coordinate 1,609,893 of JALHAQ010000001.1, forward strand.
TATAAAATCTTCCCTCATTTAGCGGCCTGTTTCGCCTTCAAGATGACCGCGAATTGGATCTGGGACATGTACAATATGGTCACTGCCGAATTGGATCAGGGTGATATGGACAAGCTACCAGAGGTACCATATATTTTCCTGGACATACTGATCTTTACTTAAGCCTACACCTGATTGTAATTATATCTCCTTTAGTTACACGCTCTGTCCTGTTGCCTGAAAGCAGTCGCGTCCGCGGACGCGTCGACCGGGGTGGAGCAGCTTCGATTAGCTTGCGGTGGGCACGGGTACATGAACGCGAGTAATCTACCCGGGATTTACGGTTTGCTAACTGCTATTTGCACCTACGAGGGGGAGAACACCGTTCTACTTTTGCAAACGGCTAGATACTTGGTGAAAGCATGGAAACAAGCCCTCAATGGCCAAAAGTTGCCGGAGACTGTCCGATATCTCTCGGTGTACACGAGAGGAGGAACGCAACGTTCCTGGGACAATAGCTTGGAGTGCATCATCGAGGCGTATCACGCTGTGGCTGCTGGGTACGATTTTCCTACGAATATTAATAGCTCGGCTAAGGTAATAGCAATACTGTATCTCTCTCTCCCTTTTGCAGAACTATCCGTTTAGCAACGGAAAACTTGGATCGTAGAACAAGCAACGGTGCGTCGCCGGAAGACGCTTGGAACGAGACTAGCATACAGCTTGCTTACTGCGCGGAAGTTCACTGCCGAGCGTTCATCGTGAAAACATATGCGGACGCTGTTGGTAAAATTACGGCGTCTCGGCAGTTGCATCAAGTATTATCCCAGCTCTGCGAGCTGTACCTTATATATTGGGTTCTGCAGAGGCGCGGCGATTTTCTTCAGGTGAGAATCGCTTGTCAAAAAGGGGCAATGTATTTTCTACGTATAATGTTTTTTCATGCAACTCATCCCATTTTTGTTTTCAGTTTTCTTCTTTGAGGAGAGAGGATATCGTGACGCTTCAGTCCCGTCTGGAAGACTTATTAGCCGCGATCCGTCCGAACGCAGTGGGCATCGTCGACGGATTCGATCTCAGCGACGATGTTCTCGGCTCGGCTCTAGGCGCTTACGATGGCAACGTTTACGAGCGATTGTTCGCCGAAGCCATGAAGAGCCCGTTGAATCAAAAGAGCGTCAACGAGTCTTTCCATAAGTATTTGAGGCCCTACCTGAAGAGCAATTTGTAGCGCGGCCTTTGCTCCCGCTCGAAAGAATGCAAATTAATCAATTTGGAATTTCGCACGCGTACGCGGCGCGATTCAATCTTTGCGCTCGTATTATTATCGCCGTCGATCTGGTAACGGCGATAACGCGCGTTTCTATCGCCGATAGTATAACAAGAGTACTTCCCGTATTATACATATATTTTCTTATATGATGAAGCTCAAAGATCACGGCTCGCCTAGCCTTTACAGATATCGATCTACGAATTATCGTAACGTATCGGACGTGCAATGTCGAGGAATATATTTTTTTTGTTACAATCTTCGTAGACTATCGTTGTAAATATTCGTATGAAACAATGAGGTAATTATCCATGTTAAAGTTACAGAGTCGCAGATATAGAAGCTTTATTTTCACCAGAGATTTTTCCGGAATCGTCGTTCCGCGAGATGTTATTAAAGAAAAGATATTTTATAAAATGTTGAAGAAACATTGTTACCTTTACAGTTAATAAAGCGTTATTTAGATACAAAGCGTTGTGCTATTCTTAAGAAACCATTTCCCTTTTTTCGAAGAGAATTCGGACTACGACCGCGCAGCTTTTAATTATAACATCTTCTTCCTAATTACACTGCAATTTAATTCTGTCATTTATCGCAAACATAACGCCACCCCATTAACATAACTTGATTCAACTGGAAGGCATGCTTCTTTGTTATTCAAATGAGCGGTAATTCAATCTTGAATTCTTATCCGCAGAGAGTCCAGGACGTTCGAGTATCGCTAATTATCAATTAATAGTAAATTTCTGATCCCAACGATCTTCGGATATCTATACTCTTGGGTGTAAACAGAAATGCGACTGGATTTCGATTCTATTTATTGCAACTGACTTATCCTAAACACAATATCTCTTATCTCGCCACTATATCCGTACCGTGAACTTTTCAGATAGCTTTGATAGCATTGTTGTTCTTTTTTTCTTTTATATTTAGGTATCGATATTTATTTGCGATTCTTCTCACAAATATCCTGTACACATCGAATAGCCGCTTAAATATAGTTCCTCTCCTCCTCGCGTCCGTCCTAACAATATATATATATATTTATACTTACTCCTTTTATTTCAATCGCTACGTTTTACAGTATCGTAGAGAAGTATAGTCTAGACACTTTTATCGTTATAAATAAACTTACAAAATAGCTTCTACCTATTTTACAAATCGACAGGACCGATTTCGAAGCAACGAGGCGGACAATGCGGAGAACGCGCTGACCGATTTTTAAGTCTCTAATTATAGTTATCTCCGCGAAAGGAAAAAAACAAAAAGGGAAGCCGCGTGATGGTTTTCGATAGACACACCGTAGCCGCGGGTGTGATTTACGTTACAATTTCATAAAGCATCGGTTTCCGCGGTTCGTAAGCGCTGTTACAAGTGAATTCATCTTTCTGGGACAGCGGAGAAAGTTTTTTTTTCAAATACAGATCATGCGAGATTTTAGAAGAAACGCAAGAACGTTTGGAACGGAGACCAAACGGTAGGGACTTGTAACATTTTTTTTTATTTTCTTTTATAGTTTTTTCATAGGCAATTGGTGTTCCTTACGTAATTATTTAATACATGGCAGTATCGGCATGATATATTTCAATTTACCCCGGAGCTTATCTGGATTTTCTTTTGAAGAGGCGTTCATCGACTCCTCTTACCCAGGTAGATCAAAATGTAATTGCCTCGATTAAAAGCTTTCGCGTCGTTCAGGAAAGAAGCGGATAGAATCGCGTGATTTGATTTATTTACAGGGCGGAATGTTAATATTGATTCGCTCGTTACGTGTAAATAAAGACGATGTCTTGTTAACATATTGATTGGTCGATTTTTCTCTTGGGCGATAATAAATGCAAACAATTCGTGTACGTAAAATCCATGTTATTATTATAATTATTATTATTATTATTGCACAGGATATAATAGCGACACCATAACGTTATATATAAGATATTATAGCCGCGGTGTATAACATCGTATATATAAGATTATTTTCTTAATGAATCATATTTCAAGTCACTCGATATTCACATTTATTTGTCAGATAAACGTCGAGAATTGTTAAACGTCAATTAATGCTCGCGATCCAGAAGGGTGAGTAAAAAGTAGCGGCGCTAGAAATCCAGAAGAGGGTTGAAAGGATTGAAAGATGAGGGGGGGGGGGGTGCAGGCGAACGAAATAAAAACGGCGAAGCCCTTCGATAACAATGACGTAACGATACAATGATAATTACTATTACTCATCTTTTTTTCCCCTTTAAAACGATTCCCTTGTCTCTTGATCGACTTGATCGACACGCACGACAAATACCTATTTATACATCTATAACTGCACAGTTACTTTTTCACTTTCCATTCTTTCTATCAGCGAGTGTAAGCATAAAATGATTTAATCGCATTCAGTCTGACAAGTAAAAAAACATATTTCATTAATTCCGTTCTACCTGGGAAGAGGCGAACGAGACGCCCAAAAGAAATGTCTAACGATCGACGAAACACGATTAAACGATCCACAGGATCGTGGGAAGGATAACAGGGAGAGGGAAAGCAAAAAAAAAAGAAAGAAGGAGTCCTAGGAAAGGAGGCAGAGGGAGAATCGCTTGGTCCTACGTGAAAAGGTTAATAAATTATTATACATTATAACATACCTCGCGATACCGATCGACCGTAGGGATAAATATCGCGGATGAAAAATCTTGGAACAAATGGATATACACTTGTTATTTACGGGTGTCCAGTGTGTACGTGAGTGTGTCTCATCTTCATTTCCTTCTCTCTTCTCTTTTCATTCATTCTTTTCTTCTTTTTTTTTTATGGCATCGTATGCTCTCGTTTCCTTGGGAACAGAAAATGGGAGAAACGTCTTTCCTTTTCCTTTCTTTTCCCATGGCAGATACGATCTTTCTCTTGACCAGCAGAAGAAGCCCCTTCTTCTCGAAATGCAAAAGACGCGGTGCTCCGTTTTTAGCCTCTCGGGGTGGAAGAAGGGAACGATCGGATTCCGTCTCCTTTTACAATAATATTGGTTTGCATCGATGGGTGACTCTCTCTCTCTCTCTTTCCACGTGAATGCGAGCTGCGACTTTTCCTTCGCCGCTCCTCACTTTGCGAATTACTTTCTCGTTCGCGCGGTGCTTAAAATGGCACGCTGGATCCTTATCCGCTAACAGTGAATGCATGGCAATGTTCGATATACAATCGCGTCTCGACGAGAAGGAACATCCCCTCGGACGAAAAATAATTTAACCCTTATCGCGACAGTTCAGGATAAAATATTGGCGAATATTTGACCCTTTTACGAGTTGAACATCGTCGAGACCTCCGGTGCTCTTTCAGATGGTGGAATGATTTTGCTTCGATCTCGCAATTCATTCAGCCATCGTAATTCCTGGATGCCGTAGCATCCCGTTGTACCCCCTTCAATAAGGATTAAATTAAATTAACTCGAATTTATAAATCTAATTTTAACGGGAGAGAAAACGTTTATCCCGTTAGCTTTGCGAAATAGCATCTTGACGATAGAGTATATTGCTAGAGGAACAAGTGATATCCGATGGGAAAGCATTTGGCGAGAGATTAATCTAAATAGATCTGATCGATATGTAAAAATCTAGGCAATCGATTATCAATTACAACAATAATTAATACGGTCGAGAATGCGAAAGATCCAAGTAGAAATTAATTCATTCAATTGTTAATTTTCTATCAATCAACGAAGATAAAGTCATCATTTTGGGCAACGAAAAGGATACCTGTTTGCTTTTCCCCAAAAAACGCAAACGCGTTGCCTCTTCTAAATAAGCGATTATCAATTCAGTTACTCTACGTCGCACCTTACATTAACGATGTTTTTTTTTTAAACAAAAGAAAAAAACTTAAGAACTATCACTCCTCCAAATAGTCATTGTCTAAGAAAAAAACTCGATTCCCTAACTTTAGATTCTCCTTACATTAATATCCTACTCGATCTGGCAATAAGTTATACATTTCCTTAAAAAAAAAAAAAAAAAAAGAAGCAAACCATACAGAGCAAGACCCACGAGGTTTCATTTTTATCAACCACGATTGAAACAATTCAGATCGGAATAAAAGCGGGACTTGACGATTGGGAAAAGCTCGAATGTATGTCAAGGAAGCCAGTGTATGGTCAAAGCTTAAAAAAAATCGGCACGGGCCGACCATTAAATGGACAACAAAGGGGTGAACGAAGAAGAAGCAGACGAAGAGGAAGAAGAACAAGAAAGCGAAAGGAAATCTGGAGAGCAGAGGAAACGCTGGTAAACGGGGTCGTGGCTCACAAAGATTGGAGCCACGAGAAGAGAAATCACTGTGGCGCAACCATCCTTCTTTCCTTTCCCTCCTTCCACCTTAGCCAGAATGATTAACGACATACCAGCGGCAGAGGGTCTATCTCGCCCACGAATTTCCTCGCTGATCGCGAGCCCTGTACACGGTGGCGCGTGCATACGTACGCCTGGATACGTATACGCTTCGAAATACACGTTGTGTATAAATGCATCTGGAATTGGCGCGACCACGCCGACGATTATCCGAGGATTGTTGGGGAGGGTGATTCTCAGCGGTGCTAGCCATCGCGTTGTTTCTCCCACGTTCTCGCGTTCGATCCAGCGCAAAATGTTTAAAACGTGGACTATCCATCGAATGTGCACGCGTCACGCGCAAAGATCGATCCCCTACCGTCGAAGGTGGGCCGGTTGCCTGACCCAAGGGGCTACTCGCGCGCGGCACGGCGCGCGAGTAGGAAAATAGAGCGCTTTCGGGCCGAGGCTAGGCCCCACCTCGGACGGTGTGCGTACGATCTTGGTAAAAGCAATCATCGGATAGTAATTATCGAGAGATTATTGGAGAAAAAAAAAAAGAACGGTTCAAGGGACTCTCTGATCGAAGGAAGATCCTTCACCCTCGCCCTCTGTTCAACCCGTTGATGTTTCGCGTGAGTCTCTTTTGTGGTCGATGCACGAGGCGTTTCGTGGGACCCTCGTGAGAGATTCGGAATTTGTATTTATAGTGTCGTCGGCAGCGGCGCTTTTTAATTCGGTCGAAGGACATTGTCTTTCTCGGCGTGGTATCGTGGGACAATACTGGGCGGTGCCAAAGCCAGGTACGCTTTGTCGCCTCAAGCGTAGAATTCCCGATTATGATGCGGCGCCCCGGGTTTCGGGAACGCCTGCGCCGCCGGTGATCTCCTCGGCTCGTCCAGGGCGTACGAACCCTCGTCCTTCTTGCGCATCCTGTACACGATGAACATCACCACCAGGATCGCGCATAGCAGACCCACTACCGCCCCGCCGATCACCGCTGCGAAAGGAAAATTTTAATTAATCACATGTTCAACGATATAAAATATAAACAGCGTTAAAATATTATCTCTGGTTAAACATGCGGCGCTAGTAAACGTTCTAAGCATCACCGAAATTGTTCGGTCAACGACGGACGATTTGAAGTTGGAAACTTTAAGCGCCTGTTTTCCATTTAAATAATAACAACGTGACGAGAAAACAGACTAGATGCGAGACAAAGTTAATTACTGACAGTCCCCGGAACATTGCTTTCAAATTAATCAGCTGCTAATATGATTACCGATAAAAGTATTAAAATAAAGAGAGCTCTGTTGATTATTCAGCCGGTTTCCTCTCGTCGTTTGAAACTCCATGAAACTGGCCCCGAAAGTGATTTGAAATCTGGCAATACCCATAAGTGGCCGAACGAGTGGCAGACGTTCCTTATTCAGAGCGTTAATTATGTAAGGCATTCATTATGCGCGGGCCCCGGATCGGTGTAACTTGACTTAGAATTTCATCGGAGTTGCGAAAGCCCTTCTGAGTAAATATCGCACTGCCGGAACGTCGATTCGCGTGTTACCCTTATATACTTCAAGTTTAACGGCCAGGGTAGCGCGTTAATAAATAACACGACCCGTGCACCATCACAGCCTCCCTGGCGTAACTTTGGAGATTCTCTGTCCCTAATGGGATTACGATTCGCCAATCTTAAAGCGATGAATTACGCATCGGTGTAACTTGATCATTCTACCCTTGCGCTATGATGTATCAACATACAACTTTCTCGCGGCGATGAAATTCTTTTTAAGAAACTCTTTCAACAAAAAAGACTTGGATAAAGAAGCATCGAAAGATTCCCCGCGGATTCTGGAGGCAACGTAGTCCGAACAAGTTTTACTGTAAAACACGATCAATTCTATAACTCTAAGCGCTCTTCTCGTTACTTATGTATAAAGATAAGAGAGGAGATTAGATATCTACCTGCCAGCACACCTGGCTGAGCAAAGAAGGAGCTGGCGCGGTCCTCGTGTTTCGGGTTCATGATATAGACTTCGTGGATGTCGTCCGTGTTGTCCGAGTGGTCGTCCTCGACATCTAAGGGCTCGATTACATCGACCTCGTTGTCGGGTCGGTTTACAGTCTCGATGATAGTCTGCGACGGGACAGAAGGCTTAATCAGTTTAATCCGTTTAATTCGGCCGCTGTATAGCTGGCGGTGTACGCTTTCAAACAAATCTAATAACCCGCCTTAACGTCCACGCGTTTCGGCGGGTTTCTCCCCTCTGGGCGTAAAAAAAAAGGGGGTAAGGGTGGAGACCTTTTCGTTGTTAAGAGGATCAACCGGTGACACTGCGGGTTTTATCGATAACGAACCGCCTATGGTGTTGTAATGTATTCGAATCAATCGGTGGCAATTGTACAATAGAAAATAAATGAAACAAAGAGAGAAAATGATTAATAGTGCATCTGAAAGAATTCTTCTATTCTATTCCTAATAAAAATCATTTAATCGGATACTCCCATTTGTTAGACACACTATTATCTACTATTTCTTCTTCTTACATAAAAGCGACCACGCATACAGGAAATATTACAATAGCAAGACGTGGCTCCAAGTGCGCGTTAATCCATAAACGAAAGGAAATATAATAAATAGAAAGTTTTACAAACACGTACCTGTTCATTGGTTTTACCACTTGGTTCGTCGACGGAGTACGGTGCTTTCGGTTCCGCCGGCCTCTGCGGCGGTTCTATCCTATTATTGTTATTAAAATCTGCAACGAGAGAAGCAGCAATTATTCTCCCTTTCGGTCGTCCCTATTAACGCATTAGAAATCTGTTCCGCCGATTCACTTTCCCTGCTCGTACGCGATTGTCAATCGTTCTAACGATCGGATTCGAATCACCGCACGAACGTAATCCGAATCGAAGCGTTTCCAGCGCGACGATTTCTCAAAACTGCGGGGGAAAAAGGATCCGGGAAATCGCATGACGCGCATCGTTGGCGTGTGTCGCGTCCAACGCGTTTCCCGAGCTCTGCGCTTTTATTGGAAATCGTCGAGGAGAGTCCGCGGCTCGATCCCGTCGCGTGCCTTTCGATCGACGACGGAATTTCTGCGGACGAGTAGCTTTTTTCGAAAAAGCTCGCCGCCTAGGCTCGACTATTTCGTTCGCTCAAATAGAAAACCCGTCCGGATCCCCTGTTCCTCTGTGCCGTTAGAACGAAATTCAATTTTTATTCCCCTTCGTTCAAAGGCCGGATGAAATATTGATCAAACATTGATCCCGTTTGATCCGACGTTTATAGATTCTGAATTCCTTTGGATTTCCATGGAATGGAATCTGCTGGAATCGCTTTTGTATCTGATTTGCTTGCGTGCAACGGTTTCCATCGATGTGTTGGATTAATACCGGATTAGTTGTTTTTTTTTTTTTTTAAATCCAGGTACAAAAATGAATAGAGTTGTCGTTTTACCGTGATCGTCGTCGCCGTCTTCGTCGTCCGGGCCAAGGCCACTTCCGGACGCCTCGAGATCGTCGCGATTGTCGCTACCACCCCGACCGGAACCCTCCAAATTCTCTTGATCGTCCAGGTAGAGATCGTCTGGAAACGAGTTGTACGATGAACTCGTCCCCGCTGCCCTCTCCTTCTCGCTCTGTTCCTTCTGCAGCAAGAAAAATTACCATTTTCTGTATCTTCATTCGGAAGCCCCTTAAAAATAACAAATCAGTTCGGAAGAAAGACGAGGATGAAAGTTTTCAGAAAAATCGCGTTTACTTCATCGGCATCCCGAAATTAATTATGCCCCCCGTCTTCTGTGCTCAATTAATTTTTTCAGTCTCAAGTAAGAGGATCAGAAACGCAATGGAGTAATAACAGAGACGATGAAGGGAAACAGGAGGCAGTATAATGGAATCGTTTATTTTACAGCGAAACTGTAATCACGATGATTAACAAGAACTCTGCGGAGCGCATCGAGGAAGCATCGAAGCATCGATGACTTCCGGTTAGTCAACACCATCGGAATGCCATCGTGTCGTGCAATTAACTTCAGAATAATAAATGACGCGATCACCGCGGTCGTTCGCTGATCCATCCGCAATATCTCTTCCGCATTTTTCTATCAACCGGAAATCGATGGTTCTCCATTGAACATATAGATACTAAACTTTATCTAGGAAACGAAAGTACTCGTTCAACGATTATTATTGTCGTATCACATAGGGTGCATGAATCTATTCTGAATTCTCGCAAAACCGAGGGAATCATGTTCAATTCTCTAAAATATAGAATATCAATATCAATCGATCGAGCCAATCAGAACCAGGTAGCAAATAGAAGTTTGAAAGAAAAGCCACGTAAAAATTGTTTGCGGTAAAATATAAAACTTGTACTGATGTAACTACGTAAATAGCAATTTAAAATACAGGATGAGTGATTAAGAATTAACGTATAAAGTAACTAAGTGGTCAGTGAAATATATAGCACCGAAAGGGATGCATTTGATGGGCGCAATTAGACATCTTTATACTTCATATTTTGTGAAATTCGAAGGTAGCCTCGATTTTTACACGACTGATGAATCTTTTTCCTTCGATATGGGATACAAAAACATTTAAGTAGCATTGATTGACCCATACTGAATAGAGAAATGCATTCGCTAAAAACATCTTGTTCGATAAGCATATAAAAGATAAAAGACTGGAGGGGTTGCATTGGAGAAACGCAATTAGATCCTTTTCTATCTCACATTTCGTGAGATTCCAAGCTGGCCTCAATTTCTATATGGTTAATGAATCTTCTTTCTCAATATGTGACATAAGAACATTTAGACAGTTCTTACTTACCAACTCTGAATAGAAATGCATTCAGCAAGAACATCCTGTTTAATAAACGCATTGAGAGAAAAGCTGATGCGTCAAGGAGATTGAACAAATGTTTGTTTAAACACTCCACAGTTTATTCATCGTCTCTGTAATATGTTAATTGTGTATTTGTTAATAAATCGTGTTGGAAACTCGAGTAACAGTGGATCGTGTAAAAAGAGTCCCAAGTGCAGTACGATTTAAGATGGGATATAAAAGGACTTTGGTAATTCTTATTGGCCCATGCAGAATACAAATGCGTTCACTAAAAATATCCTGTTTAACGTATCAACGAAAAGCTAATGCATCAAGGAGACTGAGCAAATACTTGTTTGAACATTCATCGTCCCTGTAATATGTTAATATAATCGTGTATTTCTTAATAAATCATGTTCAAAGCCCGAGTAACTATGAACCGTTTAAAAAGTGGCCCAAGTGCAGTGCGATTTAAAATGGGATATAAAAAGACTTCTTATTGGCCCATGCAGATAGAAATGCGTTTACTAAAAGCATCCTGTTTAATATATCAACGAAAAGCTAATGCATCGAGGAGACTGAACAGATACTTGTTTAAACATTCATCGTCCCTGTAATATGTTAATCTAATCGTGTATCTCTTAATAAATCGTGTTCAAAGCCCGAGTCAACTATGAACCGTTCAAAGAGAGGCCCAAGTGCAGTGCGATTCAGGGTTTGCAAGAGCAACGTCCCCCGAAGCAAAGGCAGCGGGTTCACGCGCTCGTGCGTACATCGGGCGAGCGGTGTCTCTTGCGGCTGATCGATAACACAAAATTCCAGCCCGTCCTCTGCACCGTCCACTCACCCGCGTCCAAAAACGACACTAACTCCGGCCAGCCACCGTGGACCGTCCCTGGACCGAGGCCGATCTCTCCACAATCTACCCAATTGCGATAAAAGTCCGGCCGACGAGTCACGGGTCCGCTTCGCGCTCGGCCCTCTTTTTTTCCTTCGCCTCCGCGGAGGAAACGCAAGAATTGCGCGGGCGCGTGATGTTATCGACCTCTTTCGAGCATTCCGCCGCGTCACCCGCTTTTCTTTTCCACTTTTAATTTCATTTCGCACCGTCCTATCATCCTCGCGATACAAATCGCGGGACACTACAACCGCGGTGCGTTCGCGTTTAAATCGCCCCGTGGTCGAAGCTCTCGAAGACCCGGAGGACCTTGGTCCCGCGGTTTCCGTGGCGAACATCATTTTAATTGTTTTTCCCCTTTTTTTCTTAATGAGATGCAGCGCTGATTTATGCGAGGCAGCGTTGAATGGGTTACTTACGTTATTTTAGGGACGATCGATGGTAATGCGGTGCCGTTCGGGACGCCCAGAATGGGGAGCTTTTTGGCGGATAAGACACGGTACCACTTTTCTGGAAAGCGGCGGCTAGACTGGCGTAGTACGCCGCGGAGCCTGCAGACGGCACTGCCCCGGACCACTCTATATAGCTCCTTTTGTAGATATAAAAGCAGGGAGGACCTAGCCAGGACCGTAGCGCGGACACCCCGGTTTTATTCAAATTTTCTTTTTTCTTCCCCGTCCTGATCGATAGGCTGTATTATACATAGGTTGGCCACGAGTACACAGATCCCATCGTTTCTCCAAAAAGTAGAATCATCGAACGAAGTGCATCCGTGCACTATTCGCGAACAAAATCCGTCGCTAAACGCCCGCTGTTTTATTACACGAACACTTTTGCCTCCTGATCGTTCCGTTACAATAATCAAACGAACGTTCCACTGTAGAGAACGAAGAATAGATAGGAGTCAATCGTGTTCGACCAGCTTCGATATATCCACGAAGTTCCCGCAACAGGGGGATAATTAAACCGACCGACTACCCGATGAAGCTGTCTCGCTAAGGGATCGAGAAAGGGCTCGCGTTTGCGGCCGAACGTCTGGCGCGCTCCTCGAGGCGAACTTCCTGGACGAAATTTCAACCGATTAGATTTCGCTCGGCCCTTCGTACACGCGGGGAGATCGATTCCCTCGCCTCCTCAAAAGGGAGCCTCCTGTCTGGGAACGGTTTATTAAGGGAGCCTCTGGTCGAGGATGCTTCAAAAAATGATGGGTGTACAGAATACTTTTGTCGATAACAGCGAAGCGAAACCTTTGGCAATTTTACAGATTGTTTCATGTTGATATTCAAGAATGTAAAATGATTGTTCACCGAAATATCATTCATGCAACGTTGCTGTACTAATGCATACATGTAACAGAGGAGATGTTGCGAAAAGGACCGAACGAATTGCAGCTACGATTGGTGAGCTATTCTTGAGCCTAACATCGAAGGGGATGAATAATCCTGGATGCGATCGTCGGTGTTTTTCGAGGGACACCGAGGACACAAAAGGGAACATTATTCTAGCCCAATTCGCTTTAGCAATCCGGTCTGTATCACGGATTACCGTCTCGACATGGGTTACGCGTCGATGAAATAAGGCGTCAAGCGCATAACGCGGTCAGCGTGCCCTATATTGGATCGGTCGCAACCCCCAGAATGAAGACGCCGTTATTTCCATTCCGCGGAATTAGCCGGTTCGCAGCGTGAAATGTAATTACGTGTCGGTTAATTTTGCGGCCGGGCCCCTTTGCACCCGAGGCCGCAACGTGTTTAACGAGACACGGGGGGGGGGGGGGGGCGCGGAATCTGCGGGGTGCAACTTATTAAAATTCCCACCCGCGTTTGCATACCGTGCGGGTTAACATCGAATCGTCTTGCGATGATAAATAAAAGCGTAGTAACAGAGTCCAGTCATACGATGCGCGTACAATAGCGAACGGAAGGCGGAGGGTAAAGGAGGGGGTGCAAATCCCCCAGGAGGCTGGAAAAATCAGGAAAGATCAGCTGACTGTTCGCAGCTCTCCGAGTCGGGGAAAAGTTTTTCAAAAGCGGAGTCCAGGGAGACCGGAAACGACTGCTGGTCGTTGGAAATATTCCGCTGCGCCCCCGGGGGATTACGAGAAGGGGTTGAAAGGTCGTATCGGATGTGACGGGCGGGCAGAAGAAATTAAGTGCCGAAGGGAATCCTTTAAAAGTTTGCAGAGCGAAGGAAGGCGCGCGATTTTATTTCTCCTCCGAGTGTGTCGGAAACTCGCGTGTAAGTATCGTAAACTTGCCGCCGTTGTATCTCGCGACAGAGAAAGAGAGAGAGAGAGAGAGAGAGACACGGTGTTCCCCGGGAGCGGCAGGACTACGTCCAAGAACAAAGGGTCCAGCGGCGAGAAGAATCAGGATGGCAAGGACCAAGCCCGGGGGAGAAGCGTAGGAAACTCAAGGCGAAAGCTTGGGTTAGCCGGTGAAAGAAAAAATGCGACGGGGCGAAGACGAAAAGGGGAAAAAGGAATGAACAGAGTGCGTGCAACGCGTCTGGCTGAGCTTGCCACGCCGGTCCATTTTCTTAACGAGCATCTACCGCGTGCTGGAGATACATTGAAACGCGTAGAACGCGGACGCATTTATGTGCCCGAGCAATTACAACGGTAATTTGGCTCAGTTAAAATCAACCGGGATCCTGGGCGCAAGGGTTCTCGTAGGACTCAAAGGGTTCCACAGGATTTTCCGAAGCAGTCCCCAGGATTTACAAAGAGACATCCGGGTTCGAACTGGGAGGGTTTTTGATGTAACAATCTTAGCCAGGGATACTCTTTCTTTGTAAATAAAAACAATTCTGCAAAGTTACAGTCCATGAACTTCACTTACATAATTGAGAGAGCACAGAATGATATAACTTGGAATAAGATAGCATAGTTTGATTAACTTGCTGATGTGTTATATCGATAGATTGCAACTTTTAAAGAACCACTGCACGATATTAAAAATGGCTATTGAAGGATTGTGAAGTAATGCATCGTACATACAAGACGAGGAGAGACAACGGTTCAATTTTTGAAGTCTCTTGATCATTTCTATTCTCTGTTTCTCCAATTATCTGGCATTGTCATTAGTACATGATCGATGCCCTGTCTTTGGTATCCATTCTAACAACTTGCTTCATTATATATATTTCATTGGGCAAGAAAGAATTCCAGATTGTAACGACCTGATTCAATTGCACTATAATTTCATTGACGGTCGCTGTAGCTTCTTGTTTTCGGTTTCCACCAGTAGAATACCGAGGGAGGCTTATTCCAATACAGCCTGTTTGAAACAGTACCTTGATACACCTCTGGAAAAAGATTGTGCCGAGGGACCGAGATTTTTCCGCGAAAGAGGTAGAAGACATTAGCCAGCCAAACATTAAGGGGAATTAAGCTAATGAATATCTGACCGGAATGCCCAACGCTAAGGGGAATTATGCTAATGAGCCTGGAGAGTAGACTCTGTGCGTCTTGTTGCATTATCCGACAGATAGTCGAGGAAGAAGTGGAAGAAGATGGGCAAGATTAGCCTGGAGCCTTGTCTCGAGGTTTCTGCGTTCCTCCTTTCTTCAATTTCAGATGTCGACATTTTATTTGATTTTAGTTATAGACTGTAGCAGAATAATCGCAGACACCTTTGTTAAGATTATCGAATAGTTACCTGTTTCTGTTTGGCTCGCACATAAATCGGACTATTCTCCGTTTTGTAAGAGCTATTAACAACTCGCGATTATTTGTTTCGCGCGTAATTGTAGACGAAATTCCTTCTTCAATGGAACCACGGTCCGCGTTAATGAAAATAATGACAAATTATAAGGCAGCGCAGCGAATTACTCCGACAGCTTGTTTCTTCGACGGCATTTGTTGCAAGACTGCGGTTGTTTCGACGAGTTTATTATTCAGTGTAATTTATCGAGTGCACGCAGGGATGAAATATTCAACGGCGAGCCGGGATCGGTGTAAATTCTTCATCCTGTACTTTTTCTCGCGAACGAATTATTTTAATAACGTAGCCGCGACGCTTTTAATCAATTCCACGATTACCGAACAGCGGGTAGATTGATAATGGTAATTCGCGACGAAGTCGAAGTGCCGTCGCTTTCAATCCCGTCGACCTGTCCGTCGCGTTAATTGTAACGCCTCATTAGCAAACGTGACTGCACGTCAATGTACAATATATTCTGAAGCGCCCACGAGCATCCAGGAGGATCCTCCAGGTGCTGGCCGTCGTTTAAACGAGAATCGCGTGACGCAGGGGGGAAGGACGAACGCAAAAATGGCCAGCAGCCTCGCGACTCGAGTGCCGAATAAATTGGCGGTCGTGAATAAAAAGGGACGAATACAAAAGGGAAAGAGAGGCCTAGAAGATCCTTCATCCCCGTGGATAAAGAAGCGGAGGAGATCCTTTTCCCCCGCGACGAAGCTAATCAAATTCCAAGGGGACCGGGAAATCCTTCGGTACCTCCGCGCGGCGTTCGTCAACGTTTAATCTTTTAAAAATTACTCCCAGGAAGAGCGGGAACGGGTCGGGTGTGCAAGAAGATGGAAGTTGGACGGCAGAGAGGCGTCGGCGGAAAGTTTGCTCGGAGAGTCGAAATGAGATTCGTGGACGATTTAATTGAAAGTAATAGGGGCGAGGCAAATAGACTTTTCCTTCGCGCCGGGCGAAATGGATCGAACGGAACAGGCAGCCGGATATTCGTGTTTTCTGTTAATTAAAAGTATGTAATAACCGCGGAAGGCGCGGACAAAGGGATGCTGTTTGATGCTGGATGAAAGGGAGATCTTTTTGGAGGGGGTGGATCTCCTTTTTGTTGCGAAGGAACAAGGAGTCGAATGAGAGGGTTGTACAATAGGTTCGATTTAATTAATGTCTTAGCTGTGCCATGAAATCGATGTAGGAAGAATTGTAATAAGAAACCAGAAGTAATGATAAGTGAAATAAGAATGAATAGAAAAAGTAAGAATTAATTTATCGGAGTCCGACTCCTTTTTCCTACTCCTGCCATTATTTTTATAACCATTTCATTGCACCAGCCAAAAACAAAGACACACTCCTTTAGCTCCAAACAAAAAATTTGCGCGAGGAATGAAGTGCAATCAGCAGAACTCCTCCGCGTTAAAATGGCAAAGAAGAAAAATGCAGGGAGTCTCGAGGCTGCTGGAAAAATTCTCGGGGTACAAGGTTCGGGAAATTACCGAATTCAGCGGAGGTATCCAGAATCTTCGGAGGGGGGCGATGGTTAAAGGAAGTCGTTGGCGGCAGATGATACTTGGCCTTAATAAGCTTTCGAGCGCGTCTCGAATTCGAGTCGAGCCGCGTCAACTCTTTTTATCTCGCGGCAATAAAAGCGGCGACCGACATCGACGGCCGCATTGTTTCGAGTTTGGCCTTGATACGAGCGAGGGGTTGTTCGACGGCCCGGGGTCGAGCGGGAAAAGAGCGAACGCGACGGAAAGGCCGCGAGGAGCCTCGTTTTCGGCTGAATCGAGAAACCCTTGACTCGTTATCGGCCGCCTGAGGGCTGTGCGCTCCTCTCTCACGCGCGGGCCGAGTAAATTACGTAAAAATAATTAGACGAGCACGCTTGGAGCGGGGCCAGTCAAACCGATGAATTCTATTCGCTTATTGTTCGTTCCTGTCATGGTATATTGTTGAAGATGACGTTTCATGATCGTATTTCGATATTCCTCCCGGAGATGATAAAATGGGGATTATGATTTTATTGGTTCTTATTGGTATACATGTTGTTGATACTCGCGTATGTAATCCATGTGAAATAGATCATTCCTCGGAAACCAGCATTCGTAGCAAATTCAAAAACGGGGAAAGATTTTTTATTGACGCACTGACATGTGCAACTATTTTAGTTTTTATAATATCGACCATTTTAAGTCGTTCCACATTTATAACACATCTTTGCTTTGAAAAAGGCGGAGGAGACAGAGTTATTTATCCATGTACGAGGGGGGGAGAATAAGGTTTCGAAGAGAATAATCGTCTTCCGACGCGATACGCTTCAACTCGCGCGTGAAACGCGCGTGAATACGCTCGAAACAAATTAAAGGGCGACTCTTTTTCTGGCTGAGCGAACGGTTCGAGCTCGGTTTGCCCAATTGAACGCTCGTTTCACGCTCGATCGGACTTGTCTTGCCCCTCACCCCCGTGAAAACAATTCTCGCCGATTATTCCGTGCCGGAGAACGTTACATTTTACAGCGCGTTATGACCGGGGCACTTGCTTTGTCATTAGCGAGATCCAGCTCGTCAAAGCGGACGGTTATGCGTCCGCACAGGGAAAAGGGGTGCTTTTTTTAGAGGAAGGCGACGGAGGAGAAAGGGTTGAAAGGGCAGACTCCTCGAAAGCTGCACAATAGTTCCGGTCATTTCGTATTCGTCCATCCCCTAAATCCTTTTCCGATTCTCGATGCTGCTTATCCCCGTTGCAGAGTCACGGAAGCGGTGCGAAGGGGGGGTGAGAGATCCGGCGAAAATCGCCAGAGCCCGGTCGGCTTTCAGCTGGAAATTCTCGCGAACGTAACGAAAATACGGACAGAAAGGAAAAATGAGGAGGCCAGATATTCGATATTTCCCCTCCCCCGCCGTGAAATATCGGTTCTTCCATACGGTGGGATAAACATTTCGGGTTGGGGCGGCTAGTAGAGGGTGTTTTAATGTATCAGATGTTTCGCCGGCTCTATCGTTATTGAGATCGATCAGGACTCGAGTGTGCAGGATTTTGAGGGATGCAGCTTTTTCGGTGTTCGGTAGATGTCCCGATGGGAGATATTTAGGGGCGGGGGTTGCCCGATATTCGCAGGGAGGATGGAAGAGAATGTTAGCAATATCGATTGATAAACGATCGTGGAATTATTCACATCTTTATGGAACGCTTTTTGTATAGAAAATTCGTGGGGCTTCTTATTATATTATATATTCTACAATTCTTTAAATTGTAATTGCGCCACTAAACGCAATATTAAATCCTACGGGGTTCCAGCCATAGAAAGAAAAGATGGGAGGCACGAGAATAATATAGGAAGAGAGACACAATCGTCAGGTAGAAAAGTCTCTGGCTGGCTAATTTATGCGACGGTTCGACATCGCGCCACTGTTTAGGGGTTGACTGCAGTCTTCCCTTAACCATTTGCACCCCCCCCATTCCCTCTGGTTCGTCGCCCGTCCCCTTTTTACGATGCTCCAAGGGGACAGGAGGGGCAGAGCTGTGAATCAATACAAGGGCCACCCTCCCTCGACTTCTAGTAACGGGCTCAAGACGCTTCGAATCAACCCCCTGACGTAACAAGAAACTCGGCGGTTTCGTAGAAATTTGGACAACTTTCGAGATGTGCAAGGGAATCGATTGATGAATTCTTGTACATCTTTTTCGACCTCTTTGGATTGATAATAAATCGAGGGTGCATTTTGTGCTTTTCAATGACTGCAGAATAATCGTGTATTTGTGAGTAATTAGTAATAGAACTAATTACACTCTTCTGAGCCTTGCTATCAATCTATTTAATTTTCTTTTCGTTATAGTATAATTAAACTATTTGCAGGTCGAACAAATCGCCTCTAATATTCTCCACTGAGACACCACAATTTATGATTAACTAAAAAAGTCATCCAACGGGAAGTCAATCCTCCGTAATGTTCTTACAACGAAACGATTCGTTAACGAATAAAGGGAGTACCCGCTAATTCTCCGGCGCGCCAATATTTTAACATCAGATAGGCAAAAGCCATTGCGTTTCGAGGAATCAGCGGAGCGTTCGAAATCCGCTAGCACCCTCTCGAGTGTAACAAATCACGCGCACGCAATCGCGTAAGTGGCGAGCTAGCCAGGACGATAAATTAATCAAGCATCCCCCGACACGCGAGGACCTCGACTTCCGTCGCGCGTACCGGAACTCCGTTGAAAACGGAGAGGGGCAAGATTGATCAGGCCAACGCTAACTTTGAAATTACAAAATCGCTGGTATCATTTTCGTTACAGGAAAAAATGGGGCATCATGGAAGAAAATAGGACACTCTGCGATCAATGACAATTTTCCAGCAACTTGTTTGATAGCCAGAAATCTGATGAATGAATTACTTGCAAACATTTCTTCTTAACAAAAGTTCTTTCTCGATCTACACATTTCTGGTCGAGGGAAAAAATGGAACACTGCGGACGAAAATAGGACACTCTATGGCAATTTTTTTTTGTTAGCCAAAAATATGATTAATTTCTCGCTAAATCTCTTAACAGAACTTCCTTCTTTAATTTGCATTCATTTTCCTTATGTTAATCATCCATCGTTGGCAAAACTTAAGCAATCAAAATCTCCGTAGCCGTCCCTCTACCATAGGATCGTTAAAAAAATATTTTCCTCGGGGCTGAAAGGACTTTTCCAATTCCATAACGGGGGGAAAAGTTTTCTGTCACCGGAAGTCCGCGGGGAGAAGCAATTATCACGGCGCGTATCCCAGACACCATCACGGTTCTTCCCATTATCTTCGAAGATGGATCAATGCGAGCAGACGAGAGGAATGCCAAGAATTCGCAGCCAAGGGAGACGTGTTTTATGCCCGCGCTTCAGCCGAGCCAAAAAACCGACGACTTTAGCGAAGACTTTGCGCTATCTTCGAAGCTATTCCAAGAGAACGTATGAATGATGTATTTGTAAATACGGCGGTGGATATATCCTCGCGGAATGGCTTTTATCGTTCATCTTTATTTTCTTATGGGATATTAAGAGGCGATAAAGGCGCACGTTTTGGTGGCTCATTCTTTTTTGGTCGATTGACCCCGGTTTGGTTTATGGACATGGTATCGCTATCAGGAGAGTGACTTTTGCTGGTCCAGGTTGATGGATAATATTATTTTGGTGTCTCATTGAAAGTGGAGAACAAAATAATTTGCTTGCAAGCAGGAGTTATTAATGTCACAATTTTTCTTATTTATTTCCAAGCATGCAGAATCCAAAGTCGATTTTATTAGACCAATTTTTAGACTAATTTACTCGAGAATCGTTGCTGCTTCTTTGATAAGAAAAATATGGCGCGTATTCCGATTGTTCTTTTTACCTTCCACTTTTTCCCTTCGAATTTGCATCGATCCGGAGAGCAGCAAGATCCATTACACGGATAAGCGTGATACATCCCCGTCCATTTCGCTGAGCCGCGAGAAAAGACGCGCTCCAATGTCCCCGCATTCTGTTCGGTTTCAGAAACCGCGGTACACGTCCGTCTTCCATTAGGATAAGAAAAATGTATGGCCGGGACCAGGATACATCGGCGATTTATTTCGCGAAATAAGCAGAACAGAACCGCCGCGTTCGCGGAAAATCTCGGTGGATATGACCCCGGTGCATGTACCCGAATGTAAAACTCAATACCCTCGTTCGAGGTGCACGTTTCTTTTGGGACCACGTGCGCCGGCATTTCTATTTCGATATTAAAAGACCGCAACGCGTACTGCAAGTTTTTACGTTCACGCTTCCACATTTTTATGTCACATGTCGTATGGTACTGATCGGTTAGAGAATTCATTTTGCGCCAATGATTAAAGGTAGGTAATTAAAATCTCTGATTAAATTAAAATTCTTTGCTGCGAAACGGTTCTATTTAATCCAGAAATTAAAATTTTCATCGGGATACCGGTTGCTCTGTACCAGCTAATTTTTGTTTATTTTAAATAACGTAGCAGTGGGCACTGGTGAGTTTAAGAACGATTACAAAAGCAGTAAAACGGAATGACGCTAGAATAAAACGAATGGAGATCCCTACGAACGAGAGATGAATCTTAAAAGAGCATCCTCGGTGTTATTTCTGCCTTCTCTCCTCACCAATAACCTTTTAAATAGTTTCCTTACGTAAGTCGCGGTGAAAGTAAGGAACGTCCATCCAGTCGCGGTTGTCCTGCGACCTCCTACATAGCTATTCTTCGAGCAGAATTAAAATAAACTGTCGGGAGATCAACAGTTAGACGTACTTCAAGAAGAATAAATAGAAGGCTGTATGAAAAATTTAGTTCTCAGCTCCAAATTTAACACCGCATTTGAATTTGTGGCTCGAGAAATTATTATAATCGATACTCTGGTGGTCGTTTCACGACGGAAGCCTCGCTGAATGCAATAATAATAATAATAACGTGGTGCCTAGTCGGAAAGCCAGAAACGCGAATCGTCGGACGGTTCGCTGCCGGCAACAGGAACGCACGCAACGCTTTTGAAACAGTTTAGATTATTGTATCTGCGAAATTATGCGACTGCGAGGCGGACGGTTCGTGCTCGTTAATAGTGTACAATACAGGAATGGATGGATATAACAGGCGGAGAAACGTTTCTGCGTATCACAATTGCGCGTGCGGATCGTGGTTAATGGTGCGCCAGTTTCACGGATTAATTAACATTAACTGACAGTTCAGTTTAATCGGGGTATAATAAAAGGGATGGCTCTCTCCTCGATGTGCTTCAGATACTGTGCAATGACGCGCGATAGAATTATTTAAAAAATATTTAACTACCCCTTGCGTAAACGTCCACCGCGTAAATGAATAATAGCAGAAGAAAGAAAAAAGTACTTACTAACGGAAGTTAAATTAATATCATTCCCTGCATCTCCGCGGAAAATACTTCTCCATAGAGAAGACGATGACCCTTGAACTCGCGCAAAATGCACCATCCTTAGCAACCCCTGTCCATATTCGATTACAACCGCTTGCGCATCTCGTTCCACAGCGAAGCCAAATTAGGACGGAAATCCTGGTGAACTTATTTCTCCAGGAAACGCCGACCTCAGCGTTGCATTGTTCTCGATGAAGACGCGCTACCAGGAGGAGATATTGCACTTATCCGAGGAGAGCTAGGCAAGAGGTCGACGTTTCGCGAGACGAGTCTCGCGTCAGACAAGGTATCATACCCCGGCGTATACGCTCGCGTGTAGCGGAATTTAGACACGGCGGTGGTAATGATATCAAGCTCGTGGCCACCCCCTGCCGACCCTCTGAACCGCGAACCGTATCCCCCTTGTAACCATCCACATTCTACGCGCACGCCTTTCTTCGGGGGAACGTACAGTGTTTTCGCGTCGCTGGATCCCTTACGTATGCACGAGGCTCTCAGTGGATGGAACGTTGAACGATGCAGAGACGATGCTATTGTAGATACGTGTATCAATCGGAATTTGATAAGAGTGTTTACAATACGATTTCGTATATACTCCTCTATCTTCGTTCGTTATGAATACCATTAATAATTTTGGTGTCGGTTCCCTGACAAAGGCAAGCCTTTCATCTCAAACAGAATGAACTCAGTGGCCGCTTTCATTACACCCCAGTTCACTTGCTTACCCCTCTTTCAACAGCTTCAATCATCTCGCGAAATAACGCGGCAGACAATTTGAAATCGTTTTACCGCATTAATCGCATCGCGTTTGCATTACAAAGCGAAGCAACGACGGGGGGTCTCTCAGGAATGAGAAATTCGAAGAGGAACAACCCTTTACCGTGGACGGAACTCTTTTATCGCGCGAACGATTCGCTCGAGGAGCACTTCCTTGCACCTGCATCAATTTTATTCGACAATTTAAGCAACTGTTCGGAAATACGAAGCAATTTTACTTCAATGGTGATTGCGTAGGTACTAGCAAAAGAAGAACACTTTTCACGCACGATTTACTAAAACAACATCATCGAGTGAACAATGTTTTTGCGATTGGGTTTAAACAGGGACGACGGATTTGCTCGTGTAACTAATATAGATACTAATTCCGCACGAGCTGTAGACACTCGTGTGTCTGCCTATTAAATCGCGCGGCGGTGATGAACTTTCCGCTTAATTTGAATACTGCTGGCGGAAAAGGCAGAGGTATGTCCGGGGGAATGAAAGGGAGCTTGCGGGAGCGCTAAACCTTCGCGAAGTTAGTGGATAATTTCCGTGGGATGTTCGAAATTAAAAAAGTTTACCGCCGACGAAAGGATTTCCATGCTTCTTGCACGTGGATACGTTTAACCGTGGACCGCCCCTTTTATCTCTTAACCCCCACATTTGTCCGCGCTTCATCTCGTCCCTCTTTACAGCGTGAAAAGGACAGTTCGAGTGACGAGAGTAGAATAATAACTTCAACCGCCGATCCTGCGTCAATTACATAGAAAATTCTTGGTGACTTAATGCGACACGATTGAGCCGTCGAAACGATAATAATAATACTCGTGAGAAATTTATTCTAAACAGAATCCAATCTTCCAACCCTTGGAAACGACGAATTCTTTGGTTCCTCGAATACCTCTCACGCCCGGAGGGAGATTAACCTTGATCCGAATTGGAATCGACCTAGCGTGCAGCGAGGCTCTTCGACCCGGGGGCGAGCCGCCGCGTTTCTAAAAAGCTTCTCCGGTACTCCCGGGACGCCTTTCATACGCGGCTACTCGTTAAAAAAGTAACGCGAAGCGCGAGGTTTCACGAGTAAATAAAGTCGCGGGAAGCGTATAAAGGGGGAAAAAATTTCGCGGGTAAAATCGAAGAGCCTCTTTCTCTTATGCAAATGAAATTCGAACGAAAGACAGAAAAGAGGAGTCTGCGAAATTGCCGGTTGAATTCGTTGCGTAAACGGTGAACGTTTCAGTGATAATTAAACGCGGTCCTGACTTTGTCCCGTCGCCGGAGAAATGTTCAGCATATGAATTTTATTCTTTCACGGCGTATCAGAGCTTTCATTAAGCCGTCACGGACCTTCCTGCTTAATATTTGCAATCTTTACGCTCTTCCAACTTCTTCTTTTCATTTGAACTTTCATATTTTTATAATCATCGTTTCATATTTTTATAATCATCGTTTCATATTTCAAAGTTCTTATATGCACCGTCTTCAAGTGAAACTGAACGCTTGTTCTTGTATGATATACCGGATGTTGCAGTTTTAAACGATCAAACTTTACCACCATGCTCTATCAGTTAATCGACTAACTGTTTATTCTATAAAAATAGTTGGAGCAATATGAAAGACTTTGGCTTTTAATATTCGCAATCTTTACGTTCTTTCAACTTCTTTTCCTATTTCAACTCTCACATTCTTCTAATCATTTTTATACGTATCTACTTAAAATGAACATTTAACATTTTCCTCTTGCACGATATACAGAGTGTTTCGGTTCTAAACTTTACTTAGTATCTGTCGATCAACCCCATAGCGTGCACTCTTCTGGAATAAAATCTTCAATTATATCGCTCCTTTCATCCGTGTAAATCTTTATCCGGAAACTTTCTTATAATATTTACCCTTATCGCAACGACAAACGAAACATAAATATTTATATTTAAGCAAATGTGACAACAGAAATTGCGACGCTGCACCGATTAACTTACGCGCGCACATTTTTCCCATTGTCGTCCGCTCAAATTAATTCGAGTGTCCTCGCACTAAGGGGTTGATCGATTGTTCCCTTTTTTATTTCATGCAAAAATTGGCCGAACAAGGGCACATCGAGGAAGGATCGGGATCAAGAAGAGAAGCTTGATCCCGGATTATCGCGAAATTGGAGATGCTCAAAGGCGAACGCGTTGCGGATTATATGCGGGACGGGACAGGCGGAGGGTGAGGGGGGAGGATCGGTAGCGAAGCGAAAGGGTTCTGTGCTTTTGATATCGAGACGGTATCGTTGATAAAAAATGGCCGGATGCCGACGTGTCAACAGGTCGATAAAGGGTTGAAACGCGGCGTGTAAATATTTGACCGCCCGCGCGTACCTCGTCCCTCGCCCTTCTGCGACTCCGGCCTGTTCGTAAATATGGATGCCGCTTTGAGGGCGAGACCGAAAGGGGATTAGAGCGTAGCGCGGTCGTCTGCGACGTTTGCGTGTCGTCTGGGAACGGATACACAAAGTCTCTGGCACTTGCGGGTGGGAGATGTATAAGGGGTCTTCGTTAAAGGGACCGCGGGGGGTTGCAGTGTAAAATCAATCGTAGCGTGCTTCAAACAAAAAGAAAAAAGAACAATTGAGGACTTCGCGCAATTTGATTATTACGCAAAATTCACCGCAGACGCTAATTATTTATAATCGATAACCTTCGTTTCTCCCATTGAGAATGAAGAGACCGGGGGGGTGGTCGAGGACAAATAATCGACCACGGAATCGACCGGAGCGTACACAGCAAAGGAAAAGATAAAGAGCAGAACAATGCGGAAGGCAGAGAACGCGAATTCTCTTTTATCTGAAAAAGGGAAGCCGCCTCCGCGAACGGCGCGTCGCGAACAAAAGAAACGAGCTTCCTGCAGCTATGCTCGATGGAGCGGCGCGAAAAGGGAGAGAAAAATGGCCCGGCTTCGACGAGCCCTCCGCGACGGGGGGGAAGGAGAGGTAACTTTGGCCGGTAACAATAAGGTGTTAATTAAGCAGCCGGTAAAGAGAGACAGAGATGGCTCGGTTAATTCCGGAAGTTGAATGGAACCGGGCCGATACAAAAGAGCCGAGTGCCGCCTCGCTGCCAGGGACACGATGTTCCTTCGTTTCTCTCGATTCTCCATTCCTTCCCCCTCCCCTGTTTCTTCTTTTCTTGTAATTAAATTGATCGTCGAGTTTTAATTCGACACCGGCCGATTCTGAAGGAGTTCAAGAAAAGGCGCGGGGTGGTCGCGATGCCTGGATTAATATAAAGATGAAAAATAAGGATTACAAAGTTAGTCCTCCTTCCACTATTCATTTTCCACGGATCATTCAAGTTTTGTTGAACAGCCGACACGATTCAGTTGCCCTGTATATACCTTTTATCGAAATCGTGTAAAAGGGATGCGAAGGACCGCGCGTTCCACCGAAACGCGATCGATCGGATGATTTCAACGCGCGCAACTGGTCCCGATAATCCGGTTGTTTCCGCCACGGAACGGAATTAATCGCACGGAATAAAATGTTCCGGCGATACACGCGGCGGACGGGGAGACCGTAGCCAGGAAACCGTCGTGCGCAATTACACAGAAGGATCGCTGGATCGTGTGCGAGCGGCGATCGTTTAATCTCGATTCAACCCTCTGGTCGAAGGAAGCGATCGAAGAAAAAAAGAAATTAAGGTAATTTCACGATTCGATGTTTCTAGACAGCGAACGAATCGTTCAAGAAGTTCCCTCTTAAACAGCGCCTCGACCGAGGGAAATTGTTCAACTTGTTCCAGACACTTTTTTTTCAATTAAAACATAATTCAAGAGATGGCTGAATAATTTACCAAGTCGTGAGAGAAAGTTACTACACTGCTAAAGCACTAAATAATCAGGTACTATAATTCTCTCGCCAAACGTATAAGAATTCTCTTCGAACGATTCCCACCATTCGCAACGACTCTGGACATAATTAGACAACAGTTAACCAATCCTGAAAAGAGCGCGTTTTTCCATTACTGCCCTTTTTTTCACCCCCCAAAGTAACTCGCGGTTAAACGCAGCCGGTCGCAGATGTAACGCAACGTAACGCGATCAAAGTGCACGCCACGAGTCTGGAGTAAAATTATTATGGCGTGCATCAGGGGTGAAATGAATTTTCCCCCCGGTCAGAAGCGGCCACGACTCTCCGTCCATCGTTTCGGGACGAAAGAGAGCCTCGCGGTCCGTGAGAAATCTCAAAATTGTCAATTTGAATTAGTGGTTTCCGGCGTCGCGTCGCTTTGCGTCGCCCCAACCCCCCGCCCCCGCTCCTCCACGTGCTCCAATCTTTGATGAGCGCGGCCTGTCCGTCGGTTTTCGCCCACTTCACCCATCCCCGGGCCGTTTCAACCCCCGTCTGTTGCGTCGCTGTCCTACACCCTTCCCGTCCTGCCTCTACTCGGCGGTGGTGAAACAAATTTGTGCATCGAGAGCGGAGTTTCGAATAGTTTTTTTCTTCAGCTCGATGGGGTGTAGCGCGGGAAAGGGTTAATGGGGGCAATCCGGTCTCTTTTGGTGGCTGGAAGAGATCTAAATGGCAGGCGAGTTTGGGTTCAGCTGAACTGAAAGTAAACTGAAGATGGAATTGAAAGAGATTTGTAAGAATCAATTATTGTAGACATATATGAATTTGAAATTGATATCTACCATTGGTGTATGAAATTCGATAAATGAAATAGTATTTAATAGAATCAATTTCGAAGTAGAATTTTATAGAACAATGAGAATAGAATTTCACAGAGTATTAAAAAATAGGCTTTTCTTTACCATAAAAATTCTATTTAATTTGTACCGGTAACAAAGATTTTCCAGCGAAAAGCGCGACGTTCATTCCCCCCAAAATTCTAGCTCGTCTCGCGTCGAACAATGTCCAAACGGAACCAGCCGAAAATAATTGACTCTTTTCATGGCCGGTGAAAGGCAGCGTTTTTATCGAAAATTGCTAGGGAAAAACGCGTGAGCGGACCGCCACAGTGCAACAATTTCGAAATTCTCGGCCCACCCTGTGCACTTTGACGAGATTCTCCACCGAGAGAAGTATCGGAAAAACTCGCCGGCGAGGCGAAATTAATTATTTCACCATCGATGAACAATGCACGAATTATTTTATCATCTCGCGTCGATTATCAGTTATTCGTTTCAGCAAAGACTGTTTATTCTTGTCGATACTGGAGCCTTTTGCAGTTTTTTCCCTTCAATTATCGGCTTCACGCTAAACATTAGCGACGTTACAATTTTAACGTTCACTCTCCAATTTTATATCTGACACTTTTATTTCAGATCATTACAGATACGTACCATATCTAATTACGTATTGATGATTAATTACTCAGCCTCCCCCTCCCGGTCGTTTAAGACGGATTCATAAACGGATCAGCATCGCCGAGGGGGATGAACGGGCGAAGCAAGGGCGCACAGATCGATCCGGTGTATTGCGTCTAATTAAAGTCTAATGCACGAGGCTTCGGTTCGATTTCCGGTAGTTCGGCGTCACGCGGAATCCCGCTAATTGCACCGCGAAAGCCACGTCGCTCTCGCCCCTCCCGCGCCTAACCACCCCATGACCCGTCTAATATTCCCGTTCATTTAGCGATCTCCGATGTCCTCCGGCCTGCTTTGCCAGTCGCAATCGAGAATTCCTTTTGAGTTCGAAGAATCCTTTAATAATTCCGTTCGGGGGCTTACTCTCGTCGGACGGATGACAGTTGAGCCTCCGCTCGGACGAATAATAAATTACTCTCAGGCAAACGGGTGCCGAAGCGGCGCATTTAAAATAAATTATTAAAATGTAAGGGAAAACGATCTTTCCGGGCAGAGGCTGAAAAATCGTGTTTTTCCCGATCGGGACCGAATTCTCGGGCGAGATGAGATACGTTGGGTGAGGAGGGTGGAGACTGGTAATGCTAGTCGTGCAGGGAATCCTCGGGGACCGCGTTAGGATAAGGCCAGCTTAGTTATGCTTAACCTTCGGGAGTGGCGACTACCTTTGCCAACCTGTGAGCCACGTCCCTCTCACTCTCTCTGGAGGGGACTGTCCATCGGGAATTCGGCACGGACTTCCTTTAAGCCACCGGCTGGCCGCCGCAGTGGAAATAGAACTGACCGGAATGGCTGGGATGTTTTCGGGGGTGCAGCGGTTCGCTCGTTCTTGCCACGATTTTTATCTCCTTCCGCTCGGCTTTAATTCGTGAATGTTTGTGAGAATAGTTGGAATCGGATATTCAAGCATTACGCGGCAGGTAAATCAGATATGCAGACAATAAGAAATGTTTATTAACGGCAGAAGACGATGATGTGAACACGAACCGTCGTAGCAGTAATTTTAATAATAATTCGAAATTGCCAAGGGGGGTGCGGCACGCACGGGATTGAATATTCTTTTTGCCGCATAAATTTCAAGCCGCCAGCGACGGGAGAGTACTGCGAAACTTCGTTTCTCCAGAGTTTGACGAGGATCAAAGAACCGAGGCGTGGATGGCAGAAATAGCGAACGGCGTGAAAATCGATAGGTTGCGCGACAATAAACGCGGACGTCGCGATACAGCGACGCATCAGCGAGATCCTGCCTCATTTCACCGGGGAATATTCTCGAGTCTCGGGTATACAGGCATTCTCAACGGCCAGTTCAAACGCTGGTAGAAAAGAATGTTCGGGATAGCGATTTCCCATTGTTCCATTAGGCAGCGGTTAATTGGAAACGTAAATATTGATGGAAGAACCGGGAGTACCTTGATCAAATAAGAAACCAGCCGTTCACGCGCCCGCCGAATACTATTCGAGGCCGGGAAAACCGGTAAATGGTTGAGAATTCCAAGTCAAACATAGCGAGCAGATGCAACAGTTCCTAGAAGACTAATGCTGTACCGTTATACTCCATCGTGGTAGAAGAGCAATAATATAGCGATGGAAAAGTAAATGAATGTCTTGATTAACTACTTATAGCATTGATTTAAATGTACAGAGACATTTTAGAATAATAAAGTTCATGATAATCATGAAATATAACAGTTGTTCTAAATAATTTCTCAACCCCTCTCTCTACAATAATCATTTAAGAATACACTACTGTCAAATGAAATAAACAAATGCTTAGCAATGATATAGCGACGGAAAAGTATATTAAAGCCTTCATTAGCTATTTATAAAATTTACTGAAACGTGCAGAGACATTTTAGAATAATAAATTTCATAATAATCATGAAATATAACAGTTGTTCTAAAATAATTCACCAACCTGTCCCTCTGCATTGACTATCATTTCACGCCACTATACCATCTCCGTCCAAAACAATTTAATGTAACTTTTGTAAATGATACACTGCTACCAAATGAAATAAATCAATACATAACGAACACGTGGTACACGGAATAGAAAAGTAAATTTTTAATTCTCATTCATGAACAAGTTTAGATGGGATGCAGACGGGACTTACAGATCCGCTGCAGTTGCAGCTGGAGTAAGAGGTAACGGCGGAGCTAGTGTCGCGAATTAGAACTCGCGAGGGAGAGACCGAAAGAGGAAGAGCTCGACGTTGTATATTTGCCCGGCGCTTCGCTGCAGGCCTCGTTAATGTGTTTAAGCCGAATATGGATCGTGGAAATTGGGTTTTGCCGCTTCGCTTGAATCTTCGCAGAGAGCGAGCGAGTGAAAATGGCAAGGCAGAGAGACAGGGAGGATCTCTCTCCGTTAGACGATGCATTCGCACGTTAGCAAATACAGGGTAGAGTTCCCTCTTACATCAACCGACTTGGCCGACTTAGCGACGACTTTCCAACCCTCTTTGCATCGGCTTAGATTTTCTACGCCGTCTCTCTCTCTCTCTCTCTCCCTCCCTCTCGGAAAATTCTATTTGCTTTCAGGAGTAATTGCGTCGGGTGTCTTATGCCATTCGTGTTCTGACAGTTGGTTACTTGCTTCGAGCACTGGGGATGAATACTGTTTTCGTTTTAATCGACAGAAACATTGGGCTACAAGTTAAGGGATGGTATACAATTTGGTTTAGAAGATTTCAATCGATTAGAGATACGATTTGGCCTGAAGGATGCAGCGCAATCGATAAAATGAAAAGAGGTACCCAACAGTCAGCGTGTAAAATTAATAAATTACATAAAACAATGGTTGATGAAGTAACTGTGACAAAATTATCGAAGCGTTTAAAGCGTACAGAATGTAACAGCGAAATCAACGAAGGGGATTGTTACAAAACTGGCGAACCGCTCATAGAGAGAATTATTCCGCGTCAGTGAAATACTTCAGCAGCAGACCGGGTCGCTGTAAAATGAATGAACCGCATCAAGCACGCAGAGACCGCCATCGTTTCGCGATCAATTGGCCACTCGAAATATGTAGAATTGTTGCGGAATCAACGCTACGTTTCCCGTTTTAATCAAACGTTCAACGATCCCGTGTTCCCGTTTCAAATGTTTCCGCCGCCCATCAATGGTATTATTTTAATCCGCCTGTGTGGAATGATCGCGATGTTAATGAAAAACGTTCGCATGTAATTTGCGGTACGAATCGGTTTAGATGCGGGAACGTATGCTACTTAATCAAAGATCAAAGTAAAGCAAAGATTAGAACTGAAACAATGCCAGTCCATCATTGAT
This sequence comes from Holcopasites calliopsidis, assembly GCA_023838395.1. Lineage (NCBI taxonomy): Eukaryota > Metazoa > Arthropoda > Insecta > Hymenoptera > Apidae > Holcopasites > Holcopasites calliopsidis. The sequence continues at coordinate 1,641,169 of JALHAQ010000001.1, forward strand.
TCCCAAGTAATCCAACAATTCGAAAAATCCTCGTTCAATTACAACAACAACAAAAAAAAATAAAGAATACATTGAAGAATACAGTGTTCGAAGAGAATCCTTTTCTCTTCCGCAGAAAGCACTTCTCGTCCAAAGTTAAAAAGCGACGAATCAACGTCGAAGCGGACGTCGCGTGGCATTTCATTAATCCGTAGCCCGCGGAGTTAATGAACGGTCGGCGGTTAAAAGACTAGAGGTTCGGTAACTAATGCGCGTAATTAAACGCAAGACACGAGGAAAGAGGGCGAACGGGCGAATTCGTAGAAAGAGGCGACAAATTACAAGCTTGGGAAATACGCTGAACGGGGCGAGGGGCGGGGGCTGTGGGGGTGGTTCAGGCGACTAACAAAGCGTTTGTTCCAGCATCCAGGCTTGATACCCAAATTAAATCATTCTGGAGAGAGAGAGAGAGAGAGAGAGAGAGAGAGAGAGAGAGAGAGCAGGCCTGTTCCCGCTTTATGCAAATCAACGACACGCTGCACCGCGCTAATGTACCGCGATATTTCATTAGCGCTCGCGCGACCACGCGGTTGCTTCTGTGCATGAAGTTGCGCGCGTGGGAACGCTTCAGGCGCTTGGAAATTTTTGCAAATTGTACCGAGAGTGACTATGTGTGCGCGCGCGCGTGTGTGTTGGAAAGGTAGTTTAACCCTTCTGGGAGCGTTTACGGTGAACGCAGGCGGAAATGAGGTGAAGGATGAGATATGTGGGGTGCCGGCGTTATTCTTTTCTTTTCTTTTCTTTTTTTTTTTAATTGGAGCAGCGAGGCTCGAGTGTTTTTGGAATAACTCCTTCGCGATTTATGCGATCAGCTGCAGGGGATCGGACAAGCGGAATGGAGGAAATAATGGTTTTCCTTTATGAAATTTAAATCAGAGTTCTTACAGATTCCACTGGAATTACGAAGAATTGTGTTCTTTTTTTTTCTCTCTAAATACTTCCTATTCAATTATGTTTAATTAAAGATAATCGAATGCTGAATTGAAAGAAAAATGGGAAAGCTAGAAAAGGGATAGGCCGTAACAATTGAGGGCAAAGGATAAACAGCCCGATATTGCAGCAATTGGTAAATAGGATTGAAAAGGGGTAAGAAGAAAATGCGGGTGGAACGAGAGGAAAAGTTTGCTCGCAAAGCTAATTTCGATACGGCGCTCGGAACGTCGATACACTCGAGTCAATATTGTGAAAGTCTTTGCTGCCCTTGTCGGGAAAGTAAGCACGGTCTTAAGCTCGTGAGAAAATCTAGCAAGGCCAAAGCTGCTTAAGAGTTTGCGAGAGGGTGCACCGTCGTATTCCGCGAGAAATTTATCGCTCCTTTTCGGAACGAGTAATCGTTCGTGTTACCTTTCAACACTTGATCGCGTCGACGATTGGTATCCGTCTTTTTCTTGAAAATGCGTGCAGCGTTTTCTCGTTGCTTACCTGAAACGAAAGAACGGTAAATGGTTAGTAGAATGGTCGATCTTTATTGATTAACAAACTGATGGATCGTGTTGGAAATTATTGGAATATTTATATCTTGTTTGGTAGAAAGCAGCAGAAACTGATCATTTTAATTCTCACGACACTACCACACGGGCACGATCTATCATTGAATCTTTAATCTGGGAAAATTGGGATTCTCCGAAAGTCTCCATCCCCGTTGCTAAAAAATTGATAACGGTTAATGTAAGAAAATTAGTTTTTCCCGAGTATCACGTTATCTGCTACTTCCACGATAAAAATAGTTATTGTACAATTTATAGCTTAGGAAATCCTCTGCGAAAAGGGTTGTACGAGTTTGTTTACCGCACGAGTAACTATTTCCGTGTACAATTAATTCCGGAAAACTGCTTCATTTCCCATGAAACGTGTATCCCTAAAAACAAACGGGTTTAAGCACGATGATCTAAAGCCTGGCCAGAATCCATTCCGGTTCCTCGCCAAATTTATCGTTCGATTGCCTTCGCGGGGCAAGCAGCCTCGATAAGGAAGCGTGCCACAAAAGCGAGGGCTTTGTCGAGATTGCCGTCACGTTTCTTGGTTACCCCCAGTGCCGCTTCGATTGCGATTCGACTAATAGGACTAATCACGCCACGCCGTAATCGATGCTAATAACGCGTGCTCGCCGTGTTGCAATCCCCAATGTTCGCTCTCGGGGATGGATAATCGATCCGGGGGCTGATTCGTGCGGGGAATGCGGACGGAAAGTCTTTGGGGAATTCAAGGCATCGGGGAAGTCGCGCGTGAAAACTTTTTTAAATTAATCGCAGATGTCTAATTGAATTCTTGCTTACTGCAGAGTTCATTTCAATCGGGTGTTCAATGAACAGCTGATTAGAAGTGGACAATTAGTTTACTATTATTATGGGGCGAAGAGAGAGTCTTGCTGTGGTTTTTTATTAAACTTGTTCAAAGATGATACAATGCTTTTGAGATTTTTGTTTTCAACTCATTAATTATTTGGTCCCATCGACACGAACAGGCCATTACCTTCGCGCCGTTCTAGAGAATGTGATAAAGGTGAAACGAAATATCAGATTTGGTGAAAGTCTAGGCTATAGGTAATGGACAGGGCGAACAATAATTCGTTAACGCGCGATCTTCTTTCACGTATACGTTTAACGACGAACGAATCCAGGCTAAATTGCAACCGAATTCTGCATAATTACATTTCCGACGTGACCGATTTCGCGCTTCTTCCCGTCGCGAGAATACGCCGGCTTTAATCTCCACTGACGAGCCGCGCCTCTATTTTCCCTTTATTTTCCACAGGAAAATCTGGCTGACGAGACGGGGCGAGTCGAATTTGCTGTAACGAGCCGTCGTCGCTTGTAACGCGCCTAGACTGCCTCTATTTCTTGAGAACTTTGCCCTTAAACGTTCTGAGCAGTTATTAATAGAATGCCTGCACCACCGAGAATTTACATTTCTATCTTATTCTAAAGAGATGTATCGGGCAATGATTTTAATAATATGCAGAATCAATAGGTTTACAGTTGATAAAGTCTTGCATTAATTGATCTACGATAAACATGATCTATATTTCCTAGCACCGAAAAGAGTCCTAACTCATCCTATTATTTTATTACTTCAATCTGGTCGCAGCCTCTTTCAAGCTCTAATTAAAATCTCTTCTTCGCAAGACAAAATGCCTCCCTAATACCGGATGTTCCAAATAATCTTCACACGTTACCAATCACCCCTGTCGACATTTAAATCCCCCAACCCTCGCGCGTATCCACCAGGACAGCCTTGTCTCTGAATCCGTCCGAAATAGGATCATAGAACACCTTCTACGATCTTGAGAATGCAACAGATTGCATCGTGATCTGTATTTTCTGGGATCAAGAAAATCCTAACCCACTCGATTATTTTATTGTTTCAATCTGGTCGCAGCCTCTTTCAAGCTCTAATTAAAATCTCTCCTTCGTAAGGTAGAATTCTTCCCTAATGCCGAATGTTCCAAATAATCTTCACACGTTACGAATCACCCCTGTCAGCCTTAAAATTTTTCCAATGCTCGCACGTGACCACCAGGACAGCCTTGTCTCCGAATCCACCCAAAATAAGATCGTAGAACACCTTCTACGATCTTGAGAATGCAACAGATTGTATCGTGATCTGTATTTCCTGGGATCAAGAAAATCCTAACCCACTCGATTATTTTATTGTTTCAATCTGGTCGCAGACTCTTTCAAGCTCTAATTAATATTTCTTCTTCGCAAGATAGAATTCCTTCCTAATACCGGATGTTCCAAATAATCTTCACACGTTACCAATCATCCCTGTCGACCTTTAAATCTCTCAACCCTCGCGCGTAGGACAGCCTGCCCTCCAAGTCCTACCCGAAAATAGGTATCTGATTTTGTACCCGTACTCGTGACGCCACGTGGTCGCCACTTTTCATTTCCCCAATTTCCCGACCAGAAGAAGCAGCGCGCCAACGCGTCACGGCTAGACGTCGCCAGCAGCGTTTCTGACGTAGAGATTTAGGGGTTGGAAACGTCCTCGAACACCGCCCCGGGGCCCAGATAGCTTATCGTGCGCCAACCAGGAAATGGAAAAGCGTCCTCGAGAGTCGCTGGTACCTAGCTTCCTCTCTATCCGCCCTTTCCCTTAGACGAGGGGCCGGGCATAAAGGAAGCGGAGGGCAGAGGCACGTCGTCTCGAGGGGCAGCCCGTTCGTTTGGAATTTAATTAGTTCCACAGATGGGTGAAAGCATTGTCCCGATCTCTCCGTCTCTCTCTCTCTCTCTCTTGCTCTCGGTCTCTTTGAATTTTCATGACTAACGCAGCCGTGCGCCGGCGAGATTCGAAAGGGTTTCAGGGCGGAATTGCCCGCGTTCAAGGGTGCCACGAGTGTAAGATGCTTTTTGGACTGTGCTTCGATTACGTTTGCTGGTTTACGGGGAGCGGAAAGCGTTGATTCGATCGCGCGCGTTATGATCCGATGTTGATTCTTAAGTTTCGCAGCTGAGCTCGAGATCTCATGGATTTACTTTTCATTCTGCTCTCTTGTACGAATCGCGGTTATTCGAAACTCCGCAGATATCAATCCTTACAGAAATGTAACATTCAAAGCATTCGCAGACGTCCGGCAAAAGTGAAATAAAATGAATGAAATTAAAAACAATTCCAAAACCAAATTTTCAGAGCGACCAAGCAGCGTACTACTACACCTATACAATCGCAGACCCATCCGATAACAGTGCACGATGCAGTTTCATAGAAGACAAAGCCGCTCGAGGGGAAAAACAGGCCGATCGAAGCCATCCATTTTTTGTTTGTTCCTCGATGAAAAATAAATCTATCGAGCCTGTCGCCGGAATACGATTCATGAACGAATTCAGAGCAACGTTTGACCCGCGACGGCGAAACGGTTCAATAAATTCTTCCCTCCCCGCGCGACTCGTGCCTCATCCTTGGAGCACCAGTTTCGACAACCTGTCCCGCCTCTAACAGAACAAACAATTATTTCCCTCCGCCTGATTCCATTTGGAAGAACGAGTCAGACATCGTAGGACGTTCGGCGAACTCGCCTCTCTCGTTGCTTGCCTGACCCCGATATGACAAGACACGATATTTCCTACCTACTGGCTGATGCATAATAGATATGCACAGTGGCTTGCGAAAATATTTAACCCCTTGGCGTACAATGACGTCTAGGAGACGTCATGTCATGTGCCATTGTAAACTTATTCTGTAATGTTACTTAATTACTGTTCATTAACATTATATACCAACATGATTAAATATTATATAGGAATGTAAACTTCGAAATAAAATAGTTTTCTGAGCGCGCATATAACTGTTCAATTGAGCCAGTTAAATAGTATTCTTCGGACACGTCAAATTCCGTTTTATTTGTACGTTAATGGGGTTAAGCGTCATCGAGTGTTTATTTGATTGTATGATTTATTAAAAGTTTCATATCGCTCGTCGATACCGTATGAAGTTTTCTAATGAAATAATTCATGTCTTCCTGAAATTTATTCGGTGTAAAAATTTCCGGATGGTTCGGGAATATTTCGGAAGACTTGGTCCAGCTGGGTTTTAATTTCCCTATTTACTATTATGTTTCCAGCAATCTTTTATTAGTGGTTGTTTCGATTTCATGGCCGGGGTGGTATAATTTTAAATATGAAGGGGATGAATTTTAAACTGCAACAGCGGTTTTAATTTACGGCTACGTAAAGCTTTCATTATTTATATTAATCAATATGAATGCCTTGAATGTCGACTTCCTTTAATATCATCAAAAATTATTGTCGTTCGATCAATTGATACATGGATCCGATAAATCAGCTTATCCAAGTTCTGTTTAGTTTTCCAGCAGTTCTGGCGCTTGCTTTTGGAAATTCTATGGCAATTCTTTTAATCTTTGATTATTTCTTTTAATTAATATTAATACCTCGAACTTCGACTTCCTCTGCTATCTTTAACAATTATCGTCGAACGATATATGGATCTGATTAATGAGCTTATCCAAGTTCTGCAGTTTAGTTGTGCAGCAGTTCGATATAGCAAATTCCTACCCCCTATTGTTATAGATCGACCAATATCCCGCGTTCCCTCTTTCAACATGTTAAGCGGCGCTTTCCAACGACCCAGATTTTCCAATACGGACTCTATCTCTATATACCCCGTTGCTAAACGTTCAAAATTCTATAGTAAATCTTCCGCCGTTCAACGTATTAATCCTCGCAATATTTCACGCTTCTCCCTTCGGTATTTAACGCTTCCACGAGATACCTTTGATCCCTATACAACAAATACTTCAAAATCGATCATCGAATGAACGCGTTTCAAACATTCCAACAAGTTCCCGCTTCTAAATATAAAATATTAAATCTTCCAAATTCAATTCGCAAAGATGGCTTTCGTCGATTCCAATGGGTATCGGAAAAAATGAATTTGTCCGTTGACAAGTTAATAATTCTGTAAAATAGAAAAACAAGAAGCACTGAAACGTTTAAAAAGAGACACACTTTCCGTTATTTTCCTTGATCCCGAACCAAACTTTTTGATCACCGAAACAGTCCCGTATCGAATTCCACCGGCCGCATAGTCCACCCTTTTATTATACCACGAGAAGGCGAAAAATTTGCCCCGTACATATATCGACGCGCTCGCCTTCCGTCAGCCTCACACCCCTTTCACCCCGCGTCCTCTCCGTTCGCCTAGCCTCCTTTTTCCACCGCGGTAACGACCAACCCCCGCAAGCTTCAAGGCTCTCCGCTGGCCCCGCTCGCTCTTCCGTTCCTTTGTACCGGGGCTGGTTTTTAATTAATCCATCCACGCCGCTTATAAACGATCGATGCCCGTTCTCGTTTCACGATCGACGCTTCCGTTCGCCTCTAATCGACGGCGACGAGACTGTTCACGACCGTCGACCATCGCAACGGATTCACCCCTTTTCGCGCTCTGGGCTAAACGGGGACCGAGTTTCTAGGGCGGATCGTTGCGCTCCTTGATGCTCCTGCTTTTTTTTTTTTAATTACGTTTCACCCGTGTATTCATTCTTCTTTATTTCTCGGCTCCTTTTCGTCTTGATCTTTATTCGTTGCCTTCCCTTGTTGACGCGTCCTTTTCTGAAACCGACTCGTTCGCGGCGGACGCCGATTTTCTTGATTTCTGGCCAGCGAGGCTCGTCCAATTTTCCATTTTTACAGATTCGTTGATTGATCTTACGAGCAATCACGATTATTACACGTCCCGAATCCTCCTTCGAAACCGTCCCCCCATTTTTCCAACAGCATCCTCAGAGACGATCCGAAACCATCCTCCCGACCAAGGATCCACGAGTACAAAGCGCGGTAGCTATACATATAATACGCTTCATCTCTGATTACCTAGAAGCCAGAGCCGTGTCTTTTTCACCGCCTCTCTCCTCGGCATCTCCTCCAGCGGCTCCTCAGCTACCCCTCATTTCGCTTATTCACGCTGGCTCCGAAGCGAGACGGCCGCTTCTTCGGCTTCTTTTGATTGGTTCGTTAGCACAGAGACCGTACGCCATCGCGCACACCGAATAATAACCCGCGAAGAAGCAGAAGCAGAAAAGGGAGGGAGACAGGGCGAAGAAGAGTCTTGTTCCGTGCGTCCTTGACTCCTGGAGTCCTCGGTCTCTGCGCGAAGAAATGCCGAGGAACACGCCCGGACACACGGATCGGACAAGAGCGGCGGGAAGAAGGAGAAAAGGAGTAGTAGAGAGCGGAGGCGAGAGAAGCGTGTTTTCCCAATGGTGTACGCGCACAGCTTCGCGGAACGATACTCGCTCTGATAAGTTCCAATTAAGAGGTAACCGATCCCCTCTCTGCTCTTTCTCACCCTCGTCCCCTTTCTTCTAGCGTTTTCTCAAGTTCACGAGGGGGGGACCAGTGGCTTCTTTTTTTGTGGAAACGAATCACGTAGCTTTGTAGAGGAGGAATGCTGAAGGGGTAGTTGTACGAGCGAAACGGGGTTGGTTAAAGGGATGTTGTCTAGAGACGCCTGGGGCGTATAGTACGTCTCAACCCTTTTAGGAATTATTTCGAGTCTTTCCACTTCATTGATTAATGAATGTTTGAATTATTCAGCAAGCTAAAGTGGTGATCCTTTAATACAGCCTCCCCCCCCCACGTATCTATTAAAATATTAAGGCAGCATTTAAAGTTTCGATCCAATCTGTAATTCATCGGAACGAGTCTACTCGTAAAGATAATGATGGCTAACAGAAGGACACGTTGAAACGTCCGCAAAATTCTGAAATCCCAAGATGTCTTGGATCGGTAGTCTTCGATTATTCGCAAGCCGCGATTGTAAAATATATTAGGTCTTCGTTGAAATTTTCAATCCAATCTGCAATTCATCAGGACGGCTCTTCCCAGCGCGCGTTAGATCGTCCCGGGGTTCGGTCGTTATCAGTACTAATCAGACGAGTCCACATTAAAACAGATATCCCATTAAATCGCCGTTTACTTCGCGAGTCTGCGCTTCACACTGGAAACTGCCTCTGTATCTTTCGCTGGACTTAAGACCTGTAAGTCGAGAGGCGGAGAAAGAAGTGGTCTGCGATGAGGAGGACGATGGAACAAGTATCGAAGACGGCCGATTCCCGATCTGATCGCGAATCATCATAAAAGAATCGCTCCGAGGCCTGCTCATGAGGCGTCTCTGGCGCCTGCCTCTCATCCATTATACATGAAAACACTCGACCGGTGGCCTGTCCAGGCTTTTTCGTCAAGATACGTAATTCGTGTGTTATTGCAAGGAGAACGCAGCTTTGCGATTGTCTCTCTTCAATGAAGAAAATTCATTGCGGGGTATTTTAATCGTTCAACAGGTCCTCGATTTTACTTTGATTTTGCAATGTGCACGAAGAGCAATACCGTTGAAGATTGTTCATCGAATAAAGTGGAGATCATTTAGTGCTGCCTGGGAAAATTGCGCAAGAAGATTTCGAAGAATGCAATTTTCTCGGCTTCGAGGAGGAATCTTTTAATGAACGAGGGCTCAAATTAAAGCTGAGAGTCTCAGCTAGAATATCATGTAATATTTATATCATTTTCATTGGCAACTTACGAATAATCTAAGACTATATCGATCCAAGACATATTGGGCTGTAAGAATTTTCAGGATGTTTCAACATGCACTATTATTACGTTTCTTAACAAATGGCTGATACCATGTCCCCATCACCAATCTCAATATTTGATACCACGACCCGTTGTGCTCGAAAATTCAATCAAACTTACCAGTAGCTTGTCCATGAACACCAAGGATCCGCAATTAACGAAGTTGCAGTGCCAAACTCGATAAGCGGATCCGAGGAACAAGCCCATGATAACATCCATAACGTAGCGCGGGTTTTAGCCGATAAATTTCGACACAGATCCTCTTTCGTCGAACGTTATAATATTTCCCGTCCGTTCATCGGAATCCACCGTTCAATTTCTTTGATATTAAAAGTGAAAAAGAAACGGATCTTCGCCTTTCTTTCAATTCTTAACCGAATAGGATCTCCTGTGTACACGCGAACGAAGACGTTTCGTTTTCTGTTTTGACTACTCGAGATCGCCTGCGATCAATGGGACGTCACGAAACACGTCTCCCATGAATACATTCGTTCGCCACTTGGCATTTCGCAGTCTTCCCGGCGAACGTGTCTTCCATACACGCCCTCCTAAGACGCAACGTGATCCGATTAGGTGTACTCGCGTCACGTTTCGATCGCGTAACGCTTTGCACTTTTGCAACACACCGGAATGAGATCTCTCGCAGTAGCTTTACACCCCAGAGGAGTGATAATTGTGTGAAGAAAGCAATGTTCACTTCTAGCCTTACTATAATAATTAGTGATCTTCGAACGTTCATTGATAGTTTTATTGAGCTTCAAGGAATTTGGAAACGTCGACGAATTCTACTTGCATTTCTCAGAGAATAAATTAAAGATATTAAAGCGTTCGGTATTTGAATAAATATCTGCTGTTCAACAACCACTATTTTTCTTTCAGAACGATTTGATGATATGAACTTCCTTATTCTGCGAGGCGGATGAAAAAAAATTCAGGTAGAATCAGGTTGCGATAAATTTGACTCGGTTCCAGCTGTTTGCTGGACGCCGCGACAACGAAAATCGTCCCTCGATTCAAGCCTGGCACGGGGTGGCTGGATTTACATTAAGCCAGTTTGTCCGATCGAATAGAATCGAATGGAATGAACGTGCTGCATCGAGGGTTAACGGACCGAGAAAAGTCAATAATTTCGTCCGAAATTATAGCGCACCCACCACAGTTAAGCTTTCTCGTTAATATCTGTTAGCCTGTTATTCCATTGTGAAGTAAAATTAAATTGTTAGTGGAGAATATTATTAAAGAAAACCAAGTTGAATTAATTGGAATAAATCTCTGGTTGCTTAAATTCCATCTTGAATATCTAAGCCTTGATCAAATTCTTCAATCTTTGTTCAAGTAATAAAAAATCTTCTTGTTCAATCATAATAAATCCTCCACCGTTTATTCGTTCCATCAAAAAATAACAGAAATCTTACTTAAAAAGCCCCGGGGGTCTAGCAACAATCTAATTTTACGATTTACCATTCTACCAAGCGATCACACTAAATTTTATCATTCTTCGTGTACGTTCTATATAATTCAATGAATAAATTGATTAAATAATAAATTCTACTTCCTCCCTCTGAATTCAAACGAACCTTCTACTCATTCCATCGGAATCTAAATAAAACCTCATTTAAAAGAAAAATATCTCAGCTTCGTAACAATCTACTTTTGCAATTTACAATTTCACCGAATAATCGCACAAACTTTTATACTTGTTCCTATACATTAGCCGCATAACCAGACAGTGAATGTCTTCCCCGTCGAGCGACACCGGAAGCGCAAAATCGTTTCCATTCGCAGCATCCTCGACAGCGAAAGAGAAGCGATCCTTCGGAGCAGCTCCCTGGCCATTCCTACGCGAGGAACAGGATTATTCAGACACAATCCCGAGGCGAAAGGGTTCTGTCCGCCGTTAATTCAAATGCAGCCGGCGGTCTGCGCCGCGCGAGCGTTTCCTCGACGACGGGGCCGCGATTATTATTGTGCAGCCGACGTAATTTGCATCTGAAAAAGCGGTACGTGCCTTCGGCTTCTCGTTCATTCCCGGAAGATACCGCTCTCAGGCTTCAGCCAGAGATAAGGGATGCATTTTACGTCTGACCGGATTATTACAGAATTAAATGGAACATGCCGGTAAGCGTAATGAAAATACACGGTCATTGTACAAGTTCAATGGACATTCTACTGATCTCTGTATCAATTAAATCGTTCGCGGCGATTCGTTTGTGGAATGGAATAAAGATCGTCTAAACACTCGCAGTGTTCGTTTAAGATGGTTGGACGGTTTTATCATTACGAAACCGAATGCAGCGAAATGGACAAATTTGAAACAGGGACGAACAGACAGAAGAGTTCCATTTCCTGTTCGTTCATCTTCTGTAATTAATTTAGAGGAAGTTCTCCAACGAATAACGTTTTCGCTGGCCTCCAGGATCAATTCCAAGCGATCGTGGCAGGAACAACAGCTTGGCACTCGCTGTTACCGGTTTGAAACTCGTTAAACGATCATTATCCTACAGTTTTCTGTCATTCCAAAGGGAGGAAAGGCCGCGGACGCCGGGAGTGACCTTCGCCCCGAGCCGCCTCTAAGCGACCAATCACGGTAATACAGCCTGGTCTGCTGACGTCACCGGTCTAATTCCTGCAATTTCCCAATTGTCGATCAAAGCCGCTCGGAATCGCAGATTGCAGCCTGCCGCGCGGTGCACGCGCGTCGCTGGAAGAACCAGTCCTACTGAATGGGAAGGGGGACGGCGAAGAGTCGCTGGTGATCGGCAGCGGGGACAACTTCCGGTACCAAAGCTTTTCCGTGAACCGAGCGCGATGCATTTACCTTTGTGCCCGAGGATACTCAAAATATGTTTTCAGAATTTCGTCTAATCATTAAACTCGTTTCGAAAGAAACTATATCTTTCGCTTCCCAATCGTTTTCCAAGTATAATCGAACAGATACTGGATCATTCTTCTTCCGCAACTCCGTCGTAACCAATCACGTTTAACTTGTCAAGTTAAATTGCCGAATGATAATATTCAATACGAACTACTCTATGAAACGCTTAAACAAATTCGAAGAATCGTCCAACAGATTCATCATGCAAACCCAAGCCAGTAGATTACATTAAATCCTAGCTTCGTCCCCTCCTCGTTCCCGGACCGTTTCCTCTTCCCGCCGCGCCGATAGGTAGGACAATGCGGAGAGAGCGAAGAGGAAGAAAGCCGAGTTCGATAATCCCAGTCGATTTCCGCGTAGGAAAAGGAAGATTCGATTCCAGGGCCGTCCCGCCGGAAGCGGAGGAAACGCGGAGGACAAACGAGGACGTGGGGCATTAGCGAAAGTGGGCGCGGAAAGAAGAGAGCTTTCGGAAAAATGGGGCACACGGGGAGGGGGGGGGGGGGAGGGAAAACGAGAGGCAGGAAAAGCCGTGTCACAGTTGAGCGATGTCGAAATCGATGAACGAGGAAAGGAGAACGGCCGGCTGAAAAGGGCGCAGCGACGAAGAAGAAGGGCGCGCTGTTTCCTTTCCGCTTTCCTGCTCGCTGCCAAATTGAGAATCGATGTTTCGCGCTCGATTCTCGACGGCCTGGAACTTCTTTCAGCCCTGCGAAAGCTCTGTGTCTGCTTTCGGCTTGAAAGTCTCGCCGTGTATGCATCGGATACGCGGTGGGAAAATTGTTCTGAAAGGAGGGGTTGAACAATTTCTTGTTCGGCCGATGGATAAGGGTAGCGAATGCGCAAGGATGGACCACCTATCTTTATCATGTAACATACACTTGGGCCTCTTTTTACACGCTTGACGATTTTCTTTTTTACAAGCGACGATGAATAAAATATCAATCTTTTAAAATATTATCATCCACCTTAACCCACTAATTTTTCTTCCGAATCTTCATTAGGTAAACTATTCCACCTGTAGAGTTACCGAAAAATGAACTCCGCAACGCGTCCGCCCACGCACTGGCCACGAAATCCCGAGAATTAAAAAAAAAAAGAAAGAGAATTGCCCCATTCCAGAATAGAAGCCGCTGCACATCGATCTCAAAAAACATTTCGGCACACATAACCGGGACAAGAGCCCCGATTTATCCACAATTTCATCGAGAGCCGGTGTTGGCGAAAAAAAAAAACAGCATCGGCCACGACTCAACGAGCAATTAAACACGGCACAGCGAATTTATCGTGGCATCGATAACCTTCTACCCCTGACAAATCATACACGGGACAGGGACTCCGCGAAGCAGGCGGGGGGAATATTTATCGGAGAGTCCGCGGTGTTGGGGTGGAATCGAGGAGTTTCAATTCTCGATGCGATCTAGGGGAGAAAGAAGCGAACGGATCGATGAACAACGTTTTGCATCAACGTTCGAATTATTTTGCCTCTTTACTGAAAGGAGTTAACGAATCCCACGTGGACAGAAAGCAAAGACAATTCCATTAATATGTGGCATTACATACAAAAAGAGCAGGGAAGGTAAAGAAAAAAAGGGGATGAAAGAGGGGAAAGGAGGAGGAAAATCAATGCAAGTAAAAAAAGAAGGGTGATCGTTACCAAGACACGGGAGGTTCGTCGATATTCGTCGAAAGGACGCGTCCGTTCCGTTATATTCCGTTGGTCGTTTAACGATCCCCGGGTCGTCGACGCATTTAGAAACGAATCGATCAGACAAGCCCGGTCGTCGACCAACCATGCTTTTGATTGTGCCATACGATCGGGAGGAAAAAACTTTGTCCACGTGTGGATACGCGGCCCTATTGAATATTCAATTATCAAGCCAGCCGACCATCTGAGGGAAAGAAAGCAGAGAAACAGCTGGGAGGAAAAGAGTCTTCAAGTCAATTCGATTATTATTATTCCTTGATATTTCGTATAAACTGAGTTTATTTCATAAATCCGATTCCTTTCCATTCATTTTCTCTTTAAATACCAAACACCTTGTCTCTTCATTTATCTTTTAATCATTTCTATTATTTAAAGTTCCTAAAGACTGCGGACAGGGTTGATCCATATTTAATCAACGATCGAGCCGATATCGATAATTGGTGTTTGCAATTGAAACGCGCAGCGGCTGTTGCGTTTGGAAAGGAAGCCTTGTTACAGCGGTTACGGCCAATTCGAGCTGGAACTCGTAACAAAGTTTCCAAGTTCAAGGGTCAACACAATTTGCCGTGGCTGCAACGAGTTCGAAGGGAAGTAGCTCCTTTCGAACGCGGTTATAAATCGCGCAAGGTGGCTGTCCTTTGTCCAGTACAGGGTAAAAAAAAAAGAAACGCGACTGAGGGGCTAAAAGGAGTCACTGAAGGAAATTTATTTCCACTCTGCAGGGAATTCTTTGGAGCTCGACGGATTGGATCATCGCGCTGGATCACTGTTAATCTTTGCCGGTGGAATGACGAATTCTCGAAGGAGTTTGAAATTTTAATATTCAGCCAGATTTTGTAATGATAAATGAAGGTATTTTTAAATGAATCGTGTAATAATATGAATTATTGATCAATTGTGAAATTACTATTAGAGATGGATTGTTATTAATAATCATGGCAATAGTGGGCTAAACATCATTTCATTCCAATTATTCTTAACTTGATTATATTCATTCAAACTCCATTGACCACGACAATATAAATTATTTCCAATCACTAAATCTTTAACCAACATAAAACAACCACCTCAGCTCTCTAAGTTCTGCTCTTTTTCTTCCTCGGTCGTTTTGTTCACAAGCCGTTCTCTCTCTCTCTCTCTCTCTCTCTCTCTCTCTCTCACGCGAGCAAGAATGGAATCGATAATTCTTGCACGGCTAGGAAACAATTTCTGAAACACGGCCGCGCAATTTTTCGCGCAAACAACTTCTCCACCGCCCCGGGGTAATTCTCCAAACTGTCGGGCATTAAGTTGTTAATGCGAACAATTTTTCAACGACGCAAAGCCATTCGGGCTTGTTTTCACGACCGAACAGCGTAGGGGAAAGAGCTAAGCATAGGGGGAGAAAGAGAGAGAGAGAGAGAGGGAGAGAGAGAAAGAGAGAGCTGGTCGCAGCTTTATATAGGAAAGTGCGATTTTCGAGAGGAGCTCGGCGAATGGGAAAACGCGTGAAGTCGGCTCTTCAGGGAAAAAGAAAGGAGGAGAAATTAAACGTGGGTATGTATGCTTTTTGAAACCGGTAGAATTTTTTTACAAGGGATTTTGTCGAGGGGAAATAAGTGGCCTGTGCTTCTTTAATTACTTCGAGTTATTGTAGTTTCTTTTTTATTTGCAATTGTTGCCACCTTTAATTATTTGAAATTATTGTAGTTTTTAATTATTTGGAATTGTCGCAGTGTTTAATTATTTGAAATTGTTGCAGTTTTTAATTATTTGGAATTGTTACAACTTTTATTCATTTGGAACTGTTGTAGCTTGTAATTATTTGGAACTGACATACCTTTTTAGTTATTTGGAATGATCATAGTTTTTAATTACTCGTAATTGCCACTGTAATTTTTCATTTTCAATGATCTCCTATCCCAATTAATTGCCTTTTGTTCAGGCAGAAGCATACATTTTTCCCGCAACTGAAGACGTAAGCATTTTCTGCATTTTTCCCGTCATAATCCTTACAGTCCCCCATTCCTCTTATCAACTACATAATGCTATCTTATCCCCCATTCTCCTCTGTCCGTTTCCTTATCTCCTTTCACCCCTGCACCTGTCTTTCATCCCTTTCCACTGTTCCCATTCCCCCTTAAGCTCTCTCTAATAGATTACTGATCGTCGCAGGATAAAAGAAATTCGCGGACGAGTTCGTGGATTTTCCCCCGTTAATCGGAAACTCGAGCGTCCTCTTTTCCACCCCTGTTACTTCGTTGACCGCCCTTCTAATTTTTCATGTATTTCTCTCTTTCAAGGCATTCGTTGCTCACCCTCTCTACCTCCTCCGTTTCCCTTCGCTCTGCTTCTGAATCTCTTTAACCTTTATCGAATTCCCCTGTTCGCCGGGAAAATTACTGTTTCCTCGTAAAATTCTGCATTTCGATTTCGTGACGGACGGTTCCCTTACCATTTCATATTTATCTTTTTATCTTTTATACTAAACAATTCCAACGGTAATTTTTCTCTCCTGCAATTTTACACACTAGGCAACTTCGACGCTGAAGATTCTAACAAAATTATTATTATTGAAAGTTCCATCCGCCCTACCAAGAATGATTCTCCCATCAATTTGCAAAATTTCCCCCCACCTTCTCGATCCTTTCGATCGATCCAAGAGATTCGTTCCGACCGGCCCGAGGCGAGGTCAACGATTAACCCGGAAGCCAGATGGTCGTTTTCCACGAAACGATCCGAGCTCGGCCAGGAAACGTTCGCGGCGGCGTCGTCTCTTCTGGCGTTCGATCTATGTGTAAGGCCGTCGTCCCCTGCAGGACCGGTTTCCAGACGAGCCAGCCTCTGGACCAACGCTCGGATCGAGAGGCGGGACCGGTCGATCCCGTCGAGAATTCGTGTTCCACATTGTGCGTCTCGTGGAAAACGAGTTCGTCGCCCTTTGTCCGCGGAACAGAGCTGTTCCTCGCGTTTCGTTCCACGCCGTTTCCTTCGCATCGGAGATCATGGGAGACGATAAAAAGATCCTGGCTGGATGATAAAGCAACGCGTCGCGGTTCCATTGATGGAGGAATGAAGTTGGACAAATTTTTCTTTTTCGTCGGAGAAATGTTTTTTAACAGCTTCTCGAAGAATGGACCAAGAATGATCAATTCTTGTAAAGCGTTGGGCTTTCTATATCAAGTCGAACAATATAAATAAAGAATGGACTTACTATAATAAGAGAATGGTAAATATAATGGATTTAATACACGTATAAAACTGTTTAATAAATATTTAACGATCAACTGAGGATCGAATAGAATTTCTCTAACGATAATGGCTGTTTCTTTTCCCACCATTCAATTTTTTGTGAACACCCACGTACGATGGATCGTTTTATTTTCATTTACTTTTTGGTATTCATAGTGAACGAATTCAAAGTGTCGCTCCATTAAGCTTAAAAACAAACTCGAACGCATATATGAGTAGTATCATGGTCAGAAATAACTCTGGAACACATGAATGGATCAGGCCGATGGATATTTTCTGCCGTTCCACTTCTGCCCAAGTTGGCCAGAGCGGCACGAGCAGAAATTCTATGCATCGAGAACCTGTTCGATTTCATTTATTTCCTACGTGTGGCCCCCATCAATAATGGGACAACTTGTACGCCCCCGTGAATTTCCACATCGCCCAGTGAAAGGGCGGCGACGTCCCGTCGGGGATTAAGCATCGTTTCTATCTCGAAACACTTGGCAATAATAAATATCTTTCTCTCTTGGAAACTCCTTACGGTTGATCGAATCGATGTTTTTGGTATCTTCGATAGTTTCGGGGGAAGGGATTAGAATTGATGCACGCGATTCACGAAGGTGAGCAAACGCACGGTTCGAACGAGAGTTCAGAGAACTGATGAAGAAATCAAAGTAAAATAAAAATTAATACAGGTATTATATCTTCTGGGCATTTTCCCTTGTCAGTGGACGAGAAGAAAAAAAAAATGATTGACAATCGATAAGTAACAGGAAGAATAATAATAATAGCGTCGCAGTCGAGCCATTCCTCAATGATACTTTTATCGCACAAAGAAATAAAAAGTAAAATACCATTTAATAGCGCGGAATCTTTGTCGGGATACAAAAATCGAGCGAGACGACACAGGCCAACGGTCCCGGCAACAAACAACCCGTCGAACCGGAATAAAACCGCGTCGAACGATAAACAACCGGCGCGTGACGGACACAGAGGCAAGAACTGCAAACTTCCATCTCGTCCGGTCGGCTGAATTTTCTTCCCTCGCCGTTGGACGACGATGGGAAACGATTTTCCTTCGCTATTCTAGTCGTATCGCGTTTCGAATAAGGAGAACGAAGAACGAACGAATGACGAAGTGCGGAACGGGGGGAGGGAGAGGGGACGGGAAAATATCGCGGAGCGTCTAAGGCCACTTCCGGTGGCGACTGCAACGATAAACCAATAATTCGACGTGCATTCGTGGCGATCATCGGCTCGCGGCTGCTGGGTAAACACGTTTACCGGGTTCAAAAGGGAAGCCAAGAGTCCGAGCTGAAGAAGAAAATGCGAGAGGAACATTTATAATAGTTCAAACTCAAGAAGGGCAAAGTAAATTAAAAGAAGAACGATCTGGTAAATACTGAAAAATGGAATGATTGACTGAATGAATTGATGATAATTCGATTGCTGTAAGACTTGAGTAAAAGCGCAAATTAAAAGTAACAGAAAGGACTTGAACTGATAATAATTGTATACGTAACGGGAATCTGACAAAGTTCGTAAAAGTACGAAGATCGCAATGAAAATCGAATGAATGCGATTTAATTACGAGGGCGGTTTTTAGGTAACGCACTCGGTGCTGTCCCTCTCGCCAGCAAATTTCCATCCTACCCCTATGCACATTCCTGTAAGCGTCGCGCCATTTAGCCTGGCCGCATCCCGAGGGAGAGGCGCTGGCCGGAAGTCGCCGGGAAAAATGCATCGTGTGCACGGTTGGGTCGCGAGAGCGCAACGTATACACGTTCCGGAATTATTACTGACCTGGAGAGTGGCTGCCCTTACGGTGGCACGCTCACGTTCGACCTATTTCCTTCGCACACATAATACACGTGTATGTACAACGATATCCGACACGAACGCACGTGAGATATGCACGTATATGCAGATAGGGAGCGTGTTCCATTTATCATGCCCCCCCTTTCTAGTCGAATTATAATTGGTAAGGCGCAGAAAAGGTGGACAAGGAAGGCTTGTTTAATACGTAGACGAAGTTTTGCTTCCTCTAATCTTGTATAAATTTGTGAAAGTTTAATTCAATCGTATTCCTCTTTTATTGTTGGTACTTTTGCCTATTATATTTTGCCTTTGGAATAGTTTATTATGATTCATGCTTCCAACGTTCCTTCCCATCGTCCATTGTGAAAGCTCAGTTTCGTCCTTTTACGATGCAAATAAAATGATTGCAAATTCCTTGAAATACGCTCGCGCGCAACAGTGCAACTATAAAAATGCAGTTAAACGCGATAAAGCAGATGCAGTTAGCGAGAAGACTTCTCTTTTGTAATACAGTGGATACCCATTTTGAAAGCAGCGTTGCACTATGAAAAAAAAAAAGAATTGTACGTCGTTGCGGATACATGCAAGATTTATAAATATATTCAGCTCTCGGTGATCGACGTACTCCTACGTCACGGAGAAACTATGCGACGCCGCTCCTCCGTGACTCAATGTATCGCAAACGGTGAACAGAATTGCCACCGTTAACGTGATCCCTAAACACGCTCTCGCAAACGGACCGATAAAGGGGGACGAAATAATTGGAAGAATTCCGCGAAATTCCGCTACGAAGTCATCCAATTGATTGTTAGATTGGAAATTAAAGCGTAAACGCGATAGAAATGAAGTTAATTGTTAGAACAAAGAGTGTACCGTTTTGCATACTGAATCGTCAATTACAGATGAGATGTGTAAAATGGTATTTATACAGGGTATTTCATAACTGTCGATACAACCGAACAGCGGATGATTCTATGTGAGCAAGTAAGTCGAAAATGTAGAATAACACTTCTCCATTTGAGGCGTCGCTTCCAAGGAAATCGACTTTAAACATTTGCTTGGTCCGCACGCATGTTCGCTGACACGTATTTTTACTGACGCTTACGTTACATGATCGTCAATTCCACGATGGTCGATAACCACGATAAGATCGTTCAACCTATAGATAATAACTTTGGATAATCTTGCGTTTCTGTATTATGCACGTTGTGCACAGCTGAGGAAGAAATGACGAACTTCATTACTTCAGAAATTCTTTCAAATGTTTGTCATCGTGTTGGGAATACGGTTCTGCTCTATTTTCTATCGCATTCCGATGCCTTACTTCACTAAACGGCAGAACAATTGTCTGTTTTAATCGCTGACGTCGCGGGCCATGCAAATGTGTAAAATCGCTTCTCCTGAAAAGGAAGTGTCGAGTAACGAAATTTTATTATAATTCACGACTAACTTTTTCACGTGGAAATCAACCCTTTCGTCTTGGTTGTGCCACCAGTTACGGCACACCACGTATATCATTAGAATTCGTTATCCGAATTTCTGTATAACTTGGACGATCGTCATTTCGGCGAGGCTTCAGCTTACTGGGATGAAAAGTGATTATCCAGACGGGTGCGCGTTGCCCTTTCGCGAAATTATCGCAGCGACATCAATGAAAAGCGTGCAAACAAGTTTCGCAAGAGCAACGTTGTTAATCGAGTTCTGCTGGAAATTATCGTCTCGTCTCCATTTTCCTTATTTGCGTTCTACGACGCCGGGCAAAGAGACGACGAGAGCTCGCGTCTACCGCAGGGAAATTGTCACAAATGAAATTACCCTTCCGCTTTCAGCCCTTCTACTAATTTCTGCCGTTTATCCTTCCTTGTTATCGCGTGATCCTTTGATCGGACCGGCCGGCTGAGAGAAATCAAACTTCAAACGGATAAACGAAACATTAATTTTCCTGTTTCCAAACTGTCGGCTATTCAAAACGATTATTATCATTTGCCTTTTTATTACAAACTCGGACGACGGTGCATTTTTGAAGTTTCATTAGCCAGCGGATTTAATAAGACCTTGCCAAATTGATAAAACGCTTCCCAGGATGCTTGGATCGTAATTAACGTCGCAATAACTAGAAGCAATTAATATATCACGTTGAATCGTTTTCCGCGTACTCCTTTTCCTCCCCGACTTTCTATCATCGCGAAATTAATGGACAGGCGCGTCTCCGAGCGACAAATCGATACGAGGCTTCTAAAAATACCGATCGCCATAGAGAAGAGAGTAATATACCGATAAGACTTATCGTTGGTTCGCTTAATAAATTCACAATTCCGTCTAATTACACGGTCATCGAGTTAATTGCAAATTAACCCACTTTCGTCTGGAACCATCTTCCTATCGATTAATATGCGTACGTCCATTCGATAGAAGAATTCGATAATCCGACTTTTGTAAATATTCTTCGGCGAAGTGTACGGAGGAGTTATCGTAATAAATGAATATTAATTAACGCTATACACATGTATGTAACTTTTACGATAAACCCTTGTTCGTTTTAATCGTTCAGCCGTGCGATTTCTATCTTTTTTTATTTCCAACGGATATTCACTGATTTTTGAACGAGTGGGAAAATAAACGAAGGCAATCAACGCCAAACGAAACGAACGATCATTTTTTCCGATAGACTGACTCGGCGGCGTGCAATGTTCAGCGAAAAAAGAAAATGGACTTTTCACCAGAAATCTCTAACAAACCAGATCTATTTGACGAAGGATCGCTTTATAGAATCCGTGGCGTATAAATATTCGCTGGATACGAATCGGTGTTCCCTAGCCTCTAACGAAACTTCAAACTCTTTGCAATTGCGTAATATAACAATAATTAAAATAGATAATAACGGACAACTGGAACTTTTCTTTCACAATAATTACAATTGTCGATAAAAATCGCCTAACAGTGAAAGAGCCTAGAAACGATGCACTAATAATGTCCTCCAACGGATCACATAAATAATCGTTCGCAGAAAGTCTACACAAAACTCATCTGTTCGACACGCGTGACTTCAACGGAGAATAAAGTGTGGCGAGTGTTTCAATTGCAGGAGGAAGGGGGAGATTTGCACAGAGATGATACAGATTCTTGGTGTAGCGATAACCGCAACAGGAAACGTGCGATCGTTCGGCTTTCGCCTCTCGGAGAGCTCGCTCCCCCGTGGATCGGATTCACGGTGGCAGATGAGATTCGGAGGGTGCGGCGTCCTGGTCGAATTTGCATCGAGATTATTCCGCCGCGGCGAGGAGAAGTACGATCCTGGGATATTTCGGCTAAGGGCGAGGAATCGGTGAGAGAGAGAGAGAGAGAGAGAGAGAGAGAGAGAGGTGCGCAAGCGATAACGGGAAGAGAAGAAAAAAATCTTGAAAGAGGCATGGACGGGGGCGATGGAATTGAAGTCGAATATAAGATCCCCTGGAACTATGGAAGAACGGAGAATGGGAAAAGGCACGCACGCATAATAAGAGGGTAAGGAGAGGAATTAAAGAGGGTGGAGCGGAATGAAGAGTGATGTTGGCATGAAGGGGAAGAAGTCAAGAAAGGGAAATATTAAATAAAGAAGGCGGTACGTAATCTTTTATATTACGCCCCGTGCTACCATACGTTACATATGTTAATGCAACGTGATAAGAAGCTTCTTTTAGGATTTACATTATTCTTATGATGATTCGTGTTCATGCGAATTGTAGGGGGATTCAATAGCGTTATATTCCAGCTTATTTCTCTTAGCTGCAATTTTTCGTGATGCTGTCGACAATTATAATTATCGCAAAATTAGCTTTCCCTGGAAGCAGGATTTTTCTTTTACTTTCGATTCCTTTGGATAAGTCTACAGTAGAATCGCAAAGCGAGAGAGTGCCGAGCAAAGAATAGAAAACATGATCAAACCGAAATAATTGTAACTGAGATGAGAAATGCGAATGCAAGAAGGAATGGAGCAAGTGAATGAACGGGAAAGAAATGTGAGTGGCAGGAACGCAGTGGAAGATCGCGAGATGCGCAAACGAAAGGAAACATTGGGGAACGATAGCAAGAGGCGGAAGGATATCGAAAAGCGCGTTTTAATTACGTTCAAGTTCAACGTTTCGCTGCAATTAAACGAGCGCCGCGATAAATGAACGGGCTGCGCGCGTTCCGCTCGAGGAAGGCAGCCTTTTATGAATGGAAAGTAATCGTCGATTCATAACTGGGTGACCCCCTGCTGCTCGTTAAATCGCAACGACCATCGCTGTGCGCGGTGGAAGGAGCAAGCGTGGTTTAGAAGATTAATATTTATCAGATATTAATTTCATTATTTGCAGTTGAGTATGCGAAGCCATTTAATAACTTTGTTTCCGTTTCTATTCGTAATGCCAGTCACTGTTCCGGAGACGGAGACGTGATTTAATTTGATCGCATTCTGCACACCTTTGATGCGATTAATTTTCAGGCAGATGGGAGGGTAATTCCATTGCTTACACTTGGCGCTATTGGCTTCGTTTTCTTTGTGTTCTGCATTTAATGGAATCGGTTGATACTCGCGACATTCGACAAATTATACAATAAATAAC
Organism: Holcopasites calliopsidis; assembly: GCA_023838395.1. Taxonomy (NCBI): domain Eukaryota; kingdom Metazoa; phylum Arthropoda; class Insecta; order Hymenoptera; family Apidae; genus Holcopasites; species Holcopasites calliopsidis. Next base: position 1,664,503 of record JALHAQ010000001.1, read on the forward strand.
TTCGTTCTATGTTTCCGTTTTCTTCCCATCTTACCACCACTCTAATAGTTAATCTCACTTATGCCTTTCCAAGCATCCTACAACGATCCTGACTCTCGCGAACGTGCAACACTACAGTTGTCCAAAGACCAACACACCATGGCTCTTCCAAAAACCTCAAAGACCGAGGCAGGAACCGCAAGATCTCCGTTCCGTGGCCACGAGCGCAGCACCAACTACCCTTTCGAGGGACGTTCCCACGAAATATCGTGTCGGGTTCAATTAAAGATCGCCCCGGGTATTACAGAGGAATTTCAAAGCCCACGATCAATCGGCTAATAGAAAGATGCTTCGATCCCTTCCTATAGATCCTTCGGCGCGTATGGCTCAAGACGGGAAGCTAAAGGATTGTAATATTTCAGAAATGACAGAACACCGAAATTCCGGTCACTATTTTTCTTGCTGCTTAATTAATTGATAGTATTTCTAATATATCTGGATCCCGTCTATCGATCTGATCGTTGTTAATATCGTGTTAATATGGAAGAAAATTTGCAATTTCGAACGAGGACCGTTAAGTGTATGCGGAAGGCGAATGGAAATTTGTACGGTTTTGGTGTGATATGATTCGTATGATTAATGCGATGCAATATGATTTATATGAATTAATGTGATGCGATAAGTTTGATCGATGCCTTTGGATTTTATTGCTTGTAGCGAATCGCGTTATCGTAGGCCAGCGATAAAGGAGGCTATGGAAATTCGAGTCCCGGCTTTGATTAGTGGAAAACAAATATAAATCGAGATGTAATTCGTTCCTGGAAGCGAAGTGATTGCAAGTTCTTCTAATTACGTACATCAGCAGGGGGACATGAATGAAAATTAGTTGCCCTCTCTATGCGTTTAACAAGACAAAGCGGTTTAAAAAATGAAATACTGTTCATCGTACTCCAGCAAACATACAGTTCCCTTGAAACGAATTAAATTTCAATTGCACCGTCGATCGAGCGAAATATAAACGTTAAATCGGTAAACTATTTCGAAGCGACGAGAAGTAAATCGAAAAAGCAATTAAATCCGGTGTTTCCTGGTACTTCTTTTTTTGTAATAACCATGGAAAAAAAAATTGTGCAGCGGCTGTGTTGCGTTTTTCAATCGTCCGCGCCTCTTCCGCTCGCGCAGCCACGTTAATTAATTGATAATATCTTTCGGGGATTAACGACGCCAAGTGCGCCGGAATAATTCGTTATTCGAAATACCTCGTTACAACAAACGGATATTTCCGTGAATGTCTATCGATCATTGAAACAATCTAAAAATACTCCAGAAACGGATGGAATCATGATTATCTTGATATTTGCAATGAAAATGTTTCCTATTTAACGAGCACTCGCATGGTACACGATTCCTGTTCCTCTTTCTATTAAAAAATAAATGATCGAAGTGTAAACTTTAATGTGTATGTACTCGTAAAGCTTATTTTTAATTCCGTAAATTCTCTCTCAATTTTGAAATCTTATTTGCCTCGGGCACTTTGGCTGCATTTTAAATATCGCTGTATTCAACGATATTTAGTACACGAATAATGCTAATATTATTTTTATGAAATTATTCATTTAACCAGGTTAGCTCCTTTCAATGTTTTCCTCAAATGATTAATTTAATATTGTAGTTGTTATGCTATTAGAAGTACTTTTCATCGCTTTTTCCCCTGCAAGTTGCAATCAATTGGTGTGCATTATTTTCTTTAATAATTGTCCGCTGTGATACTTCATTATTATTGCGACTATTTCTGTACTTTTACAAGCGGAACACTGGTTTCATAATCGTCCGTACCAAGAATTCCAAAGTGGCAAAGCGGTTTCCTTGAGACTGGTAACACTGCTCTGCTGCATAGATTGCAATAACCCACATGCTCTACGCCGACTTAATCTTGTGTAACTACCGCGAGCAGGACGCATGTGTGTCGAAACCTTAGCTAACTGTGTTAAAGTGTTTGGAGAGGGCAATTGCTATCTGTCTAGCTTCTTACAAGGCTGCCATGCCTCTTCGCTATCCGCTAACAACTGGACTGCGGGGCTTTTGCGGATTCGTAGAAAATTTGAAATACGAATGAACACATAAATTATTCAAATTATAACGCGTTTCACAATACTTGATGGATGAAATAATACCCTATCAAAGTTCTGCCTTTTCTTTTACTATATTACGGAAAATTTGAACTTGCATCGAAAACCGCGGGTCTACTAATAACGTGTGAATTCGAAAATTGGCCGTTTAAAAGGATGATTAAAAGACAGAACTACGATATTGCCACTGGCGTTTCTATTCAATTCTTCCTCCATACCGATCGATCAATTCTTCCAAGCGCACGTAGCCCCAATAAAAAAACTCCAATATTACCCATGAAACCTACAGTTTAGAAATCTCACACCCTTCACCCTCCGCTTTTCCCTACTCCCCATTCATAAAGTTCACGAAATCCCCATAGAAACAGCGCGGACGGTTCTACTCCACGGGCAAACGAAGATGGACAGGAAGACACGAGGTCGAGCCGCGTGTTTCCGGTTTCAGGGTCCACGGAACCCGGACTTCCGTTCACATTCGCGTCTTCGGACGTCGAACGCCCAGCGGCAGCCCACTTCCGCTAACCCCTCGCGCTCCGAATCGAGAGTGGAACGTTTACGATCGCCTCGTGTAAACTCGGAACGTCTTGTCACCTTCTTCCGCCACGATTTTACGACTCGCGTAGAAATCGTATATGAGAAGGGGTGGGGCGGCGGATAAAGCGACGCGGGGTGGAAAATACGAGGAGGGCGGACGATTGAACAAAGTCCATTGCGTTTGTTCGCCCGACTTTGTTGTAGGTTTACTATGTCAGCTTGTGCCGCTCTTTTTGCCCGGGCCTTTTGCCTATTTTTTCCCCCCCAACATCTGCGACATGATTTTATGTTTAGGGATGGCAGGATATCGTAAAACTTTGCTCATTTAGAAGTGCGCGTGCGAAACTCTTCTGGAGTTTCCTGAAACGATTTCAGCGTACGGAATATTTTTATGCACTTTCCATGGAACACGTTCAGAAGCGAGTAACACAAATAATCCAAACGATGAATCCAGAAATAAATGTCCTTTGTAATTATCGGACCAAACAGTCTTAGGAAATCGAGAAAGAATTCTTTCTAAGGGTATCCACGAATGCATAGTTTCCAGAAGAGACACTGTGATTTGTCAAGATGAACCGTGAAAGGGCAACTGCTCCCCTCGATAGGTAAATTAAAATTCACCCTCTTGGAACAGCCGGCTCACCTCTGTATCCTTAACTCCTGAGAGATGTAAATACACACGTTTCAAGGATTGGTGTAAAAGGGCTGAAATACAGGGCGTGGCGAAAATCGCAGCACAACCGAGCAGTGTTAACGTTAAAAAGGAAGAAAATATTTTGGAATAACGTTTTCAACGTCTGTTCAACTCGTACAGACGTGTGGCCTAAGGCGAGTTAACGCCACGGAACTTCGCAAGTGTGGGCAGAGAATGAGTAGAAATCGAGTCGAGTCGTAAAAGCTGTGCACCGGTTCCCTACCGACGTTCACGATCACTAAAACCGTGGATGTAGGATCGGACGTCGAATCGGATACGATTTTCTACTTGGCACGAAATTACTTCTTGTCCTTTAGGGAAAAGAGATTCTCGCGTCTCTCCTTGAACCCTTTTGTACAAACAAAAACCTAAATACTCTTTGGGACAGTTTACCATTCTGGTAATTACTTTCATAAATCCTGTCCTAATTATAATCGAGCATTAATAAACGAATCGATCATCCTAGAAAGGATGAGTAATTTCTTGAAACTACGTTCCCAACCTTAAATGCGATAAAAGTTAATAATATTAATAACTTTCACCGTGTCCGGTTGCTACAGAGGGTGCTTCATTTCCGAGAAGCTGTTCGTTGAATCAAAGGGGACAGGGGAACGACTTCGCGGGCCGGTAACGAGGAAAATTCTGCTTGGAAACCAGCCACTGCTATCCGATTAAGGGAAGTTCCGAGGTTGTAGGGAGAGGACCAGGTGAAATATGAACGACTGGTCGTGCCAGCGTGGAGAGAATGGAAATACTTAATGGCTACGGTGAAGCGGCTGGGATTTTAACCCGTTGAGACCGCGTACGCGATTAGTTAAACGGCTCGGCGCGCTGGTTTATATTGTTTAACCGACTGTGTTTAGCCGTGGGACACAAATTTCCGTCTCTTACAAATGTCCTTTCTGCACGAGAGATTATTTTCAATCGATCAGGATGATTAACATGATTAACGTAGTCCATTCTTCTGTTGCGATAAATTGGATATTTCAAAATGCAGACGATATATCTTTCTGGAGATATAATTTTGTTCATACTCTGTGACTCACGTAATTCAAGCTGGAGCTCCGCGAAAGTTTGGTAGGAAATACTTTGGCACGTACCTGAAATAGAGGACGATTCAATTAGAAAAATGAATCAATTACCTAAATTAAATATACATTAACTCATGATTCATATCAATCTCCATTGATTCCATCATTGTAATAATAATTGATACCTACAGCTGTTCGAGCCACACAACAACTATCGCAATGTATTACTTAATTAACTGATTACGCTTCCTACGAAATACACAAGTGACAATACTGATTAACAGCAGAATTCCGGTAACCACAAACCTCTGCGATAAAAAAAAAATAGTGCTAAAACTGTCTACGCCCTGTACAGACTTTCAGCAAATCAGCTAAAAATGCGCGGAGCGACAGCAACTCTCCTTATCAACGTCGGCTAGCTGGAAGTCTGATCCGACATCAAGCCCGGATCAAGCGACCAGCAGCAGCTCGCGGAGATTAAATCTCAAGCCGCGCAACAATGCCCGGCCCTTCGGTTAACCTACTAACTTCGCCCCGCGAAAACAGGCGAAACAAAGAGGGGAGGAATGGAAAAGGCAGTTTTCCGTTGAAAGATGTTCGATCGTATGGAATCGATCGGCGCAGAGATCACGAGAGGGGAGAAAACGAAAGTTCCTCGTGGCAGCTGTTCGCGCGGCCATTTCCATACCAATTTCTATTCTATTTCCGTTGACGCGGCGATGCCGTTCAATTATAGACTGCAATATCGAGAGGCATGCCTCTCTCCCCAATAACCATGGGTCTCTATCGATATCTAGGCGCCGTTAACCAACCCCTTCTCGCCGGGCTATGCCCGACGATTTTACCCCGTTGTTCTTTCGTCTGCTCCTCTTCCTCCCCGGACGTTTCGTAATTATCTCGAGCGGCACACGCGGGAGTTGATAGAGTGTCGTGCCATCGAAGGGCCACGCGATTCCAAGCTTGCTGGGTTTCATTGGAATGACAAAAATTGCTTGACAAATGTACCAGGTATTTTTCTTTTTTATTCAATTATTTCAGTTTCTAGTGAGGAATATTTGTAATTATCTCGGGCGGCACACACTGGAGTCGATAGAGTGTCGTGCCATCGAAGAGACTCGCGATTCCAAACTTTTTCTCGTTGGGTTTGGTTGGAATTAAAAAAATCGTTCGATAAATCTACCAAGTATTTTTCTGTCTTCATTAAGTTATTTAAATATTCGTAGGGAATATTTTCTGAGGCCAAGACACGAGATCCATGGAAGATTATCTCCGCGTTTCGCCAGCTTTGCAAATGTTGGTTTTATGGGGCTCAGATAACAGACTGATACTGGTGAAGGTGGTCGGGATCAGTCACGTTTAATCTTCCGCAAAGAGTATTGCGAAAATCATTGCTTCCTTCAGCTAGACGGAATGTAGGAAACATTTGACAGACCAGCGAAATAAAAGAAAAATATTTGCGACTATTAGTGTCCCTGTAAAATCCTAATTACCCTTCCAATTAAACGGAAATAACTGAAATCATACTGTCATTATGAATGCTTCTCTTTAATATAGGAGTTTGCTTCTCGCCCGAAGGTCTTGGCGAATCGTGAACGAGATCGTTGTTGTCGGACTGTAAACCAGCAGTCTGTTGAACGTTTCAGTCCATTAAATCCTCGGGGAAAAAATCGTGGATTGAAACAGAAGCTGCTCGAGCGAGAATCGTGGCGAGTGTAATAAGATAGCCGCGATATTACGTGATTATTACGCACCAAGATTCCATTCATACAGTTCAACGCGTGATTTCCTTCTGCATGATTAAAGAAGATACATATAACAAAAAAGGGATGGAAATGAATTTCCTACGCGTCCAAAGAAAATTGTAATTCTCCAAAAGTGTTTTGGGTAACTTTTGAAGAAATAGAAAATCGTCTGGCAATTATGAATATTCCAAGAAATACTCCGATCGCTTTAATTCGATTCATTTAATTCTCACAAAGGACAAGAATTCCAGGCGAATCTATTTCGATTCGCATTCGCCGTTAAGGGGAGATTCCGGTCTACGAGACTTGGAAAAGGGCACATTTTAGATTTTTTTTTTATAATAAACTAAACAAGTTAACAATATGTGGTTTTTGACATTATATTGTGCATTCCTTAAACATATAAAAACGTGCAAAATTTTTTATTTCAGAATAATATTTAACGTAAAATAACTGCATATCTCCATAGTCGTCCAGAATTTCTCTATGAATGGTGGGATCTCTAGCATCTCATCTGTAAATCGAAAATGAAAAAATCGCATATATTTTTAAACTGTGTGAAATTTCCGAGGCAGTGAACCTTTAAAAGTCAGAAAATTGTTTAGTTTTCATATTTTTTTCATATTTTGAAGTAAGAAGTCATTTTTTTCATAACTTTTTGGTATTCTATGTTGGCTAGAAATTAGTAAATATAAAAAAACTCAAGATATTAATGGTTCACTGCCTGCGGAGATGTATACTGTATAATTTAAAAAAAGATTCATTTAATTTAATCTATTAATTTCCAAGATATTTGTCCCACCAGTCTGAATAATGTTGTTTCGAGATATCACACGTTAAAGTTTTACCCGATGAAAAATCCTGTTGAAAATGTATTTACCTTTAATCAGCAATTCCAGGTCCGTACATCAGTCCTTCTGTCTCTTCATAAAATTTGCTAATAGTCCTTAAGCTTTCTCTTTTTGCCATTTTTATTTTTTTCAATATCGCAGAAGTTTGTTTTTCCGCGGCCGTGACTCTCTTCTGATCTAAACTCTCTGCAAAATATTTGGTTTGCGGGCCAACAGCAATTCCTATTGCATTCATAACTTTTAGGAGGGGTGTGTATCCATTATTGAATACACAGGCAGCCAACAATGCGGCAATTTGTACTGTTTTTGCTCCGCAATGTAAGTGCTTTGGAGCCATTGACCATACACAAGAATTAAAACTCTCATTATTATTTTGTGTATTTCCTCCGGTACATCTTTCTAATAATTCATGAGATGATAAGTGTTCATATATAGGACGAATTGCTTCCAAAACTTCGTCATTTAGTGGAGGAGGGTGGTTAAATTCTTCACCTTTTACTTTTGCCTTCTGCCACTTACACCAACTGTCCTCTCCCTCGGGGCAATTTTGATGAAGAGGATTATCATCAGTAGAAGACATGTGATAAAATGTTGCCCAAACTGCATTTTTCATGTCTTCTACTGAATTAGGGTGTCTTCTAATGGCTAACCCATAATATTTTGTTAAATTAGAAATAACACGATCTGTTAATTTGCCAGCTCCTTTTCCTCCGATGCCTTTTCTTGATTTTTTCACCGCTCGCAGATGCGTTCCCATTCTTTTCTGGACATGGCCTACGCATTCTTTTTTATTTACTTCAACATCATTATATGGATTGAGGCTCAAAATTGCCTTGAACGTTTTTGTATCGCCATCGCCAATATAATTCACGTATTTCACGCCGTGTATTTTTTCTGACCGTGAAAACATTTCGGTTATAGCATCGACCTCCATTTTTCCCGCACTCCCCTCATGGTTGATAGAACACACATCCATATGTGTTTCTTCCCATTCGACGTATTCTGGCGTTCCTTTTCGTTTCTTCCAGTGGGTGCATGACTGGCAAGATGAAGATTTGATAACCACATCGAGAACTTTACTACTATACTTTCCAATTATCGAGCTGACTCCAAAGAGCGACGAAAAGCCTCGCTTTTTCCACGAGCCGTCACCAGAAACTGATAAATGTAACGGCTCGTTTCCTGCTGCTGCATTTTTCTTTATTTCTTCTTTGCCAGCATCCTCTCGCACAATTTCAAAAACAGATTTTGTTCCACAGTAAATACTTTCTAAAATTGAATAATACGTTGTATTTGCTAAACCGTGGCAAATATCCATAAAGGAACAAAATAAATTTATGCCTTGCAGGCCCACACCTAGTAATCGCATTACAAACACTATGCGTACGTTTATTTCATATCTTTTGTCGATAAGTGGGCTCGATTCTGAAGTGCTAGCACCCTCACACTTACACTGTATATGTAATTTAAAACCAAGTCCCCGTTCAGCACTTCGTACAAACTTCACATTATCATGACAACGTTTACATTGCACTTTGTCGCTGATAAAATTAAAAACACTTAAAAAATGTATTAGGACATATCCTTGAGCCGGATCGAATAGGATATCGTCATAATTACGATCTTTTAATTTCTCCGCCGACGTACTCGCAAACGAAGTTGAAGCTTCTTCGTTCAATGTATATTGATTACCTCTAAACTTTCGTTTACGAGGTTTCGCGACACGTTGACTACAGGCACGACTGCCTTTTTTAATAATGCTTGACATAGTTGGAAATCGTGTTTACTCGAAGACGTTAGAAAAAATACTGAGCTCACATTCTGAACTGAGAATAGAAACTGCAAACTGTTGTACACATCTGCTGGCCACCTTTTTAAGGACCATCGAAGATAACCCGTCACCATTAGGCTTTCAAACAATTTACGATGGGGACTTAGCTTGCGTTTGACCAGAGAGTTTGACCGTACGTACATACCTGCATCATCTTCTAAGCATTGCAATGCGACCCGGCCGAGCCGTTTCGCGGGAGTTACATTCGACTGCCGTATACACAGCTCTAACTTTGTTAATTTTAAGAATTTTGAAATTTCCTTTTAACTACATATTTATCAAACACCAAAGACGATAAAAATATAATAAAAAAAGAATCGATTTTTTTTAAGTTCTAGACCGGAACCTCCCCTTAAAGCGAAAACTAAAATCCAAAGCTATTCGCCAATGGAGATTAATCGATCGATGAATTACGTTTGAATGCGCGTCGTACTCGATATGGCATTCTAAGCGCGTTCCGCCACACACGGGGGTGGTTTCGTTTGACTGCGGGCTCGTGGTCAAAGGGCAAAGGGTTGGACGAGTGGAACAATGGCTCTGCTGCCCCCGTTTCTCTTTCCTTCGCGGCAGACACGCCGAAATTAATTATATCTTCGCCCCCTCCTCTGTGACAAAGGCAGAAAGGAATCGAAGGGGAACGTTGGAACTCGAAAGGGTTGGAGAGGGAGGAATAAACGGGGCCGCTGCTAACTCGAGCGGAAGGAAAATGACGAGAAGAGATGCGAATCGAGGCGGTGGACGAAGGAGAGAACGGCTGGCGGCACACGCTGTATATTCAAGTGTCTTCGAATGAAAGCAGAAGTCCGACTTTTTACATTCATTAAATTAAGTTCGACCGTTTAGATTTATCAGTTGCGCGTCGACAAGGTCAAGACGGGATTAAGGGAATTAAAGATTGTAAAGAGAAACGCGGGCACAGAGAAGAGGGAATTATTAACAGACGCAAAGGGGAGAGATTTCTCCATGGAAGGAAACACAAGGGCAGGAAAATTACGTCACAGAGTTGCACGAGCAAAGGAACAAGAAAAATTCTGCAAGCTGCTCAGAGAGTCAGTTCAAACGGAAACACAGCAGCCCTGCGCTAACTAAGAGAATGCAGGGGGAAAAGGTACATAGAAGTGAAGCTGCACAAAGAACCATGGGAGATATTCGTATCACAGGTTGGCGAGGTACGAACAAGGAGCAGAGCACACGGGCGGGAAAATAATTACGAGCTATCGTCTGGAAATCGTTCAGGTACCAACCAGACGCCGCGCGCGAAATGATAAAAATAGAAAGGGAGGGAGTGATGAAGATAAAAAGCAGAAGCGATTCAACGAAGAAAGAAAAAAGGAAGCGACGCAATAATACAGGAAAAGCAAGAATGAAAGCAATGAAAAAAAAAGGAAGAAGCTATAACCACGCAAAGAGACAATGGAAATGAAGGCAGGAGCGGCGGACAAAGGAGAGGAAGCAATTAAAGGGGTAAAATCGAGCAGAAGGGTTGGAAGAACGCGGAGGGAAGCGGTAACACACGGTGCGGAGGCGTAGGCGCGGACTCCGCGCGGGAACAGAAGGAAAGGGTTGAAAAACAGGGGGCGAGTTGGTAAGGAAAAGTAAGACGGACAGGAAACGACACGAAATAGCGGAGGCCAGAGCATGCGAGAGACAGACTCGTTAGTCTCTCGTCAAAACAAATCGCGGTGGCTTAAAATCCCGCTGCTGCGTGGCTGTAAAAGGGCTAGAAATATGGAGAGAGAGAGAGGGAGAGAAAAAAAAAGGGAAACGGTGGAGTTATTCGAGCGAGTTTTCGAGGGAATAAAATTTCGAGAAAGAGAACGGTTTGTGCCGTTCAAAATTTATGCGACGAATTTCTAGTACGACTAGCATGCCCTCGCTATTTTAAATTAGAGGGGTTCCGTGTCGAGATAGAAATTTGGGAGTGTTTAAAAGGGTGAAGGCAATGGGAATGAAAAATAAATAGTATCTACCTGGTATGAGACAGATTATCGCATTAACATAGTTATTATGAAGAGAATATTAATAGAACGAAAGGAGACGTTTATCTTGCACTGCAGTCAAGATTCCAAGCCACTGGAGAATAGTTTTATATTCGCCACGTTTGCCTCGCGGAAAAAGAATCCTGTTAGCAAGGAATATAGGGGGCTCGTTTCGAAGTACGTGAAAAGTCTTTGTAACCGGCCGCTCGTGCCTTCCAGGATTTCCAATAATAACTTCTACGCCGCTCCAAACTTTCTCAGGAAGAATGCAACAGCTTATGAATAAGCAGAGAAAAGTGGAGGAGAAAGGCAGATGTGTAATGCAAGACGAGTAGGCAAGGGAAAATAACGAGCATCGATAATTAATTGCTCGTACTGCGAAAAGTGCTCGGCTTATAAAGGTACGATGTTTCAAAAAAAAAACCATTGAAATAATAATTTAACGCTGCTTTGCAGCAATTTCAAGGGATTCTATCAATCTATGAATTCTCCTAAAATGATTGTTGTATTAACAAGTACGAAAACTTGACTGCACGATTTCAAAAGAGCCATTAAGTATTGCATGTAAAAAAAGATGTGTCCAGGATCTCTAACTTATTTACAATCCCCACTATCCCGTATTCGTTTCCATCAATTCGCATCCCTGGATATCTCTCATCCCTGACGGCACAGCTGACGGAGTTACGAGGTGGAAAGAAACCGTCGAATAAATAATGCGGTAGCTGTCATACACAAGCAGGACGAGTTCCAGAGGGATAAATCCCAGGACTGGCCGTGATCCTGGACATTACACCTTACCGCAAACGTTGTTGGCCACCGTTGGATTACCGTTCTAATCCTTAATTTCAGCTGGCGACGGGAGGCTGACGGAGTATTTGCATATAACCGGGAGGCGCAACCGGAAATGCGTCCTCTTTGAACCACGACGGGATCAAGGATGTTGTTGGGAATAATGATACTTTGTAGAAATCTTGTGCAAAAGATTCTTCATGAGATATTCTATCTATTTTAAAATTGCAATGTTTCACTGTTATTACTGTGATCAATAGGTGATTTATTTTGGAAGGATAGATTATGAATGAATCACTTTCAGCATCTTTTGGAAAAATCCAACAAAATCGAAATCTGCTTCACAAGTGGTAATTTGACAAATATTCCACTATTTAGCTTTCGTAGATCGATTTAATGATCAGCCTCCAATAATTGAGTGAAAGAACACAAGAAAGATATAAATGGATATCTCAGCTTCCTCTCACCGAAGATACGTTCAAGTTACACAATATTAAAGTGCAAACAAGTATCACGTTCTTCTCCTTCCTCACCGAGGTTGGAGGAGTTATTACTTTATCGGCGTTAAACGAGCTCGATAGCTCGGTAACGAAGACAAAGTCGAAGTCGTTTGAAGGGGTTAATTAATTCCGGCACGGTTTCCCATCGCGTATCGCGAGCCCATTTGCATAATGGGAAATTAGAGGAGAGGCTGCGGAACGACTATCCTCGGCCGGGAAGTGCGTCCTCGCGTATTATTTCAAACTGTCTTAAATTATTCTGTAACGAGAAGTTTGCGGCGTACGAGAGATCCCACGACGAAACTTCCACAATTACTGTCGAATAGGTGTTTTCCTTTTCGAACTCGGTGCATCTATCGACAGTAGTAGAAATATCGCGCACGATGTACTTAGCAAAGCAGAATGGACTTATCCCTGAGGGAAATCCTTGAATAAATAAAATTGACATTCGAGTCTGAATCTAGATAATTAATTTCGAATAATTAATTATAAATCTGAATCGAGTTTCAAGAATTAAATTGATCCTTTCATTTGAGAAATCTTCTTATCAGTTCTCATTCCGCTTATTACAATTAATTGCTTATGATTCTGATAACAATATGTCTCATGGAATCGAACAGAAACAGTGAAATGAAGATCTCCGCGGTATTATTTATCTCGCGATCAAAGAAGCCTTAGAAACCTCCGATCCTCTCCTGGCTGATGTTTCGAAAGCCTTGCTCGAGGAGGATCCTCTAGCAGCGACCATGTTTGGCTCGTGTCGGTCCTCTCTCCTCTTTCGCCCACGCGCGGAAAGCATGCGAGATTGCGTAAAGCGTTGCGCTTCAAGGGAGCATTAGCCCGGAGGAAAAACATCGACGAGGTATAATCGCGGGCGATGGAAGTCCCGTCCAGGTAGCGATAGAGCGGAGGCGCGGCTATCTAACGGTAATCCGAAGGTTTAAGTGGACGAGTTCAGAGTCGATTGGAAATGGGAAGAGAGACCGATGTTATTTCAAAGTGGAGAGAGAATCGTATAATCGCAGGAATCGATTTTACTTCTGTCGTATAACAATCGCGGAGTTACAACTAACAAGGACTAATTAATTCGCAACATTTTCTGTCACTCTTATTCCAACGCTTTTCCTTTAAATATTTTGGATAAAAGGTTTCACTTAGATAATTTCATTCAATTTGTCGATTCTTATTTAACATTCTATTTTTGTCTAATTGAAGATCAAAGCGGGAAGTATTATGAATGAGCAATTAGACATGTTGGTATTTACGTTAATATCACGCTAATGCATTCGAGTTTGTTTAACCCGTTAACTGGGTCACTTCGCAATCGGAGGCTGCTTTTAGACGCGGCAGCTTTAAAAATGGATAAAACCGTATGGGTTGCCTTTGCGTCTTGCAAATGTCAATAAGAGACAATGTTCCAACGTTAACGATAACTTAGAGCGCAAGCAGATTTCTCAATAGAAATGCGGTCGAGCTACCTCGCGTTTTCCGCTTTTGCCAATTAACGAAATCCGGGATTAACTGACACAGTTCACCGGAAAAGGCATCGCAATATTATTTAAAAAAAAAAGAAACAACAACAGTCTGGGCATCCTATAAAACTCACAGATTTTTGTCTCCTGTAAAAAAAGAATAATGATAAAATACTTCAGCAAGAATTTTCTCTGAATATTCAATTGAAATTAACTGTTCGATTCCCTTCTTACGATGTCTCGAATAATCCAGAGACAAAGTCGAAGATGAAGCAATCGCTCCAGCGGTACAGGAGCAAAGAAGGAAGCTGGACGAAGAAACGGAGGAAGACGAAGAATTATCGGGTGAAAGGTGAATCGCGACGCCTTCTAACGAGGAGTTTCTAGTTGCATTAAGGCCCTAGGTATCTACAGTGTCCTTTAACTGGAGGTACAACCGGAAAAGGGGTAATACTACGTGAAAAAGAAACAAGTCGAGAAATTTAGAATAGAATCTTATCATTCGACGTTGCGCTTCCAAGAAAAGCGATTTGAAACATTTACGCGGTCCACGTGCATCCAGCAATTAAAGGCAGAAAACTGTTCTGCCGTTTAATGAAGCAAGGCATCAGAATACAATAGAAAATAGAGGAGAATCGTGTTCCCAAGACGATGACAAACATTCGCAACAATTTCTGAAGTAATAAAGTTTATCGTACACGAACCTCCTTCCTCAGCTGTGTGCAACGTGTATAATAAAGAAATGAAAATTATCCAAAGTTATTGCCTATGGGTTGAGTGATATTATTGTGGTTATCGACAATCGCGGCATTGACGATACTTAACAATACGTGAAGGTGTTCGAAGGATCGGCGTGACACGCGTACGAAATAAAGCTGAAAATGCCAGGAAAAAGGGTGGAAAAGGGGGATTATTGCCGAAGGCTTACCATTCCGTGACACATGTATCGATTCGTCGACACGCCTCCAGCAACCGTGTCAAAAGTTAACTAGAGCCCTCTCCTTCGTATCATCTCCGAGAAGAATTTCCTTCCTTCGAGGAAATCCCTTGAACTCTGATCTCTTGCACCGGTGAAATGTGGAATGAAATTTTAACAGCTTTGCAGAAGCTGCAACGAAATCTTTTGCTGTCGTACAATTTTCTGATAATAATATGATTTCGAATGCGGTTACCGGGGAACTTTGATCATACCTCCATCGCAGAGTTACGATAAAATTATGGTAATTTAATTGTGGCTGAATCGCGGATGTAATTGCGATGGAATTCGGATGAAATTAGCCAATTATTTGAAGTGAAGTTACAGTGTGTGACTTAATTTTGGATTTTCTTATGATTTTGTTGTAGGTAATTTAAAAGAGTAGCTCTTTTAGTTGTTTTAGTTTGGAATATTTTATATGAATGGCAGCCGATGAATCATTAATCAACAAGTTGTCAATTTATAATTCGATCAGAGTTTTAATATAAATTAATTCATAATTTCCATACATCATAATGAAATAAGTTAAATTATCCTCCACAGTATTTCCTCCCTTAATCCTTTCCTAAAGTAACCCTTCCAATTAGCAAATATAAATCATCCCAGAATCAAACTACTTACAATTACCTATCAATATTTTCATCGACTCGCTTTGTCTTAAAAAAAAAATATCGCGTATCGATCAGGAATTTTCGTTAAAATATCTCGATTTCCGCGAGTTTTTCGTTTCCTTTAAATCGGGCAATCCCGGTCTAAGTTCTCGATTAAATTAGACGAGCAGCGAGAGATTCGATTGCTGCGGTTCAATTTAATCTACGGACCCCCGAATCAAGAGCGGCGGATTTAACAGGATTATACTTTTCCCCGCTTTCAATAACGATCCACAGGCCACGCCGATGAATGCGAACGACGCGATAAATCCTTTCCCTATCCACAGGACGAATTACTCTCCGCCTTGCCGCGCAGCCGAGGAACTTTAACGTGGACGGCGAAGTGGCTATCGTTGGAGTAACCCTTTGGGTGTTTTCAGATTTCAATTATTACCAATAAACTCGCAAACTATTTCCTTCTTCCTCCCTTTTTTAATTAGAGAAACTTTCTATCAATATTTACCTTCCTTTCTGTTTTTCTTTTATCTTATTGGTAAATGGAATTGTAGTTCCAACGGAATTGTACAAAATTCCACCAACGAAAGGAAAAAAGAAATCATCGATCGATACCGTTGGAGCATTATTCGAGGAATCGGAGTTCAATGAAACACACGGCGGATCCGATTGAAGCATGCGATATGCAAAACGCCGGCCCACCATTTCATGCTGCATAAATATGCATTAACCAAGACCGGCTTCACTTTTTTTTTTCTCCTTTTAAACCACAGGGAATTATTTGTAGCCGAGCGGCCGCAGATTGTTTCACTGCCCTGATTTAAATCGACAATGAAATCAGATAAATCCTTGCCAACTATTGATTCCGAGCCGCCGGTTCCATCCTAATTATGCCTGCCTCGTATTGTGTTCGCGTTCGCCGAATAAACGAGAGGGTTCGAACAGAGAGGCAAGGGGGCGGGGAATTTTACATTTTATTCGTGGAAATTACCACATCCCGGGCCATCCCTTGCCCCCCAATGAATTTTTATTTTGAGAAACAAAGCATTCTCCCCTTTATTACGTTTTAATCGATTTAGAAATATTTCCAGAGCTGCTGCACGAATTCCTGGCGACCTTTTCTTTTACGCTTTACTCAAGAAATATTCGGGAAATCTCTTCCCTGCGCAGGACACGGACACGATGGGCACGGGGGATGAAAAAGGTATGAGAAAAGTTGTCGCCCACGGGACGAACAGTTGCAAGATGGATGGAAGTTTTTTTCCCGGGCCTCGGGGATTCGGCGTGAAAACCGGAAAGTAACGAGCCAATTTCCAATGGGGCATTCACGCCCTTTCTCGGTAGCTTTCGAGTACGCAGTTCACCCAGGAACGAAACCACGGGGGCAATGATCGAATCGGGCGATCGACGAAACAACTCTTCGAATGAGGAAATCCAGTGGAGAAAGATTCATAATATCAAATTTAATATTAAACTTAACATAGTCGACGCTACTGAATTTGAATAACACAAATAACAATATGTAGCAGCGATGATTATTTTGAAATAAATGTTTCCCAACTCCAAAGCATCCCCTCTATAACTTTTCCAACAGCATACCATAAGCTCTAAAGAATATTTAACACCAATCTGACATCCTAAATTATTACCCAAACAAATACAAACTAAGTCCATATATCGGTCGCATGACCAAATTGCAAACACCGAAGAACTAAATCCTTCTGCACGGTGGCGAATCTCTTTAGCTGCACCAAGTTTTTACTATCGACGCCTCGATAAGCTTGGCGCATTGCCAACAAGCTTCGTCAACACCCGATAAGATACTGATAATCGTCTCGAACAACCTTTCCCTTGTACCCTCCTCGATGGATTAAGCTTTCCGCGCTAAAACGGACCTCTCAAGCATACAAATAAAACAAGGACACGAAGTTTCCATCTCATTTTTTCTTTTCTTCTCTTTAATAGTAAATTCACTAGCTCGCCGATCGTTCCGAATTCAGTTCATCTTTCTAAGAGGTTCTGCTACAATTTCCCGGGTAGGAAAGTGGATAGAAAATTGCCTGTTCTCGGTAGCCACGAAATTGGAGCGACGCTTGACGAACGATTTAGATCCGCGAAAACGCCGCCGGGGTATAATTATCTGTCACGAACATAAGTTAGAGCTTGTTTAGGGCGAAGCTTGCTACCTCGACTCGTTACTTTGTGTTCCATTTTTTTTTATTTCACTCCTTGATCTTCGCTCGTTGATAACGATTAAAGGGGCAGGGGCTTGGAAAATCGACACGTTTCCTAGAAACGAGTGAAAAATTTCTCATCTCTAAAGGGACAGGCAAACGTATTAATATAATCTTTGCTTCTGTCCAGGGTAATTAAAGAAAAGAACAGAGTCGATGCAGATCGATTCGATTTTTTCCCCCGCTTTTCCCGTTTCGCTGGTGTTTCGATCGGTATTCCAAGATAATTAATTCCGCCGCGTTGGGTGCAACGCATGTTGCTACTCGTGGGACGTCGATTGGGCGACCGTTGTTCGCCGTTTAAGATCGCGCCTTATTTGGCCGCGTAGCCGCACCGAAAGGATTTTAAATTGGACGGCCGCGTCGGTCGAGGTATCTCGCAAGAAGTTTCCCTAATGATTCTCCGGGAAGCTTAACCATAAATTTCCGGATCACTTTTAATTTCACGATCAGAGAAAGAGAGTGAAATATTTTATTACATTTTGCTACGATATAATACCTGCGTAATATCTGTAATAAACATTCTCCGACGAAAGTACTTTGCTCCAATCTGATCCAAGCTTGCACAAACTAGTCGCGAGCGGCTATTAAACTCTGCCGATTTAATATTCGTCGTGAATCGGTGCCATTTCGACACTAAACGAGTCGACAACAGCATAAGCAATCGCCTATTATTCAGTAGGCAAGATCACGCGAATTCTCGCCATCGGAGGGTTTCATACCTTTTTTTTTTTTTAGCAAGTCGATGCACAAAGTTCGCGAATTGAAATTTCAGATAAACTTTCCGCATCGTGAATGCGATTCGAAGTGTAACTTAAAACTCCGCTCCGAAAACGTTACGGACGCGTATTCAGGACTGCTTTGAAATATTCACGGGGGGCGACTTTTTGCTCATAAGCAAATCAGTCATTTTATTGTTCGTTCAGATAAATCTACGTCATAAAAAATACAAGTAATTTCCACGATAATTCAACTGGTTAAAGAAGAGATCAATTTCTGATAATAAAATAAAGTTTACAAAAGACTGATCTTTGAGTCGAAGATATCGATTAGAATGTAAATCGTTCGAGAAACGGAGAACGTCAATAATCGCCCGTAAACGCGACGGTATTTTGAATGAAATTACACATCAATGGGGCTTTACTACTGTCTTCGCTTCTGATCTATTTCCATTCTAAATTCTGAACCGGCGACCCGTCGCCGCCCGAGTGTAACACTTCCTGAACTAAACCCAGCACGAGCATCGACTGGCACCGTAAACAAACTGATCACGATTACGGTGATGTTGCCGCAACAATAACAAATGTTTCAAGCGAAAGGTTTTTATTGCAGAACGATTTTGGGGATGCTTACGGATAATTTATAACGAGAGAACGAGTGAAGGAGAATAATTATAAAAGGAAGATTCTTAATCGACATAATATCGATGCAGAATCTAATATGCGAAACGATACCGCATATCTCGATCTCGGGATTACAGCAACCGGAGCAGAGACGTGATTTTTCCCCTTCGACTGCGGTTACGCAACGAGCACGTGTTATTATACAATTATAGTACGAGATCAATTTCGCTGCGCAAAAATCGCAGAACGTAAATACAATCCCTGCACAAACACTCGACCAGCCCCAACCGGATTCTTCCGCCAAATGAATCTTCCCATACTGGAAACACCGCAATCCATATCTCCCGTTATCCGCCGTCATAAGAGGTGATACCCCTAATCATCGAGCCCCTCTCAATCTCAAGGCGCCGAAACCACGGAAAAACAAAGAGGGGAGCAGCGAGGAAAGAACACGGAAGCCGCCCCCATTGCGTACCACCGGGGGCGAGGTACACGGTTCATCGGACCGGTTCAGCTAGTACAATATCGACGAGGGTAGCGTCGGGGGTATACCGTTGTGCAAACGTGGCCATGTGGCCTTCCCACAGGCTCTAACGAGCTTCCCTCGAGAACAGCCGGGAGAGGTGTGCGTTGCCTGCGGCTGTTTTTCTGCCCCAGACATGAGTCACGAATTTCGCGGATCGGTCGAGCGGGCAGATTCACGAAATTATTGTGCCCCCCCTCCCTCCGTAAACAACGGACATTGAATAAATTCCTGGGGACGGTTTTGCACCGCCGCCGCCGATGCCTTTTACCACCGAATACCGACGCGGCGGGAGACACAATATGGGGAGGGACAATGGAAACTGACCGTGGGCCGGGAAAATTTTATGACTTTTTGTCGCCGTGCTCGTCCCTCGCATCCCTACAATACGCTTGTAATTACGTTTGATCGTCGATCAATGCCATCGATGCGCCTCGTTTGATTAAGGGAGGGGCGGTTGCTGTTGCGGGAAGATCACGCGGAGGAAGGCAGTTACAATTATTCTGTTAATAAAGTCTCAGCATACTTTAACACGTTTCAGAAACGCTCGAAATGAAACTCTGTCCAAACGCTGTAAAGATATAATCGTGAATACCACGCATTACGAAAACACTGATGTCGATTACTGAATTTCAAATAAAATTTCATTCTTCGCAGTGATAAATTAAAACGACAGATACCAGATTATTCTGAAGAATACATTTTCATCAAGGAACAAACAAGCTTACAAGTAACTAGCACGAAACGAATGGACGAGTCGCAATCTGGGGAATCGAGAAGCGACCGGGTTACACGTACAATTTACCATAAGGTACCCAGTGAAAATCTGATTCGCCGATGCAGCAACACGAATCATCGATAGGATTACGTCGCTGGACCAAGTTGGAGTGGATCTTGTCGAACATCGAACGTACGAGTGCTACAGGTTACGACCTCGCGAAATGGCGAACGGAGTGGATTGCGAATCCGTTCCTCCCCGGTCAATTCTAACGCTACTTCCGGTTGGACCATTGAGTCTCCCTCGAACAAAGAGAACTCTGACTTTATGGTAGGAATATTTCATAACGCATATACTGAGAAATATTTATGACTAATTCGTCGTGTAATGTTTTTTTTTTTTGTGCGATACAAAATATTTGACCCAATTCGGTTCAGCGATTGTTTCTCCCCTTTCCTTAAAGTGTCGTCTATTAATAATGTCTGGTTCCATATAGGGTATAGTAGAAGATTGTGGCCTTTAAGTTCAATGACCTGCACTTTAATCTAGAGCATCCTATATGTAATTGAATCACCTTCGCCATTTCCCTGCAACTCCTTCGTTAATAATATTCGTCCGCGTCGATGCGAATGTTTAATAAACGTAGGAATTGTTCGTTAACTTCATTTACATACATTCAGATCCATCATATACGACAAACAATGTGCGTATCACAAAGTATTACTGAGTTCATTTGTAAATCAAACAACCGATATTAAGTTTCATTAAGCAACATCGAAAGAAAGTGTAGCGTGTAATTTCACGTCGATACACTCCAGATTGAGCAAACAAATGGAGCAAACCGAAAGGTTTACAGAAGCCGCGACACAACCGTAGCCGGCAGCCGCGCATTGTTTGTCTTTAATGCACTAAAGCCCCTTAAATAATAACACGCGTAGCACCGTGCAAATAGAGGGCTTTATTTAATTTCAATAAATCGTACACGCGTGCGTCCGGGCTGAACGAAACACAAAGAGAGCGGTTGCAACTTTCGTTTGCGCAAGCGATAATCAACGGGAATGAATTCAATTAATTTCCACGTGTCGCGTTTCCGTTCAATCATAAATCGACACGCGTTCCGCCATCAATTTTTCCATTGACTCGTTCGTCGCGTCCACCACGATCCTCGCAGTACGTAGAAAAAAAATTAAATGCCTTCGCCGATGATAAGTTTTGCTCGTACGATATCCGAACACGCATACTCGTGCATTTTTTTTTGCCGCTTTCCGCACCGTCAATACTCCATTCATGAGTTTTTTCTTATTTGTTTGGTTCGTTCACCGACGCCTCTGCTACGGGCGAGCGAATTATAGTCGAGAATCTCCGCGGAAGATATCAAATACACGCGTTTCGATAGCGTCAAAGAGCGTACAATTATTTGGCAACGCTCTGTAATACGTGCCCTTGTAGCCCGTGCTCGAAGAAGTTCCGAGAAAGAGAGAACGTAAACAGCGGTCCAGCGACCGTACGCAAGCGAAAAAAAGCGTGTGATAATACTCGACCAAGCCTACTCAATATGCGTATATCGTAAGAACGGAGTAACTTCTTTTCCATGATTTCGAAATGTGTAATAGGTCCGCGGCACGCATCTCGCAGAGACGTATAATTCTCCCTATATATCATGCAATTAACGTCAGGTAAAAATGCCTCGAGTATCGTGCCTTCCGAGAAGCATTTTGGAGCAAGAACGGTCAGCGATCGTATCGTCCCGGAATTCGGGGGGGACCCCCGTTCAGGGTCCGGACAAGCCACGAGTAAACAAATTCGTGCAATTGGCAGTGAAGCGTATACAATCGCCACCGCTTCATTGAGATTGATTTGAAACGCTAGCGTCCTGAGGATACGCGCGAGAAAGCGACGCCTCGGTAGATGGAGGACGCCGTGAACGAAAATGTCATAAGTGGAAGGATTTCGAATGCCCGTTCGAACAGAGGACGATCGACGCGTTCGAAAATCGTAGGAACGCGCGTTCGACGGGGTCGTGGGTGGAATAAGTTTCGAAAGGAAACTCGAGCTAGGGCGACGCGATAAGATGAAAGACGCTATCAAACGACTGAAACGAAGGAGTGACAGACGGGAGAAACTGTAAAAGTAATATCGTACTCACCTCGGTAGCGGCGTTGCATCCCGCGAGAATGACGGCCGTGCTGATCAGAATCCAGTATATCCTCGGTTGCATCTTTCCTCTGCCTGGGCCCGTTCACGAGCCCCGTGGATGGACACTACGCCGATTCGGACGAACCAAAGGGAAAAAAAAGTACGCGTACGTCTCAGGCAGGAACAACCACCAAAAAATTCACCGGAGCAACAACGCGACACACACCACACTGATCGATGAACCGCAAGACACTGAGGGCGCGCCGATCGGTCGCTTCCATCGCCGTGCCACCGGCGGCCATGTTGTACCGATGCGCGCACCGCGCGGTGGCCTCGGCGGTAATCCGTCTCCGGCTACTTTTGGACATCGCGCGTACAGTTTAAATCCAATCAGTAAGTTTCTTTCCGGATAAATAGCTCCTTTTAAGTGGAAATGTAAGGCAGAGTAAATAGTTCTTGATTAAAAGTAAAGTGTAGTTTGTAAAATTTCTGTTGCTGTATGATTACATCGATTGAAAAGTTCTAATCCTCAAGTTTAACAAAGTTGAAGAATTGACGAGCAGGAAAATGGCGGGATACCAAAGGGGATGCCATGATGGGTGAGTCCTTTTTAAAATATTTAGAACGTCTTTGAATTTCACATGCTAATATACTTTGCAAGAAACTTGTTACAACAATTAACATGCTATACTTCGATCATTTTTAATCGTAAAATATAAGAATTTACATTAACTTTCTTTGCGTCCCTTTATACATATTGAAACATTACACACAGTACATTGTCGAAAAGTAATTCATACGATAAATGCGCAATGAGAAATTCACTTTTTATCACTGGCCGATAAATCCTTTTCGAGGCCCTTTAAAAAGCGCAAATTGTCGTTTATACTGCGATTGTATTCATCAATTTTATTACGCATCGATGTAATTTCCTCCTGCATGCATTTCACTTCCTCTTGCATCTTTTGTTTCAACATTCCCATTAATTCTTTATCCTGCGTATTTAACGCAAGTTCTTATATTTTTCACAATTGCATGCTTTCATAATCGCGTTACCTGTCTGTGATAATAATCAGCTTCAAATGCAATATCATCGTTTGAGGTCTTTTTCGAGCTGGAGTCACTGCTCTGCCTTTTGAAATATCTGTAATTACTACAGAAAATTATTGCAAGCGATTTGAACAAACATCATAACCAAAAACCGAAAAATAGCTTTAAACGAAAAATAGAAAATCTAATATAAATACATACTTCGTTTCGCGGGACAAATTTCGTAAAATATGTCGAAACATTATTTTCGACAACTTCCAAAGTCATTAATTTTCCACGAAAAGTAGTCATTCATGAAATTTTACCAAACAGAAATTTTGTAATTTTCTGTCAAGCAGGAACAGGGAAACATTTGAACACAGATACATTCGAAAAACCATCGAAATAATCGATCTCTCTGATATTAGTTCAAGCAAATTCCACAGATAAGTTTCATGATTACAAGTACAAAAAGCGAGCAGAGTTTTTAATCAATTTATATTATTCTATATACTGTATTTATATGTAATATCTTTGCATTAAAAAAAAGTACAGATTTAAGGAACTACTATAGTCACTAGTAGTAATATACATATAACAGTCATATCATTCGATGACGCTTAGAAATGATGAATGTCGCACTTGGTGAAATAATTCATTTCTTATCCATATCTGTGATTCTCTGTTTGTGGCGGTTTATGGCTTCTTGATGACGTTTGATTTGCTCCTCATGGAAAGAGATCTCATCGTGGAGATCCTCTTTCAGTTTCTGAAGCTGTTCTTTTTGCTGGAATTAAAGAAAAATCTTACGTGTGAATTTGTAATTGTGTAGAATTATGCAGAGATAAAATGGAATTGTAAAGAGCTTAGGCAACTGACCAAATTATAAAAATACTGATCCTCGTGAGCCGCTTCCATTTTACCAAATGATCCACCAGCTTCGCGGATGCTTCCACCGCCGCCACCTCCTTTACCAGCTCCGGATCCTCGTTCTCCAACCATTCTTACTTGGCTGTAATGATTGATTCATTTAGTACCTTAGGAATTAGTGTCTCTATTGGTGCCTTTGCCATTGCCAACAGAATCATTGCAGAATCGCATCAGTTAAAAATACTCTGCGAATACCTATACCAATATATTTTGAATAGCTAAGCAGTTTATCATAGAACATTCAAATAACTAATCGAAAATGGTGTATTTCAGCAAGAGATATCTGTAGAAACAATATTGAACGGATTTCCTTAATAATGGAGCAAGACTATTACATAATTTCAGTGCAAAACGTAAAACTTAACAATGCTCCCAAAACTACTTGTGATTTATTTAGAAAATATATCTAAATTAATCGCAAGATATATTTCACGTAGCCAATTCTAAAGATAGAAAAAGATATGTGAATCCAACGCACTTCGCTTTTAACTGCACATCGTGCAAATACGTTCGAAATGCCGGGGGGTCCAATTAAATTACGTATGAAAAGATATCTACGCAGTTTGCATGAACAACAGCGTGTTGAACATTCTTTCTATACCTCATCGAAGCCATATTCCGTGAAAACGTAGCGAGTGCCCGTTGCATTGTTCCCGTTGTGAACATTTCAAAGTTACAGCAAGTACAGTGGATTCTAATGGAAACCGTATGTTACTACTAGAAGGAGAGCAAGTCGATCACATGAACTCCAGTGGAGGTTTCGCGTGTCGGCCGTATCGGCGCTTGTTTGGCGGCAATATTAATTTCATTCTTCTATGGGATTCACGAATTTATATATTTACTGAAGCCTCTGTCGAAAACGAGAACACAGAAAGTACTCTATTACCTGTAATATTCGGCAGCCTGGTTCTCGATCAGCTGTTTCTTGATCTCAGAAGTTTTCAAATCGTTGATCGCAGTCTGTTTCTGCAGTTCTGCTCGTTCCAGTTCAACATTCAACATCCTCAATTTCAATTCGTGCTCCCTTTGAGTTACCTCGAAGATCCACATCGCCTTCCTAACAGAATCTTCTTGTTCCCCAGGAAACCTATCCTTGTTTTCCTTCGAGTTAGTATAGGCTGCATCTTCTTCTGTTCCAAAACAGATGATGTATTCTTTATAATCATGCAAGAATGAAAAATAATTAATATATCAGTGTTTTGCGAACCTTGGGTATCTCTGATACAATTAATCATCGAGCCTGAGGTGTTATTTAATTTCATAGATAATTGAACTACAACCACTATAAATTTATTATTCATTTCAAACACCGTAGCAAAATATAGTTAAGTCAATTCTAAGTTTTATGCAATGCAATGCAATATATCTTCTATCGTTTCGAAAGTGCAATAAATCTAATAAGAGTACCATTGTGAACCATAGTGTCCATGGCATGGCTCCTTTGTTCGGCCAGATCTATTGGCTCATCCTCGGAAATCCGTGGTCGTTTCTTCTGTAAGACTCCCGGCTGTCTCTTGGAAATTTCGTCCTGGCTATCCTCCTCCTCCTCGGTTTTGTACTCATCGCTGTCTACCTCGACTTTAATTTCGTTCACTTCCGATGTGGTAAAAATCAGCTTGTCCAGTATCGTCTGTAAACTCGCGGAGCTTGCCGTATTTCCCTGTCCATTTTCTTCCGAATGATCCATATCCCCGTCGTTCTTTCTCGTTTTCTCTACTAATTGCCATACCTCGATCGAGAGGTTCGATGGTCGACATTTGGCTGCTTCCGCGGGACCCAGACTTTTCACCTAATTAATTTTTATCGACGTTGTTTTCCTAATTATTTTTCGTGTGTGATCGAAAAGTTTGCTTCTATATGATTTCTGCATAGCTTCAGCATTTGTTTATAGTGTATTCTTTTTTCTTTTAATGTAAGTAATTAATTGTAACGCATTGCTCTTTCATTATTCTTAACGATCCGCTAATTGAAATTTCACATCGCTGTCCTGCAATTAATTAAAAAAAGGGCAGGTTTCTGTTCTTTCAAGCCGCGTTGCAACCACCACCGTGAGCAAAGACCGAGTTCAACGACATATTAAAACATGCACTTTTATGAAACGAGATTTGTCTGAAAACTAATTCGTTCATTTTCTGATTCGTATAAATAATTATTCAGGAATTAAATTCATGATCCCGGCGAACACTTCGCGTCCAACAGAATCACATATGAGAACGAACGTAGAAAAATAAAGCAGCTCTAAAGCGTACAAGAACAAATTAAAATCAGTGGAGGAAAAGCTTAACAGAGAAAACGTGAGATCTATTTCGAGGATACGTTCCAAAGAAACTTAATCCGCTATTCACTCTGCAAAATCGATCGTTCGGAAACGATATTTATTAACCTTTTCCGCAAAAGTATACATCTCCATCCTCGCCTGGGCCTTCATCCTTCTCCATTGTTCCCGCATTCTGGTGATATCCCTTTCCGTGGAGAATTTGCCGCGAAAAGCGCGGAAGATCTGTTGCCAGGCGTGGGTCTTCATCGCGGACGCCGCCGCGTCGATCCTTTTGTTCTCAATCGCGTTAACGTGCGCTTTGATCAACGAGAACAAAGCGTTCTTCTCTTCCGGGACCCAGTTCTGAGTCCTCTCCCGTTTCTTCAGCAGCACCGTGGTCGTGCTCGAGGACATCCTCCTCGCTCCCCTTCCGCTTTGCGATCAGATCTTAGTTTCAATGAAGGGAAATCGGGCCGACGTTAACGAACGATTCAATAATTAATTTCGACTTAATCCCGCAATCACGGCACGCACGTCTGTCGTTTGCTCGCGTCGCGATTAGATGATGTTTTGCTCGTTTACTTGGTTAAGCGCTGATTTAACGCAGTCAGCTGTTTTACTGGCGGTGACACGCGGCTCTACACTGTGCTCGAAAAGTACAGCGTCTATCGTTCCTTTCCTTTCATTTTGGGAATTCAGTCGGGACTGAGAACTTTCCGCCAATTTTATTTATAGTTCAAGTTATGTTATCACGCCGGATATGGAAAAATATTTGCTGCAAGCTGCACTTTTTAAACAGCACCGAATTTAGAAAAGGGATGACATAAACTGCCCCTAATTTCGTACAAAGTACAACATACTTCAACCTCGTCAAGATGCCTAACGTCAAAGTCCTGGATTAATTAAATGAACTACTTGGAATAATTATTATTCGAAACCAACCCCTGAAGTGCATTTAATTCTTCCTTCTTAATCAGCCCCATCACGAATACACAAACAATCTCTCTTTGCATCATAGAAAACGGAGTTTCAACTATTTTTTTTTTAATAATATAAATCAGAGGTAGAGAATCGACAGCAAAAATACACGTTAAATCCGGACTAAAGGACGACTAAACGCCGGCCATTTTGCCGCGGTACTAGCTAGGCGCTCGATATTAACAAATCCTCGATTCTCAGCCACCGGTGAGAGCAAATGGTAGCAACGAGTGCGGGAAGAGAGACAGAAACGTGGGGTTGAGTTCGGGGACGGGGGCGTTCGAAAAGGGTTGGACAGGGATGGATGGAGAAGCGTTCAACGTTCCGCGCAACGCAAACATTGTTTCGCTTCAGATCCATCGTGGAATCATATTGCGCCGATTCCGATATTTCCATCGTTTTGTCGCAATTACAGCATCCCCGCCGTGCTTTTCATTTCATCGAATTCTCGTTTCACCCTGTTTTCTAGCCCTGTAATTGGCTTGTACAATTATCATTAATCTCCCCGATCTGTTGCTTATCATGAACAAATTCACGGTTTGTATCTGGGGCCAATAAATGAGAACTATTTTAATTAATGCAAAAATTTGAAACGTTTGCCAAACGTGCATCGAGTATTCCGACTCCGATAGCTAAACGCACTTTAATATCTCTGCAGGCTTCTCTTTTTTATATGCAAATGCGTAAACAGCAGCGTGTCTGGCCCGCGTGCGGAAATATACGTATAAACCGTGGCGCGGCTTCATTAAGTACACAACCGTGCGGATTAAATCATCATTTTCAGACTTGCTCTCTGCAGCACATACGTCACATCTGTCGCGAACCTGTTCGAGACTGTCATAAACAGTATAATTGTTCTTCATTAAAAGAAAAAGATACATTCACAGTTTGTACAGAATTAGTTGAAACTGTATTAAAAGAATGCAGTTTTAGTCAGACAACAAACTCTACACGTTTAAACCATTGTTCTTCTTATCTTTCATTTCTGCATTACTGTGTCGTTAGTGTTATTTGTCATATAGAAAATTCTTTCTTATCATCATTTTCCGTATTTAAATCAATCTTCACCATTTCGATGCTTCTTAGTTTTTATCATCCAATACAGTGGCGTTGTGAAATAAGTGCAAGAGATCACACGATTCCTCTCGATAGTCAACAGGCAAACACCATAACTTTTATGTGCGCAAGGTGCGCCTTCAACAGTACAGTATGGCCGAGCATTCTTCGATCCCCGATAGAATGCATGAAAGTATCTCTCCTTGGCGTAATCCTTCCATCGTTTTAACCACTACGTTCGCCATGCCGCGGTTTCAGTTGTGTAACGGCTTCCAGTTACATATAAGACACGGTCGCCTCTTCCTCCGCGAAACAGCTCCGCGGCGACCAACGTTTGCCCGTACTACTTGCCACAACATAGAAAAATCTAGTACCGTTTCGTTATCGTTTTAAAAACGCCATATCGACACTAATTCGGCCCAGTGCTTCTTTAAAACTACTATAGACCGCCAAGTAAAATAGAATAAATAAAGTTACACAGTCAGTGAATTTATTAATTATTTCTCATTCAAGTCTCACGAGGGTTTTAACGCGAGATCAATGGATCGTTGGAGAAGTGCGTTTTGCTAGGAGCTTCTTCTGCGTGAAATCGTTGCGTAATGTAATTGTTCGGTTTAATCGCAATCAGTCGGTGCTGCGAGAGGCTTTAGTTGCAACTGAATTTTGAATATTCTGGGGAAAGCAGGAATCGTTGGACGAATTATTTAGTAAGGACAAAGCAGTGGCTGGGCAAATATTTGTAGTGGTGCAGTAGTGATTAGTATTCTCGAGTGACTGGACTCTTATTTTAAGTCTTGTGGATTTATTTGTCGCATCATTGATCCAAGATGAATTTCTACGACAGAGTTAGCGTAAGTACAAAATGGATAACCATCCATAAAGAAAGGTCCAGGGCATATACCAATTTAGAAGCATCCTAGCAGAAACACGATATTGCCAAAATCAAAAATTCTTATGAAGAACAAAAAAGTAAAGGGAAAAGAAAAATGACAAGTATCTAACTTTTGCTGCATGGATTTTCGACGAGTTTGCACGCGTGCAATTATTGCGATTCAACAGATTTGCGGTTTCATCCAGATATCAGTGACACTATAATGATACCGTCACATTTTGAAATGGCCCCGTGGAAACTTTTTCCCCTTCGAAGGTTTGCGGTTCTGTATGTAGTATCTAGGTCTCACGTGATACTGATGCATTAAGCGAAAAAATGTGTCGTAGGACGATTTACTGATAGAATAGTGACTCGTATAAAAGTTCCATTATAATACTGAGTCTAGTGCGACGGTACGCAAGCCGGACCTGTACTTTATATAATCGTTCCTGACCTACACACACACACACACACACGATTGAGACTGTCTTGGTGGAAGGGCTTCAATCAGCATTGCAACGAGGATTGTTGGATAATTGTGTACTCATTACTGTTCGACTCATTAAGCATTGCTGATGCAAATATTACAGTGATGAAAAATATAGTTAATTGCCCTGATCATTTCAATACAATTATTCGACGACTTATTTAGCACAGTAAATAATTTGTATGTAATACAAAGTTCAGAATTTAATTCAGAAATGTTAGAGAAATAGAAAAAAACAGTAGTTATGTTAATTTATCAGAAAGAAACCGACCAGAAAATATTTCTACACTAGCTATTAAGGGAGAACTAATTAATTTCGCTTCTAAGGAGCAAGATTTCTTGCTCACAAAGATACAGGGAGAAATAGCTCTTGCTTCAGGATGCACCAAACTTTTCTAGACGCAGCAACGCGTGGATTATCCAACGCTGCGGACAAACATACCGAAGGATTTGTGTCTGACTTGGCGGAACATTTCTTACACGGTGGAGAAAAAGCGCAACGGGGGTAGACTTCGAGCGATTTTCGGTCTGCAGCACACCGAATTCGTTCGACTGCTGAACGGAGGTATATTTCGTGTTGATCCTAGTGAAAAGAAAAGAATCAATGGGGATATCGTTAATAAGTAATCTTAATAATAGGCAATTAATCTCGTATTTTATTTTATAGTAAATGGTATAATTAATTCCGGAATGTTGATGGCTATTATGGGACCAAGGTAACGCTCGACAATTTCTTTCTGTCACCCTGGAATACTAAAAAAAAAGAATGAGCAACTTGATAATTCCAATCAAATTGAGAACTGATAAGAATTAAAATTCGATGAAAAATATAGAAACGATAGAAATGGAAATTCATTCATTTTCGAGTACAGACAATTTAAATCAGCCAACAATTTTACCATTCTCTGTACTTACCCGGAATTCGTTCCGCTTAACATTTCCGGATTCGCATTTCCAACGTTTATCTCTGCCCCATTTTTTGTTCTTAAAGTCTCTGGCCCCTAGAACAGTTTGCTGATGCGTTTAATATTACAATCTGCACGGGATAGCGGAGCTAAAATCGGACGTCCCGAGGGTGACTCGCGAGAATTACGAGCGCTTAGTATTCTGGGGTTAATTGTTTCTAGCACCAGGGGGTGGAGGGAAAAAAGGTTTTCCTGTACTGAGGGGACTTTTCGTTTTTACAGCGGCGCCGGGAAAACTACGCTGCTCGCGACGATCAGCCGCCGTGTTAAAGGTTCATATATCTCCCTCTCTTTTTTCCTATTTCGCATATTAATCATTTTACAGGTAGAGAAATTGAAACTGTTATCTTTCATGAATTCGTTTCGACTGAAACATATTTAAGAATAATTGAATGGCATTATACAATAAAATATAATAGTATTAAGTTTGGGAATTGGTAAAGAGTGTTTCTTTATTTTGTATTTAATTTATAAAAAGGCTTTCGATTCGGTTCATTTTATGCCTGCTCATATATTCAATATTCATACTTATTTTCTAAGTAAAAACGGAAAACCAATATTTAGAACACTACACTTTTTATATCGACAGGCAAAGCGACAGGAGACGTCCTGTTAAACGGAAAGCCTATCGATACGGGTCAGATGATAAGGATATCGGGATTCGTTCCGCAAACCGATCTGGCAGTCGATTCGTTGACAGTTCAGGAGCACATGGAATTCATGGTTGGTTTAAATATAATACTCCAATCAAGTTTGCTACGACAAAATGACTCGTATAGGTTCATAATTAATGGTATTTAAACAATTGCCTTTTATTCCATCATTACGCTTACGTCTCATTGTTAGATCGATAATGCGATTGATACCGTGGCGATGATCGTGCTCGTTGTATAATAGAATAGATTTACCAGCTGTGATAAATGATCCTTTAAATAGAACTCGGAATAATCGATCATTGATCATTTCACGTGGACGGTTTAATTGTTCCTCATTTTCATCCGTGTAGAAAAGTTTTGTCCAGACTCGATTAATTGTTTCTCTAACATCTCTATATTGCATATGCATCTCATTTATTCCCAATCGGTAATTCTCAATATAAATATTTCTAATTCCAATAACCCAATTCTACCTTGATCACCATACCCCGAATTACATTCATATAAATCCAAACTCTAGAATCTCAATTCCCATACAATTTCACTTCCAAGCTTCCCACCGTGAAACCACATCTTCGGTGGCTCATCTCACGATTCACTAAACGAAATCCAGCATGAGCCTCATTTGAGACTTTCGCAACCGTTCTTCAACCGGTGACCCATAGAACCATCGGCATCGACTGATTCGTTTATCGTTCGGCAATGATTGCTTCTCGTGCCTATTAAAACTTGGCGATTGTTCTGGTTCGATCAAGGCGTGCTTGAAAATGGACAGAAGGCTGCGGTCCAACGTTAGACGGCAACGAATAGTAACGCTGTTAGCTGAACTGGGTCTTGGGAAGTGCGTCAATTCAAAGCTCTCCGCTTTGTCCGGCGGCGAGAGGAAAAGAGTCGCCCTTGCTGTTCAAGTAAGAGTTTTCTTTTCGTTTAAACCGTCAATTAAAGTGTGATCGAACGTATGGAGATTAATCTCGTAAACTTTAAAATCGTGGAAATGTTGAAATTGCTGTTGAAATTTTAAGAAGATTTAATGTATACTTTTCATTTGATACTTTGACGTATATTTCACTTTACTCTATCGTTCGATTTATATCGCTCCCCTTCCACTTTGCAATCAGATCGTAGTTTCAACGAAGGAAAATCGAGCCGACGTTAACGAACGATTCAATAATTAGTTTCGTCTTAATCCCGCAATCACGACACGCACGTCTGTCGGTTGCTCGCGTCGCGGTTAGATGATGTTTTGCTTATTCTCTACTTTAACGTATATTTCACTTGGCTCTATCGTTCGATTTGTATTTTTTTATTTAATCTTCCATCGATATCGCTATTCTAAGGAGAACATTTATTTATGCTAGTTTAGCGTGCAAAGTATAGTACTTCTCCGTTTTCCCAAGCTACTTACGTGCGCTCTGGCTCGCAATTTGCTTAATAAAAAATACACATAGGGTAGAACATTTTTCTAGCTGCTCACCGAGCCGAGTATACTCTTTTGCGACGAGCCGACCACGGGGTTGGACAGTTATGGCGCGATGACGGTGGTGAGAACGCTAAGGGCAGTTGCGGCCAGCGGGAGAATAGTCATTTGCTCCTTGCACCAACCGGCTTCCGGTTTACTGGAGATCTTCCACGAGGTTCTCTTGCTCTCTGGCGGAAGGGTCGCCTTCCAGGGCTCGTCCATGGACGCCACGAATTTTTTCGATAGGTTTGAAGGCTATACAAAAAATGACACAAAGTAATATAAATGTTTGCTCAGATTTGTTCTGGGTTCATCTGTTTCTTTGAATTCTGGCAAGAATAGAAAGAGATCTTTATTGGAATTAGTATAGAAATAAGCATGTTTCCAAACAGATGAAACTTTCAGTTTAGATCTTCGTTGTCCACAAACCTTCAACAGCGCTGAATTCTACGTCTCCCAGCTGTCCATTGTTCGCGGTAAAGAGGCAGAAAGTTATCGAAAGGTAGATACATAAAAAAAAGAGCTAATAACTACACAGAATGAAGTAATTGAAAATGTAATTAATTTCATTTAATTCTGATAATCGAACAACAAACCATTTTAGTCGTTCACTCGAACGTTATCCGATCGTTCCAATTTTATCCGCGAAGATCCAATAAATCCGTCAACATTCTCGCTCAGGTAAGCTGGATCTGCGATCAATACGAAAGATCGAACTACGGTCGAAGAGTGTCCAAGCTAATCGAGTACTCTTGCTCGGCGATCCCTGGTTCGGACGAGCTACCCTTAATATTCTCCGACGTCCCGGCATCTCCGAGAGATTTCAAAAAGGCCCGGGCAGTGACGCAGCTTCGTTGGCTCACGTGGCGTACGTACGTCGATTACAAAAGGAACTCTGCCTCTCATCTCTTGCGATTCGTGACGTACATGGTGAGACATCGACCGCGCTTTACGCTGCTGCTCCCCCTTCGATCTCGTTAACCCCGGCTGTCAGATACCTTTTTTTTCCTCTTCACTCCTCCGTTTCATATTTGAATAATTCCCCCATTGGCGATACGTTGCTTCATTGAGGATTGGCGAAGATTAGAACGTTTTAGAAGAAATGATTTTTATTTTGATTGATAGTACATATTTGTCTACCCATTTTCTTCAGGGAGGATCAAAAGTTTCGAGGATTACTTTCTACCTTTAATCTTAAGCGTTCAGATAACTCTTTTTTCCCATGGATTCGTCTGTTTTATATTTTAATGGTTTCCTCATTTTTTAATCGTTGCTTCATCGTGGACTATTGAAGATTAAAACGGTGTGCGGTAGAAGTGTTGGAAAAGCAGAGAAATCATTTCGATTTCGATCTACAGTACATATTTGTCCATCTCTAAGGATCAAAGTTCCAAGGATTGCTTTTTACGTTTAATCTTAAAGTTCCGCGAGATTCAAATTATTCCTCTTCTGTACCGCTTCAGCAATTAATACTTGCTCCTCGTTTCCCTCTGTCCCTTCTCAACTACCCTCTTACTCGTTATTACCTCGGATCCGTGAATGATCTATGTTTCTCAAATTAATTCGAGTCACTCGGCGTATTTAATTAATGTTTGAATTTCATTCACGTAGAATCCAGTTAATTAAAATCACTTTTTCCCATCTTCGTTACTAGACATCTGTAGATGTCCAAGCATCGAAAATCCCTCTGTTTGAAGTTCATAGGGCTGCTGATAGCGTCACCGTATGTGAATATAGCGAGGCAGACGATGGATCAAGGTGGAATACAAAACATGCAAGGTTTACTGTATCTGGTGGTCGTCGAGACTGTGTTCACCTTTAATTACGCTGTTTTCTACACGTTCCCCCGTGAATTGCCGCTTCTCCTACGCGACATCGCCAGTGGACTTTACGGTCCAATGCCGTATTACATCAGCAAGGTTATCGTTATGGTGAGAACTAGAAAAAGAAATGGAAATTATAATTAAGTAAAAATGATATTTTATGAAGCGGAATCGTACGTTGTAAGTTTTATAAATCGTTTCTTTAAAATTATCGAATACATCTACTAAAATATATCCAAAGGATATATGTACTCGTTGGAATAATTACCGTAGCTTTTAAAAGCATACAAAATAAGTACAAATTTCAGATTAATAGAAAATTTCGTGCTCGCTCTAGATAAAAATGTTACAGTATATAAATTAAGCGAATGCAACATTTATTTTTGCATCTGGAACTAGTAAATAGACAGACAAATTTTATGATTCGTTTTCGGGAAAAGATAATTAATTTAATTTAGTTTAATTTGTGAAATCTATTGCATTGGTATTGAAGCTTACAGGGTATTACGCGCTTCGTTGGACGCTCGGCAAATCGAATTTTCCATTTCAATACAGGAATATCGGGGATTTTGTGAACATTTTCAGATACCAGGGGCGATAATACAGCCATTGTTGTACTCGGCTTTCATATTCACGATCACTGAGCTGAAGGGTGGACTTTTAGGGTTCGTTTACTTTGCGCTGCCGGTAGTGGTTTGCGCCATTTCAGCATCCGCTCTAGGTGAGAATCTCCCTTCCCGGAACCTGTAAAAGAAACACACGAAATTAGTATAGGGAAGGCAAACTCAAAATGCGATGGAAAAATGTCTTTGACGTTCAAAACGGTAGCGGAACATTTATCTATGCCATCGAAACAAACGAATTTTCTTCGAATCAAGAAGAATCGTGTCTTTATTTTGCCAAAGAAGTGAACATAATCCTCATTAAAAAGAAACGTCATATTAATCGTATTAATAACAATTGTGAAAATGTTCGAAACAGGTTTACTCCTATCAGCCTCGTTCAAATCGGTGGGCACAGCGTCCTTGTTTTCTGTGCCATTAGATTTCCTTGGCCTAATGTTCTGCGGGATTTACTTACAACTCGGGTGAGAGTGGAAAAGCATTTGTAATTTAAGCATTCGCCGCGTATCGTTTACTATCATCGTCTCAGCTCAATTTCATCTTACAGCGAAATGAAATTGCTGATCGGGATTAAGGGAAACGCGTATTTACATTTAGACGTTTGCGTTGAGTCAGTCAATTGATCATTGGGGCGAGATCAAGTTCGTTGAGATTCGTAGAAAAGATCGGAAAGTTTGAAACAGTTTTTCTTTGCAGATATTTAGCCCCAAGTGTTTCGTGGTTGAAATATGTGTCTCAATTCTACTACGGTTTGGAGGCTGTTTCTTTGACGCAGTGGCTTCTAATCGATCACATAAGTACGTAATTCTTCTCAATGCTCTAAAAAACAGTTTTCCGATCTTCGATCCTTGGCTCATAGTAATTTATATAGAAGTTTCGTTTAAGTAGAAGAAACTGTAGATAATCTTCGTATTTCCTGGGCCTCGATAATACAATTTGGCAATCGATGATTTAAGTGAACTAAACACTTCAAGTGCAATAAAGCGAAGGAATTTAAGGGAGGAATAGAAAGATGTATATTTTTCAATTTACTGATGCAGTAAATGAAGAATTGAATCGACTAGGATTAAAGTAAATTTTTCTTATTTGACAATTCTTATATATGACTTTTCGGTGTCTAAAGATTGTTCTCCGGATCCGGAAGAGCCTTGTATTTCCACTGGACTGGGCGTGCTGGAAAAATATGGCTACTTACCCAGCCATTACATCGTGGACATAATTGGCCTTCTAATTATATTCATGTTTAGTCACTTGGCTGGTTTTCTAGTAATTAGATACAGAAGTCGCAAAGAGCCTGTCTATTAAATTATTTCATCAGCAGTTACATTGATTACTGTCTCTTCCCTTCTCGTCGCAGTTAATTATATTGTTCATTAAATGTGCGCATTCTATAACAATTCGTAACTGATTTATAATTCGTAAATTCACTATTGAGGCTAAAATATTAGCAGTTGATGAGAACATCTTCCATCACGTTCGATCCTAATAATATAACTTACATCACTATTTCTGTAAATTGTACATATGGAAGTTGCTAAATAAATCTCCAATAGAAGAAATTTAACTCGTTATTTCTTTTGGTCGCTGGGCCACTTCTTGGAAATGTCACTCCAATTCCTTAAGGAAGAATCCTTGACAAGTTCCTCGCTTCAAAAGCATGGATTTAAAGGTCCTTCGCGATATTTCTTGTGTAAGGAAGTGAAGTACGTTTTTTTCAGGAGTAGGCAGGCATTAAGTAACTGCAATCGGTTGAATTTCCTTCACCGAAGATATATTGAAAAATTTTTAATAATGCACAAATTAAAACAGTGATATTTCCTTCTTCTTTATCATCCAAAATACCAATTTAATTGGACTCGTTGCTATTGTTAAAATACAAGGCCAGTCGAATCTCAGATGAGTTACGTCTTCACGAATCAACACTGTCACGTAACTTATCGTTCCTATCGTAAGCAGGAATAATTGCTGGATGCTTTTTGACGGTTTGAAAAGCTTAAATGGAGTGATGTAACAATGAACAATACGCACTTTAAATACAAAGTATATCAAGTATCATTTTACCCATTTATTTTAAACAGCCGTAGAAATAAAATTCCTTCCTTTAACAATGCTAAATAATTTATTAAAATACCCAACATGGTACACTATCTGCTTATATCGTATACTTAATTTCCTACGTACGTGTATGCACTTAACTACAGCGTTACATTCGTTACAATTGCCACTAGATCACCGATCCTTTAATTAATATTACATTATTGGTTCCGTAATTGACCTGTATCATAGAAATCGATACAAAAAAAAAAAGAAAAAAATTCAGCGTCCGCTTTTGTTAGTTATATCGAGAGGTCTCCCAGGCATTTAATATTTATTATCAATACTGGAATGTTCGAAGAAATAGTGTTTCCAAACGGTGATAGTATTCGTAATAAATATCGAACGTCTCGTGGTCCATCGTTCCTCGTATCCCAAAATATTGTGGTCGCTCGTAAACTTTCTAAAATGAGATCCAACCATCCGACGTTGACCAAATGGGAATGGATATTCGTGTCATGGCACCGACGACGTGTACACGACGATTGGGGGGACGGGGGAGGGGGCAGGAGGTCGCCGATAACAGATCCAATGATTCTGCTATCGATGGGTTACCGATTCGTCAGCAGGAACACGATTTCTTTGAACTGGTCGGAGATTGGTTCAAGGCGAAACGTTCACCGTCCGTTTGGTCCTGGGAACCGTTCCCCTTCATCAACTGATCGTTTTGGAGAATCTGAAACGAACGGGTTGATTAGACTTTTATCGATCGGTTTTCGGAATAAATGCATTCCTAGAGAAATAAATAGGAAAAAGTAATTTCAGCCACATTGAATCGCTGCGATTTTCTAATCAGAAGTGTACCGATCGACCAGGAATGAAATTAGCATTGCAACGGATAGCAATTAAGATAAAGGCGCCAGTAATTGACCCGGTATCGGTAGTCGATCATTTTTCAGGAAAACGTGAGAAATAAGGTTTTCAAATCTAATAATGTTTCGATAAAAACGCGACAGATTTGATGCATTATCTACCGACCCAACTCCGGAACAGTTTTACCTGAATTCAATTTTTTTTTATGTAACAACGAACGACTCATTTCATTGACGTTGGTCGTACGTCTCTGTATTGTAATTTCGTTGACGCTGCTGTTAAGGAACGATGTATAGTGCACAGTGAGAAATTCTCAAGCTGTTAACTTTTCATGACCGAATCTTTTCTTACTTAAATTGTTATAGCTTTATATTTAATAAATGTCAAGCAAAAACCATAATCGACAGTAGGGTCAACTATTGAATCTCGTTCTTCTTGTTATTTCCAGAGGTTGACAAGTGTGGACAATTACTGACATAAGTTATTCATACTTATTTGCTAATTATACAGCGTAAGTTGGCTTTGCTGCATAATGCGAGAAATTCGAACGGCATTTTCACGCATCGAGTCTCTCTGTGTAATAAAGGAGCGAGCGTTGACCATCATTTACGCGGAAAATTTGTTCTGAACTGGTCGACTACCGGTGCTGTTACCTTAACCATGCGTCGCAAGACGATCACCTTGGCGCGAAAATGCGCCATTGATAAATCCGTCGGACGTAACACACAGCGAAACGCTAATCGCCGGGGCAACAAGATATTCCGTAAATAACTTGTGCGTAGCTAGCCGGCTATCATTGTCAATTGAATTGTTCGCGGCCGAATCGGGGAAACCAATGGTAAAAAAACATTCGTGATTGTACCTTCTCTTCATACGATTCATACTGCATTTTACATACAATTATGCCTGTTCTGCTGACGTTCATTCCTTTTCCAATTTAATATCGTTTCATCCCAAATATCGCGTACCTGTACTTTTACCAATACCATGCCTAGTTAATTTACTTTGCCAAACATCATTCGCATCCCCCTCGAGCATTTCTACGAATCATTTAGCTGGCACAGCCTATTCCGATGTAGTTGAAAGGTAATAAAGAAATATTTTACATACTTTATTAACGAGGAATCTCGCCGCCTCTTCAATGTTAATATTCTCCTTAGCCGAGGTTTCGAACCATCCGGCGAAGTTCTTCTCTTTACAATACTCGTCCATTTTCGCGGGCGAATTGACTAAGCCCTCCTTCTGTTGGTCGCACTTGTTCGCCAGGAGGACACAGGGGATCGGTGAACCGTCGGGAAGCTGCACCTTCGAATCCAAGTCTTGTTTCCATTTCACCACTGCGTCGAGGGTCGCGCTTCTCGTTACGTCGAACACTATGAACGCTCCCACCGCCTCCTTGTAGTACACTCTGGTCATGTTCCCAAATCTTTCTTGACCTGTGCATTTATCGAGAAGTTGTTGTCTCAATTAGTACGGTGTCGTCTTGAAAAGGATTCTAATTTGATTTAACAACAATGGGATTTATCTGAGTTCGAGGATTCGTGAGATTATTGATTAACCGAGTGAGATGAAATTATTATACATTTGAGGGGGAAATGTGATTTAGGATGTTCTTCGAGATATCTTCTCTTAAGAGCGAGAGACTTCGATAGCTTTCCAGCGCGGACGATGGCCCTGTTTCATTCTAACTGTAAAATTATCTTGAAATTCGTAAATCGAAGAAACTGGAGTACTGACCTGCGATATCCCATAGCTGCAACCTTATAATCGTGTGCGGGTCCCAGTTCAACACTTTCAGCGCAAAGTCGACGCCAATCGTGGCGCGATAATGCTGCGAGAAGAACTGATGGACGTATCTCTTGATGATGGACGTCTTTCCGGCGCCAAGCTCGCCGATCACCAGGATTTTATACAAGTGCTCTCGTTTCTCGCCTAATCCGGCATTCGGCGCATTGTTCTGTGACGACTGTGTGAAAAAAAAGAAACAGAGTTTTATTAAATTATAATACATGCGAATCTTTGTTTCAACACGATTTGAGATTTGGTAGAAAATATTTGACAGGTTTTATTAGAATTATATTGAATTAATTATTCTTCTTGCTCGTAGTTCGATTTAAGCAACTAATTCATTATTACTACGCACTGAGTATTTGTTTCGTGAGATTACAAAGAACTTTTGATCTTCCGAGGAATTATTTAGGCCACGCTGTAATGCATAATAAGCCTATCTCGAATACTTCTATTATTTTCCGTCTGATATTCCAATAGACATTGTCTTTTCTCCATTACTTTTATCACTCTGCACTCGGTTATCTTTATTATGAAACCGTACTGGTTCAGTATTTGATTAAAACTTAGAGGATCGTTTGCGATACAATTAAAAAATTAGACATTTCTCGTCGCGATGTATTTTTCATTTCAACTGACTTCAATCTCTTAACCCGCTAGGAAAAACTCGGCTGCGATCGGGCCGCGTTCTATGCACTCTCTCGTATTTACAACTTGCCACTGCTGCGCTCTCGGAAGATTTCGTTTATCTTATCGAGCCGCGAGGAAAAATTCATACGATTCGGGCGTGAAGAAAATTGTGCAATGCAATAAATCACTGGATGGTTGCTTTGCATTGCAACCCTTCGCCCCAATTTAACACAATGCGTTCAATCATTTTAATTTTAATCAACGCCTTCGTTGCAATTGTCGGTCATTTAATACACTTCCGTTAATTGTGATTCAGAGTTGATAATCGAGGTTCGAGAAACTACAAAACCACGCTGCAATCCTCCAGAAATACCCCTAATGCAAAGTATACAATTTTTCCAACGAAATTAAACGCTGCATCACTTGTCACATCATTTCACTAATATCTCAAGAAGAACAGGATTGAAAGAGAATTGAACGAAATGAAAGGACCAACCCTGTTGCACAGTTTCCACTTTTTCGGATACAACCAACATTTAGACATGTCTATGGATTCAATGTTTCTCCTAATCTTTCGCTCCATTTCCGTATCGTTTTTAATAAGTATTCACGCGCTTCTGGATTGACGTATACCAATCGTAACGTGACGTTCGCTCTGCGTTTCGAGCCGATCGGCAAGCGGCAAGTACAATGATTCACCGCGGAGAATTGACCGGGAATGCGAGCGAATCTCCGGATGACCGTCTTAAATACCGGCACACCGGTGAGCCAGTAAAGCAAGACGTCGATCCGGGCAGACGAAAGGCTAGAATTCGTTTTGGGGAAAATCGAAAGGGTTTCTCGAAATTTTCCTTTACCTCAGAACCGACCCCATTACAGTTTCATATTCGTTCGTTTGAGGGAACAGTGTTAACATCGGTCGATTTACTTCACACGAATTGCTAAATGAAAGCGTTAATTGGTAAATGTGTAAATTTTAGAATATTCCACGACTTGAACAATAGCTACAAACGAGTATCATTTTGCAAGGTACCTTGCAAGTTTAGTGGCTACCCTGAAACCATAAAATCCAGGTCAAAAGGGTGATTCTGCTGTTGGAATCTCACTTTAAGCAAAAGAGACAAAATCATGGTGTGCACTGACAAACCGATATAACCGAGGAAACACGATCCACGTTGTGTGTAGTTACGCACGTGAGGATAATCCACCATAGAAAATACCACGCGAAGGTGTAACCATAAACCCGAGGGTAATAATAATCTTCGGTAAAAGTAGAAGCCATGCAATGCGTGCAATGTTCTATAATGCTATAACATTGTCATTGTACGCTTTACTTAATGGTTAATTAGTCTTGTTTAAAGAATACACAAACCGTATTGTATTTGGCTTTGGGAAGATGTACATCTTTGCTCATGCATTGGCAATTATTCAATATGATTGTCCAATATATTAATATTGGAAAATTACTGTTAGGAAAATACTTGTTACTGATAAGCTAATGATTATAGTAGCTTGATTAATTTTCGTATAACTCCAAATACGAGCTTTCCCATCACATTCATGACACCAAGTTTCCATACTCAAAATTCTCCTCATTGACTGTCTCCAAGCAGACTAAACATTTTCTTCATCGATCATTAAAGTTCTCCAATCAATACCCTTACTTTTTCTCCTTAAAAATTTTCCATAAAGATTCGGGTGTAAAAATCGAAGCTTCCCTGAAAAAGAATGTCCTCCAAGAATCGACGACTTCTCGGTAAGCCAAGGAGAGACTGTTTCCCGCAATTTTCCTCTCGAGACAAGTCCGAGACGTGTTCCAATTAGTCTCCTCGATGGCTCCTCGCGATGGAGTGCGCCACGGGCCGTGATACAGCACGGCGAGTCGCGTAACTCGAGATTTCGTCTCCAGAAGGGGTGAAGATATGCGAGACAAAAGAGATGGGAGCGGGTCGGTCTGGTGTGTCGGAACCGCAAAACCGGTACCGCAGAACGCTGGTGCACACTATGATTTCTGCATCATAGAGTTACAGACAGAGTGTCTCTGGAAGACGGATGTGCGTAGATAGAGGAAGGGAAAGAGCCGTAGACGACTGTGTTTTGAAACTGCGGTGATATACGAGTGTCGATATCCAGAAAGGGAAACCGCTGATTATGCAAACGTCGACGAGAGTATCATAAGAGAATGACGGCTGGCTTTGCGGAAAATTGAGCTGGTCGTACAGTTTGGTTCGCTCTAGTATCGAGTTCCTAGATTCCATTTTTTCTTCTCATACTGGGGTTGGTTGAGTTTCATTTTGGAGCAACAGTGGAGACAGGAGTGTAGTTACGTTTGAATCGTGTTAGCAGGGAGAGGATGCTAATTCAATTCTTGAATGAGCTGCAATTGGAATTACATTTATTTGGATGGGTTGCTCATAAAATAGTAGAGCTCAATTCCTATAAAAGTTCCAATAATTGTTACAATTATAAGACAACACTAAGGGGGCCACAATTAAACAACTTCCTGAAGTACAATGATTATATCCCAAAGAACGCAAAGTCAAAACAAGAGATAAATCCTATAGAATAATTAAAAGACATTCAAGCCCCCATGAGCGTAGTGCCCTTAAGCAGGCTGCCAAGTAGTCGAACCACGAAATGATCGGACAAAGGAGAAGAAAGAAAAACAGAGAAACTTATAGTTTTGTAGAGAAGTGAAATTGCAGAAAGAAACCAAGTGCAAAGGAGAAGAGCTCCAAAGAATTCTACTGTGATTGGAAAAAGAATTTCTCTCCATACCGTAGTTAGTAGTCGAACCACGAAATGATCGAGCAAACTAGAAGAAAGAAAAACAGAGAAACTTACAGTTTTGTAGAAAAGTGAAATTGCGGAAAGAAAGCAAGTGCAATGAGGAAGAGCTCCGAAGAAATCTACCGTGGATGGAAAAAGAATTCCTCTTCATACCGTAGTTAGTAATCGAACCACAAAATTATCGAGCAAAGAGAAGAAAGAGAACCGCAAAAAGAATCGGGCTCGCATAGTAAATTAACAATGCAAGAAGGGGACAAGTGGAAACAGCTCTATGGTGCAAAGCAATTCTATGGTGAGCGAAGAAAGAACTCCTCACCATACTGTCCTGGCTGACCACCTTCTTCTCCGCGGTGTCGGCCAGCATGGGTCCCATGGCGGTCGTGTAATTATCGTTCTGCCTGTCGTAGCTCTCGGTGTAATCCTCCTCGATGCCAGCCAAATAACCGACCCCCGTCTCCTCGTCGAAAGTGCCCTCGAACGTGGAGAAGGTGTCGAACTTCTTCACGCTGATATGTCTAGCCCTCTTCCTCGTACCCTCCTCGCGTTTCTCTTTCACCGGCGTTCTATCCTCGTCGTCCAATGTAACCGCGGTCACCGTCTCACCGGAATCGGTGTCTTTCGTCGTCTCGAACAACCGGCGTTGAAAGATCGCGCGTTTCTCCTCCAGCAACGACAGCTTCCGTCTAACCTCGTGTGGCGGTGATTTAGGGATACCCGATTCGGATTCCGATTTCGCGGTCAGCTTGGACTTTCTAGGCTCGTTCGGTGATAGTTTCGGCGGCATTCGCTCCGGCCATTTCGACACTGCGTACGGAAGCGTCGAGCTGCAACGAGCTTCCGCTTTCGGCGACCTCTCCGATGCGGGGGGATCTGCACACGCGGGAAACGGCACCGGGTTCATGCGAATTCGCGACGGTCGGTGAATGATGCGTTGAAATGACGATGATGATGATGGTGATCACGATGAGATGGGTGTTCTTTGGGACGATCTTTCGAGCCGATGAAGTCGAGATCAACGTGATTGGGATGAAGGTTCCGTATTATTGGGTGAATATAAATGAATGTAGGTAGGATTGATGATTGTATTGTTGCTAATTGCTGAAGGGTATGCTGTTTGGGGTTAAAGTGTGGATGGATGGATATTGGGTGATTCTAATCTAGACGTGATGAGAGAAGAGAGGAAAGAAACGCCAATCACCACGGAAAATATTAAAACGATAATCTATTCCATACCACGGTACAACTATTATGTTACAGTTTCTACTCAAAGCCA
Organism: Holcopasites calliopsidis; assembly: GCA_023838395.1. Taxonomy (NCBI): domain Eukaryota; kingdom Metazoa; phylum Arthropoda; class Insecta; order Hymenoptera; family Apidae; genus Holcopasites; species Holcopasites calliopsidis. The sequence continues at coordinate 1,709,091 of JALHAQ010000001.1, forward strand.
GAGTAACAGATGAAGTATCACGACACGAAATCTAAAACCAATCATTCCCGAAAAGAAAAAGGAAGAGAGGTCTATAATAATCACAGCATAACTATTTATTACACTTTCTACCAAAAGCCAAAGGAACAGGGGATACAGAATGACAAAAAAACCAATCATTCTCGATCACTCAAAATCAAAAAAGAGGGAGAGAGAACGGCATGGTCCACCGTTCCATTTTTATAGAAATCACAGCTCAGCTATTTGTTAAACTTTCTACCAAATTGAAAACCAATCATTCTCGATCACTAAAAATCAAAATGAAAGAGAGAGAGAGAGAGAAAGAGAGAGGGAGAGGCATGGCTCACCGTTCCTGGAAAAGCTCCTGATGGTCAACGACGGCGACCTGCGCTGCACTACAGTCACGGTGCTCACCGGTTTCTCCGATGGCTTCTCCGATTTCCTCGGCTCTCCCTTCTCTCTATCTATATCGTCCCGCTGTTCACCAGCTTCGCGATCGCCAAGCCTCCCGATCTCCTGCCCCTTCCTCGCGATCCTGGCCGGACTGTCCGACAGGCTGGGCGACTCTTGCGACGATTGGCTCTGCGATCTACTGCTATCGCCACCCTCGGGCGTATGCCTTGGCTCTTGATCGGCGGAGAGACGGAATTTGTTTAAACTCAGCTTGCGCACCAAGGAATGCGACTTTTTCTTCTTCTTTTTCAAGGTAGCCGCGGCAACGACACCCTTGGGATCGTCTTCCCTCGTCTCTGGGCTCCGCTTGCGACCCGCTTCTGTCGCAGGACAGAGGGTGGCGTCAGAGAAACGTTTTTCGGGGATTTCACAAAGGGTGTTCACGTGGTTTGGCTTTTATCGGTCGGACAGGGTAGAAGGAGCGTACCTTGGTAGGAGAGTGATTGGTAATTAGGGATGATAATTGGAATAGTTATTAGCAATTGCGGTGGTTTCATTGTAATAATCGAAGGTCGATGGTTTGTGGCTTTTGTCTTCGGGAAGAATGCGATCAGGTAAATTCATTAGAATTAATGAGCTCAATGGGATTCGATAACAACCGAGATATCGAGCAGCCAATTAGAGCGATTTGCGTATGAAAGAATCCGTTCACGGATCTAACGAGGTGTCCCAACGCGCGGCAAGTGTCGAGGCTATTGAAATAAGTGCTTCCTAAGAAGGAAGAAGCTTGTGCGGAAGGAGAATAATAGGCTTGAGAAAATCGCTCGAAATAATTAACTAATTATTTTCATCTTATACAACTTAGAAAAAATTGGCCAAGACGGATTGGGGAGAGACGCATAGAAATCCACAGGTCTCTTGCACATGATCGAAGAGACAAACAACCTCTCAGAAGCCTCAAGAGTTCCTTCCGACACTAATACCAATCGTTTCCAACCCCGAAGGGAACGAAGACCAATAACGAACACAGAAGAGTCTCTGGAAATAACTTGCCAACCAAAGACGATATCAGCACCGAAAATGCTTCTCTCCACTGTCAAAGAAAGGAACAGAGCGTAATATTAAATTGCGCAAAAGGGATAGAAAATGAAAGTCCAGAGAATTTGGTTGCCGGTCGTAACATCAACTCCTTACACCGTTCTCATTACCCCAAAAATCACATCGACAGCACACTCAATTGCCCACGAGCTTTCAATCTCATACACGTTTCACGATTCACAAGAACATTGAACAACAGTAAAATGCCAAATCGAAATCGAAGGGAATTCCTCCGTACAACCTGACAGCGACAACCATCGATAAAACGATCCAACGAACAGCAACAAAAACTGTCTGTCACCCTCGCGAAATACAACTGCTAGGCGAAATCTTCAAAAGCCACAAACCAGTGTCCACCCTAGATCAAGAGGGAAACCTTTTTCCTCGACGTCCGGTTCCGGTGGAGTAGCCACCGCGTCCTCCGTCTGTTTACTCTTCTTCCTGATCTTGAACAATCCACCCTCCTTGCGGAAGCTACTCTTCAACGCCCCGAATCTACCCCTCTTCTTGTCCTCGTTGCCGGCTGGCTCGGTGGACGCGACGCCGGTCGTCCCGGCGCTCGTCAACGTGTCCAGGCTCGAGCTACTGTCGCCGACCGTCACGTATTCACCGGACGTGCTGCACGCGAACCTGTTCCGCTCCTCCTCGGAGGAGGAACGCGCGATCACCGTGTCCGGCGAGCTGCCGTCCTCGTTCGCACTTTCGTTCCGATCCATCCTCGCGGGAAGGGGTGTGGAGGTTCGCGCTAAGCTTAAGGGAGTAAAAAGTAGAGAGAAGACGGTTCGATCTCTCTCGGCTCTTTAACGATCCACCAAGACGATCCGGCGGCGGGCGCGCGTTTTTGTGTCTCGCTCTTGCGGCCACGAGAGCCAGTCCACGGGCTGGCTTCGTACGGGCGACGCGGAAACCTTAGAACAGCCGCCTTTCTAGGTCCGATCAGGCCGGCCGCCGCGGATAATCCGACCCGTCTCTCCCCCTCCCTGTCGTTTCCTTGTCCTTTTCCGCGGTTAGAACGCCCTGGTGGTGGACGGACGGATAGATGATGCACGATGAGGAACGGGGAACGACTTGCGTTCAGCTCAGGATCGACGATGGATCGATACGCAAGTGAAATGTAGATGCCTGGGAATGATCGGGGATGGCTGGATGCGAAGTGTATTCGTGGGAATCAATTAATTTAGGTTTATGGGGGTTGGTTCATTGTCTCACAAACTCTGGGAGTGGCAACCGAGGAAAATGTGGACAGGGGGAGATACCACTTAAATGTAAAAGGAAGGAATGTAAATGTACGTTACTCGACAAAACTGCGGGATTATTTTCTCAATGTTGAAAATAGTGAACAGCTTGCTTCCCTACGATAATCTGATCTACCACCTAAGTCTTAGGTCCTAACAGACCATCTACCATCGTCCAACTCTTGTCGAACAAACCCAACAACCCCCTCGACACCGATTGAAACAAACAGGAACACTGTCGCGGATAATTGAGAGACACCGAAAGCCGAAGATTCCGTCGCGACACTTGTCGGTCGAGCAAAGCACGAAGCCGCACCGGAGGCTCGCGTAAAAATGTCCTGAAATCGGGGTACAAAGGAAGGTGTGCAAAGATCGGTACCCCTCCACTTGGGCGCACGTTTGTTCGCGCTTCAACCAGTTGTTCGCGGTTTCTCGGTTTCGGCGACGGGGTGCACCGGTATTGTGCCGACGCGTAGTCGTAACACGAGTGTCCTGCATCCACCTGGGCCCGGTTGTGCGGTGTGCCGCAAGGCCTCGTCATGCTAGTACGGTCCCCCCATGGTCGGTGTTCGGCTTCACCTCGGCGAGCAAGTAGCGCGTTATGCAAGAAGTCGATGCCTACCACTTGCATGCTTCGGATGATTCGTACCTTAAGTTTAATGTACAGATTTTCGCACCGTACAAATGTCGGCATGTTAAAAAGAATCGATCAAACTGAACAGAGCGCAGCGCAGTATGAGTTATGTTAAATTCAAAGGAATTCGTCAAATCTGACGCACACCCTTTATCTATTATCGATCTAAAACAGCAAACCTTTTCTTTTGCTATTTTTAAACAGCTGGTACTAATGTTAATACTATTATTATTGTTGGCTCTCAGTTTTCCTTTTAAATAGCATCGATTCATGATTTGTATCATTAGTAAGCTTGATTGATAAATACACGGCAGCCACTGTTCCACGAGGTGCTAATAGAGGAATGGATATCGTAAATGCTACTGGTATGGAGGACGAACGAATTTATGGGAATTACGGAGAAATGAGTATGTTACATAAAGTACGCACGCCGCGAACCGACGGTGATGATGGAATTTCTGCGCCGAGGTCGTCCTTAAAAAGCGACAATCACCACTGGCATACGACTTAACAGTAATCGGGGGGACTTGCAGGCACACGTGGTGATCGTTGATCGATAAAGTTAATTATCGTTGGATCGAGGGAATAGGCCACTGGATCGCAATGCTGCCTTGACTGAGCCTGTGCGGTACCCTTGTTTGCAAATGTCATGGATTTTGCGAAATCGTTGTGCAATTCGAAATAACCGAGCGGTGTTCAGTAGCTTTGGGAATTTATCAGCCTTCAATCAATTGCGGTAGAATGAATTGAATTATTCATTTGATATTTCATTTGATTTTAATACTGGGGAGAATTTAACGATTTCCATTGTCTATTTCATCTCTACCCCCAAATGAACATACGTATTTGTTTGTCTCTTAAAGCCACAGAAATAAAGATGATTCTCTTTCGTTAAACATAAACACCGTGTTCGCGTTTACGTAACTCAGTTTAAAAAACGAAACAGCGATATGTTTTTCCTTTCCTCTGGAGACACGAGGAACAAATGGTGACCAGCTTGTTCCTTCGTGAAAACAAGAATCTCTTTCATCACCACGGACAACTTGGTTAATCAAATGGTAAATCAGTAGGTCATCTAAGACAACTTCGATGTGCAACGCGCAATTTGATCACGTAACGATATCCGTACGACGATGGAAATGGACATGGAGAATTAACATACTGTGCTCAAACTGCACCGTGTTCCATAAAAATTGATTTCGATTATAGAATACTCCATAATTCAAAGAAATTAATAGCGGAAACTTTCTTCGTTCTAAGATAATTCTTTCAGTGCTGAGAAAAAAATCATAGAACGTCGTAGAAAATGCAGTCTGTGCTACTATACGTATGCCTTGAGTAAAAACTACTTCCAGCCTTTGTGGAATGAAAAAGTTAAATAGAGAGATTTAAATACAAATGTGATGAAATTTAAGTTGTTGAATTTAATAAAAGACGTGTCGAATGAATCGTACAGCATATTTGCTTTTCAGTTTGAATACAGCGCGGAGAGTGTATATTCCTTTCAGTATATGTATTTATTATGAGGTATTACACACACGTTGATTATGTGAAAGCAGCGGTTTCCACTTTTCCATTAATTACTCTGTCATTCGAATATCCTGCAATTACCTCTGTGAATATCAATCATTTTTTTCTGTTTAATTCTAATTAGAAATTCATGCCCCCCTTGTATTATCGCGTGAACTATTCCACGAGAGTATAACAATTATTTCAACGTCACTTTTAAAAGCATCTCTGTCTCCGGTAAAAATACGAAAGAATTTTTCCAGGGAACACGAATGGTGTAATCGCGGATTAAAGAGAATTAATGCTTGCACAAGTACCTACGCATCGTGAATTCATATAATTATTATGATAATTGCAACGCATCGTACGTAACACATTGCAGGGTGGGAAAATGGAAAATTCTCGATAAAGAAATTTCAATCGATACATTGTTTCTCATAAGTTTCGGCCCGGAATAAAAATATTATACCAGTCGTGAAAACTTACGTTTCCTCGATGACAATGCGCAGGAATTGTTTATACACGGTTCGACGACAATTTAAGGAGAGAGAATGAGAGATGTCGCGATGAAAGGTCCGTTAAAAGAATCGACAGTAAGGCAAATTATGAAGGACGTGCAGCCTCGTCGCTTTCAAGGGGAGAATCCTATGAATATCTGAGGCTGCTGACTGATAAGACGTCCTACAAGTTCTCCCTGTCTCGTTATTCTATGCCACTGCTCTTTCTCTAGACAGTCCCACTTGTAAGCACGAGTCTATCACTGTTTGAATGGGAATCGACTCCCCCGAGGCGAAGGGGATGGATTTTCGAGTCCACGGATGAAAAGCCCTGTTGTTTTTATGAAATATTAAAATCATCATAAGAGAAAATACCACAATACGTTATAGCTTTGTGATATCGTGGAATTTAATACTATCGAAGTATAATTTATGTCAGATCTTTACCACGTCTTTACCTTTACTGGGATTATTTGTTTCTCTAACTGCTTATTCATAAAATAAACATTTGATAGTTAAATGAGACCGGTATATGGTTAGACGGATGGCTAGAAGAATTCCGGAAATGGGTAAAACTGTCGCTGGTTACCTAACGCGTTACACTGTTTCCGGTATCCTCTGAATTTAATTGTTCTCCGTCGACTTTGCCGAAGCAGATTCTCCCACGACGATAACTAGGCGGAGAAAGCGCATTAGACCGGTCCTCTAGCGCGCCGCGACTCTTTCTTTCTCACGAGACGCGTGTAAATATTATCATTGAAAATGGTAGATATTAAAATATTGATATTCGTATTCGTGAAATATCTTAACCGGTTGAAAACACTTGAGCATATTTCAGTATTGACAGTGTTTATTACAATTTTAATTCAACGGTTACAGTAACTCTTTAGCCTTCGCGGAATATTAACGTAAGGATGTAAGTAAAATGGACCAAGTTACATTTTCCTCTTACATAAACGATGTGATAAGCGCGCTTACGTAAAGTACACACCATGCAAACAGCAATCATGGTGCGTGTAACCAGGTGGACACGTAAGAGACGATTAGTAATCGGTTTTACTCATTGATTAATTGCCTGCAGCATCGCTTTGACGTTAATCGATTCCGACATCCGCGAAACCGACCGCATTAGTGAAAACAAAGTAATGATTACCCGCGACAGAACCTGTCGCGAGGGAGAGATTCATATCATTAATTCGAACTTTGCAAGTACAAGAACGAAGACGTGGCTGTTTCGATTCTAATTTATATCGTCCATCCTTCGCTGTTCTTCAATTTAGTGAACACACTTAATCGTTGCGCATTAAATAATGGAATCACAACTGTTATTAACATACGTATGGTTGTTTTAGTGTAATATACCTTATTTATTATCTTAGATATTTGTTGAAATCAATTGTTAAAAATGTATTCCCTTATTTCACAGTATTTTAAAAAGCAAACACGCAAGAATTAGAATCGTCAGGGTTGTCTATGTCACAGTACACCTACCCTTTTCGTTTTGGAGTTCTGTTGCTTAGCGTTCTCGCTGAAGTTCATGTTCAGATCGATGTACAGATAGTTATTGTTCAACAATTGCGGAGGTGGTTCCATAGGCGGGGGATTCGCCTCCTTTTTATGCCTCAAACGTCTCTCCGTTCTTTCTTGCCTGGTACGCAGCACCAGCACCACGTTTCGGTCCAGCATTTTCGAGAATGCTCGCTTTTAATAATACTATATCACAATTCAATACTTTCTATCTCTGTATTCTATTGTGAAATCACTAAGATTTTAATACACTCTATTTCTTCTTTCGATTGATACTCTTATTCGTTGTCGGCCTCCGTACCGGTATCGCTAGAATGCCTTTTATAGTTCTCCCACAGATAAAACAATATTAAAAATACTTTCGATTCCCAATCTCAATATTTTTCTAACAATTGCTTCTTAACCTGAATCAGCAAAGTCTAATAAAAAAATGTATTATACTAAACAGTTCTCTGGTTTCTCTCTCGACAAATGAAGCGATTTAGTTCGCAGAATAAAGAAGATTCGTTAACCAATAAAAAGAAAAGTTCTATCAACACTGTCCGTAATTAACTTTTACTCAATCACAGTCCAATCGTCTCCTCTTCAATCACAGTTCAAAAAGTCGCTGCACAATTGCATACACTCCGAAAGATACTTGCACCACTTTCGAAAGAGCTCGCAGCATCTCGAAACTCACCGATCCATGTCATTAATGTACGAGATCAGATCACTTTGCAGTCCGATTATCTCGCGCTCTCGTTCTAATCAAATTTCAACGTGCAGGAGCGTTCAACGCGAGCCGGTTTCCAATTCATCTTTGACTGCAACGACGCGTTAACTTCACTCCAATTCCTCAATGTCGAAGGGGACACGACGGTCTTCGGTGAAACGTGAATTCGCGAAAGGAACGCGTGGAATTGTGCGCGGTTCGGGCGCAAAGTCGCGGCATTTATTGGTCCGGGGTTAAGCCAGAGACGTTATCGTTCGCGACGCGTTTTTATCGTTGACGATGATGGGGAAAAAAGATGCTCAGACGCGGGCGTCAGCCGCGATCGCTTTTCGACGTGCGCGGAAAAGCGTCCAGCGGCCGAGATCAGTCGCGTGGCCCCTTTCGTTAGTTATCTATTAACTGGAACGTTCTATTTTCGAAGGAAACGCGATAAAAGTTTTCTCGATGGTCGCCCGGCGATGATCGTTCTTTTATTCGACCGGACGACGATAGCGAGCGGGGTTGTTTATTGTTGGAGAGTTCAATCGCGTATTGGAAATACAGTAATAAAGCAATTCGCTTTCGTGATTTAGCGAATAGTTCTGAATAGGTCGGACCTTTAACGATTTAATTTTAACAGAAACGGAGAGAAGAATGAATTTCTGGATTTTCGCAACGGTTCATTGCAACGGGTATCGATTGCTGTGCGTTGCGAGTACCTACCGGAAGCCTTACGTGCACCCTTGCAACCTGTCCCGTTCCCCTTGCAATTGCACCGTTTCTGCTTGATAAATCGCTTCGTCGAACGACGGCTTATCGACGTGAAAAAGTTTAGGGCATTTAACGAAAGAAAACTCTCTGCCAGTGTACGATCGCTGTTAGTCTTTCTTTAGGAAAGTTCCTTGAGATAAACCGTTCAATAATGGAGTGATGATTGACATGTACAATTAAAAGTTTTATAGTTTATTTAATAGCGTGATATCTCATTTAATGTCCAGCTGTTTATTACCAATAAAATAATTAGCCACTTTACAATAGTAACGCTACAATGAGCTGAGGTATAACTTAGCGGAATTGCAAAATTAGTATGACTGACAATAAAAGAGACAAATGTGTCTATGGAAAGCCAATTACTGTAATGAAACGTCGATCGTTTAGCTTAAACCGAGCAGTAATTAACTCGATAAAACCGAGATCGCTAAACGGGTACACGAAATTTATTCAAATCTGACGAAATCCAGTTTCTCTTTATTATTGGACGATGAATAAAATTCGTCTCGAGATTACGCGTAAACGTAATTTGTTTGCGTACCAGAGTTTCGTACAGATATCGTAATTTCGTGAAACAAAGACCGTCTTCCGCTTATAAAAATAGCAGAATCGAGATATTAGATTTTTATTCTCATCACTTCTCCGTATGTAGTTCAACAACCACGTGTTTATCGAAACAGGAAAAAGAAAAAAAAGAAGATATATCCCTCTGCTTAATGAAATTATGAAATAAATGTATAAGATACACAATTCCCGTGTCTAATCCCATTAAAAATTAATTAAAAAAAAAAAACCATCACTGTCGACAACGCGATACTATTATACAGAATCGCTGATAACGCCTAATATCAGTACCATCGTTAATTCTATAAATAAAAGCAGAAGCCCCGATTTAGAAACTCGAAAGACAACAACAACTCGGGCGTCATTGTTGGTCGCAGCAGCATCGTCAACAAGTGATCTCACAACCGCGAAGAACAAAAAAAAGAACAATTGTTGAACTTACGAATTTTGAAGCGCAATACTTCGACCAATTTGCTTCGACCGAGCACAGTATCTACGTTATTAACCAAAATATTCGCGACATCCGCGAGTTAAACGATCGATGAGGCGTCGATAGCCCGTCTCTGCCAACAGCGGATGGACCAGCTGATGCAAAAAAGAAAAAAGAAATGATCCAGACCTTTCGTGACAACATTGTCGATAAGCGAAACGCTAATTGCTCGATAACTAGATGCGTCTGGTGAAAAACAGGACGGGAATAACAACGATGTGACCGAAATCAAAGAGGGATGGGGAGGAGCGGCGGGAAGTAGTGTAATTACCACGTTTTAACCATTCATTTCTGTCGCAATTGTCGTTACATCATGCCTATCGTGCGAAGAATACACGACGGTGTAATGGAGCCGCTTTTTCCTCCTCGAAAGTGAAAATAAAGTGGGATTTCGGTGGTGAGAGGCTAAATTGTGTTTCTGGAGCAATTGCTTCGCGAGAATACTATTCACGGAGCGAAGCAAACGAATGGAGATTATACACTAGACTGAAGTAAACATTACAATTATATTAACTTGTATCTTATCGTATGGATTATATTATAATTCATTTCTTCATCTTTCCTAGCGACGTTACGTTTGATTGCATGAAGCAACCGCCCGAAAATCAAAGGATAATTGCTATCGAAATAATTACCATTTATTATCTTACAAATATCTGCAATGCCTCGTAGATGATGAAATTTATTATGAGCGGTTTCTAACGAACTTTACTATCGCCTTATCTCCATGGAGTTTTTGCGTCACCGCTTCTCTTATCGTTTACAGCGAACGATAGAAATCTTCTATCCGCGCGAAAGAGGGGTCATATTTTGGTTAATAGACGACGGTTTAAAAAGCGTGGCAGCGATTACACCAGTTGCCGGGGTCAAGCTTGATAGCCAGCGATAACGAGCGCGACGACAATCTTTAAGAACCGAGAAGTCGAACACAAAGATTCGTGACGTCCGCAAGTTTCGATTCGTTAGCTTCCGAGTGTATGCCTCTATTCCTGCATAATAGGTTTCCGGTTTAGTAGTCCGCAAGTTTCGATTCGTTAGCTTCCGAGTGTATGCCGCTACTCCTGCATTTCTGGTTGCGATTATTCTTGTATTCTTTATTAATTTTTTCTTTCTTTGCTATTCTTATGGTGTCTGATGTAAAGGGTTATGCATTTTCATTTGTCGCCTTTGGACGCAAAACAGTGGAGTGGACTTTTGTACAGGCGTGGTCTGATTAATGGCGATTTGTGAACAGGATGTGCCAACAGTTGTACAGCTCGTTAAACACATTTATCGTTCGGATTATGGCCTGCTAATAAGTAATCTATTATTAGCACGCATGTTTGTTACTTTAATACTGTCCCTTCGGACGTCCACGCGCGTGGGAAATATTTCTTAACCAGCCAGCGAATAGCGTGCCACGAAGGTTCAATAATAAACTATATTAGTTAGCATGAAAAAAAAAGAAGAATAACATTTGTCAGCTGTATGAATTTTGATCAAATCGGTAAAATGTTTGATCGAGCCTCTAGTTTCACAACTGGGCTCCTTTAATTTCGTTTAAAATCGCTGCGGCATTTTTCAGTAGTACCACCTCGTATGTGGTCAGACGACCTCGTTCAGGCCAATTTAACGTGGCCAGAATGCTTTGCGGTGTGCTGATTTATTTAATTCCACTTGGGCAATTGTAATTAACAAAAGATGCTGGCCTGTTTGTGATTACCGAACGATATGCAATATCCATAATTTTTTATGTAACAGAAATTTACAATACTCGAGCCAGTGCAGTAAATTAAAAAAATTCTACCTCAGTTCTTACCGTGACAAATATTTGATTCTCTTATCGATATCGCTATTTTGTAACGGACTATTTGCCGAGAAATCATTGTACCCCGCAATATTTCATTTAATATTTCTCGCATCCCTATTCTTCGTGTTTCTTTTTATTTTCCCCATTGATCTGTATCATTAACGTTTGCCAGGATTACAAGGAACGTAACGAAGAAATACATTTGGGAATAAGAACAAACAGCCCCTACCACTTTCGACATGTCCAAGACAAAGTGACAGAACAGAAATCACTCTGTAGAATGAGAAACAAGTGTCCATACGATAACAATAGGTGGAAGATTGCACCAGTAGCGGCGTCGGTCGACTGATAACGATAAGGAATCGAAATTGAGATGTTGTTTTGCCGAAACTTGTCTCCGAATGTTCCGAAACGAATGATTCAAGAATAGAGTTAACATATATTCGAAGAAACGCAGTAGAGAAACATTCTTTATTGCTGGAAGCAGAAAGTATTCCAAAAGCAGTTTGCACAACTCGATGAAACGTGCGTACCAAACGAATCGTACCAAATCAAGCGTACAAAACACGAGCACTCCCGAACAATTACTAATTGTTACGTGTCCAGAGGCTCGTTGTCAGATAAAACCGATATCAACGATAAGGGTGCCTCATGCGAGGCCTAATCAATTCCATCGAGGACGATCAACCGCGATCAAAACAATTTTCTTCGACTGGAATAAAAAACAACGACAACCCCCTGTTTCATTGAATCCTAAGGAGGGATGGTTTTATGACTCCCGGGCGCTTAGAAATAACCGCAGATCCGATCTTATCCAGGTCAAATGTGCCGTCGTCGGGCGACACGAAACTCGATCGCGTTCCGTATTCTCGCGTCACGTTCGATCCAGCTAACTTTGATCCACCCAGCTGGAACGGAGGTGAGAGGAAAAACTGGGAGCCGGGGTTAAACGGGAAGGTAAAGTGTCCCTTTTAACCCTGCTGGGTTTAATCGAAGATGAGCCGCGATCGCGATGAGAGTAGACGCGGGAGAATAGTAATCGAAATGTTGATCACTGCGGCGAGGAAGGGGTTCGATTTTCTGAGCGTAGCAAAAGGATGGGGAAATACAGACTGTTCCGTTTAACCGGGAACAAAGAGGGGCAGGGCTCGAAAACAAGTGACGATACACCGAGAGAGGATTATGAGAAATGAGAAAGCAGTCTATAGACATAAATAACTCGAATCGAGACGCAGAGAGAAAGAACTCGAGATCAGAACAAAGAAATCGTCGAAGAGAACGGTGTTGAATGTAGAAGACACAAAGGATTAAAAAGAAGCGAACGGAATTATCACTCGTTAGACCCTCGAAATATAAGTTCAGGTATCGCCTAAACGTTTGGCCAGAAATAAACGGATGTACAGAACAAAGTTCAGTGAACCTTCAAATAATACCAACTCTAACTTAAAAGATCTATGCAATAAGGGTAACTACTTGAAGCAACAAAGAACAAACGAATTAAGAGAAAAGTTGACAATATCAATCGGAGGAAAGTAATAATAAGCACTGGAGCAGAAAATGAATTTCTATTATTTAAATATGTATGCATCTTGAACACCGCATCTCCCAAAGGAAAAAAAAACAAAAAGAAATTGATTCACCGGTTTTTAATTCACTCAAATAGCTGATCGATACCAGGGGTACGAGGTTAGTCATCGATAGATAGCATTGCCAATCATTTATCTGTTCAACTGGAGCGCGAACGAGTCGAGTCCATTTTTTCCAAGACTTTTCCATTCATGCTGTTACGTTTCACAGAGCTCCGTTACGGTGATAATCTTCCGACCGATTAGATAAAGAAAGAGCCGCCTCGTAGATTATCACGATGGCGAATCGTCGAGATAAAACTTGTTGGAGTTAGTAGTGGGTGTAAATCGGTGCAAGCCGGATCTAGCGTCTAGATCGATTCTCTTTAATACGAAACGCCAGGTGACACACGTGGGTACTGTGGTCGTTGCTCGCCCCCTGTCCGATAAGGGGTGGTTTGTGAATAGATTGGTAATCCAAGGTGTGATCAGGGGGGACAGGGTTGGGCAGACCTGGGTTGTTTAACTGGATTGGGTTTCTTTTGGCCTTGAAGAAGTTAATGGGACAGTGGTGGTCCAGGGGTGGTTTTACAGGGTTGGCTCGTCGGTTTTGTGACGCATGAATTTATGTATATCAGATAGGATTTCTCAAGTTACATATGTAAATGGTAAAGTATGCATAGAGTATATGTATAATGCAAATATATATATATATATATAATAAAAGGGTTGGGACTGTTGAATGGATTTGTGAACCCTTGCTAGGGTTGCTTTTGTAACAATAAACAACTGACCGTGTAGAAATCAAAATTATAATTCGACTCAGTCAAAGAATATAATTATTTAATAAAAGCCAGATGCAGTTTACTGTACTAAATAAGCTACGGTCGCAGCCGATCATTTCCCTTAATTATACACCGCGAATATTGTCGTTTCAAGCGCAACTAAATTACACCAATTCCTCTTACTTTAAACAGTATAGTTCCTACAGCAAAAAGACTATAATCAAGGCATGAAAATTATTGGCAAAGTGGAAAGATTTACTTCCTACGAATTAGTTATTTTCATAATGTATTATTTATACTAACGATTTCCTAATGTTATACTTTAATTGTAAAAAAGCGACAGAGATTGGAAATCAGGTTTCGTTTAGTCAGCTTTTCGTTTGTAAATCGATACTGCGCTTGACGGTGCAACAGGTGTTATTTCGACGAAACGATTTTTTACTCGGGTGTGGAAATGATAAAAATTAGAAAACGACTGTGCTGATGTCGATGATAAAATATAAGACCAAAACTTTCTTTTAAACTATTCGACTTAATTTTTCCAAACGTCCAATATTCTTCAGTTTTTTAATTCTTCTCCGTCTTCCTCATATTTTTTGTTTTGTTTGCAAAGATTAATATAAAATACCTTTCCAATAAAAGTATTCTTTAAAATCGTTCGCATACTTCAATTTTCACGGGAAATAGGCAGTGCTATTTTTAAACGCACGAATAGAAAACAGATAATTAGCTGATCGACTGCTGCTATTAAATCCGGTTACTGCGTGATTCAATTGACGACGGACTTCCTCTTTCTCAGGCAGCAAAGGTGAAATGTAACGTTTCACCAGGGAAATGACCGCGCGTTGCCGCATCGTGAACTGTTTCCGCTCAATATCACAAGCGCAAAGCGTTTTTTGTTCTATCGATGCAGCCCATCGTGTTGCTGGCCTTTATCCAACCTGCTATCGTTTATTTTCACGACGATTTTTACCATGGAGCGCTAAGAAAAATCGTTCATCCTCCTGACGATACAATTTTTGTTGTACCTTTGAATCAATTGATCCGCAGAAAAATGTATAAGATACTTCTACAATTCTAAGCGAACCGATGAAATATTATTAACGTATAACAAGAAGCAATTCCCTTGCCGCACGTGTTGCAGCTGGCAAATTACCATTTACGTAAATCGTAATCTCAAGAAAAATGTACGTGGTACTCGTAGCAAGAAAAGAAACGCTAAGAAAATTCACTCTACACATACAGATTGTTGAATAAAGCGGATGATAAAATAACTAGTCAAAACATTGCGATGCTAATTTATCGCTACCTCGGAGGCATTTAAACGGGCTTTAATTCCGGCGTCTCACCCCCGCAGGATTACGAGTTTCCGCGGCAAGAGTATCGAAAGATATCGAATCCTATCGAGACACCGTAAAAACCCCATCTACCCCCAGGCCTGTACTTTATAATTTAATATACGAAACTATCTCTGATACTTTCACGAGCCGCGAATATTATACCGCCTTTATTAATGCAATTTATGCAATGTCGCGGCCGATAACCAATTTAAAAATTCGCAGTTTTGCGTCAGCACCATAGCAGACGACCCGCGTAACACCGTGGATCGCCGGGTTGTCTGCTAGTTTCAAAAAACAGCGCGCGAAACGCCGCACGCACCGCGGGCCGCGTGCTAGCGGTCGGTTAAACTAAAAAAAAGAAACGGGATGAAAAAATGTTTTCGCTCACCATTTGACGTAGGCGATGATTCTGCTTGTCCCAATGGTACTCCTGCAGTTGGACGGCCTCGTATCGTTGCTTTTTCTTCAAGTGCGAACGAGAACGTCTCACGACCGATATCACCACAGATGGGCCCATTCGGCCATCTTGCCGTGCACCGAAACGTGTAAGACACTGCGCTGGCGTGTTTTGGCCCTCCCCGCGCGTCCCGCGCGATTACCAATCGTAATTGCGTAATTCCCCGCGACGCTTTCGGTCGGTCTGTCCTTGCCTAACCACCGGCGCTCACTCCTCTTCTGTCTTTGTCCGGCAGCGGCGCCACGAACGCTTGAAGACAAATTTTCAAACGACGCGTCGCAGTCGACGGTCAAAATGAAACTGAGAGCTCGCGTGTCGCCGCGGGGCATAATCGCCAACCTGGGCTCGTGCGCGATCGGAAAAGTTGAAGTGTTTTGGCTGGATTTTTGCCTTCGACACGACGAACGACTTTGATTCTTCGTTTTCGCTTTGCATATCGTTTTGATACTCAAACGACATGCCGTAGTTTCTAATTATTAACGTTTATCGAGTGCAAAGATAGTATTTCGGGCGTACTAATTGTACAATTAACCGGTTAAACGTTTTGTTTATGCCTTTGTATCGTTCCTTGCTGGGTGAAAGTTGCGAAACGATTCCGTGTATCGGTCAGTGACATTCGAAAATTAGTATGTGGTGTCTCCGTGCGTGGCAGCAGCGTGCAGGGGGTACCTCTGTCGCCTTCTATGAAGAAAGTGCAGAAGTTAGAAGAGCGGCGTTCAGATTTTTAATTTCGGCAGATTTATAGGTAATATTAATATTTATTCATTTACATTTATGAAATATAATTGAAAGAGCGTATAAAATATTTTATTCGATACCGACCATGCCCTCAAGACGATCGTCGATAATACGATATTTACAATAAATATACCTATTTAGCGTATACATTCGTATATACATTCAGCGGGATATTTACAGTTTTCACTTAGAATTGCAAAATAAATAAATTAGCTGCTGCTAAACCAATCGGAGCCCATCGCCCCGAAAAACGCAGCTGCGCCAGATTTAATTGTCGCTCCCGCAGAATCTGCTTTCGCGTTTTCCTTGTTAGCAACTTTCTTTCGCTGTAATAACAAGCAAACAGTTCCATTTAAGTCCAACGTAAAGGCCAAAGTCGGAAAGAGAAAATAATTAGCGAAGTATTATTGGCACGTGGTTAATGCAACTCAGCGCGTGCGCTTTGATTAATCTATTAATCAAAAGTCAGTCGAAGCAATCAAGAAAACGCCGCATGCAACATCGTTTTCTTACCGCAATTTAAACGCACGAGCTATCTATCTGAATGCTCTGTCGATCTACGGGCACATACGCATTTAATTCAAATAAGTATCTATAGACTGGCGCCAATAGTAATTATACGAAATGATATTCAAGTTTCGCGAGATGCATCTTTACATTACTCAGAATTAACATTATATCTACCTGTGTCTTTTCTGGTAGAGTCACGCTTACTAGAGGCAAATTTCTCGCAGGGGCTGTTACGGTTAAGGGCGGGAACCAGGGTGCCCCTGTGCATAGAGCTAACACCGAAGGGAGGTCCGATTTTACCCCCTCGGCGTTACTATATTCACTTCGCGCGCCCAGGATTGAATGTAATTGCTCCAGATGAGGTACTAGGTTTCCTAGTATAAGCTAAAGTAATCGGAACATTAATATTTATACAGTGCAATATCTTCAGAATGTTTCAATGCTCACCAGAGATCTCTGAACGCTCTTTTTAACATTCGTATGAATGTAAGGATTGAATACGTCGTAATCGAACGGATCAATTTTGGACAATACACTGTCGCAAGCTCTGGTCGACAGATCGGATAGATTTTTATTTTCACGGGGTACCATGAGCAAACTGGAATACTTTATATCGAATAACACTTGGAATGCTTGCTTCTGCGAGAGATTCCCGTTACTGAACCCAGTCACGTAGTAATTCAATAATTCCGTAACGACATCCTCTATAATTTCGTGCAGCACCTTTCTGCGAAGAAAAATTAGAATTATTATTCATAGAGTTCGATTTATATAAGTTTATTCGTTTATGTACACCTACTTGGGAAGCGTGTGCGGTATTATTTTATTCAAATCTTTATTAATCGCCGTTAAACACTTTTGCAATTGAATGGACGGCTGATACGGTACCAAGATCTCGGATTTTATTCTTTTACCCTCGCCAGAGTCTTCTTCGATCGTCACCTTCTCCCATTCCGATATCACCAGATGTATGGGATAAGCAATCAGCGGTTCTCTCGATATAAACCTATCCTTGTGTTCCCTAATTCTCTCTCTGTACGTTCTGGCCCACACTGACCAAACAGAAACGCTTTCCTCCTTTAATTTATCACAAACGGTTTGCCATTTGGCGTTCGTAATAGTCAATCCGGACACTTTCGAGAGTGTGAAGCATTTATTCAAGTCGGAGCTGAGCATCGTCAACGCTGAAAGAAATCTGGCCATTGTAACAGCATTCGTGTCACGACGTCCGTGCTCAGGCTTTTCATTGACGCAGACGGTTTTTACGAAACTTATAAAATCCTCGATCACGCCGGTGGTGGTAGCTTGTAAATGTTCCTGGACCTCTGCGCGGTCGGAAAACGAGTTTGATATCAAAGATATGTTCGTGGATAGCAGATTGTCTTTGATGGACATCACATGGTCCGTTTCGTACAAGTATTGCTCGAGATCCGCGAGCAGGGAGTGCAGATTGCTGTCGAAACTTTCGCACAATTTGAGAATGTTCGGCGAATATCCTTTGGTCTTCATTAACAAGGACCTCTTATTGTCCAGACCACCGTTCTTAGTCAGTTTCTGTGGAATATCGCTCGGTGAATCCTTCCAAACGAACCATCGTAAATCGTGCTCCGGATACTCGAATTTATCGTGAATCACTTTCCCCAGTAATTCGATCACATCGGATTTCAATGCGCTCACTGTTTCCATCGATTTGTCGCTTATTATACCTGAGAAAATATTGCATTAACAATCGATGATAAAGGTGGTTTTACGTGCTTAGCATTAAATTTATGTACTTTTTACTCTGTGGGTTATCAGAGGTTGAAAAAACTCCACCCAGAACGTTATCCTTGGAAGTGAAAGCTCCTCCCAGACAGAATTCCAGTTCTGTGGTAGATTAATGCTAACTGCTTCTTCGCGAACGTAGTATAAACCCTTTATGGATATTATTAGGTTCAAAAGCTTAGCGATTTCTAGATTACAAAATTCCGCGACCCAGTCCAGCCAAGATTCGATACTTCTTTTAAGCTCTGGTAAAGAAAAGCTTTCCGTCGTTTGAGGTGTAAAGGGCTTATGCTGCTTTATCATGAGCGGAAGAAAATCGTTTAATAACTCTTGATCCACATCTAGCTGTGAGAGTAAAGAGTACGCATCTTCGTCTTGGATTCTTTTTAAATACTGTGAAACTAGACCTCCCGTTGTACCATTCGCATCTGCAATAAACGATACGATATTTAATAGCGTTACTATATTCAATAGTATACAGGGTGTGGCCGAATAATATGAAAATTTTATTCCATACTTTGTAATCGTTTCGGCCGCACCCGATATAATTGTATGATATTTTACATTCATGTAATTACTCACTGACAAAACAAGAATAAATTAAATGAATCGTTTGAATTAATATTTCGATGCACGATTTTATTTTGCTTTTAACGCTGCTATCGTTTTCGTCCGTGACAATGGATTTAATTGCACGATTGCGCATCGTCAACAATTTCTCCAGCAAATCTTGGAACGAAGTTTCGCTTAGCAATACGAGCGCCGCCAGACAGTTCGCTATGCTCTAAAATTGAAGCCAAAATGTCTGTTCAAAAAATTCTAACATCTATCTTATCTGCGGCTTTAATATATACCAACCTCCGGCTGCACATCCAATGATTGCAACACGTTATTGCACTGATTAAATATGATGTTTTTGAACTGACTGATAACATCCCATTGCTTAGATACAATCGGGTACTTTGTCGGTAATTTAACGCTTCCCACTTCGAACAATAAACTATAATTTATGTGCTGCGCTACTAAGAACAATTGCGTGGCAAAAAGTAAGTCTTTATTTTCAATACTGGACCAAATGTATTGGGGTATATCCATCAATATTTTTATTTGGATAATATCAGAATCTTGAATATCTTCTGCGCTTCTGTCAACAAGTAAAAATGTATTTTATTAGTAGGAAATTAATTATGCATTTAATTTTGCCAGAGATAATAGATATACCTATCGTCTTTGTTTTGTGCTGAGTCTGTTTTAAAACCAATTAGGTATTTCTTTTGCAATTCCCCAAACTTGTCTTCTAAATGAATAATTCTGGAGATAACGCGTTCCGAGGTAGTCTTCATTTTCCCGATTGTGTCTGCGGCCAATATCAAATCACGATACCTTTCTCTGCAAATATTCAGATATCGAGTAAATATATTCGAGAATAATTGCAGTATCTTTTATCGACAATTCCTATTTGAAATAAAACATTTTATAGATGAATGACATAAATGTTTAAGTCATTGAAATAGAAATTTACCCAACCAAGGTTCTAAGTTCGATTTTCTTTCTGTCGCTCTCATGTTGAATTTTTTTTTGAATCCCCTCGATCTCTTTTATCGTGTGGTCCTCGAACAATTTATTAACATCTAAATCCAAATAATTCGTTGCTGTCATCATTTTGACGATTGCACTGCGGAGGAACAAACAGTAACAGCGACGTCGTTCGTGTACGTGGCGCCATCTCGTGTTTGGAGTCGACCGAAACGTCGAAAATCGACACCCTGGGAACGTCGTTGGTTAGTACCGACTCCTAATGCGAGGTGGCTCCACGTACACGATTTCGAGAACTTAATAATACTACACGCGCCGGTCTGTGCTATATGGACCATCCTCCTTTTTCCAACTATAAGTATTCACTCTTTCAAACAATCCCATTAATATAATTCAGCACATCTTTCATTACACAATTAACTTTTATCCATGCAATTTCGCATGAAATCCCTTGCAATAATCACGATCATATTTACTCGCCTGGAAACATGAATTTTAACACGATGAACGCAATTTGCTTTCGTGTTAAACTTTCTCATGGCATTAGGAATGGAAAAATTAATAAACGGTGGCCAAATGTTTATTCCTGGCGAAAATTTTAGTAAAAGGTCAGAGCCGAGCGGCGACGCCGAAGCGCGGCTTCGTTCGCCGCCAGCACGTAATCGCCGGAGTGCACGCGGCACCTTACGACGCGACGTCAAAGCTGGGGACGAGCACGCGAGACGCCATATTGAGCGAATGTTGATTGAATGCGGTTTAGGTGTTTACCTGGCCCTAAGTAAAACCCGTGGAAAAGCGCATCCATTGTTGTGCGACTTGTACCTAGTTGCGGCAAGCGAACCGTCTCGTTGCAGCGTCTGAATCACGCGGCGATAGAATGAGCGGCAGCGACAGCGAGAACAACGGTCAGTGCAACAGGACGATAGAAAGTAACGCAGTAACGATGGGTGACGTTCTGGCTAAGAAACGCATCGACGATATTCCCTGCGATGGATGCGTCAACGCCGATGATCTCGCGCGACAGGACAGCGATCGAGATCACGGTTACACAGAGGACGCTGTCAGGTCTCCCGTCGTCGCGGACTCCGTTCCTGTCACGGTACGTTTCCTACCATAGTCAGGAACATCCTTCACCCACAATCGTACGCCAGGAACTCATTCTACTTGCAGAGTGTGCCATTCGACGAAAGCGTGATCGATGAATTTATCAAGGGAGCGAGAGGCCCTGAGAGTATCGAGCGGATCGCTACAAGAATGAGTCCGGACATGATCGCAGAGAATCCAGATGATACCGCAAGCACGGACAGTCCCTCCAAGGGGCAGGAGGCCTGCCACTGCCTTAAATCTAAAAGGTAATCGTCTGATTCGGAATGGTAATTGTCCGGTGGATAAACCTAATGCGAAAGCTTTCCATTCAGGGAACTGTTCAGTGAAGAATTACAGAAGGCAATGAAGTCGCAGAATTTATGGACGGAGCTGAGACAACATATAAAGGGTTTCTTTAACGTCGCCTTGGAAGCGTCTCGGGTTCCCGGAGGCTTACAGTTTCAACAGAATGTATTTTCCGTGGAGGACGTGCACGACATCGTTTTACAGTAAGTTGGAACGATTACTCCCTGACGATCAATCCATATCCATACGATTCTTAATTCAAGGTCCCCTTTCAGACTGTGCGAAATGGATCCTCGTCACTTACTTATGAGGGTACTGAGCCTGGTGCTGGAGTTGATCGTAGAAGTTAAAGTTCGATTGTTAGCTCTTTTACATGACCATAGTGTAAATAATTTAGCAGAAGTCTTTCTCACAGGTCAGTACAAATGAATTATATTTGAAATCGAATCGTCTCTTCGGAACTTTTAATTAATGTGGGTCTCACGATTTACGTTCCTTGTAGGTCTCTTAGCTGATTACGATGCGTTACTATTGACAGCTTTAAAGATTTCTGACTTCGTAAAGCCTTTGCATAAGTTCAATTATAGTCACAACTTGACGTGGGATTGTTTTATTAAAAAGCTGTATCAGATTTATATATACGATGACCCGTTGGTGCAAAACAATTTGCCACCGTTTATCAGTCTGGTGCGTAAACG
This sequence comes from Holcopasites calliopsidis, assembly GCA_023838395.1. Classification (NCBI taxonomy): domain Eukaryota; kingdom Metazoa; phylum Arthropoda; class Insecta; order Hymenoptera; family Apidae; genus Holcopasites; species Holcopasites calliopsidis. The sequence goes on from JALHAQ010000001.1 coordinate 1,731,074, forward strand.
CGACATGTATCGATGTGTAACAATGTACTAAACAGTAGAATAACTGTGCGAATGTTACAGTTAAAAAAACCTACGCCTTTAAAAGGTTCGGAGCACCAGCATCTGGTCCATCGACATTTATCGTTCGAGAAGGAGATGACGGCGATCAGGTATCGATGCTGGGACACCGAATCGTGGATGGACAAATACAAGTAAGCGTCTCTGCAATTAATTGACTTAGACGACGAGAAAAATTATATCGATTGATCACGTCCCAGGAAGGAAAATGTACGAACAAAGTTTCATAAGCGGTGCGTATTTCAGTGCGGAACAAGCGGTCCTAATGACCAGGCTTAAACATATAAGGGAGGCCTGGGAATTGTTCACTGCGACTAGGAAACATATGGAGCAACGTATGTTAAGCAAATCGCCCGACGTTGGGAAGTACGTTGAACGAAAGAATAATGGTACAGCGCGAGAAATTAACCCATTCACTGCCTTACAAATGTACAGCGTTTCGCTCTGGGCGCCAACAAGATTTTACTTTAAGGAAAACACATGATTTTCACAAAATATACTAATATTTAGTCGCAGATATAGTTCTAAAATGGATTTACGATAATTAGAAAGAAAAATAAAACACTACGAGATATCTCGTGGTTGGCAGTGAATGGGTTAACTAGCAAAGATTGATGTTTCAATAATTGTTCATACTTCAGCGAATTATCCGAAATGGAAGGACAACTTTCGACGCTCGCCGCGCAAGCGAAGCTGGACGCATCGGAAGTAGACGGTAGTCGGCCCGCGAGTCCTACCACGGATTTCAGTTTGAGTTCGTCGAAAAAGTTCCCGCGCATCGAGATTCTTCAGATTTTATTGGACGAATGGAACAAAGCTCAGTTTCAGAAGTTGACCGAAATGGCAGGCGTATCATCCGCTGCCACGGATATTTATTCTAACGGACAGGGGGACGATCCAGAGTTCGTTGATTGTGCACGCGCGACTTGCCACTCGCCGCGGTGCGCGAATAGATCAGTCAGGTAATCATTCCGCGGACAATAACGATTGCTCAATTATTTTGTTTAACTCTTGAATGATTTCTCGAAGGGCGCGTAACGAAGGCGCTTGTCTGAAAAGTAACGACGAGGAGGGAAAGAGTAATGAGTGTCACACGAATATCGAGCCACCGATAACTCCCGCGGTAAGAGTCGTTTTAATATTAACAGTATCATTGGTAAAAGAATGATGACTAATCGGAAGAGTTTGCAGGGTAACAATAGCGACACGCAGAACTTGGAGCTACCGTTAGAAAACTCTTTTCCACAGCCCACAAATGATTTTTTAGGTAAAGCTTGTACCGCGGATCGAAAGTGGTGAAAATCGGACGCTCGTTACCTCGGAAGTTTTCTTCTGTTTTAGAAGACACGGCGAATTGTTCTGCGACGCAAGTAAAGAAAAAAGTGGAGGATTCCGAGGTAAAGGAAGCGAAGCACGATGAAGAGAACGCGAACGAGGATGTTGACTTGAGAACGTCCGATCCGCAACCGTGTTCGTGCGTGTACCAGCACGTAAGGGAAATAACCGAGAGGAAAATGGTGCCGGACAATCCTCCGTGTCCCTGTTTATTAAATTCGCGACGGAAGTGGGACTCTTGTCCCTGCTTGACAAAACGTAACTGTTAACAAAAATTAATTACGATCGGAAAATAATCGGCGACGTAAACGGTCTATAATTTCTTCAGCTGTACCTGAGTCGGTCGTGCCGAACGGTCATCCAAAGCCGACGTCGCCTTCTACCGTGAAGGCTAATCAAGAATCAAACAAGCCTGCCGTGAAAACTGGTTCTACGCAGTCCGCTCAAACACAAACGAGGCATTCTACGACACAGACGCCGAACACGGTACACAATCACACGGCAACCACCCATCAAGGTGTGTACGAACGATGGATCGTCCCGACTGTTTCGATCAATAATTAATTTAACACCAATCCCTTCCGATCGTAAGCGCGAACGGTGATTAAGAAAAGAAACGAGCAAAGAGCGTTTCTTCTTTGTTTTACAGGCACTAATAATCATTCGCACGCGCATGGACCTCCGCCGGACGTCGCAAAAGACGGGGGTCCGACACATAGATCTCATGCACACAGCACTCATTCGTCGCACGCTTGCCACAAGCAGGCGAACGTCGAGCACATCAAAAGGGTTTCGTGTAACGACCGTCAGTATTCGTAAAGATTATTTGTAACGCCACTTATTCGACGCTCTCCCCTTACTGAGCATAGTTTTTATTTGAAATATTTGCAGTAAGCTCGGGCGACGGCGATTGTTCGGATTCCGGGAGCAGCCAAGAAGATTCTTGTTCCACCAGCAGTTCCGCGCAGAGAGACTCGAGCAGGCATTGCGACTGCTGTTACTGCGAAGTATTCGGTCACGGAGTTGTGAGTAACTGAATCGATTCTGGCTTTCGTTGTGGAATTTCGATCTCGACGAGTTTAGTATTTTTTTTCCCCCCTTTTCGTTTAGCCTTCAGTAGCGCCGGTCAGTCGGAATTACAATGAAATGAGGGACAGACTGCGGCAGCTGTTAACTAAGAAAAAGGCCAGAAAGTGCAAAGCTGCGTGTAGCCCGTCGAAGAGCCCCTCGGAGTCGGTCGTGTCTAATACGAGCATCGAGACCAAGGCGATAACGAGCGTGGCGCCTAGATCCAATACGCCGATCTTGACCGGTCCTGCGGTGCAGGTCGGCCATCGGGATCAGAGGGACCTGGAGAAACTGCTGGAGTTCATCGAGGGCAACCAGAACGGGAAGAAGGATAACAATAAGAAAGCCGAGAAGAAGGCAAGGCAGAGGCAACGAAAGGTCAATATCACACGGGATAGGACGATGAGAAAAGTATTACTTGTCGCACAGACGAGATCGAGATTAATGTTTGGCATTCGTTACAGCTGGAGGAGAAAGTGAAAAGGGACAGGCAGGAGGCGGAGAGGCAGAAGCTGATAGAGTTGCAGAAGAAGACGCCGGAAGTGACGATCACCGTGGTCGATCCGCAGAAGCCGGTTCCTCAAAGGCTGCTACCTCAGTGCAACCTACCCGAGGTGTCTATTTTACCTACGACACCGCCGGTAGCGTCGCCGGCCGCGAAGCAATCGAGTAGCAAGAAGAGGGACAAGCAGGATATCTGTAGCAATAATAGTAACGCGAGTAGCTGTAGTAGTAATAGTGTAAATAGCAAAACGAAGACCGCGCCCGCGAGTACGAACGCGAAGAACAGAGGGGGTGCCGGTAAAGCCGATAAAACGACGGTCCACGGCCAGACGAATAACAAGGCGAGGACCGATAAGGCCGAAGCCGGCGGCAAAAATGGTAAAACGCAGACGGCCGGTAGCAGCGGCGTGAACGTTAAGAGTAATGCGAATGGTATCGCGGTGAAATCGCTGGCCGTCGACTTGGACGATAAAACATTGACGAAGAAGGAGCGGAAGAGGTTGAGAAGGGAAGTGAAGAAGATGGAGGAGGCGAAAGCGAAGGAGGTGGCGAGGAAACCGGTCCAAACGGACAGCCAGCCTCAAATCGTGACGATCAAGAGGGTGATGGAGTCGAACAGCGCCGAGCCGACGGTCACGATCACTTTGAAGGGGCAAACGCCGGCCGAGGACAAGGTCTTGTTCACGCTGGTGAATGGCCAGACGAAAGAAATGGACAGGCTGAAAGCGGAGGGCGAACAGAATCAAAAGAAGAAGAAGTCGAAAGCGACTAATAACAGCAATTCCAATAATAATAATAATAATTCATTGCAGCAGGGTAATAAGCAGCAGCAGCTGGTGAATAATCCCAAGCAGCAGGCTCAGAGTAGAAGTTCCGAGGGCAAGAACAATGTAAAGCAATCGAACAACGATAAAAGTAAAGGGAAACAGGCGGACGAGAGAAGGGTTCAGCAGCAATGTATTACCGAAACGAAGAGCAAGCCGAGGAAGGATAAGAGGAACACGGAGAACAAGGAGAACGTTCTGCAGCGTAACGCGGTGAATAAGAGCAAAAGCCAACCGTCGAACGTGTCCGGTAAGAAGCAGGGCAAAGCTAATACTCCGCCGCAGACGCCGGTCTCGCACAGGCCGTCGAATAATTCTAACATAGCTAATAACGAAAGCAATAAAAAGTCCAAGGCGCAGGACAAGAATGGGCAGTTTGGTAACAATAAGAATGGTAAAAGCGCCGGTGTGACGATCAGGCAAGCGAGGAACGACGGTCAGGGGGTTCAGTGCGGGCTGGTGAATCAGACGGCGGTTAAACAGCGGCCGGAAATGCGATCGCCGTCCGCGGAAAGGGTTAACTCGCCGCTGAGCAGCCAGTTCAAGGATATCGGGCCGAATTCGAAGATTAATATAGAAAACTTGAAGCTACCGCCGGGCATTACGATAACCAAGGTCGACGCTCCTGCGAAGCCGTTGCCGATAAGATCGGCGCCGCTGCCCAAGCCGGTGAACCAGCCGAAACAGACCACCATAATCGCAGCGCCGATGAGCGGCGTGCAGTCGAGCTACGCCAGTCCGCAGTCCGGCGGCAACGTGATCGTCGTGGACACTGGGAAACTGAAGCAGGATCTTCTGCCGAGATCCGCGGCGAAGGGTGAGTAGAGATTGTACAGATTTGTGAGCGGAACAATTGAATAATCAGAGATTTATCGTGATCCGTCGACCGTAGATGCGTCGTCCAAGGAAGCGCAGCCGTCACAAAGCGCCGGCGGCAAAAAGAAGAAGAAGAAGAAGAACGCGGCGGGCTGCGGCAGCTCGGCGAACCAGCCAGCGCAGAACGGCAACGATTTCCTGAACGATCGTACGGACGAGCCTGCCAGAATCCTGCATAATCCAAACACGAATATGGTGACCATAAGGAATCCCGCGTTCGGGCCGATGAAGGTGCCGCCTACGCAGCAGGCTGCCATCATAAAGGTGTCGGAGAACGGTATGGTGACCATCAGGAGTCCCGCGTTGCAGCAGGCGATCAACGCGGGCCTCACGTCGCCCCCGAAGCCCGATTATATCGTGAAAGGTGATCCGTCGACGAAGTCGAGCTGCGCGGAAAGCGCCGCGATCAGGCACACGAACGGCATCATCCCGTCCACCCTGGCGGAGCTGCGAAGCAGACTGACCACGGACTGTACGGCGTTAAACGGTCTGGCTAATATACAGATCAGTAAAGTGACGAACGGTCAACCGATACCGGAGAACGGGATCAACTTGAAGGGGACCAGCGTGACGCTGACCAAAGTGAGGACCGAGACGGGCACGGAGGACGCGCGGAAAACCGCGGCGGTCCGCGAAGCGATAAACGCCTCGATAGCGTCCACCGGCAAGGCCAAGAAGAAGAAGAAACGCGGGACCGGCGCGAGACAGTGCGGTGATGACTGGAACCTCGTTGGTGAGAAACAACAATAATCAGAATTTAACATGTAAATTTGCTTCTTTCATTTTTTTTTTCTTTACTTCTCCTTAACGCAACCCCGGGCTGCGTTCTTCTCGCTCCCGGTCGGTCGCGAAGTTTCGCTTTCGCCGGATACTCCTTTTTCTTTTCAACTCTACGAGACAGAGATTGTATTGCAATAACGATAGATGAGAATCATTATGAACGAGTGTAATAGAGCGAGTATTATGACTTAGGTGAAAACACCACTGACGACGGTTCTTCTTTGGTTTCGTTTTTTTTTTTGTTTTCCCGTCAGGAAAGGGCAGTGTACCGCGTTAGGCACCAAGTCTCGGTCGATCGCAGGTCGAAAGTGAGAGAATATTTAATCGAATGTACCCGGGGGATGCGTACGCTTCGGGATCTCCTCGAATTGGCCGCCACGAATTTCTCGGGGGATTGTCCGGAAGGGAACTCTGGCCAGTGAGCACTATCTTTTCTTTATTTTCTTTCCGCCTGTTCTTTCCGAGATCTGTATCTGTAGCGAAATCAATCGCCACAGTCCAAGGACGTTAGAGATAACGCTTCATCTGTGTGACGATTCTTAGGAAGCTGGACTCTTGCATGGACCTTCATTTTTAAACAAGATCCATTGGGAAAAGTCAGCTTCCCGGGAATTACTCCACAGGACAATCCCGATTTCCCTGGACTGATGCAACAAGATACACGATCCTATAAGATAGCGTCTCTACTTGTCCTCCTTTTACACATTACGGGGATGTCTGGATCCATACGTGTATTCCTCTATTTCTATTTTCCTTTGTGTAGCTGTTTGTCGATCATAGCCCAGGGGATGCTTTTGTAACCGGCATGATCCATAGAGACACTTTGGCCGTGTAGGTATAAAACGCGGTAAGATTTTAGCCCGACCGTTGTGTACGACGGAATCAGGGAAGGTAAAGAAAAGATACGTAGATCACTCGAGAGAGAGAGAGAGAAAGAGTGTCACGCTTTAATAAGTTCGTGAATCGTGATAGGTGTGCGGTGGTCGCGTCGGACCACTCGGGACTATTCGAACGATCCTTTTTCAAACGCATGTTTCAACGAAAGAATCGATCTGCTCCAACGTTACGATCTCTTATTCCCTGTTGTGTCTTAGGCTGACCTGAACAGAAAGACAAGTATGCCGCATGCGTATGGATCACGCGAAGCGCCCCGTTTTCCATTCGAATAGCCGGGATAGGATTCTTTCGAAATTTGTCGCCCCCCCCCCCCTTTTCAGAGTATCGCGGTGTTATCAGTCACTGTTCACGATACCCGTACCCGGGCAGTATATCGGCCGCAACGAAATAAAATGGCAAGGGGGAACGTACCGAAGATCGCGCAATCTTCCACCCGCCCCGAATCCCCGCCACTAGCGTAACCCGATGTTCTAGTATTGAGAGCGTGTCTTTTGCAGAGAGCGTATTCACGCCCAAAGATATAGACCTCGAGGACGGGGAGATGGACGACGCGGAGCGCGAGCTGGAGGCGTTCAAGAGGTTTTGCCTGCAGTCGGTGCCGCCGCCCCGCAAGGAAAAGGTCAATCTCAACATCAAGGACATCGTGCTGAAGAAGAAGTCGTCGTCGTCGACGGCCGACACTGTGATCGCTGCGAACTGATTTCCCCCTTCGGTTAATATCGTTTAGAGACGCCTCCTCTTGCTATACCATTATCGCACGCGACGCGTATTCTGTGTGTTTGCGTTGGCTTCGCACGGAATTAGGTATTCACCGAATTGACTTTCCGAGGAGCGGCCCGCGACCGTTTCAATCGCGCGGGCAACGCGTCCACGGTACCATTAAAAGCGTGTTCCGCAACCTTTGCATCGAGCCAATCGCCGACCGAGCGTTGTATCGTTAAATTACTGCCACCGCCGATGGGCGAAACGCGGCGACGGGACTCGGCGCCACGCTTCTCGTCGAGCGAAAAGGGATCCACGGGAAATAAAACGTCGTCGCCGCGTCGCAGTCGTGTCGGCGCCTAGTCGACTTTGTAATTTTTAGCGTATTAGGTAGATGAGCGTGTGTCGCGCGCGCGCGCGGTTCGTCCCTTCCGCGCGTAGAAGGGACCACCGTGCGCACGCGAACTCGGACACGCGAGAGGGTGGGCGACGCGTGGCATTTTCGGGCACAGCGAGACCGTAGATATGTGTTATATAAATATGACGTGTATGTATGTATATGTATATCTCTATAAATACAAGTAGGAACGAATTAATACCGTCTCGAGACCCGATGAGAAACGGAATACCGGCCCCCGATTCCGGCCGGTAGCGAGAACGCGATCACGGATCTTGGAGTGGCGACGCGCATCGCAATCCGCCCCACGCGATCGTGCTCGGCGATCCTTTCGAGCACGGCTCCCTCGATCTTATGTCTCGCACACGACACCCACACGGTACGCACGGAGACACGTTCTTTTTTTTTTTTTTCAATAAAAGCAGATGTGCATTTTTACCGATTCACGAATCATGATTACGCCCTTCCTTGCCATCGTCGGCTCACTGTCCCCGTTAAGTATAAACAATACCGCACTGTGCGTAGTAAGCAATAACGTGTACTTTTGTATCGAGTCTCTAGCAAGTTTCTTCCCGTTGAGGTATCGTCGATTTTTATTTTAGTGAAGACCGATGTTTGCACTGAGTATTGTGTAAATCGAGGAGACAGCGTTTGTAATATATTTATTAAAAAACAAAGAAACAGACAGCGTTCATTTCTGTTCTTTTAAATTCTAACGACCGTGCTACTCGTGTCACGGACCTTGCCGTGATTTGTATGCATCACGAGGCGAATCGATCTGACATATTCCCGATGACCAGGCGCCGGATCGGCGCTGTAATTTCTCATGCGAGCACCGTTGCACCTCGTGACGGATGCATGAATTATTCCACGAACGAGTTCTCCATTTTTTTTTCACACTACTGTGTAATTTCGAAAATATCCCTTCTTGTCGAGTGCCTTTAATTGTCTTAATTGTGCAATGCTGTAAATTATTAAGGGACCGGTATATAAAGGGAACCCAAATAAGGGACCACTTTGATTTTTTAACTTGCAAATGTACGGGATTTCGAAGATGCGAGTATCTGAAGACGGAAGCGAGCATTTCATAATGAACCAGCGCTGGACAGGAGATCCAACGATGCGGGAAATATTAGACATCGGCATGCAGCTTAGAGTTATATTCGCATCGCGTGCACCCACGCGCATTACGCATTACGAGTTTACGTCAGTAGGAAGACAGGCCGAGTCGTTGACTTGCTGGACTCCGCTATGAAAAGAAAAAAAGCCTTGAACTGCATTCGCGCTCGTGACAAGTGAGTCTATAAAACTCCTTAAAATATTACCTCCCGGTTGTAAAGCGAAGATTTGCGACGATGTTAATTTCAAGATACACCCATTAATTAAATACGACGGAGATAAAGAGGAGGAAGGTTCCGCAGCGGACCGCGCCGATAAGAGTGGCAAATTGGAATTTTTCCCGTGCTAATTGTTCGCGCGTCAAAAGGGCGGAGGATTAATTATACATTTCTTGGATGGTGTGCGTTTAGCGGTACAGTTAGTACCGCCGCTCGACGCTGCCTGGCGAGGATGGTAATCGGAGTTCTTCGTGGATCATTATCAGGACGTAGACCCTGTTGTTACAAATTATAATCGCAGTGCGCTCCGGCGGAGGGAGATCAAGGGAAAGAATAATAGAAGCTGGAGAGCGAATAAGATACTAATGAGGAACGGCAATGAAGAGAAAGAATTACGAAAGTGTATCGGTGAGATTGGTAATTGGAGATCAAAACGTCATACAAGAGGACAGCGATTGGACGCGACGAAGAAGCAGCTTGGAAGAATCGGTGGAACGAAGCAAGAGACGAAGAGAACGAAGCATGGACGGTGTGCCTGCGGCCCTTCTATTTCAAGCGAGATCAAACGAGGCAGATTTGCGTGGCCATCGGCGGTTTACTTGGACAAAGAAAGAAACAGCGGCTTATTCTCCGTGGAATTATGAAGCCACCGCGCGTTTTGCATCGATTCCGCTCCTTTCCTTTCTTCGTCGAAGCAGCCCGTAAGAAAAAAAATAACATTTGCGCTCCAATTTCTTCGGATCTTGTTCGTTCGAAGTTATTACGGGCTCACGAATCGCGATCTGGTCGCCAGCAGAGACTTTGCCAATTAGCAACATCCACGTGTTCAGCGCGAAGAAAAGACCTGTTGCTAAATGAACGTATCTACAATTCAGTCTACGTGTAGCCGGCGAACGAGTGGATCTAAACGCCGTTTCGTCTTGCACTCGCGGAAGAACAATTAACGAGTTCATTTAACTTCGTTTCTTCCGTGGCTCTATTAGCCGGCACTGAAACGGCGACCACAGGCATCCCCCGTTTCCAGAGATATCCCAGGCGAAAAGCCGCACGTGTTTCGCCTGCTTTTTCCCTTCTCGGCATTCCGCAGCTTCTTCCGTGAGTTGCGAGCGCGACGAGGAACGGCCCCGCCAAGACCATCGGCAATCCATGCCACGGGAATCCAACGTTGTAATCATTGGAACGCGAGTGGTGCACCGAGCGAAGGCTCGTCTCGAAGATTCCCGTTGATTAATCACCGTGAAATTTTTCTGGAGAACGGAGGAGCATTTCGATGCGCTGAGGATTCAATTAAGAGACGAATCGTTGGAAACTTAGGGAATCTAATCACAATATTTTCCGCAAATTAAATACTCGGTGCCTGGACAAAGAAAGGAGTAAGAAAGGAAACGTTTACGATTAGCTTGAAAAGTAATACTCAGGATTATTAAAAGCAAATTCCCGGCTAATGCGTCTTGATGCCAGCATCTGCGATGTTCGATTTTTAAACAATCACAGAAATGCGGTTAAAAAGCTTTCACCTCATGGGATCACGAAGAAGGCTACTCGTCGAAGATCTCCAGGAATTTTATGTCGGTAATTCCAGTCGGGGGAACGGATACCAATTACCTAGGAGGATCGAAACGGTCCGCGAGTAAAGCGGCTCGTGTTTCATCTCCTTCAACTCCCGCGGTTTTTTCTCTCGTCCCGCGTTTACGCGACAAAACGGCGGTTTTGTCAGCTGCCCGGCGATCCGTCCGTCGGAATTTTAGCACGAACGCAGATCTACGAGCCGCGGCCGTATCAAGCGTGAAACGAATTGCCATCCGCGCTACGAGGGAGAAAAAAAAAAAGAAAAACGTCTCGAGGGAGAGCGCAGCTTCGCTCGCTGTGCACCACGGACGACTCTCGCCGCTTGGATGCTGCGGAACGCTCCCGATGGAGTTGGACGCTATTACTGGGAACGGTAATATTTTGCATGCTTTTATGGTATCGCGTTGAAAGGAAGGAATTTCCGAGAAGTTGCAGGATTTGCGCGGAGAATCTTGTCGATTATAGTTATCGAAATTGTTCATTGCATACGTTATACGCAGTGTCCTACCACGATGGGAAATTCATGGGTCCCGTTGAGACGCAGTTGTATATTACAAACTGGATAGACTTTCCTCTCGGCTGGCTGATTAAACACTACAGTGTCCAAGAATCAGGTGAAACGCGACGGACGAGGAGCCGCGCGTGAAAGTTGCGGGAAACTCGAGATGCATGAATTTTCATGAACTCCCCCAATCGAATACTGGACGAAGGGAAACAGGTCAGATGGGAATGCGTGAAATGAAAGAAACGTGGCGGCAATTATTAATTCTTATTTACGACTTCCTGGGAAGTTTCTACAGTTGCGGCCGGGTTATGGCCGGGCTATATCATTTCAACGTTTACAACCAGTGCGCTTCAAGGTATAAATCCAACATCAAACGGATTAACCACTTTATCATATCTTCATCTCCAGCATTTTCTAAGACTATCCGCTGTTCGGTCAATAATAATTGAATCGTCTTCAATCCCTCCCGCTCTTCCATCTGCATCCCGATGCATCTTGAATTAGGAATATACTTCCACAGAGATCAACGGACCCGGGAAACGCACGTTTGCCAGGCACGATTAAGCATCTAGAAAGCTGGAGCAAACAAAGATTGCGCTCGACGCGACAAGCCGGCCCCTGTCCATTAATTTCTCACCGTAGAATCCGTGGCAATTAGAACGGTGAAAATTCTCCCCCGGGGGGGTGGGAGGTGGTGTTCCGCATTCTGGCTCGTTACACGGGCCAGCGTTTTGGAGTCGCGGGATCGTTAGTCGAATTTTCACCGGCCGTTCTCTCATTAGGGACGTTTGTCAGTCAGCCTTCTCTCTGGCTTCCTCCCTGCTCCTTCCGCCACCCCCTCGTTTCATTTTCCAACGACTATTCTTGCAGCCTCATTATGTTTCAGTCGGGCTAAAAGCAGCCCCGATGGCTCGTGCCAGAACGGACAGAACGTCGACCCCTTGGCCGCGAAACGTTCGTCGGAACGCGATGGAAACGTGGACAAAAGAAGCTGAGGGTGTTCGAATGTGGCATGTTAGACGGGGTAATTAGGAGGAGGAAGGCTCTTCGAGCTTCCGGCGGATCTAATTGTAAAAGGGGATGGGTGTCGAGCGAAGGAGCTTTTTGATGGGGATGGTAAAGGTTTCAAAAGCTTGCCTCGGCGTTAACTTTGAGAAATCGGTCAATTTTGAAGTAATTCTTAAGATTCTTTAACTTTCTTCTTCTTCTTTTGGAATGAATACATTCAATCCTTTTACGGACCATTCTTTTCAGTTATTGTATATTCAAACTGGTATTTAATTGTCTCAACTTCGTTCTTCGCGATACTGAATTCATTCTGTTCAAATCTGCCTGTCATTCTATTCAGCTTACATATTTAAGGAATTCAATGCAAATTGAAATACAAGTTTCCTAAGATTTAATCATCGGTCTACCTCTGCAATTTCTCTGACTTCCATCAGGAGAACCCCATAATTATCACTTGGAAACCGCTCGATTCTCTCATCCTCCCCTCCATGGAAAAAATTCAATTGTCCCATTCTGTTCCAACAACCAAAGAAGACTATCAATTAATTCGATTGATTGCAGCTATTTCAGTGTCACGAGGGGGGCGACGGTAGACGATGAAGAAACAGCGATTTCATGCAGTCAGATGAGGAACAGGCCCCTTTCCTGGAACCGGGGGTTCGTCTAAATTCAAACCTGAAGGGCAGACAGGGCAAGGTTCCGAACAGACGAACCGTCTAGCGGGCAGATTCGCGACATTAACGCTGACGATCCCCTCTTTTTTTCTGCAAACGGGAAGAAAAAAATTGGAGAAGAGGATAGGGGAGTGGCGCGTCGCCCTTTCCACCCTTTCACTCTTTGTCCAGACGAAGCAAGAAAAATTGCGGCGTTTCCCCATTTCTTTAACTGTATCAATTGCCAAAACGTGAGTGTTCTTTTTTTTTATAATTCGTATATATTAGTAAGAAATTATTGAATAAGAAACACTTATAATCCAGACGAAGCGAGACAAATTTACGGCTGTTCCCCATTTCTTTGTTGCTGTATCAATTGCCAAAACGTGAGTTGTCTTTTTTTTTTATAATTCGTATATTTCTTAGTAAGAAATTATCGAATAAGAAATATTTATATACACAAAATTGGACGTTCCTTTTTCGCTTTTAGAAACGTGGTCCCCCCTCCGCCCTATAAAATGTATTCGCACGTGCGTGCATTTTTACTGCAAGGTAGGGACCAGGTGCGGCGGCCGAGGCGAGAAAAATTATGGTAAAGAGGAGCAAGAAGCCTGGAACGGGCTGTGAACGCGTGTACGCACCTTCGACCGAGCACGTGTTCCCGCTCGGAGCACGTGCTGCACGCTGATTTACGCGGATGCGGATTTAGCAACGCTTCTGTGCTCGCCGTTTTGTTGTGGGAGTTTAAGGAAAGGGGAATATCGTGTACTTCCTTTCACTTTATTTGCTGCCGGCCAGAAGAGGAATTCGAGGGTGGAATTTAGGGGGTTGCTTGCACGGCAATGGAGAACTGGACTCCGGACACACCGAGAATAGTGCTCGTACAAGTGGTACCTCAGGTGAGAGGAAAAGGAAATATTCGGGGAAGGCGGAAGATATATATTTAATTCGGTATTACTATTAGTTTGGTGCCTTGGAGGAGTTTCAGAAATTCTGATAGTTGAGTTCATGTAAGATTGGCTCGTCTAATGATTCAATTAGAATCAAAGATTGATCCATAAAGCGTGAAGCAGCTTCAACTGTATTAGAAAACAAGCAAGTGTACACCGAGCTCTGCGATGTATACTGGCATAAAGCTTCAAATTTATTAGACTAGCTCCTGTAAGATTGAACAACTTCTTCGGTACCGTCCGAACCACTCTGACAGTGTTACAATACTTAAGGCTGTTACCGAGCAACCGCACAACGTGCGGAGAGAGAAATAATGGTGGCGGGATCTATAATTCCTCCTCGGACTCTGTGGCTTGTTACTCTCTGTTCTATGAATTTATTAAGGTATCTACTTAGAATTCAGTGGCGGTTCGCTGCACACCGTGGAGATCACAAAGAACGTCCAGCAGTTGAGTTTATTAGTTTTGGACTCCGGTTTTGCTCCTGTTGGGCCGATTTATCAGGACTCCGGTAGCTCTGAACTTAAATGCTGCATTCAATTACGATTCCAGTGGTCCCTACTTAGCTGGAAATGTTCAGAGCCTTAGGAGAATCAAACGTTAATAGTAAGTATGCTTTGTACGAATAGTTTGGCCGGTGTACGCACACGCGGAATATTCGACACGCTCGATCGAGCCGGAGCGTGTGCATGCCATAAACCGGGCACAATGATTTACGGGACAGCAGATTTAGACCGGTGGCAGCGTTCGCCATGGTGTTCCTTAAATAAAACGCCACGAGCCTTTTGGGATCAGCTGCCACGCGAGTTATCGGTATTCGCGGTTACGTCGCGGGATTTCACTCGAACACCGAATGGTTCCTTGAGCTTCAGGTACTCTAGGACTTGAACGCGAAAGCTCATATAACCGCCGTTTAAATCGATTCAATTTTCTCGCCTCCCAGACAGAGTTCCACGACGAGCTAGGGCACGAATGAAAGCCGGGACTCTCGGCTACGATCCGGTATAAGATTGTTCAATCATTCCCAATCGTATCTCTCCATCTTACAATGGAACGAGGCAACGGCCGATTAACTGGCGTTTAATTAAAATACGTCCGTTTCTTAAACGCGTCCGATTTTCCGCGTAATGTTTCTCCATCCGAAATAGAGGACAGCAACGGCGGTACTCTAAATGCGGTGCAGCAACCGTTCGAAACGCAGCCTGTGTGTCATCGTCTGGTCACGCCGCAACGATTTCGCCGCGCAACAAACGTTGCGAGTCTTACCCTCCAACGTTTGTTCGCGGGTGCACATTACGTGTAACGAGAGGCTGCGGCGAACCAGACGCTTGATTCGCAGTCAAACTACCCTTTCGATCGGCCGCTTCGGACCCTTCGCAGGACCATTTCATTCGTTTTGCTACGCGTGCATTTCTGTCTCTGCTTTGCGCACCCTGGAATCTTGTGGAAGGGTTTTGCAGAGGATATTCAATTTTGCGAAAGTTTCCCCTGGCTCGATTTTTATTTTGTGGTATCTTCGGCTGTTTTCATTTCCATTCCATCGATTTCTTTACTGCTTTGATTTCCATTTTATCGAATTCTTCGCTGCTTTGATCTTTATCGAATTCTTTACTGCTTTGACTTTCGTTTTGTCGAACTTTCGACTGCTAGGATTTTCATTCTATTGCACTCGATAGTTTGCAGTTGCTTTACAAGAACAATGACAGGGAGCAGGACGAAAATGCCGCCACGTCGTTCATGTAGCTTGGTCCCCAGTTGATACGCAAATAGAATCACCGGAGGAGACGTCCAACTGTCTGGCGCACTCGCAAAAATAGGATTGTGTCGCGTTTGTCGCGGGTATCGCCGCGGTTACGTAGAGAAACCTCGGGAAATCGAGGCTGCCGCATGCTCTTGGCGGTCTGTTTTCGATGCGCCGCGGATTCTGCCCGCTTTTCGCTATATTTAGTACACGAAATTGGATAAACCTTGCGAACCTCGCCGCGGAGCACCGTGGACAGAATTCGCGCACGGGAATCTTCAGAGTCTTGCTAATCTTCATTTTAACCAAATCGAAATAACCACTGGTTGCAATTTCATTAAATTTCAGAATTCTATTAACTTTGATTTTGTAAGTATTAGAAGGTTGCTTTCAAAATGAATAGAATAAAGAGGATAAGAATTAAAATGTAGTGGAAATACCACAAAGTTCCAATTTACAATTGTTCAATTGAATTCTCAACGTTATTCCAACGCAAGCACTAAAATATTTCGCTTCCCAGCAAGCAATAATTTGCTCAAGGAAAAGGAATGGCAAAAATCGAAATGTATACAAACTAAATGGAGACTGTAAAATCTACAATAGGACAAGAAGACTTTGTAATTCCCTTGCGCGAGGGAACTTCTCGGTATTCGCGTGAACAAAGCAGAGCAAATTTCCATCGACTATCGCCCCGTAGCAAAAAGCTCGAAACTCGTCGAGCAGCAACCGTATCGGCCAGAAAGGAAATAAGATAAAAAGAAATCTACCTGCTGTGTCCATTATTCCTATCGTTACGAGCTATGGCAAGTACGCTCCTCGAATTGTACTGCGGACACGATCTATGTACAAGGGGCAGTTAGAATCAATCACAGGCGAACGGGTAAAAATCGATCCGTCGATCGTTGCAAGACCATCCATCCTCCGCAACTTTTTACCCCTGCGTCGAGCATCGAGCTCTTTTATACGCTTCGTCTTTCATTATTCCCTAAGTAGCAATTTTACTTCCCAAAGATTTCAGAGAACTTTCTTTTTTCAATTCCTCAATTGATGGATCGTTAACCATTGATTTATTGAAGACAGAGCCGACCAAAGTAACCAATCGATGAAAGGATGTTTAAGCAGCACATTCTTATACTGAATTTCTTTTCTCGTCCGTAGTTATTCTGTTTTATTAATTAAATCGGCCAGCTTAGTATTAATAACGTGGCTTAAATTGACACGATTAAGCATTCAGTACAGAACTATTGAGTAACAATTCAGTTCAGACAATTGTTCAAGCTCTATTCCAAATTTCACAATTCTTTAAATGAAATAGTCAGGTAAATAAAAAGAAAACACGATTGTCGTTGATTTTAAAAATGACAATTGATCACGATAAACTCAATCATGTATTCGGAACGTTTTCGCGTAACTCAGAGATCGAAAGCTAGAGATCGAACCCTTCTTCGCTGCCGAGGTTGCATCGAGGCCGACTGCAGAAGCGCAGATGCATGTCACTTTACGAGCAGCCAGTTTTTTGCTGTCTGTGTTTGCGTTCATTGCGTAAACGGCAGGAGAACGGTGTCCAACGGACACGCGGGTGGCATTTATCGTAGAATCGCGCTGCGAAGCGAACGATCGAAGCATCGTTAAAGGGTAACACCGCTGTAGCGGCGCAAAGCTTTGGGGTAGCTTTGATAGTTTTTCGTGGACAAAAAAAAAGGAAGAGAGAAATAAATCGAACGTTTCTACGGTTCTCCAAGCGAGCGAGTTAATTTTGCTACGCGCCGGCCTAGCAATATCCGGCAGCGGGAAGAAGATACCTAGCAAGGCTCCGCTGTCTTCTCACTTGTGCAGTCTACCGCAAAGCTTTGGGGTAGCTTTGATAATTTTTCGTGGGCAAAAAAGGAAGAAAGAAATAAATCGAACGTTTCTACGGTTCTCCGAGCGAGCGAGTTAATTTTGCTACGCGCCGGCCTAGCAATATCCGGCAGCGGAAAGAAGATGCCTGGCAAGGCCCCGCGGCCCTATTACTTATGCAGTCTACGTTAAGTCCCGACTTGCATTGCTGCACGACTGCCTGCTTACCCTTCGTAACGTGTACTTTATTCTTTCCAGATGCGCTCCAGCCGATAGCTACTGGCGATTCGCTCGTTTAACAGCGTAACGGCGAGCCGGCAGGAGTCAGGGCCGGTGACTGGCACTCGCGCGGTGAGACGAGCAAAGGACGTTCAAACGGTGGAGAACGAGGAATGGTAAAAGAAGGAATAGTTACCCGGGGCCCTAGGAAGGGTGCTAGATAGTAAGCACGGCCAATAGAAAAGTGGAGTAGTCATTGCGGGAAACGATCACCTCCTTTCTCTTTCCTTTTAACCCTTTGCCAGTTTGGTCTCGTTCTACCCTCTCTTCATTTCTCTTTTTTATTCCTTGCTGCTCGTCGAGTTTCATTTAGCTTCAACGTACGTGCAGAAAGGGAGTGATCATCAACTGATTTAATCGTGCGATATCGTTCATGAAACTGGGCTTTGATCTTTCCTCTAATTTGTCCTTCAACGTTGCTCGTTTTTCCTTGAACTCCTTCCATTAGTCGTTCCCTCGATCTCACCTTGAACATTTCTTTCAATTTCTCCTCCAATCTTCCCATCGGCCTCCCCTCGAATTTTTCCTTTAACGTCCATTTTCTTAACCAATTAAGATTTCTCGTTGCATTCCCATCGCGGCGAGCGTCCAAGATCGTTTGAGCAGCAAGTGTCCCGCAAGTAACTTCATTCAGTACGCTTTTGCGAATGATTAAGCATATCAAACGGGAGATTAACCGATTACACCGAATGATTAATGACGTGGATCCGTAAGCGAAGTATTACACCGCCGTGGGATGTTAAATTGCTCCTCGCGATTCAGCCAACGTGTGCGCGCGTTCAGATTTATTGTTCCGATCGAGATTTACCCAAAGCGGAGTACGCCGCGCTGTGAATAGTAATATCCTCGCGGATTTCCTTCCTCTCTCCCGCGTTCCGGCGCTTGCCGATCATGGTCATTAGTCGGACGATCGAAAAAGTGCAGCTAAAGGCTGGTCCCGGTTACATTTATTGAAATAATCGATCGGCCAGCGTATTATGCTAATACATGTATGCAAACGTACCACGGTTTGCGTCGGCATCAATCGATGCACCGCCGCGTGCAACTTGTCCGCGCGACGCGGCTGCTCCATCCTCGATCCATGGATCATTGTAATCTCTCCTCCTCGTGATAAATGGTGTTTTTCATTGATCGAAATTGGGAAACTTATGGCTAGAGTTTTCTTTTGACAATTATAATGAGGATAAGTGTCAGTAATGATGATGACGATGAGTTTCAGAACCGTTCGATCGATTTCAATTGTTGCGATTCCTCGGCGGGCGATTCATAACGAAACACAATGGAAGGAAAGCGCGGTACAAGCGAAAGACGTTCGCGATCCTCCAGCAAACGTTGAGAGGAAACACGTCCCACGGGAAAAGAGTCAGAGGAAAAAAGCGAAGGCGCATCGCGGGGGCCAAGTTGGGAAAATAAATAGCGCGTATCGCGAGAGGGCGGATGTCGATGGGGGCGAAAGCGGGCGGATAATAAGAGCACGTGGCGCGTGCATCGGATCGCCGCGCAGATCAAGATTTCTTTCGCGAAGCATCGAAATGGACACGTTCGAATGATTGAGGCTTTATATCGACTTTGACTGTCCGTTGACACGCGTGTAAAACCGGTTATCCGCGCCTATGAAGCATTATTCCGCTCTCAGCGCCGCTGTCTCGCGATAACGAAGCGATCCCTCTTCGGCCACGATTCGCAGGGGGAAATTAAAGCAGGGAAGCCTTCAGAGGGGGAGAAAAAAGAAGGAAGAACGATCGCGGAGTCACCGAGCAGTGGAGTCGTAAAGCGTTCAATCAAACGACTCAGGATGAATCGTAAAACGCGTGTCCTGCACTCGCGGTAGCCTCCTACTGATTAAATATAACTTTTTACGAGCGACAAAGAAAAGGCGGAGGCGATAGGAGATCGAGGGACAGAGGAAATCGTTCTCCAGCAGAGCAGCGCGTCGGCCCCTTGCTCTGGATGCTGGAGAACGGTCTCGTTTCTTCGTTTTAACGTGTTCCCTGCTCAAGGATGTAGTGCAACGGCGATAAAGTAGGTTTATAATAATAATAATTAGTATTATAGATGTTTAAGATGCCTTGCTTTATTGGGCAGGAAGTATTATTGACGTAATTAGATAGGGACCAGGGTGATTCTTATTGCACGCATACAGGGGAGAAGATAGGGATATCGGCCACCTTTTTGTTCCCGGAAGGTGCAGTGAATTTAATTGGTGTCGTTTAATGCAAATGAAGAATCGCGGTTAAACAGATTTCTCTCGTTACTATCGACGCTTCTCTGAACAATAATTACTGATAATCCCATGAAATAACTTAGTTAATTAGAATCTACTGTAATCGCAATTCAGTTGTATCGTGCTATTGCAGTGCAATCGGTTTAAAATAAATCATACTATATTCCTGCAATGTATAATAGCTTAGAATAGACACGATACTCGTGGAGGAAATTATTGTTAAGCTCTTCTTTCGCAGCTCTGTATTTTCTAAGGGAAACGGAAATAGCATTAAAATACACGTCGTCTGGATAATAAAAGAAAACCATGGTGATTAACGCGGGCACGTCGTTCGTATTAGGCGAAGTTTAAATTGTAAATGTTCATCGCGGCAGCTGTTCTGGCAATTTCGACAACACGAACGTTCCCGAAATCCGAGTCGCGGACAGGGGCAAGGTAACTGGATCGCGGCGCGACGCCATTTGCATTTCGATTGTCGTGGCTTACGGACGTGTAATTACATACGGGTGCGTAACGCATATTAATACGCGATTAATTAGCATTCGTTTGAAACATCTTGGGAATAGAGTCAATAGTTTCTGGAGATTCTTTTGCCGTCTATACGACGGCGAAGGAGTTTCGTCGGTTTGTATATACGATCGAGGGGGAACGCGTCTCTTCTTCCGGCAGCGCCAACTAGGTTAAGTCCGGTACGAAGCTTTATCCAATCAATTCGAGATTAGTTAGTAAATCATTGTAACTTTTTGGAATTAGTCGAACAATTGTCTGGGTTTTATTGTAGTTTATTGGTCGAGCATTTGCATTCGACGAAAGTTAATGAACATTTGCATTCTGTAGAAGCCTCGTTCGATTACTTCGTTCGATTACTCTCGTACCGGCGTTCCCCTCGTTTGTCTTCCATCTTAACTACCGCGAGGCGAATCCTTGATACTGTTCTTCGTTTGTTACAGGTCTTGTACAGGTTGACTGATATTCAGTTGCGTATCGAGTTGGAAGGAATAGATATGGACATATTATTATAATACATATAATAATACAGCAGAACACGGTGATAGAAGAAAATACTATGCCTGGCTAATTGGTAAGAAACAATTTATTGCAACGAAGGTTAACGTATTTACTCATGCATGTCATTCTGTTGTCTCTAAATGTTTTCTATTGGACTTTCGTATTGAGTGGCACATCATTGATATATATATATATTTTACAATCGAGTGAATGAATATCTCGAAGTCTTTAAACGGAATGTTGAACAGCGAAAAAGAAATTCAGATACTGAATCTCGGTGAACCTGTCTATCGTAGCTTAGCTACTATTTTCTTCGTTTCTTTTGTTATTTCTTTGTCTCGGACGCGAGTCCGGTCAAATCGTATTTTCGCCGCGCGCTCGCTTAGCTTGCGACCTCGCCCTTGACGCGCGATAGTTTACAGAGTTTTTACTACTAGAAGCAGCATTACACAAATTCGTGCCGACGCGGCATTGTTTATTGGATAGGGACGCGAGTATATTTTAAACCACGATAACGAATATTCACGCTACAGTCTTGATAAATATACTGTATTGCGGTCCGTCTTAAATATAAGAATACGAAATCATAGGGTCTTGAAAGATAACAATCTTCAAGTATTCTGAAACACTGGAATCTGAATAATAATATATTTGCGCTTCGATAGAAACAAAATCAGTATCTCCTCAGCAGACGACGAGAAGAAGAAATAAGGATGCAGAGGCATAGAATAAAATCGCTGTTGATTTATTGGCTCCAATGCTGCGCGAACCAACAACGTATGCATCTTTATAGTTTATTATATTTTTTTGCTTTCGTTTTCATCATCTATTAGGTGTGTGCAAAAGTTTCAGCCCCCTCTGCTCAATTTTCTTTCATTTATACGTAACGGATGCATTAAAAATTAGCGTTCGAAATATTCGCAGTGTCGAGTACACAGCTTTTCTTATCAAAACTTATTGTTTCTTATCAAGCAAACAGTTGCACAAAAGAGTGGGGAATTCTATCAATGAAAAGTAACTTCGCACGAATGCTCAAAAAGAAAAAGCAAACTTTTACTAATAGAATTAATTGTAAGAGGAAATTACTAACCAGTCCTCGCTCCTCTTATTTTCCAGCGGCTTCCAGTTCCTCCGCGTTCAGAACATTTTGGCGATCGCGCGCAATGCGATCGGTAGAGTCAGTGTTTCACCCGTTCGAGTTTTTCCGTTTTGTATCGAGTCAGTGTGTTCGTCGATGGCAAATATTAATCGTTCGCGATATTAGTCTTTTATTTTTTATAAGAATATCGTTTCGGTATTAGAGCCATGTATCCTGCTCCTGTGATTGAGCATTGTTGGACGAACCAGCAACGTAAGTATCATCATAGTCTCTTCATCTTTTTATTTAATAATCTTGCATTTTCATTGTATAGAAGTAATTGTAAGAACAAATTAGTAACCAATTTCGTTCCTTCTACTTTCCAGTACTTTGGCCGGTCTCCATCGCAGCAACCTTCGCGTGGTGGTGAGTCCTAGACGATACTATTCGATTCTTTACATTATTCAACAGAGCGCAAAAGCTGCGTTTAATAATTATACAGCGAATAATCCAGCTGATTGGCTGCGCGTTACATGTATCAAACATGTGATGAATGTAATTTTTGAGAGAAGCCAAAGGTAATCAATAATTCGAAGACTGTTCCAATGTTTCTCTTAAACTCACGCATAGATCATTCGAGAAGAATAATAACAATTGCCATCACAGTTAGCTCTCTCTCTCTCTCTCTCTCTGCTTAACGTTGAACGCTGAACACGCTATGCGCTTCGCAATAAATATCAGTCCATCTCGCAGAGAATCGTGCGTCGCACTCGAGGGTAGAAACGGTTTTCAAAAGCGCCACTACGGGTCGTATAACCCGTTTCTCCAGCTTGTAATTCAACGTTTAGTTCCCAGCGAGGATAGTTAAATCGTCGCGAGGACGTTTGCATCGATCACCCCGCTCGCCTAGTTACCGTCTCACCGTGAAGCTGTTTGTACCTGTCCATCCCCGGCCGCAAAGTATCTTATCCCTTTGTCGATCTGCCCGTCTCCCCGTTCCTGGCCGCTACGGTCAGTGTTCCGTCGTCGCTTAAATACTATCATTTCCTATACACGGGGAACACCTGAACCCGCCGCGGGCTTCCCGCCGCGTCTTTACGCGGAGGAACGCGGTTGAACCTGGCCCCCCTTATTGTTAACCCGTTCCGTTCGTCGAGTTTATCGCGGCGCAGAGATAAAAGAGCGGACGCTGATAAATTTCTTGCCGGTGCTCGACAGAATTAATGTCAGCGCTTGCCCGGCCAATTGTCCCGCGTTTCGGACGTTGGTAACGAAACCTGGAAACCGTTTCCCGTAGTCGCTGGATTGTAGCGTTGTCGACTAATCGGTCGCCGGACAAGCCGATGTACCGTTAATTGCACGGATCGGCTACCACGGGACTCGTATCGCAAACGCGTGTCGGATCGCCGCGAAAGGAGCGACGGTGACGCGTTACAGCCTCATTGTATACGTAATACGGCGCAGCTGCTTCCGGATGCGATCGGTCTCGTTGCCGGAAGCGGTGCCGCGTACATTTTTACAATGCGCGATTTATGCACGTGCCCGAAGATTTATGCGCGGGACGTATGTGTACATACGCGAAGGACCGCCGTCGAAGAATGGAAATTCATAAATGGGACTCAACGAAACGAATTTCATTTCGTTTATATTGAAACGTGCTCGATAGATCCGTTAAGCGAGGAGCGCTTTACCGGACGCTGAAATTAAGCTCGGACGCTTTCCTCTTCCTTCACGGTCTCGTTAAGCATGTTCCAATGACGAGTTTACGACGAAGTGAAATGTAACGAGGAACGCTTCCTGCTCGTTTTATTTTTTCATGCATACGCGTTCTCCTTAGACAGTTTTTGCTGCATAGTTCTTCTCATTAACTCGGGCTCGCGCAGCAGAACTTGGGATACCTTCGGTTCATTAGTATAATCATTCCACGTCTCGCGAAAGAGGTGAAACTCATTAACCAACGTGTTGCATACGTAAACTAGTTACTCAATTATTCCGATTTCAATACTCACGAATCGAAAGCGAATATTACACGCGAATAAACATTCAACAGACTCAATATTCTACAAAAAAAAAGAAAAAGAGAAATACTGACGAATAAGTGTCTACAGTTTCCATGAACCTTCTCGTCGAGTCGTTATCCCATACATTTTCCTTTACCACCATCCAAGACTAGTTAATTGTAACCATCGATGATTGCCATTAGTGGCCACGAATGCCAAACGATTCCTCATGCGATGCGCACGATAGGATCGATCAGGGAATGCCGAACGAGTAACAGTAGCTTCTATGCCAGCGAGATTCTACATGGGGATACAGTTAGACGTCGTTTCTATGGTTAACCGGTCTTAGACAGCGCTAATTGCAGCGTGGAAGCTGGATACGTGACGCGAATCCGATTCGAGGCACGGCCACTCCGATCGCTGGATCCAAATTGGGAAATCGTAATTAGAAGCGGCGCAGACGCTTGAAGTGTTTATCGATAATCGCGTAGCTGGTTATAATAATGATTGCTCGTTACTCGGTAACGGTGTCGAGTTCCCTGAAGGATCGTCGAGGCACGGAGTAACCCACCCCGGTAGTGGTCATTGAAAAGTTGTGCAACCGTTGGCCAGATTAGGCGGGAGTGTCCGCAATGAGTGTATTATAGTTATTGCCTAGCACGAACACTGATGACGGCATTATCCTGATTGCCATTTAACATAATGACTGTCACTCTATCGTCCAGCGACGCGTACGCGATGTTTCTGGAGGTCGACGACCCTTGACCCCATAGATGGACACCCCGTGCCGCGCGAGTGTTTCCTGAAAAGAAGAAACAATTGCTCGCGTCTGATTGTCACTTGTATCCGAACTCTCTATCTTGTGAACGAACGATATCTGCACGTTGGAAAGGATCGCTTTACGGTTCTATCGCTGGAAGCTGTGGCGAGGAAGAAATTCATTCTTCCGTCGTTTCCCTATTTCGAAAATCCTAATCGAGTTATAACGCAATATTGGATAAGCGATTGAATGAATTTTCCTTTATGATTGCAAGTAGGATGTTCCAATTCAATTTATCGTCAAACACTCGTAAGTTCATTGTTTCATCGTTTCCCTCTTCGAAAATTCTAATCGAGCATAACGCAATGTGGGATAAGTAATTGAATCGATTTCCCCTTTACGATTGCAGCAGATTATTTGTCGTTCGATTTATTGCAATTTACAAACAGTACGATACCTGAAATCGTCAGGTCTGCAAAGTAATGGGGCTCGTTATTAAATTTGCTAGAGACATTCGCGGTATTAAACGTGACCGCAGCGCGATTAATTAAACAATTAATCGTTCACGAACACGATGCCAGGGCTGAAACGAGTTTGCTAGCCGCTTGTGCCTAAATACATGTTAGCGGAATACCGAGAAGCGTCCTGGCGAAATCTTTCCACTAGAGAGATTAGTGTATCTCGCGTGATGTAGCGGCGAAAGCCCTCGGTGCTCGCGTGCGCTCGCAAGCGCAAATTGGACGATGGGCCAGTGCACTCGAGATAAATAAACGCCATAGGGGGTTAGGAGGCCGCATGCGGGTAGCGTGGAAGTTAGTCGTGGTCGGCAATCGAATAAATTTGCAGAAGGCTCGATCCTTCTTCGCCCTCCCCCCCCCTTTTCATCTCGGAAAAGAGGTTCTCGTTGAAAACGATGCATCAGTTGGTATTCGCCTACAGTCGCCAACTAATACTTAGTAGCGTGTTTAAAGTCCCCATCGATGTGGCCGTTGTTCAATAATTTATTAAAAAAAGACAGTTCTTCGCGAATACTTGTATATTTGTTCCACGATAAAAGTAGTCATTACGAAATTTATAGCCCAGGAAATTCTCTGTAGTAATATGATTGCACGAGTCTTTTCTCTAGGATTAACTGCTTCAATGTATTTCGGAAAACAATGTTTCGACGTTCATGCTTCTGGCAAATAATGCCCCCATTTCTGAGCAAAATCAGATGATATTATCTCGGTAACGATTACTCCTACGAAAAATACTCATAGCAGATTTTCTGTAGAGAATTTACTGTGCTATAAATTTCGCAATACCTATTTTTGTCGTAGAATTAATAGATAATCAGATATTAGCGAAGGACTGCTTTTTTAGAGGAACTTTACTAGCGTTCACCTACATTTTCCTATTTCCTTTTTCAATTTTCGAAACGTCAACCTCTACCGTAATCAACCCCCAAAGGCAATTAAAATTTTTCTCTTATCTCCGCGTTTTTACGTCCCTGTGCCTTCACGTTCTCACGACCATTGAAGCCCAAGAACCGGGGCTTCTCATAGCGTTAAAAGTGATAATAGCGAGCGAGGATAGCCGCGCCACGTGCTGTCGAATCGCGTGTGCAGGCGCGAGCTTTTTCCGGCCTGCTCCTGATTATCGTTTACGTTCCCTGCTTATGTTTGCGTGTCAGCGTGGTACACGTGGTCGCTGTTTCACTCGTGCCACCGTGTAAACACCGTGTCACGAGGCGTCGCGACGTCCGAACCCCTCCGAATCGCACCTCTTTACGATTCCAATTGCCACGCGACGGCCACTTAACCGGATATGCGCCCGATCCAGGCCTTTGCGAAATGTTATTTGGTAAACAAATGGTTCAAGGGGTAAAGTGCGTGGTCAAATAGGAATTTGTTCAAACGAGAGTCGTTACGAACAAGGAGTTGCTGGGATGAGAATTCGTTTGGATAAGAAACAAATCAATCGAGCGAGAATTTATCTGAACAAAAATGTGTTCGATCGAGATTTTATCTGAACAACAATTTAGTCGATGGACAGTTTATCTGGAGAAAAATTCATTCGTTTCAGATGTTATCTGAATAAAAATTTACTCGATTGACAATTGATCCGAATAATAATGTACTCGACCAAGGAATTATTCGAATAAGAACGTGTGCACAGGAAGCACAAATGTCTACCCAATACATAAGTCAAGAAACGAGAGATTGAACAGTACCAATCACGATCGCCCAAATTCCTGCAGAATTCAAGCATGTATGTAGCTGTTTCCTGAAAAGTTCCTCCGCTCATTTGCTAAGAAAATCGCATTCCTAACGATAAATATGTATACGCTCCTGCTTGTCATTGCAAGTGTAGCTTATGCATGCATCAGTGCAGATAGGTGCACATGGTGTTATTACATTTCGTTGCTCGCATCCAGATGCCAGAACCCTTTCGTTACTTCTGGTTTCATATTCCGGCGCGTGGATATTTTCGGAAGCTGTGCTCCTCTCGTCAAACGCGTCTTTAAAAAAAAAAGGGTTGTGAAAGGGGAACAGTCTAATTTGTATATCCGAGCCGCGGGGTGAGTTTTCAAAACGACCCTTTTTTTATATTAAAAAGAATCCACTCCTGAACCCCGTCTATACTTAATCAACAATGCTACGCTTTCTGCGGAATATTTCTGTGAAATCAAACGTGATCTTATGGAATTTGCAATTTTCTGTAATTTGGTAGAATTCTTTAAAAATTGTCTCTGGTAGCAAATTGTAAAAATGTGTAAAGCATTTTCCTTTGTTTCTTTTTGCACTTATCATTCATCCATCTTCGCGATTTGAAAGTGAAATTACACGTGGTTCAAAGCATCGGTCAAGCAGGAAGTTTTAAACAGAACGATTTCGGTTGTAGGGTGTTTGATAAAAGCAGAGAGTTTTGGGTTTAAAGATAGCGATCTGATCTTTCGGGGACAGATGAGGCTACCGTTTCTCAGTTAACTAGGATTCGCCCATTTACACGTGTATCCGGGGTGTTTCTCGGGGATCAGATCTTTCCGTTACAACTCTTTTTATCTTTTCCGTACACGTGACACGGATACGTGACCGGGTTTCCGTATCGAGTTTTCGACAGGAAGACACGTTGATCCCGTGGCCGCTTCTAGCGGAAGGGTTCGTTCCCACCTCTTACCAATCAACAGGTTAAGAACGATTGTTGGCTGTTTCATATGTCTAGTTAAATTGATTAATTGGAACATTAGTAATATGCGAGCGGTCGACTATTTATTTTTAATGTGTAGGAAAAAGATACACAAATAATTGTTTGCCCTAACAATATTTAACGCCGGCTGTGTTTTTTTTTTGTGAACAATTTAAGCAAATAATGTGAAACGTTTGTGAGAGTTTTAATATTAGCACAGATGGGCATTTTCTTATCTAATGGCGATTAACGCTTCACTACGCGATTTCGTGGGGCCAACTCAGATAAGAGATTACACCACACTTAGAAAAAAAAACATACAGTTTATAAACAGTATTTCAATAATACTATGTTATCGAAATATCTATCTCAATAATAATATAAAAGAGAGTTTGTCAAGTTTCACTGATTTTATTGTATAAAATACTTTTAGCTAGACATTTTATAAAACATTCTGATGAAAAGAAAATATGAAACGTTGGCAGTGCGATTGAAACAATTGTAAAATCTTCATTTCGATACAAACTTTGCATAGCTATTATATTCTATTTGAACTTTAAAGACCATCGTAGCTAAAACATCTATGAAATTATAAAACAGTTTACGAAAACGTTTTAACTATTCGTTAATTAAATCCATTCGTACAACAATAGAGTAGCACAGCCACGAGTTGTAGTGAAAGTAAAGACTTTAGATTATACACAGATAAGTCACGCACACCGTTAAACGAACTCGGAGAGATTTCACGGTTGGATCGCCATTGGAAAGGATCGATGATCCACGATCCAGGAGGTTCACTCAATTCCTCCAGTAGCCGTGATCGTCTAGTGGTTAGGACCCTACGTTGTGGCCGTAGTAACCCAGGTTCGAATCCTGGTCACGGCAATGTGCCAAGTGTTTGACACATTGTCACGGTGGAGGTTTTTTTCATTTTTTACCACAATTTTTCATGTACAACGTAATATCAAGTATTCGATGAAAAATCGCGTAGGAAATATGATTCTAGAACTATCTGACGTTCTTCTCCGAATCTTTCAAAGCTTAAATGCGTTTCATAATAATTACGCAGAGTACTGTGAATATTGTAAATTGTGATTGTAGAATTTGAATGCAAGGATTAAAAAAAGGGGGAAAGAGAATTATTTTGTGTGGACCACTTGGCATCAGTGACAATTGAAGTGAACTATTCTTAATAGAAAAGTAATGGGCTAACATTTCATGTTAAACAGTGCTGGAGAAATGATTTCGTGCGGTAAATTTTCGAAATTAAATTCAAAGTACCGCAAAAGAAGAGCACAATGAAACTCAGTTTTATTTTACATCGAATTCCAGTCAAGTACAATTTCCATCCGCAAAGTTGTGTTTTAATTCATTCCCCTTTCTGTGGGGAATATAAAAATTTCAAATGTAATAATTAAAAAGTGTTGACGATAATAAAATCGTTACTGTCTTAAAAATGTCACGGTAAAAGAAGAGAAGCGCCGGATCGTTCTTATTTTAATCTTTTAAATAACGTCTATAATTTCAAACTATACATATAGAACTTTCAATTATTCCGCGAGATTAGAATAGTTTGATTAATCCTTTAATTAAGCAAACGTCTTTAATCCTCCTCCCGCAATACCGGCAGGTGCATAAATCTTTGCTTCGACTTTTCCACGATCCCGACGCGGGTAAAACGTGTAGCACGTTGTGGTAGGTCCTCGCCAGGAGGAAGATAAATCTCGCGAGGCCAATATCTGCCCCGGGATGCGTTCCCCACGTGTTTCCCGGAACTCGAGCGAAAATTCCACGGCGCCTGTTCTCCGCGCAGCGAGCGAACAAATCGACCGTAACAAGCTGGTCGTTGATAACCCCCCAGGCAATAAATTCATTTAGGTCCCCTCGGACGGGGTAGCGATAATACCGAGAGCTGGAATTTCACCGAATTTTTCACAACCGCCTATGCGCCTCGGGGTCTTCGCGGACCGTGTCCTACATCGCGATACCTCGTCAATTACCACCGCGGAGCACGATAAATTGTTCCGAAGTATCGCGTGCGAGCAGTGAGAAGGAAATTTCTCGTTTCGAGTATCTGTAGATTTCAATAATAAAAGGGTGTGTTGCTCTTCGTTCCCGTACATCTTTCGTTCCTAGCTAGAGATCACAGTAACGTGTAATGGAACAAAAAAGGTGCTTAATTGGACCACGTAGGCGTCGCAATAGTTAAGAGTAAGGAAAAAGTAGCGGGTCTCGATATTCATGGCGACGTAACAGGAAAATTATCGCGAATATTAATTATAATATTTATGAGAGACGAGATGCCCGTTCGGTGTCGTTTGTTTATTAATAACCGCGATAAGTAAGCAATTATAAGCCCACTGGAGCGTCACAGGCGACATGCGCGCGTATGAACGATCATCGTATGCGTCAGAGGGAAGGGGTTGCAACGCGTCGTGGAAAAAACGGCCGAAGAAAGTGATTGGAAAGGGTGAATGAAGGGGGGGGGGCCGATTTATTGGCTCGCGTGTTGCGGAGCAACGTTTCGGTGCTTGTTAAGCACAGCCGCACGATACCTTTATCATCGACTATAAATTTCGGCAGCGCCGGATAGGTAAAGGATCCGCGCGCGTGTGTAATTGGCAATAATTCACGGCTCGTAGCCACGGGTGGAAACGTGACTGCCGATTCCGCGTACCATTGGACTCATCGATCGAGATTATTGGCCGTTGGTACACCTAAGTACACATGTACAAGCTTTGCGATAGCTTTGCTAAGAGAATGCTCCCTCCTCGTTTCCATCTGGTTCCTTGCGCGCCGTACAAATTGAGTCGTTTGTACATTCGCGATGGGCTGGATTCAGAATTCGTATGGCGGACGATGGACGGGATTTTCCCTGGGGAAAATTGAAGGTTCTGAGATCGATCGTTCAAGCGAGCAATCTCGTCCGATGAATATTCATCGACCTGTAATATTGGCTTTGTATAAAATGGATCAGGCAAATTTATACCGCTGCTATTATCTCGCGTTCTGGGTAATTCAATTTTTAGGCTCGCGTGTAGTATCTTTAATAATCATTACTTATTGCCGAACCGAAGGATTCGGAATCTCGAGAAATGAAAAGTTTCAGGATTGAGACAGTTAGTAAGGCGAGAAGTTGAACGTGAGAATATTAAGTCACATTTCGCTGATTAAAAATTACATTTCTCCCAAATTTAATTAGGAAATGCTATCTGAACTAATCACTGTATTAATAGCGCGAGGTCGGTCGGTATTGAGATTGAAATTTCCTCTCACCGATCATTATGGATCATCAATCCGAAAACAGGCGGCAGACACACGGGCCAATAATTCGTTTCCCCCCTTTTAGTCAATGTCATTTTTTCCACCCTTTCGAAATTACCCGAACCGAGGGCTCGCTCAGTCCGTCTGCGTCGTTCTTCCCGACGTTTTTTCTCGATCGTCTAGGTGGCTAGGAGCGTCACGTGCCAGAGGGGAATCTGAAAGGGCCGGATGCATCCGCGGTGATGGCGCGTAAAAGATTCATTTCTTCCTCGCGCCGAATCCACGTGGAAAGGATCGAAAGAAGCCTTCTATTTTCGACTGTATTGTCGGGCCGCCGTCGCGTTGTTACATTCCCCCGTTTCTTTTTCTCTTTCATCCTCGGCTTATTCTTCGTTCCATCGTTTTCGCCGTTTCATTATATGTATATATTCTTTTGGCGGACCTCGAAGCAATATCAATTTGTCGATTCTTCGCTTAAGGTAGTTCTTTCCTTTTAACAGTTACTTTCCCAACTGCGTTCGTTTTCTTTTCGTTCCTTTTTTGGTTCAAACGCTTGTTCAGTTGGGAATTCGTGACGAGTGTTGACGTTTCTTTTTCTGTTTTCCCGTTTTTCTTCGCTGGTTTGCTTAGGCTGGTTTATTTGATCTTAGATAATTAATGAAATGGTAAAGAAAGGGTTGTGAGCTTGACTAATTTGCAGATGTGTAGAGACGATTCCTAAATATCCCACTTCCTGTCTTTCTTTGTTACATTGAAAACTATGCTAGAATTGACAAAGTCGAATATCACTAATTATCCATCGAACAAATTTTTCCTCGCTTCGATGTCCTTTCGATGTACAACTATGCCCGCTGTGCGATCGAAATCGCGTCCTAATTGGCAACAGGAAGCGCCGGGTTCCCACGAATCAGTTAAGGGTCAACCAAGAGTTTCTGAAAGCCGCTAAAAACGATAACCAAACATAACGATAAGATTATCCAATGCAACCTCGTTCCAAGAATGCGAATTGTCGTATTAAATGAAAATCCACGGGCAGTTGGACGATAATATCCGAACAATTTCACTGATGATACTCTTTAGAAGCAAATTCGCAAAGTAGAAAACGTTTCAAACTTCTCCACTCGAGCAGTAATTACGCGGGTACAATTTTCTTTTACGATCTGACTACTTTGCGATTAAGAGTTTTGAACGGTAACGAATGCAAAATGCACTGCGTTTCGACCTACGTGTAACTCTAATGAACAAAACTGATAAAATTCATATTCATTCTCCACTCAACTTTTGATAGGAATACTTTAAACGTTTTTTTTTGTTTAAGACGAGAAGCATTTCAATTTGCTTTCGAGGGAAGAAGGGAAATAGTTTGAGATGGGGTAGAATTTCGGCATTTCGAAATTGTAGAGTTCAAGACATTTCTTATTATTGTGAAACATTGGAATTTCCACAGATATTACTAATCGTGTCCGAACCGGATTAATAATTATCAATAATCGTTAGCATTTTATTATTACTATTAACATTTGAATGCCCGCCTTATTCTCGAAAGAAAGAAAGTAAAAGCCTTTCACTTTTCTCTGTTGACCCATAAACAGCGTATCGTCGCTCCGATAATAACTTTCGATGGATCGAAAATGAAATCCAGCTGGATCTCTCATCATGAACAACTCTTGGAAGCTGGTTTACCCGGTTAACTTGCCGTCCTTTTATCCTCATCATTTCTTCCCGGCACTTTTTTGATCTTTTTAACGCAGAGCTTGCCTTCTTCCTGCCTTTTATTCGTTTCATTCATTTTCCATAATTATTTCTACCGACTTGCGTTTCCTTCGATTTTTCCACTAATTACATAAAATGCCAACGTTCGACCATAAAATAATTAACAGTAATGGTACACCGATACAAAGTTAATTTATTCTTCCATTAACGTCAATAAAACTGTCCCAAGAATTTCACAACAATCCGAATCACGTTGCTGCGGATTCGTGCATTCTGTTGAAAAGTTATTGGAAAATTTGCAATGTAATCAACATTGCCGCGACAATCATTACGGGACACCGTGCGAGAGCAATCAATTTCGTCTAAATGGCAATATTTGCTATTGGATTTATCCGATAAAATAGCGGACAAACCGGAAGCCGCGTGGAGAAACTGGTGGCTTGCAACACGATTAATTGTCCTTGATGAGCATCAATCAGCTTCGATTAGAGCCGCTTTTCAATGGACCGAATGAAATTACCAGCAATTAAATCTTAAGTCGCAAGGGAGGGCGGGGAAATCATTCGGCTCGATCTATCGACGTCGCGTCTTGAACTTCCAGCGGCGCGTCGTCAGCAACGACGTTTCTCCGCTCGTTGCTGGTATCGTAATTGTGAACCCGCTCTGCGATCCTTAAATTCGTTCCTGCGACGATCGACTCGTCGGGTACCAGGCGAATCACGAAATTGTTCCGCCAGTAACGTCGCCATCTACGCCCGTGCAGTCTAGCAATAATTTACACGATCGCTTGACAAGATTCTAATGTCGTAACGACGAGTTATTAATCAGGGAGAACGAGAGAAAATTAATTATATTAGAGGAAAATCCATTATGTTCGATTACGTGAAAGGAATTCAGATTCCGCGTGCAACGGAAGGTTTAACAAATTAGTTGTTCGTTTTTGACACACCTGGCCAGTGTTATTACCCAGCCCCAATAGGCGATTAGTGTTAGGGAACAGGTGGGAAGCATCGCCACGATCATCCAGGGCATTTCTTGCAGGCCGTTCTTCAGCAACATTCTCAGGGCTAGGATGCAAATGTAGCAGGAGAATAGAGCTAGAGGTGTGGTGACTATCAGATATAGTATGTCCAGAAGCATCTGGAATTAATCATAAACGATAACGTAATTGTGAAAAGAAGGTAACACTGAATCCTCTTTTTCTTTTCAATTTCTAGGCCTTCGTTACTTTAATATTAGTATTGCATTGGAATTTTTGAAAGTCTGCAAGACGAATGAATTAAAGAACAATGAAACAATATGAATTCTTTCGTGTCAATCTATTGACGAACGATCGGTATCTTACTTGTCTGGTGACGATCACCGAATTGAACCATATTAGGACACTACGGAAGATATTGTGACGCGGCACTCTCTTGGTGGCGTATTTGTAGCCGCAAAGCTCGCACCTGGTGTGACCTGATTCTGTCAACCATCTTTCGAGACACTCCGCGTGTACCAGCGCTACCGTCCCGCGACACCTGTCACGTTTGATCCAACGGGAGATCGATTAAGCCGCTGAATTACGGATGTAGTCCGGGCGATTTGAATGATCGGCGTATAGTTATGCATAGCGCCGCGGTATCAGTGCCGCTTGCGCGATCGTGAGAAAATAATCGACCAAGTTGGAAAGAGATGCTCGTTATCAAAGATATTAAAAAAAAAGAACACAGAAATGATTAGGTAAACCTTGAAGTGAAACTTTTCATTCTTATCGCGAACGATGAAACTTGGCGGTTAATCCCACGCGTAATCCCGTCGTGCATGATTCAACGTTTTTCAGTTCCCGCTTCTACTACTATTAGATTATGATATTCCGTTCGGTGACGCGGATAAATCGCGGATAGATATAGATAAGCTCACTTGCAAGCCGAGATCAGAGGGCCAAGATACGCGCAGGATGATATAGTCGATGTCTGACTGTCGGCCCGCCGAACGATCTGATTCTGCCATCCTCGTACAGCTCGGTTCTCGTCGATCGTTGTAAAACTGCCCATATGGCATATTCGACAGATATCACCTGACACTCGAGAATCTATAAGTATACATAAAAAAAAGCATCTCGTAGAATGTCTCAAGTAGAAATCAAGAAATCTTCATCGTACTCGTCCGAAGTGAACGACACATCCTTGCGATTAGATCACTTCGATGGAAAGACCATTTCCATAGATCACCTACTTTTCACCAATTCCCCCCCAAAAATTGAACGAAAAAGTTCGTACAAGCACTTATTCTCCGAAGGAGTGCAATCAACTTCGAATTTCTGATCTTTCCCTGAAAAACATCTCGTCGATTATCGACCCACCGTCATCATCGCTGCCCTTCAGATCGGCCAAGTTCCTCTTTCTACCCCGTTCGTCCCTCGATCGGAGCTCGATCGTCGCAGCTTTCTGGCCGGACGTCACAGCCTCCGCGCACGATCGTTTATCAGCGAGATTTCCCGGCGGACCGTGCTTATCGGCTGGCGAATCTGAAAAAGGAACACCGCGATGGGAGCACTGAAAGCTGTAGCGTAGCTAGGAAACGATCAGGCGCGAGATCGCGTCGATGCCCGGCCGATAGGAATCGCGTGTCTAACCTGTGTCGTTCGCGGGATCGTCATCGGGCTGATCGTTTGACATCAAAAGAATCGCGGCGGCATCATCGTCATGCTAGGCCCTCGCCGTGAATTTTTCTCGCCGCCGGTTGCCTTCGTCGCGATCGAGAAGAGACTCCAGGCCGCAGCCTTATTTCGAGCGGTGCATCGAGCTCGTTTGTCGGTACCTAGTCCGACGTCCGGGCAGAGTGAATTCATCTTTCGAGCGGTTTGAACACCTTCGCGTCAGCTCCGACAATTGAAGGCGGTCGATGGAGATCGATAGAGTTGAGAGTAAAGATATCTGTTCACGTTCAAGGAACGATGGGAATACAAGGTTTAGGGTTCAAACGATTTAGAGAAGGAAATGAATCGCTGTAAAAAGTGCGACGTTCGCGGGGTCCGTCTGTAATATTTTATAGTAATGTATATAAAGTTAGAGATCGTTGAGAAAGATTCGTAAAGAAAGTGGTGACCCGTTCTCCGAGATTTCATGGTAAAAATCCTTTTCCCGGGGACTAATTATTAAGGTATTAATCGAAACGATTCAATTATTTGATGTTACATCGTTTCTGCGATGAAGAAGCTTCGTAGAGCTAATTAGGCGTGTAACCGGACTAATTTCCAACAGGAAGTGACGGCGCGTGGCAAAGATAAATCATCGCGGGCGCGGGCCGCGATCGCGCGGCAATTTCCCAAAATTTTGTGCGTCTGATGAACGAGTCGCGCGACGTGATTCCAGTAGGCAACTCGAGTTTAAACGCTTCCGCAGTCCCCGGCGCAGAGATATTTTAGATTCGGTTTCCGGTGGATTCGGTTTGCGACGTGATTATTATTGGAACGGGTGACCACGACTTCCGGAACGCCGATTTTCTTGTTTCTGCTGATTTAATGAACGTACGGAGACGACGTGATTATCATAGCGGTGTTGATTTCGATTTTAGATGGAAAGAAATGATTTTCGCAATATTGAAACGATCGTACTATTGTCATTTCCTTGTTTCAATTTATATAATGTGGACAGTGTATATTTTACTAAAGCATACAAGCCAAGGGGATGAATGACTATCGTTAATTCAAATCAGCTCCAACAATCGACGAGTTAAAGACATAAAACGAAGCAAGAAATAGCAAATATCCTATTCTTAACACGAGTTACAAGTAACCGGAACTCAAGGGTTCTAGTTCAGCGAGCAGGTGCCAACTCCGCGTTTATTTCTCGCTTATTTCTCCCTTTCCATCTTCACCCCGTCCGCCCCTCTCAGATCCGCTGGACGAAACGTCGGGTACCATTTTCACAGTCCCGCTATTTCTGCCAGGTGGCGAGCTGGCCAACGATTCGCCGTTTTCCCCTGGTGGTTTTCGGTTCAAGATTAATTAAATCCGTCTGGAAATAGGCATCACCGCTCTCTGGCCATCGGCCTGTTTAAACGGGAGACTCCTTGGTGGACAACGATTCGGTAGCGGCGCGACACGCGATGTTAATTTACTCGCGGTCGTCTTTTTCTTGGACCGGCTCTCGTTCTGAACGTTAAATCTGCTGTCGTGACTCTGTGCTAAATAATATCAACAACTGTGCTTATTGGTGGATTTTTAGTACGCTTTTTCCATGGGCGAGATCCATGGGAATAGATCGAGAAACATATTCCCTCCTAATTTCGCTCTTTCCGTAGATTTCTTTTTCACATTTCTTGTGCCTTCAATTTCATGTTTCACTCGGAACTACCCCAATCTTCTATTATCCTGTATTTCATATTTTTGCATCACATTTGATGAGGCTAAATCAGGGCAGAATTACATTGGAAGTGTTCATTGTAGAATAAATGTTGTTGCATGGTTCTGACAGAAGCTTAAGCTGTTAAACGTCGCGAAACGAAAGTGTCCGGATCTGTTGGATCAGGGATGGACCGAGGCTGGGTCACGTTCAAGCTGAATGGACCTGGAGGCCCATTCATAATCGATATACTCACCTACGTGATTCCATTTGGCCAACAGTGCCAACACCAGCCCATTGAGCACCGGTGTCTCCAGTTCTGAATAATCTTTTGCCTACGCTAAACAGCTGGACTCTTCACAAATCAACCTCCCTTTCACAATCTTCGAACTTTATCCGCCTTTCTATTTTTGCTTCTCGGACTAAAAGATGAATAAACGTATCTCAGTATATCCTGGTTCTCGTAGAACACTATTTCTAGACATTTCTGCAGGGAAAAGAATCTTCTCTATACGAATTTCTCAGCATGGGAGATTTCATATGTTTTATAGCCCCCATTGTGTGCGCATTAGAAATTCGAAACATAAAAATTCTTCGTTAACCATAAATATGAAAAGAAATAGTAAATCTTTGGTATCCGACACCAGTAGAGGACAGTAAGTAAAAGTCCTTAATATATGAATTCTCTGTCATGATGAACTTTGATATAATTATCAAAAATTAGCAATTGAAATTGCACCAATCTGAACATGAATTTTTCTTCTTCAAATGATTTCTCGGTCACTACACCAACACCGAATAGACAAAATAATAGAATTTTAGAGTTAGATTGGGTTTATTCTAAAATTAACATAATATTTGTACAGAGTTTTTACTTTAAAATTAGACGTTGCATTCGTGCATACTTAGTAAAATTGATGCCCCTACATTACCCCGAGTATGCAAAGAGCACAAATTGAAATTGAGTGGTGTAATGTCTAATGGATGGAACCCTCTAAAGATAGCGTACACTCGCGGGCCATTTTCCCTTTCCTCGTTTTCTACTTTTTTCGAGATCGCAATTTATAGACGCACTTCGCACCTGCCACCTTCCGTGTGGCCCAAAAGACTGCTGTAACGGGATCTTAAGTACGATCTAGAGATACAACTGGTAATTACTGAGTTACTGAATTAATTATCGAGAGCAACGGAGTTATCAATTATAATGACGAACGATTATGTTTCTTGCATTTAGAAATACTTCGACCGTTTAAGTGTCGTTAAAAGAAATATGAATAATACACCAGTTACATTTGCCCTGATTTCGTATTAATTCGAAATTTATCAATAATCAATGGTAGAAAAGTGAATCCCCCAGAGATAGACTCGTTCGTTCCATCTAGCAAGAAAAAATTCGTTGTACCTTCGACTACCTTTCCATGTCGATCGTCCAGAGGGTAACACTTGCCCGACGCGTTAACAAAGTACGCCCAATTAAAAAGGGTCTAACAGACCGCGTCCTCGTGTCCCGTTGCTCCTTTTCGCGGGTTATCGATCATGCCGAGGATCTATAGCTCCGATCTCTCGGTCCTTTCTACATCGTCGTGCAGACGACGTCGTAGCTCGATTAATTGGTACAAGTTAATTGAACCGCTCCGAGGAGGAACAGAGTTTTAATTTGAATGATTACCGAGTCCCTTGACGTACAAATTAATTGCGAGTTGTAAGGAGAAAATAAAACTCTTGCTTCTGAAAATAAATACACGTGTGCGCCGAGTTCATTCAGATTCAAATGAGTCTCGGTTTGTTAATTTTTCCAACGAATGATAAACTTGCTTTCTATTAACATAAGTTAATAAAAAGAATTCAAATGCACATTCAAAAGAGAAAAAAAAACAAAAGACACGGGACACGTAACATTCATAATTTGTATTTCAAGTCACACAGACTCAGAAGCGCGAGTTTCCTCAAATGAGAAGCCTTATTTCCCGAGACACGTATACGGATTTACGATCGATCGATGAACCGGTAACGGGTCAATCGATACACGCCCATTATCGGATCAATATTCCGTAGAAAATACAGGCAGCTAGTAAAGCAATTGAATCACGTAACCCATGCGCCGTCGCTAATGCTTAAAGAGACCTAGGGACGAAAACGGGCGTCAGCTCACGTTGGACAAGCGCTTCCTGTTAATGTTCCGTCTCCGCTCTGTATGTACTAACAGAAGCCACGCTGTGTCGTTGTTTTGTCATCGGTTGTTGTACACAATCGACCATGTAACACGACCGCACCGTGATTTATTCCGTTTCGATAGCCTTTTCGCACTGGCGAAATCCCAATGCCCGGAGGATATCGTGGCTGGCTTGAAATCGGTTCGCGTTCGCGGTCGACGATGATAGAGTTTAAGGGTGACACCACTGTAGATGGGTGGAAACGTAGTTCACCACACTTTTGTGGGTCGAAGAAGTAGTCGATCAAAAATCCGTTTCAAGACACTTATTATACAAATCTATGAGTAGTGTAAAACTATTCTTCTTTCCCTTTTCGTTCTTCAATTTAACCCGATCTCCGGAAGAGCATCCAGCACCTCCCTTAATTGTTCTCCCCAGTGAACTCTCCCCTTGAGTGATTCGCACGACACGCGTAGAAACAGGCTGCGTGTTAGAATGAAGCATGTGATTACCGTTTGAGGAGGATAAAACGGGATTAACGGACGGTGGCTGTTTCCAATGGTATCCCGTGTAACGCAATCATCCCCCCCGTGATTATGCCAGGTGGCGATCGAAGTTAATTGGGGAACCGCGGATAATTCTATAGGGAGAATCGTGAGCGAACGATTGTTTCAATGAACGATTCACAGGGTGACGCTGGTAGAAATCGTCCTCGGTGTCAAGTGTTGCCACGAAACGACTGCGAAACGTTCAGGGTGTTAGAAAGATTACCGGTTACCTTCTTTAGGCAGGTCGACGTGAATGATACCGTGCTGGTAATTATCCGCCATTATTGTCGAGTGTGTAATAAGTTCAGGTATCAGGTTGTGCAATAAAAATGTTTTTTCCTTCGTATTTGCCAGGTAGAATAATAAGACAGGAAATAATTATTTATAGTTGCACTTCGAAGTTATTAAACGAGTGGTGTATATTTTTTTTTTTAGGGTAGCCGGATTTCATATGGATAGACTTACTAATTACACATTATGCGCAGGCAGTTAAGGATTGTATTTTTTGCTCAGTGCCGAACTAATTAAATTGAAAACTGCAAAAAAATTAAGATGCTGCCTTCTAAAAAGAAAAAAATAAATAAGCTATCCAATAATTAATTCCCTGCAGAGTAATACTTTTCTTTTTATCATTACTGAACTCTGCCACAAAGAAATATCGATTATTTTATAGATCTTTTTCATTGCTACCTTTATCGAAATCGTAGAACGGAATAAAATAGAAAAATACTGTTACCTTGAAGAACAGCATCTTGGGACGAGTTCCAAGATATCGATCGACGTCGATGGACAGGAATTCCACGCGTGCCATTAGTATTCCCGATTCGCGTGCGATTTCTGGGACGATTTTCCAGCGCAGCGAGTAGAGCACGTTGTATTTTGAATCTAATCCTCGTGATATTCACCGCGCGTTACTCGTATCGTATAACTACGTAATATCGCATACCTCTGCACCGTGTTCCGTTCGAGGAGCGTTTTAAACGCGCGGCGAGGACGACGGAGATTACTGTCCCGCCTCGTAAATTCTGAAACGTGCAATTTACACCGCGAAGTGCAACTTCTTGCCGTTATAAGAGGCCCATCACGATGTTACACCGGCTGACTGATATTAAAATGGCCATTTGCTTCGGGCGTGATGCGATATCGCGATCCTCTTTACAGAATATTCAGCGACCTCCGCTTTTCTTCTTTTTTAATATAACGCGTGAAGATAGGCGATGATTCCGCAGGCGAGAGTTAATCGGGAGCGAATTAAAAATCAGATATTAAAGGATTAGTTCGTTGGTAATTATATTCCGCGCCTGTTAAAGCTGTGGATGTTTAAGGAAGGGTTAAAAAGCATGCTCGCAAAGTTTTAACCATAGGTTTTTATTCTGAACGAATTTGCGTAAGATCGAGATGAATTTATTTTTACTAGAAATTGATTTTTTAAGCGGATTCAGATATTTATATTGTTTTTGTGGAAAACTTTGGGCAGTCCGCGAAATGATATCTTGTTGCCACTGTGGAGTTTTGATAAAAGAAGCTGGCTGGTTCTTGCATCGAGCTGTTCGATTTTATTCATTAATAATTGCGAGTAAGTTAATTAAAAAGGAAACGGAGATAATAAAATAGGAAAAGTATATTTATGCCAACCGATGGCCAGAGCTCGAGGTCCGCATTAATCACACCGCGTATCATGATCTCCACTAATTACGCTTACGATTATAACCGAAACGATCGTACAACTAATTACCCTCGCAAACATAACAGAAATACACTAAGCGCAACGATAGCGGTAGTAGTAATCTTGAGTCGCGTTAATTATTCGCACACGATCACAATTACACGGGCGAACGTCAATCAAAACGACGGCGAATCTCATTTCCTTGCACCGCGCAGAAGGGGCTGACATTTAAATGACTCCGCTCTCGAGGCAGCTTCGAATAAACTCGTTTCTGGGGAATAAATCGCATTACACATCCCTGCGATTCTGCTTACCGTAATAAATGTTTATTGCTACCGTGGATCCATCATATTACATTTCAGATAATTGTAATGTCGGCATCGTGAGATTGTAATGCCTGGTGGTTTTCCAATTTTTCGTTCGTCGAGGGGTAAATAATTGATGGCTGATACGAGGTTTGTTAACGATGATTGCCCCGTTGGTCTGCTCGGCGCGATTTGTCAGCGGCGGGTTTAAAAGCGATTGATAAAACAGGAAGTTTTTCTAATTATAATTCTAGAGGATAGAAGGCGCGATTTAATTTACAGAAACAACAAATTATAAGGAATGCTATCCTCACCGGGTATATTAATTTCATCGAGAATAGCTGTGCCAGTAATTATTTTTAATAACGACTTGCAGGCAGTACGAAACAGTAAATTGAGTTAACAAAAGATAAGTTGATAAATAATTAGCCATTTGGAAGACTTCCTTTTGCCACTATCTTATATTATACACTATTCACTAACGAATCATTAAAATTTAACGAATATCCAACAACGTTTGCATGCATAATCAGCATTCTCTCGAAGGTAGCCTTTAAGATCTCGTGCGCGTATCGGTTGAAATTTAACCAAGGCTCAGGTAGCCGCTTTTTGATCACGATTCCCGCACTCCCGGAGTGATGAAATCGTTTCGATCGGGGTGTCGATAATTGGGGAGCAGGAATTGCTGGTTCAGGTAGATGGTAATCTTCACGTGTCCAGAGGAAACGGTGATTCGGTGCACGAAATGCAACTGGCTCTGACGGGTCTGAAGAATTTAGAGATAGAGACGTTTCCTGTGAAACATGCATTGTTTGATGCAGCTCGTGTAACAGGTGTAATTTCGCAGGCTGGCGCTTCGAGGAATGTTTCGATCGTTTCTGTTCTGCGACCTTTATATCAATACAAACGGAACCTTTAATGTGGAGGCGAATAATTACTTTTTTCACTCACTCGATTAAATATTACTCAATACAATCATTTCAATCGATAGCTATATCTTTTCTTTACGGTAGCTAATTTCTCGTAGCTTCGAATTCGCTTGCACTGGTATTTGAGTTCGCCTAACGATCGGTTTGCACCTCAACAGAAAATAACGAAAGCAAGCACAGTGGCGATTATTCGATCAATTGAATCCTCGCTGTCGCGTGAATTACACCACGGCAGCTGTTTAAACGACTCTAATCACGTCCGTCCCCTGGCGAGACGAGGCTTACGAAATCGCGAAGCGAGCGAGAGACGAAAATGTGAAAGGAGAGGAACCTCGAAAGGAGGTGTCCATAGGGGAATTGAGATTGCGCGAGCGCGGTTTGGCCGCGTGTGTTTCGGTAGGAAAGAAAAAATGTGGATACCTAATGTCATCGTAAATCTGTGGTAGCCGACACAGGCCAGCCCACCGAGCGGGTCTGCAAAATATACACTGACGATAATTTACTCTCGGCAGATCCGTTTCCATGTAAATCGTGTGTAATGGCCACGCGCGTTTGGAAAACCGTAAAAATTGTTGCAAATTTGCTCGGGGCGTCCTCGAATGATTTACGAGGAGGACCAGTAGTTTTTCTTTCTCGAGTGGGTACAGCAATTAATTCGGTCCTTAATCAATTCTTTACAGACCTTTATAATTTGAGGATTAGTGAGAAATTACTTCCCATAAAAATATCTAAAATAATGTCGACCGTAATATAATTAATCGCATCGTGTAAAAACGTTGCGGAATCGAACGAAAATAAAGTCTGCGAGAGATTTGTAAAATAATCCCCAAAACGAAGCAA
This sequence comes from Holcopasites calliopsidis, assembly GCA_023838395.1. NCBI lineage: Eukaryota > Metazoa > Arthropoda > Insecta > Hymenoptera > Apidae > Holcopasites > Holcopasites calliopsidis. The sequence goes on from JALHAQ010000001.1 coordinate 1,774,379, forward strand.
ATTATAAAATCATTCATGCGGACTGTACATTTATGAAAGATCTTGTACTCTTCAGAATGGAAGATCTTTTACGATATCCTCTGTGTAATGTGCAACATTGTGAGTTTTTGAAAAAAAAAGCCGCAGCGTCAAAGATGCGCGCGACATAAAACGGGTCGTAAAACGCTTAACCCTTGCCGATAGACTTCATCGATGAAACGATCTGTACGTAGGGCCATAAAATTACTCGCGCATCCTCGGTTTCATTCACAAACGTAGGGATGCAGTTGTTTTCCTTTAACAAAGCCGCGGTCGTACGGCCGGAGGACGCTTCCTGTTTGATTCCCCGGACTGCGATAAACGAATTATTACTTCATCCCTCGGTGCGCCTGTCGGGAATAAAAATTACCTTTAAACACTTCGTGTGCGGTAATCGATGCTATTAAAGTTGCAAAAACGATCGATGTCCATTAGCAAGTAGCGTCAATCAAAGATAACTTCTGTCGGATACGATTCCGCGGCGTTTATGGGTCGAATTGTTCGAACGACTTTTATTAATCGTCCGCCGGTAATAATAGTCGAAGGCTAATAATTCAATCGATTAAAGCGCGAATCGGTATTAAGCGAGAGAGCCAGAAGGATAGTTAATATAATTCTAGAGATCAAGAGAATCGACGATGCATGAAACATTTCCATTTAATCACGGGTATTGCGCGCGCGCGAGACACTGGACATTATTAATTATATGGAGGGACGTGTATTAATGTTAGCCGGCGGCTGTGTGCATAACGATAGACGGAGCTATGCAATTAATCACGCTTTGATGATAATGCACCGGTTCGAGAAGTATCACAGAGATAAGACACTTTTTCCTTGCTTAATGACGATCGACGCAGCTTCCAATTGATAATCTATGGTCAGGATGTATCAGCTGTGTTCTACAAGCGAAAGACCCGTGATAGTATGTTCTTATTAATTGTTTTAGTATTGCGAACAGAGGCAAGGGGGGGGGGGAGGATTAATAAATGAGGAAAGAAAGGTAGTAAAGATATTAGCAAATTGGTAATTGGGAAATTAGACAATTGATAAAGGAGGAAAGTGATAACAAGAGACCATAAAGCAGACATTAAACAGATATTATTTCTCAATTATACCACTGCAGACACTCTGTATAATTCTCAATTATCTCCAAGTCCTAATCTTTGATGACCACACAGAATGTTCAATAACGCCACCACATTTTAAATTAAAAAAAAAAGAAGGGAAGCAGTTGAAATAAAATCGAGCAGCATCGAAGGTTATCATAGACTCAGAATCTGCGAGCGGCTGACACCTCGAAATCGCCCAAGTCCGGCTCGTTAATTGGAGTTTTAATTAGTCACGCCGCTATAACGAGCGGTCTCGATGACCGTGAATGCCCCGCGGATTGTCGCAACAAAAAAAAAAAAGAAAAACACCGGTGTATTTGCATAAAAGCCGCGTACACAGGGCGTAGCGACGCGGTACCGCTGCAATTATCGGTGAATTTATTAGGGAAGTGAATGCCTGGCTCGCGCGCGACCGCCGCTCAGCCGCGGTATAATGGCGCGAGTTTTCTAAATATAGGACGCGAGCCACGCCAGTGGTGAACGAGGACGGACAGGAAGAGGTGTACAACGAACGTGTCGTAGGAAGGCTTCCTGCGACATTCACCTATGGCCGGAATCGGGCGTTATTCGTATGGCTGGACATGTGTCCGCCCTTCCCATTGTGATTATCAACCACCGCTCGCCCGTTGCCACTGTTCGCCCCAATGAGAAACGATCCCGTGGCTTAATTAAAGGATTTACTTTCGCCACGGGCCGCGCACGCGTTCATATCTTCTGCTACGTGCCGTGGATCGTGATTCCTCCATCGACTATGAAGGGGGCTGTGATCCCCTTCGGTGATCGACGGTGATCCAAGGAAATTGTCGTCTCTATTAGGAAGTCAAGCGCACCTTTTCCAAGTTTCCTTGTGAGTTAATCGAGGGGTTGGTTGCAAGGACCAGGCAGCTGCAATTTTTTCGACATTGATATTTTATTGTACATTTGCTTCTTCGTTTACTTCCGCCACGTGCTGTGGATCGTGATTCCTCCGTCGACCATGGATGGGCTGATCCCCTTTGGTGATCGATGGTGATCAAAGAAATTGATATTTTTATTAGGAAGTCAATTGCTCCTTTTCCAAGTTATCTTGTGAATTAATTGAGGGTTGGATGCAAGGACCAGGCAGCTCCGATCTTTTCGAAATTGACATTTTATTGATACTCGTCTTTTTGTTTTGTTTCTTCTGCCACTTTAAATATCTTTTTGCAATCGATACTTTCGCGATCTGGACACGTTTCGCTACCTCCGAAGCCAAACGGTCACGCGCGTAGAAGAGAGTCCTCGTGTACGCCAAGAATAATTAATTAGCGGCTGTTGTTTCGGCAATCAAAAACAAAGATGGACGTTTTGTATCCGTCCAGTGGCGAGGAACGTCTGGTGCATCTTAATTAGCACTATCCTGTATCGAAGCATTCATTAAAAAGTATCATAACTATATCACTTATTTTCTAATCCGGATTGGTCCAATTCGTGCGCTTTGCGCTTGTGATTTGAAACATGGCTATTAATACCGCAGTATTAAGTAATATAATATAATCTAGAGTCTGAATTTTCCCAAGAGAAAGCAAATTATTTCTCCACGCTAAGTAAACGTTAATGCAATGTTACTTTTGTTTAAAAATATAAAAGATAGCGATTCAGCAACGCTACAGAGTAAGTTTAGATAAATTCCAAATTGTTGCATCCAAAAGAAAAAGGCAATAAATATTGATCTTCTGAGAAGTGCTCCTCCGGAAAGTTTAGAAACCTTTATCAGAAGGGTTTGTCAAACGTCGAGCCGTTTATCAAAATCGTCACGCGTTCACGAAACCGTCCCGCAAAAGCAACAGCAACAACGCTCCGGACGAAACGAGAAATGGCCGCGCATCCGGTGCTGCTTGATTCCGAATTCCGCGCGAACGAGTCGCCCGTACCGTTGAACATCTTGATTTTCGAGTGGGCCTCTCCTCGCTCTCTCGAGCCCCCTTCCACGAAACCGGTGAATCCTTATTTCCAATTCGAAGGGGTTGACGCGGCCGACGTGATGATCCTGCCGATCTCCGCGTCGTCGTCTTCCTCCGCGCGAGATCGTTCTTCCATCCGCGGGCACAGTGGAATGCCCCAAGGACGAATTATATTTAGCCAACGCGGAGGCACACATCCAAGGATGCAATTTATATTGATGCATCGTGTTTAATTTCGTCCCCCTGGAGCTACATCGAATAGTAATCTTGATTGGATAGAAAAGTCGTTGGTCTCTATTGTTTCGTCGATCGTTTCGTGAATTCTTGCGATGCCCGTTCTTCGTGATCCTTAGATCTTCATTAGTTAACGAACGGTTCTGCATTTTTACCCGAGAAAGGGTTATTCTTTTAATAGAGCCTTTGAATTTGGTAGAACTCTTCGATGGGGAAGTTTTAGCTTCGATTTTTTGACAGATTTCTTGAGTTTTCCAATTTAGTAGATTACGAATTTGTTGTTTCATCTTCTCCTAATCTCAATTTCTAGCTTTTGCTTGAACGAAGTGCCCATAGTAGTGGTTTCTGTCTCCTCCTTTGTGTCGCAGAGTCAGGGGCAGCTCGAATCACGCCAGATTTAGGATTTATTCGAGCGTTTTCGCAGGGGTTGCGTCTTGAAAAAGCGCGGCGGGTCGTTATAGATCGTAAATCTCGATGCACCCACGCGGAATTCTGCGGAAGGGTCTCTCGAAGAAAGGTAGGAGGAACACGGAAATAGAATGACGTACTCCGCGATCCCGATTTTTTTATTCGCAATCAGAAGCGACTCAGCATCCTCTTTGGAGGAAAAATTGATTATAGCTTTAATTCGTTTTCTCTTAAAACTGATTTAAAGTTTTGATCTCTGGCTCTCTTTCACTTCCACTCAATCACAATTTTATCATTCGTTTGATGCCGTCCATGGATCGAAACAGGATTAACGATAAATTATAACGTTTCGAAAATCAATATCAATCATCATACTGCAACATAAAAGGAGATATCTTCTCTTATCATCGATATTCCTGTTATTATAATTCCTTCAAACAATAACTCTTCAACCTACAATCAAGATTCAATCAAAGCAATTACATGAAGTACATTATTACTCGTTATAGTTTAATAATATCGTCGTAATAAGATCGGCACAGCAATAATTACACAGTGAACCCCTTACCCGATGTCTTTATTTAACCCAACTTTTATTATCGACTGGTTTCCCCTTATCTGATCGCGATCTATCGCGATGCTCTCGTTAACGTGCTACGAAAATCATTTCTTCAGTAACTCTAAGCCATCCTCGTATGAATCGCTAACAGTTATTCGCCCTTAGAACCCTCGCTCTTCCCGAATAGCTTTGCAATTACATTTTATTACGTTTGTCCGTGAGCATGGACGTCTGCTTAACTTTCAACTTGAATGATATCGGTCGTGAAAATTAATTTCATACCGACCGTTGCTTTCTAATTGATTATATAATTCGCGTCGGCATGATGTAAAACCACCTCGGCTCATTGGTTTACAAGACCTGCTCTTGGCTGCGTTGCTGTATGTACATTGCTACACTTCCGGTTGAAAGTGGATGGGCGATAGCCCGTTAAACTTCGACGATAACTTTCATGGACAATAAAGGTAGATTTCTCATTGGCGTGGGATGCAATATTGTTGCAATTATGGTATGGTTCCATCGTGTACATGGTGCGGTGGGTAATTTTATGGGTAGTAAAGAAGGTATCTAAGTACGTTTGATTATTTTTTTCAATATCTTTTTTTGAATAAGTATATCAATAAATTCTGCGTGAGTTTGATAAATTCAAAATGGGATTTAGTTCCTCAATTTTTTAAAATAACAACGAGCCGACCGCTGCCTTCCCCATAAAAGTATTAAATTAGTCCCCAAACCGACCCCCAATTTAAAACAATTAAACGATCATAGCAACACAGAACCAAGTAAAAGAAAAAACGAGAAGATAATGAAATTCCGCGTGAAGTGAAAGGTCGACAAGCCCGTTCCCCGTAAAATCGAACACCGAATCGTCCAACCATCGCCAGTACGAGCCCCCTATTTTATCTCTTCCGCCGTGAAACATATCCTCGCAGTAACAAGGACGACGAGCGCGAGTATGCGTTTTCCGCGTACACCAGCAGCATTCCCACGACGTTTCATTTCGCCGGCTGAATTTTTCCCCGGAACAAGTCGGAACGGCCGCGGCCGTTTCCTACACGCGTAAGGACGTGGAACAAGCGAACGCCGACGATCAGCAGGTTGCGATTCCGATTGAATTTACGGCATCGCCACCGCGGTGCACCATAATTATAGCCCCCCCCCCCCCTGTCAATGGGGTTGCGCTCACCTTAATTCACGCGCGTTTCGATTTTTATCACCGTCGTCGCGTGAAACGCGAACGCGTCTCCCGCGCGTTTGTCGCTTTCGCACAGAATTCGAGAGATGGGACGCTCGGGGGCGATTCCCGAGATCCCACGAGACGATAAATTCGTGGAACGTCGAGCGTACGCGCCGCCTCTTCGTCGCGTTGATCGTTTAAAAATCGAGACTAGTGGGAATTTATGCCACGTGCTCTGCCCAGCCGAGAAACGTTGCTCCGCTTAGGAATGTTGCAGTCTCTTTTCGCTTCGATTAGAAAATATGGGCCCGCAGTGGTTTCAAGGTGGCTGAGCACGGAATGCCGTATCGCGGAACGATGTACTTATTTTACCTCGTAGTGGTTTGTTAATTTATTGGGAAATTGATTCGAGGCGCGAGGCTGCGATTATTTTCACCGTAGTGGCATCTCCATGGCAATCGAAGCTGTGATTCGAGAGTCCAGAGTAAGAGAGTGCCCTGTGTCGAATGCGAAATTCATGGTAAACCGATTGCAAAAATTATTCTCCCTGCATATCTTCTGTATTAAATAATAGTGTCTATTGCTATCTAATTTTTCTACTATCCCTCAATTCGTCGCGATAACTTTAAACAGGCGATAAGAATAAACTTTCAACTCGAACTTAAAGGAAATTATAATTCTCTTTACGGATCCTCGATTCACCAACCGGAGCCAAGAACCAATATCAATTCGTAAATGCGGGTACTACCTGTATACTCTTTTTGGAGCAACGATGGAGGATATCTCGATGGGACAGGTTTTTTTTCCTACTTCGTCGACCAGAAGGAACATCTGCCTTCATCGCAAATAATGGAAACTTATGAAAGGGGCTTCGTCCTTCGTTTCTATGGCGAGGAGACCCTCGTCTTCGCGAGGACAAGTAGTTTTTGCTTGTGGAAAATATCGGGGACTGCGCTGTCACGCGATGCAGTTGCTACTAGGGTACCGCTTTGAGTTTCTGCAGTCTGGAAACGTACAGAGAGACGAATTTAAAGTGTACGGAAATCGGGAGAACTTATGCGGCAGTTGGTAATTAAGGAAAGACAAAATAATTCCAAACGAAATTAACAATAAAACGGAATACTAAAAAAGAAAGTACAAATTACAGGCGTCAGGTCGCCTAATAAAATTAAAAAACACACACACACGGAGCGGAAGCTAGAGCACTTATTCGAAATACATCCTTCCGCCGAAACTAATTAATCCAGCAAGCCTGGAACGTAAGTTTTCAAAGCCGTGACTTATACCCCATAAACTCCATTGAACCTCGCGTGTTCCATCGAACTCCTCCAACCGTAACCTTCCCCAATGTTCTCGAACTTGAGGAGGCGCGTCAGAAGAAAAAAGGAACACCTCTTATCGTCTGAAAACTATCAAGGTCTGGCCGGGTTCGACGATGAAAGTAAGGTCACGCGCTAATCAACGATTAATGCTAATTAAAAGTCCCTCGGCTGAGATACAGATCACTCTGGACGGCGAGGTCAGGAAACGTTCACGGCGGGTAAACGCGGGCGACGTATTCCGCACGGGAGTGTAATTGCACGCGCGTAATTGCGAGCACACGCTCCAGGTAGCTCGTCGTCGCCGTCGTCGTCGTCGTCGTCGTCGTCGTTTCGTTGGCCAGCTGTGCCCGCGAGTTTGAAACCGTGTATTATCGTCGAGCATGACGCGATAATTACGCCACGTCGGGCTCGCTCACCTGTCGTACTCTCCCCGCCTTTGCTTTTTTTTTCCCCCCTTTTCGTTGGGCGAGGAGGTGGATCGGTTTTGTGTGTGGTTAGTTAAGGAATAATTAGAGGTGCAGGTGAAATGTTAATGAAATGGAAATTGATTTGGGTCGATTGAAATATTGAAAATGAAGGATAGTGGTGTGTTGCATATCGTTGAATATTTCATTGCATATTGGAGAAGGGATAAACTGAAATATTTAAAATAATGGCAGAAGTGTGCTGATAATAAATGAGTATTAAGAGTAGAAACGTATGTTTTAACCAAATGTCTGGAACCATATTTCTTAGAGGCATAAAATGTGTGGCACATGAAAATATAAGCAGCGAAGGTTAGAGTTACCATGTTGAATAAGTGAAAAATAGGTGATCGCGAGTAAGGGACGAGGGGATAAGAACACATGGTAATTACGTGGAAATTACGTTACTATTTCATACAATGTTACGAGCTAATCTTACAAGTGGATGAAGGTAGTTAAAAACTAGCATCTCATTAGAGATGCATCCGGAGCGCAGTGACTCGGGAACATCTTTAATTTGCAAGGTAATTGCTGGTTGGCAAAAAGATTTCTTCTTTTTTTTTTTTGCGCTGGAAACACGACGAACACGCTCGTGCTGAGGAATTAATCTCTCCCCCTCCTTCCATCTCACCCTGGTCACGTTGAAATGAGTTTCAACCTTCGGCTTCCGTTTGCATGTTTTACAAATATTACACGTTTCCTCCACCGGCGGCTAGTCTCTTGATCGAATCACGCTGATTAACCATTTTGCTCGGCCTGCGCAGTCAAAGTGAAACGCGTTTGTTACGGTCTTAAACGCAACCGGCACGACATAGAAATTTCGTCAAATTACTACGAAACGTCGGCCAGCGGATTTACAATATTAAGTCCGTGGTTAATTTGATCGTACCACTTCAATTCTCCTTATACTTCCGCAAATTCTAATAACTACGATGATTACTATATTTAATAACGATATTATTTGGTCTATAATTACACACACGCACGTGCTCCGTGATAGAAACTTGTTAGCGGCACGAAACTGCGGAGGGAAAAGAAAAAAAATAAAGCGACCGTGAAACGAGAAATTCGAAACGTTTCTGCTTCTGTGAGGGGCGACACGTGTGGATCCTTCGCAGGACATCTTCGATATCCCGAAATGCCTCCAGAATCCGGGGAGGAAAAAAGTCTACTCGAACGAAACGTATCCGGGCGACGACAACGAGCTGACGATCGCCACCCTGCGACAGCTTTATATCTGCTTTCCACCCTGTGTCACGGCGATCATTTCCGATTTCGATGAATCATTTCGTAAGCGTGCCTCCTTCTGGCTAGACTCTGTATTGAAACGAATTTCCGTGGAGAATTTATTTATGTCGCAAGGATATAATGATTCCTCGTGGAATAGCAGTTGTTTGCTTCTTTTCATTGAAATTAAATTATTCATGGCGCGTAATTGATCAATGAATCGATTTACGGAAGGGAAATTCTAGGGAGTTGCTATTTTAGCAAGTATTTTGGAAACGAAAGAATATTAATTGCTGTATTTTAATCATTTTTAATGCAGTTGAATAATTGGAAGGATATTTGCGTTTTAATAAGTGTAAAAGAATGGTTCTGCATTACCTTTTCGAGCTCGTATAAGGGTAGAAATTTTCCGAAAGTATTAATATCTAAATACTTTATGGGAAATGGAGCTAGGAAAACTATTGAAGATACCTATTGGTGGAGTTTCAGCCACAATGTTTTTTTCCCTCGGCTGTCCCCGGCACTTTCTGAAGGATTACGCAGTTAGAGACGGTTTTCCGGCCCGGTGCGGAATCACGGTGAACAGTTGGTTCAACCTAGTGGTGCACTGGCCGTTATTGAGATTCAGTATGGGAAAATATCTTTCCTTCCGGCACGTTTTCACGTGAAACGAAATCCCACGCTTCGAGCCGTAAAATCGAGCAAAACTTGACACCCTCGTTTCCGTGTCCCACTTCAAAAGCAGCTAAAAAGGGAAGCACTGAACAATTATCGGTCGGCAATAAATATTCTTTACAAGCGATAACATAATCGCGGAGAGAGTTTGTTATGGAACTTTCGAAGATCGAGAAAGCTTCGTTTTCACGTTCATCTTTGGTAAACGTGAAAATTGCAAGCACGTGTCCAACAAGTGTACAAGAGTTGAGAAAGCTTTCGCTGGTCCTTCTTCTTCCTTCAGGACGTGCCTATCCGCCCTCGCGGGAGTATCCTCACGAATTCCCAAGGACATTCCCAGGCAATCGGAGGGAAAACGAGAGAAGGTGCATAGCTCTCTGCCTCGCAGGGGAGGCTCCGACAGGAAGCGATGCGTCTCCCCGTATATGACCGCTGCATCGCAATAAGACCCGAAACTTCGACCCTTACCTCCCCTCCCTCCTTGGCCCTCGAGGATCGAATTCGAAATTCATGGGGATACGCCACGTTCCTCTCACGATTTCTGCTGATAAATATGAATGTTATATTCGTCGAGGGCTCGACGAGGCGTTCAATCCCCCGTTTCATGATTCAGATTCTAAATAGTAGAATATTGACTTTGTATTAGAATCTTCGTTTCTTTGTGAAATTCATCGCGGTTTCCGGCGATTTGTTCGATCGAGCGCGCAGCGAACCGATAAGAACGCTGCACGCAAAAGTAATACACAGACTTTGCCCTATAACGTATCAATAGTTAAACAATCTTTTGATTATCGAAACTGGTCCATGGAATCGATCCGTGCGTACGAAGCGCGCATCTTTCTCCCATGGTATCGATCGTAAATACACGATCCGCCCGAGCGTAGACACCACTGGGGACAGGAATCATTAGCGATGGAAGGAAGCGACGAGGATGACCGGAAACCACGCACGGAGATGTGACTCCGCGGCTCTTCGCCGATCGTCCATCGACGTGAGACGGTCAACAACCGAACGTATCGTTCACCTCTGCTATTCCTCCGTTCGTACGCTCTATTCGTATACGATTCAGTTTCGCGTGCGTTTAATTGCTCTGTGCCCGTATCTTCGTTATTAAATCGAAATTTAACAGATCCTGTTAAATTATTCAAATTCCGCCAGCGATATTCAAAGCAGCCTCGAGCATGCAAATCGTTTAAATTTATTCAAACTGGAAGCTGTTTTTTATTTATTCAAATCTAGAATCCTCCGATGAGTTTGATACTCGTCAATTTTAAATCAAACTTCCTGCATTTTTTTCTCTCAAGGCTATTCAATCTCGCAACAAATATTTCAAACAATATCTCTCGTCATTTAATACAATCCACCGTATTTTGCTGAATGTTGGTTAGAGTTTGAAATAATGTCCTGCGCAATCTTTAGGGGTAAGTGTAACAAACAATCGAGGAAATCCTTTGGCTCTGAAATTTCTGAAGAAAAATTCATCGAAACGATTTTGCGATGCTGATAACATTTGCGATGATTGTTTTCACGTGTCGAAGCCGTTTACGCATTCGCGCGTACACCGTGTCCTGGAGAGGAACGTAGGTTTCTTGGAACGCAGAAGCTGCAACGTATTATGACAACGTTCACGCGCGTCGGCGAAAAAGCGGGCTTTTTCACCAACTCGATACCTGGAAACGCTGTTTAGTCTGTTACCGCGGCGCTCTCTTCAAAGGGACACACGTATGTTTCAATTTCGAATGGGTTAATACACAAACGTGGACACGCGCCGGCAAAACTGCTTGATAAAAGCTCAAAGGTGTTCACCTTTATGCCGGCTGCACGAAAAAAAAGATGGAAATAAGCACATGAATTATAAATCGATAGCTTTAGATCAATTTTTTTAATTATTGGAGACATCGCGAGCAGCATCTCAAATGACTAAATGCGAAAATTGGATGAAATCTATTATTTTAGAAGTCGATTAAGAATTCCAAAATGTAACACTTAAATTAATGTAACGATAAACGACAGGCAACGATTGGGTCACAGTTAGAGCTAATACATCGGATCTCTTCAGTTCTAAGCTTCTCTTTTTTAAATTAGCTCCGATCTAAATTTAACCGTCAGCGCCCCTGAAAAATTGCCCCGAGCCTCTGCTTCCTCTAATGCAGAATTTAATAGACGCGCTAGTTATTTTCGAGCAGAGTCGTCTCGGGCCAAACACACTCGTAGCCATCAGCAACGAGCCACGATCTCACGGCACATTGAATCGCAGCCGACAGTATAATCATTGTCGTTCTCCATTACTCGTGTGTCGGCACGCGCGCCGATCAGTCCCGCGAAAATAGCTGGCTGGCCCACACAATGTTACAGGTACAAGCAAATTTAGGCGGAAGAATTTACGTAAGGGAAATTATCCAGAAACAGTTTAGTAGAGAAAAAGAATTGATCGCGATTCGATAGAAAATTTGCCTCTTCTTTCTTTGTCCACGGTCCGTCGGAATCGTCAAAACAATCGTGGCTCCGGCTTCTCGACGACTTTAACGCGTAAATTTACCGAGAATGAATGTCCACGTGAAAATGTACGGTTGCAAATATATTTGTTGTCACGCCGTGGCGAACAAGAACGAGTCGCGTGGTGCCGCGTCGTTCCAGTTTCCATCGGACGTGCAGAAGGGATTTAAGGTTGATCCGGGTGCGTTTCACCGAGGGAGAGAGTGTCACAGGGGTGGATTAAGCCGGGCCGAATATAGGAGGCGATTGCTCACGGACGAATTCTCTCGTGGCGAACGAAAAACAATGTTCTAAATTTACGCGATTCCCGACCGACACGTTGCGCAGCCTTCGATTTTATTGCGCTTCCATTTTCGTAGCCTCGATGAAAGTCGGATCGGCTACTGGTTCTCTTCGATGGAATCGGACAATTGGTATCCGATTGTTGATAATCGAATGCTTGGAAAGAATTTCTGGAAGAGGAATATTAGGGAGAAGTTTTAATTAGGAAACATTGAGATTCTTTTCTAATTTTTGTCGTGGTCAATTAAGATCTAAGAAGTAAGAGTAGGCAGGCAAATTTTGGGGATGATAATGTAGAAAATTAGCTGACGTATTGCCAATTTGTCTGTTGATGAATTACACTGGCATTGATAATTTTGAGAAAATGATGAAAGTGCAGATGGACATTGCAATCAGTGGGATTCATTGTGCAGCACGTTCCTTGAAACGATCGCAGGATGCAATTAACAGCGGATGTTGGGCCACTTGAAAGACGAATGGAAAAAGATGCGCGCTAGAAATACATGCGATCGCAAAGTGGCCACTTCGCGTCCCTTCCTCGATAATCGCTTCTAACATTGACCCTTGCGTTGGTTTTGCAGAGTTCGTCAAACGAACAGTTTAAGGCATATCTTTAAACAGGTAACTCGAGACATTCCTTTAAACAGACAATTTAAGAAATTCGACAAAATTCCAAGTTACTTTTATTCGTAAAATCGCAGCGGAATTGTTTATTGATTTGCCAAACAATCATTTCAATGCCAATGAAAATATAGACATTAAATGCGAAATATAAAAACACACTCAAAATCTGACGCACAGTCACAATAGTATTCACATGCATTTTCTACATGATATCCAATGGCCGGGAAGAAAAACCCTTAAAGTATTAGCTACAAAGAAAATAAACATCCGATCGCCGCTTGAATCCCTTATTTTTCCAACGACGTCCAAATTTCCACACTTTTCATCCTCTATTTTTCCAGCGACACCTAACTTCCACGGTTTCCCCCAAAAGCCAGTGCCAACATCCCCCAGGCCCCGGGCTGGATGCGTATGCACTCAGGTCCCCCGAAAAACGTCGGACGCTAATCGCCCCAACGGAGATTTATTTCCAATGAGCGCGGGTGTGGATATAGAAATGTCTCAAACCGGAGCTGTGTTCTGGTGCGTTGGAAAAATAAGAATCGTCGGAAGCTGAAAGAGAGAGTCGTGCCGCGTGTGTCCCATGGGCGTGAGACAATTCATGGTTCTGGCTCGATGACAACTCGGAACAGCCACGAAACTGTCCCAATGAAAGATTCTCCTCCCTCCCGTCCGTTCCCCCGTGGATTCTGCGAATGATTCTTTTCTTGACGCTTCGAGGACCACTGTTTTTTAGCTTCATGAGCGTAAGAAGGAAAATTATGATGGGACGAATTGTAATATCGACTCGTGAATTTGGAAGGAAATCTCTGGGAAAGGTTCAGGTGAATTCTGTTCAATTTCTTGGGAAATTTGTTTAATACACGTTATTTTGCAAAATGCATTCTTCGAATCGTAGGAAAGTCGAGTTGCATATATTTTAATCAAACTTCAGATAAGCGGCATTAATTTTCTGGTCATAATTTTCATTTTCATTGCAATTTTATGTATCTCCGACGGAAAACAAGTAATAACAAAGTAAGGGTTTTCCTTTTATCTCGTTCAATTACTTTAATTAAATGTAACGGCCTGTGAAATTATCACAATTAATTAAGATACAAGGGGAAATTTATGGAACATTATACATGGGCTTTAATGAAAAAATTTCGCTCGCGTCTAATAGCTTTCAGTTAACATTATATCAACGGTGTACGCGTTATTGCACATTAATTGCAAAGGTTGTTGAACCTCCAAGTCGCAAGTCATCGTACGTGAAAGATGCGTTCGCGTTTGCCCTGATGCAGTTCACTCATGTCACGCATTCCGGGCATCGCCGCGGTTACTATTTATACTGGCGGCTAATTCGTTTCCACCAGTGGGCTGCATGGGAGGCCGTGGATTTAAGGTGCCTCTCGATCACTAAAAACGGCGAGCCGTCAACGTCGTGTCGGCGCGCTTGTAGTAATCACTCGCTCGAGTCTCCCGACTTACACTAATCAGTGGGATAGAACAGTGTACTTAACTAGTAATCCCCCACGATATTAGTAGGATTAATCAAATTTAGCGGATCTTTGAGATCGTAGAGTCGTTAAAGTTATTCTATTTCTATAGAATTTTTAGAGATTTTATAGATCCTAGAATGTTTAGAGCTTGCGAATTCTGTACAATTTTTACTATCTTAGCGGTTTTCAAAGTTGTTAGATTATTACAATTTTTAAAGTCTATTGGGGAAACGTCTGAAATTTGTCCGGCAGGTCAGAACGGAAATGGGAAGAGGGTGGAGATTTTTCCTATCCGACTCTTTTTTTCGCACGACTTCTGGAAACAGCTGGAAGTCATAAGGTTGCGGTCAGACAATACTTTTGGTGCGAAGATGTGTATCAGGTGACACGTAGCCAGCCCCTTTGGCAATGTTTTTAGCTCAGCTTTCACCTAATTTATATCCTCCGGGATTTCCGGGCGGGTACCCGTCCACGGGGACTAGGGAAACACATTGAGTGACCACGGAAATGTTTTCCTAATCTAGGCATCTTCTACAAGTGTACAGAAGCCCTGAAACTATATTCCTACAAAAAGAAAATCCTTGCAGGATACATTCATTCGAATCGATTAATGCAATAATGGGGAAATAAACTAATAAACGTATCAATAATTTGCATAATAAGACACAGAGATCAATCTGGTTTTGAAGTATCTGTTTTGAAAAAAATAGAAAGTAATAATAGAGAAAGAATGTATTATTACAATAACTTATGTTTAATATAATAAGTGTCTCGTACAGAATGCTCAAAATTACAGTATTAAAGTAATGTTATTCGTGTACAAAGCATAATAAAATTAACGATTTGTAGACATGCCATGGGTCGCAAGATAAAACACAAATCTAAGAAAAAGGGACGGACGCGTGTTCAGGCTCATTTGTCTAAAAACTGTTTTCCTTTCGATTCGTCACAGACATGATCCCATTCGACACGCGTGTCGCGGATTTCACGCCGGATTACAGGACAATCGGGTAAGACAAGCGAACAATTTCTTCGAATAAGTCTTCTGGGTTGAGTAGAAAAATCGAGTATGGCATGAGGAGGTGACAGTTCCTTCACTTATCTCGAGTATTACCTCGAGGTTTTATCTTCCACGCCTTAAAGATACATTTTTAAACAAACAATTGCTAGCTCAACGAAAGAAGAAACCCTATGATCTCGCAGTTGACACAACGTAAAGCTCATATAAAGAAGAAGAAGAAACATTTATTTATTATCTCATATAAAATTTCTTTCATTCAGCTTTTTAATTTAAAATACTAAAAACTCTTTGAACAGCAATTTCCCACGAATCTTTACGGCCCACCTGTAAAATCATCGTTTCCTCTGACACCCTTTTCGTTAACAACGAAACTGCTCGGTGTCATCCTCGAGGAATGTACTTTTTACGATCGACCAGAGAAAACGGATTTTCCAATGTCCGCTTGATAGTGGTATTAATTCCGCTGGCAGAACGTTTCAAAACTGCCTGCTCGCCTCGTATTTCATCGAAACTTTGACATTGGCGCGAGAAAACGGGGTGTCGCTTGGTCCAGCGTTCTTTCCTTTCTTTCATTTGCTCGTCGGCCCTTGCGTCGCTCTTTAAGCCCTTCTTCTTCGATCGTAACTCGATGATTTGTTACTGAGCTCGTTGGTCACAGAAGAATCAGCCGTAAATCTTCTTTGGTGACTTTTTGGGGGTGAATTTAACGTCGTGGAAAATCGTGAGATGTGGATATTTATAGGAACTTTAATTCGAATATTGTCGATTCGATAAATGAACGTTGATCGTTTGATAATAAATTTGGAAAGGATTTGCTTGACAATCTAATAATTTATATAGAAAAATTCTAATGTTAAATCTATTAACATAGAATTGATGAAAGAAATATTAAAATAATGCTGAATAATATTATCATTTCGGAACAATATTATTAATCGTATCACCAATATAATCGTTATCGTCATCTTTCTAATAGCGCTACGTTGATTCACATCTAAATGAAAATATTCATTCCAAGAAACAAATAGAACTTCCGAGATCTTATTCCAACAAGAATTTGTTCAACACCGCTAACAAGATTGAACGTCGTCTATTCGGGTCAGAATTTAAATCAACGAACAAATCTCTCCTCTCGGCGCTGATAAATCGTTTCTTTATTTTCGAGCCGAATAAAATACAGCGGACAATAAAGTAGCTATTACGTTAAATGCGCGTCAGATAAATCTTCGAGGCACCCACGGCTTCTAGGCACCGCTTAGAATTGGGCTGTAAAGAAAAAAAAGAACAAAACAATGAATCGATGAATCATCGAGGAGAATCAGGATCTCTCTTAACGGGATTAACCGGCACGGGGGACAGATGAGTCGCGCGAGCAGCATACCGTGCCGCGAGTTAATTAACAATTTTTCCACATTATTGCCGAAGAGTGGAACTGGTTCTCGAGTGCACCGAAGAGCAGAGTGCAGGAGAAAGCCGGCGGAGTGAGTACTTAGGAGATGGAATCGCGGAGCAGCCGTGTATGCAGGAGGCTATCTTTAACGTCCATTTAGTATTTAAATGGATCAAATGGAAGAGAAACAAAAATTGTTCAAGGGGCGTAGGGTGAATTAAAAAAAACTATTGACGATGATCGGGACGCTGTTGGGTGCACCTTGTGGTTTGATGCGCCGGGAGTTGCAAGATTGTAATAAATATTCTTGCGCGCCGGAGGACGTGACGTAATTGGACACTGATTGCGGCCGAAGACATGGAATTATAGTGATCGGGGAGGAGGAATGGTTAGGTTGATTGATCGCGGGGGTGCTTCGTGTAATCCCGTATAAAATGCTGCTCTCCGTACAGCGTAATCGGGCAGATCAATGGGTAGGATTATTGCAAATTTAATCTCACAATAAGTAACTATATTATCGCTGCTATCAATATCTTTAATCAACTAATAAGAACTTCCCTTAAATATCGCCCGCTCAGTATTTCTTTCCCTCCAAATGATTCAACGATACCGCGATATCAATCGTCCCCTAACTCCCACAACATCCAGCATCCCCTAATTCGTACAAGTCAACCCCTATAAGTTCAACCCTTAAAAGTTTGACGAATTTCCCATCAATCTCGTGTCTCCCTTTCTCGGTGTAATTTCCTAAAATCTTGAAACCGCTCCCGCGGTGGCGCGCGAAGTCTGTAACGCACGTGCGCGCGCGCGAGTGCACGTACCATCGTCATCGGCGAGAGCGAAGACGTGGAACAAGAGCAAGAAGACGAGACCGCAGCCCAGCATCATCGGGGAACAAGGAGCGATGCGTGTCCGGAGCAGAAGCATAGAAGGAGGTGGAAGAAGACACATAGTGGGACCGGCGAGAAGAGTTTGAAGCCGGTGCAGCTAGCCAGAACATGATCGAGTGGGGGCAGGAACTATGAAGAGCGGCCGCCACGGGGGTTGGCGGAGAGAGAGCCCGCGCGGACGAGCGGTTATTTCAAGCGACGATTCTCTTCTGGCACTTCGCCCCGAGCTTTCCTCGAGCGCATCCTCTTCGTATCGCGTTCCCGCGTCAGTGTCGCCGCGACGCCAGGCAGAATCAGATGTCCCTTGGACGGATCGGTAACAATCGGTGGACGATCGTTAAAGAGCATCAATAAATCGAAAACCAAGGAAACCAGCAACCCCGAAAATCCCGCTTAAAAACTTGCCCCAAAAAATAATCGAACCGATTCTTAAAAGAAAGAAAACAAAACGCAACCACCCTTCTGTCGTTTAAATAGATATATAATTCTGAACAATAATAAACGATTAACAGTGAATGGATGAATGAATGGAATTTACAATTGGATTACCGGGACAAGAAATATAGGTGACGACCGGAAGTGTTACAGTGGTACCCGGCACCGTGGTGGAACAGGTGCGACCACGCTGATGGTCTTCTTAAACATTGGCTTATTGTTGTTTCTATTCAAACTTTTCGTTTAACCATCCAACGGACGAGTCATCGCCGTCGCCGTGTCAAAGTGTGTAACAAGAATATAAATGAAAAGTTTCGTTCCGGTGGGATGAAAGGAGCCGGGAGAGGGAAGAGGATTTATAACTCGCCTGAAATAACAGGAGGAATGCGCCGCGCGCGGTGAATCAGCTTCCTTTCCGCGAGAGTGCGAATTTCCTGACGGCGCGGCCGCGATCCTGGATCGACCGGCAGGATCTCTGGATCGTCTCTGAGAGAGTGGAAACACGGTTGAGAAAAGCCAGAAACGCCAGAGGCTACGACCAGGAGCAGCGGAGGTGGCCCCTGCCTCTCGGAAGAACGGCTTTTCTTGGAAAGCAGTCGCGACTGGTGAGTACGGCGGGCTTTTAAGTACGCGCGGGACGAGGAGGGCGTTGATTCGCGGAAAGCCTCGCTCACCGCGGAAAATTCGCGGGCAAGATTTTTCTTGACGGATTTGACGGGCAAACGGAGGCCCGTTTGTTTGGATTGGCAAAGATAGTTAGTACGGTTAAACGAAATGTAGCTAGATTGATTGATTGGCAGAGATTTCTGCGCGAGGAGAGGGTAACAGGAATGTCAAACAAATAAATTTCAACAGTTACTAGATTATGCAAGAATTTAATTAGACTGGATTAAAATTGTTCTGTCTGATGAAGGGTTAATTGGAGAACAGTTTGTAAATGATTTTTGTTCAAAGATTGCTATGTTGACGCTTCGTGTTTTATCGAATTTCTAGTTTATGTTGATTCAAAAGAGATGCTTGAATAATTAACCGATTAGAAAACTGAATAAGTAGCTTCGCATAAATATTTTAAATTCGTAAGAAAAATTGATTTTCATTAATCGACGCGTTGAATTGTGATATCTTGTAATATTCGAACAATCGGGAGAGAAATAGAAGCGCGAAAAGTGCGTTTCCGGTGGCGAGTGCGCATTTCCGGTCAGCGAGCGCGCAGTTCCTTGATTCAAACGTATGCATACGAGTATGGGACGAAAATTCGTGCGTCACCCGGCCAGCGATTTATAGATTGAACAGAATGATCCTTGACGTTGTTGATTGATCGGCTGAGACGCGTGTACAACCATGGATCGCGTGTTCAAGTATCAAGCGTTGAATTGCACGCTACGCTATAGCGAATAACGCTGGCATAAAATTATATTGGAATTCGACGTGTGGCTCGTACTAATTTGCAGTGCCATAAAGCTAAAGCAGTTTACAGCGCGCTATAAATATCAAGATATGTATTAATTTTTTACCACACGTCTTTCCTATATGCTATCGCAGTTGTCTCGTCCGTTTCTTTTTATTTATTGCTGCTCGCTTCCCTCAGATTACTCTATCTCTCATGAGCGTTCAGAGCTTCGTTCGAATATGTTATTAAAGATCGCTCCATTGATTTAATTCAATTTAATTAATAATTTAAATTATGCACAAGTGGATACGGAATGTTGCATTAATTATCGTAGACCGCGCCGTTTGAATTTATTGAAATAATCTATTCGATGGTAGTTAGTACGGTATGAAGAACCGTAATTACCAGGCACCGGTATCGGTTCTTTATGTATGTACGCATATTTCAACAGCAATAATTGCGAGACGCGTCGTGTTTCAATATAAGAAACGATCTCCGCTGTAGCATAATTGATTGCAATTAACAGGTTGTGAATTTAATATGTACTATCACGGCGCTATGCGTAACTGGATGGAACTCAGTTCAATTTTGTCGATCGACTTGTGAAACAATTCAATAGCATTGTCAAACGATGCACTCCCTTTTTTTTCTACACAAACCATAACCGACGAAATACCTTAATACAGAAATAAACAAACGAAGAGTGCTCAACCCTTCCTCACTATCTATAATCTTCTCGACAGCGAAAAGAATGTTCGAAAGAAAAGAAGAAAACGCGAGGCCACTTTATAATTTCGCAAAACTATTCCCCCTCCCCCCCCCCCCGCCACTTTGAATTCGAACAACAACGAAATAGCGATCCAATTAATTTCCCACGATTAATTTCAATCCGCGTGCAATTTAATCGGGCCAGAAACGAGGCGATAAAAATCCGTCAGAAGGATTTCGCCGGCCGGTCGTTTGTATGGAAAGTATACAGGCGAAAATTACCCCAATTCTCGTCGTTTAACCGGGCTACTGCGTCTGGGCGTTTAAACAGAGAGACAAACAGGGTACACCATGCTTGGGAGCGAGAGAGAGAAGGGGGGCGGGGGGCAGAGGGGAGGATAATTTATTCCGGCTTTATTTAATCTCTTCCCTCGCGTCTCGACGACGCGACTTGCTAAGCTTCTTTAATCCAGATTCCAGATCGACAGAGAGAGAGTGAACGTCATATGTGAAACGAATGAAGATGTATACAGAAGGGTTTGTTCTAATCCCACCGTGCGTGGAATTCGATTAGTTGTCACGCTTGTTGCTCTGCTTTCGGATTAAAATGAAAGTCGTTATTAATGAAGAAGAGTTTACGGAGGTATAGAAAAGCATCGAGTGGAATTTAGTTAGAGGGTAGTTTACCCGTTTCAGAGAATATTGTATCGCTAGCCTGTTTAGTTCAAGTCGTTTCGCAACCGATTCAACGCTTACAATTAATTTCATTTATTTACCTAGAGTCGTGTCTATCCTCCGAGCATTATTAATCACCATAACAAACATTCACGATTATCCTTCGCCGATTTGAAGCGGGGACCGATGATTCTCATTAAAATTCAAATAATCCACAAATCGCTCTTATTCTCGGAAAGAGAATTTAATCAACCGCCCCAGAGTGTTACTCGGCCTGCTTAAAGTCTACAGGCACAGCGAACCAATGCGACAGACTGCAACTAGGGCTTCTTTAAACAATTTGCAACGCTCCAAACGTTTGCAGCCGCGCGATCTCCCAAAGTCGTAATCGCGAAGAAGCTCGGCGGGATCGTCGCCGACTGGCCACTTCCGGTGTATACGAGCGCGAGACCGATCAGTAGGAATGCTAATATACACGCGAGATGAGTTAGATACACACGCGCGTATTACAACCGAGGTGATCCCGTGGATCGTGGGTTTCGCAGCTTCCGGTAATAGAGGAGAGAGAGAGAGAGAGAGAGAGAGAGAGAGAGAGAGAGAGAGAGAGAGAGAGAGAGAGAAGGTTGAGTTAAAGGCAGCGAGAGGAATCGTGGCACGCACGAATACATAAATCATTGGTATAATGATACAGAGGCCCTTTTTGCTCGGCTGTGTTTGCACTCGCCGGGATTACACGGCTTCCGAGCGATCTTTCTTCGAAATTGCGTGTCGCGTTATGGATAAAAAGTTGGCTGGCTGTACATGTTGGTAATTATGAAAGGGCTGGGACAAAGCCACTCGAGGTATAGAGGAAGAAATCCGTAATCCGTTGGTGAAATTGGTTGATCGCGTAGAATGATTGAAGGGGATTATATTAATTAATGAAGCGATTATAGAGTCTATAATTCGGGGAACGTTGGATGGTATTTTTTGTTTGGTGTGTAAAAATATCGAGGCTGAAGAATTTTGTTAACGATCTCGGAGATTAAATCTTGTATTTCAATTGTCTGAGATGTTAAGATAATTTACTCTTACGTTGCTCATGAAACTTTTTCTTCGTTGAATTTTCTCGATTGAATTTTTGCAATCGTTTCTTTCTTGTATATATCGATAGGCCTTTCCGTCTATCTTTTCGAATACTTAAAGTACACTAATTACTCGACGAAGAAAGAATCAGAAGTAATTAGCAGATTTATCACCCAATTTTTCCTGCAATATTTTTTTTCCTGCTGCAAAAAAAAAACGCAGTAACCACTGACTGCGATAGCAACCACCTAAAGAATCGTTGAAGTTTCCACTTTTTATTGGTGCGAAGAGTATACACGCTAGTCCTAATGCGTAGCTCGTTACCGGCGCGTCCCTTTGGCGGCCACTTCCGGTGGTAAACTAGGGCCATTTGCAATTTACTGCGATATTCTTCACGATAAAGATTACGCGGAAAGCGCGCTAGATAGAAATTTAATGTCGATGAAGTACGTCCATCGCAGGAGGGAGCTCGACGCCGGACTAAAGGATAATTATTGTTCTCTTAAATAGATAATAAATTAGAAAATGAAGGAGCATGGAGCAGCGTTGGTATGGTTAACTGGAACTAATTAGAGGAGGAACCCTCCCGGTCAGGAAATGATTTCGTTCTCTTCGTCGTTTCTGTATTCTTTGTATGGCGGAGGAGAATGGAAAGAACGGAAAGGGATCGCGAAAGGAAGGATTAGAATGAAATGGAATTCGGAAATATGATTTGAATTAAGTGTAATTTAGAAATTTAATTGGAGGAAGGCAGAATTTAAATATTGAGTTAGAGTAAAATGGAAATCAGAACTTAAACATAGTTTTAAAGGGGAAAAGTCCATTTATAGTCGATCTGTTCGAAATTAAAAGCTGCAGGCGCTTCCAAAAAGGCAGCGATTCTGACACTGACATGCTCAATGAAAATACAATAATCCCAATCCAGTTAAAATGAAAAAAAGAAAGAATGAAAAGCAAGGCCTAAATGATGAAAATCGCAGAGCTCGCCTTCACGAGGAAAACTGATGAATGAAAAGGTACAGTGGAACGCACTGTGCTCCTCCTCGTATCTCCTTTAATCCTCTCCTCCGCAAGCAGCGCGAAGACGAATCCTAGATCGCCCACCGAAGCATGTATCATATCACGAGGTCACAAGCCTAGAGGAATGGGACTAAATCGTGGCTTAAATAACGAAGGAAGTAACAAGAGTAGAAGGGCGAGGGAAAATGATAGAGAGAGAAAGAGAGGAGGCGCAGTAAGTAAGCTGGTAAGAAACGAGGCACGATTTATTTGACAGATCGCACCGACAGCAAGAGAGCCCGGAGTGGTTTATTTTATAAGACCAGATTGCCGGCCTCACTTCGTCAGAATAGAATAATGAAGGTTTCTATCCCTCGTTTGATCGGCCGCGGCCCCAGCCTCCACCCCCCCGGCGATCCCCCCCGCCCTGACCATGGGTCTTTCATTCTTTCTGGCCTTCGTCTCGAAAGTCAAGTGCAGTTAAGAACCACTTTTCTGTCCGACACGCTTGCTACCAAAGAGAGCTAACGCTCAGGTCAGCAGGCTGTGTTGGACGACGCCAAGGTGTTGTGGGAAGAATGAGATACGTACTTTTCTTGAGATGGTGCAGCAGTCTTTCGGATATTGTCACTCTGGTCCAATAGACTACTGGCCAAACGTTCGGGATCCACCGATTTTGTAGATATCTAATATTGAATTTCAGTAAGCTCGCTATTCTATCTTTTGATTCGAAATTAATTATCGAGGTGGTTAACAGTACTGCGGTTCACGTCGATATGGTTAAGCCACACTTCCTTACCTTTCCAAGGACTTGAATTATTTTCTCTCCATTCGAGCCTTTCCATACCGTTTTACTCGAGTCTAGGCATGAACAGAGAGAGAGAGAAAAAACAGGTGCAACGATATGCACAGTGAATCGGGGTGGCACTCCAAAGTAATTCAACTGCTCCTAAAATACCTCTGCATCGTATACCAAAAGCCATGGGACACCTGGTAAGATTCAGCCCATAAATCAGTTTCCTCGGGACCGCCTGAACCTCGAAACATGAAACACGAACGCGAGAGGACAGCGTGAAAAGATATAGCGTCCGTGCAAACGCATCCGTACACCTAGCACGCATTAGACCCTCGAACATCCCCATGGAAATAACGCTCGTCCCCGAGAAATGTGTTGAGACATATCCGCGCGACGAGAGATTTACACTTGTACGGAAACGTGAATCTGGGAAACGTAAGAGGTACGCGATTTCTCGCGGGGATTCGACAGAAGAATTTATTATATTCCTACTCTGCTGAGTGATAATCCATTTCCGTACAATTAAAAGGATCTTCCATTTCTATATTTTATTATATTTTATTATATTAATTCAGCGAGGAAGACAATTTCAATGATCTTTAATTGTCATTTTCAATTACAATGCGTTTTCTCTATTAATTAATAACTTTCCACGTGTTGAAATAATACTTAAGGCTTTTAGAATTCTTCAGAATTTCCTATCTTCTTCTTAATTGCCTTGAACGTTAAAAAGAATACTCGAAGATTCCCAAGCAAAGCATTTTTCCAAGTCCAATCGAATTTCTTATTACCTTCATCTCTGCTTTTGTTTACTCGATCTCCATTTTATAGAAATTCATATAATTCTTGGTAACAGCAAAGAGACACGAAGGGGTCGATCAAGAGTCTCGAGCTTAACGAAACCGCGCGACGACCAGCGGGACAAAAGATGGTTTTCCTTCTGGGAAACCATGAAGCCAAGCATAACTCGCGCGGTTATTAATAAATTTCACGCCGTCACGCGGTTTATTCTCGACGCAACAAATCTTGCGTCCCGATGCGGCCAATTAAAAGGGTCGACGCGTTAAAAATCTGCCTTAATTGATACCTAACGAGGTGCTGGCAAGACGAATACTCTTTCCCTCTCAGCCTGACCAGCCCTAACTTCTCGTTCTGGATCTGATTTCTTTTCTCGCGTTTGACGCAGGTGGAGTATATTATTGTCTACCTTGTGTATTCATTTGCAATCATCACAATTGAAAAATTGCAATTAACCAGCAATCGTAACAATTCTTGAATCGCAATTATTCTACGATCACTGCGTATAAAGTATTTCTACGGTTCTCAATTTATTATTAATCGACAGCCTACTGCATTTTTTACGTGAGCGGAAAGAATTCATAATTTCGCAGTCGCCATCGATGCACCGCGGTCCACTTGTGTATGCACCGTACGCAATTGCGGCAATGAAAGTCATCATAAGCGAAGACAGACGACTCCTGATTTAACCAGCAAGTCGTCCCCGCGAAACGTTTTAATTCCCCCCTACCCAGACAAATGGCTGTCCATCTTCCAGTTGGTCGATTAATAGACTCGTTGCGCGAAAACATGTCCAGCTGCGTGCAACCAATCAATCGTTCAAACGTTTCCTCTCTCCAATAGTGATTAATGGCATCGACCGGCTATTACTTTTTCCAATCGACAGGGCAATTACTTTTTCGCATTGACTGGCAATTATTTTTACGAATCCACCGGCAATCACCTTTACGAATCGACCGGAAATCACATTTTCGAATCGCCTCGAGGATTCCCGCTGCATCATTGAACTGTGCGTACATATCGATACATTGTACAACCATTTGTATCTATATTAAAAAAAAATTCTACTCTTCAGCACATTTATTTGCATAAATTGCTGCAACAATTTGCTTGAACGTTTCTTCCAACAATCGCGCGAATTAATCAGAAATCAGTTGGCGATGCTCGCAACTTGCAAGGAGGATAAGATTTCCATCGATCGGCGGATCCGCTCTTGCAAACAGACACCGCTTTAGATCCATTTAGTATTGTTCGCGTCATCGACGAGCTTATCGTCAAAGCGTATTGCGAAACGGAGAGATTCTAATAACGGCCAGGCAATCTCGCCGTCGCGAGACAATTCCCCTTGGTTATCACGATCGAGCAGACTGAAACGGAGCGAGAAACGTAAAGGACGTTGAATTGGCTCCGGTTAATGCGATCGAAGACGGCGTTTCGAAATCCCGCTCGCGAATTGACGTCAATGCAGTTTGGCCGCTGCCAAAAACGAAGAACAAGCTTTGCCACGGGGATCCAGACGCGGGAGAATTTTGGGCGTTGCTCGTTTCCCTTTGGACTTCCTGCGACGTGCCAGTCTTTGAATGTAGTTGATAAATAGTTAGTTAAATGGGGAGACGAGGTGACCGTGTTATAGGTAATTGAGTATGCCTGGCAGAATAGAAAAAATGCTGGGTTTAAAAAAAGAACGGCCAGTAGGAGTTATAAAAGTACGAGTCAGCTTGGTAAACTCGGTGTTAAACAATTGAGGGAATAGAGAAATCAATGTGATTGATTCGATTAGCTTGATCGAATGCGATGTATTTTATGTAAAATATCTTTCGGTTAAATTAATAAGTAAGTAGCGCTCGTTCTGTGTTTTCTGACCTACGATAACGAGCGCTGTTAAAGCCCTGTCATTAATAAACAAGTTAAGAAACTTTGAAGTTTCCCAACTTCAATTAAGAAACAAGGAGTTCCCAGAACTTGAATAATTATCATTACACTTTAATGTATTCTTAATCCCCTGTTTCGTGATATTGTAAATAGCCTTGCATACCAAAATGACTCGCTCCTCGTTTCGATGCAATTACCATAAACGGCAAGCGAAGAATTTAATTGAACAATGTCGCAGAGTTGAAGTACGCTTGCATTACGCGTAAGTGTAGCCGGGGCAAAGTGTTACGATACGCCAAGTTGTCCAGTGGAATTTTCGTACACATGATAGAGCATCGCCGTAGATGCACTGGTATCCGGACGTGAACGCGCGTGCACTTATGCAAGCGTGAACACGTGCCGGTAGGCACACTAGCGGTTTAATTTATCAGTTGAAATCTGAATTTACGTTAATTAACGTGCTCGCTGCACACGGCAGCCGTGCGTGCGAGACAAAGTGGATCATGGCGGTCGCTAGATACCGAAGAAAATGAAACTAAAGAAATTTGTTAACATTATAGAACAATAGAAAAGGCTTCTAGACGTATAACGTAATAATTATTCTATTTAAAAGAAGGGCAATCTAATCCCTAATTATATAAAGAAATACAACAATCAGGGGGTGTTTAAAATAAAAGAGAATACAAAGTGAAAAATAAGATCCTTTGAAAATGATTAATCATCCAATCAAATCGCTAATTATTCAGAATCGATACACAACACCTCGAACTGTCTCCCCGTCGTACAAAGACCCTCCGGCAGGGTCTCGCTACATTTCATCGCCAGGTGGGCCTCGTCACTCGTGGCTTTCAGCGGCTAGCCGAAAAAGAAAAACAGCGTCGCGTGCCACGAGAGCGCGAACGATCTCCCTTTCCTTCAACCCTTCCTTCCCAACTGGTTCGAGGGCCGTTTTACGAGCTTCCGGACGAAACAGACGGATACACTAGTCTCGCGGTTCTTTCTGTGGATTTGTTTAGGCAGGAATATATTGTTCGTTAAAGTAGATACGTGTAATAGCGGAGTTCGAAGTAGTTTCAGTCTATCGTTGCTCGTTGCTTTTTGTCTGGCAAACGTATGGAATAGCTGAAACGCTAATCGGATCGAGTACAAGGCAGAAATTTTCTCTGTCGCGATTTCCGTGGACCGATGGATGCGGAGTTTGTGAAACCATGCATGCAAATTCTGCATCCAAAATCTGGGTCCTAGATGTATCCATCGATCGTTCGATTTGATCGGATTCCGTAATTGATTTCGATCGACCAATTGTGTGCATCAGTGTGCAAAGAGGAGTATCTGACTCGTCCCGATTGATCGTTAAACCAACAATTCTCTCTGCCTATAGATCATCAATATTTATAGCCGGTGGCTGCGGGGAACGCCTTATGGAGCTATTTGCGGGGACCGAATGCGGCCTCCTAATGGTCTGATTGCATAATAATGCTAACCGCAGTTGCGGTGAACCGCAAATATGCCTCGGCGACTCTTCTGTAACTCCTTTCTCTCTTTTCTCCATTCATTAGTTTTCTGTAATAGATTAACGGTATAATAATAAAGTAAAACAAAAATTGAAGAAGCGAATAAAGAATAAAAGTACTAAAGAATTATGTCAGAAATGATCTCTGTGTTTTAAAGAGAGCTTTTAAAGAACAGATGATACGATAATGCATTTATACATTATGCATCGTGTCGAGTAATAAAAATCGAAGGCTCCAAGGATCCTCGCGATGAGAGAGACTCGCCGATCGCTCGACCTCGTTGCCTTCGTTCGGCCAATTACGATTACACGACGATGCATGGTGGATCACGCGCGAGAGACAAAAGGAACCTTATCGAGATCCGCTCTGAAAAGATTCCGCACGCGATTCTACGGTCGCGTGACCTAAAACGAACATCAGCCTGCTTTTCTATCAACCCTTCTACCAAGCAGCGTAATTGCGATGGAATTCAATTCGTTTTTGCAAGATGCGCTAGGGTATTGTTATATTTCTTTCGGCATAACTTCGTAAATACCTTTTCAGCTTACCGTTGCAATGATAAGAAAATAATTGTGAATTTATATTAATAAGTACAATAAGAACAAGATCCCTCGGTGAATTTAATATTTAATTAAGGAAACAGAGTTGTAATTACTCTTTACTAGATACATAACTAGATTCAGCATGAAGACTGTTCAACGCGCGATTTCTTTAATTCGTAAAACGGCTCTATTAAATCATCTAGATCGCCACGAAATCTCCGAACACCAAGTTGAAACCCAAGTTCCACGAAATTGGATAGCTCAGTGCTTAATTAGCTAAAAGCCCGCCATAAACTCCCGAATGAATCTCTAATCAGAGAAAATCGGCAATAATTCTCGCCGAATACCACCCAGCTTGTTACTTTCGCTGATAAAATCTCGCGACGCTCGTGGCACGGAGCGAGGGGCTCGTTTAGGAAACGAACGATAAAAGGATCGAAACGAACGAAAGCACGGGGAGAAATGGGAATGAAAAAGAAACAGTGGCAGAGGAAAATATCTCTGGTAGCTGTGCCATGTTATTCGATGCCAATCGCGATTAAAGGGGGCACCGATCACCGGACGTGGAACGGTCTCATTATTTCGTGGCACGCCAATGGAGCCCGGTGCGTGCCACTGGCTTTAATGATGATTAATGCAGGCTACTTGTTTCATCGCTTTAGAGAATAATCCGTGGATAACGAGGAATTCATGGATTTGGTCGATGAAGCGTGTTAGGTCGATCGCAACTTTCCGTACACGATCGTCAGATAATAATCACACTTCGATGACCTTTCGTTGCGGGAGAATTAATGTTATTGTCGATATCGGATAACGCGGAATTCGCGGATCTGTTCGTTAAAGCGTGCTAGACTAGCTGCAACTTTCCTTAAACGATCGTCGAGTAATAATTTCGCTTCAATCATTTTTCATTGCGAACGGAGGAATATTATTCTTAATGATCTTCTTGAATACGAACATCTCGCGATTCGGTAGATTTAGAGTAGTAAGGGAAGGGTAGGTAATTTTCTCTTTCACTTGTCTGCGACTCGATCGAGGGTGGAAAGAAAGAAGAGTGGAGAGGAGCGCATGGTCGAGGTGTTTCGAACAGCAAATCGTACTCGCCGCGCAATCTCTTCTAATTATCTCGTTCCAGTGCGCATTGCGGCTCGCAATCGGATATGCTAATGACGAACAGGGGATCGTAACCGTGTTACCCATCTTTTCATGTCGCCCTGTGCACCTTGATACACGTTCTACCCAGCCACGAATACGTATACATCGCTAATTAGAATATTGAACATTCCAGAAAATCTATAAATATTATCCCAGAACTCGTTATCGAGAAAGAAGCAAACCTAGAAAAATATAAGAATAGACAACTTCCGCAAAAATCGCAGAACCTTCCTGTTGCTGAATCTTTATTCACCCTCGGAGGAGCATCCTGTGCACGCCTCTGTTATCGTTTCTGTTCACGTTGGGTGCTGTCGGATGGCAGTGTTCAGCGACTCGCGACTGCGAGGATGCACGATCGAAAGAAATATGGTGGTCGAAGTAATAACCGTATCCGTAAATAATAACCATGCCGTCTGGCCAGAGGGAAAAAGAGATATCCGTGCAATAATTAACCTTCAATGTGATGTATTATCGCGTCGCGATCGCAACTCGCTCGTTCCTCCATTTTTTTCTTTTTCTTTCCCGTTAATTAACGCCGATGCTCGATGGACCTATGGTGCCGCGTACGTATTATACGGCTACCTTTCGCTTGGGACGTGTCGATCAACGCGCGAAAGCGAGGCGGAGAGATAAAACGATGATGATGGATCATTGAAAGGGAATCCGCGAGTCTTTGGAACGGTGATTCGAATAGGGGAGTAATTGTGACGGAATTACGCGATATCGATGGTGAATCGAATGGATACGGACGGGGGGGAATGTTGAAGGAGTCAGGAGTTAGATGTAATGGGATTAGTAACAAGCGTTAGAGTGATAGAATTATAATACTTTTAAATACTTCGAAATAATTGCGAATTCTTGACTTACCAGTTATAAATACATATTTTTCATTCTCAAGTAGCTTCTGCAAAACGCTATTAATAACGAATCAAGGACCTCATTGTAAAATTACATTTCTGGTCCTTACAAGAGATACTATACGCGATAATTTATATAAAATAATATCAGTCACATAGAGACAGACTAATTGTAAATATACTATTTAAATGCAAACTAATTCCAAATGCATCGCTCCGCAATTTTCGAAACTGTGATCATATCGACAACGAAACGCCAAGCAAACTCCCATTGTCAAAGCTTCATTAATCTCGGCCAAAAATCACCGCCAATCTTTCAAAGACAATCCTCATCCCGCACGATCCCGGGCATGAACACAAGCTCCGAAACAAAAAGTATCGCATCCGTGTATTGGAGAACGCGAACAAGTCAGCCCACAATAATTAAGCGATCATTCGGAGCTGCGCTGATTCCGCTTCAATTAAAGAGAGCACCGTCAGCTAAGAGCGCGACGATAATTTCCGTTCACCGGATTCACCGTGGGGACGTGTAAATACACCGATTGCGACCAGCTGTTCGTTTTCTTCGCCCTTGTCGTTCTGTACGTACCTCGTGTTACAGATTTCGTTGATAAGATCGTTGACGCGCAAACGAGCACCGAAAAGGTATTTATAGAGTACAGCGGTCGATCGGTTTTATCGCTGGTACAAGGACTACCCTTTTCGCGATTACGTTGCGCCAGGCCTGTTTCCGATCTGACGAGATTACGGAACCTGATTTCGCGTTCGGTGGGAACGTAAGTGCATCTGACTTTTCGAATAATTATTTACAAAGAGATAATGATCTTGATGGGCGCATTTTTATTTTCATCCTTCTCGATAGAATTGTCGGTCGATCTTTGCAGGCGATTCCTCTTGCTCTGTTTTTTCTTCTAGATTCACTGAACTCGAATCACACAGTTAATTATAATTACACCGCTCCGTTTAAAAATCGATCCCCGGTTGGTTGATCCTTGGGGGTAGTTTCCTCCTGTTCCGTTCTTGTTTTAAAGCACACCGAATACCAACCACGCGATTAATTATAATTACACCGCTCTGTTTAAAAATCGATCCCCGGTTGGTTGATGGTTCAGGGTAGCTTTTCTTGTTCCGTTTCCTTTTCTTAAGCTCACTGAACGCCAATCACACGATTACGCCGATCCATTTAAAAATCCCCGGTACCCTTTGCATATCGATATCAACAGCTGACACTGCTGCACTCCGGTCGCCAAAATCCTCTCACCCCATTCACAAAGCGGAGGCCTGTCCGCGAAACCGAGACACCTCGTGGCGTGACCAAGTTGTCGCGTCCCAAGGAACCGGTACACGCGTGTGTGTCTCATCCCCGTTCATTCAGCCAGAAACCAGTTTTCGTCGCGGTGGTCCGGTAGATAGATCGCGAGCCGGATAAATAAGCGCTCGTTACAGGGACGTGACGGGTCTGGACATTCTGTCGCGCGACCCACCGGGAACCGACGAAATATCCTCCTGCTCTGGATCGGATAAAAATGATCGTCGTGTGAATATGAAAGAATAAAAAAAAAATAATAACTCGAGAATCGCTCGAGTCGAGCCGAATTAAAATCAGGTTGAATTAATAGCGGGACAAATACCAGCGATCTAAGCTCATCAATCCTCCCAAACAAATGACCGTCGTTAACTAAAAATAACTCTCGAGGCTATATGGCAAATCGACCGTATCGAAAAAACAGATAAAACAATGAACTGGACATGTGCCCGGTGACGATCTCCACGAGGCCAACGATTCGTCGTAGCACGAAGCATCAATCTCTGTTATAAGTAAAGGAAAGGTAATATACCTCTGGTGGGACATGGGCCAACAAATGGTGGGAACAGAATCGTAGGGATCTCGTGGTTAAAGTAGGAACTTCGCGCCCTAAAGTGGGCCCAGGTAGATCATTGTACGATTTTTCTTGACGAAGTCATAGTAACTCTCGATCATTTTTTGGTCGGGATCTTGTGATCCTATAAGTTTGTGTTTAGAGAAATTTGTAGCTCCATCTCGAGTTTACTAAATATTACCAAGTGAATTTGCTAAAATAAAGTCAATAGTTAATAAAGTGAATTAGAGATTAAGGGTAATGAATAAATAGAAATGAAGTTCGAATAGGTGTTGGCAAATAATCGATTCCCATCTAAGAGGAATACTGTCTACGCTTTCAATTATTTGCGCGTGATTAATTCGCGGAAAGAATCCCAGATAAGCTGCAGCAAATGAAAGGACAATTTTGCCACAGATTCCAGCGATCTCGAACGATCCGTTCCGTTCCGCGGAGCCGCGATTCCCGCGAAAGAAATCGTGCCGTCCGAACGCTTTCTCACGTACCAGCACAGCTGTTTACAAGGGACGAACGGCGTTTGTTCATTGTGCCCGGCGAGACAAGCCGGTATTGTCGCATCGGTCCGTGGATCGTGAATTGTGTCATTGTGGAACGCTGCTCTCGGGAACGCGCTCGCCATTTACGTCGCATGTGGGCTCATTCTAATGTAGAAGCCCGGTTTTACGGTTCATTGTCGCGGTACGAGAACCGAAAGACACTTCGCAGAGCCACTGGCCTCGATCGAGACCGGAGCAGTCCTGACACCGTCAGAAGTTCTGGATCGCGTCTCCTCGATACGAATATTTCAATCCGCGTTACGATTTCTGTCGTTCGCTGGTCACGGTGTCGTAACTTCGTTTATACCTCGCTATCGTGTACGGGGAATTATCATACAAACCCGAAGGGAGATACTCGAGAAGTGCGATTTCCCGCGACGCCGAGCGTTTGCCGTACCAAAAGACTGTCGCAAGCTCTTGAGCCGGAATCGCGCGAGGCGTTAAATCGCGGGATAAACGGCCGTACGCGGAGAGGAGAAGGCGAGCGCGAAGCAGAACGTTCGACAGCGTTAGAAAGATCGCCAGGACAAATGATCCGAGTCGCGCGCGCGCGCGGCTATCTCTCCGAGAAGGCTACCAACTTTCGTTTCCTCCGCTTGTAAACGGCTTGTCGCTCGCTGACAACAGTATTTGTCTCTGCAACCCTAATGGACGAGATTTATACCCGTCGCTGAGACGAGGCAGACTATATACTGGGTGTTCGTTCGCTTGTTGGACATTGTGGACGATGGTCCTTTATCGGTGTGATCGCTTTGGTAATTATCCATTGATCGATATCGCGCGGCTGATTCTTCCTTTTTCGGAAAGGAATTAATTATTTAGGTTAAATTACTGTTGGGATTATTTTAGGACGTTTAATGGTGATGGTACATTGATCGTTTCCTTTCAGTATTGAAAAGTGAATCTAATTTTTAATTGAAGACATTCCAATTTTTAGCCGGTCCCCTTTCCAAATATTTCTATTCTATTTTTGAAACATACAATTATCGAGATTCATTTATATCCTGATCTAACTATATGAACCAAGTTGTACAAAGTATGAAACACCCAGTATAAGAGACCATTGTTCATTGCGATAGCAGTGAAACGAAACGGGGGTTCCATCTCGAACGATAATGCAACGATCGAGTGAAAGCTCGGTCGTGTCGGCCTATTGTGGCGAGAATTTTTGCTCTTCCTATGGTGGTCCTACGGGAACGCTCTTGATGATTAGCATAAAACGCCCACCGTTCTCTCCCCGGTTCCTTTTATCGAGCCCCCTTTCGTTTCTCCGCAAAGTCACGGCTCGTTTTAGCTAAATTCCTTGAACGTTGATGCATCGAATTTAATGTTAACGCTTGGCATATATCCTGCGAGTCGAGGCGCGTTGGTGTTCCGGGGTGAACATTAGATGCTGAATTATTGATGAAGGAAATCGATCGATTTTAGGAGAGTACAGAATAGAAACAAGCTCTCCGATCCTTGCCTATTGTTCGAATAATTTTTCATCGTAGTTTTGTGAATGCATTGATTAGTACGGTTGGTGGTTCTATTTATCCCCGTTTAATACTAGACCATCACTCGTGTCACAGTGGTTTGTCACATAAACTCTCAAACGCTTGTCAAGGGTTTCACTCAGCGAGCGATATTACCCCTTTAAACTACTCGACACGAAACCCGTCAGCGCTCGCATAAAATTACCACCTATCGCAGCCCTTATCAATCTGTCCAGCCTCCGATCCCCGACAAAATTTCGACGCGGCCCAACAACAGCAATCAAGAGAAAGAAAAAGAAAAGAAGGAATTTGAAGAAGAATCCTTTCAACGACCCATTAATTTCTCACGGACACGCATACAACCCTTCCGCGCCAGCGCCGCTCCATCACGCGACTCTCCCCGACCCGTTCCACGCGCGGATTTGAAAAGAGGAGAACGAGAAATCCGCCGGCAACTGCTCACGTGAGCGCGTCCTCTCCAATTAATTCAGATTGGCCGGCGTGAAACAAGAAGAGTACATACATCGATCGTTTATCAGCCGGAGGAGGCTAAAAGCCGGCTAATCGATGGCGAACCACCGTTCCGCCGATGCGTACACGCGGAGCGTATCTTAACGACGAGTTATGTCGCGAGCTTCTATGGGGCCAGCTCGAGATAAAGGCCTGGTTGGAAACGAGAAACGGTCAGCATTCTGCTGTGCGTTATTCCGGGGCCGGACGGTTCGTTAGAGGACTTCCTCCGCGACAGGAGGGCCGCTACGACGGCGTCGGCCGATGATTTTTCCGGTTATGCCGGCCCGCTCGTTCGGAAACCGTTCCCACCGGCTCGTTCTCTCGGAACTTTTTACCGGCCGCTAGTCAAAGGATATATACGTAGCTTTGTGGAAAAATCGAAAGCGGTCGCCGTTTATTGCCCCTCGTTTCGTCCCGATACTTTCTTGCATATGTTTAAAGGAATTTTTAATAGCGGCCTGTTGCTCGCCGACACATGTGGAAGGGGGCCGCGATGGCATTCCGGCGGGGCGAAAAAATTATTTTCTCAGGCCTTCTCGTGAGCGGAACAGAAGTTCCTATGTATCTAATCGAAACGGTTACTTCGCTCGAAAGCGATTCAAGCTTTCCGGTTTCTTCGACATTTTTCTTTCATTTAAAAAACTGTAGTCAGTGATCTGCTTGGTGCAGAAACAATGGTGCAATAGATAACAACACAAAGTATCGTTCGAAAATTACGCCATTCAAATTGAGAAGAAGTCTCTTCCGAAAACTTTGTTATCCATCGAATGTATCCGCGAACGACCATCGTCTTCATCGAATTTCCGTCTATTCCCGAAGAAACCCGGCGACAGCAGTTTGAAAGGGTCCTCAAGCGAAAGGGCCGAGAACGGCGGCAAACTTATCGCACCGTGATCTCGTAAAGGGCCATTTGTGAATGCGTTCACGTAATACAGAAAAAGTGTTCGTGTCCGTTCCGTGTCGGGCATACTATTCATCGACGCCGTCGTGCCGTGGCCGTCGGGACGCTTCTTCTCCGTCGCGTCCCCGAATGCATACGCAGCGGAAGTACGTCGTGATTTGCTGCAACGCCGGAAACGCCGCACGTGCGTCGTGCGTTTTTGTCATTCGTTCGGCCACGTTCCGGGAACCCGTTTCGGGATGCTGTTCATTTTTCAACGGACAATGAACGTCCGAAATTGTCATCACTTGATAGTTATGAATAGGGTGTGAGGGGGGTCGGGGGCAATTGGTGACACAGATTCGAGGAAACGGGGAGATGGTGGAACGAAAGTAAATTTGGTGTCGCGAGTGACAAATGTAAAAGGAAGGATTTCGATGTAATAGAGAAATTAGGAAGAAACGTAAAGTGCAGGTTTTATCGGGTTTATTAAGGTTTACTAATGATTAATTACGTTGGGAAGAAGTTACGATTTTTCATGGAATAGAGGCATTCCAAATTCAAGTACTCTAATATGTACGAACATTTTTTTTAATAACTTCATGCTTAGGAAAATTCTCTGTTAATGCATAATTCGTATTTTTTTGCAAATTGCATTGAGCCTATACAAAGAAAGTGTGTTCCTCTCCCCGATAATGTAGAGGAGGACGAGATTGGCAGACAAGCTCATGTTAGATCCGCGATATCGCAATTGGAAGAAATGAGTGATTGCGTGGTTAACAGATGGAAAGGTCGTTCACCGATTCGTTGCATTGTTCCCTCGGGTCAAGAAGAACGCCAACGCTTTTTAATAGCGGGCAAGGGAATTGACAGTTCGCACCTTTCACAAAGCCGGCGATAAAAGTGGTCGACGTGTGATCGCCACTTTGCAACGTGGCAAGGACTCGCGAGCGTAATGCTTGTTACAAAATAAATTGCACTCGTCTTTCCACCTGTGTCGATGCATTCTTATTGAACGCTTTCGACAACGCTGGAAATACTTCGTCCTTGGACGAACAGTACGAAGGGATTAACTGGGATGAGTAAAAACGACATTGTAAGTCCAGAATCGTATAAAAGATTAATTTTTCTTTCATTTATTGAATTTAATAAACACTTACTATTGGTCGGCGTTAAAAAAAATTTGTCTGACGATCTCGTCAGCACTTTTTGCCGACGTTTTATGTATTGCAACTACGTTTCTCATTTGTTTTACCAAACAAAGATTATTATCATCTTTTATACAGGCTATACCAAATGTCGGATGTTTAAATCTTCTTCCAATCCGGACAGATATATTTGTCGTTTTGCCCCCCAAGTTCTTGGATCGTGGATATCTAATCGTTAGCCTCAATTGATCAGTCAATTTCGATGCGAATAAGATGAATTATATACCGCTGGTGAAACGTTAAAAAAAAAAACTCGTTCCAAGCGGACAGTATAAATCTCTTACTGGTTGTCTCGGATCAACCGGAGGCTCTGATCGTGTGTAACCGAGTGTGACACAAGTGTGTAATCGAACATACTGTAATGCCGACATAAATGACAGCCGATTCGAGTATGGAGATATCGGGGATTACAAAATCAATGAATAATCCCAGTAGCGCCGTCAGAAGAGACTCTACCTATCGAGATGCGTACGCGCTCCGATCCGTGTATCGATTTATCACACTTACAATGAATTTGCATTATTCTTAAACTTCTCCACGTCGAGGAATTACTGTTGCAATTCTACTGAACGAAACACATAAGTTCGAGCAGAGGTTCATTCCAAACCGAAAGGAAACTGTTTACTTCAACCCCTAGAAATGTTCGATGGATGTTCCATTAGACGTTCCATTATTGCACCCCTCCTCACAATCGCGAATCATCCGAATGTGCAGTCGACGAGCGCACGCGAGTTGCGGCGCCCACCGTGGAAAAAGGCGCGGTCACAACAAACCACCCGCACCCCGTGGCACCCGTTCAACCACCCTCGCGCGAGACACACGGGACCCTTCGCACGTGAGCCGCACCGCGTGGTTCGGAACGATCAATGGGCGGCCAATGAACGACGCCGATGCCCTGAGAACTACGGGGGACGCGTGCGCAACATGCAGGTTCGACACGCGGCGCGCCGCAGAGTGTCAGACGAAAACGCGCCGTCGACGAAGAAACGTCGCGCCAAAGTTGCCGTTCGTGCCTTCGAATAGAGTTCAAGAGATAATCGTGGTCTTGTCTCGTTTCGCGATTCCTCTTTTTCTCCTTTCCACCGTCCGCGCGATTCGCTGCGTGGCCAATGAAACGATCGTCGCGTGCCCGATCGATTGCGCGTGAGCACCGTTTAATCGGGTAACTGTCCATTGTCGAGATCGGAGAACAGGATCAGTGACAGTGCAACGCTGAACCGAATCCGGAAAGTGTGTTCGTTCTGTGCACGTTGCTGTTCGATCGTGAGCGAATGAGAGATAAAGGATTTCGTGTTGGATTCTGTGTCGAGTAGCTGCAACCGCTGCAGGGTCGATTACTGATAGCGGTGAGTAGTTTGTGTTAATTTTGATTATTCTAGCTGCGTTGCAAATTAGGTGATTTGGGTGTAAGTTTGATAGGCTTCTTTGTCGTTCATTGGCAACGTTTGCTGAACGGTTACTCTTGTATCGAAAGTATCGTGTTATTTTTAATATACCTCAAGTTGAACAGGTTTTTACTGAGAACAGATTTAATTTTCAGTAATCAATGTGTTTCGAGATTAAGTAGTGGCAACTCTTCGAACATTTCTTCTCGACCTTTTAATTAAACTTAGAATCTGTGAAGAACGTTTTCTTCATTTATAAAAAGAAAAAAGAGTATCGCCCTTGGGATAATTGGCAAATTGCCAAGACTAATTTTAAGTTATTTTCCAAGGCATTGTTTCTTACACCTAAAATTCAATATCCGATTCTATCTGCTCCAATATCTCGCCCAATTTAATACAGAACGAATAGAGAACATCCCACCTTGAATCTATACGCATACTACCTTACAAAGATATTGTAAAAATCTCTCGTCCGTCAAGAAATCATCATAAAGCTCGCGCTTTACAACCCCATGACCACATCAGTAGCGCGACCGTAGCATAGAGGCAGGCATAATTCTTCCGCCGCTCGACACGTTCGTTAATCGGTTTTCACTTCTACTTGCGCTCGAATTTGCAGCGTACAAGCGCGGATCTATGCATAAAACGTTGCCTTGTCGTAACTCAACGCGACCATTCAAAAGGCCGTCGCGTCGGAAAAGTGTGCGAGCTAATTCAACGACACTCCTCGCTTTTTTCCCAGACCACTTAATATGTACTTCATTGTCGACTGGCTAGGCAAAAGTGCCGAGCGATATGCTTGTTCTTAATCAGACGCTGTTGTTAGGATAAAAATATTAATTTAGATAAAAATTAAGCGGCCGACCGGATCTAGTAAATCATCAGCCTAAAGTTTAGGGCCATTTAAAGATACCTGTTCTTCGACTCGCACTCCTTTCGTTCATTTTAGTTGCCCACTGATAAATGGTGTTCAACTAGTTTATTTTTCCTGACCGAAGGAAAGTTTCGTCTCCTTGTCGATTTCGCTCCGATTAATCAATTCTCCAGTGTGGCAGTGCGCACAACTTTCTCCGAATTTTTATTTCTTTGCTATTTCTTCTTCAGAAATATTTGTCTGTGGAATGGAATTATTTTTCAGAAACATATTTTTGATTCCATTTACGTGCAGCTAATTGTTCTTTCACAATGATTTTATGCGACTTTCGAACACATTTTATGAGGTGTGTTCCCTGATATTATCAGAAGCGATCGTGCAACGAATAATGAGTTTTTGGGAAAGACAGGCATTTTTTAGGTGTCACTGCACGTTGAATACTGATCGATCTTCTATTTTCCTTTGAAGAAAATTTCTTCAGAATTCCCTTATTGTCAATCCTGTGACAACTTCAACAGTGTCCAATGATTTCATACACTTTTATGGGCTTCATACGAAATATTGAGACATCGATATGTAAATTATAAATTCAATACATGTATTATTCATGATGGAGTACAATATATTTAACTGTACCTAGCTGTGCTATTAAAAGAGCGTATAACTTTTTCTTGGCATTAACTACAAATACTCTTAAAATGATATAATCTAAAAAATAATGTTCAGTATTTAAAATAAAATTGTGCAGAAATGAAACAGCACTCTAATAATAATAAAAAAATTGAAAGCACCCTTGAATTTCATGTAAAAATGAAAAATCCTCGGAAATACCTCGAAATGGCAAAACGCTGTTCCAATTACCAACAAACGAAAAGCTCCGGGAATCTAATTCTGTACCACTTCGAGTGGTCAAACAAAAACAAGAAGAGACAAATTCAAATAGAATCACTGAGACGATCGAGAGCGACAAGAAAAAAACTCCGTTTCTCATCCAAATGTCTTATTCGAACGCGCGAGTATAGTTGGTAGAAGATGAAGAAGAACGCATCGGTGCGATGGTTTAGCTCGGGTTGGGTAGCTAAAAAGGGACAACTCCGTGCATAGCCGCGTGAATAACAAAAGGCCGCCGGGACGTGCATCGCGTCCAGAAGATACGCAGCGAAGGGATCGGCGAACAGGGAAGTGCGCGGCACGTGATAGTAGAATATTCATTCTCTGTGCCCACGATAGTCGACGCGATTGTGCGTTGAATTTACCGGCGAATTAAACGGAAAGAAGAAGAAGAAGAAGACGTTTCGCAACCCTCTTTAATAACGCCTCGACAACCGGGCACAATCGAACCGTCGCGCTTCTTTTATACCGTGTTTCAAGGGGAACGAATCGATGCCTGTTTCTACTCCTGTAATTTACTAATTCATATCGAATTGACTCGGTAACGATCGAGGAAGGATTTATGATTGAATAATTGTACCCCACATGACGTTGCATTAACAAAGATAAATTCATATCGGTGGAATAGTTAATTGAACATTCAGGAACACTGGGTTTATGTTGGCTTTTTCTCATTCCTTTATTGATAAATTTTGTTTTATACACACGCCATCGTGAGATTGGTATGGGGTTGTACTTTTAAGGGGTGGGGAGAGGTTTTGTAATTTTATTTTAGGGGTGTTTAGGTGGGAGGCGACGTTAGGTGAACGATAAGCAGATGGAATGTTCTTATCATTTTCGTTGACTTCTGTTTGCTCAAGCACCTTTTTATCTCCTGCGTTTTTTTTTATCAGGACCAAGGGTGTCCTCACGATCGCAGGTACATTCTCGTCGAGGGTTTGGATAGTGCTCGACAGCGTTATCAGCCTAGCACAAGAGTCTTCGTGCGAACCCCCGATAAAGCGCGCTTTTCAAGTTCGCCTCAAGTAAATTACACAAAACATTCCCCTCTTGTCCAATTCATTCTTAAGAATTTCGCGATATCTCTGATTCTCCCACGTCGATCCATTTCTCCAGAAATTCTCGTGGGAATATGCCTCGAGAGCTGACCGATCCTCGGTTCGAGTCCCATGTTTCGAAACACTTGTAAGAAGGAAATTTCGTACTCGAGAGCCTCCGAGAGTCGCAAGTGTGTCCTCAGGAGCGCGGAAGCGTGCATCTTTTTGCGCTCCGCACGCCTCTGTTCGCCCAGGGTGCCCGAGAAATTCGTTTTACGCCCCAAGGCGCCTCCGCGGGCCCCGTTTCAGGGAAGTGCCTTTGTGACCTGGTCGTCCCTTCCTTCCTCCCGTTCCTGTCACCCGAAACATCTGCTCAACGGGAGCACTGGAAAGCATTTTTTTTAATTGCACACAGCCCGCCACCATATACCGAAACAGAACACGCCTAGTGTCCCCGCAGCTCCGGCGAAAGGGAGGGGAAAAAAAAATACAAGTCGCTTCGTTAAGCGACGAAAATTTATACTCTTCCTGACCTCATTAACAAACACGAGAGGAATTTATGAAAGGACTCTTTTTGCTGCTTCCTTTTGCTGTTTCATTCTCTGCTTTTTATTAAGCATTCGCTAAGGGCTCGACGGAATAGAGCGGAACTGTTCGACGATTGTGGAGCGGTTCATTGATTTGATTGGTTCGTTAAGGAATAGATTTGTTTAGTTTGCCACAGGGATCGACTCTTAAATACAGCCAAAAATCGCTTTTCGTAAAGATAGGAACGTTTCCGAATAAAATATACTCGGCTGTTAATAAAACGAAATCAAATCGGTTAATCGAAACATTCAACAATATATACATACTCGAAATAAATGAACTATATTCAAATATACGCAGCGAATTAAAACAAATTCAATTGAATCCACCTTTGTGTCGAACCCTGTTCTAAAGCGAGGCAACAATTTTATTCCGCATCTTGCGTTTAAACAAAAAATTACCCTTAGAGAACGTATCGAAGTCGAGCTGCGGTGGAGATCGTTCTTGCGCAACAGAAGTCGGTCGCGAAAGGCCTTAAAAAAAAAAAAAAACGATCTGCCGTGATGGTACGAGGATTACGGCGCGCATATTGGGTCCGAATCGATTCTCCATGTTCGGACGGCGATAACCATGTTCGGCGGTTCTTCAACGATCGACGATAGAACATCCCGTGGTACGCATAGTGATACTTTTGGAGAACGTGCCGCGCCTTCGACGACGAGTAGAGGGGTAGCTTGGCGACGAAGTAGGGAAACTTTGTCGCACGCCACTGGAATATTTATCATCGCGAACGGAGGGAAGCACTGCGGATCGCGCGGTCGTATATCGCGGTCGTACGTCGAGCCGCGGTGTTAACGCCGCTTCATTTCGCCGCCAGCGATGCCATTTTCTAGGGAAACATCGACGACTCGTGCTGGGAATCGCGATGCGATACTCGGAGAAATCTGTGCTCCTTTTGTATGACGATTGCGTGCCAAGTATAATTCTCTTGATGCGCGTCTTGTTTCTTTATTCGATGATACTGTTAGGTGGGAAAGAAAAAAGTCTCGCACCGATACTGTTAACCCTTGCGTGGCCAACCAAAATGTTATCCAAGATTCGCATAGTTTCAAGCTTCAATATTTTCTTCCACTTCTCTTCTTATCCTTAACATTTG
This sequence comes from Holcopasites calliopsidis, assembly GCA_023838395.1. Classification (NCBI taxonomy): domain Eukaryota; kingdom Metazoa; phylum Arthropoda; class Insecta; order Hymenoptera; family Apidae; genus Holcopasites; species Holcopasites calliopsidis. Next base: position 1,816,847 of record JALHAQ010000001.1, read on the forward strand.
TACTGTTTATTCTATCGTAAACGACAATCGGCACAAACATGTCTACAGAATCAGAAATCGAATCTTGGATTAGAGAGATTTGTTTTATTATAGTTTTCCAGGAAGGGGCTCTAGTTGTAAGAGATAATGTTATGCTCTTGGTGTAATTTATTATTAGGGCGTGAAAGGGCGTGAATATTAATGTTTCGAGGTAGATTGTTCGTGTTCTAAAGGGATAAAGGAGGAACTGCTTGATGCGAGAAGGGATTTAAAGAGACAAGTACTATCTTACAAGTACATATCAGTAATCGCATAGGTATTCTAATTGAGCAATAGGTCTGCATAAAAATGCATGTTCACAGCCGCCTCGGGATAAGAGCCACGGTAAACAGCGTCGCCTCGAGAGTTTTGCAAATATGGACAGTGTAAAGTACATTTTAAATACAGTTCTCGTATGTACATTGGATCCAAACAGAATGTCCGTCTACTTTAATTGTGGCTAGAACTATCCTCGCCATCCTTCAAAATAATCATATTCCAATGAATATTGAATCCAACCGCACTACAATAGCTGTAATACAATTCATCCTCTCAATTTTCCTTGAACCGTTCGTATTTGCAAATATAAAGAACTTAATTAGAAAACCATTCCCACATTTCTGATAAATGATTGCTCTGTCAACGAAGGCATGGGGAAAATATTTTTCTCCTCGAAACAATGAATCATTCTCAAGGAATAATTTCTTGAAGTCATTTAAAAACCAGGCAAACAGGCCCAAAGAAAATTGAACGGCGACGTTGAGAGTGCGTATGCATGTATGAGCAGTTCTGTACGACACTTTGTGAGCAAAAGGTTGGCGTTAAGCCGGCGCACGCTGACTTCATCCACTCCCATAATTCATTACACCATTTCGGCCGCGTATATTACACACCGGGGCGCCTTGTTCCCGGTCGACCTCTCCTCTTAATTTAACGCCGATATTTAGTCTACGCGCCGCGGAGCACGCGTCGTGGACCGAGAAATCCAAGAGCGAACGTGAAATGCCCAAAACTGGCGATGAAATTGTATCGTTATATGCTTCGAGATACCACCGTCGAGAGGAAAAGCTTTGTTTCTCTGTTTCGTTTGGCGTGGAATTTCAGCCGGCGGGCAGGAAAAGTGTGGAGAAGTAATTTTTCGACTGTTGAAAAGTGTTCAAGTTAAAAATAATAAGAAAGTTGGAACGGGTAAAGCTTTACTTTATTTCGACCAGCAGAATTTCTCGATAAATTCACAAAGAATTAAATAGTTTGCGAGTGATTCGATTATCTGCAGCGACTGTCAGATAATCAATCCCATATCGCAGTCAAAGTATTGATAATTAAAATAGTATGTTGAATAGAGAAAAGCTGGGATACAAATAACTAATCCAGCTTCGAAAGCAATTTTTAAAACACGACGAAGGAAGAAAAAAGTTTGTAACGTGAGATATCCCCTAAAAGCCACTAGGTTGGCTCACAGAAGTCCAAGAAGCAAATTTCACCGATGTTTCCAGCGGTCGCTGTATCGCGAGATACAAAGTGGGATCCATCGTTAATTCTCGCTATAAAACCGCTGCTATCGCGAGGAATTTCTTTTTTCCTTTTTTAACACTGTCGTCGCAGTGGTCAACCATTTCTTTACGAGTCGGATCACCGTTTACCCCTTTTTATATTCCTCCCCCCTTTTTCCCTCGATTTTTACGAACTCCCGTTAAAAGCATTTTTGAAAGCCGCGTTTTAGAACACACGAGAGGATAAGCGCAGCCGTGAGATTCCTTTGGTTCCCGGCTGTGTGAAAGGCTTCCAAAGGATCTCGTTCGATCCTTTGCCCAACACCAGTCGAGGTGATCAAATATTGATCGAGAAGGTGCTCGAGCTTCTGGCTTTCACGAAATCCGATTTTTCTTTTGAAATTCGATTATTTGGTAAATTTAGATGGTAGATTTATTCGATCCGTTTGAAGGGGAGGTGATCTTACGTGTTTCCTGCAACCCTTTGCCCGCACAGTTCTTTTCAAATATTTTCACAAAGTTACCAAAAGAGAATGGAATATTTATTTTTCCGATCGCTCAAGACGAAATCCTGACACATTCGGACCACCCATGAATATCTCAACTTTCTTTGTATAAATGGATACCCGTGGGGTTGGAACTTCTCCGTAAGCGGCTTACGCCAAAGCCAAGGCTTCCGGATGCGTCGTGACAGCGTCAAACAGCTACGTCAACCTCTGCTTAATTTACCACAACAATCCATTTTTTTTGTTTATCAAATAGGTTGTAATAAAAATTGGCTCAAGTGCCGGGATAATGTAAATGAAATTCGGAACGCACATAATTCTTCCGAAAACCGGAACAGATATCGCGACCGCGTGCAAGATATAGCACAGCGACGCCTTGTCAGGGCCGCGAAGAGTTGCCCTCAAAAGCGCATTCAATCGCAGCGAGTGTTAGGTACAAAGGGAACAGCATAGAATCAGAGCGCGCCCTCCACCGCGGTCGAAAGATTCGCTGGTGGCGAGGGCGTTGGCGTGAAATAAGTAACCTCGATGGACTCGGTTCTGAAGGGAGCAGCATGTGCTTCCGGTTTATGGGCTCGCCCAGTTCCACGGGTTTATGGTGGAGGATTTATGAGCCGATTCACGGGCTCGTTGCCCCTCCAGAAAAGCGGACTGCACCTTTCGAAACCCCTTTTTCTCCTTCGCCAATGTGTTTCCCCCGTTTGATCTGGCGCCGACACACGCGCGCGCGGTGGGTGGACAAGCTTTCTCAGCCGCGAGAAACGTCTTCGATTAGAGCGAACGAGACGATGCTCTCCACCCCCGCACTCGCAGCTGCCCGTAAATTTATGTCGGTCGCGTTTTTACTCGAAATCGATTCCATTCTTCGCACCTTTTATACGTTGCTATTTTTTAAAATTACTTTCTCGATTTTTTGGGGTAAAATAATAATGATTGCAAATAACTTTGTGCCTTAATTAGACTGGGCAGTCGGAAAATAAGAACACGCCTGGCACCAGAATTTGCCACGGATAGTCCTAGAGAATAGATATTATGGTACACGTGTTTCAAAGTGTTGCTGGAGTGGAAGCGTTGAATCGTCAATTGTTCTCTCGTCTCATTTAAATAATATGGAGATGAAAGAGGGCCAGCCCGGTGGAATGACTGTAATTTCAAAGGGTTTCAATTTTTCTTCACAGAAACCTCAAGTGTCAAGCTTCTAGGAATGATCAATTAAATCATTGGAATTTCAACACTTTTACAGTTAAGTGTTATATACATAGTAAAATTTCTTCAGTCAATTAACGTTGTATAATTATCATCGGGGATATTATAGACACGTCAATTCCTTTTTCAATAGACTGGCAAATAATTAGAGGTCGATCGTGTATTTTACCGTCGCATTAAAAAGGAAGCTTATGTTTATGCAATATTATCAATTACAATTACACGATCATTCTAAATGTTCTACAGCTGCAATTACAACAACCTGTACTTCTTAATAACAACTCACAGTAAATTTATCTTCCTCCGCTGCTCGTAACATCAACGAAATGTTACATTTAGCGATTCGATCCACAGAATATCAGTCTAACCGTTTACCAAAACAAATCTCCTCCCCCGGAGGCCGTAAAGTCCAAGAATTTTCATTCCCCGTTCGCAGTCCCGTAAAAGCGGCCCATAGACACAGGCGCCAGACCTTCCCCCGGCCGCCATAAAATCCAATGGGGCTCCAATTTAAACACGGATTTCCCCTCAATTCACCCGCAATTAGCCAAAGTCTTATCTACCTGCCTTCCAATTAACGACACAACGAAGCTAATGTCCTTTCCCTGTAGAACGTAAGCGACCGCGATAACACGTGGTGCGCACGTGTATGGACAAAAGAAGCGGGAAAATCTCAAAGGGCAAAGGGAGAGCCGCGTTTTCAGAAACCGCGCCCCGCCCATGGGGAATCGGTCCTTTTCTTTCCGGCGGAGGGAATCTCGGTTGATTTACGCGCCGACGTTTTCTCGTTAACAATCATCGAAGCATGAAACAAAAAATCACCTCGCTCCGGAAACGCGTAGCGCTCTTTTCCTCCGGGCGATGCACGTATGCGCGTCGTGAACCAGGTTGTTCGGTGGGCGAGGGACAGGGGCGTATTTCGTGGCCGGGACAAATTGAATGAAATCGCTTGAACCTGTTCCAAAGGCGGCGCGGCGTTTTATAGGACCACCGGTAATTACCGTGCCGTAGGTCGGGAATCTTTGGTGGCGTACGGCAAAGGTAGTAATTTGACCGTCGACCGCCGACCGCCGACACCTTTATCTTTGGCTATTTATTAACTGTGCGGCTGGAAATTAATTTCTTTTTTTTTTTTTGACGAACCCGCTGGAGGATGATGAGTTTGGAGGGTGGAAAGAACGTTGAGGGTGTTTAGGGTGTTTGGAGTTACCGAGACTCGATGGCGAGACGGATATTTTGTATCATATTTCTTTTTCGGCCCTTTTGTTCTTTTGGAAGTTTCGTGATGAATGGAGAATTTAGGGTTCAGATAAGATCGGAAATTTTCGTCGCATTACTGAGATTTTCCTATAGAATAGAAATTTTATCGCGGTTTCATGTTGCGTATTTGTTTCTCGTTGATTTATGAATATTAGAATTTTCAGTCACTGTGTATTGTATCATTTATATTATTTCACATTACTTACGATACAAATCGATTTGATTTCCCACCAGGCCATTAAAATAACCCTAAGCCCTTCCAGTGAGTCCCGCAAAGATTTAGTTTCTCCTCACCAATGCCAAGGATCCGTTCGGCGATTCGCCCGGGGTAGATTGTTTTCTTTCGAGCATGGTTACGATGCATCGAGATGCGTTTCCTCTTTATGCATCCCTAAGAAAACACATTAAGTCGAGGAGAAAGAAGAAAAAGAGGAATTATGCATCCGTGGGCAACGATTACAAATTTCTCAAAGTTACTCAAAGATCCGTGGGGTTCGTTAGAAACCGAGTTCTCTCTGAACCCTGTCACCTGTTGAACCCTCTGTACCGGCGAGAACATGTGTAGGTACAAGTGTGTCTGGTTTCACTTCTGTGAAGGCGGTTCTCCGTGTGAGAAAAGCTCGAGGAAAGGGAAGAAAAGGGGAATCGAGTTACGGAATTTTCGCCGACCTGCTAGGGTGAATTTATGGTGGTCGACGGAATCTGGCCGCCAGATTGCTCGGAAGAGTGACAAAAGAATAGGAAACGAAAAACAAATGATCAACCCTATAATTACTCCATTTATACGTGTCTCATACAGTTTTCTAATTATTACATTCTGCACTCGCGATTTCCCGCGCACGCTCTACACTTTCCAAAGAAACAAAAGGGAGAATCATCCTCATATAAGAGGATTAAAGGCAGACCGCGTACCTTTCGATGGACTCAACGAATGAGAGATGGCCGTTTAAGGGTGCGATGTAGGCGGCAATAGAGGGTTCTTTATCCTTCCCTCGAGGGTGGGCAACACATCCCGCGGAATAGGATAGGATAATATGACAGGACTCCGAGTCATCCCTCGGGGAATTCAAATTTAGAGGCGGCCCGATCTTGAGCCGGGACCACCCGAGGGGTTTGCTTAGCATAAGTTTCGGAGACGGGCGGTGCCTCTCTTTCACGAGATTCGTCGAAGAAAATCGTTTGATTTACGCGTCACGCAGCGATAACAAAGCAACGCCGTATGTAGTAAATTAGATTCCACCAGTGTGCAACAATTAACGGAGCGACTATAATTTCTCACGCTTTAGGCTCCGATTTCTCATCGGCTTGCCGACAAATTGCAGTTGCTCCGCGCGATCGTCCTTGCCTTTAGATGAAAATAATAAAAGGGTGGTAGATGCTGGTCGTGAACAGAGTAGTCGGACGAAAGACGGAACCTGTTTCTCCAAGAATCCAGCGATTTTTCCGTCGTAATTGAACTGCGTTACATTTGTATTTATAGACGCAATGGCTCTGGAATTTCTTCGTATTCTACGGTAGCACGGAGCGTGCTACGGATTACGATAAGAGATTGTATCGGACTCATGATTCATCCGCTTCGAGTCTCTCGCTTTACGGATTCAGGTGCAGTAAATCCTACTACCTCCGTCATTAATAATTAATTCACATTAACTCATTCGTTTTGTTTATCTCGATGTGAAAACAAGAGACAAAACCACACATAGAACATTTGCATATTAAAAAGTGTAGACTATACAACAAAGTTACGGAATCGTTAAAGGGAAAAGCGATTTATGACCCATCCTGTACCTTGGGTGTATTAGTCATTGAAATGTTCGTGGACAGTAGCACCAGTGGCCACAATCGTCGTGGATTTCGCGCTAATCAGCCGCGAGTCGCGATAAATGCACCGGCGCGATGATTCGGGCGACGGTGGACGTGTCTCGATGCACGCGTTTCGAAAAAAAAAAAGGAAAAAAGAAACGGAGTGAATGGTGGCCGCGCCACGGTGCTCTTTTAATCTTATCAGATAGAGGAGAGACGAGCGCGCGGCACCGACAGGATCGAATACATTATCTTATTTACCGGAGACACCGCTCGGGAGAATTGAACGCTCGATAAAGCGTGAACGCATAAATAAGCGGACGAAATCTTCGCTTCCCGAGACACCATTGTTATCAGCCCGGCGACTCTCTCGCCTCGAGGGACCGCGTGAAACGGAATTTTAATTTCTCAGGCTTGGCCACTTTCGAAGTGCGTTTCGAAATTTATGCCGCGTTCGACAGAAAATTTAATGCGTTTAGTCTACGCATTTTTACAGCAAGCAAAATGCGCACATTTATGTGTAAGAGGGAATAATAATTCCAGCCATTAATAGGAATTGAATTATTCATTCGACCGATTCGAATTATAATACTTGCATTTTCTTTCGAAATTGTTTGAGGCTGAGATTCGTGGAGTACTAGAATGGTGGAAAAGAAGGTATCTAGGTGGATTTGGTTTAGAGTTGTGGGATGCACAGAGGTGTTGCTGCAATGAAAGTAATCGAGTGAACTGAGGCTATTGGAAAATTGCATTGCCTACGTGTTCCTGTTCCTAGTCGTCGGGATGATGGAGTAAGTCGATTGTTCTGGATTAAGGTTTCGTAACTGGAGTAGATTTAGATAGAGCTCGAGAAGATTCAACACGAGAAATCGTTTTCAATATTGTTCAGGTGGATATTAATTAAAATATTCTTGATAAAATAAATTTATGAAGCAAGATGGAATTACGAAAACCGAAGTCAAAATTATTTCCAGAGTAATAACTTGCTTTATATAGCATAATAAATACTTACTTTATAATAACATAATGAATGATGTTGCTTTAAAAGGAAACTTCTGTCCGTACTTTACTATCACATTCGCTTCTCTAAACGAGCCAAAACTACCCCACACGTGCCTCGTAATTTTCAATAAACATCAGAGAGGAACAATAGGATATAGAACTTTATTACAGAGTTCTCTGGTCGGCAAAGAACCTGTGTCCCGTTTCTCCAACGGTCCATCAACGGACAATTTGTTATGCACGATTCCAACCATTCGTCGCAGAGGTCTTTTCGTTTAATGGGGTAAATCTGCTTTCGAAATTAACAGCGACGCGAGGAAATGATAGCTTATGCTTTCCCAATTTACTAATTACTTCTTTGGATAACTGGTTTTACCAAATAAACTTTGCAAACTATGAAAAGGTCTAAGGAAATTATTTGAACTATGGAAATGGACTAAAATGTTTGATATTTAATATTTATGACGAAGCAAATTTATCGTAATACGTACTACTCGCACATTAATTATTAAACACTATTTCTCAATGAACATTCTAAAGATTCATGAAATTTCACAAGGCTCGCCCCAGAAATGAAGATCGTGTCATTCAACCCCTAAGAACAAAATGAATCACCACGAACACCATAAAAATAAAAAAAATTAAAAAACGCCCAGCGTCAACCCACTCGCGAGCTCCACCGAAAACGCTAGCCAGAAGTTGCATACATACCAGCCTGATTCTTTATAAATAGAGGCTTTTAAGTAACCATCGGACCGGTTTACACGGGACCCCCATAAAGGAGCGTGTCTCCGGATCGCGTTTTCTTTTTCGCTAGGGTAGCGCGCGTGTGGCGAATCTTCATAAATCCGATCGAAAACGACGGGAAGGCACTTTGCAGAGTCTTCTATCGGTTGCACGGTGTCGTCCTCTCTCCATAAAGTATAATAGACACCGTATCCCGTTCGTCCCTTGCGATAGACTAGAACGGGAAGGAAACACATGGCCAGGGTTGGATTTCGAACACCAGAACGCGTCCAGTGTTGCGTTCGTGCAGTCGACCCCATAGATCAACGGTCCTCGCGCCGTAACCCTCTCGGTCTCAAGCCGCTGCTACAGAGAACCTGGTCTTTTTCGAGTTTTACGTATTCAGGGGCAACGTGTGCAGTTGCCCGATCTCGACGAGAATGTTTCTGGAGTGCGCTGGTTAAAGGGAGAAACATATCTCGATGGGCAGTGATTAATTTTTCAGACGGTCGTGAGAACATTTGGAACGAGGGTTTTTATGGCGCGCAAGTGGGAATTTACTTTGGAACTTAATTCCATTCATGTGTTGGTCGCTTTAGCGGGAATAGAATCTACATTCAGTTGTGCATTTTTCCTGTCCTCGAAGGGTGAGATTTTTCGTTTTACCATAAATATGGAGCTTCCGAAAGCGTCAGCGTTTCGAGGAAAGATATGTGATTGAAAAGCCATTCCCGTGTAATTGTTTACTCTTTACTTTGCATCGTGCTTTACGGTGTAGCAATTAATGTTTACGTTTCGTTTCAGAAAAAGGCACTCATGCCGCGCAATTAGCTGCCCGTGTCCGTTGAAGAAGTCGGTATGGCGATCGCGAAATGTCTCATCGTCGGGATACTCCTGATGCTGGAGATCGATCGAACGATCCAAGGACAGCTGGTTCGACTAGGTGAGGAAATCATTACAATCGCCTTAGCTCGTACACGATACCGGTCGTGTAACCCGGCACGAGCGAATTTTTCCGACGACTTAACAAACGGTTAATTGCGTGCGTTACACCCATATGCTGATAGACGTGTACAATCTAATTATGATATCTCATATAATGATCAGAACAAAGGAGCGACTACTATTAAATATATATTTTTTTAATAGTAGAAGAAAGTAGAAACGTCTCTATATGAAGTTTGTATATGACAATTCATTTTCTCCCGTTCGGCATGCAACGGAATATTTCTATTTCGGGAAACGCCAAATAGAAAAAGGGGACGAGTGAAAGATTGCTAGAATCGCTGGGATGGCGATCGTCGTCGCGACGATGCGCGAAAGCGAAAAAACGCTAAGAATAGTGCGAAACTAAGTCCGCGGATCCCTTTTTAGTAGCGATGCGATTAAGTATAGCGGTCGAACGACGACTCTCGTCGTCTCCCCTTGACCGCTGAATTTCTCACCCCTCTTGGTTTTTCCTCTCGCGAAAAGAGATGGAAGGACAGTCTTTGAACTTCAGTTTCAATATAACGGATTAAGCGTTCGCTACCAAATTGGAATTATAAAATATTTCTGTTTAATCTGTACACAAGCATTCCAGTCTTAATTGGTAGAAAATTTACATAAAATGATAATTGTCCCAAGCATTTCTTTCACGAATTCCTCTGCGTACACTCGCTTCTTCCTTCGTCGCCGAGCTTTTCTCGAATCGTTTGAACGCGTTGAGATCCAGCGTGAATCCGGCGCGGGGCTGGAATTTGGAGAAATCGACACCTCGAAACGAAGGCCCCCCCCCTTCGGGAGAACCCCTTGTTCGTCCACCTGGAATCTTGGCCCTCCTCCAGGCACGCAATTTCCCACCCAAGTCGAGGATCGTTGCGATTCAATTAGCCAACTGTGCATTGCCTCGCTTGTAACGGTTACTGGACATACCTACCGCTCGTGATTCGTTTTCTTATTCATTTAACGCGCGACAGGGAAGCGCGCATTGGGAAGATTGTACAGAGCTGGCTTGTCGCAAGGTTTTAAAAAGCTTTCGAAGGTCAGGCTCGCGTGCGATTTCTAGACAGACAGACGATTCGCTGGCGAATCGGGTATTTTTAAAACGTGCCGAAAGGGGTTGCAGGACAGACAGAAATAAAGGAGTTCTCCTCTTCTGGGGAGACCCCTGAGAAAATTTAGGATCGTCGCGATGAATCGTTTTATAGATTTCCGGAGTTTTTGGCGGAAATGAGAGAAAAATAGACGCCAAACTCATTACAAGTAGTTCCTTGCAAATTAATTTGGAGGTGTAAATCGCAATGCATTAAATAATCAGAAAATCCTCTCTCAAACAAGTCTCCGATTACTCGCAATTATCATAACTATTAACGAGATTAACTTACAACTGGTACGGTTGCATTCTTTAAACAAATCTTCCGGAAACTCCAATTCGAAATGCATGAAAATACCATCCATCCAGAGGCTTGATGAACATAAATACACAGAACAGACACACACACACACACTCAGAAGCAGATTCCTGACAGGAACACTGTACATGGTACGATTGAAGAGTGGGGTATGGCAGGAGGGGTAACCCCGAGTTACAGAAACACATCGAGTTTAGTTATTTCCAATATCCCACTCCGCATGTACCTACCAGAGTTTAAAGCAAGGCATCGAGCAACAACAAAGGATCCGCCCGGTGTGTCTCCACTTGTTGCATCCCTCCTCTTCGGTGCAATCTCCTGTTAAACGCTTCTACCAAACGGTATTTTACCGTGGAAGCCGCCGCTTCCTTGGAATTTCCGGCAATTGCGCACGTGCGCCGCGCCCCGTTAATAAATGAAGCGACGACTACAGACCGGTGCTTTTACAAGGGCTAACTACCTGGGTACCATTTTATTGTAATCCCCGAATGGCACAGGTCGCGAAACACGTGCGCTCGTCCAGATGTTAGTTCTCTTTTATGGAGTCTGCTATGTGCCAAGTCTAAGGAGGGTGTTTAATAGCTTCTTTTCATTTCTCTTTGGATGCCTTGCGGTTTATCGCGGGAATTCCGGGAAACGAATTTCAGGGGAAAATTTTCGTTTGCGAATGGAGAAGTTGGTTTTAATTAACAGCCTTTGCAATGCTTATGAAATGTACAAAAATGTTTGTTCGAGCTAAAGAATAGAAATTTCTATAATTTTAGTGCCCTGAATCATGCCGAGGATATTAGTATGAAATGTCGTAAATGCACGCTCCATGAAAATAATGATTAATACTTCCAAGTGAGATTCATTTTCACGTCATCTTTTAAATGCACCCCATGATACAACCCCCCCTCGTTCTTCGTCACACGAATCATCCCGAAGCTTCATCAAAACATCAATTCATATTCTGACAAAAGTCAACCCGAGTGAAATTGTTGGTTGAGAGAACAACGAGATGGAAAATATTGAAACCAGGACGCGCAGTGCCGTTGAATTTACTTTCCGGCGACAAGTGAATTTATTGATAACGGGCCGAAATACGAGCGTTGCAACGATCCATATATGTATGTATATATGTATATATATATTATTATGATTGAGCTCAATTGTCCAATTGGCCCGGTCATTGAATGCCATATGCTCGGGCCGCGCAGGCTCCGCTCGTTATTAGCGGGTCCGTCGACGGATAATAATTCTCAACCCCCTCGTCTTGTCGACCGCGTTTCCACGGCTTTATCCGGGGCCGTGTGCCCCGCGTTCTTCTCGCGCTGCGAAATGAGAGCCTCTGCCAATCCTTTGTCTATTAAATGTATTCAACAGGGTAATAGCGGCTGATATTACCAATTGGACAATGAAAGAGATGGCAGCGGACCAGCGCGATTTCTACTAGGGGGGATGTCACCAACACCAGCGAGGATTTTTCGTTAAGGGACGGAGGATCTTCGACTGGTCGCAGTTTCCTTCGTTTCCGGGGTGGAGTTTTTATTAAATCTCGGGGCGCAGAACTGTTTAATTAAATTACATTTTACTTTGGGTGCAATTGACGATAGCAGTTTTATAATTTCTTTTAATCGGGGGTTTATCGTTTCATTTCCCAAGCCCCTCTTATCCAATATTGTTATAAATTATTACACATTTCGCAACCCTCGACGCTCGACGCACTCGAAACGATTCGACGGGGAGATCGAAGGATAAAGTAACTTAACTACAAACTTTAAGAACTCTTTAATCAAGCAATGCTCCAAAGGACAGAATCACATTGAAAAATCGAAACGCAAAGGGTTAATACTGCAAGGGCTCCGAGATGTATGGTGGCCGGAGAACGAGCATGCACGATTCACGCCCGCACTCGAGGAATCAAGCAAACGCGTCGCTGCGGCATACTTGACCTCGGCCAAAGCCTCAGGCAGCTTAATTACGATTGTCTGGCATGGAAGCTGAACCGCGTGCGTGTACGCTCATTAAGATACCGGGCCCGGTCTTGAGCCACTGTCCCTTAATCTCTCGAAAGGGATCATCCTTTTTAACGTATAATTATGCAGGCGGGGGAACGCTCTTTCCTTCGTTTTGTACCTGATCGACCGTGCACACACGAATCTCACCCGCCGTCAAATCGTTCAACATTTCTATCCGTCAGACCCCGTGCTCGCCTTTTAATACATCTCTCTTTCCCTCGCCGCGGCGTTGTTTTATATCAAACATCGTGGATCGCTGGTGGACAGCTTGGAATCTTAATTAGAGTATCCTAGACTTTAACAAGAAGACAACAGGTTCTTCTTCCAGATAACTATTATTACGTTAGGTTCACTTTCGGTATATGGTTTCTCCAAACACGCCTGTTTCGAATACCCTCAAGGTAGCACAGTTGCAAGTAGATCATCGCGAGACAAAAGGGTTGAGCATAACGGGACACCTGTTGCGTTACAGTAAACTGACATCTTCTTTTTTTCAATGTAGAAGACACCTTTGACGTTTCTCATTAATTACCGTATTTTTATGAATCTCGCATTTCTTATTAACATTGGCAACATTTCGTAATAGTTCAAGCAGAACTTATATACATATAGATAGGCACAAATCGTTCAAAATAATGGTCATTAATTAAACGGTGGTTTACATTTTATCCGAAAGTACAACAGGAATTGTACGACGACCTGATACTTGGACGAAGCATTCAAAATTGATTGGCACAGAGAGTTGATGGGGTTGTTTGAAGTAGTAGCGGGCGATATGGTAATAGTCATTCTAATCTGATAGATTTGATGGAATTGGACTTCTGTATGAATCAGAAGCAGGGAAGGTGATGGTAATTGGTATTTCGGTGTCAAGTAAGGCGGGCTCGAATATAAAGTGTGTGTAGATTATTCGAAGGGGTGAGGCACGCGGGGCTTTTGATAACGTTGAAATGGAAATGATAGTATAATTGGTGTTTTCGTTATCGAACGAGTGGATCGAAAGTGGAGTATGGAAATTGGATGATGGGACGTGATTAGAGAGACACGAGACAGACCGAACGAAATTGGATTCTCTTTTTTATTGAATGGAGAAATTGTGTACGAAGTACAAAGATTACGAATTGAAAAATATTCATAACAGTTTTCGTTCGGTGATTCTATGATTATGATCATTTTTATGCTGAATAATTTTCTTGAAGATTATCCCACGTGATTATGGCAAACAATTACTCGACAAATTACAACCGAGAAACGTATCGAAATAAAATTACAAGATAACAGCAAGCGACTCTTTCAGATACTATCAAAAATCTATTCTTTATCGCACGATATTTCGAGTGATTCACACACGAAGGCCATATGCAATTTCCAAGCGGATTATTAAACGGAGAACAATGCAAGCTCGTAATTAATCTTAATCCTGCAGGATTTTAGTAACATTTATCGTTTCGTCGAGACGCAGAAAATTAATAAGTACTCTAATCTTACTTCTCGAAGAAAAACAACATATGTATAGTAAATATGAACAAAATATCAGTTGCTTAAAGTTTACGCAAAAATAAACCATAAATTATCAGCTTCCTCAAAGAAGAAGTAAAGAAAAGAATGTTACCAATTTCTTTTCTTCACAAACAACTAAATTGCTGCTTTCATAATCACTTTTAAAAACTTCTCGCTGTATTCTACTTTACTTGCCAATCAAACATCAATTCTTCCCTTGATCAAATCCGAAAGAAGGCCGCCCCCTCTTATTCTTCTGTGGTGTCGAAACCGAGAGGAATTATTTCGTCACAGCGACAAGAAGCTGGACACGACCGATCCTCCGGTTCAGCGAGGAAAAAACGCAGGACACGAAAGGGTTCATAGGAGTATCGTGTTTCCTCTTTGTAGAATTAATACCGTACATTCAATCCGGTTGGTACATCGGCTAGTTGAACGCGGAAAGGAACCTTTTCCTCTGCGTCGGATCCGTCGGATTAAGGCGATCGAGATACGATCCCAGCGGCATGGGATAACGTAATACGAAACCAGGCTGGTACCATCGAATTCTCCGTTATCCCCCTCTCTACATACACGCTTTTTATTCGTAAAAAGTTGCGATGAAAAATAGGACGGGATGGGACGAATTAATCTGGCCGCTTTGTACACGAGGCGATGAGGCTTGGACATTTATCACTCTCAGGGTTTGAGTTGGGGAAATTCGAAATGATATTGAAATTGAGAGAAGTTATGGATTTCAGTATCGGCGCTGATTTAATACCAATTTTATTCTAAATAACATTCAGCGTGCACGTAAGAATTTTCGTCTACGAATCTTCATTTGATATTAATTATTAGGAAATTGGTTATCATGTATTTCAGTTCTTTTGCAATTTAGAATTACTATACGAAGGATATGGGTGGACTCCAGAATTTTTGGAAAATAGAATAATTGTAGTTTTGCTCTTTAAAGAAACGGGTCTACGACCAATCACGATTTTACGTACACTCCGGGTAAATCTCCGCGAATGTTTAATTTACGAAAACTGCTTTCCATCTCTGATTCTTCTGGGGTGTTTATTGTCCATAAAGAACCCCACCTCAGTTACCGATAAACAATAAATAAACACTGCATTGAGTATGAAACAGCAAGATTCCCCAATTATTACAATTACGAAGAATAATTCTTAATATCTCTTCGAAATACATACTTGATCACCTCTTCTCCAAATAATTTTAATAACTCCCCGTTTCCCAAATTGATTAGGACAAAGATTTCATCACAGTCCACAACTCACTATCCACCGACCTTAATTACGTAATCTAATTTCATTCTCGTCTACAATTCCGATAAATCCTCTTCCCTGACAACTCGCCCAGCATCCGAAGCAATCTAATTACACCTCGCACGGGCAGCAACGACATAAATCTCGGCGATTGAACGAGCAGCTATCCACGATACCCATGAACCGACTATCCGCTAAGCGGTTAACTCGCTACCAAAGAACGGGAAGAGATGACCGGCTTCTTGCCTGGGGAAGGTGCTAAAGGGGTGCGTAATTAATGGAACATAAATCACGAGACTCTGTCCGCTGGCTTAGCCCCTTACGATAGTCGTATCTCGTTATAGTTCGGCTTGTCCAGCTATTTTCGGAGGAAATCTACTTGGTCCACCATTCGAGGCGACCCTACAATTTTCCTCTGTATAAATTACGAAATTACTCGAGGTGTAAAATTAGAATTGTTAATTTCGTTTGGAAGCGCGGATTGGAAACGAGAGGGTCAAGGGGTAAAATTGATCTATGGTTTAGACGTGGTATTTAATGATAGATTATGAATTATTTATCTTTCCCAAGAATTATCAATTATTCGATGTTAATTCTGCGTCGTTAACTCTTCCACGGTTAATCATTCCGCAATCATTAAAACAACCAAAACACTCGTTACAAACAGAATCGCGTATACATAAAAGCTGCAGCTCTGACTGCTTCTATTTTGTACGTGTTACCTTTCCAACTAAAACCTGTTCACCATAAAACACCCGTTCCACCCTAGACTATGCCATTTCCGGGTGCCTGGTAACTGTCAAAATACCAAACGCTGCACCCCCCGATCGTCGAAGTGTACGCGGAATAGGGAAGAGGCGGGGGGACATGTAACGGATCGAAATCGATTTCGTTGCTCTGCGCTCTGTCGGCTTGTTGACGTTTCGGCCGGGATGAAAGAGCAACACGGTTCGCAGGAGAAGTCACCCGAATATTTTTGGAATGCGCTGTTTACGCGCGATCGGATATACGCGTCTCTCTGCCCTGTCGGCCAGTGCGATATGGTGTCCCTGAACGCTATTTCGAAGTGGCCGCTCTCTAAATTCGTTTCACGCCCCCGAACGAACCGTTTGCAGTATTCGCGAAGCAAACGGATTCCTTCTTGTCGAGTGGCGTAACGGATCGATAAGAATCCGCCGCGGCGGTTCTCCGATTGTCGCTGTCGATTCACGGACAGGTGCATCTCGGTCAGAGATAGATAAGATACACATGATAATTAAAGAAGAAAAACACACTGATCTCTGTCGGTTCAAATTCTTCGCTTAAAATTGGGTGAACTATTTTTGTTCTTCGAGGTGAATAATAACAGAACCGTAGAAATAAGGGTCCATTGAAATTGTTGTAGCCTCCGTGTCTAAACAGAAGCGCGTCTGGAAATCGTGGGGGCGGAGTAAATGATTGAATTTGATTGTTTCCCTTGTACTCGGCCAGTCGAGCTCTCCACGGGGTGCTTGATGGAATTTCAATACCGTGTTACCTTAGAATTATTCCAAAGTTCCGTTTAATTCAGTGAAATCCAACAGATCTCGTTTACTAAATGAATAGTCTAATTCGTACGACAGATAATATCGAGCCTGATCAATCCCGACGTGAATCAGAATAAGAATCCTCTGCGGATACATAGATCCTGATTGAAACCTAATTAAAGCACAATAGATTTCTTATTTCTACGACTAACATTAAACAAATATATACATATATACATATTTCTCGACTCTCCAATTGGAAAACAAAATTGCCACCACTCCGCCCCATTATTATTTGCACCCGAGAATCAATTGATCGAACCGCCACTTCGACCTCGCGGTATAATTCTTCCGACAACAGCATCGCCTGCCAATTCGGTACTTTCGCGATGGAAAATATTTTCCAAGCCGTTTCCCGATCGTATCACGGAAACGAGCGGCGCAGCGGAGCGCGAGAGCTTTGAAATTAATTTACGAGCGGCGCGTGCTGCTGTTCCCGGTACACATGCATGCGCGGCGGCGATCGCGAGGCCTCGCAGAAGAGCGGAGAGCTTTTTCGTAACGATCAAAGATTTATTGGACGGAATGAACGGCCGCGCGCGAATCGTTGCGTCGTGCAACGTCGTCGCGGCTCGATTTCTGGTAGTTCGATAACTACTTACAACAATCTCGTGTAAAGTTGTCAGGTCGGATAATTTAAAACGGTACAGGCGCGAACGGAGCGGTCTTCTATCGTTGATTGAAACGAGCTGCCGTCGTAAATCAAAGCCGGACGATCGCGCAACGATAGCATTTGCAATTTGCGACGATATTATTATATCGCCTCTGGCGAGAATCGATGGGGCTGGGCGTGTTCCGATACTTGTTTTCTTTTCTAATTCTGGTGCTTGCGCCAATAGCCGTTTGCTCGCTGTTTGTTAAGCGTGCATTATTCGCGGAACAGGATGATGGAAACTGTGAATTTCGTTCAATTTCGGACGGTAGGAGTGAAACATTGGCAGGATAGGAATCCCAAGTTTAGATTTTAGAGCGGTAGAATTATTGAGCGTAATATTTCTTTCGAATAGGCTGAATTAAAATAAGGGAAACGTTTAGTTGTTGTACGGATTATAGAAATGATACTACAAAATAATTCGTTCGTCTGAGCATTAATAATGGATTAAAGGATCATTTAAAAATCGAACTCTTCGGAAGAAGCTCGATGGTTCGCTTCGAAATTAATTTTCAAGCAGCTTTCGTACGGGATACGCGTGAGATGTACTATTCTCACCGCAAGCGAAGACGGTTTCGACGGCGGTGACAAAGGAGAAACAGGAGGAGAAATGGATCCATACCGCAGCCAGGGCGCGATAGAAAAATGTGCGTTTCAAACGGGACGCGTGTAAATAAACGTGGAGGCTCCTCGGCCCTGTTGTCAGAGAAGGGAGATATCCAGGTCCCCTGCCATTAGCTAAATGGCTAATGCACCCCGAATGGAGCCGCTGTGATTTCTCGCGTCCCGTTCCTAGCTATGTAGATCATGCGCGTGATCAATCGTCGAATTTGGTGGCCGACAATTGTTCGTTTCGAAGCAGACTTCGCTGTGCGCAACATCTGTTTGGAAATGGAACAAAAAGGAAAGAAACGGATGATGTAAAAGCGTTGTAATAATTTGTAACACTTATTATTTAAACATCGCCAGTGTTTGTTTATCTCGATGCTCGTGCGCGTCGGTCGAGTCTTGTATTCGAGTGAAACTGCTGGAAGCGCAGCGAGCTTTCGCGTGGAGAGATTTAAAGAACGAGGAAAATCGAGAGGCGAGATTGCAGCCCCTCGAAATGTTTACCGCTATTCCTGGCGCCTCGATCGAAGCAGATGGCCCGCAGTGATGTCATACGCAGAAATCGAAGTTCCTTCGGGCTGCTGATAATCGCTCCAGGGAAGGGATTAACAGGAATTAATGATGATTAAGCTGTTTAATGACGATTCAGCTAGTCTAGCCGTTAGCGATTACAATCGTGAATTCTATACAGAAGAGCGCAATTAGAATAGATACAATATGATACAATAAATAATAGCCAAAATGTGTAACAGAATAAATTGCCTGCATTGATTAATGTACACACTTTGGGCATAATCCCCATTAGCGATTACAATGATTAATACGATATAGAAGAGCGCGATAAAATAGATACAATAAACAATGCCCCAAATGTGTAACTGAATAAATTGCCTGCATTAATTGAATAACAGTAAACAGATGATGAGATTCATTTTTACGATGAAATTCAAATAGATCAGCACTGGGCTTGATGAAAGGTGTAATGTTCGTTTGCCAATTTGTTCAATGTTTATTTATAGACTACAGACACGCGACTATTTTTAGATCACTGCGCACGATAAAAGTACAATGTTTCTATTTCCGTTGATCACCGAGCACCTCAGCGGCGTACCAGATCTCCGTCTGTTTGCTTCCGTTTCGATCAAACAGAATCCGAAAACGTCGGTAGGGAGAGAGATCAGTCACCGGGCGACGCGCGTGACGCGTGTCCGAAAAAAGACGCGCGAGAACGGAACCGGTAAAGACAATAAACCCGATCGACTTCCGTCGAGAGGAGTAGGGAATAGGGCTCTTGGGACAATTAGCCCGTTTGTACACGAACGCTGAGGATGTTTGGAGACGGGACAAAAGAAATTAAGGAAACAAGAAGGCCGAGATGGAATTGAAGTGACTCTCGGGACGTGTCTGGGGGCAGGGAAAACGCGCGGTCCAGGAAACGGTGGGCGATGCGGTATTTATTCTGATGGCGAGACCACGAACACAGACTTGGTTAATAAACGCGAGCTCCGGAAATGATGGAAATTACCCGAGAAAAGAACTGTCTCTACTTTTTCTGCCCACCGCAGATATCGAACCGACCCGATTCATTTAACAGACTACAGATAGTGTAAATAACAATTGAACATTAAAAATTCTCTTAGTGATAATAAACGTTGCCACCTCAATTAAACACGGCGATGCTCTCATTATTCACTGGAAATGAAAGAAGCGAGCAATATTCCAATTGAAAAATCGCAACGACACACTGTGCTATCAAAGCTCCGCCGTGCGAAGCGATTGATCTAGCAAATCGAAACACCACGATAGCAGGGACAGTGGCTACGATAGCCCGTTCGAATCGTCGAACTCTCGAAAAACCGCAGACAGCCGTTCCACCTACGATCGCCAGACCCTCGAAGCTCGGAGAGACGCATGGAGCGGCGAACACCCTCGCCAGATCTCTAAATTTAGTCGGACGCATTCTGCGGGACGGGGAAGAAGGACGCGTGGACGACAACGGTGAAGGAGGAGGACAGCCGGGGCGAGACGCGGTTGTTCCAGATGGAACGGTCAGAAGGGAGACCAGTGTCGCGATTTCTGGCCCCGGCCCAAAACGTCCGACACCTCTACGGTCCTCCGAGATTCGTTCATGAATGGACCCCGCGTGGTGAGCGCGTCTCACCGCGGCGGGGCTCGCATGAAAGACGCAGAACCGAGCCAAGTGCATGGCATTTGACTCGCGGCGTTTATTCAGCACAGCCAAGGTTGGGACGAACGATGACGAAGAAGTTTATTGGCTGAATAAAATACGCGATCGAAATGACGTTGCATTTTGAGTCGCGCTTCGGTGGCGGGGTTGGTGTGGTTTTGAAAATTGATATCGCATGCAGCACGATGTTAAGAAGGCTGTTAGGCAATTGAGAGAGGGAAATTCTGAGGGTGGAATGTTTTTCTGAATTTTCCAACGAGGCAAACCCGCTGTTTCTTATTTGATTAAATTAATTATCCAGCTCCATTAAATCGTTCAGTTACAAACAAAGATCGATGCACACAGAGTGATCTTTTAGAAGGCTTTAGAATTATACTTATTAAAATGAATCAGTCAACGATTCTCGGACGAAGTTGTTGCGACAACTGGAAACGATTTGGACCAATGAATTAGCCGGAGCGCAAAGAGAGAATAATATCCATGGATCGTGATGGGATCCCTTCTTAGGACGGTTCCGCGTACAATTTAGCACGTGAGGGAATATTAAATCGTGGCGCGCGATTCCCTGGCGCAATTTTGGCGGACGTTTATTGCAGCCACGATTCGCGGAAGCATCGAATTAGAAAAGGTGCAGCAGTCGAACCTGCCAAGTGTTGCGGCGGCTGTTGCTTTAATCTTTCGTTAATGCTCGGTCTGTAGAAAGCATTTTTCAATCAATATACTGGTAATTAGTTCATCGTTGCCGAGTGTCGATGAATCTATTATATAATAATTCCCGTTCGATAATTGTCTGTACAATCGTTACTGATCGATGATCATTCTTGTGTCGCAGGACCGAATCATCCTGACGCAGCGACGGCGTCAGTCGGCGAGAAGCTGATCTTGCGATGCTCCACGAGCTCGAACACGGACGCGATTTGGTACAAGGGCGACGAATTGTTCGGGCCCTCGTTACCGAGGATACGAATGATCAAGCAGATGCTGAGATTCAAGTACGTCGAGCCCGAGGATGCTGGCACCTATGGCTGTTTGGTCGAGACGAACACGACGCTCGAATGGAGAAACGTGACGATTCGAATCGACTCGTTGCAGAACGACGACGGATATCAGCACGAGAGCGAGAGGCTTGGGAGCACCCTGGGCGCGCACAGAGCTGAGGAGGAGACGAACGAATTGGAAATCGAAGCACGAAGTAAGTTTCAAGATTTTACAGAATCCCAAAGTTTCTTTTATAGCTACAAAGGAAAGAGCCAACACGAATATCTAAATTTCCTAAATGATTCCAAGTGTTTATTAATTTAAAGATCTATGGTTATTGGAAATCGAAGCACGAAGTTTCAAGATTTTACAGAATCCCAAAGTTTCTTTGATAGCTAAAAAAGAAAGCCAACACGAATATCTAAATTTGCTAAATTATCCTAAGTGTTTATTAATTTAAAGATCTATGGTTATTGGAAATCGAAGCACGAAGTTTCAAGATTTTACAGAATCCCAAAGTTTCTTTGATAGCTAAAAAAGAAAGCCAACACGAATATCTAAATTTCCTAAATTACTCCAACTGTTTATTAATTTAAAGATCTATGGTTATTGGAAACCGAAGCACGAAGTTTCAAGATTTTACAGAATCCCAAAGTTTCTTTGATAGCTAAAAAAGAAAGCCAACACGAATATCTAAATTTCCTAAATTACTCCAAGTGTTTATTAATTTAAAGATCTATGGTTATTGGAAATCGAAGCACAAAGTTTAAAGATTTTACAGAATCCCAAAGTTTCTTTGATAGCTAAAAAAGAAAGCCAACACGAATATCTAAATTTCCTAAATGATTCCAAGTGTTTATTAATTTAAAGATCTATGGTTATTGGAAATCGAAGCACAAAGTTTAAAGATTTTACAGAATCCCAAAGTTTCTTTGATAGCTAAAAAAGAAAGCCAACACGAATATCTAAATTTCCTAAATGATTCCAAGTGTTTATTAATTTAAAGATCTATGGTTATTATTTCTATCCCATACCGGAAATCAGAATCGCCCCCTTAAAATCCCACTTCCAAAAATGTCATCACTCTTCAGTAATCAGTTTCAAGACGCTTAGAACAATTGACTTACGAGTTACAACTGTTTCAGATCTGCCGGAGACGCGATCGTTGCATCTGGACAGTGAGAACGCGGAGGTCGACCTGGACAACGAGAAGCTGGAGAACGAGACCGCGGGGGAGCACAACAACACAGCACCCGAACGGCCGCCGTCCTTCAACAAAAGCGTGGAAATGCCGAACGTGGTGGTGAAACCAGCTGGGAACATGTTACGCCTAAGGTGTCCAAGCTTCGGTAATCCAAGACCGAACATCACCTGGTTGAAGAATAACGAGGAACCGAAAAGGACGCTCGGCACCGTGGTCATGTCGAAATGGACCTTCAGATTGGAGGATCTGGTGCCCGAGGACAGCGGCAATTACACTTGCATCGTCTGCAATTACCTGGGATGCATCAATCGCACCTCCAAAGTCGAAATTGTTGGTGCGTATCCCTTTCTCGATATCCTTCTTCGATTCGTTTAGACAGTATAATGGAAATGTGTGGAACCTTGTATTGTAATAAATATTAGTAAGGCTGGAATTAGGCTTCCAGCTGTGTCAGGTTTGAAATGATTTTAATGCGTGGGGCGGGTTCAGCGAATCGTAACAGGAGAATAAAGAAACAGTACGATTTCAGAGAATTCATTTTGCAGTAACAAGTAATTATTGCCACTCGCCACAATTTCAGCAAAATGATTGAAGACCAAATGTGAACTTCGAATTCTACCCGTTGGATCGTCTCCTAATTTGTCGTCTGTTCGATAATATTTAACTCCAACCCTGTTCCAAGGAACGATATTCAAAAGTAGAAACACGAAACTACGTGCAACATTGGATCCGGTTACAAATCGTATAACAAATTCAGATCGACATAGCCGAATATATTCTTCTGTTACCGCATCGCTGATCGGTCCTCGCTATAAAACGCGTCGAGCCAATTCTCCATCGAGCGTCGAACCGCAGAGAGCGTCGGGAGATTAAATCACCTTTCCGTGGATCTGTAGAACGTTTTCCGCATAAACCGTACATCAACGTGGATTTCCCGAAGAACGTGACCGCGGTGGTGAACAGCACGGTGACGTTCAAGTGTCCGATCGTGTCCGATCTCGAACCTTATATACAGTGGCTGAAAGTGGTCGAGTACCCGGGCGATCAAGAGAACTCACCGACCGGGATTCTTCTTCAGGTACAGACAAACGAGCGGCTTGTCGCGCACGGTGGAGGTTCCCGTATCATCCCGATGGACTTGAATGATTACCGCGAACACGAGGTTGACAAAGATTATCCTAACGGGACACAGAGATTCTATGGGACTGCTGTATACGGTGATCGGGGGTGCCTGCGGCAATGAATGGCGTGGAATGATAATTAAACTTCAGTAACTAACCGTGGTGAAGGATATTCTGTGTCTTTCTTTCTTGGAATTTCAGATGCTGAACGATTGCAGGCCGGACCGCTGTTATATTTGTCTCTAATGTCTAATTAATGTTTCGCGCTTTCCTCTTCTTTAAATGTTTCTGTCGTTCGCCCATTAATGGGTGGAAATCTTTGGGATGAAATCTCCTCGAGTAAACATCGAAGAAGGATCAAAGATGAGATCTTCTTTCTTTTGCGCAACGAATTATTCAAGCTTAAGGACAGATTTCATCCCGAACGGTTTCCTTTTGCTTCTCTCTGTCCCTCGATACCCTCGAGCTTTGTAAAGGAACGGTGGTTGGGTCTTTTCCTGTAGAGAGCGTGAAACATCGTCCGATACTGACCAGGGCGCCGAGGAACACGACCGTTCTGATAGGGAGCAACGTGACTATGAACTGCGAGGTGCTGTCGGACGCGCATCGCCACCTCGAATGGTATCACGGTTATCACACCTCTTTCGACACTATCAACGATTCCAATCAGAGTTTCCGGGTGGAGGTAAAGGTGGGCATGGAGAACTATTACGAAATCTTGCATGAAACAAGCACAAACACACACACACACACACACACTCTCTCTCTCTCTCTCTCTCTCTCTCTACTCTGGTTTCCTTCACTATATTAATTAATCGTCTATACAAAAAGATGTACTCGTTACTCTACATTTATCTCCCATGATTAAACGCCTTTTCCTCGCTGTACAAAATGATATTCCTTGGATTTGGTTTTCATTGGTACGGGCCAGACGATATTCCCATTAATCTTCTTTTACAATTCGCCCTTAATTAAAGCGCAAGCCCGATCGTTAAATCTGAATCCCTTCGACAGGCGGAGGGCGCAGAAAATCCGGAAGTATTGAAGCTGTACAATGTAACGGAGAGGGACGAAGGCTGGTACACTTGCATCGCGCAGAACGCCTTAGGAGAAACGTTCAGCAGCGCTTATCTTCGGGTAGTAGAATGTAAGTAAGAGGAGGAGAAATCGTTCTCCGCGATTCCGCTTTGAATTCGAACGAAAATCACACGGTCGCAATCGTTCTCGACAGCCCTTGAGGACCATGGGATACCATTGACCGCGAAGCCGCAGATCCTCGTCAACGTCCTGGCGGCGGTTCTGTTCATCTTCTTCGCCGTGGGCGTAGTCGTGGTGATATACATCTTCCATCGATTGAAACGCGAGAAGATGAAGAAGCTGCTCGCCATCGAGACGGCGCGGGCCGCGGTCGTCACGCAATGGACGAAGAAGGTGATCGTGGAGAAGCAGAATCTGGTGAACTCGCAGAACGTGCAGGAACCGTTGCTGATGCCCGTGGTGAAGATCGAGAAGCAGAAGTCGACCGTCGCCGCGGAGGACAGCAACGGGGGCAGCATCTCGGAGTACGAGCTTCCGGTGGACAGCGCCTGGGAGTTGTCCAGGGAGCATTTGACTTTGGGCAACACGCTGGGCGAGGGTGCGTTTGGGAAGGTCGTCAGGGCGCAAACTAATACCGGGAAGCCTGGTATACCGGGGGTTGTCGCCGTGAAGATGTTAAAAGGTAATTGGTGATTCCGTTTAGAAAACGTGGATAATTGAACGAATTATCAAAGAGTCCCGCTTTCGATGAGAAATGAGATAAAACGATTGCGACAGTCGATTCCCAATTGACCGCTGAATAATTTCTAACGAACGAACGATTGAATGCATCCAACTTCCTTGCAGAGGGACACACCGACGCAGAGATGATGGACCTCGTGTCCGAGATGGAGATGATGAAGATGATCGGCAAGCACGTGAACATAATCAATCTGTTGGGCGCCTGCACGCAAGGAGGCCCGCTGTACGTGGTGGTGGAATTCGCGCCGCATGGAAACCTTCGAGACTTCCTCAGGGACCACAGACCGTCCTCGGGATACGAGCCGACGATTGGTCAAGAGGCGAAGGAGAAGAAAACCCTTACGCAAAAGGATCTGGTGTCTTTCGCTTATCAGGTCGCCAGGGGGATGGAATATTTAGCGAGTAGACGATGCATCCATAGGGATCTGGCTGCGAGGAACGTGTTGGTCAGCGACGAATACGTGTTGAAGATCGCCGATTTCGGTCTGGCCAGGGACATTCACTGTCACGACTACTACAGGAAGACCACGGACGGACGGCTTCCGGTTAAATGGATGGCACCCGAGGCTCTGTTCCATCGGGTTTATACCACTCAGTCCGACGTGTGAGTGTATATCAATATATTTCATTAATTCATCGTCTTTTTACATTGTTAGAAAGAATTATCCCGGTGTCCGTGTTTTACATTATTTACATTACTCTTTGTCTCGATATTCCAGTTGGTCGTACGGGATTCTGTTGTGGGAGATCATGACCCTGGGTGGTACACCCTATCCATCCGTGCCATCGGTAGAGAAATTATTCCAGTTACTGAGAAGCGGCCATCGAATGGAGAAACCACCGTGCTGTTCCATTGAAATGTAAGCAGACACATCGGGCAATCGGAGAAAAATCCTTCTCTGTCGTATGATCGAATGAACGTTTCTATAATGCTCGAAATATCTTTCATAGATACATGCTGATGAGGGATTGCTGGAGTTACCAGCCAAACGAGCGACCAATGTTCGGAGAACTGGTCGAGGACCTCGATAGGATACTCACGATAACTGCGAACGAGGTAAGATATGGCAACTGTATTTTAGACAGATATATTGGCAACCGTTTTATTATTGAAATTCATTGAGAATAGCAAATGTCCGTTCTTGAGAAAAGAAAATATTTTACGAAGAACATAGAAGTCTTAGAACTCTTTCCAGTTGTTATGAATTTAACTAACAACATCTGCCTTCGTTGAAAATTATCTGAATACCAGAACAAGCTGATACTACTTCAATAAATGATAATAATTCTGGGAGGACTCTGTACTGTTTTAGAAGCACAAAAGAGAGCAACTGCAATTATTCTAATCTCTTGCCACGAAACGCATTGAGCCGCGCCTAAAAGAACTCATTTTTACTTTCCAATTTCAGGAATACTTAGACCTCGGCCTCCCACAATTGGACACACCGCCGTCGAGCCAAGAGTCCAGCGAGGCGGAGGACGACGAGGGTGAAGAGAAGTTCCCCTATCTGCTATGAGAAATGCAACGGGCGATCGGTCGTTGCCGAAGACCGCTGAACGATTCTCATAAGAAGAAAGAAATCGAAGCTCCCCGACGGAGGAACGAACGGGGGAGGAAAGCGCGGATGGTGAAGGAAAGAGGAAGAATTCGAGCGAAAGGGAAAAGACTAGTGAACGGAAGTCGACTGACCTAGCGAACACGCCAAATAATATAAATCAGTATTGACCTGTTTAGCGCGTACACTGTAGGGTTAAGGGAAAAAAGGAGACGAAGAATGGGCAAAGGTAGAAAGCGCTCCGGCCTTCTAGGAGACTGATTTTCTTACGAAGAACACTGTATTTATTTTCCTTCGAATCCCGAGCAATCGCGTCTGAAACGATTTCAGTAGACCTGAGATATAGCATAATACAATTGTTCCTCGAGGCTCTCGTACGTTTCTCAGGTCCCATGGCTCACGCATGATAATTAAGTAAGGACCACGAGGTTGACAGACTTTGGCGCACACCTGAGCTACGTTCGCAGCCAAAGGAATAATATACTCGAGTTCTCGCGTCGTCCAATCTCGCGTACATGTTACTACCGTGCCATCGATAAGTGCCTTGGTAAAATGAAAGAAGGATTGCAAAATATTGGGAGCAGAACAGCTCCATCCAAGGCCTTCTGTCGTTCAAGCGAAAATAGGAAGAACACCGAGCCGCGGACGGTGCATATTTGAACAACGAAGGTTTCCGATCGTAGGACGGATCTCGTCTCGAAACACGTTTGTAACTAGTCAATCGATGAAACCTAGACGTTTCTCTGTGTAACATAGACCGAACTGTTTTATTAAAGTATGTAATAATGCGTTGGCGTTTCTACTTGAACGGACATCCGCGGACAAACGAGCCTTTCTAATCTCCTTAGAGAGGACGGGTGATTATTGTAGATTAATAAGGGAAGACAGGGGGCACGATTATTCCTTGGCGTTCCAACAAGTTTTTATTAAGGTTGATCAAATTTTAATGGGATAGAAATATTTTTGGACTCTTACATCATTTGTACCGGTTGGAATCCCGATGGAGATGTCCTCTGTCGCGCGGAGACGAGTGCGAGGAGTCCTTTTTTTTTTTTAGAATGAAGATCGTACAATATGATATCTTCTCGATTTTCCACGCGACGAATTAAAGAGCGAGAAAGAAATTGTTGATCGCGACGTCCACGTTGGATGCATGGTGCGTAAGAGTTGTGTGTAAATGGTGCATGCGAGAGGTGCCTAGCATGGTAGATAATTTATTTCTCTGTATATTGTTACGTAGATATGTATGTATTTTTTAGAACGTCGTTAATTCTCTCCTTCTTTTTTATATTATTATTAATAGTATCGTCGGAATGAGTAAAGCGAGATTGCAAGTGTAAAATATGAAAGGATTAGAATTAGTTGATCGAGGAGAATCGAACGCGTCGATCGAATGTTCTGTACATAGCACCCTTGACTCGTTTATTTAAAAGCCTTCTCTCGTTTCGTTTCTTTTGTTACCCAAGCACCTAATGGTAGCCAGTAAATCAGCATTTACCAAGGTAGATTGTATGTATAGTCTGCGTAAAATATTGGATTATTATTGTAACGTGAGTTTCGTCTCGAATAAATCACTGGAAATAATCGTATCCACACAACTATCGGGCGTTCCACCCCGTTTATTATCCCCAGACGCCTCAGGATCCAAAAGGTTTTATAAAGTTCGTGAAAGCTTTGTCATTCGATCAGTTTGTAAGTCGTCAGCATGCCGTGCAGATCGTTTTCCTTTTTATTCAGGAAAATTAATAAATAGTTAGACTGATTTTAAATCGATGCTAGATTACATTTGCTACTTGAATCACAAATTAAATTACTTGTTCTAGTCAAACTTTTATAGCATCATCCTAATAGCCAATTTGGCAGCGTAGCTCGCAAAAGTCGGACAACATTTGCACAGTGTCCGAGCAATCAATATTATTTTACCTTATAATTGCTCAATTATATTATAAATAATATCGAGCTAATAGCTACGACGTTTAATTAGCACAATGTAGCAACGGAATACATTGATAGCTATTTCAATTAAAATTATTTTAATTTATTCTATAAATATCAGTTGTAAAGTTGATATATAAATATTAGTTGTAAAATTTGTATAATGTTAAGCTGTAAAATGGATTGTAAACCGATTCATAGACGTAGCTTGTATAATTTTTAGTTTATAAGTGTGAATGTTCAAATTTTTCTAATTTATTTAAGTCTATTTTGTTATATACGTATACATATATTAATAATATTATTTATTATTATAACAAATGTATTATCTTGTTAATGTAGATCTGATATTCGAATTTTGTATAAGTTATAGCTTTAATTGTAAATTAATTTATGAGAACGGCTTATAAATAATAGCATGTAAGTTAATTATACCACTATTTCTGTAATTTGTACAAAGCAAAGTTTTTGAATAAATCTCCAGTAAATGAAATCTAACGCATTATTTTCTTAACATCTGTCCACTCCTTAATTTTAATTCCAAAATTCCGAAGCGAAATCCCGTACAACTTAATATAGAGCTTAAGATAAGAATTGGTGAAATGAAACACCTTGCATATTATTTTCTCCTAATGCAAATTGGCGATTTCGAGCACTTGGGATTCTGTAAAAGCAAGTTCTTGTAAATTCTTGGAAATGACGTCGCATTCCAGGAATTGGTGAAATGAAAGACCTCCTCGCATATCATATTCTCCTAATACAAATTGGCGATTTCGAGCACTTGGGATTCTGTAAAAGCAAGTTCTGAGAAATTCTTGGAAATGACGTCACATTCCAGGAATTGGTGAAATGAAAGACCTCCTCGCATATCATATTCTCCTAATACAAATTGGCGATTTCGAGCACTTGGGATTCTGTAAAAGCAAGTTCTGGGAAGTTCTTGGAAATGACGTCACATTCCAGGAATTGGTGAAACGAAAGACCTCCTCGCGCATCATGTTCTCCTAATACAAATTGGCGATTTCGAGCACTTGGGATTCCGTACAAGCAAGTTCTGGGAAGTTCTTGGAAATGACGTCACATTCCAGGAATTGGTGAAATGAAAGACCTCCTTGCATATTATGTTCTCCTAATACAAATTGGCGATTTTCAGCAAAAGGACTGCCCGGAATTCATGATTTTGTATCAGGAGAATATGATATGCGAGGAGGTCTTTCATTTCACCAATTCCTGGAATGTGACGTCATTTCCAAGAATTTCTCGGAACCTGCTTTTACGGAATCCCAAGTGCTCCAAATTCACGATTTTGTATTAGGAGAACATGATACGCGAGGAGGTCTTTCATTTCACCAATTCCTGGAATGTGACGTCATTTCCAAGAATTTCCCAGAACTTGCTTTTACGAAATCCCAAGTGCTCCAAATTCACGATTTTGTATTAGGAGAACATGATACGCGAGGAGGTCTTTCATTTCACCAATTCCTAGAATGTGACGTCATTTCCAAGAACTTCCCAGAACTTGCTTTTACGAAATCCCAAGTGCTCGAAATCGCCAATTTGTATTAGGAGAATATGATGTGCGAGGAGGTCTTTCATTTCACCAATTCCTGGAATGTGACGTCATTTCCAAGAATTTCCCAGAACAGGACTTGACGGAATCCCAAGTGCTCGAAATCGCCAATTTGTATTAGGAGAATATGATGTGCGAGGAGGTCTTTCATTTCACCAATTCCTGGAATGTGACGTCATTTCCAAGAATTTCCCAGAACAGGACTTGACGGAATCCCAAGTGCTCGAAATCGCCAATTTGTATGAGGAGAAAATAATACGCGAGGAGGTCTTTCTCGAAACATAATTTTACAGAAGTCATCGTGCTTAACATGGCTTTCTTAATTAGGTGAACAGTATCATTTTTACAAGTTTCTCGCTTAGGAAGTATGCATTTAAAGTTCCTTCACGATACTTCTTGTTTATGGATTTGGAAAAGGCTTTTGTACAAGAGGACAGGTCTTTAAATGAAGAATGCAAGTGAATTTCTTGTTATTGAAAGTTTATTCAAGTTGTTTAATAATGTACAAGTAACAATACAAATTTATAATACATTTTATGACTAAAACTTGTTCGAATATTGATATGTAATCTACTAACAATAAAAGTGATGTGAGAATAATACAAAATTCTTCTTTCTTCCTCATTTTCCTGCTGACCCCCTTCGTACTTGGCTCATCCTTGCTGGAACACCTGCGCACAGAAAGAAATATATAAATAACAAGTCTTAACATGTACAAGAAACAAATTTTATTATTAATTTCAATGTAATATTTAACATTGACTTTAATGGGTAACAAATGAAAGTGGTGGCATTGAATCTAATTTAAATAATTGCTAACAAACTGTTTTCGAATTGCTTAAATACTAAACTTAGGTAAAAACGATGGTAATGTCCAGGCCAATTCCATTCGCACTTATAAAAACACAATTGTAGTCTTAAAACTAATTATCATTGATAAATTATCATGAAAAGAAAAAAAGATGGATATACGTACATGTAGAGAAGTTGATTCATCGATGGTGATAATAAGGGGCGACGGTGGTGAACGGTAGAAAGGGTTGAAATTAATTCTCACTGAAAATAATTAATATAATTAATTCTCATTGAAAAAAGATTGGACTTAAAGCGAAATACGTACGCAAATTACGAATTGGCACATTAATAACTATTAAATTTAATTGTTTGAAAATATTGTTCCCGAAATCGTGTACGTGGCGCCATCTCTTGTTTGGAGTCGACCGAAACGTCGAAAATCAACATTTTGGGGAGGTCGTTGGTTAGTGCCGGCGTTGAATGCGAGATGGCACCATGCACACGATTTCGATGAACATTTCAATGACGCATGCGTATGTGTCACCCGCAGCAATACAAGTATATTAAAAATTTGATTTATTTCAGGATCGCGATACACGAGCGTGCCAATTATCATAGATTGATAACTCTTGACTTTCAACAAATTAAGAAAAATCATAAACTGTTATCTAATCATTTTTATAATGATTAGATTTCATTAGCGTGAAGTCATCGGCATGTAGTTGCAATTACTCGCAAATACAGCGCGAAGTATGTTGTGAAATTAAAAAGAGGAAAAATGGCGGATAACGATGTGAACGGTGATTCTGATGAGGTACAGCAGGAGAAATCACAGAAAAAGGCAGCGAAATATGACAGCGGAGCAGCAGATTTGGAAAAGGTCACGGACTACGCGGAGGAAAAAGAAATATCCTCGTCAGACGGATTCTCTTGTGTAAGTGCTCGTACTGTCGTCTAATCCACGTGTTTACGACTGTCAACAACGTTTCCTTACCAGTTTCCTCCCATAACGAAAATTCATCCTCACCGTCAAGATTGGTGTTTCGTTACTTTTCATTTAGAAATTTCATAAATCTCTCATAGAACTTTACGTGACAAAAGGTAAAGTTAACCGTACATAACCTACAAAGGATTGTATGTGTACAAGTACGCAAGAAGATCAGTGGAGATTTATGTTCATTACAACTTATTCTTTCGTAGGCTTTAAGCATTATCGGAGACAGACGAAACAAGGAGGCTGCGGAGAAGAAGGCGAAGGAAAAGGAATTGTTAAAGGTTCCTATTAAAAAGGAGGACGTCGATCTCATTGTAAGATCAATTATCAAGAATTTCTATCTTAATTAGTAACCTTACGATATTTCCAAGATTATAATACCAGAAATGTTAATCTGTTCTCCGCCAGATGAAGGAAATGGAAATAAGCAGGAACGTAGCGGAAAAAACGCTCAGGGAACACAGAGGGAACGTCGTAGAGGCATTGATAACGTTAACGAACTGACTGTACAGCGTATGATTTCCAAGCATTCGTAAAACTCATAATTTTACTGTAAATTATCTGGTCTTAGGAATTGTTATGACTTTGGGTTATTAATAATTTATTCGTGCATATTACAAAATATACTCTAAGCGGTTCTCTATACTTTCTGGTCTCTTCTTCTTACTATTATTGCACTTATTAATTCCGTTCATTATGAACACGTTGATGAGAATGTATCAAGGGGGTATGTTAGCTTACGAAAAAAATAATTCAAGCTCTGATTGTACGTGTTATCTGGGTGTTACCTCTGGTGATAAGATTGCAGCCTTTATATGTGCAATATGTACTTGATGTTTTAGTTTAAAAGCAACGTAATCGCCTATTTGTAAACGTTTGAACCACACGAAGTACGCGCGAACGCTTTCAAACGTTGTGATCTGAGAAGAATTCCTATAAATAATGGTGCGGAGAAATCTGGTTGCTGAAGATTGAATTTGTCAAATGAAATAGTAACGTTCTTTAAATCATAATGTAACGCTTGTAAATCGTTCAGCACTCTTTCAGCACACTTGTATGAGATTCATCAATCCAGATTTCTCGTTCTTCCCTTTTTTTTAATTAACATGTACACAGTGAGCCATTTGAATAATAATACAAGTGCGTATTTCGCAATTTATTCTGCCGATGATATCGTTATCGATTACATTTGTGATAAAGAAAATATTGTCCTTCGATAGAGTTAAACGTATCGTGGCCAATATTATACGATTTTCGACATGACGAGACTGAAAACTTCTATGAAACAGAGAAACGTAAAGGTAAGATTGCTGCGAGAGTGTTATCGAAATTAAAGCTTTCAATTCTATTTTTAATTTTACATATTACTCCCTGCGTGCCACTTCGATCTACATCCTGCGGCATTCTGTACTTCGTCATTTTTCAATGGTAAGATTTATTTTGTGCACAGAATCAGTTTTGTGAAATTTATTTCCAAAGTAGTAATGCTATTTTGTTTTTCTTGCAGAAATTAAAGACTGGAGAACGATCACGACAAACCAGATGATCATTTTTCTATTACTCGTATTCGGTATCTTTTTTGCGATTTTAATGTACTGCAAAACCTGTGCAAGGTACGGATTCCTGGAATAATTTAGCAGCCCTGTTGTACGGCAATGTAAATGGTCTAAAGTCTAAATATTGCTCGGCTACTCCAAGACGTGAAAACCAAAATTAGCAGCGTTAATTGCAATGCAATACTTATATCGACGAGAAGACTTTACAGGGCATCAGAGGCGAGACGCTCGGAGGACGATACGTATCAAAGGCAACGCGACGAGAGTGATAACACAGACTTGGAGCAATTACATCCTTATACGATTTACGAGCTAATGGGAAGACCGCCGTCCTACAATGAAGCCTGCAGTGCCCCACCGCTTTATGAATCTCCTTTCAACAGGGTACATTTGTCTCTACTTAAAACGGAATACGAAAAACAAAAAAATACATTTCCGAGTAGCTAATGTAACAATCGCATTTATTTGGATAATCTTATTATCTTTGGCTCAATATCATGCGATGACTGACCGATATAAAAGCGCCCAATTTTATCGCATAATATATCACGAATATTTATATTCCCTCCAGGTATCGATGCTTGAACCACCGCCTGTATATCCGGAGACCCCAGTGGCTAAGCGCGTGTCACCGCCGATGAATCCAGCGATTCCAATTACGAATCACATGTAATTTATAGCGAGCACAACTTTTCCCTGTCTACCGTGATTCGCGTCAAGTTGTATCCGCTTAAGCGTAGGATAATTAAAATCAAATCTGTACGTAAGGGACAATAAACGTGTAAGCTTCAAGTTTGCGTATTGTCACGTTCAAATTAATTCCTCTTCCGTTCGTATTGTCCGTACGATATTTTCCGTGGGGGGATGGTGAGTGGAAGAAATCACGTAAAGCTCTCCTGATTATATAATGAAAATGTCATTTATTTGATGTGGTGCAATGACTTAAACGTAAATGGAAAAATGAACGTTCGTATGAGCTGGGTTTCGATGAACGACGGTCGTGCGTGCCTCGTAAAACCTACCACCCCGTTCTATTCGTTTACAAAAACAACAAAAAGCATCACCGTATCTCGCCCCTACTTATCCTCGGGTTTAAATGCAATAATGTACAACGGAAGTGTATGGTGTATCAGAGACGAAAGCGGCAACGCGGTGGTAGGTAGTGCGCGGCACACGGGACACGCCGATTTTCATGATGAGGTAACACTTGTCTTACTTGTACTTAGTTTTATCAAATTATCCAGTCATATACGCTCATGCAAATTGGTTCAAAAAACGAATTGCATCTAATTTATTATTCTCGAACCGCCGTACGGTATTTAATATTTGTTTCCTTTCGCTTGTTTGTTGTTTTCTTTTTTTTTTTTTTTAGGAAAAAGACATTGAACATTACGAGTTTCGTGAGACAGCTTTATCGCCGCACAGTCCCAAAGATAGAACGTATGGGTATTATGTAGAATGGACGTAGACAATTTTTTCGTTCCGTCTTCGACAATGTTTAAAATCTGAGCGAGCACGGCCAAAATCTGTTCCTTACACCGCTTTACATTCATTTTTTTAATTACATTTCACTAATCGTATTCTCTTTTTTTTTCTTGTTTATTAAGCCCTAAACGCGATCTACTACGACCGAAATAAACAACGTGTAAAAAACGGTGGAAAAACGTTCCCTAACTGCTTTCCATAGGAGCTTCTTTCCTCTTCCTCTTTTTTTTTTTCTCTTTTTAATCCCGGCAGAGATACATTCTGATCGTGCGTGGACGTCCTGAGACTGATTGGTCTGCGACGGATTCATGTGAAGCACGTGTCGAGATCGAAAAAGACAAAAAAAAAAACAGAAGCGGAACACACACGTAGATTATCTAATCGGTATCGTATTAATTTGTCGTTAATTACGTTATTACATTTACTTAAAGCATTCGCTATATAGTGTGTATCAAGGAACATGAGTTTTAGCACAGTCTGTAAAATAGAATAAATTATACAGCGTCGGTTATTGTACCCCCTTCGTTAAAAGTATACACATATGGTTCCGTGTGGGTTTTGTTTCCTCTCGTTTCGGTTCGGTTCTTATAAAATACAGTAGAGTAAGATATGTACAGTAAAAATCTTAAAATCGAAAGGGACGCTAGATTTGGGACTGTCCGGATTTAGCGACCGTTTCCTTAAAGAGATACAATTTTCTTTTTTTTTGTTGCTTTTCATCACTGGCTGCCAAGATCGTCAGAAAGTTCTAGAAAGGTCTGCGTGAAATACAATTGCGGTTGGTTAAATTACAAGTGGTGGTGTGTCTTATCACAGAACATGTATGGCATTAAATCTTCGATATCGTTACTCCCCGTTTAGCGTGTAATGGTAGATATATTTCTTGTAATCCTCGTATTTAAAACGTTCGGTAAAGCTAAAAAAAAAAAAAGGTCGGGGGGATCAGGAAGCCAGTACGGTACTAAATGATTGATTATTGTTTAGTCGTTTCGTTTTGCGTATTTCTTGCTCTCGGTTGCCCATAATTCAGATGTCCAACAGACCCGGCCACGCACGCAACTTCTCGGCCCTCGATTATTACACGAAAAAGACGATTCTCGTTACTATCAATAATTGACTAACTTTGTATTCTATACAACTTTTTTTTATGTTTTTCTCCCGGTCAGATTTTTTCTTTTTACATTAATTCCTTCTTTGATCAATCCTTTCGACATTAACTGCGACGACGTGATTGTTTTTTTCTCGTTCGTTCAATGCAACATCCCCTAAATAATTTGACACACGTATCCTGCGCACAAGTACGATAGACATTTCAATAATGATCAACATAGAATTCGATAAATTATGGACAACCCTAAATTTAATAAAATAATAATAATATAATAATAATAATAATAATAATATACAATAATAATAATAATAGCAATAATAATAATAATTCGAATCTATCACTTCGCCTACTATGCAATACTCGAGAAAACAGAACAAACTGTGCCTAGTGATAAAATCGGGAGGGCCAGGGGACAGAGAAAAGGCCGCATAAAGGGGGAAGGGCGCAGGGCGTTCTGCAGACAAAAAATATACAAAAATACGGGGGACGGGAGGGGCACAGATTGCGTAGCGTTAATAGTAATCATAGTAGAAGTCGTACATGTTGAGAGAAAGAGATCATAAAAAACCACTAACTAGAATCATTGTTTCTCCGTTCTTGGAAGAAAACGACATTCTCCATTTTCCATTCGTATATTCCGTTCCGTTTAAAAACTAAAGAAGAAAAAAAGATCACTACGCGTAATAAAGATATCTAATTCCTCCTGCCGGTCGCGCTCTGTACACGGCGAAACGAAAGCGTGTTTTCTTTCATCATTTCTCGACAAAGGAACAAAATTTATCAATTCTTCATTAATCGTCTGGTCGACGTCTATCACAACTTCGTTATCCGCGTCGCGTCTCTTCGCCCGTGTGTCTTGTGTGTAGCAAACGTTATCAGCGAGCAGTTCCAATCTCGCCTTTGGTCCTCTGGCTGCTTCGATGATGTGTCTCTCGTCAGATACGTCGCAGGTGGTGTTCACGCTCTCCTCCGCTTTCCATTGCGAGACCTTCAAGCGATGCGCGTCGACGAAGAAATGAACGTCTCTCTGGCGCGAGGGTAACGCTTTGCCCGCAATGCAAAGTTGCGAAGAGAAAAATAATCCGTCCAAACCGGTTGAAACAAACGCGTCGTGGTTTATCCGTCGTTCCTAGATTATCACGTGTCTCGCTCCTCTTCCCTTTCTTCACTGTTGCCCGCTACGGATCTCTTCGAAACGTCGACGATCGAATAAAGGTTTCCTCATCGAATTACAACAAAGAGTCTATACGTATAGCCATGGGTTAAACGCGTCGTTGTGACGGCCACAAAACACCGTGCCTCGTTCTTTCCTTTTTTTTTTTGGTCGCTTTGAAAAAAAAACGTACGAAGAGCAAGTGTTCTCGTCGCTGTTTCGTTTCTCTTTCGAGTGGACCAAGAGAGGATGGCGCACTAGGAAACATTTATTTAACACTACTCTCTCTCTTTCTGTATCACTGTACACGAAAAAGTCATGAGGGATGCAGAATAGGCGGGGGCGATGTGGAGGTCGTGCCCGGTGTCAGCGGTGACTGTTTTCAGCTCTGTTTCACCCGCTTCCTCGGCGGGCCGATCGGTGGAATTTGTTGCGTGGCCAACGCCCGAAACGCTTCCGCTATCAGGTGCGGATGCGAGTTCACCATCGACTTGAAACCCGCTGTGTCCATCACGTCTGTCGCGTGCCTGTAACGGAAATAGAAAAAAAAAATACAGGGCTCGATCAACTATATCGCCTCTTTACAGAAATTCATTATACTAGTTACCGACATGGGACACTCACGTATTAATAAAATCTATGGCCTGCGCCTTAAGCTGATCGGCGCTATGAAGATCGGCGAGGATGAGAATATCGGCCGCGTTCTCGATCGCCAAGCTCGTGCACAACGCCTCCTCGCACATCACTTTCAACCTTTCCAACGCGTATTTGTCTGCCGCGGCAAGAAGATCGTCCGCCATCTTCTCCAGATTCGCGGCCTTTCCGGTGTATATGAATCGCAGCATCTCCCGCAAGACCTCGTGGTCCACGTCGGTGATGTCCACGCGGTTCTGCTTTCTCTCCTCCATCTCGTGCTCGAACATCGCCGAGAATACGGGACTCCGCGCTGAACGATCAATATCACATGACAATGTTTCTTAAGACGACTTTCGTAATTAATTAAAGGGACAGCTTTGTTACACGTACAGGGAGAACTTCATATATTTCGTAGAGATATATTTAACATATGCTCGAAATATTATTGCTTAATTTACCCGCGAGAATGGCTTTGTGCGCCTGAAACTCCCTGCCGCAGACCGTCAGCGTGACGTCGCTAAATTTTTGGTTCTCAAAGAGAAGGCCTAGGTCGTCCGGCAACCGACACTCTGGAACTTTGAATTGTATGGTATTACTTTGCCCGGAAATGTTCACGCTGTCCGCCACTACGCTGACCTGGAAAATTGGGTCGATTTGTAAATTTCGTTAACGAGACGCTTCAGATAGTCGTACGAATATTAAGTATGTAACATACAAAGGTATATACCTCACAGAATATCGTGAGTTTGTCGTCCGGCAAGAGACCGTTGGCTTCGTCCAGCAGGAAGTCTCTCCTAATGAACTTCTTAAAACCCCAATCCTTGCCCTGGACGAACCTATAAGCACGTTGGCTCTCTGAAAGCATAGTACCATCGTTGTCAGCCGTTAAGCGATTACGAGAAAGTTGTTTTAAGAAAACTGGACCCAGGCGTGAATCTCGTCTCGTGCTATCAACTTGCCAAGAAACTCCAAGGTACATTAATTTGCAATGGAAACCTCATCAATGTAGAAATACAATATTTCGTGTACTTAACGCAGTTGCATCGATATTTTGAATAATATGATACGCAGATTTATGTGTACAGATGTATCATGTGTTGAATGAGAAATCATTTTACGGTGCAAGCATGAAAAAGTATATAGATCACGCCTCATATGTTTGAAGCGTCGATGATCATCGTTAATCGATTCGCGTTGCAATCGTTTCACCGTGATTAAGCACACTTACCCATCGCTTTGGTTTCTTCTCTTTTGGCATTAAGAATAGAAAATTTGAACTTTGCTCTGACTTCGGACTTGTTGCACGAAACGAGGAGGAGATATAGAGACAGATAGTCCTTGCTCTCCTCGTCCAGACCCTTAGGATTCACTCTTAGGCACCTGAAAATCAATTTACCGCCGACGTGAATTTCATTTCTATTTCATGAATATAGTTTCTAAGCGAAAATGGGATTGCCTTTCCGTAACTCACCATTTTAACTTATCGTTGGCCCCTGCTGAGAACGTGGACGACTTTAGCACTTCTCCCATTTCCTCCCGGCAAAAGCTGAAGTTATTTATCGTCCACATGTAGCTGAACTTAACCACCTTCACCTGTGCACACAAGACCTTCAAATGCGACACCACGTCAGAATGCATCCCGTGGAAACTATCTGTATCTTATCTATGCTAAGGGGGTAGTAACAATTTAAACATCGTCTTAATCCAACGAACAATTTCACTATTTTCCTTATATAAACGTACTTGATCTTCCAAATCCCGAGCAATGAAGTACTTTTAATTAAAACTCGCCAACACTAAGAATGGAATAATTGCACGATAATGTTAATAAATTTCTACCAAGAGACAGAAGCAATGGAATTATGATACATTAACATTATTCCTCCTTATTTGGGGGAATTATCTCTCGATGTCGGGGAATTAGATGCAATCAGAATTTGATATAATTTACTTTGCAGTGAATTAACAAGGTATTTTCCTACGCGTAAATCTGTCTATATCATTCCTCGATGATAATTGAAAAATAAATAATACCCGCGATATCATCATACACATTGTTAATTGAACATACTGTTTCAAGTATTATTCGGGAAATGCGGCAAACAAAAGAATAGAATACAGAGCTGACCAAAACGGTCTCGTAACAAAATCGTGTCGCTTCGCAATTCCAATCTCGATGCTCACAATCGCATTAACAGCTGCATCGCGAAATCGTGTCGAAAGACAAAATGCGAAACGAAAAGAAGAAGGCGATCATTTCCCGAGCAATCGTGACGAGCCCTCCCTCTTATCGCTCACGATTGGAGAAGACCTTCTGTTAACACGTCGTCCGACTTTTATATGTATTTATTATACTCGAACTCGTGCAGCGCGCAGAACAAACGTGCTCCGTAAGAATGGTTTCTCCTCGTCCCTCGGGGATATACATATTTGCCAGCTGCTTTCGATCGCGCGGCATCGAAAAGCAGAAAGAAAGGAAGCGTTTTTCGAGATGAACATCGAAGGTTCCTACGGCTAAATTGATCGCGGCCTTCGCTTGGCCGGGGCGAAGAGACTAGCCGCGGGAAAGTACTGCAAGTATACCCCGCGTAGCGTGGAAGGCATTAGAGGGAACGAGATAGAAAGAGCCAGGGTCGAATTGAGCTTATATCTCTTACGTAATTACCTTGAAAGGAGAAACAAAAAAAAAACGTGTAAAGAAAAAAGGACTTAACCTTTGCGGCGCTCGTTTCGATGCACGCGTTACCCCGGCCTCGATGCGATTCGCTAAATTATGCATCGATGGATTTTGGTGGGGAAAGTTCAAAGATGGATCATCTTTCTTTTAAGTAAACGAAAAAAGAAATTGATTCGGCGAGATTGGATCAGCTGGGAGTAGGTTGTTCCTTCGTGTTTCTGTTGTTCGATATTGATATCGTTGTTATTAGTATCTCTAACGATTGATCCATGCACATGGGGAAGCTTAAAGGGAGCGTCAGAAGGATTACGCAGCCCGTGGGTTTAATACCCTGCGGTCTGCTTGCTCGGAAGAACGTAACTTGAATAGAAAATTGCATTCCGCTAGGGTCAAACGTTTCGCGACTCATCCGCGGGAATCTAGGTGGTAGGCGTTGATCGTGACGAGCAAGGAACACGGTGAAGCGCAACGAGGTGTAATTGCTATGAAGCTTGTTGCTTATCGTGTTTAAAATACGCGGATAATCGTTCATCGTTTCCTAAGAAAATATTTCTAATACTGGGAGATTTGCACGCGGAACGTTTATTGCACGAAATTTGTATGCAACGATATTTATAGCATTGTACGTGGAACGCCATGTAACTAATGTAAACAGAATACCTGAATAACCATTTCTTTGAGAATTTATACTCGAGTATTAGAATGATTAAATACCGATGGAGTATTAAAGATGATTTAGATATTACAGAAGAAGCATCGATAACAAAGAAGGACGTCGCCACTCTCGACAAAGTCCGACCTATTAAAAATGCATTTCAGGCTATTTCGAGACCGCATTAAGAGTCGCTGCTGCTCATTATATTCAATTTCACGGTCAGCTAAAGAAACGGCTGTTTCGTAAAGCGTACACAATCCTCCACGAAAATGAGATTCAAGCAGCAACGTGGACGAGGCTCGGACTCGTTGCATAACGTGCGCGCCACCGAAGAAAGGTTGCAGGCGACACATAATCGACGATCGAGCAGCACGATCGGACACCGCGTTTCCGTTCTAAACGGCGAGACGATAAAGCCATGCAACTGCTTCCGGCCAGTGTCGATCCCTGTTGGAGTTGCTAATGAATCCTTTTTAATCGACGCCCTAACGCAGACTTGCAGTCGCGCTTCTCTATTAGAGAGAGAGCCTCGAAACTTGATTTAATGATTCGCACGGCGAGCGAAAGAGACGGAGAGGTCAAGTTCCGAGGGACAGTGAAACTTGTCGTCACGCTTGTGCACGACCTTGGTGAACGAAACGAAGGCCCGATCTATTCGTCTACTTTGCCTTGCGCTTGTAGCCCTTATCTCGATCGCTTCATTGCCCGTTAAGATCCGTTAGCCGGCCCTAACTGTAACCGGCCCTTGAAACGCAACTGTTGCAATCGATGAAATTTTTACTTAGAAGGACGTTACGATCAAATCTATTCATGAATGCACGGGGTCACCGACGATGCGCGAACCCTTGGAGAACTTTGTTGGTCTTTTAAAACACGCGTTCGTCGAATTGAATAGAATGAGATCCTTCAATGGTTCATCTTTGATAATTGCGCGGATGATAATTTCATTCTCGCATAGCTATTAGAACGTTTTCAAACACGCGGGGCAACGGCATTTGAGAACCCGAGGATCTCGCCACTAAGCTTCCTCGAGAAGGAGGGCGTAAAGAGCTCCGTGAAAGAGAAAATCCCAGGCCTGAAGATACGAATAATCGATGTGTACAAAGGGAAGCGTGAGAAACATCGGCTCAACGACCCTGGACGAAGTGAAAGTCTCCTCTCTCTCCCTCCTTGCATCCTTTTCTCTTTGATCCCCTTCTCGCCGGAAACAATGAGAAACTTTTACGAAATATAAGAATCAATACACGTTGCATGCTGCGAGAGAAGAGTTTCGACAGAACGCTGTGGACACTTTCCTTTTTGCCCGGAGAAGTTGGAAATGTTTAATTAAAGAGAAGTAACTACTTTTGGAATGTAAGCACTTTTTGGGACCGAGCTAAGAGAAGTTTCGGTCCCTTTTTTACTAATAATAAATTGATGGAAAATAGGATGAAACGCCTTTTCACAGACAGTATGGGAACGCCTTCGATCACTTGTTAAAGCGTCCTTAATCTCTGTACACTATCGATTTCCACGTGCGCAGTGGCTCTTTAAGACAGCGCGACTTGCGTTTCTCATGAATGGGGAC
The DNA here is from genome assembly GCA_023838395.1 of Holcopasites calliopsidis. Lineage (NCBI taxonomy): Eukaryota > Metazoa > Arthropoda > Insecta > Hymenoptera > Apidae > Holcopasites > Holcopasites calliopsidis. The sequence continues at coordinate 1,859,805 of JALHAQ010000001.1, forward strand.
ATGACGCTTTAATCTTGCTTATCTGCTTTAAAAAGCAAAGTCTATTAGATATTGGAACACAATCCAAACAGTTGTACATATTCTAAAACAGCTGTCGCGAATAAAAGGGTCCAATATCTATTGGAAATTATTTTTCATTACTCGATACGTCGTTCTCACCGTCGTCATATCTCCTTCGTTTATCAAATTAAGCGATAATTGCGAGAACCTCCCTCTTAAACGTACACATTATTTAATACAATAGCTATCGACTATTTCAACATCAAGCCTCTCAAAATATCAAACAGACCTCCAAGTGTTTCCCACTGAATAGAAACTTCAACAGCTTTTGAATCACCTCCAAAAACAACCCAGAAACAAAATTTCACTAGAAAGTCCATGTTCCCTTTTCCTATTACTTCATCCACCTCGTCGTCAGCTCCCCAATTCTAAATCTCCATTTCCTTTCTCTATTCTAGACCAAACGTTTCTACATACCATCCCGTTGATTCGATTGACAAATCGGTGGAAGATCGATCGATCGTTCGGAATGCAAGACTGTCCGAAAAGTGTCTAATTGCTCCGGTTTGTAACAGCTGAAAACAGTTGACGGTGATACGAGATCTCGGGTTCGATGATCTTTACTTCAACGTGGCCTTCGCCGGCTATCTCGCAGGTTCAATGCACGCTTCTCGGTACATACATACGTACGTGTAATCTCGTAACCAGTTACGTCTTATTCCGCCACGGAAAATGCTCTCCTCTGCCTACTGTAGCCACTCGTGAAACTCGACCTTTTTACGACCCTGTCCCCGTGTTAGACATTCTTGGGGCTGATATCTTGAAAACGAGTTTCCACCTTGTTCTATCGGAGGAAATCGTTCAGAGCACGAAAGCACGTTCCCTCCAGGTGAGCTTGAGCATTTCTCTTAAAGCATTTACTGTGATTCGCTTGTCGGGAAGGAGGTAGAAATTGAAAGTTACAAGTTGAGACTGATCTATTGTTTGATTGGACACATCTGTAATTAGTTTGTTCGAGAGTATTTTCTTTTTACGTGTTTTGGGAGTTTATTTTTGAGACACCAAGGTTGGGCGCGACGTTAGATCATTTCTTTCTGGTGTCTGGACGCGATACTCTCGGATCGAGCAACATTATTTTCCGAATCTAATTCCGTATCCCCCACGTAATAGTACGTACTGGCCGCGGTCCAAGTCTGCCTACACGTTTGATTGATCTCCTCCGAATGCGGGGTTCATGTGTATTCCTTTCGTTAACCGCGATGATCCAGTAAACCGAACACTGACCCCTTATTACTCGTTACGTCAGGTTTACACAAGCGACACGCGGCTCGTTCAGTTCTGTGCGCTTCCATTAACAAAACGGGCCACAGGAAAACGATCGAGACGCGAATTAAAGTGGCGACGACGGAAATATTGTATCGCGGCCCGAAAAAAATGGACTTTCCACAAAATGAGGAACGTATACTAAAGAAAGAAGAAGATCGAGGGCAACGTTAAGGCAACTACAGAATACTGTTAATCAAAGCAAGTACTGTTAAATTGGGTAGGTGGGAGAAGAATATCGATATGATTCGTTCGATTCCGGGAAGGGGCACCGAGGGACCAGAGGTGTACCCGGTCGATGGCCCCCGCTGAGTCGTTCAACTCGCGATGATCGCCCATAATCGTCCTTGAATCAGGTGTTTCTTCGGTAAGATGAGTCCGAGACATCCGCTGGTTGCCCACAGTCGTGAAAAGCCTCTCTCTCTCCTTTCCGTTACTTTAGACAGGACTACCGCAAGGCTGAACACCTTCCGTCCTCACGTCCTCGATGAAGATTTCGCGAGAAACGAATCTTCGCGAATCGTTTTCCCCTGTCAACTGGTACGATAAGATGTCAAAGGACCAAACCTCGTGTCTCTTTGCAATCCGAAAGGGACTATACTAGAATTAAATTACCGCGATTCGAGATGGCAAATCCAGTTGACGCGAGTAGCAATAATTCATCGACAACCGAGCGCGACCTCTCCGCTCTATTTCGAGATGAAACAACATTCTGCAGAAGCTCCCTCGGATGGAAAACACACCGGAATTCGCCAGCTATGGGCTAATATTGGTGCGGTGGTAAGTTCGTTAAAACGCTCGCGCGACTCGCTTCTCGAGCGGAAACGGAAGATCTGCAACATTCATCACGCCGCTGACGCGCTTCTACGTCCATCGGCTTTTTGAGAATCGTCGCCTGATTACCAGACGTGCAAGTTCCGTTTCTGTGAAAACACTTTGACCGTTCCAGAAATAGGAAGGCGCAAACAGATGTGGATATTGGAGTTTATTTGGAAGTGCTTCAGCTGGGAAAACATGGTATCCCCCTTGGCCACTTTATGGTATTTAAAAGGAAGAAGGGCGGAACGGAGCGTTGTCTATATAAATTGTGGACGATTGGTCTGTAGATTGTTTTAAGCCAAGAGACCTTAAATGATAAAAACAGCGACGACTTTTGTAGAAACAAAATTCGGTAATTGGCAGAATTAAATCACATCCCAAATGAAGCAACCCTGCAGAACTTTATTCTGGTCTACTGTTTTTAGTTTGCGCATGTATGAAATGACACAGGACCACAGAGGGATGATGAGAATCGATGAAATTCCACAAAATCGTCGACTGTACTCTAGACAGATGAGCAGATCTAGCAAAGTGTCGAGGACGACAAATTACCGATCGCGTTCGAGTACAAATTCAAGGAGACGCCCAGAACGGGGCTAGTAAACGTCGAAGAGAGGCTGCATAAAGGGAGAGCCGCGCGCCCAAGAACGGCGAGGCACAAAGTTCATCGTCTTGGTCGTTTCCGTATAGAAGAAAACAGCGGGACGGCGCTGGAGGAGGAAGGAAAACGAAGAGAGGAGGCCCGGTCGACGCCCCCCGGGAGTCGTTCAACCCGGCGGTCGTCGACGATCGGCCTTGGATCAACCGTGCCCGTTTACGGGAGCCCCGGCGTGCGGCTTCGAGAAGCACAAGCGGACCAAGTCGGGGGCTTCCGGCGTTATAGTCCTGGGACACGGTGCCCGAGCATGACGCGCGGGAACGAGGTAAACGATCGGGATGGATCTTCCCTGCGCGAGGATCCGAGATCCAGGGGAGTCCGCGGAGCTTTTTTAACCCCGAGGAAGCCGGCTGGCCCCTCTTCAACGCGATCTTATTTTCATCGCGAGAGCAACGGCACAACAGCTCGGATCGTTGACGGCTGGCGGGCTGCTGGCGTGTTGTAATGGAACACGTGCCTCGAGATAACGATGTGGAAATGAAAGGCAACGAGTGATAATGGCCCTGGCATATGGGGCTCGGACAACGGCTGGATGGAAAAAGGGAGGGAGCGGTGTATCGGGTGCACGCGGGGGCTTGGTTGAAGTTCGGGGAACACGAGGGCGCAGGGTTTCGGGAAATGGGGAAAATGGATTTCGTGTAATGGGAAACACGAATGTTGTCAAGATAGAAAGTCGGAGGTGTCTGATGGACGATATAACTCGCCTGACAATCGATGGACAGTGTGATAAAAAGAATTTGACGCAGTTAGTGGACAATCTTTAATGAATAAATCAATTACATACGCAAGGAGATCCTAAAATCCAGAAGATCCACCTGCTCGATTCATCAATCTTATATTATTGTACGAAACTACCCTTAGTAGAAGTTTTGGTCTCTGCTTCTAAAGGCAAGACGCTGATTAGCATTAGGAGACGCTCATTGATGATTTTTTTATTGAAAAGCACCGATTTTTTTAGAAAGCACCGATTCTTACTCGAGACCGCCGATTGTTATTCGAAGGCGTCGATTTTTCATCCGAAGACGCCGATTTATTCGATCATAGGGAACACTTGGAAACGGGGGCAGCAACGCTTTCTACTACGCTTTTATCGAGCCGATCGATCCGCGAGTTACGACAGATTCAGCTCGCTAGCGATTGCACTGTACCGAGCCCCGGTCGCTGACGAGGCGAAATCGGCGTGGGCATTACGAAAGTTAACTGGAGCACGAATCGACTTTCGATTCGGTGGTAAGAGGCACCGAGTGTGCTCCCTGAAAACCGAGAGTTACTCCTTCGGACACTGGGGGTTTCGATGGAGGAGCAGATGATCGCAATCTTTCACGCAAATTCGACTTCGCAACTTTTGCATTGTGCAAATGATCTTCGAAGATTCAAAGAGTGAACGACGCAAGGAGACAGAGACTTAAGGTCTCAGAGACTCAAAAATTCAAAGAGTAAAAGACGCAAAAAGACAGAGACTTAAGACAGAGTCTCAGAGATTCAAAAATTCAAAGATTTAATGATTCAAAGATTCAAAGAAATGAATAGCAAGACGACAGCGATCTGCATTGACCAAAAATATTAATGAAATTTACTGCAAGTAAAATCGATTTCCACAAAATCTGAATTCTGAACAATCGCAGTGTCTCCAATGTCTCACTTGTAGACTTTCAGCTTTTCAAACGTAAAAAGATGTACGATTATCTGAACCACCGTTCTCCAGAGAAGTCGTCAGGTGTTTAATCAACGTCCGAAGGATTCATAAGGTGATGAGATTTCCACGGGGAAAATTGGCGAACGTTTCTCTATGGGTGAGCTAGAGATCGCGGTAGGGAACAGTGAGATATCTAGTTGCAGGTCATTCACATCGCGAGGGGACGAGCAGTAAAAATAGAACGAGAACGCCAGGAGCACGAGCTCTCACGCACAACCACGAGGGTGATATCGACGAAGACGATGAAATGGACCAAGAGGATAGACCGGAGGACCCGCTGACAAGTCGGCAGACGCATCCTTTCAGGGATCCACGTTTTGGTGAACTTGATAACGCTGGCTGGATTGTCTTCGAGACTGCGTGACCCAGATGGCAATTATGAAAATTAATTGAATTAGAAGAAAGATTGATCGAATTAAGGTTCACAGGATCCTTGACAGGATCGTCCTTTGGACCATCCAGAATAAAGAGAACGTCAAGCAATTATAGCTATTACCATTTTTCTATCCCTGATCATTGAAACAGTAGTTCGCTCTCCTAGCTAATTGATCAATTAAACTGCCATTAAATTGGCTTCAGTGCGTCGATAGCCTTAACAAGACACTGTTCATATTATTCCTACGACATCGAGAGAATTACCACAGACGTTAATCAATGTCTACCTGCCACTAACAAGATTACTTCCTAAACGATATTAAACATTGTATGCTTCGTGTGATTTATGCGAACTATAATAAAGAAGGTATTCAGAAAGGGGGATCTTCTAATTATTCCGATTTCAAAATCAGGAAAATCACAAGTTTCATTTCATTTGATATCTGCTCAGAGGTGATTGCATATTTTTTTTTCGCACGTACCTGCGTGTAACACCAATTCTCGGCAACGGGGGTGTTCACTTCCGGTGGTGGAGGGCTTGGTACACGGCTTACTGCCATACTACTGCTGCTATGCAAGTTTGAGCTGACCCGCGACGTTTGAGGCGCACAGTCGCTCACCGCAAGTCTGTAACAAATAAAAATCATTCGCGAGTTAGTTTAAAATCTCACGGGCTCGTATAAAATGAATTTGGAATCGTAGAACAGTCTCGGGGATAAAGTAATTAGAAATCCAATCAGAAATATAAAAAGAAACTGGAGCACTAACAATTGTCATAGTTCCATTTTCTTTTAATATTAATGATAACATTGCTTAAAGAGTATTTTGCTAACAAAATACTGCTCAAATAAAATGACCAACAAAATAATACTTCTCAAAGGATACATCGTTCATTCGATGGAAGAGAAAGGGGTTGCTCGACAAAAGAGGGCTAACCGTTCAAAAAGGAGGGTCGACTGTTCAAAAAAAAAAAAGGAAAACGGAGTACGGTGCGCGGAGATAAGGACGAAGAAAAGAAGCATGAAAGAAGAAGAAGAGTATGCAGGGCACGCGATGGTACTCACGTGCACCAAGTACGGAACTACTCGAGCATCATCGACTCGAGTACATTAACTCCCCGCAGGTTCATCGGACCTGCTCGCTCACTTCTTCTTCATAGCCGAGGTCGCACCGCGACTTCTCGTCTTAACCCCTTTAACCCCTTATCGAGTAGGCTAATCGATACGTTAACGCGATCACCCCGGAACGGATTGATCGGGCTGATTATTAATCCTGTCCAGTGTTCGACGACCATCGAGTGTCTTCTTGTATATCTTCCAAGGGGGTTGGTATGAAAATGTACTTGGCTTTAACCATTTTCGTTCTAATAGCTGAGTTTTTTTAAAGGGATTACTAAACCTGTGCCAAAGTATTCTCCAATTCAATTGTATCAATTTGACACGAGATAAATAGAAATAAGAGTTGGCAAATGTAGGATTCGAGGAAGTGTATAAAAGTTTCTATTAGTACGGATCGTCGCAGAAAAGTGGAAAAATTCATTTCACTCGACCAAAGTTATAAATAATTTCTCTCAATTAAATTGCTAATCAATTGCGAACATTTCCTCACCAATTACAAGCTGATTTCTTAAAGAACAACCAAGGGACAATGAATCGATACATGATCAGGGTTTTACAAGTCACACGGAACAATAATAAAAAAAATCGCACGATATCGATTTTTAAGTATGTAGTCCACGAGCCTATCGTAGATGTAGTACACTGATGTCGCGTTGGGGAAGTCGGCTGTGTCATAAGAGAACACTGTCATCGTTTGAATATGGTAATACTTCCAGTAACTGTACCTAACCCGCGTGCCGATTTGATTCCTCGTCGATTCTGCGACTATGATTGATCTTTTGTTAAGAAAAAAAAAAAAGAACTGGTTGTAACAATGGTTGTGTGTGATTCACTTCTCTTTTCATCCGGCAATCAACTTAACGAGCTCATTAAATTCGCTCATTTTTGGCTCGGTGATTATTACTTCTTAATGCTTCAGCAATGATTAGAAAAATAATGGAATGATTATTTAAATAAGAAAGATATAGCTCGTGCAATTATTCAGTTAAACGACCCTCGCGAATTTCCCGCTGTAAAAGTAATAACAGTGGTAAATAAAACATTTTCCCACGGTTTTCTTTTCATATTCAATTTTGGAACCATATGAAACCCATAGAACACCCAAGCGAAATTACTTGTGAGAGGAGTGACACCGGACGAGTTAATATCAGTGTTTATCCCCTTCCAAAGAACAACGTTTCCGCTTTCGGAAGCCGTTCGCGTTGCATTATCACGAGCCGCGTGGATGTACAGCGGTGAGCTACATACGGTTAAATTGTAATCCAACGCACAAACAACACACGGACGCATTTGCGCAACGGAAAAAGTGTTTCAAGCATAGCATATGGTTAACCGCGATGCTTAAAAAAAAAAAAAGAAAAAGAATACGCTGTGATAAAGAGTTTCCACAATCAAGAAACCGCGTGGTTCCTCCGTGGAATTAATATCATTTGACGTTCATTTAAAGGATTCCACTACCTCGCGATTGGAAAGCGCAAAAATATTGTTTAAGAATGATTAGACGGTGCAAAGGACGAGGCGTGATTCATTTGTTAAACTCCTTATCCGTGACCACGTTTAACCGGCGCCTTTTACACAAGCTCCGTCCCTACCTCCAACGCTTCTTGCTCTAACTTTCACTTCCACGTTTTACGCCCACGTTGCTTTTGCGCTAGATATACGGAGAGCCGCGCAGGCATCGAGCGAAAGGGGAAGAGAGGCTCTATTCGGGACGCAGTCTTTCGAGCGACATTCTGCCGGGAGAAAGATAAACGGTTTTATCGTGATTCCACCACCGTTCGCGCCGGGTAAACGTAAGAGGGGCTTGGATATGTATTATTGAGAGCGCGAGCGATCGGCAGCGGATTTCATGGGAAACGAAGGGATATACCCAAGAGTTGCTTTTTCCACGGTCGCACATGGCGCAAGTATGTTTATAAGTATGCGTCCATACGCAGGGGATTCTCCTTTTATCTCTACTTTTCTCTTTATCGGGAGTGGTTCTGTGTTATACACAGGACACGTTACACAAAAGTTCATTGATAACATACTATTTACATAAATCAATGTCTTGAACCTATTGAATGTACACCACAATGGATAAAACGACGATTAAATCAGTAAAAAGATTCATTATCCAGATGTGAATGATTAGTGACTTGCTAAATCACAAAACAGAGAACATGTTCAAATGGAGGAGAACTGTTTCGTGCAGCGTAGAATTGAAATTCCCAATAATGCAGGCGTTAATAAATAATTGCAACTTCACCGTTTCGCAAAACCTAGATCCGAATAATTTATAACGCAATACTTGTAAACGCATCCGAACGAAATCGCTTCAACATGAAAGTAACGAATGCAAGTTTGATTTCTAATCGATAGGTCTGATTAAAGGAAATCTCGGTGTCGAAACAGCGATTTTGCCAATTGTGCCATCCGATTTCGAATCTGTTGAATGGCGGAGGCGTGGGCCAGGCAAAGAGAGCACAGGGGAAAGTAGAACAGAGCTCCGACGAGTTCTCTGGTGAAAACGAGGAAGTTAGGTGAAAACCGACTGTACTAAGTCGAAACAGCACAATTATGACCAGCGTATATAATCTTCGCCAGAAGAATCTTCGTTTAAACGTATTCGTTCCTTTTTTTTTTTATTTCCACAAAATCCATGGATTCTTTAATAGAGAGAAGTAGTTATACATATTGCACTTCGTGAAAATGATAAAATAAAGAAGCGAAAGCTCGTTTATAGATCCATTAACACCTGTTGCAGTTTAAACAAATTTCTGTAATCTTTATCCTAAAGTTCATTTATTTCTCCTGATAAAAGTCCATTTAACGTTTATCTACTGCTTGGTATTTCAGCAACTTTTTCCCCCTGCGATTTCATTGTTGTAATTGCAACATTTCATTTTACCATGAAGACCACGGCGCTCCGTGGCTCGCGGTTTTATCACGTTCGGAGGACGAAGAGAAACGAGGACGACGGAAGATACGAAACTCGAGATCGCCGCCAGAAATCGGAAACCGGGCGAGGCTTTGGTGCCGCCGGAAAAGTCGCAGCAATTCCCGGCCACGATGCCCGAGAGAATCGAGAGAAAGAGCGGCGAGGCTACGTTACATTGTAAATTTGCTGCGACGTGGAAGCCTTGCGAAAAATAAAACGGCGGGGCCGAAAACTGGTTGCAAGCCGCCTTCTTGTCGAAAACAACAGTCTTTATTAACATGGGATAACAAAATAATGCACCATTTGAATGCGCAAATTAAGCGGGCCTATTAACACGATCGAACGAATAACAAACCGAACGATTCGCCTGTCTTTTAATATAAATTCCAGATACAACAATCATCAGACTGTACATTGCTCTAAACGAGCACCGCAAGGATGCCCTGTCTTAAATTCCCACACGACGATCAATCGGCGAAATTGAGCACAAGTAGAAAAGAATGCTTCAATGTTTCGATGATTCTTCAACACACGTAAATGATAAGGGATAAAGGGATACAGCGTACACAACGTTTCACTCTTTTTCGCACGTTCAATGTCCATTACAAACATTGCACCGCAATGAAACTATGCGCCACAGTCTATGCAACGTAGCTACACCCACGCCCGTTGCATTCTTCTGCAGCAGCAGCCAAGTGAAACGTTGGGAGGCAACAAGAATCCTAGCTACCTTAGCACTTAAAAGCTTGGCTCGATTCTATTAAAGCCTGATAAACTGTACAGCTGTGCGCGATATAGCCGGTCGATTTTCGCGGCGCATTCAGTAGAACGGAGTCGATAGAGGGGCGAAGTCAAGGCTGATATGTGCCTGGCGCAAGCCGACTGTGATAAGACAAAGGCTAACTCTCTTCAAGGGCGCGGCGACGACGACTCCGCTCGTGCGAGCGATTCGCACGCGCCAACTTGTTACGGCTGAGGTAGAAGAAGGGAGGGAAAGAGCGTGTAGCTTTCTCGGAGCAATCGTGAGAGACTAGCAAGAAGCCAGAAAGGCAGCAAAAGAAGGGGATGAAGTTATGTGATATGAAGAAGAAAAGAGATGTCAATTAATCCGAAAATGAAGCAAATACAAAAGTGCGCTAAAAGACAAAGAAAAACTGGGCTAGATCTCACTCGTCTGCTCATTTACTTTGCCCTACACTTGAAGATACCTCTCAGATGTCTCGGAATGCCCGGTTAGGCGAGGTCAAAAGAAGCGAACCGAAAAGTGCATGGAAGACAAAGAGAATATGGCTCAGGAGATGACTCGCCTGCTCATTTTTTAATTCCCCACTTGAAGATGCTTCCCAGAAGTCTCGGAATCGTTTGATCCGGACTGTACGCGAATCCTGTGCGCATAGGATTACAAGGCGATGCACATGTGCATAGCGTGTCCACAGAAGATCAAGGGAAGAAACCAGTTGGCGAAGATCGCGAGACGAATCGAGCGGTGTGCGCACTTTTCGCGGGTCTGGGCTCATGCCGAACGATAAGATACGATAAAACGTGTGCAACCGTGGCGGGCTTTCGCGTGTCCTTCGCATAGGCTGGCATTGAAACGGTAATGGGCAGGTCTTCCCGCTCGTCGATGTCCAAGAAACCAATGCTGGCTTCGCGATGATCGATCAGCGAATAAAGTTCGTTTACTATGGGTCGTGCAATCGATTTGACTTTTTTTTTTCATGATGAATTGGTTTAGATAGAGATTTGATTATTGGATGTGCATTGTTCGTACAGCATCATTTGCCAGCTGTTGTAATTTTATATCGAAGTTCGTCGTGATGTCAATTTAATCGTAACAAAGAGCTGTGGCCTGTTTTTATATAATTAATATTAGCACATTCTTTTCTCCATGAAATCATGGAGAAGAAATTATTGATATTGTAATTTGAATTCTGTACACTTCGGTACGAAGACGGAATGATTAATGTCGCAATTAACATCGTAAGCTTATTGAACGCCTGCCTGGCATTTAGCTAACGTTATATAAATCAAGGATGAAAGCCATTCGGTTCGGTATCGTTTTTCAAGAGGCTGAAACTGCGAAATGTATGAAATCCGATGGCGCTTTGTTGGACGATGACGAATTCCGAAAATGCATATTATAGCCATCGCATTAATGCGATTCCGATACAATTATCGTCGATGCAACGACCACCTTGCACTTCACATTAATAAAAAAGTTTAACGAGCTAGAGTATAAAATAATATCTCTCCTTTGACCTAAATGCCACGAATATCAGTGAGTGGCACCAACGAACAAATTAATTTTCTCACAAAGCGATCCAGTTACAGGATTGATTTAAACAACCTTTCTTCCAAGTCCAATCACGGAAAATTCGAATAATTAACGTTTCGCGAATCTAACGAATGAAAGATAAAAATAGAATATCAGGATGCCGCTTTCGGAAGCAAAATTAAACGCGTTAACAGGTATCTCGATCCGGCTAACGACGACTAACGATCGGCAAAGAGACTTAAATTAGCGGTGGACGTACAGCCGGTCGCGGCACGTGATATTTTCAAGCTAGTAGCCAACGTGTGCTCCTGCTGTATCTTCCTCGCCGCAATTACGTACCCGAGCCGCGTTTCCGTAATGACAGAACCGATAGGTGGACTTCTCAGAGGACGTCAGAGAAGGATGATTCGCGTTCTCCGTGTTGCTTCGATCGCCAATTCGTGACGTTCCCAATGTTACACGCGCGCAATGCCCAAGTCGAATCACGTTCCCCTCGGTATCTATCCTCGCATTTGCAATGCACACACCGTGAACGATAAAGTTTGCTAAGTAACACTTAAGTCGACCAACACGAGCGGACTGTGAAATAGCTTCTATGAAAGAGCTGACGAAAGGAATAAAGTTATGAATTCTTGTGGTTTTATCTGGTTAACTTCGGATTCTGATTTAGCGCGATACTGGAACTAAGCGGATCGAGATGACGTATAAAATAATATAGTTTTTATATGTTTAGGAAAGAAGAGGAAGGAATAATCTTTCTTGATTATAACATGAATGAGAATTTTCTAGCGTAGAACTTTTGGCTCTTTTTGGGACAAGATATTAATATCTATCTTTTCTTTATAAAACTCTGCAGATTATAATTGAACTTTAGCCGAGGCAATATTAAAAAATCACCTGGCTCGAACATAGAATAATATCACAATCTCGAAATTAACATTAAATTGTTATAAAACTCACGTTTACAGAACTTATGTATGACCAATAATTCAATAATTCCAGATAAGGATATATAATAAATTACTCAACACCAATTTATCGCTCGGTCGCGAATCCAATCAAAGTATAACTGAGATCTAACACCCACTAAAATCGAATTAAAAGATAAGAAACATACGCGGACAATAGTAAATCATTGAAACTCCCTCGAAATGATCCAAATACGAAAGAAAAGTAGTTGAAGCCGAAAAGCGAGCAGAGGATTCTGTTGATAGAGGAGCAGAAGGAGGAGGAGGAGCGGTCGAGTGACTCTTGGTGGCTAATAAGACGGCCGTAAGGGCCCATCCGGAGGGAATGGACCTCGCAAATTGGCCGTGAGGCCCAAGGTCGTCCGGTATATCCCGCGTAGCGAGGCCAGTGGCCCCCGTGTTGGAAACAAGTCGGGGTCCAGCAGGAGGGAGCTACCCTGCCCTTGGCACAGGATATAACACGGGTGGAGGCACCAACAGGAGAAAAGAAGCCCTACGGCCCTAGAAGGACGAGCGACTCTCGCGGTCCACCGGCCGAGTCTTCGCTCCCCCAGGTATAAAAGAAGCGTACGGCCAGCTGCCGTTCGAGAAAATGCCTTCGAAGTTCGACGGGCCGACTTTGGCCGCACAAAGGCGGGATGAATCTTCGCTTCTTGCCGAACGTCCGACAGTCTTTGGATATTTGTAGTGGCCGATCGTTAAAGAAACAGTACCTCGTGGTGTGACGCGTAGCACGTGGAACGCAGGGGTGACAGTAATTGTTGAATACTTTTAACAGTGGTGCATCTTGTGAATGGGAATTATGAAGAATAGTGTAGGCTTTCGTTCGGACGGAAAGTCGAAGAGGGTGGAATGCGTTGTCTTCAACTATTTTCTGAACGAATGCGGAATCCTTCGTATGGGATTACGATCGAGTAAACTAGGGTGGAGTAGTACAATGGAAATCGAATCGATCGTATGTGTATCGAGAAACCAGGGAAAGAAGAATTCGGGTCACCAGAGAATCGAATATTTCACATTTCTCACAGCAAGCATGATAAGTGATCTGAAGAAATAAAAATAGAGAGGGGAGGCCACAGCCGCGCTTTGAATTTCCGGAGTACGTGAATGCCGGGTTGAAATTAGGTTTGAAATATTAGGCTGCCGACAGATTTACATAAAGTTTCTCTTCGGAACGGTGTCAGAATTCTAAGCAAGCTCCTTCTAATTCTAACGCAAAGTAACGGGACCAGTCGAATTCGGACTGCAATGCATTTAATACGAAAGAATAAAAGATCTTTGATAATCGCGGCAACTATATTTTATAATATTCTGCAAGGTATCGAGCTCTATTGAAACAAAAGACTATATATTAATTTTGAGACTAAAGCGATTTATATGAATCTAACTGTACCACCGTTTAAGTATACGCCGCATTAATTCGCTGAGCACTATTCCAGCAGTGAAATGAATTCGTCTACGTAATCCTGCAATTAGTTCCGATAATACCAAACTTTAAACAACAGGTTGAGGATCTCTGTGGGGCTTTTGTCCGGCTCGCAGACCGGAGTGCAATTCGGGTTAATTGGAGAACAAGAGAGAAACTTTACGCCGAGCATGGAAGCTCCTGGCTTAAATGCTTTATTCCTTTGGCAGCAACTTTTCGATGCACAAGAAAGCCGAGGAAGATTTGTTTAACGATTCGTTCAAAGGAATTAGAGAAACTCACAAATTTCTTCCTTCTTTTCTTTTGTTTATTAATCCATACATGTAAAAATACAGGCTCCATTTTCCAAGAGGCAAAGAATTAACTGAATGAGTCACGCGATAAATTATGCACGCGCGACCATGCCATCATAAATCAACTCTAATTACTGACGCTGCAGAGAACAATTAAATAATCATAAAACACTCTATATATGTAAACTGGGAACAAGAATTCCTTCGGAACCTCCTGAAATCGTTTAACAAAACAATCTAAAGCGACGACCAAATCATTCACAAAGCCACATTCATATCGTAAACCTTCGATTAGTTTCATTTCCTGACAAAAAAAGAAGAAATGACGAATTACTTTGCCAAGAGTTTCACCAATTGCAAGGCCGCAGAGCACGGCTGAAGAAAAAATGGGAAGTGGGAGTGCAAACCCGCTCACTTACGATTCTTTAGCAAACAGGGACCGAAGAATTGTCTCGAGGAAATCGGTCATCGGTGGACATCTATAGCATCCACCCTCGTTTGGTTCCAGGAAGAAAGAATGCATCGGAGAGGGTCTCTATTGACACTATCGTTCAAAGGTGTACGTGCCAGCACAAAGCGGAAAATACAGGGAAACGTGTTCGAAAGTCCGGCTATGTAGTTTCTAAAGAAAATCCATCAACGGAAATGTTATTCTACACCGGATCGCTGCGGGCCCAGTGTTATTTGATAAACAGAGAGGAAAGAGGGTGGACTGACCAGAGCAGTATTTTCTTTGGAACTGAAAAGCTGAAGCTTCCTTTTAATTTTCACGAAAGAAAATGTGCAGGAAAGAGGAATTTATATTAAATCGTGATTAACGAATAATTTGTTAGAAAGTATTGGGCTACAGGAATTTAATTATAAATCAAAGGCACCTCGCTAAAATTGACTGCAATCTCTTGAAACTGCACACGCTGATTAACTCCATAATATACTCCATAGGCCAATAACTAAATTTGATAGAAATAACTCCAAGGATTTTTTTTTCTCGACCAACAGGGCACCGGCATTAATCTTTGCTCGCGACGAGCAATGACGAACAATTCGCCAATTCCTACCGGCAATAACTCTCGATTAATTCACTCCCCGTTTTCCACGAACGTAATCCTTTCAATCTCCACTCACAAAATAAAAAAGACACATACAAGCACGTTCAAAGGTGGTCTTCCAGTAATTTCACCCTCGTCGCTGAGAAGTGGATCAGTCAACCCCTTCAAAGAAATGGCCACAAGAAAATCTGCGCACAAACCTCTGTCCCAGGATCATCCCTAATGGTACAGCGTCGGTAAAGGCACACTGAAAGCTATACACGCCAGCAGCTCGTTACACACTGCGAGTATCCGCGTGTCGGTTCGTCCGCAGAACTCCCCCCCGTCCTCCACGGGGGTAGCGTCGAAAAACGTCGGGAAATATCCACAAAACGACGAGGGTGGTTCGGCCGTCCGGAAAGCGGCGCAGAATGGAGACGAGGGGAGGGAGGGACGGACAGAGAAGGAAGGATATTCATGAAAGCACGTCGCAGGTCGTTTTTCCGTAAGCTGTCTGCGTTTCCACGAAACGAAGACCTGCGTGGCCGTTGGCCGCCGAAGGGAGGCGAGGGCGAAAAAGCAAAAGGGGACGCCAGCGTACGGCCCTGTGTACCCTTGAGGCTGAAGGTTGTGCCGCTTAACCGAGGGACAACCTTCCTTCCTTCCCTCCTTGCTTCCCTGCTGCTGCTCTTTTCTCCCCCGCCAACGCGCGACCACCTTTGTGCAAAGCTTTATTTCATCGTGTGCACCGGACATCGATTGGCCTCGACTCTCTTGTGTCGGCGATGTAATAATAGCGCTGAAACCGATTTCCCGACCACGGTGAGACGGAAGGTAGAGGAGATGAGCGGTGGGAGGGGAGGAACGGACTTCCGGATGGAGGAAGATGCTCGTCTGAGGAAGATATGGACACGGGTGATAAGGATAGCTGGGGTGGGTCAGGTTCTTCAAGGGGTGGGTGGATTTGGGTTTTTCGAGCAGGTTCAACGAGGGATGCTCGAATTCCAATCATTTGGGAGGATGGGGAATATTGTTAAGGGTGGTGGCGAATTTAATTGAATAATTTCGTTGGTACATTTGGGACTGTACGGATTAGCGTAGGCTCGTAAATGAAACTTGATGACTTTCAACTCTATTATAGTTAAGCGGAGACCGGAAGTTGGACGCGAGTTACGTAAAGGAAACTGTACACGCGAATATAGGTAAAGGTTACTTCGTGGCCGCGATGAATATGCGAAGGGAATTAGCGGAGGCTAATGCATAGTGTCACATGCATAGTGCCACAGGTGGAGAAAAAGTTGTGGAAATAGAGGCGGAGAATTGTGGGATTATTGCCTGGGTATACCTGTTATATACGAGCGTTCTGAAGGGTGTAAAAGGGGATTTAAAGAATGGAATTGGAATGGCAAAATGTCTCATTGCACTCTCGTTATACGAGTTCTATTTTTACAAGGGGCTGATTTCAATATGCTAACAAACGTAGATTACTAACAGATTGTTATACGACAGAATTATGCAACAAGAATCACAAGACAAACATAAACCTGAATTCAACAGGTTTGCGCTTATTTGTCAATGTTTCTCGACAGTGCTCACAAAAACACCGAGCTTGAGAAAAATCGATTACTATAAAACGGAGTTCTGTGCATTCTGCGTCGAATGGTTCGCTCGTACATGCACATCAAGTTAGCGAGTGCCAGGCAAAAGTTTACCCAACCGTTCCACGCATCGAGGCTCTTTGAAATGTGTACAAATTGTTATATACGCAAAGGAGCAAGCAATGTTTCAGAACACGCGCGACATGTCCACGATAGGATATGATCGATCGAAGGTTCTTTCGCTTTGTTTCCACGTTGCACACGCTCCAAGAGAAAAGAGAATTATCGACTTTGGTGTAATGCTGTCACCAAGGACTTTGCCTTCGAAATTCGTTTGAAAGGCGAAGGAAATGTTTGGGAAATTGTATTGAAAGTGAAATAATGATTTAAGAAATGAAAATGAAATTATTAGATATCAATAAAAATTAAATTACCATGTAATATTCAGATTAAATTGATCTTTATATAATAAAATAATGTGTTAAGGTTAACGAGTGTTAATTAATCGCCCCTTCTATGCGTAAAGAAACATTATTAAATCCTACTTTAGTTATTTTCAAATATGTTTTCGAATTATCTCTCAGTCCCGTTATAACAAGCTCGGAAGTAGTCGTCGTGCAATTTAGTTAAGTAGACTCTCATTAGTCGTATTACAATAATTAAACGTTCGGTCGATAACGTTTCGCTTGCTACCACTTTACGATCTGTTTCTCCTTTTCAAGTAACGCAATTGTCATAAACCGTGCAAACAGATCAAACTGCGAGTGCACAAATGTTGCAGAAAATGTGCACGTTCCTTTATTTTTTTCTTCTCTTTAACCAGCGAACCGTTACCCGTGGCAAAAATAAGCCACCGATGAGAAATATTAACGATGACGAGCACGTCTGTTATGCAACCGATGCTCGTTACTGTGTACGATTAGTACCGTATCGTGTGGAACTTGCAGGCTGGCCTTGAATTATGCTTTTGGTGAAATGATTGAAGAAAAAATTAAAAGAAAGAAACGTAAAGAAGGCTGATTCAGATTTTCGTTCGCTCAGGAGAATATAGGAAAAATATTCGCCTGCGGTATCGATGGAAAAATAGATGAAAAGCAGACGAGGGAATTTACGTGGAATAGTTTATACACAACACGAAGGGTGTTTGTTCTGTTGTTTCTTTTTTTTTTTGGTATAATTAAACGATAAAGATTAATATCTGGCGACAGAATTATTTGTTGAATATTTTATCGGGATCCTAAATTGAACGCAGCGTCGACGGTGTTAAGAAGGTGTCGAGGACACGGGAGATCGATACGATTTCAAAGAAACACCGTTCTATTTCGAGGCAATTCATTACCTTGGGCTAGGATTATTTCGAGAGAGTTTTGTGTGGCCCGATGAAACGAGAAGAAAAACGGATGAAACGCAATTAGCCAATTGTTTTAACCCACATAGCTCGGCAATTGTAAACACGTTACTCATAAAATGATTGAGAAACATGTTTCTTGGACAGCAGCAATTTTCCTCAACGATCTTAAATGCCACTGGAACACTTGCGAATATAAAAGATTTCGATCATCGATCCAGGGAAAAGTTTATTAACAAAGCATTAATTCGCTCAGAATTTAATGGAAAGAAGATACCGCAAGTGTTGGGACAATAATAAAACACGTTGAACACCGTAATTGAAGGATTTAAAAAGACCGCTCGACTGTCGTAATAGAAAATTATATTCTTCTCGCTTGAAAATGATAACTATAATTAATATGTTGATAGCATGGACAGTACTACCTTCTCTCTTTCGACATCTGGAAGGAGTTGAAGGGTCAGGGAGTTAACGATTCGATGCCACACTGGTGGAACACGTGGTCTTATTCCTAGATACGATTCTAGCGGCTGATTGATACTAGCCCAACAAAAAGGGACCAAGAAGAAGAGGAGCACGACGGACAATACACGCGAGAATATACACACCACACTATCGAATGCCTCCGCGCCACACACAACGATAATGGTGTAGCTGTATGCGTGTAAGGGGACAAAGGACACCGGCGCTCAAAGCGATTTCTGCCTCTTTGTGTGTTAAAGCAGCGAGAAAATATTGTGACGCAAACGCGATAACGGCGCAACGCAAGGTCGAAAAGCTTTTCCGATTCATCTAACGCGGTGGCAATCGGCGTGCGCTCGGCGGCACACACAACGCCATTTACGCGCTCTGCCTATCTCGCCCAGAGTGTATTTCTCCGTTTGCGTTCGCGAGAGCCGCGGTAATTGCTGCGGCGGCGGTTTCGATCTACGGAAATTAAAGAGGCTTCCGCGAAGCATGCGTAATTTTGGCTTGGAAAATCATGCACCGAGGAGCGTCTTGTTTCGTTTGATTGAATGCTCCCAAGGTTAACAGCGGCACGGCTCAGAGTTAATTGGCGATGCAAGGCAATTGGAAAAGTATTCTGAGCATCTTAACAGCTTTGGTATTCAAGGGAATGGGCCAGTTGTGAAAAAGAAAAGCACAGTTCAAGCTTTAGGATCCTACATCTTTACCTGAACTTTTACAATCTAGGCGGGCATCATAAAACGCTTCGAAACCGGGGCAATAAACCTAATAAAAGTAAAATATACCTGCATCGCCTATTCACTGAGCGACAAACACAATTTTTACTTTATCCATGGGGCGACGTTTAAGTAATAACACAACCGCGGTAATTAAATTGACGGGGTCGGGCAACGCAGAGGACAAGCGCAATGCAAAAGCCAATTCCGAATCATTAACATAATTCAAAGTGAATCGGTCGTCGTCGTTCCGCGATCAATCAGTGTCGAGGGAAATTACATTAAATGCATTGCGATCGGAATTGATCGGACTCGCTGCCGAACAATGTCGTCTCTCGTCTAGGACACGTCGATCGGGGCGATTCTGTGATATTGGTGACACGTTAATCCCATCGATTCCGCGAGAAACGTTTGCAGAATAAAGCTAACACGGAGAATTCGCGTGATAAGCCATCAAAAACGATCTTTCGTTAAACCGAAGACAATTTCATTTAATATCTACTGTAGACGCCAATATTTAAAAAGATAGAAATGCGCTCGTTCTTTAAAGAATATCGCATTTTTTTTTTGTTTTTTAATTCAAAAGATGTATTTATCTTCCTGATATATTCGAGAGGGAAAACCAGTAAATGAATACGGATTTATTAATCTTTTTAAGTGCTCGCGGCTGAAAGAAGTGCGTAATTGAGGAACGACCCAGTTAACAAGTTAATTAAGATGTTTTTATCTTATCGGAGCGGAGGAACGAAATAAAGTTAATGGAGCGTGCATGCTGCGAGGTCGAAATTCCGGTAAAACGTAACACTTTCACGCGTGAACGCCAAGCCAGCCTGTTTCGGGGGAGAAATGATGCTACCGTGTTCAAACTTTCTATGCGGCTCTGGTGTTAGACGGTTCCGCTACGTATATTGTATAGATTTCGATTTTTCTTGGGAAACATTCAACGTTAATATGGCGGGTTTATTAATGCGACTGCGACACGTATTATTCAAAATTGAAACGTAAGGCTTAATCTAAGAAAGCAATGCTTGCCTTTTATCGAATTTATCGCCATTTAAATGGCCAACAAATATTCCTCGGCGCGACTATCTTAAACAAAAAATTCCTATCCGCACGGCGGCAAGAAGCAACAGAGTGCACTGTGCACGATAATTAAAGTTTGTGCAGAAAATTGAGCGTCGCAATGCCAAGGTTATCAGCAGGTAAGGTCCCCACCGCACACGATCATCGCGGTGGCATTCATTAAATTGTAATTATAAAGTCGAAGATCTGTTTATAGCTTCGTGATTCATCACTTTGGCCGACAGCGAGGCAGGAAGCGTAATTTGTATGTATTAGAGTCCTCTCATCGGGAAGAGGTCTATCGGTGAGAGACTACTAGCGGCGTACTCGTTTCGCCGACCCGTACCAACAACCCGAGCAATCGTTTAATTCGCCACATTCAACTGCTGAACGGTTTTATACGATCCGACGTTGTTTCCTTCCATCGCGAGCAGCTGCGCCGGACGAAGTATCATAATGCTTGGCCCTCGACGCCGCCAACGGTGAGATAAACGAATGGCTCGACAAAGAAAATACAAAAGTCCTAACCGTCGCCGAACAGTTTAGAATACAAGGCGGTGGGTATGTTCACGGGGAGATACGACCCCGACTGGTGGAAAAGCCTCATTGCCAAGCTCCATCACGATCCGATTAGTACCGCGAACATAAATATGTTTAGCGAAGGCTGTTTATCGCCGCGCGTTATGGTTCTATCGGCGTTGATAAAAAAAAAAAAAAAAGGAACGCCTTGACAGAGAAAGTAGTTATAAATGAAATGGACTTGTAACGCGTCGACGATTCTCTATACGCTCGCGGAGAAATGTAAATAGCGATAGCTTTGTTTGTTTTGAGTGGAAACTTCTTTGGTTCTACTTCTTTCCGAACTTTTCTTCTGGTGTTTTCAGCTAATATTTTATAAATAAAGGCAAAATACGGTGGGTCTGAATCAGGGAAGCTATTTGTTGTTAGAGTTTGGTACTTTTTAACTTAATGTAAAGTAACGTACACCTAGCCTAAGCACGCCGCGGAATTCCATCGAGAGAACGGTCAACCTAATCTATGCGCACGGCTGAATGGTTCACGCATGCACATGTAGGCGAGCGTGTGTAACGACATCGTTTTCGTAGCCTAAAGAATACGATCAGGGAGCAGAGGGAAGAAAGAATAAGAGGCACCGGAAGATAACGTCGCGCGAAGAACGTTTTCTATGTATGAATTCCATCGACAGTCGTATATTCACGGTCAAACGTATATAAAGGCGGACTGTCGAACCGTGACGGAGCCCGCATCGCACTCGGAAGGTCGGCTCTTAACGTAAAAAGGTGTATTAACCTTGATGTCTTTCCTTCGCCACGCAAGCGACTTGACCAAGAACTTTCAAACTAACAACGACTTGGCGTCTTGCGTCGAAGAAAACACAATCGCTGGCGGAGCACTGTAAATACGCCGAGAGAAACAGAGAGAACGTATAAATCTGTTAAATCAGTTGACTATAGTTATGGCAGGGATGGGTCGTTGACCAGTGCGCACTCTCTATGGCAGATACCGGCATCCGCGACGGTGCTCCAAAACAATGGAAACACCGGTATCGCGGTGGAAAACATTTCGTTTATGAAATACATTGTAAAATGCAGACAGGGATAGTTTTATGTGGAAGAATGTCGTTAATAAGTAAGATAAAACCTATGGTTCAACGTCGATAAGGTTAGCAATGTACTAACCACTGCGTATCGGATCAATAAAGACAATAACACCGCGAACGAACAAAAGGAAAGCAAACAGGTTGAAGGAAAGACCCACCCTAAACCGGCGCAATGACAACGGGATTACACAAAGTGTCGAATGGAAAGTACGTACCGCGCCAGCGCCATCCTGACATGAGATAATCCAGGTCCCGTGGGTGTCGAGAGCAAGGTATCCAGATCTGGAAAGAATGCTTTATCGCCGGCACTATATCCCACTGGACACATGCGCGTAAATTCCTCGTCCTCGAACGCACGAGCTCGTCATAACTTCCGGACCCTGGCTTCAAGGAGCCTCTCCCTTAATTTCGTTCACTTCGATTTTCCTCGAGAACGAATTCGTGGCGTCCTCGCGCCTACAAAACGGTAGCAGCCAGGGATTCGCTTATTCGTCCCTGTCCCTCTCTGAAGCACTAGTCACTACCGCATTTTCACTACCGTGTCTGTTGCGGCTCCACAAGAAAAGGAAAAGGCCTTCGCGACAGTCAATCACGGCGACGGACGGTCTCAATGATCGAGCGACGAACCGTGTGCACGCGAATTCGACGGATAACGGCAGAAGCGTATCGATTGACAAATAAAATAGGGACGGCTGATCCGAATATTCGACCTCGGTCTGCCAGCCGACGAAATTCGTGCGCGCGTGATTCAAGGAGCGACTAGAACGCCGAGGGCTGTTACGTCTACTCCGAACACAGTTCGCCTGTCACTATTCCAACTCCGATCACGGCGCTGGCTCGACTGAGCTCGGCTACTGAGCGTCCGTCAGTCCCCACCCCTGTGGCCGCGGCCTCGTACGCTTACGTCACGCTTCGGCAAACTTCGCAGCGACGCTCGGCGGTGCTCGTCCGTTTCCGCGACCTCGTGTCACCGCTAGAACGATGCTTCATCGCCGGGCACCCAAGGCTCCCTCCTACAGGAAACTCCTCGGTGTTCGGGAATGCACGTTTTCTGGCATGATGCTACGAAATTATTATATGAACTATGCTATCATACGTAACACGCCGTTGAAAGGTTTCCTCGATTATTTTACGTACATCTCCACTGTCAACTCACTCTTGAATCAACATGGTAAAAATACTCTTGACGTTGTCATACGGAGATGCGCCCGCTGTACCACTGCAGCATCTTTCCAAGATCGGAATGAATTATCATTAATACGATCTAATGAAAATTTTATTAATTTAAATTCTATTTAAATTACTAATTTAAAGTATTAATGAAAATTCATATTCTTATTATGGATTTCTCAGCGTACAATGGGAAGTACTACTCAAGAATGTAGAGATACTTGCAGCCCTTTAAAAAAATTCTACTCTTTATTTCTGGCTTATTTTTACACGATAAATCCATCCCCTCTCGGGTTGCACCACGATTTTAGAAACAGCTTGTGTACGTACGCGTGATATGCAATTTGTCTAGCGTCTTCGCGGTTTTCAGCAACAGTCAGAAGTGGAGAACGGAATAATAAAATTATGCATACGCTCTCGATGTCATACCGATGTCATGCGTTCGACTTTGTAATAAAATGGTGTCGTTTAAAAGTTCATCGGTATACGTGTACAATTACGTAGGGGGAACGTGTGAAAGGTTTTTTCGAACGAGTCGACTGTATCGGTGCTTTCGTGACACCGGAAACGGAGAACAAGCCTCTGTTCGTCGAATTACACGAAAAAGAGGTCACGAAAATGTTTTATGGGTGTTTAAGGTGGCTGTGGTCGGCGTCAATGGGACCGTGACGTCGTGCCGGAATCACGCACGGCAGTCGTGACATTGTGGAGAGAGAATACAGGGCTCGCGAAATTAATGTAACAGGGAGGTCACTGCATAGATGAAAAAAGAAAAGGATGCACCGTCAAAGAGATCGATCAATAGAAATATCCACTAGTGAAAGAAATCGATCTACGTAAAATTCGTCGTTTCGACACAATCCTCATTAATCGTAATTTGCTTTCCCAATCGAATACCTAATCGATTCGAACCCCCCGCGCCAGTTAACGATCGACAGGTGATGCGCGCGCGAATCGATCCGCTTGACAACTTGTACAGAAATTGATTCTCCAATTTGCGCTAATAACAGGAAGACGCAGCGTTTATTACGGACCGCATGTGATCCGCGGAGAATATTCCATTAACCGCGTTCGTGACGCGGCAAAGTCAGCACAGTTTTATGCAATCGCACGCACGGATGCAAGTTTAAGGTTGCATGGATCTCGGCTGACTGATACGCGCGCTGCTAGCGTGTCCATAAATTAGTCTCGTAGCTCAGAAAGCCTTTACAAAGTTTTATCGATCCCTGAACTGGATCTATGCGTCCCCCTGATCCGTTCCGAGTCAAAATCTACTTAATTTTAAATGAAGAGATTAATAAAAGGTAAATTAACGATGAAGAAACAAGGGGAGACAGAATCTCCTTTCGCGAAAATGAATTCCTGTGTTAAAATGGGGTGATTTTTTAAATCAGAAATTTGGAGAATCCCTATTCTGAGGTGAAACGAGAGGTGGAGCGTTAATAAGAACGGCCCCGGGGCGCAGGGTCCCCTTGACCCCCTTAAAAATCGTCCCTGAGTCTCATTCGCCCCAGAGCACGCGACGAGTGCCATGTAAACTCTATTACACAGTTTTTATTCTTTCTCGCTTTTCCTTTCCACGCCTGTACCCATCTTGATCCCTGCCATTGCGTGCCCTGCCTGTTTCTTAAAGTATTTTAGCCTGTGCCTGTCGCCAATGAATCTCTAAATACGCCCCTTAGCCACCCTAATTCCTTCTTTCATTATCTTATATTATCTCAAGTCGATTATGTTTTAATTTACATGGTAATGCCCAATATTGTTGGATATGCCAAACTTTGATACTGTAACCGACTGCTATGTAATTCTATAATAATCAGGAATTCATCGCTAAGAACAATTACAGAGACGCAAATCGTTCGAAGACGATTAATTAGAAGCAAGGAAGATCGATGCGGCCAAATTGCTCCAGCACTTCAAGACAGTTCCCCGGAAGTAGCACGGTAACAGTTCGGTCAGCCAGGAATTTATCTATAGCCCGGCGTGTATTAAAGGACCGCCCCGTTAAAACGTCTCCAAAGAATTCTCACGAAACTCGAGGGACCCTTAAAAGTTCCTCAACATTGTGTAAGATCGTCGCTAAATGACAAACGGAACGCCTGTCGTTCGTAAAATTCTGAGTGCCAGCAGCTGTCGAATATAAAAGAGGTACTTCGGTCTTCGATGCGTCTCGAGTGGTGGTGTCTATTCCTTTTTAAACCAAATGTATCCAATGATACAGTCAACGAAAGATAGTACTTCTTTTATTTGTCGAGACATCTTTCATTTCAATTTCTCGATTGAAGCAATTTTAAAGGACTGCACGGAGCAGAAATGGGAAATCTAATTATTGAATTTAGCTTTGGCCTTTCGAAGCGATTCGATCGGAGGAAAGATACACACTCGATACAGGTCACTTAACTTTCTCATGGTAACGTTAGCACGAGCCTGTTGCTTGAACCGAATTAATTCGTAGTTGCGTTAGTACGACCGACACTGACGGTTGCTTTGAAATGCGTTCATTCGACCAGTTTCTATTAGGCTAATTCTGTTCAACTCATGAGCAACGGCCTCTGTACAGTTCCGATGATGTACGATGCCTTTGCCGTGCTCATTTTTTAGATGCAACCAATAGCGAGCATATAAACTTTTCTAAGTCTTTCATGGAATAAAAAGAAAACTGAATGGTTGAGAAACGTCGAGCGCCGCGAGGGATGTCGGTTTCGAGACGAACTGTGGGCTTTCGTTTGTATAGTCCAGCTGTTTATCTGGCATAAAAACTGGTCCACAGCATTTAAGGAGCCTCTCTTCGCATCTCCTTTTTCTCCCCCTTAGCACTGCAACGCTAATTTACATTCTCTGTCATCCAGTATTTCTTTTTTAAACATTTAACTGTGAGATTTAATTAGAACTCGTTCACGTGCGCGGAATGAAATGTTGTGAAACGTGCTCGGGTGTTACGACTTGCTCCGGAGATATAACTTTCCTCCGGGTAAGGGATTTTAGGCAATCCATGGTCCTTGGTTTAATTGTAACGACTTCGGAGCCCTGGAGAAATTGCGTGGACGCGTCAGGTAAATGATAACCAGATTCTCAGGTGAACCGGGGTCAAGAAGTGTGGTGCAACGAGCTGTTGTATTACACTTTGTGTGATCTGTGTCATGGGGCTTGGGCAAGAATTACTTTTCCAGCTTTCGAGAGACGGAACGAATTCTAAAAATGTTATGAATTGGAAATTCAGATCCGAGAGTCCAAGAATCATAGTTCAAGGTTCGGAATTAAAGTAGCTTACAAGATCGTGGCCAGGCTTCAGGATTGTAGATTTAACGATCGAACTGTAATTCTGAACTTTGTGAAATCGATTGATCGGTGCTATCAATTAAATATTAACCCCAGTGCGAGCTATTCAGCTTACGGAATATTAGCCCTCGTGACTGGGCGTGAAACGTCGGATCCGGAATTTATCGCGAAGGCAGAGGCGAAGGAAGTTTTTCGACATGCCATGTAGCTGACGGCGCGGAGGCGAGCGCAATGGAAAGGGTTCATTGTTCATCCCTGACGTGACACTCATGGCGATCCGTGTATGAGACGTACGGGTTCTCTCCGCATGCATTGAAAGCGCACACAGACTCCCCGGTGTCGCTCCAGGCAGTAACAATGCATAATAATGCTCGAATGGGCCATATGAATTCAGGTTCTGGCATGGCTTGCAAATAAGCCATTCGCGAAAGACGGAACGACCAAAACTTCGCCACTGAGCGCAGAGAGGAAGCAGCCTCTCGCAGAAGAAAGAATTAGAGGCGCGGAGAAAGAGACCAGAGATTCGCTCGAAGAATACGAGCACGTGAAATGGAAAACGGAGAAAGTTCGGCGGGAGAGGCCGTAAATTGTTGCCCAAAAAGGATCACCGTTTTGGCGAACGAAAAAAAAAAAGGAGGGGGAAGAGGAAGAAGATCCCGAAGAGCTCGACAGTTTACGGCTGTAACGGCAGAGAACGTACAAAATTATTTCGCAAGAAGTACTTTGGACGCCGACAATTATTGTATTTTACTAGGCCATAATTTCGGAGTTGAAAGTTGAACGCGTTTCTTCTGTGGCGACCCGTTCACTTCGCTCTATTTGCACACTTACGTACTACTGTACCGATACACTTATATCCTGGGTACGATACGTACGCGATGGGAGAAACGGAAACGTGTGCTCCTGCTGGCTCATATTAAAAAAGTTTCCCGAGTGTAGGCTGCAATTACGCAATTTTCGGGAACATCCGGGAAATCGATCGTTGGAAAGGTTGACTCTGTGTACGCAGCGCGAATTTTCAATTTATCTCCATTGTTAGACTGATCGTTAGCTATTATCAATTGGGCGACAAGCATTTAATAATTATTATTGGGATAATATAGTGAAATGTATGAATCTATTAATGAAGGGTACAAAATTAAAATTTACAGAATTGATTGATGAATTTATAATTGAAACTGAGGAAACGTAGAACACACGTTCATCAAATTTAACTGATATTTGTACCCTAATATTTCTCCTCCACACACCAAATTTCTCTCACCTCTTGCACCACGCCTAATTCAAACACCCAGCTCTCTCTTTTTCCTGCTACACCTTGAAAGGACTTAAGGCTTCAAATCAAACAACTGCTCGACCAATTAGACCGTGGAACCCTCCCAAAACCTAACCGTTTCCATGCCATACAAATATCAAAGTACATCTCCAATGAATCTGATTCTCTTTCCCTCTCTCTCTCTCTCTCTATATATATATATGGAAATTTCCATGGATCTTTCTCCCCCAAGATCCTCAGGGACTTGGCTGGAAATTCGGGGTGTCCGTTACGACATGTCCTCGCGCACGTAAAAGGGAGCAACGGAGAACGCGATCCAAGGAAGAGAGACTGAACTCTTTCGCACACAGCCCTATTACATCGACGATACAGCAGAACGGTCGAGGCTGTATTTCGGGCGTTGTTCCAGTTCGGTCGCTAATATTGTATAGAAAGTGCTAGGGAGAGAGGGTTCTTGTACCGTGGAGAACGGAAGGCGGAGGCGAAAGAGAGGGATGGTGTGCAGGGTGGAAGAAAACCAGCAGCAGCAGCAGCGAGGGGAGACGCGAACAGAGAGGCATCGGGGGCGAAGGGGCGGGTTAGGTGATTGTGTTAGAGAGCAGCAAGGTAGAGCGGAATGGAGGGTTCAGGCGAGGTCAGGTCACGGGGCGAGCTCTGCCTGCTCTGTGCTCTCGGTCGATAGAACGAAGCTACCACCTATGGCCACACCACCATACCGTGCCATGTGGGGTAGTAAACAGGTATGTATGCGCAGGCACGTGTGTTGTCCAGCGGAAACTGTCCACTGGAGAACGATTCAGTCTGTTCCCCGTTTCAATGGAGATTTCGATGACAAAGGGAACGAAGAGGGGAAGCTACGATCGGGACCAGAGCTCTTTAAACGAGATTGGATCTATTATCGGACGCAAAGGGGTATAGAAAAATGTATGAACTTGTACCAGAGACGCTTACGAGATGCAGGAACATTCGAAACTCGAAACAGTTGGAAATTCCATCTCGACAGAACGTATAACACAGCTTTCCTACGATTTTATAAGAATTGAAACGTTAACAGTCCCGCAGCAGACAAAAATGCAGACGTTGCTATATTTCAACGGAAATGAAGAAAATTCTTCACGATACTACTTGTATCCGAAAACTTCTGTTGATTCGGATACCAGGACGAGTTCCACGTTACATGAATTCCTATCCAGCGAACCTCGTTCGTTTCTCCCGCGAGGAAATTCCGTTGAAATCTCTTCGAAGATCAATTTACTGATAGATGCAAACACGACGCAGGCTTAATCCACCGACACATCAACTGAGAATCGCAGTTATTTTGACGCGGAACCGCGGCATAAATCAGGCTCGGGGACATTTAACTGCTTTCCTCTAATGCGCTTCAGCCGAGACGCACGATTGAGGTATCATCGAGTTACCTTGGACATCGGTCCCATTCGATGATTTACGATCGATGACTTGCCCGAGACGAAAGAGTGCGTAACTCTAACGATCCCGCGCTTCCTCGTTCGGCTCGCCTCACGACAGACCTTGATAAGGTCGCATTAAGGATTCAGGAACGGCGCAGCGTCGCGAGAACACGCGAGGCGAGTTGGAGACACTCCAAGAGGAGCCACTGCCAGTCGAAGGAAAGGAAGAAACTTCAAGAGCATGATTAGAAGCAGATCGATGTCGATGAGACTGTAAGTATAAACACGGTCGATACCACGATTAATATTTAAAATCCAAATGGGAATTATACAGTTGAATTACCATTGGACTGGAGAGAAATCATTTGTGGGGTCAGATTTGATGATTATTAACTTTTGCGAGATTCGATCAATCTTACGTGCAAATCAAATTCTTAATCAAATTAATCAAGCACGGAATATTGATTTTGTATCTGTGCAGCCAACAATCGAGGAGCAGCGCTGGTTGGATGTCTAGGATCAAGTGTGACCCTTTGGAGTATGATTGACAAAGATCGTCGAACGATCGTGGAAATGACTTTTACGACGAAACGGAGTCAAAGTCAAGTCGGAGATCTGACACGGACCTCGCTCAACTCGGTCAAGGCAGAAGACCGTTAGAGCTCGCAGGACACACTTTATACACACGGCAGAACGAAAGAAGGAGAAAGAGAGAAAGAGAGTGAGAGAGAGAGAGCTGCGTGTATCGCACTTTCAGAAGCATCGAAGATGACACGATCGATCGTTCCGACCTGGGCTTATGATCCACTTCTATCGTCGCGGTCCTCGCTCATTTTACCCTGACGCGAGAGAGGAAAGGAAACGTCGCCGAGATCCTCGACGCGTTTCCTGCGTGGAATTTTAAAGGAAATTACTCTATCGCCAATGCGCGTTTCATTGACCAATTAGCGAGACACCATCTGCTCTTCTCGCGGTTTAGAGGCGCATGGAAGGCGTTTCGCCCGCAATAAAAACGGGGTCAAACCCCTGTTGTGGGCCAAGGCGTCGCGCGCGCGTTAGGTGATCTCCGTTTTCAGTAACAGTCGTATGTACAGCGCGGAGAATTATTAACTGCGTACGTACTATCGCTGCTCGACCCTTACACGTGTTCATATCTATACCCGAGCGCACGTGATACTCTTTCACGCGACTAGATCCTCTGATGCTGAATGCTACCTTCTCATACATGATAAAATGTACAATCATTAGTATCCTTTCAATGTGGTGCACGCCTTGGATTAGTTTGATCGAAATTGCGCTACTATTAAGGGGAAGTGTAGGTAGTTGATTTTATTTTAATGTACGATAAATGTACGATGGCGTGCAGAATCTTATTAGGAATTTTGTTTAACATTTCTGCGATTTTTAAATGTGTTATTAATGTTAATACTTGTATCGTTCGTGGAAGCTGAAATTATTGACATCATCATTTCTAATAAATACAATTCCTTTAAGTTAAAGTTTGTAATAATGCCTGGATTTTTAATTAAACGAACATTCTTCCAGCGGGGAACAAGACATTTGGAAGAACTTTTAGTAGAAACAATTTTAGCAAAAAGAAATAGGAAGTTCCTTCGACACTTTTATAAGAGTTATGCGAACCATTATCGCACATACGAATTTCTAGCTTCCACACAAACACTCCCACGTTCTTTTTTTTTTCTTGATCACTCCAGCTACTTTCCTCCTTCATTTCTATTCTTCCCTTCGCGTGGAAGCAGTGGTCTTCCGCGCTTCGATCGAACATGCATGTTTGAATGATGACACACGCTGGGTATCCGATCATTTCCTCCGCTTATATGCATACATTAAAATCCCTTTGCTTGAACGTATATCGGGGAGCGTGTCTGAGGGGCGCGCAACCCTCAAACAGATATTCTAACGTAATGCTCCCGAGAACACAATCGCGTAGATCGGATATGCAGCACGAAGGGTGATCGATTGCACGTTGATCGAAATGGGGAAAAATGAGGAAAGCAAAATTCGTCACTTTTTGCAGTAGAAATAAAATAAAATAGAGGCTGACAGACGTTTGGCAATTATCGATTTGTCTGCTCGTGAACAAAATGGGTGTTCTATCGTTGTTGCTTCCTTTTTTCGATATCGGTCAATCGACTAGTTTTTCTTTGTCCGGCGCTTATAAAACGCGGTGCAACGATTTTTCTGACGAATTTGTTTTCTGTATGCGTGGCACTCGTGGTATTGTAGTGGGGCGTGTATTTGTTTGCTAGATGACAGATGGACGATAGAAATGAAAGCGGATTTTTCTTTCTTTATGAATAGATGAATGGTGTTAATTTTTATGTTTGCAAAAAGCGGATAATCGTGATGCTTGGAGAATAATATTGATTTTCCGTTGTGAATAATGAAGAGAGATGGAACGTATTATTATAATTAAATGGATGAATTAAATTAATTAAATGTATCATTATTATTGTCTATTCATCCTTCTTCCTAATCCCTAAACTATTAAACTATTAACTCAGCATGCTGAAAAGCAACAAACGCTCCAGCGACATTAAACGAACAGCCACATTTGTAGACAAATCTCAATCTCCTTTGCGAGATAGAAAGATTACGAAAGAAGGAATATTTTCCGCGGCCTCTCCACGAATCTACCCAATGCAAAAGAAAAAAAAAAGAGAATTGTAATATGTAATCAACGATCGGGCCTCGGGTCCATTGTGTTCAAAAAAATTTCCGAGAAATCGCGAGTCGGTTGCTCCCATTTTCCCTCAGCCTCGAAACGCGACTCGCCCTTATCCGCGCCAATAAAACACCTTAACAAGGCCCGCCACTCGGCCTAATTTCCGCGAAAGGTATTTTCTGTTCACGGACGTTCCCGACAGCAGCGTTGCGTCTACCGACTGAAATTTATCGATCCCCCAAATGCGTCGTGCTCCCGAATTATAATTTAAAAGAAGGCGACCGGCGCTGAAGGAAAAATTCGGGGCGGTTTTCCCACGAAATTTTTCTTCGATCACATCTCGGACGACCTTCACCCTCCGCGCTTTCGTTAGTCTCCCTCATTAATGACGATGCGAACCAACCCCGTAGATCTTTCGACCCTCGATCGACTGTCACTTTACAGTTTGAATAAATTGCTGATTTTATACATATCATGTTTAATTGCGTTTCAGAAGTATCTATCTGAATATATTTACTCATTAAATATTCTATGACAACGGAGATGTTTATTTTGTTATTAGACAGGTTATCCGAATGAAAGTTTGTTTTCTATTTAGAATAAAGTTCTGAGAAAAGGAGTAAACCTTTCAACTGGAAGCATCTGAAAATTAAAATTACACTTTCCTTCCCTTTTTTCTTCCTTCAATCAAAAGTTTCATAGAATTTTATATAACTGAGTTCCTCTCAACTATTCTTATTCAATCAGCAAAGAAGGACGTATCAAATAAAACCAGTAAAATTGCCTTTCAATAATCTACCCGCGGTGAACTAAAAAAAAAAAAAAGAATGAGATCCCAAGCTGTTAAACCTCGGCCAAAAACCTGTTAGCGCTGCCTTATCCAATCCATCCGAGCGAATCAACACAATAATTCACGTAAAACGACTGGATACACCTGTACCAGTCACCTCCAATCAACTTAAAATTGCTTCTCCGGGCCTCTGCGCAGCGGCGCAAAAAGCCGAAAAAAAAGAGGATGAAGCTCCGCACACGACAAACGTTACTTTACTGCTCGCTGAGGATTTTTCAGCCCGATCGTGAGCGTCGCATCCTTCGTGGACCGTTAACGCGGCGATGCAATAAAAGCGTATCGCGATCGTATAAAATCGCTCGACAGATGCAGGATAACGTGGCAGCGGCTCGGTGGCAAAATGACAGTCCTATAAATCTTAGAGTAGCGTTCGGCCAATGCTAATCGCGGTATGGAGAAAAATAATTCAAACCGCGATGATGGAAATTTCGTCGCTAGAATATATCATCGTCAAGCATCTCTCCATATGTCAGCCAGATTTTCCCTTTCACCTGTTTCGAGTTTGATTATTACCACGGATGATGAAACAATGATCGTATTCACGTTCGACCGCCCTAAAAGCCGAAACAACGGCCGAAAGGGTGATCGGAATCGCGTGGAACGCGAATCACGTTTCACGGTTCAGAGAGAAGCGATGGAAAATAGAAGCAAATCGGTCTCCAGTGACGCGAAGTAACGAGGAATAGAGATAAGCATAATGTAATGAACATAAATGTACGGTTCAACAAGCCTGTACCTTTAATTAAAAGAACGAAGCAAAGCGATTTGAACGTGGAATGCAATTATTGCAAAACGGATCTACGAAGGAATTAATAAACAACGGAGGGAAACGAGCAAAAAGATACTTTTACGATTATTACTCGCTGCTGGAAGGATAACGAACCGCTATTGTACTCTTTTCCATAAATCCAGACAATCTACTACGGTACTCTTGCATCGAGTTCCTCGAATTTTTCCAGACTACGCCCTCCTAACGAGTTACGCTTAATTAAGTAACTTGTATATTATACCCGTTCCGAGTGGGATTTCATTATACAGATGTTTCGCAAATTGAATTCGCCTGATTGGAATTGTCGGGCGTATTCTTAATCGGTAACGTTGATTCATCCAAAATGAAAAATCCATAAAACCGTATCATCGAGGAGCTTTGAAAATGGAAAGAACGGTCTAATTGCTGAAGGCTGTCTATCCTTCGGCTGCTTTTTCTCGCGGCGACAAAATCACGGGTCCGTGAGACTTTAATTGCTCTCACTCGTCGCGACTCAAGTTTGTCTCGAATTCTGCCGCTAATTCTACGTTTCGTTGAACGAATCCGAATGCTCGCACGATCACGAAGGGGTGATTGAAACATTTCGACGGAGTTGCAATGCCACGGAACCCTGACAGATTCTCGCGAAACGTCGAGGAGACACTTGAACGGGGTTGTGGAAATCGATTCGGCTGCCTTGAACGTCTTGAATTTGGAAATCGTCCATTATGATCGGAGAGTCATTGCCGGCGACTTTGATTCGACCTTAACCCCGTTAACCCGGACGATAAAAAATTCTGCACTAAATTCGGATGAAATAACGATTCAATGGACAAAATAGTCTGCTTTGAGTCTCGCTGGTTCGTGAGTTACGGAGATGAAACGAATATCCTGTCTCATTTCTGATTATTACGCAAATTTTCATGATGGGGTATAAAAATATACAGATTAAACAATTTCTGGATTATGATTGATCTAATATAGATATTACTTTAATCTTCGTAAATGAAGTTAAAAGATGATGTGTGTACCTGTGTCGCTGTTTTATATAAAATGTATTGTAAGAGTGAACTGTATGATAAATGCGATGAACGATTAATTAATTTTATGAGCAATAATAACTGTCACGAACGATATATAACTGTGTAATGAGTTAATATGATTTTAGTGAGCTCTGTATACTTTAATATAAACACTTAAGAACTCAATACTAAGAGTATAAAGAATTTACGTAGAATATTAAGAAAACAACCTGAGTTTATCATTCTCAAGCAAAATGGATCGTCGAATTCTCATATTTTCCGAACTGAATTCCGTCATATCGAAGAAGGACACTCGAAAACAGGAAGACCTCGAAACCACTTACCGCTATTTTACAGTGTCCACTTATTTGGAACACAAATAGCGTCGTTGTATAATGCTAATCAAAGTATAATAGTCATAACAACCTTCGTTCTAGACAAAAACACGGCATTTTAATAAATCATACAAACTCTCAAATCGTACAGCCTCTTTCAAACTAAACACCTAAGAAACATAACGAACCCAAACATAATTAAACATTGATTAATAACAGAAAGAGTACCTTGAAATAATTATATTTCCATACGAATTATTTCGTTGGCATTTCAAGTCCAAAAGGGAGAATTAATGTTCGAGAGAAATCTTCAGCCGACAGTTTGGCAAACGATACTTAACAATTATTTACTTACGCCTTTATGTTAATCAAATTTCTGTAGCCCATGAATATATATCAATGTCTCGAGACACGTGCTACCCTCTTCGATCGCAAATTTTTCGATGCGAGAGCCAAGTGCATAAAGAGTCATGTAAACCCACGAGCAAAGGCGAGCGGTCAACACGCGAAGGCTTCTCAGGCAATTTTCGCTGAGGTTCCCGTTTCGCGACGGGGTAGCCTTCGGTGTCGGCGAGCCTTGGGACACTTTCATGTCGAGCCTACGATCAATTCCATTGATTATCGACACCGAGGTTAAGGTTATCCTGTCGTTCGAACGGGCTTGCACCGGTGGTCGCGGAAAAAGCTCACGACCGACATCGATTTTCACCTCGAAGCTGATCGCGCGACGACGCGCGGACGGATCTCAAAGGTTTCCCAACAATTGCCAGGGAATGGCAATGTCATTAATTCTCGGTTTGGCGAAATTCGAATGAATTTCATGCTGTTTATGGCGAAAGGAGGAGGGGGAGGAACTTTCTTGGGAGAAGCACGAATTAACGGCTGCCCAGGAAGCGCGGAAAACTCTGTGACCCGTGGATAATGCACTTGCACGATTTTCATCACAAAAAAAGAGGTCGGCTGTTAGGATTTCCTCGAACAGAAACGAAATCGAGTCGAGGCTTTTTAACGATTATTAACGCCACTGAATCACCATCGCTGTTAGAAAGACAGAAGAAAAATCCTGCACGATTTCATAGATTCTAGACTTTACACGAGGACCTTAATTGTTAAAAGAAAAACTCTGCATTGGAGTAAGGAAAATTGAGTTTGGCGCAACGCGACACTATAACCATCTCGCGGTGAAACCGTGGAACTAAACATCAATATTGGGATTTCAGATAAATTAAGTTTTCTCTGCTTCGAAGCAGAGTATTTTAATAAACGAGGGCTCAGATTAAAGCTGAGAATCTCAGCTACAAACTACTGGAGCCTCATAACAGTTTCTGTCCTGGTTCATTTGCTACAAAAGATTAATTATTCGAGATTATTCATTTGCTAAGATTGGAAATCATTTGAATATTATGCCAGATTGTAGCTGAGGCTTCTAGCTTTAATTTAAGCCATGATTTATTTAAAAGACTCCAATGTCGATTAGCTCCACAGTTCCACCGCGAGATGGTTATAGCGTTTCATGTCACCAAAGGACAGGGCCGTATTACAGGGAGACTAAAGGGAGGCTAAAGGGAACTGCACCCCAATTATATAACTTTCTACGACGGTCTCCTTCATTCCTGAAAGATCAATCGTGACGATCGACCAGGAAACGACGAAGGTCTCTTCGGATTAGGTTTTCCACGGGCTCGGCATGAAACTGTGCAGCTAGTGAAAGGTTGTGGACGTACAGGGCGTCCTCGATCGTTCGTTTTACGCGTCCTAGACGACTTCACCGTCGAAAATAACCATTTAGATGGTCACGTCGTCGCACGTACACGAGCCGTTCTCGCCCATTGTAACGCTTTCCTGTTCGATCCAGCGCGTGCTTGCGCAATCCAGGAAGCTGGCCAGGCTTTCTATCCGTGGAACTAATGGCCTGAACGTTTCTGACGAAAAGTTCCCCGAAGTGGATCGGAGTTGACTAACAATTCTCGGGGCGATAAGCCGTTTGGTCAAACCGTTTGGAGTATTCAAAGGGTTACATAAAACAGAGAAGACTAAATGTGCACCTAATTTTTGTTGGAACTAAAGCTAAAACTAATACGATGAAAAAATGATTGGTAATTGAATGAAAGAATATATCTCAGTCACCCACATTTCTTTTTAAGCTATAGTTCTTTTGGATAGCTCGATACTTGCATACGTTTCGCATTGAAGTAATTTTCTAAGAACTTTCCATCCGCTTATGGACAGAAACAAAAATCTCCATGCTTCCATTTGATCTGACTAATAACAACAATGTATCATAAATTGCAGGAGGATGTACTCGATTTTTGTTTCTTTTTTTTTTTTACCATTAGCGACAACGCTATTGTTAATGTAATAGGTGAGGCATACGAATGAGAAGTACAAACGATGCCATCTCGGTATAAATAAAGAATAAGGATCATCGATATTAGCAACGATATCTTTATGTAACCGAGGACGAGTGATGTCATTTTTGCATATTCACAATGGTTACTCTCGGTGGCAGAACCGCAAATTGCCTGCTGCTTCGTCGATCCTCGCTCGAATCGCGGAGAGACGTTAACCGAGAGATATGTAGGAAAAGGTCTTATCATAGACTAGCTTTAGAGAGCACACGAAAATCGATAAGCATTGAGAAGATTCTCTGTAGGATTCCAGCGTATCGCAGATTTGAAGGCCGGGAGAGGATGTTGAAGATCGAACTGGCGCGTAAACAGCGAAAACAGGTTTCGCGGATCACTTCGGCACGATCTCCATTGCTAATTATCACGTTATTACAAACGGTACACCGAACGAACCGTGATGTACTC
This sequence comes from Holcopasites calliopsidis, assembly GCA_023838395.1. Lineage (NCBI taxonomy): Eukaryota > Metazoa > Arthropoda > Insecta > Hymenoptera > Apidae > Holcopasites > Holcopasites calliopsidis. The sequence continues at coordinate 1,897,105 of JALHAQ010000001.1, forward strand.
GAATCGATTCCTAAAGCGAACTACAGCCTAAAGATACGCGAGCTGTGATGTAATTCGCGACGCTACAACTAAGCGATTCCACGACAAAAACAAAAATAATAATAAGTTGCGGCCACAATATACATTCTCTCGTTTGCATTTTCTGAGGGAATCGTTTTCAGTACATTTTCTGTCCGAACCTGACGTATTAAAACCTTTACTTTGATTCACGATAATGTTTTGATATGATCAGTGGAGATAGTGTATCTAATGTTTTTGCAGATATGGAGAATATTTCTTAATATTGCTTCAACTGGAGCTACAACTAATTGGGTGAATATTCTGTAACATTACGTGCGCGTACGTCTCTAAATGCCTCGACCTCCTTTTTTCAAATTGCACTGTTTGCATCACGGCAACACGATACTTGGCCAAGTGTTAATAACTTGTTTATTCCATTAATTGATAGATCGCCGAGTGTCCTCCATAGTAATATGAACGAGATCGGGCTCGATTAATTGGTGAGCTGTGAAGCTTCGCACGAGAAGGCGTTTCAATTCACGAAACAGCGACGGAGACTGACCAACTCGTTCTTATTAAATATCCGAGCAGCTCGGTTTAATATTATACAAACAATGTGACTATCATAAATCAGTTGAAACAGTATTGCGAAAATGCTTGATTATTTTCGTGACGTAAGCGGATAATGATAAATAATGGTGGGCAATGAGAGAGAGAGAGAGAGAGAGAGAGAGAGAGAGAGAGAGAGAGAGAAGAATGATAAATGAAGAAAAGAGTACTGACAAATAAATGTGGGCTTACTTACTCGTCGACATAGCTCGTTTTGTTCAGGCGACGAGGCCTGAGCGCTGCTCAAATAAAGGACATCTGAAACCAAAAAATGAGAGGGACGATTGGTGGCAAGGCGTACGCAAAACAACATAATCGTCTCGATGACAATGAAATTACAATTGAATGTAGAATGTTATTCCTACAACATTATTACTTGCTTGATCGAATTATGCGAGGGAAATAGTCTCGCATACAATTCACGTACCGGTACCGATCCCGTTTAATAAAACAGATACGGAGTTAAGTATCGGAATCGCAGCTTTAGAAATAATACGGCGCACCGCAAGAAGCCTTGTAGACCGCGGTCTGCGGATTCTGGATCATGCGGCTATATAATATTAAACAAAACAGCACGTGCTTCGCGGATTCCAGTGTTTCGCAACGAGCCTCAAGGAGAATTCAATCCGATTTGAAGGTTTTTTAAATCTAATTTCCTTAACAGCTCCGCAAATGAAATGGGCCAAGTGTTAAACGAAAATAGAAATCGCGATTGTAATTCTGTGCACGTTGCGATTCCGTCCGATTCAATGAAAAGAGTCTTCGGCATCGAAGAATATTGACTCCACCTCGATTTTCCATCCCCGGCGGGTGTTCTGTATCCGTTTGGGAAAATGTTAAAAGCGTCGGGAACGCGCTCATCGGACAAGATAGAAATGAAGACCAGCTTTCGACCGGTCGCTTTCGATTGTCAACCCGTATCGGCCACGTTGGCGAGGTGAAAATCTGCGCTAGAAGCTAAAGGCGGAGAACTTTCAAATCGCCATTCCACCCGGCCACTCTGCACTTTTCACTCGACCGGTCGTGATTCACTTTCCTCCGGTGGGCGTCCGCGCGACGCGGCACGGTTCTCCACGAAAAAGTCGGCGAGAAACGTGGAAAGGTGGTTCCTGAGCCGTGGCCAAAACGGATCACGACAGTACGTAAACGCGCTACATATAATATTACGTACTAGCCTGTGTCTCGAGCGTGTTTGACCCTTGGGGAAACGGGAGGATCGTTTGGCCAGGATTCTTTGAGGACAGAGAAATCGTATTCCATTCTATTGTGCCAGAATTGTCTGTATTACTCTGTATAAGCTGCAGAACACGATTACCCAGAAGCACAATTATTCGAATAAAATGTAAAGATTCAACTCCCTCAGGATATTACAGATTATCGCCCCCTCAGGCTGATGATCAACTAATGAAATCCACCAATCCAACGAATCCAACTCTACACGCAAGCAGATCAACCCTTTCAACGTAGCTACCATTAATAAAAGGAATTACCATCTCAACGGAATTCCGAAACCCTTCACGAATCAATTACGCCACGCTTCATCCGACAAAGACCATTCCGTCAGCAAGTAGAAATGTACACACGCTGATTCGTCCATCGAACGACAGCGTCCAAGAGGGCTGAAACGCGTTGCCCCGTATTAATTTCATATTCAATAGGTTGTGACCGTTCCCGTGGACTCTAGGACTTGGAGCACGACGCAGGGCGAAGGTGGCAAGGGAAAGGGACAGCAGGAGGACGAAGGCAACGCCTAGGGACGTTGGTTCCGAAAGAGAGACCCGAATACTTGGTACCGGATGAAGAGAAGGCCTGGTGGGGCAATCCGGGGGACGATTTGGACAGCGACGGCCCTGAGCCACTTGCCACAGTAGGTCAGCTCTCTTCACCACGCTTCGCCTCGTTTTTCGAGCCGCCGTTCTACAACGAAGAGGATTTTCTGTTGCCGTTCGACCGACGATATCGGACGACGATGATTCTTCCTTTCCGCCCGCGCGCCCTGTACCCCTCGGCATCGCCGGACCCCTTCTCGGTGCACGCAGAGATGCGTGTGTAAATATAATTGCTCCCGTTCCCCGGTATCGCGACCGCTGCACGGCCAGCGGTTTTAACGGGGTTCGCCGTTTCTTAGCGTTACCCGTTCCCAGACTTCGGAGACAGCCTCGAATCGATCGGATCTTTTCGTTTGCCCGTGTTTCTTTCCTGATCCCTTGGCTTGTCTGTTTCTCTTATGCGAACAGTGGCTAGTAAGGGATGCAGTAATCGTAATGCCAAGAAAATGTTCAGGAACATTTGGGGCTGGGTGGTGTGGATGTTAAATTAGGAAATTTAATGAATTTCTGACCAAAAAGCTATTTTTACACCCCTCTTTCGGAGTAGACAAAAGAAATACGAATTAGCGAATGAAGAGATATTTGACTAAAGCTGAATAATAATAAACGTTTCGTCGGTGTAATCCCTGGGTTTAAATCATTATTATTGATTTGATTCAAATAGAAGAGAAAATGGAAACATTTGTGTAATTCGGAAACAGTCTATATTAACAGAATTATTAAAATGATAGTATTAAAACAAGCAACTTCGATTTAGAAAAAGAAAATAATTAGAAAGAATGCGATGCACCTTGCTTGCACAATAATAGCCGACTCGTGGCTTCCGGAACACCGTCTTTCCCTTTCCCATACTAATTTACTCTGACCCTAGGCCACACAGTCATTACAAATGATTGTGACATCTGCTTTTAGAGTTCGGAGAACCGAGTTTAGGAACTCTTTACACATAAAGTTCGTTTCCTAATATCTAACAAATGCGTTTTTTATGCCTTTCTTCGCGTTCGCTTTCATACTTTGGTATAATGAAATGACATCATTTTATTATAACAACTTTCCTCTTATTAGGCGGGTTCCTCATAGCTGTTGCACAATATTCAAGCTCTACGAGTGTTGCTCTAATACCTCGGGCGAAAAATTCTTCAATTGTTTGGAAATAAACGGAGTGCAGTGAAGTAGTAATTTGAGGGATGTGAGATCAAGATAGTGCTGTGGATGCATTAATTTCTCCTAATTTATAAGTGATTACATGCTTTGCCGTGATGATTTACAGGGACTAAATTGATTACTTTCTCCAGAGGAATTTTATTACGCAGCTGTTGATACTAATTAAGATGTTCTCCACTGGAAATTCCTTCATGTGATGCAATGAAAAACTTACTTCAAAAACAATCAAATGGACAAAAGAATAATGATAAGCACAATTCTTACTAATTGATATAAAGTTTTCCTTTTTTTCTTAATTAGGAAAACCACTGTAGGTGTTGGTTCTATTTTAATATAACACGAAGAATGAATCAAACAATTGTGAACGCATTTAATCTACCACAAATTTTAAAGCAACTTCACTATTTTACCTATGTCTCGAATTTGAATCATTCTTGCATAAATCCCTATTATCACAATACTTGCATTAAAACAGCTGCTGTGAGTGTCGATTCTAACATTCTACTGTACCACGAAGATGTATAAACGTGGCTTAATAGAAGTATCTTTATCCTCCAGTCAAGTATTTCTTTTTTTCTTTTAATGGTGAAATTTAAGCAAACAATTTTCTCAACACGTTTTACGTTTCACAGTAATTTTATTAGTAACTGCACTTCACTGCTGAAGACTGTGAACGTCGGTGTTGAACTTGAGTCTATTAATTACCATACCTCTGCACTCGTGACTGTCATTCCACGTGTTCAGGTAACACAAACACATACACGGTGAACGTAGAAAAGGCTACGCGTCTTAATCGATCCGGCTCTTACGTAGAAACTGTCCGGCACGTGTACACCGGACAGCGTGAGTACAAAGGCAGAGAAACAAGTTCGTGCACACTTCGATAGGAACACGTGGGGACGCACGCATCCGTGGATAACATCCGTTCTTACCGTGAATATGGAAAACTCGACTTCCTGTATTGGTCACTTTCATTATGTGCAATGATTAAACGGTACCACGTATCCTAGATTAGATAACGAGAGTGTCTTTTTGCATATCGACACGTAATTATTAACGATATATCCTTATTTTCCGCACGTGTCGCTAGGTATTTAAACCTTGAACGGTGCACCTGAAATGTTTTTTCATCCTCCGTTTCTTGCGAGATAAATCAATCTGCTTTGCCGTCGGGGAGGTAAAAATAGGAATAGTATCAATGGAACCTTGCATATTTTCACGCGTTTACATCGTGCATATTTTTTATGCACATTTATTTGGACATTGGAGAGAAATATACTTTTGCACTTTGCAGGAGAAATAACAATGAGCAGCTATTTAATAGTACCATAGAGAGGCACTCCAAATAAACTGGGCATTAAACTTGCAAATGTACTTAAAAAGAGAAGAAGATCGATACCGTACTGCAAAACCGTAATAACACGGTAACAGACAATAACGCCGAAAATAATTAGAATCTCCCGCGACTGAATAATTCAGAGGAGCCGCACGACCAAGGCTGAAAGAACACACTATGTGTTTAATATAATAATACGTCCCCTCCGAATGCATAATTTATACGTCACATTGAAAGCAATGCCTCGCCGAGCACCGTCTGTAATCGCTTAACTAAATAGTCCGCCAAGAACAAAGTGTACAAGAATACCTGACACTACAGAAGAAGAACAAGATATATCTGCAGGCCTTTGTTCCATCCCCCAAGGCTTCGCTGCTTTCCATCAAGAACAAGACTCGCCGTGATGGCAAGATAACGAAGATAGTTGCACGAAGTGCGTGAACATGCGTCGAAGTGTGCAACACTACTTAACGCTATAAAAAAGGAACAAAATATCTGCTGGTCTTTGTTCCATCACCGAGGCTTAGCGCTGCTCTCCATTGAGAACAAGATTCGCCGTGGCGGTAAAATAAAGAATGCGGAGTGCGTGGACGTGCGCCGTGTTCGCTTATTTGTTAGGTATGCTAACGTTGAAATCGATTGAATCCGTAGGTGTTGCCGAACGCACAAGGGGGACGGTGCCGGCAGGGCTACTGGAGCAGAACCGTAACGAGATTCCTGTTCCATTGGAGTGTTTTCAAAGTCGTTGTCCCTGCATGGGCGAAACTGCAAGGACTGCTTTCGGATTGCAGACGTATGAAATGCTACTCACGAAACGACGCGAGGAGTAAAGAGAGGGAATACTCGAGGTGAGAGAAAGATTGGAGCAAGGCGGAGACATTAGCCCCATGGGAAATCGAGCGGGGAAGCAATTGTTCTCCAATTGATATCATTTCTAATCGATCGAATGGCTGGATGCCACCTGGTCGACCTAGTGGTACAGTTAAGACAAGCGGGAGTGGGTATTTAACATCGTGGCTTGGGAGGATCGAGGTTAACGATAAGTCCTCCGCTCGCGGACTAATAAACGTCTAGGAAAGGGACAAGCACGGATACGTCGAGGACGACGTTATCGAACAATTTGATTGTCCATGGTGTGTATAGAATCGGTCGGCTGCCTTTTGTGCACATCCATCGGGGATCTCGATTAAGTGAATTGATTAAGGCAGCTTTGGAAAATAGGGAGAACCATGCAAGAGTGTATAATGTCGAATAATTTCTTTTAATAATTTCGCGCGGTGATCAAATCCATATATGCAGCGCCTTCGTTTCATCAAAATATACAGAACGCAGTCTGGACGAAGAACCAGGCATATGTAATCAATATCAACATTGAAAATCAAACGTGAACAAAGTGAATTCGATAAATAATTACCAGCAAAATACCTTATAAAAAGACAATCATCGAAATATCGATTAACCGGTACTTTTGACGATTCTCCCTATTCAATTCGCGTCTCGAGAAGCTGCCTATATACGGCCACACGCGATTCGTGTCGCTGAAAAACAAAAAAATTCGATCGCACGCTGCATCGATCTTATCGTTCGTTACGCCAAAATTGGTCCTCGTTAACATTATCGAGTTAAGAGTGTGTCCCAAGCCAAACTGGTTCCAGCATAAATCGTGACGATTATAATCTCGCGCATCCTGCCGTCGATTAAATTAACATTGAAGTGGACACGAGTCATCGGCGGACGATAATCTATTGAAAAACGAATCGATTCGACCGATCGCTAGGAACAATCAACTCTGTCCATTATCATTCGCTTTCCTTCTTTTCTTTTTTTTCTTACTCTTCCACTTATCGTCAGAGTTTCGCATATCAAAACCGAGCTTCGCGACGGAGAGAGACACGACACTTTCTTCGTTTAGATTGGGGCCAATCTTGACTCGTTAGATCGAGGCCAGTCTTTAACTGGCGTGACCGAGCGAGCGAGCTTGACATGCCACCGACGATGTTTAACCCTATGCCCGGATGAAGGAGAGTCAAGTTGTTAAACACGTCTGGGCGATGTTGAATTGCAAAGAAAATCAACGGTGGAGTCGTTTTTTCGATTTACATTCTAGGTACCTAATTTGCGAATGGGCTCTCTTCATCGTTGTCCCTTAGTTATCAAAAGGCATGACCGTGTATCCGATCGAGGCTCTGACGAATTTCGCTGTATTCTCCTGTTTCACCCCCTCGAGGGCGATCAAGTTCCAGGCGAGGCACATTCGACGACGGAATATGCATCGGTACATTACAGTGCGTAAGGATGTTTTATACGAGACTCTTGAGTTACGTGCAGAGTAAAAAAAAAAGCGTCTCATTAACTTGGAACAGTAGCCCACAATAGAGTTACGGGATTATTTCGAGTTTATCGATCGCTACCAATTTGCTTCTACGAACAACTGTACATCAGAAATACTACAAATCATTTCTAAATCGTACAAAGCCAATAAAACTTCCAAATACAACTTGGCAATCCTTTCCCTATCCTGTGCAACCCCTACAGTAATCCTTAACATCCATCGGCATTACTATCAAAACGGTATCACTCGCAGATCAAACTAATTGGATTTAATTAAATTGGGAAATCGACGAGGAAACACGTTTCCTCGGGTTCTTCGTCGCGTAACTGGAGAATCCATGATCGGTACTGTTTCGAACGAGAAGAAGAAGCCCGAGGCCGCACGTTCATCCCCGGCCCCGCATTCGGGATCCGGTGACGATCCGCCTCTGTGGGTGGTAGATGGAATAAGAACGAGGGGTTCTTCCCTCGCAGTCCTCTTTTCAACGTCCTCCACGTTCGAAGCGAACCGGTGCACGGATCCGGTTCGGGTCGTGGCAGGGGATGCTGATCGAAGAAGAGGGCGGCAGATGTGCCTCGAGACCAACTCGGATTTCACTGTTGCCAGCAACGATAACTCATATCGCCAAGACTTTTCCGGAAGAGCGAGAAAAGGTGCAACTGTTTTTCTATTTCCTCCCCGTGAATTCGTTTGTTCGATAGATAAATTTACCTTCTTTCATTGAATCTATTGTATTTTTTTTTCTGTAACTAATTTCTCATCCATATTAATTGTACAAATTTTATTTGAACGCCAATCTCTCTTCGAAGGTTGTAAATTTGACTGAACACTCTATCTGCATTCGTACAAGATTTCTCCGTTGAACGATGTATCGAGTGATATCGAAAATAAAATTGAAACATTAAATATGAAGGTGAAAGAATCTTCCGGACAATCTCTGGCCAGTTTTCAACCCCTTGAATCGAATCTCTAAACGCGTCTTAATAGCAAATCTGGTTTCAGCCAGGTCGGTAATAATTCTCAGACGTGTTTGTCCTGTATGTACGAGCGGAGCCACGGAGCCGGGATAAAGGGCTGCCATATGCTGTCAGGGACAATGAGGACGAAATAAGAATCGTCGAAGGGTGTGCACGTACAGGGACCCCCATTGACCGGAGCCCTCGACAGCCTGAGCCTTGTCTGCCCCTCCAAGATACGTCTCGATTCTTTTGGCTGCCCTTTTCCGAACGATACCACCGAACCCTCCCGGGTCTCACCCTCGCCTCGTTTTACCAACCTCGAGAGGGGTGGCTGAAGCCACCCTGATTCATTCATTCAGTACTGGCGGGAGAGGAGACGAAAGTCAATCAGCGCTCCCGACCAATAACCAGAGGAGGCTCGGCCGAAATTAAAAGGAAGGAAAGGAGCAGTTGCTGAAACGATACTTCATTATCCAGCGAAAGGTGTACGTACTGGGCTCCTTTGTTGGTTTCATGAAGCTCGTTTAAGTTATCCTTCAACACCTCGGGGATTATGGTTTTAAACAGTTTCTGCCTTTCTTTTTCCTTCTCTTTCAAAGTACTCCGCGCCGACCCCCACAGTCATTTAGTTTCAATATTAATTTAGAATTAATGGGAACCGCGGAAAGGATGAATAATTATTGATATTAAAGAGATAAAGCCCAGCCCTAAAAGTGTAGATTTATTAAACGCTTTATCGTTTCAAGTCTCGCTCGAGCAAAGCCAACGTAGCTTCTTTCCCTTCGAAAACTTCTCGCTGTAGAAGAAGTAATAAGGGAAACGTATAATATAGTTTGCAGGAAAGTTCAAATGATCGAAGTTCGCACGGTATTTGAAAGGGTCTCTGTTGAAAGTTTAACAGAAACGTAGTCGTTCTCTCGCGTCCGGAGGCTCGCCGAGTGGGTAGCGAACGGAGAGACCAGGCTTTCCAACGATATTTCTGGTGGTAACTATGCCAGGGACTGCCGGGTAAGTAGTCACTATAATACGGCTTGAATCGAGTAAAAGTACATGGGTAACCTCGTGAGCGAGTTCACCATGTCGCTTTCACTCCCCATGCCGCAATATTATCCGGCCGCTCGAGGACCAGCCTCCACGACAATTCTAGATATCTACTAAAGCCGTATTACATCTTTGCGATTGGTGCTCGTCGACCGAAGACGACGGGACAACCAAAGTAAACTTAAATATTTGAGCGAAGGGGCTGATACGTCATTTATGCTTCAAGGGTTTCCTCTGTTGCAATATTTCTATTTTTCTTTTCCACGGTTCTATGTTTTTTTTTTCAATTTTATTCCATGCCACCGTGAAAGGGTTAATATTTATTTCATTTTAAAGAGTGCAGGCGTTTTTCTTTCTTTATGGTTTTACGTATTTTTTTTCAATTTTAATTGAATACCATAGCGAAAGGGTTAATATTTAAACCCTTTTACCTGACGGATACCCAACATCATCCAGGCTCCTCTTTACCAAAAGAAAAGCAAAATCACAAAACCCACGAGAGCTTCGGGAACCCCATCTTCCGACAGCCTCGCTGAACATCAAAGGGGACGAGTATTAAGCCGGCCTGATGCTTCTCCATTCTTCCCTGTTCCCGAATATTCGGCTCCTAAAGCGTTTCTCTCAAAAGGAAGCAACGCCCCGTCCAATAAACGGAACAAGCCCGAACCCATTCTGCCTCTGATCGTTCCAGATCAGCCTGGACGCGTTCACGATCATCGATCCTCAATTTTAACCCCTTCAGGGATGATCTTATTAAGGCCAGAAAAAGTGATTGCGCTTCCTCTTATTTTTCAGCTGTGTTTATTTAAGATGCGCTTATTAATGGAGCAGAAGGCGGTTGTGTATAAAGACGTTTAACGAAAACCGATATTGTTCTCGTACTAAAAATATTTTACATAGAAAGCCTAATGCAAATAGATGCACGTTTCAATCGATTACTGTCCGCGCGGTAAGATACGAAAGTGAGAGTCATTTTTCTGCAAATCGGAGAATCATCTTTGGAGAAAAAAGAAGGTGGAAAGAAAATCCAATCAAACGGCCTCGGCTAGCTCCATTTTGTGAAAGGGAAATAGGGGAAAAATCGAGGCCGCTAGAAAAACAGGTGATACTTTGTTAAAGAAGCATGCACCGCCGTTATGTCATCATCGACGTCGATCACACGCTCGCATGTAAGCGAAATTGCACGCTCGTTTTCGAAACGGCGGCTCATTAAATATAGCTCCGAAATGTAATGCTTCGGTCAAGCTGATTTTATTGCGCTCATTGCACTTGTATCATAGTGGCGGCGAGAGGATAGACAAAATGGAATGATTTTTGTGAATTACAATAATCTTCAAATACTAAACAAATTTTTATAGCACTTCTCAATTACGAACATTTCAATATCGTAATATCCCGCGGACTTTAATTAACCGAGCAAACTAATGGAACGACCGAAAATAGAATACGATCTCATTTTTTTCCTTTTTCGGGACAGAAGTTAAACAGAAGGTGCACACCTCCTTTGTGCATTGAACATCTGATGCATCTAACGTTGAAACGCGCTGGCCAGTTGGTCATCGACCGGAATGCATCTAGGTTGTCGAAAGTTCACCCTCCCGGATCGAGTTTATCCGGTCGATCGATGGCCTGGAGACAACTTGGCCGACCGATTTTGATAAAGTTTTCAAAGTTCCAGATCGACCTAGGACAATGGACCCTGATTTATGCTATCCCGATTCACATTTTCCTTCGATGAACGACCCTATTTATACCATAGAATGGGCAATTAGAATGTTAAAAACAGCAGCTTATGATTGATTATAATTTGAACAATTTACGGACATTTTTCTCTTAGTTATGCATTAAATATTTTATCAGTTCCATCGATGATTCGAGTAATTATGCAGAAACGAAGCAAATATATGGAATCATTTATAAGAAATGAGTCTGTGAAGGAAAAAATGGTGTAATAAGAAGTTGGAAAGTTTGGATGCAGAATATAATTTCGTGCTGCAGGTTTAATTAAAGAGGATTTTAATTCATTCATTTTTTTGTAATCGTGTTGCGTCGGATTTCCTACAAATTGTTACCTCTGCTTTGAAAAAAAAATGTGCCACGGTTTCTCTCTGTTGGAAAGTGAAAGTCGGACCGAATTAAAGGCTACGATTTACAGCTATCGTCTACATTTTCAAGATACGCCTCGAGTTTTCGGGCCAATTAGTTTACATTCACTTGTACGTAGAATAAGGTTCAAGGAATCATTTGATTCCATGGAAATAACACGATATCTTGATACCCTGTGTATGTAACAGGGGCAATATAAAGGGAACAGACATTGCAATCGGTGTTAACAAAGCTACGTCTTTTTAATTTGTTAATTTATCGTACTCGATGCAAGCTAATTGAATGCCCCGTCGATCCACAGCAGTACTATTCCAGTTTGAGAAAAAAAGATGTCAGGGCCCCTATTTTGAAAAGTGAAAGTCGATTAAATTCGAAAATCCCGTATACCTAGTACACCCTTGAAACTTGGATCTAATAAATTAAGTAAGCAAATGATTCTTGGCAATTACGTGAATCACTTGTGAATCTTAAATGGCACGAAATTAATATACCTTGGCTGTAATGTCAGTTGCTTACCAACAACAACCAATGCAGCAATTAAACAAAATATACATATATGACGTTACCACAAAAGATAGGAACTTCTCTTTGATAAGTCTGGATAAAAAGAATTTAAAAGTAACAAAACTGGACTATTCGTGTTAGCAGCGAGCACGCTTAACCCAAGCAACCAGCAGGTTAATAGAAAGCAAACGACTTTCCTCCAGCGCGTACACTTAGGTGCATAATAATAACGAAAGCATAACAGAAAAACGACGAATTTCTCAAACTTTCCAGCATTGTTCGGTGCAACGGAGTAACAATGAGCCACAGGCGAGTATACAGCGCAGATAGGAACACGCACAGGGGTTTCTACTTCAAAGGGACGTTTTTGTTAGCCTCCGCATGAGCGACACCACGGGAACAGGTAAAAGACGCTTGCTCCATTCTACAGACATACGTGATGTGTTTTAAGCAGCCAGCTTTTACCATTATTGTCGTGGCGGTGCGTCACGTAAGATAAGATAAAAGAGCCCTTTCGTGTCGAGTCGAACATTCGAACGCCCTCGCGGTAATCTTTCACTGTTCTCTGTCAGTCCTATACGAATTATAATTTAACTATAACTGTACATACGATTTCTTTGATTCTACTAGTGTGAAGTCATAGTACTTCCAATAAGATCATGATTCCCCATTTAATAATTGTAAAGTCAGTCCCGTGAATTGAATGTCAGTTTCAGATATTTAATTGATTCTTGGAAGTCGATATCTTACATGTCCAGATAAATTTTTGTCAAGCTAAAAGCGATGACCACTATCAAATGGAAAATGTGTTGTTACATATTTGATAAGCGGGACTAATGGAAATGATTTCTTTTTATCTACAATTTATCAAACATTTGGGACGGGAAGAATCGATCACCACTTGAAACTGCATGCATCGTATAGTAGTAAAAAGAACAATCTAACATTTTATCGTCTACCATTTACTACAACCGTTCGCTTCAACCGTATAATAGTGGAGTAAGTAGTGTCGGTTCAATGCTCGGTGTTAAAAATCCTCGGCTTCGTTCCGAGGCAGGAGAAAGGGGCGATTTGCGTTTCAGATTTCTGTAAAATTCGTCCCAGATACGGCTGGCTGAACGGATTCTGGTTTCTATACATTCTATTCCAACTGTCTCGCCGCTGTTCCTTCTAATACACCAAGAATCATCTCATAATTTGCCGGCTGATATCGATTAGACAAATTCGAAATCGCGACACATTGATGCACCGATAGCGCATTGACGCGCACGCTTTGCTGCTGGAAGCAACCACTCGTTAACTAAAGTAACGGTGGAAAGTAACGCAATCTCCGACGGGTCGAGCCGACGCCTACCTCTCGACGAACGTTCTGTGACGCGCGCGCGATTCACAGCCCGAATCAAGCTTGTCTATGCAAGGATGATCAAGCGGGCTCCAGAATCTCGACCGGCCGACGATATCGAGAGGCACTTCCACCGTGCCCTACTTCTCTACGACACCGCGAATGTCCCCGGGATCGGTTTCCGTTATAGCGGACGATGTGCCCCCCTCCAGCTGGCCGATAAATTTTCTGCGGTCCCGCGTTAACGGGGGAAATTCGTTCTTCTCGGAGATGTTTCACAGCGATCGATGAACAGTGGTCGATTTGCGTGTACGCTTCGACGATTTTCCGAATTGAAAGCTTCGGAATCGGAGGAATTTTAATATGTTAACGCGGTGCACGAACGAATTTTATCGACGTCGTTTCTAGCTATCCCATGGAGGCGGAGGAACTTTCGCCGGTTCGTCGACCGTGCAGAACGAGAGTTCCGTGCGACGGAAAAATGTTGTCGTGAAAATTGCTCGTTAGCAGAGAAACGTGTCGCGTAAATCGCGTGAATGAATAGTGGGCGCAGCTTGTGCAATATCTTTGACAATGGGGAAAAAATGTATGTTCGGTGTACGGGTGAGCTGGTTCGGCTCGAATGAGATTGTTTATTGCGACCAAGGAATTGAGAAATGGATGCTGTGGTAATTGGTATGGTCGGAGGTTCAGTAGCTGATAAACTACAATCGGTAATTAACAGTTGAACATTGATCATTTACAACCGACGAATGTGAATCGATAGTTGTACATTCGAATGCTGAAAAATAATTATCGGTATCTACTAACTCCTAGGACATTAGGATTGATAATTGATAGGGGTGTAATTAAAAGTTCAGCAAGTGTCAAGTAGTAATAGCCCTTGATAATTGCCAATTAGTAGTTAACAGATGAAAGCTGAGTAACAATTAACTAGCAATCAAATAACACGACCATCCATCAATTAAAATTAAAACTCGACTCTCGTAACAGAGATTTGAGTCATCTAAATTTCACTGACGAAATAAATTCTATAATAAGAAGATCCTCGAGTAATCACAGCCTGGCAGATTACAGTTACATTACTCGACAGATTTTCCTGCTCTTCTGTATCAAGGTTCCATCATGACAAAGTATTTCAACATCGTCATATTACACTCAGATACCGTAACAATCAAATCGAATTAGCTTCAGGTCGATCCAACGAGATTCTCAAACGACGATTTAAATACGTATCATGTACTTCTAGTCACGCTTATTTTTGAAGACTTCTCATGGGACCACATGGGGTGCATACAGGAGGCATTTAAGATGATGAATACTCGGAGAAAGATATTCCCTATTGACCTATCTAATGCCAATCTACATCCCCTGGTTACTGAATTATTCTCACTCATAATTTTCAGTATTTTACATATTATTAATATACAGAGGGGGTTGAATAAAATGCTGGAAACACCTGATTAATTTTGACAATTCTTTACTAATACTTTGTAGGATTGTTATTTAATACAGCCTGTATTCTCCTGGGAATAGAAATCTTTAATAACACTTAACAGGATATTCCAGCATTTTTCATTGAGTAGATTCAAGCTCTTTTCATGGTACGACTTGCAAACAAATGTTTCCATTATTTTGTACAATATTTTAATAGCTAGTACAATTTCTCACTCAATTTCACTCAGGTGCTTCAATTGTATGAATAAAAGAACTCCAGATTTTAATAGTTAGAAACTTTGTGACACCTGTTTCCTTAAAAATCTCAAGCTAAATCTCTGCACCCCTTTAAAAAATAAAAATCGACCGACACAGAGAGGTTGTCTCCAGCAATAACTATCGCTGGTCTCGGCGGATTCGCGTTAAGCCAAGCGGAGAATGATTTAGAACGACCGACACTTCGTTGGTTAAATATCTCTGGAGACCTTGACCTATGCATCGGAATACCTAGAGGCAGCCGTCGCAAAATTGGGTTGCCTACTCTCTCAACTCTCGACCTTTTTTCGTGGCCATTCTCCGTCCCGGAGGGAAGGGGGGAGGGGAGGCAGCTTGCTGCCCTTCTTTCTTTCATTTTTCTCGAGGAGGTGCAATGCAGGGACTACTCGTAAGGAGAACGGAAAGCAAAGCGGAGCATCGTGTTTATGTAGGTAGGTAGGTTGCACTGGCGAGGCCTCGGCGGAAGATCTCCTTTGACGAACTGTGAGATTGTCCCCCGACGATGCACGCGTGTATGCCAACGATAATTACTAAAATACTCATTTCCTTCGGCTAATAGTGATCCGAGAATGTTTTGTCCGAGGAAAGTATGAGATGTAACACCGCCGAAGGGGAATGCTCCCTCAACAACTGAGAATGATGCATAATCGGATGCATCATATCATGCACAGTGTTTGATCGATCAAGGGAGATCCAGTACGAACGTCAGCCGCAACTGACTCGCCCCGTGTACGCCTCAGGTAACGAAAGGGTTACATACTGGTACCTGCTCACGTCACAGCGTTCCAGTAACTTGCCAGTGGCACGCCACCAGTGATACTCGAGATGACGATGGTACCACCGCGGCACGTTAAAGTGACGGGGTTATACTACGTACGCGAGAACGAACGCGGTTAGCCTAGATCGCATAGAGCAGCCAGAGCGTGCACCGGAGCGTACAGCGAGTAAAGGGTAACGCCGCGAAGCGGGCCAACAGATAAAATCCCGGTAAAACCGACACCTCGGCAACACGATACCCTTTTCTGCAGCTGGAGAATGCATGGCTGACCGTAGAATCTCGCTCGCGTTGCAGCAGCTCCGATTTTATTATGAGAACACTTGCAACCATATACGTATGGTGTAATCACGGTGGCACGCTCATCGCAATCAAGCTCAGGCATCAAGGGAAGGAATTATTCAACCCACAAAACTAAGAAAGAGGAATCTTCCAAACTAGAGAAAGAACAAAAGAAACTGAGAGAAATATCTTCAGAGGCACATATTCTTTTTTCAATCTTTTACTGAATTTTTCGTAGCGCAAGTGTTCCTCTATTTCTCATTTAAAAGATTAAAGGCTTGTCGGAATATTTGCCGATATCCCCTAATTATCAGTGTCCCCCCTGTGTTTAAATTACATCCACCCGCACCTAGGCGTAAGAAGAGGCTCGATCACGGTGATTCGTCAGCATCTCTGCCGAAGCAGTCGCGAGACCGGCCAGCCGTGAAATCAAATTAATCGTACAATCGCTCATTCCCTTAGCTGTGTGCGTATCATACGCGTAAACGCACACGGCGCGTGGGTGTGTTTCACGCTCGTGTGCGCGAGTACGCGTGTGGGTGTGGTCCGTTGTGTTACGTGACCTCGTGGTTGTCGAATGGCTGAATAAGCTCGTCAATGGGTCGTTTCATTGAATTAAATAGGCCGTTCGTGCGCGAACGTAATTGCCGAGGACTCGAGCAGAAAAATATATTAAATAAGGTCGCGTTCCACGGATCGATTTCGATTTTCGATTATGCGCTGGAATCCCGATGTTTTACAGGCCGACGCGTGTAAGCGGAATCGGGCGGTTCCGCCGAAAACCGGGCGAGAAATCATCGGCTTCGAAATTCTGTCGGCCCGGTAATGAGGGCCGCGAGAAAAATTGCGCTGATTACACGTTTCAACATCGATTGTTGCGTAAAACGTGGCGTCTCTTTGGCAAACTGGCACGCAATCGTGGAATCGTATTGTTGCACGAGGCTCTGTTCTACATTTTCGGAGTACGAACCAGGTTGCTGATCGATACCCATCCATCCCGCCTTTCGATTGCGAATGCATTTTTGTGCATCGCGGTGCTCGAGACTCTTGTGGATACTCTTGCATAGAGTTTCTTTTATTTTGGATACGGGATTAAATCGACCCTAATTGATAATAAAGTATAGACCGGCTGCACAGATGATAGGACGATCATTGATTGCGATTAAGAGGGATTCTTAAGTCCCAAGCGATAAAGTGATTCTGCCATCACGTAGAATTATTTATTACTTACAAAAGTAATAATTATTACTCCCATTGTTTAAAGTATTCGCTGCCCCCCCCCCCACATATTCCTAAGATTCCTACGTACGTTTCTTCAAACATTCACATCGATATCAAATTTGTATCCGGCACTGTTTATCTCTGTTCTTTATCACGAAACGCGAAAGAGTCCTGGCTAGCGTTATTCAAAGGGAAATAAAGGAGAAACGTGGCTGATAATCGCGGCCGATTACACCACCTAACAGTTCTCGAATCGTTCTGGAAGCACCGGCATGTGCTCCAAATCGCAAGTAGAATGTGTTTGCGACGTCGAACCCGTGATAAGTGGACCGAGACCAAGTCCTGTCTCGTCACAACGAGTCTTTTGTAAGTACGGTATGTACGTGCCTCTGCGATCTGTCCGGATAACATGTAGGCAGTCGGCTTTTAAGCGCTTAATCAGGTAACGATTGTAACGGTAGCGTGTTAATCCTGCGTGCCAGCATTGAATTGTAGAGAATCTAGCTCTTAGAAATTAAGATAAAAATTCCTTCAAACTTACGCGAGTCAATTTTCTATTTTATGGTAGCACGAGTGCCATTCTTCTTTCTAATTTTTAGTAGAAGAATGGACAATTTTTGGTAACCCGAGTGTCTCTCCTATTTCAAGATTCATGGTAGCACGAGTGCCATCCTTATTTTTTCTTATTTTTGGTAGCACGAATGTCCCTCCCCCTTTTTTAAACTTTTGCTAGCACAAGCATTTCGTTCTATTTCAATTTTTTGCTGGCCTGTCCTTTTTATAATTTTCGGCAGCACGTCTGCCCCTTCCATTTTTCAACTTTTGTAGCACGGCTTGTACCCTCGTTCTTTTTTTTCCCATTTTTGGTAGTAAACGTTAACCATCAAGCTTTTTCGCCATTCGCCTAACCATCGATGCACGCTCCGAGCTAGACAGGTAGCGCAAGTCGCGCGCGAATGTCGCAACAGTTCGAATCGCACGACTAGGCCTCAGCGGCTATTAATTTTCCGCGCGCTCGTGCTTTCGTCTGGTTCGTACTACGTGACCCTCGATGCACGCGAGACGCGAGCAAATCGCATGACCAATAAGAAGCTAATTGCCCGTTGCGATATAATTTCGTTTCAACTGATCAGAATTAATTGGCTGTTTCTCAATATCTTTTTTTTTCTCCTCGCAAATCTGGCGCAGAAGTTCCCGGAGCGTCTTTTTTTTTTAATGTCTGTTGCGCGTCTAGGGTGCAAACTCGCTAAACGAAAACCTGCTCGATAGGAGACACTTTTATGGGCGATGACAAAACGTCGAGCGACGATTACTGTTACGTTAACGAGCAGAGAGGTTTTGTAATAGACGCGACCGGCAGGCTTAGGACCAGGCTAGAGATGTCTGTGGGAAAGCGGCTGGCATTTAGGTCCTCGGATACATAATTGTAAATATACCTCCAGGGTCGCGCTAAAAAATTCACTCCCGCCTAGGCTCGTAGCGTTTAAATTCGGCCTGGCCTTACGCTGAGGTTTCCACTGGACTGGCAAGTCGTGTATGAACGCCTATCAGAATCGAATCTTCCCTCTCTGTTCGGACTAATTAACCTTTCGATGAATAAACTAAAGCAAGAGAGATGTTTCTTATCGTTCCAGGTTCGTGAGTGGAAACAAATCTGGATTTGACCGAAGTTGGATGAAAGTGCCTAAACATCCTTTTAGATCTTTTTAAATATCTTTTCGGATTCGATGAATTTTAAATAGAAGCATTTTTCGCGGAGGTGAAAAGAGTTGCAATTAAACAGTCGCTCGTTCCACTTGATGGTCGGCTAACTTTCTCGTTAACAAGAAATATAACATTGCAAAGTCTAAAAACGTGCAATGCTTTCGGAGCACTGATTACAATATCCATGTATTAAAAAATGCCCAACTTTAATAGTCTCAGTGTTGCACAAGCTAGCGTGCAACGAGTATTCGTTGCTCCAAATGTATTCCCAGGAATAGAATTAAGATAAACATTAGAGAAAAGCACCTGGCAATCTATCCCCCCGGAACTACTTGAGGGACCACTTTATTCCCTGTCGTAAAATAATTGTTAAAAAATATATTCACCTTTGATCAAACGAAAAATATTTCAGGAAAAATGAGTCGTTATAACAGAGGTAAATAAATTTATGAAAAAAAGTTATTTCAAGACCTTTCACCACAATATCAAATCTGTTCCGACAAATAATACGATCTACCTCGAACGACAAAAGAAATAAATTAACACCTGTACGATCTTCTCGAGCAAACGATTGCTCGATTAAAACTTTGCCCCGCCCGTGATGAATGAAAACCTGTTTCTCATTAGCCCGTCCGAATATAAACCGCGCGCAGCAACCCCGTATTGTAAAGAGATAATCCACTCTGCGGTATTACGAAACGTTGCTAATGAACAGCCGGAGTAAATTACCGCCGGATCGATGAATGAAACTCGTGGCAAGGGAATCCGTCACTCGCAGACTAATGTAACATTAGCGTCTCTCGTATGCGGCTATAAATTGTTTAATAGGATTCCTTATCTCGAGGACAAGCGTGGAAATAGCTCGCGAAATGCCCACTTGGTCTACGACTGATCGTAGGACGAGGTGATAAACTCGTGGGTGTACACACACCGTGTGTGTTTCAACGCGTGATTGATCGCTCGCAATATCGAGCGTATCACGTAAGAAATATTACCGCCCGTTGCAAACACCGGTCCCGGCTTTTCGTTCTCGCAACGAGGGTAATTTGTTCGAACTCTCGCGCGACGCGGATACGATATCGAATTTATTTCGAAGGACCATGGTTCCTTCTCGGATTTTCTCCGACGGATCCCCGGCGTTGAACACGCTCGAGGATGCACGAAGCGTGAGCGGAGGAATATTGAACGCGCCGAGAGAGCAAAAGGACCCCGGGAGCCGTGAGTAGAAATGGTGAAATCTGAATGTACTTGCGCGACGCTGACCTAAAAGTGAAATCATTTGCTCGTCGCCGCGAGTGCAAGGAGTTAATGTGTACTAAAGAGAGGAATCGGGGCCTGTAGAAAATACGATCACCGTCGAACTCGTTATTAATCCTTATCAGACATTTCTGCGAGCGCGGAAAGATTCCTAAATACCATCGGGACGCTTTACGTGAACTGGCAGTAAATTTGTATGACAAAGAGATGTGTGTCAAAAGCGGAAGAGGGTTCAAGACTAGCAAAGATAAGGATTCTCATAGCAATCTCTTAATTCCAGTTCGCAACAAATTTTGTTCTATCCCGACCATTCAAATTTTCTCACAAAAGCAAATGCATTTCAAACGTTCCATTCCATCAGTTTAAAGAGGAAATGAACGAATTGGTTTCTTTTTTGGGAAGAGATTTAAGACAGACTGACTCCTTGACTACGCAAGATTTTCGTCGAAGAGATTAGAAATAGAGTATTCGCTTTTTTTTTAGAGTCCAAGCATTTCATTAAAGCGATTCGTGCGGTGCTAAGCGACAATACGCGACGGAGCAAACATTCTAATTTCGCCTAGTTCTCTGGGCCGGTTAGTTGCACTCGCCTACTTGCATCGGAGAACGGTGAACGCGGCTAACCCGAACCGTGTCGGCAATATAGGATTACAATCTGGCTTTCTATGGAAGTGTACTCTTATTCAAGGAACAGGACATCATTTGTCGAAAGAGTTTCGCGAGGAATTCACCACACACGATTCCGCGAACGCTTTATTAATTCTGTTGAACCGTCTAAAGGAAGCCTCTCCCTCCCCATGACTGCCGTGCACATGTAGCCTCGTTGCGGAGATTCGTTGCTACGAAGAACTACATGCACGTTCGATTGTGTTTTCATCTGCACGCGTTGCGTAAAGGTTGCAGAATTTTAATAAAATGAATAAATTCATGATAAAGCACACGGTGTTTCGTAATCGTTCCACTTCCAGATCGAATTTCACTTCTTTTCACTGACGCGCGTACGTCGGTGGCTGCTGCTAGCGATTGTTGCGCTCAACCTAGGATGCTTATTTTCTAATTGCTCGTGAAACTTCAGAGTGGAGAGGAGTACTATCACCTGGTGATTATCAGGAGAATTTTATTAATATCGCCAGGTGTTTGTAGTTCGAAGGGTGTCGACAGTGGCAAGGGAGATTCGATGCGGTCGATTGTCCTAAGAATGAAACGGAATCTCTTGAAGGAATTCGATAATTAGATTCGATTGAACGCAGAGAATTGTCACTCCGAAAGTATTAAAAAGTCTCAGTTTCTAAAGAATATTCCGTTCCGAAGAACGAATTTCACTGAAGAAAGTTAGCTCTGCTCTCCCAAGTCGTTTCCTTCCGAGGAGCCTTTTCCCCTGCTCGAACGAGCCCCGAAAAGCGCAGCTGACTTCCCAGCAAAACTTTTCATCGAAAGTCCAACTTGGACGCCCGGAGCGCATCACGGAAGATATCTCGGGCTAGAATTCCGTTCTGCGCTTCTCGCTTGCAACGTACAGTCAATTTCAAAGTCGATTCGATTAACGACCATCTGCCCTTTCATCGATCGCAGAACGAAGATGCTGACGTCGTTAAACAGTGACACTAATGAGGGTAAAATGTGTGACGTGGCCGGCAGAGTAGCTCGCGCGAGCACTCGTCGAGCGTGGAAATTCGAACGAGGGTAATGGAAAATCGTGATAATGAGTACACGGCGAAGGAGGACGGGAGAGGAGTGGAATGCAGGGGCACAAGGCATTAGAGAGATAGCGTCGGGAAGAGGGACAGAGAAGGAGGGAGATCTTCTCAAGTGATGCGACCCTGTTTCTAAACGGGGTACATACACACTACTGCTGCATTTGCATGCCTCGCGAATATACCCATCGAGCTACTTCGAGAATCGCTCGTAAATCACCTGCCGCTCCACGGGGACGCCCCGTTTTTCATCATCGAAACGCTGGGAAATTAAAAGAACAGCGACACTCTGCACAGAAGCAGATTCTTCGATGATAAGACACGATATGCTCCAGTTTTATGAATGAATATTAATAGCCATTGGCAGATTGAGGGTTGTAAACGATCTTTTTATTGAACTGAAGCTATTAGAAATTCCTTATTGAAATTATGCAAATTATTCGATAACCGATAAATTTTTTATTATAATAATTCCAATAGATTCTCCATTTGCCATCTGTTCTTTATATGAAATTCTCCAAATTCCGAATTCACACCGCCAAACATTTCAATCCAGAAATCATTAATATCGTTATTGAGAAATCGTCGCCAAAAACCTTTGTACCCCAACGAATACCACCGGTAGGTCTTCGCAGTTCTTGCTCCAATTCCATCGACCGCTGAAACGCTCGCAAAGGAGAACAAAACTCGACGCAATCGACCGCGTTCCTCGACGCGTTCGCGTGGCTTTTAGTTTATAACAAATTTGTCGCAACGAAATCGCCAACTTCGATTACGCTCAAGGGGAAACCTAAATATCGACCCTCGATTTCATCAACGTGGAAACGCGCATCGATGAGTGCCGGGGTCTTGGCGCCACTTCCGGAGCGTCCGAAACGGAGAAAGTAAAGATCCACGTGGTCTAGACGTGGACGAGGAGCACGTGGAGGGAAAAAAAAAGCGGCACGTATCGGTGGAGACTGCCGAGTTCCACGCTGACGACAGGGCACATGCGACGATATCCAGTGCTGTCTATTTGACTGGGTGGCGGGCAAACGGTTGCCGAAGAGTGGGAACCGTGGGTCAGAGACGAAGCGGAGCAGACAGGGAAGATGGTAAAGAGTGGGCAGGTAGGCGCGTGCCACTTAGCCCACCAAGAAACGCGGTCATAGCCTCGGCACGTCTGACTCGTCGGCCTGATCGGCTGTGCTCAGAAGCGAGCACCGTTCTCCGCGCAGAGACCTTTCGGTGTCTGCCGGCTTGATCCGTGAGTCCTTCTTCTCCTCACCTACGCAACATGGCCACCAGTGGAGCCTGCCTCTCTTTACCAGTTGCCAGTGATTGGGAGTTTCGTCCGAATATCTTTTTCATGACTCTCAAGCGGCTTTGTCGTCGAGTGCTCGCAAAGGTGAAAGACATTCTTGGAAAAGAGTTCCGATGGACCGGTATGCCGGATGAATGGTTCAGTGGTATCGGTGTCACGCAGAATTTCATGAACGAGAGAGACTACTTTTTGGTGGATCGTAGAATAGAAGGGACGATGGATATGGAAGTGAATCGTAATCGTGGGAAACGATGATACTATCAACAATCGATACCGAAGCGCTTATCAGTATGTCTGACAATAATCCGATCAACCGCCCGTTAAAACGTTTAATTACGAAAGAAGAGATGAGAAGACGGAACGTTCTCACCGCTTCCTCCACTTTCCTCAATTTCCCAACCAAAAGCCTACGATCCGTCTCTGGCTAACACGATTCTACCGCTCTGACCCACGCGGCGCGGAACGTGTACAAGTCACGCAACAGAAAATCAACCTGAAATCCCAGAAATAGCTCGAGTCATCGTGAACAAGTTTTCTATCATGTTCCAAATACCAAGCGCGCGCGCGCACACACACACGCGGGCGTATAATCCTAATGGTAATCAAAGGAGGATAAAGGAAGTCGTGTCACGATCAAAATCGCGGTGAAACAAGAGTCGTCGCTAGGGTCAAAGGTAGAAAAGGAGCACACACATTCACGATACACTCTCTCCTCTCACCTTTTTCTTTCTATTGTCACGCATGCTGACTCTCTCACCGTTCTATACCCGAGATCAACAGATGGAAGTAAAGATAAACGCAAGCCTCCTTTCTTCCCGTCTTTTCCACCTCCATGGTATATCCGAATAATTTTCTTTGACCCGTGGCACGTTTATGCGCACCGAAGGGACCGAAAGAAAGAGAGAAACGAGTTCGACCAGAATTTACTGGCGCAACGTGTTTATATGCCTCTTTCAGCGCGGCGGGAACGGGATATTACCCTGCGGTGGCCAAGCCATATGAAAGAGACGACTTTTAACCTCGCCTCGATTACTTTTTCCAAAGCACCAGGAACACGTTTTTCCCCGTGGATCTTTTTATACGCGTTCACGCGTAGAATCGGCCCGGATTTATGCGGCGTGTACATCTTATAAGAGCGCGCGGCCCCAGGTTAAAACGCTCAACAGCTGTGGTTGCATTAGCATCTTCGTCCAACAAGCCTTGCCTCGTGTTCCTGTTTTCGGTTTTACGAGCACAGCCGCGTGGAATGCGTTGGGCGTTTCGTACGGAACGACGGGTATACGGGGTTGCACGATGCTGCGACGAGGGCGCGAAGGGAAGGGCCTATATATTTCTATGGCTCGATGTTTACTTCATTGAATGTAGATTGTTCGGTAGAAATTGCTATTCGTTGTAATAAACATTCCCCCTACTGCAATCTACGGAAAAGAGCGACGCTTGCAAATTTCGCGGATGAAAAACGCGAGGGGGCACACGAGCGGGGAAAAGCGGAGCGGAACGGAGCCAAACAGCTGGCGCAAGAAGACAGCAACGCGCGAATATCGGCGAAGTGGCCCAGAGGCGTAGCCAGCGATGGGTCGTGGCCAACGGAGAGAAGATGCCTATCATGGAGAAGGTTCTACTGGACGAGAGAAGGTCGCCGATTTCACGAGCTCCCGCTCTTTTACGGGCCGTCGACAAACGCGATGGCTTGCCCCCGAAACCCTCATACCTCGATGCGCCAGCGCAGCGGAGAGATGTATCTCCTTCACCGCGGTTCTCTCTAATCGAGCTATTTAGTTTTCTGGATCATCGACGCGCCAAAGGGCCTGCTGCTACATTTTACCACGATGGCTAATTCGATAACTGCCGTGTTTGTTAACCGATTCGATTATTGGGCGGTATCGTGCTTCTCGTGAACGCGGAAACCTCGTTTCTATACAAAAGTATTTATCTACGTCGACGTTGAACGCGAGTATCCGCGATTTTCCCTCGAATTGCTGCTCCTTCCCGCCACTTTCCCGTTGAATATTCAACGATTCTCTCCGTTCGAAGGAAACGTGCAAACGCGGATCGACACCGTCGTCACGCTGAAAAGCCAGAGAGCAACGATGATTTCCTCCTAGGCGAAAGTGTTTTCCACAGGTGAAAGCAGCAGCGGGGGGTCTACGAAGTTCGATAATAGTTCGGACAAAGGAGAAATCAGAATAATTAAACAGAAATGGTAATTGATACGGCTTGCTTTGATTAAATCGCAGGTAGAAGCCAATCGTTCGATCTAAGTCTTCTATCCGAGTTCCATTCTGACTGCCTCTCTCAACCTTTGTCCCTTTGCCTCAAGAAAAGAGTTCGAAAAATTGTCTGCTTATCTTTAAGCCCGTTCGATTATTAACAAGATGAGAGGCTCTCTTAATCGACAAGAGACTGCGTCCTTGTGGAACCAATTACTTCACACGTGCAACGATCTAATAATCCAAGACTCCACAAAAGTCGTTTGTTCTTGGTCAATCTTCCTTACGGCTCCCCCGAGACAAACGTCGGGGCGAAAGAATAGAGACACGATTTTTGAAACTTTCTCGCCCGACCGAATGTGAGATTGGTCGCAACGCGAGTACACGAAAGTGTCGACACAAGGTGCCGGGCCAGTAAAGAAGAATAAACGGACGTGTGTTTGATCGTGGCCCATAGAGAATGAACGGCATTAACCAGTAACGTAATCGGTGTCCCTCTCTCGTTCGTATATCTTTTTCGAAGACGAGGCGATGTCCTACATTCGGTGGCACGAGGCTCCCACCGTGTTGTCTGGTCGCCCCTCCTTTTTCCACCAGGTTCCTGGCCCCGGTTATATTTAGTCGATATTTCATCCGTTTCACGCCGAAGCCGGTTGAAGCTGATTATTGCGCCAGGTCGAGGTGGCCCGCTCAAAGAGGACGAGTTTTTTCTTCGATACCTTTCTGCCGGATGCCCCGCGAAACGAATCGCCTACTATCCTTCATAAGCGGAGGGTAATACGACCACTGGATGTCTGGGACGAACAACTGTTTCAAACAGCTTGCTAAATTGATCTTGAAATTAATTGGGATCGAAGACAATCGCAATTGGCAGACTTGTGGAAAAGCTGCTCCGATTTCGATGGTTCGAAGGTCCAAAGTACTTTTTGGTAGCCACGAAAAAATCAGCTACAGATATTGTACTCCGATCACTCAATCAATGATTGTTCAGTTACCCCGAATTCTTGGTTCATTCAGAGAATCCTAATTGTTCAAAGAAAACCAATGCACCTCGAATCGTCTAAAGCTCCGAAAAGCGGATTCAGCGCCCTGCTCTACCACCGCCCACGATTCGCGACAAAAGGATGACGAGTGGAGGCAGAACCACTTTAGGTCGACGGGTGAAGTAGGTGCGAGGCAGGTTAAAGTAGGTAAATAGCCTGCCGGTGACCCGTCACCTGCGTTCTCGTTCTATCGAGAGCAACGTTTCTCAGTGGGAGGGACACGGCGGAATGAAGATAGCGCTCTACCCACTTCGCGTGTAATGCACGCAGGCACACGTTTGGCGAGCGGGGTCGCTCCTGTTTCCGCGCAGGAACAATCCTTTCCACAGGGCACCGATCGGGGTCTCCACTTTTCGCCTATCATTATTGTGACCCGGCATGCGAATCTTTCTCTCGTGTAACCCGGTAATTGGCCGCTGATGATTCATCAGCAGGCCCGGCCCGAGTGAAACTGTTAACTTTCACGGGAGAAAAAAGTCATTTGTAAATTTTAAGTCTGTCTCTCTCCCTCTCTCTGTGCTTTCGATTAATGATCGGTCATATTGAGCAGCCTGGTGAACTAAATTCTTGGTGTATATAGATATCTTTTAACTGAAGATTATCTTCCCTGTTTGATCATTCAATGGAAATGATGTAATGCGACGATAGTACGAATAGATTACACCCATCGTGCGAGTGATGAGATGAATCGCGGGATTTTATATAAATGGACGCTCGAAAGCGGCAAACAGGTGTGTAATGCGGAGGAAAGTATAATAATACGGCTTTAATCGAGTCGCAGCGACTACTGTAATACTCGTGTACTCCATTCCGGGGTGCAATTAGTTCATAACCAATCGATTAATAAATAGCTTCGCGTAGCCCATACCTATCCTCGCATTTAATGATAATCACAATACTCGAAATATCAGTAGAAAATCATTTACGAACTTCTTAATAGCTATTCCCACAATAATCGACAGCTACCATTAATTTAAAACCCCCGACAGTCGTCTCACCGAGCGATCATTAATATCGCAGCAGATAATCAGCTGTTCCATTTTCAAGCGACGATCCCTAAAGGGATCCCGAAAGGCAGCACGCTCCTAAATGATTTATCGAAAGACGATGAGTCTCGCATCCCTATTACACCCTGCGTAAGATCTCCACATCGGGATCACCTGTTTATCCAAACGATCAAGTAGGCACGAGCGGCCCGTGATCTCCGGTTTTCCTTTTCTTGTTTTCGATCAGCCTAGCGGTATCGACGAACTTTATGCCAGCGATGCTGGCCTGGTTCCGTTGTTAAGCTGCCTCCTAGATAGACGCAAACTATTAATCTGTTAACCTACCTGCCAGCCAGCACACCGCTTATGATCGACGCGCGCGCGCTCGTATCGCGGCCGACCTAGACGAACCGTCAGCTTCGACGGTTGATCGTTCCGAAGATTTTAAGGACGCATTTACGACGCCCGCTTTGGCCGATAGCGCGTATCGATATGCTTCGCGCGTCGAGAGAGAAACGCGTCCCAACGCTTCCGTGTCGAAACGCGTTGAAAAAAAGAAACAAACAGTTGTCTCTGTACAATTATCTCTCACAATTTTGTTGTTGTTGTTGGGATACTTTTAATTAATTGAACTACATTTCGCTGTTGCGCTGTCGCGCGAATTGCGCAAACATTAACCCCGTTTGCGAGAGAAACTCTTTCGCCTGGAACCCCGCGACACAGTGAATTATCGTTTTAGAACGTACTCCCTCCTGGCTTAATTGAACAGAGGCGAAACCTACTTTCCGAATTTCCGAGTCGAACGTCCGTAAGAGAAAGAAAAAGGAGATGCGCTCGATGTTACGCTTTAATGCGCTTCAATCGGGATCAGAGAATTTTATTTGCTCCTCGGTGCTTTTTGTTCGTCGAAGATTAGAAAAAGGGAAGAGCACGTTGGGTGACTGAGTGACAAGAAAATTATTTCGCGGGATAGCAAGAATGGAAATCGTTAGGAAAGAGTGCGAACAACAAATGGAAGTAGAAAAGTAAACTGCTAAGTAGATGGCTAAAACTGCGACAGCGAATAGGAACTTTAATTCGCGTAGAAGTAGACTTAGAAGCTTAGGTGTCAGGGCCAGAACAGAAGATCGATTCTAATTGCTCGCCACCCACGTGGCACATGATTAAAATTCAGGAACTTTCTCACCGAGATTCGGCCGTAGATAAGAATGAAGAAAAATGTTCTAAAATGAAATTACACGCAAGACAAAAGTACAAATCCACAATCGATGATAATGTAAATTTTCAGAGAAAATTTAAGAAAGAAAGAAGAGAAATCTGCAGACCATTGGGAGGGCAAACATGAAACACAGTGGAGAGCAAGAGGTAAAAGATAGGGCACGGTCCAATCAATAGAGAAAAACACGCTGGACGCGTTCGTGTGTAATGAGGAAGTGTTCTCCCGCAAACAGTTACAAGTGGAGTAGGTTACGTAGATAAGTCGTCACACATACGGCCGTGTGTAATTCTCTCTGGCGAGTGGGCATGTGGGCTCTCGATACGTCGTCGTGCGACCGACATTACAGGTGTAATATGCAACGCGGCCGGTTGCATTTACAACTCCGGAAGGGAGACCAGGATTCGAGTGGTCCAGTCGAATTGGGCTGGTGCCTCTTCCACTGGGGAAACGATCAAGCGTGACCGCGGAGGTTGATGGATTATTCTTTTGTTTAAAAATTGATATTTGATGTGTGGCATGTGTTACTTTTTGATATAGTAGAATTATTATGTCAGGAATTATCGTATCGTGACGCATCAGAAAAGTTTCAGAAATACCTTTAATTGGAATTGACAGTGATGGTACAGTATCGACGAAATTGTAGCAATCATCGGGATTAGTGAAACGAAATTGAAGCAACAATTTCGATAATGATTCCCGATGCAGCAGAAAAGGGGGAAACTATATAACAACCTGATGCGTTTATTCTTATACCCTGACATAAAATAATACAGCTCTCCTCCGAATAAACGTGACACGCTGCAAATGCATCGAGCTGAATTACAGGCACACGAGACTCGCAAGTACTTTAACCTATTAACTACGTACAATGCACGGCATTAAGCTCTACTTACTCCAATTCATCGATTGCCGTATTGCGTACAATTACGTTACTGCGAATTGGCAAATTGTTGCCTGAAAGGTCTGCACCGGATTATTCTATATTTTTGAATACTATCTCGATTGCATTCTTCTTTTACATTTAATCAATACAGAAATTCAAAGACTTGAAACCGAAAGATTCATTTCATCGAGCTAAAGTTATTAACTGAAGCGTTCGAAAATCAGAAAGTAAAAGCAAACACTGTTTAAAATTGAAATTAACAAAATTGGGAGATTGAAAGAAGAAGAAGACAATTAGAGAATCCTAGCTTTTGCTGGAAACTCGCCAAGGCAAAGTAGCTGGGAAAACTCAACCCTTTCCTCCGCGAGGAACCAGAGCTCGCAGCTTCCCCTCTTCGTCACGAAATTAATATGTGACAAATTGAAAAACGACGTCGACCTTTTAAAAATGCCACTTAAATGAGACGTGCTCCCGTCCTATCAGCGTTATCTGAATTGAACGGTGACCTGTACTCGATGGAGGTGGCGCGCAGAAAGGCCAGCAACGAGCGCGAGCGAAACGAGGCTTTGGATATCAAACTGGCCAGCGCCTGTTGATATTAGCATTTATTTATATCTCCTGACCTCAAATATGTGTAACGTGCTCCCTCCCTTCATCGTCGCAGGCTTGCCTCCGCAGGCGCGCCTCCGTTTTTCGAGGTTACGCGCGAGTGCTGATATCGAGACCCATCAAATTCTGCCGTGCGCCGTAACATCAGTGACACGACTCGACGATAACGCGCGGCCGTGTCTCCCTCGAGAAACCCTTGCGCTACTGCCGTCGCGCGACGAGCGCGAATTGGAATGGCATCGTCGTGTCCGATTGCAAAGTAAAATATGTAAAACACTTTCGTTTTTGTTCATTGATCGCTGTTCTTATTGCCTTCCGGATAAAAGCTTTGCTGTCGTACACAATGCAGTCGTGGAAAAGTTTGTGGAACGGCTTTGGTGTACGAATCGCAGGAACTGCCGAACAGCGTTACGATTACAGATTCAATAGGCAAATATTATTGAAGCGAATTAGCCGCACTGTTCCATGATTCAGGAAATTAAGAAGGGATCAGATATTCGCTGCTCGACTAACCACTGGTCTCGCAAAATTAGAATGCCGAGACAACTTTCACGGAAGCGCTCGATTCTTCGACTCTGCCACAATTTCATTAACAAAGGAAAAGAAATAGGGGCAAAATCAATTTAATCCCGCGATATTTCTCTCGGAGTATATTCTACTTTTCGCCAAGTGGAGCGACCGCAAAAGTACCGTCCGTAACATTCGCTGATCGCTGAAGAATTTGAGTACTGAAATTAAGAGAGCGGGGAATCCGTACGATTACAGAGAACGATTCCGCGGCGAACAAGAATTATCTCCCGTTGGGACGCGCGGGAGCAGAAAAAAAAAAGCGTCCCGTACAATGAAGTATATTCAGCGGCTGGCTAATGTGGAACAGAAGGAAAGCCGCGCGCGGATCGTGAAACCGGCGTGGATAAGTGGAATAGCAACAGTTATTCCAAAACAGATCCCGCGGATAAACCTTCACCAGTCATGCTGGTCGCAACGCGAACGCCCGCGGTGAATGTTGCAGAAACCGAGAAACTTATTCGTCCGGTTGCCGAACAATTCGCTCCGTTCTTCTCACTAAAATTAGCGTGAACCACGGTGCATACGTATCGGGGATAGTTGAGAAAATCTTGGTGGGGAAAAAACGAGTAGCGAACGGTGAATTGTAAACGCTATGGACTGGGATGAAATTGTTTGGGAAAGTAGTCGAAATACGTGGTAATTATTGAAACGCAAGCAAATATGTAATAAAAATGATTATCGTTCAAATTAAGCTGAAGCAACGCATTCGTTTTTAGAACTGTTACATCATACTAACATAATTAAACGAGTAACTCAATTAAACACCTTTCAACTGAGCCAACATTCAAAATCGCGCAACAAAAACAATCCCCAACATCCTGCAACCACTGTTGCCCCAAAGAGATTTATCCTTTGCAAGATCCCTTCGATCTCTTCTAATCTAACTAAAAATTCTATGCTCCATCGATAGCCATCGATTGAATGTGCTTTCACCACGTTTTTTAACTGCGGAACAAGCGTGGTGTAAGCGCAGCGCCAAGATTCACCACTTCTCCAGTATATCCGACGGATCGTATTTTTACAAACGACTGCTCTCGTTTCGCCAAGCGTTCGCGAATTTCTAATAACAAGTTCTCGCGGCGGAGAACCAGCCTCGGATGATTTACCGAATTGGCAAATATTGGTTCAACGCTTACGCGTGCGATCGAGTAGTCGATCGAATCGGCACAGGATCTAGGCGAGGTAAAAATCGCCGATGTGGTTCGAAACGGGCGGATTAGACCTTGATTGCACGCGTTATCGAACAAGCGTCGCAGAGTGCATACCTTGTAACAATTATCGGTGGAACGAACGGATCAATGAAGCGGTTTGCATTGCAGGAATTGCAAGTCTACTTGCGATTGTTTCGATTAACAGATTGCTCGGTGGAACGAGTCATGGAAGAATTTGTAATTTATCCTGCGATTGCTAGATGTCATACCGTGAATGTAGTATTCGAATTTTGATATTGCCTCCAATCAGAATTGAATATGGAAATTCGTCAAAACACTATCATTCTCCTTTTGGAGCCGCTGACAATTTGTAAAAAAATGATAGTTGTATTTCCAACTTGAGTCTCCAAAATTAAAGATGGAAATTTCTCAAACTCCATAATATCAATTATATATTAATTTACCTTCGAAAGTAAATTCAATATTTCAACATCATACAATTATCTTCTGTCCGAAACAAGAATACTGGTGTCAACAGGCAGATTGCCACTACAACATTTCACGCAATTGTAAATATTTTACGCGGAAAGCGTCGAGAAATTCATGCTAAATAACAAAAGACTTCGGTCGTTTTAATCGATACCGTTTTATCGTATCGGCCGGTATCTTGGATTCCCTCGCGACGAATTCGCCTCATTTTTCAACCACTCGATTTAATTAAGGTTATCTACGGCAGCGCTCGTAAACCACCAGAGATAACGGATCGTTTTGCATAAAGATTACTTAATACAGAGCGTGTCGCGATTTAACACGTTCGCCTCGTACGCCGAGAGTCACGAATATTGTCCCGCACCAGACATTTTGTGTGAAATCAAAGCAAAACACAAATAGTTTTTACTCTGTAACATCAAACGATTCAATAAGTCAAAGCATGATTCAAAATCGTACCCCGAAGCATTCCATTCTAAAAAAAAAAAAAAATGAATAAACAAAAAAGAAGGCTTTTTTTACAATGAAATAGCGAGCTGTGATTTAGCAATCCATAACAGCGGCCTCGCTAAAGCAGATATCCGTACTAGCTCAAAGCATTCCACCCTCGATAAATAAATAAAATAAAGCTTCTCTACAAAGAAACGAGGGGCTGAAAATTTGCAATCAATAGCAACAGCTTCACTCGGCAGATACCTATACTTGGCACAAAGCATTCCATCCACAAAAATTATATAAATGGAAAAAGCTTTTTCACGAAGATACAAGGGGCGGCGATTATTGCAATCGACGACAGCGGCTACGCCAAGCAGACACCTTGGAATCCTTCGCAACACGGGCATCCTTGGCCCAAGCATAGAAAGCTAGAAAGCCTCGGCCGGCGATGATAACCCAAATACAGCGCGCGTCGAGCCGGGTTGGCTTCGACTTTGTACGAGAGAAACCATCATCTGGTTCGCGCAGCGATTCGCCGACGAAAAGCATACTGTGCGCGCTCCGTTTTCGGAGAAAGTGCATTTCCGTTCGCGCGTGCACGAAGATACCCGTCGACATAACGGGGAGGGGAAGAAGCGAAACGTTTCTCCGCGTCCTCGGTAATCGACGCGAATATAAACGTGGAGGCATCGGAGGGAAATAAATCAAACCTCAACCTCGTTTTCCCCTTCCGGAAATTTAGCGATCCACGCCCCCTCTTATTGTGAACACCCCCGTGTACCGACGATTTGATAGAAATAGTAATGGACGAGGGGAGAGATAAAATTGACTGCTTCGTGTACTACCATTTATGGCAATTATTTATCAATTCTGTAACCTGTCCGATGCAGCTCAATTTCCACGGACCGTTCGCCGTCGTTCGTTCCGCGAGAGGATCGACTCGCGCCAAGAGAAGCCGGCATTTGCCACCTCGTAGAAAGCCGGTTAGAGACCTTTTTTTTTTTTGCGACGACCTGCACGAGAGCTCGCTCACTTTCCCTCGCGACCAAGCGAAATGCCAATCGTCGCTCGCCAGGAACCACCGATTTCATAAAAGAATATTCCCCCCTTGCTCAATAGGGCGACTCATTGTTGCTGGCAGCTGTAACGCGAAGTGAACCCGCGAGAGACCGGTGATTGGTGACGGGGAAACTTTCGCGCGGAGATTGGAGAACGTGGAAACGTTCGGGGCGGAAACGGGAAGGAGAAAAAGGAGGAAAATAGTTTCAGCCAGATCTATTTAACCGTTCAGAAGAAATATAACAAGAATCTCATCTGAAATTCTATCAATCAAGACAGGCCTTCCTAATCGAAAGAAGAATATGCAGCTTCTTCGATTGTTTAAAGTCCAAAACCGATTATCCCTGGCCCATCGACTTTTGTCAGAACCATCATTCTTGCGACAAAGCATACACTGCCGCATTCGACATCTGTTGCACGCGCTGCTCATGAAAAATTTCCTCCGCGCGGCCACAATAATGTACAACCCCTTCCAGGAAAGTGAACCGACACCGTGCTAAAAACCGGCCACGCGATGCAGGCCTTATAATTCACGCGTGGCCCGTGGCGAAATTCGGGAGAGAAGCGAGGAGACTGGGAAATGCGGCAAGGGCTGGTAGCCGGAGCACAAAAGGTCCACGGTAGCGTTGTCAAAGACGGGGGTCATCGTACACAAAGTGGGTAAAGGTAGATAACCCATTTTGGGGGGGTGGTGGTGGTTCACTAACTCTCGTCGTTCCGTCCCTCTCCTAACCGATCCCTACGCTACGCCGTCCTGTTCCTCGTCTCTGTCCGCTGCACTGGCCCCGTTCAAACCAATACACGGAACCCGGTGCACGTAGTAGCTTGCTGCCCTGTCGTTGAGTATTGAGCGGGGTGAATGCTCTTGCGCAATGCACGTACAGCAACCCCAACCTCGTCGACCTCGAGGCTCCTTCTCGTCCGGGTCTCGCCTGGCCCTGGTCGCGATTGATTAACCGAATACCGATGACGCTTCACCCTGTTAGGGTTATTATTCGGGGCCAGGCAACTTTCGGGCGATCGAAGGGTCCAAGAGTCCGAAGGAACGAATTTTAGATGAGAAACAAGTCCTGGGGGTGTGCAAAAGACCTCCTACATTGGTCTAATTACCAAAAATTACTGAATTGGCTACAATCCTGTCCTAAACAAGTTTCATGTGAATTAAGTGTCATTCAGAGGGAGCATTTCTTTCTTTTGCCTTTAATTAATCGTAAGTGCAACCCCCTTAATCTTAATCGACGATTCTGTAGATCAAGAGGAACGTTAACAGGAAGGCCGCGGCGAAGAAAAGCGAACCACAGAATTCCAAGGATGCTAAGCACGCTCAATCATTTCAGCTGATTGCCGAGTAATCTTGCACAAGCCCGGCCAACATCGACTGTTGCAAATATCACCGTGTGCACGTGCTCGATTCGTGCGAATTGAATGTCAGTAGCGATACAGCATCTGATCGATCCGCCTTCGAGGATTGGGCGAAGCTCGGAAGAAGCTTTTTGTAATTAAGAGAGCAAAAAGAGGGGGCGCGTATCTTCTTGGATCGATTGTAAATGTGTGCGCGACGGGAAGGGTCGTGTGTCTGAGGAACGAGGGAAACGGGCGACGAGGCATTTGAAAAGCAAAGCACGATAAGCAGTCGCGTTTCGCGTTTAAGGGGTGGAACCCTACGGATCTTTCTACCTTGCATTACCAGGCAAGACAAATCCCTTGCGATTTTTACCCCGGAAGATTGCATAAGTTTCCACAGCGTAGAACCATTTCCATTCTCTTCCTTTTTCGTTCTGTTTTGTTCAAGGTTTTACCCCGTACGTCGATATCCGCGGCGGAGGAAGTTTAATATTCGTTGCGATCGTCGGAAATCCTACCGGCTGCATATGAAACAGAGAAGCGGGAAGAACGAGAGACTGGGGTGGACGTTGTGGTGGAATTATCGGAGTGAATCGAACGTTACTTAAATGGCGGGATGGTTTAGTTTAGTGTGAAGTACGGTGGAAAGGAAACAGCTGTTTGCCTCGTTTAACAAAGTTTAAGCCTGCCTCCTTTTTTATGAAGCTTGGAATTTTGGGGTGCTTCGAATGAGAGAATCAAAGAATCAGTGTCTTCCCAATGAAAAGATCAACATCCCAGAAACTAATCAATTTGAAGCTACAAAAATGACTTCACCAGCGCGGCAATCGGAGAGTCTGTGCGCCGATCGCGATCGAAATGGCAAGCAAATCGATCACCTGGGACTCCACGAATTTCCCGCCTAAGCATCGCCCTAATCTATTTCATATCCTGAAGCACGATAAATCTGAACTCCGCCGCAGCGATCGGAACCTGGCCAGATAAATCACGTCGGGCGACCGACAATCTAATTAACCCCGGGGAGCCGATCTCAAACCTTTCCAAAGCGGAGCGAGCCGACTGCCACGTTCGAATCTGCGCGAAACGAACAACGACAGTGGAATCGAGCGTGGCGAAGTGGCTCCGCAAAATGGGAAAGTTCTGTGAACGTGCAACGGCGGCATATTTTTTTATCGTTTCTTTTTTGCTTCCTTTGTACACGCGTATAACTCGATCTTTTACGGAGCGCACGCGATATTGCGATGCGAGGACTGTAGAAGCGAAACGGTGGCAACCGGCGCGAGTTACCAGCCAGCCCTGACGCTACTGCAAATACCAGAAAACGATGCGTTACAGCCTCGAGCCGTGTGCTGCGCGTAACCCTTTCCTACGCTAATTTGCACGCTGTGCGTATACAGTTGATCACAAAAGTATCCTGCCAATTGATGCAAATCCGACGAACCTCGTACACTCGTCGTTCATTTACTTTTCATAATCGCATCGGGATGTTAAAAATGTATGATCAATTCATGTTTATCGATGACGGTATCTTGTACAAAGTTGATTAAACGCCGCGTATGGTCGTGTACTTTTGTGATCAACTGTATACGTGTGTGTAGGCGTCGCGAGAGACAGTAATCGCGTGTGCCCCGCGCGCACAGAAAACCGCATCAGCCACGCTGGGATGCACGTGTGTACCGTATGTAACATGTGTGTCAATGCGACTGACAAATCGCCGCGTTGCATTACGCGGTATTATTCTCTGTATCATCACCTTCGCCGTTTCACACAGGTAAAGGATAGATACAGGGGTTATTTGGACTTGCACTGGGGTTGGGGATAATTGAAAATTAATAGTACACTGCAGTCTATTAATGAAAAGAAAGTAGTAAACTATTGAAACATAAAAGGTTCAAAGTAATTCTACAAATCACCAACAAAGTATTTTGTAATCGATTCTTTCCGGTCAAACAAATTATAGGTCAAACGCCAGTTTCCCACCTATTGTATCTAACACTACGATCCTCCCTTTTTAATTTTTCCTTTCCTCATCCAAATTTGACTTTTATTTCGTCGTTAAGCCTATCTTTTACGGCTCGACTGCCTAGTGAAACTGTTTGACGATCAAACAGCCTATCCTTCTTTCGGGCCGCTTCGCAGCATGCCCGCTTCTCTTCGGAGACATCGCCGGATTATGAAACGTCCTGTACACGCCACTTTCACTATCGCGGCCAAGTTTCATAACTGTTATTATCGAGGCCATACGTAGGCTGGAGGTAGAAGCCGGCATCGGAGAAGCAAGAGAAAAGGGTCCTATCACGTCTGCCTCCCCGATTACGGTCGTCGATTTCCACCGACGTTGATTTACGTGAGTCGGACAATCTATTTTGTGATGGGGGGAAAACTCGTTCAGTTTCCTGGACACCGTGTACAATTACTTCTAATTCAACTCCACTTTATTTCGCCTGTTTGTCAAGTCAAATGTGGATAGTCTTTGTTAACTAGGGCGAAAGTAATTGTTTCATTGGCCGATCGTATGGTACAGAACGCGAGTCTCGTAAGATTGGAAGGGCACGTTTCTTAATCAAATAAATTAATAAAACAAACTTCTGGGGAAAGGAATTTTTGATAAAATTCAAATCTCTGTCAGTAAACTGATGGAAAATTCAACCTCGTTCGACGGATCGATGAACTCGTAAATTACCAACGACTCTATCTATTCTCCATTTAACTTTATTCCCTACGCACTTCATCCTATCACCATTTTTCATTGAATTGCTCAGTAAATCGAGTAAATCGTGAAACTGTAAGGGGACGCTCGATTATTCGTCCAAACACCTGTGCACGATATTATTTGTTTACCAAAGAGAAAAACTGCTCACGTCGAACGTCTGTCGAGTTTCCAATCCGGCGAAAGGGTTAAGCATTATCAGCCAACGGATCGCCGGGGAAAGTTAATGGCACAGTCGCTATTTAATTCCAGGCTGGAAAGTATATTAGGCTGTACAATAAGTCTGCGAGAATGTTTTGCGAACCGGGAAGTACAATCTTTATTGAAGATATTTTACAACAATTTATAGATTAAATTGGGTGGCCAGGATCACTTGGAACGATTCCAAGTTCTAAATAATTAAAGATCCATTAAATTTAGCAGCTTTATACAAAAAAGAAGCTGGAGAACTCGTTCGGTAGTCGAGTGTATTTCGTGCAAGATCATTACGAAATGAAACGCTCCACGAAGTTATCGAACAGCCTAATTATAACAATCGCCAGCCCCTAAAGCTTTGGGGCGACAATCTCATTGACTCGTTTCGAAAGCCCTATTTCCGTTCACGTTCACCCCTGTTACCGAACCATAGTAAACGTGGCCAGCCTCGAATTAACGTTCCTCCGACCAAGAAAGGAGTCATACTTGTTCGACGAACAAACGCAAACCGAAACGCACGAAAGGACAGGGAATACGTACGAACTTTGTGCTTATGCACACACAAAACGACAATCTGGTGGTGAAGAGAAATGCGGAAACGGACCAACGGAAAGAAATAAATGCGTGCGGAAGAGAGGAAGAGTAGAGGCAGAATCACCGAATGCACGCTTTTTTCGAGGGTGGTTCCCTGCACAAGCGAACGTGTTCGTGCGTGCGTGCGTGCGTGCGGAAAGTGCACAGAGGGAGAAATCCGCAGGAATTACTGGATAAAGACGGCTCGACGGGTCTGGCAAAGTTGCGC
This sequence comes from Holcopasites calliopsidis, assembly GCA_023838395.1. Lineage (NCBI taxonomy): Eukaryota > Metazoa > Arthropoda > Insecta > Hymenoptera > Apidae > Holcopasites > Holcopasites calliopsidis. The sequence continues at coordinate 1,935,981 of JALHAQ010000001.1, forward strand.
ATTCACCCTCGAGCACCCCAGTCATCTCTCTCTCTTTCTCTGCCCCCCCCCCCCCCCCCCCGTCTCGGGGATATTTAATATGCCGCGTCGTCGGGGTTCTGAGTTTCCACTGAACGTACCGGGGGCCAGATAAATGCGCGAAAGCCAATGGGGATAACGTCGACGAACTTTTCTCCGCAGACAGGAGCACCGCGCCGCTCGGCTGTATCGATTCAACCGGTTTTATCAGGCACCCGAACACAGGATTACGAGACCGTCTGTTTAACAAGATAGGATAAGGGCGACGAGTCGTGGACGCGGCCTCCTGCTTTTTGGAGTAAAAAAACAAATCGACTCTTATAGAAATAACGATCAAAAAGTGTCCACGATGTTGATCCTTGAAAAAATGACTTCTCAACCATTTCCCCAACCCCTTTCGCCCTGCTTCTGTTTAATACATTACGTTTCCACACCTCGTTGCGCTTGTTTCAGGACTCCGTTACAAATGTACCGGGTTACAGAGCGCGAGTGTTTTAAACTCGTTACGCAAGTAAATAACCAAAGACTGGATGGCAAACGATGTACTGAAATAAAAAAAAAAAAAACAGAGCCTTGCATCTCTTCCGTCTCGTTAAACGCTGCTTTCAGCATGGAAACGCGAGTGCTTTTTACCGCGGCTGGAAACTGTTTTTAACACTCTAAAAACGGACCGCTTGATTGTCGGAGTCGACCGTTACGAAAATGATAAAATAACACGCAGCTAAAAATACTGGTGCACGCGTGAGTTATAAAATTGAAATTAAATTAACTCGCGAAACGGTGCAGCAAGAGATAATCTCGAATATCCCATATCACAGCAGTCAATATATATATTTCAAACAAAAATTGCCGCTGCAAGATTATCGACGACCATAAATATTCTACCAAAGTTTCGCGTTAAATGAAAAACACCACCGTCCAGATGTCTTTGCTCGTGAAGAAGTGCCCTAGGTAAAAATCGTGAGGACCTCGCGGGACTGAAGGTACGTATCATACGCGCACGTCGAGGGAAGTAATGTTATAACAATGGAACGTTATTTAAACGCGCTCGCGCACAAGCGCACCCGCGATGCGACGAGGACGAGCGTACGGATGGAATCATAGTCGAGATAAAAGAGTTTCATGAGTCATACACGTAGAATCTTGACTTGATGATCGTAAGTGATCCTTGACGCTTAACGGCTCCACGACCTCGATTTTGGTAAAACAAGCGGAAATTGGTTAAGCGTCCGCTGCTTTGCGCCGTTGTATGCGTCAGCGAAATCACCGACAATAGCGTTCGTAATTTCGAATTAACCGCACTCCGAAAGCGTTCTCTCGAATTCACGAATGTTTCGTTAATTTATCGGGAGGAAAGCAAAAAGAAGAAACACTACTTTAGCGAGGGAGCCGGATAAGACGATTTGAAGCAACGATTGAAGTGTCGCGTTTAATTTCTCAAATAAATTGAAACGAATGTGAAGAACTTTAAACGCGATTTGTATTTATTATTACCATCGGTGATAGGCGTCGTTCGGTGTTCATTGTAAGAGGAACAAGTTGGCACGAAAGTAAAAGGTAAATGGCTATCAGAGAAATGGACAGACCACTTAGCGAAATTGGTCTGTCCCGAAGGAAAGTGAAATCCGCGCGAGCGTCGTTATGCGGTATTAGCGACGAAAAACGGACCGTGGCCACAAAAAAAAAAAGTGAAGAGCCCCGTTTCATCGTGTTAATTGTTCTATTCAGATTTATCGTTGTCGATACAACTGGCCTCACTCTTAAATAAAACGTAATCGTTGAACTGCACAAGCTAATTGTTGCAGCTTTATTTTAAGTCGAGCAACGACCATTCGCGAATGCCGCCTGGATTTGTAACTTACGGAAATATAATTTAGAAATCTTAAACGTCATAAACATTAACCGGGGAATGAGAAATTTATAATATTATTAATTTTCAAACGACGACTATACGACAATGATAATTATAAATCATATTGTTCACGATCGCATAATAATTTAGTTTAATTGTTAACCTAACAACATTTCGAAATCATATTTTCTATGCATCCCCATAGATTAATGGGGGGGTCATGATTTCCAGACATGAATAAACATATAAAACATACAAAAATTATGTAATTTCATGCGAAATAGAAATTGATCAGGTAAAATGCAATCTCAATTTCAAACGCGTTCGCACGCATTTGCGTGTATGTAATTCTTTTGAATGTCACTTTGTACTTACAGCACAGGATTTTGGTAGATTTTGGGAAAGCTTCGTATTATAATAATCCCTCCTCCGTGTATCTTTATTGGGGGAGAAATATGGCACGAGATATGCACAACACTTAATTTTTATGACCGCACTAATGAAAAGAGTAATTTTAAATGCGAATGCAGAAAGCACGATTGCAAGGGACTGCAAGAGAAAAGAGGACTAGGCGCGCCATCTAATGGCGAGAAGCACGAAATGCGGGCGACTTTTACCCATCGTTTTCAATATTGAATAATTAAAATACTAATTAAAACAATGTAATGATATAATGATCGAAATAATGAATATTACTTATGATTATCAATATAAGCGTTGTGCATACTGTACAAACGAACAACAATAGATATGATACATTTACGCGCAAAATAAAAATAAATGAATTTTGTAAAAGGAAGATTTTAAAGAACACGACCATATATCAATTTTCGCGTTCTTTAAAACACACGGCATACAATCAACAACATACATATTGGAAAGCAATCTCTTATCTGTCACTGTAACGCATTTGTTGTGCAAAAATGTATTGGCATTCTTATAACATATAACAGATAAGAGAATGCATTAGAGAAGGTTCAGAATCATTTCAATTATTTCTTAATAAATGCCATTGTCTCGAATTATCAAATTAGCTTTTTACTTTAGATTGCAAAAAAAGAATAACTATCAAATTGATAGGAATGAAAAGTACAGTAATGTACAACGGTATATTTCAGATAAATCAGTGTACAAGAACTTTAATTGTGCGTTCAAAATTTGCAGGACTAAATATCAACAGCGTAGTGAAAAGAAATCGATATTGTGGAAACCACTAAGCTTCATAAGACAAGGTATATCAATGGCAATATTAAGATAACGTATCGAAAATTAAGTACTTGTTAAATGACTCACCGAATCATGTACACCAATGCAACTATGACAGCATACACACTCACGAGAGTACCTGTGACAGACAAATTTATATACGTAAGGCTTAAGATAGTAATTTCTATTAAGCTTATACTCTTTCTCATAACTCGAATAATAAGGTACAGCTTTGAAATACTTTACACATCAAATTATCTTCGAACTTTAAAATATGCAAGATTAATATTAACCGGATAAATCATCGATAAAAATATCGGAGCTTCCGGCAATAAACTGTTACTTTAGAGTATATATATGCGTCATTGTATTTGACATCTGTTACACGCAGTTGCGATAAAGAAACAAAACATTTTTTTTTTAAATCGATCTAAATTTATAACCACAATCGACGCAAGAGGTTATGTTATTCGAAAAATTGATTCGCAACATGAAAATTGATTGGTGAGACTATAAAAATTACGCAAAGCATGTTAAAAAGGGCTTGATTGTAGTTAATAAGGGCGACTACACGGTCATTGCTTACTTGCCAAAGTCAAGGCCATCCAACTTGCCATTGTAAGGTCATCATGTTTACAATGTCAAATCGGAACTGTAATTCACGCGATGATTGCACGCACACGATATGCCCACGCACAAACATTTCCATCGATCTTACAACATTGTTCGTGGCTAAGAAAAAGGCAAAGCATCCGCGCGTGGCTGAATAACCTCGTTCGAAAAAATCGACTACGAAATGTTAGGTTAAGCTGATACCGAACCCTAAAGCAAGCCGGTAACTGCGCACCGCATTGTGCAATCGAATCATCGTCGTTTCCGCGATACTTTCATGCTATGTTAATGGTTTTTCTCGCGTTGTAGTCGTCAAGACATCGTGAAAAATAGTAATTGTTAACAATGCAATTACCTATCAAATCGAAAAGTGCATGCGGTAACGATGAGCTTCCGGACAACATTTAACCTTTCGCTAACTCGTGATTGTACCATCTAATATACTTGACATCTTACTGCTGTTACTATGTATTATTATATGCTAACCGGCTACCGTATCATAATCACACGCAGAGAATTAACACACGATATAACCACTAACGCTTCACATCTGAACGGTAACCCTACACTATACGAGCGCCACCAATGTGTGGTGGAAATACGATTGGTTTCGAGTGCTGTTTTGATGTAAGCGCGCCCCTATCGTAATTGCTCCATTATCGCAAGATGCATTGTAACTAAAGATTTTTATAGATATAAGAACCTTTATTTACGATCAAGCACTAAATATTTAATTCCGGCGACAAAATAGCAAAAATCGTCATTTTAAAAATTAGTCGAGACAGAAATTAGAAACATTGAACGATAATAAAGTTGATCTAAAGTGGAAGATACAATTTTACGATTACGTGATCCATCACACTCTTTTTTACAAAATGTTTTATTACCTTCTCCCTCTTTTAGAAAAATATAATTTTTTAAATAAATTTAATTTACAAAGTATAAATTACTATACATTACCGTATCCTCTGCAAATGGAGGCAACTAAAGATATCACGTATCGTGTTCATCCAAAAACTGCTTTAGAAGCGCACTGCTTAGCGGGATGATGAGGTGTTCAACGCTATCAATATTACGTTTTGTTTTCACCAATTTGTGATCTATAAACTCTGTTAGTTGTGCTCTTAATGCTAAATCAGAGCTTACAAGGAATCCTTCACGAGCGGCTCGATAAAGATCCTTGAATGCCATTCCTATTAATAAGAACAGGCTTCATTAAATATAAAATTGAACGATCCCATACATATTTCTTTTATGTTAATAATGTTCAATTACCAGTGAAATTAGGATTGTTACTGTTGCTTAGCTGGTTTTTAGCCAGTAATATGTAGATTGATTTAGCGTTCGAGGTAAGAGAAAGGAAGACGTTATGCAGAGATGACAGAGCAAGAGATCCACTCTTTTGCACCAATAGAGAACTTTCGTAAGATGTTTCTTCTTGGTAAGGAAAGAATGTCGTTGTGTCCCACCAGAAGAAATTAAACTTCGAACGTTTCGTGTGGTCCCATACTGTAAACGAATAAAAATAATAAATTGCTCAATATGTACGATTAGTATCCGCATAATTCGAAACTGATCATACATAGCGGCGCGTTGATGTGATCAACCGATGCCAGAATGCAAAGGTTAGGTATACTTGCGAGAGTGGATAGTAATTCTTGAGCCTTATTCGAGCGCAACATTATGCCGTCTATATTATGTATTATCAAATAAAGCCTGTCGTTTGAATTCTTTTTCAAAGCCTTTTCAATAATGTCTAGGCATTCACTTGTATTGCCGGGACAATTTAGCTCCAGCAAATCAGTAATTATACCGTTCAGTATCTAAAACGTGTTATGATATTTCAAACTTTTATCTTACTGAAATACGTCTTACCACAATTTATATAACTTACGTCTTTCGCAGTTAAACTAGGAAAGAACCCATTTACCACTAATGATGGATGATAAGATATACTTTTGTGGAAATCATTAATCAAACATCTTTTGGATCCCAAGCCGTACAACAATACAGTGTAGCCTTGCCTGAAGAATAACAAAGTAATATCATCCTTTTTATTAAAGAAAACCTGCAATGAATGATACCACATTTATTTATTTCGAAAGCTTACTCCATGATGAAATACCACATAGGAAACAATGTGGTGTAGTTCCTAGTTAACGAAGAAATATTCTTTTTATGATGCATGGTTACATAATTTTGGTTCGCTAATAATTGCTCCAACTTTTCTTTTGTTAAACGAGAATTCCGTAAATGTTCCAATGTCCTATCAGACGTAACTACTTTCTCAGCTTGTGTCGTGAAGTATTCATCAGTTTGCATATGCTTTAAAAATATGAAAAAATTATTACTCGATAATTTATTTCATTTATGTTAGCTTACGCTTAACATTGTTTCACTTACAAAATCTTTATGAATGATCGCAGGTTTGTTCTTTCTATTTACTCTCTTCGGCGTGCTCAACAAATTTGCTTGCATTATAAATTTTCTTCTATGGCACTTTTTCATGTCCTCTCTTTCATCATTACTGGAGTCTGTGTCATTACTAACGCTCGACTCATCTTCGGTTTCATCCTCGGATGGGACATAATCGCTTGGCTCTGATACGCTTTCGCTGTCGCTTGGGAATGCTATGCGTTCGTGTCTTTTGTAAGCTATTGGAGCTGTACAATTAAAACCTTTAATTTCTATATCCACATGAGCTAGCTACTCTTTCATAAGTAATAGAAAAAGCAACCTGTACTTCTTCGAGTAGAAACCTTCCCAGGTATTTGCCACGATTGTTTGGAATCCGCGTCTATTCTTCTAAGAACAATTTTTGGGATGGGTGACAGGTGGCTTATCTTTACATTAACAGGTGTACGACATGTCTGCGCCTTATGCGTCATGGCATTTCTTTTAGTAGGCGTTTGAAACTTAAATAATGCCTGGCCGCTGATATCTTTGTCCGAAAATAATTCTAAATAGATGATTCACATTTCAAGCGATTAACAGGATGTAAGAAGCGATATAATAAGAAATATATCAGCGAAAAGAATTACCAACTGGCTTTTGTACATTCTCCTCTATATTCTTAAGTTCGTTCTTCATCGCATTCGATGCATCGATTTCAAGCGTGTCTTCCTCATCGGAAAACGTGTATTTCTTAACACCTCTTTCTACAACGCAAAGAGAATCATTCGAAATCAAATTATACCCGGAATATATTTTCATTCGTTTTTTATGTGTTACCTTTTACACGAGCCTGTATTCTCATAGATCGTCGTACGTTTTCTTTACCAGACATTTTGCACGCTTCGCACTTTCTTCGAAATTCAAACGAATGTAAAAGAAACAGTAGTTGGAAAAGAATGCAACTGATTCCGAAAAAAGGCGCTTTCAAACAAAATAAATCGATGATATTAGCGAACCAAGAGGAACTAACTTCTTGGCTAGATTTAAACTGCTGCATACTGCACGCCATCGTACGGCGACTTTCATACAACGAAAGGTACTTATTAAATAATAAATCATTTTCTAATAGTAATACAATTGTGCCATCGTTGTCATAAACTAAAATTGCCGTTTAAAATATTCGTCGCGTTCTATACTGTTCGAATCAAAGAATACTATGTTAATAAATCACCGTTGCATGCAAGGCGCGAAATGTTGTAAATTGTAAACCGCTACTTTATAGTTGGAAATAACCCTAACGACAGTTAAATACTAAATTTTTGTAAAAACAGGTACTAAACTATATAGCAGGTCCACTACTATTCATCACGGATGATTATTATAAAAATATTTTAATTGTTACGGATGCAACATACCTGCGTTAAATCGTCGGTGCCATCTTGAATAGTGGTGGGGACTATCATTGGTGCTATCGATAATTATCGATATACACCACTTAAAATCTATGCAATTTTTCAATAAATCTTTTCACTGAAGATAATTAACGCTCGAAAATAATTGTCCTTAAATCTAAATACATACGCAACTTCCGAAATCTCCCTCCATTCACACTTCTAAAAACAGAGGAATCATTTTAAAACTACATAAAAGTCGTAGCTATCAACTCGATTATTATTTGCAGCATAATTGGACAATTACGTGGTAAATAATACCGAAGAGGTTTCATGGTATGTAAAAGAAAACTTGCAATAAGTTTGTAGTGTTACGTCTCAGGCATTACCGCTCTCCCCCAACCAGTACCTTGGCGCTCGAAGATTCAAGTATCTGTCTTACTCTTTTCGGCCACTAGATGGTCATTCGAGTATAACTTTCCCGCAAGTGTTTATCTCTCGAGTCCAGTTATTATAGATCTGAGTTTCAACTTGCTTCACATCAGACTCTATCGATGAGTCTGGCTATCGCATATGAAAAGATTCGATTTTTTTTCACCCTTGGCGTACCCACGTGTCGCCGCGCTATTCACGGCGTATAACAATCGTAGACCGAATACGTTGCAAAGTGTCCCTTTCATTCATACCTATGATCCTTACCAAGTCGGTAGTAGTAGCAGAATGTTCTTCACGCGAGATTATCTCCTGATCATTGGGGAAACTTGCGGTGTAGAAACCGCTCGAGGAATGCGTGTACGTACACGTCACGTCTACTCATTGTTCCTGTCACGTATGAAGCTCATCGTCGTGTACAGTTCCTTTCCATCTGCGTACGTATGACGTGCATACCCGAGTACGAGTATAGGAGTAGATACATGAAGGTATGATCAATCATCAAATTCAGAAGGAAGTGATCTTCCTTGATCTTAAAAATGTCTTCCTTAAGCATGCATCGAAGTCTCCTACTATGGGCAATGTACAGCGACACATGTGAAAGCGTATAGGCATTACAGAACATAGGATGTACCGGGTACAGTATTCAATGAAATATTTATATTGAGTCATTTTGTAGTAATAATACACCAAAAGTTAAGCCATTCAATGGATACTAATAATACGTACTGTGTGTTAGACTGAGCTACTGTAATTTACTCAAAGTTTAACATTTACTTTGGACAATAGTAATAACTCTCATAGACAACAGAAAACACTTTGCAAATATTAAACATTATTTCCCAAGAAGGATCTTCCTCGTTGCTCCGAAGTTCTGGCCAGCCTGAGTTGCACCCTTATTGGTACCAGCTTGGAGGCCGATGTAGCCTTCGCCAGCCCTTAACTGCTCCTCCGTGAAGTTTCGCTTGTTCTCTTCAGCTGGTCTCGGTCCCAGCCACGGACCGCGCCATTGTGGATGTCTGTAGGTCTGTAAGTAAACGTTGCTCCTTAATCTCTTTGCGTCTGCGACTTATCAGTATCAATAAAAAGCGTAACTGAGAAGGATAATTACGGCTCGACCAATGGCGAAAATAGTGTTGGTCACTTGGGCGATATTCTTCCGTTCCATCAGATCAACAGCTTGGAACAGATCTACGTCGGGTACTCCGTATTTCACGCAGGCCTTCTGGAATCTGAAATAATGGTGAAATATCATATGGCTCGTACTCTGCGGGGTAAAATTAACGCGATCCGCCTCCTTAATTAATAGGGAATCAGGATACAAGATTGAGCGGCCTTTAACATTGTGCAGGACCACAGACTGGTCATCTGCTGTAATTACGGAAATCTGTTTTAACTGTACCGAAAATACATGTCGCCAATTCGCAAACCGGAAATCAAAGCATCTCGCGCTCAAGAAGCGCGAGGCAGGTCAGTGTTAATGAGCTCTCGGATTGGCAGAAACGTAGGAGAGGATGGAGCAAATGCAGCGGGGACGGTCAGCCTCCGTGTTACTCCTGTTTTCCGCATGAAAAGGGAGTAATGCGGAGTGGCCGCGCTGCGCATCGTTCGCCCCACTACTCAGGGAAGCGCTCTTAAACATTGAAAACGCGCCAATTGTCGTCATACGCATGCGAAACAACTCTCAAGTGCAATAGGCGTAATTGTCTCTTCTCGGTGGACTTCGCAAAAAAAAAAAGATCTTCACGCGTTTCATCTTTGGCATTCAATTTTACAGTAACTTCTTCCCTCGAAGTTGCTACTCCAAGTCAATTTTAATCTGAGCTGTAAGAACGCCTTGCCAAGATTGCAACAAGACCACAAAATCTACGTAAACCGATCTTTTATCACAGAGATACTGTTATGGTATCGAAGGCAGTGTTCTTATCAGCTTGAATTTGATTGGTTGAACTTATTACTGATACAGACTTTGTTCTGTTTTAGCTGGAGATTCGTGGATACAGGACGAGAGAAAGTGGAAGGATGACGTCTCTTTTTTACTTTTTCATCTTTTGGAAGCCGTGTGGGACGATCCAGACTCAGGTTTGTTGATATTTATTAGCCAGATATGGCTAGGAAGGGTGCGCCAGAATTTTTGCCAAATCGGTGACCAATGCTTACGCCGGCACGTTACAGTCCAGAGTCGTTTCGAAGCAAACACTGTCGATTGCGTAAGGTCTACTGTGCAGCAGGAGTATATGAGATTGAAGGAAGCGCAATGGTAAACCGACTATATTTAGTATTATTTGTAGAGATTATAAGATGCATTTGCAATTAGTTGACAAGATATTATTTTCTTAAATATTAGTTTAGTGAGCGGCATCGCCAACTCACGTTATCATGCAATGTTATTTCATTCAGTACGTACTGATTAAGATTGTCCATCATCTTATAATCCCCACCGGATGTGTTGACTTTGGCGATAAGGCCTGGCTGCAACTTATTCATAAGTTTGCAAAGTATAACGCCATCCCGCAAAGCGTCCTCGTAACTCACACCTGTAACATACACGCCACGTTAATTAAATGAAAAAGCGAATACGATTGCAACTAAGCCTTCACGAGTCCCAATTTCCAAACGATGTCACGAATCATCAATTAACGTTCGTTCGCTTATACGTTCTCAGAAAATCCCTGAAGCTTAGGGGCGAAATGACCGGAGAAACGAAAAGAATGCCGGGAACCACAGTAGCAACAGGATAACAGAAAAATGAACCCCGCATTCTCCGCGGCAATACGTTGGGGATTCAAGTTCCGCCGCGAATAACATGCGCACTTCGCGTCAGGCACCGGATTTCATCGTCGGTCGCTCGATCATCGGCTCCACCGAGAGACATTTCTCTCTTTTTCTTTTTTTTATTTTCTCCTCCATGCGGTTCGCTACAGCGATCGAGATTCCCCGCGAAATAATAGCAGTGGCCGCGTGTACACCAGCGCTTGTTCCTAGAGCCCCGTTATGCCAAGAGGCGCGCCAAGGGGGCATGGCATTAATTACCGGCCGCGGACGGCCGAGGGATAAGAAAAGACCGCCTCCGTCCTCCGCCGGCCGTTCCTTTTTTTTTTTTTATTCTTAACCGATGTCTCTCGATCAACGCCATAGTCGTCTTGCAGCCGTCGCGAGCAGTGCAGCGAGGCTGTCCGGTCGCCATTCGGAAGACACCTTGCGTCTCCTGTTGCCAGGAGTGCAGTATCGGACAAGAGTTCCAGCATCGATGTCAAGCGTGTGCAGTTTATCGTCACTTCCCTCCCGCCAATTGCAGTTCCAATGGTATCGAACGTATTGACGCGATACGCTCTCCTGGTGAACCGGAGAAAGGAAGCGCCGCGATTGAGCGCAACAGGTGGTGCGATTTCTTCGCATTGTGTGGATACGTGCTCCGAATGATCGGGATGTTTTACACTTTACATATCGAGGGACCGTTTGTAATGGAAAGTAAGGATATAGAAATGTACATAACGGAGAGACGGTTAAGCTGAGGGTTCGTGTTTTAAAGTTCCGAGGGGTAATACGGTCCGTTGATCGCCGAGTATATCGCTTCGCGAGCTATAGTCCACTTACACGCATCAATAGCGATGAATGTAATATATGCAGCATCTATGAATATGAAAGTTACAGAGTTACTAAGAAAACATACGATGCTTCGGGTAGCTTTCCAAGCTGGCCGCGTCTGTATGAATATAAATCGTGAAGCAGCATTCTGACGGCCGGCGGAAATGTATCGTTAACCAAAATTACAGGGGCGCGATCACAATGACGTACTTTAACCCCCTTTTGCAACAGAGTTTCGCACCGTGAATTGCAAATTATTGCTAAACATCTGTATATATCTCGTTAGATTTGGTTAAAAAGGATGTTAATGTTTCCTAGAATATTTTTCGACAAATACAGCGCGTGTGAGCTGTTCGGAAGGTTACTATCCTGATCCTACGAGGACGACGTGTCACGTGGTCTTTAAACGAAGGGGGAGGCAGCGAAAGCTTACCCCAAAATCTGATCGCCTAATACGAAACTGGTCGCGTGCTTCAATTTTCGATTGACTAGCGTTCGACGGCCGATCAGCTGACACTGGTCAATTTACCCATCGAGTAGTCTTTGATCTCATTTCAGTTGATAGAAGAATTTTAACTATACAATTAATTGCATAAGGATCCACTTAGACCGAGCAAACGAATGCTCGTTCAACCCCCGCTTCGATGAACTTCAAATCTATACGAGAATACGTTTGGACAAACGAAAGCGAACTCTTGGACGTACGGGGCGAAGGAACATATTTGTTTGTTCGGTTTAAATGCACCCTAGGCCGGAAGCTAAACGCATCAAACCAGTTGCTCTTCCGCAATATACAGCAACAGCGTCCACCTATGGACCAACGGGATCGTGCAAACATGCGTGACAGGGGTGATACGTTCCTGGTAGCATTGAAACACGATGAGACGTCGTAAATACGCGGAGATGACAGAAAATCGATAAAACGCCTTCCAGGCTCCAGGGCTGTCTGGACCGATTTACGGTCTTTCGCTGTTTTCTTGCGTGCACGAATAAACGCGGTTCAAGTGATATTCGTCTGATATTTTTCAGACGCTGTACTGTGCGTCTTATCGCTGTCCTTCGTTGCATGCCCGATACTATGTGTTAACAAAAAAAATATCGAGCCACAATAACAATATCGTTGGTCGTTGGTGCATCAAACTCGCAACCGTTGCCACACAGATACTGCCCTGTTACGTTGGTACGTCATAGTCATTATGTCCCGACAATTTGACATGAAATCAATAATAAGGGTGCATTTAGAATTTAATCCAATCGAACGAATGCTCGTTCACTCCCACCTCCGAAAATTCACTATCGTTTTCTCCGTCTGAATGCAACCTTAGACGTGTCTCCTTGAAGATGAAACTTCAATAATGAGCAGAACAGACGAACCGGAAACGACAGCTACAGATGATGGATTCTATCGATGCCCTGGTATCTAATATTGCGATTAATGTATTACTTTTGGCAGCAAGCTTAACGATAGTTAAAAATTACTCCTGCCAAACGATGCCAGGTAGGAGGGAACGCATGAAATACGATATTGCAATATAGAGAAGCCAGTCCTTTAGTAGGGGGTGGTTTCAGCCTCAGGGATCACGCCTGCGTGTCTTTGATATCGATTTAACGTCAGCTTCGTGTCATAAAGACGTCAAACGCACGCTTCTCATCAGGGCAGCATCCCCGGCTCGAATTTACGACCGACAGAGAGCAACAGGTCTCGCGGGAAGGAATCCTTTCGCACGCAGAACCCGGTTTCACCCCATTTTTGCAACGATGAAAATTGTCGCAGTATTATTACCGTGTAATTTCTTTAATATACGCTCGATGGGCCGGCACTTCATACTTAAACTTTTAAGGCATTGCAAAGGCACATGGAAAAAAAAATATTCATGAAGAATATTGAAACAAAAATGTGCAATCATGATAAAACGGACATTCTAATTTGCTAATCGTTACAGAGCTTCCAGATCAAGTGCAACAGAAGAGTCGCCCGAAAGTACGAGGACAATGATCCGAGTACAGATTATCAGAAATACACCCCCGTTGCAGCGGCTGTGTGAATTATAACTGGCGGCAACCACCTGTTGTCGCTCTCGGTCGTAAATCTACCCCCAGGCTGTAATCCTGATAGGCTTGTCTCAGAATGACGTCATTGACGATCTTTTGACGGGCAACTGACACCCGTTGACGTCTCCCCGAAGCCTTTCGTCCGAACGAATCATTGACACGCGATTTCTTCCGGGGGGAGGAACGTTCTTATTTTCCGAATGCACCCCACGTGAAACACGCCGACGCGAAGGTGGCACAGCCCCTCGTCGGCGCGACGGTCATAAATTCATCTACTGCCAGTCGTTGCTACCCTAGTACCTTCGAGCTTTCGTGACGTCACACGACGCTGCTTGACGAGCAGTTCGACGTATTGACAGCTTCCGACCGAGGGTGAACGCAGCCGTAAAAAGGGGAACGAGAGCTTTTACGGCGAGGGGAGAGCGTGCAAAAGTCTACGCCCGTGTACCGACGGATCGATACCCTCGTCGTTGACGTCACGCGGCAGGAAACCATAAATCCCTCAAACGTCTGCTGGTACCCTGGTTGGAGCCAGCTACTCGTGTCACCGTGACGAACGGATGACTGACACTTCCCTTACGCGAAACCCTACGACTTCCGTTTGACGAGTATTTAAGGTGCTCGCACAACGGAACAGAGCACCGCTGGGTTAAGGGTTGAAGTTTCATTCGAAGTACGAACGCGTGCCTTTGGGAGTAGATGCTTATCACATTATTGTATATGTAGATTGATAGGTGCACGATAATTTTCTGCTGTAGGGTTTCTAATTTGCTAGGGCGAGACGTTTGATCATTGTGCGGAATCCTTTACGGATAACGCGTCCTAGGTAGGAAGGAAGGGTGCGGTGCAAGACGCAAGCAAGAAATGACACAATGCGATATTTGACACGACTATCCACGTTATTGTATGCGGCCCTGATACGTTGGCGTCCTTGCGACGTAACATGATGAACAGATGACGCTAAATCAATGAATACGTCGTCGGCCGGCAATTGTTAAACGTCGTTTCACGAGCCTCTGTGCTCAGAGACCTTTACTCCTTGCACCGTATGAGCCTTCCCAATATGCATAATACTTCCAACCCCTACCTGCGAATGTCAACAGCTTTCAATTCTTATCACTAAAGAAAAGAAATGATCAACTTGCATCGAAAGCTTAACATTTCAAGTACAATTAATTTCCATCCCTCTAAAAAAAACTGCCTGGTACAACCACTATACAAGAGTCGCGTCCAGCATGCATCGCGAGCTTCCAGGAGTAGGCTAACATCCCCAGATCGAAAGACGAGCTTTCTTGTGCTCATTGACTTCCGCCTGTCCGTTATCATGGAGCACGATCGGACGACACTTTAGCCGGAGTCAATTTTAAGCGAGTCAATAACATCAAAAGCTTCGAATACCCGGCTCGCATCATTGCATAGAGCTACTTCGTGCCGTGGGTGGATCCGATTGTGCTACGTAACACGCGGGGAATATTTAAATGCTGTTCTCATGTTGGTAAATAGTTTGTGCTGACGATACGCGAAACTGCAACGTTTTACGTGCTAGTCGCGTCGACGCCTGGCGTATTTCTGGAACCAGGGATGCACGAACGGCGTAGGGGTTGCTACCCTCTTGTTCTTCGATGGGGTGGCTTCAATGACGTAACAAAGCGCGCGTTTTAGTAGGAGAACATCCCGAAATAGAGTGTACAGCTGGCCTTAATAATCCTTGGTACTAACTACCCTCGCCTTGGCCACCCTTCATGCGTCTACACTTAATGTAACTATAATCGTTATACTATAACACGCTATAATTGTGACTTTAAATTTATCGTTTTGTTTTACAATGAGTTCTACTAAAGAAATAATCTTAGTTTCGGATATCTTTACGGGCTTTTTAAATCATAAAGTTTCATAATATGAATCACGAGGCATCCCTATAAATGATCTAAGATAATAAGTTTAACCTTTGTGATGTCGTGCAGCCTGATATTAATATGCGGGAATTACAGGAATCCAGCTGGAAATCTTTATACAAAAAAAGAAATGGTAACAGTTTTATGCAGCCGTACCTGGTGGAAATCGTTCTCCAATCACGGTTTCAATCCAGTTTTGAGCTTCAGCTTCCTGTTCTGGTTCGCGCTTGCCAGCAACCTGTAATCAGAACGTTTAAGTATTTTAATACATTTCAGTATCGTCGAGGTTCCTTCTTGCGATATATGTTAGTGGCTTTTCTCGTCATGATTAATAGCAGCTAATATATTTTTTTTTCTTAGCAGACAAAGTCTGAAAATAGCTGGTTGAACTGCCGGACTAATATCTCTGCACACGCGTCCGTAGCAATCATTAAATTCTATTTCTGAGTCTCGATGGAGGAAGCATTGATAAAAGCTAAATTTGTAGTGGCATAAACGTCAGAGTAGAGCATCCAATTCTACTTTTTCATTATTCGCACGGAAGTAAGACATAATTATTTTGCTAAAAACAAGATGACAAAAAAGCTTGCCATTATAATGGAATTATATTTTTTTATATATAATTATCAGTTTCCGCAGAAACTTTCAAAAATTGCCGTAGCCGATGGTATTTCACATCGTCATGGCGGGGTATTGGTAAAAGTTTTCAACTAGCAATAATCGCACCTCGGTAGAACCTCATTGGTTACGATATCGCCACTGCGCAAAGCTGAAGAGTCTATCTTTCCCTGCCCTACTAATAATGTCGGCGTAATCTTTCCTACAGCGAGAATCATCTCGTCTCTGTTACCATCTCGTGGCAAGTTGTGGAACTAACGAACGCGATGGACATAAGTACAAATGCAACTGCAAAACTAAAATAAACTACAACTTATGAGATAAAATTAAAATGAATTAAATGAAATATTGATAGAAATATTTGCCAAGAACGTAACCGAATTCGTTCGAAACTTCTCTATTATTGCGATCTTGCCCCACATGCTACTGATGCGCAATTTGCAATTACATAAATACAAGGAGAGATGCGTTAAGCATTTGCTGGAAATGTATTATCACAGGAGAACACGAGGATAGAAGGTCTCACGCTAAGTACGCGTTATGTCCAACAATGAAGTCTTACCTCATTCTCTCCCTCTCTTCAGCTATATAAACGCTGGTTACACTTGTTGCATGCAACTCTTTAAAGAATCGAAATCGCGGACGAAGTTTCCAGCAGACAAGTGTACTAATTCTTGCAATTAGTAGATGCTTGAGTAAAGAGGAAACTGATGAAGAATTCTGAGCAAGCGATAGTTCGTCGTGCTGGATGAAAGCTAATAAAAACTCTGCACAGAGGTCTTAAGAATACAAAGACCAGAGAAAGATCCTATTATTTATACCATTAAGTTGAATTTGTTACGTAACACAAACGCGATGTTTCGAGCAGCACGAGCATTCGCTCCAGCCGTCTACGCGATTCCGTTGTGTTACGTTAAACTTGGAAACAGCATCGATTGACGGACGTCGGTATCTAAACTCGGCGGTGGCCTCACCCTTCGAAGTGGCCGCAGTCCAGAAATTACGACTATTTTGCTTATCGGCGTCTTTCATCTGGCGTTTATCCACGCGTACACCGGTTAACCATCGTTTTACACAAAACGCGCCCACTTGTTCGAACTTTTCCACATTGTCGTCAACCGTGGATTTCCCCTGACCGCTGGCGAAGTCAGCGTGTAACAATAAACGGCAAATAATCATGACAAATGATACACCGTTTCTCAATAACCCGGTCCAAATCGTGACCTATTTTTGTGACGTAAATGCGCTGAAAAAACATTTCTCATCGAGGCAGGTCGGCTATACCGGATTCATTTGCGAAATTCATTTAGATTTCAATAGCTTTTTCAACCGAGACCTGTGCATGCGCGAACACGTGAGCGAACGTTTGTATTTTGGGCGATCGGTAATTAGCCGTGTTGAAGCTTCAAAGAGAGAGAATCGCACACAGAAAACAAATTAAGAAGAGACAGTTGTCTATACGAATATGTAACGGTTCACGGTTAAACTCTGCCTTTCCTTATTTTAGATTCTCTCCCATTGAACTGTCAACAGGAGGAAATGATTTGCAACCCCATAACTTCAATTTACGCCGCCATTAGCAACTTCATCGTCGAAGGATGGGGTCAAGGTTGAGAGAGCAACTTCACCTGGATTATCAAGCATGTTACAGGCAGACTTGGTGTCCCGCCTCGTAAATAGGGCTACAGTGTCAAGATCTGGTTATGGGCGAGGGTGTGGGAATACCCGATGGGCAGACGGCCAAAAAATACTCGTTCCTGAATGTCGGCGGAAAGGATACGGTGGAGGGGAGTCTGACATATAGCGTCGCGACGCACGGCGTCCGACTTAGTTTCTACTCGGTGCCATCCTTCAAAAGTTGTTCTCTTTCGGGAAAGCCACAGGAATAAAGGGAAACATGCCGGTACGTGTTCACATTTTAACGAAGAACGGGACACCCTGTCGAGTACAGTGCTCGTTGGGCGAGGAAGTAGAGATTATTTGGACTCGTAATCGCGATGCCATGACGGAATCGTGCTAGTTAATGGCTAGTCAACAAGTGTAACTATGTTGAGGCTGGATATGAATAATTCCTTATCAGTGCAACCGCTATGTCGCGCGAAACCATGCTTATTCGTAGAATCCTAATTACGGTAGACCTTGGGCTATTTCGTTCTGGCGGTTTTCCCAAAATGCTGGATTAATCTTCACGGAAAGGGATTAGGCTCAATATTAATTTGAATATGGATGTTCGATAGAATCCGATATGTTTTTAGTTTAATCGGTAAGCGTGGTTGGAATGTTGCCACGACAGGAGCCGCGTAATTTTCAAACAGCAATTTGTACTGTTCGATCGGCCATTTCACGAGTATGTCTTCTTTTCTATCTGTAGCATTTATTCACAAATATCCTTCACGGTGCTTCCCGATCTAAAGTTGCAAAGAAAGTAAAATCGCAAAGTATTGCTGACTTAGCTCGATGCCAGATTCCGTTTGCATCAGTTGTTCTTTGGCGTCTAGGATTAATGAAACATGATAAATTGCTTACAATTACCGGGAACGAAGCACGTGGGTATTTTCGGTTTTCCTTCTATACATAAAACGATTGAAAAACGGCAAGCAAAGTACTGTAAGCCCCAGGTAATCCTCCTATCCATTTTGAAGCTTCTTTACGATCGCTATAAAGATCTTAAGGGCCGTTTCGTTAACACATGAAAAGAGAAATCTGCAAACGTAACAATTGTCCCACTGCCAAGAATATATATAATATTGTTGTGCTGTCGATTCGACCAGAAATCAGTAAACCATCGAATTCACACGGCACGGAAACAGGTGGCCAATCCGATGAACGGTTGTTGCTTCTTGCCAGTTTTAATAAAAGCCAACGAATCGGTCAACGTGTTTTATTTTCGACGTCCGTTTCATGCCCGCGGTAACGTAACACCGTCGCGGTCTATTTTCGTGTTCCAAGTTGGAACTTCCAACACTTTTAAATTGCCCAGCTACACTTTACTGGACCGTCCCAACAATCTCGAATGCCGTCGTTGCCGATGCTGCGGGATCCTCTGAAATGCTAATTTTAGAGCGTGCAATTGACGAAGCATAAACTTCCGGTTCTCAGGCCCGCAACAAGGAACAAGAGGCTGAAGTCTTGACCTGGATCGAAAACGTTCTAGGGGAGAAACTTCCGCCGGGTAACTACGAGGATATTCTCAAGGATGGAGTGATCCTGTGCAAGCTTATCAACAAGATAGCACCTGGATCGGTGAAGAAGATCCAAGAAAGGGGAACCAACTTCCAGCTCATGGAAAACGTGCAGAGGTACCCGGCTACCAAACCATGCTTTAATTGACAATTACCCCTTTTTATCATTACGACTGGGATGTATATTATCGTTCTTTTTTTTTTTCTTTTTTTATAGATTCCAAGCTGCGATTAAGGCATACGGTGTTCCGCAAGAAGAAATATTCCAGACAGCTGATCTCTTTGAAAGGCGCAATATCCCACAAGTTACATTGTGCCTTTACGCCTTGGGTAGGATTGTACGTATCACGAAATTGCGATTCAGTCTCATTTTGGCGATTTCAAGGAAAACAGAGAGCCTGATTAATAGCGGTTCCCCTTTGAATGCAGACGCAAAAGCATCCTGAATACACCGGACCACGTCTAGGACCGAAAATGGCTGAAGAAAACAAAAGAAGCTTCACGGAAGATCAGCTTCGAGCTAGCGAAGGCCAACTCAATTTGCAAATGGGTTACAATAAAGGGGCCAGTCAGGCTGGACACGGTGGATTTGGCAACACCAGACACATGTAGATCCCATTGATTGACGCCTAGAAACGTGTTACCGATAAACTGTTTATAGATAGATATTCTTTTGCTACATATCAATCTCGAAAGTCCATGAAAATTCAAGGTGTTTCAATTATAAAAATGCAGTACTACAATTTGATCGTGCCATGAAAATCACTACTTTTTTCGTCGGATACTTATGTAATAATTTTTCGCCAGAATATGCGGGCAGAGGTGCATTGCATTCTGTATATGTACGTAATTGCGAGATTCATTTAATATTTATTTAAACAAAACAATCACACGATACGCAACACGTTACATTCACACGCATTCATTCACAAACATATGTACCTACACGTGAAAAACATACTACACACGTATAAAAAAGGGATATGAACTTTTTTTTTAACAAGGATTTAATAGGATTTCGCGATTACTTAAGTGCTTAAAATTCGTAATTGTCCGCACAATTTGCTAACAATATATAAATGACGATTGTATGGAATAAAAGGCAGCTATGTCATTTTCTATCTTCTCTAACATTATTTATAAATTAATTGTAAAACAATAAAAAAATAATTATTTTGTCTCCAAAGATGAATCTAAAAATTCTCGAAAATCTCAAAAGTAGGCCAGGGTAATTACCCCCAATTTGTTTGTAAATAAACCTTCCGGCACATCATTGTGACACAAATTTTTTCTTTTTATTCTCTCTTCGCCTTTGAAGAATGAGCACGTATAACAGGGCTTCAAGGTAAAATTTAATTCAATCTTTTGCTTAGCTTGGCATGCCTTAAAGATTCCAAGTTATTTTTGGTTGTCGGCAGTGCACTTACATGTACCAGTAGAAAGTGAACACTGGATTCTCGTTACGATATCGCATTAAAATACCAAGTGCATGATTCGTGATACGCAATTAGATCTATTCAAATTTTCGCGCGATCAAATTTTCGCGCTCAAAAATTGGGCATTGTAGTACCATTCGAAGGTGGCGCGAAATTCTTTCCGGTGAAAGCTTGTTTCCTCAGTGCGAAGGATGTGCCCGAAAACGAAGTAATTTTTGAGGTGCAAAGCTCGATTTGATCCTGAATGCAAATCAAAATTACATGGCGGTGTATTATTGTATGATTCATGGTTATGGTTCGTATGCTGTCCAGAGTTAGAAACACTTTTACGAAAACTCATAAGAGTAGGTAATTACATACGCATGTATATCGCAGTGACGTATAGTGAGTCAGATGTTTGAAATAGATAGCTTTTCAGTATGTCAAGGGGAAGAATCTACTTCCACCGACTTCCTTTTTGTGCTTTGCAAGATAAGAATAAGTAAAAATAAACGTGGTACACAAAACGTTGATTGAAAAATGATTCTCGAGCAATGAATCGAAAGTAGGAATTGAAAAGGAAAATTCGGGACTGGGTAAGCTCGCTCTTTTTCAAACAATTTTTAAAATGTTACTATTTAACAATAAGTCGAATGATTAAGGTTATGTGTAAAGAAACGTAAACGCACTCGTGCAGCGCCATTCTTTTATGGCGCGAAATGTACCAATTAAGGACCTCTTTGCATAGCTTACCTGCCAAAGTGGACGCCCGGGCATGATGAACGCTGATTCTTGTCAATGCTTTATAATTGCAAACACGTAAGAGACGTAAAGCTCGATAGAGCTTAACCAAGTCAAGCACAAAAAGTGTGCGCTTCGGCCCCTGTTCTGCGTATATATGCGTGACAGGTGTGCGCGCGTGTTGGTGAATGTGGGGACGCTTCTATATATGGACCACTTACTCACCACCCACCCCAGTTTATATACAGGCACCTCTGCCTGATACTTTTTGGAAGGCGTTCTTAAAAAATCTCGTGAACACCATGCCTCCACTGACTAGAAATAAGATCGCACATGTTGGGCAATTTCAATGGAGAAGCTTATATTACTTAATAGTCTCTATGTGTTTCTATCGAATAGCAAATGCGAATTAGTACGATCATTATACAAAATTTAACTCAAAAATTTCATTTTATACATATATTAAGAACACGCCGGTGTAATGTTGCTACTACAAGTTCTTTCTTCAAGGGTAGCGTGGCCGAGCGGTCTAAGGCGCTGGTTTAAGGCACCAGTCTCTTCGGAGGCGTGGGTTCGAATCCCACCGCTGCCATTTTTTTTTGTCTGATATCTAAATTGACTATCCCATTCAGATAGTATCTGAATTGCACTTCCGGCAACCTTCGGAAATCAAGAATGGACAGTTAACGGAAAAACTATGGCGACGTTTCCGTTGAAGATGCAGTTGGACATGGTCAACACACGATTAGCAGGTAAATACGGAGTTAAGACAGGGTTTATCCAACTCGGGGTCAGGTATTTGGATCAGGGAAAAGTTAATCCAACCGAGGGGAGACTTTACACGCTTGAAAAAAGTTGCGTCGGAACGCGACGCCGTGGTTCACACCTATTAGGAGGTTATGCCATTGAAGGAGCTTCTTTATTCCTGTACCATAGTTCAGGTCACTTATCGATCCTTCCACTATGTGTAATCAGGTTTATAAAATAGCCATTTACTTTTAGCATTTACAGAAGAGTATCATACTTCGAAATTAGCATAATGCTATACTTAACTATATATTATAAGTTTTAACTAGTTACCTTGATCTAAATCAATGTTTTCTTTTACTTGCAGGACATGCCTGCTATTCCTGCAGGACGCATTGCAAACAGGTGGTCATTGTTGTTACAGTTATCACAGAAGACTGCAAATTTGTATCTACTACGTACTACAATCCATTATTGAATAACAACTCAAGCACAAAGGCAAAGACGTAAGATATAGTACAGTCATACTTATAGGTATATTCATTGTCAGTTAAGAAAGTACAGCGGAAGTATATTTCTGTGCGACATGTTAGCCTGATACATACTTCATTCTGAAGATGCCACCATGAGCCACACCCTATGGACACAAGATATCGTTCACAATCTTCTTGCTATATTTTCATGAATAATTCAGAAGGATTTGTATAGATCCATTATTTATAGGGGCAACTGCATTCGCATTTGCTTAACACATTTAAATATGGCATCGTATACATGGTATTTCATTTGGTCTTGCATGAAATATACTATCGTCTACTGAAATACTTGCAAATGTTTATTTTCCAGCAAGTTATTTGTTAAGAAATATCAGATAATGTGACTCCGTGGCGCAACGGTAGCGCGTCTGACTCCAGATCAGAAGGTTGCGTGTTCAAATCACGTCGGGGTCAATTAAATATTGTTCTCTTACTTTTTTTTTACTTTAGATCTATGTGCATTAATTATGTATACGTTTCTGCCATTTTATTTTCATTTAATTAAATTCACTTCAAATTGAAAGATTCATCTGCTTATTATATCAAGCATACATTAAAGACTTTAGTAGTGCAAGTGTTAGAAAGAATAATTACATTTATGTACAATAAAATAAAAAGAAGAAAATCATTACTGATTAAAACTATTTTTTTAGGTTTCTTTCAGAAGTATGGGAAGGTTGTAAAACCCTCTTTTCCGTCGATGGGGACAATGCATGTGATGGCAGGGAAATTGGGAGGGTGTGAGCGTGAATACTTTACCCAAAAAATCAGCGATTACTGAAGAAATAAAGGAGGAAGACTACGAGCGATGCAATACGTATGTGCATTTTTTTTTCACAACAAAATACGGTACTTATTCACATCCCGTGTACAGGACGGGAAGAAAGAAAAGAATCTCCCACTTCTTCTGTACAGTTGGGTATCACGTCCCAACCATACAGCAGGGAATCGTAGGTAACCACTGGGAGAGTGGTGCCGAGAGGGGAAAAAATGAATAGGGGAGACATGCATTTTAGGATCGCGCGGACGACTTCTGTTCCAGACGCTATAAGAGGCATGCTCTGGTTAGGAACGTTGGAACTCGTAGCTAACGAGTATTTGTATAATATGTATATTGAATTGGACTCGAGAATGAACACTTGCTGGAACGTTTATACTTGTGCGGCCATCTAGTGATCGAACAGAGATATCTTTTGCATCTACGCGCTGCGCTGGGGTAATGACGGGGACGTCACGGTTAAGCTGTACTTCCACGTACCTCATGTTAGCCGTGGATTGGAAAGACACAATTTTGAGGAAGAGCCGCGCGGGCTTAAGCACCTCTGTGACGTAAGAATATTTTATTGGCCCATCCTAGTTGTTTCCATTGTTTAATAATCAGTTGACCCGCAGAGGGCCGAAATTTTTGCCATTCGCTTCCTATGATTTTCAATGCATTTTCTATGGCTGCGTAATTCTACTCGATAAAACAATGTCAGTCTCACGTTCTAACTTCGTCTACGCGTAACAAAGTGTGATCGCAGGACAGTGACACCGTTTTTCCCCAAAATTTCAATTAATAATGCAGTCCCTTTGTGTACGCGTGTATGTAATTCTTCTCATAAATGTTAATCGCTTGTTCGTTGTATTGTTATGCACGACGCGCGATGTACTCATTCTTTGCTTATTCACAGATGGATTAAGGCTTATTGCGCTTTCCCCTAAAATTAACATGCGATTCGGATCACCGGTGGGGGATTCACTTCCTATGTGTATGGCAGAAGCTTGTAATACGTGAGTCCTGTACCTACATACATATGCGCAAAGCAATGCCATACAATAGCACTTCTATCGGTGGCGTCATGAAATTACTGTTGGCTGCATGCGTTCCTGTTGAAAAAATTCCTCACGGGCGAAAGTCAAGGTATGACGGACTATCGTGTTACGTCCCGAGCATTACTTCAGCATCTATAGTGCATCCAACGAGACGAGGCAGTAAATATAAACGGAAAGCAGCTGAGCTATTGGCTGCCGATTAGGTGTCCCTTGTCGATCCTCATAGGCGAGCCCTGTTCCACTCATGCATCGTCCACCACGTTACTCGTTTACGTTTACTCCCTTGTCTCGTAGGGCAGACTATAGACGCTTGAAGATTCAAGTGTCCTTCTTTGGCCGCTAGATGGCCACTCAAGTACATAGTTAATTGGTCAATTGATTATTAAACAAGTTATAACTTTCCTGCAAGTGCTCATTCTAGAGTCCAATTCAATATATTATACGAGTTTCAAGTTCCTAAGTATAACTTCTTGTACTGTATGTAAGGGGGAGTTGGTCTAGCAAGCGATCCTGAAACGAAACCGCATATTTCTCCACGAGTCTTTCTCTTTTCCCTCGGCATGCTACCTCGCTCCGAACAAGGCAGGATGTATAGTCGTTGGGTCGGAGATGTGGCAAGCTCCCCTTTCAATGCCTACGATTCCGCTTTGAGGTCGGGACATTGACATGGCAGTCACGATACATAGCACACTGGTAAACGACGCTACGTCGACCACATGGTACCCTGGTACTTGGAGGGGCTCTGTGAGACAGCCCGCGCGAAACTCTTTTCAACGTAGGGAGAGAGGCAACTTCCTAAGATGATATGTTTCTCGGATAATTCGGTGTTTGCATGCGGGATGTGAGCACGCATCACGTGCGACGAGAAAAAGCAGGGTGGGTTTCAGGAATTTCTTTTTCGGTAAAAACAATTAGTTTATTTAAAGAGCAACACGTGCATTAGAAAGGACATACTACCTCTAAATCCTGTAATTTTGTGTATACTCCTTCTTCTCTTTTTATTGAGTATACTCCTTTTTATAAGGGATGTATAAAGGGTCTGTATGCCTTCGAACCCTATAGAAATTATGTACCAACAGTTCAAGCATACCATCATCAAGTACAATGTATAACAATACATGCAGGCAAAGACTTGCACAACTTGCGGGCTTCCGTAGACTATAGAAAATTTTCGTAGAGTATAGTTAAATAGCCCTCTTCACTTCTAATTGTTAAAGATTTACATATGTATTCACTTCTTCATAATGTATTCTTCTTCCCACAATCACTACAAAGATACTTATGTACACATTGCAAACATGTGTGCACTACGAATTCTATCTTGCTTTAAACTTTGATAAGTATTGTAATTTATACTTATTTAAACGAAGACATCTGAACGATATTTTATTCCAATTGTGATACGTATAAAAATATGCTTTAATAAATTGTACTTATTTGAGACGGGAATGTGGTTGATTCTGGCTCGACCGCTTTAACAAGGACTCCGTGGCGCAACGGTAGCGCGTCTGACTCCAGATCAGAAGGTTGCGTGTTCAAATCACGTCGGGGTCAAAATTGTTTTTGGCATTTTTGTTAAATATGAATATACAAAATTCAGCGATTCTAGACTTACAAAAATCAAATTATTTGTAAACGTACAAATTACGTACGCTTAAGAAATATGTAATTATATTGTAAGTTGTCTAACTCAGTAAAAACATTAGTTCTTTCCTGTTCTAGGAAAATGGCATCAACACGTGGGCTTGTTGATGTTCAAGTGGTCCCTTTCATAGAGCCTCGGGGTCCGTAGCATACGGACCGTAGGCAGTATCCTACCACTAGGAAACAATTGCAAGCATTTTCGAAAAGGTCTAGGCTGAGGTCCTTTG
Organism: Holcopasites calliopsidis; assembly: GCA_023838395.1. Taxonomy (NCBI): domain Eukaryota; kingdom Metazoa; phylum Arthropoda; class Insecta; order Hymenoptera; family Apidae; genus Holcopasites; species Holcopasites calliopsidis. The sequence goes on from JALHAQ010000001.1 coordinate 1,962,346, forward strand.
ACCATGTGTTGAGTTAAGCACCAGTCTTTGCTTGGCAACTGAGGTGAATGGTTGTTGTGTATCTTTAAAAGTTCTCTATAGCTTTTCTGGTACTGTTAATTTTTCCGTGCTAATAGTTCTTTCTTAATTCATTGACAGAAGTAAATTCATATCAGAGAGAAAAATCTAAAAAAGTGAAGTGCCTCCATGCTATATTAGTAATTGGTCGACCCTACTGGTGTATATATTATAATTTCAACAATGGGTGAGTACATGGTTAAATGTTAAGCCATTTCACAATTCAAAACGTTTAACTGTGTCCATATCGTTATATCGTACACGGGCCAGTTCTGGCAGGCGTGCAGTGCGCGCATGCACACAAACGGTGGAATTCCTAGAGCGACTGATAATGCATTTATATTTACTTACACTTCAGATCCAATGATCTTTGTTATGTAAGTGAAACTGAATCGTAGCAGTCGTGGCCGAGTGGTTAAGGCGTCTGACTAGAAATCAGATTCCCTCTGGGAGCGTAGGTTCGAGTCCTACCGACTGCGAGAAGGATGCTTTAATTTTTCATATTTTTTTTTACGTAAAATGAAATGTGACACCATTTAATGAGGAAAATATGCTCTCTGTTCATACAGATTTAATTTTTAATATGGCATCGTGTGCAACAGATACAAAATTCGCGGCTATAAGTCATCGGAAGGAATAGCACTGTCGCGTATATAAATATTAAAAAATATATATGTTAACGGTGTCTGCAAACAATAGAAAACGAGCTCTCGTTCTCTCCTCGTTAGTATAGTGGTCAGTATCCCCGCCTGTCACGCGGGAGACCGGGGTTCGATTCCCCGACGGGGAGTTGTTAATATTTTTTAGTTTTAATTGTATAGTTCTTATCTACAGAAATTTATTTCTGACTATATTTGGCACACTTTTTTTATGTTCTACTTCTCTGGTTTATAATTCATATATATGTACATATATATGTATATGTATGTATATGTATATTTATTTATATAAAATAATGACACTGAAAACATTGTATGGCCTAATAATTCTGAAGATTCACCATCAAAGGCGCCGTGGCTTAGTTGGTTAAAGCGCCTGTCTAGTAAACAGGAGATCGGGGGTTCGAATCCCCCCGGGGCCTGGTAAATTCATTTTTATTGCATCAAATTTTGATGTAACAATATTGTCTTCATATTTTGCAGTACATGAAATATATTCGCAAAATATTGTATCTTAAAATTCTGGAGAGGATAAGATTTAAAGCGGTGCACGAGTAGTTGAAATAACCATTTTATTTGTAAATTATTAATTATCACGTACAAAAATGCTTACGTACAATCTAAATTAATATAAATAAATAAATATATTTAAGATTTTTGTACGTTGCACTGCCAAGTATACCTTAGAAGTCAATTTTATAGCCATTTCCGGATACTTTCACTCGGGCTACCGATGGTGCCGACGAGTAAGCAACCCCTAACAAATTCTGATGTTGCTGCTGTTGTTCCTCTTGTTGCAATTGAATTTGTTCAGGCATCTGCGGAAAATCACTATCAAAATAGCACGTTTAACTTTGATACAAGAAGCAACTTTTTTACCAATGTTTCTATATCTTCTTACCTGTGTGTTGGCAGGTTGCAAATTATGTTCTTGAGATTGAGCTTGTGCCTGAGCATGATATTGAGCTTGAGCCTGAGCTTGTCTTAACGCCAATAATTGAGCTAATTGTGCTTGATAAATAGCAGCAGCAGAATAGCCTTGTACTTGAGGCTGTTGAGTTTGTTGTAATTGTTGGTAATAAGCTAGTGCTGCAAGTGGATCAACAGAAGCTTGATAGGGCAGTGGTAGAGATGTAGGGGTTGCGAAGTTAGGGGCAATCGGTGCAGTTGCATAACCGTGCGCGATTGATCCAGCCGGAATTACACCTGGTTTTGAATATATTTTTGTTATAAGCGACTTCGTTAAAGTGTACTCGGTTTGAAACATTTTACAAACCTAGGCCAGGGTTTCTATAAGCTAGTGCATTAGCAACGTTCGGTAATACCCTTTGAGCTAATTGCGGATTCCCAATACTAGAACTGAAAGATTGATGAGAGCTAGGCCCGCTGAAAGCGAACGCTGTTTGCGTTAAACCTGGTCTGATAAAGCTAAAAGACGCGTGCTGATCAGAAGTGCCAAGCACATTTGTCGGTTTCACACCTTGAACCGGCGGTTCAGCGAGTGCCAAGATAAGCATCGTGCAAAATAATGTTACATGTTTCTGAAAACGAGAACCTGCGTTAAAATAGATAACTAAAATTATAAAGTATTGGGGTACTTACCAACATCTTGGGATTATATAAAGCACTTTGAAAGCTTCAGGCTAGAACAAGATATCGTATTATCACTGACAAAAATCAACGCGCTATTCTGACGCTATGATATTCTGTGGGGAGTTATATACCGCGGAAGTAGTCGGGGTAAGACGTGAGTAGCATCACATCGACACATTTTCAGGCATGCAAGCGCACTTTCTCCGAGGTATCAAAATGTTACAGATCATGAATAGTAATCGTTTAATACAGTTTTCCCTTTTACGGGTCCTTGTAATATGCAATACACTGCAAATACTTAAAAAGAACAAAGGTAAATAAGTATAAATTCAGTGGTGATTCTTGGTATTTTCGCTAGTGACGATAATATAACAAAAATTATCAATTGTTGCATATAACGCTTTAATCAGTACTTTGTACAGAAATATACTTCTAACAAAAAATTTATATATGTATATACATATAAAAACTTTGGCTTACACGCTACGAAAGTGAATGCGTGCAAGGTAGTGGAATACATTTCTATTCGATTCACCTAAGATTGCAACATAGTTGATGAAAGTTGCTTTCGACTAGTCTCTAACGTAGAATCGGTACACGGACGACTTAATAATTGTAATTCGTTTACTGGCAGTGATTCAGTTTATTTATTTCTCGCACACATTTGGAAGCCTTACTTATTTTATTAATTAAACGTTTCCGAGTCTCCGCTGGTTCTTAAATTTACGACATCTCGTAATGTAAAATATTCTCTCAAGTTTCCTTATAAACATATATTCCCAGTAAAAAGATCGCGGTGCAAAATTGCATTCGTCAGTATCGAATTTTATTTTTATAACATTATTTATACGTCTCGATCGTATCACCTGTATCGCTCGATGTTGTTGAACAAATTTCGAATAGTCAATATTATCATTTGCATAAAATAGTTGAATATTGTGCGTACCTTACTATTGGTACAGCTTTCAAGATGCGTTCATTAATTCAATAAGTCATTTAAAAAAGCAACGCAATTTGTGCGAAATTACTTTGGATGTTCCCGTTTTGTAATGCCACTTTATATGCTAGTAAAGTACGACTGATAAAACATTCCCATGGCGGTCGTTGCAAATAACGCGAAACAACTCCACCATGTAGCTAAACCTAGTAATCCTCTGTACACATCTGTGGTGAATATCTGTTACAGAAATTGTACAATTATGTTTAAACTAACGCAGTGCAGAACTTCAGTAACAAGTCGAATGATAGAAACATAACGCTTAGCGGTACCTGTTTTAAGGAACTCAAGGCAAGTTGAATATCTTGCGCGGTTTGCACATTTTTTTCATTTTCATTGACGCTCATTGCATTCAGTAAAGATTTTGGAGGTTCGTCTGCCGGACATTCTTCGGCGGATGGCTCTTTTAAAAGGCCTTCCCATGTATAACCACCTTGAAGACATGTATAAATACATGTAGTTATAAAGTGGAGCTTAGAACTTATAAAACATTTTATTGTAGTCTGCCTTACCTAGAGTTTTGTACATGAACGAAAAAAATAGGCATATAATTATCGGAACGATAAATTGTAAAGCCACTACACATAAGTAGTAGAATACTGCAGCGATCTGGAATAGATTATAGTGATGAAATTTATACCGAGCAAATAGTAAAGCATTCTTTTAATGAGTATTCGTAAACCTTCTTCTGTAAATCAACATTTGTAATTCGACCAGCTTCCTTCTTTTGATTTTCTAATCGTTGCACAGCTAGATTGAGGTATGACTGCAAGTACATTGGCATTAATATAAATTTTAATAGAACTGCAACAATAATTGCATACAGTCTCATGCTCTCGAAGGCTGAGGTGGTCATCCTGCAAAGGGATGCATCTATATAAAGAGGCTGATATAGCTAAAAATGTATACAGTGTACTAATAATTGCATCTTTTAACTTACAATGGCCCTTTCATACCGCTAAATACACGAACTGTGAGGTAATCCCTGCTTATGGGCTTAATCCATAAACTCACTAATAATAGCGGAGAAGCATAACTTATGTTTGCTAGTAGCAATAATAATTTATTATCCTTATAATATCTAAAATATAGAATTTTTGTTAAAGTCGAACAGTAATCTAAAGATTATTTTAATCGCAATACCTTAAAGCATCCCAATGCATTTTTGATACCCTCAAACCTGGAAAGGTGAAAAGAGAGCCAAGTAACCCACACCACAGTGCTAGGAAGAACTTAACAACAATCTTTGATGCAGGGCCTCTACAAGAAAGGAAGTCGTTTTGTAACAAAGGAAAAGAAAAATAATCGTAGATATCCACTTGTGTCTAGTATTGCAAGGACTTACGTCGAAGAAAGACCTTGATTATCTAAGAACAGAGACGCGCTATGATTGAAACTCGCGTAAGCCTTATCCAATCCGATTTCAAGATTGTTCTCATCGACGATTAAAATCATCATAGCTATCAGAAGATAAGCGAATCCAGTTACGATGCATGTAGATCTTTCGCCTATACTCTCCTCCCCTTTAAAATATTGCACCCAAAGAGACAGTAACACTTTACTGAGTATCGCTGTTAAGGAAGACATAGTCACAATGTACAATTCACTTTGGAAGAATACAGTATCATCTTATGAAATTAACCATGAAAAGGATACAATGCGAAACCCAGAACAAGCGAGCACCAGAGCATACTTAAATTAATTTCATCCTTGATCGGGTAGAAGTAATTATAAACCTGTTAAATTTTCAATACAATTACAAAGTGTTACAGAGCGTATACAAGAATAAAATAGAACAAATGATTAACAAACCTCGGTTATCGTATAAACTGCAGTGGCATAGACAGAAAAGTCCAGCAACCATTGATACTCTGTATAATATTTTAAATGCACTACATCTAACATAGTTACACTAGCATTATCAAGCGTTACATCCAAGTTTCTAGGAACATGAAAGACATCTCCCATATGTCCATTTTCCGTGTGTTTGCCTTTCTTGGGTTTCTCTTTAGGCACACCGGCCAATGCTCTGAGTTGCTGATCCGTTGGATATAAATAACGTGTTAATCTGTTAAATGGTTATAAAAATTCAGTATAAATATTGCATTTCATGTGATTTGATTTCTATCAATTGCAACAAAAAGACTACCCAGTAGAACATAAAATCCATCTTGCCAGAGAAAAGTGAGGAGTTAGCTTTTGGATGATACTGACCATAACAAGGGTAATAACTAACTGAGCCCCAAGGAGAGCCTGAAACATTTAATATATAGTTTTAAAGAACACCGAATACTTGTATTTTTTGGTGTAGTTTGTTATTATGTAAAATTAAATTACCATGGCCGAATGAATGAGAAAAATTTGAAACGCAAAGGTGAAGTCACCAATCTCACAGGGATCTATCTCATCACGGGCATTCGTAATTTCTCGTTGAATTGTGAATTAAATTGTGCCGAGACGCAGGAAGTTATCGTTCATTTGACGACGCTAACGCGTGTTCAACCATTTTAAGCGGCGCACAATGAAATGGCTCGTTTTATAAATAGTTGTAACCCCACAAAATTGAAAACATCTCGGAGACCTTTACTTAGAACAACACAGAGTACGTGGTTATTTCCAGTTTACCCATTCTATCTATAAGAGGGGAAGTTTGATTTGTTCCTGCCTGCAGAACATCTAGCGGTGGAACAACGAAATATACTCGCTGTTACCACATCGCTTATATGAATCTACCACGAGTAATAAAGAATACCCGCACACGAAATTAATTCCATTGCAGAGGAAATGCTGGCTCCACGATGCCATAAAATACAAAGGGAATAATCAGGAATGAGGAAATATTTAATTGCGCTTTTACGCATATACCGGTATAATGAATCTCTTTAATTTCACGAGCAGCATCAGGAATTGCATGCATCATCCCCCTTTAAGGAAACGGCATATAGGTATCTCGTTTTTTTTTATATTTTTCCAACAAATCTAAGTTCGATTGACATACGACGAACTTGTAATCTAATGCATTCGGATTAATAGATAATATCATATGTATTAATACAAAGCAATGGAAATCTTTAACAAATCAATCCCACGCACGTGTAGTTATGTACTTTCAGGATCTGATGCGATCTCGCTTCCCGGGATTTCCATTCAATTGATTACGTAATACCGTAATTATACACGGACGATCCTTCATTGAATTTACTATTAATACAAATTACATGTTAAGAGCTTTTAATATTCATCACAAAAGATTGAGTGTGGAATGTTTTTTATAACTTTCACACCATTAGGTGCCAGGTATCAAACAATACATTATATTTCTTTCATGTGCTAAAAAGGGTTCTCCCGATTGTATTATGCACAATAAATTGTTAAATTTGCGCGTGGAATAATTATTAGTAAAATTTCATTTCTGCTAGAATACGATAAATTCTACGGTCCCGAGGATAAGTCGAATATAAGTTTTCCCGTTTTCAAGGAAAAGCGCGCACGAATCGTTTATTTGGTGGAACGAAAGAAGCGGAGGAAGTGCCAATATAAAAAGAACAGGCTCATCGGATTGCGCGATCAAATGTGAACAAGTGTTTGCCGAGTGTAGGACAACGTAAAAGGTTCGTAACTGATTGTGTGTACGTTCATGCATTTTCGTCGTTTTCTTTTTTTTTTTTTTTATAAAAACAAAAGAAAAACAGCAAGCGCGAAAAGCACTATTAAATAGCGTTCGAATTCAGTCATATTGATAAATTGTATTTTGTATATCTAAAGTTCAATTTTATATAGACGGAATTGAGTATGGTTTCAGAGGAGTTGTCGATTGATTCCGAGGACGCATTTAATTCCATCGACAGTGCGGTGCTACTTAGATAAGGGGAGCGGCTACATTTTGGGATGAAGTAGTCTTGTTTTTGCAATTACTATAATTGAAACTGTACCTATAAACGTTTAATTGGCTGTAATTGTCATGGAATATCGCTCAAGTTTTGCACATACGATTTACTGCATCGCATTGGGCATACTCTACTTATATGTATAGGAGATTGAGTAAGAACTTTACGCTGATCATCCAAATCATATAGATTTTTAATAGTCTTTTATCACGAATAGGAGCAAGGTGGAGGTCGCGATAAAGCAGTAGCGTAAATGATAACTGCGGACATCAAAATTAGGGCAATCATTGAATATAGCGTATTAAAGATTAAAGTATACAGAATTCTGACATCTCCAGTACCAAAACTGGATAACTTCTTTTTTTGTTTGCCTAATGATCAGCGACGTATGACTAATCGCGAGCTTCAGACAAAAGACTTGTCCATATAAGGGAGACCTACGCAACAATAAATACACATTTCCAAAGACATGCTCCTTGATACAGTATTCGTAACTCTACACATAATTAGATCGTACGAAAGATCGATTGCATTAATCCAAACAGCGGGTTTCTGTTGTAGGAACTAACCAGTAAAAATGACAATAACGAAGCTGATTTGTCTGAGTTCCGTCCTTTTATTTTCATTGACTTGTCCCAATCACGCGCAAGACCATTACGAACGTTGTCAGAATCCGTCAGAATGTGGACCAGGCTATTGCTGTTCCATAGGTATTAACTGCATTGAAATAGCGTGGAATACGACTCATTATTCTTTTTTTTATGAAAAACATTAATGATACGGAAAAATTTCTAGGGCCGATGCGGTACAGTATACCTCAATGTAAACCCTTGCAACAAGAAGGCGAGTCCTGCAGACCGGGGAGTGCCGTAACGGTTAATGCGACTCTTGCATATCCTGATGGTTCTGAATTAACAGTGAAAGATGTGCATTACATTCTTTGTCCATGCGCTTACGGGCTAACGTGCGATTCTAAAAAGGGTGTTTGCAGAGATGCAGGAGGAAGTCAGTCGCTCACTCAGCGAAAATGATAAGCAAGGAGTAACATCAGCTTATTAAAATTTATGACTATCTGCTATTCATTACGATAAATACTAGTGATCAGAAACCAAGATGTACTAGATAAACGTGATGCATTGTAAATTGTATTGTTTAATAAATAACCATAAAGGAACTACTTCTGACTTGAAACAGTGAATTAAGAAATTCAGTCCTAAAAGGTTATAGTGCATTAATTTTTGTGTCACATGTTATTCTATTGTTACTAAACACAGCTGCAGTTAGTTTTTTAATACTACATGCTGTGATTCGTATCTCTTATGACCATTTGAATCTTGATCCTCTAACTGTAAACAGGTTCATAGATTTGATCGTAGATGACGCTAGGAAGTAACCGATCTTTTTTGGCGGCGTCGGTATTTCAGTGAACATGTGACACGAGCTCCATAAAGTTCAATGTTTTGGTCGAGTTTAGCGATATTACAAGTAACGCGCACGTTGTTTCATTAAAGGAAAAAGTAAGGATGATGTAATTTGCGTAAAAGGATGATACAATTAATCATGAAAGTGATAATCTCAAATTACCGTGGTGTTTTACAACGCACTATCGTATGTATATAAATATTGATTGCTCTTAACCTAAAAAAAAAGATACATTTTATAGTAAGTAACCCTTTATTTCTTTAATTTACTGTACAGTACACTTACAATACAGTTGAAAATTATACAATTATTGTTTTACACACACTAATTATTTGATTAAACATTTGCAGATGTGAAATCTGAAAGATACTTGTTTTTTGTTTCTTATTAAGATGGAACAGTGCGCGAAAAAGCCAAAACTGAGTAACACGAGTATAAAAGAAGGGGAAGCAGAAATTCTAGTGAACGATACAAATGTTTTTTATAATCCTGTGCAAGAATTTAATAGGGACCTGAGCGCAGCGGTTTTAACGACTTATATAAGAGAGAAAGGAAAAATTGAATCGGATGGAAAGGCGCATGAAAAAGATGGAATCATCATATTAGAAGCGTTGTCCGCAACCGGCTTACGTAGTATTCGCTATGCCAAAGAAGTACAAGGCATAAAGCAAATAATAGCCAATGATATCTCTGCAAAAGCAGTGGAGAGTATTACAAAGAATATAGAACACAATGGAGTTCAACATATTGTAAAACCAAGCCACGAGGACGCAACACTGCTAATGTACCAAAGTAGAAGAAATAAGTTTGACGTAATAGACTTGGATCCGTATGGTTGCCCCACGATATTCTTGGACGGAAGTGTGCAATGCATAGCAGATGACGGACTTCTTATGATCACAGCAACGGACATGGCTGTGTTAGCTGGGAACTCGCCAGAAACTTGTTACCTTAAATACGGAGCTATACCGCTCAAATCTAAAGCGTGTCATGAAATGGCATTAAGGATTCTGTTACAGCATATCGCCTCTCATGCAGGGCGTTACGGTAGATACATAGTACCATTGCTCTCGATAAGCGCTGATTTTTATATTAGGGTATTCGTTAAGGTTTTCTCCAGTCAAATAAAGTGCAAGGAGAATGCCACTAAAATCGGGATGGTGTATCAATGTACCGGTTGTGAGAGTATCAGTACACAACCGTTCTGTTACAAGAAGCCCACTGGGGGATTTAAATTAACATCTTTGCCTTATGTGGATCAATATTGTAAGATCTGCAATCACAGGCAGCACGAGGGAGGACCCATATGGTTGGGCCCTATACACAACCAACATTTTGTATCCGAACTTTTATGTAATTTAGAGGACATTAAATTAGGGACATCGAAAAGGATAGAGGGAGTTTTAAATGTCGTTCACGAAGAACTAGATGTTCCTCTATATTATGCTCTTGACCGTGTAATGTCTATAATCAGGTGTGTCACACCACCAATATTAAGGTTTAGATCTGCACTGCTAAACGCTGGATACCAAGTATCTTATTCGCATGCATGTAAGACATCCATAAAGACCGATGCTCCGAACGAAGTTATATGGGATATTGTGCGCGCATGGGAGAAAGAAAATCCTATAAAACGGGATAAGTTGCCGAACGATAGTCCTGCGATAAAAATATTGAATGCACCGATAGCTACAACTGTTTCGTTCGATGTAAACCCATTGGCGAATCCAGTTTCCAGGAAGAACAAGTTAACACGATTTCAACAAAATCCTATGGCTAATTGGGGTCCAGGTACACGCGCGAGAGCACGGTTCGATTTAGAAAATGGAGTTGAAAATGCAAGGAAAATAAAAAATCAGAATAAACATTCGAGGAAAGTGGAACCACCATCTGGGGAAAATGCTGAGGGGATAAAGCCAAGATGAAAAGAAATAATTTTGTGATTAATACTACTTGTAAAAAAAAAAAATGTATTTCTAGACGGATATATAGCCGCGTTCGTTGCTGCTGACGCATATGGTGTGTTCCACCGGTTATTTTGTTGTCACGTTTCTATACTTCAAAGGAGAATATTGTGCTGTTGCAATTATTATTTGGTCGTAAACAAACATTATTACATTATTATAAAGCATATTGCTGTTCAGCATGGAAAACCAAATTTCAGCAACAGCGAGCGTGTTAATTATTGTAATACACCTCTTCTAGAAAAAAATACATGTAATGTATTGAATAATTACAGTTTGTAATTATCTGCAATTTCATTTGAAACTGCAAACCAATTACATAGGGATAAATAGTACAGCCGTGGCCCACCTCATAGTGATCGGCTATAAATATTCAGCTAATAATCCGAATTTACTAAGCTGAAACGCATAAAATAGCATAATCGGATGGCCAGCATTACTGTTTACCCCTATATACGTACTTATCGTACTACAATTCTCGTGTATCAGTCAGTCTCTACATGATATACTACCCACCAGCTGAAAGGTACATACTTTAGTGATAACTTATCATCCTAGAACAGGTCATCATCATCATTAAATACAGGGTGTTTCATAACATGTGGATTACACACACAAGACAACAAGAACAAGAAATATCCTCTCGGTACGGAGCATTCTTTACAAATACAAGCTCTCGGGGATTATTGAAATTCAAAAGTTAATGCAACTTTGGAATAAGGACGAACAGAACATGTGTTGAGATAAACATTTTTAATTCCTTTTGTATCCTCTGTCCACTTCTGAGATGGGCCCCGCATATGAAACACTTTGTACAGTTTTCTTTGCCAATCATGAGATTACGCTTCGTATCAATAGCAGTCGCGCAATTTCATGCGTAAACATTTCGTTGGCTACTAGCGAATTGCATAATACGTAGCCCGAAAGCTGTACACAAGTTCACGGGGATTCCTATACATATATGTATATATGTATATAATCTTCGAATTCGCCTGTTCAGCTTTCAGAAAGTGGTACACGGTTGTTCAAAGGCTCTCGCTAAAGTACAGTTAAAACGATGGCTGCAACGACGCTCACTTTAAGCAACGGGCATAAAGTTCCTGTGCTAGGACTCGGTACTTGGCAAGCTGGAGTGAGTAGTTCAATAGTGATACACCAGAAATGTAATATTACGTGCATATGTACAAAATAAGTAATGGAAAGATAGCATCGTGTTAATACCTCGGACTGTTACCAAGGATGATCCGGGCGTGGTCGAGCAAGCGGTGCGAGACGCCGTAGATGCCGGATACCGGCACTTCGATTGCGCTTACGTCTACGGCAACGAGAAGGAAATTGGCAAAGCTCTCCGCGACAAAATCACCGAGGGTGTTGTGAAAAGGGAGGACCTGTTTATTACCACAAAATTGTGGAACACAGCGCACAAGAGGGAGGCCGTGGTGCCTTCGTGCAAGCGTTCCGTAGAAAACTTTGGACTCGGCTACGTCGATCTGTATCTCATTCACTGGCCCATATCTTACGACGTGAGAGAAATAAAATTGATTCAACTAAATCCATCCGTACGCCATTTAGACGTAAAGAATTCACTTCTCTGTTTTAGGAGAATGCAAAGGGTCTCTGGCCCGTGGACGAGAAGGGCAATATGCTCTATTCGTGCGACGATTACCTCGATACTTGGCGTGGGATGGAAGAATGCGTGCGATTGGGACTGACGAAGAGTATAGGTCTCAGCAATTTCAATTCCCAGCAAATCGATCGCGTTTTATCCATCGCGCAGATCAAGCCGGTGATGAATCAAGTGGAATGCCATCCGAATCTGAACCAGAAGAAGTTACGCGAGTTCTGCGCTCAACGTGGCATAACAATCACGGCCTACAGTCCGTTTGGTTCCCCTAAGCGAACTTGGAGGAAATCCACCGATCCTCAAGTTACTCTGGACGCTCCGGAAATAGTCGATATTGGCAAGAAATACGACAAAACCTCGGCACAAGTTGTTTTGCGATACTTGGTAAATACAAATTCGTAAGATATGTTCGAAAAAAAAAAAAGAAATAGTTCTGAAGTAGATTACATTGAAGTGATCGGTCTAGGTCGACATCGGTACTATCCCTATTCCGAAATCCAGCTCGAAGGATAGAATTAAACAGAACATTAGCATTTTTGACTTCGCACTAACACCGGAGGAAATCGCATCCATCGACAAGCTCGATTGCGGACTTCGCATCTGCTCTGCGGCAGAGTAAGTGATAATTGCACATTTCTTTTTGTCCATTTTGTCTGCTATGTAATAACGGCGTGACGTTTTTCGTATTTAGGTTCAAGGAACACAAGGACTATCCGTTTAACATAGAATTTTAGGAGATGAATATTTCAATCGTGCGTTCAATTTCAATGCATTCCTGACAATTGTATATCCTATGTATTCTTTTACTTGGTTTTATAATAGACACCTCGTCAATAAACTATTACAGTGGTGCAATTTAATACTCACAAGTTACGCGATCTGCATCTTTATTTGTCACGCGTTAACGCGTATCACCGCAATTAACTGGAACAAATGGTGGTTCTGCTTTTTAGCGGATAACGACAAAAAGCAGTTACATTATTAGTGCGTTAAAATATCGCGATGGCGTTGTGCAACGCTAGAAGCAAATACATTTGTACTCTTCGCTACCTACAATTTGTTCGTCTCATGGCCGTCGTTCGATAATGTTTATCTACGAGGAGTATAGTACGAATAGTAGGCAGTCGCGAGACACGCTTTAATCAGATGATTTTCACCGTACAAACGCAATTCGAAAAAACCCCCCGACATCGGGGCACGCCGTATCGCGCAGCGCCGAACGAAGCGGAAACGTCCAAAGAACATTAATTAGACGTCCGGCAACTAAAGTAAGATCTACAGTTGATCACGGCCAACCTTACGTTTTCCAATGGCCATAAAATGCCTGTCCTCGGCCTCGGTACACACCAGATATAAAATATGTTTTACTCCTTTATTTAGAAAAAAACGAATAATTATAAATATCTTCGAAGGCATTTTAAGGCCGTCCAGCCATTGAAGAAAAAAGTTTGAGATCATCGCGCTATCGATGAAGCGTTTTTCAAAACGCGACAGCGACAACTTTTCTGTACCGATGTAATTTTGATATTCAGTCTCGCGCTAGAGTATGCGGAAAGGGCTGTGATAGAAGCAATAGAGCTAGGGTATCGTCATATAGACACAGCTTTCTATTATCAAGATGAAAAAGAAATCGGGGACGCGGTCCGAGCGAAAATCAAGGATGGTACTGTAAAAAGGAAGGACCTTTTCATTACAACCAAGGTAACTAATAGAAACATTTGAAAAGAAGGTAATGTAAATTTGCAATGTTCTTCTTGCAGCTTTGGAACAATTATCATTAAAGAAGAAAGCGTAGTATCAGCGTGCGAGAAGTCTTTGGAAAATCTTGGAATGGACTATGTAGATCTTTATTTAATTCACTGCCCGTTCGCGTACAAGGTAAGTTCTAATTACTTGTACGCTGGCCATTGAAAGAAATATATCAGTACCTTTTAAGGAATGTGGTGATCTCATGCCCAGAGATGAAAATGGAACCCTTCAGATGTCTGATATCGATTACCTTGAAACTTGGAGAGGCATGGAAGAGTGCGTGCGATTAGGATTAACGCGTCGCACTGGTATCAGCAACTTCAACTCGCAACAAATCGGCTGCTCGGTGTGGCTAAGTTTTTTCCCTTACATAATCAGGTAATTGCTTGAGGCTTCCGGGTGTAAGCCGTGTCCAAAGGAAATATCATTCCGACGTTTCGCCAACATTGCAGTTGGCTTCATCAGGGGTCTGAGGACGCTCTGATACTGTATCAGTATTTTAAGCATTAGGCTGAGTAAAAATTGTCTCTAATTAGGTGGAAGTTATCGTGAATATGAATCAGCAACCGCTGATAAAGTTTTGCAAAAAGCACAACATTCGCCGTGAACGGATATTCACCATTGGGCCAACCCGGAAATAGAGCGGTCGTACCGAACTCCTTGGATAATCCAAGGATTGCAGAACTTTCAGGAAAATATAATAAAGCAGCTGCACAAATTGCTCTGAGATATTTGCTAAGCAAATGTTATATACTTATGTGTATGATACATAATTGTATTTCAAACAAATGTTAAGGTGCACCAAGAAATTGCCATTATTCCGAAAACAGTAACCCCGTGCCGGCTGAAAGAAAATATTGATACATTCGATTTTTCCTTGACGGACGAGGAAGTTGCATCCATAGCAGCAATTGGTACCGGTCAACGAGTCGTACGATTTGCAGAGTAAATATCGTAATAAGCATAATCGATATTGTGGATTAATTTTAAGACATCGAAAGAATGATGATCTTTTTTTTTTCTGCAACGCGAAAGGACACAAGTATTACACGTTCGATTGATAAGATAGTCACACTCGGGAGCGAGTGAAATGGCAGGAAACGACACGTCAGATTCAGTATGAATTAATAGTGTGCCGTATCCCCTTTGAACTTACATAACCCCACGCTGTAATTCGGTACTCGTTCGACCCTTCTATAGCCAATTAAGTTTATTAGATGCTATGGAAAATTTCGGCGCTGCATTTAATGTGGCATTATAGTTCGTAAAACAGAGCAGTCATCGTCTCGGACAAAGATCATTACATGGAACCGACGTTAACATTGACGTATACGCTACATGTAATGCAAATAAAAAGAAGAAATAGTTGGACTGCACTTTTTCAGAAATCGTTTCTGCGTTGCTTCGATTCTTAAAGTTGTCCTCCCTCACTTACCTTTGTATATTCAATCGGTACGTTCCACATGAGTGCCGAGCTGAAAAAGAAACCATTTTGGGGAACGGCTAACATGGTCGCCAATCCTGTTTCCGCAATTGCAGTAATACGGTAGCAGGAAACGGACTGGAATGAATCTGAAGGCCACTGGAACAGTGTATGTGATTCTTAATATTGCAAATACTGATACCGAACAAAGATTAATATAGTACGGGAAAAACTGATTCTTCTTTAAAAAATAAAACCTTCCTTGAACCTCTACAAATTACATTGCGATCTTTTGAAGGAATGTTTTGCATCGAAAGAAGTCCCTCAATGGAATTATACAGACGCAATAATGCTTGCATTGAATTCTACCATGTACAGACTACGGCCGTATACGAACAGAATTCGACTAAAACCAGAAGACCGTGATTTATGCTCATTGATAAGTCTCGACTAGGTCTCTTCAAGGCCAATAAATGAATAAATGGCAAAGACCGGCGTGGGCGAGAATCGTTTCAATGCTCGAGCACAAGATCGTTCAACATCTTCGCGACGGTATTTTCCATTGAAGATAACTTCCATTTCTTTCTTCTGCTGATTGCACGTTAATGACAACGCAGCATTTATGAGACTTGCATCACAGATGAATCATCCATGTTATCCAAAATCGAATTTCCCACGTGTCGCAATGTTTAGTAAATTCACGTACGACCTTCGAGCAACGATGTTGCGACAAAAGCAGTAGTTGATCGAAGGTATACATTATCGGCCTATCGCTGGCCACGTATTTGAGAAATACATATTAACGTTAATTACACGTGCGGATCAATTAACCGATGAATCATATGGCGCAAACGTAAGTCTCGCAAATAATCGTTTTGCATTTACCGCATCCTTGGCGTGCATACTTATTCGAGGTATCGCGTTTATCTGTGAAAAGTGGCCGGACAAAGTGCTTGAAACTGTGTCGATAATTTTCTAGAGGGATAACGAAAATATCCAGCGAGACAAAGTCGCCGTCGTGTCGGAGAATATTGCCACCGGAAGGCGATGCTTCACCAACGGCGTTCGATTGCGCTTCTTGGAGATCTAGGATGCTCGCTAAAGCGAAGGAATGCCGCGATGCAATTAGAAACATGATTGCCTTCGACAGAGCGGCGAACAGCAAGAAAACTGCGCGGCAAACCGACGGTACTCGCTCGTGCTATTCTTCCGTTCGTGTGAGGGAAACGTCTTTATCTTCGATACCGGACATCATCACGTTCAGCAGCATTGCGTTAAAGTATAACGATTACGGGGACGAACGCGATCTAATTAGAAGCTCCACGCTAGATTCGGACCGGACCGATAGTCTGCACACTTCCGTGAACGTTAGAAAGGCAAAAGGTTCGATCGGTCGTGTTTCTTTAGCGGAGAACGCAGGCAGCGGTTCGATGAGATCGTTTCTAACGCTGGAAAAACAGGTTCAGGGTGAGACTGTAGAAGGGAATGTGATCCCGATTAAGAAGAGAATATCCGCGGAACCGTTTCTCTCTTACACCGAAGGAACCGCCGAATTAGCATGGCTAAGCGACACGACGGAGGATAGTTTCTCTGGTGAAGCGTGGAATGCTCTGGAACAAGTAAGCTCGACGGAGATCGGTATCGGAATGCCGCGAATGAACTCTACTTTCCGCGAAAGTTCTCGCCCTGTCAAAAGGAATCGTGAATCGTCACCAGTTCGAGGCTTTGCTTTTCAAGATTCTGGTTTCGATAATAATTTCTCTGTATAAGTCTCTCGTCGATGATTATAATCTTCGATCGACCGGCCTTTCATTTGCCTCCCCTTTTCTACGCCCCCTCGATCGGGGCTGTTCTTGTAGCATTCTCTGGTTGAACGAGAACGATTCTCTTGTAATTGCTCCGGCGAATTCGCGTTGCGGCTATTTCTACGCGTTCGCCTACTAAATACGTGAATGGAAACATTGTCAGCATTACATGCGCCGATTCGGCGTGTCAACAGCCGCGCTTGTGACATTGCGGGAATCGATTTGAAATCGGCAATTACTTTCAATAAAATGTAATCCTTCCAGTGAATGATTACCTCGTTCGCTTCGCTAGCTTTGAGTAGATCGAAACGGGCTTCGAAACGATAAGCGAAATCTTGAAAGTTATCGATCTCGTGATTAGGCACTTGTTAAGTAACAAATAACCAGCGAAACCTTCAAAATTTGGCGGATCATTATTGCCGGCTCGGCTCGTTAATATAATGTTTATATAAACGTCTCTGCTAAATGAGTACCTACTGTATTTTTATTTGTTACTTGAAAAAGTAACAAATATAGGTACCTGCTCGTGATAACCATGCCGGAATATGCGGGCCAATATAACGATTCCTCCGTGTCCTGTGAGAATCTCGAGCAGATATCGGTCGATCTAAAAAATGGAAGAACCACCCAGGGAAAGGTGATGGATTTCATTCTCACTATGCTCGGCTGTATAGTTCTTAATATTGATCATCGAACCCGGCTGCACAAGTTCAGGGATATCTTCAGCAACAGAAGTCTGGATGTATTGAAGAACGATTTGGAAAATCTCATGCACTTCAACACCGAATGCTTCTATTTCTTAATATTTCAACTTCTACGAGAGGCTCTAAAAAGGGAGAATAATTATCGTAACAGATGTATCAGACTTGGTGTAGAAGAGGATACACCGCCTAGGCGATGGAGCAAAGTAATTTTTCAAAAGAGAGTCCGAGCAATCATAAAGTTCTTGATCTTTCGGAAAGTAAGGACTTTCCTCTATTTTTCTGACGAGCGCAGCGTGTTAGATTGGTCGATCGACCAACAAAAAATCAGTATTATACTTAATAACGAGATAAATGGAAAATGTACGTGTACAATTTCTAGAAATATATACAATAAGAATCATTGCAAAGGAAGCGCGGCGAATTATATTTATTGCGAAAAAGGGAACGTACACGTGGATGATAGTGGGCAATCGAAAGAATACTTAGAAACGAATTTTTACGAAACGTCCAAGCATGACGGAATTGGGCATTTTTGTATTAACATTTACCGTTTACTCAGTTACAGATGGCAGTGGATCTGTTTGTATTACTGTTATACATTTTTTTATCTGATAGTGTTGTACATCGCGAACAGATTAATCAGTGAAAACATATTGTGATACGTCTATGAATATATGTTAAATTATGTACGATAATGTTTCAATTATTGTTGAAACCATGTTTTAGAAAAGATGCATCGCGAATGATACATACGTATTATGCACATACACTGATCGCACTAATTCGTTTATGGATTATAAAATCGATAATACATTATTTAGTTAAGATAAAGCGCGGGATGTAATCTAGTGCATGTATCTTATTATATGAATTATTGTTAGCCACATTTTTTTTTGCATGTGTGCATATAAAATGTGAAATGTTTATTGGCGTAATAATGCATATATAGAGCTGAACTCAGCTGGCACTGTTTTCAAAATTACGATTACGAAGTGTTGATGTTTTAATGCTTATGTATGATAGTTGGATTGTATCATTGCATAACTTCCAAATTAGAAATATACAAAATATCCATACTTGATGAATCATTCCGAGTGTCATTGCTCATACTCATGTTCTTCCATAAATCCTTTAAAGAATAAGGACAATAATCAAGCGTTTAAATGGGGAAGGACAAAAACGATTGCAAAGGATGTTGGTCTATAATCTTATAGATTATAGACTTCTTAAGAAATCGTTTTAGAAGGTTGTTCATTTATTGATCAGTGGAAAAATTCGGACATTCGATTGTAGATCCAAAGCAGTGTACTTTGAATTTCATACAACATTAATATTCCCATTCGAGAACAATCCGTGCCTGTTACGCGAGTAGCGTTATTCTCTGTAATTCATTCATCTAACCGGCCAAGGGATTCAACTATCCCCTGCAGCTGGTAACCGTTTCTGTAATTTTCCATTGAGCCCGCTCCTTGTTAAAAGTTTGACCGGCATCCCTGGCAACGATCGGGATACAAGTAATAATACAGCGAAATCTTTCTGCATACGCGAAACTTAATATGCTACATCGTACATACACACTGTCCTGAAACGCATGCGCGAAGCAAAAAATATATATTTTCATTTACATATAAGCTTCTGGACAATTAAGCTGAAATTTATTTTTTATATGTGCGAAAAGGGATTTATAAATTGACCCACCAGCGCGCAGAAAGTTGCAATCAATTTTTTGGCATACGTGTCTGTCTTCTGCGGAGTGGGGATTGGCGAAGGATGTTATATAAGGAGCTAAGCAACAGTACCGGTACTTGAAGAGTGAACTCGGTGCGTCACGGTTGTTGAGAGACGTGCTACAATCGTGTTAACAACTCCTTGTGCTTTAAGCAACAAATTTCGGGAAATTATCAAAATGGTTCTGAACGTACCTATGATGAAATTCTACAACGGCAACGAGGTGCCGGCTCTCGGTCTTGGTACATGGAAGGTTCGTACTCTAAGCATTAGACAATTTAGTTTATGCATATATGTATTTAAAAAAGTAGTATCGCCCACTATTTCTCATGAATTCTCTTGTTCGAATTGTTTAAACGATAATCAGATGTAATTCATAAATCAATGCGCAATTCCTAATATATGCAGTGGTAATATTTCGCAGTATCTTATCGCCGGTAAGGACTGGGTTTTCTGATTTTCACTGCACGGAATTTTTTCTATATTGAGATTCATAAAGAGAACTATTTTCTGTTTATAAATCTTTGTACCAAGGTTTAAATAAAATTTTACCCTGTTATATAATTGCTCAGCGTTTGTTATGCTGAATCTTACGTATAACTCTGATTTAGTACTTCTAATCAATAGATAATGCACGTTCGAGTATAGATAAGGCTAATTATCAAACTCTCATGTGGATAAGACGATGCCACTCAAGTATTCATCGGAACATAAATATTTTAATGTTGTGTAACAATTTTTGATTTTATTATATTTCACAAATGCTAACATGGTCATTTCATTTTAGTCAAAGCCTGGAGAAGTTACCCAAGCAGTTATGGATGCGATCGATATCGGATACCGTCACATTGACTGTGCTCACGTGTACGGTAACGAGAAAGAAGTGGGTGTTGCTCTTAAGACAAAATTCGCTGAAGGTGTAGTGAAGAGGGAGGACATTTTCATCACTAGTAAACTATGGAACACATACCATAGACCGGACTTGGTTGAACCTGCCATTAAGAAAACTCTCGCAGATTTGGGTCTTGAATACTTGGATCTTTATTTAATTCATTGGCCGATAGCTTACAAAGAAGGGGACAAGCTTTTCCCAACCAACGAGGATGGTACTCCTGCTTTCAGTGATGCGGATTACGTAGACACATGGAAAGCTATGGAAGCTCTGGTATCGAAGGGGCTTACCAAGAACATTGGCGTTAGCAACTTTAATTCAGAGCAAATAGAAAGATTGCTGAAAAATTGTACTATTAAACCAGTTACGAACCAAGTGAGCATGATATCTCTATGAATCCTAGCAGGTTTATTTAATGCATACGGTTTCTATAATGATTCGATAATGATTTTTCAGATCGAATGTCATCCATACCTTACACAAAAGAAGCTTTCCGATTTCTGCAAAGAAAGAGGTATTCTTATTACCGCTTACAGTCCGCTTGGATCACCCGACAGACCATGGGTTAAGCCAGGTGAACCAAAATTGTTAGATGACCAGAAACTGGCTGAGCTCGCAAAGAAATATAACAAGACATCTGCCCAGGTCCTTTTAAGATACCAGGTATGTGATGATATCTCACATTTACGAGCTATATGCCCTTTATCATAAATTGTTCCCATCTTCCTTCCAGCTGGATCGTGGTCACATAGTTATCCCTAAATCCGTGACGAAATCTAGAATTGCTCAAAACAGTGAGATCTTAGACTTCAAGCTGACTGCGGAGGATATCGCATACATCGACACTTTCGATTGCAATGGCAGAGTCTGCCCAATGATTGGGTAATTACAACAGTATTTTATCTTATGGCAGTTGTCATGAAAACTGATTTGTTCCTTCGTGTAACATATATTTATCTTTTTTTCAGCGCGGAGAAAAGCCCCTACTATCCGTTCCGCATTCCGTTCTAAGTAACTAAATTAAGCCTAGAAATAACAATGTACAAATTGCGCCACTTGGAACGTCTAAGATCTATGAGACTTTTTCACTGTACATTTTCTACACAAGATTCATGTAAAATGAACCGGACGATAACGAAATACACGTGCACATGAATGATTTTATATTTGCTTTCTAAAAAAGAAAGTTTCGTCGGATATGACGGCAGTTACATCGCAGGTACCCTCTTAATATTGAGTACTAGTATTGCTGCACACAACAATGACATGCTTTCTCTATTAGCGTGGTCGTAGCCGATCCATTTTAAAAACAAGTGACGGGTTAATTGCATTGGCACAAGATGTCTTCATCGCTATCTTCGCATCCGCAAGAGCAACACTCGCAGAGTTCGTCGTCGCTATTGCTTTCGTCCCTTCGCGAATCGGCCAATTGCTTCGAACCAGTTGGCTGGTATTGCTCCGATGGATCCAATGGTTCATCGCTGCAGTTGCACACCGCGTCCGACAATCCGAGGGCGCATTTACCCTTACAGTTGCATCTGCAGTTTCCACCTGGCCGTCCCAAAACTTTGCAAGGCATGGATGGGCACATTTCGCAGGGGCCACCTAGGTCGCAGGATAGCGGGAACGATTTGCATCCCATTCGAATGCCTGCGTTTGCGATTCACATTGAACTCTTCCACTTTCCGAAAATTTGAAAGCAATACGCACCATGATCTGTGGTCGTACAGAGCGGTAATTGACAAAAAGGGTCCCTAGCGGCGCAACACTTGAGAAGCTTTTTGCGGGGGGTGTTACAGGGAACGCCGCAAGGAAGAGTGAATTTGCCCGTGCAAGATTTCAAAGCTCGTTGAAGATCCTTCGAGTCGAAACAGGGACGTTGACACTGCGCCGCTTTCGATTTCGATAATTTAGCTGGCTTATCGCCGCCTGCTTTTTCCTTCTCTTTGCCAGCTGAACCGGCAGTGGCGACCGCTGTTTCGGTTCCCTACAATATCGTAATATATATATTTAATTAAATTATATTCGAACATTAGGAAAGAATAGATCCGTTACTGTAAGTGGTTCAGCCTTTTCGTGTGGCGGCGGTGACTCTTCCAATTTTTGGCTGCTCTTCCACCAATTCGACATCCACGATGACTTACGTTTACCTACATTTTCTATGGACGCGGCGGACTTACTTCCTTGATCCTTTTTCGGACTAATTGTTTCCGTTGAAGTTGAAACCTCCATTTCGGTCTGCACCTGCGCCAAAATGAATAATAATTTTGCGCGATAGTTAAGCATACAATTTTTACTAACAGTAACATCCTCTTCCGTTTCTTGTTTCTGCTTCCGGCTACCCTGTTTGTGCGTTAAACATTTTTTAGGCGCGCGACATATTCTTTTCCCAATACACCCAGGATCCTGTGCGCAGCAGATCGATTTTCCTTTGCCGCAAGCGTTTCGATACTCCTTACACGTTAACAATCGGTCCATGTGCTCCTTAAACATCGTTTCCTGTTGCTCCAAATCCTTGATGCAATGCTTCAGGCTCAATTCCTCTTCGGCCAGTTCGCGAATCTTTGTCAAGCACAGCACGTCCTCGGACTTTATAGAATGAAGGCTCGGGGTAGTGTACATTCGCACTTCCCTCTCCAGATTGCTTACGGTATCCTTCATTTCCTTATTAACCAGCTCCAGCGATTCCAGTTCCATTCCCGTTTCTTCCAACTTCACATCCGCTTGAATGATTTTCTCCTGCCATTAGAGAGAGAGCCTTGTTAAATGTATATATGTATTGTTTTTTTTTATAAAAAAGCAAATACATTTAGATGGAACGTTAGATTTTGCGATAAGTGTGAAGATTGCAAGCGCACTGGCAAGATTTACCCGAATTAATCGTTGAATTTCAATCGTTCCGTACATGCAACTCCTCGGTCTCCCCGTTAAGCTCCTTAACGGTCCTCTTCAAGCTTTCGAGTAGCTTCTCCGTCGGGTCCGGATAGGGAGCGAACTTCTTCATGATCTGCCGGACCTTACAGTACGGCGCGTCCTCGCAACTTTTTGCCATCCACATGTTATACGCTATCAGAGCGGGGATCGATCGTTCCATCGTAGTGATCTTCTCCCTTAAATGTTTGTGTTTACCGATCAAATCACAACGGCGCTCCTCCATCTTCGTCGTGATGTCTTCGAAATACGGCGGACACTGCTCTTCTCTCTTGGGAACATCCGACTTGGGACCTGAAAGATAGCGCGAGGAGAAAATGTAATCGCTCGATTATTCTTTATCGTGCTTCTGGCAACGCTGAGAACACTTTTCTCTGGGACGTGACACGTACAATTACATCCAGACATGTTGATCGTTTAGGGGTAGCTCTTTCCCTCGGGATAAAATTGACCACTTTAGACGATAACCGTACACCATCTAACTATGTATGACACATCGGAATTTGTCCTGCTTTCTCCTGTTATTTACATTGATAAATTATAATGAAACATTTCTGCGACTTCATCTTTAAAATTTGGATACTTCGCGTGAAGCCGTGAATTTTTCTTTTTATACGTTTGCTGTTGGCAGTTTCATGCAGAATAACATGTTAGGTCAGTGTTCTGATTAGAAATGCATGCATTGAAATTAGCAATGATACTTAAAAAAAAACTATCGAACAAGATCGTATGTCTTTTCATACCATCGATCATGGTTGACAGTCAACGTTCTGCTACAAAGAACAAAATCAGCATGCATTGATGGTGATGTGTTGCGAATCGTTCAAAATGCATTAAGTCCCTTCCATTCTGACATTCGGTGAAAAATATACAAAAAAAAGAAACACATATTGAATCATTTGAAATCTGGAGAAAGCCGAAGTGGATTTCAATGTTGCCCCTCGACTTGGTCAAGAGTCAGTAAAACTATAAAATGAAGTACAGCAATCGCGATGCCGTAAGTTTAATGATTACCGGTGCAATTGATATCGTGTATTTAACAGAAGAACGGAGGACCTGACTAGTCGTGACACGGACGACGATAAGTATTCTCTGTTAACCGGAACCAGCGCATCCCTTCAGGATAGTACCGGAAGTACAATCACAGGTTCGGTTAGGACCAGCTACGAGCATAATTTTGAGGATCGTACATTATATGGACAGAGCGGTGGTCGCAAATTTAGTTATAAAAAAAGAAAGACTTGCAGCGGAAATGGAATATTTAGTGCACCCGCGGGCGTCAGCCCTCATCACGTTAAATCGTCCATTATTCGTCGGAACTCAAGTCCGTCTTTTGAACTTGCTGCGCATGTTACCCTTAATTCATTATTTTGCACACATGCACGAGGGTAAATACAAGAATTCATTTCTCCTCCGCTACAGATGGATCCCGACTAATTTTCGTGTGGCCACAGAAACCACCTAGAAGTAGGCTGTTAAGAATCTTAGCACCCCTGATGCACGGCATTCTCATAGGCTTTTTATTCATGGACGCTGTTCACCTTTGGCCGGGAGAATTTTTACCTACATCTTTGCCGTCCGTAATGCCCGTTCCTTTGCCACCTGCGAAATGCAACGTAATCGAGCCACGTTGGTTCGATAATAGTTAATCATCCTGCTGCCTTCATGACAATCTTACGCCGAGGATATGGATGGCAAATCGCAAAACAGTTCATGAAAAATTGAAATAAACGCATTCAAATATAAAATTGGTTGAACAATTGTAATTGTCCATTTTTTATACATATACAAGTTTTTCAATCGTTGCTTCCACGGCGCATAAACATTTGGAGTGTCGAATTTCGCACGTGAAAGTAACAGAAGACTCGAAGTTTGTTCTACGATTGCAAATGTTCGTAAATTATTCGTGGATAATGAGCGATAAACGATATTTCAGCGCCGATTAAACGTCGGGCCTTTAGCGCGTGCGATGTTTTGCAATTTCTGATTATTAGTTTTACTTGCAACAATTCTGTAGTTATTAATTGTAAAATTGGCATGAAATTAAACTATGAAATGCATTGCAAATCAATTTATCAAAATAGCTTTGAAATATTAATTTTTGCGCAGTGGGCACCGTGTCCATTCGTGCCGAGTCGTCGGCTATTTGGTTAAGGTTTCTTTCATTCATTTAAAATTGTATATTTGTGATTAATATATTAATCATTGTTTATTGCAGGCCTGCGCAAGGAGTTGCTCCTTTAAGCATCATCTCCAGCTTCCAGTAGCAATATTTCCAACTGCCCCCAGTTGCGTTTCTGGATGCTTCGACTACATGACAATATTATGGGTTGATACTGCCTACTTAAGAATACCTACTTAAGAATACCTACTTAATTCTGACTCTCCTGAATACAAGTGGAGTTGCACAAGCTCTAAGCTGTTCCTCCTCGGCCAGCGAAAACTGTGTATGTGGTGTATCGATAATGTATCAGTACGGTAGAGTAACAGCAGCGTTAGCACCATTGTATTAAATTATATTTATATTCATTATATTACTTATATTTATATTCATTTTAAGAATTTATATAATTGATAGCTTTAAAATGTATTTTATAAATGAATTTATAAGAATAGTCAATAAGTAATAGTTGTTAGTTTCTAAAACATTTTTGTAGCATATGTACATTTATGCTATTATTATCATTGTAATTTTCATTATTATTCAGTTATAAGATTTGTTGTATATTAATTTATAAATAATAGCGTTTAGTTCATAATACTTTTTTGCAGCATATGTACATTTATGCTATTATTATTGTTGTAACTTTCATTACTATTTAATTGTAAGATTTATTGTAAATTAATTTATAAGTAATAGTGTTTAGTTTTTAAACCATTTTTGTAGACTATATAAATCTATGCTATTATTATTATTATTGTAATTGTCATTATTATTTAGTTATAAGATTTGTTGTAAATTAATTTATAAGTAATAGTGTTTAGTTTTTAAACCATTTTTGTAGACTATATAAATCTATGCTATTATTATTATTATTGTAATTGTCATTATTATTTAGTTATAAGATTTGTTGTAAATTAATTTATAGGAATAATCTATAAGTAATAACTATAACTTTTTAGGTTTAAATATTATTATCTTTGTAATTTGTAAATTATTGCAATTTTTCAATAAATCTTCATAAAAGGAATGCAACTGGTTTCATTTTCTTAACATCTGTCCACTCCCAATAATTTAAGTTAGAGATAAGCGCTGGAAAATGACGTCGAAGTTCAGGAATCCCCGGTGGTCTTGAAGTTCTCGGAATTTCCTGGAAAATGACGTCAAATTCCAAGAATTAATGAAATGAAACATTTGGCGATTTCGAGTAAGAGCAATTCTGTAAAATTACGTTTCGAGAAATACATCCTCGCAAATATCATGTTCTCGTGATACAAGTTGGCGATTTCTAGCACGGGGGATTCCGTAAAATCAAGTTCTGGAAAATTCTTGGAAATGACGTCATCAATCATGAACTCCGGATACCTCCTTGCATATCATGTTCTCCTAATACAAATTGGCGATTTCGAGCACTTGGGATTCCGTCAAATCATGTTCCGGAGAATTCTTGGAAATGACGTCAGATTCCAGGAATTGGTGAAATGAAAGACCTCCTCGCATATCATGTTCTCCTAATACAAATTGGCAATTTCGAGCACTTGGGATTCTGTAAAAGCAAGTTCTGGGAACTTCTTGGAAATGACGTCACGTTCCAGGAATTGGTGAAATGAAAGACCTCCTCGCATATCATGTTCTCCTAATACAAATTGGCGATTTTCAGCAAAGGGACTGCCCGAAATTCACGATTTTGTATTAGGAGAACATGATATGCGAGGAGGTCTTTCATTTCACCAATTCCTGGAATGTGACGTCATTTCCAAGAACTTCCCAGAACTGGATTGTATGGAATCCCGAGTGCTCGAAATCGCCAATTTGTATCAGGAGAATATGATATGCGAGGAGGTATCCGGAGTTCATGTCTGTGACGTCATCACCAAACATTCCAAAACCTGTTTTCACGAAACATCTCTTGCTCGAAATCGCGAATTTGTATCAGGAGAACATGATATGCGAGGAGGTCTTTCATTTCACCGATTCCTGGAACGTGACGTCATTTCCAAGAATTTCCCAGAACTTGATTTTACGGAATTCCCCGTGCTAGAAATCGCCAACTTGTATCACGAGAAAATGATATTTGCGAGGATGTATTTCTCGAAACGTAATTTTACAGAATTCCAGAAAATTCCGGGAGCTTCAAGACCTCCGGGGATCCCTGAACTTCGACGTCATTTTCCAGCGCTTATCTCTAACTTAAAATTATTGGTAGTGTACAGGTGTTAAGAAAATGGAACCAGTTGCATTCCTTTTATGAAGATTTATTGAAAAATTGCAATAATTTACAAATTACAAAGATAATAACATTTAAATTTAAAAATTTATAGTTATTACTTAGAGATTATTCCTATAAATTAATTTACAACAAATCTTATAACTAAATAGTAATGAAAATTACAATAATAATAATAGCATAGACTTACATAGACTACAAGGATGTTTTAAAAACTAAACACTATTACCTATAAATTAATTTACAATAAATCTTACAACTAAATAATAGTGCAAATTACAATAATAATAATAACATAGGTTTACATATGCTACAAAACTGTCTTAAAAACCAAACACTACTATAAATTGATTTACAATAAACCTTATAAGTAAATGATAATGAAAGTTACAACAATAATAATAGCATAGATTTACATGTGCTACAAAAATGTTTTAGAAACTAAAAACTATTATAATACATCTTAAAGTTAACATTTATATGAATTATTTGCAACGAATATAAATATAATTAACATAAGTATAATTTAATATGATGGCACATTATCGACATATCACACACACACAGTTCCCGTTGTTCGAGAAGGCATAGCTCAAAGCTTGCAACTCTGCTTGAGCTCGGCGGAGCCAGAACCATTGATGGAACCAGGAACACTGCTGCAAGGAACTGGAAACACTACTGTGAGGAGCTGGAAGCGCTATTGTAAGGAGCTGGAAACACTGCTCAGGGGAATTGGGAACGCTGCTTGGAGGAGCCAGAAATGCTGCTTAAAAGAGCAGCTCACTCTGCAGACCTGCAATAAACAATTATTAGTTTTTTATTCACAAATATACAATTTTCAATGAACGAAAGAAACTTTAACAAAACAGCCGACGAGTCAGCATAAATGGACACTGTATCCGCTGGGCAAAAGTTAATATTTGAAAGCTATTTTCATAAACTGAGTTGCTATACATTTCATAGCTTAAATTCACACAAGGTTTGCAATCAATAACTACAGAATTGTTGCAAATAAAACCAGAATATCTACAGTTGTTGTAATGTAGTATGTCTCGCGAATAGTCTAAAACACAAAACAGAAAATATCAGCACTGGTCGAGTCAACAACTTGGGGTTATGTATCCGTCAGAGAAAGTTTCCGAAACGTACTGTTCTTCCACTTTAATATCACATCACTCCTCACGTTTGAGAATTCATAAAGAACAAGGTCATGTCGATAGTTTTGTAGAACAAGTACTAAATTAATATAAAAACATTTTAATTATTACTGACACTGACGCAAAATACCTGGGTTAAATCGTCGACGCCATCTTGAATAGTTCTGAAGGACTATCGATAATTATTGTTAGTCGCCACTATTAATCGACTATCGATACCTTATTTTCACTATTGATACTTATAGGTATTGAAAGTTGTAAGTTCTTAACGTGCAACAAATGATAAATACTTGCACAATTGTATTTTCATCATTATAGATAACTACCGATGGCCGAAGGCCCAAATGGGGGAATCTATCGATAGTGCCGGCTATCGATATGTCTCTACCACTTCTATCGATAGTATCGAAGTGCCAATCAGGTTGACAAACTGTAAAACTGTAAACAATGAATCTTTTTCTCTTTGAACGCTTCAACTCGGAAGTATTATTGCTTGGTTAACTATTGAAACAAGTTTTAATCGATTAGTTAGGTAACTATTCCCGAGCTCCATAAGAGTAGGTCCTTCTCTTCCGGCGTTGTTATCCATGTGGGAAGGCAAATCTCTGCCGGACACTGTATATGGCGGTGTTTTACAGTTTGTCATCCTGACTGACGCTTCGATACTATCGATAGTAGTGTTGAAGGACTATCGATGGTACTATTGATAATTATCGTTTGTCGCCACTATTAATAAACTATCGATACCTTATTTTCACAATTGATAGTTATAGGTATTGAAAGTTGTAAGCTATTAACGTGCAATAAATAATAAATACTTGCATAAATATACTAGTATCACTGTCGATAGCTATCAATGGTTAATGCTGCAACTAGGGGGATGTATCAATAGTATCTACTATCGATATTACTTCACCGCTAGTGTCGATAGTATCGAAGCGTCAATCCGGCTGACAAACTGTAAAAATGTAAAAAATAATTCATATTTGTCTTTAAATGCTTCAATTCGGAAATATTATTGTTTGTTTAAGTATTGAAACAAATTTTAATCGAACCGTTGAATAACTATTCGCAGGCTCCATAGGAGGAGGCTGTATTTCATGTGTGAAGGCGACTCTGCCCGATACTGTACGTACGTAGTGAAGATCGATAGTGAATGGAAGCTATCGATAGCTTACGGTAGTGGTAACCCTCGATAGTTATGCACCACTAATAGTATAGGTACGTGAAGTGAATTTTTAACTTTAAAAATGTCAAACAAACATTTATTCCAAACGTATGGATTTTTGCGTGCTCCTTTTGCAATTGGCGTTGGTCGTTATGTGTGTCAATTGCAAAGAATAACAATAAAATTTTGTAAAAATCACGGTGATAGTCTTGGAGTTCGGTGAGATACCTTCATTTTCTAACCTCTTACTTTTAAGAATATCTTTGTAAGTCGTACATACCGATGCATTGTACACATAAAATTATAGCTTTGTTCTTTTACACAATTTTCATTTTATAATTATATGTATTTTGTTTTAACCTAATTTATATTAATTTGTTTTTCTTAAATCATAATTTGCGATATCGCTCGTGGCTTTTATTTGTGTTAATATATGTTCAAGAATAATTCATCATCATTTTGATTTCCTACAGAAAGTTCTTGGAGCTCGATTTAATTAATTACGCAAAAGAAAACCCTGGTGTTGTGGTATATGTTAAACCAAGAAGACACAGGAGTCCGGTTATAAAAGCTGAGTATTGTAAGCCCTATATCGTTTAAACGTATGCAAGGCTCATGTGTTTAAATATTTCCTTCAATTAATTGTATTTATATTTTTAGTAAATGGAGAAACACATTGGATGTCTATAGCCGATTATAGTAGAGAGGATATTGTACAATGGATGGAGTTATTGAAGAATCAGTACCATAACGGACCAAGTTACAGATTACTCAAGTTGTGGCACACGGATTTCCCTTCGATTCAAGGGCCTTGGTCGCCTTTCACTTTTAAGGATCAATCTATAAATCAAGCCACCTTCCCAAATGTAATTGCCAAACTTTCTTTCTACTTATATTGATCTTCACATTATTTTTTATATACATCATACGTTGTATCCATTTTCAGAAAAAGCTCGGCGAGTCTATTAAATTAGCACCTACAGCAACAGAGGAATTAATCAGATTGTTTAAAGAACAGCAAGAACGTGAGAAAATGAGCGTGGAGAATGAAGTTCAAGAAAGGGTTGGTTAAATTGTAGCTAGCTAACAATTTTCTGAATATTTTATTGTACATAAGAAGGTAGAAAGCAAAAATAAAATTTTGGTATTAGACGTATTAGAAGTGTTTGATGTTGTTGCGTTTTATTTAAAATAATCTTTGTTCCTTTTATTCTGTAGATTTGTTGAATGTTCGAATAGAAAATTTCGTGTGTATGCACGAAACAATGGTCTAAGTTGTTTAATTGTTGTACCGATTATGATCACAATAAAATAAACATAATATAGCTTACAAATGCTTAAATTACAAAATACAAAGTATAATTCATGCAGGAAGAATACATAGCAGTTAAATATGTGTATAATTATACAGTTGTGCAACAACGCCGTATGACCTAAGTGTATCGGTGACTAGCATGTTGAATGCACAATACTTTTTTTATTTGGTAGAAACGGTATTACAATTAAAGCTTTGTCACGGACGAAACTAATGTTCATGCTACTATCAGACGCCAGATACATCCATGGTATCTTTCTTTTGTATTTTCTGGTGCATATTCCTCTACTGTTTCATTATTAGATAAAAATATATTTTGGTATTTCTCGTACAAAAGAGTTAACAATATCACGCGTAGCACCGTAATTCTTAAACAAATATGCATTTGTAATTAATTAATTTCCATTCTAAGTCTACTCACTCAACATTCTGCGCGTTAAATAAATTATATTCTTAGCGTAATAATATGTATAGCAGTCCAACGCTATAAAGAACGAAATTTGTAACAAATACACGTGTAATGAAACGTACAATTACTGATCACTAGTTAATCCCGAATATTCGACTAAAACATAAATTAGCGAATAGAATATTCGCAATATTTCACGGGCAATGAATGTGGTGTACGAATCATTTTCGTAGAAAATACAATTGACATATACCTACTTCCCCGAGTTCCAATAGATAGCGTGAAATAATTTTGAGGGGATGGGTACAGTAGCATAATCCTATACATGTATGATGATGTATTTTCTTTGAGAAATGTGAATAAATAGTTTATTTTTTTACACTACAATAGAGACAGTAGTACTTTTTCCTATCGTTTATACAAAAAAAAAAATGCAATTCTCCCTACATAATATCAGATGGATTTAAATCCATGTATATCAAAATAATGAGTTACTGTGGTGATCTAAAAATGTAATAATACGAATATGATGGGCTTAGCGTTACATACATTCGTACACGCAAAAAATCACACACCACGGCATACCATTCTATAGTAAACGCTTCGTTATGTACAAATAATATTTTTATAATGCCTCGTTAATTGAATTTTGTTCCTAAAAACCGACAAACATAGTACTTGCAGTATTTGGTCTATTTCAATTTAAATGGTATACTTGGGTAAGATTTGTACTATAATGGGAATATATTTATGCTTCCTTAAAAAGGAAAGAAGACAACCTTTCGTGTTTAGTCGCAATTAAAAATCGACTTATACATATAAAAAAAAAAGTGATTAAAAAATTATTATTCATACGATATCTATAGAAATTTATTGGCCATTCGGCATATGAAAAATCATCAATGAAAATGCATGTACCATATTTGTGAAAAATTCTCAACAAACTCTATCATGCGCACGAGTTGTTTTCTCTCTTTCAGAAATCAGCACATCAGGTAAAACATCTACCTTTTAAGCAAAATATCACACATCGTATCGTAAAAGTGCGACTAGAGATGACTTGGTTTATTCGACCTTAAGTCGTTTACTAAATTCTTCTTGCTGTTTTTCTCGCCATTCCTTTTTTGGTTTGATTCTCTTAAGTTGACCGTCCCTGAGGAATAATTCTTCTAAACTCTCCTCGTTATAAACAGTAACGTTTTTCGATCAATTTAAAAGTACGTACCATTGCAGATCGACTAATCCACCTTGCCTCGCTATCACAGATTTTACCCTATTCGCAAAATCAATGGCACTCTCCCCTTCGTTCCTATACATTGGTGGAAGATACCATACTTCGCAAACTATGGCCCAACTCGACATGGTCATGTATAAATATTGTATCATCGAGTATCGACTGCTATTCCAGAAAGCGTCTCCGAATCTCGGGTCATACTATAAAAAAAAAAAAGAAAACGGTGTTGACTACCTAAACTGTTACACCGAATGTTGCATTAAATGCGTATCTATATGGATAATTACTTTTATTGCAACCGGGTATATAACACCGCCAACTTCGAAGCTTCCTTTCTTGAACTGCATAACCGAGGTATTGTTTATGCAGGTTCCCTCAGGAAAGATCAGTATCGGCGGGTTCGTGGGATCCGAAACGTGTTTTTTCAATCTGAGAGATAAATATCACGAAATTAATGTACTTCTCGGATAGTATAGAGCTGCTAAAAAAGAGTTTAGAACGTCGATTTCGAGTTACCGTTTCGCAACTGCTTCTCTGTCTTTAACTTCGGATCGCTCGAACCAGATATGTGGCGAGGCACGTGCCAGAGCCCTTTGAAGAATTCCTAAGAATCCACCGTGCCTTTGACCTATCTGAAATAATGCCTGCTGATGAACAGTATAAATAATCTCGATACGCATTACTATGCAACGGAGCCATACATAACATTAAAGGGACGTAACAAAGTGATCGTAAAGCACCCCATAAAAAGCATTCGACTCGGCTTCGCTTAAATAAATGATACCTAAACTATTGGCATACCACGCGATAAAAACGTACCAGGGAATAGCAATTATCGCACATGAGTACCAGAACGTCTATCGGAGAAGTGTGATTCGCCACGCAAATTCCCCTAACGGGTCGATTTTCCGGATTATGGTACGTGATTACCGAAGACAGAGCGCTGGACAGAACACCGAAGCACATTATGGAAACTTTGTAATTCAGCCATCGTTTGAAACTACCCTCTGGAACGTAGCCCACAACTGCTGTGCATGCTGTCAGCCACATCACCTGTAAACCATAAGCTTTGCACCTGAGAAACGATGATTCCCATCTGTATCGTTGCTGAGTAGTTTTACCTGCAAAGCAAAGTTACAGGATACTGTTACCTGTAACATTTACTAATGCATTGTAACTTTGTCAGAAAATTACGTGTTACATCAGGCCCCCTGACAAAACGAAATCCCCAAAAAATCGTCGCAATAGCACCCCGTTATTATTACTTATATGTTGTAAGCATTTTTCTTTTCTATGCACATGTAAGAGAAACAAAGATATCTCGGTCAAGACATTCCACTAATAGCGAACAACAGGTGGACAGCATAGAAAAATCCCAGAGACAATCGTGTCCGACGAGACCAATTTGGAAAACGAAAAGAAAGCATTCATATGCTTATTATTATAACGAAGTATTACCAAGGAGAATGCTGTCTGTGTGGACAAGATGCATACATCGATGGTGGAAGTGTGATTCGCCACACACATTCCTCCACTTTTTGGTTTATACTTTGGATTATGGATCGTAATATCGGCTGATAACGACTGTGCCATTATCCTGAACGATATGAGGCTAGCCGTGTTATACGCCCATTGTTTAATGAAACCGTTCGGTAGGAAGCCAATAAGAAATGTCGCAATTACAAGGTTTAGTACCTAGGGAGCTTTGATATTAGTCGACTTGTAAATGGGAAATATTTTTCTTTGATATTTGTAGCAGGTAAATACTACTTGAAAAAGAGTCAAGCATTAATTCTCAAGCAACTCCTTCTAAAATAAAAAGTTCTTCAAGTGTATACATCCTACCGATTATACTCTGCCTTTCTGCTAACGTAAAACGAGAGTAGGAGAAACTTACCCCGACGAAGCAAATGAATATCCTCAAGGGAAGAAGAAAACAATATCGCATAACAAATCCGCACATCCATATCACCGTTAGTTTCCAGGAGATGAACTCGTAATGCCTATTCGTTCTAGTTAACAGATTCCAGTTCTGCAATCGAAGATATCGGTTTACCATGCGATATTATGATATAAGAATTGATTTCTATTGATGATCAGAAGCATGAACAAGGAAAAGAAGTGTACCTTGAGCTCTTCCGCTTCGAAACGCGACGTCACCTCATCCTCGATAATTGCCTCCACGCCGGCCTTAATGTAATCCAAACAGATCGCCAGCTCGAACTCCCTTTTCAATGTCTCGAACGAATCTCTTCGAATGAGAGTCTGAAGGAGCAAAGGTGATGTCAACCCATCGTACACGTGATTTCATATACATTTTACCGCATTGTACGTACGCATCATGTTAAATTACCTCATTTTTACCAACAACCGTCGTCGATGCTTGGCAATTCTCCGTTTTCGTCTCCTCCAGATGATTTTTGTGATTCTGCATCTCTGGCTCGGGGACCATGATCAGATCTTTCGATCTGGCTATCACGCTGTTGCTCAGCACTCCGTTTTGCATTTTGTTCTCGGTCTTCCAATTCTGAACATTCTGTTTCTCGACGTGCCGCGACTCGTACCCCTCGTCTGCTTCCTCGGCATCCTCGTTCCATGTACCGTTCTTCTTCTTCACATTCTCTATGTTTTGTCTGCCGTACTAAAATCAAATGCCATAGTGTTTACTCCGAGTTGGATTCTGTATGCAATTCATGGCGCGCGTTTCTCCCCAGGAGGGGAAAAACAAAACGGGTAAACGGTTGTCCGATGTAAAATGCAACAGGAACAAGATACATGTCCGCTCTGAGAGAGCTTGATCCGTGAGTCAAGAATAAGAATGACTTCGATCTTGATCCCTGAATAATTATCAGCGGTAAAAGAATGTTTGGCAATGTATTTCCAAAGGTAGATCGAAACTTATCAATCTACGTTCTTCTAGCGCGAGGCACGTGCTTCCTCGAGCTTGACAAATTATTCCATTAACCGGAGAGCATTGGAGTGCCGCTGCTACACGATAATGCCGATGAAAGTACAATATGATAACAAACACGTTCGATGGAAGATGAAAGATTTCGAACTTTGTACTGGGAACGTCTACGGAATTTTAGCCGCTTTTCGAACGGCCCCTCCTTTCCCTTCCTTCTTTAATGGGTTTCAGCCGAAGCGCTGTCCACTATGAACCTTTGTACCGTATGCGAGGAAGATACGAGGGAGAATCTCGACGCGTGTAGGGCTACGTAAGCTCTTGATCACGCTGAAAATGTATGACCGGCGCGCAAAGCGGAGCCGATTCGATGCAACCTGTTGTTACTCGACCTCTGTTCGCATTTCGATCCGTGAATAATTGATCTTTGCCAACTGTGATTCCGTTATCGGACTACACATACAGTAGAATCTTTTCGTTTCTGGATATTTCTGGATACGATCCGAAGAAGATTCGACTGATTCATTGCAAAGCGTATGAATTGTTCCTCGTTGCAACGCGTGTTGTGACGAGTGCGTTTTAAATAGCGAGTACGGACGAATAATTTCAATAAATACGAATAAGAAACTGAGATCAAACTGTGTGTTCTTTATGCAATTCTGCATTAGTCAAAATGAATGTGAGCTGCATTTTCAGAGCAGCTGAATTCAATTTACAATTTAATGAATGAGAAAAGTATGATTAGACTATTGAGACTGAACGAGTGGCATACGTTTTATCAACTGATAAAATTTCTCCAGTTCCTTTTTAGTAGGTCTGCAGGAGAATCTTTGCCTCGCTTCAGCCAGAAACGTATCGCGATCTCCTTTACGCGAGGACTCGCGGCCACCGATTTGTTTTCCCAGCAAATAAAAGGAGATCCACGTCTCTTATCAATTGCGTGCGAATGCTGAACAATCTCGTGTAATAAAACTTTAGCCTGCTGACAATGGCAAAGTTCTACGAGCCTTTCTCATTATCTTGTTATTGGCGAGAGTTGAACGACTGCTTCTATCGTATATCATAAAAACAGAGCGTCCGATAATTAGTGTTCCAACTTAATTATTATCGTTGATAATTATTCCAAGATCCAGATGTATGTAAATATATTCGTGTAAATCAGAGACATTATTAGAGGTCAAGATAATGAATTCAAACGGCCACGCGTGATTTAATGACCATTGCTCGCATGCTCACAGATAACAAAAATTATAAATCAAGACTCAACTGCAAAAGAAAAAAGAGTTACGAAAAAAGGAGTCGGCGTCTCGACAGTCACGAGACAATTAAATTACGAAGATACATCGTACTGCTATAAATTTGCATACAATTTCAATTATTCGAATCGCGTGGCAGAAATTTCGCGAGAGTTTCAGCTGGACGATTTCGGCGCCACGATTGGATTGGAGAACAGCAATCGCCACACGTTCCGGCACGTGGCATAAATTATTTCGAGCGGTGACCCGCGGATTTGTTTTCTCCAAAAACATGACGAACACGGGCGCCCATAAAAAGCGATGCCGTAGGCCGGTAAATTTCGCGGCTCGGTCGCACGAGCAATTTGAAGTCTAGAACCACGCTGTTTCAAACAGCACTTAAATCGATAGAAACTTGTCACGTGTAATGTACCATCGCAGCGTGTTCGCAAAAGTGTGCTCGAATTAATTCCAATTTAATGGCCTACCATCGCGCTGTTCGCGAGCGAACGATGACAAATGAATCGTCGCGAAGTTATGTTGGTGCGCGATTTTGATCGGGAGCCACGTGGGGATATATTTAATTCTCAAGACGCGGCGTTAAGTATACGTATTTGATTTACGAAGCGTAGGAGGGTTTTCGAAATAACAAGTCCAGATCAACGTAACAGTGACAAATTTCTCGGGCGTCAGGGACTCGGTCTCACGATATTGACGTCTTAGCTATGAAAGCAACGTGGTATGTACCGGAATGCAACAAAACAGTTCTGCGCGGAATAAATGCGTTCCTTTTAACATCTGCGAGTCACACACGTGCATTTCAATAAGCGGGCAAAGTTGTAGAAACGTTCCCTCTGCTTTGAAAATTAAGTACTAAATTATCGGCACTTGTTGATTGTTAATTAGCTATCATATGCACTTTAATATGTAGTCATTGATGAAACGATATTACCGATAATGGATGGTATATGATAATTCGAAACGTCTACGGATATTCATATTTCATTGTTCCATAGAAATGTTTGAAAATTTGCACGAGCCTTTCGTAATGCTCAAATTAAATGCCATGTATATGCATTGAAATATGCGTTTCAAATTCAAAATGTCTTCCCCGAATTTGCAGAAAAATCGCTATATTTTCGGGATATACATCGTCGTGTTTCACGCGTTTCTTTTCATAACGATCGATGGAAAAATGACCACTGACAAATGGTGCAGCTCTCGAAATCGCATCGGCGATTTATTTTCGACGGTTCATTTGTAATTCGTAACCTCGTGATGCGTCACTAACCGGATAAGCATTACGAATTCAATTCACGATTTTTAAATTATTGGCACAACATAGTTGGTAAAAGGATTATATTCCACCGTTTGCGGTGTCTTACCTCGAAAAGTGCGAGCAGCAGTTTGATGTATAACCTTCTAACGCCGAGTGACTTTCCGATGGATGCCAAAAAGATGATAGCAAGCAGAAACATAAGGAAAGGTGTTAAAAATAAGGAAATCACTAAAGACATCACCATCCACAACGGCGCCATTTTGCTCACTGCCGAAAAGTATCCCAGAGAGCTAAACGATACCTCGCAAAAAATCTATGAACATTGAGACTGTAGCGAGGCATCGATATGCGCGGACGCGCTGCCATCTTTCGAGAGTCGAAGTAACAATTGAGAATAGGAAAATACGAAGGAAATTGATGTTTGTAGACTGATATTTTACGGGCGCGGAAAGTTATAGATATTGGAAGATGTTTAAAATATTTATCTCTCTACCAAAGTACGTAACCATTAATTGTATAATTATATCGATAATTATCGATGGACACCACTATCGAAAACTATCGATAGGTTATTTTCACTATCGATCACGAGTTCCTTGCGGGAATTATGTACGTGGCGCCATCTCCCGTCTTGTGTCGGTGGAACGGTGGTAAAAAGCTATGGTAAAAGCACCTTGTAGATTACTACCTTAACAACGCGTTTTATTATTACATCAAGTTATTATATGAACGAGTCAATAATAATGAAAGGCGCACTTTGAATCGTAGGTAGTGTAAGATATTTGCGCAAACTGATATTAAATATAATAAATTGTTAAATTCTCCGAAATAGAATGGAAGATACAGACAATTAATAAAATATAACACAACTTATTATTCCTCACACATATAATTTACGCTGTATAATTTATTAGTTATATAGTTTCTATCATAGTAAGAATACAGTCGTCTACTCCACAATTACAAATCAACAAAACAGGTATACCCGTTGTGGTACAGAGGATTCAAGGGTGGAATCTGGAGAGCACTGTAAAAGGGGAACATCAATCTTCTGCTGGTTAATTTGATTCTTTGCGGCGATGGCAGTAATAACGATGGGTCAAATCTCCGAAAGCCCGTTCCGTATTACCCTTTCTTTTCCATGCTTTACCCACAAAAGCAACTTCCCCTCGAATTTATCAAAGAGGAGGGCCGAGACATCGCACAGTCCGGCAACCACCACTTAAGCAATCCTATTTTGTTAACGGAAAAGTATTTATCTATGTCAAAGTAAACTGTTCGCGTATGTATAATTAAGTGGCAACTTTTCTACGGTATCAATAATGCAGTTCGATATTGGAAGGGAGGCGGATCCTCGAATTGTCGGAGAGTGCTCGCGATGAATTTATAAGAGAGAGCCTATTATCTTCCGAAGACGATACGAACTTGGATGACGCCCCTCAAAAGGAAGTAACCGAAGTGGAGGATGGAGGGCGGTTGGGGTAAAAGATAGACTGCGAGGCGGGGGAGAACTGAAAAGCGAGGCTCGAGATAAACGGCTCATCCTCTCTCGCGCCATAAAATCCAATCCTGCCCTTTACGAGACCGAGATCTCAGGATTAAACGTATTCCGTGCCTTTCCGTGTCTCCGAGACGCGCGAACGAATTTTCAGCCGAATGAATATCGTTCTTTCAATGCTCGGTCAATTTTACCAAGACGCCGGCGTCGCGTCGGCTCGATTGAGCGGCAGCGGGCGTGAATTATGTCGTGCGCCAGACAGACGCGGGATTTCTTAGGCTCTAATCGACTACCTAGTTGCCTATCGCCGCCGATTTGTCCCACCCCCGTGATTATCCGGGCTGTGACCGTTCTACGGCTTCCCGCTCTAATTGCTCCCCTTGTTGTTCGTGTGCAACGCTTAAACAACTTTGACACCGTAGTAGACGAAAAGTTGACACAATTTCGCTCTCGAATTGTTCGTAAAATATTCGATAGTTTATGGATGGGCCACGATATTGGTTGTCGGTAGAAGAAGAGGAAACAGAAGAGGCAGAGAGGAAAAGTCGACTAACCGGTCGTTTATTGTCGTTCGAACGATCGAAGCAGAACGCGCGCGTCAAAGAGCATCCTCTATCGTTTCTCGTCTAATAGAACTCGCCGTTTGAGCGTGCTCCTTTGAGGCCCCCCCGGCTCTCCTCGATTCTGCCGTATTTATTCTGCCGGGGAATGGAGAGAGAGAGAGAGAGAGAGAGAAAGAGAGAGCCGTCTAATAATCTTCCAGCTAGGAGGAATATTCGCGAGGAAGAAACATTTTCTTAAAGGAGCATTCAGAGCGCGGCTTGATAGGTGGATATTACAGTAGCTGGGAGTCGTTACTCTCGCTACCTAGGTCCAGAAACCGGGAATCCAGAGAGGGAAGCGGGCGAGAAGGGAAAGCGCGGCACGGCCACGAAAACGAGAAGACACGGAGAGAGGAGGAGGAACGGCGGGGTTGCGCTCGGTGGGGACAAGGGGATGCAACCATCCATATCCATCCCGGGGTGGCTACTGGGGCTTTGATTACTTGTTTTAATCTTCCGACTGCCGACTGGGCGAGCATCTGTCACTCAAAATTCGTAATTGCGCTCGGTACTACGGCGGTGCGGTGGTGTGCTCTTCCATCCGCCTCCCTCGTTCAATTCGCGAACGAGAGAGGGAGAGATAGATAGAGAGAGAGAGAGAGAGTGAGGGAGCCCGCCCATGTTGCCTCCGAAAGGGTTGGTTTCTTGCTTTGAGCGCTGTGCTATTACTTTCTTATTGCTCGTTTAGCACTTTCACACCGGCCTTCCGGTTGCGCTCGCATTCGAAGGCGATCGGCTAATCGGATTACCCGCCTCGGTCTGCTACGCGAGGACTCCTTTCAGAATCGTCGTCACCGGTGCAACGATTCCGAGTGCACTCGTTGCACGAAATCGGCGAGACACTATCGCAGAGACACTTCACCCCTATTGGGAAACTTCGATCTCGGGGCATCGGGGAGGGAAGAGATTAAAATGGCTTGGGTTTTCGAATGCGGGGCTTAGCGTGAAATCAAGTCGCGGTGAAAATTCTTGGCTCGATCAACGAATAGCGGTGTTATCCTTTGATAGGAATAGTCATTTCGTACATACGTACTAAATACCTATATAGTGAAGAGGAATCGAGAGAGGAATGAAAGACAGGAAATCGAATAAAATATCAGCGGCTATTAAACGAGCGGACCGACACAGCCCACCCTGTCCGCTTACCGCACGAATGGTGGTCATCGGATCGATGAGAAAAGATTCGCGACACGCCAGGCCCGTTCCTCCGTTCCATGGTGCACGGTAAAGCTGACCGGGGTATCGGGCGTTAGCGTTGGCCTGCAACGAAGCCAATCAGACCCACCCCTGTTACTGGCCGGCAGCGTGATCTAATTGTGCCCACTCAAAACGGATGAAAACAATGAGGCACACGGGTTGCCGCGTTGCGTCTAGCTAAATGTGTCTTTTGTCACGGCCATTGGCCCGTTCACCGTTCGCGAATTAGACGACAAAGCGCAGCTTTTCGTTGTTTTGCGTTCACCGGCCTTTGTGCCGGGGTTAACTCTCAGCACTCATCAAAGCCCACTTAATGCCACCTTTAATTACAAGTGCTTCGAGCTGATGGATCCGTCGAGTCGAATTCGGTCGATCATTTGTGAAACTTGATTGTTTTTACTTATTAAGAGCATGTACTTACACGAATAAATGAAATAAATAATTGAATTATTCGAATAGCACTTTGCTTGAATAACTTTTGAAATAATACCTATCACGAATCACGGTAGTAAACGGGGTAGAGGCTGCTGCTTGTCGAGGGTTGATGACGCGATTCGGTACTTTCGATTCTTCATTATTCGTGTATGAAGTGCAACCCCCCCGGTGCATAATGTTCATCCTCCGAAAGCGGCGTAATCGTTCCTTCGACCGATTTAATCTCCAGCGTTTCCACCCCATCGCAAGCCCGGCGCAATCTCCGCGATCGCGTGAGCAAGAAAAGAAGAAGCTCGCAACCGCTTCGCCCCGGATTTCAGCTCTGTAATTGTCAGAGTCATTCGTTCCTTTCACGAACAACGGAACAGATGCACCGGCTTGTATTCCGGGAGGCTGCGCCGGGGAACCAGGGGGGTCCTCGCTGCCTCTGCGTGTCTCTTGGGGTTATTTTCAGTCGATTATCCCGTCGAGCTTGGGGTCAGCGGCGCGATAGTTTGGCCTACCAGTAAAAGAGTACACGACGACTCTATTAGTGTGCGGGATAAAATCGGGGAGGGTGGACGACTTAATTTTCGTCTTTTGCTCGCGTCCACGCGTCGTCCTGGAACCGGCTGTGTCCCGCGAGGACCTCTATCCGATCGTCTCGATGGTGCTTCGTCGACGTAATCGGCGACACGTGTCGCTCTTTTGTGTTTCGCGAGAGCGCGGAGTAATCAGTATAACTTATCCTAGAGAGGGTGGGAAATAATGAAATCGGCGAATTCGTTCGAGGAAGAAAATATTCAATATTTGCAGTACCGAATTCCTAGGCAATTTTCTCTATCACATGGGATCATCCGAGGAACAAATAAACGACGATTAGACCGCAGAAAGTTGCGCGATGCACAGATCACTCCCTCCCTCTCTAGACGAGAAATGTATTATTTTGAGAGGACAACCCGTGCCGGGCGAGGTTCCTTTTTCTCGTAACGATAATTATCTGGCGGCGCTCGTTGTCCTCGGCCGTGTACCGCGGTGAAACTCGTCGGGAAAGAGATCGCACGCAGAAAGTAAATGGATGGATGAACCGGGGCGAAAAAGGGTGCCTTTGAGTCGGCGCGGCCGAGTCCGTCGCTGCCAGATTAATTAACGAAGCGCTCGCCCGGGGTCCGGAAAAGGATCAACAACTCGGATACCGGGGATGCACGGAGCTAATAGACAGGTGGCCCTATCTGCTTATCCATCGTGTTGCCCGTGGATCGATCGCTGCTCGATGCTGTGGTAATCGCGAATCAATCGTTTCAACCCGCTCGAGCCGCGGCTTCTTTATTAGGGGGATGAAAGTTTGGTCGTTTGAACTGTCTCACAAAATTCCGAATGTCTTGCATCGTTACGTTCGTACTGCCTTGCGTAAATTAATTAAGATCCCTGTCACACGACAGCAAATCAGCATAAATGATTGCGGAAAATGATATACAAAAGGGTCCTTTTCTCTGTCGATGGTATTTCTGGAATTGGCCAGCAATTTCGAAAACGATTAATCGAGTGCGCAATCAATTGCACAGGAATTGAACGGTGTAATTAGAGAGCGAGAAGCAGGGGTTGTATTAAGAGATATTATAATTTACCCGTGTACCAGAGTGTAAAATGAACTTCGATGGGCTGTGCCCGCGGAATATCGATCATACGTTCTTTCTCGCCGCGTATTATTTCGTTACTCGCGGCACGGTTTCGACGCGGCGATCGTTTAACTAATTGCTTAACTCGCGGCAACCGCAATTACCGCGCGTCTCTGCTATCCCGCGTAGCAATCATCATTTCACGTGGGTGTTGTCGCGAGGTTCGATCAACGACAAATCCATCGAACGGAATAAGCAATCGACTGGGTCATTACCAATCATCGGAACGGTTCGCTCGGTTTGATTTTTATCAGAAGAAAAAAAGAGAATCGGAAACGGTTCGAGGGGGTGAGCCAGAAGATTAATTACACGGGGAATAAATTGAACCAGTCCTTAAATCCGACGACACGGGTTTTATTTGCCACGTAGTACATTGGGGCCCGTCGTGTCAAAGGTCTGTCCATCTAAGTAATTACCGGAGCTTAGGAGCGTCACAGTTGGGCTGAACGACGTCGATTAAACGCGAGATAAGGTACAACTGCTCTATCTTTGCACGCTTTGCGA
The DNA here is from genome assembly GCA_023838395.1 of Holcopasites calliopsidis. NCBI lineage: Eukaryota > Metazoa > Arthropoda > Insecta > Hymenoptera > Apidae > Holcopasites > Holcopasites calliopsidis. The sequence continues at coordinate 2,006,765 of JALHAQ010000001.1, forward strand.
GTCGTCGAGCCTCTCATTCCATTTTAACCGCATTGATTATTCCTTTCGGTGTACCGAAAAAATTGTAGATACATTACAGGCAGGAAACACGGCAAAGTGGTATAGAGCCGAGGATTGCCGTGGCGCAGGATGGTCCGAGTAGCGGTAACCGACGAGAACACTGTCCGGGTCTACGGTCACTCGAATAAGGGCCGCCCTGACACGACGACAAAGCGACGAGAGATAAACGAAGAGCGAGATTCAAAGCGGACGCGGATAGAGAGAGAGTCAATGGGTACAAGTACTAAGCACGTAACTATAAAAGGAGCAGGGGGGGGGGGTTTGCGAATCGCTGCTAGATTAAAAAGAGGCTCCCTTTTTCGCTTGCTCTTTTATGCCGCGCCCCACACGCATCATGTGCCTTTGGCTTCGGCTGTGCGCGTGCACCCCGCATACATGGACATGAGAATCCTACGTATACGCGCAACAGCAGTTTTCTTATGCATACGCGTATTACAACACGGCCGCACACGCGTACCATTCCTCGCGAGCGTCCGCTTTAAAAAGCAATTCGATCTACCGGCGCGGACTATAATCCCCTCTTTACTTTTCCTCTCCTTTTGGTCGCAGCCCCGCGAACGCGTCAATCTTCCTGCGGCAGTCGACTTTTAGGTCGCGCACGTTAGGAACACAAATTTATGAATCGTCATCGCCGCCGTCAAGGGGTAAAAATTGCAATCATTTCGCAAGGCTGCACGTTTAGTTGACCAGGGGCGAAGCAAGATTTGTCTCGCACGCTATTTACCCCCTTTCCATTAACGGCGTGTCTCAGACCTGAGAGCTCGAATCCGATTCTCTGTCATCGCGCCTATCCCAATCCTGCTGTCGTCCCTTTCGCCGCGACAAAATCGGTGACTTAACTACCGCTCGGTCGTTATGTTCGCGTAGGGTGCGGCCGTAGAATGCGACGTCCCGATAGATTTTCCAAAATATTATTCCATTAGAGTAATTGTCGAGCCTGCCGCGGAGGGCAGGTAATAACAGTCACGGAAGGATCGCGTCCGCGATAATGGCTGTCATAAATTGGTCGCGCAGCGGAAAGCGGAAGGGAGAAAGTCGGCGATCGGGCGTCATCTGCGCGTGGTCTGGCCCTTTTTTCTCTCTAGCACAGCTGCGCCGCGAAGTCGTTCGCCGCTTTATCAGTCTGGTAATTAACTCGATTAGCCGGACGATGAAACTTCGTACAAACGAGCCTGCCTTCTGCGGCTACGGCAATTAAGCCGCGCTATCGAGTGCGTTTCATCGAGAATCACACGCGAATTGCGCGTAGTCGCGTGTGCTCGATCAGAGGCTGGATCACGCGATCTTACTACCGCTCGAGGATCTCGTCCAATTCGCTAAGTACCGTCATCGATATCCCTTTCTCTGCTAGTCCATTAGGAACTACTGATTTTTTTTTGTCGTCGTTGTTGCGGGAACGGTGTTCCAAGCTGCGAATGAGCTAGTGGTCCCTGTGGGGGGGTCGAAGGACCCCTGCAGTTTTATGAAAACTCCAGTATTCTCCGGAGGACACCGGGTCTCGGACTATGTTTTGATGGCATGCTCGAATCGATCATGAGATTTGTTGGCGGACAGTGACATGGCCGCTTCTGGTGAGGGAAAACCAGCGGTTAGGGGAGCCTAATGCGGGCAATGGTATAACCATGGGCTATTTCATAATTTTGACGACCCCGAAATTTATGGAATGTATCTTGCGGTTCGTCGATGAGCAGCAAATTATTTGTCTGCGTAGACGATTCCTTGTTGTCGAACTGTATAAAGCTGTGTAAAAGGACAAACTGCAAATGAAGAAAATTCAGATCAACTAACTGCTCGCGATACGAGTACTGCCGCCGACGGGCGGTCACAGGGAGAATGATAAATCAGCTAATTCCTCCAATAAATCCAACAGGCCCCCTCCGTTTTCGATGATTGGAGGAAAGGTGAATCCAGGTCAGGAGTAATGAGACCAATCATCGGGAAGGGCTGTCGAAGAATGGATTCTTCGAAAGATTTCGTGAGCTTGCCGGTGTAACTCGATCGTCACTTATACAGAACCCTCGAAGGACACGGGCTTCGAGGCCGTTGTCATCCCCTCACGTGTTAAATTACCTCCGCAGCACGGAAGCAGGGAGGAGGGGTGCAATTCGACTCTAGATTGCAGCCAACAATGGGCCGCCCAAATTTTCGATCTCCGACAAACAAGATTCTAACACGGTCTTTTCCAATCCCGGGGCTTTTCCCTTGAAAAAAAGAGGGGGGTTGCTCGGGGGTTAATTGACCTGCAGCAGGACACTTCGAAACGCGCGAAGATCGACCCGAGAGAAGCTTAGGATATTCGTATTTCTGGAAAAATATTTCTTCCGTGCCGGGCGGATGTTCGGCTACGAAGACAACGACGAGAGAGAGTAAATGGGGATGAAATTGAAATCGATCGGCCGACCCTCCCGGACCATCAACGTTTCATCGCAATTACCGAGCTAATGAGTCGCTTTAAATATTCAATGCCATCGCTTATTAACACCAATATAAATCGTGTTTAATCAGTCGAGCCGTGTTTAATCCACCCAGCGGCGTTTTCCGGTCATACGGAGTTAATATCCTCGACGTCGATGCATCACGATACAATTCTCGTTCAGCTTGCTGTTCCTCCTTTCGTTCCTTCAGACAGCAACATTTCAAACGAAAGAACAGCATACAATTGGCCTGTAAACATTTTTTTTATGGGTTTACAAATATTTATCTTTGCTTGGAATTATTCAAAGGGGTCGATCACTCGCAATCGAAATTGCACATTCAGGGAAGAGGATTGCCCAAACAACAGTTACTCAGTGCATCGCTCGATTCTCGTCGCGTTGAATACTCTCGCAAAGGGTACTTGCCACGCTTGTTAACAGTTTGACGCTGAAACTTAAACGGGACCACAGACACGCCAGCGGATTTGGACACCTCGATACGATCGAGTCCTTGCACAAGTTTCTCGTCCCCGTATCCTTGGAACGATTAATTTGGCCTCCGGAAAGAAATAACAATACCTTCTGACTAATCGCAATTCATCTCGATACTGTACTTACAATGAATCCTTTCTCTTTGTATCATTGACATCGGACGATGCAAACTCCACCATTGAAGAAACGAGACGGTATCCGGTTAAAAGATTGTACGCGGGGACAGTAGCTTCAGTACGATCGAGTCCTCGCGGGGTCTGCCGCGGCGTAGGGGCACCGGGTGTCGCAGAAAGGAAGACGGTAAACGGCGGGCAAAGAGAGCAGGCGCGATGAAGAAAGGGCAGCGTGTGTGCAGGCGGGGTGAAAATAAAACGAGGGACACGTTGAGGGGGTGGGAGGGTTCTCGGAGGACGATGGAATCGCTCGACGGATGAAAGGCTCTCGGCGGAGGAAGAGAAAGAGATCGAAGGCGGAAAAAAGAGGCGAAGGTGAGATATGGTGCGCGATGGTTTGTGCGACAACGATGATTGAAGTGCACGTACTTACGTGCGCGTACTTACTCTGGATGTTGTGCGGCACGGCAGGCAGAGAGATATATGTATGCAGAGGAAAACGCGGCGGTGCAGCCGTATTGTCGTGCATGCTCCCTCGTGGTCGTGCAGCCACCAATGGCACCTCGACGTTTTCTTCCTCGAAAGCGACGATGAATCGAGAGCTGAACGTGCTGAACCACCTGACACCCGTTCCTCCGTTAGAAACTGTGTCGCGTGTTCAACGGCAGAGAAGAAGAAGGCTCTTGTGGCACGCTTTCATCGCGTTTGGGAATCGTTCGTCTGTTTTTTTTTTATCTCAGACGATACGGCGGATAGCATTGATCGGAGAAACTGCAAGTGCCACCGGTTTAGTTTTTTTTTTTCAGTTAGATTATTGGGGGGGGGGGCGGGGGGCGAGGTAATTAGATTGGAGAAGATTCAGTGAAGGGCCAGTACTGGTGCGTATGGTTCAACGATCATTATTGGCGATTACGAAACGATCGGCTGTACAATAATTTCGGAGGTCTCCGATCACAATAAATGTCCGTACAAAATACGGCGCGTCAGGCGGTGTGTCTCTTTAATTGACGTCTATAGATTTAGGTGGAGATATACAATGCAGGGAGGGGAGGGAGCCGGTCTTCTTTTCACTTTGCAACTCTACCGTTCGTTTAATAAAATTAATCGTTTAAATACTTATCACAACAGGTAGAATAATGTCGTAGGAACCCTGCCTGCGTCTTACCGTGTACCTAAGAATAATTAGTTACAATCTCTTAGCGGTTCGCGGTTACATTTACAATCTTGCGCGATTCTTCGTTTCGCTTTTGCAACGTCCCCGATTTGAAAGAAACACACTGTTTATCCACGATTTTTTTACGCAAGGAAAAGAGGAATGAACGTCGAAGAGATTAGACGGAAAGAGGGAGAACGAAAGGACAGAACCGTGTGTGTGTGTGTGTGCTTGTCCCACGGTCTTCGACAAAATATCGTAAAAATCGTTCGACGATCGAGTGACAGACTAGATACATACTTATATTACAGCGTTCGACTTTCCGGAAGTCGTGAATCGCGTTGAACCGCGGCGTCAAAGCCTCCTCAGCCGAACAGGGCGATCGAGACGAGTCGCGAGAGAGACATCGCGGTGACGGTGTCGGTTGGTCGCAACGGGCCGACGGTCTCGTGTGCCGGACGGTGTTATTGCGAGGCGGATTGGGGTGGCTGTCCGTTAGGCGGTGGCGGCGGCGGGGGTGGCGGTTGGGGGTGCACTTGGTGGGGCAGCAGGCTGTGCGCCTGCACGTGAGCTGGATGATGATGGTGGTGCTGATGGTGATGGGAGTAGAAGATCGGCTGCGCCGTGTTAGGGGGGCAGGAGGTGCCGACGCCGACGCCGACGGAGTGCGAGAGCGCCGACGTGACGGCCGACGCTGGCCCAGAGACGGGGGGCGGTGCGGCAACCGAAACGTTCCCGGACGTTCCGCTACCGGCGGACGCCTCGTGATACAGTATCGGTACTCTGACCAGTCTCTGTGCAGCGTGCGCCATGTTTGCTGCCTCCAATTCAGCGGCCAGTTGCCTCTTCCACTTGTTACGCCGATTTTGGAACCAGATTTTCACTTGCGTCTCGGTGAGCCGTAGCGACGCCGCCAGACCGGCCCGCTCCGACGAGGATAGATACCGTTTCATGTCGAACGTGCTTTCCAGCTGGAACACCTGAGATCTGGAGAACACTGTTCGGGTCTTCTTCTTCCGTTTCATGCTGCTGGAGTCGCGGCCGTCGACACCGACTTGCACGCTGTTCTGCCCGCCTCCACCCGTCCCTGTACCATTACCATTGCTACCGTGATGGCTCGCCGAGTTCGTCGATCCCCCTTCGCCGTCCGCCTCCGGGCAATCGTCTTGATCCCCGAGATCGTCGTGACCCTCGTCGCCCGTCGACGGACTCCGTGTCCGGTGCAGACGTTCCTCAACGTTGTCGTCTTCTAGGTCGTCTGTGGGCAAAGCGGACTTCCCGTTACAAGAAAAAGAAAGACACGCATCGGATGGAGAATCGCGGAGTAACGAGCTAAAGTGTGGCATACGAGTACTCCGAGATGGACTGAAATTGCCAACCTATGCAGGGAATCGATTTCGCCGCTAAGTAGAAGCCATCGAGGACGACGCCGGAGTAACTTGTCGTCTGGAAGGGTCGACAATCGATGCAAAGTAACCGGAGGATAAGGTGTGCATCGGCTTTTGCCGCGCATCGATACCGATTAACGCTGCACTTTGCCGGGACGTGACCTGATATAGCGGGGTAATGGAAATATACGCCGAGAAATCCTGGCGATGACCGGCAGTTTGTAGTCATTCTGGCGAACGCAGGGGAACTAAATGGACACTATCGCTGATTCTCGTGTTGTACAGTAAAGCGAAATAAACTATGCGGGATGTACTCCGATTGCAGTTTCTCATTTTGTTTTCCAACCCCTTTGAAAGAAATGAATCATGTGTTGGACAAAAGAGAATAAAGAAATTGTTGCACAATTAATTACCAATGTTGAGCAGTACAATTATGGTGTGCGAGAAACATCATAATTGCAACTGACGAATTCGCACCGGTACGATTTCCCAAATCGCTTGATTTATTTCCGCGATAGCAAAACGCGTTAATTAACTGATCCTTTAAAGCGGTTTCCTCGCCGGAAGTGAATGGACGTGGACACCCCTTTCCGGAATATCGACGATCGTTGAACCGGGGATATATAAATTCTCTTCGACGCAGGTGGATTCGATAAATCACCGGGTGCTGCTCATCTCGGCCAGTCGTTGCATTTAATATTTAGTCAATTGATAATCCGCTAATTATCCATTTTGACATAATTGCCTCGGATATCGGGTGTAGCCGTGTTTCATTGCCCCGATGAAATATTTGTCGTTTCTGCATCGGTGCTTCGCGCCTCGAGGGCAAAATCTGCCTCTCCGTTTAGTCGGATCTCGCAAGTGCGTCACGAATTCATGTAACGAAAGAAAATGTATTTTAATCGCAACTTGAATGGCAAATATTCCTTTCAACCAGTTCGCACGAACGTCGATTAAGAGGCGGACGCAGTGACGCGTTTGCAGAATCATGAGCGTTTCTCGCTGTAGGTGCCAAAGACTGTCGTCCAGCGGGCTTCCAAGTATTTTGGCGATGCGGCAGGAGTAAAACGATCGGCGGGTAAGGCGATCGACGTTGGTTTGTCGTGGTGGAAGCCGTGGAAGCCATAGTTGTCACCATCCACGCTTGCGTTTATACACTTACGTGGAACGCGAATACAGTCTCACCCTCGCCTTGCCCTTTTCTCCGCTCTTCGTTTTGCTCTTCATTTTCCCATTGCGCAGAACTTCGTGTGCCGAGAAACACCCTCGCATTCGATACAGATTATCATTCAGTACCCCCTAATAGTGATTTTTATATTAAATTGACTGCGCGAGCCTTTTTCTCTCCGAGCACGAATTGCTGGTTTTATCGAGTGAGTCGTTTGGAAGAAATTACGGCGACTGGACCGATTTCTGCACAATTCGGTATTGATGCTCGCACATCCCTATCGTGCGTAGATTCAATGGTCTATTTGCAGAGAGTGGCGGATCGAAACGAGCGAGCGTCCGATTCGACTGTACGATTTCCAGTCCACGAGGATGTTGATGAACCTCTGCATTATGCTCGACCGGCCTAAAATGATTCGCGCAGTTCGATGCGATTTCACGCATGACGATCATCGTACCTACAATATGCGGCCGATGTTTATGTATATGCATGTTGCACGAGCCTGCCGACAGTCCAAATCATTTCTAATCGGATCGCTTTGGAGGAAGGGATGAGACTGTAATCTCGTTGCATGCTTTTCGAACGGAGTATCTCTGTTCCCATTCCTAAATCGTTGAATCCCCTCCTATCTCGAATCTCGAATCCTTTGTAAAATTCTAAATCACCACCGGTGATCGCAAGAAAATATTCGTAGCGAATATTCTTGCAGAGTAACATTATCGGAAGTCGATTTACAAACGCGATTTAACAGCCGATTGCCTTCGCGTCGCCTTGATGAAACGAGCAGCAGTTGGTTCTAACCCAGAAACGGCTACAGATCCGTTAGACTCGCGGCGTGGAAACTCACCCCTTTGAGGGAAGGTAGCTGAAGCGGGACTGACTCTGCTCAGGGTGCCGACGACGTCGCTGGGCGACGGATGCTCGAGCGTTTGCAGACCGTGCGTCGGCCTCCATGGAAACGGCCAACCGGCGCCGCCGGGAAGGACGCCGCGGATTCCGTCGGCGTCGACGATGTCCGATTGGCCCGACACTTGAACGGCGTTGCTCAACGCTGACGAGGCAGCGGCTAGCCTCGAGTGATGCTGATGCTGCTGTTGCTGGTGAAGATGCTGCAGCGTCGACGGGAAGAAGACGCCACCGACGCCGATCCCTACCGGATATCGGCCAGCGATCAGCGACGACATTAGACCCAATCTGAAGAGAAAAATAGAACACTGTTGGTGGTACCGTTGGAATAAATGTTACCTTAACGTGCGATGCTACTGGAATTTATTGAGCTCCTTTACCAATCCCCGTATCTCGAAATCACGAAAAGGTTTCTTTGCCGTTTCTATTGTTTGTAAAATATTTCGTAAGCTGCAGAATTGCGAGGCTTTCGATTAACCCTGCCGGGTGGAGGATCAGTTGCGTTTCACGCTGAGAGAGAGAGAGAGAGAGAGTTTTCCGGATCGTTTCGAAGCACGGTGGCGTAAAAGTGAAACCGTTGGCGAAATGTTTGCGCTGGTTGCGAGCCGTTTAAAGCCACGCTCTAAATAAAACAGCGCTGAAAAAAAAAAAACGCCGGGATTAAAACACTGGCCGCGTTTCCAGCGTCCGGAACGCGCTGAATACGAGCGTTGCGAGGCTTTGCAAGCCGGAACGTGGCCGTGTCCGAGGCGTCGAGCACGATTTACCCTGGCCCTGTCTTCTCTCGCTGCACCGGGGAAAAAACAGCAAGAAAAAAAGACGGCAAACGTTTCCAAACCTATTTATTCGTTGCACGGCGAAATTACGTTTGTTCCCTTCTTTTTTTTTTTTGTTGCGATATCCGCAGAAAGATGAACAGCTGTTTTCCGCGAGAGGTTTTCTTACGTCTGGTCGATCCTCGCTGGTTGAAAGGAATTTTTGAAAGTTATCTGCTTGGCACCAGCGATTGTGGAACAAGTTCGGAGGATTGGGTAATCGATAATATTTGCAGGAAGGTAGTAAATCCTAGTCGTGTAATCGAGGTAAGGTAGACGTTAATACTAATTAGGGGTTGAAAGTTTTCGCTGTATCCGTAAGATCTTTTCCCCTGCTTTCGACACGACAAGTTTTCCGGGGCAAATAAGTAGAGACCGCCCCGTGACACGTTCTTAAAGGTGCTCTTAATTGCAGATTAGGGTAAATGGAGCTCGCAGTGATACCTAAAGCTGCGCGTACCCCGGGTCAAATCCCCAAATCCGGATATTTGTAAATGGAACTCTCGAGGTTGCGTTCTCCTAAGTGGAGAGGTCTCTCGGTAAAGATATTCACGGCTAAATCCCTTGCTCGGTTGCTCTACGGCTTTCGCTTTTCAGTGTATTCACGTAACTGAATCGCACCTCGAGCTATTCGTGGGCTACAAACGCCGCTTCTGACGCGTGCAACGGCTCAACTACAATTAGAACTCTATTCCGTGGATAATCATTTGGCATACTTTCACTTGCTACACTTTTTCCCCTCTTCAAATCGCTTCAACATCCTGCCACCCGCAGCTACGGATTCTGAATATCAAAATTAAAAACAGCTCTCTCTCTCTCTCTCTACGAACAAATCTCTGCAAACACGCGCCTAGATTATATTCCAACGTCCTCGTTCGTTACACCTACAACCCTCAGCAAACATCTGCGGTGCACTTCATTGAAGTGTCTAAGCGGACCAACAGAGTTGAGACCCCTGACAGAGCAAGAGCTCTCAATTACGCCGGTCATATTGCCGGGGCATGTAGCGCCGTGCAGCATTCGCCGATCGTTACTCCTCATCGGCTCGACGCTGAAGTGCAGCAACGACCGTTTGACGCCGTGGCGAGTAACGGGCCAGAGCGGGAACGTTGACGCGCGAGCAACGATTTGCGGCGGGACGATTTAGTTCGGCCGTCCAGAAATGTATCTAGGTGCGAGCGAGCATCGTCGACGGAGCCGGTGCGATGGGTGGACAAGAAGCCCGCCGGTTCCGAAGCCCTAGCAGGTCCCCCGGTGTGTTCCTGTCTCGCTCGGGTACCCCGCGCAGTCCAGCCGCGAGCAACGATCTGATCGCCGCTCGATGATGCGCTTTCCTCTGGCTGTTCATGCTCGACGACGATCGTCGCCGATTCCTCTCGGCCGGTCGAAGCTTGTCGAGCCGACACGTTGCTTGCGGTGGGATTCCCTAATCGCCCCGAGTTGTCGAGCGCTCTTCAGGGACGGTGTCGGACGGAACGCGGTACAGTAGCGATTTGTAAGGGAAATTCCAAGAATTCACTCCTCGTTTAGCGATGCTTGTAGATTTCTTCTAGAGGAGCACAAGTTATATTTTATGTCGCGGTGGAATAACGCGATCCCGCTTCTCATGCGTCAAGTAAATTCCTTTTTAATCCTCGTCGATAGATTAGTCCAAGCACAGCTTTCCACCGTCGCCCGGTTTTATCTTGCACAGGAATCAGTGAAACCCGAGTTATTCTCTAATCCACAGGGCCAATTATTCCATACCACCTCCACCTTCGACCACTATCGACGAAAGGAGCGGGACAATCCCGGGTACCAACCCTGCATCGATAGCGGCGAGAGTGGCCCCCGTAAGCCTGCGGCCGCAAGGATAAGAAAGAGGGAACGCAAAAGAGGAGTAGCTCGCCAGGGGCATGGCCATACAGATGCCTCGGGAAAGATAAAAGAAATCTGACAACCGGCTGTTTGTAAGCATCCAACGGCGGGAGGAGGCCGTTTTCTAAGGAGAGCAGGTATAAACACCAAACACTCTCCGGGAGCCGTTCGAGAAGCGTGCTCCACCTTTTTCTGCCTAATTCTTGCGCGCGGCTTACGTCTTCTTAGGTAGCCAACGGAATGAACGGCGGCGAGGAGAGCCTCCTTTCTTCTCGTCCATTTTACGGGTGCGACTACTCCTCTTGCTCCGGCCTTTTTCCTTCGCTCGATCGATTCCACCGGGGTCCTCGACTTTCTCTGTTTCCTTCTCCAATTATTACAGCAGCACCGCGCGATACGCCCGTTACCTTCTTTCCTTCCAATAGCCAGCTCCTCGTTGATCTTATTGGCCCGATCGAGTGTCCCGGTGAGGAAACTCGTTGATTACCGGACCACCCTCTGGCAGGCGTAAGCGGATACAAACAACTTTGGTGAATATAGACGAAAACCGTACGGTCGGGCCGGCGATGCTTCTTATTGTATCGATTGAACGGTGGTCGATGGACAAGCATAGAATTATCATAGATTCCTTCGTCGCGAAGATTCTCAGTCAATTTGTCCGTTAAACTTCGCCCCCCTCTCCCCCATCACACCCCAGTGTATATGGTTCATTCAATGGGATATTATCCCTCTTTCTGTATTGATTATTATACCACCTTTTACTCGGTCGCATGCCCGCCGCTCGCAGCGACGAGTAAGTGGTGTTCTCGAGTATAAACTCTTTATGCCCGTGGTTAACGATCGCCCGTAACACGATACGTTTTTGTCGTGTACCGTTACGCCAGAGGGGGTAGTTTTGGAGCGTAGACAGAAGTGCAGTAGAAGTCGACTCACGCACGATGGTGGCCAATCGTTGCCACCGTTGCTTTGCATCGCCTCAAAAGACTTGGCCGATGTCCACGCGCGTCGCTCTGGGGGTGTCATGCCGTATACCGTGGCTGGTTAATTAGGGATTCTGCACGGACACGATAATTCCTCGGTACACTTCCAATAGAGAGGGGGGCAGTTTCTTCATGGAAAGATAAACGCGAATGGCAAGACAAGGTTTATATAATTAAAGCCTCTTTTGCGAGAAGAAAGAAGCTCCCCTCAAAACGTAATTAAATTAAGAAATTTGTCACCATTATTGTTATTATATTTTTTGTATATTTCATTTAATAATTATGTCTGTCTGGTTGCTCCGGCATTGACAGGGCGTGCAAGCACTGTTCCCATCGATTCACCTAGCAGCGTTCACGGTTACGTACTGACTTATAAAGTGTCATTACGATGACCCAACAATGAGTTATTGGCTTTCAAAGTACTCGGCTAAATCCGCTACTTGGCTTCGCTCCGCTCGTTGCCCGTTACAGGCCAAGTGGAGGATTTATGCTTGTGCTTACACAGGAGACAACTTCATTTCGCTGGATTTCAAGGAAACAACATAATTGCTTTAGCGCGACGCTCGCAGGCTTTTAGAAACGCAGACCGGGATGCACCCGCGGATCGAATACTTCGCCCGGGGAATCAATTACGTGGGACGTCGTCAATGTTTCCGCTACCATTAGAAAGATGCTCTGCGCTTTAAACGACGCTCCAGCGGGACGTTCCTGTGTTCCACGAGATCCTTAAAAGAAAGTGTGGTCGGCAATATTTGGAAATATTTCGTAGGACAATCGTTGTCATCAGTGATGCACCCATTCGCCGGTTCCATTTTCGATTCGGACGAGAGAATGGAGGCGTCGTCGCCGTTCGAGGAACAGGGTTGGACCAGAAGGAAGATGAGAGAAGGACGAATCGAAACGACACACGCGCGTGCATAGAAGAGAGAACGCGGTGGAAAAAGTAGAAGCGGAGAGTTAAAAGCGGGAGGACGAGTGTATGGGAACGAGAGGGAAACTGTGTTTCGACGCGGTTATTATTCGTGGTCTATTCCCAGCTACCGTTCATTCCACATTTGTTTCCGACGTTGAACATCCATATCGCCCTCGAACGGGCGATCATACACAATGGGCTTTATCGTACCTTCCTTTGAAACTTGGAGCGCGATCCCACGCTAATTAACGAATCATTCATCGACGCTGTAATTAACGAGGCCGACTCTGTCACGGATTATCCCGGCCAGATCTTTTGCGCGCAGACGTCATGTGCCCGCGGTTATGTTACTGAATATCGTTGTTGCCCCCCGTCCGTCCCCTCCCCGCCCTCCCCCTTTTGCAAAAGAGGGCCCGCGCCGATTTTTCCGCCGGTAGAAAAAGAAGGGAAAATACGAGGGGGCGAGAGAAGAAAAATATACACTACATGCTTACGGTAGCTTCCTGCATCTCTCGCTGCCTCAATACTATTTTCTGTCCGTGCTAGATTTTTCTTTCTGTCGTCCCTCAACGCCCCTGTCCCCCTTTTTCCTCTCCTCCTCTTGCTGCGAAACGTTGTTACATTTGTTGCACTCCGTTAACCCGGGATAATTTACACGGTAATTAGATTGCACGGTGGAGCGAGATAAATTCGTGGAGCGTCTAATTCGGATAATATTCTACACGGGAATCCTTTCCGCTGAAATCTCTTCTCCCAAGAAATGCTATTAGCGTATCAGTTGTGCAGGGGGGGAGGGGGGGAGGAGGAGGAGGATGATGATGGGACGTTAAGCGACTACGCGACGCGACCTGGAGAAGATTTCGCGGTGCAAGCTTTCCGTGTACTTAGCCGACCTTGGCGAGGCCAAGACTCGGATGCTTGGATTGCCGTAGGCGGAGATTTAATAATAAATCAAATCTAGAAGTTGCTCGCTTCCACCGTTGCGGAAGACGCTGGGGTTCGGGGCCGGCCGAAACGGGCAGGAATAGGTGGTTCTTTCCCCTCGGGAGGTCTTAGGCTCCTTAACTTTGACTAGGCGCTGCCGTTTCATCTGCTCATGCATTATGCGCCCGTTGCCTAATTGATTCTTTCCTACTTTCCGCGCCTGCCTGATATTCGATCTTCTAGTAGTAGTAGCAGGGCTTTGCTTGAAGAGCGATGAAGATTTTTTTTTCATATCTCGATGGCGTGTCTTTCAAAGCTTTTGCGAATATAGAAATCGGATAACAAGGGTGGAGAAAGAATGGGAGAGAGAATTCTAAAAATTCCCAAGCAAACAAGCTTGGTTGGATATCGTCTCGCGATCCTTCATGGATTCTTCAACGCCGGCTGCGGCGAGGAGCGGCCGCCTTCCGTTGAAATAATCTTTACCCCCCCGGTCGAAGTGGCTGGAGTGGAACTTAATCAAATGGTAAACGGGTGGAAAACAAGCAATTGGAGGCATCGAACCGGTACGAAAGCGAGCAACCAGGCAGCCGGTTATGTATAAGCGGGGAGCCGTCAATCGGAAAGGGGGTGTAAATCTGATAAAATCATCTCGAACCCTCCCTCGTCTCTTAGCCCCTTGTGGCGCGGCGGCCTGGCGGGCTCGAGTTCTTCACCGAGATATATCCGATATAGAGCCGGACGGCTCTAAGTAACGTAAGTAATGGTAAGAGGGTGGTTGTTGCTACGGTTGTTATTAAATGAGACAGCCTAATAGGCCCATTACGTACCCCTCGGTCCATTCCCACATAATATAATCCGAAGCTGCTGCACACGCTCTCTCTCTCTCTCTCTCTCTCTCTCTCTCTCTCTCTCTCTATTCCTCTCTCTCTTTCACTCTCCGCTACTTTATCAGCCCCCTAACGTCCCCTGGATACTCTTTACCACCCTCTATCTACGCAGCGTTCGTACGTCGAACGTCTGTATCTTGATACCAGAAAGCACTCACGCCTACAAAAATGTCATCTGCGGTGCGTGAAAATCACCTATCACTTACTCCTCTATTCCTGGCTGTGCCACAACAATAGGGGATCGCGCGACCGGAAACATCGTCTCGTGTTGGACACCGGGGAACATCTTTGCTGCTGTTATTATTTCTGTCGGGCATCGCTTTGATTTGTTACAGAAAAACTACTATGCTGATCCGTTTGATATTTGTCGATACATCTCGCCATATATTGCTTAGGCAAAATAAAAACACGGTTTCCTATTCCAGTATCGGCTTTGTTAGGTCTTTGTATTGTCGTCGATCGACTTTAATCGTATGCGGTAGTGCGCGATCATCGGCGGCATACAGTTATAGCGAGTCGGGCGACTGATCGGCGTTGCGGCGCAAATCTAAAATTGATGGCGCACGTTAATTCGTTATTAGTAAACATCGATATCGCGATTTGGCAGTGTTGGTGCATTAAAACGATGCGACTAGATGTATCGCGATAAACTATATTGCTCGAATCATTGGGACGATGAATACCGTCGTATGTTAAACTATTCTTATCTGAGTAAAAGCAAGATACATTCAACGTGCAATGCGATACAAAATTGTCTGTACTACCAGCTGGTAGAATTGCCTTTTTCGCTTCTAGTTATTTATTCATTCCTATGGGCGATACGGGGAAACAGGAAACAACGAAACCACAGGACAGTCCGGTGGATGATGGCGGGTTACCCACGAACACACCGTAACCGCATTGGTTGTGCCGCCACGATGGGCAACATTAGCTTCCATTAAACGGTACAACCGGGGAAAGCGGGTCGATCGAAATTAAAACGTACCTCGACAGCATGGCCAGATCCGCCGACGCTTGGTGTCCCAGCAGCGGATTTGCAGCCGCGTCGTTGGGCGGTGAAAAAGTGGACGTCGGGCTGGTAGTGCATCCTATCCCGATACTGGCAGCGTTATTTCTGCCCTCGACCGTGTGGCCCACCGTCGACGTACCCCTTTGACCGCCGGCGAATCTCAGAGACGTGGGCGACGATAAACCCCTGGCAGGACTGTTGCAAGAGGAACCGATCTTCTGCGAGTTCTGCGGGTTCGCCGTCGCCAATGGCGAACCCCTCTCGACGTCCGACGATTGCCTCTCGGCGGACACCGTCGACGTAGGGTCCACGGGGGGTGATTCAGGCCTGCCAAGGATACTGGAGATGCTGAAGGACGTGTACTGAGGATTGCAGGCCGGCCTGAGCGCGGGTTTGCCCACGTCGAAGCTGAACGAGTGATGATTGTTCAATCCGCATCCGGATTTCCCGTTCCTCTCCTGAAGAAGCAGTTCCGCCGACGTCGAACTGCTCCGCGACCCTTCCAGTTCTAGATCCTCCTCGGACACCACTGACACCTCGATCTCCGTCTCACCGGACATCGTCGACGACGGTTGAAAGAGTCTGCTTGGCCGTGCACGAATATCCGACCGCGGCGATCCGAGTTTCGTCTCGTCGAGAATGACGCACTCGTGGTCACCAGCTCCACCGAACACGATTCCGCCGTTTATCGGTCCGTCCCGTCAAAAACGCACAGATTGCCCCTCAGTCGACCGTCCGACGGCAGACACGCGGAGCGGTTCGTATCGCGGCTCGCGTCGCATAATCAATCCGCTGGCGATGTTAAGCAGGGCTAGTGGCGGGCACGGCGCGATGCCACCGTCGGCAGGACGTGCTTGGATCGGAGACGGATCGCTCGATCGCGCGACATTCGTAAGCGATACCCTGGACGACAGGATGATAGGAGACAAGAAGACACTTGGAGGGCCCACCCTTTGTCACCCCTCTCGTCCTTCAACCGTCTCTATCCACCACCCCGTTTGAACCGTGCGTACGTGTGAGTAAGTACCTCCTCCTACCACCACCTCTGTAGGCCGACACGGAGCCGATTCTCTTCTCCTCCCTGACCGATCTTCCCTTCTCCTCTCCGCCGCTAGTCTATCCGCGAAACGTTGCCGTGCGTGTAAAACCGCGAAGAGCAACACGGAGTCACTTCCTCGAGTCACTTTCTCTTCCACTGATCGTTAACCACTGGTTCACCGGTAATCCCTAGGATCTTTTTCACTGAGGGACGTATCTTGTCCTTTAATACCGATCATTGGAGAAGGACGATCGCGCGCGCGCGAGTATTCGCGCTCGAGTATCGTTCGGCGAGAACTAAGCACGACAGGGTAAACGTTTGCGACGATCTATACGATAAGGGAGACGTTCATCGATACGTCGGGAACGATTAACCCCGTGCAGCCCCGATCGAGAGAAGCAGCCGGGAATATCACGACTGCGTGTATCGTGACGAATGATGGACTGCGGATGGGCACTGTGATCGTACTAAGGGTAGCAAAACGCCGGAGAAACCACAGGTCACACGAACGAAGGCCTTGCTCGAACATTCGCGCACGCAGCGCGCGGACCGACCAAGGGAAAGCGGAGTCGCGAAGAGCAACAGAGATCGAGCACTTACGGAGGGAGGAAGCGAGCGTGCGGCAGGGTGGAGAAAGAGAAAGAGGAGGAGAAGATGTAGACGAGAGTGGCTGGAGAGCGACGGAGAGACTCTATCGGTCACGCTTCGTGAGCCGCGGGGTAGTAGTTGCGCGACAGGCGAGCAGCGCGAAGGGATGGTTAAAACGAGAGGGATGAAACGGAGCGGTGAGACAGAAGGGCGGACGGCAACGTGGAGGGGTGACGCAGGACGGCTAAGCTGCAAGTTAGCAGAAGGGTTGTCGCTGTTGGAGGGGTAGAGGGCGGAGCGGAACAAATGGTTCTCCGTGGGGGATGGATCTCGCGATTTCTCATAGGGTGGAGGCACGATCGATGACTCGCGGCGGAGGGCGCCCGGCGCGGGGGTTGCCGTAGCTACGGGCCAATAGCGTGAGCCGAGTCGTCCTTAACACGAAAGATACTCGTTCCCGACGATTCTGCGGTTCGCGAAATGGGGGTGGTCGCGCCGCTTCGCCAGGAGGCAATCCACCCCGCGTCCACGAGAGGTGGGGATAACACACAACTCCGCTGCTGGTGGCTGTGCTTCGCCGTGTTACTTATCCATTATAACACTCCAAGATCTTGATTTAAGCCTGCAGCCAGCGGTGAGCTTTTAACCAATTAGCCTTTATAGCCTACTCCCCTCGACACCCCTTACACTCTACCGTCCCGTGTTTCCTCCCGGCCTACCCTCCCCGTCACACCCCTCCCCTCTATCCGCCCATTTTAGCTTCTCTACGTCGACTTTACTCGCCTGCTCTCTCTCTTTCTCTCTACCTAACCGGTATGCCACACGATGGTAGTTACCGTGCACCTATATCTCTGCATTCTATACGAACGTCCTCACCGCAGTCGCGCAATGTACCCGCCTAATCTACTGCTTCTCTCCCTTCCACGGGCCTCCCTCTAGTTACCTCTATCCGTAGCTTCCCTCTTTTTCTTCGCCATCCGGTCGCGTCCTTTCTCGCTCTCTGTAACCACATGCATTATGCGCGTCGGTGTATCAGAGTCGCGTATTCGCGCGTGCAAATATCCCGAGAGCGCGTTGCCGGTCGGCGAGCGGAGGGTGAGCTTCTCGTTTCGAGTCAGGAATCCTCGCCGTCCACCCCGCCCCGCCGTCTGCCTCCTTTTCCGTCGCGTTTTCTCCTTGACGATACTCGCCGCTTTGAATACGCGACGGAAATTAAGAGTAAACGATTCCAACGCGATACCATTATCGTCCTGTCGCGTTTCCTACGCCTCTCCAATCCTGGTCTTACTCTCGTTTAACGATTTAAATTTAAATCCACTCTTGCGAGCATAACGCCAAGGGATCAATTAGAATTATCATTCAAGGCGGGGGACAGAGGAAACAAGACCAGAGGACAGCGTTGACAATCCCTTCGGTCCACAAGAACGTTGCGCGTTATAATGGACCGGCCGGAAGGGCACAAAAGCGGTTCGAGTGTCAGCGTGAAAACGGCTGGGTCTTGAAAGTAGGAGAATGATTACATGGCCACGAGCCCCGCGGAAGGGAAACGGTTCCAGTAAAAGGGTCAAACGCGTATACGTTCCTCCCTCACGGAGAGCTCTGATTAAAGCGCGACAAAGCGAGCCACCAGGCGTTTGTATACTCTCGCTCGCGTATCCGCGCCAGGGGTGGTAACGAGAAAACCTGAGGAGATCAATGCGAAGATGGCTGGGGAATTACTTGCCGATCCAATTTTTTTTTCTCTTTTCTTTTGTTACGCCTATAAATCGTTTGTTACCGCTCTACGTAAAGACGCGGCAAGTTTGTATTCCAGCGTTACGGTCGTCGGGAACGCGTTTTCACGCAAAATCCGAGGATCCATATTTAGGAGATGAGGAGAGGCACAGTTCGGCTATTCTGTTACATCGTATCCTCGTGTCTAGAGCAATAGCCATTCGGACCAAGCGAGCCGTCCGTGTTGTCCGTATTTTACTTTGTGCCCGGTGCGTAAGAGGATTATATCCTCCCCGCGTGCGCGGAGACGGAAATAGGTGTTGGCGTGGTGAGAGCGAGAGGAAAGGATCGGCGGACTCGCGGGAACCGATCTCCGGCGAATAGGTTCGCCACGGACAGAGAGCTGTCCCGCAAGAAAGGACGCTGAAAGGAGACAGAGAGACAATGGTTGAACGGGGAGGTAAGTGGTGGTGGGTATGCTTCACTTTTCACGGGGGCGCCATTGTTACCTATTATCCGGCATGATTAGTCGATGATGCAGGTAAGCTACCGCGGGGGGTCCCATTATACTGCCTAACTACTCGCTCATCCGCGAACTGCATGAGCTTCGCCTGGAATATTGCGACCATCCTCTCTCGCAACGTGTCCCTCTATCGTTCCTCGTCCATCTCCCTTCCTCTGTCCTCGTTCAACAATCCAGATGGACAGTGCTCCTGGACTCGGCCTCTACGGCGAGGCAAGTTCCAGAGGCGAGGCCCGCTTCCCGCTGCCAACGAATCGGCGGCCCCGACGCCGACCTGCTGTGAAATTTATACTCTTAGCGAACGCCGCAACAATGATCGCAGCCTCCGTTCAAGTTTTTACCACGGCCGATTCGTATTATCGTCTCAGCGCCGCCTTTTATCCTTCGAAACGCGAATCTCTTTTGCCGAGTAATTAGACCGTGCGCCAGACCGCGTGTGTTTGTATCCCGCAGCTGGAAACAGATCGGGGAGAATCGATTACCTTCCGCCGGCCGCTTAACGGAAAACGGGGGGGGGGGGATGATGTTCGCTTTTTAATGGACGGCGATAATTGAACCTTGACGTCGGTGCAATTGCATTTATCAGGAGATTACGATTCCGCTCTTAAATGATTATAATTACGCGAACAAACGAATCCGCGCGTGAATCGTCAAACAGCGGCATAAGTACGTAGATGTAATTCAATGCAGCTTCCGTTAGCATTTCATCGCGTGATGGGACAGTCATAACGCGACACGCGTCAACGGGAAAATCGATCCGATCCCATAACTGTGACATAATACCTATTTAACGGGGGGGGGGGGGGGGGGGGGATACAGCTGACAGATAAAACAAAAAAAAAAGAGGAGGGAACAGGAGGATGGGAGGAAGTCGGAGGGGTACGGTTAGATAACAAGCGATCAACGACAGTTGCACAGCTTAAGAGGGGTGTAGCGGGCGAGAGACATAATGGCGACGAAGGTAAACGAGAAGGTAGAAGGTCGCTGGAACAAGCCAGCGAGAAGAAGAGCCCGGCCTTTAATGCCTTACATTAAATCCGGTGAGTGTAAGCGACTAATTACTTGACGCCGTTCACAGTAAACGCGAATTAAAAAGAAACCGGTGGCTCATTTTCGCGAGCCGTGGGGTGGTAGGTATCCTTTGTCTCGTCGGCCTTCCTCGTGGATCCCAGCTCGTCCCACCACCAACCCCATGCCACTTTCGCCGAGCTAATCTTCGTGCGAAGACCGATCGAAACGGACGTCCAGATCCGCCGGAAAAGGAAACTCGCCCCGGGCCCGCCCTGGCTCGTGCTCGATCTCTCGTGAAAGATGCCACATTAATCTTGCCGCTTTCTGAACGATTGTTCGTGGAAGGAAAATTAAGGGGGCGGGGAGGCGAGTGTCGATCGACTAGCATCGATTCTATTTCTGCAGGCAGATAATATGTATCCGTTGAGAAAATGAAAAATAGAAGAAGGAATAAAACGGTATGAACTGTGAATCCTGATGTTAGTTTGTTACATCGATCTAATCACAATTAATTTTCCTTAATCGGCACTCGAACTGTGATCAAAGAAGCGGCTGATCATTCAACGACACGCCTAACGAAAAGCAGATTAATATGTTTCGTGCAGCAAATTACCCCAAAATTAATCCCCGACTTGATGTCGATGATTTCATCAACTTATCGGCACAAGTCATCGCCGGCCCCGAGGGCGGAGAAAAAACACCAGGGGTGCCCGAGAGGGGGAGAGAGACAGATAATTTTTAATTATACAGCCGGGACGGTGGACAAGCAGAATAAATTAAAGTGGTGAGGACGATACAACGAGGGGGATTGACGCGATGTTGCGGTCAATAATGGCGTTTTCACGTTTTGACTGGCGATGCGGGGATGCGATCTAAATTTCGCTCTCGACGCACGCCGCGCCAGGGGTAGTGTTAATGGACGAGGGCGAGTGTATCCCCTAAGGACAATCGTGCCGGTCAAATTAGGTAACTTTCGTGAATAGCCCTGGTCTATGGCCTATGGTTTTCTGGCCGGAGGGGGAGGAGGGGGTGAATGTGGCCCGTCAGGAGTTAAGGGTTGCTATTCCCTACGTGTTCCGCGTAATTGGAGAGATTACTGTGTTTCCTTCCTAAGAAAAACTAAGACGCCCAAGCGAGCGGACAGTGTGTAACTAAGAGAAATCTCTGTTGCCTGTAAATTCTTGACACTAATGGTACCCTGCTGTATTTAATTCTTGCAGTCTGCCGTTTACCAAAACTTTGCATTATCGACCAGCAAAAATGATGGAACGAATGGCCGACCGAATAAAAAACGACGTCGTTATTTCATCGGCGGAAAACGCAAACGGACTTGTTTCCCGGCCGGTACATTATGGTTATTTTAATAAAGGATCAGTCGCTGCTATACTCGATGAAAAAGGGTGAAATTAATTACGGTAAACAATACCGTGCGTGGAGCAAGGATGATGCTCGTTATAATAATGGCATAGGAACAAATATAATATTAAAACAAAAGGTATAAAAATTGCAGGACACTTTGTGGAGCGCGTATATTATTTCGCGTGAAAGCGAGTCAAGCCATCAAAATGTTCGATACCGGACTTTATTTGAAACAACGGACACGCAGCCAGCATCGTGGTCTCCTTACCCAACATCATAAATGGACAGCAATTATCCGCATTTTCACAACGAATCACGGACACGCGACTAATCAAAACCATTTCGAAGTGTACACGTGAAAAAATTCTGATTGCGTATCGCGGGCGGCGCGGAGATATGAAAAAATAGAAAACGGGAGCGAAAGAAGCGGATAGTTGGTTTTTCCGAAAAACTCAATCTTCGATATTCGTTTCGCGGGAAGAGGAAAACATTACGCTGTATCCATAATAGAGCGCCTGCATTTCCTAAAACCAATAGAAAAAAAAAAAACGTTGCAAATAAAAGCGAACGAAGCCTGCCCGCGGTATCCCGAATCGAATATGCTTCCAATGGAAAATCTTTCTTTAATCCTTTCTGCTTCTCTGTGTTCCCTTTTATACAATCACTCGAACAAATTTAGGGAACGAAGTAAAATTTCCAAAGGGAAGCTTTTTAATCGAATCAGAGCGGAGATAATAACACAAAGGGCTAAATTACACGAAAATCGTCCCCGCAAATTTCATTCCGCGCGGAGAGTTGCGGCTATCATGAAGTTCTCCCGGTCGCCATTGTCTTTTTCCGCGTACATTTTCCACGTGTATTTTCGTTGGTTCCTCGCGGTCAGTCCTGAAGGAAGCCAGAAAAATTCCTCGAACCGAGCGTTTGCCCACCAGCGTCCACGAAAAGTCGTAGTTTCGCCCCGCGAGACTTAAGGCTTACACGCGCACCCCGATTGAAGTGCGTGTCCGCTTTCGTCTGTATCACATATACGTACAAACACGAGCACAAATTTTGCTTACAATCTACTCTGGATTTTTCATAATATTGCGAAACGAAAACCAGGCTCGGATCAAAGAGTCGATTGTGATGATTAAATTGCGCGTTTAATGGAGCCGTGCTTAATCATGTGTCGCGGAGAGAATTCCGTAATTTCTCTGATACACTTTATCGATCGGAACCGTACGTAAGCCGGCGTGAAAAACCAGCGGAGTCCTAAGAGGCCTCCCGGGAACATTAAAGTTAATTGATCTCTTAATTTCGAATATTTCGTCACTCCATAAACTCCGACACCGGTCTTATCGTGTAACCCGAGCGTGGTGTATCCCTTTGGAAATGTAGTTCACTTAATATGCAAATCTTGAAAGTATTTTAACAGAAAGCTGTAGAAAAAGAGAGAGAGAGAGAGAGAGAGAGAGAGAGAGAGAGAGAGAGAGTGAGAGAGCAAGGTGTCGTAGCTACATTTTCCCAAATTTCTTTTCAGTCGGGGATGCCTACTTTTCTTTCTCAGTATACACAGTAACAAATCTGCTTCGCCAACGATTCCCGAAACAAATCCAGCTAGACGTTCATAGTCCATCCATCGACGCGATATTCCGCACGACGACTCCCCCAAGTATCGTTTCCATTTCGGCCATCGCTTCCCGACGTGGCTTTATCCGGGGGCTCAAG
The DNA here is from genome assembly GCA_023838395.1 of Holcopasites calliopsidis. Lineage (NCBI taxonomy): Eukaryota > Metazoa > Arthropoda > Insecta > Hymenoptera > Apidae > Holcopasites > Holcopasites calliopsidis. Next base: position 2,029,787 of record JALHAQ010000001.1, read on the forward strand.
CGATGGCGTCCGTTTCTCGTTAATCCCCCCGCGTGCCGGGCTGAAAACTTTTCACGTGTATGCGTGCGCGCGTGTTTGTGCTCACGGAGCGAAAGGCGAAAGGAAACGGTCCTCTAGCCGGGATTTAGGTTTCGGGCCGTTCTGGCAAACCGAGCGCGCGAGCAACGAACGCGAAGGCGAATAGCACAAGGGGGTGGCAAAGGGTGGAAGATTCTCTTTGCGAGGCTGAAATGGGAATCTTGCGCTCGCTCGCGATGATTACGCGCGAAAGAAAGAAAGAGCGGAACAAAGAGGGCCGGGGGAAGGTGGTATGAAAGCAAGGAGGAGGCAGGAAGAGGGAAAGAGAGCGGACTGGGTCTTCGTGATATTGCCGCCTGGCTAAATGAAACCGCACGTGAAAAAAACGCTGAAAGGTGCAAGAGCGTTCCGTCGACGAATGGTTGTCCCGACGCCTACTCGTTCGATTTTCTCTACTCAGCCCCTTCCCCGCCGTTCCCCGCCGCCGCGATTCGGAAAATTCCGATCCCGCGATCATCCGCGGTAGGACGGTGTCGCGGATGCTAAATCGGACTCGACTTTTACCGGGCGCCGACGTCTATCTAGAAAAAGAAAATATATACATATAGAAAACGAACAGGTCGATTTCGATGTCGAGGCACCGAACTGTTTAAAGAATGCCCGACGAAGTTAGAAGCGTCTCCCTTCCGGTGTCCCTCGGCGTAATACCCTTTTCGCGTCCCTCGATCGTATCTCCGAAAGGGGTGGTTTATGACAGCATTATTTGGCGCACGGTTGAGTTCACGCAAATGTTATCTGCCCTCCTTGTTGTGTAAAGAAACTCAACTTTCATTCTTCGGCCTGCGGATAATCTTCGGTCTCGACGACTTGCCCGTCGTGAAAAGAGCTCAATGTTCAAAGAGTTAGGCTATACAAAAAATGTCTATCGGTGTCTTATTCTAAACCATTCGCTATTACTGGAGTATTTGTACACGTGTTTCGTACAGAGCGGCACAGCGTTAAAAGGCAGACGATCAAAATTTCTCGTTTCTCCTCGGCAGAGTAGCTGCACTCGTTAAATTGCCGGGCAAGATAAAGACATTCGTGGAGAGCTTCGGTTTGGCAAACGGACCGCTCCATTCTTTGGCTGTCCGAGCGTGGTTGACCGTTGCCAAAGGACCGTTCATCGCGGAGAGGAAAACGCGAATCGTTGAACGCGCGCTCGCGAAAACGTTCTTCTAACACGCGTGCCTGTGCACACGGCGGGGGCGGACGGGAGGAACGAAAGGGTGGAGGCACACGAAGTGTAGAGAAATGAGGCGCGACAGAGCAAGAGGAGGAGAAAGGAAGAATGAGACGGAGGGTGTGAGTCGTTGGTTGGCTCGAGAGGAGGGGGAGGATTGGTGGTGTAGGTGCGAGCGTGAGAGGGTTGGGAGCGGGCGCGAGGGGGTGGCGCGATCGATCGGACGGCTCTGGTTGCCTCCGGTTCAAAGAAAAGCCGGCGCGCGGAATCGGGTGCGGTAGGTAAAGCGTGTATACGCGCGACATCCGGCTAATCAGAAAATGTGGCGGCGCGGGAGACTAATAGAGAGTGTAAAGGCATCGAATAAACAAACAGCGGGCGGCGAGGACCAAGGGGCTGATCCGACGGGCGGGAGAGAACGAGGGGTGCTCTCTGCCAACCGGCGGAGCAAGTGGAAAAGGATAGGAATTTCGGAATCCCTCACGGAATGGCGATCGGAGAACGAGAGAAGCGCAGCAGGGTGGACGACTAAGATGAGAGGAAATCGAAGGAAAGGGATTGGAAGGAGACGAGGTGGACGGGAAAAGAGGGGACGATGCAAATTATGGGAACGGGGAAAAGGACAAGGATGTTCGGGAGGAAACGAAGCGAGAGAGACGAGGGCGAGATAGGGCTATTAGGGTTGGGTATAGGCGCCGCCCCGGCTATTAGAGGGTTGTTTCACTCCCGCATCAACGTTGAAACGCCGCGGTGTACACGCACAGACGTACACTTTTGGTGCGCATCCGTATCTACGTGCAGCCGCCTTATCGTTGTCCTCCTCCCTCGTCCCGGGCGCTGCTCGTTCCTCCTGCCGTTTTTCTTGACGTGTGATCGGCACGCACACACGCGATCGCGCCTCCACGTGTCTGGGGGCGCACACGTTCGCAGGGCACGGGCGGGGGCGTTTGTACACGTACACGCGTGGTCGAGTCAGGTTTCCACGGCAACCGGTCGCTGCTTGCGGGAGAGATGCCTTTAATAAGTATCATCTCTGTGGAGCGTGTAGAGACGGACCCAGGCAGCAGCCATACATGTAGGGTGTGCGCGTTCGCGGGTGTGGACCACGTCGTCCGACCGCCGGTAGCCACTATAATGTACCACCTTTCGACGGCGAAGGGTGGTTGGTGCGTTAAACCATCTCCTCACCCTGATCGGGCTGCCTTCGTCGTTGGTCCTCCTCGTCTCGCTTTTTCTATCATTGCTAATATAGAAGGTGGCGGAGTCACTGCTGCGATTCCTCGCGTGTACATGTACATGTAGGTTCCATAACGTTGCCAACGCGAATCGGGCCTCGAAAGGGCGGCAGATGGGCGGGAGGGCGAGGAGACGCCGCTCTCGGTCCCGTGCACGGATTCGTGTGCGCGTGCACATACGAGCGGAATTTGAGGATCGGTGGGTGGAATGCGCGGGGATGGTGATACATCGGTATGCATTTCAGCGGCAGAATCACCGCCGGTAGAGATGGGAAAGAGGGCGGCGGAATGTAGGGGAACGGTGGTGGAAGAGGGCGAAGAGGGACCGACAGAGTGTGGAAATCGGGCGGGGGTGAGCGACGGGAGACAGCTCGTCTAAATGCTAATAGCTTTATCGACTGGATCTCAAAGTCCCCGAGTTTCGATTCTTGCTCTACCTTCTCTCGCGCGTCGCACAATCCGCATTTCCCATCTGCGCCACGTTTCCACGCTCTTTACACCCGACCGACAGAGAAGGGAAGAAAGCGGAGTCCTTCCTCCACCTTCTCTCATCGGTGCTTCCCGTTCTCACCACTCCACCGTTCCTCGCCGTTTTCTACCCTTTGCTCTTTTCCTCCTTTTGTTCCGCTGGCGTTACACCGCTGATATCCGTGATTTTTTTGGCCGGTTCGTTCCGGCGCACGCCTTCCGGGTCGCCACCCGTTATCAGTTCTGCTTGCTCTTTCTTTAGAGCTGCTTCCCATCCGCATTCTCCGCTCGGACAAACACTCGAATAAGGGTATATCGACTGAAAACATACCGTAGGAACGGCCACGCGCTGTTGCGTTCGAACGTAATCGCGATAAGTGCATCGGACATGGCTGTTACCAGCGTCTCTATTGACCGACTTGGTCAGAGGCTGCACCGGGGGGAACGCTTTGACTTGCGGACGGGAGACAAGTGCAACGCGTACACAGTACGGCAAAGTCGGGGCAGCGAGTTAAGGCAGAAAGCCGGGAGGCCCGATAACTAGTTAGCCTGATATCGGATCGCGGAGGGTTTCTCGAGCTACTATCAGAGAGATTGGCTGGCGTATTGTGACCAGGCCGCTGCATCCCGCGGAACGTTAATATTCGTAGGCAGGGAACGCGCGCGCATTTTGATCGCAATGGCAAGTAATACCGATGCGGAACGCGGCCCACAATGGAGCAACCAATCCTTTTGATAGATTCTGATCAAAGACTCGCTGCTGGCTGCTCAAAGTATTCCTGCTCTTTGCGGCGGCTCCGGCCCGCTCCCGATAACCTAACACATCGAGCGTATTCCCGTTGAATGCGAGAGGAGAGCGTAATGCGATTCGCGGACCGGCCACCGATTCCCCGTGCAGGAAGCTGCTGCATTCGATCCGCGTTTCGTCGTACGTATTATAGTTTTATTCGTTGAAGGTAGCACCGTCTCTGTGAATCTATTTTATTATGAATTAAGAGAAATCGGCAGTGGAAGCAATTCAAGACTGCCAGAGGGGGAGGCTACGCAAATATTTTCTAAAAGCGTTATCTTTCCTCCCCTCTCGAACCGCCGCGAGCACACAGATCTAATCTCAAGTATTAACATCGTCCCAAATAGAATTTCAGGACTGATGTATCGTATATCCATCTCGCGAAACTCGTGCATACGATCCGATATTCCATCCCTTGTGACTCGACAGTTCTCCGTGTCTGGAAAAACTGCGCGCAACCACGAACCTCTTACCGGTAACCGATCGAGGACAAAGAAGCAGCGATCGCTTTCTTCGTACCGAGAGAGGCAAACGAATCACGATCCTTTCTGTCAATTAACGCGGCTGGCCGCGGGTCCAGACACTCCAGAGCAGGGATTCCCTTCGTCGAATTAGCGAAGTTGTTACCGATCGCGTGGCGAACCGGCCCGCCGCTCTCATCGTATCGAAATGGTCGCGTGGCCACGAGGGTACTTCTAATTACCGATAATAGCGGTAAAGAGAACCGGCTGGAGTGCGAGGGGGGGTTACGCTACCGCTGGTAGAACGAGAGAGGAACGATATCGCCGGGCATAGGGACGAAGCGAGAAACGGTATTGCGTCGGACGGGGGGGGATGGTTTCGATGGGGCCCCATCGAAGAACCCTCGGTTATTCGAAACAACAAAGACCCGCCGGCACCCTCTCCTCTACCGTATCCGCTTCCCCGGCAATCATTTACTCTTGCTGGAGGCCATCGCTCGTCACAATGGCCAAGTTATCCATCCACTCCGGCTACTTGGCCAGGAAACGACCACCGCCCGGGGCTGGCACTCGTCTTCTCCGTCGCCTCCGTTGCGCCGCCAGAGACAGAGAGGAGACAAAACGCACACCTACACCTCCGGCGTGTAGCAACTGCCCGGCCTGTGCAACAGCCCGCGCTCCTCTTCCTGCGAGTTACTTTGCGCGGCGAGATTGTTCCGAGCCGCTCGCTAAACGTCCCCGATCCACCGCTACGCTTTCGCCTCACGATCGTTCGCCCTGTCGTTGCCTCTTCAAGCCTTTCGTTTCCATTCATTGTCCTCCTTACCACCGCGCGATCGTCCTTCCCGCAGAGCGCGCCCCGTTTTCGTGCACGCCACGAGAAAGACGCTTGCTTGTTCGTGATGAAACCGGCCGCAGGCATGGGGGGTTGGAAAACGAAACGTCGCCACGCTGCGAACGCGATCCGATTATTACCCCGCAGTTTGACCGGTTGCAACATTTTTATGCGCGAGCTTAAGCGGATGATATTTATCCGGTCGGCAGACGTGTTCGTTTAAACGACGGTGGCGAAACCCAACGTCGACTCGGCGTGCAGAGTTCGCGATAACTATTCGCGTGTTTATGCGCAACGCGGTGTTCCGCTCGATGTTGGAAACCTTACGCGCTGCCAAAGCTTCCTGAAACCGACGAATTACACCTCGCCGGAGTACCTCGGAACGGACGTGCATCGTTCGATCGATTCGCCCTACTCTATCCCTTTAAAAGGAAGGTCTGTCGGAAGTAACGCTTAAAAATTTAGCATCGAAAAGAAGCACAGATCCATCCCTCACCCTCTTATGCTATCCTCATCCAGCTTCTCGACGTTCGCGCCGAAATAGGGGAAAAGCCTCTGCTAGAACGTTTCGCACGAAAACGTTGCAGTTTGCGAACAACTATCTCGCTTGGGTAGTAGCCGGCCAGCCAGCGTCTATCTTTTCGCTCTTTCTGCACGAGCGATGCACTTATTAGACTGTACAAAGGTTGAAACGCGGTTTACGTTCGGGGGGGCCAGGTTTAGTTGGCAATAAGAACGGCTGAATCCACACCTACACGCCTACGCGCCGCTCTGTGTAGACGATATACCGTGTACAGCGGTAAGCTTCAGCGTGAAACTGACCTCTCTCTGTGCAACGGCCGGGACTGAAGCAGCGGTAAACTGCACTTTAGTACTATGGACCGGCTTAAGCGATATTCAAGCGAAACCCTTTATACACCTGAAACATTTAGCGTCATTACGACGACGATCGTTCATGCACCGCCGCTCGTTAATACCTTCGAATCGGCCGGCCGTACAAATTCGTCGACCCATCAGCCTTTCTCAGCGAATCGATCTTCGCCGTGGCGCAACAATGCTGCAGCCCGTGATTTTCTTGTGGAAAATGCATCGATGCTGCGTGTCTGGCGTAGCTGAACGATTCTCGTTCTGTTTGCCTGCACCGTTGATCGAAAGCTTCTAACCATTACGATTTCAAGCAGCGCAACGGTTCAGTTTTCATGGTGATTAGATATTAATCCGAGTGCAAGAGCAGCAATGATGGTGGCAATTGTAATTGTTTACTATATACAGAAATGTGGTGAACCAATAATACCCCGCTATTCAAGAGTTTCTTCATGCGAACAATCGTGCCTATCCGCCGCATCCATTCTTCCTTCAGCCTCGCCGTCAGAGCACTGAAGCGAAGCATATGGGTGATTCAGCGTAAAGTAGCCCAATCAAAACACCAAGCAGCAAACGCATTAGCATCATTCAGCCCCGTCAGATCGATCAAACGCATAAGATATTTACGTGTGCGTCGTTGCCGTGATGCGGTGCCGAGGAAGCGGCGATCCGCGTAATACGGGGGTGGATATCGAGAGGCAAGCCACGGGGTGTGCCATTAAAAGGACGAAAAGAAGTCCCAGAAGGGGATACTGTACCGGGCTTTACGCCGGCCTACGGATAGATGGATGGATGGTGTCGCACCTACGACACCCACCGGCTCCCGCTGGTTTTGCTTCGGTGAGCCCACATGTCGTCGACAACGTTCGGCCCCGCCGAGAAAAAGCGACGGTACCACGGGCGCGCCCCAAATGGACCATACTGGAAATATATCAGAGCCGCTCTAATAGGAAGCAACCGAGCGCCAAGTGGTTTCTCGGCTAGGGACACGCGGGGCGAGACCGGGGCCCGCCTATCTGTCGGCATTTATCATCGATTAAATTGTAAACGCCTCTATCCCGTGTCCATCGGGGCCACTATCCGCGTTCGCTTGCGCCCGAAATGGACTTTCCAGTAAATAGTGCACGGCCAGGCTAGTGCAACCGTCGCTTGTAAATCGTCCGCGAAATCGCTCCCGTTAACGCATCGCGAATTTTCAACGCGATTTCCCCGGCTGTTCCGCGCTGAATGCCACCCGATTTTTATTTAACGTTATACAACTCTAGCTACGATCGTACTATTTGTTTCTTTCTTCCTCGGTCCATCCGCGATTTCCTGCATGCGATTAGCGGTCGCGTTCTGGGTGTTAAATATTTGACTGCTCGCGATAGCTGTGAAATAACTGCCTGTAGCGAGATTCAACGTTTGTAACCAATCGTCAATAACAAGATCACTCTGCAATACATATTTTTCTGATCGGGGGGTAAAAAAAAAAACAAACAAGTATAAAGGGGAAGAGAGTAGTAACGAGAAAACAACTGGCAATCACGAGAGTATATACCGCGGGCGCGTACACGACTCAGATTATTTCCGGTCAAACTCGTTGGTCCCTGTCCCGATTGTAATTTTTATTTAGTGCGCGTTTATTTGCGAAGCTCGTCGACGTATAACCAGAAACACGGGCAACAAAGGGACAGAGAGAGAGAGAGAGACAGTGCGATGCGGTGACATCCAGCCATCGATGCTAGTGATTTTCAGGCAGGGATCAGGGGTTCGGTGCAAAGCACGAGAAGAAAGATATCGGGATGCCTGGCGAGGCACGCTGGAACGAACGAGAATGCGACGTATACGTCGTATCGGCTCTATTTATGGCGCTACTTGTCACCGAGCCGGGCTTTTGGTCGCTGAAATTTCCCCGGGAATGTTTTTTTCCGCGGGCAGAATGGAAAAGCGCGGGGTGGGATTGGAGTTCGATAGATTGGAGGAATTGTGACCGGAAACGAGCAACGGGAGAGGCTACATTGTATCTGTGTACCTTCCGTTTCCGCGACGCGCATTGAGACGCTCCGTCGCCTCCGTTTCTGACGGAAAATGTTCCGCTTTTTTTCATGGAAAATATCGTCGAAATATCGCGATTCGAAGGCGAGGAAATAGAAGGCCCATAAATTTCTTAATTTATATGCTGTCCGACGCGTGGACGCGGATTTATGACGGTCGTATTGCTACGCGCCGACTGGGCGGATCAGCGTGGTCGGTTTTTAAAAAGAATGTTTAAGTACAGAGATAACATTTCTGTTGGAGGGAAACATTGATGGCAATGGGGGAGGAAGGGGCAGTATGTGTTCATTCCAAGCGTACGATATTAGTACAACATTTAAAATATTGTCGATCCGTCTGCACGATATTATTAATTAATATTATTGCGGCCCTTTGTCATTCGTGGAGCGAGGAAGGCCGATATCATCCCGGAACAACAATACTCAAGAATAGTAACGCAACCACAATCCTCCGTTCGCGAATGAGCGGCGTCGAAATGTCCTCTGGTGGGAAATCCTGATTCGCGCGCGCTAATAGAAGCGACAGCGGAGTTACCAATTTGTCAAGCCGACAAAAAGTCCGTGTCGCTGCGGTGGCCGGGTATCATCCGTGTATCTATCCGTGCACGGAAATTTCCTGAAAAATATTCCCTCCCCAAAGGGCGAGAAGTCAACGGTGCGGCGGATACAGATAGAGGACGGGCGTAGGTAACAGAGAGAGGGGTAAGGTGACTCGAACAAAGAAAGAGGGACAGATGACAGAGAGGACGCGGCGAGAGGCGGAGGAAGCAGCGGAGTACACCGGCTACATCGGCAGCAACAGTGGCGGCCACCCCACAGATGCTACGGAGCTGTTGGACAAGCTGTAGCCTTCACAACCGAATTAGAATGAATCGACCCTTGCCTCCTTCTCTCCCACCCTCACGGTCTCCTCCCGCGGTTTTATTCTCTTTACGCGCCGCTTTTACCCTGCCCTCTGCAGTCACCGCGTTTCAACCCCTCCCGCCTTCTTCTTCTTCGCCCTCTCTCTCTCTCTCTCTCTGGGTTCCAGTCCGATAATCTTCGTTTCTCCTTCCCAAATCGCACTGCCACCTTTCTCTTTCGCTCTAGGAAGCCTTCTTCCCTTCCTTCCCGTTCTTTCTGAAACGCTTCAGTACCACCCACGGAAACTCCGATGGCTGGCTTCTGGTAACTGTCTTTCCTTCCTCCTTCGCCACCCCTCTATGCAGCAATCCGACAGAGTCCAACCCCCGTTTCGCTCTTCCTTCCATTCCGCGCCCCCTCCCCCTCCCCCTCACGGTCGCGGAATATCTTGCTCTCCTTCAGCCGAGTTATATAAAGTTTTTACGATTTTCCGAGCTCCGCGATGCCTCGAAGAAGAAGGAGTCAACCCCTCGGAACACCCTGCCGCCCTCGCCGCCGTGCCGCCCGCGTACGCGGTGTCGTCCCCCGCGAACGAGCTCGCAACTTCGGGGGATAATCCCGTGTATCTTTTGGATAAGAGACCTATAAATTTGTTTGGCCTGTCACCGAGCCCAGGCCAGGAGCATTAAGGCGGCAAGCTCCAATCTGTTGGCGCTGCCGGCGATATGGCTGCCGCGGATTCTGGCCGACTTCTATTTCAGCGGGAGACATTGGAACGGAAACGGGGAGAGATCGAACGCGGTGACGATGGCTCCCTTTTCATGGCTCACTTCAACCCCGAGATTTGCCGGGATTCTTATGAATTTCCAGCCGCCCCGTCATTCCGTCGCCGCAAGAGAGGCTATTCTCGTCCGTGGATTCGATTTCCCCAAAAATATGGTCCATTTTAGGCTGATCTTGACACCGGGCTAACGTCGAATTCCTCTGTCTTTCGAGATCTGATCGAATATAATAGCGAAATCTGTATTCCACATAAACTTTACCTCCTTCACAGACACAGTCGTTCCTCCATTCCGAGCGTTCGCGTTTCGCACGGGGCTCTCCCTTGGAACCGTTCCCCATTGAAACTCAATCGCGACCCGGTCGCACGAACTCGCCTTTCAGCCGCGGATTTATTCGCCTCGAAAAAAGGGTTGGTGTTCGATGATAGAATAGAGAGAGGCGACGCTCCTAAAAGAGCTCGCGCGTTTTCCTTTCGTCGCGGCATCGATCCGCCACCGATGAGGAGGCCAATTGCACGTGAAAACGGCGCGCCTTTATCGCGCTCGCTTTGCAGCCAACATGTGTACACGTGCACGCTGTACTTCCCAGCGACGCATTGCACCAATTCCAGCCGGCCGATTCATTAATACGGTCCTCCGGAGACCGGGCTCTCTCCGCGCCCCGTCGCACCGCGCCACGCCGTTGTGCTAAACGACCTCATTAGGAGGCACGCCAAACGCATTTGTCGTTCCCGTTCGTGATTTTCCGTGATACTGCTCTCTTGTTATGCAACTCTATACGCTTTCCCGTTGTTCCGTTTCATTCTTTTATTATCGGAGACATCGCCTATTCACCGCGGGATCGCGCGGAACGGGAAAATTCTTGGTATAATGGGAAACTTTTTCAATGATAAAGAAAAGAATGCTGGAGCCAATTTGCGAGTAAGAAGCGAGAGAAGGACGAGTCGCGGAACGGGGTGGAACGGGTTGCGACGCAAACGGGCGCATTAGAATAAAGCGGAAGATTAAAGTTAACGCGTTCCGTCGGCTCCGTTGTCGTTGATTGACTGGCTTCGATCGTGCTCATCATTAACGTCGTTCGAGTTTGTTTTTAATGATCGGCCGGTATCTTTGCTTGAAGGTAGTACGGAAGCTCTCTTTCGAGCGGAACACGATAGGGAAATATGATTTACTGATGTGCACTGAGAATAAATCATGGGATATCCGAAAGAGCCGCGGAGAATCTCTTCCCTCCGCGCGCGTTTACATTCGAAATTTAACGCGCCGCGGAATTTCCTGTCTGCCCTCGATCCGGGGGTGAGATTTCTGTTCGATGTGGCATGGGGGACATGGAACGCCACGGAGCTGCGGATTTGACAAATTTTGTCTAGCTCACTGGATGCACGGGTCTCGAGTTACCCTAGCACGGTAGAATATCGAATAAGGGTAAACTACCCCTGTGTTGGAGAAGTTACCAATTGAACGCTCACCCTCGGTGGCAGCACCAGCTAGCTGATCCAGTTCCGCTGCGCATCCCTTACGTTGGTAAACGATGATCGTTCGTTGGTAGTTACCTTGTACCTTTAAAGAAGTATTTCTTATCATCCACTGTCGGATATTACATTCAGTCTAGAAAATTTTATTATCAGCAGGCGATAGTGTTCCAATTTTGAGACGTAACGTGTGTAAGTAAACTCCTGTCTAATATCACTTTATCTAACGTAGGCAATGTTGTTCGTAGGAAATATTTCATCCCCATCTTTAATCGCTTCGAAAATTTTATCTCGTTTCAAATAAGAATAAGTGTTCTAAGCACGTATGCACTTCAATACCTTATATCATTGCTCGAAATGTTTATTAAGTTGCCTTCAGTTATGCTCGTGAAGATACAGAATAAAGAATATAATTAAATAATGCTGCGCGAGCTGTGAGAGAATAATTCGCCAGACTCGAAGAAAGTGGAACGGATATAGAGCCCACGAGGACGGATCTCTATCCCCGTTCTCCATGCCACCCCTCTTCGCTCCGTAGATCTGTCGTTCACGGTATACTTCCCGAAAGGGTTCTTCACGGTGTAAAGCCGAGAATCCCCGATAGAAATGTCAAGTTCGCCTTTCGGCTTTGCTACTCGAGGCTCCTTCAATTCCCTCCCATCCTCTTTCTCTTTCGTCACCGAGGGTGGTTTCGCCTCTCGTTGCCCTTGACGCGGGCTGTATCTCTTCGCTCACCCTCTGCCTGTCGTTACCTCCTCTCCGCCGCTGATCCCAAATTTTCCCTGCCAGACTCGGTTCCTTCCGAATCGCCGGGACCCTTTCGAGTACACTTACACTTCGCTACCCCTCCGTTGTAAAGTCCAACCCTCTCTCGATCTTTCTCTCCGCAGCGACCACGTTGCACGAACCTGCGTCTGCTTTCTTCCCTACTCGCCCTTCCCATTTCCTCACTCTCTCTCTCTCTCTCGCTGGCGAAACAACAAACAAAGCGCAGAGCGAGGAGAAACAACGAGCGGTGTAATCGCGGCGATCTTCGTCCAGGAAGTGAGAAGGTAATTTGGGCGAACCGCACACCACCGGGCTAGGAAACGGTCCGGCGGATAACGAACAGCCTACCGGGAGGTAATTAACGGTGTTTTCCAACCGCCGGAGTAATGCTCGTCGTTACGACGGCTTCTGCTCGCGCGGATTCCTGCTCGGGGAACTGGCGAAGTTCGCTCGCGGGAAACCGGGGACAGTCTTCTTCGACCGTTCCGAAACTCCTCGCCATCGGTATAATGGCGAACATTTGGTAAAGACAGGGATGAAAGGGGATTTTTTTTTCGTAAGCCCAACTGTTCCCAGAACCAAAGTGGGCCGTGTTTGACTTGATAATACAACGGTGTCTTAAATTCTCAGAAATCGCGATCGGCTCTCGATCTTGCAACCTCCATCTTCCGGCAACCCCTTACTCTTTCGTTCGTACCGCGAAACGATCATCCGCGAAATCATCCATCGTCGCAACGATCTCGCGGGCGATCGCAGCACACGGCTCGCTTCCATTCTTCCTACGTGTAACCAAGACGACGCGGGGCTGTAGATGAAACGACAACGGCAAAGGTATATGCACGTACATTGGCCTCGTCGTGGTGTGCGCGCACGCTCTCGCGTACAGCGTACCACGCACACTTGGACACGACACGCCTACCTAACGCCGCGACTGCGGCGGAACACGGCCAGAGTTGCCTCGCACCGGTAAATAATGCAAGCCGGGGTAATGGCGCTATCTCTGCGCATCTTTTATTAAACGTTCGCTTCGCCGCCCCTCCGCCGCCGCCCCCTGGCTGCCGCTCAACTATCCGAGCCGCTGTAGCCGGGTTATTGCCACCCTGACTGCTCTCTTCTTCGCGGAAAGGTGCGGGCGCGGAGGGTCGCCATGGCTCATTGTTTCTGTTCGATGTTTGTCGACGTTCTCGATGTCCACTCATTTTCCTGCCCGCGGTTTTTCTCCGCAGAGCTGGGGGGGCGAATTAGCTGGCGCTACGAGTTATTCCTTTATGATTCCAGATTAAAACCTTTCTTTTTTCGTTTCAGCCGCAACTAAAGTTTTGCACGACAATCGAATAATCAATAATCACAGTTAAGGGTTCATTATCCTTGAAATTTGCCGAACGTCGCCTTTCGCCATCAATCGATTTACGGTATAGCCGGTATAGAAAAGACGAAGCCGACGATCCGAGGCGTTCTCCATTCGAGCGTGGAAACCCGAAGGGGTGCACCGTCGATTCTCGCGACGCTGCTGATTTCAATTAGCATTATTATTAGAACCGCATCGACGACGAGGAACGCTGCGATCGTCGTGCTCCTCGCCATGGTGTGCATCACGCACACCAGGAAGCATGGACCACGTTCGAACGCGCAGGTCTCTCACGCACACGAGCACGCTCGGCGGGGACCACCACCACCCCCGAGCGACTGACGCTTTGCTAGGGGGTGTTTGAAAGCGGTGAAATCAATGCTTCTGTTTGCACTGTTGAGGTCGAACCGAATTCCGTTCCCGCCTGTGTGGAGGCTGGGGATACGTGTGTGAGTGCAGCCAGATACGACCGCACCGCCGTTCATCGACACACGCCGCCGATCGCCAAGGTGAAAGTGCACGGTGGACGCGGCCGTAACGCGCGCGACGGACTCGCCAATTTTCATTGCCACTCTTTGGCTCGTGGACGATGACGGCACCATTCCATTCTGACGGCAGAACAATCAACCGAAACGGTCGAGGATTAAAGCATTTTGCCCGTGGGTAGATGGTCATTGAGCGGGGGTAGGTAATCGCTGCTGCGTTTAGAGCAACAAATTTTCGACGTAGAGTAAAAAATGGCAAGCATCGTCGAGCGACTTTCTCTGATTCAACCAGCAACCAGAAGAATCCTCCGTGATCTGGTTCCGTTCGCCGTATGCGCCGGGGCAAGCGTGTCAAGCTCTCGTCTTGGCTAGGAAACAGCGTGCTCGGTTGAACAAGGAAAGACAGAAGCGCGGACGCGAAAGATAACAGCTCGCAGCCGATCGATCGATTCGCGAAAGCTTTTGTTCGTTCACGGTCCTGCCATCCGATTTAACCACAGGGCCCGCTGCGCCGAATCGACTGGTCACCGTAAGTGCCGAATTCCAATCCGCAAGACCGTAAAACCTCGATACATTCCCGGCTTGATATTTCGCGAAGGTCGTCCTATTATCGAATCGAACTGAACGCCGTCTTCTCGGAACCTGTCCGCATCGTTGTGATTAATTATCATCGGAAGCAACGTTTGCACCCTATTCCGCGAAGCGTCTGGTAAAGAAAGAAGGACATCGCAGCATCCTTTTCACGGAGGTATTTCGGTCGTGGATGCGTCTATAAATACGGACGGTCGCGCGTACGTACACGCGCATCGGTGACCCTCGTCGTATTCGCAGAGACGCGGGACCGACAGCTATTGAGCTTATTACACGCTTAAGTGGAGCACAGGCTGACTGCAGCGGCGCGCCTTGCCGCTTCCGATGCGTGCAACGTCACAACCTCAAACTGCTAATCCGTGTAACACACGAATCCGAGGATCTGTGTTCCGGCACCGCTTGAGCTGTGCACCGGGAGCGGGAACGCGGGCGACAAAGGGAATAAGCGGTTGACCGTGGCGTAATTCGTAATCATGATTCTCCAACTGCTACGGCGTCTCTTCGCGGCATACTTTCGCGGCCGATGACGAGCAACCGGTGGAGAATTCAAGGGAACTATAGATTACGCGAGGGGCGAATTGCTCAGGTGATTTTGTCGGTGTAGCGCGGGAAAACATTGTGATATAATAAAAGCCGATAAAGTGACAGAACTTAAGCATCTTCTCCCCAATTATCTGTCGCTCATCGAACTCTCTCCGGAGGTGTTTAGAAATTCTCCTAGCATCTTGCTTCTATACACGATATTCGCAGAAAATCATTTCAGGCAAATAAAATTGACAACGAGAGAAGAAAATGAAAGAGAACAAGAAACAAGTCCACCTTTCTCCTTGACGGATTCTCCTTCTACCTGTTCCATCGTAGCATCGATCAACCGTTAATTACCCCAGGCAGTGAGTAGAAACGTCGGACCGGAGCACTAAGAGTCCCGAGACAGATCGTTAATTAGCGCCCCCCGTCCCCCCCAGTCTATATCCGTGTTCTCCTTCTCGTGGCGGCGAGGTAAAGCGTCCTCGAGAAAAAAAAAAGCTCGATGATGCGTACACAGCGTCGTCCACGATGAGGTTACGCCAATGTGCCGGTGCTTCGGATCGTGGGGGTTGCTTGAGTGTCGCGCGGGGTTTGGTTATTTCACGGTCCACTCGTTCCACTCACACCCCTTACAGGCGGCGGCACAGCCCCGGCTCCAAATCCACCCCTAAGAATTAATTCGAGAGAATCGTCCAGCGCGAGCGACAGCCGCCTCTTCTTTAACCCTCCCCCCACCGGATCATCTTCCTTTCCCCACGACCGCTTTCTTTTCGCCTCTCCTTTCGCATCGCCGTTCCCTGTCGATCTAACTTCCTCCTGCCCGGCTGTCGGCTTGATAACGCCGTCCGCTTCGAGGGGTCGAGATAAGGAAAAGCCGAAACTCTGGATGGAGACGTCCCCGACAGGGGGAGAACACGGTCCTCTTCATTGTTTACGAGCCAACGGACTATGAGCCTGATAAGGTTAATTTCGGTGACCCCGATTTTTCACCGATTTTCCTTCCACCGAGGCTTGATTGATTTCTCTTGAATCACAGCGAGAGGGGTCGATTTTATGCCGCTGGGGGGTGACGTGTAGCGTCTTTTTGGTCATTGGACATATTCTTCCCATTGATGCTCGTCACGGATGCTGTGACGCTCTTAACGAAAGGCCTGGAACGTTGCTTTACACCTGTTCAGTTGGTCACCTGGCATATGGATTAAATTCACTAATTATTCTATGAAACGGTAAGGATACCAATTTGCGGATGTTAACCATTTCGCCATTGTTCTCAAACGGGCTTTCGCCAGCACAAGGTTTGCGGAGATGCTGCGCGGATCAGGCGGTCGCCTCCCGCTTTCTAATTTCGGCATCAAAGCAAGGCGCGAGCGATTTTCCGTCAATTGGACGTGGCCGCGTTTGGGACCGGCGACAACAGACCGCTACTGTAATTCTCGAACCGCGCGTGAAAGCCTGTATGAAGTTTAGATGAGCCGTCTTACAAAGAACAGAATATTCCTTTGCCGTCTAATGGTTCAGCTCACTCGGCGCCCTTCCCCCTCTGTCGTTTATCTGCTTCTGTGGAAATGTCGCCCGCTGCTGAAAGAAACAATCGTCCTTGGCACGAGGGTCGATCGAGAAAAAGCAACGGTATCGGTTACGTTGTGAATTGAATTTCTCGAATGGACCAGGGGATGTTTCGTGAATGATTTTAGTGGTTTTCCGTTCGAAACATACCAGGGGCATTCAGCTATTTAACTAGCCACTAATTAATATTATATCTTAAGCTGAAATGGTTGAAATGTCGTTGAAATAGAACAACCGAAAGACCTTTTCATCTTCCCTTGAATCGGTCGAACGGATTAAGATCGTTGGACGACGATCGCTTAACGATCGCAGCGGGAATTAAAAATTTCTAAAGTATCATGCCACATCGTCAATATTGGACACGCGTAACGCGTATAGTATGCTCGATTAAACTGGCACCTGTATCGAAGCAGGCAGCATCGATCTTTCGTTGGGTGGTGCTTATGCTGGCACGGGATAATCTGCCTGTGTATTTACTGGCAAAAGCTTACGAGTGTAACGTACGGTATTTTATTTTACATAGGAACGTTCCACAGCGTTCCGACGTGGATCAGTTTTCTGCGGTTCAGCACGAAAAATCGTCCGCCAAATCCTTCTGCGCTCATCCACTCGCTCAACGGCCACACTCGCTCCGCTAACCCTTTCTCTCGTGCACACCTTACAGGCTACGAGCGTTTCCTCTTGCTTAATCCTCGATAAAGTCTACTTTGTCTCCCTCAAATGAGGCTCTGCTCCCCGTTCGTGAAAAAGAAAAGGACGCGGCGGAGGAAGTACAGATTCGATTTCGACTCCCTTCGTTCTCATTCTCGCGTCCGTTTTGCGCTGGCAGTCATCGTGGCTCGTTCAAACACCATAATCGGGGATATATGTATATACTCGAAGGGAACGTAAATTTAAGCCGGCACTCGCGTCGTCGCTCAGTTCGTTGAATTTTTTTAATTACATCCGACGGAAGGGATGGTTTACGCGCGGGGGTTGCAATCGAGCGCCTGTTATTCTTCGTGCCGACGTATCAACGCGTATTTATCTTTCCGCTCGGCCGGCGGATTCCCCTCTCGCGCGCGCGCGCGTGTGTGTGTGTGTGTGTGCCGGCGAATTTTAAACGGCTCGACAATATCCTTGCAAAAGATACGCTGGTCCTCCGCGCGTCGCTCCGCGTAAACCGATTACCCTATCGAAGCGTCCCACGTGTGACGATCAACGGACACGGAATTAGAACAACGCGGGCGGACACGATTCTCGAACGCCTTCGATAGACTTATTCAGTCACGAGAGCACGAATAATCTTTGCTTTCAGTTTCGTAGTGTTGCTCGGAGGTGAAGATCAGTATGACAACTTTGTTCCATAATATTTACAATTATAACAGGATCGTTTAGAGGCAGCGTCTCGCGCGGATTTCGATGGATTCGCAACCGAAACGTAACGTAAACGTGTATCTACAAATAAGTGTGGCTCAAATCGAAATCCCCACGGGACACTCGGCCTGTAGAACGAACCGAATCTTCCTCACTCTCCGGCAACTAGTTTCACCCAACAACTCTCCGACGGGTCCTTGCTCAAACGTAACAATATTCTCTCGTGTTCATACCGTAAATCACATCTGCCCGATCCTCGCACCCGGTCCCCGCTGAGTCTTCGCGAACACCTACGAAGCCCTGAATCGTCGAGTTCGCTACGCGTGCGGGTGCGTGTGCGAATGGGGATGCGTGGACAAGGCCAGCCCCGTGGTGGAGGGTGTCGAGGTGGGTGGAGGTCCGGACGGCGCGGCGGTGGTCGCGGACAGGTGATGACCGAAGAATGTCGGTCCGGTCGGTGGATAAGGCGGCGCGGCCGGGTGATAATAGCCAGGCGGAGGCGCCGGCACGGCCGGCGGATGATGGACGTGAGCGTGCGGATGGGGGTGCGTGTGCGAGTGCGGCAACGGGTGCTGGTGAGGGTGCGCGGCGAACAAGAAAGCTGGCGCGTACGGCGGAGGATGGGACGGCGTGGTGGGTACCGTGGGACTGTTCACGTCCAGCCCGGGATTCTGTTTCTTCCATTTCGTTCGTCGATTCTGGAACCATATCTTCACCTGGGTCTCGGTCAGCGAGAGGGACAGCGCCAGGTTCAATCTCTCGCAGACCGAAAGGTACCTGGTGGTCTTGAACTTGTTCTCCAGCGCTACCAGCTGTTCGTACGTGAACGCCGTTCTCGCTCTTCTGGGCTTGCCGCCGGCGCTCCCGCTGCCACTGGTGCCATTTTGACCGCCCTGATTCTGGCCCTGACAGTTTTGCGCCTGCACGCTGCTGGACGAGGAAGACGAGGAGGAGGATTGCCTCTTCTTACAGTTGGAGGACGGAACGTTGTTCGCGGAGGTGTTGCTACTGTCCCGGCCGGCGTTCGAGGACTCCGGATCGGTCACCCTCATCTCGACGTCCTCGTCATCCTCCTCCTCGTCGGGATCCTCGTCCATGTCCTCCATCCCCGTGTCCGGCGTGCCCTCCTCGTCCTCCTGGCCGCTGCCGCTGGCGAACTCGCCCCGCGAGTCGCCATCTGCAAGTAATAACAACGGCAGAGGGTAAGTGGGAATCTCTCGCGCGAAAGATTACCAGGCTAAGGAAAGCGATACGGTGTTGCATGACGAAAATTGATTATACTCTGGGGGGGGGGGATAAAATTGCGCCGGGGGTGTCGGTTTACCTGTGACGGAGCGGTAACGCGACTCTGGCTGCTGTTTCACAACCCTGCCCCTTCGTCGATGGTCCACGAATTGGATATTATATATCCTACTACGTTGATGGTCAGAAATTTTGCACTCGAGAGCGGTCGCGAAAAATGTGACCGAATAAAATCTGTTACCTGTCCGCTGTAAAGAGCTGGGTACAGGCGAACGCCGGTTTAACTCAATTCCTGTTCCACAGCGGTCGGCGGTAATCGCGAGAAGGTACTCAGGAGGATTCGAGCACGGCCACCGCCGCGCGCGGACCGATCGCCCTGACCGGCGAACGATTGAAAACGCGTGAACCGGACGGGGGAGGAAAGCGGTGAACCGGGGGCCGGTCGTTTCGATCGAGAGAAAGAGCGGCCAATCGTTCGCTCAATGAGAGAGGAGATTGGAGATTCAATCAGCACGCAGATGTCCCGGGGACAGATATTCCCTGGCTCCGGTCCGTGGAGGCTGGGGCGCCCCTGGGAGGGGGTGGGGATAGGTATCCGGATAAAACCAGCGACAGAAAGGGACAGGGGGGTGGATAGAGATAGAAAGGAGAGGAGCACGGTGCATCGGTGGAGACGGAGAAAGAGAAAGAGAGACTTTATCCGAATTGGCGTGGCTCGTGGCCCATAGCCTGTAGCCCGGCGTTCTGCCCGGGGGTTGGAAGTCCGTAGGGGGCGACGGATCGAGAAGGTTTACTCCGTAATGGGATTTGTATCTCGTTAACGCGCGATCGTTCTTGCCCCGCCGTAACAGGCCGCCGCGCCGACTGGCTACGCCACTCTCTTCTCCTTTTGCATCCTCTTTCTTTGCCTATTCCTGCCAGCGGTGCGGCCCTCGTATCTTCCATTACCACGCCGCAGGCTACACCTCGTCCCCTGACAATGAATATGTGCGTGTCGATTGATTGCGTCTAATTGAATCGCGTAATTTATACCGTTCCCCGGTTATCCGTCGCTTTTCCCGCTGGTCCGCAGCTGAAACGCGCTCTCCGTTACCGGCGTCGAGCACTTTTCAACCTCTGGTCAAACGTGGAACTCCTCGTAAGCATTGCCTCGATAGATCAACATATAACTTCGACGGTACAAATCGTTTTGGGCAATTAAGCAGCCTCTCATCGCTTTTATCGACTTTTTATAGCGCAGGTCTGTTCGAAACCATTTATCTCGTTTAGATCTTCTTCATTAAGCACGATCACGGGGATTCTGCGCGAAAACGATCGACGTTCCAGCGGGAGTCCCCAGAGGCGCACGCGAAGGGTGCACAGGGGACGGGCGAACAGTCACGAATACTTATTTCGGTTTTCCTCATTAAGCACAATGACAGCGTTTGACAGGGAATCCCGCGTCGTCGTGGGAATTCGCTGACTCCCCTCTGGCCGTCGATGACGGAGCGAGCCGCAAATGTGTCTCTTGGATCGAAGCCTAGGAACGTTCACGGCGCCGACGACGACGACACGTATGTATTTCCCAGGAATAATAACGAGCAAAGATAAATGACGGAAAAACGACAGCCAATTATAGACGGCAAGGTTCGAATATCTCGCCCGTATAGTTAGCCGCGAGGATAAATTAGACGGCTAGAAACATATGGTCACGTGTCTGGAATCCGCGGGGAGAAAATATTGCGGTGGCGTTGATTGATCCGACGGAGGGTCGGGGAATTGCTTCTGTAATACCGGTGACGATATCATCGCCGGGCTCGATAAGAAAAAAAAAAGCCGAGGAGAGGTCGGGTAGCGTTTAACAATATCCGTTTTCTAGTCAGCGGTAATTATGATTTTTCCCGAAATCCAGCGGAAAATCCGAGAGATTTGGGATCGTCCGACTACGGGCTGGGGCGGAGGGAGGTTTAGAGTTTCTCCGACGACGATCGGTGGCATGTGCAAAAGGGGGATATGCCTTGCCGCGTCGCGCCGACGAGCACAGAGGGGCGAGAGGAGAAGCCACGGGGAGCGAGAGAAGTCATTATGATGCAGAAGAGCCAATTTTCTGGGCGGCTTGGCGCGATGCGACGCGATACGCCGCGATGCCGCGCGATTATCATAACAACCGACGGTATTATTCCGTCGCCGGATTTGCCGTCGGGGGCGGAACGCTGGCTGCCAACAGTCGAAACGGATTTCGCCGATCGGCCAGCCGGCTCTGATGCACTTTTAATAGGGGTCTCTGACCACCGCTTGGAAGATGGATGGTCCGAGAATCGAGTAATCCCGATTTCATCGCCGCGATCGATCCACCACCGGGCTCTCGTCTCTTTTCCCTTTTATTCTATCACCCGATGATAAAAAATAAGTTCCGTGCTTCCAGACACGATATTCCTCTGGTCCTCGGAAGACGCATCGGTCGATTTCGTTTGCAGTCAGCGTCCCGTACCGGGATAAAGGGACGATAATGATGGGGTTCAAGGACTGGTTAACGCAGATTAGCGGAGCAATTTGTCACGCTCCGACAGGCCACTCTCGCGAGCCCCCCTCTCTCCGCCTCTGCAGCCTTCAACCCCCAACCCCCTTCGGATGGGGTCCTTTCCTCTGTTTCTACGTCGTTTCACCCCCTTCGCCGTATCGGACGCTTCCGTCTACGATTCCGTCTTGTCGTGACTCTTCCTCCTATCTGGCCGGCAGACTCCATTAAATTCGAAAGTCAACTGTGAAATTGGGATCGCGCTTCCGAGGATTCCCGCTTCCCGGTTCGATCATAGAGAGGAGATAGATAAGCGTCCTGCGGCTCGGTGCTCGATCGGATTAGGAAAGAATTTAATAAAGGAGCTTCGCAATGGGAAATCGGTGAAAATAAACGTCGCCGTCCACTTTTTCGTCCAGCGGCCGAGCAAAACTTCTCGGGGGGATGGGGGCGTTTAAACGGCGTGCGGGGGGGGGGGGCACGAATTGCCTCCGGGAAGGGCATTAGATTCAGCCACCCCGGTTACCCGTGTTCCCTGTAAACGCGTCTGTATCATCACTTTCGTTGGATTCCCCCTGCGCACAAGTAACTCTGAAACGGGCGAATTCGCACGACTCGCGGGGAACAAGCTATCCTTCTACCGTCTAAAGTTAGAACGAGGAAGAAGCGAGACGAAGTTATCGAGTCGCGTAGCGGAGAGACAGAGGTGGCGAGATGAAAGGCTCGAAGACGAAAAGATCACGTTCAAGATCATGGGTTGTCGCCTGATGACGAGGCCCATATGTTCAGCGCGAAGAGCGGGATGGAACAGCGGATCGTGTTTTGGCGAAAGGTTACAAGAGCGGAGGAAGCAGTAAACTTGCGGGGGTGTAGTTTCGCGAAGGAAAAGCTTTCGGGATCGTGCCGGTTTGAGGAATCCCGTTGGATGGATCGAGGCATCTGGTACTAATCCCCTAAGGAAATTTCAATTTCCACCTTACAGTAGTCCCTTCTCGACCGACGGCGAAAGCGCGATTATCCAGCCACAAGGAAATGCGAGTTTAATCACCTTCGTGTACGCTGTCGGCCCTCCTGTGCCTCCGATGCTGAACTCGACTGTGCACGACGCGACCGCCGGTGAATTTGTTCGGGTCCAGTATATTCTCCACCGAGAACGCCAGGCACCTCTTGTTCGTCTGCACCGTGCTAGCGGTCGTGGTGATACTTCCGGTCGACGTGCCAGTCGTTCTAGCCGCGTTCCCGGACGTGCACACGGTCATCACCGTGGAAGCAGCGGCGGCGTGCGCCGCCGATATGTACGGAGGTGTCCCGTGGCCAGTGGTCTGACCGCCGCTCTGAACGCAGGTAAACGCGTGCAGGCCTCGATTCGCGAAGGGGTTAAGGAAGTGGTCCGATCCAGTGCCTCTCGACGACGGGGCGGTTAAATCCACCGGGCTACTGGGGTTGCTTTCCTCGACCTCGTCGCGGCATACGTCCACTTCGATGTCCTCGTCCTCCTGGTAGCTTCCGTCTCTACTTCCAGGATGCACTTCCTCTTCCTCCTCGTCCTGTTCATCGTCCTCTTCCTCGTCGTCCGCGACGTTCGATCTCCTTTGTCGCGCGCTCCTCTCGTGCTCCCCGTCGACGTCTTCCGCCTCCTCTTGTTCCTCCTCTTCCTCGATCTCCGGACCGATCCTCTTGTTCCTGGAAGGCGCGTCTATCTCGTGGTACTCCTTGTCGACGACGGGACGTAAGATCGGCGACGTCGACGGCGAGTGCTGCTGTCGCGCGCTGTCGTACCGCACGAAAGACTCGCCGGTGCGTACGTGGAGCAACACGTGCCTCCTTTCTTGAGGCGGCAGCGGCAGACTCGCATGCATATCCGCTTCCTCCCGTGGTAGAACGATCGGCCCTATGGGCGACAAGGTCCTGCCTTCCTGCATCCTCCACATAACCCTTTGCTTTCTATTTACCTCACCCCTCGACGCTCCATCCCGTGTACCAATGCGAAATCACACCTCCTACGCGAACGTTTCGCCCGGGCACAGCGTGGATCTTTAAGGGAGGTTCTCCTCTATGAACATACTGGATTTCGATCACTTTCACAGACTATACGTGTATCACATCGTACTCGAAGATCATCACTGATCCTTGAAACGTCGCACGTTCGAGGAAACACCGGCGGTTCACAAGGTTGCTTCAGTTTCCATAGACCGTTCACGGAACCGATCCACGCACCAAGGGCAACGACGAACGATTACCGGAAGAGCCGGCGAGATGACGTCCGCGCGGCGGGGATCGGGCGATCAGCGTGCTCGGTAGCACGATTAGCAGTGTCTTTGGTCGGAAGCCGCGCGCGTCCCGTAAAAGCTGCTCTCGGGACTTCCACGTAGAGCCATGGTGGCTGAATAGGTGGTATACCGTCGTATTATTAGTAGCGACGAACCGTCGTAGGAACGTAGTCGCGGAGAAAAGCTGCGAACCCTATGGTGGGGTGTAGTTCCGCCCCTGAAGAGGCGTGGTCCAACCCCTGCTGGCTTACCAGCGCGTACAGCGTCGATCGAGGGGTGTGCTCGCTCGACGTTCGCGGGGGGGTTGCGCGCACACACGTGCTATCCCTCGTTCGGTGGTGTGCTGTCCGAGCGATCCGAGTTCGACGCGTATTTGTTCTCTCGTGTGCACCAGAGAACTTGCACGACGATGAAGACGGACTCACACAACGACGGGGAAACTGAATGGACGGTCACGAACACGCAACAGAGCCGCGTGCAGACGTTTCGCGGCCCCACCGGCGAGCTTTCGACAGATACTTGGGTATGTACACACAGAGTCTCTAGCCTTCCACCCTCCTTCCGTTCCAACCTGCCTGTGCTCGCCCCACTCTTTGCCGGGTTCCGCGATCCGACCAGCTAAAGTGGTTTGTCTTTGATTTAACCACCACCGTCACCGTCCCGTCGACCGCCGATGGAGGAACGCTTTTCCCTCCGCGCACGCCGCTATCGTTCAACGTTTCCCGAGAACGCGCTGGACGAGTCGCAACGCGAGATCGGTATTCGTGATCGCGAATCCCTGCAGGGTTTCCCGATCATCTTGGTGTGTTGGCGTCGGCGGGGGCGGGTCGCATCTCGGATCGTCTTGTACTGTAAATCGCGCCGGCTATGGTCGTTATCTGTGACGTACTCTCCCCTCTTGGTCTGTGCGCGTACATTTATATACGTACAGTACGATAAAAAGGGACCGCGTATTCCTTTCTCTTTCGCTCCTCGTCTATTTCGCCCCCCGTTGGCCCCCTTTCGTTCCGGAAGGAGGCGAACAAACCAGGACCAATACTGTATACGCTTGGCTAGCCGGTCGACCGACGGATAGAGGAGCCGCTGTTGCTGCTACCACCGCCGCGCCGCTCTTAACTCGGCGCACGGATATTGTTTACCCGACCATTTAGGTAATTGCTGGCCTACCGCCCTGCCAGCCAATCGAACGTAACCGGCGGATGAACCTGCAATACCGTACCCACCCTCGCGCCCCGAGTTCCTCTTTCTCTCTCCACTTGTTCTCCGTATTCCCTCTCTTTTCCACCCTATGCCGTCAGTGGTCTTTTTTTTTATCTCTTTCATTTATGAAGCTGTCTGTCCTTTTGTCCATCGTTTGGGCGGTGTTCATGTCCGAGCTTCTCCCTTCGATCGTCATCGAATTAAACCGGGCCAAATGGTTTGCCGAGATCGACACCAATGTTGTGTCCACTGATATGATGATATCGATTCTTTCCACGAAATTATTGGAGAGACGTCCGTTCGATGATCGGGGCAGCCAAGTCCACGGCGATGCGACGTTATTAGTAATTTCATTTACGACGACGAGCAATATTGTATGAAGAAGCTTGGATCCACCCGCTTGATCCCGTATCAATAATCGGTATTAATCGTTTCATCTCCCTATCACGCCGCTAATCGATAGTATAATGAAGCAGACGAAATATTTACAATCCAACGGCGGTCGCTTTAACGTTTTACTCGCATAGCGTATAGATGTTCCCGGCGGAACGGGAAGCGCGTAATCGCATCGTTTCGGCGCCAGGTCGAACGACGAGCAACGATTTTCCACGGTTGGTAGTGGCGGCCGACTAATTTCCTCGTCCCCGGCTAATGAGCATTATCGTAAATTTATTTCACCTCTGCTCGCCCAGCCACCGCATAAGAACTAACAAATTAATTTAATTCGTAAATGACACGTACGGGCACCAGCACGGCGCATTTGCCGCATTGAATGGCCGCGCGCTGGCTGCAGCTCAATTTGCAGCCGGCCACCGAAGCTTAATTAAAAATTTACACCGACAATGTAACCGCGCGGTCGCGCGTACCCACCCCCCATTCCGCGCGTGCAGTATGCATGCATGCGCCCACCTCGTTGTTGCTCGCTTTAACTATCCCCCCGACAAACGCGTCCTTACGCGACAAATGGGAGAAACACAAAGGGTGTTAGCGTGTGCGAGACGGAGGATAGGGTGGAGAGGGATTGGTAACTTCAAATCCTCGGAGCTTCACGCTCCACATACGGCGTTTTGATGATCGCGAAAGAAATAAAGAAATCGGGTCGTTAACCGTGGCACGTTGTAGGGGTTGCTAGGTCGCAGGTGCGCACAGGCCGGATTACCCTACCTGGCAAAGTGATGTGGGTTTAGGCGAGCGTTCCTAATAGTTCTGAAACGGTGTTCGAGCCGAGGAGCAAGCTAGGTCGATAGATAGCTGGACCGGTAAAAGGAGGAGGCAAGTGAGACACTATTATACAGAGACCGAGCCCGCTGGATGAAGACAGGGCACAAGGGTGAGCTAAAGGTGGACGAAGATGAAACGATGCCGTTACACGAACCCCTAGAGAAAGACGTAAATATGGAATAAGAGGTGATAGGCGAAACAGAGAGAGAGAGAGAGAGAGAGAGAGAGAGAGAGAGAGAGAGAGAGAATGATAGAAGATGGCTGGCAAGGGGTATGGGGTAGTTTGGAACGGAGATCGAACAGACCAGCCGTGACCAATTTGCGCCCGTTCGTGCTCCCGATTCTGATCCCGATCTACGGTTCGCACACGTATACACATTCTCATCGACCGACCAATCCCATCATGGACACAACCTACACGACTCCCGTACGCCGCGCGGGCAGCACACAGAGGAACACACAAATGTGGGCACAGCCGATCTTCCCTGCGAGCTAGCCCTCCCACCCCCAAGCAGGGAACGCGATGGTAAAAGATACTCGTCAGAGAGGAAAGTCGCGTTGCGTTGTCGCTCGTTGTGCGCCGGCCACCCCAAAAGTTTCACGCCTATCTGGACCGACGGTACCACCTCTATTCGCGCCACGATAATTGGCCAATTAAAACCGGCCGAGAGCGTTCGAGTTACCTGGCATCCGATAATTATACTGCTATCCTCGCGGTGGTTCGACCACGTATCCACGCGACCAAGGGGTGCCGGGAAGGGAAGAGGAGATTCCTCTCGGCGAAGGGAGGACGACGGGATACGATACGAGGAGAAGAGAGGATAGGATAGGTAGCTCGCTACCGAGAGGTATGGAATCGACTATCCCGATTACGTGGCTTCAGATTCTACTTCCTCTCGTTTCCTCTACACGGATTCCCACCCCCTCTTTGCTCTCTCTCTCTCTCCACCCCCCTCGGGGCGTTCTGTCCTCTTCTACGTAAATCAATGCGGCCAGCAAGCCCTCTCCTTAACCCCGTGACGCATGACTGGAATATTCCTTGGCTGTTCGCGTTCATCCGCGCTCTGTTTACCCAGGACTTTGTTCTCCAGGTATCGATGTAACGGCGCTGATTCGATAAGAAGGGTGGCGGGCCCTGGCTTGGTCGCCGAGCGGTCGACTTGATCGACAGCTCGTTAGCCGGCACGTTAATTGATTCGATTTCCTGGCCCGAGCACGGAAATTCCTGGCTTGTTCTGCGGTGTTTCGAGGCGAGGTGTTAGGTCCGATACCCGAACCGGGGATATTGGATCATTGTTCGGTCCAAGAACAATTATATTACAATCACTAATAAAGCGGGATTACTTTTCGATCGGCTACGCTTGTTCAATTGTTTATGCCCGGTGTTATTGCGATACGACGCGAATTAGCTTACGGGGATTTCGTGTATAATGCGAGAACCATTGATTGCCCATTGCGAAACTCAAACGCGAACCGGAACGAGCTTCCTTCGAGAGCAATCGTATCGATAGTTTCGTCACCGAAAGGAACGGCAGAGATCAGACTGTGATCCACGTCTCATTAAGAATAATCCAGCTCCAGTCATTTCAGAGCCGAGTGATTGATCGTTTATCCCTAATTAGGGATCGGAGAAGTCTGGGAAAAAGTAGATGAAATTACGCGTGACACGAGCGGAAATTAGGTTCGCGCCGAACAGAATGATGTACGATCGTTATACTTCAGTAACCTTAGCGACAACCGTGCTAAGATACCCGCGCCTAGCTCTATTTCTAATGGAACGACTTCTTCTACGAGCTAATTATCCTCTTAATTAGAAGCGCCGTTCCCCCGTTGACGTTTCATGTTCCTTTTGGAGAGACCCGGATAAAGAACGAGCAAGAAGGAAGAGAGGCGAGAACGTGGGCGAGAAACTTTCCACAACACGTTCGTTACAATTATTTTTACCAGAGCGCTTCGCCGGCGGCCGCAATGAACTGACAACAATGCGATGACTTTTAACGCGTAATCGCATGAACGTTAATTGCTGCCGATTACCGTCTCGCAATTAACATTTTCTATAGACTGTTGAGCATCGATTGGCGTTAATTACTAAGTCCCCCCCCCCCCCACCCTTTTGTTTAACACAGCTCGTTCTCAAACGATGAATGCGTCGCCACGCAGTGGACTGGTGTTATTAGCGGAAAGAACATAATTTGTGAAATAAATTATCCAGAAGAATTACAAATTCCTCGAAACGATATCTAGTTCCAAGAGCTTTGAAGGCTTCTTGAAATATCTCGCTTGAAAAATCGGAAAGGCCTGCGATGTAGCGCCATCGATAATTACCTTTCGTAATTCCATTGAACCCTCGCAGAGAGACTAAGACGATCCCGCGCAAATTGCAACGATTTATGCTGGCCCATAGAGGCGGCTCGAGGATATTCCAGCGGCCGCATGCTCCACGGGCCGGGAACAATACCCGTAACGGAGATCATAATGGACCTAATGACGACACAGCTTTCCGGATAATTCGATGTCAAGGAGGAGGACGATTTCCAAAGGACGCGCGTGCGAAGCGCCGAGAATGGGGCCCAAAGGAGGTGATTACGGCTCCGCGACGGGAAAGGACACCCACCACCACGCGCTCGTATAGGCGAACGCTTGGCAAAAGGGTCGCCGGTACATATATAATATATCGCATTAGGTGCGGGGGACGTAGCACGGGTATCGCTTACGCGTTATTATTGCAGCGATACGACACGCTATGGTGTCACCCGTGACCTCCCATGGGGGTTGCGCACCATATCATATACAATGTAGGTACCAACTGTCACACCATTCGGCGGGATCCCATGGAAACCGGCTAGGCGTGCTTTATGGTGCGTCAAATTAAAACATTCCCTCCTTCGCGTTCCCTAACTGCGATCCGATCCACTTGCTCAACGCCTAAACGGACCGAGATGTTACGATTTTTCGTGGCCTTCGAAAGTAGGGATCGAAGGCGATCGAGCTTTGGCTCGCGGCCTTTGAACTGGACCGCTCGTGAACGCGTTGGGAGAATTTTGTAATTCGCCGGAACGGGATCCCTTAATCGTCTGGGACCGGGACTAGCCCAATGGTCATTGGGACGTTCTCCTATCATTACGCTGTATCTAAGCACAGAATAAAATTAACGAATATGGAACAGCTTTATTTTCTTTTCTTTTTTCAATAAAACAGTCACTGCATTCTTTGGCCACAGTGATATCTCTTTGTCAGGTGACTAAAAGCAGAAATTTTGATATTACTTCTTATGTATTATTCATAACTTGCGAGTTTCTTTTTGAAACATTACTTGTTCAATAGAATCCTCCAGCATATTCTAAAGTATTTCATTCTACCTCGGATTTCTTCTTCGACTGGGGACAACATATTGCTGCTGCTCAATCGTCTGTGAGATATAATGATACTTTCTATAAGAGCCTATCATTATCGGCGATTTATCGGCGGGCCTGGCGGGAATCGTATGAATCTGTCAGCTCTCTAGAAGAGTCGCGTGCATAAATATTACGTCGCGTGGCGAGTCAGCCCGACAATTATTAGCCATTGATTAGCTATTGAATCGTCGTCGGAATTCGAACTGCGTTCAATCAGTTGGCCATTTCGCGCGTTTCTCCGGCGGAGAAGCCGCGCTCAGCGATCAGCACCGGAGCAGAACAGCCTCGTGGTTAAACAGGCTGACAGCTATGAATTTCCGGGCGATGTGCCATTAGCCGCGAATTAAACCTCGATCCTCCTTAGCGCGCCGGGGCGAATTATGCGAGCGAGAACGTCGAATAGACGCGGTCGTTTATTACGTTTCTTCAAGATGTACGGGAGACGCTATTAAATGAGACAAGAGTAATAATACAAGCGGGAAATGTTTGATGTAGTTAATTCGTTGAGATATAATGTGCGACTTGGTGGAGTAGTCGTGAGTTATTTTTGCGGTTCGCGAAATAGTCCTCAGCTTGCGCCAGGCAGTCGAAACTATTATCTAAATCGTGAGCCACGATTATTATCAGCGTATTCTCGAACAACTGGACCTTGTCCAAGCTTCCCGAGAAGTGCACGAAATTATTTTGCACAAAGAATTCTTCATTTCAATTCCACTATCATCGTCTTCGTGGCAGGAAACATTTCCGGTCCGAAAAACCGTCCGCGTGTCCTCCCTCGAAAGCTCAAAGCCCGCGTCAAAAGCGTCTCCGATGTTCGATTTTAATTCGCCAAAAAGAGGATCGTCCCTTGGAAGGCGCACCGTCGACGTCGCCGGTGACGGAAAAAGTGGCGCGCGTCGACTCCGGGCGAGGAGGCTCACAAAGGCCAATCTTCCGCGCGTCTCGTAACTTCCAATTCGTCCTCGCGTTTCTGAGACGCCGCGACGCCCGGGCATGTCTGAATTCTTAACGACTGTACGCGTATTAACGACGCGGTCGGTGGCAATTTCGCGGCGAAACTTACGGCCGCGGCTCGTTAGTAAAAATAATTCCAGTCGGACTCGGGGCGTCAGCGAGACATCGGGCGATCTTCGCAGTCCGTTGCAACGCGGATCGGTCGTTATAAGAGAGAGAACGAGCGCGAAATGGGGGGCGGGCAAAAAGCGCGAATACGCGAGCAATGTAAACGAACGAGTCTATAAGTCCGTGTCAAGGCGGAATGAATTCGGACAGTTCTGTCTCAGCTACGCCATACCCTCTCCCGCTTCCTCTTCCTCCACATTGCCGTTCTCCTATCTCCGTTTTCCACGCAGATTTGTTCGATCCTATTCCCCGTTGGACGTTTGCCTCTTCAAAGTGTCAAGTGACAAACGGTCCCGCTACCGAGTAGGCGTAGTCGTTGGGGTGGATATAATTTGTCAGGAAATCACCCAATTAGCCTCCCAGTTATGCGGCCCAACAGATTTAACCAATTAGTTTAGCTATGCGAGCCCTAATACATTTCCACGCCGCCGCCGGCTACCAGCCGCAGCCGTCTCTCCCGCGGCTCGTTCCGGCTTCTCTTTTCTTCTGCTTCTGGATTTCTCTTTAATCGCGATTCCGAACCGTTTCCCCTTCTATTCCGTCCGTCTCCTTGCTCGTGCAGTCTTCTCACTTGATCCTACGGTTGTATTCTTTGATATCGAGTAATCGAATTCGAATTTGATCGCGTTACGGATGGTGAGGAGCAGCGTTTACGCGTTCTGCACATACTGAAAGTGTTTCAGGAGCACCAGGGGTTGGGGCAGAGCAGTTAGTATCTATTTATAGAGGAGAGCATCAGGCTTTTCTCTCTGCGCCGTAGGGCGGTCACGTTGAGAGATCGAGAGAGAGAGGGAGCGAGAAAGGGATGAGGGGGGCTGGTATACAGAGTCGAGAGGTGAAGCAATTTGTCTCCCTAATGAGATGTCACCCCATCCGTACGCGTGCAGCCGCGGCCAGTAAGGAGACGGACGGGCCACGGTGAAACCGATCGAGCAGAAATTCCCGACACTCGTGTCAGCCCTTCCGCTTTTTCTTCCACCACGATCCTTACACCGGAGCACGCGATTTTTTGACAATGACCGATGGGTCGAACCTTTTTCCGCCACCTTTGTCACTCGCAGAATAGGGGTCGATGAAATTATTTCGGAAAAGTTTCAAGCGGTGTCCGAGAAACGGTAGGCCAATCGGTGAGGAGGCATTCTAATTTTCACGTGTCAATTAACTAACAGGGGAAGATTTTCATTTTCAAAGGTTTCTCGTGTACTCGCAGTATTAGTTGTTTCACAGCTATTTGCTTCAGATAAGATTACTCGGCTTACACCCTGTCTCCGATTCGTCGAACGTCTGGTACTTAAATAGCTGAAACACCGTTGAGCTTCTCTAATTTGAAAAAATTACGAAGCAGCGAAAGATATGTCAGTTAAAAAATGAACTGATCTCCCGCGTAACATACTCTGTCCTAAGAAAAATGATCTCTGTCGTATCGCCTGAAGTCTAATAAGTCCATGTAAAGCGCGAACCCTCTGAACACACAATCCCGAAGATAATAATGTTAATGACTGTTCGCCTCGTCTCTCTTCCATCGAATAAACTGTCCCGCAGCGAACACCGCCCATGTCGCCAACGAATATACAGTTCGAGGCGATAAAACGAAGGCCGTGATTTTGTCAGCGGCTCTAAGATGGGTGCCGGAAACAAGCGTCTCGAACGCGGATAGAAAAATGGGGCTCGAGGAGTTTACGGTAGGCCCCGCCTCTGAAAACTTTATATCTGCTGGCCGATTCTTTTTATTTGAACGAACGGGATTTCGCTAAACGCCCAGAGGGAGATTTTTTACGGCCGGGCCAAAGGGGTCCGAAGATCGTCGATTTTACGCGCTTTTACGCGCCGAATCGGTACGCAGCGCGGCCGAACGAAACGTTTAAGGGCATGAAATCGCCAAATAGTTGTGAAACATTCAGCGTATCGGCGGTGAACGAAAGCGTGGCGATGCGTGCTCGATTTTCCGGCACGGTTATGAAAATACGATTAGCACGCTTCAAGTATTTGCCAGGCCTCGACACCCATTATCGAAATGATTGAAATTCGGTTACTGGTACGCCGACCGGAATGTCCAGCTCTCGGTTCAGCTTCGCGTATTTCTATCATTATCAGCAGAATTGTTTTTCCAGTTAGGTAGCAAATCTTCCTGTAGCGCTTTAATCGCGCACCAAGAGAGGTCGATCGAATGGAGTATAACGCGACACATGGACAGAGGGATGGACAGAGGACGGCCGGTGGGAGCAGTTGGAGGACAGGATTGCTTTGGTCGATTCTAATTGAATCGTCCTTTGGCCTCTAAGCGAACGCAGTTCCGCCTACTCTTGCTGACAACCGAGACGTCCCACTCTCTCCGCTTCTATTACGCGTTTCCAGCCGGAGATTTCGTAACAGTGATTCGCCTTATCTTAGACACCACGGATCTTTTCTCTTTAGTCGACAGAAAAAAGGGAACAAACGATGTTAAGTGGACAAAAATTGTATTTCGTCCTCTTAAGAGCATCAGATGTAATAAAGAATCTAGCGAATGGCCTAGCACTTCGATTACAGATTGGCGGACTAATTATTATATTGTATCGAAATGTTGCCCACGCTCTGCACCCACGCGGTTCATGATTACGCATGAGGTGTCCCAATTACGTTCCGTTTCCAGCGTCATATTTATATATCTCTCAGAACTTCCATTCCCCTTCGATCAAACATAATTCTATCCGTGCATCGATAAACTCCTCCACTTTACAAGGTTAACAAAAGCCAGCAAATCGTCGACCGCGGCAAAGGGGGCGGGGGTGTTCCGTTGGCAGGTGCCCCACGATCGTACCGTTGAAAACGCTCCGAGCCACTGTTACCACCCCACTGAAATCTACCAAATAAGACAGTCACCCCTTTTGGGTTAACGCAGCGCGCACGCGTGGGTACTAAATTAATGTAGTCGACTCCTAGGTTGGCGATTAAACAGAGGGTGAAAATTGAGCGGGCTGTTCCGAAACGCCGCATCGGCTACACACCCATCCCCCCCCGGGAGAGCATTTTGCCGCTCGATCGTTCGTAACGCGCGCGGGTTCCGGCGTGGACAGCGCGGTTCCACTATCGCTCTCGCGTGTTCCAGCCTACACGGACGAGTATAATCGTTCCGTATATCCGTAGCCGGGTTACTTTCACAGAGACATCAATCCGCGAACGCGTACGCGCGTTTTCACGGACAGGCGAATCCCGCGGACAATCATGCCGGTCTCTGCGAGAGGAGCGGGGGTGTGCACACGCGTTTAATATATGTAAACCCGACCGTGTACGTGTACGCGTCGGTTGTACCTATGTACACACCGAGCGACCGCCGCGTCGTGGGGCTGGCTTCGTTCGTTGAATGCGGTTTAATATTAATGGGAGCTGATGATAAGCAGCGCAAACAAGCGTCGAGTCTCCCGGGAGAGATCTGCCTTCTGTTATCCGGGGCGCAGTGGGGCCTCTCTGTACACGCGTATACACATCCACGTCGGCGACGAAGACCTGTGCCGAGAGACCTGTGCCGGCGCGGCCAAACCTGGCGCACACATCGGGGATACTACCCCTGGCAGCGTAGGGCACACACGACTGTTCTCTCGTGCCAGGGGCACGATCCGTGATCGTCTACTCGTTACGCGTGCAGACACGTACACGCGTACGTAGGTATACAGCTTGGAGACTCTTACTCGCACAGATGCGTGCAAATGAGGGGGAACAAGGGGTACATTGACGCAGGGGAGGAATCGGTTTAGCCGGTACTTACTTTGAACGCTTCCTCCCTCTCTGCTTCGCGTTGCTCTCTGCGGATGCAACCCCCCTTCTGTGGGACCGCTCTCTTTCGTGGCTGCACGATTGTGTGCCGGCTAACCTATTCGGTTTTGGCGCGAGTGTTTGCTCGACAAATTAGAAAACGATCGGCGATCGACTCGCCGGGCCGCGCCGCGCCGTAGGGAACCCGCGTCCGGTCCGATTGGGGGGTTTCAACGATGGGGACGACGGGGATCTAATGCGCTGCACGAAATTGCTCGCTAATACGTTATAAACTCCCCCAGCATTTGTTAACATGTTGACGGCCGTTGTTATTGCAACGCTGTTCCACTATAGATCGCGTAGAAGCTCGGCGAGGCACAGGGTGCTTGTAGCTTAGCGGAAATATAGCGGACGATGCGGTTGAATTTGTATCTCGTGTCGCGGGATTTCGAGGCCCATTACCTGGCGACCGTGCTGTAGATATTGTAAGGCGTAAACGTGAGAATAAGACTACGGCCGGTGGTGAATCGAAAATGGGGCGAGGCACGACGAATCAGGAATAATCGAGCGCGGCTAACTAATTCGCGCGGCGCTCTCAGTCGCGACGTTACACGGTATATCCCCGGTGTTGCACAGACATTCTCGGAAATCGCAACGAGAAATACAAAGCCTCTATTCTGTAGTAGGTGAGGAACGGGAGAATAACGGCGGCGAGTGGGTAGCGCGGTGGTGGCAAGCGGGTGGGAATAGGGATTCCATTATTTAACCGAGGTAGTTTAGGCGAGTATTAGGGGTTTGAGTTTATGACACCCCTCGGCCGTCCGGATTGCCTATTAATACGATATGAGGCTCGCTCTACGGACTCGTCTCTATTCGCATCATCGCGCCCACCGGAATCTACCCAGGGCACGAATTTTTTTATCGCAACGACGTTTCGTATGAATGCGAAAATTCCCTTTCCCCCGTGCGGACTCGATTCCGGCGCAACCCCTCGCCCGGTTATCATTCCCCTTCTCGCCCGATATCTTTATTGCCTGTTTTCATTCCACGCAATCTCCTTCCTGTAATTTATCCCTTTGTCTTTTGCGACGAACGCGCAGTAGATTTTATTCACCTATCTATGCTATACATGTATATTATTTCTCTATTCCAGTTCGCCGTTCTTAGGGATACGTCTCTCGGAGCAACGAAAACTTTCAGAAGGAAGGATCGAACGGTTACGGATTCTCCGCGGTGACGAGCCGCCTCTTCGTGGTCGCGATTTAAACTTTACGCGCCACACTTGGCGGCATAACCACTAAGAGAAGTTTGTTCTTGGACTTATGTCCGCGTACAAATTGCCTTTCGCTTAAGAGCTAATTAAGAGGCAGCAGTCCTATCCCGTCGGGAAACGGTACTGGACCGTAGAACTCGAGCAGAAAGGAGGACCCTCTCCTTCGTCTACCTATACGGCCGATCGGGTAATCGTTACGACGTTCCGTAGACAGATAAGGGCATCGACTGCTCCACGATTTTCTTTCCCTCCCTGACCATACACCTCTCTCGCACCGCTTCGCAGCTCTATCGGTTCTCGAGGGCGTACAATTTGAGAGGATTCCCCGGAGTCGACTTATCCGCGTATATTCCTGAAGCGGCGGGCGATCCTCGATGAACCGTGACTGGCCAGGATTCCAGCGATCTCGAGATAGAATGGTGAACAGGCTCGAGTCATTGGAAGCGTGTTAGCCTTCGATTTAAGAGTCCACTGGCTTTTCGTCTAGATTTCGGTGATCGAGACTGTATAGAGTAGGGGAAGAGGGTGGTCGGTAGCCGCCTAGCGATGAACTGTGAGAATCGAACAGCTGATTTGGTAAATAGATGAACAGGGGTGACGAGATTAGACGAAGGGTACGTAATAGCTTGTCAATGGGGCGATACAGAGCAGGAATAAAGTATGGAGAATAAAAGTCAATTCGTGTTTAAATAGTGTTGCATCATGAAATTCCATACGCTAAGGGGCAGTTTCTTTGCGAAAGGATATTTCATAAAGATCATTTGACGATCTCGCTACATTGCGGGGACTGTTACACTTCCTACGGTCGGCGCGAAGACTATCTAAAGCCGTGCCTACGAACGCAAGCACGTTCAATTGTCGCGACATTAATCGCGCTCACAAGTGTGCAGAAAAAGCAACACGCGTCGCAACGATCCCAACCCCTAAATACCCCTAAGCATCCTGGCTCGTTCGAGAGACGCGAAACTACACGAGTGGCAGCTGAATCCGACGTCGGGGCGCGAGCCGAGAAACAGTATGGAAAAGTAGTCGGAAATCGTAAAGCGCTCTACACCTCGGCCCTCCTGGACAAATAAGACGGCGAGTGGAGAAGACGAAGCGGCGACGACAAGCAGGACGACGAGCGTGCGACGCGGGTCGGTGGTAGGATGCGTCTCCGCCACGTTCAACGTGACACGACTCCGTTCAGCCCTGGGCGAGCAGCAGCGCGGCGATGAGAACGCGGGAAGAGGGGGAGGAGGCGGGACGGCTAAATAATAATTCTCACTTAACTAACTCGGTTAACTAGCTTCGCCGCGGCTAATAATAAAGGCGTCGTCGTTGCGAGCCGTGGTGTGGGTCGCGAGTCGAGAGAGAAGCGAGGAGATAGTTTTCAGAGGGTAGCGTCGCGTCGCCGAGGAGAGCAGGGAGTGCCGGGCCGCGAAGCGCGTCGAGGTCTGAAGTCAATTTGTCGGAGAATGCGTTGGCAACACGTGCGCGTCGTGTCCCTTTCGGACGTCCGTCGAAAAACTTTCGGCGAGATCTTTGCGGCAGGGAGTTACCACGAAAAAAGAAGTCAGGCAATTAACTGGCTCACGGGTTCGACTAGACCAGCAGTCTGGCACGGAGGCGCGGCGGTGATTTCCAGAAGGAGACATCTGCCTCGAAAGCCTAATTCCGTGCCATTGGCATTCCCGCACGTGTTTAACGATTCAGAAAAATTCGGGAACTAGGATATTCTTGAGAGGCCTTCCTGGAAGACAATCGCAGCAAGGGGAGAAAGGGGAACATAATAAACTGTTTTAAATCTATGTGTATCTCGCTGAAATAAAAAGGTGCGCGAGGGAGACGAACTGCCGACGACGAGATCGAAGGCCAAGCCGAAGACGTCGAAAAGTATTTTTTAGGTGCATCATGAGCTCCTCGCTCGCGTGGCCCTAGATTCGGAAATCCGGGTCGACCTTTCGGTCGTCGGGGGTGGTCCGCAGCCCGCCACTACGTAGGTATCCACTTATAAACACGACCCTACTTACTCTTTCCGTGGTCCTGGCCTCGTAGGACTCGCGTCAGAGCGGTAAAAGGGTAGATAGATACACGGCACGGTATTAGTAGGTATTAGGTGTTGGCCTGGGAAAGGTTGCACGTGCTTGCGAGGAATCTCATCCCTCCTGCGAGTTCGGATAATTCTTTAAGTGCTTCCTTTCCCCCTTCGTGCCTCCTCCGATCTCGCCGCTCTTACCCGAGGGGAGGTGGGGTGCGATCCTACCACCCCCTTCGTGAAGACCGATGTGCTCGCGGTGCTACCGCTCCAGAATCTCTCCGCTATACATATACCGATAGGTATCCTCTCCTTTTTCTATCGTCGCCGTCGTTTCTCGCCCCGGATGGGTCCCGCGATCCTCCGCAGTCAGCCAGACGGCTTTCAGCAATTTTACGTCTGTACGACTTCGATTCAGCTTCCTCCTGGCTGTACACATTGCGCAGAGACAGCCCAGTAATCTTCTTAACGCGAAGTTAAGCGACGCCCGTGCTAGATGCGTCGACTTTAATGCATTCAATAATCGGATACGCTCGAGCGGACGAGTCTCGCTCAGGGTAAAGCTTGGCTAAATTAATTACCTATTAGGCGGTGAGCGGCGAGTATACGGAAAATAACGGAGGACGAGGCACAGGCTTATGTAGACTGTGAATTTCAGAATCAGCTTTCGAAAGGTGTTTTCAAAACTTTGCCTGTAGTCGTAATTACAACTCGGGTTCGCGTATTCCCAGCACGGGCCGAGCATAGTGTACGATAGCGGCATAATTAGAGCGTTACTTTCGCGATTTGAACCGGCAACCTTCGTAATTAGAATAATACTGCCGCGCACGCGAGACTCGTAATTTTCGTAACGCGGAACGCACTCGAGCGTCAGCGTAGTTGGTAAATGATATAATTATCGTTGAATGAGCCCGCGCATCGCGGGACGTGTGCGCGGGGAGAGAAATTACTTCGTAACACCTAGTTTTCCGCACGGGATTCCCTCCGCGTCCGGTCGGTGTTTCGCGGACGAGCAAAATAATCCGACATCGTGCACGGGGTTTCACGAAGCAGCGGCATTTCGTTCGCCTTTGGTCGTCGACGAGGAAACCTTTAGCGGATCCGCCGACGAACCGAATGCTACGCGAGGAAAAGTCAACGAACCGGTTCTCGGC
The DNA here is from genome assembly GCA_023838395.1 of Holcopasites calliopsidis. Classification (NCBI taxonomy): domain Eukaryota; kingdom Metazoa; phylum Arthropoda; class Insecta; order Hymenoptera; family Apidae; genus Holcopasites; species Holcopasites calliopsidis. Next base: position 2,068,578 of record JALHAQ010000001.1, read on the forward strand.
AGGCTCCATGAACATCTGGATGAAATTAACCCGACCGGCTCTTCCGTAGACAGACTGTCTACCACGGTTTCCAGCCTCCTGCGACATTCTTCTGAGCGACTCCACCGACGGACCAACGAATCGGAGATTACGCGTCCCATTACATCCGGGGATCTACTGTTCCACGATCACGGCCGGATGTTTAAGGGGTTGAACGTAACAGCGCGAAACCGTAGAACGATTGAAAACTTCGAGGAAGCTTTCCTATCTATCGAGGGAAGAATAATAACGAATCGTGTGAACGTGTAAACAATCCCAGTTCGGTTCCCCGCTCAAAGACAATCGTCGTTGGCAAGCTGTGCATCAGCACCGGCGAACAATAGCTGGCGCGGTGGATGGAAAGGCGGATAAAAAAAAAACAGTGCAGGCAGAAGCGACAAGGGGCGTTGAATTCATCGCGGCGGATTTATAGGTAATTATTTTTCTCGAACGTGTCTGCGTCCGACATCCTATAGGGCGAGATAGGGGGTGAAGGTGTGCGACAGTGGAGACGACGATGGAGGTTGCGGACGTGTTTCGTCGAGCGAATATCTCCGACGGACGGGGAGTCAACGCTGGGCGTGGAAACTAAAGCCTGATCATGTCGCGGATGTACATTTTCTATACGGGATCGTATTCAGAGAGCGCGAGGCAGTCAGAGGGAGAGAGAGAGATGCGGAGGTGTGGTGAACGAGCTGATGCAGTCAGGGGGTGTGAGAGGACTGTATAACGCGACAATTGTCGGGTACGACGATTCACGCGGATCGCGCGCACAAGGACTTAGCTGGCCCGTGTACGTGAATCCTCTATGCGAGGCCCGGTGAATCCACGGAGGACGGGTGCGAGGAGGATTCGTTAGCGGGAAAGGGAGGAGGCCGTGGGAAGGCGAAAGGGAGGGCGAGGGGTTGTATAGATACATTCCTGCGGCGGTGGTTTGTAATATTATGATAACCCTCCCTGGTTGCTTCACCCCTACCCTCGTTTCCCTCCTACGCGTCCCAGGCTGCGCGGCCACCCTCTTTCAGCGGCCATGTTGCCGGGAAATATGATTATTGTTATTATTTGCACCCTCCTTCGACCGCATCCTCGCTCATCCTACCGCTGCTCGCTCTCTCCCTCTTTCTATCGTTCTTTCGCCGCCTCGCGCCTCCATCGTTCGCCGCTACAATGCTCGCGACTCTCCCTTCTGTTGTTCTCGATCTTCACCGCCCCCCCCCCCTGATTCCTCGTTCTCTCCTGCGCCCTCTTTAACTCACTCCACCCCCTGTGATCAAACTCGAGTCTCTCTTCCTCCATTACTCGTCTCTGGATTCTGCGAAGCCGTAAGTCTCCGCTCGACGAATGGGAGAGGAAACGAACGGGAACGGGTCGACCGTGATTCTCTGTTCGTCGCGTAGTTTCCGTATCGGGCCCATCTAGTTTACTCCCACGATTCTCTGGTCGCCAGCGAAACTTTACCACGCGAAACGTTGTCCCTGCTTCGCGCTTATCAGCCCTCCTTCTCGCCCGCGCTGGTTTCTTTTCTTTGCCAGAATATGCCACCTTTCACCCTTCCTCTTTCCATCCATCGTTCGCCGTGGCAGACTTTTCCTTCTCTCGACGCGCAGCTCATCCGCACCTCGTCCCTGCGGAAACGTTTCATCGACCGAGACCGCCGTTCTCTTTCGGCCTTGTTTTTTCGCGACTCTCCTTCGGGCTTTTTTTTTTCACCAGCCCCGAAACTTTCCTCGAGTGACTAATATTGAGAAGTATCTCGGCAGCCGTGAAAGCGAGAGACGGCTATATCTCGCATCAAACCGATAAATGGGAAACTTTCCTCTACCTTCTATCAAAGGGGGGTGGAGTGCTCTTTAAACGTAATATTCCTCTACAGCCTCCCCGCCCGTTCTTCCGGTAGTCGTAAAAAGAGGGGGACGGCGTAGTCTCTGTAAAATCTGGATATCAAACTTAAACATCCCTGGCCACGTAGCTGGCAGCTAATTTGGCGAGAATCGTGTCGACTAATCGTAATCGTGTTATTCGACCACCTCCGCGTCCGCGCAAACGTGCGCGCGTGCAACAACGGCGTTAAGTGTAACGGGGAGCCTGGCGTAAGATACGAATGGAACAAGTAAGCGAAGAATCGAAAGGGTCGCAGGCGAGAACGACGAAGGAGCGGAACGGTCCAGCGAAAGAGCGGGGAGGAAAGAGGAGGGTAAGGAGGCAGTGGTGGTCACGGTCTCGTAGTAGTCGCGAGAATCGTGATAATAAATGGGCAACACGAGCGCTTATAAGGGGTAGGTAATCTAAAGCTTTCGAGGTGGCGGGGTGAACGTCGGAGGAAGCGAGAAAGATGGGGGTGGTCGCGGTGAGCTTGGGAGAGAGAGTGAACAGCGGCGTGTAGGATAAGAAGAAACGACTGTAGGAGGAGAGCACCAACGAACTGGGGATAAGGGTGGTTACGGCGAGGGTGTGAGATAAGGTATAAGGTGGGTAAGATGGCGGACAATTTGCCGCTCGACTACCCTTGCCCGCACCCCTCCCTCGACGATTCCACCCCTGCCCCCTCTGGCCCATGTACCGGGTAATAGATGTTCCTCCTTCGCGACCAACAGAGAAACGATGAACGCGCGCACGACCACCCTCTTCCGCTCCTTCCTTCCTCCCTTGCGAACCAACGTACCCTCTCTCGTTCTCCGTCTCTGTCCCGTGCAGAAGTAAACCCTCTACTCGCGGACCTTCCATCCCTTTTGCACGCGCGGAGGGCTAGAGGCGGAAGCGCGCATGAACGTGTACCTACGTATACGTGTACACGCGCAACGATGAGAGGAGAATCGCGGGTGCATACGAACGCGCTCCAAAGTTGTGGCCGCATTCGTGTACACGCACGTGAAACTGGCTCCGCGGTATTCACGTCCGCGGTACGTAGGTATTTTAAACGCTCCCCACACCGCCACCTGCCAGCGTCGCTGCTCGCTCCACCCCTCGTGGTCCCAACCCCATCCCTGGCTATCACCGACAGCCTATCCACCAGACCGCACCGGCATACTCTCTCTCTTAGCATTCCATCCGCCATCTTCTCACTTAATAAAATAATTACCCCAGGCCAATTAAGCGTTCCCTCCCATCCCGCCGTTCTACCACCCCCTTCTAGCCGGTCTCCGTTGCACCTTCGCGTTTCTGTCCTCCCCGTCGAAGGGGGCTCGCGTAATCGTGCGCTCCCGCCTCTTCGAAGCAACGCGGCCTTCTTCGTCGTAGCTATTCCGTACGGCCGTTACACGACCGTTTAATCGTTGTTATTATTTCAAAAAGCTCTCCGAGCGAAGCGCGATTAGCCGAGGCAGAACTGTTCAGGAGCGATTACGCGTGTCGTCGCGCCGACCGATCGGTTCAAAGGATTCGAGGCGCGGGGTGCCATGAAAACGGATTTGGAAGAAAATATTGTCCAACGCTTATTTCGATGAACCCTAGGGGCAAGCGAGGGAAGCGGCGGCGTTCTCTCCGCGTTTTATAAGCGACCGGGCAACGTTATTTAACAGCTCATCAATTTGCAGTCGGTGATAATGCATTTTATATTTATGCGCCGGTGAAAATTTCGCGTGAAACGATGCTGCATTGCTCGCCAGCACGGAAAATCATTTATTGATTTCCGATAACGGTGTTTTATCTTTCGTATAAATATAATAACCTCGCCGACATACCTGACAAACGCGGCGCGCCGTGCTTCTCATCCCAATGCTTGCTTCCGCCTCTCTGGTGGATAAGATTGCACTTCACTTTAGTCCATTAATTCACTAATTAATGCTACTAGCTTTAACTAACCCCATTTCATTTTAACCAAAACTATCGGAACGTTACCGAGTTTACTGACAAAATTATACACTGAATTCAAATTAGCCACCGATCATTGTCGCGCGCGAACTAACGATGACGAATCGAGGCGCGAAAAGATACTCGTGGCGCCCCCTTTGAACCGTAGTTCGATTTAAACATATGCCCGGCGAGCGAAGGTGGCGGCGCAGTCGGTCGGCGTTAAAATGTCTGTCATGTCGTTGGTCGGACGTGTTCTCGCAAAACAAATTACGGAAGTTTGTCTCAAGTCAGCCTCGGTGACATGTCTGGTGCAGCCAAGAAGGAATCAGTGGAATCTGGTGAAAGTACCTGAGCCCGGTGTTAAAGGAAAAAGCTTCCGGAGAATCGTACACTTCAAAGATGAATACACGGTTGAGCCTTTGGAGGTTACGAATTTGGGTGGCAGAGATCCCGTGACGGGTGAGAATTTTAATTAAATTTCTTGCATCTATTTTGATAAGCCATCAAGTCAGGCGTTATTCGTTTCAATTGCTAGCTGCATTTTAGAACATTCTCACGAATGAGAGCGATATAGATTGTTTGCTTCCGGCAATTCCCGCAGTCGTAGAAGACAGTTTCAGAGCGGGAATTTTAAATTTATGCGCAATGTTATTTCTCACTAAAATAGGCAGATTGGTTGCAAAGGGTATCGGAGGAGGAATTAAGCACAAATACCATTGGATTAAATGGACGAGAGACGGACCCACGGATCTCGACGAACCACCAAAGGAAGAGAAGGTTCTGGCGGTATTTAAGGACGGTTGTAGAACTTCGTTCGTTGCTCTGGTCGGAAGCGGTAGCGATATGTATTATATCCTCGCAACGGAAAATATGAAAGTCGGAGATATTTTGCGCACCCATCGGGGCGTCTCGCGAAATCCTGTCCGTCCTAAAGAGGGAGACGCTTATCCGTTGGGTTCGTTACCTAGAGGAACGATCGTTAATTGCGTGGAGAAATATCCGGGAATGGGAGGCTTCCTTATCCACTCCGCTGGATTGTACGGTACGGTAGTGCGACGAGACGAAGAGGATCGCGTGGTCGTTAAAATGCCGAGTAAGAAGGAGTTCAGTTTGCACGAAACTTGTATGGCCACGGTGGGCAGATTGTCGAACGTGGAACACGGCTCCACACCGATCGGCAGCGCGCAAAAGAACAGGGAGCTCGGGAATCGGCCGAGGAGCGGTCTGTGGCAAAGGAAGTCCGGTCGCCACGGCAGGAAAATCAAACCGTTACCACCTGTGCGAAAGGTGGGCCCGTACTTGGATGGGCAGCTAATACGGGAGAAGCTCGATATGAACTTACCACGCTTAAATATATCCAGTTAAAGTTGAATTCGTATACAATAAATGTTTCTTTATTGTACTTGCTTTATTGTCTCCGTTTCTTCACCTCGATGATACCTCGCCGCGGTGTTGAGTAAAAACAACATAAAGAGGGATAACGCCTGCATTTTTCGATTCTCACGGAATCATGATTGACGAGTCACTTTACTCGGGACTCTATTCGCTTCGATATCGCGATTGGAATCCGCTCCAAGTTGCGATATATTTTTTAACGTCACGCGTTTTCTTCGGACCACGTTCCAGCCTCGGGACCAGTTCAAAGACCTTTATTATAGTACACTGTACGAAGTCCGGGGTACTTGGAGTGTACCTGGTCCCGTACATCCGGCTCTAAATCGTCCACCGAAATCGGTACCCGTTGCACGAACAGAGCACAACAGAGAGGGGTGGCAAATGTCAGGCAGACTCCGCAGATTAGAACTTGTATGGGCACGACTGCCCATTTTGCGTTACGTAGTAATTGTCGTTTGTCCATAAAGTTCATTACGATAGGAGCCAATACTAGAAAAAAATAAATAGGATTCTTCAATCTTATTTAACCGATGACGAGTCTCCGGTCGGAGTTCAAGGGGTAGTAAAAGTTCATTCGTCTCGATATGCTTACTCATGCTCGGCGAGGCCATAAGAATTCGCGACAGGGTAACAGCAGCGATAGCCCTTTTGGCCGCTCTTCTGCTATTTCCGACCTTCGTCCCATCTTCCGTTTGCAGTTCGATACCATTTTGCAGTTCAGGCATCCTCATGAAGGGTATGTTTACACAGTTCGCCGCGGCGACTGCTGCGAATGGAACCAATCTACCCACCAGGGGTGGTGCGTTCCGGAAAAGTCGATTCAAGCTAAGGGCTGTCACGACCGCCCCTCCTGTGGCGACCGCGTAGCTTTGCAGGATCATGCTCATAGGGATGGGGCTCGATCCGCTTCGGTTCGTGTAGTTTACGATCGCGTTGAACGACTGGTTCACCCATTGCCAGGTGATCACGTGCGCCGTTGTCCTGCGGAGACATGCACGAAATATTATAGTTTACATTTGGCGTCAGCCGACAGGCAAGATGTCGAAATCCGAGATAGCTGCAGCGACGATAATTGAAATTCTTTCCGGCCCGCATCGATCGATCCTCCGCTCGCGCTTCTATCTGCTCACGAGCGAAACGTGACCGTCGCTCGTTAAACCCGATTAGGGACGTCCAAGCGTGCGTCTTGATTCGGATTTTGAAACGAAACGGGGTGAAAGGTCTAGACCGCGCTTATCGCGTCACTCCGTACAAGGTTGCCGCGCGATAAGCCGTTCTCGTTTCTTCGATCGAATTTAGACGAACGTGCACGGGTACGTACTTGTAAAACGTCAACATACAGCCGGTGATCATCATGTTCATCGGGACCTGGGCGCTCATACGTCCGATCAACAGCATTTTCTCGCCCGTGTCCGGATGGTACGCGCTGTCGTACAGGTATTTACATCTCCACAGCTCGGCTTCGGTGATGCCCAACTGCGCCAGACTGTCCCCTTTTCTTAACGGTAAAGAAAAAATGTCAATAGAAGAATGAAGTCTAAGCGACGACGTTAACATACAATACACCGTCACCGCTGTATCGACGCCGTGCTAGTTAATTTCCGTTTGCCAGATATTCATACATATTTATTACCTGTACTTGGCAACCACGTCTCTGGCGTGCTCGAGTTCCTTTCCGCTGACGAACAGATTCAAGGGGTTCGTGACGGTGAGGAAGTGCAACGCCCTACCCCTGTACGTGGTCTGATCCCAGTACGGTTTCTCGATGTCGATTCTTTGCTCGCCGACATCCTTGCTCACCGACATCTTGCAGATCCTTTCTGTTCCTTCAACTCGTTTCTTCTCCTACTCCTCGCCCGTTCGTCTCCCACCGGTGAGATCCGTCCCACCGCGTAGAGCTGTACCGGTTTCGTTGGAAACCAACGGCCGCCTCGTCGGGGCGTCGTGCCTTTCGTTCCAGGGGCTGGACGACTATGTCCGTCGACGCGATCCTCGCGAGAGGATTCCTCGAACGTCAACGATCAAACGTATCTCAACGACGACTGAACGGTTCGCACCGGGGTTATCGTTCCATCGGGACCCCGCTTCTCACCCTCGTCCCCGCTCGACTTCACGATTCACGGTGTCCGCGTCTTCTCCGCTGCTTCACCCCCTTGGGCTGTGTTATCGATATTGGACACGCGTGCGCAACAATTGCTCGCGAACCTTTTGTCAGTTTTGCTTACCAAGAGATGGTGGCACGATTTCTTTTTTCGGTTGGATTTCCCAGCACGAATTTCGGAAATCAATTGAGGCGACGGGTGTAAAAAATAGGGCCGGCAATTCTTCCTTATTACGAGGGGATGGGAAAGATTGATTTTTAGGAGGGATTCAAGTTTTTGGAACAGGGTGGTTGGTAACAGTAGCTGAGGATGAAGCCGTCCCATGGTGGCAGTTGGCTTCAACCCTTATATCGGGGTTGTTCAACCCCTCGTCAGATGGTGCTGTTCCGGGCTCCCTTCGAGCGGCTCGCTTGTATATGCCCCGTGTGATAATAAAGCCACCCTACATTTTGCCACAAGCATCGTTACCGTTCGAGTCTCGATTTGGTAAATTGTGATTTCTACTGGAAGTGGTCCAAATAAGCCAGCAATTGTTTGTATGCTTTTCTTTTTTTGGTCGAAGACAGTCCGTATCACGATTAAACGACGAGCTTTCTAAATGCCGATCCGATTCACGACGATAATAGCGTTCGTTGAAAAATCCCCAGCTCATTGAGACACGTAACGATCAGCCAACTTAATTATAAACCTTATACGGTGGATCGGTTCTTTGGCATCTGGTAATTTTTCGTCACCAATTACTCGAGGCGTTTTATGCTCTTTACTTGTTCTCGGTGTTCAAGATTTCTGAACCTTTTATCATTCACGGCTCGAGTTATCCGTGACCGCTGAGTGAAATTTGTGCCGCATTTCACTCGCAAATGGAGTGCCGCCTCGTTTTCTTAGCTTTTTTACGGCGCGAGGCGCCGACGAGCGACGAAGAAACGCGGCAAAATACTAACTGTCATAGCGATTGAGGGGCACGCATATTTTCCGTCTAACGACTCTTAATGAAATGTTTGATCGGTCAGCGGCTGGGCATAATTCTACTTGCACCTGTACCCGACACGTTACTCTTATCTAAACCAACGATTCTTCCGTCGTCGAAATCGTGTCAATAGCGACACGCTGCGCAGATGCTTCGATCGTCAAATCGCATTCTTAACTCGTCTCAGTTGGACAGGTCTGCCTCGATACTGCTAAAGCTGCGCTTATTCGCGGCTAGCGAAATCCTTCGCACGGTGGCCCACTTGCGCGCCGGTGTTCGCACATGCAGTTGAAACCGAAAACGAAAGGCACACGACTAGGCGCAGACGGAAATACCAATTCGCGCCATTACTTCTATAATCGTGTGCTCGCGCCGATCGTTTTGCGTATGGCTGTTAATTCGACCGGTGAAACGGCACGCACTCACCTTTACGAGGCCTGCCATTTACTCTTTCGCTAACTAAACGATCAATACAATTCGTCCTACTTGTCTCGATCAGGTGGACCGATAAACGTAAACACTTGGAAATCAATATCCGGAGGAGCACAAATGGGTCTCGCGTTTGATTAATCGTTTTGCCATAGTCCAGGTTCAGAATATCACAGTGGATGCGCTCTTGTTTTTTAATCGAAAACGGAGGTATTCAGGCCGTGAAATTTTCACGCATCCACACGCGCCCCTCGCGGCGGGTCAACTTCTCCATCGGTTCGCGAGCACTTTTTTTCGCAGAGACGTTTTGCCTCACCTAGTGACATAATTCCCGGCACACGGCAACCTTTGTCGACGCGGAAAATGATTATCCACCGATGTTGCTGTTCGTTGTTTTTGCAAAAAGAATGGATAATTCACAGGTGACCGTGGCAAGCCTGATACTTTCACCGGAATCGATTTACCGGCGATCCTCGATGCTCTTGTAACGCCGCGTTCCAACGTACCCCCTTGCTTGTAATTGCAGACCGTCCCAGGCCCGGATCGAATTCCTGGCTGCACGCAAAATAGAGGCCAAGCACAGGTGGAAGACAAGCGAACCGTGAACGCTGCTTGGCATCTCGATATGCCTGGCCCCGACATTCTCGACACCGTACCCCTCGGAACAATAAAATCATTTCGCGAATTATGCAAAGCAGGGACAGGATAATCGCGCCGGTCGGGATTTATAGAAATTTCATTGTCCCCGGCAATTTTTCTTTCGACTGCCGCCGATTTCGAATGTCCGCCCGTTCCGCGAGGCGCAACGCAATTCGCTTGACATGAATTTTCACATTGTTTCCGAGAAACCCCGTTTTCCCGTCGTTACTTCTTCCAGGGGCTCGTTACATCTTCGCCAAACGGCTGGTTAGTTAATCGTAACGTATGTGCCTCGCGAAATAAGAGTCTGAATATAGTCGGCCGCTCATGGAACGTCGAAAGGACAAGGTTTCTTGCCGGCTATGGCTAAATTACGCGAGCCGCAATAAAGGGGATCGCGATTGCTGGAATATCGGTGGAAGAAACATTTTACGCTCGTTCGCCGATACTTTCTCGGCCTGTCCGTTTCCGTTTATCGTTAATCGAGTTGTCCGAATAATTTCGCCAAATTGTGTATCACTCGAGACGGACGAGAATTCGACCGATGGCAGCTACTAGTACCGATCAAATGCCTGATCGTAACCGGTTGACAGTTGTCAATTGCCCGGTCGATTACGGCACGGTAGATCTGATCAGGATCTAGGGGATCTCGAGTTCGTTGACACTTTGTCGGGCGCATTTAGTCGTTTTCGCGAGCGCTTCCTCTCGCTTCCGGACGACGCCGGCGTTGAGGTGTATCTGGATCGGAAACCGGGACGCAACGAGATTATTCACTTATATCCTGCCGATAACTCGAGAACTGGGTCAATTAATGATCAGGGTAAGCAGGTTGCGTCGTGACTGAGACTACTCCGATGATTCCAGGAATTGCCGTCCGGTTCGTACTTGGCCGTTGTTGAAGACCAAGTTACTTCTTTTCGCGTGCGCCGTTTGGAGCTGCACGCGCGAGAGGAGAATGATGTGTCTCGAAATGAAATGCTCGAAAAAGCATTGCTATTATTCTAGGAGATCAATTATTGTTTCGCTGGTCCCAAATTGAAATTTCTTGTTTCGACGGCCGAGATTCTATCAAGCACGCGTTCTGAATTGTGTTTCAATTAAGGAGCGTTTAATAGGACTGCTTGACCGATTATGAAAGATAGAAACCAGTCCCAGAAGAAGGCTGGGTTAGTTCGTTGGTTTCTTCTTATTCATTACGTAGCCAAGGTGGTCCAGTGTCGCGCGTGCTTGGTCGATTTTTAACAATTACCGGAGATAAACTTCTGGAAGTTACATGAAAAGTTGTCCCATTGAAGCACGTGGGACGGAATTCAACTTAGGTGAAATGAATTGACCGAGGCTAGACCGGATTCTAATCTTTGCCCGAAAATAAGCGTACGATACGCAAAACATCCACACGTTTAATACACCGATTCGTCAATTGGGTATCAACGGAAATTTCTTGCAATTCTAATTCACCTGTCGTCAAGCGATTCAATTTCTGAGTATTAGGTATAACAGGAAGCCGTTCCACTTGCCTCAGTTAATTTCCAACGCGTTTCACCTCATCTCATTCACAGTTATCCTTGCAGAAAAGTGTCACGTATTTGCAATCGCAGCTCGCCGCGTGAACCCTCGATTGTTCCCGCGAATAAGGAATCGCGGGACCGGATGTGCTATATCGTTTTGATGTTGGTCGTTTATGAGATTGCACGGTCCAGATTCGGACGCGCGAAGGCATAGCTTGCATTCCCGGCTTCATTCGAAGAGTTATCGATGCCGTTTTCAATAAGACCGCGCGCGCCACCGTCATCGAGCCGTTCGCCAAGTTCTTCAGCGTCTTTCCAGACGCAGTTCCGCGGCGCGTGGAATCAAGCTCCGGTCTCCGTGCGGCATTATCTAAGCCATGGACCGGTACCCCCACCGACCTAAATGCACCACGTATAAATGGTCAAGACACCTTCTAAGTAGTGGCAGTGAGCTTGTGAAACGAATCTCGTCTTGCAGTCCGATAACACGAGGCGTGGTGCTCGCGGCGCATCTTACGATTCGTCTTTAGAAACGGTTCATCATGGAAAGGGACATCTATCCGAGTAATTCACGTATCGCATAAAGTAGACAGCGTTCCGGTCGTGTTCACGTTTAACGGACTTTCCACTCGAAGTTACGAAATCATGATATGTGAACGGGGTGGTCGGCAAGTTAGTTGGTTTCTAAGGGTCGGCTGCATCTGGCTGGCGGTACTCTGCTGCCATTCGGGACTCACAGCGGCGTCGGTGTTCGATAATTCGACGAACACCTTCGTCGAACGATGTCGCGCGGACTGCGGCAAGCACGAGGATTTCCTCACTTGTGGGAAATACAGATTCGTCAGGTGGCTTCACGGTATCGCGAAGGAGAAGGTGCAGTTCTTTCTTTCGTTAAAATTTTCTAAAGAAACCGCTGTGTCTCGAAATAAGTACAAGCAAGAGTTCGGGTACTAGTATACCAGGCAACGTTCGCGAATCGCGCAAGTCATTTCTCAACGAAAGTCAGCAGAGAGTCAGTTGTCTGAAATCCAGCGTGACGATTTCGCCACGGACTATTATTATCGTCCACGTTCGTGCCGCATCGAGGCTGTCGGCGCATAATCTTCCCTATCCATATCACTTTCTTAGACTCTTACTTTTTAATTATCATTCCTCACGTATACACTTGCAATCAATCTTGCAGACTATCGTGGTTCGAGTAACAAGCTTTGCATTTCACGATTTCAATAGGAATTCAGCTACGGTTCCTTTCGTGTAGTGAGAATTCCGTCCATGACGGGACAGACGGTCCTTCCGGAGGTGCCCAAGTCTCGGGTATTCAAAGGCGGCGCTATCGAAACCCTGAGGTTCGTGAGGGACGCTGTTGAGGATCTCCTAGTCAAGCGAGCTGTCGTTTATACGATCGACAATTCAGTATCGGCCAGAGCTTTCGGCACCGCGCCCATGATCGTGGACGAGGATGAATTTGCTCGAATGCAAAGCAGAAAGGAGTCAGACGGTAACTGAATTCGACAAGCTTCGTATAATTTATAATAGTGCTCCGATCGTGGGTATATTGCAAATGTAATAATTATATATTAGTAATTCTTTTATGTGAATGATTTTGAAATGCAACAAAGACGTACGGCGCCTTTTGCGCATTGATCATTCATCAATTAATTTTGTATTGCAATATCACTGTACGGTGGCCATTAGTATTATCGATATTATATTTTCTACCGGCAATTTCGGCAGGCGATTGGAGGCTCTTCAAGAAGAAGAAGTCACTAATCCTTCCCGTTCTAATCCTGCTGAACTTAGTGAAGCTGAAACTGTTGCTTCTGCCCATTTTCCTCGGTGTTCATTTCATTAAGAAACTCCTGGTACTCGCGTCCCTTCTTGCCCCATCTGTTCTGGCGCATCTGAAGATCTGCAAGGTAGCACCGCCCCCTCAACCCTATCACACGTGGGCCACGGCCGCGGATAGCCCGGTCGACTATCCAACAGGTAAAGCGATTCGGTTACACATTGCTGCTTCCTCTCGTCGCGCGTCGTTATTTCGGATCGATGGTTGTGGCTGTTACGAAACGCGATTACAGGGGTCTAGGGGTGGTTACGAGGGGTCGAAGCGACCGTGACGACCCACTGAAACACGATGATACAATATTTCCGTGCCGGGTAATCAATTACAGTTACTTAAAACGAGTTGATTAAGGGATACAAAGTTTTCCAATGATGTTTCGGGCACGATGACTGGTCGACGATAGTGATTTTGATAATGCACGATACTGCTTCGAACGCTTGGATAGGTTTAACGCAAGTCATACGTTACGGTCAGACAGTCGATGGGGAATATCGTCTGAAGAAGCTCACGTTCATTAAATACTCATTATCGATATCTCTATGTTTCTCAATTTTGTAATTCTAACCTTAGGATACGGCCACGAAGAAGCTTGGGCCCACAGGAACGATTTCCAAGGTGGTCTACCGTACTTCGACTACCACGCGTACCGTAACCCCTACGGGTGAACCTGAAGATCAACGAGACGTCATCGAGCAACTCTTCTCGTTCGTCGCTTCGTCGAGTTTCAACATCGGATCCGCGTAGATGGGCAATGATCCTAGTTAGGATGAACTTTCTGTGTTCCCGGCTTTCTTTTTTTCGACAGTTCTCGACCGCGCTCTCCGCGCACGCACGGTTCCTCTCGAATTCCTTCGTCCCTAGACGGCCCGACCAGGCGACGAGTAGCTTTTGCTTAACTTGGACTATTGGCCGTTCGTTACTCGATACGAAAGATTACTTTCACGCGCAGCTACTGCTACCGTTAGCGCGAGAAACCAACTGGGTGGTGGTACAGAGATTGTAGTCACGAATGCGCGTTCGATGCTTTTCCGTTTATTCGACACGCGAGCCACGAATGCTGCCCGCGAATACAGAGTTCAGGTACCGTAAATCCGACAGAATTTCCGAACGGATTGCGCTTCGCGTGATGTCAACGGGTGGCCACTTCCTGGATGCTAATGAGTGCGCGATGATGAAGCGCGTGCGGTCTGCTCGCGAACCTGGAGACGCGCGGCTTGTGTAGCATTCGTCTAGCTCTGGACAATTTTGTACGCAATAAAGAGAAACAAACAATAATCCCTGTAGAGATACAAAGTAGGACGGTAATCTTTTCGGCAAGCTCTACCTCAGCATAAAAGCAAAAGCTCTCCTCATCCGTACACCCCACGTATCAAATGCACCCTATAAAAATCGTCGAATCAAAGCATCGACCCGAAACCCCTAACTTCTGCTCGGATTTCAAATTCACAGGAAGCTCCACCTTCCCTAAATTCCTGAGTCGTTCCTCTGAAATCGCGTCGATCTATCACCGAACGATCGATCGGCTGCTGGCGCAGGTGACCTCAGCCACGGCCAAGGTCTTCTATCGGAGAAAGAGACACGCCGCGCCGTGGCCAGCGGCACGAGTGACCTACTGACAGATTTGGACGATCGCCTCGCCGTGTAATGTCCCCGCGCTATGGAATCTACGCGCGTCTGCTGCGACCCACGAACGCGCGATCGACATGACCGTTATCGTGGCTCGGCAGACGAATCGAGGCGGATGTAGCTCGCTCGTCTCTCCGCGCCGGTCGTGTGTCAGCGGCCGAGCATCGGTGCCCGACGATTCCACGCGATATACATACCGGCTAACCATCCGCCGCGGTAATGACAATGATCCGGACGATCGGATGAAACGGTAGGGGACGATGATCGGCTCGAAACGCAGCCGATACGCAACCTGCACTCGCCGCAACCCGACCGTTACTTTCGTACATTAGAACCGGCAGGGAACGGAGCATTAACATAACGGGCACGTCGCGATGCGTACTCCCCGTGCTCGATGCAATATCGTGGATGGGATCGAAAGGCGCCGATCCGTTGGGAGGATCGCTGATAGATCGCCTCTTTTGTCCCTCTTGCATCAGGAAGAGGGAACGATAATGGCATCGTGGCAGGATGGAAAATAGTCGGCGTGGGGTGTAGGTGAAAAATTTAATCACACTGCAGCGAATCCATTCTTTTCGAACGGCTAACACATTTTTGATGCGAGATATACGGATCTATCGTAAATGCTCATAGAACGTGTAGATAGGTGTGTCCGTTTTTATTCGAAGCAAGCATTCATGTATGATTTATATACTTATAAGGCTGTCGAGGAGATGCGATCGACCGGAGGACAGAGGTGGTGTACTTTCTAAAACCGGTTGCTTTTTTCCTTTTGCTCTCATTTTTCGACCTTTTCTTTTTGGATAGCAAGGACCGACTTTGCCCCGGGGCTGCTAGGAAGATATGCATTTCGTGTAACACGGTATTAGCTGGAAAGATGACCGCGTTTGATACAATAACGTTATTTCCTCGTGCGTTACTTTATTACTTTTTAACTTGCAAACAGCACCATGTTCTACCATCGCCACGATCGGTTTCGGGAGACTTGAATTATTCATTGATCATTATGCTGCTTAATGTCAGGGCCTTATCGTTCGTAATTGAGGAAGATGAGAGGTGACAGTATTTTATTGTGACCCTGTTTCCGAATGAATTACATATTTGTCGGCGAGGCGTAGCGGTGTTGTTGAGAACCGATTCACGACGATGGTAAAGAATTCAGAGAACACTAGCCAATGGATGCCCAATTGATCCATCTTCAATGGATGTTATCCAAGGAACAGAGGCCAACGGGGAAGGGAACAATCTTGGGGCGAATCCTTCGACCTGCGATTCCTGTCGCGTGACAAATTGAGTTTTCCCTCGTTCCAAGTGAGACACGTGAACACGATCGACCGTTTCGAGGAATCACCGAACTGTCCGTAATATTCGGGACGCGGCCTCAGTGAAATCGTTCGCAAATGCGTGCGATGCTCGCGCGGCCGAGTGTCCACCGCGCTAGGCACCCTTTTCTCCTGATTATCGTTGTTAACGTTTACATTCTTTTCCACGCTCATCCGGAACAACGTTCCTCTCCTGCCTACAAATTTTAAATGGCCCCTGGATGGAAAGCCTGGGTCGTGTAGGAAATGTGTTTACGGTTTCCGACATCGAGTTTCATGCACACGATGTTTTTTTTTTTTTTTTTGGATGTAAAGTGAAGTCGAAACCGGATTAGCGGCCTACTTGGATGCGTGTCCACTGAAAATACTTGGCAATATTTATGCCGATAGTGCAACGACACCGGTGACACTTTCGTGGGGCACAGGTGATCCTCCGCGCGAGTTTTGCGGGCTTGGGTGTCGCGTGGCTGCGATTCGATTCTGATTGGATTTCTCCTTGCGTTCGGTGCAGACCACGCTTCTGTATTTCATAACAGTTATTTTAATTATCTACTGCGTTCCATGTCCTGATTTTCATTTTCCTTTTCTTTGGTACGTGTCTATTCGCGGTACAATCGAAACCAACGTCCATTTACCATAAATCATTTGTCGATGAGACTGTTGTGAAGTATATAAATTGACTCGGGTCGATCCGGGGGTGAAGCAACGATGATGCGTGCATCAGGAGTAAACTAGCAGCGGGCTAATCAACGCGAGCACGTACAAGGTAGATACAATGGTACAAGGCGTGAGAAATAAAAACAAGAGAGACATTGAAGTTGAACGTCGTCAGCCGAAATTCCAAGCGGTGAAATCGGTCCGGCGCGGTCCCGCGACGAATTCGATCGGATTTGAAATGAGGAAGGCCCGACGATCGCCTATGCGTCGGGGAAAGAGAGACAGAGCCGGCAGGAGCGGGAATCGTCGAACGGACGAACGTTGGATGGAAGGTGGAAAGGAACGGACACAGGTACGGACAGACGGATGGCCGGGTAACCCAGATCGGATCAGTCCAGTCGATCCTACGACGGCACACCAGTATCGAGCCGACTGCCGCGCACGATTCCCATTCACCCGATTGTTCCTTACGCCGATCCTGACTCCACCACGGCGTCCGATCGTCTTCTTTTTTTTTCAAAGAAACTTTGTGCATCCGCAACGACCGAAGAATATTTATGCACATTCCGCAAGAAAAATCACGAAATTCCACTGTCTCGTACAGTTAACGTCGTCTGGGTGCAGTGATAATAGGACGAAACATCGCGAGGACCGTGCCATATCGAACCAGTGGTTTCCGGTTGCCAAAGTAAAGGAACCGGCGAATCGTGACGCGTCGAACATTATTCCCCAAGCGATCCCCTTTAAGGTAACTATCATTTCCTTGATTGACATCCCCGTTTACCTCGTTCAGAGATCCGTTGCACGACGATCCGCTTGTTTTTATTATATTCCAGAGGACACTGCCCGAGCGTCGCGGACCGAGATGCAGTTATCTTTCGGCAGTAAAAGCAGCTAGCCGCCAAGAGAGAGAGAGAGAGAGAGAGAGAGAGAAAGAGTGAGGGAGAGAGAGAGAGAACGCGAGTCGTGTGCGAGAGGAGAGAGCGTGCTGGAAGCTGCGGAAACATGGGAGGCTCGAGAGGCGGCGTGATCTTGGTGATCTTGGCGATCGCGTGGCCGGCGATCGGGGTCAAGAATCACGTGGCGGCCTTGAACGGGACCGATGATGCAGCGCAGGAGGCGGCGATCGAGAACGAAGTTACCTTCAGCAGCGACGATTTGCCGGACGATCATCCGCATAGAATCACGGGGAAACCGTCGAAGCTCGACGTGAACGTGAATCAGATGGTGCACACGGACGACAGGGCGCAGTATCAGATAGAAGGGACGCGAGCGGAGAACGCGACGAGATCGCCGGAGGTGTCGACCGGTTGCCAGGACGGTCGATCGACGCCCTGCGTTCGAACGGAGCTGTCCGATTTGTTGGACAGGCTGTCGCGGATCGACGCGTACAATGTGACCGACACGGTGCAGATTATGAGAAATCGGGATGCCGTCGCGAGGACAGACGAAAAAGGTAACGAGGATCGGCTGGACGATAGCCTACTCGATAAAGTTCACCGGTACGCCAGAGAGCATGTAGTAAAGATCCGTCTGAGCCAGGACATAATAGCCGGTAGAGAAGCTAGAACCTTCTTCAACGGTGAGTCCACGGAACGTGTTCGAGTCACGCTTTCGTAATTTCCGCGTGCGAACGGGCGCGCCGCGGGATTCGCTCGCGGATCATGGTTTTGTGTTTTGCTAAGGATGTTGGCCGCGGACCGTATACCCGGCTTGCTTGTCGCTGTGCATCTCGCTCGCTACGCGTTGCCGAACGTATACCTTCAGGTAGTATGAACTAGGTCTCGATCGTAGTATTGTCCTCGGAATGATCCTTGTCCAAGAAAGTAGGCAAACCGAAATGGTTTTCGAGTCGACTCTCCGGATCAGACAAGGATGAAAGAGAAAAGTAAACCTCGGGCCAGTCCGAAGCTAGAAACCTGCTTTCCGCTCCCACCACTTTTACACCAGTATCGTCGAATTGTCGATTTAATCGGAGGGGAAAGCAAGTTTGTTCCTTGAGAGGATGCTTTGATCGAAACCCGAATACGCTTTGGAAGAATGGTGCACGTACCACGCGACAAATCGAACGTATCACCAATAATAATACGATGCTCATTACGCTTCTCACGCGATACTCATTGGCTTTTTGCTGAAATGTGCTAAAAAAAAAAACAACGGCTAGCTGGGTAGCATCGCTAATTGGCAACACGAAAAAGTAAACATTCATCACCATGCATTCCAACTAATTAGAATCGTTGCTAGCAAGCAATCATCCAACTGTTTAAACGTCGAGTAATTTTCAGCGAGAGTTGCGTCTGCCAGCGTTTGGAGTAACCGAGAAACAGAACGGGGAGAGAGAGAGAAAAAAATACATGCATATATCTGGTCGCAGCATGGCTTACAGGACTAACCGCAGGGCTTTAATTGGCTGGTACTTTTGCTTTCAGCCGTCTTTCAGGGAAAGAGTACCTTTTTAACAGGGTTCGGACTTGGTTTTCTAGCATTCGGCCTGAAGAAGCTGCTGCTACCACTGATTTTCGGTGTACAGATCATTAAGAGCGTTCTGCTCGCCCTTTTCCTGCCCAGCATCATCGGCAGTATCGGCAATATCGTTGGAAAGGGTTCGTAAATCGTTCGAATCGTCGTTAGCTCCGCTTATGGTTCGTCCTCTTGATCGGAATATGAATTGTTACCGTAGGCGTTTCATCGTTCGCCCAATCATCGTACACTACCGCGCAACCGGACGAGAACTTCGAGTTCAAGGACAATTCCGACTTGTACAGCGACGACTATCTTACGCGACAGCCTGTAGGGACGTTACCAGCTTCCGTGATGTACGACGAGAGCATGATGCAGCCCCAGAAGAGTCCGGAAATCGCCTCGAGATACTCTTTCGTCAATCCTGCGATCACTCACGCGAACGCCGTTTCCGATCGTTACTACACCAGGCACGTTGCTGCCCACGGATTGTCCAAGAAACAGGATTTCAAGGTACAGTGTTCGCCTCTTCGCATGTTTATCGCCAGAAGAATCAACCGGGCGATGTTACGTTTCGCGGAAACGTAAAACGAATTTCTCGAACAGGTTTTCCACGAGATTCCGACCAGTTCTCTACTGCTGACGAACTACGATCCATTCTACTCTCCTCTGCTGTCCCGCTTGGACGCCGTGTTTTCCCGTCTGGGCCACACGACGGAGGGTTGCAGGGAGTACGCGGTGTGCGCGATGTACCGAAGCCCGGCGAGATACGCGCCGTACTCCAATCTGGTCTCGGCGCAACTGTCCAGGGAGCTGAACGAGCTGAGACGACCGAGCAGCGACAATCCGGATGTCCTGAGGTTCTTCCGGTACATGAAGGCTGCGAAGGACGGGCAGGACGGTGTGAAATGTGAGGACGCGTACGCGAACTGTGCGACCGCGCACGGGGATCAGACTCTGAGGCAAAATCAAGCGATGCTGGCTACTTATCAGGACATTGATAAATTGGTTCACGCGAGGAAATTGTGAGGACAGGGATTAGACGAAGGATAGTCGATCCTGAGTGATTTAGAGCGATGGACAATGTGTTCTTTTTTTTTCTTCACGGTCGTACGCGTGCAATTATTTATTGACTGTTGTTCGTTGTACCACGGTATGCAGGTGGTTAATTTAATACCTTTAGCTCGGTTTCGAAGGTGTCGTGAATTGGAGACTTCGAGGGAGATCCTTATTGGATGAATTCTATTGTAGCTCTAGTTCGAAGTGTTTTCCTATGCCGGCGTTGATGTCTCCGTGCGTGACCACCTTACGCGTCAGCGTATCCTAAGTTCTAACGAAGCTAGATCTTCTTACATATGTCATCGGATCTCTTGTTATTTAGACTATAAAAATAACCAATCGTCGAAGCTTAAAGATCATTAACTGTACATTTGCATACCTGTGTACATGACGACAAATTGTCGCCCGGGCAATTACGTGTGTACCCGAAATTCCAAGGAGAAATCAAAGACACTAAACGCTCGACAAGTTCGTGTCATTATTATAGATCAACAATGAGGCGAGCAAAGCATAACTGATAAGCTGGAAATGTTCACACTTCGATTGATTCGATTGTGCTGACAATTGTCGATCGAGTGATCATGGAAAATCGTGACGTAGCAGCAACGGCATCGGCTCGATTTTCCTATCATTCGCGATTTAGCAATTTAATTTCCCCACTATAGCGAATAACTGTCAGTCGTGGAGCTCGGGATCGCGGCACTCCTTTTGATTTCTCGCCTCAAACTCCGCTGCGGCGTCAATTCCGTGCTCCACGCCGTTCTAGTTATTTATTTATTCCCGCGGTTCGCCGCGGCTGTGTTAATTTATTAATCAAACGTGCAAGGTGCACGAACGTTGCCGCACCAGTAATAGTCTATTTATTTATTCGATCAGGGTCGGAGGATCGGCCGGATACAGGTCCGTCCGATTCTTGTACGATGTGCGACAATAAAACGCTGTGAATGCGCTACGAATTCTTCTGTGACTTTCAAGAAATACTCTGTCGTTACACGACGGACGTAAAATACTGGAAATATTTCAACGCGATCAACCCGAAAGATGCGTTTTGGTAAAGCTTTCTTTGCGAAACGAGCTCGTGGCGATAGGCCAGAGTTGGGTCCCGAGAAAGGGCTGCAATTATTAGTAGAACAATATCGAGCTGAAACCACGCGCAATCTATCTGTGCGTTGAATAAGAGAGAAAACGAAAGGAGCAGCGCGATGACGCATGCTCGATCACGGATTACGAAGGAAAGTCCGGCGACTCCGTTTTGCTCGTCCGTCTTTGTTCAAAAGTGCCGTGTTCCGGTTCTATATCCGGGGACTGCTTTCACTTTCGATTTTTTTACGCGTCCTTTTTTTCCCCTTTGCGGACTCGTCAACCCACGAACCCCACCCCCTCTCCCCGGTTCGCCGTGCGAACGACGTTGCTCGTTCATATAAATGAGACCGGCGGACCGGAGCAGATGCGCTACATTGCTCTAAGTTCGCATCCGCTGCCGTTATCGGTCGTGATTTTAATCGGCATCGCGTTAACGTCCGTTCCTTTCCTCGCTGCGTTTTCAATCGAAAGGTGAGAATACCCCGTGCTTATCATTGTGTGGCCGATGAAAGCAGGATAGAAGGCAGGAAGATTCAGGGATAATATTGATCCGTGTGTTAAAGATCTTGAAGCTTTAAAGTCGCATCATTAGGCATGCTCTGGTCTCCTGAAAATTTACATTTGGAAGAGAAGTGATAATGCTAGTAAACGCTAACATCACCCGCCACCTATCGCTTGACGATTCGAGAAAGCTCTTCACGAATCGACCGCTTGAAAATTACAGTAGAAAAGCTTTCGTTGCACTGAAAAATTGTTCAATTTCGAGTTCGTCGATTTTGTAGACTGCGCGATCGGCTCGACGAGTGCCATGGTCGCGCGACCGGAATATATAAAGTCACGGACCCGGTTCCTTTGAAACCAGAGACTCGATTGGTCTGTCCAGCTAACGGCACTTTAAGAATCTACCGCGTAGTTACGACCAGAGTTGGCCTCCGGCTGGCATTCGAGTGCGGTTCGTGAACCATAATCAACGTTGCTCTTCCCCCCTAAACAGTGAGACAATGTAGTTTTGGAAAGCTGTCAGTCGGGCGGAGTTTGGTAAGGGATATCGTTCGAATCTTTCTACGCTACATCGTTATCATTTCTTGCGTCGTGAAGGAAGGGTTACTATCTTGACAGGCGGCGATTAGAGTTATGGTACTCTTTGGCAGATAGTCTAGCTTATTTCTTTATTTGTTTCTTTTTCTGTTGAAATGACGTTTGGGGGATGTTACTCTGGCAGAGGTGTACGCGAAATTAATTTCGACTAAAACTACGTGGCTACAGGCGCAAGATCGAAGCGAGCAGCATGCGACTAGTGCGATCGTTGATAACGTCCCGGCTGGTGGTGTTCATGGCACTGTTGGTGCCATGCCTGTCTGTTACCTTCGAGGACGACACTTCCGGTCAGCAGTCCGAGGGACGAGGTAGGATATTCAAAGGTTCAATCGAAATATTTGAAAATTGTGAAACGTCGAATTAATGGAGCAGGATTATTTTAGAAACCCACGTGCCAGAGCCACAAGGTCCAACGACCTTTAACAATACCCACAATCGACAGGGAAAGGGCCTTTTCGACTGGATAGGTTTAGGTACCGGTCGCGATGTAGATCCGTACATTGCGAAAACGAATCAGGGCTGCCTGAGCGGCGATCTAGCGGAATGCTTTAAATCTCAAGCACTCAGTTATTTCGCCGACTTTTTCGACCACCCTCGTTACGATCTCAACGACTACGTAAAGGTCATCAGGATGTCCAGGGACGTTGTACAGGATGTGAATCGTCAGCCGTACGAATACTCCGGCGAAGCCAGGTACGATTCAATCCGAAGATATCACATTGTTTCTATCAACGGTACAAATTTTCCTTCACATACTTTCCATTTCTCGTAGGTCCGGTGACTCCGAGTGGGATCAGCTGACGAAATTCGCTCTTAGAAAAGCGGAGAAGTTCGTGAAAACGGTGGCCATCGAGTTGCACATTCCGTCAGAGGAAACTGGAGATAATCAAGTGTATGCTCCTAGATTCTTGGACGAGATAGCCGACGAAATCGACACGCTTGAAAACAAGAAGGATACCCTCTTCTGTAGATATAATTTCCTTTCGAATTTATCCTTTGCTTTCGTTCTACGGAATCCAGTTACTGATTCTATTCCCTTCACAGCTCGCCACCAGTTCAAGAAGCTTCTCATACCCATGCTCATCGTTCTGAAGCTCTTCAAATTGAAACTGCTACTGTTCCTGCCTCTAATCCTGGGCTTGGCGTCCTTCAAGAAGTTCCTCGGTTTCCTGGCGATCGTGATTCCCGGTCTGATCGGCTTCTTCAAGCTGTACAAGCCGCTGATGCAGAATTATCAGCCACCGGTTTATAGTCAAAGCGGGATCGGTTATCCCTATTATAAAGATCATTTGAACAACTACCCGTACGCGGAAGCGGATGTTCACCATGTTCCCGAACATCAAGGTGGATATCACAGGGACAGCGTGTCCTTTGGACAGGACCTTGCTTACCGAGGCTATCGAGAGTACCAGTCATAATAGTATACTTCGAAGAGATAGCTTCCTGTGCTCGCTGCAACGCGAAAAGGGCTGTCGTGCGTTTTACTGTACAGTTCTATTCAATTCCTTGACAACGAGAATGATTAAATGGAATCGTGCCATTCTCATTTGTCGATGATCCGTTCGTAGATCTCTCTTCTTGGTTCCAAAATCGCGCGGCGCTAAGACGTGATTCTCGAATGTTGTACTATTTACGCTTTAGCTCGATGATCGTGTTTTGGAATCAATGGACGGAATTTAATTCGTATGTGTATATATATGTGTAAGCGTGCGTGTATAGATATTCGTGGATGCGATTATCCAATTTCCTCCCCCTGTCGCGTCTCTGTATTATTTATTTCATAGATCGTTTAGGAAATTGTAAGTCCGACCTCCATATTCCCAGCCAGAACTAATAAAATCGAACCAGTTTAATGAACCACTATGTACATGGAAGATCGTTCGAAAGCGGTCCTTTATGGCGTTCCATAAATATATCTGACGCGGCAACACCTGGCCGCCGTTTACCAGCGTTTCCGCGGCTCGTCATCAATTTTCCCTATCCGGAAGCTGCAGGAAATAGTATGTCACAGAGATGCTAGGTAATTGCCCTATCGATAATGTTAATCTCAATGTTTTCCAGTCTACCAAAATTTCTCCATTACTCTTCAGTTTCTCTCGTTGGACGTGTCCCACATACTACCACCGGAAAACCAGTCGAATTTCTTTAATAATAATAATAATAACAGAGTAGCTGCAGAAAACTATCGACGAGTTCCTGTACCGATCATTTTTTTTTCCTTGTCAACAGATTTCAACATCGTTCACGCGTTTCCTCTCCTTTCCTCGTCGCGGCAAAGCGGAGCTGGTATCGCGTGGAAATCCTTCCACCTCGTCTTTCCAATCGCAGAAGTAGGAACGGCTGTGTACACAGAGCAACCGGTTGGATGCGAATTCTCATTCGCGATCCAGGGGATCAGATGGAACGGACCTGTTGACCAAGTGGCCTCATTCGATCAGGGGACCGGAAGCCGTCCCCAGGCGACACGAAGAAAACACGGAAAGCCGCGGAACGGTGCTTGGGCGAGAGAGACCGATCTTGCGAACCCGTTTGTCATACGATCTCGCTGCAAAGTGACGCATCTCCGTGACGAATGAGATGATTAGACGGGGATGGTTCAAGAATCGAAGCGTAGTAATAATAGCAACAACGATATAAATGTTGTCTTCACTAAAAGATTTTCCTTTGGTTTCTCTCATGATGTTTCAGTCGTTCTTTGCGGCAGTTATCAGCGTTCACCGAACAGATCGAACTGGACCCAGTATACGCAAAGCCGCGGAAACCTGGTTGGCCCCGCGGTTTCACTTTTAAACGATCAATCGTCCAACGCGGGACAGCGCGTCGCGGACGGAAATGCCCCATCGGCGGTTTCATCGATATTAAGTACTTGAAATCAAGGTCGTCGGCAACGATGGCCTTCATTGCAGCTTGGTATCGAATGGGGTGGCAGGGAGGGAAACGAACTTTCCTGCCCGGCACGCTCGATCGAGCCGCGGATCGTAGCCGCGCTATAAATCGCCCGTAGGAACGGTAACGCGCGAGGGGGAGAAATAAAAAATGAGGGAACAAGGTTACCCGGGAGAAAGTTAACGAAACAGGTAGATATCGTAAGCGTTCGTAAGCCGATGCAAGCCGATGGAATATCGTGCGCGGCTGTTCTTCAATTATTTCTCTCCACTATCGGTCCAGCTCGCACGGAATTTAATTACCGTTCGAATTATACGAATGGTATTATCTTGACATGAAAGTGTGTCGAATTGCATACCCGGAATACCTTTGATCGTTCTCGGCCATTAGTCAAATTCAACGAGCGCTTTGGAATTTAGCACATGAATGTCGGCGAGGCGCAAACGTCGAAGCTTAAATACAGCCCCTGACAAATAACAAAAATATTAGAATAACTCTTGCCATCGGAATCATTGTCGACGATCCATGGAAATGAGACGCGTCAGATATTGATTATAATCATAAAATTGACAATTCATTAACCAATTCGTCCGCCGGAGGACAAGACGCGGAGCCCAAATATGGGATTTCACCTAGAGCCGGTCACCCACGCCGTCTGGCAAACGAAACGATCGTCACCGACGAATCGCGCGACTGGAATTCGACGTAACGGTCCTCCGATCGTACCAAAACACCTCGCGGGGACCGCAAGATCAAGCCGCTATCGAATAATCTGTTACCGTATACGTTTCCACGGTGGCATACTTTTCCCTGTTCGTTTCAGCGTTGGCTCGCTTTGCCGATCGGTCCTCTGCTAAATAGTTCGGATTCCAATTCTGCAGACGGAACGGTGCCCGAGCTGAGGACACGTTGCATGCGACTCGGTTTTTCAAATTTCGAATGCAAGATCGCGCGTGCACAGGTCAGTGCGAGGGCTCGTTTCGGAGACGGAAACTCACGAGCATAGTCCCGCCAGCTTGGTACGCGAATTTTAAATCGCACGGGTCGTCGATTCGTCTGCACGAGAATAAAATCTAAATTCCGACCGTAAGATCGAGTTTCACCGTCCGATTTATCGTACGATGATCATACACGTTTGGGGATTTAAATGTTTGAATATTCATAACTCGAGTGTTTGAAAATTTGAGTAAACGGGAGTGTCATTATTCTGTTCTGAAAGATCGAGCTTTGTTTCTTGCACGTGATCGACATATACTACTTCAATTACATTAAAGTTCTTTTAAGGCGTATCAATTATATTTATATTTGCGTGAAAAATTCATTGAATTTGCGGTGAATTTCAACTCAACGCTTATATGAACTTTTAACGCGAATAGAAATACAATTAATGCAGCTTAATATAATTTAAGTAGTATATGCCAATCGTAAGCGGTACAATACAAGTTACCATTGTGTTTCGTAAGGGCTCAACAAAGGAATTATACACGAAGCGGTTCTTTCCTCGTTAAGTCAGGTGAAAGAAGTCGCGGGAAGCAAGTAGCAGGGTCTCGCGGGCGCGAGCCTCGAACTTGGCACACTTCGTTACACACGCCTTCTTCCTGGCGTAATTGTTTCTCGCCGAGGCACGAAGTTGCCGCGATATTTACTTTCTTTGCGAGCGTAATATAGCCCTGGCCCGTTGCTTTCCTGTGAATGTTTCGCCTCGATTCGAGCCCTACCTCCTCGAGCTCGTGGAATCGGTTTGCCTGCACCGGTTGTTATCTTTCTTTTCCTTTTTCTTAATTGTTTCCATTCATTTACGTTGCTAGAACTTAGCTATGGGAAACATACTGAGAATCGAGGGAAGAAACGGATGACTATTTCATGAATCGCTATGGTAAAAAGTATGATGCATCGTGATTCTGGCATTGGCAACCTCCGAGGATCATTCCTCATGGCGATCGTGACGCTACCGCGACCCCCAAAACCCAGGAAACCTCCCTTGTCAAGCGCTGAGCTGTACATCTATTCTTATTCGGAGCACGATTTCTATCGAAACAGTAGCGTTTCTATCGGACGGCATGTACGACGATCGCGAACACCTTGCGTCCAAGCGGCCAGTGTCGCGCGTGCTCCACATCCGTGACACGGTTCTCGCGGTGGGTCGCGGCTGGGCCTAACGCGCCCAGGAATCCGTCCGTCCTCTTCGTGTGCACGCGCGTGAACGTAAAACGCAGCGAACGCGCCTCCAAGACCACCGACGATACCCTCCACCTCGCCCGTTCTGGGTGTCCCGGAAGGTGTTCACCTCGTGGAACCAGTTCGAGAGTACCGCGAGCGAAGCCCTACGCGGGCCGCCGGGATGTTGTTGGATCTTTTCAGCAAGATCGAGCGCGCAGAAGGGGGCAATCATGCCGCATGATGGATCCCACCACCGTGTACTTGCACGACCAGTCAGGCCAGCCAGCCGTCGTATCAAAGGCAAAAGTCCTGCCACCACTCGCCCCCGTGCACGGTTACTTGGTTGAACGCCTCCCGCGGGAAGGTGGTACTTGTGTAACACGTCCTCGCGTATACTCACATTTGACCGGGAGAGCCACGTATATAAAGTGGCCGGGGCGAGACGACGGGTTCAGAACACTCGCCACGCTCGATCCACGTCATCGAGCGCGAAATAAGTACACGCGACCGAAGGACGCGTTAGGACCCTGCTGATCACCTCTGAGAGGAAGGGACAGGCACCGGCAGCGTGCCTTTGAGACGACTTCCGTGTTCGGATCGTAGCGCTGAAACTTAGGTGCGTAACTTGGTCCTAAGCGCGAGCTTCGATATTTCCTGCAAATGTATAATTCTTCGTTCTTTAAAAGAAAGGTTCATTATTCGGGGTGCTACTTAAGGGCCGAAGTTTTCAATAGCAATGACGGGTCGGGGTCTCATTCCATTTCAGTTGCACCTGGCAGCTCTGTTCATCGAATCCTGCGTAATTTTTCAGCCCGAGAAAATGAAGGGGATCGTGTTGCTGTTCCTGTCGGTCTCGTCGTTGGCCACGTGCTTGGCGACACCGCTCGAGAAGCTGGACAAGATCAGCGTTCTGGAGCAGCAGTCGGTGACGCTAACGGACCGCGCCAAGTACGAGGAGGAGCTGCTCCGCAAGCTGAACAACAAGTGCTCGCAGAACGACATCAGCAGCTGCGTGATGCTGAAGCTGGTCACCTACATGAACAAGCTGCTGAAGAAGGCGTCGATCGAGCTGACCGACGACATCGAGATCAGAAAAACCAGCCAGACGTCCGAGGAGGTGATCACGTTCGAGGCCGGTAGGAGCAACGACGACGAGACGGAGGTTCTCGACCTCGTCGCGAGCAAGGTGTACGCGTTCATCAAGTCCAGGAGCATCAAGTGGAGGATTCTGCCCGAGGACGATGTCGTTGTCTCCGCCTCCGAAGACGAGAGCGGATCGTTGAATCTTGGCCTGTCCATTGAGCGAGCCGACAGTGTTCCCGTCCAGGATGGTAATTATATCCATATTCTACTCGCTGCAAATTTAATCACGCGAAACGTATTAGCGAGAGTGGCAAGATGGAACCACGAGTTCGGTGCACTCGATTCCTTCCGAGAGACAAATCGTGTCGCCGGCACGCGCGAACAAAAGAAGCTTGCAGTGTAATCCGGTCGGAAACGCAAATGCGATTCGGCGAGCAATCGAGTTACCGGTCGGCGGACTTTACTACCGTAGAAAGTCCTCTCGCCTGTAGCGTCCTCGACGAAAGTGATATCGCGAGAGCTAATCGTTCGGCGCGCAATTTTCAGGTCGCGGCAAGAAGAACAATAACCTCGGCCCGTTGATCGCCGCGGCAGTACTGAAGATCGGTCTTATCGGCGGTCTCGCGTTCAAGGCGCTCGCATTGCTGGTCGGCAAGGCGTTGCTGCTGTCGAAGATCGCCCTGCTGCTGGCCGGCATAATCGGCTTGAAGAAACTCTTCTCGCAGCAGAAGCACGTGACGTACGAGGTGGTTGCCCATCCGCATCACAGCTCCAGTCACACGTTCAGCTCCGACCACGGTCACGGGGACAGCTACTCGAGCGGATGGGCTAGGAGCTTCCGCGGTCAGGCTCCCATACCCGGTCAGCCCGATGCCCATGAACTGGCGTACTCGGCCCACGCGAAGTGACCGGAGACCCGAAACCCGTGAATTACGATTCGTGGTGTACCTGGTTACGATGTTTCGCATCCGTTCAGACCTGTTTCAGGTCCATCGATTCTTGCCAACATCTTCTTGCCGTTAGACTTAGGCTCTGATCCTTTTTTTCTGTCCTCTATTCCTCTTTGGCCGCTGCTTCCCTTCCTTCAAGGCCTATCTCTGTTCTTCATCGTATCTGACTGACACTGGACTGACTATTTGTAACTAATTATTAGCGAAATTCGAGGCTGATCCGCGCGTATGTAACAGTTCGACGAGCTGTTGACGAATAATTTGGATGATTGTTCTGTTAGCGACGATTACGTAGTTGATTACCGTTGGATGACTGTTCGACGTACTAGACGTTCACGACGGACACGGACGTGCATGAGATTCGACTGCCGCATCGCTCTCTGTAAACTGTACTCTATTCAATTTATCTATTTCCACTAATTTATAGTTAATTTATTCGCCGGTCCCGGCCGATAAGGGACGCTGAATTGTACAATAATGTTGTGTTTACGCTGTTTTTTTCTACCTGTATAAATAAATATTTATTGTTTTTCGTAATGCACGTGCACACCTGCATCTAGCTAAGACCGCGTAGAAGTACAAGAGAATTTCCATCCGACACGCGTGTTTCATATTAATCTCGATGAGGCGCCTCGGAATATTATGAAAACGCAGAAGACACGTAATTAATTATCCTTGGTCTGTTTAACGGCAGAAATCCCGGAAAGCAAGTCGTTTGGAGAACTGT
Source organism: Holcopasites calliopsidis (assembly GCA_023838395.1). NCBI lineage: Eukaryota > Metazoa > Arthropoda > Insecta > Hymenoptera > Apidae > Holcopasites > Holcopasites calliopsidis. The sequence goes on from JALHAQ010000001.1 coordinate 2,098,382, forward strand.
TTATACTTTCATTAACAGAAACTTATCGGCGGAACAGGATTAATGAGCCAGGAATTTTTATTAGAAAAAGGAAACAGGAGAATCGTTACTCGAAATTGCAGTTGTACAAGAAACGCGATGGATACGTTTAAAATGTTTTGGGCTGCTATCGGTGGGAATATTTTCTGGACTATTTCCATTCGATCGATAGCGGAAAATATGCGAAAATGTCTCGTGGTATTCCGCTTTGCGGAACTTAGCGGGACTTTACCGCCAAGCAAGACTGTGTCGTCGGCTTGGTCTAAGAACATCGTCTCACATGTCTCTCTTCGATATTACAAACGTTCCGGATCTGTACACCGTGCACATTTCAATATTCATCCACAACTCAACTACTTTTCCCCAATATTCAATCTTTAATTGTCTCAACTATTCAAGCATCCATTATTCCAAATTCAAATCTGACAAATGTATAATAAGCAGCATTCCATTGTCGTCGACGTTGTCGACGAAACGAGAGAGGGAAGCTCTCTCGTTCCCAGGCCCCTGTATCCTAAATTTTTAACGCAGCCCCGAGGTGGTCCTCCCATCACGGCCGGTAACATTCGGAGGTGTCCAAGATGATCGGAACGAAGGGAAAACTACCTGCGGGCCACGATGCACGCGGTATGCGCGTATCTTTCATTCAAATAAGTCGGCCTCGTTTCGTCCGGCCGCTTTCTCCGAGTCGATCGGGAAGAACCGGTGAGAGGAGATGATCGCTACGATAAGGGACACCCAGAAGGAGCAGCCTCTCTCACTGTGTATCCCTTCCTCCGCCCAAGGGGGATCAACTTTCGGTTTCGGGCACACCGGTAGAGAGATGACCGTCATTGTTGACCCAGTTTCCTCGGGTCCTCGGGAATCGGGGGGAAAAAAATCGACACGTGGGTCGAACACGGGTGAGATCCGTGGATCGAACTCTCTCTTCAATGGAAACGAAGCGATTCTCCTTCGGTGGACAATAGAATATCAAGGGAGTAACATTAACCTGGTAGAAATGTCGTAATTCATGTTTCCAAGACGGTGTTTTCCTCGCTCGTGATACGATTACCCGAACGTATAAAAATTCGTTAAACGCTCGTGCGACCTGCTTTCTTTTCGAGAACGCGTTTCCGCCGGATTCGGATGAATTCGTCGCGCGGCAGGAGAAAGTGCCGCGATATCGATCGGATTTTCTTATTACCGAGCAGCAGGATGTTGGACGAGCGGTAACGGTGTCGACGAATCTGTGAATGATCCGTCCCGTGGCTCGACACACATTCGCGTCTATCGAAAGCGGTGAAACCTTTCCCGATAGATACTAACGTGTCCCGTTCCCCTTTCGCACGATCGCGGAGATATTGTGTAGCGAGCCATATCCAAGTTACATCAATTAATCACCGTCGCTTATATTTTCATTCAAAGGTCAAAGGTTCCAAGCTTCAACGCTCTAAGGGTTACGAAAATTTATCCCTGGCAATGCTGAACCGTTGACCCCCTAACCATTCAAGTGACAGTCTTACGCCCTTCCTTGACCCAGTGAAAAAATGAGAGAAGAAGGCGGAAGTAGAAGAAGAAGATGGAACGAGGAGGTGGATCCGATCGACGACGAGGAGGCCACGAGAACTGTGCGCCCGGTCCCTAAGATCGTCGATCGGATTTCAAGGGTACACACGATCGTCCGTGTGGCGTGGCGTCGTGGCGAGGAACGAGCGAGCAGTTTCGAACCGGGCCTAGTTATACCTACCCGGCCATCGTTACGTGTACACGTATACACGGTGGATCGGCAAGGATCGCGCGCAAAGGGAAGTGGAACAGAAGAGAAAGGTGCGCGGAGAGAGATGAACTAGTTTCGATCTGGGCCCAACCGTCGATCGCGCCAGACCGATTTACATCCACCGACCGATCCGTATTCAGGGATTACATCGGAATCACCGTAGCAGCCTTGCAGAAAGGGTTCCGCGTTCGTCGCCGCACACGTTCGGAGCTATTGTACACTCAAGCTCCCGGAACGAACGTTTCATGGTGGCTAATATCTGGCGCGCGAGTAACGACGAGCTCCCGTTCGCGTCTACGCGTTAATTGCACATTATCGGAATACGAGAGCGCGGCGGGCTTCGAAATCGGCCGCGTTCTCTTCTGCTCCACTAATGCGCGGTAAGAGGGAAAGGAGACCGTCGACAGGCATGGGCGGGGTAGGTGATATCTGTTTAATCTAGAATAAAAGAGGCCCGATGACGAGCGGTCTTAGGATTCTTCCGCGGAAAGAGGATAGTCCGAGGCGAGGAGAACGAAGATAGCCTGTATAAGGATTCTGAATGTATCGTCGGGGAACGAGACGAGCCCGTTCGCAGCCGACCGCGGCGTAACGCTCTGAAACACCTCGCGAAACAAGAATTAAAAGAAGTCACGAGAGGATCGGCCGAGCGGACGAAAAATAGCTGGCTAATGTATACGGGCCGGCAATACGAACAAGAGAATGCAACATCTTCGCCGGTCTAACGCGTGCTCTCTCGTTGCTTTTTTTTCGTAGTACAATCACCGACCGCACGTACAACTATATAAATAAGATTTCAAGTCCGTCATGATGCACCACTCGGACCTCCGCCGTAGGTTCCGCAGGATCGCTTCTCTTAAACTCCACGACGCCGATTTGCTACCCGCGAGTTTCGCGCTGACCCGAGTAACGTTTCGCACGGCAATACCGGCAGCTTCGAGCACGGAAGTCCGCGCACGATCGTCATCGGTATTATGGATTGGTTCGGGAAGAGACGCGGCGGGCAACGCGGTTGCGTGGCCCTGTGCCTGCTGATCGTCTGCGCGCTGTCTACGTCGACACGGGCTCACCTCGGGGACGTCAACGAGCCTAAGGATGCCTGGGGCGGATCGTCGAACGGCTGCTCGAACGCGGACACCAAGAATATTTCCGTCTCCTGTTACGGGGTGAGAATCGTCAGGAAGATAGTGCAGCAGCTGCTGTCCAGCAAGGAACCCAATATCGAGATCTTCGACGGCGTCAGCTTGGTGGAGGTGCCCGGCGCTGGACCAAACAGGAAGGGTAGGCTGCTCAAGGGTTTCGGCAGTATGGGGACGTTGGTGCAGTTTCTGGAGGGAAGGGAGCTCAGGATCAAGCTGCCCAGCTTCCTACCGCAGAATATCGAGCGCGCTCTTCAGGAGAGTCTTCCGGTTGATCAAGGTTCATCGACGATTCGAATTTACGATGAGAATCGAGGGTCACGGAACGCCTGTACTGACGCCAGGATTTTGCTTTGCTTACAGCCAGAGGCGGTGGAGGCGGAGGATTCGGAGGCGGTGGTGGCGGCGGTAAGAAGGGTGACGGCGGTGGTTACATGATCCTGGCGCTCATGATGGGTAAGAGGATAATCCATTCTAATATTATCGCGGAATCCTAAGAAGATGACTGAGCGAAATCTGAAGTCACCGAGGGAAGATCTTGCCAAAATCGTCTCGAATCGGTTTCTCCAATACTTTCAGGGACCCCCTCACTTTAATCTCGCCCGTTTCCATTCCAGGCAAAATGATGGCGGCTCTAGGTTTCGGTGCCCTCGGTTTGCTAGCAATGAAGGCGTTGATGGTGTCCGCGCTGGCGTTGATGCTCTCGTTGATCGTGGCCGTGAAGAAGTTGGCCAGCGGTCACGACAGCGGTGGCGGACACCACGTGGTTTACGCGCAGGATGTTGGCCATCACCACTACCAGAAGAAGCGTTCCCTCGGCGAGGAGGATCTCGATCTTCCGTACAGAGGATACGCTCACCTGTTCGGCGACTCTCGTGCATCCTGACTCGATCGATCGACTCACGCGTACGGAGCCGTTCGTCGTAGACCCTCCTCATGACACCGCAGCTGACAAAAATTACGCGACACGTGACAAAGGACTGTACAGCTGTTTCTCTTTCGGACAGTGACAATGACATCGTATAACAGTGACGAACCGACGGACTGTCTATAGAAAGTGACGCCGCAAAGATTCCTGTATGTGAAACGCTCTACGGTGGTAAATCATACGCAGCTATTAGCTGTGAAACGATATTCGCACGACGGAGGATCGACGAAATGGACAGGCTCCGGGGGAACCAAAGTACACTGGTCGAAGCATCTTATTTACTACATTCATCCGTTCATGCCACTTCTGTACTTATTTATTTATTTATTGTGCATTTGAATAAAGGAGCAATCGGTTAATCGTTAACGGAAACTCGTCCGTGCCCCATTACCACTGTTCCGTCACGAGCAAGCGCGGATGGGAGAGTTCGTGTCGAGAACGATAGACCAGATATCTCGTGGATCTCGGCCTAGAAGAAAATCGGCCGATGCATCGGCGGCGATCAGGGAAAGTGTGTCAACGAGCCGCGCGCCCGCGTGCATCGCATATTTCTTTTCTCGATCGTATATATCGCCGGTGCTCGCGATCCGGACTCTCGCCCGTTTATGGCCATTTCTAATCGAACGGATTCTAACGAGCGTAAGGCGAGGAGAAACAGTCGGGACTTGCCCCACTGGGATCCGGATGTCCGCGTCGGTGGTACGGTTGTGGGTAAGCGTGTCTCGCAAGTGGCACGACGCGATTGTGTAAGAAATCGTGCGAAGTGAAACGTTCTTCGATTAACTAACATATCTCCTCTAACGTCTTCAGAGCGCGATCTCAATTACCGTAAACGTTTCCCTACTCGATTGAACGTTATCACGTTCGTTGGTACCATCTGTAGCATTTTTTCTTATTTTTCATTTCGTTCCGCGACTGAAGGGACGACGATCGAAGCCGCGGAACGGTCGATCGGTAGAGTGGGCGCAGTTTCACGGATCTACCTCTTTCTATGCACCTTTCCTCCCCACCGGAGGAAGATGTTTCCCCCACGTTAGGCGATTTTCCTCGTACTAGGCCCGTTCTCCGCGCGAAACGAACGCCCGGCGGGAGGGAAAGGGCGGACGGGGACCGAGACCCACTGGCACAAATTCCGAACGCCTCATTTTTTAACGTTTGAAATATCATAAAACGTGGGGGTCGCGGACGAAATCAGCTCAGATCGTGCCGCGTGCTTGCAGGCAACGGATGCTGAATCGATGCGCGCCGCGCTGCAGCGAAGATGCAGTTTCCCCCGCTACGAGTTAACGATTTCTTTCTTATGCTAAGAGAGAGCGAACTATTTACTTACTCTACGCTTTCAGCATTAAGGCGCTCCTATCTCAACGAAAGAATTACAGCAGACAATCGTATGCAAATATCTTTTCTCCTCGAAACGCACACACGCACCGGCTCCTTCTGCTTTCATTTTCTTCCCTCTAAGAAGCTTTCCTGCATCGGGCGTCCCCCTCACCGCGTGGCCGGCTTTATCAAAATCCGCACGTAATTCTGCTCTGCTTTCGTTTTCTTCCCCACCTCGCTAAACGACGGGGAGCGACCAGGCGATTAAAGTTTTATAGCGCAGTAAACTCGAGCGCGACGTATCCTGACGTCAGCTGCATCGCCAGGGGAAAACGAAAGTTAGAACGTTTTCGTGAATGAACCGGCACGTTTCCGGATAACGTGTGGACCATGCGCAACGTCGATTGCAAATGCGAAGCTTCGCGAAATTCTGCTAAGACCTAGTCGCGACTTTTACGCGACACCGCGCATCGCGCCGAACGAAGGACCTTCCTCCGTTTTATCGTGGTTCATTAATATCGCGTTCCTTTTTTGTGTGTTTCAGTATGGGCAAGAGAGATCCGTTACATTCCACGTTTGTTACCGATCGTCGAAGAGGAAATTTGAAATTCAAATTCGACGCCATCGACCGATATCTTCAATCGTACGCGTGTCAACGACGGATCGCTCCGCTGCTCCGGCCGAATCGAACATTCCTGGCGTAGCGGGTCACGGGTATTAGAGATCGTGGTATCCAGCTGTCGGCTCTCTAATTCGGAGATCCAAAGCCTCCGCCAAGTGGCACGCCGGTGCCGGGGGAGAGGCCACCGCGCGAACGGGACGCGGATAGTTCACGATTCGGGCGCGAGTTATTTAAGAAATTCGCGACTGTCCCGGGGTATAAAAATGCGTCACGCGGGGGGGCATATATGCTGATCCGGTCCCCGAAGCCGGTGAATCACTCCGATAAAGTGGACTACGCGAAATTCTGTTCCTCTTCCGTTACTTCAACCTTGACCCGGATTCCCGTACGATATCTTCTCTGAACGCTCCTCGCCCTGACGATCGACGGAAAAATTTCGTCCGTTACGATTCGCCATCGGTCGTTTATCGGCCGACTTAGCCGCGCGTACTTTCACGACCATTGCGATCGTCGTAGCTCGCGTCATCGACGGATCGTTAGTGCCGCGGCGTAACGCGAGATCGCAGGCAATTATTTTTGCCGCAAAACATTTCGTCCCGTTCTAGGTTAACACGGGGGACCGCTATTAGCGGGCCAGTGTCATCGGACGTTTCTCTGGTTCGAGTGAAACCTCTGTCGCGTGTACGCTAAGCGAGCCGGGCTCGAGAGAAACGTGTCCGTGCCTATGACATTTATATCGAATCTCGTATTCTTTAGGAAGCGGGTATCGTTCGAGCAAATATTTCCAGAATCCCGGGAATTCGAATAATGTCAGGTGGATAGGCAATCTGTCTGGTGTAAGTAATTGCTTCGCTTGAAGCTGTGCTCGAATTAATGACAGACGTCCGTGATAGGGTGGAAATCAATGAATCCGAGCGAGCGTCGGAGAAATCGCGAACGAGGAGAGCCAATTTTTGTCCGGAAGAATTTTTCGGGTCGCGCGTGTCATTCGAATGGTACAGCCTCGTTTACATGCCTTTCGAAGGACTTCCTGTTTGACGCAAAGTATAAACTTCCCGGAGTTCCCGCTAAAACTGAAAGTGGCTGCACGGCAGGCTCGCCCGCTTCTCTGCAACTTCTTCGGAAGGCTACAGGATTCGTTGGAATCGACGATGAAATATCCAAAGTCCAGGATAAGCGTGCAACGTTTCTTAAGGGGGAAACGTTAAGGACTGTGCGCGCAAAGAGACGTCATTGTGTCTTGGAGAAAGTTTTACATAATCCGTGAACGAGCGGATATCAGCCGCACCTAATTTCGCGATCCTCGCGGGGATGCTCCTCTAGGCACGATTCTGCTGGCTGGGCGTGTCCACGGCTTCGACTCGCTTCCTCTCCCGCGGCTCGTCGCGACGGAGAAACCTTGGTTTTACTTTTGCCCCGGTCTGGGGAGAGAAGGATCGACGAAAGGATCCCGCTCGGGAAAGGATGAATGAACACGCTGACGTAAGATCGCGCGTGTTCCCTCCTCGACGCTAGGACACGAGCGGACTTCGTTTCGGCGAACCCGATTAACGAAGGGAATTCCATCGCGTTTTCTCCAATCAGCATAAAAAAAAGGCTTAACTAGGAAAAAGTGGACGTTGAGTACCGTGAAAACTTGGAAAGATCTTTCACACGATCGACTTCCTGGATTCATCCTTGCCCCTCGCGGACCGCGTGTCTCGCCACCGCGGTCGTACGTCCGTGGAATTTCGATGAGACCGGCCGCCACTGTCCGCTATGAAATTCCACCCGGTAGCACCTACACGCGCGAGTATTTCGCAACGAAAATACCACGGCCGCTTTTTCTGTAACCGCTTCAGGTTGGAAGGGACGAAACGAAAACGACAAGATGCGCGTGTGTGTGTGTCTGTTATCGGCGCGGTTCGTGAGAGTCGCGCAGGGTCAGAGTAGAAAGTGGTGTTCGCGTGTACATCGCTTCGACCCGACGAAGGACGGATCCGGGATGTTTGAACCTGATCTATACCAGTTTTCTTTCATTCATGACGAGCGCGTTTCGCGCGTTGTTCGCGCGAGGAACAAGAGAGAGAGAGAGAGAGTTTTTCGCGCTTCCTGCGGAAATTGCCGGAATACGCTTCGACGAGGATCTTTACTTAACGTGCACTTTGTACGACGATGGGATGATAATAGGATCCATGCTTTGGGATTAATATGATAGATTGAAGCATGCGAGGAGCCACTTGTGTCTACTGGTGCAAGTTCTTCTCTCCCTCTTAGGCTTTATCTACTATGTTTAGCGCTCTACACGTTTTAGCGCTCTCCACTGGCTACGACTAATTAAGGAAGACCCGTTAATTACTGCGCTTAGCTTAATAACACCGTTCCGCGGCGAAAACGCGGGGCTCTAGTCGACTCGTTGACATTCATCTTTATCGTAGCTTTATCCGTTAACCGCGTATCGTACGATCAAAATGTAGGATAGTCTCGAGGGATCGACTTTTGCCATAGGTATGAAATAAAAGAAACAAGTGTCGGATAGTTTAGGGTATCTTAGTAGGACACAGCTTCGGGACCATTCGTGGCACTTCAAATACGCTTCAAATCCAGGTCACCCCGATTCTCTACCCTAAGCCATCTCGTGGTCCACAATTAATTCCCCCGGAAATACCACGATCGAAACTTCCCAGTCGACTCGACCCTCAATTTCAGTTCGGCGTAATTCGTTTCTTTTGATGAGAGCCGTAAGTTTTTCTCACAAAATATTCCCCGTTTTCGGAAAGAAACTCAGGAACGTTCTGGCCCTCGAAATGAAAGGGTAAGAGAGGAGAAGGGGGGATTCCTCGCACGTCCCACGATCGTCCTGTATTCCTGTCTCGTCGGTGGGTCATAGGTCGCGGCGGCGCTGGGATAGGCGGGCAGCAAGGCGTCGCGGAACACCTATCCGCGTCCAGCGTCGTGTACTTTCGTCGGTGCGGGCCGTTTAACCCGTCGTGGACAGCGGCGACGAGCGTCGTGACGACATCCGTGCACGGCAAATAGGAAGAAAAAAGGGAGGAGGTGGGGCGATGACGCGGATGGACGCAGAGGAGGGGCCCGCCAAATATAAGCTAAAGAGATTGTACGATGGACCACACGAAATTTCACTACGGGTCGTGACGGGTTTCGAAAAAGAAAAAAGAAAATACGCCGGCAACAGCCTGATCCTCGTCGTATTCTAACACGAGACAGCCTGATAGTGTTTTTCTTGGAAGCTTTACCGCTTCGTACGTGAAGGCAATCGAACGAGAAGAATCATGAAGTTATTAGCGATCGTGTTCCTCGCAACCGCCGTCGTTCTCACCGCCGGACAAAGTCTGGAGGATTGCCTGCAGAACGACAGCATCTCCTGCGTGCAGAAGAGCTTGTACAGAAAGGCGAAGGAGTTCTTCGACAAGGACAGCTTCGAGCTGTTCAGTGGTGTCAGTCTAGTGAAAAACGCGGAGACTCAGGGCAGGAACGCGAGGACCGGCAAAGAGCTCGCCCACGACCAGGAGATCGACTCAGCTAACAATGTCGCCGACAGACAGAGCGCTCTGGAGAACTTTGTCAGCGAAGAAGCTGGTGAATTCCTTACTGGCCGCAGTCTCAAGGTAAGTTCAATTCTGTGCGAGAACGATACGATTTTATTGCGATCGTGTTAGGGAAACTTAATTAAAGGATCGGATTTCCTATTCCTTCGTTCTAGATCAACTTTGCGCCTGTCTTTGACAAAATAGGAGCATCCGCCCGCGCCATCAGCGATGGTGCTCCCGAAGAAATTCACCAGGCTGTCAACGAAGTCGTGGAAGGTGAATGCTAAATTAAATGCAATCTTCATTATGAAGAGTGCGAAATATTTTACGTAATCTCCTGATTCGCGTTCCCGCAGGTCGTGGTAAGAAGAAGATGCTGAAATCTATCCTGCCGCTCTTGGTGGCAGCTAAAGTGAAAATCGGGGCCCTGGCCACCCTCGCCTACTTCGCTATCGGCCTCATCGCCAAGAAAGCGATCTTCGCCTCCCTCATCTCCCTCGCCATCTCTGCCTTCATCGGTCTTAAGGCACTCTGGTCGAAGAACTCGCACGATGTCACCCCCTACAACGGATGGAACGGCGGTGCCGCCGCCGGTGGATGGTCCGCGCCCGTTTCCAGCGGTGGATGGTCTTCCGGTTCCTCCTGGGACGACAACCACGGCTACGCGCAAAGCCAAGCGTACTCCGGTTACCACCACTAATTCTCCACTGATTCCAATTTCTCTGTAAACTATCCTTTCCATCCTCTTCTTCTTTCCTGTCCCACTTACTTTCGTCCACTTCTAGAATAAGAAGGGTTATTTATTGTTTATTTATCCTGTTGTCGAATAATTGAGCGACCGCCGACAACGCGGCGGTCTCACGTGTAAATAATATTATCGTTTTTAAGCGCGAATGGAATCGTCAGACAAAGAAGACGTGTCAGAATCAAACATAGAGGCTAGTCGCAACGAGACCTCTCCGATCGAGCCGTGCGGCTCGTTCTCGCCGTGATTATTGTCATAACGTTACTATTTCCCTCCCCTTCCGATTGCAGCTGAACGACCATCTAGTCCGTTACGATTCCGATGAACCCGGTTGAACTTTCACTACCCGAGAAAGACCTTTGTAATGCCTGTGTAATTTTGCGATTGTTTCACCGCCAAATACAATTTCTATAAAAATATAGAACGCCTCCGGTATGATTCTCTCCTGCTCAGAAAAAGTTAACATTCCAAACTCCTCGAGCATCAGAGAGAAGATTCGACTACGTGTTCCGCACGCTGTCGAAAATATCCTTCCGCATGCTCAGCGAAAAGAGAAATCACCCGTCAACTTTCCAACCTTCCGAGAACCTTTGGAACGAGCTCCGTGGCTTCTCTCCCCTTTGCCCGGCCGTTTCACTGGCGAAATTTCGTTTCACGGTCGTCCCCGAAAGAGTGGTCGCGAGTCGACGTCGAGATGGAAATGCCCGGGTCACGGCAATGGTTAACCGCAGCCGAGGGGAAAGTGCATCAGCAAGGTGCACATCCGGTCTAACGAGTTCGGCGAGCGTGTGCACGCTTCCCCGGCGACGAGCGCGCGGAGGTCGAAAGGCCGAGGCTGGCGTTTGTCATTCTCAATCGGGTCGACGGGACGGACATTCTACTAAATCTTCCGCGACCGATGTCCTTTAGTCCCAGATAGAAGAAGAAAATGAGCGAGTGGAAAGGAGGTTGATGCGAAATCGCCGTTTCTTCCGTCCCGTCTGTCGCTCCGGCTCGTTTCGAGGCCCGACATTAAAAATTCTCTTTGCCGCCGCTTTCTGGGCCAGCGTTTGACGCCGGACCCAACCACTGATTAATGGACGCGGCCGAATGCATAATAAAATAGCCGCGATTCGTACGATGGCTCGGTCGAGTTTTATCGGTCCGTCGGCTTCTATATTCGCAAGCTAGCTTCGGGAAAGTGTAATACTTGTTTAGCAATAATACAAATTGTCGGAGAATAAAAATATCGTAAACTGTCCCTCTTGGCTTTCTGTTTTCTACTGTAAAGCAAGTTCCACGGTACTCGGCAATTTCGGAGATCGTACAGCTTGATAGAACGATGGTGAAACGAATCGAGGGAGCAAGAACGCGATTGTTACGGCTCGTTACGTCTGCCTGTACCGCGGGGCGGAATCGCGAGGAGTCCCGAGGGAAAAAAAGAAGACGCGCAATTATTTTGAAAGGAAGAGGAGACTTTCATTAGCGGTAAAGCCGCGCGAGGAAGGGGCGTTCATCCTTTATTTCATTCACCCCGCAGTTTCTCTTTGCGGGGCTAAATAGACAGCTCTTTCCTCTTTTCTGTCCTTCGTTTTCTGCCGTTCCCGTCGACGCGAAACGCGGCCAGAAAAATCGGGACGTATCGTCCGTTGACCAGGAATCACCGAGCGGGCAACAGTCGATTCGCGAGCGGACGTGCTCGAGGCTTTCTTCGGATGTCGCAAAAGTGGAATTTCACCCGGTCGCCGTAACGCGAGAACCTCTATCTCATTATTAGAGAGTCGTAAAGTGGCGGAGCCGAACGAGCGGCTCTGCTCGTATCTAAATCTCGGTACGGTTCTCACGTCACGATTAGTACCCGGCAGTTTCTCACGCGTCACTGGGTTACCGTATACTCCGACCGCCCGTGGATTACCCTACAAGCCTTATTAGTCGCATACCGATTCCCAAAGGTCGTACGAACAGACGCCAGCGCGTTCGTGGCTATCGAAAGGGTTTATAGACCGGTCGTGTATCAAAGGGCCCTGGTAAAAAAAAAAAAAAAAGATCTGGTAAAAGCGCGACACGGATTCCGGCAAGCTAAGTCCGATTCCAATCTGGAAATTGGAAAGTTTCGACCGTTCGATTTTCAGAGCTTTCTCGGAGCCGGGTTACTTATTGAAAATAATCTATTCACAACTGTATCCGCCAGCTGTACCGGCCGCTTTATCGTCCGCAGACCGTTTCACGGCGGGCAGAATCGAAGCTGAGAAGGAATTTTAAACGGACGAATACGCGATGCGAAAAGGAGAGAAATTCAAGGCTGCCGAAGGAAGTCGTCCGACGCACGGCATCGTCGCGTGTCCCAGCGATGTTTCGCAATCCGTGTGGCACGCAACACCTTGAACTTCGCCATACGAACGTCGAAACAATCACCAGGGCCACCGTTATCCTTTCCCGCGGTTCCGTTCGCTCTCGCGCGGAGCCAGCCCATTCAGACTGCTCGCCCGCGTTCCATTCAAATCTAATTCAAAATGCCCCCCTGCCGAATCGAGTGTCCTTTTTCGTCGATCCTTCATTCTCTCGACGAGTTCACGATAGCAAACTCCTACCTACCAACCAACACCTACATCGAATATGTACTTTCGATGACTTGGACCCCCGGGTACGATCTAACAGTACCTACGCTGGTTCTCCCGCACGAGCTTTTAACCTTTGATTTCACGTTCTCCGACCGTAGAACGTCCCCGATAGATTTCCTTCGCTAGAAAACCGTTGCCCATTCCCCCCCATTGACGGTACTCCGCGCACTGTTAACCCGTTTAAGCAGCTTCCCGATTCCTCTTCGATTACGCGGCCCGCTCATCGACGATCCGTCCGCGCGGGCCATACGCCAAGCGTACGTTTGCTTTTGTTCACGCGGGCATGTTCGCCGGCTATCGGGCGGCGTCAGGTGGACGACTTCGCCCGCGGCGATGATCGCGTCTCGAGGACTCGACGATCTTGATCCCCGAAAACCGGCTGAGCGAACGGAGAAACGTATCTCCGAAGAGAGCGACGAGGAAGAGGCGTGAGACGAAGACAGGTGCGCTCGAGGGGGGAAGGGACGGGGCAACCGAAATGATCGAGCCTGGTGTTCGACCCAGTTGTAAATGGGTGAGCGACCCCGTTCCTCGGATAATATCTCGCGTCCATCATCGCGGCCGATGTATTTTTCGTCGTTCGACTCGTGCAGCAATTAACGATGTCTTTTCTATTGCGGAAGCGATCGGATTCGGGGAGGGAAATTTTGACGAGAAATTATGTCCATCCCACGGTGGCAACGGGGAAGGCTGTAATTCAGTTTTATGTACGCTTTGTGGAACGAAGGTTTTTAGGGACTATAAAGTTCTGTTAGCCGGCCATCCGATTACAGGAGGCTAGAACGATCTTTCGACGGAAGAATTTAACGATATTAAAATCTCGGATAACTGTAAGCGATGGCGAGCCGGTCTAGGTAGCTCCGGACAATTCGGGAACGGTGTCAAACTGCTGGGGCGGGCTTCGACGCCTCTTCATCTTACCTCCGGTGGTTCGAGAGGAGACCGTTAAAAACACGGTGCTAGATGTAAGTGTCCCCTGTCCGCCTGTGCGATGTCGATTCACGTGGTCAGCCTTTCATTTGGCGGGACGTTCTATCGAGCGAGCATTCGACTTCGCGATTGCTTTGTAATAATATAGGTACGTGGAGGGATCGCCTGGGAGAGACGCGTGAAGCCGAGCGAGAAATCGCAAGGGAGCCGCTATTCTCCGCGACCTCCGCAACGAGTAGATTTCCCTCGTTGAATCTTCATTCGGCGAGGGGGAGTCGCCCCTTCCATCATCATCATCATCATCATCATCGAACCTTAATGCCGTGGCCGAAGTAGGTCTTCGGCAGGCGGCGCGAGGACGAAGGGAACCGAATGGAGCACACCGAGAGAAAGAAAATGCAAGTGCGTTCCTCTCCTATTTTTCCGACTCCTCCACCGTGCCCTGGCCGCCTCTCCTTTCCGCTCGAGGTGTCCGGGAGGATTGTTTTTTTTTTTTTGCCCTGCCGAAATAACGAAATTCGTGAAAGGAGAGGGATGACGATAGGGGAAGGAGGGCTTTCCGTAGAGAGGACACGGGTCGAAGAGAGGGGTACGAGAGAGGAACATTGGCGAACAGGAGAGGGCATACGGGGGGGAGGGCAAAGAGAGAAAGAGAGAGAGAAAGAGCGTATGGCAAGCGAAGGCGAACTCTCGGTGGCCCGTGCCCACGAGGTCTCTCCCCTCGTGCAATACTTCGGTATAAAAGCAAAGCAACCTCTTTTGGATGTAACACACGAGTTCGATCGACGCTCATCCCGGCGTCCTCTCTGCAACGTGCACCGGCCCCACGACGGATATAAACCGCGCTCGCCGCTCGAGGGATACATAAACAGCTTCGAGACTTCGAACTGTCACGGTAGTGATCTCACCATTGTATCCGTTCGCGTCGATCGAGCGTACACACGGAAACATGAGCAAGTACCTTGTGACCGTTCTGTGGCTGCTTCCGGTGCTGGCCGCCGCGCTACCGGCCAACGAGAAGCCCGTGAACGAGAACGACCTGATGGCTACCATCTACAGCGACTGCCTGAAGAAGGAGTCGATCAATTGTATCAAGTACAAAGTATTCTCGTACGTGGACAAAATGCTGGCGGACAAGGAGGATATCACGCTCACCGACGGCATCACCGTGGTCAAGACGTCCAACGCCGAGGAAGGTGCACCTAGGTCGGTTTCTCATTCTCTCCTTCCGTTCAACTGGATCGATTGAATAGTTGACTTGTTGGTTCGATTGATCTTACAAACACGAATCCGAGGTTTACTGCATCATTCCTTTTCCTTTTCATCGAATATTAGTACTCTTGCAGATCGATCGAGTCCAGCGACTTGGACACGCTGCTGTTCGACCGCTTCGGCAGATTCCTGAGGAGCCACACGGTTAAAGTCGACCTCAAGGGCAGCGACATACTTGGTGCCATCGAATCCGCTGGCCGCAGCCTCGAAGACTTCACCGACAACGCCGTCGAAAGCCGAGGCAAAAAGAGTAAGTATAGATTGTCCATCACGCTAGGCGGAAAGAGTATCAACATTTCCAACGTACCCGTGTAATTAACGTTTAATCATTCAGTACAAGGACAAGGTTTCCTTTATGATATCCCCTTCCAGTCGCTTCGTTAGATCGGGGACCACTTAATTCACCAGTTAGCCGATGGTTGCCTGTAATTAACGGGACGGGGGAGGGAATAGATAACCGGGATCCGATGGGTCGATGTCAGCCGCAGCGCGTTTCAGCTTCCAAGTTTCGTCGTTCTATCGTTGAGACGTTGACCCACTGAGAAACTGGTTCCGTTTCCCCACGAAACAGCTCCAATCGACAAAGACACACGATTATCCACGAGCGCGATGAAAGAGAAGGACGGCTAGATCCCCCGACATCTGGCCGTGCGAGATTTTTGACATACTTTCTTTCCTCCAGCGAGGTTCGCCGCCTCGACCTTTGCCTATTCCACTTTGAAATCGTTCCGCGCGCATCGTACCCGAGAAAGGTCGTGTCGCGTTCCTCGGAGGAACCCTGCCGGTCTCCGCGTGGGAACCGCGTTCCCCCGTTCTGCTACCGATTCCACACGCGAGAAAACTTTTCCGCCTGCGCGTCTAATCGCTGAGAAATTGCCGCGCCACGCTACGCCGAACAAATCGTCTCCCGCGCGGTTGACCAGAACGATCGGCAATAAAACGGTGGCCTGCCTCCGAACGATCTGTCCACAACAGCTCCTGGGTATTTCGATCTCGAAAGAGCGCCGCATGTCGCAACACGTGTGGTCACTCGACTATTAACGAACCCCTTTCGTACGTTTACAGAGAAGGCCCAGAAGATTCTCGGCCCGCTGATGCTGGCCATCGCCTTGAAAGCGGCAGCGCTCTTGCCTCTGGCCCTTGGCGCCATCGCGGCAATCGCCGGTAAAGCCCTGTTGGTCGGCAAAATCGCCCTGGTGATCTCCGCGATTATCGGCCTGAAGAAGCTGCTCAGCTCGAGCGGAAAGCACGTGACATACGAGGTGGTGTCGCACCCCCATCACAGCAGCAGCCACGTCGTCAGCCACGACGACGGTCACGGTGGATACGGTGCTGGCGGCAGCGCCGACTACGGCGGCGGTTACTCCGGCGGAAGTGGCCACGGCTGGGCCAGAAGTTTACCCCAAGACGCTCACGATCTGGCTTATCGCGCGCACCAACCCCAATCGCAAGCATGAGGAGTCCCTTAGCAAGATTTCGCCCTTCGACACTCCTCTCCTCCTCGTCCCCCGGGCTCCTGTCACCGCTCTCTCTCTCTCTCTCTCTCTCTCTCGTTTACCTTTCTCCCTTCTAGAGCTCTCTATTCTCTGTACGTATTTATTGTTCCTACTCTGGCTGATGTCCGAACATCTTTGCTCCCCTATCTTTCACACTGTTCCTTCTATTCCTACGACGGACCAGTACCTCCGCGAGATACTCGTTCCATGTATAGCGCAATTCGAGCATATCGTTATTTATTCACCGCGCTCGACGCGACCTAGTATTTATTTAATTAATGTTATCAATTCGACCGTGTGCTATTTGTTGATCGACTGTATTTGTAATAAAGAGATGGCGAACGGCGCGCAGCGTCTTGTCCAAAGAAAAGCTTAGCAAGAGGAAGAAAGTACATATGCAACCCTTCACGAGTGTAAGAGACGTTAGATACTTCATTTACTTATCCGCCTGCACTTGCACTTGGCGCAGAATCGAGACCGGATCGAACGATCCAGAGAGGAAAGCCCGATGCACGCGAAACGTATGCCTTGCAGGCTCTCGTGTCGCTGATATTTATGAAAACGAGTGAAAGTAGTATAGTAACGAACGGTGTGTCCATTGATACCTGAACCAGATACGGGACTTGATGAGTACCGCGCGCAAACATCGTCGTCGTTGCTCCGATACGTCGCTACCGACGAACTTGTTATACCAACAACGAATAGAAAAAAGTGATTCGATGGCATATAAATCGGTCTGCAGCTTCACGCTATTTTCTCCCTGACGAGCGGCGAACAAATGACTAGCGGTTCCGCGGAACCGCGTCGGAAAGAATAGTAAACCGTCGTCCAGTAGAGCATACTACTGACCCAGCTTCGACCACGGTCGTTTAATGGCTCGTAAATCGTGGCTCTTCCAGCAAAGCACCCTCATTACACGCGCATAGATTACCGTGGCGGTGAAACCGGATGCGCCGCGAACTTGCAAATGCTAGCCTGCATACCGGCCGCGTAATGCCATTGCGCGTGGATCGTTGCACGGTCATCCTTCGGTTGCAAGCCGGACACGAGGACGGCACCGGAGAGGAAGTGACGCGTGACTTAATCAACGGGGATCCTGATGCAGACGAAATCAGCGGCTCGAACTCCGGCCCGTGGAACCGGAAGTCGCGGATTCCTCCTCGCGGGATCTCGTTACTCTCGCCGAACTCGAGACCAATTCGGTCGCCCCGTTCCTTTTCTTCTCGAGCGAGGTGGGAGGTTTTCTAGAGTCGCCGCGACAGAGCGCGGGGAGAACGGGAACGAGCGGAGAGGCGCAAGAAAAGAAACCGATACGGACACAGGGCCCGTTTCCCCACCGAAATTTCAGTTTTGCCTCGCTGCTTTCCGATGCTCCGCTGCGCTCGTGAACCCGAACATTAAGACGGCGATACCTCTTTTCCCACCACGATACGCTGGCCTACGCGTCTATCCTATGTGCAGTACGTTTTCACTTGGTGTGACCCAGTTCAGCTGGTTCCGCCGCTATCGAGCCAGGACGAAAACGGCAAGGATGCAGCGCGGCGCGCGCAGGATAAGAGGGAAAAGCGTGGACGGTGGGGCTAATCGGGACGGCTGATACGCTGGCTAACGGTCGGCATAAATTAACGCGTCTCGATTATCCCTCTATTCGTGTCATAAATGTAGAATATGTCGCCCCGTTGTGAAACAGAACAAATACAACGTCAAAGCTGAACGCAATGATCGGGGCTGATCGATCCGCGCCCCGTCCCGCTTTCGATTTCACACTTGTCGAGATTCGCGCGACGACACCCAGGGTGAAAATATCAACGACGAAACGGACAGCCTCTCGCACGTGGTGTCCCATGGTTCTCCGCTTCCGTTCCGGACGACCGGACGGGTCGGCCGTGATCTGGTTAGACCGGTCGCGCGGAAGAAGTCGAGCGACAAGGGCGAGAACGCTGGATGGCGAAACGGCTCGATAGAATCGTTAGCTCTATCGCGGCACGGCTTGGTGGGGTATCAGCGGCGATGGAGGGACTTGAATTCCGAGCTTGATCTAGAGAGGAACTGCATGCTCTCTACTCGAGCGTGGTCCCCGGGTAGCTCAGCGAAACGTTGTCTCAAGTGATCCTTGGCAATGAAAATGCTCCCACAATGGTGGTGTAAGTACGCGGCGCGGACCACGGTGGGGAGAATATCGCCAGACACGGAGGTGCACCTGACCAGATATATAGAGCTAGGGCAGGGCTTCTATTACGGACAGTCCGGTTACAGTGCCTGTCTGAGCGCACGCATCTCGCTGGGCCCAAAGTGTCGATTTGCTCCAGAATCCAGGACTCGACGCGCGCTCTTCGTGGCCGAGGAATTTCTGCTACAGTTTCATTCGCGCAGGATCCACCTAGGGCGACCACCTTCGGTAGATATACCCGTCATTCACAGAGGAGCACGATATGCGTTCCCGGTTTTCATTATTTACCGCGCTATGTCGATTCGTTTCGCCCCAGGTTCTCCAAGCACGTCGAAAATGAGTCGATTCGCGCTCTACTCCGCATGCCTCGCCGTCCTGCTGGCCACTGCCCGGGCAAGATCAGCAGAGACCAATCCTGCGGCGAATTCCATCAACGAAGAATCCGCGAGATCCGCGGGAAGCAGCAACGCCTTCGGAGATTTACGGCAAATGTATCAGATCTACAAGGAGTGCGCGGATCAGGATCTCAGTCCGTGTCTGAAGGTCAGATTGCTCTCGGCCATGGACAGGGTATCCAGGAGCGAGCAATTGAACGTAGCGGACGGTGTCACGTTCGTGCAGGAGGAGCAAGTAACCGGGGAGGAGGAAGCACCGAGATCCCTTCAGGAGATCGAGGCTAGCTTGCCCAGAGCTCTCGACGATAAGGAAGACAAGCTGAACATGATGATTTTCGACAAGGCGGTGAGGTTCTTTCAAAGCCATACCTTGAAGCTGAAGTTACCGAACGTGGAGGAGTTCCAGCGGAGTCTCGTGGAGGAAGGTGAGCATTCGCTAGACGGTAGTAACTCGTTAGGCCAGTGATCCGAAGAAAGAAAGTTTCCGATTTGCCGGTCCAGTAGACCGTATGGCCCACTATCTTCTTTTCTGCCTGCTGCGACCTGTGCAGTCGTTTCGATTTATTAAATGTAATAAATGTGATCTCGTGGCTGTTTCTTTTAAAGGCCGCAAGAAGAAGAAGAATATGGGAGGACTGTTGGCCATTCCGTTGCTCATCGGTGGAACGCTGGTACCGCTCGCCCTTGGAGCCCTAGCCCTCTTAGCTGGAAAGGCTCTGATCGTCAGCAAGCTCGCTCTGGTCCTCGCATCCATCATCGGCTTGAAGAAGCTGGTGTCGGGCGGTGGTGACCACGGGCACGAAGTCGTACAAGTTTCCGGAGGGCACGGATCCAGCGGATGGGCGAGATCGAGCCACGACCTCGCCTACTCCGCCTACAAGCCCTCGTCTGCCTAGGTATAAAAAAAAAAGAGACAAGCAACGGCAGTGTCACCTCTTCGCAATCTCGCTTAGACTTCGCTTTCACGAGACACCCGCGCGAGCCGCGACGGGTGTCGCTTTCTACTTCGGATCATTCACGATCTTCCTCTTCGCGATTTCTTCTATCTATCCTCTCCTCTTATCCTGCCTCTCCTGTCGTACCATCTTTACTCATCCGTCTCGAACAATCATCTGGTACGTTCGTCCGATCGTCTCGCGCTCTCAGTATTTATTGTTTTGCGTGTACGGCTGCGATGCAGCCATGTATATTATTTATAGACACTCAAATATATTAAGATGAAGAAATTGATACAACACCGGCTGTGCTTGTCCATTGGCTCCCCTACCCCCGACCTCGTTACTGCAAAGAACAAGAAATAGTGACGATCTGTCAAAAGTGAAACGTTTATAAGGGCGTTATCGAAAGTAACGTTCAACGTGGCGAATATAGATAAGACGTGTCTTCGTATTCGTTTCGATGCAGGCCAGGGGGGCACTTCCGTCACGGTTCCTCTTACGCGCCACGGAGGATTAGCGTCGCGTTACCTACATACTGGAAACGCGCCGGCACCTTACGCACTTGCCTCTGGGACCTGGAAGCTCCGACACATACACGCGAGTGCGTGTCGGACGCACGTTGAAGAAAGTAAACCAGGCCGAGCCGGCTTGACCAGGCCAGCCAGCATCCGCGCCGAGTCTTTTCAGCGTGAGTCTAACACTCTCTACCATACAGGAGAAAAAGCTGTCCTCTCCTGCAGCCTCTTGCCCTCTCAGCCTCTTGAAAACCCGCTCCCCCCCGTGTCGTCGTCGGTAGACCGATCTCTCTCTCCATCTGTTTCGCGGCGGAGGGGTTCATCGATCCTCGAGCACATCTCGGGTCAGGTGGTCCCGGTCAGAAGACGCCACGACGGCCCTTCTACTCCCGTACGTTTCCGAAAGTCGTGTCCAGGGAGAGTCCGCCGAATCGTTCACCTCGTTTTCCTCAGTCCGTCGAACACGTGTTCCAAAGTGTACGGTCTCGTTAATGGGATGGCTCGATTAGGGACCGGGATATATTTTCTTTGGGAATTTAGGTTGATCGAAAGTGGAACGTCGAGCGCTGGAAGGATCGCGTAAGGATTAATCAGGGATAGGCGGGAAAGGCTACTTTGGAGAAATGACATGCAAATGTGAAAAAGAGCAGTGGTTCATTCATGCTCCGGATGTATGTACATATGTACACGTATGGAAAGTTGCGTTTCTTTTTTTTCTTTTCTACAGAAGCATGTTGGTTTCTGTAGGATCGCTTCTAGAATAGCCGCACGTGTCAATCAATTCATTCATCCGCACCTGTACGATACTTCGTCTTGAACTACTTTTCCTCTAAAGTAACTCATTCATAGTTATTACTAAAGCACGATATTACTAACTTGCTAAATGAGTAATCTTTATTTCACAGTATTGTATAAACAATGTAATGTAAGCAATAAAATAATATAACGTGTACTACATACAGAAAGTATTTCAGCTGCAAATGATTTGAGCAGAGATTTCTTTAATAATTTTGATATAAATGACTTTTTCAATGTTTTTCCCCCCCACGTCTCGTTTATCCGGCGGGTCTCGATTTATCCTTGCTCTCTCGGTCCCGACGGGGCTGGTCAATCGGGGCCCCACATGTATTCGCAAGGGAGAAAAGGGTACAGTGAGCAGGGAGGAGAGAACAGGAGCGCGGAGACGGGAGGCTTTGCTACGCGGGGGCCTTGACCTGACCTCGATCTTCGGGCGAGTTCACTCTCGCCGAAGACGTCAAGAGGAAAGTGTTCCATCACCAGCGGTGCACAGTTCGCAGCCGCTCGCGATCCGCAATCGATATTCGCGTTTCCGTTCAGGGAAAAAAAAACGACCACCGTCTCGCGGCTCGACGACAGGCAGTTGTAACTTTCAGCGTGGCATCACGCGTCCGTGACACGATTCCACGATCATCGTCCTGCCGTTCGATCGTTGCTTCCCGTCCGCCTGGCTAAGAACGAAAGAAAAGAAAAAAACGATTAATCTAGACTGGCGTATCGTCGTTGATGATGGAGATAAAGTGAAAGTCCTCCCCGCGGGGATGTAAATGCCGATACAACCTTATTGTTCTCTTTCGCGTTCCTTCATCCATTTGCCGGCGACGATGGTGTTAGTCCGCGGAAGCATTCGATGTGAAGGATCGGAGGATGAATTCCGAGTGGTCGGTTGTTTGAATTCTTTTACACGAACCTCGTGAATGCCTTTTCGCTCTTTTATCGCAAAGCGTAGTGCGACGATCGCGATAAGCAATGCAATTACTACGCTTACAACGAAACGCGGTCTCCTATTTTCCATTACGGAATGCTTCTTGCCATTCCTATGCCAATCAAGAGCGAAGGAACGCGCGTTCGCGTAAAAATTAATGAAATCAAAATAACACAACCGTCGGGTAATCGGATGTAGCATGGCGAGTGCTCGCGCGGGGATACCTGTTCGCGGAGAAAGTCGCGCGCGGCTCGTGCCCGGCCGATCGGCGAACGGCTCGTCCGCTTCTGCACTCTCATCTGTTTCCTTCTCCGTACATTTTTCTAGGCGAGACGGCCTCTTCGGGGTCGCGGCCGGGGCGCGGCCGGCTCGAGGTGGTCTGGCACGGACCCAAATCGTCCGCGCGCCACGGACATTCCATGGAAAACCGTTAAACGTTTCGTGCGACAGTCGCACGAATACATTAATTTGAGAGACAGCGCGTCCATAATCTTCCGCCGGTCGGCATCCGCTCCGAATCAATGGGAGGCTGTGCCGGCCGTTTCGCCTCGGGAATGCGGCGTTTTAACGACGAATTACAGTTAGCACGGGTGATCCCACGGATTCTTTCGCATGCTTAATCAATCGGAATTATCGGCCGCGGACACTTTGGAATAGGCGAGTGTGAAGGGAAAAAGGAGGAAATGGATTGGCGAGCGGAGCGCGCGCGGATGGCTCATCGTCGCCTGGAGTCGGTTCAGCGTCGCGACGAGGAAAGTTGCGGAGGCGCGAGATTGAAGTATCTTCCACATAATGCGAGGTATTATATGGCTTTTCGAAAGCGAAACCGCAGCGGTTATCGCTCGATCCACCGTCTTTCCGATTCTCTCCCCTGTAGCCTGAGTTTCGGTGAGCACCATGAATGGAGAAATATCGCGATTGCTCGAGAAAGTGGTTGCGCGTACAGTCTAACAGGTAACGCGAGGAACGATCATCATGGCCATGGATTATCGAGTTTCGGAGATTTTAGAGAGTACAGGTTATTTAGGTGTATGATAATATTTAACGAGAGAGCAGCTCGTTTCTATGGTATATTTATAGAACGATTTTGAGACAACGTCGCGGGAATCCATTACGGGCCAGAGTTCTCAGCACCAACGATCCCCCGTGAATATCATTGACCCTGAATATTCGATTTCTAAATACACCTTGCTTGTCTCTCTCTCTCTCTCTTCCTCTCTCTCTCTCTCTCTTTGGAAACAAATACGGTACACCAGAACGAGAAAGTAACCGAATTGTACCAGCCGTGCTTTCGTCTCTACCGTTTACAGAAAATATTACCTCATTTGTCCAAGCAATTCGACCTTCTTTTAACCGCGCGCCCAATCTGCGATAATTGCAAAAATCAACGCAACTCGAGGCATTCGAGAGAGCGTTTCGTCCGCGCCACGAGTGCCTGGATACAGGCTTCCTTCGGATAAGGACAATCGTTCCCGGATAAATCTCTAATGCCGAGATGTTCCTGGTCGGAAAAGGGCAGCGAGGCTCCTATCGTGTTTCAGTGATTTCCTGTTCCTCTCCCCGCTGGTGACCAATCGTGCCAGCATCGCGCGTGTACGTACATGCAGAGAATGTCGGGGCTGGTTCGGGACACGGCGCGGCGATGGAGTCGGCCGAAGAGGAGAGAAGGACCGCGCGGCGGTCCGGCAACGGGAGAGACGCGCACGGCAGAGAAACACGGGACCGCACCGCCCGGAGGAGAACCAATAGCTCGTACGGGTTGTAACCCAGTGGCGGGCGGGGGTCCGGCGATCGGTGGGGGCCATCAAAATTTCAAAAACGTACGCGGGCCCCTTTCGCGACGAGGATAAAAGGCAGCAATCGAGATTCTTTCGGTCAGTGTCGATACGATCGCCGCAGTTGTTCGAGCGCAAAGTGTCGCGAGCACGTCGAACGTGTGAACCCGTACAATTTTCATACACCTGGTGGAGACCGGAGTAGAAAGAGATCCCCGAAGATGTTCAAGTTTGTAGTCGCCGCTCTTCTGGCCAGTTCGGTGTTCGCCGCCCCGGCGTCCCAGGACGCGACCCGCCAGCCGTCGATCCTCGAGGAGGCGTTGGACGTTTACTCGTCATGCTCTGGAGAGGAGGATATCTCCGTGTGCTTGAAGCTGAAGGCGCTCCGCTTCGTCGACAGGGCAGCCAGATCGGCCGACATCGAGGTCGTGGATGGATTCAAGTTCGTGCAGACCGAGGAAGCCAAGTCCAGGTGAGAACCCTTCCGGAGGGAAGCCAACTGCTCGTGGACGAATATTGCATTTTCCGATATTTTTAATCGATCGCTTGAATTTCAGCCGTGCCGATAACGCCAGATCCCTGAACGACATCGAGAGCACCCTGCCAGCGGAGACCGAAGCCAAGGAAGCCGCCATCGATGACGCGATCGTTGACAGAACAGCCAAGTTCCTGTCCACCCACACCGTTGAGATGAGCCTCCCCGAGGAGTACGCTCGCTCCTTCGACGAAGGTAAAAAAATCGGCAACCGAGAGGTCACGCTCGTCCCATTGCTTTCCCCAAGCTCATCGGTGTGACAACGTTTGCATACTTACATTCCAGCCCGTGGCAAGAAGAAGAAGATCGTGAAGTCTCTCCTGCCGATCCTTCTGCTCTTGAAACTGAAAGCCGCCGCCCTCATCCCTATCGCTCTCGGTGCACTGGCCCTCCTCGCCTTCAAGGCGCTCGCCATCGGAAAGATCGCGCTGATCATCAGCGCGATCATCGGCCTGCAGAAGCTCCTCGCCAACAAGCACCAGAGCTACGAAGTCGTTGCCCATCCGGTTCACTCGTACGGCCACGAGGAGCATCACGACCATCACGGCTGGGCACGATCGTCGGGAGCCGATCTCGCTTACAACGCGTACAAGCCGTCCGAATAGATTAATCGCAACGCCGTAGACTACTCCGTTTCAACTTTCTACCTTCGCTCGCCAAAGTGATCGTCCCCATCGCGGCGATCACCCCCGAGGGGGGACGCGCGACTCCACCGTTTAAGGACCCTTTAAGCGACTCGTGTGCAATCTGTTTCATTTTGCCATAAATACGTGACCAAGTGATTTTACGTGACGACCTGTGACGATTGACGATCCAGACTTGTTTGACTGTTAACTGCGTGTACTGTCTTCGTCAGTACACTCGACATCGACCGGACTATTTAACACGGGACTACGATTGCCACAGTGACATGTACAAGCTACAAGATTATTGGACAGACTTTATATATATATAGTGAACGGTGGAAGTCGTGCACCCTCGGATCATCCCCAGTGCGGTATCCTTCCTGGGGTCGACGCATCGGAGCGATCTCTCTCTCACCAGGAGATTCAAAGTCGAATGTGTTCAGACTCGTAGTCAGTGCCTGCACTGGGTCACCAGATTTCATCCAATGATTATTTATATTACGCCCTTTCATCGGGTTGCCATGTAACTTATCAAATTATTTATAAATAAACTTTAATTTTATATTAAATATGTGCCAGCACCCTGTCCACCTGTCACCGCGAACGAACGTTTCCCATCCGTGGCACCTCGAGCATGCTGTTTAATGATGATTACGGTAACGCGAGACAACGTTCAACAGAGCCACAGCTTTCTTCGGCCAGGCTTGCTGTCAGAGGAAATCGCGGCTCCTTCGCTCGTCTTAACGTATTCGTGCCAGATTTTCTCCTCCTCGTCGCTTCCCGACGTTTAGACAGGCTAACGAGATTCGCCGGTCGACTCTAGATGAAGATTGACCTGCTCGAGTGCATCCGGCGAATCGAAGGGAGCTTGTACGAAATGCAACGAGCTCGCCGTACTTTCGCTGCTCGAAGGATTCACCGAGTGAAACCGATTGTTCCGGCGCGGCGTGTGTGAACGCCTCCCCCCTTGACGCTTATATAGCTGGCTGATCGTGGCTGTCAGATGAACAGTATTGTTTTCGACCACGAACGATTCTCTTCTACATCTTTTCGTGCTGCAAAATTCTTTCCAGTTCCGAGGAAATACAATAATACGTATACCGATGAATCTTTTACGGGGAGAGTTACCGTTTCTTCCTGAGATGGAATAACCGAATTTCCTTGCACCCCAGCATTGTTTCCAAATGCTAAACTTTCTATTGAAAATATTGAGACTGGTGAAGAACATACTTCTGTCATTATGAAACACGGATTGAGAGGCTTCTGTTTCCTAATCTTCGTTTCCGCCGCGATCACGGTAATTATGGAGCCAACGGAAGATCCCGCGTTAAATAACGAGGAGCCAGCAACGTTCAGCGAAGCCTTCGGCTCCTGTTTAGCGAGAAAAGAGATTGGAACGCTCGAGTGCGTGAATCGCGGTGCTTTAAGCGCTCTGCAGTCGCTCGATTCAAAGGACGATCTAGACTTTGGCGAAGTACACCTGGAAAGGGCCGATGGCCACGGCAGGGAGCTGTCAGATTGGAACTACGATCCGAAGGATTTCGGGAATATCGTAAAGGCGACGACCAAGCTGATGGAACGGAGAAGCTTCAAGTGGAGCCTTGATAACGTGTACCCCGGGCTGCAACTAAGGGCTGGACCGATGCTGAACGGAAACGGGATGCTGGAGTTTGTGGTTAACGAGAGGCCGAGTGTTTTCGGCGACAGGCAAGCCGGTCCAGGTGGGCTTTCAAATGCTTCATGAAAAATATTCTCTCCATATCTTTACTCGGCTAAATTGCTTTCGTATAAATTGCTATAAACATTCCTCTTGACCCTGACCTAAGCGTGGAATCGAACCTGCCGTTCTCCAAGGTTTGCATCTTCGCTGAGGCCGCGTTCTCCACGAGGTACTTTCAAGAACCACCTCCAGTAGGCAGCACGTTCAAGGTCACTCGAGCTGAAGAAGCAAAAAGCTTCTGTCCTATGCCATTTATGGTCTCAGAATTCATAGACTCAAATCCACTCGGAATATTCGAAACGTTAAGACGTCTGACTCAGCTGGCTTATGCTTTCTGTTAATAGTATTTTTACTCTACTTCCGATCAACAGGATTGTCAAACGTGATTATCCCGTAACATACATGTAAATCCCGGTCGCGCAACTTTCTTTTTACTTCCAGCGCGGCAAATGATGAGGCATCTGTTCATTCCCTTCCTCCTCGGCTTCAAGTTCAACCTGGCTTCCCTGATTCCGTTGCTGTTCGGTTTCCTGCTTCTGCTCACAAAGAAAGCGCTGCTATTAACGAAGATCGCGCTGATTATCGGCGGCCTCTTGGGCTGGAGTTCGTTGTGGTCCACAACGCCCGCGCAATATCCTGGCGGAGGGTTCCACGCGTACGGTCAGGCTGCTCCGATCGGAGGGGGATACCCTTATTACGATCATCAGAGCTTCAATCACAGGCCGTACAGAGAATTTCAACACGCCGAGTTCGAGCCGTACAGCCAGCATGTGATCAGAGAGATCGTCGACGTTTACGATAGCGGGGAGCCGGCTGCGAAGAACAAACGGAACGGGAAGAACTTCGTTTGGATGAAAAGTAGCTGAGATCGGTACTCCCCCGCCTCTCCTTTCACTGTGATCGATACCGCAACGAGTATTTTCATTCAATAAGACACGCTCTATTGTCGTATCGTTCCTTAAATGTCTGCGGCCAGCGTCGAGTAATATACGCTTGTCAAACTTTACGAATTCGACATTAAGTAAGCACCAGCGTGTTTGGTACATTTCACTCTCCGCTAATGCGACACGGATCATTTTTTAATAAAATCGTCCTTAGGGAACATCCCGATAGTCACTCCTACAGTCCATTGTGAGATGTCACGTAACTGTACCAACACCGTTTCCTGTCCGTAGAACGCGTTTGATCGCAAAACGTAATCGCGTCCACGGTCCCGTGGTTTCGCTCGTGCGCCCGCGCCACGTGCTCGCAACTCCTTACGTCAAGTGTGACGATAAACGTGGGCATAGATTACGAGTGCACGGTCGATGCTCGGCCGTGAAACTCCCTCGTTTTCCGTCGCTGTTTCACGGATCGCGGAGTCGCACCAGAATACGCGGGTGATCGTTGCTTCAATCGATGCAGGCCACTTGGCTAGCTTCTGCGAACGTGCGTGACGCAGCTTAACGGTCCCGTACCTTTTCCGTCGCCGCGAGATTCATCGCTGCCGTTTGAATCGGTGGGGCGGACAAACACAATCACAGTTTGATTTTCCTTCAACGAATCTATTTCCTTCGCGGAAAGTAGGCTAACGAGCGTAATCGTTATTTATTGCGCGCAGAAACGACGATATTAAGGAGGCAAGTTTTTGGGGACAGCGACGCGACCGTCTGTGACGAGGTGGCACCGTGATGATAACATTGTTAAAGTTTCTTCTTTCCCCTGGCCTTACGGGAAGTAGGGTAATTGCGTTTGCTACCTGGTCGCACGGAGCGACAACGAAACGTTCGAAGAAGGAGAAGGAGCTATATACGCGGAGGACGGTGTCCTGGATTTTTAGCTGCGGCTCAAACGGCCCTGAACGCTTGGACATTTTTATATCAATTTTCGTACGGGCGTAATTGTTCCGGTCGTTTGTAAAATGTGCCGCGTTACGGTGCGCAATCTGTGTCGCGCTAACAGTGCCTTAACCGCGGGGTCTTAACTAATTCGCAGTACCTATACGCAATTAAAACGCGTCTACTGAGCAAAACAGAAAAAGTACAGTGCTAAAAGAATATTGAGCAATTGTAAACGAATCCTCGTTGGGAAGTGAAAAGAATGATTAATATTAATACAGGTTTCTCCAGTCCTTTCACTGTTCTATCCTCAATTATGCAAAAAGCTTGCAATCGACGGAACCGTTAAGAATTGCATACACTTCAGCGTGAAGATCACTCGCTTGATTCGAGCTTCTTTTAATCGAAACGACAAGTAAAGGTTGTAGCTGCAAGGCAATTTTATTTACCCGGCAGACGGACAATCGTGTAAATCGTAGGAAATACAGGGAAGGATAAGAAACTTCGCTGCCGGTATTGGCGATGTCGGAAACGGACTTTAATTCCTGTTTTGTAGGCTGTTCAACGAGGGTTTCGGCTTCACTTGCCAAGCGGGTCAGAGGGATACTTACTTACGGGGCTGTAAGACATTGTTTTAGTCCAGAGGTCCCTCCCCCTCCCCGGGAGGGGGAGGCGTTAAACAGCGCGTGGATCAGGTGTTAGCCAGCAATGTAAGGACGCGAGCGGACCGATGGTAGGAGGTGACAGGAAATACTCTTATAAAAGAGCCATAACCGGACAAATCGAATTTAGTCCGCAACATTTTTCGAGCGTGGGAGGTCGCACCGGCGCGTGGAGTTGCTCTAGAGTCCGACCGATCCTCAAGTGTCGTTTAAATCTCGTTGCGATGAAAGGGAGCGGAGTCAATCGCGCGATTCTATTCATTAATCTGGCGTTACTGTTCAACCCGATCCAGAGCAAGAACGAATATACGAAGCTGTTCGACAAATGCGCCAGAGAGAAGAACGCGTTCGACTGCCTGAAACGGAGGGCCCTGGAGATTTTGGATTCGGCGATTCGAGACGACGCGGTGTACGTGTTGAACGACTATGTCTCGATCGGGAGGGATCCCGCCACGGCGGTGAAAAGTGCAGGCAGATCGTTCGAGAACGAGAACGCAACGGAGCTAAGCTTGGATCAGAAGCTGGACAACAAGTTCCACGAGTACATCGCTTCTAGAAGTGTTAAGCTCACTATCCCTGGCGATACCTTTGAAGGTGATCACCGTTTATGGTTCACATTGAATCGCACCTCCGTCCGGGAGATAATCGAATTATTATTGCTTTTCGTTTAGGGCGGAAGAAGAAAGGCAAAGGGTACGGTGCCATGATGATTGGGCTCCTCGCAGTGGGAGGTGAGTTTCAGATTTCCCGCGCTGAAATTCCATGAATGGCAATATCGCTGAAACTATTCCTTCCAGCAATGATGACGCAGCTGGCCTATGGGAAAATTGCCTTCATAGCAGGGACGGCTTTGCTCACCGCTAAGATAGCTCTGGTTTTGAGTGCAATCATCGGGCTGAAGAAGCTCGTCTCCAGCCAGGGTGGCGGTGCTCACGAGGTCATTTATGCGACCGGTGGCGATCACCATGGCGGTTACAGCGGTGGATACGGGGGCGGTTGGCAAAGAACCATCGACGGCGTTCCCTCTACTTGAATAGAGTGAATCGCGTAAACTTGTTTCGCGTACGATATTTTATTTAGCGTGCATGAGTAGAAAAAGAAAAAGTAGAACGCACCTGTTGATTGCGTGTCGAATAAAGTTGGTGCGAATGTTGCTCATTCTTTAGTTGGTTAGTTAACAATCGTTAGAATAGTAGGAGAAATATGCTGTACCAAAAATTAATTATACGTGTATTTATTTTATTTATTGTACGTGTAGGCGTGTTGCAAAGAAACAGAAATGCAACGTACATGTCATTTGTATGTTATGTAAAAATGTCATCAATAAATGTTGATGGGGAAATGGATGATCAGGGTGTTTGGCATTCGTAATTGAATAGAAATTCAGAAGATTGTAATATAATATTTATATTCTAATCAATAGCATTGTCATAAGTGTCCGGTAGCTATGTATCAGCGAAAAATGTTAACAGTCCTCGTCAGTGAATTTTTCGTCGTTTCCCGTAGTAGAAATCATTTTCCTCGAAGCCATCGTGATTAGCGTAATCAATACTCGAGCTATGCGTATGCTCGTAGGTGCGGTACGGGTGTTTGATTATCGCGTACAACACCTTCTCGGTGTGCCCTGCATTGAAAATGAGAAGGGATCAGTCTTTAACGAAGGACAAATAAAAAGGGTAAGAAACATCTCTTCCTTGCATTATAATTTGTATGTAATGGACTTGCCTGAAGCTCTGATCAACGCGACGGCAGTTGCGATTGCTAGAGCGAACTTCCCAACGATCAGAGCTTTCCCGGCAATCGCAGCAACCGCGTTTATTAATGCATAAAGCATCGCCAATTTCACGGCTCCCAGAAGGTACAGCAACTTCTGTCCGTGCCCTTTATTTTCCTTCTTCCTTGGGGCGACTGAAAGAAAAGGAAAACGTAGGATTTTATTCTTCGTTAAAATGAAAGTGAAATAAAATAGAGATAAAATTGAATGTGTTGTTAATGGAGACTTAGCGGAACGTATCCGTTCTATTGAAGTCTTACACTTGTTCTTCTCATTAAACTGTGTGAGATACTTTTAATTTTAAGCCAAACGATAGTCATTCTTATTAAATTGCCGATCGTCCTCTTGCTACGAGTTTCTAATTCTGTATCATCCCGTAGATCAATTAGCACGAGCGATCAATTTCCTTATCGTGCCATTACTGTGAGAGGGTTACATGAGCACCTGACGAAAGCGAGGCACTTCGGTGCTTTAACCACTTTACTCACCCTCATTATTTTCAACACTTCCCGCTGTTTTCATCACTCTAGCGTTTCTGGCCGCAATCCGACTCCCACCGTCCTCGAGCCCCTCTACACTCTTCGCGATAAATTCAGTAGAATTCTCGTTTCGATTGAAATCGATCGGCGTCGAAGCACCATGGTACACGCTCCTCCGGGGTGCCAAGCAACGACACGTGAACAGGAGGCCATACAGCAGCAGGACGGGCATGATACGCCGAAGCATGTTCGACTTGAACTGGCTAGTCAAACTGGTAGTGATTTTTATAGGGGCGGTTGCAATTAGCGGTTACGCCATACAGAGCGTGAATGCAACCACTGGATGGTTCTTTCATGTTTTGCAGTTTCGGCCCAGGTCTTCGTACCCAGCGATAATTGCACCGTGGCCACTCGACGTGGCGAAGCGATTACGCTGCTGCATCGAAATGAAAAGGAACCGGGGTAATTACGCGAAGCCTGTAGGAAATGCATGTTTCGCGGAACACACGTAGCCTCTTGTGGCGAGTTAATATACCAAACAGTGTTCCATATCAAGGGGGTATCTCGCTCGCGTGGCAATTAACGTTATCGCGAAGGATTGGAAAGTTATCTGGTAGCCAGCCACGGTTGAAGAAGGAAAGATGTTTCTCAAACTCGAGATGCTTCGCCTAGCTCCGCTTACCGCGGCTGCCCATTCGCTAGGAAGTGGAGAACAAGGTCTAAAAGGCAGCGTCCTTTCCTTCACCCAGCTTTGTGTGCCACTGGGCCGATCGAGCATCCTCGACTCACTGCTTCTAGGTATGCAGGACTATAGCCCGCGAAGGTCGACGGTTGCACGCGACGTGTGAAACCGCGAAAAGCACGGAAATGCATTCGCGATGCGGGGCAACCGACTTCCCTTACTATATTTGACATTAAAAAAAAAAGAGAAGACTAATGAGGCAGGTTAAACGTTCGCAATCACCCGTTGCGTTCCACGGGATGCTCCCGCTTCTAAGCGTCGCCGCGTCCGTCTTCCCAGCTCGTTCCAAGGTTCGATTATCCGTAGCATTGTTCGCCGTGGAATCCGTACGTCGAGGCGGCTGTGAATTCGCCTGCGTGCCGTGAATGTGGCACGCGTGTTAAGTCTGCTCGTCGCGGCGACCCACGCTGTGGGATAATCGCGAAGTAGGTAAGCGAGCATCGAGGATGCGTCTTCGTCGCATTAGAGATGCGTTAACCTCGATCGGACACCCTATTGCTGCGGGACAGCGACATTCTATTTGGCGCATTAGCATAATTCTGTCTCACAATTAAAATGAAAAAAAGAAACACAGAACCAAGGGAACACTGTGGTCCCGATAAATTAGTAGCCTGCGAAGGGATTGCCAGGATTTAACAAATCGTGCCCGTTGACGAGTATTTGTCCCGCAGACGCGGCCAGCTGATATCAGAGAGGAGAAGACCGCGAGTGAAGGTGAAGTAGCTGCAGCCCGCTGCAACTGGGCGAAAAAGGCCGCAACGTTCACGAACGTAATCCGCTCTCGCTGTCAGGCGTTCCCTTGCGTAGCTTTCGTCGCGAAAATGTTCGAGGAGTAACGGGCGTGCAGCGTGTAAACGCGTTGGACAACTCTCGGCTAAGCCGAGCAGCATTGATTTACGCCGCGGCGCGTAAAATAGAGAGCGCGATGATGCATCGGAGGGATCCCGACCGGGATCGAGTTGAAATCGTAGCAGTTAAGCCCGCGGTGTGCTCTCGTCCACGACCTAAAACTACTTTCAAGCGTCACGCCGTTGTTCGCGGGGTCAACGGGGTCACGGTGCCAAGCGCGCCGATAGGAAATTTCTTTCCGCGCCTTCCCCCTTTCCCTCTGACAGGTGCCTGCTGGCATCAGCGAAACTTGGACGATGCACACGTTCCACCTTTTTTCTAGCTCGATCCTCGCGATGCCTCTCAGTGGGTCTGTGTGTCAGGATGGGTCGCATGCTCGCGCCACGAGTGAATCGGATGCACCGGGGGACAACGAAGGAGCCAGGGAGGAGGTAGGACAAAGAGCCGTAAGCCAGCGACGGAGGACGCGTTTGTTTAGTGCCCAAGGGAGGCGCGGGGCATATCGTCGCGTTCTTAGGTCCTTACGTGGGAGGCAGCTTAGCCCGGTTCGCGAGGGATAGCCGGATGGTATATATCCGTCTGGCCGTCTGTTCCTGCCGCCAGTACCTTCGCTGCATCCTTCAAGTTTGCGCAAGTGCGCTCGGTGATCTTGCCGTTGGCGCGCGCATCCCTCGTGACTGTTCGCTCGTTCGAGTTCAGCTTCTTGCACCGGGATTATCGTGAAGCTCGTTTCGGAGTACTACCCCTCCACAGGACAATGGAGCTGCTGAAGTGTGTGCTCTTTCTATTGGCATGCTGTGCAGCCTGTCAGACGACTACGGCGACCAAGGAGGATGACACCCTCGTGGACAAGGGGTTCAGGGCCATGTACAGACTGTACGACGATTGCCAGCAGAGGAACATCGCGGTTTCGCCGTGCTTAAAGAAGAAAGCTATCGCGTTCTTCGAACGATTGGGAAGGATGCGCACTCTGCCGCTGTCGGAGAGCTTCGAGCTGATCAGAACGACCGACGAGATGCCCCAGTCTTCCGTGTCCGAATTGGAGGTGACCTTAGGCAGAAATGCAGCCAGCAAGGATGAGATACTGAACGAGATACTGTTCGATAGAGTTGCCTCGCTGTTGAACAGCTTCAACGTTCAGATTCGCCTGCCCAGGACCAGCCCGGGCGAGCTCAAGAGAGGGATGGAGGAAGGACGCGGCAAGATGAAGAAGATGATGGGCATGATGATGATGGGGGTAGCCATGAAGATGGCCGCGCTGATCCCCATCGCCCTCGGGGTGCTGTTCCTGTTGGCCGGAAAGGCGTTGATCATCAGCAAGATCGCCCTGGTCCTGTCCCTGATCATCGGACTGAAGAAGCTTCTGAGCCAGAAGCAGAGCCACGATCACGGTGGCTGGCAGCAGAGCGGCGGAGGCTGGGACAGGAGTCTGAAGAATCTTTTAGACACCGCGAGTTCGACCACTACGGAGAAGTCGAGCGAATACGCGCATACCTTGGCATACGCGGCGCGACACCAGCACTGATCGCCACCAGAGTGGTCGAAGGGAGCGAGAGAGCCTCCGGTTTCCGTTCGGGCATGCGTGCCGGCTGAGTGACGGCCGATCCACGTTCCATTGACCGACGAAGGTTTACATTATTGTAATTGGACCGCAAACCGCGATGTGTCCATGCGATGATTTTTTTTTCTTTTTTACGTCAAGATCTATTTAAAAAAAGTATAAATAAGTCTATGCGCGTTCGTCGGCCGCTTGAATCGGTGCACTAGAGTCGCTTCCTCGCATTGAGTCGGCACGGGAAAGGATGTCAAGAATGTATCTTATCGACTGATAAGCATTCCTTAAACGACCACGAGGAATGCCGCGGAGACATCGGCGAGCAGATGTTAGCGGTCACGCGATCATTGGTCGCGTGCACCCCGGGTGCCACTCATTTTCGTTCCCCGCCAACCGGGATGCTATGCGACAAGATAATATAGCGACGCGAGTGTACTCGCATGCACGACAGTTTCTAACGGAACCGCGGCTACATCGCTCCCCGCGGCTTACATCCAATGATTCAGTTCGCCATAGGGTACAAATTATTTATTGCTGAACGCCATGATATTTATATACTCCTAAACGCGTAACACTTTAGCGATAGATGCGAGATCGAAAGAAAAAAAGGGGGCACGCGATCGATACGAACGAGGAAGACGCAACCGGTTTAATCATTTCAACGCTTTGTCCATTCGCTATAAACAGCGAGATACATTCGAAATATATTACATTCTTACGCGTGTATATCCGCTAGTGGATCGCATGGATCGTGATACATGCCCGTGATCCACGCGATCGGATAATCGACGGTTAACCGTGTCGAAACGATGGTTATCAATTTGCTACCGAAATCGCGAGTGCCAATCTCCATTTCGTTACGACGCTCTTTCTCTCGGTTCTCGTAGCGAGCAACGCTTCGTTCAATGCACTTTCAGGCCAAGAACCGCGGCGAACAGTGCGAAGAAGAAGCCCGCGAGCAAGGTGGTGGCTTTGAGCAGAAGGAACCCACCGACCATGGTTGGAATCAGCGCGACGAACTTCATTTTATAGGCCATCAGGAGAGCCATCATCGTGCGGTCCATCTTCCGCTTCCGTCTGCGAGGACGAGCTGAAAGCAATTCGATCGGATCATTGTTCGCGCTCTCCCCGGCTCATTCCTGCCCGCCCTTTCTTTCGACGAATCTACCGTAGGAAGACTATCATAATAAACTGTAATAATTTATGACTGTATCGAGCAATATAAACATTGAAAATGATCTTTTTAAGCATCTTTGTTTATCTATAATACTATTCGACGGAAGTAAAGAGTCAAGCTCACTTGTACGTTAAAACGATTGCCGTTACAATAGTTATGGTTATCCGTTAATTCACTGACCTGGTTCGTGGAAATAGTCCTTCGACAGGCTCAAACCATTGTTCTTGATTCGAGTGTTCGTAACCTTCGTCTTATCCTGCCCCCGTACAGCGACTGCGCTCTGTGGCGCAACTTTACCGGGAATCTCTTTGATAATCTTTTTCCCGACAGGATACTCCTTGTGGCCAGGCTGTTTCCCGTCGGATCTCGAACTTTCCAGCACCCGGATCACGCAGCTCAGGGTCAACAGGATCGCGATCAGATTCGCCCTTGATCTCATCTTCCCGACAGCGGAGAGTTCGCGTGAATTTTTGTCCACGGTCGACCACGGATCTCCGTTACATCCTCGAAGCGTTCTATTGGGGCCCGCCGTTTGATTGCAAACCTCAGACGCGTCCGCTCTGTTTCCTCGTCCGGCGATCACGGTAGTCTCGTCTCTTTCGACACGGAACGCACCATGACGTTCTTCGGCTCCCCTGTTTCTATTATCCCTGAATATTTCTGCATCGTTACTATTACCATCGGACAGCTGAAAGATTCTCTTGCACACCTACCTTGCGCTACCCTTCGAAGTCTGAGCGGAAGTCTCCTGTCCGCCACCAGTTCCTACGCGCCCACCGCTTTTACCAACGTGGATGGAATGTCCCTGGAAGGAATTTCGCACGACTTCCAATCGCGACACTCGCGTTAGAAACGCAATCGACGAAACGGACGTTGTCCGGTTTGGAACGGACTGAAACAGCGAGCGACCGCGAGCTAACTGATGTGCACTTGATTCCTCGACGACGAGCCGAGGGGGGCCTAGCCGGGGTACCACGCCGGGCACGCTTCAGTTGCCAGCGGGATCGACAGTCCGTGAAAAGTGAGCACCGCACGACGAGCGACCGATACATACACGCGTGTCGTGTATGCACTACGGTCCGAATTGTCGACGACGATTGTATGTGTCGGGTTGCATTGGCCGAACGTTTACGGAAAATTCCCCTCGCGGTCGTCCTCGCGGGACAAGGGACGTGGCGGCGGAGGACGAGGCGCGGGTGGCGCCTAATCACACGTTGCAGAACCGTCTAACGTGCTCGATGATTTTTTTTTTAGTTACGCTACGCTGCTGAACCGGGCCGATGACAAGTCGAGCTACGGGTTTGATCGATGCGGTTGGAAATTATTGTGGTGGAGTGGAAAATGAGGGAAGGGCGAGCGACGGAATTAAAAAGGGGGACGAGAAGGGTAGAAGAACAATTTCTACGGTATCAATGGATTTCTTTATTAACACATATTCGCAAGGTTTCCGGGATTAGGATATGGAAAATGCGGCTGCACTCGGTGCAACCTGCGGCATACCCGCATTCTGCGAAAATCGAATCCTAAAGAGGGTAATCATGCACAGGAGCACCTTCGTAGAAAGTTGTATTAGTTTATACCCGTGTAATTAGAAGCTCGCGGTTCATTTTCTGGCTGCGGCAATTTTTGATAAGCAGACTTTCACGACTTTCCTTGCTATCAGCTTCGTGGACGTACCGTTAAAAATTGGCGATTACATGATAGCGATTAACATGAAACGTCAATGATAGGTAAGAAATTTCCATTTTTTTTTTTTTCTGAAAATCACTCGGGTCAAAGCGGCGTATATTGCTGAGCCCCGCGATATGAAGGGAGGAAGTCAGCCATCGGCGAAGCAGTTTTATTCATGTGCCAGCTGAAAAAGCGTTGCCAGACGTTCCGCGCGGAAGCGAAGAGACAATTTCGTTGCTTCCTGCGTGAACACGGGGACGCGGATAATTGCGCGAGAAACGGAACAACGAACTCGCCGCGGAGTAGTGGGAAGTGAAGAGAGAAATATAGAAAGGGGAGGATGAGAAGTCGAGGCCTGCGAAATCACTGTCATCATTACGGTCCTCCACCAGTCTTTGTTTCGTGCGTCGCGTATCGTAGTAATGATCGATAGTGCCGTTTCATTTCGCAAAGAAAACTAACGGTCCGGCTTTTGACCACTCTCGGCTTGCGCTTTGTTCAGCTTTAATCGAATTAAAGAGAATCGCTGTAAGCGTTCAGTGCTAAGACGACGTTAAATGGATCGGATTTCACGAACGCGAGCACGCGAATTTTAATCACACACGGGTATTACACGGTGGTACGCACCGGTTCATGTTTCCGGACCCCCTATAATTAACAAAGTATTTCATGCACGCACGTGCGCATCTTTCCGCGACGCAAACAAAACGATTTACGATTCTTCTCTAACTCCGAGCTAAAAATCTGTATGTTCCATAATAATTCAAGCGCCTCCTACGAATCTCTGCGCCGTTTCCTTTCGGATCACGCTCTATCCTCCTAGATCCTCCCGCGAACTCGCCCCGGACGATCGCTCGAGTGTGAAACGAAGCTTGATCAACGATCGAGACCGGCGTTGCACACTCTCGCGACGCGTTCCACGGGAGCGTAACGTTTCATCGTCGTTGACGATCGATCCGTCCGTCCTCCGGTGCAATTGTTTCGGGGACCGGCGAGGTAACGACGTCGTCCAATGATCGGAGAGAACAGGGACGGCCGCGAAACGGGAATGGACAGCGAATCCTTCGTCACGCGTCAGTACCAACTTAGATGGTGGTCTCCTTCTTCTGGGCTTTTCGCGTCCCCCTATATAAACTAATGGCCCCGTCTAGGTTGAATGTCAGTTAACATTTCATTTGCCGACCGGTCGGGCCGCCAGTCAAACTATCCTCACCGTTTCGTCTGGTTTCGTTTTCGCGAGGTGCATTTAATTGCATAGCCCCTCCCCCCTGCGACGATTATAGAAATCCGTGAATCTGCGTGACATACATATCGTTCTGTTTTTCTTTTTTTAAAGAAGTGCCTAAATTGGGAAGACCCTAAATAATTGTGGGCAGGAGATCGTCGGATAACAGAAAAGAGATGCTGCTATTGTATTTGATGCTGTTTGTGCCTCTGTTGACGACGACAGAAACGACGCAGCCTACCACGATGCAGGAAGGATGGAAGCCTCAATTGGAGAACTCGAGAAGTCCCGAGGATCGGATCGGCGATGGGATTCTGAATATAGTGGACAACGTTCTGCCCGTAACACGCTTCTCGTTCGAAGGTATACACAGTTATCTTTCAATCTTCGACCGATCGAGTGCTTCCCTTAAAATGAAATTCTAAGAATATATCGCGTAACAATCAATAGAAGAATTACAGTGAATAAGAACAATTGTGTCGCCGATACCCGGATTTGCAACGCGTCACGATGGCACTGCTAAAGTAGCGTATAGTCATACGGGCTCGTTAACTGTGTCCAACACGATTATAATGCAATGCGATTCTCGTGTTTTGTTTTACGGTGCAAGGCCTGCCGATAGCTAAAGTTACGAATGCTTTCCACTCCAGTTCACGTTACTACTTAATTAATCGCTTCGCGATTTTACGATGTAATTGGTGATTACTACTTCCGAGCACCGTTAGCCAATTCAATCTTATGGAGATGCGACGCACCATTATCTTTGTTGCAGCCCGTAAGAAGAAGAAGCACAAGCTGAACAGATACATCATCCCGCTGATAATGGGTTTCATGCTGATCAAATCAATCCTGTTGCCTATCGCATTGAAGACGCTGGCTGTTCTAAGCGGAAAGGCGGTGGTCCTCAGTCTAATGAGCTTGATCCTGGCGGCAATCGTGGGCTTGAAGAAGGTCGCGCAAAGCCACCCCTCCGGTGGCTACGAGGTGGTGAACGTGCCTATAAGCAAATACAAGAGGCACGATACGAACGATATGGGGGAGGATATGGTGGACACGGAGCCTTATAAATATTATAGCGAGCGACGCAAGAGGAAGTAAAGGAATATACTGAAAGATGTGTCAATTGTTTCTTCTCTGTTATTCCCATCCTTTTATTTTATCCCATTTTATGGAAAAATTGAGTGCTATTTATTTGATCTCGAAAGCCAATAGTAGAACTTCTTCATTGTCTTCTCGTTGACAATACCCGCTTTCGTTTCTTCAACTAACGCAAACGAAACTTGTTGATCACTTCGTTACACAGAGAAATCGAGATGAAGATTCGCAACCGAACGGTGAAACGGAGCATAGAATGTGGTTAACAAAGATCGCGAAGCCACATTTTATTGCTCGAATTACAATGCTTACAATGAATTACTTCTGCCCGCCTCGGCTTCGATTGCATTACTTAATCGTGATGCTGCCTCGTGGAGAGAAAGTTCGAATCGAGTTTCGAGGATTATGAAGCACGCGGAGAACTCGTTTCATAACTGGTGATTATCATTGTTGTATTCGCATATGCTGCACCGTGCATTGTTGTACATCCAAAGATAACTATAATTTTTATATATCACTATTCCATTTTCAAATGCGACGAAGGAGAATGAATGTAGTAGAGACTAAAAAATAGCTGTACCAGTCGGAAGGCGATAAAGATAAACGTGGGACGGGCCCGAGTTAAATGGGTCAACCCCATCCAGGTCGTCGACCTAAAACTCTTCTGGTCCTACGGAATTGTTAGAAGATCACTCAACCCACCGATCCTCTGCCCTCGAAAGAAAAAGACATACCATTAAAAGATCACGGTCAATCTAAATCACTAAGCGCCGCGCGCTCGATTGAAAGCATGTCGAAATTCCAAATTACCCCGGGCGCAACAATCAAAGGAAAGTAATAATTCAGACGCAACAGCGTTCTCGGCATTGAATCATCGTCGAAAGCATCGTGAGTAGCCACGGAAGAAATTTCTCCGTTTAACATCTCGTGTTAGCATTCCTTCTCTCTGTCCTTCTTCCTCTGTAAATCTACCATCTCCCCTGCGTTTGCGGGGCAAACAAGAACCGAGATAAATTCCGGCAACAATCGTCGGGTAGACGTTCGCGTTTGAGAACAGGCGTAACCTAGATAATTAATCGCAAAAATCCGTCGAACGGATACCGTTAACGCGGAGAGATGACGAAGTTCCGCGTCGCTGTTAAATATTTAAAGAGACCCGGAACGAGACAATGGAGGCGGCGCCCGCGAATAAGGCGCTTGCCATTCCGAGGTGTGCTCCGTTCGAGGAAAAAGAATTCCGATGAGACGGGCGCGTTTTCGTGGACATCGGTTCAACGAGCGAATGATACGGTCCGAGCCACATTCTCTCTATCGTTAAATCAGCGAGCTCGTTAATTACAATTAAAGTGGCACAGGTACTTTGTTGTTTAGCATAGTATGCGTAATCGGACAAGAGAAATGGGGAAAAAAGAATGATGCGAGAGGCAGAATGAAAACTTCGCGATTCTTGAAGCTTTCATGCAAAGCACATTGATAAAAGGGAAATTGCTTAGAATGGCTGTTATATCAGGAAACCCGTCACGATGTAATCCCTGGCTTCGGACGACCGACGATCGTCTCTGTGGGTCAAGGTAAGCTGCTCGCTGCACGTGGACGTATCCGAATGCACCGGTCCTTGCCGTGACAAATTTTTTCGGTCTCTAATACCTGGAGGAGAGCGCAGCTCATTGTGCTGCATACCAGACGAAAAATTACGATGTTCAACAATAATTCTCCAGTCTTCGTTCCAACGCAAGGGTATTGAAATGCTCGTTAACGACAAGCCCTCCGTCCCCAAACTGACGAAGTATAATAACTTTCACTTCTGTGCAACACCTACGGATGGATAAGTTTCAAATACACATAAGAGTTGACCCAATACCAGAGTCTGGCTCTAAAAGATTCGAGTACCATAATCTCCAAGAAATGTCCCCTTTCTCTGTCACATTATTCTTAGTTCTAAGTGCACCGAACTCGGGATGCAGCGATAGATCACCGCGCGCTCCCTTGGTCCGTGGCTTCGTTACCTCTCCCCTACTGACCTAAATCCGGAGACCCGGGTGGGCCACCAATATCAGGGATCGCCCGGACTAGGAACCGCCCAGCTCCGACCGCGTCGTCGACTCACGCAACAGTCGGTCGGTCGTTTGTTTAAAAAATTATCGAAGAAAGTTCTTCCCGACGGGGAGGTGGGCAACGACGCGTACCACCGACGACGCCTCGCGTGCTCAAGCCGTCTATCGTCGTCACACGCGTCACCGGTTAGAGTGGGGACATTGGGGAGGAACCCAGCTGGCGAACACCTATAAAGATTCAAGCTACGGAGGGTCGGATCACACTTTGCTCCGAAAATTTTCCGACGGACGTGCTCCATCCTCTCGCGTGCATCGTTCCCGTTTGCCCAGTGTCGATACGGCCGAGGAAGATGAACAAATTGGTGATCCTGGGACTTCTCGCCGCGTCCGCGAT
The DNA here is from genome assembly GCA_023838395.1 of Holcopasites calliopsidis. Classification (NCBI taxonomy): domain Eukaryota; kingdom Metazoa; phylum Arthropoda; class Insecta; order Hymenoptera; family Apidae; genus Holcopasites; species Holcopasites calliopsidis. Next base: position 2,140,632 of record JALHAQ010000001.1, read on the forward strand.
GGCCGTGCCCATGCCGGACACTAGCAACCCGCAGCTGAACAGGAATCTCGATTGCCTCGAGCAAGAGAACGCGTTGTTCAGCTGCGTCTTCGTGAAGACCGTCAGCGCGCTCAACAGAGCCGCGAGGTCCAGCGACATCGAGATCATCGATGGTGTGAAATTCATCCGCGAAATCCCAAGTAAGTGTACTTCAAATCTCTAGACCCTGCTGTGCCAGTTCTCACAGAGCTAAACTAGAGTACAGAGATGTTCCGTGATGTGCTTCTCTCAGGGGTAGAAAAATGTAGAGAAAATTCGGGTGCAATGAATTATTTTACTTACTCCATGCCAAGGAGGGTGTTCATTCTTGGATCGTTCACGGTATAATTTCTATGAATTATTTGTTTTTACAGTGGAACGCAGTGGGAAAGATTTGAAGACGGAGGTCGACATGATGAACGAACTTCCTAGAGACGGAACCGAGAGAGCCATCAAGGTCGCGAGCATGCTGTTCGAATCGGCGAACTCCTTCCTCAAGTCCCACAGCCTGCAGCTGAGCATGCCCGAAGAGGGTTCGGTCGCCCGTGCTCTGACCGAAGGTAACTTTCTATCCCGCGCTATGATAGATACGCCGCTGTTGCATAATACTTCCCACCCCGATGACGCCCCAACGCGTCACCGGGTATGAGCGAATAAAGTGTTCGGCGGGCCTTTCACCTTCGTGATATCTACACGCTCCGCGGCAACCTGTTCCGGATAAACCCGTTCCTCGCGCCGCACCACCTACGTTCGCTTTCCTTCTGAAATTCTTCACGGTGCTTAAAAAAGGGAAATATTCGCAGCCCTTACAGCAATGGTAATATTTGCAAGGGGTTGTTTCCTCCGAGAAATTTCACCAATTGCCCCCTCGGTACAATTAACGAATTCTCGTCCGCTAATTATTTAACTCTTCTACCTTGGGATTCGCTGCATTTGAATACACGCTCGCTCTTCGATGTTGTAACTTTCAGGCCGCGCCAAGATCAAGAAAATGGCCCTGCCCCTGATCGCCGCCGCCGGAATAAAACTGTTCGCCCTGGTGCCGATCCTCCTCGGAAGCCTGGGTCTGTTGGTGATGAAAGCCCTCTTCGTGGGCAAGATCGCGCTTCTCTTGGCCGGCGTGATGGCCTTCCAGAAGCTGTTCGGTAGCAGCAGTGCCGCCGGTGTCGGCAGCATCTTCAGCAAGAACGTTCAACCAGCCCCGGCGTGGATCGATAACGGCAATCAGGCCTGGTCGGCCGGTGTACCAGCTGGTACGCAACCTCAGGGCTACTACAAGAGAAGCTTCAACGCCGAAAACGGAAAAGCCATGGACGCCCACTCGATGGCGTACTCGGCACAGGCTCCCATCACGAACGAAGCCGACTAACGCGCGAGGAATCAGCGCGTTCCCGTGGGTCCACGAAAGAATTCGGACCCACCTTTCGAGTCTTGTGTCTTGTAAAAAAAAAAAAAATGGATAAAGATTCATCGGACTCACCATCGACTGCTAGGCTTAGTATTTAAGCGTGTAACTTATATGAACCACGTAAATTATTCTCGATAACCCTTTGTATTAATAAATTATTCTTTTCCAAATACATCACCAGCAGCATTCCTTAGCCGATAGCATACATATGACGCGCCGAACAGTTGCGAGCGAATGGTCGGCTCGAAAGCAGGGACGATTTCTAATTTGAAGAAATTATTTATGCACGTGCCGGCCGAGTGGGGCGTGAATGTGCATAGAAAACACGCGGTACGTGATTAGTGTTTGTCCAGCGCGAAATATCGACATGCTCCAGCCGACAATCGGTCTTGCTCATACGCGATTCCGATCGGACATGCCTACGTTCCGTTCACACTCCCACCGTCGTCTGTGCGTACCCTCTTTTCTCGCCTTCTCCTTCGCCTTCCGTCCATCCATTTTCCTTCTCTTTCTGTTCACCTCCCCGTGGCGACCGAAACAGATTCGGGACACGACGCGCCGGTCGGTTTTGCATGCCGTTCGGTGTCACACGCGCGAACAGACACGGAAATCTAATTTTCACCGAGAAACTTATTGTCCCGCCGTCTACTGAATATGATGTACCGCGAGAAAACCGACGACGGGAGTGGCTCTGTCATTGTTCGGCAAGGCTGTCGAAAGCGTGGAAATTCGTCATTGCACGTGGTCGCCAAAGGAATACTTGGTACTCGCCGAAACGACACCTCCCTTCATTATTTCCGATGTTATAATAATTAAACAGTAGTCTAGGGATAGGGCAAAGGATTTCGCTCAGGGTTGCTCTTCGATTCACAGTCAGAATTTCGAAAGCATGCTTTTTGTAAGTTTAAGAGTGTACACCTACTTTTCCTTAAGTAAACGAACAGCTAAAAACTAAACATCGCAAAGGCCCTCTTCCAAGATTTAATTGCTTTCCACTTTCTTTAAGAACACGGCAGTGTCACACCTCCGACAAACTATCGCCTAAATACACAGACCTTTGCCATATTTCTGAAACCACTCATGTTAGAGTTCTCGATTTAAAAAAAAAAGAATACTCTTATCGAGTACTCTTATTTCGATGCGATAGAAATTACTTTATTGTACGCAAACCTAATTGGAAAAGGGAGGAGGGGCGGGCAACAACGATGAAAGGTTCGAAAGTGATCTCGCTGGAAAGGAAAATTAGTTTCTATCGACCAAAGCTACGTCACGGCGGCGACGTTGTGCAGCGGGCATCGGCGTGGCGACGAAATTAAAATTCTTGACACCGCGGTCCTTGCACGTCGCTTGCCAAATGGTTCAAACCGGGCCCCACTACCGTTCGCGGGCCGATGTATAAAAGAAAAATAGCCCCCGGGGCGAACAGTCAAAATCCTCGTTCGATACCGTATCGGTCATCACGATGCACGGCAAACTGTTCGTCGCGATCTTCGCACTGCAATCGATCGCCTTCGTCCTGGCCGACGACGGGAGAAGCGTGGAGATTCAGTTGACCAGAACGATGGACGAACTGAACCGCAGGGACACCATTAAGATCTACGGGAACATGGTGACATTGGAGAAGGTGGATGTCGCAGAGGAAGAGGAGGCTGGTAGAGCCGGTGGAGATCCCTTGGTTAGCAAGATAGAGCGGTTCTTGAGGAGCAGGAGACTGCAGGTGCGTTTCCCTGACGACGGTTCCTCCGCTGATATGTTTGGAAGAGCTTTAGGACAGAGGGATGTCGGTGTTGAGCTCAGAGCGTTGACCAGTGGAGCTTCTGAAGGTGAGATCAGTCCCCAATTGGACAATTTTTCTTACAAGAAAGATATTTAGACTTTTAATGAATATCTAACAGCCAGGAGAAATTACAATACCAACTAGAAAACTATGTAAATTTTATAAGTAATTTAATGTATCGTCTAAATTGCAAAATATTGTATTCGTACATTTACTACTTTCATGAAGCTTTTGGAGGGACATTATTTATCGTAAAACCTTAACATGTGGATGAATTTTGGCACGTGTACTAAATTACAGTCTCGAAAAACCTACGTAGTCAGTCATTCTTAATTAATAATCAATCCGAAGAGCAAGGGATATCACGTGCTGCAGCAATGGAATAGAAAATGCATATGAAAGGTTGTGCAAACACAGAACCCTTTCCCCTAAAATATTCGAACAGAGGGTCAGATGGAGAAACTAACGAAAGCTCGAAGGAATGTTCTAAACAGTCAGTACATTCCCATCGATCTCTCCCTTAGCCCATACATCGATCTCCAACATTGGAGACAGACCCTCTCGAAGACCGAGACAACATCTATAACTGAAAGAAAGGTATTCATGTCTCGCGTTCGCATGATCTTCACGAGCAGGCCCAAGAAACTGGCCCTAGAAGAACCAGCGAGACGTTCTTATCTTCGACGTCTCGAATCGCCGCTGTGAATGGACCGATCCGCGGCCAGGAACTTATAGCGCCTCGCCTTTCCACGCGTTCACCAATACGGTGGATGTAAGTCACGACGCCTCGAAGCGATTGGACGCAAAGTGGAGCAGTTCCGGTGCCGAGGCCACCAGATTGGCTTTGCCAGCCAATTGCTACCACGATCTTTCTTCGACCTCGTTTCTCGACCTTAGCTTTCCACGTTGCGCTAACAGTGTCGACCGTGAGGGAGAAGAATATTCGAGCAGGATGAAATGAGAAAGAGCGACGGAGCGAGGAGAGGAGGGAGGAAAGCTAGCTGCATCGAGCATAGAAAGCCGCGATGAGGCGTCCCACTTCTCCCGCCGTATCCGCGACGACGTGGCAGGGATCGGGATGAAGTGTGCCGGCAGCTGGAATTCCGGGTTTCTGGGACGGCTCCGAGACATCGTGACGATCGGGGACCTTGAACGAGAGTGCCACATGTCGAAGAAAGTAGACGGCCGGCGATAAGTGGCCATTAAGAGGGTCCGGGATAAAAACCCTCCGCCCTTGCGGGAACGATTATTCCGACGAATTTCACTTTATGATCGATTGAACCTCTTATCACGTTCGCGGCCACGATGTTAGACTATCGAGGAAATAACTTCAGAATGATCTCGAAATCTTATTTCGCATTGTTCTTCTTCTTCTGTTCTAGCCCGAACTAAATTGAAAAAGGTGGTCTTGCCGCTTCTTCTGGCGCTGAAGCTGAAGGCGATGATAGTCTTGCCAATTATCATTACTCTGATCGGTCTGATAGGGATCAAGGGTCTCGGCGCAGGGCTAATGTCCCTCCTCCTCTCTGGAGCGGTGGCATTGAAGGCACTGTTAACGCCACCGCCCCCGTACCCCGCCAGGGTTGCGTACGGAATCGTAAAGCCGGAAGTTCATCACGAGCACTGGCACAGATCGCAGGAGGAGATCAATCAACCCTACAGGGGATGGGCTCCGGAGCTTGGCGCGGAACAGTACCCTTACCAGGACCTCCCTTAAACTAGCCTTCTAACTATATTTATCTCGATTCATCCCTACATTTCATCCCCTTCATATTATTTATTGTCTCCTCTGTTGTTTCCATGGTATTTAAGAAATATATCGTTTCCTTTGTGTTTTGTTCTACGACATTATATTTTCATTTTCCCGTTCCCGAGATCGCTTTAGCGTCGCAAACATAGAAGCACTTTCCTCCCCATCGATCTCGGTTCGAATGCATCCTGTTCGCTGGATAATTTCATAAATAATCGGAGATCCATAATCGAGAGGTAAACAGGTTGCTCGTCGCGGTGGAGGAAGGCTGATGACCTAAATAGAAGCCTAACAGCAGCTCTCTTCGGAGCCGCAGAGAAAGGCAGGTGGGAGAGGAGAACAGGTAGTGGAGTAGGAACGAGAAGGAATCGGGGTCACTGTGACGAGAAAGGTGGGAAGAGGTGCCGAGGTGGTGGCTGTTGGACGTTCCTGCCTCCACCAAGGTAGATTCTCAAGATCAAGAGCAGTGGGTCATTGGCTCCACGTGGATTCCCACCGTCCTTTCACCCCCTCTCGGTGCATGAATATTCCTCTCTCCTCAGGTGGGGAAGTAACGGTATCGGTTGTGATTCAATAGCGTGGAGAGGGCAGAGACCTCGGTTATATACAGGCAGACCGATGGAACGGCAATGTCGAAGGCCTGAGAGACTTCGGGCGAGAGGAAGCTGATGGATCAGGCTCCCATCGAATAATCATTTTTGTACAACAGTATTTCCATTGTGAAATATTTGAGGACTTCGGAGAATGTTACTTACTTAAGGGAATTTGAAAATATTAGGATATATTTTCTATGGAATTTTGACATCCTTAAGTAATTGTCTTCCTTAGAAAATGTTATGTGCGGGGATAACGTTATCAGTTATTCTCAGAATTGATTAAACGCATCTTCCACTTGCTATTTTATTATAAACAATTTGATTTCAAATAAACGGGACGCGTAGATTCTGTTAGTATATCCTTATTATGAAAAGTTTACTTCAAACGGTTTTCTATTCTCTTCGATACAGTTTCGAATTTCCAATGCAATTAGGACTAGCTCGCAAATATTTGCATCCCTCACAAAGATGCAAGATCGATCGATGGAATTTTAGTCAACCCGTCCGCAGCAGGAATGAATGGCGTTCACGGTTTATTCCAGTTTGACCGTGAAAAAAATGCGAAAGTATGAACACACACGATGCATTTTAAGCGCATAACGGATGCTCGTTCTCGAATTAACCAGGTCTACCGCGGCTGGCGACCGGGATCAGTCAGTGCATCAATCGCTGATACAGCCGGATTTTTCTCGTTTCTCCGGACCCGCGATTCGATAACACGGATACGTTCACTCCGATTTATGTGTACCGTTATTGTTAGAGAAACATTAAACGTGTCAATCAGTCGGACAGAAGACTGACAAAATTTATATATTTAAACAAATTACTTGTGCAACTAAATAATTATTAACGTTAATCCGTAGCAGAGACTTGGTATCGAGAACCTGTGGAAAAATTCTCTTCATTGCAAGCTCTGATAATGCCGATTACCCCACAATACGTATACGTCCTCTAATATTCGTGATCGCTTGAAAAATTTATTCTATCTAATTGAATTATTCTGCAGAAGAGAAATTCGGGCAGATACATGTAGAAATCCGTCAGTGGTCCAATACTAACGAGCAAATACCGTAAAAACCCATTAATTGTAAGGAATGAAAAAATTTCGCGATTTCGCAGTAGTACAATCCGTTATGGTCAGACACACGGCCGCTCCTCGTTCCGAGCGACACGGTTTTCCAAATCACGTGCCGTTCACCAGCGATCCCGTCCGGGAGACGAGCGAAGCGTCTCCTCCTGGGATCGTCATCCCATTTGCAAAGAATTTTCGCAAACAACAATTAACAACGAACAACCGTATCAAGCCTTTCCAACATACGTTCGACTCAATTTGCAACGCGAAAACTGGGCCAACGATGAGAGGCATGTCTTTCCGAAAAATTGCGGCGCACGCAAAACGAGCAACGAACCAACGAACAAGCGATTCGGCTGCTCGTTTGTCTGGCTTCCGTGTGAGTTTCTACGAAGCCGAAAGCCCGCTTTCCGGTTAATCTGAAAACCGATTTCCATCGATTAGGTCCCACCTCGCTGATCGGTAGTCATTTCTTCTCTCGGCTAGAACTGGACGAAAGCTGGTCGATTCTGTTATATCATTCCGACGACCCTAAGAGAAACGTGAATGGAGTATTAAGGACACTTATGAAACTGCAAATCGACCGTAAAATCGACGGTGCCTCGGTTTTAATTTTCGCTTTCGCGACGTTCGGAAAGTGGGCCAGCGTGTTGTGGCGTTTTCTAATATCTGTCGAGCTTCTTTTCACTGCAACTATCGCGGGGAAGGTCGAGATCAAAGGTGCATGAAAATGTAGTAAGCTTAGGACGGAATAATTTCCAGTCTCGATGGCAAACGATATTTAGGGATCGAGCGGCTGACCGATTCTGGAACAGGAGCTGCTCGACGGAGATCGCGAGATTATTACCGAAAGGAAGCCGGCGCGGTAAAAGGAAGTAACAAAACGCGAAATAGATACCTAGAAGAAGAAGGCTAATCCGTTTCTTTCTGACACACCTGCTGCGCGAGCATGCGAGCGCATCGCCCCAACCGTAAGCGGCGTTCGTGGCCACGGTTTTACTGCGCTCCGAACTGGCCCGCCCTATTGACGGAGGGGTAATTTCAATGATCCGAGGCGTTCACGCGACTTCCAAAACGCGTTAGAGACGGGATCTCTCGCGAGAAATGGAGCTGGTGAAAATTGGCTGCGCGCTCTCTCGCTGTCAGATCCGTCCGCGGAGTCGTCGTTCGAGCGTGCCACGCAAAAGTCCCGATCCACCGCGTGCTAACTGGGCTAATTTAAAGTAGGCCTGCTCCGTCTCGTCTCGCACAGCCGACAGAAATAATTCCGCGTAACTTTCCTTCGCCCTTCACGGATCTCTCGATGCATCCGCCCAGTTTCCCTCCCGGCCGGATACGATCGTTCGATTTCGTGCCATCGACAATCGTCCTCGGTTTCGCCGCCGAAATGGAAAGTGCTCCCGATCGCGATCACTACCGTCGATCATTTTATTACATTCTCCATGCAAATAATTCAACCGAATGATGCTTTCGCGACAGAGCTTTTGATTGGCTTGATCCAGTAGACGAATTAATGAATGATAACAAGAGGTAATACAAAAATCGTCATCCATTACAGCAATTGCACAGCTCAATGTCGGGACTGCAATTAGACGAAGAAGCGCCGTCTTTTCCATCCGTAATTAGATCAAACGGAATCGTTATCGAAGAAAGTCCGGCGGCGTAGGAAATTTTCACTGAAACGTCGCGGCGCGCGTATAGCCTCTTCTTTGAATGGGCCTTAGACTAGGTAGGCTTCGCTCTCATTAGAGCATCGTGTCTCCGGTATCCGTTTCTTTTTTCCCCCGCGAATTCGACAGACATTCGAATTCTCCGCTCTATTTGACGCTCCCTCTCGCCGCGTGTTAGAGGCAGAGGCGGCCTCGCGAGAGGGCCCCATCGCGCGAAGGGGGGCCGCGAACGAGGAGAGCCGCACCGCGTCGCTCCCGACCGCGGAGAATGTGTAGAACGGCCGAAAGGCAAAAAGGAAAAAGGACTAGCCAGTGACTCGCTCTATATATACTGCAAGTATCCGAGGGTATGTCCATTGCACGGTACGCGTTTCGTCGGTCAGCTTCAAACGGAAGGTATCTAATCCTGTCCGCGAGCAACAGTTCGCTTCGCGCCGCCTGCTCCAGCCGTCGGACGTTCTTCCAGCCGGGCTCTCCCTCGCCGAATCAGGATTTCCCGTCCTGGCTCCAGAAGTAATCTTCGCTAGGAAACATGAAGGGCTTCGCGGTGCTTTCCCTGCTGCTACTCGTCGGCACTGTTTTCGGCGAAATCGAGGGACGAACGTCGAAGCAGATGGTCGAGGAGTCGCCGGAGAGCTTGGCTTCCACCCTTAGCAAGGATTGCGGGAAGTCCTATAGTGCCACCTGCTTGAAGCTCGACGTCGTCTCCTTCTTGGACAGATTGTCCGAGCAGGGGGATATCAACATCCTGCCGGGTGTATCAGTGATCAAGGAGAACGGATCCTCCACTGTACCTGCTTCCGAGGTGGTCGCCAACTTGGCCAGGGATTTCCCGAACGACGTGGAGAAGCGGCTGGACGCTTATCTCGTTCACAAGGTCGGAAGCTATCTGAACAGCCACTCCATTTCCATCAAGCTGTTCGATCCTAGGACCTTCGAGGCTGCCAGGAACTTCAACGAGGAGACGCTGGCTCAGCTCGGTCTGGGTGGAGCGCAGAACGTTGGAACTGGTAAGAAACAGTTTCAACGGAATAACCATTGGGCTGATTAATAAAATATTCCACGCACTGTCGCCGTTTTTACATTATTCATATTAATATCGGTAGTACATTCTCTCTTATTCTGTTCTACTCCAACAAATCTCTGGTCGGCTTTCAAACAGGACGCAAGAAGGAGAAGGGTGGCTACGGCGGTCTCATGGCTGGCCTGATGATGATGAAGGGAACCTTGGGCGCGGTCGGTTTCGGCGCGCTCGCCCTTCTAGCCGGTAAAGCCTTGATGACCGGTCTGATGGCCCTCATGTTATCGGCCATCGTCGGTCTCAAGTCCCTGGCAGGCGGTGGCGAGAAGAAGACCACCTACGAGATCGTCAGCAAACCAGTGTACTCCAGCGCCCACACCCATAGCTCGGAGGAGCACCACGGCCACGGGTACGGTCACTCCGGTTACGGGAGATCCCTGGACGCGATTCACGACAGCGTTCAGCAGGCCGTCCTGAAGTTCGGTAACGCGAGGGACCGTCGATCGCTGTATCGGCAGAATTAACGAAAACCGTGATCGCCGGCGTGGAGCAGCTGGTATCACGAGAAAAGAAAGAAGATCTAGTAGCACGTCTCTACCTCGCATCGTTCCCTTCTCTCTTCTCGCACTGCACACCACCACCTCCTTCGTTTATCGGCATTCGCCTCGAATCGATAACTCCACACCTTCCTACGCTCTTCCTCCCCCTTTCGCCTGTAAGTTCGTTTCGCTTTCTTATTGCCCACGCCACTTCCGTCCGTCGCACGCGCCGCGCCGCTCCGCCTGGTCTCGCACCATCCTTCGTCGAGTTCCGATCACAATTTTATTATATAGTTACGCTATTAGGATCAGTAGGTATTTATTTCACACGGTCGCGGCTGTAGATAGCTGCGCGTGGACCATCTCTTTCATAATCGTGTACATGACTTCTCCTTACTCGTTATTTATATATAAATTATACATATTTATGCGCATTGTAAAGTGTTTTAATAAAAGCCGTTTTTAAGAAGCTGCCCCTTTGTATCCGATTTCAGTCGATCGCACGCGCGAATCGTGCGTGCTACAATGTTCGACGGATAGCTTTCTTGGTCTTGATTGATGACACGTCGATGCGTAAGGCCGAAGAAAAGTGGAATCCGTTTGAACGACAACTCGTCGTCGCTGCCAGGAAAATTATATACATCAGACAGAGGCTAATGAATACGATGGACAGCCGCTACATTGTCTGGCTATTGAAATATCAACACTTCTCGTTATCGCTTGTGCAGCCCGCAGTGTTGCTCCCACGGGGTAGCAGATACTCGAATGCAATTTACGATGTAGAAAAAGGTAGAAATAAATTGTGCCGCGGCGAAAATCTAAGAAATCCGTATCCTGTTTCGCGACCCAGGAAGGCGCAGAACCGCTGCAAGATCGGCCCGCGATTCAACCTTATTATTACGTTATTTTCTTCGCGGCTTGACAAATGATAATCGTGACGGAGTACTGAAAAAATCGGCTGCGATGACATAAATCTCGTCGTATATAAACGATTATCGTTCGACGGTAGTCAGTCTTGCTGCTTATAAGCTGTTTCGTCGAGTATCGGAGAAATGTTGATCCTGGCGATCGGTCGTGTGCTGAGCGGATCAATGCTGATCGCGATTGTGATGCTCTCGATCGGCGTTCGCGGGCGAGCCGAGGACGGGTTGATCGAGGATCGGAAAATCAATGTTGATCCTTACAAAGTTATTCGGATTGGCCATCAGCAATAGTACTGTGCAGTTTATTTTACGTAGAATTCCTTGATTGTTCATTACTATCGTCATCGTTAAAGTACTTTAAGGTCAGCAGTATTTTAATTTTAGTACACTTTTCTCAGTAGTGGTCGGCGAATCTTCGATTACCGGAGAAATGGAATCAAAGTGGACGTCAGAGTGGTGCCGTCGAATGGAAACGAATCCGCGCGAGAGGATAATTTCCCCGAGTTCCCCACGTCGGATATAAGCCGCTGTATCATAGATCTCTCGCTGATCTGCGCGAGGAATCGTCTCGGCAGATTTCTGCAGTCCGTCGGAAATCTGAATGAGATTTATCTAATGGGCGAAACGATCAAACTGGTAAAGAGCAGAGTGATTAATAGTCGCGGCCACGTTAACGAGAGCAACGATACCATCGAACGCGGTGTCAACGACATCTTCGACACGTTCGCCCTGAGAATTACATTGCCCAGATGGAACGGCAAGCGAGAGAAGAATCAGATTGACGTGATGCTGGATGAAACTGGCGTAGCCGAAGGTTCGTGAAATAGACAGAAGTAATCGTAATAAAGATACTGCCTCGTTACGAATTCTATCGTCGGAATGGTGTTTTGTGTAGGGCGTGGCAAAGGTGGCGGTAAAGTAAAGGGTGGAAGCAAGGGTGGCGGTAAGTGCAAGACCATGATGATCGCAGGACTGATGATGCTCAAGCTGAAACTAATTGGTAAAGTAACCCTCCTTATCCCCCGTCCCTACGAGACAAGCGAATAAACTGACTTTTCGAAACTAGGACTGGCAACGATGAAGGGTATGATGATGTCTGGCATGTCTCTCCTCGTTTCAATGGGAATGCTAATGCACAAATTTATGAAGGGCGGAGGCGGAGGTTACCACGGCTCTGGTTCGGGGGGAGGAAGTAATAAACGACATGATCAATCTGTGATGATTCATCACATTAATGCAAAGTAAACAAATTTCACGTTCGATATTTTCAGGCCAGTACAAGGAGATCGTACTCTTAACGAAATCCAGCGGAAGCGGGGGGAGCGGAGATTGCTGCTCTTCGACGGACTCGTATCACGGTACACCCCCGTCTTCCAGCTACGGTCAGCCATCGGGTGATAGCTACGGTGGCGGAGGCTGGGGCCGCAGCTTTCGAAGACGGTTCATAACTACGAATCACGACGGAGCAAACAGCACGACAGATTCCACTAATTCATCGTTTAGAATTCCAGAATCTGTGCCGAGCAGTTCCGACTCTATCAGCTATCGGAGCTACGACTATCTTCCCCTGAATACCAGCTCCGCGTACGCGAATCGGAATACCAGCGGTTCTAGAGCACCGCGGAAGTATTCGTATCGCAACAGCAACGGTAGTAACGCGGAGAGCGAGATCGATGTGGAACCTTTGTTAAGTCCAGGGCCCAGTGAATATACCGTGGATGAGAATTCGTATCAGGCCGAGGTTTCCCCAGCCTCGATGCCAACTTATCTTCGTTTATCTCCAACGAACGATATCGCGAGCAATTACAACGCGAATGTGGAGCGTCCACTGTACAACGACGAATGGCGAACCATTGAAGAGAAGTATCTACCGCCCGATTCGCGTGGGGTTTAATCATTTTCATATACGACTTGGTAATAAATGTAGCGTTGAAAGAAGTGACGTAGTTCTTCGTATTTCATTTACATAATAACGAGCGCGAGACTTTAAACGAGCTCGCTCCGGACGCAAAGCAGTGGCGCGACCTTTCGAACAAGCCGCCAAGACTTTCCACAGGTGAGAGGCTTACCTGTTCCCGACAGGTGAGTTTTCTCCGTTCTTCGGCATTGACCGTGACTACCGATTGAGAAATTCTAGGCTTAGGCTCGTCGTCGATAGGTGGTCAAGGACGTCGATCGACTTCCGGTATCGCGTTCACCACCGTCCGAGCAACGCGCGCCGTTTCAATTGACGATGCAAGAGACCCGCGACCGACTATCGGTCTACCTTATAGCTACGCCGATTGAGCTGTCTCGAAATAATTGTAGAAGAGATTGATTACACGAATGCGAATCGCGCGCGTTTCTAATCGCAACGATTAACCGTGTGCCACGGGATTGTATCACGCGCAACGAGACGTGCGGCCGGATGCGGCACGCAGCAGTCGGGTAGTTGGTCTATAGAATCGGTCCTGCACAATAGCCGACCTAAATCGAAAGGCGACGGAGAGTCGCTTCGTATTCCGCGCGCGTTGCATTTTCGGCGACAACGCGATCCGATTTGAGAGACAGATAACGGCGGTCTCATTTTTCAAGCACGGTCGACAGTGTTCCGGTTGCGACTTCTCCTGTCAATAGAGTCCGGAGCCGTTACGAATTCGTGAAAGATCGCGCACGGATGAGAAAGCAGACGCAATGACATGTGTCGTTCAGTAATTGTCCAGTAGCCAACCCGTTTTTAATTATCCTCATTGGTATCGGCATACATCCGATAGCCGATGGTCCAGCCAAGGAAAGCTATTGATACTCCTCCGCTGTTAGGTAGAACGTTCCGTGTCACGAATTCGCGGATCGATTCACTTTCTTATGCGCCCGGTACCCGCTTGATCTTTGCTCGATCCCACGTGGACGTAACAGAAATTACCTTACGCAAGGTAATGACGGAAAGGGAAAGTATGGAAGGCTTACACTGTACTCGCATTGTGGAACAATACCTGAATCGTTGGAAATCCATTGATTGGTACGAAAAATTGCGCCTTCTTTCGTATACGTGTCTTTTCATTTGCGCCGTAGAAACGATGATTTCGAGGAATCCTGGTAAAAAGTATCCGTACGTGTATTTTCATCGTTCGCTTTACACCTTTCTCTGACTCGGAAATGTGTGTCGATCCTACTCGCCATTTACGAGAACGTTCGATGGCTTAATCATCGGTTCCTCCAATTATTTTACATTTTTATTACCTTTATTCGGGAGGGTATCATTACAGTTGCGAAAGCTCTAGAAGAGAACAGCAGTTCATTGACCAGCTGGTGGCACCTCGTTATACAGAGCGGTCGAAGGAAACTAGAAAAATTCTTTTTTAGGCTGCGTACGTGGCGTCGAACAGGATAACCCTAGGTGCTTGAAATTTGTCTGCCCAACGAATGTACCCGCGTCCCAGTTGCTTGGTTCACTTCGAGCCCGTCGCAAACCAGTTCCGTTGCATCGCGTCTCTTCGATTCTTCACGATTCTTGACGCTTTTGAAAATATTCCACGGCGGAGGAGCGGCACAATTCGTTCGCCTACTTCGCCCGTTCCTCGATATCTTTTCATCTCGTTTACCGCTTGCCACCGGATCGCTTTCGAGAAAGATTCCGGCCACTCGCTGTTACGTTACCGGTGTTTCTAAATCTCGCTGAGCCCCGAGCATGATCGCGAGAGCGGCGATCTCGGAATTGAATGCTAGCCAAATATGCCTATCTAATTCGTGTCAACCGGAGAAGCTTGAACGGTACCCGGTGGTATCGAAGAGTGTCGCGGTTAATGCGATGCATTTTAAACGGGAGATGAATTATGAATCGTGAGATACCGGAGGTATCAGCGTCGATATCTAGGCTGCCTTCGCGCGGAACGGATTCGTTCTTGTTGCGCGGGTATCGAGGACCTGGAGAAAAAAAAAAAAAACGATGGAGCTCGTTTCCGTGAACGCTCCACGCGATCGCTTTTCGGGAGTTGACCAACGCGCGAGCCGGTCGCCGTTCAACCTGCCTACCTACCTGCCCACTGGCCAGATCAATAGTAGGTCAATGGAATTCATTCGGTCGGACCGTGTTCTCTCTTGACCCGCTCGATTCTTTCCACGGATCCCGGGAATGCGACGAAACCGCGGAAACGCGTGACTGTGGAATCGTGGAACCTTTTTCAATCTCGTTAATATCGTTATATGGGCAGCAAGGGGTTGAGGGTGACGAAGACGAAGAAACGCTTTTGTACAGCCGCGCGAATGCAAATTTCTTTCAGCTTAGAAATTGCCCCCCGAATCACAGACAATTATCATTCATAATTTACATTTCGTTCAAGGCGTTGCGAACGTGTAGCGTAGATGAATATGAGTTTCAAGGTCGCGTTTTCGCATCAGCAGCGAAACGACATTGAAACCATTTCTCCGCAGCGATCTGACAAGATTACCAGCAGCTGGGAACCGGACCCGAGGCCGATACGAAATAACACGCTTATCGTTCGCTCCTCTCGAATGTAGGTTGCCTGCGTGACGCCGGGGCTGTCGAACCCGATAATGGGAACACGTTCACCAGCGATCTATTAGTGAAAACCCTGGAGGGGAAGCTGCTTGATGATCCATGGCCAATGCTGTTGAGTAATTATCGTGCAGCACAAAAATTGAAAAGGCCAATCGTCGAATAGAACAATTCGAAGACTAGAAGCTGTAGATTTCGTTAAGAAGCGATTTGAGTGGGATTAAGAATAAACGCGGTAGAATGAAATTATTTTAATTAATGGGAAGATAAACGGGAGATGAAGCTCCGATTGGAAAAACCGAGAGGTCGTGGATGCTGAGCTTTGCTCCGGATTACAGTCGTACGATCTCAGATTCTTCCACGTGTTTCACGACGATTAACCCGGATACGAGAAGCAACGAGCGAACGATGTTACTCAATATTCCAATACTAATTTTTCGCGCTACGCTCTGAATTTCACTCTCGCGTACCACTTTTTTTTTTTTGCTCCCGCCCGAGTTCTTCCATTCGCTCGACCATCGGCTTCCTCACCGAGAGCGGATAACGATCGCAAGAAGTGCAACGCCAGACGAGTCCGCGGCTGTGATTCTAGCGATATAATCGAAACCGGATCACTTGCGTGCTCGCGTAGGACCGGTTCGACGTCGCGCGAAAACGTCCAAAAGGAGCGTGTCGCGGCTTCTGTCGAGCCAGCCGAGAGAAACGTTTCGCGATAAAGTAACGACGTTCGACGGAGGAGCATTGAACGTTTCGTGATTGATCGAAAGAGATGTCTTCTATCCGCTTTCACCGCGAGCGGAGCGAGGAGAGCAGACCGGCCGGTCCGGAAGCTCCGCGGCGGTGCGTGCATAGCCCAAAATCGTCCGCCTCTGGACGCCTTTCGACGCACGCGGGCTCGTAACTGGAAGAGCTTGGCCGGCTGCAGCCTAGCCGGAGAGGAGACGATAATGACCTTCCACGGAGTAACCGCGGACGGAGTAGGAGGGCCTTTGACACACTTGACGCTCAGGTGAATTGTACACCGGCGGCCGAGAAGCTCGTGGTTAGTTTTGAGCGAGAGATCGAGCGGAGCGCGTCTCGCGGGAAGGAACGAGAAGAGCCGGGACGAGGGGAGCATGGTATGACGACTAGGCGACACGGACATGTCGAGAGGATCGATGAGTAAACGGAACCACTGCGCGAAATCGAAGGATCGGTTTGGCCGTATCGGTGACACGTAAGATCGGAGGGAACAGCCGTCGGTATCGAGGCCGTGTCCGTTGGAAGGGGCAGCGGAAGTGATAAAAGGTGCACGTGGATCGGGTGATGTCTGTCCGTTTGGCGAAATCAAAAGTGCATCGTGCTTCCTGGTCTGCGTATTAGCACGCATCGTTGCTTGCTCCTCGTCGCGTTCGCCTCTCTCCGACCTAAGCCTCAGTGATATTCAATTTAGATTCTTCGTTGAATTCGCCACGAGGATGCATTCGAAATCGGTCATCGTGATCCTGTGCGTTTGCGTGGCTTACGCGAACAGCCAGCTCCTCAGCTTGAAGAATCTGAAGAGCTACAGCAGGATCTTCCAATCGAACGGTCTGCTGCCGAACGAGACCGGCAACGAGTTATGGAACGGACTGCTCAGGGACTGCGATCGATCCGTCACGTTCTCCTGCATCCAGAGGAACGCCTACAGTTATCTGGACAACGTGTTCCTTGATCGGGACAACATCACCGTATTCGACGGTTTCACCATGACCAAGAACGATTTGGATTACGGAACCTGCCGGGGGACGGGCGGGCGGGGTTCCGCGGAGGAAAATCTGCTGCGTGGATCCGGTAAGGGCGACTGCGACGATGACGAAAGTGAAGATGCGAAGGAAGGAGGTCGACAGTACGAGGAGGAGCGATCCCCGTTGAACGAAGTGACCGACGCGTTGCGGAAGAGGGCGGTGAAATTCCTCGCGACCAGGGATTACCAGATTCAGCTGCCCGACTTCTTCTTCGACGGCGCAGCGATTAAAATAAGCCCGCGCGAGGTGGACGAACACGGTGCCCTGGTTAGGGTGGACTTTGGTCAACGGAGCTTGGAGAGGCAGGGAAGAATCTTCAAGAAGATCAGTACGCTGTCCTTTACCTTGGCCGTTCCTCGATTAATATAAATGACTGTTGTCATACGTCGACGATAATTACCATAACTAATTACGGTCGTTTCTGTTCTAGGAAAGTTCATCCAAAACAAGCTACTGACTAGCTTGCTAGCCCTACTGCTGATCATCAAGCTAATCAAGGTCAAGTTCATGTTCGTCATTCCGTTCCTCTTCGGCATTGGTACCGCGAAGAAATTGTTCCTGAAGCTTCTTCTATTCTTCGTCCCGGCGTTCGCGCACGTCTTCAAGCTGTGCTCGAGCTATTACAGCTCGCACTCCACGAAGTTCCATCATCATCATCACCAGGTATAATCAACGATTCTATCGATCCTATGAATCCGCGAGCCGAATGTATTTTGTATATGATCACAGATCGCGCACCATCATCACCACGTCCCGGTACCGGTGCCGGTTCCAACCTACTACAACCATCACCACCACCACGACGAGGAGTTCGACGGATACGACTACGCTCACCCCCATATACAGTACAGAAAAGACATCGAGGAATTGAAGGAATGGGGTATAGAACCGTACGAGGAGCCGTACGAGCCTCACAGCGAAGCCATAGGCGCGGGCACGGTGCCAGCACGAGTTCCCGGAGTTCAGGCAGCGCCTTTTACGGGACCCACTTACGCCGGAGCTTACGGCGTTCATCAGTACGCGCCGAACGCGCAACCCGTGGCGTCCCCGTATCCGGAGAAACGTCCTCCGGTGTCGGCCCACAGCTTGGCCTACTCCGCGTACGCTGATAATAATCGTCGAACGGCGGCGCAATCGGGCCTGGCCAATTCGCCGGTCGTCCCGAGCGTCTCGTTCAACCCCGCGAGCTCGCCGGCAACGGTGCTAACGGCGGCGATGAACGCGAAGACTTCTCACGGCGCCCAGGGGCCACAGAACGCTGGGCCGGTTCCGGCGAAGAGCAGTCAGACGGAGCAGAGGCAACGTGTGGCCGCTATAGAGAGGCCGGCTGTCGACGACGAATATTACGGGCCGATAGTCAACAAATTGGAGGAGATATTTAAGCAGCTGAGATTCGTCGAAGAAAGCTGCAAGGAGAGGCTCGTGTGCAGCATGTACAAGAACCCCACGGTGTACTCGCCGCACAGTAATCTCGTGTCGAACGAACTTTCCAGGTAAGAATGGGAGGGCGAAGCGCGGAACAGCTGATCCATTGGAGAGGATACGTTCGCTCGCTTGTATTTAGTTCAGACAAAAATAGCGTCCATTGGTGCATTTTTGCATGAATTAAAACGATGTCGGTCGACGTCGCATCGACGTTCGTATTGTAATGATCGGCGAAACGTTGTGGCCCGTTCGAATTCGATCGCAAGGAGAAAGGTGGCCAACTCTTCGATACGGCTCGAATCGGACCGTTGAATCACGTTCCACGCGAGACCGTTTCTTTTTCTTGTTACGTTCTCTCCTCCGACCGGCAACAATAAACGCGGTCCCGATGAAGAGCGTTCCGACGCAGAAACGCGGAACCATTAGTTCCAGCAGGAGGCGGCTCGATCCTCTGCTATATTCCCTCTACCTTCCGAGTCTATTAAAGAGAGATCATCTCGTTAACAGCGCGTTCTCGACTTACTAAATGGCGAAAGTATCACGAGCTGCTAAGCGGAGGAGTAAACGCGTACGGGAGAACCGGGTCAGGGGGTTTGTCGTTTCCAGCACGATTGTCGATTTGTTTTAACGTTAAACCGTGTGTCACTTTGCGCTAATCACTTCGCTCTTTTCCTTCCGCAGAGATCCGCAAGAGTTGAAACGAACGGGGACCGAAAGCTCGTCCAGCCAGAAGTTCCACAGGTATCTAAGCGCCGCCAGATTGGGTCAGGACGGCGGGGACTGCCTGAGAACGTATCCGTGTCGTATAAAGACCGAGTAGACCGGGCGTGGATTTTTTCCTTCCTTCGTCCAGCCACGAGAAAAATCGCCGTGGAGACGAGCACATGCGAACCAGTCGTTCGAATCATCGACGACGGCCGGCGTAGCGCGCGTCGAAGGCGCGAACAGCCGGCGCGCCGCGCGTTGAAATCACCGAGGACACGTCGCGCCACGCATCGAAGTCTCCGGGACGAGTTCGACCGGTCGGCCGCGCTGCACGCGATTTAGGCGGCCACCGGCGCTGTTACTGTTCTTTTAGGTCAACGCGCGACGCGGATCGCTTTAGTCAAACGATGTCAGATTATTTTCTACTTAATACCGTAAATGTTCACCAAGAAACTTGTTGTAACATGTAACGTAATAGATGCGCTTGTTCCTTGAGAGTTCTGACATTCACGCTCGTGGTTAAATATTCAATCGGATGAGAGAGACGCAACCGTTCTCCTCGATTTCATGGAAAATATTCTATTCAGAAGGTTCCGAGGAATCGAATGAAATTTTCTGATGAAATGTCAATCGTTCTGCCTACCTCTTTGACGCTTTGTCAGAAAACTCGTGAAAATGTGCTTCACGAATAATATTCCTCGTTTGTACGAACAATCACGTGACATTTTTATCGACACATTTTTCTTTAGCTATTTATTATCAATTGTGTAATCGAAGAAAAGAAGATTCTTTCTCCGAGGCATTGTAATAATATAATGATAATTTATGATTAATTTGCTGTAGATGTAAGTCGATGTGTAAGGATCAATGTATTTATTTCTTGATAGGATTATTTATTGTTACATTCTCGGGTGCCATACCCAGTTATTATTTATTCTATTTGTTAATAACTCGATCACCTTCGGGCGATATGTTATATACGTATACGTTGTACAAAGCGTAGCAATACTTCGATGATGTTTCTACCTCGAAGTTCCAATGCGTACACCATTGTTTTGTTCACAATAAACGACAGAGAAAAAGATAATTAAACAAATTAAAATTACCCACCGCTCTATACTTTGCATAGGGAAATGATTAATCGTCTTTCCCTAATACATGGAAAATGATTCACCTGCATTAAAAATCATCCACCTCTTTCATTCTCGTCGTATCAAAACCAAAAGATAATAATACGTCCATGAAATTGAGCCTAACGCAAACTCACTACAAATTCTTATAGAAAATCACTCTCTACCCGTTTTCCCACAAGTTCTTATTATTCCCCGTTCATAAAGCGTTCTCACTTTCATCTATTCTCCTCTCACGATCGACGCACGAGCGCAATTTCACTTCACCGCCACGAGATTTCCCCTCGTCCGATCGAATCATTAACCCTCACCGTCTTTTCCGAACGCTGCTACTACGAAATCCGTTCGAAATTAACACCAGCGCGCCGCGGTATCGAACGAAAACGAATCCCTCGATCACGATTCCAGCTCATACGCGAAAGGGTGGGGGAAACGACCGGAAGCGCCGAAACGAAAATCGTCTCGAACCGAGACAGAACATGCCGTGAAAATATCGGCACCCTAGATAACGAGGCTTTCTTCTTTCCTTTCAGCCGGCCACACGTTCCTGATCAAAATTCACCGGCCGTGCCTGGCCGCCGTCGACTATAAAACCGCGTTGTCTTCGTTCGAGCCGGCATTCGGTGTTTAGCCTCGCAAATCGATTGGTACCGTCATGAAGATTCCAACGATCGTCGCATCCCTCGCCCTTCTGGCCGGCATCGTGGCCGCGGACGAACCGGAGACCACCGCCGACGCGCTGCGAAACATTTATTACAAGTAAGCACGAGGCCAACGCGGATCAACGTTTTATTTGCCAATTAACGAAACTCTGTACTAATTCATTTGGCTCGACAGATGCATGGACAACGAGTCGATGATGTCCTGCGCGAAGCCCAAGGTCCTGGCGTACCTTAGCAACGCGGTGAAACAGGACAGGCTGGCCATCACGGAAGACTTGGCGATAGTAAGGTCCCGGAGTATGCCCGAGGAGAACGAGGAACACTATCCCGCGCAATACGATTCGGTGGACCCGGCTAGGAGGGAACTACTGCGGTCCTTGATGTTGGAGAAACTGGACGCGTATCTGTCGACGCATCGGTTGGAGGCTAAACTACCGGAAGCGATCGCAGGATCGAACATCGTGCCCAGATCGTTGATCGACGACATGCCGAAGAGCTTGACCGTTCCTCTGTCCGACTCGTCGAACGGCCAAGGTAACCGAATTAATGTTCAATGCTGGATAGAATGAAGTTTAATTACGTTCATGATTTAACGTTTCTGTGCGTCGCCCAGGCCGAGGATTCGTGAAGAAGGTGATGATCCCGTTCCTGCTTGGTCTGAAGTTCAAGGCCACCGCCTTGGTACCCCTGGCCCTCGCTCTGATCGCTTTGAAGACGTGGAAAGCGCTCACCTTGGGTCTCCTGTCGATGGTGCTCAGCGGAGCCATGATGATCTTCAAGTTCACTAAACCTAAGGTCGCCTACGAAGTCGTTCACTATGGCCACCCTCCCGTTGAACACCCGCCCCACTGGGACACGTCGGCTCACGGTCCCTACAGGGCGTACAGGAAATAGGCTGGCACGATGAAACGATTCCCCCCTCCCCCTCAGATCGTTTATATTTAATATTTATTATCACGCGGCTCTGACTTATTTATAAATAAAACATCCCTTACATGGTCTCATTAAATCAGTCGTCCCGATCATTCACCCTCTCCCCGATGGAAGAAGAGAAAGCAAAACGATTCGGTCACTTTCCCTTTTATTATTCGCCTACACGATTGAGAATCGATGGAATACCGAAGAGGGATCGAAACGCCGAGACAGTGGAAAGGGTATATCCGCTGGAAATCGTATGGCGCGGGTGCAGTCGGGTCGATGAGCGCGAAAACTGTGGCTCGTTTACGACTGATCAGGAAACGATGCTAGTAGACGAGGCTTGGTCGGATTAATTTGTACAGCCACAAATGAATCTTCGTTTTAACGATTCCGCGGCGAGCCGACTTTCGCGTAGACACGGGGCAGCTCGGTGGACGAGGAAGGGAAAGGAAAGCGAACGCAGTAATATGCGCGTCGCGAACGTGAGAACGTTCAGAAGGAGAAATAGTTACCGAACAGCACATTCGAAACGGAACACCGATAGAAGCTGCTTTGCCCTGAATGTTTATGCAGAATCGACCCAAAATTCCAATTACCTTCTCATTGTTACGAGCATAGGGAAGCGGGGCAGAGCGGGCAAGAGTGTTTCCCCGCAACCCCGCGCGCGCATTCTCGCACGAGAAACTCGCACGAGACGCGCATTCGTGATGCGTCGCGCGGCGATCTTCTTCGAATCACCTGGTACAGGTGGTACTATTCGGGTCACCAAGGGATCAGATCCACCTCTGATCTTCACTACCATTTATCTTGATCATTATTAAATTGGAGATGTATGAACACGCTTGCGGTGGTTGTTGTTTATTAAAAAAAAAATTGACGCAGTCACTGATTACCAAATGCTTTAACAATTCTCTCTGTGGTAGCATTCTACCCTAAGCAGAATTTATCTATTCTCGACAGGAATCTCGGTTTATTGTAGCGGCATTTATTCGGAAGTGATATTAACAGAAGCAGACGTGTGGAAAGTGTCATGATCGTGGCGTGAATTGCCGATCGATTTTAATGCCAATGTTACGATGCCATTGGTGCCAAGGATGAAGGGTCTTCTACTTTTACTGGCACGCGCGCGCGCCGCTTCCGCTTTGCCGCTTGGGAACGATGCTGCGCGATCGCGGGCCAAATATTCGAAAGTTTCGCCCCGTTTATTGCGTGAGCTGATTGCTTTATCGCCGCATGATCGGGGTTAATGAAATGAAAGATATCCCGGCCACTTTGGTCGGAATATTAAACGGCCTCGACGCTCTGAACCTAATGTCTAATCATACGAAGCTCTTATTATAGAACTTAGAAGTGCTGAATGGCGACACTGAGTTTCCCATTTAATTGTTACCACCGTGATCGCGTTATAATCATTATTGTCATGCACGAACCCTTCAACCCTAAGGGGCGACAGATTTCTAAAGCGTACTAACATTAATTATCTACATCTAATTACACCTAGAACGGGATCCAACCCCTGCGTTCGCCAGTTTGGAGTGACGCTCGCGTGTCGGGGCGGATAGCACGCGACCCCTTCAGCCGACATGCGCCCCGACAGAGCTTTCTTCGGCTTCGCCGGTATCGGGCGATCCGGTAGTCGCGTCACGATCGCGCCGAGGCCTCGATAATCGAACACCATACTTAACGAAAAGAAAATTCGTAGCTGGATGAAAGTGGGGGCGGCGTGTGTGTACTCGGTGCTCTCCTCTACGCGACGTCCGTCCGTCGATCGAGCAACGGGGGCTTCGTATAAATAGCCCCGTGGCCCAACCCATTGGCATCAGTCGACGTTTCCATCGCCTTCCCTAGCGATCGATCTCAAGACCTTCCTCAGGGTATCATCGCGAGTCCCCGTCTCCGCGCGAATTCAAGGAAAAGGAAATCATGAAGCTTCTCGCGTTCTGTGCCCTCCTCGCCCTGGCGGCCGCTCAGCCGGCGAAGAACGATCTCTGGAAAGGTAGCAGCATGGACCAAATGGTGGACCAGACCAAGATGGAGTGCGCGCAGAAGAACGACGAGATGTCGTGCATGAAGTTCAAGGTCTTGAACCTCCTCGACCAGATCTTCCGTAAAGACAGCTTCAAGGCAAGTGTCGGCTAAATTTAAGAAACCTCCGCGTCACGACTCTAGGCCGCGTTTATTATTCGACAGCTGTATAGAGGTAGACGTGTCGGAAAGTAAACCCGCTTTACACCGGTTTCCTCTTTTCTTCGCAGATCTCCGAGACCGTGGAGGTGACTCGCAACTCGAACCCTGCGGAGGAAGTCTCGGCTCGCAGCGAGGGCACCTTCCTGGACAACGTGCAGACCTATCTAGCCTCCCACGACGTGACGTTCAAGCTGCCCATGGAATCCTCGGTGAAGGTGAGCGCCAGGAACATCGACGACGATCAGCTCACCTTCAACGTGAAGTTCGGCCAGGGCCGCGCCGTCGAGGAGGCTCGCAAGTCCAAGCTGAAGAAGGTCATCATCCCTATCCTCGTGTTCGTCCTGCTCAAGGCGATGACCCTCATCCCGCTCGCCATCGGTGTTCTCGGTCTCAAAGCCTGGAACGCTCTTCAGCTCTCCTTCTTCAGCTTCATCGTCTCCGTCGGCATGGCGATCTTCCAGCTGTGCAAGAAAATCGCGGCCGACAGCCATGGAGCCACCCTGGCCGCTCACGGGCCGTGGGAGTACCAAGCTCAGTACAGATCCCTCCAGGACGATGACCAGCCATCGGCGGCCTACGCGCAGAACCTCGCGTATTCCGCACACGCGCAATCGTGAAACACTTGTCCGAGCGTTTACAGTTTGCTATCGCGGCTTTTGTAAAATATCTGCCTTCCTACCCTTCCTCTATACACTTTATTTAATAAATTATTGTTGCAACTATACTCGACCTGCTTCACTGCTATGGACTCCTTCTGCGGATTGCGCAAAGCTATTTCCACCTCGCCAAATGGCTTCCTATTAGGAAGGGGATCAGGAGTTGTTGAAATAAAAGTGTGAAGCGATCATGCATACGTACAACAACTCTGTTCCTTGCTTTACTTTATAATTAGAACTTTCTCTCCGGTACGCGGATACAATACATCGCTATCGCGAGACTGATTGTCCAAAAAGACTAATCGCGAGGACGAAAAGAAGCTTCCCCTGTCACTGCTGCATTGAGAGGCTTCGAGTGTCCATAGAATCGTACGAATTGAAACTTCCCGAACGTTTATCTCTGTGGGAAAGGTAAACGGTCCATTAAGAACGCAACGCGTTGCACTTCTTAGCAGATTGACCAGGCAGCATTCAATATCGAACGTTTCCTCTTTTAATGAGCGACAGCTGTCCTCGGGAATCAACTGAATAGAAACGTCGAGCGAAGGTGTCCAGGTCCGATCTGGTTCTGAACGACGGGTATTCCAGTTCTGCAGGAAAATGATATCAGATAACGATCGGATGCAACCGCTTCTTCAAGCCTGAAGAACTGCTTTGTCCAGTGTGTAGTGGTAGAAAATGGAAATCCAGCCCCGTCTTTGCTGCGACCTTCGTGCAACCCGCGCTTTCCTTTTTCTTTTCGTACTCTTTACGTATTCCTTGCACAGCATTTGATCGGAACTATGCTCGTTCTCCGTTTCGAGCTTCGGATACCTGCTTTTCCGTGGACGAGATTATGCCGTAATACATGCAATTGAGCTGTGTGCCGTAATTCGTATACACTTTCCTCAATTCCTTACGAGCCGTTTTCATTTCTTAACTCTCTTACGATTATTAAGTTATCCTCGTTAAACCTTCGATTGACAAATAAGTACAGCTCGATAGTGTCTACTGTCGGCCCAGTGCTGCTACTAAACATAGAAAAACTGTAGGATTTTATTGATTATTAAATATAATTTTCTAACCAACTCGAAGCTGATGCTAGAAATCGTTTTGGCCATAGATACGGCTACTAAAATTCTGCCAGTTAGAGAAATTCACCAAAGCCGCCTACTTCTCCTTGCAGAAGCCGTGAATAGTTCTAATCGCCGTACTATCGCGAAGGACCTACATAACTCTGTGAACGGAATGAAGAATTGGACGATCCATTGAAACCCAGCAAACATTCGTGCCGCCCGTATTTGTCCACGTCCAACGGCCGAAAAATCGCCACCGTAAAATCGTCTGTCCCGTTGGTTCGTCGACGTATGTCCAGCCGGAATGAGATTACCCGCAACCAAAAAGTAGCGTCCGGCTCCTATCATAGGAGGCATAATATCGATAACGCGTGTGTGCACGAGCGAGGCGTTAGAAACGACGTCCAAGTAAGAGCACGACGACAGGGGGGGCGGGGGGCAGGGCGTCGCATGCGGGGCAAGTTCCGTTTCCCGTGCACGGCGAGGCGTCGCGCATACCATCGTGTACAAGGGACGCGTGCACGCACGTACGATACTTACCCGCCCCGCGGGTAGGGGCTCCAGGTGGTTCCAGGGGGAGAGGAGGACCGTGGCTCGTTCTATGTGCCAGTGAAATTTGAATAATTTTCCTTCGATCGTCGATTCCCGGCATGCGCGACCGAATAACATAGATTCGCGGGGGGCAAATTAAATAAAAGGGGCGTGCCACTCCTCCGTCAGTCGCAGTTCGATCGTCGGTCGCTCGCTCACACACGCGCAACGGGTGGACGATCGATCGTTTAGCGTTTCGCGTCGAGGAGCAGAGAGCGCAACGGAGAAGCATCTCGAGTGGATTAATCGTAGCCGGGGGTTCGTCGAAAGAGTCATGAGGACGTTCGCAGTGACGGTAGCCGTCGTTCTGATGGCAGGCAGCTCCCTCGCCGACCAGGATTTCCTCTCGAAAGCGTTGAACGAGTGCATCGCGACGGACTCGTGGACGACATGCTTGAAACAGGAGGTGCTTGGTTACCTGGACGAGAGGCTTGGGACCAGCACCGAGGCCAGGTCTCTGGACACCGTGGACGAGGCACTCGTGGCGAGGACCTTCAAATATCTCAAGAGTTTCGACTACGGGGTCGATCTGCCGTTCGTCGATGCCAGCCTCAAGTACAGGCCCAGCAGGAGTCTGGCCGATCTGGACGTCGAGTTCAAGGGGAACGAAGTCGCCACTGGCCAAGCTAGAGGGATCCTCAAGAAGAAATTGCTGCTACCCTTCCTGTTGCTGTTGAAGCTGAAGCTGAAGGCTTTGATGCCGATCTTCGTCGCGATTATCGGATTGAAGGCTCTGAAGGCTTTGGTGCTGTCGAAGCTGGCGATCCTTCTGGTCGTCGGATTTATCGCTGTGCAGTTCCTGAAGAAGGGTGGAATGATGATGCCGATGGGTACGTATCTGAAAAGAAAAGAAAAAAATGTTTAAAGTTACTACGTGAAACGTAATATACCGTGATTGTAACGCGGACAGACTGTCCTACACCGTGCAAGAAAGTAACAAAAACGCTGAAACTTCTCTGTCGCAGGAATGTCAATGGAACCGGCTGCGCCGGCGTACGGTGCTCCATCTTCGCCCTCGACCACGTCTAGCTACGATCCGGCGAACACGTGGGACGGAAACGGCCCTTACTCCCGCGTGTGGACGCCGACCAACGGCGTGGAGGCCCAAAATCTAGCCTACTCTTACTACTCGCCAGGCAGCAGCTCCAGCACTTACGGCTCGCCCTCCTCCTCGTCTTCCTCGTCGTCGAGCAACGCCGGCAGTCCATCCAACTACTAGACTGCTCTCGCCCCTCGATTCATTTACGCCCTCAACGACGGTTCGATCGTCGGAACGGGAGACCAAAGAGACGCACGCCAAATATATACCATGAATCACATCGCATCGGATAATCGTCGATCCATATTAATTTGTGCCGCAAGGATCAATCGATCACAGAGCGTCTATCTTATTCGTCGTTCGGAATCGGGGAGAAGTTCCATTGACTCGTTGCGTACACCGAATCAGCTTACGTATTGAGAATGAAAATACGCGTTGAACTTGACGAGATAATGGGGCTTTCCGATGCTTGTCTCCGCAGCAAGTATACGCGTAGAAAGTTACAGGACTGGAAGAGGAGGAAACTCTTGACGAATCGAAGATGCTGGGTAAAGTGTGTTCTTTTTTTTTTCATTTTTAACGAACGCCAGGATGTTGTTTCTTATTTATTGCCCGCGCAACACGATTATTTATTGTCCCCCTCGCATTTGTTAATAAAAGCATATGAATAACGAAGACATATCATTCCTCCGCCTAGGTATATCGATGCTTCTTGAATAAATTACTTTCCTCCTATGAAATTCGGATAATTGAAATTTCGAACGTAAATTCGGATTGCGAAAAGGTACAATGGAGTACCCGAGTTCTCCTCTGTTTCGCGTCGGTACGTCAGAACTTGCGGCACGATTCTCTGCAAGGTGGAATATTTACTCCGTACACGTCCGTAGTACGTTACTCGGGTATCCATCCAGGTTTCGTAGCCGGTAACTGACTCGAGAACTATCATTCACCACCTTTGCCAGCTTCGGGACATTTCCCGACGATGGCGCTTGTTTGTCTCCTCGGGTATTCCAGGTGGTCGTTTCAGGTACCCGACCGAACGACGTGACTCAACGCTCCGCAGTCGGTCTTCCGCCACCTTACTCTAATCATTAAATACCACGTCCACCGCTTTCACCACTTTTTTCCCATTCTACCCGCGAATCGAGCCCGGAGAACCGCCGAACGGCGGCGGGCGTCGAAATCGAGCTGTACCCAACATATTCGCAAGAATCGGATACACGATTCAGCCCGATGAACAGTTTCGAAAATTTAAAGTTCCTGCCAGCAAAGGGGCTGCCCTGCTACGCGTCGTAAAACGCTCGCTCCAGGTCCCCCATAATCACAAAGGGTTCACGGTAATCTGCCGTATACCGGCTTTACGGCACCCTCCTCGGACGCGTCGCAACCCTTTCGTCGTGTGTCTTTAACGACAACCCCCTTCGCCTTTCTTCTTCCCCGTGGACGGGGATCGAAAAAACCGCACTGACCAGAAAACGCAGTAAAAGTTTATAACTGCGCGAGTAAAGGCGGGCCCCAGGTAGTTGGTTCCCTCTCGGCTGGCTATCGGAACGGACACGGAAAGGGTTCCGTCGTGGTGTAGGACCGTCCGTCGAGCAGCAACGTAAGCCTTTCCCTCTCCTTTCCACCGAACACGAGGAATCGGCGTAATCCTCCTTAAGTCCTCTTTTCTAGTCCGTTCGGCCACTTGACCGCGTGGTTTCCTTTTCCACGGCGACGAGTCGAAGGATCGTCTTGACGCGACGTTGCATCGACGAAAGGACGATCAATGGGAAGGAACTAAAGGGTTTCACGCTGGAACTAAACTCCTGTGCGTTCGACGATTTATTCTCACAGCCGCAGACAAAAGGAGTTTACTCGGAATGCGGTGGTCGTGGTCTCTTTGATCCTTGAATAATGTATTCCTAAGTAAATTTATACAACACAGGCAGGTTCTATTACTATAATGTTGTCTATCGACGTCTATTGTCGTCTGTTCGTCGGCGAGCGTGACAGGAAAATTTCGGCAGCAAAGCTCTTTCGTTGCCTTTCGCTTTCGAGTAGTTAATTATGCCGCAGCAGAAAGTAAGGATCGGAGACTTCAACGATAGGGTGAGCGCGATCGTCTCCGTCTTCTCTGCTTCGAAAATTCATCGTCCGTATTCTGCGGCGTGCGGACAAGGCGTTGCTAAATACTAGCTGCTTGACGCTTTCATGAAATTTATTGCAACAGAAGTGAGATTGATAACGAATGAAACATTAACTCGGTACAAGCGCAGGAAAATGGGAGGTTGAGAGGAAAAGCGGGCAGGATCGATCGGATAAAGGTACGATCCTTGAGTGTGCACAAATGCAGCGCACAGGATGCGTAACTTCCTGCATTTTTATTCCCTCCAGCTCGTCCATGGACGCTCCAGGGATGGAAGAAGTGACGACATTTATCGAGGCGACTGCTGCACCGTTCGTACGCTGGCTGTTTCTTCTCTCTTCTCCATCCCGCCCCAAAGCCACTGCGTATCCACTAAAAAAGAAAAACTCTAATCGAAAACTTCGGATCCATTGTCGAGAGAAATGCAACGCGTGGGTGGCTGGGGCTGTAACCGGGGGCGCCCGTTGCACAACCGGAAGCGAATCCGTAACACAAGGATTCGGTACTTCCTCTTCTCCTGGTGATCTCGCGGGCAAAGGTGTTCGGACAAAAAAGTGCGGCTTCATTGGGAGTCGCTCGCGTAATTCCCTCCTCGTCCCTTCGTCGTTTTATGCATCTGCCGCGATTGCTGCCGCAACACCGTTTGCACGAGAGATGAATGGAACCGTCTCTGTGTGACGATTATTTTGTAACAGGAAATTCATCCCGGATGATGTTTCGTAATTCATTTTTGTTACACCCGAAATTGTAACCGGAGAGGTCCCCCGTGTATAAATCAGGCAGAGTAGTTGAACGGATAATATGATATTCTCCGCTTTACAGTTTATTGAAGTATACCAATTTTTGTATTCAGATCTGTTTAGAGGCTTGTGATAATTCTATCGCGGCGAGCAATCGTAGAGTCTTCTATTAGCATCCGCGGAAAGTTATCAATTTCCTTTCTGCATAACATTCTTTCCGCGCTCCTTCGTTCTATCAGTCGGCAATCTGTAAAAATTCATCCGGCGAGAACCTGTCGCCGCGTCAAGACCTCTCGGAAGAGAGGAAGCGGAGTCGCGTGTCTGGTTCGCAGCGGGCAAGCAAGTTCCTGAAACATTCACGTTCCCTCTGCCTACTGCCTACTTTCTTTCTGGTCTCCCATCCACGGTGATTGCATAACAAGAAATCGATCTTCGTTGCATCGATACGCAGAGGGACAACGAGACATGTACACGCTCACCGATACGGCTTGCGGTCAATTGCGTAATTTTTACTGCTGGAGAGCTATCTATAACTACCGATGGCCCAAACTATTACAAACTAACGATAGATTATTTTCGCTATCAATAGTTATCGGTAATCCGATTTCGAAGTGCAAATTTAATAGTTGCTCTAATTCATTCGAGTCTATTTTGTTATGTAAATGTCCTATCACCTTATTATCCTATTAAATTATCTGATTACGATGCATCCCGTATGGGAAAACCAATAGCATTAATTGTACAGCTCACATACGAGCACAACTTATAAATAATAGCATTTAAGTTATATGTAAGCTGTACGTACATATCGAAGTTAATAAATCACGAATAAAAGAAATTTAACTCGTTATCTTTTAACACCTATCCAATCCTCGGAAAGCCTACTCCAACTCCCTAAGCAAGAAATAACGCGGAGGAACATTAGTTGCAAAATTCCGAAGCGCGAGCCTTGCAAAGAAATGTCCTAATCCCATGTAACTTTAAATCTAGGAAATTCCGGGAAATGACGTCACAGTTCCAGGAATTGATGAAATGAAATACCTCCTCGCGTATCATGTTCTCCTGATACAAATTGGCGATTTCGATCACTTGGTAATCCGTAAAATACAGTTTTGGTAAATTCTTGGAAATGACGTCACATTCCTAGAATTGGTGAAATGAAAGACCTCCTCGCGTATCATGTTCTCCTAATACAAATTGGCGATTTCGAGCACTTGGGATTCCGTAAAAGCAGGTTCTGAGAAATTCTTGGAACTGACGTCACATTCCAGGAATCGGTGAAATGAAAGACCTCCTCGCACGTCATGTTCTCCTAATACAAATTGACGATTTTCAGTCAAGGGATTGCCCGAAATTCACGATTTTGTATCAGGAGAACATGACACGCGAGGAGGTCTTTCATTTCACCGATTCCTGGAATCTGACGTCGTTTCCAAGAATTTCGCAGAACTTGCTTTTAGAGAATCCCTCTTGCTCCAAATCGCCAATTTGTATCAGGAGAACATGACACGCGAGGAGGTCTTTCATTCCACCAATTCCCTGGAACGTAAGGTCATCTCCAAGAACTTCCCAAAACTCAATTGTACGGAATCCTTCTTGCTCGAAATCGTCAATCTGTATCAGGAGAACATAATGTGCGGAGAGGTATTCTATTTTACTGATTCTTGGAATTTGACGTCAGTTTCCAGGAAATTCCGGGAACTTCAATACTGTAGGGGATTCCAGAATTTCACGTCGTTTTCAGCACTTATCCTTAACCGAAATTATTGACGAGCAGTAAGGAAGCGGTGTAGGTGTTTTTAGGGCAGGGCAGGCATTAAAGAATTGGATCAATTGAATTTGATTTACGAAAGATTCATTGAAGAATTTTAGTAATGTACAAATTACAACAGTGATGATGTTTCATCTTAACCACTATTGTACTTATCAATTAATTCTA
The DNA here is from genome assembly GCA_023838395.1 of Holcopasites calliopsidis. NCBI lineage: Eukaryota > Metazoa > Arthropoda > Insecta > Hymenoptera > Apidae > Holcopasites > Holcopasites calliopsidis. The sequence goes on from JALHAQ010000001.1 coordinate 2,172,842, forward strand.
TAAATTCATTGTCAGTTCATCTTACGACAATTAAATAGAAATTAAAATTAGAATGTTGGAGTAATAACTTAGACGTAAGTATGTAAATTACAAAAATGTTTTATGAACTAGGATCTGCTTGGAAGTTATTAGTATATAAATCGAATTGTAATATGTCTTACAGTTTACAATTATGCATACGATTTAATTTAATATCCGCTAATATAGTATACACTAACAATAAGTTCCGTCTTCCTCTTATCTATGATGAGATGCAGGATGCAGAAATCGTGGCCATTCCTTCACCAGGGAATCTGTACACAGAAAAGGTATATTAAATAGCCATTCATTTATAGTTTATTTAATAGCGTGAAATGAAGATTGTTTATTCCAGAATTACAAACTATCTGACATATGACACAAAATAATAGGGTGCAACAAATCCACCAAGAATGTTCATTTAAATAAATACACTCTCACCGCTATCAGTATAACTATCGATAGCCGATGGTCCAATTATGGATAACCATCGATATTTCTTCAGCACCAGTAATTCCCTTTCGTCGAGCCGATCTTCCCCGACGCAATGGACGGTCCTCCAATTTGATTCCAACAAGGGCGCCGATTCTCGTGGATCGGTGACATTTAATCGCGCCGCGATATGTGACATTTGACGCGTCCAGCTGCCCCACGGCTTGCGCTCTTATCCGCTCGCAAAGTCTTGCCTCGGTGTAACCGTTTAGCGTCTGTTTCCCGTGCTTCTCGCGTCAGTTACGTTTTCCCTCCGGCCGCGGCTGACATTTGCCCACGGAACGGGGCTAGCTGCGAGCGAACGGCAACGGGACAGCACGTGGGTCGCATTGGGCATTCAACGAAGGTACGGAAAAACTAAAAAGACGCAATTAACCAAACGGCCGGCGATCTCATCGCGAGCACTCTCGAGGTCGGTAGAGGGAACAGGTGCGAGCGAAGTGCTCGGTGGCCGATTGTTTCGCGGTACCCGTAGATGCGACGCGATCGATAACGAGCGCCGATCGGTCGAAGAAAGTAGCCGGTGGAACAATCGTGGAACAAAAAGAAGAAAACAATGGTCGGCAGATAGAAAAGGGGGGGAAAAAAGGGCAAACTGTACATCGGTAAAAGTAAAAGGCGAGCAGAGGAAAAGAAAGGGAGAAAGGCGAGAAGCACGAGAAGAGAGCAGCCTCCGGTGAGACACGGCGCAGGTAAAAGTGAAATGATGCAAGATCTCCGCGCGGTTTGACAGCCGCTAAGGACTCTATTCACCGATCGTTCGTCGAAGGGTTGCTCGTAAAACCTTGCGAGCCAGCCGAGAGAAGCCGAGTTCCCTCTTCGCATTTACAAATCGACGGACAGTTAACAAGATAATCCGCAGCTTCCACGAAACACCACGGAGACAATAGGCGAAAGGCAATCGCCGCCGCTCATTATCTTCGTGAAAGATCGTGCTTCCCGACGCGGTAATCCTGTACGAGGAAGAGATGAGGGGACAGCGTACATTGTTCTAGGGCCACCGTTTCACCTCGGCTTTTGTCAGCCACGCCGATCGGCATCGATGCCTCCCGTCGTTTGCGGGTCACGAATTTATTTGCGTCCCGGCGTATAAGCAACGACCCGCTTCGCTAACTACGGATAGAACAATGCGTCCTCGTCTGCCGCAATTTCCGCGCAAGGACGAAGAAACCGTTTTTCCTTTCTCACCGGTCTCGATTTCGATCGATTTTTCCTTCCCCGCGTTTCTCTCTCAACCTTCTCGTCCCGTCCCGCTCGTTCTCCCCGCGTCGATTCGCGATCCTCGAGGAATTTTCGTCCAGGAGCGGGCATACCGATAAAGTATCGTAGCTCGTTAATGGATCGTGATTGATACGCGACGCCCGACAACGCGCAATTATTGAAATTTACGATTCTAATCGACAGGGAACCGCGCCGTACCGCGCACCCCTCGATTGCTACTAATTAATGAAACACGAGGCCCGCATCGGCCGCGCCGGAAATTTATCGAAATCCTCGCAGACACGGGGGATGCCAGGTAACCAGCCGGTTCTTTAATGCTCGGAACGATCGTTGCGACAGCCGGGAATAATGAGCGCAATACGGTTTATACAAAAAAAAAGGCGATTAAGTTTGCTGCCGGTAATAGCATTCTAATTGCGGCTACATTCGAGACAGACAGAAGGCTTTTCCGTTCGATCGCCGCGTGATACTATCGGTTCGAGCTGAAAGTGGACTTATTCAGCTTTAAATGCACGGCTCATTCATCGACCGGTCGGCTCGGGTGATGATTTCGCTCCCTCGGGAAGCGTCTAGACTGAATCGACACGGCCGATTAGTGTTCGCCTTAGGCTCGATCAATGCGCTTCGTGTTCGTCAAGTAAAATGTCTACGGTCTACACGGCCACCACAGAAAGCGAACAGAGAAAGGAAAAAGACTTCGTCCAATATCGCTTCAGCAGTCGCAATAACAGCCTTTATTTATCGCGGTCGTGTGTCCCAGCGAAAGAATGGTAATTAATTTTTTCGCGGAACAGATTCCTATCTCCTTGATCATCCTTAAATTTGCACTCGTTCGTTTCGCTCGCGAGCTTCCGTGAGCAGGTACGATTTTTAGCAGCAGGAAGAACGTGCTACGTTTCAATTAATTAAGATTAAGATTAAGAGCCACGCACACGCCTCGAGCCGCAATAGCGGGGCAATTTATGCGTCTCGGGCAAACATCTTCCTAGCTTTTCCCCTGGTCGAGACCGTCCCGGCCGTGAAGCGGTTAATACACGGCTCGGCAAACCCCGTCCTCGGGACTTGTTTCGACAACGCAGGTAAGTGGCGGCGATTAGCGCTCGGACAGGACAGCGTGTAATTAAGGCGCCGGTGTTAAAGCTCGTTCCACGGTCCCCCTCCTTGCCGTTGATGCGGCTCTATCCGCTGAAGCGCGCACCGGCCGTCGATGCGTCACGAAACGTCGAGGCGCATCGAATACCGCGGGATTCCTTCCTTCGCTTATCCGCATATTTTCAAGGGTCAGCGAGTTGCATCGCGTGCTTACCTCGCCGCATTCTATTGTCCCCTTCTTGAAACTGACTTAAGACCGGGGGGATGAAAATCGTACTGCCTTCGAGCTGCGCGCGCGCGTTCTTGTACTCGATTGGCAGGGTGCGAGAGGTGAGGGGTTAGGGAATGAACAAACGAATTATTCATTTCATATACGCCACCCCTAAATGGGAACGTAAAAATTGGTTACAAGTATTTCTAGCCGGCAGAGTCAACAGTTTCTCCGTTACACTGTAATCTTATCGACCTCGTAAGATACCGAACCTTCCACGCGCGTTCCAAAGGTATCGGAAGACCCTGGACGAAGGTGAACGGGATGGATAGGACAGACACGGATAGGCATAATAGCGCAATCATTCATAGACGCGTGATCGCGTTTCGATTCCGGGGAACAATCTTATCAACGTGAAGAAGGGGGGGGGGCCGCGAACGGGCGTCCACGTCCTCGACGATTCGAAAGGGAGATTCCTTCGTGGTGCTGTCACGGATCTCTTGCATTCCTGCGCGGACACCGCGGGAGGCTTCCTTAAAACCGAAAGTGATACGAGGAGGACGCTGGGAGAAGACAGACGAGAGCGCATACACACGATTCCACGGCGCCGCTCCATCATGCTTCGGCGCTGGAAAACGGGTGAGCAGAGGATAAAGGTTGGCTGCATCTTCTTTAAACGTTAGATACACCTGTGCGACTGAGCATTCGGATATCGATCAGGGAGATAGCCGGTTGAGGGGGGAAGCAGGTGCGAATCGTTCGAGGGGAGACCGGGCCTCTAATCGACGTTGCTCCCTCGGGAATGCCTCGCGGGGCTTAGCTATTTCGTTTGGGCAAACAGGATAATTATTATTGCAGTCGACAGAAGGCGTTCAAGATCGCTTTTCTTTTTCCGCGGGAGCTCTAGGTCATCGATTTCTTTGACGCTGCGTTTTTGCTTTATGCAACGCAGCAGTGACGTGCAGGGAGACCTTCGAGCAATCTTGAGAACGAGAATTCTTGCTACGTGATTTCGTGCTGGAAGATATGGTGCAACAAACACGCTCAATGCCACCGAACAATTCATACGTTAGGGAAGGAAAAGATGTTCATCGGCGCTTCAAGCTGTCCGAAAATAAATCTTCCTCAAACTTACGAACACGATTTAACGCAAAATTAATGAGCTGCTGCTAACCACGAAGCGCCGGTCTTCCAAAAGTATCTATAAACCACCCCGTTGACAATCTATGAGGGTGCAGGAAACAGCTGGCGAATTTCCAGGCACCTGGCGAAGAAGCTGGAACGCGGTAATAGCTGGTCCGTGATCCACAAGGCCCGACGTAAGAAATAGAAGAAAAAAAAGGGGGGGCGAGAAAGACGAGGGAGGAAACCACGGAATCTGTCAGAAGGAAGGCGCTCGATGGAGAAAGGAGGAAAGGGGTTGGCGGTAGCTTGGGTAAAGTCTTTCTACTTTCCAAACGGCTGCGCCTCCGAGCCACTGGTATGCGGAAGGGTTGAGGCCAACCTGGACTCCTTCGTCTTCGATGTTTTTATCCCCTACTACCCGAGTAGGGGCGGTTACGGGTATCCCGTTAGGTCAGCAATGCTGCCCTTCAAGTGGGTGGCGGTGGTTGCATTCGCTGCGTTCCTCCCCTCTTATACATATATATATATTTTTTATCCCCTACACGCTTCTTCGTGTGCTTCCTTGTAAACCCTCGTCTAACTGTGATCCATGTAATCCACGCGTAGCTTCCGCGTTTCGAGGGCTCGCCCGTTTTCTCACGATTGCCCGCTTCGGGAAACCTTCTGCTTCCCTTTCCAGGAGTGTGGGTCACGTTTTTTGTTTCCTTTATAAAGAATTTAATATTGAACCCGGTATTTTCCCCGGGAGGAAGCGTGGAAAGTTAACGTGTGTAATGGGATAACAGAACAAATACCGTGTTTATTGAAATTAGATTGGCCAAGATTTTACAAGCCGAGCGTGTAATAAAAGGGGAACAAACCGAGGTCCATGATCGTCGGAAATGCCAGTCCCAAAAACGGAAGCAGTAAAATTCTATTGCACTCCATAATCTTAATAAAGCGCTCATCGAGAAAAAAAAATGCTCCTCGTATTTTACGCGTCACGGTGACCATTTTCACGCGGAGAGCCCTTGTTACCCGCCGCCCCCCCCCAGAACGTTCACAAGGAAGTACGCGTCCATAAACCGGCCGAGAACCTACCCCCCCCCCCCCGTGGTGCCTCGCTAAAAAGCATTGTCCCGAGAACACTGTGCCAAAAAGCTGCAACACACGAGACGAAGCATCGCGCCACTTTTACGACACGGTCGTTAAATTAATCAGCGTGCACGAGGCTGTGTTCGGTGTTTGCGTTTTTACGATTATCACAATTACAGTCCGCTGCAATAATTCCCTTCCTGTGGGCTCGATTAGTTCAGGGCAACCGGCGAAAGTTTTATTAAACTCGCCCCTGCGCCGCGCCACCCTGCGTCGAGGACTAAGGGGAACAAAGGGGCGGGTAAAAATGGCGAAAAGAGAGCTGTCGTAAAGTCATTACGTTGTGGACAGATTCGACCACCGTCACGGTTCGCGTAGACACCTTTATCCTCGCAGACTTTCCGCCCTTCGCCTTTCTCGCAAATTGCTCGTGCATTGAAACGGAGCTACGGGGCCGCGTTCGAGCCGACCTGCAAATTGGATGGACTATTTTTCCAGCGTGAGTCCGCGTGTCAGGGTCCGCCGCTTAATTGCACCCCGCTGTCGCTTTCGCAGGTTTACGTGGGAATTAGGGGCGATTCCGTGTTTTAAATTTGTTTTTTCCTACCCTCTGTGGAATTTTTCGAGCAGGACAATACCGCACGTATATAAAAGGCTTTCGTCGGCCAAAGATTGGGTTTTTCGTAATTGCAGTAGCTTAAATGTACCCCACGTCGATACGATTCTTCTTAACCCCCTTTGTTTCGATGGAAAGCGTGCTTTCATTGCCGGATCTCCGAGCGTGAAAAGTCGACACCACCAAACTGCGCGACGCGGGAAGAAAAGAGGGAAGAGACGGAGAAAGGAGAACGCGTGCCCTGCGGAATAAGATTTTCCTCTTCGTAAAGAGAAGTCCTTAGGGGAGAGGCAAGGGAAGAAAAGAAGATGGAGAAATTGAGCCGCAAGGTCGCGAACCGTAATTCTGGCGCCGCTCTGCAAATTTCCTCGGCCTTTTCTCTTCCGTATTTATGCGTTTACGGTGCACCTCACTGCGCCCGTCGAGGTCACCGAGTTTCGTCTTTTTTCTCGAACACCAGGACCCATAACGGGATCGCGAAAAATTCGACCCTACCTGGGACCGTTAAAAATAGCGCCTCTCCTCTCGCCGCTTCCTCTTCCTTTTCATTCGAAGGATACGCGCCAGCCGGACGGACGCGCCGGGAGGAGCGTGAAACGGGAGCATTCACCGTTCCGGTGCTATTCAATAAGAATCCAATCGATATCGACATTGACTGTGAAGGCGCGGCCTCGCCGACGCCGGACTTTTCTTCGCGTCGCAAGAAAATTCGAAATGCTTTGTAAGAACGCGGTCGTTCCTTGTCGGAAGTCAAGGCCCGGGCCCCGACGTTGCACGTTAGCAACGCAGCCTCGTTTCTTATCGGGCAGGGGAGCGCAGCTTTTCATCCACATTGCGTATAAACGCATCCGGAACCGCGTCTCCCAATTCTGTCTAATAATTAAAGGGAGGCATATATCGTCGGAACGTAAGGGGTCCGTGCGTCCGCAGCGGAGACCAGGTTCAGAATTAACCCGATGCGTTATGCCGGTACAGGCGAAGGAGCATCTCGCACATCCGGTACCACGGCTCGGCTCCGTCCCCGGCGTCAGGATCGAAGGAAAGAGAACCGGGAGTCGGTCGGGATGGAGATGGTGGGGAGGGACAGCAGGACGAAGGGGAAACGGGCAACCCGAGAAGAGAACCCAGTAACCTAGTGCCGAGTCGCCTGGAGGTCTGCAAAAACAAAAGGGAAGAGTGCGTGCCACGCGCCCTGGTGCGGCCGATCGCAGATCGCTCGCGATCAGCCGCGATTAGCCCGCGAAAATTACCGCCTCCGCGACTCGCCACGATTTTATCGGGCGACCGAGGGTGGCCCGTGGTGCGTGCTAACCCGCCACGCGCGCGACATTTCGTCCTTCCTTCTTTCGCGCCTCCTTCGCGTTCTGCGGCTTTTTCTTCTTCGTGTAGCAATTAGGCTTTCGAAATCTTTTCTGTTTTTTTTTTCAAGAGATCACGGGGATGTAGTTTTAGTAGACAGGTTTTTTATTGATTCTTTTGTAACGCTGGTTCCAGAGACTCAAGTGCGTTTCCAGCTCGTTAAGGAGGCCGAACGGAGGGAAAGAGAAATGCGGCCTGCTTAGAAATGACTCAATCGCTGGAGAGCGAAAATATTTCCATCTCGAAGGCCAGCAAGAGGCGCGCAGGAAGCGGCCTCGCGGAGAAAAAGCGGCAGGGGGAAAGAGAAATGCAGCAACGAGAACCCGATCTAATGTACGTGCTTCATTCTTCTTTCCTCGCCGCTCTTTTGTTACAACGGAATGGAAAGCAGCTGTTCGCCGTGACTTAAAAATCTTTGGAAAATCGCTTTGGGGCTGTTTCGATGAACGTTGGTTAGCAGTTAATTAACCAGAGGATAGTAATCGATATTAGTCGCCTCCGGTAAAAAGCTGATCGATCCGCCGATCTTCGCATTCGCTAAAAAGGTCACGAGGAACACCGACGAGAAAAGGTACACGCTGGCACGCTCACGTGAGTGCGATGCGCTTGAGCCACGCGGCAGAATCGAAGATCCGTCTATTTCACGCGGGTCGAAAGGAATTAATGGGTCCGTAACAATGTTAGACACGGACGGGCCCTTCTGCTTTCCTTTCTCTTACTACGGTCCTTGCCTCGAACCTCGTGGTCCCTTTACGAAATCGGGTAATCGTTTGTTGTGTCACGTGTCACACGTGTTACCTACCTCTGGACCCACGCGTTTAATAATCGTACGCATCTACTTCCTGTTCATCCGACGATTCTTCGTACACGGCATTTATTGCTACGGATATTTCTAAGCAGGTGAGAGACTCTGATCGATTTCCACTGTCCCGAACAGGAGAATACGAAAATATATATCCATTTATTTATAGAATATATAATGTTTAAAACTCTGTTTATACGCATAGGTATATGTATGTACATGCAACTCGTTATGCAGCGGGCCTTTCTCCGTTCCTCTCATACTATCGAGCGTACCGGCCTCTCTCTTTGCCTCTCTCGCTTTCACGTTTCAACGATGCATTCGATTATCCCTTCCTTCTCTGACCACATCGATCTTCCTCTATCCATCTTTCTCGCCTCGGTTGCTGCTTCTTTTCGCTTCGCTTCTCCGTTTTGCAACGCGCGATCGCGATCCAAACGAACGAGGCAGGAAGAGGGAAGAAGGCCGCGGAACGCTCGAGCTGAGATACTCAACGGAGTGATTGAACCAACCGTTCCTGTTGCAATGCAATGTTATTTCTATGATTCACAAATAATGATAATAACGCTAACGACGATTAACGAACAACGTTACGACGGATACAATGGATGTCGACAACGCTTTAATGATTTCATAGCGTACAGAGGGCTGACAGAAGGGAAAACAACGATTGTACCAAATTAATGTACTTAGAACGGAGCATAAACTTTCTCCGGACGTGGATAACTTGAACGAACCATTTCTCAGTTATGGCCAGCATCGCATTCTACACGGCGTTTCGTTAACTATTTTCTAATCATTTACAGGCTGTTTCAAAATATAGCCACAAACTGTTCGGCCGTAATGAAATATAGCAAAAGAAATAAGAGTGCGGCACTAACGAGACGAACCTTCAGCCCACGAACCAGAAACCTGAATTACGTATCGCCGAGACAACATTCCGGAGCTTACAATTTTGAAACATCCTGCATTTCCCAATCCCAAAATCGTTACAAAATCGTTCACGCGATGCTGGTGGAAAGTTGGGCGCGTGCACGGCGCAGCACGAATTTAAATAGTCCGGCCCGCCCGGCCACTGATCTATTCGACAAGGAGAATCGCTCCGATTCCGCCGAGCGGTTTCCCTCCCGCCAGCGGGTCGTCCTCGTGGACGATCGCGGTAACTGAACGTCGTAATCCGTGCGGAGTACGAGAACGCGGCGCGAATCGCTCGCTCCGCGGGTTGAAAGCTTCGTTCCCGGTGAGTTTACGAAGCCGCGAAAAACCGTCGCGCGTACGCGCGGGCGGATTGCAAAACGCGCTGGTCGCGCGCGCGTTCGCAAACGCCGACGATGGAACGGAGTTACATGTGTAACAATGCACGCTGCCGCGCGGTAACCGCTTCCTGCCGACCGAGCGAACGAGTGGAAAGAGCCGCGAAGGGACAAGCAGTCGGTGCAGAGCGGAATAAGCGCGCTCCTGTTGCCCGATCGTCGTTCGCTTCGAGCCGCCTTCTCCGTCGCGCGCGGCAACTCGTAACTAGCGCGTGCCGCGATTCGCGGACTCGCTGGCACAGCAATATGCGGAATCTTCGTTCGCTTCGCTCTCGACTTTGCGATCGATGCACCGTCAATCAGCTCGTCCGGATGTCAGCTTCTCTTTGTTTCTAGGTAGGAAAGAAAGTAGGCGTGACACTGTCGATTGTTGGTTTGGTTCAAAATAAATATATTCTAAAGAGTATGGAATAGTTTCGCTTGTATAATGATCGCGTAGAACGGGTCGCGTTCCGCCACAATTCTCTGTTCCCCGGTATCGGAGTGGCACGGCGATCGATCAACCGGGCGCCAGGACACAAGTTGTATCGTTGCCACGGTGGGGTTTAGCGAGTAATTGCGGTGTAACGGGCAGCGATACATCGGCAGGTAATAACGCTAACGAGACAGCAACGAAACGCAACAAAATCGCCGTGAACGTTAATCGAACAACGAAACTACTTTAGTTACAAGTTACACACGACCAACTGGCTGGAAATCGTTCATCGAATACAACCGAAACTTTCTACATTATTTCTGCGTATATGTATCGAGTGTCTTTCTTTTTTTTTTTTTTTTAATAAACAACTAAACTTTCCAGCTATATGGTATGCGGAATTTCTCGGTCTTCGTCTTTAGTATCCTCCGTCGGCACCTGCACTCTTTCATACATCTTTATAACGGTGCCCCTCTTAAAACTACGATTTAAATAGTGATAAAAAAAAAATAGTAACATCTCGAGTTGCTTCCAGTCCGGTTTAAAGGGTAGGAGAAGCATTTGTGCGAGAGGAACGCGAATCGAGACGCGATAGAACCCGCCGGACCGTCGGCGTTGCGCAACGACCGAGATATTCGACGGTTCTTCTACGCGTCCGGTCCCCGTTCGCATTCTCTCCTTTCGTCGACGCTCGACGAACGATGAACAAGCAGCGACTAGGTGACTGCTGCTGCTCCTGGCAGTGCGAAGCTTTCGATTCTCGTGCTCCCTTGCTCCTCGAGGCGCGTGGATCGTGATCACGCGACGATCCGGATTCCTCGGACGGCAGTGGCGTTGTCGCTGATCCGTCTGAAAGATAGACGAGAAGGATCTACGTTACTTCCAAAATGCATCGGTAAGTATATACAAGAATGGAGAAAATCGATTGCGTTTCCTTTTGGTAAATTATGAAGCGGAAGTAAGAGGAGGCGGGATCGTGAAATTGGGAACGCGGTGAGAGTGGTTGCGCGAACGACAAGAGGGTGCGGTGGGTGAGGCGAACCGGCCGAACAGGGACGAGAGGCGCAGGCAGCGGAATGTCCTGATCCTAGCGAAGGCCGTCTGGTGCATTCTAAGCGGGCAAAAACTGCATAGGAAACCACGCCCTGGCTAGAACCGCGGATCGCGTACCCTCAGGGACGTCTGATTTCCACGTGAAATCGACATAGGTCCGTCGATATCCCAATGATACTCCATATATTCTGATACGATCGCCAGCGTGCACGAGATTTCTGAACGTGCGACGAGCCTCCGGACAATCGGCAAACAAATTTGTCTAAACGTCGATACACGCGTACGCGCATTAATCGTTGGATGCAAGAAGAGGCAGGCGGAGTGACGCGGATTACCCAGCTACCCACGTTCCACCTACTTCCACCCACCTACCCAGCAACCCAGTTGTCCGCGCCCCGTCTGTTCGCCAGAGCTCTCCGTTCAGTTTGATCGCTAATCGATACAATATATCATCCCGCGACCGGTCGCGAGCCAACCGTGTCGGACGGCCTTCACGACGATTTCGCCGAGGTCGCCGCGTCTTTTTTATCAGCTCCATCGGCGCGAGCAGCGATTCGTGGTAAACGGGTGCAAGAAGGGACAACCCCGGCCATCGGTGAGTAACGCTCCACACGTGAACGATTCTGACCTCAGGCTTAGAATAGAAACGATCGGGAAGGTAAAAGAGGAATGCGTCTGTGTTCCGTGAGGAGACTTCGGAGTAGGTCGAGCCGGAAGGAAAGGGGGTTCCCTAGAGAGAAAGGTCTCACTTGCACTTTCCACGAGTGGGGCCAATTTCTGGGCCAAGTTCAACGGAAAAAATGTTACGCAGTGGCGCGCAGGAGAAAGCCGCGTCCGTTGCCTAGGACAAGAAAGAGAAAACGTGTGACTGTCGTGGGACGATGATCACTCTCTCTCTCTCTCTCTCTCTCTCCCTTTTCGATGCAACGACACACGTGTCCGTGACGCGGGGCAGCGTGCAAACGAGAATGCGGCGGAGATTGAGAAAGAGAGGGCCGGAACGAAGGGCCGCGCTCTTCGCTGGCCGCAGGGGAAAAGATCGAACTAGTCAGACCGAAGGAGTCCGTTAAAACCGTCTCCGCGGCCTTTCTGCGGGTCGCGCGTTGAAGAAGGATCGAGACGAGAGGGCTCGAAGGCACCGGAGGTAGCCTGCGTGTATTCTCGGCGGTGCAGTTCGCCCCTGAACTTGCTTCGCCGTGTCTTGGTTGCCCACCGCGACACGTTGACCCACTTCCGTGGCCTACCCCGACATCGCGATCGCCTTACAACCGGAGAACGGAAAATCGATTTCCCTGTTAACAATCGGCCAGGAGATGACACGCCTATGTTTATCGACTTTCAATTTCACTGGCCCGAATTCCGTATGGACCCGATGGTTTCGTCGAGGCGTTCGTCGGAGCTGGACACGGGATGACCATGAACGGAAAGGGAACGATCGCGTGGGAACCTCGATAAAAGGCGCTCGAACGCGTTGCTACCATCGACGGATCGGACTTAATCACTGGTCCAATTGGAATCTGGCCAACGTGGAACTTGGAATTTCTAATGCGGACCATGGCCAAGGTCTCGCATTCGAAGGCCGCGCGTCCGGATCTCGAGGGGGATGATTTCTAAATCGCTTCTCCGAATATCGTCGAAGAACGGCTTCCTTGCATATAAATGATTACGCTCGTAACAGCCTGCTTCTCGCGCATCCAAGACGCGAGGAAGTAACGAGTCCGTGGTCTGTGAATCTCGCGTTCCAACGCGACACATTCTCGATCTCCTTGGGCTGCTTATCCGCAGCTGAATTTCCGGCCGGAGTGAAAGATCGAGGTGGCACACCGAGTTACAGTCTCGTATATCATTATCGAACCGACGTCTCGGGGGCGTTGTGCGTTATCCTCGTGTGTTAAACGAATCGCGCTGAGATAATAACGCGGGATCGGCCTGTCGCGAGTAGAAATCATCTCGCAGGACCATCGATCGGACGGAGAGAGAGAGAGAGAGAGAGAGAGAGAGAGCTTTGATCGACCTGTGTCGAACTCGTTGGCTTGAACACACGGCAATGCACAAGTACCGGGATAATCATTAGTTTATATAACAAGTCATTTCCCGCGGCCACGTGATTTTCTCGTCAAGGCAAGCCGCTCGCCACCACCGTGGCACCGTTCTGCTCGACACACCGCTACTTCTCCGCCACCATAGGTCAGCATCACCACGCGGTCACCGCGTACCCGCGGTCGTCCCGTTCAACGGAGAAAGGACTCCAGTTTCCTTCCCCCGAACGCGAGATTCCTGCGAGATTTTCCTCCGGGACGCGTGCGCGTGGGCACCGAGTCGGCTTTATTAGACACCGAAGGATCCGAAAAAGACTCGCGCACGCTTAAGATAATAGATCTCGAAGGCGAAGGAGGATTTTATAGCCGGTCGGAGGAAATTTCTGGCCACGTGGAGAGGTAAACAGACTCGATTCGGATCGGGAACAATTCTCGACCCGGATTAAAGAGCAGGTATAAGTCTATGAGGAAGTCACTCGAAAACGATATCGTGGCTCGATTGCTTATTCCGTGAATTCCAGCCTGGTTAAGAGATGCGCCGTCCCGTGGAACGCTGATAATGCAACGCTGAAGAAGTTGCTGCTCGAAACTCGAAAGAGAAAAAGGAAAAAGATCGTGAGGATGACTGCATGGCGCGAGCGTGGAATAGGGGAAAGAAGGGGGATGGAAGAGCATCGTTCGAGGAACAGAGATCCTAGGCAGGTGAAATGGAGAGAAGGGAAGTGCGACTAATGGGGGAGAAGGAGAGAGAGAGAGAGAGAGAGAGAGAGAGAGAGAGAGAGAAGGAGAGTCGAGGCAAAGGTGGTCTTGCCGGCGTAAATGCCACTGGTTGGCATTATACCGCTTGCGCCTGGCCAGACCTTCGATGCACATCGAACACGTCCCGATGATGATCACCCGGCCGCTATAATCGTGGCGATATCTTTCGTCTACGCTACGAGGGAATTTCGTTTTGCATTAGCCGACCGCACGACGCGGCGGCAACCACGAGGACGGCCCTGGCCCATTTACCTCCGCCAGAGTCACCGGATACCAGCAGCCAGCACCGATATCGGCCTTTTCATCCTCCCTCCAGCGTTTTTCCAGCCTCCGCCACCTCTCCGCGGGAAGCTTTTTTTCCGTCACCCACGCGACGACGCGAAAGGTCGGCGCGAGCTAAAGATTCCACGGCGCGCTTCGACGCTTCTACACGAATTTTTCTTTTTATCTCCCCGAACGGCACAATTCCATCGGAAAGAAATTTATCGGGGTCCGGGGAAGAATTTTCGAGGCTGTGGATCGAGTGCAGGGAAACGAGCGGTCGCGTCGATGGAGCCGTGGAATGTCGAATTAAAGTCCCGCCGTCGTCCGGTCGGCCAAGATAGGACAAGCGTTCTTCTAGTCGGCCTAGGCACGGCCTGTGCACGGCAACAGGAGCGTCAAGCAGCAGCGTGTGCTCCTATAGGAGTTTCAGACGCAACCTGTGGTCGGATGAGAGGTGAACGAACCTCCGAATCTCCTGCACGAGCGTGGAACACGATTGGAGGCCGGGGGGAAAAAGTAGTAGACGCGTTGAAAAAAAGACTGGACCAAGCGGCGACAGATCGAGCGACCGAGGAAGGACCGTGCCGTACGTACAGTTCTACTAGAGATAGGACGGAGAGGAAAAAAAAGACCCGAAGCACGGACGAGGGAACGGAGAGTACGCGATCGTTTCGTCTATGATTAGCACGACTCAACGATCCTGCCCCGCGATATTAATTAGAGGCTCTTATTAATTCGAACTGTGAGGATATCGATGAAGCGGGGAACGTGCAATTTTCTTTTCTTAATCCTGCCCGCAAGGTCGAGACAAGACGATGCTGCTCAAGGCTGGCAAAACTATTCCCCTCTTTCTATCACGATGGAATCAATGTTCTTGCTCGCGAGTAGAAGAAAAATTGGTAACTTTCCATTTCAATAAGAACGATGGTCGATGATCGTGCGCCATTAGCGCGGACCACGGTAAGTAAAAAAGAAAAATAAAGTCGTTCTTTCTACACCCAAGTAACATGACAGAAGACTCGAGAGGCTTGCGGTGATAAAGGTAGACTCGATGAATCCCTGAAAAAAAGGGCTGATAGTCAACGAGCAAAACGATGAAGAATCGCCTCGGTTACCAGGGCCCGGCCAAATAAAGTCAAGCTTTAGTTTTTCGTCATCGTTGCGTCGCGTTTGCACGTGTGTGCACGAATGTTAAGCTTACGTAGGCCGAGGAAGGGTGGAGTAGGAGGACGGTGTCCGAGCACGTAACCAAATTCGAGGGCCATTGTTATGCGAGCTGCATCGGCCCGTTCAAGATACCTGGCAGCCAAAATCTGCGGCCGCGCCGAGTTCGATAGCATCGCCGCGCTCGCTCTGAAACGATCGGTTGCGATGCGTCACGGGACTATTGATACACCGGCTGGTCTATTATAAGAGACGAATCTTATTATCGCCCGCCCCCCTCCCCCTGTCACTAGCATTTTCGATCGGCTCCGTTCCGAATTCTTCTCGACCAGATCGTTAACCGATCGAATTAGGAAAGAAGAGGGATATGGGTACGCGTGTGCAACGAGGAGAAAACGGAGAAAGAGTGAACGCGCTCGGGGCTTGAAAATGATGGGAGGAAGGAATGTGCGAATATACGCGAGAGTAAGAGAGAAACGATTGGCATGCAGGTCGCGCGGTATGTTGTCCTAGGTCACGCGTAATCCCACTCTCTCTGTCTCTCTCTCTCTCGTTTTCTCTGTGACCGAGACTCTCCTTTGTACTCCCCTATATCGCGAGTGGTACCCGGAGGATGCGCGTTGCTCTCCGTCGCGGCACTCATCCTTTCATCATTCTCCTAATAAGATCGGACGCGGGCAAAAATGCGCCCCGATCGCTCGGAAGTCAATTTACGGGCATCGTGGATTCCTATGAGATCTCCGCCGTGCAAAGGTAATGTCGCGATCGTGGATCGACCGCGACTCTATTAGCGATCAACTCTTCGATTCTAACGGGCGTCATCGAAGCGGGGAGGAATTTACGAGCGGAGTCGAAAACCATCGTGCCTCGAAGCGCGAGGAGCGTACGTATGGACTGGCGACCAAGAAGCGAGTCGAGCGAGCGCGTACAAACGAAGCAGCGATCGCTTATTCCTGACGAGGAGGGCACGATTGTCGGCGCGCGCTCACGACCGGGACGGTGAATGCCCAAAACTCAGCTGGTGTCAATGAACTCGGCCATGTGAGGAGTCGGACGGGGCCTCCTCCGGCTTATACTCACTATCGGGGTCTTGTCTTTCCCATGGGACCGAGACTGATTTCGGGACTTTGCGAAAGCTCCTGCCCCCGGGCGATAAGGTGATGGTCAACACCCCGTTTGCTTCCTCTAAACGCGGCTATTCCGGACCGATCGACTTCGCAAAGTAAAACCTAAATTTCGCCGTAAAATTAGGGTGGGATCCGTTGAAAGGGCGAAAGCCGAGAGAGTGTGCCGTAGAAAAATTCTAATTCAAGGGCTGTAACTTTCCCAATTTCGCGAGCAACGACACGTTCGACTGCGTTTACCTGCAGAACGGCGCGGCTGACAGAGCGCGCGAGCGAAAGAGAGATGAGACCGTTCTGAGCCGACTGACGAGGCACCTGCTCGTAAGCGCGGCAAGAAAACGCTGGGGCGAGCCGCGTATCTCTAATGCTCGCAGGGCAAGCGACGATATAACACTCTGTGCGACAAAAAATTCCATCTGTATTCTCGAATCGAGCAGGGCAACGTAACGCGAAGGAAATCAGACAGCCGCCCCCTGCCCTGCTTCCTCCCCGCGTCGCTTTTTGAATCGCTGGTCACGCGCGGGTCAGCGAATCTTCGCAGAGGAATCCTCCCTCTTCTTTCGCAAACTCGACGCGAATGTTGGACGTCGCTCGAAGGGGGAGGCGAACGAGGCAGGAGGGTTGACCACCGAAAGAGAGGACCGAGTAACTCCGCAGAAGTGATAAATCGGAAATGTTGCTGGACGGATGACGCCCGATCGAATCTCGTTTATACGATGCACCCCGTGTTTCTTCCTTTCCTCGAACGATTTCGCGATCGTTGCTCGATCTCCCGCGGTGAACAACGCTACCATATGTCGGAGTACGAGCGCGTATTATGTAAGACACGAGCGAGCACAGGTGATCTCCTGTTCGTATCGGTGTGTGGCATCTATCGATGACAAAAGAAAAATGCGACGACGGCCGAGTAGTCCCGGGATTAACGCGTGCGTGTACACGGACAAGTCCGGGTTCGATGGAAAAGGAGAGAGCCGGGCGGAGGGGTTTTCTCGCGTTTCAATTTCATGATCGATGAGACGGGATAGAGGAAGGCTCCTCTTACGAGCAATTAACGGACCCACCTGTTAGGCGCAGGCAGTGGCATCTCCTCCGGGCGCTTCATTGATGAGCCTCGTTGAACGAGAACGAGCGACGATGTCTTCCCTTCCGTATGTGAATGCTCCATTCCGGTCTCCTCAGGTTCGAGGTCGAGGTCTCTTCCCGTCCCCTCACGCGTCCCATCGTCGATTCACGAATCTCGTTTTCGTCCTGTGTCCTCTCTGGCGAGGAAACGGCGAGGAGCACGAACGAGCTTCAGTACTGACCCGTAGGATCGAGAATCATGCTGGCAGCCATGTCGCGACCTTGAGGTAGCTTCGACTCTTCATTACTTCCTCGTCTCTTCCGGAGTAATATCTCCTCGACCTACCTCCACTTCCCTCAGTACTGACCGGTCGGATCGAGCCCAGCCATGACGGTGCGGAGGTACGTTCGAATTGACAAGAAAACAATTTATGGTGAAAAGTGGAACTCGACACGGAAACTCTCCACGGTTAGCCCGACGTATCCCCTCCGGATTTCTCGGCGGGGAGAGCTTACTTCCGGTCGCTTCTTTCAGTAGAGCCCGGTGGGGTCCAGTCCGAACGCCATGATGTCAACGTTGATGCCGATAATCGTCACGGGGTGGAAAGACAGCCGGAGAACTTCTGGTAGCAGGCGATGAATCTTCTGCTCAGTATTGACCGGTGGGATCCAGCTGACGAGCCATATCTATCCTCACTGGGGTATCTCGTGGACGTGTAGTCGCTGGGGCCGATTCCAGCCTCGCCTGGTACACGATTCGACGTAATGAAATAACTCTGCGGCTCGGGACGATCGCGGACGCGAGGAATCCTGCGAAACCGCGGCACGGTACGGCGGGCGATGCGCACGGAAGAGGGTTCTCCGGCGGTGTCGCGTGGTGCGCACGCGATTCCGACGACTCGCAAAGTCGGCTCTCGTTGGCGGACTGCCGAAGAAGAACTTGGTAAACTAGCCGAAAGCGCGATGCGAAATGGAATTTATCGAAGGCCCGAAAAAAGAAAAAAAAAAGAAAAAAGAAAGAACAGCTGCTGCGTGCGTGACCGTGCCCCACAGAGCTCTGACAGCTCCACGGCGAGTGGCCTCGCTTAAGTCTCGGCTGGTCCCCACTTGCTCGTCCGGGGGCAACGCTCATTGGTTGACGCCACCGGCTACACCGGCAATCGGCACTCCGATCAAGCTTTCGGAAAATTTCCCCCGATATATCGTCCTCCGGTGTCCGGACGGGGCCCAACCCCCACGGGTTACCGATCCGTGGGCTTACTACGTGGGGAGGAAAGTGGGATTCGTTGGTCACTCGAGGAAGGGAGACACTTCCGTGAAAACGAATGCCCCCTACTCGTGGGGTTCCCGCTGGATCGTTTTCACGATCGATCGTTTGACGATCACCGTCGCAAGCCGATAAGCTGTTCCGCGGTCGGGCTTCCTCAGAGATCGTCGGAGCCGAGCGCGACTTCCCAGAGGACAAGCGGGGGGACGATGATTTCATTTTCCACGCGTAAAAGGCGGAACTGTGCCGTTCGGGAGCACTCGTTATTTGCACCCGCGTCCGCTTATATGATTCACCGACGCTCGTTTCGAAATGGAATTTCGCGGTGGCGGATGAACGATCAGAATGACGTTCATCGGTCCCCGGTGGTGCAACCGCGTTTAGTTTCGTTCCACTTGCTTGCACCGCGGTGGTCCCTCCGCGCGTCGTCGCGCTCCTCGCTGCGACGGACGGGGCAAAAAGTTCGAGGGACGTCCGCAAAGTATGCGACCAGCTTTTCCCGGATGAAAAACTGGAGCGTCGATACGACGATGATTTCCAATTTTCTTATGCGCGCCGCATCGCTGGAGGGAGGATGGATTTTAAACGCGGCCGCTCACGCGTGGCCTGTGGTGGAAAGGCGAATTCATTGACCTCGTGCAAAATCGATACGTCGTTATCGCGCTGTTGTACGCCAACCCCAGGGAAAGGAACCGTTATCGGGGCGAACCTGACAATTGCAGCAAAGCGTTTCCCTATGCTGCGAACACACAAACTATTTATAAACGATCCTTCTGATTAACGCTCTGCTACCAAAGGGGGTAGCGGGGACGAGTTGAAACTTGCCGCGGCGATCCGAAACGGTGAAAGAATTAAGCAGGTCTGCCTCCATAAAAATAATGTCCAGCGCGCATTAAATCATCGCAAAAACGTCGCGTCTAGCACGGCTCATCCTACGATCGTCCTACGAACTGGAATTCCGCGACTTCCCTTCGTACCCAGCCCTAATCCTCCCGATAAGGAAGCTCGTTAGCTAATAGCCTGTATATCTCGCATCGATGTACGTATAAGCTGGACGCTTAAGAAACCTATTAGACATATGCTGGGAAGCTTGTGCATTTCGTCCCGTATCGAGATTTTTACCCCTCGATTTTCCTCATTCGCGGAACTTTTATAAGCGTTAACCAGAACGAGGCCTTATGACTAACTTGTCCCACGTGAATTAGGAGCCTTCCGCGAACCAACCCTTTCCCTTAATCCTTATTGGACACCACGTTAACGCGTCAAGAGCGTCGTAAAAGTGTCAGTCGAAAGGATTCTTCGATCGGGCCAGCCGAATTCCACGCATCCTCTATCCAGGTACACGACGTTCACGGAACGTCCTATTCCTGTGCCTACGTGGAAGGATCGTGGCCGGCCAAAGCGTTTATTGCGCATCTGAACCATATACTTAAGCGTAGCCTCGGATTAAGGGTGTGGCCCGCTATAGTTACCGTTCTGGCCTCATTAAGACAACAACAGGCCATGCCGTGGCTCCTCGTTTGCACGGGAGACAATGACCGGTGGCCCCTGACGGCCTACCGTCGCCACGTCGTCCCACACCACCCGGCGCATTATTATATCTCGCCGCGAGAATCGTTTACCGAATCGCGGACGAGCTTTTCCGAACGTGATCGTTCTCGTCTTTGGGCAACGACGATGAAGGAAAGGAGACGGAAGCGGGACGACCCTAACGGGCCGAAGACGCGAAGAAGAGGAAGCCTCCGCCAGGACGAAACGGGCGAACGAGAGGGAAGGGAAAAGAGGGGCTCGATCGGTTTAGCCGAGGAGACTGGATGCGCTTGGTACACGCCGGCGTCCGATACGAATAAAGCACAGTGCCGGGCATCGGCTGTGTAGATATACCGCGAGAGCGTGCAGTTTGTAGTTTGTCGCCCGTCGTCGCTCGCGGCCACGACTTCGTGTTACTGGGATAAAAGGTGAACGACTCGCTGGTACTCCGCTCGTCCCACCAGCAGCAGCATCCCGCTTAGCCGTTTGGAGGGGTAGCGTCGTTCCGCGAAGTCTAACCAACGAATACACACCGGGGCAGAAGGAGAGAGAGAGAGAGAGAGAGAGAGAGAGAGAGAGAGAGAGAGAGAGAGGGGGGGACTGGGATACGGTAACAGAGAGAAGCAGGAAGACAGATGAGATACGCGGAGAGAAAGAAAGAGATAGAGCAGGCGAGAGAAGTAATCAGGGGGGAAAGGGGAAGCATAAATTACTTGATCATCCTCGAGGTTCGATTCGCCGATCGCGTGGTGCACCTTCTTGCTGCGCCACTGTGCGCTGCGAATTAACATGATCCTTCCGCGGAGATGGAAAAGTCGGTATCAACCTCGCGTAGGTGTAATCGACGAGAACGATTAGCGCCGAGGAACGCAGCGTTGCCTTTACGATACCGTGACGATTTCATAAACCCAATTCCGCAACGGTGCTCGAAGAGATGTGATGTAATACGAACGGCAGAGGGTATTTAAACACGCGACGCCCATGAACCTTCGTAAACGGAAGCACGTGTTTCGCCGCGGCCCTCTTTCCCTACGACCGTTTGCACAACTCTACGAGATGAAAAGAAAATTCTACGCCAGCGGTGTTAAGAAATTTCCTCCATTTCTCCAGGGACAATTTCCCGATTATACATACTTTATCTGGACAAAAGGGGGGAAACGATCGTAACAGCCTTGGGAACAGTTTCGGGGATAATCCACATTAAGGGCACAATACGATGCCTCGTGGGATCGTAAACGCTAATTGTACCGACCGGTTTTAATTGCCCCCGGCTTAATTCTACAATCTCCACCGTGGTCATTCCGAACGCGGACCAGAGATACCTATTCACTGCCACGGGCGACAGGTTAGCAATGTCGAATTTTATTGTCGGTGCAGCCGAGAGCCGTAGCGTCGAAACATCTTTCCGCCCTATACCTATGTATAGCTCGGCGGCGTGGCGTGGCGTGGCGCGGTACGCCGGAACGACGCCCTTTCGTGTCATGATCAAGGTAACGGCGTCCCTTGCGGCCATTCAGACATCGTTCACCTCTACGCTGCGCGTCAATGCCGTAACCATACGACACGCGGCCGATTGTGCAACGGGCGGGCAGCCTACCTACTTAAACTACACCGTTTGCGTAACAGCCGGTTTCGGAAAAAAAAAGAAAGACGTTCCCCAGCGTGGATCATCCCGTCCGTTTCGAGAATGCAGCTCCCCGACTGCAGTGGAACGACCGACGCTGTTCCCCGATTGGTCCGCCTCCGATTATCCTGCACGAATCGAGAAGCCCACGATACGTGGACGAGCTTTTTCGATGCATGTCCGGTTGCACGTGGCACCGACGACCTTTCACACAGGGGCATCGCTCCATATTGTCGATGGAACGCGTCCAACCGACGCCCGGTGTGCCTTTCCGTATGCACCGCTGCGGTAATAGCCACCATAATATCTCGCTGCGCGCGCGTGACGTAACGAGGCATTAGCCGCTTAATAATTTTGTAATTACTCGCGTTACGTAATGGCCAGACGTAAACAGAGTCTAGCCTAGTCCATTCATCCGCGTATCCCATCCACGGGAGCGTTCGGCGAAGCCGCGGGGCACGATCCACCCAGTGGGTCGCGTGCCTCTTCCCTGTAATTCTTCCGGCGCGGCGGCACTCCCTTGGAGCTGGATAATTTACAGGGTGTCGCGTACGCGAGAAATGCAGACACCGCGGAACGGGGAAGAAGATGTTACACCTAGGTCGCCGAAGGACTGGGAAGTCGTGTCCCGCGATAACGTACAGCCTGCTCCACTGTAGGCAGCCGCGAAAAAGTGAAAGACACCGCGGCAGGGAGGACGCGAGAAGGAAAAGAGGCCTCCGAGCGTGGGGGTGCACGACGCGGACGAGCGGCCAGGTGAAATAGAGAGGGAACGAGGAAGAGGAGGCGACGTTGGCGGAAAGGTGCGAAGGCGAGGGAGGACAGAAGGAAACGAACCGAGCGCGGAACGGAGTTGGCTGCGTTGGATCGAAAGAGGGACGGAGGGATCGCGAGTGGAGGGTCGCGGAGGAAACGAGAGACAGATTAGTGGGAGGAAGAGACGGCGAGTGACTCGGTCGAGTTGTCGAGGCGATTGTGCCGATGTGCGTGCGGCAAAGTTTCGCGTCGAGCTCTCCCTGACCTAACCACTCCGCTTCTCTCTACGCTCGGCTCGTCTCTGCCGCCACGAGCGAACTGGCCGACCGGCCTGGACCGTCGTCCGGCGAATATCGAAATTCGATAACCGGACAACGCTCCCGGGGAACGGTAATGCAATTTTCGTGAACCTCTTAAAATACGTTCACCACACGGCACATCTGTCATGCTGTCATGTAATCGTCGCCTCGTCGGACAGATTGCCCAACTCCGTTCTTACGTAGCTCCTCGAGGAGTTACGAAGGCCCTACGAGGAGAGGAAGACCTTCGATCGACGCGTAGAAGGGGCACGTCCCCCGGCTACCGCCGCCAAACAGCCGCGAGCAGCCTCTAGGTCGGCCGTTCACCCTGTTCCAAGACGATCGCCGAGAGACTCGCGACCGGGAATGCTGAAACTCGATCGAATTTCGCCAATCGCCGGGGGCAGACTGCGAATCGCAGCTGCCTGTTCACCGGGAAACGCGTTTCCGGGAAAAGCTGCCCGGAGGGGAAAAAAAAAAAACGACTCCGACCAGTATATGGAAAAAGAGGGGCAGAGAGTGGGAGAGAGAGAAAGAAAGATACCGAGAACGGGATGGAATCGAACAGGCTGCGATCGAATTCCAGTGAATCGTGTCGGTTCGATGCGCTTTTTATTCTCTTCGTGGCTCGATTCGGTGACGTAGAACCGTCGATGATGCTCGCGGTCGAACGTTCGTCGCGATGCTTCATCGTCGAGGTGCGACGGGATCGTCCAGAGGGGAATTCTTTGGCCGCAGAAGAGTTTCGCGGCCGATAGGTTCCCGGATAAACGCGAAAAGCCTGAATCATCGCCGTCGAGGAACGCTCACCCCGTCATGGAACACCGCGGTCGCGCGTTCCGTCGCAGTCTCCACTTCCTAATTAGAGTTTCGCTCGGATTCGCTTGACCCCGCCTCTGGATTCCTATAATCCTTCAATGCATTCAGGATTCAGCACTTTCTATGAGAGCGAGAAACGTGCGGCAGCCAAAGTGCCAAAATTAAAGGAGTTCGCGGACTGTGACCCCCCGTCGCCCGCGAATCGATCCAGCTGGATCAGTGACCCGATGGAGAAGTTCCATCGATACGGGCTCACGAATTATTATCAGCCGTCCTTTCTCCTTCCCCCCGTCTCTTTCTCTCTGTCGCACGCTCCCGTCTCGGTCTTTCTCCCCGTCAGCTGTTCTTTCACCTAGCGACCAACTCTGGTCTACGTGGTGTTCCCTTGGCCAAGGCGGCACGGCTGGACGGAGCGGGCAGTAGGGGACGGCGACGTAGCGTGGATAGGTTCGATTCACCAATTCGGGATTCCGGGGCCGCCGAAGCGCCTTGAAAAGAGAACCGATGAATAAGTGACGATAAGTAGGTAGATGGGTAGGTAGGTAGGCAGAGTGGATAGGTTGGCTGGCTGGTCGCTCGTTAGGCTAGGTGCGTTGACCCGCCTTAGCGTGTTCTCGCTGTTCGTAGACGGGGAGAGCGAGGGGAGAACGCGATGGAGAGAGACACCCGGGATGGTCGGATAACGATAGAGCAAGATAGGCGAATACGGCGGAGGGGAAGGGGGTTGCCAACACGTCAAGTTCGCGATCCTCCTTTCGCGGCTGATCGCTCGAGCCGAAAACCGAACGAAGATCGTTGAACTCTTTTGGCTACCGTTCGCGCGTCCGACCGATCTATCGGGAGGATACGGTCATCGTGTCAGGACCGAGGCCGTCGATCGCGGTCTCCGTGCATAGTTTCGCGGGCCAGCGAACGAGTCGGGTTAGGCGAACGTGGAAACGCGGGGGGATGAAGAGTTTTCTCGATGCTCGCCCAAACCGGCTTTTATTAAGCTCGCAGGTTTCGAGATTCAGGGATTCGTTGTACAGTGTCATGTTTCTCTGGTAATCGTTCGTAGCCCGACTTTCCTTATCGTTATGTATTCCATCTTGATCGTGCACCGACTGCCGCTGACTTTAAGCCTAATTACAAGCCGCTCGAACATTCACCTCAATTACTTTCCCGAGATACCGCGAAAGATCGGGGCCCCGACGAAGAGAAACGCGATTCCTCGCGAGGGAGGAATCGCGCGTGGCATTTCCGCCGGACGATTTTCAACACCATCGACGAGCTCTCTCCCTCCGTCCCTCGTGATTCTCCTTCGCTACTTTCCCCGTGCAGAAAAATATCCAAGGAAGACGCGGAATCGAGGGAGAGGCAGCTTCCCCTGTCGGGGAAAGTGAAATCTCGCTCGGGCTGCACTGGCGCGCACACGCGTATACCCACCTTGTCCGCCGGTGCTTCTTACCTGTCGCGTAAATCAGATCCGGTCGATGCTGCTACCATTAATAATGGAAGGCGCTAATTTACGTGCGTGCCCTGTGCGAGCAAAAAGCTTAGAGAAAGCGCGAGTGCGGCACGAGACCGTTCGTTCTACGTGCACTTTCCAACGATCGCCGTTCGATAGAAAGCGTTGAGAAAAAAAAGGTATAGCAACGTGGCAGCTACCACGATAACTAGACTGCTTTTCCGTCGCGAGATAGGTGAGACTTTTTCTGATTCGTGTAGGTAGAGGTATAACAGTTTTTTGCTAGGCCTTCGCTAGAATTTAATATCACGTTGAGAGAAATCGTGAGTATATTTGAAGTACGAGGAATCATTCTCCATCATCATTTTATTGGCGATTTAATCATTCCCGGTAACGCCGGGCAAGCGATACGTGACGTCCATCACATCAATTGTACATCCTCCGTGCCAAAACCGTTCTCTCCCTTCGTGCTCGAACCACTTATCTCGCCGCCGAACAAGCTTACTTTTCCCGGGAACCGGCCAAAGGAGCAACGAGACCCTAGCCTTGTGCGACATTAAATAAAGTGTAATTAACGCAGCCAGCGAATTTCCCTGGATTTTTCTGACAGAGGGTTTTTACTGTTCCGACCCGTTCACTGTGGCTCCATTCGAAGTGAAAAGACCCGGTGGCACCTACACCGTTTTAAATTCCCCGCTGTCTACCTGCATACGTAGCGGCAACAGGTTCTTCAAGATCCTGTTGTGTAAGCATCAGAACCTCAGTGGCTGACCTCCCGTAAAAAAAAAAAAAAAACACCCTATGCATTCCTCCGAATGAAGCCTAGTCAAATGTAACTCTTGGATAAACCCCGTCTACGAAAATCGGCTGCGCCACGAAACGCGGATGAGTCTACGATAATTTATGCGAAACAGCATCATCCTTCGGATGGCGACGAAACAGTGCACCGGACTGCATAGACTTCAACGCGCGAAAGAAAGGAAAGTACCTCGGCTTCCGGCGAAGCGTGGCGAGGAAAGAAAAATGAGCAACGGCGAAGGCGGAGGTGCAAAAGGAGATCGCCGCTCAGTCTAGCGAAACTGGCACAGTGTCAAGGTGCCTCGCGGGCACGTTTGCTCGGCGCACCGGCGGAAGGGGAGCCGCATGAACACTCTGGCTGCGGGACTGGCTTTAACCCTTCCACGTTTCACCGATGCGAAACGATGTATCCGCACGCGAACGGCCGGACTTTCACGGTGGCTTTCTTCTTCTTTCGCGGCCGACTTGCCGCGATCGCGTACCACTGGCTCCCGTGAACACGGCCGAGATACCGTCGCCGGTGTATCCGGGGTGAAAGGCAAAAATGACAAGTACAAATCGCGGCGCGTGGTCGCGTTTCGTGGAAACGAAAACGCCCGGCTACGACGCCCTGTCATTTTCGATACGCATACGTTTGCCCGGCCTTTTACGCCCGCTGCACTTTCCTACTTTCGTTTTGTAATACTTCCAGCGCGGCGCGGACATGGCCTCGGACGCTTCGGAATACTTGTCCGGTTTTGGGCGAGCGCAGGACTGTGACGTAGGCGCCGTGATGTAACACAGATGATTCGAAAGATTCTTCGAAGGGACGCCCGTGGATGATTGTTGGACGTGGACAGGGAGGACGAACGAGTCTCTGGATGGTAGAAAAAAGTGAAACCAAAAAAAAAAGAAAAGAAGAAGATGGAGCAAAGTCCGGGGACATTGCACCGTGTGCGGGATAAGCCGCGTCAATTACCGTTGCTAAACTGCTAAAAATTCATATCCAAACATACCGATGGATGCGCGCACGGTTCGTAAAACCGTCACGTAACGTCCTCGAAAATCGAATTCTTCCGTGTACCGTCCGTTCTGCTCGCGCCGCACCGCGCCGGACCCGATATGTCGTTCATACAGAAATGACATTTATTTACGGCGAACGGTGCCACGTAGGCAACCCGTTAGCCCACCACCTCGGCCCTTGGAGACCTAGATTTCGCGATACAAGGCTGCGTCGCGTCGGTACCGTTCCACGTCACCGTTATCGGTGTCAACGTTCGACCGTTCCCCACTCCGAACAGCAATTAAACTTCATCTTACCGTGTATAATGTGTACATACGTTCTCAACGATAGAGCACGGGATCTCGGCTAGGGAAAACCGAGAGGACCCACAATCGGAGCGGAGCCGAACGCTGCTCAGCTCTCGATCCCCGCGGTCCCACGAAATGATATTCAGCCGAGTGTTTCGACAGGCCGGGTGTCGTTAACCTCCCGCGAGGCTCCTCTCCTAGCCAGTCGGGAAACAATTGTCCTCTCTGGGACTAGTCTTTAGCAGCCTGGACGCCCACTCCCCTTGGGACTATATCAAATCGGTGAACGCGTCCCGTAGGTTGCGAATTGGGCGTTGGCCTACGCGCCCCGCTTCCTCCCGGGGTATATCAGGTCGAGCGACGAGCGCGCGTATACATAGAATGCCACGTGGGACTACACGAAGAAAACCTTTTTCCTCCCACCTCTCCGAACGGATTTCGGCAGGCTCCCTTTCGGCCGCTAGACGCTGGCCCACCGCCGAATATCTGTACGCGGCCGCGAAGGGAAGGGCGGGATGCGCAGAGGGCAGAGAGAGAGAGAGAGAGATACAGTGGTCACGGGCGTATCGCGTGCGCGCCTCCGCCCTATCCGTACGTACGCCTCGGAAAATCCGAAGGGGATACACGTGGATCGACTGAGCGGACAGGACGAGAGTGTTGCAACGCCACGCTGGCTCCGCTTCTTCATCTTCTATGCCCCTTTCTTCTTGCTCCATCGGCCCTCTCCTACGGTGTCCGTCGCGATGGGGATTCTCTCACGGGTGAACGAATGATGACCGTGGGTGGCGAGCGCTTTTGGACAACCGGTACGAGCGTGGCCCTGACTCTGACGCCCGGTACTATGCATTCTAACTGTACATGTTTAAAAGTATTACGAGAACGGTGTTATGTAATGCGGCGACGACGTTGATTTAACAGCTGAGAGGCTCTTACGAAACGGCGCTGGCCGCCAGGGTAACAGCGGTTTCGGGAAGCTAAAGAATGCAGGTCGCAAGTGCGAATAGATTGCACTTTTATCGTGCAAAATCGATTGCGATTTTATCGCGCGATGCCGTCGCAAGCTGAAATGTTCGATTACTTTCCGCCGCTAGTTCGCAGAATCCTCGAATGCAACTTGATTGTACGGCGGAAACGTTACGCGAGACGTGCGTTAGCTCGCGGGGTCGATCCACGGTGTCAGGGTCCACGGCTGCCACGAGTGCTCCATTAGGGATTGCTGAACGACCGGCCGTTCAATAGTCCGGCCTACTTTCTTGAAAATCGTACCTTCCACAGCTACGTGCCACAGCCCCGTTATCCGTTGCGTCCTGGGCCCAATATCCACTCCGGAATATTTATGTCCATTTCGTATCAGTCACGTTTCCTTCGTCGCCTTTTCCCGTTAGGGACAGCCGAAACACATACCGAATCCATTGGCAACCGAAAAGTTCAAGGGCTCGCTGCGAGGTTGTATTCCGTAATCGCAAGTTGGAAGCCTTTCCAACAACGGTTCAGCGCCCTTTACGCGTCATCGATCATCGGCCGAGCAGAACGTGGCACGATATTGTACAAGTACTCCGCGACAGTGGTACCATCGTGCATCGACGTCCGACGGACGCACGCGTATGCAAATCGCGCGAACGTTTGGCCGAGTGAGCGAGACGAACGGCCAAAGGTCCGCGCGACTCCTCTAAAATCTCGCGGAAGATCAAGACGGCGGCGGGCAAACGGTAACCCATTGTATCGGGAGAGCGTAGCCGGTTCCTTTACGGCCGCTTTCTCACGATCGGTCAATCGGCGCGGCGGATAAGCCAGAGGCGAGCGAACGGTCCCGCCTCGTCCCCCTTCGCGAGGATGTAACCCCGGTGCGTGCAACTGGGTTTACAGCCGGATGTAGCGGCGCGAGGTCGCGGCTGCACAAACACACGGAGAGCGAAGCGGAGCGGACAGGACGAGACACGGGGCGAAGCCGGAATTCTTTTCTCGTGCAGGAGGAGACCGGCCGCGCACTCGTACGCGGACACGGCTAACTGTATTTTGACTTTGTGGCCTGAATTGCGGTAACACGGTAACTGGCTTCACCGTGCGCGACACCCCGATGTAACGGGCAACGCGTATCCCGAAGCCTTTATCCGCGTGTAGCTACCTACATAAAAGGTATCCCCGCGCGTGTAACTAGGCCCCCGGCCCCCGTGGACGCGCGTAAGCAGGGCTGAACGCGAGCGCTTCGCCGCCGCTGCGCGCTGCACCAAACGCCGCTGATATCCGCGGCACCACGGACGCGGCCAGATGGCCGATACACGCTTGCGGGGGCAAGCAAGAAAAGAGCAGGGTGGATGGAGCGGAGCGTGGGACAGAAGAGGACTGGCCAACGATCGCCGTCGTTCATGGTTCGCAGCGTGTGCGTGCGCTCGGCCCGCGAGATTCTACGCGCCTCCACGCGCGTTGCTGGCGACCGTGATGTGGGTACAGTTAGGTAAAAGGTGCCTTCGCTCTGTAGGTCGAAGCCGCGGGACGTGCAGATCGCCACTGTACATCCTTCGCATCCGGGGATCGTCTCCGACGCGACGCGAGGACCTTGGGCCTTAACCCACTCTTGCTGGGAAAGGGACTGACAACCCGTAACGCTTCTCCGCCGCGTCTCCCGAGAAACTTCCGCGTTCGCCGTCTCTCGAAGTCAGAACGCGATTCGAAGTTTCTATCGGAGGTCTTGCTTCCTGTTGACTTGCGATTAGGGGATGTAGATTAATGGGAAATATTTTAGGAATGATTGGGGTGATTGGTTGTTCCGAATTATCTACATTCTCCCCTCAGCGAGGGGTGGTTTGGAAGCTACGATTACTCGAGGAAACGCGATTCCATAAAGAATTCGCTCCGTGAATGAGCTCACAATAACGCAGACCCCGTTCGATCCTTTCGATAAACGGGAATCACCGGGCTAGGATCGGAAGGATCACGCGCCAGGCACGCGACACGTGACTGCCGAGATCTCCCACGATCCACCTCAAAGGATCAGGAAGCGCGCGCGCGGTCGAGAGAAAGGCATATCCTCTTCTCAGTATTGCGGCGTTCTCACCCCTTTCCTTCGGTGACGTCTTCCTGCGGTGAGAAAGGGGCACACAGCGCAGCTGGTTCGACCGCCGCTTT
The DNA here is from genome assembly GCA_023838395.1 of Holcopasites calliopsidis. NCBI lineage: Eukaryota > Metazoa > Arthropoda > Insecta > Hymenoptera > Apidae > Holcopasites > Holcopasites calliopsidis. Next base: position 2,203,001 of record JALHAQ010000001.1, read on the forward strand.
CTCGTGAACCCTTTCGCAGCCTACCGTCTCGGAAGGCAGAGATCTCCTTCCGGGATCCTGCGTATCTCGTATTGCATCGAACTGGTTCTCTCTCCGCAGGGTAAAAAGTGGCCGCGTGGCTTAGAGGGGGGGGGGGCGGATGAAAGTGAAGGAAAAGGAAAAGACAGCAAAAGAGAATTAAGAAAAAAATAAAGAAGAAAACGGTCGGCTTTGTTGTCCATATGGCGCTCGATCCACGCCTCGAGACGTCGTCCGCGGGATCGATTTCTTCCTGGAAACGTTTGAATTTGATCTACGAGATCGACAGCCTCGTTGCAAACCCGGAAGTCGATGGCGTGGCTCCGCGACCCACGCGCCTCTCTCGCCGCGGGGACGTCGTTCTGCCCGAAGGCGGAATAATTACCGACGATGTTCGATCTCGATCGACGGAGCCCCTTTCAACGATCCGCAGTTGCTCGCGAGTGGAACGTGTTACCGTCGTCCCTTGTCCTATTTCCCAGAATCGAGACCGAGTAAAAAGAAAAAAAAGAATGCACGGCTCTTCCTGGTCAGTCGACGCGTCCGCGAGCCTCGACAGTTTGCTGGACGTTGCACACCATCCAAAGCCATTCGACCCATCCGATCGTCATTTCCATTCCTCGCCCGCTTTCACCCTTTTACAAGCGTCTAGTAGAAATTTCTATGATTTTAAAGAGCTCTTCTTTCGAACAATTCGCCCCCGTGGGCTCGTTGACCAAAGAGTGATCGGCGAACAAGCAACACAGGCTCGACGCTCAGCCGGCCCGAAGAATCGACATGCAGATGTGCCCGACGGCCGATCCTGGCGATGCAGAAAAATGGACGGCCAGCCGGGGACTACGAAAAATGTCTTTTTAATTGGCAATTAGTCGCGTGGTGGACCCTTTCGCATCTGTCAAAAGCGACCGCGGGTGATCTTTCATCGAAGGAACGTGGTCACCCTGTCGAGTGTCCCTTGACCGATCTCAATAGGCCGGTGGTCAACTTAAAAAGCAGAATGGACCCCATTCTCCGTTAATCCCTGGGACACGCGTCTCCTCCGTTTACCGGCGAGATGGCCACGCGAGGTGGCGAAAAAAGAAGAAAGGACGCGGCGAGCGTTGGCCGGCACGAAGTGGACGACGTAGCCTGCGGCGCATTTTTCATCCCCTAATTTGACGGACGGGCGTGTGGCCGACGTGCCCTCCTACGTTCTCCCGTGTATAATAAGAATACCCCCGGGGGCGTGCGGAAACGTGTTCAGATGCAGCGGCATTTCGGTCGCCGTGTCTTACATGCTGTTGCTTCATTTTTGGTCGCGTCGCTTTTCGGAATCGATACAAAACGGTTGGCACGGTCCGGTAACTTTCAACATTGAGCGTATACCCTCGATGGATTCCACTCGATACAGAGTGTACAGAATTATTTTTCGCCGGAAAATCGTGATAAAAGGGATGGAGGAGGGATCGGACGTTTCTAGGGGCTTGTCACCGATGCACGGACGAAAGAAAGGACGCGTGTCCCGGAATAGCGATATCCTGCCGGGGCCTCGAGAAAATATCGCCGAGGGAACAATAGGAGGGAGCGCTGGTTAGGAAGCGATAACAGAATCGAGGCAGCATATCACGGACCTTGAATTGCGGCCGGGCACACCTCCGTGTTGGCCATTACGCAGCCAGTTGGCACCGGGAACTCGGGGTGCGCCTACCCGGCGCATACATCGTGCTTTTTACCCGGCTGATCTATGCGTTCTACGATTACGCGGCGTTCCTTTCATTCTCGAAACGCGCGGCTCCGACCAGCCGCGTCCCGCCAGCGAAAGAGACGCGAAGACTATTACCTACCGCTCTTTCCCCCGGCTAATGCGACATCGCCATTGTCCCGGCCGACTGATAAATCGATTGCCAGCTAAGGAATTCCGCCGTATCGCTGCCTCGCCGATCGGATACCGGCGTTTCGGTGAAAGTAGCGATTGATGCTTGATCCAGCAGTTCCTTTGACCCCGCGGCGGCTCTGGAATGCGGAACAATGCGACTATTATCCGTTAAGCCCTAACGTTCTCCGTGTTCGCGGCGGTTCCAAATTCTATTCTCCGCGAGAGCCACTTAAGACCGCGATGAACGGTTCGCGGGCAAAGCACCCCGCGACCATCGGGAGGAACTCGGCGTGTCGCATGTCGATGCATCTGTCCGATAGCAGCCGATATAAACACAGCGAGGCGACGGCTATGGCGAAGTCTAATTTCAAACACTTTGCGCGCCTCCGCCGAGGCGTCGCGCGGAATCGATAATACCCCCGACGGCTGCTTGTCCTCCTCCGTTCTTCTTCGCGCCGCTCCGTTCGCCATCGCTCCCGCTCGGTCGCACGTTTCCCGTCCCTATCCTACCCATCGATTCATTCGAGCTGCCGATGATGTTTCGAGAACAGTTATGTGGGAGTCTGGGTCACGAGGCGTGGCTTCTGTAGGGACACCGTCCACTGTCCCATAGAACCACAGTCCCATTGGCCAAGAAACGTTCGTCAGGCACGACCGGAATAATTATGTAACCCGCGCTTCGCGGTGTACGCGAGTAGATCGTGATCAAGGGGGGTTGCAAAGTGTCGCGGCTAGAGCGGGAAGGAGAACGACAGCGGCGAGGACGAAGAGCGGGCAGAGTTGCAGAGCGGAGTGAAAGAGAGGGCACGGTGACCCCTGCGTGCGCAGAAAATAGGTGCCGGTCTGCCCACGTGCGACTCGTCTTTTTCCTCTTTTTCCTTTCTCTCCCGGCCTCTCGCGACTGTCTCCAGCCTCGACGAAGCCGCAGCCCGTCAATCCGACCGTCGTCGGGCAAGTGGAGTCCGATCGACGTGACCTCGGCTTCAGCGTGTCAGCCGCGAATGATTGTTCACCGTTCGGGGCCCCTTCATGCGCTCGACGGATTCGTGTCAGGGAAAAGGTTAATTACGTCGAGTCACGAGCGATGCACTTGGCGTGTTAAGCCTTTCGACCGTCTCTATCGACCGCGACGACGTTGCCACCGGTCGAATGAAATTCAATAAAACTTTATTCGTTCAAATCGACGCCCGGCGGGCGAGGGTTGCTCGCCATTGATGAACCTCTGCGAGGTGGATGCAACGAGCTCGCAGGATGTTGTATCCTCCCCTTACGTCGGACCGGCAAATCGATTCCACCTTTTCACGGCGGTACGCTAGAGAGAGCGAAGGCTCTTCCGTAACGCTGCAACGGAATAAGTTCTCCGCGATTGTTGTCCCCGATTATACCCACGCGATATTTCCTCTATTAGGCGTAGATGTTACGCGGCCAGAGGAATTCTAATTGCCGCCGGTTTTCATGCACGTACACACGCTGCTGCCCGTTTCCGTGTTTCATTATTTTCACCGGCAGCTTTTCCTTCCATTATCGAGCGGACGTTGTCGATACTGGAGAAACGACTTAACTCTCTCAACATGCTTAACTCGTTCCGCCGCAGAATACTCTCCTATGGTCGGCGAACGTTTCCGCACCCGTAGGGACGAATAAGGTTGAACGCTTTAACGAAAGCGTACGCCCGAAAAGCGTACCCCCGGCCGGGCGTCCTGGCGAAATTCGCCGAAGCGGCAGAACTCCCACGAGTTCAAAGCAGCGGAAAGAAATTAGCAGGACGAAGCGTTCTGCAGCGGCTCACTAACGAACCGTGTTCCCAATTATCATGGCCGCGCGAAACGAGGATTTTCGAAGCACGACCGAGCCTAATGCCCCAGTAACGGGACGACTCTTTCCTCCGCGCGCTGCCGCGAATTTGCAATTCAAATAATTAGCGAACCCGGCGTAAGACAAAACCAGCCGGCCCGTCTTCCCTCTACCCCCTTTCATCCCTTACCGACAGACGGACGTTCTGTCCGTTCCCGGCAAAATCGGGCACGGGTCGCGGTTCGGTTCGCCAAGTTCCGCGATGAATGGCGAACATACAACAGTGACTTTTTGACCTAAATTCTTTAACGACCGGCGTGGCTGACGTCAGCGAGTCCTTGACCGTAACCGGTGATCGCCTATACGTACTCCGGTACCTCCACCGCTAACCAACCAAGGAGGCATCATGGGATCGCCGGTGACCCTACCGGGAATTTGATTCGCGCCAGCGCTTCCTGCTTCTCTTTTCTCTCCGCTCGCCGCCTATTCGCGTTTCGCCCGCGTTTCAACCCGGCCGTACCTCATCCGCACCGTTACAAGAGAATTTTCGGTAGTTTCCACCTGTGCACTTGGACCGCGCGCGTTTCGCGGTGCAGCGATTCTCTTTTTTTTTTTTTTTTGGCCGATTGGAATTTGCTTGTTCCAACGGACGTTCCATCGTGGATGTGCTTGGAAGTGTACGCGTACACCTTATTAAGCGATTCGTATGCTCAGAACGCGGCGTAGGTCTCAGACTGTCCGTTTCTTGCTCTCTGTTCCCTGATTTTTAGAGGCACGCCGCTTTGCAATTCCTGTTTCCCGCATCTTCCTTTCGTTCGCTCTCGTCGTCGTTTCGGGGTTAAGAAGGAAAGTCGATAGATAGCCGCGCGCGGCGGGATCTGTTTACCTATTAAAATCGTACGGCTGAAGAAATCGGTGAACGTTATGCCGAAACCGGTTTCGATTGTGCAGCTATTTTTGGAGGTATGCAAACACGTAAAAGTCTTTTACGAGGACCTATAGCCCGGCTTGCCGGCGAGACTCCTCTCCCCGAGTGTATTTACTTAAATACAAATTCCCCGGCCGGCTCGGATTTAGATCGTCGGACCGTCCTCCGCGAGAACCCGAGGCGGAATTGAAATCGCGTGGCCGGGCGGGTCTCGACGACAGAGCATGTTTCGAGGGATGCAGCTAGGATGAAGAGATGCACGCGCCAGCCGCGTAACACGAGATTCTCGTAATCGAATACGCGAGAGAGCGGGAGCACAAAGGAGCCCACGGGCGGAGAGAGGGTGGCGACATGAGTAAAAAAAAGAAACAAAAAAAATGTGGAACGGATAGGATGTACGTAGGTGAGTATTTGGACTCTGGCCGGCCGATCGGGTGGTATCCGCATTACCCCCGAGTGCAACTTCTCTTCGAAGAGGTCAGGCCGCGCTCACAGGATGCGTCGATTTTTTGCCTATCAATATTTTTTACCCTCTTCCTTTCTCCCTCCCCCCCTCCTCGCTGCCGACGTTGCCCGGCGTTCACCTTTCCATCTCCCGCTCTTTTCCCCCCGTGGAAAAATGCATAACGGGACGCGCGCGGACCCGGTCTCCGAAAACCGGGGGAACGTGCGCCGCATCATCGAGCCGGCGGCTTCACGGAAGTCTCGCATCGGCGGTCCCTTTCGAAACTGGAGACAGCGGTCAGGCTATTTGGAAACTGTCGGAGGGATGGTTCCTGCGGAAATCGGAAAGATTTGCTGCCGATAAGCGTTACGTGACTAACGCAGCTGCAGCTACTTCTCCCCGATTCGAAATTGTCCCGGGCAGCAACAAATTGAGGATGGGTAAACACCGAGCGGGTAGCGTATCATGCTCGCCCAACGATCTACTCGTATTTGCAAAGAGCAACTGCTGTAGGCAGCGGTGTGCGCGGGATGAAGCTCACGCGCAGAGTCACCGCCTGCTTCTATCGATCAAGCCGGAACACGTGACCGTGGTCCGCGCAGCCTCCTCTCGAGGGGAAGTCGGGGGTGTGTTTAGGTAGAAAAAAAAAAAAAAGAAAAGGACGTAATGTCCCGCGTGAATCCAGAATTCGAAGCGAGACGGGAGAGCGAGCACGGTTTCGGTGTCGTATGCAGGAACGAGGAGGCCCGGTCGTTGTTGTGCACGAGGAAACGTGACGCGAAAGCCGAGTCCTTTTCCGTGCATCTCATTAGGACCAGCAGGACCTCTCCGCGCCGCTTATCAGGATGGATATATTTTACGATCGGGAAGTTGGCCGGGCTTCCGTTGTTCCTTGCTACCTAATTGGACGCCTCTCTTCTTCCTGGTACCATACCGACTTTCGTTGGGGCGACTTAGAACCCCCTGCCCTTTCCTCCGTGCATCCGTTCTTTCCCCATCCTTCCCAAGGGGCTCTCTATTCTTCCGTTAATTATTCTTCCGCCTGTCTCTCTCCCTCTGTTCCTTCCATGATCCACCGCGCCGAGGAGGAAGTTCAACGCCGTTCGGCGCGGTGCCTCGGCACGGACTCGCGTTCGCCACGCATCCGTGAAAGTGAAACGGAGAAAATCAGGTTTCGAAGACAAGCCTTCGAACCTCCTCGCCGTGGACGACGCTCCGGCTACGCCGATTGAAAACCGCAACGATTCGCGAGAGAATCCTGCACCGAAGAAAATTAGCAACATTCCGTTGCTGCTTCGTCTCAGCTGAGATGCCGGCCAAAGCCACAGCTGACTTGGACCGACACTCGGCACAGGTCAACCCTACCCCTTTCATTCTCTCCTTGGCTCCTACGTAGCTTCGATTCCTGTATCTCTCGATCGTGAACCGGCGCGCGATTGAAATGTGGAAGCTGCAGCACCACCGGCCGGTGTCGTTTAATAATCGTTAGACACGGCCGCGGTTCGTAAACCAAGAAGTGGCGATTTTCGTAAGAAACGCGGCTAGCTCGCTTGGTTGTCTCTGATCCTCAATCCTGCGACCGTTCCTCCAGGATGCTTCCGTAAACAGAACGCGATTTATCGAACGCAAATGAACTCCTTAGCTACGCGTAACCTAATTGTCGTCATAATTAGCGGGTAGTGGGTTAACCAAGCGTGGTGCCTCGACCCTTCCCCCCCGACCTCGCGAACTGCGCTTCGCGAAATCGTGCGAATCGATCCAGCCACTCTGGCATGGGACAGAGTGCAGGGAGGAAGCGAGCTATCGAAAAAGAGCAAACCGGGAAGAGGCGCACGCCGGAGGATGAAACGGCGACGACTGCAGCCGGTGAGAGGAAAAAGGTGGAGAGGGCGTAGAAAGAGGAGGAGGAAGAGGCGAAGCGAACGAGGTATAGAGGGAATCGGTAGGCGATACGGGAGCGGGGGTGGTCGAGTGTGCGCGGGAGGGAGCAGAAGGTGGCGGTCTGGGTGTGGGGACGAGAAGGGAAGAGACGGGCGGCGGGACTCGCGGGGCCCCGGGGACGGAGGGAAGTTGGTATCGCGGATGGCGATGGCGATGGCAGAGTCAATGTCCTAGCGCTCGCACTGGGTCACGGCGAGTTGCGGCCAACGACCCAAGCGGCCGGAGAGCTCCTCTTTACTTTGCAAACGGTGCGAGCAGGAAGGAGGTTCCCGGCCGAATGGAGGAACGAGGACGGATCGTGTGCGACGGATAGAGAGCTCGCCGAGACGGGAGCGAGCGGGAAACGAAACAGCGAAGGAATCGGGGAAGAGAGAGAGAGAGAGAGGGAGAGGTGAACAGCGATGTTCCCCGATTCCGCGTCTCGCGACGGGTATACACGCTGGGTGCCCGAAGCTGTTCCTTCGGAAGCAGATCCTTCCCGGTTTCTTCGAGGATCCCGTCTTCTGCGCTGAGGCGCTTTGTCCTCCGCGACCCAGACCTGTTGGTCTGCCGGGGATCGACCGCTGACATCGAAACCAGCCCGAGGACGTCTCTTCCTATGGATAGAGAGAGAGAGAGAGAGAGCACGCGTGTTCACGCGGATTTTCTCCAGCCTGGGATGGTGGGAATGATTCGCGAGGACGATTCCAAGGGGCACGATGAAAACTGTACAAGAGACAGAGTCCGCGGAGCTTTTCCCTTTCTTCTCGTTAATCTTCCTAGGCTTCTCGGACACGACCGGTTCTACGATCCTCCGCGATCGCTACGACTTCGCTACTACTCCCCGACCGAGACTAATAGATTTCTTTCTTTCCTCTCTGCTCGTAGCCGCCCCCCCCCCCCCCGCGGCCCTTTCCCTTCCCTCGGCAGGGCCTCTTACGTAATTCCCCTGTTTGTTGTGCCTTTCTTCTAGGATAGGCGAGACACGCGGCAGATAGAATCTACCGACTGGCTCGCTAGTGAATTCGAGGAAAGTCCCGATAATGAACGCGCTCCGTCTGAGACGTCGTTGCAACGCTGCCTCTATGCGAATAGATCAATTACCGATACGTCTGGCCGAATGTGTAAATCACCCATGCACCCCGTGCCTGCACCGCGCAACGGCAGAATCTAATGGAACGATGCCCGTAGATTCTCGCGCATTTAACTTTTTGATGGATTTCGACTAATCCGGATACTCCGGGCTCTCCTAGTCGCGCTTATCGGGCCACCGTCCCGAGCTCTCTTACTCGTGGCGTGGCACCGGCATGTATAATGGAGCAACGATATTTATTTTCGTGCCGCTGACCGCGGATTTCCCTTTCTCGCATCATCGTTTCCTTTTTCACGAATCGGCCTCATTATCATACGTTTCTCCTCTCCTTTTTCTTATCTCGCTGGGCGCGGGGCCGGTGATCGTGTTTGATCGATGGCGGTGACCGTTCAACGTGCACCTGCCCCGTTCTCACGTTGAATTTCGCGAAGAACGCGCACCGAGGAATCGTGCTTGACGGTTCCAACGACGATCGACCTCGCTCGGACGTAGCAACTGTGTAGTGGCGAACGGCGATGGAGATACGGCCACCGCGATCTCGCGCGATCCCCCGGCAAGCCGCGGTATTCGCAATAATTTATTCGGCCAATTACTTCAGAACTGACGCGAGCCTATGGCGAATCATTGAGCGTAAAGGTCAATAGCACGTAGCTCTGACTCCGTGCACGGGGAGCAAGTCATCTAAGCGGTCGCGGTTCGATTCACCTTTTCGTGCGATTAGATTTTATTCTCCTTACGAGCGCTCAGGAGAATAAAGAGAAAGAAATGTTATACATACGTGCAGGTGCACGCGAAGGTAGAACGACGCGCGTTCCCTTTGGTGGTCGTCTAATGGAGGGCTCCACGTTAAATATCGCGGAATCAACTTCACCCTGTTATTAGCCGTGCCGTGGTCCCTGTACGCGCGAGGGGTTAATTAATCGCGCGATTAATAAGCCCGCTACGAAGTTCAAATATTTATGAGAGTGGAATTCCGCGGAGCGCACCGCGGCTCCCGAGGGAAGCCAAGTGGGAGAGATTCGCAGATAAGCGGACGGAAAATACAAGTGCCGAGCGAGTCGTGTGTGGACTAGCGCGATGCAACCGGCGAGAAAGCAGAGCGGTGATAATAGCGGCTGAATTGTAATCGGGATCTTCGGATTGCGCGACCGGAGCCAGCTGGTCAAATAATAATTACTTCTCCGCGTCCCGTGATCATCTTGAACACCTTACGCCTCCCTCGCAGAGTTTCTCGTACACGATCCTTTTTATAGAGGTTGGAGCTCATAAATAAACGAATAGTCCGTCGATCATCCGAAACCCACCAGGCCACATTTCTATCCGAGGGATTTACTTCAGTCGGCTGTCATCCTGACCCTAGTGATAATTAGCTCATCGAAGATGCCGCGCGACATTCACGTCACGTTCCGCTCGGCCACGGGAAATACGATCGGCCGAATGGAAACGAGGCAACTTTTCGTGGCAGAAGCTAGAGGCGGCGTTCCAGGAAGCGTCCGAGTTGACCTCCTAACGAAATTCAACGCGTCGACCGAGATCGAAAATAAATTCGACAGCACCGCCACGTTTCAGCAGGGTATAGCAGTACCGTTATCTCGTTGCTCACGAATAGTTGACCGGTGATCCAGCGTGGCCGATTCTTTTCCGCAAGGCTCACACTGCTCACCTACTGCCTCGAGGGGTCTCATCGCTGTTTACGACCCGGTTATCTGTCCACCGGTGGGCCTTTCTTCTCTTTCGATTATCACTCTCTTTCGGGTTGACCGCTATTTCTCTTCTCTCCTTCTTCGATCGATTCGGCGATCGACTGGTCGCTTCTGGCTTCGCGGAGGAGCTCTGCCATTGAAGATTCGGCGAGAGTAACGAGCGGAGGCGCGTACAATTTTTTTTCGTGTCATCGAATGGAATTAATTGTAATGGGACGCGATCATCTTATTGTTTCGAATGGTAATTCGTTCTATCGTGGGTAATGCTGCTCGGAGATGAGACCGATGGATCGGCAGGATATACGCGCGCACCCTCCATGTGAACCTGGAAGCAGGAGGGATGCCCGAAGGAAGCGTGTTCGAATTCGTTACGCGTACTTTGAGAAGTATCGCCCACGAGCCGCTGGGAAGAGGATCTCTCATCTGGGACAATGGGGCCGTATTCATCGGCGTGCCGAGTACGATTTTCTCCGATTCACTTTTGCCGCGAGCAAAACTCCGACCGTGGCGATTTATCACGAGGAGCTCGGTATCCCCGGAACGCGGGCAGAATGTTAATTAAATGCCGAACATCCTGCGTGACTTCGGAAGAGCTCGACCGGGCCGCGTGTTACTCTTGTTAACAATGTCTTCGTACGGATCGAACTCCCATCGATTTGCATTCTACGATCAATCCCGGCCGCGGGGATTAAAGTTACATACGAACATTCCTAGAAAGGCGTTCGGGCAGTCGGTGAACTCATGGTTTCACAATGCACGACGGAATCTCCATGCCGCTTTCGCGACCGATGAATAGACAATAATTGAAACGGTCGATGTTGCAAGAAGCGGCTGGCCATCGCATCAGGGTCAGGCCGCTGCAAGGAGGAAACGAGCAGCGGGGAGAGTAGGAACGCTCGTGGCTCGTTGCATAATCTCGATTTCAATCCTCTCCCGTCGTTTTCTTGAGGTCAGCGTGTTTCGAAGAAAATCACTTTCCTTCCCATGCGCGTACATAGGTTTCAGTACGTTTCCAGGCAGCCGCTCGCGCGTGCACCGATTCCTCTTCCTTCCTCCCCGCGGCGGCGGCGGGGCGGTCGGCTGGTTGCGCTCTTCCTGGTTTCTCAGCTCGTTACTCGCGAACCGACAAATTACCGGCGCTGGCTGCACGAGCCGGGGGCCACGAACGAACGCGCGAGCGTAAACGCAGACGGAAGAAGCCGAGGGACAGCACGAAATCTCGGATGCGCCAGTAACGCAGGGCCTCCGCCGTGTACTTTCACTTCCTCTCCGCCACGGCCTTCTCTCGCTCTTCCTCTCCTCTTTCGCCTCCTTCTCACCTTCCCGCGCGTATCTTCATCTGCTCGTATCTTCCCTCCCTCTGGCATAGAACTACTTTTCCTTTCAAGCCCTTGACCGAGGGTACCCGCCGACCATGCCCCTTCATCGCGGATCCAGGAGGATGCTTCCTCGCCGCGATTCTCATTCCGTCCTCGCGCGGCTCGTTACGTTTCGCTGCATCTGAACGCGGGGGATAAATGGTCGCGTCCAGTCGTGGCTGTCGCTGCTCGATTACTGAACGAGCCCCTGCCGCGGCGGTAGAACGAAGGAGGAGGGCACGCGTGACCTCTCCGCGTGGAGCGGAGCGACGCGGTCTACGACGCTAGGCGGCCGAGGGTGAGAACGACGGACGATACTGAAGCGAAGCAAGCGGGACAGGATCTCGCGTGATCCAGAGGGATGACGAGGCCGTTGACGATAAACAGCAACGATGAACGGTCTCCACTGATAAAGAGGGCGAAGGGAAGGCTGGAAGCGGGGGATATCCTATTCGATAGAGATGGCATCTGGAGAACGAGCGTGAAAGAACGTATGCAGAGAAAGAGACTGCGAAGGAAGGCTGCAGAAAGCGGCTGCTGACTAGAGGCGGAGGGGGTGGTGGTCGGGCAAAGAGAGGCTCAGGGAGGTGAGTCGAGATGATGCAGTTGTGCGTTTGCGAGGAAGGCGGAAGGAGGAACCGCGGAGGGAACCGGTCCCGGTCACTGGGCCACCAGCCGGCCGTCGAACCCGCCACGCTGCCCCCTACCACCCCCTACCCCTCCTTTTCCTCTCCGTTCCTTCTGCCTCGGCCCCGTGGTTTCTCGTGTCCTCCTCGTTCTGCTTTTACCCGTGCTCCCTGCACAGAATTGTTTCCCCCCCGTTCCCGCCGACGCCTTTTGCCCCCCCTCGGAAAATGTCCCCTCCTGGCGAACCTTTTCTCGACGCGCGACAACGACGAAGACGATTGCCACTCCAGCCGATGGCTTCGGTTTCCTCAAACAGCGTCGACTGGCGTGCAAACGGCAATGCCGGCACAAACGTGAACGGGGAGAAGGAGCAGAAGCGTACAGGCTCGAAGGCGGACACCAAGTCGCGTTCGCGTGGAAAGAATAGAGGAATTAGTTTTGGATCGGGCTTTCGATCGTGAGAGAGCCGGCGAGCGGGTAGCGCAAACGGAAGCTTGACTCGTACACGCTAATCTCGCCGCGATACGCCAAACATTTTCTCTTAATTAAGAAAGGACGTGGCCGTAATTAAGTTTCCCTTCCACGTTACCCGCCTCCTCGTTGCTCCGTCAAAACGCGGCGCTCGTTCGAGGGATCCTGGCTTCTCCTTTCGAATGCCTATTTCCATTCGGTAGAAATCGGAATTCGAGGATTCGCTCGCTTGTTATCCTGGCTACAAGTCGAATTGTTTTCCGAGCAGTTTTATTAGCAGCGCACGAGCGTCGCCAGATTATGGTGCAGTGTCGACGATTTCGGCAAGCGAGCCAGATAACATTACAACTCCGTGCCCTGTCCCGAGGCTTGTACGCCTTGCTCCTCTCTATCGGGAGTGGCCGATCGACTGCCCGACAAGGGAGGCTCGCATGAACGATACTGGACCTCTCGTTATCGCGAGAAATTGTCCGATACGAGCGACAATCCGCTGTCTGGAAACCTGACTGATCCCAGCTCTAACATCGTTGGATCGCATTCCAACATCCGTGTCAAAGAAAACGCATCCGGCTGTCAGCGTATTGGAAGAATCGGCGCTACCGATCGTGAAAAGAATTTTCGAAAACGGCTGATACGTTGAGCACGTGCAAAATTAATTATTCCGCGTGCAAATTGTTGAACGGTACGACAGTAGTCTGTATTTATACAATCTCGTTGGGCGCACAATTCGGTTCGCCTCTTATCTGTCGTGTCTCTGGACAAATGTAAGAAATTCTTCATTCCTTCAGGCAACGTCCTTTTACCGCGTGCCACGAACGAGCCTGTACTGTACCAACAGTAGGTGTATTTAGTCAGGCTACCTTCGGCAGGTAAGCTACTGTCTGTGAGTAAACTATCATCGGTGGGTAGACTGCCAGCCAATGGTCATCGTATTACGACAGACGGTCTATAGGATCCCTATACCACAGACGAGGGTCTGTTCTAATACAATTCCTTCCTTTCCAACTATGAAGGAAAAGTCGATTCCTGCACTGTTCCACCCTCGTCGACTAAACGCTACCCCCCCCCAAATTCGAAATCTAGATAAACAAGGATTGACGATAGAAGAATCCAAAAACTTTATTAAAAATAAAAGAACCTTTACCATAAAAGAAAGGTTCTCCTCAACTACAGCAAGGCCCCTTCGGCACGTTTGGTCTGCAAACCGGCTGGACAAGGGTCACGGTTTCTCCACCGGGTGGACAAGAGGCGGGACAGGGTGGTGCCGGTTGGGGACAACAAGGATCGCAGGGCTGTGGACACGGTGGACAGCAGCTGCAAGTCCCGGGAGGGCAGGATACCTTCGTCTCGCAAACGGTTGGACAGGGACCGCACGGTTGGCAAGGCTGAAGGCAGACGGGCTTGGAGTCCACCTCGCAGACGTACTGCATCTCGAACGGCAGGTCGTTCCGGACGGTTAGACACTTTCCTTGGATCAGGTAGCAGTAGGACAACGCCAGTACGGGGTTACCGCTGTAGGGCAGGCTGTGCGGATCGGGCACGTGCGCGAACATGTCGATGTGCGTATACTTCAAGGGGGCACAGCTACAGGCACCGTGCTGCAATCGATATCGAGGCGGATTGGAGAAAGGGGCGCGACGGGTGGGCGAGGAGGGCCGGCTAAATGAGGCTTTAAACGTCATTGTAATGGAAAAGCTTTTTAATCTGCCATTAATGCCTTCCTCGCGGTACTTATGTTAAGCTGATCGCCCATAAAAAATTCATCCGGCCTTCCCGAGAAGAAAAGATTACTCCGCGAGTCCGGCGTGCTAAACTACCGGCGAACGGTGGCTCTCGTGGTTCTATCACGCGGGGAACTCGGGCTATTGATTTCGCGGACTGACGAATCGAGGCACGGTTGGGTCGGGAAACGTGGATTAAACGATCACGGCTTAATCAAACAATAAAAGGGAATCGGTGAAAGTGTGCGCACGACCGATCGGACCATCGGGGAACCCGAGAACCTGAAAGATTCTGATCGTATGAGCCGCATTCTTGGACGTCGAGAGCACACAAGTGTTTGCCCGAAATCGAATCACCTGTCGGAGAGTCGGGACAATCGTCAGCCGCTCGCGGCAAAGTTTAACGGCATTCCAAAGATCTCTCGAGCTAAGTGCAATGCTAAAAGCTGTCCAGCCTTTCGCGCCGAAGGCACGAGCTTCTACTTTAAATAGGTTGCGATGTACCTTGTCCAGGCCCGAGGCCAGGATCAGGAACGCCGACGGACCTTGATGCCCCCTATTCGTGATTTCGCTCCTCTTGTTCAACGACGTGTACACGTCGTCGCCTTCCGTTCGGCCCTCGTGGAACCGAAAGTCCTCCCTTCGTATCCTCGATACCTCGAAAGGATCGCCCATAGTCTCGCCGGATGCTTGCAGTTTCTCCGCGTTGCTGACCAATCTGGCCACTGCGTTGTCCATCGCGATCTGAAACGAGACAGCGAGCGGAACGATGCGGCAACGTTAAATAACCATGGCATGTAGATGAGAAAAGAAGCTTACCGAGTACCCACGACCAACCGTGAGGATAGCGTGATTGGTGAGCGTCGCGACGGTGAGAATGTGCGGATTAACCGAGCACAGGGCCATCTCTTTGATGTGACAGAGGGCGTCGGCCATGGACAGCCGACCCTCGGCGTCCGTATTCCCGACGCGTACCCTGACGCCGGATTTCGCGGTGATCACCTCGTCGGGGACGTAGCTGTTCTCGCCTATGCTGTTCCGCACCACGCACAGAGCGGCTACCGCCTTTACAGTGGGCGGCTGTAGCAAGTTCACCACCTGCGAGCAGAAAATTCACTTTTCCCGGACTGTCTCCGATGCGGACGTGGCACGTATCGTGGTGCCCGCGCTATCGATCAGTCGAGAACAATTTTGCTTTCCCCGAATGAAACGTTAACAGGGCATTACATTATGCAGCTGCGCGAATCGCGTTTGTAATCGCATTAAACAAATTACACGGTTAATCGTTGTAAAATGAAACACGCTCGACGTTAATGCTTAGAAGGTTACTTGGCAATGCTAATTTTAAACGAAACTGCCGCAAGGCTTTTGATTTCAATAATTATGGTCACGGTATAAACAAATTACCGAGTGTCGAGAACAGACTCGAGCCACCGTTATTCCAGTTGAATTCATGTTTTTAACGCAAAGCCTCCCGGGTTACTTGTTTCTTCACGTTTCCGCAAAGAGGAATCACGAATATACGCGGGTAAATGAAATTAAAATTCGGTTCCGCTCGTTCACTTAATTCCCGTTCCCGTCCGTACGGCATACATAGATCACGCTCTACACAGATCTACACCAGCTAGAATAAGACAGCGTATGCTCCGTCTCGTTAATCCCTCAAGATATAAAACCACCGCCCGTGTTGCATCGGAACGAAAGAAATGAGAAAAGATAGACGTCATAAAAAGGTTTCATCCCCGGGAAAACTATCTGTTTATTACGACAAAGCACCTGCATGAATCCAGCGCAGGCCGCCGCCCCGCACTTGTCCCTCGACATGCCGAACATCGCGCCGTCGATCTTCAGGTCCACGCCGCCGGTGTCGTAGGTGACACCCTTCCCCACGAGCATCACCGTCTCCAGGATACAGGCGGGATTAGGCGGCTCGTAGGTCAGGAAGATAATCCTGCCCGCGTGCCTGGGGATCATCGAGGCGGCCCTGTTCACGCACGCGAACAACGGATACTCTTGCAGCAAAGTTTCTTGATCGGAAACCACTTGCATCGTCACGTTCGTACCGCAGAACAGTTCCGCCAAGTACTCCTCCACCCTCGGCGGCGCCATCCTTTCGGGGTCTGCACCTCCTAGCAGCGATATCGCTCGGGAATTAGTGTAAGGGAACGAGGGATTCATAAATTGCGGTTGCATCGTTCGCCATGCCAGCGGTTATCGTGTCGAGCTTTTCTCTATTAGTAGAAACGCGAGTTTTCTTTCTCTCCAAGGAAAGCTACTACGGTATCCACGGAGCAAGGGTGCAAGGGGTAAGTTGCTGCTATTTCTAAGAAGATGTCAGAGCTGAGTTAATAAGATTGCGGAAGGTGTAAAGTTCTTTCATTACACAGAGTACTCGGTTGAGTTACTGTTAGCAGAGGGTAGTCGGCCCTTAAGTTTCCACCCGAGATTTACGCCGGCAGTTTCCAATGTGCCGGAAGAGAAAATTTCATAGAGCGACGTCTACGGGGGCATTGAATTGAGCTAAACTAATCGATAGTACTATACGGGCGCAGTTCTCCTCCGCTATTGTTTCCAGCTATTATACCATTAACCGGCACGCTCTCGAACAGCAGAAGTTAATAGAATTCATTCGGGTTAATAGAAGGAAATTTAACCGCGCACTGAAACGAAACAAACAACAAAAATAATTGCTCCCACGAGTATGCGGCCAAGGCCTGGCATTTCAAAAACGGAGAAAAATGCGTCCGCGTCCCGACGTAACGTCGCGAGGCACCCCCTGTGTACACAACTTTTTCTCGCTTAATTAAACGCCCGAGATTCTTGGTGGGAACGCGCGCACGAGACGGCTTGAAATTCACATCCCTCGGTCGCGGGGGACGCGAAGGGAAACGTCGAACCGCCGCGTCGACGTCGCGGAGCAAAGAATTCGTGGCGCAACCTCTGGGAAAATGGTCCGGCCTGGAATTCCATGGGACTGGAGGGGTATCCACGTTGGCCGCGATAAAACAAGAATTCCGCCGGAAAATCTGCGCCGTTGCGCTTTTGTAGAAAGGCATGGGTGGAACTGGTTCAGGATCGAATTTCGGAATATTAAAAAGCGGTTCAGAAAGACGATCGCTCGGTGATAGGGGTGGACGCGCAAGCTTCGCGCTTCAGCAGTCGCGCGACGAAAACGAGCCGGGAGCGATTTCTCCTCCGGGCTCGTCCTACTTCTCTCGCGCGAGTCCACGAAACGGAAGTTGAAGCCATTCTTCGGCGAGTCCGCTCGATAAAGCAGCAGGAATCCGAACTCGGGGAACACAACTTACCGATGTCCCTCGCGACGTATCTTCCGCTCTCGAGTGCCGCGGCCAGCTTCACGATACCCTGAAGCTTCTTACTGCAAATCGGGCTCCAAACTGCTAATTGACATGCCTTGTAGCACCGATCCGGGCACACTTCTCGCACCTCCAACGGCTGCGCGGAATAGAAAAGTCGCATTTGTTGTAACGGAATCTGCTGTAATTATTATTATCTAATTTCTTCCCTTTCGTCCGCTGGGCTTTTCGATTGAAAGCGCTATTGTATCGGACATTCGAATATTTCATTATGAACGTTCTTGCCGGTGCAATAGTAGGAGAAAGGTCGATCTCGGAGAATGGGCGAGGAGTGCAGTTTCCGGCGGAATATTTCACGAGCCGGAGGAAACAAGTTTCGCGGCGCAGACTTGCCGGTCGAGTCCGGTTTCTAACGCAGCTTCTTAGCTGGCTTTGTCCCCTGTCGCAGAAAATATTCAAGCGAATAATCCTCTTACTGGATCTCCGGTTCATAAACGTCCAGCCACGGTAGACCCATGTTTGCTTAGAAAGTCCCTTGAATTAATCATTTTCTCCGTTTTTATCCGCCTCACTTAAACGCCGGGCATGGCTTCTTCTTTTGTTAATGTATTCGCTGCTTGCATCGAAGCCGCGTGTCTACTTTCGAGGCGGATAGACGGTGTGTCGGTAGAAAGTACGCGTTCGCCAATCCTTCTGCGGATTTATATGTACCCAGCCCTCTGATTTTAATGCCTCCTGTGCGAAGGCGGTATCCAAACCTTCCCCGCCAATAACCCCGAAACTCGGTGCCTGTAAAAGATCCAGTCCGGAGAATTTCGATCGAAGCGGCTCTGGAATTCCTGTAGCTCCGAAAGCCTCGTAATATTCGGATCCAAGCAAAACTACCCCCAAGGCGAAGCCACCCTTCTATTTGCTTCCTCGGCCTCGGCCGAGGTATTGTCAAACTCCTCTTAAAAAAATAACAGCGAAACAGCGAACAATAGGAGGACGAAGAAGAAGAAGAAGAAGAAGAAGAAGAAGAAGAGAAAGTCAGCAACAACGAAACGGGAAAATATTTTTGCTGAGAGGGGCGAGGAGAGTGACTACAATGGGAGGGATGAAAACGGAAGCTCCCCGGGGGACGGAAGCGATGAAACGAAGAGGCGACGTTCACAACGGCGTTCCGATTACGCGGCGTCGGAATTCCGAGGGCGTCTTCCGGTATTCGGAAAACGATGCCCCGTATTCGCGTGACCCGCCGGGTAAGGGGGGGGGGGGTGGCGGCTAAACGACGGAGGATGTGCGGCCCGACGAAAGAAGGAACGAGCTCGCTCCACGTCGATGGCTCGGCCGCACAGAGTACGGGGGCCCTCGAGTATTTCGCTAATTAGGTCGCCCCGCCAGGATTTAGGAACGTCAGGCATCCGCTACTCCTGGCAAGACGGCATCCCCTTCCCCGCTACACCACTACTTCTCCACTGTTCTCCGGTCTCGTGAAAGAGGCGCGTGGTGTTTCCACCCCCCGCTCCGCGACCGATTCCTCGAGTAGAGGTTTAAACTTCTAGCGCAAAGCACGCGGATAAGACACGAAAGACCCGAGAGAATGTTAGCCGAATTAACGGGTGTAAAACTAACTGTCTTCCAACCTGCTATTATCTCTAATGGGATTGCAAGTTTCAAGGACCGCTGGCGACTTTGCGGCACTTTCCTTCTTAATTATTTAACATAGACACGTTTCATTCTTACGGGTAGAAGCAGATTTCTCTTGGATTCCTGATATACATTTTAATTGTCAAGTATCTGGCGGTACAGCCCCCCAGTAAGGACAATTGTACACTATTAACCTAGATTCTAAACTCACGTTGGTGGGTGAACACGCCAAACGCTCTACCTGCGTTCCCCGCTAATTAAGGTCCAATTAATACATCACCGTGCCGCGTCCGGGGGTTTTCGGCGAGCGACGTACTATTGCAACACAACGAAGAAACCTATGCGACTGTTGTCGTGTTTGGTGTCATTTCAACCCGTTGTAACCTCTTGAAAAGGTCGTCTTCAATATAAATGGACCCTGAATCGCGTCTGTATGTGGCCCATCGATAATTTCGCAGGCAAGACGGCGCGCGGATACGACTGATCTGCGCAACGCGCGACCTGCATTACGACCCTAATCACGTTCGCCAATGACCGGAGGATCTTCGAGCTAGCGGAGAGGAGACTCCAAGACGTACTTATCCATCAGCGGCAGGTCGAATTTGCGGCTGCCGCTGACAGGTTTTCGTTCAATAGCTCCGCTGGCCGTTCGCGCATCGCCGCTGATACCTGTCACGCGCCGCTGTTTACCCAACGTGTCGTCGGACCAGAAACGCCTGGGATTTTATTATTCGCTCTGATAAACAGTACTCCGCGCGGGAACGTAGATCGATGAACGAAATTCTAGCATCGAGCATATCGAGAACGGTGTCGCACGGAAATCGCTTCAAAGACCGATCGATTTTCGGGGGTGGATCGGGGGTGCGACCTTGACCGGCCAATTGATTTTCGACCGGCCTGCCGCTTCGGTCCGTAAATAAATCAGAGACCAAACTTTTCAGCGGAATCGCTTTCCACCGAGCAATTAACGTCCGCTACCGATCGAGGGGATAACGAGGGAATCTGGAGCGTTCACTTGGCCAGTTTACTTGGTCAGTCAGGGTCGATCGTTTTCCCACGAATCGGTGAAGCTCGTGGATCAAGTGTTTACGAGGCATTACCGTTTCACGGGACGATGCTAGGTGTCTCGTTGCTTATGGATTAGGACCCCCCAGGGCGGGTCAGTGCCGATTCCGTTTCGACTCCCTCGGATTTAGATCGGTTTGGCGAACGAGAATCGACGAGGGCCAATCAGATCGGGCCTGGGCCGAAACACGGGGCCGTTGAATTCCTTTCAAACACAGGCCACCCCAGCCTTCCCTATTCCGCGAGCGTTGGGTTCGTTGTCTCTGTTCGATTGGCTTAAACGGCGCAGCGGCGACCACGGTTCGACCGACTGTATCCGGGAAACGGCTTTAACCAGCCGTGTTGGCCACGATCGAGCGGCGGCGGGCGTTTATCAGCGACGTTGACGTTACTAATCTTCAGGCTGCTCCACTTTCTTCCGTGATCGACACGTCGACCTCCAGTCAGCTTCCAGCTGTTCCCGCCTCTCCCGTTCTCTGTCCGCCGGGCCCGCTATCGGTGACGCGAATTATTTCCCATTGATTCTACTCACCACGTAGAGGCCCTCCAGTGCACCAAGAAGCGTGACGAGCTCCACGTTCTCGAAACGGATGTCCGGCAGGAGCGCGAGCAGCGGACACCTGATACCGGCTTTCAGCGCTCTGTTGAAACAGAAGCTCCCGGTTAATGGGCGTGGACGAGTCGAGGGAATACGAAAGACCGGTCGCGATCGGTTAAGCGTGAAATTAACTCGATCTCGTCGTTCCCCGGACGAAGGGAAATACGGTGCGTCAGTGTCAGTCGTGGCCACGAGATGGGATAGGAACGATCGATCTCCGCGGACATCGATCGAGCGGCCAAATCAATTTCGTGAAGCCAACGCGATTCGGTTTGACCCTTGAACAATTACCCAGCTGACCCCGAACTCCAAATTAAAGAGGGCACGCATAGAAGGTATTCTATGAAACATAATTATTCTTCCTTAAAGAGTGACAAGCACGATGTCCAATATTTCGTCCCTCGTCAGCAGAACCCTGCATCCACCCCCCATTCCAATTCCCTTCCCCGAAGTCGTATCTTTTGACACATCGATGCCGGTCCTCAAAATCGAAATACCGGCGAGCAATATCGGGGGCAAGCTGAAGCTTCTTTCCTCTTCATTCCGCCATGGTGTTCCGAGTGTCACACCCCGGCGACAGCTTCTCGCGAGGATCGCCGCGGAATTCTCATTTTTCAAGCGAATTCAGAGGAAGCCCGACACACGGCTCGCGCGGAATTTCACTTCACGAGCGTCGGCCGGGGCATTTTCTTCGTTGAGGATCGACGGAAACTAAGCGTTCCCCGTTGCGACCGTGCGCTTGATTAATCGCTTCCAATTGCAAAGGGAGCCCGAATCGAAACGCGAGCAGCCTTCGATAATGGATAGATTTAAGTGTCTCTTTGCCCCTCGTTCACAGTTTCACCGCGCCCGCCGAGATATTCGATCGGTTCGTTCGCTGCGAGTTCGCTGTGAATCGTCTGTTACTTCAGCTTCTTTGCACCTCCCCCCTTCTATATTCTTCTTTGTCGCTACCCCGTCTACGTTTTACGTCCACTGCTAGCCCATCTCTGCCTTTCGATAGCCGTTTCATCGACGTCATCATCGAATCATCGACGAACGAACCGATCGTCCCGTTTCCGCCTCGAAGATCTGCACGCTATCGCACGGAATCTATCCAAGTTCGTCGAACGGGAGATGGATCTCAACGTTCTATTTACATTCTCCGAATTTTCATTTCAATCCACGCCGCATACTAAATTGCGACCGTTAAACTAGCGATGCTCAAAGGATACGTTCGCCCATGAATATTTTTGCCCTTGTTCAACTTCCATTTCCTATTTATTAAGCGAGATACACTCGCGAGCGGTGCCGCTGTCCTAAATAGGCATGGTCGATCCTTTGTTAAGAACTGATAGCTCCGATCAATCATTCGGGCCGAAGCACACGGTCAACCCTTTCGCGGCCTCGCGTCGACTATTCCGTGCATGTTCTTATAAATATTCATCGGCTCCATTTATCTCTTCTACTTCGGGGTATCGATCACGCACGGTATGATGGGGTTACATTCGTATCGGGGAGGAGGGTGGGAACGATAACACGTTTTCATTAGGATCCGAGGGGTATCGCGGGGTTAATATATCATGGGGTTGCGGCGTGAGACTGTGTCGGGTGAAACCGCCGGTAGAATTTGCGCAACGCTGTTATCTAAGTTTTTCTTAAGGAGATTCCTAGAAATTCCTCAAACCTTCCCCACTGAAGTATTTTCTATTGGCTTTGGAGAATGAACGCGTATCAACGAGAACCTCTGCACGCTAGAACCTAATCCCGCGCACAGCGAGCTGCTCAATTTCGGTCAGAGTCAAGGGGTTAAACGATTTTGTCACACCTCTCGACGCCTTTGGTGGCCGCCTCGGCGAAGCTCCGCACATCGTGGTAATCCATATTGAGGGGACCGGTCGGACTGTAAACGAGCCTTTTCGCGGGCAAATTGATGGGCAATACTGCGCCGATCACGCCCAAGGCGGAATCGATCTGGGACGCGCTGAACAGCACGGTCTTGAACGGCTCCGGCTCGTCGAAGCCTGGCGCGCAGCCCGAAATCAGGATTATACCGTCGTAGTCGCAGCTGCAGATGTTCGCCTCGATCTTCAATTGGCACGGCATCCATCTAAAACGTATCGTTATCATCCCCGTTAACCAAGGTGTTCTTAATCATTTGCTTTGGCGAGCATCGAGCTCGATCTTTTCCCGAGATGCGCAAGAGATCGATGGGGAATCTGAACGCGGCGGTTTCGAGTGTCGACGGGGAGAAAGGGAGGGATGAAATCTACGCGGGATGACGAATTCACGTCGGCCGAATTGATTTAGAGGAGTGCATCCACCGTTCCCGCAGCGTTTCGCTACACCTTTGCTATTCTAGTTTGCAATATTACCCTGGAACGGCAGACACTCCGAGCGTTAGACTTAAGAACGGACGATCTGTCTACGTCCTGGATCGCTCGACTCCGAGCGCCGATCCTACGATAGATCCGCTGCTCGTATCTTCCCGGGGATAGATTCTCTTGACTCGTGATCGATTTCCGAATGGCACGCCAAAATAAGTCATCATCGTTTTTATGTTTACCTCGATTCCACCGCCATGGTTTACACGTTGTCAACGCCTTTCGAGGAAACTCGCGTCATTCACCGGATCTACCTGGAGATCCTTAACCCGGTCCGCGGACCTTGTCGGAGAGACGGAACCTATGTCGCTTTCGTGGCGATCGGGAATCATAGAGGTGACGTTTCCCCGCACGTTGTCGCGGCACACCGACAGGTCAGATAAAAAAAGAGGATCGACTAAATCGCCTATCTATGTCTTTTACTGCCTTCTTCATACCGGACCGTTATTCATCATTAATCAATTCTTTGCGAATAAATTGCACAACGTTCGGCGCAACACTTACAAAACATGTTATATTTGTATGCGAAATGAAACAGAATAAATATTTCTAGTATTTCGTACAAATCTATTCGCTATATACGTATATAATAACTGCAACGTAAAAAAGAAAACAATAACGCGTAATCTACGAGATATAAAACATACAGTATCGCGGAGACAGTACTCCGCGAGATCGGAGCTGGTCCCTGCTTGTACATCATTTACACAATCATTCTACGTCACCAAACACTCCCCCTTTCATTAGCCGAAAT
This sequence comes from Holcopasites calliopsidis, assembly GCA_023838395.1. NCBI lineage: Eukaryota > Metazoa > Arthropoda > Insecta > Hymenoptera > Apidae > Holcopasites > Holcopasites calliopsidis. The sequence goes on from JALHAQ010000001.1 coordinate 2,226,660, forward strand.
CTTGTAAAACGCATTTTAACGTCTGTTCGGTTCCTCGAATCTTGATCGCGTCCTCAATATTTTCGTTACAGTCGTCTTCGCCGACCCGAAGTAGACCTCTCCATAATGAATGGCGAGCAATTCGATTAACGTTGAAGCCCGCGTGACAACGTCACGGGTCGAAATGATATGAGTATTAGCGTACGTATAACGTACATCGCGCGTACGGGGAAATTTCCGATGGAATTGGAAGTCTCGCAAATGACAGGACGTTTCGGCGAACGCGAAACTGCGTTTCCTCCAAGTGCTCCGCGTACGAAGTTTGTCGATCGAAGTAACGGGTCGTCAGTCTCGTTGTCGAAGTATAATGTTGGGGCGAAGAAGAGGAAAGATGTCGAGTCGGCAGGATAGATGCAGCGCACTGCGATGCGGTTTCGTGTGCACCAATAAATGCCACGATCCGTGGTCCACGGCTACCGACGCAGACTCGCGGGAAAATGTTGCGAGAACCGACCGAGACCCGCACGTGACGAAGGCGTTATCCTTCCAGGAACTTCCCTCTTAATATGTATAATTACTCTCTTTAAGTATTCGAGTACGTGTGCGCGTAGTGTAATCATCGTATTCACGCGTGGTGCCTCTCATTCGAGCCCGTATCTTCCTACCAGCTAACTACCCTGGTAAAGTCTCGTGTTTGAAAAAAAAAAAGTACGGTCACCCTTCCGCTATAATACTACCAGAAAATCATCGACGTTTCGGCTACGAGAAATTGCTCCCCCGCTTTCGTTGGCCCGTCGATACGTCTTGTCTTTACTTCTGCGGTACACAGATCGCTCTCTTGTCCCTCGTTCCCGAGTGGAACAGCTTTTCCTTCAAATCGGAGGGAATAGAGTTTCACAGCCGCGTCCCCTTGCTGATCTCGTTGGTCACGTCCAGCGAGACGCCTTTGAGAGTACTGAGCTTGTCGATGTAGCCGATGTCGATGTGCAGCTTCCCATCGTCGTCGACGGTACCCTGGAGGGTGGTGGCAGTCTTCTCCGCGCTATTCCCGATCGACGTCACCGACGACGAGGACGTCGCGTTCTTCGCGTTTCGCTCGTTCCGCAGCCGCGTGCTGCTCGCGTACAGTCTTCGTCTGCCCGGGAAGAATCGCGAGATCTTCACCGCCGTCGGGTGAAGCAGATGCTCCTCGTACATGTCCCCTTGCGGATCGGCCGTCAACAGGCTCACTATGATCCCGACGATCACCGTCGACATGCTTCCTATGAACGCGTAGTACATGTACGACACGCTGTACAGGAACTCAATCGGACCCATGCTGATCGCTTTCTCCGTCGCGTTGCTCGTTAGCATCGCGCTCGAGAATCGATCGGAGGAAACGTTCGGCGCGGCGTACACGAGGTTGCCCGGCTTCGTGATCCAAGGTGAGAACGTGTCGTTCCGACAATTCTCCGTGGACAACGGCAGAGTTTCGACGTTGTTGCTGACGGTCAGATGACCGAAAGTGATCCACAGCGTGGTGACGTGGCTGAATATCATTCCGGCCGCGGCGCCCTTCCAATTGGCGCACGGCACCAGCATGGCCAGGAGGAAGACTCCGAGCAGGGGGCCGGATGTCGCCGATGTCATTAACATGGACGACTCGATTACACCGGACAGCATCGCGACGAGGAAGCTCACGCCTATTATCACCACACCGTAGATAACGCTGATCAGCTTAATGAAGTGCAGCTGCTGCTTATCTTTCAACTCCTTCAGCGAGGGTATCTGACCGAAGAAGTCCTCGAACGTGACCGTCGCCAGGGAGTTCAGGTTCGATACCGCTAAGGTGAGGGCACTGTTGAACAGAGTAGCCATCACCAGCCCCAGAAGTCCTGGAACATTCAGGAACTTGTCCTCCGCGTAGAACGGCACGATCTCGTCGAACTTGGAGATGTAGCCCAGCGTGAGGGGATCGCAGTCGGCGTAGCTGGCGAAGATCACCATTCCGACCACCCAAGAAAGGGAGAACAGGACGAAGATTATCGGAATGTTGGCCAGCATAGTTCTGAAAGAAAACGTAGCAGTTCTGATTAGAATGCGCGGTTACTCTATAAGCGGTTAGATTGCCAGATAAGCCTTCGCTATCGATAAAGCCAAATCATCTCTTAATCATTCTTGTTCCGCTATTTTCTGTTTATCAATTATTCAGAGTATTTTTAGTAATTTATTCATAATCTGGCATGAATTTTCCTGCAATTGCAAGTCGCGCTGAGTCTCTTAACAGGAGTAGATCTTAACTGGACTGTATGTAGTTCTCGTGTACATTGTACATACATGGCCAAACTGATACTGTTGATTTTAGCCAGGGACTTAGAGTATCCACTGGTAAAAGTTTGGCCGACTGCCATTTAACCCCACCCCCCCCCGGGATGGCACGGCGAAGGACTCATTGATTATGTGGTAACGGGAAGTGCGGACAGAATTTCGCGAATCGGAAAGCGCCGGTGCCAAAGGCGGACCGCATAGAAATCCATTGGACCACAAAGAAGAATTTTATTCTACGCGATCGTTGCGACTCGAGGCTACACTTGGCGTCGGATCCGTCGGACGTACCGGCACGGATTTAACAAAGGGCGAAAGTTCTATCCGCGAACGGCGCCTCGGCGAATCGACGTCGATGCTTTCGTTTATAAATGAGCAAGGATACTATTCAATATAGAGCGTTTCATTGTATAGAAACATTTCGCGGCGATGTATGAGCTTTCAATCAAACCACGCTCAAGGATCCGTTTCGCGCAAGGATGAAAAGAAGCCCGCAAATTACTTTCACCGTGAGCGCTTCTTTTCATCGCGCGTGTTCGTTGATGAAAAAGGGTGCCGTTATTGCGACGGCGAAATGAAAAGGACCCCGGCGCGAATCCTCGCGCGAGAAATAGAGAACGCCTCGCTCTTTCTTTCTTTTTCTTTTTTTTTTTTTTGGGAAATTATTTAACGCTCTCTCCCGCCGGCGAATGTTAGCGCAAAAGTGGGAGCGGGGAATGGCCTTCGTCCGCTTCGCAAAATATCGGCGCGCCATTCGTCGGCAGGGCGGTGGATTTCGATTTGCTCGTAGATCGGAATGCGCTCACCGGCCACTGTTTGTCCCGTGATTGCGATAAGCCCCGAGGCGAAGGGGCGATTAACGGGTAATCGTAAGTGAAAATAATGGCCAGATAAGTATTACGATTTGCATAACGCGGAGTGACCGGTTACCATGAACGTGGTCACGCGAAGCACGCCGCTGCGGTATAATAACAACCGATAAGATAACCGATAGTAAAGTAACAGAAAAAAATGCGTCTCTGACAGCGTGACGATGACTCACTTCGCCTCTCGTGACTGACCTCTTGCTTAAAGTGCAGCCCAAAAAGAGAGAAACAAAACAAAAACGACAAGGCTACGTAGAATAACGACCGTCGACGCTTTTCCTTTCTGGTACGGTATGAACGAAATCCTCGAAAGGGGTTAAACATACGGGATACTCACTTGACCACCTTCCGTTGACTAGTCATGCTGCAGTACCTCTGCACGAAATTCTGCTGGCAGCCAAAGATCGACAGGCTCATGAATAATTGACCCAAGGTCGCCGACAATGTGGTAACCCGGAGGGTGGGATCAAAGTTCGTGCTGAAAATTAAATATATAACGGTCTGGCTATATCTATTGAAAAAGTTTCGACGGAAACGCGGGGTCGGGCTAATCTGCGGATACCCCGCGCTCGCGTAAATCTGGGCGGTTACTTTCCTCCTACTCCTTTGTCGCGCGTCGCGCGACGTGTAATTCTGACTTGGAACGACGCGAACAATGCGAGTTAATTCTATCGCTACGCATTCAGCGCCAGAAGTCTTAATTTAAGCGCCACCGAGTACCCTCGCGTTTTTGTATCTACACTTCTCTACCGTCGGAAGTGGACGAAACTCGACGGCAGCGTATACTTACTCGAAGAAATCCAATCGACCACGCTCGTACGTCACGTTTACTATCTTATCAGGACCGATATCGATAGACCCGCGAATTATTATCACCAGCGACACGCCGATCATCGTCAGACCTTGTATAACATCAGAGAGGATGGCTGCCTGCAGTCCTCCCTGCGAATAAAAACACGTTCGCCGGTTAATCAAAGATCAAAATGTTCGTTCGTGAAATCCGTTTCAATCCCGCGATTGTTGGATAAATTGTGAAATCAAGTTTTCCAGGCGGAAAGCTATGCAACGTGTGTGAATGCGTGCGTGTGCGCGCGACGAAATAGAGACGTTTGCGCGCTGTTCACTTGCCCCCGTTGTTCACGAGAGTTTTACGATCGGGCGCGCTGTATTTACGATCCTTTCGGCCGGAAATGCACCCCGAACGGCCAGGAACTGTGTTCTCTTCTTTCTCTCTCTCTCCCTCGCTCTTGCTCTAAGATCGTGAATAATTGACGGGACGAAAATGCGGCGGATATCGCGAGGACAGTTTAAGAGTTTCACATCCCGTGCGAGCGAAATCATCGGCTCGCGTGTCCGTCACGATCGCGAAACGTTGCGGCGCTCGATGAACACTGTTATTTGCATTTTTCTCACGCGTCCGGCGAAGACGTTCTTAATCGCGGCTGAAAGTGTGCCTCGTAGAGTGTTACACTTACCATGACGGTAAAGACGACGGAGATCGTAGTGATCCCAACTATACTGGCCCAGTACGGCAAGCCGATCACAGCCTTCAGCGCTACGCACGGCGTGAAAATCGTGACAGCCAAGTTCAGCAAGCTGCGTATCACGTAAGAGAGGCTGGCGATACATCTGACCAGCTTCGACTTGAACCTGATAAATTGACAGAATTACAAGAGATCCGCGCGACACAGCTACGCCGGACATGATCGTTAAGCGCGTGACGGTTTCCAAGGTTCGCGGGAAAGCGTGGAAAAGCATAGATCTGCCGAATCGAGCGAACGATCTTGAATTCCGCGTAGGTACGATAAAATTTCATCGTCCAAAAAATGATCACCTCATGTCCAGGTACTGGTAGACCGACGTTATGCCGAGGCTATAGTAAACCGGGACGAAGATGAAGCAAACGATGGGGTAGGCCAGCAGCATGCCATAGATGGTCTCCCACATGGCGCTGCCCCTGTAATACAATTCCGACGGGTAGCCGAGGAAGGATCGGACGCCGAGAGTTCCTCTCGCGATGGACAGCATCATCGCGCCCATGGAAACGCTCCCGGTGGCGAAGACGTAGTCCGCCTTGGTGGTCTCCTTTCGTCGCCCACGAAATTTGCCCCACAGCGGTATAACGAAGGACGCGACGATGCATCCGACGAACACCAGGTAGTCCGTTACCATGGACGACGCGTTGATCGTCATCCTGGGCTCTCCTGCGGGTCCGTGTCTTCCTTCACTCGCGGGTCCTTCGTGGTACCGGAAAGAAACGGTGCGTCGATTTTAGCTGCGTGGTCAGTGCCCTGCCTCCCGTGCAGCCTCGTGTTTCAATTCTACCCGTGAAACGACCCCCCCGCGCGCGATGCCTGGCCCGTGCGTTTAAATCGCGCGTACGGATTCCCTTCGACTCGCAGTCAATGGACTCGCGGTCGAAACGATTATCGGAACGTTGCTGCCACAGGGGGCCTCGTCGGATCGCCGTCAGCCTGTTTCAATATCGAGGATAAGGCGAGGCTGACGAGTGCGCGGTGAATACGGAATTTCAGAGACGCGTGGGCGAGAGTGCGTCCGCGCGTTACGCAATTTTCGCCGGTTCCTCGTTACTTTCGATACGATCGATGCGATCGGAACGGCGGCGAGCACTCTGACTGAATGCGGGCCGTAAACCACTTCACGTTATTATGCTCGCGGCAAGGAGCGGGACAGAGGTATCGGCGAGGATGATGAGACGGAGACAGACTCAAGATTATCTGCCGGCAAACTGGCGGGGAAAGGGTAGGATCGTGGAAGGGACCGGAATCGCTAACCGTATGACACGGGTGTCAAGCTTCTCTTAATTTCTAGCGTTCTATTGTTTATCAGCGTATTTGCGTTAAGCGCGCTCGTACACTTGCCGTATTTGCATAATAACGAATGTTGTCTCTCCGCCGTTTAACAACCTTACGCGTAATCATGCCCTAAGGAATAGTTCAACACGGGCGTAAATCATTCGGAGCGCTTGCACCTGACGTGGCCACGTGAGAGCACACTTAAGGAGGTATTCTTTATGCAACCGGGATATCCAAGGCCGTAACGCAGCTTCGCTTCTCGGGATTAGAGGATCTCGAGTTTCCTCCTGATTTCCAGCTATTATATAAAAATTAAAAAAAAAAAGAGAAACAGTATCGTTGCAGAGATTCCGAAAAGTGAGTCACTCCGAATCGAGAAGATCCAGCGAGATTGCTCTCGCGAAGATTCTTCTCGAATGTATTTATTTATCAATAATTCAGAACAAAGTCGAACCACCCAGCAGATACTTGCTGAAAGGAGAGATGCTTCCGTAAAAAAACAATGTTGAACTTTCCTCTTGAAGCGATTACTCACTAACCGACTCTAGAATCTGCCATATGGATCATTGCCCCCAGGTCAATTGGGTCGAAGCCGAAAATTAGAAAATCTTCCACTCCGTTCCGTTCTGTGGAATGTTCTGTCTACGAGCACCGGGGAATATTCCGAGGTCTACGTTCCGCGCTCCCATTGTTACAATGCGAAATCAATTTTCGGCTATTTACCCTGCCGCGTTTAACCCATTTCGCTCGAGTAATCGAACGTTTCGGAAACGGCTACCCCAGGAGAATACGTGTGCACCTCGTATGCCGCTCACGAATTCTTCGATTGCCGTCGTCGTTTTCTTCGCTCTGGGCGAACGAAACAGTGGCAATTTTTTTTCGCGACGTTCCTGAGGAACTTTTCGACAAAAAATCAAGTCCGCCACTAGATGAGCAGGCCTGTGAAGGGCCAGCTTTGCATACAATTCAGTAAAGCCTATTTTCCATTTCTTGTTCTTCTCACGCAACAAAGATATAATTGTTTCGGGAATTACCGGAGACCTCCATCATTCTGCCGCGATTCCAGTTCACCGATTCCAGACCCCCGCAGCATCTAACGCCGAAGCTTGTCGAAACGCTACGAATTATGTAAACAACGATAGAATCGTGCATATGTATCGCAACCAGATTCATCTGCCCCAGTTCAGCAGATACGTTGGCCTCGGTGTCATAAATAAGGCAATAAATATCATTGCTGACATGTGACACACGAGCCACTTGTTTTCTGCGTGCCTATCGAAACTCATTCTCTGTTAACAATTAATCCCATGCCTGGTATGGACGATTCATCAATATCTAGACGTTCGCCAGTGAGTAAACGAGGGAAACTGAGCGGAGAAAACTATTGAAACAGTAACGGTGTTCAACAAAAAAAAAATTGCGCCAGGTTACAGGCGTCGGGAGAAAAAAAAAAAATTCCGAGCAAAGGGCATCCACAAAGGACTGCCATTCGTCAGTAGAAAAGAAATGTTGTTACCCTTAGGGGCTTCGTAGAAGAAATTCCGCTGTCATTAGGGCGGAAAAAGGAGAAATATTATCCTAGGGATGCTGACCCAGAAACTTTGCCCACCGATGTCGAGAGCTGTATCCGACCCCGGATGCCCCTAGTCGCCCCTTTCGCAGACACTCTCCTCAAAGGAAATGCTTTCTCGGCTTTAATCGCTTCAGCCTGAAACCGTGTGACGTATACTTGCCGGCGCGTTCTCGCGAAATCACAGGGGAAGGAACGAGCCACTTGTGTGATCAAGCCGAGGGGGTCACGCGGTATCGCAGTCAATTTCATTCGCTCGTCCGCGAGTACCAAGAAGCACGAAGATCGGACGACTGCCTTTTACTTAGGACGTCTACTCGTGGAAATTTCCCTGAAAAACAAAACAACACTAATCCGCTGGCGTCTGATTAGCCTCTTCTCCTCCCGAAGCTCTCCTCGAAATGTAGTTAGATGCGAAGAAGACGTGCGAAGAGATCAGACGGAGTCCTCGTACTTCGACGCTTTCGAGATTCAAGTCAGAAGCGATGCAAACTGTGCATTAAATTTTTTCGAAGGAGTACAACGAGCTACAGTTAAATAGTTCTTTGTTAATTGAATTGCTAATTCAAATCTTCGGACTATGTACAACGACTAGCAAGTACGAACAACTCAATTATCTATCGCGTCATCGGATAACGTTTCTACTTAACCATCTTCTATCAGGATGATATGTATTGCAACGAAAAAAGAACACTTAACGCTCCTTGTTCCGTTTAAAAGAGGAACGAAGTGCGTCAGCTGGACAGCTCACCAGGTATCTCTCTTATCCCACCTTTGCTCTTTTCATCTTTACTCCGATCTTGCCACACGTTGCTTTACACGCGAGCAGGAACAATGCGGGCCGCACAATGCGCTCGTAACGGAAAATGTTGACGGAGGATTCGGTGACGGGCATGTTTAACGGGAGCCGGGACCAATGGTGGTGCCAAGCACGGCGAAAGGTACACCCGTGAAGCGCAACTCCGAAACAATGAGCCCGTGGCTTTCTTTTTTTTTTTTTTGCACGCATCCGTGTCTTCCGCCACTTTGACGCCTCCCCCGAGTAAAATTTTCCTGGCACCCTTTGTCTAAATTGCGAGGGGAGACTCTTGCTTTTCACGCAGGATTCACGGAACTGTGCACTTTTTTTTCCTGATACTCAACGGTGTTTTGTACAGAGACAAACCATGTATGCGATTTCCCCCTCCCCCCTAAAAACGAGGGTGCTTTTTATGATTCCGTGCTCCTGTAATCAGTCTAGCATGAGCCCGAAATGAGGAAAGTAGTCCGGTGCTGATGGGTAGCTTTCGAAGTGGCTTGTCGGGCTCAAGCGTCGATCTGTACTACTGAAACGTCTTTCAACGATTAGTTCGCAGATCGTTCGACAGTTCTGAAAGCTCCGAAAAGGCCGCTGCGACTGCGAAGCGCTATTTTCATGTCTCCGAGCGAACGCCAGCGGAGGGCATTCAGATAAATTCCTGAATTCTAAGAAGGACTTGAATTATTTGCCCTCCTTGAATATAAGCGATATACCGCAATAAGGTGTCCCCAAGGAAGGTGTGCTTAACCGAAAACTCGCGCGAGGCAGCAACCAGTTTATCAGCGACACGATAATGCTCGCGAGAAGAATTTTGTTCATTGACTCACGCTTTATTGCTCGGAGACCGTCCTGATATAATTGTTAGACAGGTAAATCGGCGGGGAATTTTCGCAGCACACTTAAGATGGTATCAGCGCACAGTCATCATGAATAAGAAAAAAAAAATCCGGCTTGCAATTACTAATTGCGTTCCTTGTAAAAAAAAAAAAAAGAAAAAAAACAGCTGCACGCTTGTTTAACGAACTTCATTTAGTCGATCGCTCGTTATCGCGCGGCGTCTACTTGTCCGCGATTAATTCGTCGACGCAAGAAGCACGTGGCACGAATTCACGGAAGCCGATCGATCACGAGAGGCGGTAGTCACGAGACAAACAATTGGCAGGCCGCAAATTAAATCGATGACTACGCACAACAGTCGGCGTTCCCCGGCGGCTGGATAGCCGTTTCATTGCGATCCATCGCCGGCCGGGGCGACGGGAGAGCGAGAATTTATTTGCGCCGCGTGATTTCGATCAGTTCCGGGGCCAATGCAATTTTTATCAGTCCCGGTAGCGAGGAGTCGTAGTCGTTCCTTTAGTCCGTTCGAAACTTGCAGCGTCGCCGGAGTCGCTTTCTCTGAAATTCGATCGGTCAAGGCTTCTTCGTTCTTTTTTTTTTTCCATCGCCGTTGACACGGTACATTTTGCATCCTCTAATAAACCGATCGGCCGAAAATCGTTTAGAGCCACTGTCTCTGTTCCCGTGCAATTTTTCACGGGACGATTGCTTTCTCTAACGATGATCGACGCCCCGCCGACGCGATAGCGAAAACTGCACCCTCACGGACACCGATAGCCCCGCAGAAAAGACACCTACGCGCCGTTCTACTTTTTCTTTTCCCTTCGCTTCGGCTACACTTCGCCTGGCTCCAACAAGGAGATCGCTTCTACCTTGGCACGATCGACGCACTCAGCGGACCCGCGGACGATCGGCACAATAATTGTGCAACGAAGCGGATCTCTCTGTGGCCTAAGCCGAGCGACTTGCAAACGGTGAGCCGTGAAAAGATAAAGAGATCTTCCGCCACGTCGTGTATCGTCCGAAGATCCTCATCGGCCGACCCTGGCAAAGCTTTAATCGTGTCGTCGCGTACTCGCGACACGCGCGAATACGTTCCGCGGAATGGGAAATCGCGCCTCGGAACTGCATCCCGTGGACAGCTTATCGCTGTACCCCGGCGATCGGATTGGAATGGAAGCGTACTCAACGAGACGAATATAATGGGCCGTGACGTTTTGAAATAACGTTGCCCAAAAGGCGATCCCCGCAGTCGCGCGATCCGCTTCTTTTATCCCGCAGCCGCCGTACTCAGGAATGGCATCGTTTCAAGAAACTTCAGACGCACGAGGATTCGCGATACAAATTCGTGTCTCATGAAACATTCATCACAGATCGATTCCCCTGTCGTCGATTTACAAATCGTGCGTATTAAAATCGGCTGCAGATCGGTGGCACCGCTTCCGTTCCACCGGATAGCGTTCCCTTTTTATCTTCCCTCGCATCGCAGAGAGACAGGGATTTCTTCTGCATCGGGATGCCTGATCGTTTCGCCGTTGCTTCAAATACATTGACAAGAAATCCGTTTGGTGGGATACTTGGTGAATACCGTGGCACCACCCGAAATGGACGATCCATTTTTCGAAGGTTCCACAGAAGAATCTTCGTACGACGGGACGGCGATAACGGTGTTTGTAATTGCCTCCCAGAGATTAACGATAAAGCCCCTGCCAGCGCCGGATTGTATACATATTGCATGAGCCGCGGCCTTTTATTCTGTACATTTTTGCTATTTTTAGCGTACGGCCTCGCGAGATGAAACCACTTTTCTAAATAGAGGCTCTTGAGAGTGAAAATTATTTTTCAGAGATACCAGGAAGCGTCATTATTTTAATGTCTTCCGTTTTGTCTATGCTTTCATTAAAAAACAAAAAAAAATGAACTAGGAAACTATAATAATAAAATGCAGGCGGCACGAATTGCTACTGATCCATAAATAATAAGAAGAACGAAATAAAACAGTTCCGCGCAGAACTTCTATCTCAGTACGGAGTGGCTTTTAATGCATTAATAATTATAATAACACTCTCTTATACTTGAATTTTCCGTAATAACGCAAGAACTTTAATCACTCTCTCATCCTGAAGAAACAGTCCATCTTCGGGGATAATAAGTTCCGGGAAATCGGAAGTTTAAACGCGTCCTCCTTTTTTTTTTTTTTTTCGTAATTCCCAGTACCGTCTCTCCTAAACGTGCTCGATTCACCGGTCGAATCTCCTTTGCGCAGTTCTCGAACCTTTTTTCTCCTGAATCGTTCCAGAAGAGTTTTCGTTACGTATACACGGTTGGCGAGGCAGCTATTAGAGCATCGCCAGTTGTCGCAATTATTTTCCATACAAGGTGTATCCTTGTGTCTTTCGAGGGATCAGTGAGAAGAAGCAGGCCTTAATTAAGCATATAACAAAGGTGGAAACTAAATGCACAAAACATATTTCACTAGTGGAGGAAGCATTACAAAGGAATTGATATATTTAACATATTCTTGCTTCTAATATGTATATTCTCGATCCCCGCGGTAAATAAACTTGTTTATTGGATAGCGACTTCATTAACGGCGATAAGAACATAATCCGAGGGGCGTAGCATAATCCGTGGCGAATCGAAGATCTCTTGCGTCACTGCTGCTACTATCTGCCACGCAACTCGTTTATCGAGACTGACAAGTCGGACCACTGTACGATACATACGCGTATGCATGTATATATATGATTCACTCGATTAATAATACTTTCTGCACTAAGGCGATTGCCGGTATCAGAAGTTAGGAGAATGTTAGACCGGTGCACCGAGCCTGTGCATGTTGCTTAAAGTGATTGCTTGATGAATTTCAACGAAGATTGTTTTCTTTTATAAATGAAATAGAGGAATGGATGATTTTGTCACGAGCGTGCGGAAGCAGTGATAAATTGTCGGGACTGCGCGCGGTGTCAGTTGCCAGACTGCAGGGTTTATTTTCGTCGGTTGAGCAACTCGAGTGCAATAATAGTCATTTCTCGCTTGGCAAAATATTCGCGATGATGTACGATCGCCGAACCCTCTCCCGCCCCGTGCTGAATAACAACAACGGCCCTGCCGTTCGACGCTTAGCGATCAATTTGTAATTTATTCCATGGTGTCCGTGAAATACGGTCGCCCATTAAACATAACGATAAAGCCGCTCTCTCCCGATACGTGCACGCGAGTCGCAGAGTTTCTACTTTTCGTGGTTCGCGGACGAATGCGAAAACAGCGACACCAGCCTCCCTTACACGGTAAAGCACTTTTCATTAATACGCGAGTACCGAAAAGTTTAATCAGCTCCCCACTCGAAACGAATTGCACATCCGAAGGCTGTTGCTTGTTCGCGGAACGTTTATAAAATAGCGGACCCGTTATTTTTTTCCGTCGGGCAACGAATTGCGCGAGTTAAAACGCAATCAAGCCGCTCATTCATTTTACATTCAAGTATTTCATGACATTTACCGACGAGAAAACGTAATAGCCACGCGGCTGATTCGATTACACTTTACAAATCGCCTCTCCTTTTTACGCGCGTGTTCCGATTCGGGTGAAATGAAAACATCCGAGAACTTCCGCGCGATCAATGTGCAGTTCAACGTTCCAACTGGCGTTAGACATTTTATTAGATAATCGCGTTACTCCGGCCCAAGTCGGGGATAAGTACAATGCAACGTGCGTAACGTTATTCTGATTAAAAGCCGACATAGGATTTTTCTAGAATTGAGTTTCATCTTCGAGGGAATATATTGATAGCGAATATCATTAGGCTTTGAATAACCGGGGAAAGCAACGGAGTTCTCACCGGATAGAAGATTTGCGATTTTTTGGACACGTTGCTCATTCTCATGGTGCACCGGGGCACGTCATTGCGCATCGCTGCGCCACGCCGCACTTGGCCATCCTCCAGATGCACCGGAGACTGACGGTCACCGTTGGGCGGCCAGAAAAGTTCGAGCCGCGACGTGATTCAAATTTTCCCCGGAACCCCGATTGTACGAACCGCCGCGCGGTGAAAATTTCGAAGGTCCGTCGCCGGCCCGATTATTCCATTTCCATACTCGTAGCCAAGCTCGATCAAACACTGTACCGGCGCCCACGTGGAGAAAAAAAAGGAGTATACTTCCGATCGCCGTTTTCGTTCAATGGTCTTGCAAATTATGCGGAACAGCTTTTTATCTCCCGGCGATCGATGTATTCCACAGCATCGACGATTAATTAGTCATCGATGAAACAGCTGCGGATTACTCACGTTGCTGAATTTAGCTGCACGAGAGAGTCAAGGGGTGCTTTGGAACGTTTTTTGATCGATTTCTGCTTGACGATTGATACACAGAGGAGGCTCTTATGAAATCGAATTGCTGGTCGGCATTGGGATTTAACGAGGAACCGTAACGCGGTGTCCATCGCGAGCTATAGAAGGCTAATTAACCGATACTCTTTCCCAAGCATTGTGTCGTTCATTAAACTCGGTTCAAGTGCTAGTTAAAACTACCACGATTAAGCGCGATTCGGACTCTACCTAAGAGGCAGTGAAACCTTAATGCACCTTTGAGCCGAGTTTGAACGAATTTCTGTCTTGAGTTCCGGCGATGTTGGAGCGGAGTTAGCCGTGGTTTAACATCGAGTTAGCTCCGTATTCGCTCGAAACTACGACCAAGTTACGCAACGTTACATCTGCGTCGAATTCAAGACACCCGGAGTCATCTCGATTAAGACTTTCGCTGCCCGCGCCCATGGTTCAAGAAACTTCGCCGACGGATACACGCTTGCTCTCATACGCGCGCGTGCACTGTCGAAAATATCCCGCGGTTCGATTGTTCCTGGTGGACGGAATCGACGGTGCAACACCTGACGCGATGACGACGCGACAGTTGTGTACACGGTGATCAATCGATCGACGGACGATCGTTCGCGGTGCACGTACGAACGCATTCGAACGTGCGATGCACCCGTCGCTCGATGCGTTCTCCCATCGGGGCGACTCAACGCCGCTGAATTCGCTGTTTTCACGTGGCGTATGAATAATCACGTGCAAGATTTCGTATCGTGAAACAAGATTGATAATCCTCCCCTTTATCTTTCGCTGGATATCGCGCTGGTTCCTACCGCGCGTCTGCTGTCCGCAAAGAGCTGGCAATAAAGCTTCGACTTTACATAACAGCTCATTCCTAATATTCTTATCGTACCTTAAATTCGTCTCACGCTAGGCATACGTTCGAGAACGTTCGTAAGCAAACGAACAAGTCGCTTTTGCTGACAGCGGTTAAAAAGTTATTGCCGCTCGTACGTGATAATAAAGGCTTCCGTGGCGGTACGAAACGGTTCCGTCGAAACACGGTTTCCAAAGCCCACCAGCGTCCCGAAAGTTTAAAGGTGATTCCAGAATTGCCCCGTGGGCAAATATTTGCTCGCGAAACGTTCGGTTCACGCGGAACAGACGCGCTGTCTTCTCGACGCTCGCGAGGTAAAACATTTTTAGCCACGCGCTGGGGAGACGAAGCGCTCCTGTCAGCCAGCATTTTTCTCGCAACACGTGCCCGTCGAACCTGTAATTTCATTTTTGCGCTATGCACCACGCGAAAGCTCGCGGCAACGTTTAGGTCGGGAGATCCTGCAACGCTTTTCACCAGTCTCTCTTACCCAGTTGGGCCTGACCACGGGGTCACGTGGAATCGTACCGTCAATTACTTGTTTAAACGTTCGATTTAATAGGCGGCTCCGTTCGAGGAACAATCGCGACGCAAGGTGACTTGGCTGCAAGCGGAAAATCCCCGCATTGCTCGAAACTAGACTCATCAGGGGGTTCGGCATTATGCAAGGTTGACGTATTATGCCAGACTGCTAATCGTAGTGTTTAACCGATTTATTCGTGTGCAAACACGCGTACCCGATTCGTGATACCGTGAACAATTAGTTCGCACATGCGGCAATAAATCTTCCCTTGCGCTGCTAAACGAGCTGGCGAGCAAAGTCAAATAATAACGTCGGCCGGAGCGGCACAACTTTCTCCCCGTCTGTCTTTCCGCGCACGTTTCGCGCGGGCAAATAGAGTCGAAAGCGGAAACTAGCGTTCAAAGAAACAGCGTGTTTGCGGAAGAGAAGAATAATAATGATAATAATCTGTCTCATGGCGCCTGTTTGGCGAATCCTTTGATCGCAACTCTCCTTTGAGCGGCAACGCGGAAACGCGGAGAGCGATTCAATGTCGATCGATGAAGTTGCCGATGTAAAGGCCTCTTCGCTAAATACTTTTTCTTCTTTATTCGCTCACGGTCGAAACTAGATTCATTCGGAAGCAGCGGAGCAACGTTTCGCCGGTTCGTCGGAAGCCCTCGTTCCGTTTATCGCCTCAAAGCGACGTCGCGTCCGGGCTTCTTCGAGTGTAATTTTCGTTAAACTTTCACGGCCCCCCGTGAGACGGTAACGGAGTCGCACAGTCCTTGTTCCCCCGAAACGCGAGAGAAGGGTAATTTCATTAGGGGCGCTTCCCTCCTATCGAAAAAATAGAAAAACTAATACTCCCCTACCCTTTCGCTGCAGCCTTGCTTTCCAAACTTTTCTGCAACTTGTTCCTGATTTAATCCACGTGAAACGCTCTCCGTCGATGAATCCGCGATAAGAATATATCCGCCATTCATTGCGCCTCACGTGTTATTATAACCGGCGGCGGCGTCGATCCATCAATGGATGACGACAAGAGTTACGTGAACCTTTCAACCGTAGGATAACAAACGACTCGCCTCCGTAACAGGCGCACCGTGTAAATCCCCGTTACGCAAAGACGCGAGGAGCGATCGAAATCCGCTGATACGAGGTTTCCGAAGTAGACCAGGGATCAGCGGCAAGGATAACGAGTTATCCGCTATAATTTGCAGACGCGTCGAGACGCGCGCGCGTGCAAGTTGCTCGCGATGATAATCTCGAGCGCGTCCTCCCATTCGAAGCCGTGAAATGACCTGCTGTCAACACGGTCGCGGAGTAATCTTAATCGTTCCTGGAATCTTGACGAGATGCGCGTGACGAATTGGAAAGTCTTGCACGAGAGCGCCGCCGGCTTCATCGTAGGGAGGGGAACGAAATTTCAGCAGAGCCTTCCTTCGCGATACTTCGATGCACCGCCCGATGATACGCGCGAAGTATTTTCAATGGGCCGCGAAACGAAACAAATGGCCACGGAGGCGCAATTTCCGCGAGTCTCGCGTCGTAGAAGCTGCCGCTCGTTACTTTTCTCGAGCAACCGGGCGGACGAAAGAGACGGAGGGCGAGGGAGGCGGGAAGTCGATGGATGTTCGAGCGACGCGGTTCAACGCGATCCGCGGGATCGTCTCGCGGCGGGCATTTTTCCGCATTACAGTTATTTCGAGGGTAAATCGTCCGGATTGATAAAAATGGGCCGCGGCGCGTGTACACGCCGAGCGCTCTCGCGAAGGAATATAAAGGACCCGCTACGAAATTGGACGTTGATGTACGCGTTTCCGGCGCTAACGACGACCGCTGGCTGATTCGCGTCTCGCTTCGTCGCCGTCTTGACGAGCCCATATGTACGTATCGTTTGAGAAACTTTGCATAAGCTTGACGACATTCCTTCCTCCGACGTATTGGAATTTCAAGCAAGAATAACGATTAACGATCCGTTTGCCCTTAATTGATATCGAATTAGGAGAAGTATTTCATTGTTTATTATTATTATTCATTTAGTGGACGAACATTTTGTGCAGCAGCGAGCTGCGGTTCGAGCTATTCGAAAATTCGCTCATAATGCAAAGCAAATAAATATCGCACAGTGTACACGAGTTTATGAGATCCGATGCATAATGCAGGCTGTGCGGAATAATAGATACCGAAATGGGTGATATATTTCTTTTATTACGCGTTTAATAATGTAATATTTGAAACGATGCTGTTACAAGAGAATTAGTCGTACAATATGTGATTCATCCCCGTCGATTGTTGTTGGTCTAGAAACAATGGACGTAATTCCCAGCTTCCGCTGAAGATTCCAACAATTTCATTGACGATCACCGCGTTTCCTTTCTACCTCTCCTTTATTAAGGAAATTTTACAATCGAATCACGTTTACTCAAAGTCCCCTAGTCGAAAGTTTCCGCGATTTCATTTAACGTGCTAATTCCGGCCCCGGTTTGTTTGGCCAGTTTGCGTCTTTAAGCCAGGCGGTCCATCTGCATTTCAGATCTGCCGAGATACACCTGGCCGAATATTAAACTTGGACACTTTTCTTCTTCAATTTTACCAGGCATTTAATCGAAGAACTTTAACTCGTTATTAATCAATTTTGTATCTTCTTTGATAAATGGTTAACAGAAATTGCTCGAACGATTCGTGTTAACGTTTACGAGTACACCGAGCATCTGCAGTGGTACGTCTGCCAACGGTATCAAGAGATTGGAAATCGGTCAAGATCAAGAACGCGATCTTCCGTCCGCGATCAACTTCTTCCGCTCTACTCCTGTAAATAGAAAAGCCGGGGAACGATACGATCTAGCGAATCGTCCGCTCGCCCGTGCGATTATCAGCTTTCGTCGGACGATAAAAATAAACCGGATGATTCACTGTATCCTCCGTACAATGCGTGCGACGTTTAGAAGCCGCATTGCAGAAGATTCCACTTCAGATACGCCGTCACCGTTCTCAAAACGCGTGCTTTTAAGGACAGCTTAAACCCGTAAGCTCCTAGACTTCATTCCCGATCGAATAGAGACCACTGGACGCGGCATTACCCCCCCCCCCTAAAATTAGCGAGTTTCCTCGCAAAATAGCCAGCCCGCCGTGGCTAGATTTAATCAGGCCCGAGCAGAGTAGTCCCGCGTGCCGTGCTTTAACTTGCGAAGCCTGAGATAAGTCGCGGCCAGCTCGTTATCGCAGGAGAATCGGCCGCTGCCTCTACGAAAATTAGTTGGAAGCTCGTGCAAAAGCGGAAGCCAGAAAATCGAACGCGAAAGGGGGTATCGCGAATGAGAAAATTGCATCAATCGCATCGCACGGAAGGACACGTTTTCTCTCGAAGTTTTTACAACTGTCGTACATGCGAATGCCCGCGAGAGGCTTGCTGATGTCGCGATACTCGGCAATCGTTGGAACTGATAACGACGTCAATTCGTACGAGGGTAATTGTATCACGTGTGCAACGGCGTGTCGTTGACATAATATCCACACACTGTCTCCTTATCGTACGCAATAATCGGAGAACAAATTTTGCCAAGCGAATACTTGTGCTATCAACGCGTGTCATGTAACCTGTCATGTATCGCGAGGCGCGGCCAAACTCGCCTGCGAAATGTACACCTCCGGAAGAGTTGAATCTTGTTAGGCGCACATTTGTTAGCAGCTATTCAGAAGCGGGCACCGTATTTGGTCCTCCTGCCAGACGCGTTCTACGGGGTTGTATCGGAGTCTTTTCTCGTGCGTCGGACTCGCGAAACCACTTAACGCCAATCAAGATGCTTGATTATCAGGCAACGCTGGCGTCTTGAATTGATTACCATTCGGTGTGTAATCATCGCCTTACGAAATGCCTGCAGCCTTCCTTGTCTTAACGATAAACACAGAATCGTGAGATCACTGTGGTATTGAAGTTCGAGACGCCTGATTCTATCGCGTTAAAAGCTGCTTCAAAGAACTGCGATTCGTAATATCGCTGAGACATAAGATTATCAATTGTTAGTAGAAATTACAAACGTAGCACAGGCTGTATTGTCGGTCAAATTTAAGAGTCAGCGCAATTAACACACTAGGGCGGAAGAGAGGACGTGGAGCTTAGGTGTTGATACAGGCGCTTGCGGAAATTGGTGAAAATATGCTATTTGCCTTGCAGTGTTTGTGCTCCGGAGGAAATTCGAAGTGGCGTGCGCGCAAGGGAACGCGGGCACACGGGGAACGTAAATAACTCTGGGGGTCCGGTTGGGACGTACGTAACGTGGACAAAGAAATTTCGGAGTAAATTACAGCAGAGGAATCGAAGAATTCTGGTGTTCGCCTACATGACTGGGGATTTAATTAATCTGTGGCTGGGGAAACTAAATCTTCGTCGGACAACATATGGACAGTACTAAATGTTCGACCGAGAAGAGAATTGATACCATTCCCGTAAGAGAAAGGCTGTGCATTAGAAGAATGAAACGATGTAATAGAAATCTGTCTTTTGATTTCTTCGTTTCATTTGTCTCACGCATAATGGTTGGCACCAATTAGACTTCTTCGTTCGACGACGAGAGAATCGAGATAATTTCGCGGAATATCCTTCCGAAAATCGTAGTCGATGCGGATGATCTTCCGCGATGAAAATATCGTCGGGTGAAAGAAAGATCGAACAATCCGAGAGTTTCATGCATATTCAAGCGCATTTCCTTGTCAATTGTTCCGTTTATATTTCCATTCGCGTAACGCGGCATAGCTTGACCCAGAGTTATTTCCAACTGACCGTGCTTCCGTTTGCGTGATAAAACCGTTTTGCCGTCGCGGCTGTTTTACTTCTCGCGACGCTGAACCGGAAGTCTCGGAGCCGATCCGGAAAAGAATACGACGCGCGACGAAAGAATAGTCGAAGAATAATTCCTCTTCGTTCCGATAAGATTGAACTTTTTAATGGACATCGCTGTTCAACGGCTCGACCATCGAGCAAACAGCGGGGATCGACGGGGAAAAGAAGGTAACAGTGTTCCAGTAATTTTCTCCGGCCGGCACACGGCCGGTTCGCGAGTCCCGGCACGTACACTCGACTCGCGATTTCGATATCCCGTTGCAAGCGCAAATATTTGCCTGCAGACGCTTCCTGCCGACTGGCCGCTGTTGTTTCAGCTTTGCGCTCGCGCTCGCTAACATTTGAAACGCGAGATTTGTTGACCCGTTAACTTCCCTGGCTAGTCCTGAAGTGCTTTTTCCCCCCCGGAAGATATGTTTGCGCGCGGGGGCAACGACTTTAGCCAGGTAGAGCTTCTCTCGCTCGTGCCGAACGGGCCCGGCACGGGGGAACGATTTGAGAAGGAGTCGCTTGAAAGCGCGCGTTTCTGTTTTATTTTAATAAATAAACGCGCGATTCGCTAGCCAGACTCTCCGAAGGGGTGGCGCGACCCGTGCCGGCAGCAGCCAAGGCGCGCTCTTTAAAGGGAGGACAAGAACCGGTCCGGTCCTACTTCGGCCGCGTTCCAATTAAGGGACTAAGTAACGCTTTGACAACGCGGGGAGTTTCAGAAGAAGCAGGGAAACGCGACTTAAGACGAATTACGCGACTACCGGGTGCCACCCGACGCGGACCGATTAATCACCATCAACCGTGAAAGAGCCCAAAGGAATTCCGGGGCAAAGTGACTCGCCGTTTCTTCCGTTGCGTAGATTCGAGGAATCGTGGAAGAAACCAGCGTAAGACGTACCGGACAACTCTAGCGCACGATGACGTGAACTCTGATATCCTCCCGTGAATCCGTTTCCCTTTCCAGGGATTACGTAAACGCGAGGGTGGGCGAAAGCTTGTTAAAGTTCTATTGCAAAGAAAAATCCTCGCGAGGAAATGACAGAGGATGATTCCTTTTTTCTCCCGGTGGGCAGAAGTTAAATCGTGTATGAACGACGCTGCACAAAATTTTCATTCCTCAAACCCGGACGCAACACGTGTCCACGTAGGTCGACCGAGTGTAGATCCTGCTTTTTTTTTCTTCATCGAGAAGGAAGCGGGAGAAGGGAAGCGAGCGGAAGCTGGCGGGCGTGCGTGGCGCGTTAGGGACTCTCTGTTGGCGTCAGATGCCCGTTGCTGCCCGTTTTTATGGACGATTATTGCGCAAAGTTTCGGAGAGGGTTCAGATCGCGGGCACCTCGGGGGGAGAAACCGCTTCGTAAAGTATGGATATTAAGGCGGTCGTTTCTCGGGAAGAGATCCGAGCCGGAGGTTTCTCTAACCGTTATGGACGCAATCCTCCGTGCCGGGAAAGGAAACCGAGGCTTAATTTGGTAGATTTTATGTGATCTACGAATTATCATTTGCGGAATCACGGGAGCAGAACTATCATTTTTCTTTTCATCGAGCTGGTCGTGCAATATTATATATTCTCTTTATAGCTAACAACGATTGGTAATGTAACAATCATTCCCGTGGCTCTGTCTTATCCGCTGAAAATCTCTGCGTCGAGTTTCTTTCGGCGTTTACAAGCATGCCCAACGGGGTTCGGATACAGGACCGGTCAATTCGTCCCGCGGGACCGGCGAACGAGATCTCGGCAGCGATGCGGGAACTTCATTTCCTTTGCAAACCTGTTCCCCCCCCCCCCCCGATAGTGGCGGCGAATAAGCAAGCCGAGGATCTCCGTTTGCTTATACCGATGACTATTTTTACTCTCGACAGGCGAACCTGCTTGGCGTTGATCTTGAACCTGACCGTTCGTTATACGCCGTTCGGTACGCGAGGCGGAGCAATCTTTCGCAATGAGATGTCGCTCCGTTGGCTGCATCTTAATTCTCACCGGAGAAGGAATTTCAAAGAAACTCCGAATGTTAATTTTCTTTTCGCTTTGAGCCGTCTCTTATTCAAGGGATTCCTCGGAGAGGCTTCAATGGTGAATGCAGTTTGCGTTTCCATGCATATCGCGTTATCGTGATAGAAAATCACGCGACGAGAATAATCGGCGCGGCCTTAAATTGGCACGTTCTACGCTCTCGCTAATGGCTAATATCCGAATGTTTCCTCACGGAATTCGTGCCTATCAATCGAACGAATCTGCGAGTATAATGAGATCCGTGGGTTCGCTCGTTCTGTTTCGAGAACACGAGCGTCGTGCGTGTGCCGTGCACGGCTAGGCGAGTGCCTGCAGAATTTTCATTACATAATCCGTCCGAAATCTGGTAAGAGGAAATAAAGAACCGCGCGTCCGAGCTAAATGCTATGGAACATTGCAAACGAATGTCGACTCACCACTCAGGTTCTCTTGTTAAATGTTCCCACGAATTCTCTCATTCCTGATAAAGTCCAAAAATGAACCGTTTCGGCTGGAAGGGAGTCAGGAACAGGAATAGAAGCTTCACCAAACAGTGTCTGCCGGCTGTCACCACACTGCCGCACGGCAAGCGGAAAGAAAAGAAGCACGACGACGCGTCTATCGATCACCAGTATCAATTCACTGCACCGTTGCTATCTCAATAACGGTCACGATACCATCGGCAAACACTCATGCAAATTTCACTCCGTTTACCGCGGAATCAGCGTTATTAATCATCGTCAAACGATCAGCTCCAACCGGTCGGCTTCGCTCCTCGTCGAAAACTGGGATACTCTCGCGAACGAACTTGTAGAGAAATTTTGGCGATCGCTAGGCACCGTTACATCAGCATAACATCAGATTTTTGCCCGGCGTATACACGTATACGTGCGTGTATACATCTGTACGCGGGCGGACGAAGCGAAGGACGAAACGCGGAGAAGGAGCGGAAAAGAAGAAGGGATCGGCAGAGAACGCGGTGCACGGGGAGAATCTAAAACGCGGTAAATAAAACGAAAATGGGAAGAAGCCTGTGGACTCTCGTCCGTTGTTAATTCGTTCGAAACAGACGCGTCGTAGTGGTTCGTTAGTCCCGCTGTGCAGCGTTTTCAGAGGCCGCGCGTGCCCTTGTCTGCCGGAAACGCGGAAGCGTATCTATATCGGGAAACGCTTTTAGTCTGTTATTTTCAAAGGTAATAGGCAGTGCCTTTTTCGCCGGGGGCTGGAGAAATCCCATTCAGCGCAGCACCGGGACAGGGGAGGATCGGCCTGCTCGACGATGAATAAGGAGACGAATCGTGTATAAACGTTCGACGGATCCCCTAGGACTTTACCGAAGCATACCACCGAAACTATTCAATCCTCCTTAAGCTCGAGTCTACGACTTCGTTCAGCAGTGGTACAATAGCTTCCGCACTCTTCCAGCTTGTACGGAAACCCTGTGCAATAGCGGACGATTTCCAGCGATACACGAGCATCAGTTATCAATCCGAAATTCGCTTGCTCGGAGGAGAATCAGAGGAAGGGGGATCCGTTATCGATCGTTACGAAATTTACGTAGACGATAGAAAACGTTTCACCGGAGGTCTGGCAACGCGCTCGAGACGGGCCGCGATCGGCCAATGCCTTGCCAGGAACCACGATCCTATCGTAGGAAAATTCGACTAGCCTTCTAGATTCGTGGCGACGAAGTTCGAGGCCCGACGCTCCACTCGCTGGCACGTAAATTCGCCCGGCGTCTTCGAATGTTTTCGCAGCTGTTTCCGAAACCGGCGCGCTACGCGGATCCACTGGCAAACGTTCCGACGGCTACATCGATTATCGTGTTTAATAATAGACTCGCTCCGATGCGATCATCGTTCATTCGATCGAATATTTCCGCCGCTCTGCCCCGCCACTTATTCTAGCGAAGCTAATAGTTACATACCTAGAGAGTGATCTAACGTTAGGAATAGAAGAAGCTCGAACCGGAAACGCGCAGATCGATGCTCGATCGATAGCCACGCGCGGAAGTTTCGTAGCCGGTTGCAAGACACTTTTTGCGAGACGTGTGCGTCGCGGTCAGTGGACGACGTAATACTGGGAAGCCGAGAGAGACTTCAACTGGTATATTTAAAAAGCAGGAGCGGTGTTCGCGGCCAAACGTCCGACAGGCCGTGGCACGCTCTGTGCAAATACTTTATTGGCATCGGCCGTGGCGAACACGTGCTCCCGATCTGCGTATCATTCTTCTTTTTTTTGTCCACCGGACCAAAGTTAATAATAATGGGGATACAGTTGGCGAACTTTCACCGCGCGCGCTTGTTTTCTTGCCCTTTATGGAGAAAAATGTATCGATGATGGTAAAACGTTTGCTATTCCTCTGACAGCGTACATTAAAAGGAGCTTAGCACGAAAGTGGACGCAGAAGGGAGGAGAGACTGTAGAAACAGCCGAAGGGTAAATGATTTGATGGCCCATTTAGATGAAAGATAGTAATATAGGGTACAAATCGCAGAGTGAACAGGATTATCGTGGAAAAAGGGAGGGCGAGGGGAAGAGGCATGAAACTTTACAGAATGCCGTACAGAAGCGAAGCTGGCATCTATTGCTCGCCGGATGGATGGTGATAAGGATGCGAAGGATAAAGACGGGGGCAGGACTTTCGATCTTCCTGAGAACGGGTAACAAGTGAAAAATAGGAGAGACATCCAACGAAGGAAGGAAAGCTCAGCACGTATGTCGCGGCTGATCGGGAATAATACCGAATTGCGCAACGCATATAGATCAAGCGTACGCGTACGACGCGATACCGACAAGATCGTGTGTCCGACTCGCGACATACGAGCACGTACATATGTAACTCTCGTGACGAGCAAATATGACCGCATTGACTAAAGTCAGTAGTGCCGCGTTAAAAGGAGAAACCAGTAGAACACGAGACACGAACGATATCGCGAACCTATCTATCATCCTTGCCCACCTCGACGCGTGTCGCTTTCCGCCGCGAAAGCGAGAACAAAAGAGATAACTGCATACGTTAAAATAACGCTCGACACTTCGAGCAGTCTACCTTTGACCCTTCGCACGATCGAAAGTATATAGGATGCTTCCGTTCAATTAATGACGGGGTGTCATTAGCCGGGTGCCGGGATCGTTCACCGAGGCCACCCTGACATCGATCACCGCGGCGAAGGCCAATGGGATCAAGGGGGTTCGCTTACCGCGGTTGATCTCTCCTAACTTTGCTCGCGGCCGTCCTCCACGAGAGGGGCTGCGTTTCCCCGTGGGGACGATCCGTCAGGATGACGTCTTGGATCGCGCCGTTTGTTCTACTCCAATAATAAATGTCCCGCGAGCGAGGCAATCTTTGCCATTCGTA
The DNA here is from genome assembly GCA_023838395.1 of Holcopasites calliopsidis. NCBI lineage: Eukaryota > Metazoa > Arthropoda > Insecta > Hymenoptera > Apidae > Holcopasites > Holcopasites calliopsidis. The sequence continues at coordinate 2,251,713 of JALHAQ010000001.1, forward strand.
TACCTAGGCGCGTGGCGTGGAAATGGTGTACAAGTGTTCGAATGAGTGCGACGCCAATCCAGCTGAAGGAAATCGACATTCCCTTGCAGAGATCGTAACTAAATTAAGTACCCATGATAATTGTTGTTGAAGAGGGGCGCCTAGATCTTACATCAATCCCGTTCCCTCGATTTTAAGCACGATGACGCGCGAAGTGTCACGTACGCCAACACCCCCGATGCTTGATTACCGATAACGTAATCACGCGAGTCCGCGTCGGGAATTCGGCGACGCGCATACACGCCCGATTTTCGATAGGAGGTGCACGCAAAGTGATTCACCTCGGCCAGCTGATAACAGCTAACACGTAAACACGTCTCTCTCCAATCTGTGCACGATTTTTCCCCGTGTCTCGCACGTTGCAAACATTTCGATAGCTCGATTGGAATGCACGAATGCACGATGCGCGAGAGCATGAAACGCGAGGTCATCGAGCTCCACGGGGCTCGACGATTTCCTGCGTGCTGTAAGATTAAGCAATTCCTCGGACACGCCGAAACATATTTTAATCCGTTTGTTTGCCACGTGGTGCGATCGATCGGAACGCGAGTCGAACAAATGTAACGGGCGCGCAGCGGCGCGTTAAACAATATTTGCTGATAGCGTGAACGCTGTCATTAACCAACGGTGCCCCGGCATAAATCAATCGTCTATGAAATCATCGTTTGCTTTTCCCCGGCTTTTTGTCTTCCACGGAATTTCGTCGGCGACAAACAGAAGCTCGGCGTCGTTGAGACGTTTGACGTCAACTTGTCACGCGGACCACCACCGCGTCTACGATAAATTACATCCGAGGAGACAGCATCGAGCACACGCACCTGACACAGTCATTTGCAGGTGCCTGGTAATCGGAGGAACAATGAGTTACGCGCACGTTACAGACGCTGATGTTTCGTAATTTCACGAGATACGAGAAGATAATCGTTCCGTCTTCTTCCGACCCTCGCCAATTCCTGCCCGTCCAGAGGTCTGCGAAATAATACCCGGCTCTCGTGCGCGTGGCGAATATTCGCGGAACGTTTCGCTATTCGTTGACTGTCCCGGTTCCGGTTAATTTGTTAACCATTGGCTTTCCAACGAAAGATTAATGTAGAGAAAAGGAAATCATATAAGCGGAATATTCTGAGGCGCTTTTATCCTTTGGATAGTCGTCCCGCGGAATGTCTCCGGACGATAGAAAATTCATCAATATATTCCCATATATAAATTGTCGTGCGCGCAATCTTTGATTGCTACGCACACGACTCGCGGAAAGGAAATAACTGCCTGCACGTAAATGCCTGTGAACGTTCGAGTCTCCGCGTTTAATTCATTTGAAATTGCGACGAGCAAGCCGCATCGGCCTCTTCGAGCGAGCGACTTTTCGAGGAACAATAAACCGTAAACGCGGTTTAAAGCAAGAGAGAAGCCTGACGCACAAAGCCGGTTGAAAAAAGAAGAGCCGCGGAATGGAGTGGTCGTCGCGTCGGGGGACACGCGAGAACGGAACACTTGAAACGTACAAGCAAGCCAACCTCTGCGAAGAGGCGTAGACACTTTCCCCGACAGAACCAACCGCGATGCGGTGGTTGTACACGAACTTACCGCCGCGTTTACATTTGCATTTAATTCAAGCATACGCGCAGCTCGTGTGCATGCCGTTTGCAGTGTCTCTCGCTCGCCACCGTAGCACCGATGGTCTCTCTGCAATTGTCAACGTTTTCGATTCCCCACCCCAGCCCTCCTCGTCCCACCCCATTTCCGGGCCGGGCAAAGATTAGTTCCTGGCACACATTCCGCGTGCATATCATCTCCCCCTCTAAGCTTTAAACGGAATTGTATCCAACCCTCGGCGAATCTTCTCGCACGTGTTACCTCCTCTCCGTGCGCCAGCGGCGAAATTCTGCCCGCGATGGAATTGCACTTGTTCGATCCCCCTGCGCCGTGCACCGCGTTCTTTAGAAAGGGGGGGGGGGCAGTGTCTGGGGAAGTCAGCGGAAACACGTTGGACTTGGTCGCGAGCGGAATTTCTCTCGCGTCCATTGGCGCAGTCGGGGGAACGCACCTCGCGTTGCTTTACGCTCGCGATTATTAACGCCGTTGCATTGCCATCTCTTGCGAGACTCGGTAATCAGCCGTGTACAGGTCCGCCAGTATGTCTATCGAGTGGTCTCTGCTGGCGACATAATTTACAATCCCACAAATCCCCCTTAACACGTGCTACGCGTGGACAACGGCTCCGTCCACCCCGGGACTCGCTCTCGCTTCAGCGCTCCACTGTCGCCGCCCTTTTGATACTGTTTCACTACTCACACCCGGGCGTTCTCGCCGCCGCGCACACGTTGCCTCATTTTTAATTTCTCACCCCCTATCCAGCCGCCTTATTGTCTCGTTTTTATTCATTACTCCTTCCCTCCTGGTTCCTCGACCCGTATATTCTTGCCTTTGTTTTATTACTTCTATTCTCTCATTCTCTATTCCCCTTATTTCGTCCCGTTCCCTGTTCCTTCCCCAGATTTCATTCCGCGCCTCTCATTCTTTCTCATTTCTCGGCATTTGACATTCTACCCCCTCCCGAGCCTCCTTCTCTTTGCCCGTCGCCTTTTCTCATCGCCCTATTTAAATCCCTCCCTGTCAGCGGTCTCTATCCCGTCTGACATTCGCTACTCCGTGGCTCTTTAAATTGCGGGGCTCGATCATGAATCAATTACAGACGTTCCCCGTCCTCGCGAGCAAGCGCCCCCATACTATTATAAATCGATTTTCGCATAGACACTCGAGTGGAAAGCTTCAAGTCTCGAGGAAGCTGGAGTAGTTCCTTCAACTAATTCGAGCTACCGTCGAACGACCACTAATCCGTATTTCTCTGTAACAACTGTCGCACTTGGAGCTTTTTACTCCGAAGGAACACTGTTACTGAAAACTATTAACTCTACCACCCTCGATCTATCAATGAAAAGAAAACAAAATACCCCGAAGAAGAAAGCTCTAAGAGAAACCGTCTATCTTCCCCAAGGTTTCGGAACCATCGCCGCATACGTTTTTTTCATAATTTTTTCCCCCCTATTCATGCACATGCTTAAGAGCTGTATCCACCCTCGGCCCCGTGGGGTCATAAATCGCACGAGCCCAACACAATCGAAAGACCGTTCGTTTGCGATCCCGTTCGAGAATACGTGGGACGAACGATCGGAATTGCATCGTCACAGTAGGAGCCCCTTCCGGTTGAACCGGATCCGACGATCAATTCTCGTCGCCGGTCAGTCTTCAATCATTCGACCCCGGGGCGAACGGGGAAAACGGCAACGCACCCTCGCCGGCGTTAGGCACGGGTGCACGCGGGAAACGGTGAAACAAGCCGCAGTTTTTTCAAAGCAAACGACGAGTGGCCGTGACGTGCGGCCGAACGAGCAATCCACGGTGTCCGCGGGGCTGATTTACGGGCACCCGGATACCATGCGAAAATTCTAATAGGATCTCCCTGCGCTCGGCGGAGATCAACACGTAACGCGTTCAAAAAACACCGTCATTTTAGGCCCGGTCAGCATGCACGCGTGGAGGGTGGATTTCGCGGGAGGCCACCTTCTATTCGATGAGTCGTCATGGATTCTTCTTCTACGACAGAACGGAAAGAACCAAGCGGCTCGAAAAATTCAGCACATCTGAATCATTGTATAAATTTCGTAAGGATGTTCGCCCGTGACGCAGCAGCATTCCCCTGAATCCCCGATGAACGCTAAAAGCGGCCAGGATGATAGGGAACGACACCGTTAACGATGACGAAAAGCAAGTCAACCCAGTTTCACCCTTGCTCGTGCACACTCAGACGGAAAGCTGATTTATTGCGATCGCACACCCCTTGCTCCGCCCGCTAATGGTACATTAAACTTCCCTCGAATTTATGGCGCATTATTTCGAACGAATGTATCTTCTTCGCCGGTAGCCCGCGTGAACTTCGGGTCATCGCCTATTCGCTTCGCTCGAAGCGAGAAACGGATGGGGAAGGATGAAGAAATTACACGATGAGAGGGGGTGGTCGTTGAGTGACAGAAACGAACGAATTCGCCGCGAAGCGAACAGGACGGAGTAACCATAGGGTTGGCCGAGGTGAAGAAGTAGGAGAGAATTCGCCTGGCTGATTTATGAATGGCGATCCCTTATGGTTAGAGACGATCGAAATACTCGCGCGCTGAAGCCGACGTTCTTTTCTCTCGACCGACGATGCGCCGAGCAGGGTTCTCCGATTCGCATTCGTACAGAAAATTGGCACCCCATTCGGTCCGGCCGTTCGTCCGTATAATAAATGTCTGTGTCCGACACGACTGAAGCTCGCCGGAAACCGATGGACGTCTGCGTGTTCTCCGATCAAAAAAAAAAAAAACGCCCGCGTGATTGGATGAAAGGGCACGTAGAACGCTGTCAAATTTTCGGGCAGGACCCCCGTCCGAACGATTCGGACATTTACTCGAAAATTACAGGGAGGCAGCCATTGATTGGTTAAATAGATATTATATTAATAGCCATTGGATTACAGTAAAAGGTGGTGATATAAGTGAACGAATTTATATGGAATTACAGTAACTTTTCAGTCAAGCACTGGCATTGGAATTACATATGCACCTGCGTGCGTCATTACGCACTCAGTGCAGCGGAATTTACGACACGTAGAACCAGGTCAACGCATCCGTACACCGACGTGCATCATTAGGCACATGGATTCGTCGAAAGGTTTCAGTTTCGCATTAATTTAAGCAATCTGCATGGACGATCCGTTCGTCGTCTAGGTTTCCAACAATCGGTAGACGATAGGGGCTAAACCCGTGTCGAATGTCTGTCCTTAGGTTAACCCTTTCCCGACAAACGGAGAACTTCCCGAGTTTCTCTGTACAAGAGAAATATTTATTCTGAATCAGGAAAGCGGGGCGTGTAGCGCCTCGAGTATTGCTCATGACGGCCGAAGCAGGCATGATCGATGGATAAACTTTACGGACAATTAGGTAGCGGGGTATACCTCTCTATTTACAGGTGTTCCAGCGTGGATCGAGCGCGAAGCGTTCATTTTCGAGGCGATAAAGAAAGAGGCTAAGAACCGGTCGAAGGATTTTCAGCCAAAATTACTTAAAATAAAATCCAATGGACGAGTACAGGTTTCCCGATACGGTACGGTCGAAACTTCTTAGCACGTCACTCATCTCGGGCGGGCGATTCCCTTTGTATCCGCGCGGCGGAATCTCTGACGAATCGATCGATCCGAAGGCCGACGATGCCTGTCAAACGGGCGAACGATCTCTAACAATTCCCCGCAGGTACTTTCGTCACGATACCTCATGAATATCCAGAAGAACTAGACAGGCCGTACGGGGCAGCGAACGGAGGACGCGGGAAACCACTCTCGGGTATATTGTCAGCATTTGTTTCCGGTCGGCTTAGAATATCGGCAAATTTCTTGCTGGGCGGCAGGGGTTTCATTAACAAACGAAGGAGGAGGCGCACCTTCCCGTCGAATTTCTAGGCCGTGCGTCCATCGGCCGCGTCTTTGCTGGCTCTGTCAGTGACTCGTGTAACGTTAGGAGTAGATAAACCGCGGGCTGACCGCGATTCAAGGGAATTAGAGGCTGTAATCGAGGTGCGCTAAGCTAAACTTCCGCGCGCACATCGCGCCGCAACGGGCGACGCGTCGCGACGCTGGTTCACGTGCGTCACCGTCGCGGATCGATCTCGCGAAGATCGCGGGGCTTTCTACGTGCCAGCACGAGATCTTCTCTCCCATTTTTATGCGGCTATCAGACAGGGATAGGAGGGCTTTTAAAGCGTCACCCTTAAACCACCTTTTTCTACTCCAATAAATTCGTGGTTCACGGCCTTGCCTTACCTCTTCGCCAGGCCGGGTTTAAAAATAGCGTTTCTTAATCGGAATGAGCATTACGATTCGTCGATCGAACGCGAGCCGTTCAAACGCGCCCGCGCTAGATCCATTTGTTGTTTATTGTCAAAGAGAAACGCTCGATCCGCAGCATCCGCAGCGCTATTGATTGTTGCTGATCGACAGAAGCAACGATAAATGTTTCGAGTTTTATTGCGTTCGCGTAATTTCGAGATAGAACGGAAAGGGGACCGAAATTTGTTTGCGCTAAGGGAGACGCATCCGTGAGAGAGTACATTTCCAACTGGGTACTTTGAAACGGTGCCGCTCCAGGAGGAAAAGGTCGTCCCGAAGAAGCTTCCTCCTGGAAGGAATCAAATTACCGCGTTGCGAGCCAGCCTCGCCAGTTAAATAAAACGGCGAGCATCGCCAGAGTCTTCCAGCTCGAGAATAATGCCCCGCCTGTCCGCGACGTTTCTAGTCAATTAACCGTGAAACGACAATTACGAACGTTTCCATTCGCTGCTGGAAATATTTATCGCATCAACCGCCGTATTCCGTGCACTATGTGCGGCCTTAAGGATAGAATTGATACAGCAATTTCTCTAAAATTCATTTCAATCGAAATGTAAACTCAATGCTTTCGTAACATTTCCAAACGTTTACAGTTGCCAATATTCACGAGATAAAATTCATCTCGTCTTTGATCGAACACCATCGCCACCGTTATCAGTCGGCGAGGCTGGCCATGTCGGCGAGACGTCCGTAACATTTATCGGTCCAAGTAGGCCCGGTGTTTCAATAATCAAAAAGCAATCAAGAGATCTCCGATTCGCCATGGTGCTCCGCGATAAGAGCAGGCAGGAGCGGGTGGCGGTGGTGTGCGATCGTAAATCGATTCCACGATCGAGAATCCACGTCAGCGGATGCTCGAGGTACAGCCGCATCAACATCACCACTGTCCGCTCTGGCTGTGTGTGTGTGTGCGTCGGCCTACTCTGCGAACTTCAACCCCTGCCCCTTGCACCCCTTTCTCCCTTTCTTTCGCGTATCCATGACGTCACTGCGCCCCTACCATCGTTTCACCATCGCTACGATGCCAGTGCACCCCCTTGCTGCCCCGATTACGGCCGGGATAGAATCTGGTAGGGGTCGATACACCCTCACGCGCCCCCTCCCTCCTACCTCGTCCAACTGACCTTCTACTTGCTTCCCTAGCGAATCAACGTGCTTCTCCAATTTTCCTTGCATCGCGTGCTTTCTCGTTTTCTTCCCCATTTGTCACCGACATCGTTCCATCTTTCTACCACCCCGTAATTTTAGCCATTTTTCCCAGCTCGCAACATAGACCGGTGCATGCACATCGCCGTTGGTACGTGTCACCGAAGCTCCGAGGAGCGAAACGATGGATAAATGATGTTGGTGCAGAGGCGCGCGACCGTACGGGACGAAAAGTGCGAAGACACAGGGAAAGCCTGGGAATAAGGGCTGCCCGTGACGTAGTTGCAAGCATGCCGGGGTGAAAGAAGGAGTTGAATGAGACTCCTCGGAACGGGAAAATGATAAATAGCGATCGGCGTTAAAGAGCTGCAACGATCGTTCATCAAAGGCGGTGCTGCCGAATCATTATCGTGAAACCTACGAATTAATTCCATTTCTCCTGAATTTAAGCAGTCCTAATTTTCGATTTGCGCTTACGTCAATACGCAAAAAGCGAAGGCGCTGGAGAAAAATCGCGGTGCAGAAGGACCGTGAAAAAAAAGTGGACGAAAGAAGTCAAGCCGAAGTAAAAGAGGCGAGTGAGTACGAGACGCGCGTTAACCCCAAAGCGTGCACGCAAACCCAATAAAAAGTGTGCGTGCATACAGCAGCACGCACACGCAAGCGCACCCCGGTGTGACGTCACAAGGGCGGGGTCCTCGTTAGAGGTGCTCTAGCGATGCACCGGGATGAAGAGGCGAGCAACACGTGGAAAAGGGGTCGTGTCGGACGGCCGATGCGCGTCCATCACCACGAAACTCGCACCCCTCTTCGGCCACCTTGCCCTCGCGCCGCTCAAAAAGCACCACCGACGTCCCTCCGCTTGTCGCGCGACTTATCTCCATTTCGCTCTGTTTCGAACGCCACACCGCCACCCGTCGACGACCAGCCGAGGAAATTGGGTAAACGTAACGTCGCGTCCGATCTTCAACACGAAAAACCTGGCTTATCCTTTCGCGAGGCGACTCCTTCCTCTCCAGGTATTCCCCTGGATGAATACAGCGAAGGCGCGGGAAAAGGAGTATAACGGTTGATATAACGATAGTAATTCTTCGTAGAAGCTTCTGGGGAAGTCGATGATGGTATCGGTTTAAAGCATTATTTCCGGTCCTCCCGCGACTGGGAGTACCGTCACTTCCGTTGGAACGGGCGGCGAGGCTCGGGGAAAGTTTAACAATACCCCCGCGACACGATAAATAATGGATGGGATGATAAAAAGGGATATTCGTGTTGGAGCGTCGGAGGGGATATTTTTAGCGCGGCGTTCTTGGCGAGATAATACGTGGTAAAGTATTCTCCGGCACGTCGCGAGGTTTCTTTGACTCCGCGATGGAAGAAGAAGGGGCAATTAGCAAGGCTTCCCCGTCGGCTAACGAGGCCAACTACTTTAGAAAATGTTTCGTTTTCTAAACATTAATAGGCGATCGACGAACAGTGCCGGGGCGGTGACAGGAGAACAGGAAGGCGGGATACCGAAGCATTATGAACGAGGGAGAATCGACGGACGATTGTGAATCGCGAGAATCCAGTTCACCGAGGAATCGACGTAGATTACGTGTCGTCTTCGTTCCCTTATCACCGTCGCGGTTACCGTTATCGAAACGATACGTGATGCAGCGAGACGCGTCTCGCGGGATGCGACGTCATTCCCGCGTGTCACGCTTCCTAGTACGTAACGCCAAGACGCTACGCCGTACCAATCATTTATCTTTATAGACCGGCTAAACGAGGAGCACCGTGATTCGCCAGTATTCAGCACATTCGCAACTCGTCGCCGTGGAAAATTCATGCCATAATCACGATGATAATGCGCCGTTTACGCACAGCGGAGTAAATTCACTTGGATACGTGGAGGCGCGATTTCCCCGTTGAATCGTTCGTTTGCGAATCATCCTGCCTTCTTTAATTAGGCGGGGCACGTTCGTGTTCCGGGGAACGAATTTTCAAAAAGGATAATCGAGTTTGCTTCGTTCTGCCTCGTGGTCAGAAAGGTATAACAAGATTTATTTCACCTTTTGGTCACTGTATAAAGCAGCTCCATAGGGATTGGCGTACAATAATTTATAACACAGAGCTCTCCATATTTCTTACAGAAATATTCAGTCATTGTTCCTTCCGCGAACGAACCTTTATGCTAGAGTTCGTCCACCAGTTCCAGGAAAAAAAACTACCCCTTCGAGATAATCTTAAGCATATGAGTGGACTAATTGTAATTACTAATCCTGTAGCGGCTCGTGTCGTAAAAGAGGACCGTAAACGGGCGAAATTTATCGCGACCCGGACACGGGGTTTTTCGCTCTATTCCCTATTTTTTTTTTTTTTACGCCCCGTCAATAAATAATGCGAGCTCCTTGCCTCCTTAGAAATCACTCTCGCGCAGGCCTCGTAAACGGAGCTTTATCGGCCAAGCTATTTCGCCCTGGAAAGTACTTGGCCCCCGACAGGGGGTGGGAGTTTCTCTTTGTCGGCCTGCTGAAACATTTGCATCCAACGCGATATCGAAATCCGAGGGAATTCGCGGAAGGTGAACGGGGGGTTAGCATCGATTAAACCGCGCGAATCGCGTGGCCACGTTCTGGAACTCGTAAGCGCTTTGGGCTAACGATTGTGCCAGCTTCGGAATATTGGCAAATTGCAAAGTCAATGCGAACGGCTCTCTATTCGAGGGCGATAGCGGTTTCGGAGTTCCAGCATGCCGCCAAGGGGAAAGCTCGCTGGCGGATCGCGAGAAATCCTCAAGAAGAATTCGTGCGACCGTAGTCGGTGTAGCGCGATAATATTCTCCGATGTAAAAGTCCACCAATCAGTGGCAACGCCCTATAATTATGCTGAGTGCGTCTTGTCGTCGTTAATAGACACCAATACTGGCCGAATTTAGTGGTCGTCGCGACGCGGGCCCGTATCTCAAACAAGTTTCAAACTAGTTTCTCCGTGCATGTTCACCGGGCGAGAACAATGCCGATGCGCGTACACAGGGCGCACCAATACGTGTACACTGAAGAACGAGAGAGAGAGAGAGAGAGAGAGAGAGAGAGAGAGAGAGAGAGAGAGAGTGAGGAGAGTGGATAGCTTGCACGTTGGAGTTACGACAATATCCCGAACTTACCAACGGTAAACTTTCGGCAAAGAGACAGACGGAGAGAATGAGAACAGCTAGAGGGGGTGGTGACGTTTACGCGGCGCCATCAAAGGAACCGGGGACATCTGCCTTATGGATACACGGGGAGAAAGAAAGGAGGAGAGGGTGCGTTGCGGCCGTGGCTACTCGAAGGGTGGCGGACGATAGCCACCGGAGAATTACTCAGCACGTATCACGTTCTTTCGCGCTCCTGTCCCCGTCGTACGACACAGTTTTCTTAACCCGATGTGGGATGCACTGCACGCTTCTATGGTGGCCACCTTCTCCGGCAGAACTTGGACAGATTTCCGTCCTTGTTGAAAATTCTATCGTTCGGCAGCAAAGTGGACCGGCGTTGCGCCGTTAATTATTAAGGAAAGTGTCTGTCATGAAATGCATTCCGTCCGGAAGTACTCCAGAGAATTAACCCCGGGCCGCGGGAATGTATTCCGATTGAATTATTTTACACGGGGAACAGCCGGATTCCTTTCTTTGCGTTCCGCTATTTTGAATTATTCATCGTTTCGGGCGGAAATTGCCTTCGTGCCACTTTCAATTACACGCCTGCCCATGTTCGACTCGTGTAGGAAGCGGCTGGCTCCGCTTCAACGTTCCCTGCGTCGTTTTTTCTCATCCATACTTATGTTCACGGATCGGCAAGTTAATCGAACTGGAAGACTCCGAACGATGGCCAGCCTTCTCCAGATTCTCGCATCCCCCGAAGCGTTCCAGGGTCGTTTACAAAGTTGCAGAACGGCGGTGGAGAACTTTCGACGGTGCTGTCGGTAATTATCGATGGTACACCGCTTTCGAACGCTGTCGATAGTTTATTTTCACTATCTGAGATGAGCTATATAGAGAAGCATCATTGCAAAGTCGCCGAGACGGCGTATCATATCTGAACTACCCTCTTTCCATCCGGAACAGCGGCCTCTTTAACCTGTTAGCTCGTGTCACGCGAAACGTACGCCCCGTAAAACGCCCGTGAATGGAGGTCGAATATTTACAAAAGCGGGATTCAATTCATTATCCTGCGGTTCATCGATGAAATGGTTTCCGGTCGGCACGCTGGAATCGCGTGTAGAAAAAGAAACCGCGGACATACTCCTATTTCGATTCCCGCCACCCCTGTTTCGAAATGGCTCGTGACATTTCAGTTAGCCACAAAAAAATAAAGCGACAAATATTTGTGGCTTAATTATTTTCGGACATTTTACTGTAAAAGCCGTGATTTTGCAAATACAACGCTCCTAACAATGTTCACGAATAAGTACTTGCACTCGCAAGCAGTAGCAATGCGAAGCCTTCGTGCTGAAAGCTCGATAAAAATTTAATAAGGCGCCGCGAAAATATCGCAAGCTAGAACTCCCGTATCGTTTAATGGAATTTTTATTGCTATGCCGTGACTGTGGATATCCCTTAAACGGGATCCGGTTTACGAATAAGACTGAAAGATTGGCTGGTTAAATTTCTCTCGGGCTCACGGCCGATAGTCGAACACCCTGGCCGGATGGTCTCCGGATCGAAACCGAATATCCAACGGGAATTTCCAATAAATATTCGATGCATTCTTCGATTCTCGTTACGGGTATTAGCTTTGTAACAGAGCGCAACACCCTCCATCCAATTTTGTCATCCAAACTTCCTCCCTTAGCGTAAGCCATCAAAGATTCACACATCTATCCCGCGTCTCTACAATCCAAATCCCGTTCATCTTTAAAACCGCGAAACAGGTGTTTATCGATGTACAGATCGGCGTCGCTGCTCCGCTCGTAGCCCGATCCACGCGTCACCGATCATTCGCCTCTTCCCCCGTCTCATTGTGGTGGTTTCGCCTTCGTGAATATGCCCACCGGCTGGCAACAACCAGGAGCAAGATAATATATTCCCGATCCTGGTGGCTCGATGTTCTAAAGGCGACTATCAACTTGTGGTCGGCTAATTTACGGCCCCGGCAAATGGACACCGGTTTCAGCGAGACGTGGCTCCGATCCTCTCCAAGCCGGTACACCACCACCGTCGCCCCTCGTTTCATCCTCCCTCGCAAACGGAAGAAGCTGCTCCCCTTCCACGGGGGTATGCTATCGCGGCGGAAAGCAACGCGCGAACTTTGCCAGCGACACGGGACAACATGAACAATTAAATGGCGCGTGGATAATTCCGGGGAATGGCTATTTTGAATATTAAGTTTGAAGGGCGGAGGGGCCACCAGGCAGCTGTTCCCAACTTGCTCCGGCAAATCTGGACCTAAATTCGGCTCAACCGGTTGGTTTACTACGGTACAGGGAAATCTTCGCTGAATATTCGAAACACTGCCGTCGAGTTTCCTACCGAACTTGCTTAACTCGCTTCAAAGCCAGGCTCTGTACGTGTTATCCGCGAGCGAGCAGCGTGATAGGATAATTCCGCTACGTACGATATTAATCTGAAAATCGGAAGCGTAAATGATCAATTAAATATGGAACAGGTAGGAGACTGGCGCGGCTAGCGTTCAAGGCATCCTCCAGCGACCCGGTCGGTCCAATTTGGTCCGACCTAATCGCGGATTCGGTCTGCTCGATCCCTCGGACAAAAGCTAGACAAGGCCAGCAGCTGTCGCGGGGGTGTTGGTCGCGTCGATGGGGGACGTCTATCTTCCGCCAATATTCCACGAATCGAAAGTCAGACTCGTTATCAAATTTCGGTGACCTCGGACGTTTTATCGAAGATATATCTGCCAAACGAGGAGGAAAGAATAGGAGAGTTTATCCTGGTAGCGGGCCGATCGGTCGATGGTCCAAAGTCGACTGTCGGGCCGTGGCGGTCGGGTGCTGGCGGCGTCCCGACGCTTGCGCGACAGCTTTCGAGACTCCGTCAGACGGCGCCCCGACGCTGGTACCGTCGGACGGACGCGCCGCTCGAGCCACCAGTCAACCTCCGGTTGAGCCAGTAGCTCTCCTTCTCTCTCTCTCTCTCTCTCTTTCTCTCTCGCTGTCTCTCTCTCTCTCTCTCTCTCGCCTTTCACCTACGGCGACGTGCACACGCGCGTTCACACGCAACCGAAAAACCGAAGGTTCACGGATACGAAGACTAGCGTGGTGTTGGCTGGAGTTGCTCGCTCACACGCACAACCACCTCCCCCCGTTCTTTCTCCCTCCCATTCAACCCCATCGACTTTCCTCGTCGTGCTACCGACGCGATCCTGCGAGGAGAGGCTCTCTACACAGCTGGAACGATACGTAGAGGGAGTGCGAGTTCCTGGCTCGTCCCTCGCGGCTGCAGTGCGTTCCCAAACATCCACGAGACCACCTCGAGGACTCTGCACACACGAGCCACGAGGAAGCAGGATCTGCTCGATCCGCCCGAATCCCAGAGGATCGACCGGACGCGTCGCGCACCGCTTTCGGGAACTTCGGTTGTTGTAACAGCGGTCGGTCGGTTCGTCCTTTCCTCTGGCAAGCTCCGTCGTCCCCGTCTAGTGGTGTCTCGTGTCGAAAAACGGAGCTTATTAGGATCGTTGCAATAGCCCGAGTTTCCCGCGCGTGTTTGTCGAGTGCTCGGCGAGGGGATCGTGCCGCGTACGATTGAGATCTCGTGGCGGATCGCAGGAACCGAAATCGTGATTTTCTTTCTCGGGAAGATTTTATCGGAACGAAGGGAACGGTCGCGTACCCATGGAGGATAAGAGAGCGTGACATGTATTCCGGGATAGAGAGCGGAACGATTGCCGAGTGACGATCGGCGAATCGTCGAGAGGCGCTTCTCATGGAAAATGAGTGGAACAGGTACGCGTGGTGGTTGCCAAGTTCGACGGAGAAGAAGCTAGCAGCGTGACGGGAGAGGAAGAACCGTGATCCTCGCTGGAGATTCGCGAAGTTACGGGGGCAGCTGAAAGTGGCCACGAACGGTGAAAATAATCGCGGCAACTTTTCCGCGCGCGGAGAACTTTGCTCGCTGACGGATCAGCTGACGTGTCGAGTTGGTGGAACGGTTCGTGCGAGAATTGCAATCCGGGACAGACGGTGTGCACGAATAAATTCTGCTCACTCCGAACGTGACGCGGGACAGCTATAAAGAACTCGCCCGTAAAAGGGGCGTCTATCGGCGAATTTCGAGCGTGTAAATAGGTGTACAGAAAGGTGTTTCTTCCTCCCCCCCCCCCTCTTTTTCCTCCCTTATCGTTTCATTTCGCCTCGACTCATGTTAGGAAACACCGTAGTAACGAGTAAGCGCGACAATTCGTATGGACCAGTACTCCTGTTGACAGTGGGGTTAAAAGGAAGAAATCAAGATCAAACGAGATTTCAATTAGAAACGAACGAATCTAATCGTAAGTCGTACGTATAAAATTTGATTATATTAAAATAAGCAATCCGCGAAGGCGTTTCGTCGCAACGCCGTCAGTGCGTGCTTAGAGTATAGAAATATTTCTCTGTCATGTGTTTCGTTTCACGCCCCGTGGTGGCGGAATTCGATTCTAACGCACGAGCGCGTACGAGCAAATCGTATGATTCGCAAGAGTCGCAAGTCGGAGCAGTACGGGTATCTAACGCTTAGCCATTCTAGCCGCGGCGTGATAATTAATTAGCCCGCGGGCATCATTAGTCCAGAGGGGACACGTCGAACCGCTTGTAAAGAAGCCGAGGGGCGGGGGGGTGGGTGGAAAAGCATCGAGTATCGCGAGCAGCGTATCGCTTCGTCCAAAGCCAGGAAGGTGTCCTGGCTCTAATTTAAGAGGAACGTAGAAAAGGGGGACCAATTTTTCACGCTCAATATCTCTAGCCCTTTCCTCTTCCGCCACCTCTCGTCCGTCTTTCCTTCTCCGTCTTCCGCTGGCCCTGCTCGCCTTTATCTCCTTAATCCAAGCCAGCGTCCACCGTTGTCCATAAATCTCTCTGTACGCTCTTTCCGTATTAACTCTGTCATCATGAGACCGAGAATGCGAAGGAGTCGCAACTCACGCAAGCAATAAATCGAGGGCCAACTTTGCAACCCTGGTGCACGGCGGTGAAGCACGTCGGAAATCAGATTCTAAAATATTTTGCGCCAAGCAGCGGCTGTCCGAGTGTATTGGTGTAATTACCTCTTGTCGGCCGAGAAACCGAATCGTGTAACAGGTAGAACGGCAGTTGCTTCTCTCTCTTTCTCTCTCTCTCTCTCTCTCTCGTTTTCATCGCTAAGGGGATCCAGGAGAGACGATCTCTGGCCGCCGTTGTCCGTTTGATGACGATGAAATCATCCTGAAACGGGCATGACGCCCCTGGCCTCGAGATGCGACGAGACCACTACCATCCTGCTGCTGCTGCTACTCGAGCTGGCACCCGGTGCACGCTGCTACTCGCGCGCGGCCGCCACTTCCACGTCGACTTTGTCGAGATAGCATCAGCAGGCGACGGCGAGGGTGCGAGTGATGCCGCTCCTCGGCAGCATTATGACCATCGACGTCGCCGGTAGTCCGACTACGGCGTCCACCAACATCCTCGACGAGAACATGACGTGGTCTCGACCAAGCGGCGGCTCGTCTACGTCTTCCATTAACGAGGCCCGCTCCACTGATCGCGCGATCCTCACCGACGAACAGCAACTGCGCCGTCTGCTGCGTCTCGCCACCGGTGATCGTGGACCCAGCCGAATTCCTAACGACCAAGGACCAACGAGCAAAGCCACAGGGAACAACACCGACGTCACGTCGGGGACAGAGGAGACTGGGGATTGTGCTTGCGTTAGAACCAATTTGGCCACCGCGACGGGCACCGAGTTGCCCTTTCTCGTTACCGAAGAGACGAGCGTGGCGGACACCGGCGAGGGAAACACGGTCGGCCTGGAGAACACCACCGGAATCGTCACCGAACAGCCGGAGGACGCTGCGGCGCTCGGGGAGCTGCAACTGTTGTTCGGTCTGGGTGGCATGATGGAGGACCTCGGTGGGTCGTTCAACGACTCGTTCAACGAGAGCCTCCTGTTCCCGTGCGGTAACGGCAGCCTTTGCAACGAAACGTCGTACATTATATACGGGGAGAGCTTGTATCCATCTGGATACACTCTGCCGCACATCATATTGGCGTCCGTCCTCGCAACCCTGCTGATGATCGTGATCGTCGTGGGCAACATGCTGGTCATCATCGCCATCGCTACCGAGAAGGCGTTGAAGAATATACAGAACTGGTTCATAGCCAGCCTGGCCGTTGCCGATTTCTTTCTCGGCCTGGTGATCATGCCATTCTCGCTGGCCAACGAGATTATGGGCTACTGGATATTCGGTTATTGGTGGTGCGACATTTACTCGGCGATGGACGTGTTGCTGTGCACCGCCAGTATCATGAACCTGTGCCTGATAAGCCTGGACAGGTTCTGGAGTATCACGCAGGCGGTGGATTACCTGAAGAAGAGGACGCCTGCCAGGGCCGCCCTGATGATCGCTTTGGTGTGGCTGCTGTCCGCCCTCGTTTGCATCCCCCCGCTGCTCGGCTGGAAGAGACCTACCCCTGAAGAAGAGTATCCCAAGTGCAAGGTAAGGATTGAACGAATCTTGCCCCGCTCGATCACCGAACTTCTCTGCTCCATAAATCAAACGGATGAAAATGGTACGGTTCCTCCGCGAAATGATAGAACAACTACTTCTGGCTCCACTGGGATGGTAAATGTTTAAAACACAATTTACTCGCCCCTATTAGAGCAACCGGGGAGTTAATTGTTTCCTCGAAACTGGCTGCCGTTGCGGATGACAGATTACTCCACCGCGTTTCATCTTTAAGGCGCGGGGTTAAATCGGTCGTGAGAATAAATGAGCCACGTGGAAAGCTGCGAGCATATTTCCCACGATTCTCGAATTAAACGTTTCCCTTGTCGTTCGTCCGCGTAATTCGTTCGATAATCACAGAGAGTGATCTTGTTCACCCGCTCGGTTACTTCTGTACAGTCGGCGAACGTATTGTTCGTTTGAAAAAGAAGAAACGGCTTCGGAAATCACATTTATCGAACTCGAGTTTCTTCCGATAGTCATTCTTTGATAAATATTATCAGATAAATGACTGATGCTAATTGTAAGAAATCCCTAAGTGAGGAAATGTAATCGTATTTAACCCTGGAGTAAAAGGAAAATCGAAATACTGTAATTCTGAGCGATCTGCTCGCGTGTACGATCTTTTATTACCGATGCGTCTACAGAAACGTGTACGGTAGCTGAAAAGGCTTTCTGTACAATTCCCGAGCAAAGCATTCCCTTCATCCGTTCTGTATCGGCCATCGGAAAAGATTCAGGAACAAAAAGGGAAGAGAGGGAAGCACGAGTAACGGTGGATCGCGAAGCTGCCTGTTGTCGAACGGCCAGCTTCCACAGCTTAAGGATGTTAACAATCTTCGGGGATGGCGACAGAAATTTGTGTTTCGCGTTTCCGTCGAAGGAAATGCAATAATAATACTCCTGCCGATGCTCAGCGAATTATTGCGCCAGAAGCATGAGGGGGGGTAGTGCGAGGCAGTAAGTAAATGAAATCGGGCGACAGGAACAAGACGTCACGGAATCCAGGACTAAGCTTATCGGGCTAAGCCGCGCGTGTTGACTGAAGTCGGCATTAAGTTCACGCGATACGGTCGAGCCTCTCTCCTGTAAAATCCTGCCGAGCCGTCAAGAGACACCCGCCACGGATACGTGTAATACAAGAGCAACGTGAACCGTGTCACGAAACTCGCTTTATTAACGTGCTTCGCAATTAAATTGAGTCTCCAAGCCGTCCTCGTCGATGAGACAAATAATTCTCTTCGAGACGGGACGGGATAAGGTTCTCTTAAATATAAATGAATTTTTTAATATTTCAATTTGTTTGCCCCTTCAATAAAGTCACTGTCGACAGTTCTCCCTATTCTAAAGCCCTTGTCAATCACGAACGCCCGGCGAAGAGGGAAAGGGCGAAACAAGATTACCCGAGTACTAAGACGGAGAGGAACGGGAAACGCTGCCTCTCGTCCGCGTCCGTCGCTTTTTTTTTTTACCTCGGCCAGGGGAGACGGGTAAACTAATCGCGTTAAAAGATTGAAGTACTAGCCGCGTCCTCCGTCGCCTGATTCTATCGCCGAGTATTTGTCGCTCTTCATTTGTCAGCGCTGGGCGAGAAAATCAACGCCGGGGCGCCGCGGCGTCCCCGCGCCGGCCGCGAGATTGTCAGCTCTGTAATAGCGGCTCTGCCGCGGAGACGCGGTGAATCATGCCCGAGAAAAATAGCCGAGAAATCTTAAGGAAGATTCATTTCCGCTTTCCCCGTCGGGGCTGTTGCCGGGGCGACATTAGCGTACCGCGATTGTGCGAGTTTCGTTTAGGGACGGATTACCACGAAGCGTCGCCTCGAAACGAGAGAGCATTCTTCCCCTCCGAAGCCTAATAAATATTCCATTCAATAAGAATTATGGTTCAGCAGATAGTCTCGCATCATGGTACAATGATTTCTCGTGAAACTGCAGAGTATATTTCACATTATTCTTCGTTCTCCAAAGAATCAATGTTTTAATTAAAGCGATCAGATCATTACCCTGGTTTGTGCTTCTTTCTGCAACGTCGGCCCGTTTCTCCCAAAAACCAGGGTGATCCTCCTAGAGTCCCGTGACAAAGGTCGGCGAAGAAGCGTTCCGGCAAGCTTGGAAAGGGGCTCGAGCGGACACTTAAAAGGGTGACGGGCCGGGCCTCCTTCGCTCTACGGAATTTGTGCTCGTTTATAGTGTTTCGAACATAAAGACGCGACTCATCCGTCAAGTCCCTTAACTATCAACTTTTCAAGGAGTGGAAATAAAGTTGAAAGGCCCGCTTTACCTTGCCCTCGGTTATACCGTTCATTAGTCTGTAATTAACGAATGCTTTAGCGGCAAAGAGTGCTGCGTCTGTGAAACATTTACAGGATTTATAATGGGCCGGGATGGCTTCTTTCGCCAGAGCGGCGCGCCTCGCCGAAAGCACCAAGGACGCGTAATTGTGTGATGCAATCGATAATGTATCTCTTCTGATTGGCGTTAAGACCCTAACGATCCTCACATTATTTTGGCGGAAATTGTATCCATCGAAAGTGCACGGGAAAGTATTTTTAGAAATAATACTTAATGATTAATCGGGGTCGAAACGGTAAAGCTCGATTTTATTGGTCCAAGATGCGGTGGTCCTCGAGCGATATTGTTTCGCGGCAGCACGGAGCAATCGCTGCACCGTGCAGCGGGAACGGTTCGTTAAACGACTTCATGATAAACAGAAGAACGGCCGTTTGTTTAACTTTCGCAGCACCCTCGCGGGTACGGACGTGCTTCAATCTCCTAATGCGATTAAGTTCACACTCGCCGTATGGAGCATTCCGCGGTGAGCGGGAAGTTGGTCCTCCGGGGCGCATTATCCGTTACAACTTCTAATAAATTTCGACTCGGTTTCTTCCTTCGCTACCGCCGTGCGACAGGGAACGTCGACCCGATTCGCGGAAATTCCAGCGGAGTTCTCGAATTAACCTGGCCGGAGTTATCCGGCAGTGAAATGGAAATCCTTTCCGTCGCCCTAGCCGGTCTTAGAAGAATGGAAATGTTAATCAAGGCCCCGAACAGTTGCTCGCCGGCGAAACTCCAAGTTCTAACGCGCGAACGGACGCCGCGTCGAAAGTAGACGAGAGTCGAAATTAATGGAAATACTTGACGGAAGCGTCGAAGAACGATTTACAAGCTGAATGTACCGGCACGCGTGAAAGGATAGCCCCAGCGTACGTGCCGAGATGGTTCGCGGGAGAAGTTCCGGCGCGTTCAAGCGAGAAACGCGTGGAGCTCGAAGCTTCTGACGCCAGTCCTTTGCACCGGTGTTTCTCTAACGGAATGCTGGAAATTGTATTTTCCTTGAAATTCACCGAATGAGACTCCGGCGGAACGAGTTACGTTGCATCGTGCAAATAAAAAGAGCCGGCTGCCGTGATGCAATTACTTAAATTACACTTTACAAGAAACTATAATTAATCCTAAGAACTCCGATGACCCTGCGCATAAGTAAAGCAATAAAAGGATAGCAACATCACATTATGATGCACCATTGAAAGAAGTCAGAAGTTGTGCTAGTTAGAGAGTTCCTTGGGGAACAGAAAGCGGAGTTTAATTGTTCAGCGAAATATTACAATCGGCTTTCTATAACGAGCTCGTGAAAGTATCGTCCTCGAATTCGCGTTCTCTCGCTCCACCAGCGAAATGCGCAAGTATGGTATCGACTGTAGAAAAGTCCTTCTCCTCCGCGACTAAGCAGCGTCGTTGCAAACTTCTTACGACCCGCCAAGACGATTATGATTGATTACAATTGAAATTGCGTTTCCCAGTTATCGCAGTCGTCTCGCCTTTATAAGACGGATTCAAATCGTTTCGAGTTTGCCAGGCGAAACCGCGTCCTTCCTCGAATCCTTCCAACCAGTCTCAGCGGAAAAACGTAACGGGGATGAATGTCACGCGTACACGGTGTTTGAAATTCGTACCTCGCCGCGGAATCTTGTAATATTTAATAGGTGACATTTTTTTGCGCGCTTCTACAAAACGTTTCGTTGACGCGCGGCTATCGCAATCGCGATAACGAAATTCATTCGCCGACCGCGGGTTTAGAATGCAATGTTTGTAACTCGGCAATTTATTGCCAGTATTCCTTTATATGGCTGAAAAACTCTCTGCCCGGCACGATGAAAATTATAATTATTTTCCTCGGACTGCGGGAAAACTGGAATTTACGAATGTATGAGATCTTTCTGAATATCCTTTCCCCCTGTAGATTAGCGCCGCGAGCGAAGGAGGATTTTCGTAAAGTATTCATAAACTTCCACTTTGGAGACCGTGGAGACGAAAATTGCGTGCAGTTTTTATTTTGTACAGTCGGATAAAATTGTTCAGGCCTTCAGTTATTTGTAGCTACATCGTCGAGGAATGACTCTATAGCTCGCTTGTAACGATGACCAACGTTGACATAGATCGGTGAAAAAAGCGAGGACCGCCGATCGGCGACATCGATTTTAACGAGCGCCGCGGCGGCGATTGGCCTAGAGCTGCGGCTGCGGCCGTCCCGATTAGACACGACAAATCCGACAGAGCCTTGTGTGCCTTGGCGAACCGTAGACCGCACTCGGTCTCTGCTAATAAAGCCGCCTGGATTAATTAGATGCCCCGCTGCGAATGTACCCGTGCACGTGAACGATCGCATTCCGAATCTCGCGTTCAAAGATTTCGATTAATTCACGATCGGGGGAGAACAAATCACTCATCAAATAAATAGCCCTACTCAGTTTCCTCTATTTAGATATTCCTTTTTAGAAAGCACGAAACATTTCTTGGTCGAAGATAGCATAAATATTAAGCGACGGGAATGCACCGGCAGCATTTCGTTCCAGCCGATCGGCAACAGCCAGCGGTGGAAGTCAACCGACGCGACGACAGAACAGTTTGTCCCCCCAGGACCGAGCCAAACGATCCTCCAATTTCAGCTTAACCGTAGTACTTTCTACTCCGTTCTCGACGGTATTGCACGCGGCCCAGAGTAAACTCTATCTCGCAAAGGCGGGCAGGGTAACCAAATCGTGAGAGCGGCGCGGCGGTAGTTGTGACGCAAGCCGTAACGCGAGACTTTTCGTCACGAAAGTCGATTCACCTGATACCGTCGTCGGTCGAATAAACACCGGGGTGGGAAATTCACGCGGAAGCCGGGCGGGAAAGGCAAACGTCGGGAGGAGGCGAACGGCTGGACCACGGCCGAGCAAACTCATTTCGCGACGACAAGTCGGATCGTTTATCCGGCAAACGATTCGTCCCCCGTTGAAATCGTCGGCGCGATCCTCTGGCCCCGGCTACCTCTGGCATCTCGACAACGTCGATAGCTGAAGACGAAACCGTTGATATGCATCATTTTTCTGTAGACTCAATAGCTACACTGTTTCGTGGCTTGTCTACGGTTTATATACGGTAGCGGAATTAGACGAATTACTGCCCCGCAACGAACACTCCACAATCACAATTGTATTTCATAGCAATCAGCCTTAAGCGGGAAACATCGTATGGGGGCAGAGATTTATTCGTGAACCGAGAAGCGTACTTTCGCCGCGGTCGATTCATTTCTTCCGAATAAACTATCCGCCGAAACGAATGGCATCGTAAGCGGGCCCCATTAATTGCGCCACTTTAGAACGAAGCGGCGTCTCGTCCCGCGGACGCATCTTAACCCGCGCAATTTGCTGCCGCGCAGACCTGTTTGTCTCAATTTAGGGTCCAATTTATACATCACCGTTGCCGTGTCCGGGCCGCAGCCAAATATCGGAGGCTGGAAACTGTGGCTAGAAGCTTGATTGTCAAGTATTACAATTGCACGGACTTTGAACCGCTGCAACGACGAAGATATGAATTATTTTATAATCACTTGGGTCTCATTAGAAGCGCGCTTTCTTCCCATTTAAAATGATATTTTGTTGAACTCGATCCGACTTCCGGTTCCTGAGATATCGCCGTGCAAAGAAACAGCTGATTCCTAATGGTTTCGTATCGCTGTCCTTTTCGCTCGCGCCGTGTCACTGACCTACTGACCAACTTTCCCACGCAGGTGTCGAGAATAGCAAACGCCGAGTCAGCGGATTCCTTCCGATCCGAAAAAAAACGTAAACACAGTAACCAGACACCGCCCCGATTCTGCGAATCCTGTCCACTTCCAGGAAAAAAAGGTAGGTCACGTCGCGGGATTTAAATGCCTTTAAACGCCTTTAAGCGCCTTTAAATGCCTTTAAACTTTAAACGCTTATATCTCCGAGACTAATTGAGATATCGGAATGGGCCAAACGGCGAATTCAAAGGTATACTCCTCGCTATCTTCTGATATACTTTCCCCAATCGATTTCACATTCCAACTTCTTGTATTTTTGTTCAAAGTTAATAATAATAAAGCAGGAAAATTATCTTTCGGCTGTCGAACAACCTGTACACGGCCCGGACACGGCGCGGTGATGTATAAATGGACCCTCAAGCGTTCGCCTTAGTTGCCTCCATTCAGTTTTCCCCGATTAATTAATCCGCGGCGAGACGTCCGGGCAAGACGTCTCCCCTTTATTCGGTCGGGGGTGAATGTTTACCCGACGTCGGCGGACAACGGAACGAAGGGCGTGTAGGGGGAGAAAGAGGCGGGGTCGGTAAAAACCGTGTTCCTGTTAAATAAAGTCGGATCAACATTTTACCCCTTTTACGTGGGCGCAAATAAATACGCTCGGTCCGCACCCTGTGTTTCTCGTTCGAGGCCCTCCCTCGCGGATTTATGGACGGCGGACGAAACACTTCCGACAGGGTATTTACATTTGGTTAGGGTACTGTCCCATCGGCGTAACAATTATTCGCGAAACGCGACTGGACGTTATTCATGCTCAGCCAAGAAAATTCTATAACGCCTGTAGAAACACAAGGGATAATTCAGCGAGTGCCTTACACGCTAGGAGATAACAAATCACTGCGCCTCTCACCGAGATTATCCCGCTGTCTGCGTGGAATAGAGCGATTCAGTCTGTGCTATTCAGTTTTCTCAAGCCTCGATTTTCTTCGCAGCCCTCTGTTACTATATAATCCAGCGCGAAGACAGGGCGCGTTATTGTACCCATCGAACACAGAATCTATTGTACTCCTATCCGCGGTTCCCTCGACAATGAACATTTTTCGGTGTTCCGCGCAAAAACTTCGCGCTCAAATACAAGTAAGCTCGAGTCTCGCGTTTCACTGGCGTCATCGGCGGTTTTGCGTCACTCGATATTTCGAGGCCAAGGAAGAAATTGAAAAATCCCGTGGTTTATTTCGCCTTGGCCGGACAGAAAACGTGGTCCAGGACGATCGGCGTGGCCGGGTCACAAATTAAATCGATACGCACACCCGCGTTAAGTCATTCGTTCCGTACCGAGTGCTGTTAGTGAGATCGAGGTCGAGTCAGCCGAGGATGATCGCGTTCTCGCGTTCTCGCTGCGCGAACCATTTCGTCACCGGCGAGGACGGGTAGAAAGAGTTTGCAAATTGCACTCGCGATGGATCTATTCCCCGTGGAGCTATAGAACCGTAGAATGTAACGCGGGGGAGGATAAGGAGCAAATTGCGAAAGCATGACGTATGTGTGCCGTGCGAAACTGCGAACGTGCCGCGCGTTAGATTTACGCTCGTACCACTGACGATACGGTCGCAGTAGCGTAGGTAAATAACGTAGCGGTCTCGGATCGCAGTTTCCGGGTCGCGGTATCAGCGACCCGCTCGTGTACAGCTTTTGCACCCCGGACAACAGCGTGCGGGCGCGCACGCGAAAAACAATTGAAAGGGCATCCACGTTAGCGCGGCTGGAAAACGTCCCATTAGAACCATTAATCGCCTAGCTACTGCTGGAGCGATTATATTTTTCCCTTTACTAGACGCAATCTCTTCCAGTGCGGATAAACTACGATTTCCTGCATCTCAATTTATTCTTCCTCTCCGTCCGCATTCTGATTCTCTATCCGTCGTTGGGCTCTATCCTTGGTGGTGAACTATCAATGGTGCTATCGATATCGGTAATTCGATTTCGAAGTGCAACTTCAGAAATTATTCTAATTTATTCGTGTCTATTTTATTATGTAAACGTATAATCTTGTTATGTGCATCTCGTATGGGAACCTATGTAATCAATAGCATTAATTGCATGTTCATATGTGAGCACTAATTATAAGTAACTGCATTTAAGTTATATCAATACTACTGTAAGCTGTATGTATGTAACAAAGTTATTCAATAAATCTTGAATAAAAGAAACTTAACTCGTTCTTTTTTTACACCTGTCCATTCCTCGAAAAGCCTGCTCCAACTCCTTAAGCAAGAAATCACGCGGAGAATTAATTATCTAATTCTGAAACGCGAACCTTGCAAAAAGATGTTCTAATCCCATATGACTTTAAATTGAAGAAATTCCTGGAAATGACGTCACAGTTCCAGGAATTGATGAAATGAAAGACCTCCTCGCATATCATGTTCTCCTAATACAAATTGGCGATTTCGAGCACTTGGGATTCCGTAAAAGCAAGTTCTGGGAAGTTCTTGGAAATGACGTCATCGATCATGAACTCCGGATACCTCCTCGCATATCATGTTCTCCTAATACAAATTGGCGATTTCGAGCACTTGGGATTCCGTAAAAGCAAGTTCTGGGAAATTCTAGGAAATGACGTCATCGATCATGAACTCCGGATACCTCCTCGCATATCATGTTCTCCTAATACAAATTGGCGATTTCGAGCACTTGGGATTCCGTAAAAGCAAGTTCTGGGAAGTTCTTGGAAATGACGTCACATTCCAGGAATCGGTGAAATGAAAGACCTCCTCGCATATTATGTTCTCCTGATACAAAATCGTGAATTTCGGGCAGTCCCTTTGCTGAAAATCGCCAATTTGTATCAGGAGAACATGATATGCGTGGAGGTCTTTCATTTCACCGATTCCTGGAATGTGGCATCATTTCCAAGAATTTCCCAAAACTGTATTTTACGGATTCCCAAGTGCTCGAAATCGCCAATTTGTATTAGGAGAACATGATATGCGAGGAGGTCTTTCATTTCGCCGATTCCTGGAATGTGACGTAATTTCCAAGAATTTCCCAAAACCCGATTTTACGGGAATCTCTCCTGCTCCAAATTGGCAACTTGTATCAGAAGAACATTATTTGCGACGAGGTATTCTATTTCACTAATTCTTGGAATTTGACGTCATTTTCCAGGAAATTCAGGGAACTTCAATATTATAAGGGATACCAGAATTTTGTATCATTTTCAGCACTTATCTCTAACTTAATTTATTGGTGAGCAGTAAGGAAGCGGTGTAGGTTTTTTAGGACAAGGCAGGCATGAAAAAATCGAACCAGTTGAATTCCCTTTACTAAAGATTTATTGAAGAATTTTAGCAATGTACAAATTACAACAGCGATGATATTTTAACTTAACCACTATTATACTTATAAACTATTTCTATAAATTCATTATTAATACATCTTACGATAATTAAATATTAATTAAAATGACAATGTTGAAGTAACAACCTAAACTTAAGTATGTAAATTACAAAAATGTTTTATAAACTAGGACCTACTTGCAAGTTATTAGTATATCAATCGAACTAGAATATATTCTAAAGTTTAAAATTATGCACGCAACTTAATTTAATATTTTCTAACATAGTATACATAGATCATGTTTAACATACTTTACTAGCAATAAATCCCATCTTCTTCTCGTTTATGATCAGATGCAGGTTGCAGGATAATGCCCGTACTTTCATCTGGAAATCTGTACACAACAAAAAGTATATTAAATAGCCATTTATTTTATAGTTTATACGACAGTGTGAAATAAAGATCGTTTACTCTATAATTACAAAGTATTTTACATATAACAGTATAATTGCGTGCCATGAATCCACCAAAAATGTTCATTTAAATATATTTATTCTCACAAGTAAAGTAAACGCGAGGTTTCAAGCCGACGAGCAGTAAGTAATCTTCGCAGCGAGAAAGCGACGCTAAGTGAACGGGTTGTTAACCAGGACAAATACCCTGAGCCTTGCTAACGTGGCTGCGTACGTTCAATGCTAATTATCATATCGAGAATGGGCTGATGCGGCCCGGAACACTAGCGCGATTTATGTTATAACATTTAGGCCGAGCTCGTGCTCTGATACACTCGGGGCTATTGCCGCTTGAATTATAATAATTTCCAGAGCAATTGCGGGAGTAATAGCCTCGGTCTCCCAGGTGGTGACCGGGAATTAATCGCCCTACACCGATATCTCTGCAAGAATATCTAATAACGGTTGACGCGGAGGGTTCGCCGGCATTCGAGTGTTATCAGAGATTGACTCGCGAATGTTTAACCCGACGAGAATTGAAAGCCGATGAAACTAATTTCATTTACAATTGAGTGATCTCGCGAATTTCTTGAGGAACTTTTTCCGTAGCAAGTGATGCAACGCAGGATGAATTGGAATGTCTCCTGTTTCTCGACGCTTTCGCTCGTTTTTATTAGAAGCGTCTGACAGAGCTTGTCGATACTTGCAGCTTCCTAGAATCCGAGGGCCCTCGAGTCTTGCCGAGCAAAGTGCAATCGCGCTCGAGAGGCCGTTTTGATTACGTTGATCAACTTCTTAATTCTCCGGGTTTCGTGTAGACAAAGATTTCGCGGCGCAACCGAACTCTCTAACACCTTCTTCGAGGGTCTGGGCTAATTGCGGACGACTATCACACCTGTATCTTACTCTACGCAACTCCACTATTAATAAAACCCCGAAGTTACCATTGCTAATCAAGCGTCCCTCTCCGATACAATTAAACGCATGCTTCCTCTGAAACGATTATTACATGGATAATATAAATGAAGCTGTTTGCGGTTGGCGTACTTTCTCCGTCCGCACAGAGTAATTGGCTGGTCATAGCAACGCTCACGTACGACCGTAACATCAGGGAAACGTCCGGCCATTCCTCGCGATGAGTGCGCAATAACAACCAAGCGAATCATCTTTCGCCGGGCCGTGAATTTTACGACTGCGTCAGTTTACTCGGGGATAGCCGAAGAGGGATCGATGCGATGAACAAAGGGACGACAGGAATTCCTTTTCGCCCTCCGTCGCCTCTCCCTTTGGTCCAGGCCTCCCCGTCCCGCGAACGTTTTAAAATGGATCACGATCTTCCCGCGAGGCGGGGCTTGATTAAACGCGGACCGCGTTTCCGCAATGGAAATACGTCGCATCGGACGAAAATTGGGAAAGTTCCGCGGAAAATATTAAAGCGCCGGGGCTAAATGTAAGAGCGGAAATGCTGAAAGGGCTGGCTGCATCCTCGATATCGAACGGAGAACCGAAAGCGAAAATGCGTGGCAAATTTACCAGCCGTTTCCTCCTGGCTTTCCTTTCCGACGGAGATAATACGTGGCTGGCTAAAGATAGCCGGCATGATATAGCACGGCGGTTTATTAAAAGGAAGATTCTGTTGGCAGGAAGCTTTACAGTTTATTAAACACGTTGTTCCCCGCTCCTGCAAGTGGAACAGCGCACAATTGAAATTGCTCAACAAATTTTCTACAGCCCGGAAAATATTTAACACGGCCAAGAGAAGTTCTTCAATCGTCCAAGCAAAGTTCGCCATAAGACTACAGCCTGTTCTCGCGCGAGTTGAATGGGGCATGGAAGGAAGCAGATCCCGGAGGCCGTAAGAGGAGCGTTGAACGAAATCTGAAATCGTCTAGGCAGGCAATAACGGTAGCGATACTCGTTGCGGCACGGGAATCTATATCCAGAGGGATGACGAGAAAGGGAAAGAATTTCGGATCCGGACGTGGCGTACGTCGCCCCCGTCCCGGTTGGTATTCTCTCTGTCGGGACGAAACGATCCTTCGGTAATTCCGCGCGGAGACGCACGTACACCGGCTCGGTGTACGTGAACGCGGCCCGACGCCGGGCGTCGCGGCGCGGCTTTATTAGAACGTGTCAAACGCGTGGCATTCGGCCCGTTCCGCTCGTTGCTCGAGCACGCCCCGCGGATCAACATTTATGATGCTCGCGACACGGAATTTGGTATGTAGATAAGAACCGACGGGATTGGGGTGAATATGCGTTGATTGGAAATGACGCTGATAGGGGCGAACGGGGCTGGAGTTTGAAAATTGACTAAAATCATTTTTCATGGCTCCTCAAATTCCACCGACACGTTCGGCGAATAAATAACATTAATGAGGAGGTTTTTATTCCGAAGGAAGACCCCGCCCCGCCATTGTCCGAGAAATTGATTTAGATCGCGGAATTGTCGACGGGTGAAAAGGAAAACGATTCGGATGATCGAGAAATTACCCCCGGACATTATTGATACCCGCCTCGTCCCGTGAATTCCCGATCTTCATATCGAATTCCGAGACCGGCATAGATTTCCATAATTTATGCGATTTTAGTCCCCAACCCCATCATCTCGGCGGAGTAGCTACGGGGATTCGTTCGCCGGGAACTTCGTTTGAGAATCCCTCAACGACCGATTCCCACTAGCGAATTTTCTACGTGGTATCTCGAACACGATCCTCTACGCACGAGCTGCGCTTCGTCGGAGTAACTTGTAACCCTTCACTACTCTTTGGTCCGCTCCTCGGCCCGCTTTGATTTTCATTTTTTAGAAGATACTTTTCACTTCGTTTAATTGGTCCTTCAATCTTTGTTGAAATTCGTAGAAGTTCCTAGCACCCTTTGGATCCTTCCTTACTTAAAGTACATAAAGATCGTCAGCGATTTAATTATTTATCCGGCTGGTAATTGGTTATTCGATATACTTGTTAGAATTAACAGTCTGCCTCGAGGGAAGGCTGGCGCGAAGGAAGCTCAGTCAGTTTAATTTCCTCGGGAAATTCTTAGATACCTGCCGGCAGCGGGGCACTTGTAACTTTCCTCATTAATTCCGTGGAACTTCCCATTCTGCGTTTATTTCGCCGCGCCCGAAAAATGCACTCAGACTCGCCCGGATGTCCCCTCGGATTTTTACGGCCAACGGCCGATCCTTCTCGCAGTTTCTCTTTCATCACCGCGACCGCTTCCGGTTCTGACTCGAACCGCCATCGATGGAAGCCGTCCAATTTGTACCCGCTCCTCTATTCGACAATCGGATCTCGTTTCTCCCGACTAGCCAGCCTTTGATTTTCCTGGAAATTTAGGCGATGGGAACGGTGAGCTCCAAGCTGGATCACGATCCCCTCCATGGTTAGCGTGTTAGAATACTGAGCGAGCGTTCGAC
The DNA here is from genome assembly GCA_023838395.1 of Holcopasites calliopsidis. Classification (NCBI taxonomy): domain Eukaryota; kingdom Metazoa; phylum Arthropoda; class Insecta; order Hymenoptera; family Apidae; genus Holcopasites; species Holcopasites calliopsidis. The sequence continues at coordinate 2,281,728 of JALHAQ010000001.1, forward strand.
TTTTCCGTACGCCGCGGGGAAAGCGGAGTTACCTTAGCTCGGACGAATCGCGCCACCCGCTGCCGTTGCTGTGACGTAGGGCAAAGGTTGTTGGGTGATCAGCGTTTCGATGATCTACAGTTGGATGTTTGCAAAACCAGCGCAGCTTAATAAATACAGGGCGGAATGGGAAAGAACCGCAGCAGAGAAGTTCCGTAGTTGCGTCAGCGGTTTACGTCACAAATTCGTCAAATCGACTCGACCTTTGAACTTTGCCGTAGTCCACGCTCTAGCGAGATACCGTGGATGAATCGTGCTTTATTGCGACGGTGTAAATTGACCTCGGATTTCCTTGCAGCCACCGCTTTCTTCTTAAAGTTGAGAGCGAAACTTTTGACTGATTAGATTCCCCTCAGAACAGAAACGTTCTACGTAGCTGCGCTCTGTGATCTGCAAGAACGAAAGGCATCCGTTCAAGGACTAGACGAAAGTTCCGTCGGCCGATATTGACGAGAGAGGAGCGGCGGTATCCTTCATTATCTTGGTCCTTTCCCTTCCTGGGCAAAGGACGGTCGTCGAACGATCGATGCCACGAAGAGAACGAAACCCTGTACTCGCCACCACCTCCCCCTCCCCCGCCCCCGTCGAACCCCTTTCTCTTCGGCCCCTCTCGTTTCTCCTACACCCCGGAGAAACTGTGTTCCCGCGAGCAGCAGCTCGTGAAGCAGAGCCCAAGGCTGTAGGGTTCTCGTATCTTATCGGGACCGAGGATCGATATATACAATTCCAGTGTTTCCGCCTTATCTGCGAACATACAGGCGCCGCTGCCACCCGCGGTCCAGAATCTCCGAAGAGAGAGATTGTAGAACATGGTCGCACGAAAGGGTAGCTCGTGACCTTCGTAGGTGTACACGTGCCACCGAACGTGATGGACGAGTTTCATTAACCGGCCTGGCGACGATCAACGGTGAAGAGGGTTTTTTTTTTTTTTTTTTTAACGAAGAGCACGGCACGCATTTAACCCGTTCTGTCTTACTACTCCGCGACCCGTTGTACGAGTGGAGACTGATGAACCTCGGGATAGGTTCCTCGCTGTTCATTTGTCATCGAACGGGCAGAGCTCGAAGGATGAATGGCCTGATGCGACGAGATAAATTTCCCCAATTAATGTACAGCGATTTATATCCTTCAAGATTTTCATTACATTCGGTTTCGGGAGACGTTGGGACGATAACTACTTGGACGTAGAATGGAGGTCGAGTTTTCGGGTAGAACTGAAAGTCTACGAAACACTAATTGGAATAGAAAAGAAGTCCCGGCGAATATCGGTTGAAAGTTGCGCCGTGATGGCCTTTCCGGAACTCGTTCCTTCAATCCTTTCTCCCGCTCAAGAAAATCCAATTCGTCCAGACGCCGACGCTGGCCCCCGTCGAAATTACCCGCGTTGGTAAAACTCGGAAACAGATGATGCGACTAACGCATACAGTAAATGATCCTTTTAATAATAAGAGCATCCCAGGCGGAGGGAACGAGAACATAAATTCTTCAACGGGGTCCCCGAGGGAGCCCCTCGAGTGTTGCGAATACTTAATTAAATTGCCGATCACAGAAAAAGGTCCCACCCCCCCCCCAGTGTTCTAAGAACGTTCTAATTAATCGTCGTTCCCCCTTGGCAAATTTGGATATTCGATAGTTTCGGGTATTCTAATACGTATGCGTGTCGTAGGCCAATTCGTGCGACCATAAATCGTGCTTTATGCACTTCTCCATTCTGCACCTTGAGCTTCATCAAAGGTTGCAATCGAACGATCCGGCTTCATTATCATATCAAACACGCTAACGTGCTTGTGATCAGGCAGTCGCATCGTTCCTTCGACGTACAACATTATCGAAAGCCGACTTCGATAGCAGACGCGCGTATCGTGGCGCTGATCGAACGTTCGTGCGTCTGCCAGCGAGTGTGACTAATTAGTTTCATTAAGTGTAAGTGCAGCAATCGACTGGATTGTCACCTGACAGCACCGTAAAGTCCGCGTGCTGGATGATCGATGTTCAAGCGAAACAACACAGCCTACAGCGTGCAAGCAACCACTGATATGCATCCTCGGGGCTGCGTCCTGTATAAATACGACTTGCTCGGCAAACGTTTGCCATGTTTCTCCGCTGGACGTGACTGATTGATTTCATTTATGTAACGAGTCAACAATTGTCTACGCCGAAGTGTACCGATGGGACGATCCTCGCATCGGTATCTATAGCCGGCCGTTTAATCGAATGAATTAAAGTTGCAACGCTTTCGGCTATCTTGCGAGTTAACTTCGAAGAACTTTTGGAAAACCTGTTTTAATTAAGCGAATTTCGCAGAGATTCGATTAGGCGGAGAAGGTACAGTTTAATCCGCGAGCATTAATATTCGGAATCCCGATAACACTCGAATACCTAATAAACTGCAAGATTCAATGAAGTTCCCTGAGCTACGGAAAATCGTAGCTCCGCGAAGTTTCGCTACTGCAAAACGGTTGCCGGGTGTAACGAGGCGTTGGCTCGACCTGATTTCAATTTCGTGTTGCAGGTTTTTTTTTTCTTAAAAGACGACTCACCGTTCAGCTGATATTTATTAAACGTTTCTATCCCTTCAAAACTAGTAACTCTACTTGTCAGCGACGCGAGAGTACAGCTTATTCACGACGATCCGTTATTAACAACGATTCTCTGTCTGTCTATTAATTCCTCCAAACAGAACGATTTGACACTGTCGTTGAATTCTCCTCGGGCCATCACTCACGGTTTAATTACGACAAACAGAAAGAAAAACACGAAACAATGGCCGATGAATTATAAGAGTTGGCGGAGTAATTAATTCCATTAGTTCCACGGGATTACAACGGGGGTAAGAGCGAGGGGAATCTATTACACACGCGTGCGTGTATTCTCATTATCTACGTTTATTCGTTCGTCAGCGAGCCACGTCCCGCAGGTCGAGCACGTAAACCTGCAAAATGTTCGCCCCGTTTCCTTTCGGGACTGCGGAAGTAATTAATTTCATTAGGCTCAGGGGCGGAACGGTCGAAATTCACGGGCCTGCGGTAGGCGTCGAGGCGGTTGTACCTAATATCTGCCGGATATCCAAACTCTCGGGGACAGGAAGCGCACTTTTTCCACGGTCGACCGCGCTTTCGAGCTTGCCCGGATAGTTAATAAGTATCGGGCGGACGGATCGATTAAATATTTGTACCACTCTCATTGCGCGCTCCGAGTAGAATTCATTAATTTCGACGGCTGCGAAATTCCTCTCCGGAGCGGGGAGAATCGATAAGGGAGACATTCAAGGAGGACAGGAGAACGTGGTTCACGAATTAATCTCGAATTAAATAGTCTATGCGTCGGGAGACAGCTTGTAAAGGGAAATACGTTCCTTGGCTGGCCATCGGCGGACTTGTACTACTGAATTCTTCAAACCACCACGTGGGCAGTGTCCACGATGATGCATTATTGAAGTAGCTGTCCTGCGAGAATAGGCAGCGGCTGGGAAATGAGGGCATAAAGTATTTAAATCGCCAATAAGGCAGAGATTGTCCTCGGATTCGGTTTCGATTCGAGATTCAGCTGGCGAATAAAAGCGGCCGAAGCTCAAGGGGGTGGTCGGAGATTGCGTAAACAAGAGTGGCTTCGCGACAGACCAACCGCGAGCCGTCTGCCGATACGAAATGCATTTCGGGGTGTGTATGACGAACAGCCCCGAAGCCTTGAGGCTCGCTATTCGCCGGCCTTGTATTAACGAAAACTGGGTATCGTGTACAAAGCAGAAGGCAAAGGAGAAAGGGAGAAACAAGGGGGTGAACAAGCGACAGAGAAAGATAATGTCTCTGGAAGGGGGAACATCGATCTGCAGCAACTTCCTCATCCTTTCACCCCCCCCCCCATCCCATTTACCACTTTCCTTTCACGCAATATCGTTTCTCTGTGGCGTCTCTTTTTTCATCGCTCCCTCCCCTCAAACCCTTGTCCTATCCTCGGATCAGTCCGTTTTTTTTTGTGCAGTATTATATGTAGCATCCGGAGCGTCGCGAGAAACAAAAAAGAAAGAAGCAGCGACGTTCGCTGGACGATGGATCATTTAATCGTGTCCAACCACCCTTATGCATACGATAAAATCGGATAAAATATGCAGGTGCGCAAAGTGGTTCGGCAATAATCGGCCATTGTTCATTAACGTAGGATCAAAATGGGAAGCGAATGGCGGTGCCCGGTAATGATTAACGCGCTTTGAATGTTTAACCCGTTGCTCGATCATTCTGACGATTAAGCCATTCCAGCCTTCGATTATGAGGGTGATGGATCTTTGACGATTCCCGAATACAGAAGCACGATTTATTCGATCGTCGAAACGGGAGGGGAAGTGGGTTGGGTCGGTGTACATACACTTTCACGAAAATGGACGAGCAGTTTGCCCAGCGTAATGTAACTCTCAGGCGGCCCTCGTCGCGAAAGGAAACGATGACAGCACCTCCCCCGTAGCGTTTCTCATTGCCCCTCGCAGCCCATCTCGTGCGTGTGACGTGTGAAAGCCGATTGGAACCGGCCGGCCCGTCGATACACGGAAGTCGATGAAACGCAGGTGGATGGCGTCAACGGCGGAAAAAGGGGAGGCGAGAAAAGTGGAGGCGGAAATACCTGCGGCTACAGTAGCGTCGGCGAAATGATATCCGCAAGAGGAAAACGAGGCGAACGTGGCTGCGCCGACGATTTCTCCTCCACGAGAGGTCCACGCTTCGGGACATACGTGACTTTTGTGTGTACCACTTGAATGAGAGGCAACCAGGTTGCAAATGCCACCGACGGGACCGAGGGGCTTGGAGTGCCTCGAGTTCGGACTTCTTTCAAAGTTTCAGCGTTTCGTCCCCGGGAAATATGTGACTTTCATCCGAGTAACTTGGGACCACTGGATGGTAATGAGAACTTAAAACAAAAAAAGGAAATAGAAAAATGCAAAGACTCTTGAACGATCGAGAAACGTGTCTCTGTCTTCGTTTAAACGTCGCGAGAAGAATAGAATGAATCTAAAGCGATCGAAGTCAAGCTATTACGATCGCGGATCGTATCGAATAGGCTTCCATAAATAAGAGGGTATACACGTTACGAAGTTCGGGCATCTTTCTTATCGTTTACCGAGCCAATTTCCCCCTTCGATGGCCGCCTCTTTCCGCTGGTTGAACTACCGCTTATCATTTTTATTAGCGTTCTAAACACGCAATCGGCTTATCGACCGGCGCACCGGGGAGCAACGGCATCTCTAAGCCGGTCGATCGATCGGGAACTACGACGCCTCGCTCGCCCACCTTTCTCCCTTTCGTTCCTTACCGAGCCGCGTGAAAATCGTGAGAGCTCCGCTGTTTCTCTTTTCTTGCCGCGATTACGCCAACCTCATTTCCCGTAAATTACGCCCGCCCGAATATCTTCTTCACCCTTCCCTCTAATTGCCTTTTCTCGCCGGAAACGGGGAAACGGTCAAGGGATCGACGATCTTCATCCCCTGGATAGGCGAAAGGGAGCAGACGGTTTTGCCGGAAAGAAAGAAAAAAAAGATACGGACGGAAAGTTCTCTCGGCTCGAAGAAAAGGCGGTAGCGAAAGGGTGAGAACAGAGAAACGGATGATTTTCGAACGCGGCTCGTGAACTTCCAGCTACCCTAACGATTGAGGAACGGATGCCGGTGGAAAGAGAACATCGTGGCAGAGTGGAGGGACACCACTTCCGTACGGAGAGGGAAAAAAAAAAGAGGGCCGCTGGATTTTACTTGCCGGATTCCCGGCTACGATGGCGGATGCCACGTTATTGGGAAACGGACAGAAAAATCGATGAGAGTGGCATCTACTTTCGGTTCGCCGGGGCGAACGTCTCGCCGCATTTTTCTCGCCGAGCGACGCTCGTATCCCCTATTCTCGTCGCCTCGCGCGCGCGCCTCTTTTTACGAATACCGAAGGGTTGCCGCGGTTGGAAATCCACCCTTTAAACCGATATCACGACCGAGCGGAAAGTGTGCGCGATTCAAATGGATTTGGAGACAAATCATTTTGCGGATGGAAAATAATTCGGTAATTGAAATATGCTGAAGTTGAAACGGGAAATACGATTCCCCTCCTTTGTGGCGCGAGAATGAAGGGAATCCTGTTAACTCGTTAAATAGCGCGTGCTCATTTCTCGCGCTTTCCTAACCAATCCGCCCCTTTATGGTTCTCCACCTTCTGCGGCCGCACAACCCTGTCGCGTTGTCGTAAACTGACCAGACAAGCCGAGGCAACGGTGCGCGGTATTCGAAAAGGGAATTCCAATTTACCGTGCCGCCGTATTACGTGTACACAGTGGATACTGAAGTTCTTGGTCAGAACTTTGGATGTCGGTGGACCGTGTTAGATAAACGATAACGCGCGACCGCTCGTTCAAGGGAGAATGTCGTTCCCAGCTTTCGCGAGCGTTCGCTGTTAATTTGGAATAATCGTAGAAGAGAGAGCGGGACACGTTTTTAGCTCGAGAGAAAGTTGAAACTCCTGGACGTTGTACGGATTGTACTCCCCGAATATGGGAAACCAATAGCACTGCGAAGTAGTGTTTAGAATTTAAAGGTACGCTCACGGATCTTTCTCGATATCCAGCATCGCAAAAATTTTTGAACAAACTACTATATATGCAACAGGAGTACGCCCAAACTTTCCAATAACAGCAAAGTAGAGAGTGTTTTGACGGTACTGGAATAAATATTAACCAACCACTTCTGCTGATATCGCAGCCTGAATTTCATCGAACACTCACTACCTGTATCGATTTATTCTTTTCCCAGCTAGGCTGTACAAAAATATCGGCCCATTCCAGTAGCATCAAAGTAAAGAATACTTATACGGAGTGTCTCATATGCGAAACGCGTCTCACGGTTGAAACGGAAATATAGATTCGGGCTCCTCGCGCGGTTCGCTACTGTCACAAAACTGTTCGCGCATTAAATAAATCTGTCAGATATCAACCGGTTCGGACTGTATCCCGAATTGCGAATTCTGTAGCGAGTTGCGAGACCGCAAAGCGCCTAGGATCCGTGGTGCTTGCGTCGCTGGTGGCTGCGAACCGTTGGAGACCACCGTCGAGGACTCGTCGCTCGTAAACAGTCGGTTGTTCCTACCGGATACGGCCTGGGGTGGAGGACGAAGTCTATGTTGAACATTAATATCCCATTTGAAGTTGCGAGTTTCGCGGTTTGTCGGACGGACGGAGCGTCGTTGCGGTTTTCTCGATGCAGCCGGCGAAACGCCACTTAACGCCACTTTAGAATCCGAGAACACCTTCGCCTCTCCATTCGAGGCACGTCATCGGTAGCGAGATTATGAAAAATATGGAAAGCCGAGAGTATTTGAAATGGTTTAGAAGTCAGCCTGCGAGAATAGCGCATCCCCGAACCGCTGATGGTTTCAGAGCTGGTCGCATCAGCCGTTTATCTGAGCGTGAAAAACAATTTCGAATCGACCCGGAGGATTTTCGCGGAATATCGGGAGAGAGAGGCTTTTCGCCCGTACAGCCCACTGGAACACATCCGATGAGAGAAAATTCACAATGCCGGCGAACAGCCCGAAATGGGACGCGACCAGTCGTAACAGTGGCGTAAGAAGAAACCACTCCTCCACCGCGTATCGATATTTTTCAACAATAACCTTTCGATTTAATTGCTCTAATCGCCTAGAGGACTTATCGTCGACGATTTCCATTTTCGAATAGAGCCCCTCCTATGCAGGACAGAAAAGAGGTTGAAGAGCAAGAACCAGAACGAGACGAACGATAGGATTGAAACAAAACTGATCCCGATAGATTGATACTCGAGCCTAGCGATGAAATGTCAATTCTTCCTTTTCCCTTGATTTATTACTCGCCACCGATCGAACGTGGAAACCGATCGAAGTTTCGACGAACAGGGAGATAGGAGAGACAGAGAGTGTGCATTGTTACATCCCGACTCCGTCCACTTCGCTTCACCGGCGGAGCTGAACATATTCCCGTCGCTTGGAAGAAAGCCACGCAAGGGTGAAGGTTCCTCCGATACGACGGGTCTCCGAGCCTCTTCGGTCCGATTGAATGCTTAGCAGCGTTCGAGAAGTCGAGTCTTCGACGGGCTAAGTGGTCGGACTGACAAGAGTTCGGCGAGGCAAGGTGGAACGAGTAGCCGGCTGGAAGGGATCTGGCGGGAATCGAGATTATGTATAAGAACCTGCGCCGGCTAACCGTGCGCGTTTCGTTAATTCACAAGCCGGACTTTCGGTGGAATTCCGAACGCTGAATGTGAACTGAGAGAAGATAACGCTTGGCCTTTTCAATTATCATCATCATTAAAATCATTCGCATTGTTTGCCAATGCGAGAACAACTTTTGCTCCCGGATCAAGCGAACGGGGAGAGCGTCACGCAGCAGGGAACGAAAGGGGTGAACGAAGGGCGGAACTAATGGTGGTTCGGGTACGCGAGACCCGAGAGTCTGCGGTATTTTAATATCTGACATTCCAGGAACGAGCGATCATCTGGCTAGCGTCTAGCCGGCTTTTGTCTGGAAGCCGACCGCACCCGGATACCACCCTCGCGACGTTACTGTTATTACTGGGCGTATCAGTGTTCGCGGGTAGGTTATCGCGACGATTGCCGTCGCTGTGCCGTAGATGCGCCGCGCCGGCAAGATCGACGGAACGATCGTTAGCGGGCGGAACCCCGTCGAAACGTTCACTTCGTGCACGGTCGTCGCCGACATTTCACCGGTGATTACGAGCCAACCCCGAATTGCGAGTTCCTACCGGTGGATCGTCGATGACCCGGTGGTATCTGTTCATTTACTCAGGCAACTCTTGCCTTGGGAAATTCGAGGGGGGGAGGTAGCAGACAGAGATACGACAAACTGTGATAAGTGCGGTGGGAAGCAGGATTGTTCTACGTCCTGTCTTGGCCCGGATCTTTCCTCGAGAATTCGACGAGCGTAAAGCCACGGAAATCTGCGGGAATAATACAGCGGCGGATTTTCTGGCCGGATTGAGGAGAACACGAGTATCGAGCCACGGGATCTACGAACGTTTCCTTGACCCAGCGGATAAACAGTCGGCCGAAGAGATTTCGGAACTAACCGACGCGTTAGGGGGGCGAGAGGGAAAACTCTCCTGACTTTTGCCTTTGCCGAGAGGAGAACTTAACTTCGCCGGTGGGGACACGGGACCGGACTTCGATCCACGGCCTCCCCTGAATTTTTGACCCGAATCAACCCCTTGACAGTCACCTCTTCCGCCGTCGCCCCTCGCTGCTCTGGACGGCCAAGCATCCCCGGAACGGAACGGAAACGAGGGTTAAAACGGCTGAAAGTTCGAGCGACATGGATTCTGTTTACACGTGCCCGGAAATTGAAGCTTCGTGTTGTTTCGAGCTGCCTGCCCTAAGATGTTTCGTTCGCTTCGTAAACCGATATAGACGTTCTGTATCGCGCACAGTCGTGGGGGACGCGAGGAATAGCCGAGGCGGAATTTCGATTCGATACAGGTGCGTCCTAATCATCTGGCTAACATGCATGGATCCAAATCGAACGCAGCTACTTAATCTGGCAGCCAAATTCCAATCAAACCTACCCCAGATCACGCCCCCGACCCCTCTACCGACACGCATCGCCATCGCATCGAAACGAACCTATCTCGAGGAGATTAGCGCTACTCCCGAGGACATGTTTCTCATGCTCGCCTTGGGGAGACTAACCCGTGATTACGGGTGGACGACGATCGCAACGGATCTGTCGATTATATCGCGCACGAACGTCATAAAGGGATCTCTTTTCGCCGTGCCTCGCGATCGAGTCTGATCCCTTTCCCCCCCGCCAGACATCCCACAAATCCACCCCTCGTTACCGTCGCAATATCTCGGGGATACGTCTGCACACCTCTGTACCCAGCTTTCCGTCCTAACCGCCAAACCGATCGAAACTCGTCGAACACACCGTTCACTCGGATCCACAGAATTCGGTGGCTCTCGATCGCCCTGTTTACAAATGGGCCACACGCCACACTCCAGCCGTTGGACTGTGGTTATCGTTTGGCCGCGGCATTTCCGGCCCGCGATCGCGACGGAGAGAGAAACGTTCGAAGGAAGCGGACGTTCTCACGGGTCGCGGTCCCTCGCCGTCTTTTGGGGACATTAGTTGCAGCCGTTTGCCATGCGCCACTAGCCTCGCCACATCGTCGTACAGATAAATGGGAAACCTTTGGGGCGTTGTTGAAAGGCCAATGATTTCGACACCGTCCGGGGCGAGCTTCGTCCATTTGTCATTGCTTCGCGTCAGGGTGGCTGAACCCTTTGCTCGGCGCGAACAAGTCCTTCCCTCGATGGGGCGAGATGGGAAGTATTAGAGGGTCCAAGACAAATGTGAAATATATTTAAATCGCGTTGTACCGCGGCGTATAAACGACAGCAGGTGGCTGGTCTTTCGACCGGAGTTTCAATTTTCCTGTCTATACAACGCGCAAGGGAGGATCATTTTTCCTCGCGGAAAAGAGAAAATTCGTGGCTCACTCTCCACCCAAGGACAACTTGCGATAAGTGTAATTAATCTCGCGACCATGGCAGTAATAGCGGCACGGAGATCGAGACACGGATTAAAAATTCCCGCAACCTTAACGAGCGCGATGAACTCGTTCGGCTGGCCAGAGGGGTGGAGATTGATTAATCGCAGCCAGAACTTTGTTCCCAAGCGAATCTATCGCGCGGTCGTTCGCGTGGCGAGATAACGCACCCCGTTCTCCGGCAATCGATGAACGCCTCTTAGGTGCGCCGAACAACGACAAGAAAGACAAAATGTGCCATCGGAGGGAAATGAAATTTCCACGCGTGCTTCGTGCGACAAATTTTCGCGAAGCCCCCGGGGGCAAAAGCATCGATGGCATTGGCATTCGCGTGTGCGCGTTGGAAAATAGATTACGGGAAATTTCACGATTTGTCAGTGTTAAATTCCCTGGCCCCGGGGTTGCGTAACGGCGTTCGGACAGAACAGTGGAATCGAAAGAAACGCGTATCGGTTACGCCGGCGAACGCGTTGCGATAAATCAAACGGAAGTCGAGCGAACGGTCATTAAAATACGTGGCTCGCGTTATTCATTCTGCCCTGTCATTTTTGTGCCAATCGCTCGGACTCGTGCAAATACACCGAAACGATTGCGTTTCGGTTTCGAGGCGACTGTGGGCCGAGTTGAAACACGACGGTCGAGCGTGGAACGTAAAAGCTGGGGGCGAAATTGTCGCGTTCAATGTTAAACGATTTAATAGGAAGGGAGATTCCAGTAAAATCCTTCGCTCCGATTCATCGTCGTTCCTTGTCTCCTACGTATGACAAAATTGTGCGGAGACATCTGCAGACACGGGATCCAAAAGTCCATGTTCCGGAGATTAAGCAAAGCCAAAACGTGAACGACGCCGAGCTGTTCGGCGACGTCGGAATTCTTGCCAACTTGGTTTTTCCACCCCCGTGCAACGTGATAATCCTAGCGGAATAGACGGAGGGAGGAAAGTTTCACGACATTGTTTCGGAAGTCGACAACGCTCGTCGGGGGGGGGGGGGGGGGCGTAGACGAGCGGTGGACGCATTAAAATCGCGTGGCACATAAAAGTTGCTAAAACCGTCGGGCGTCGCATAAACCTTGCAATCAAATTAGAACCGCCGCACAATTGTAGCGCCGTTTGCAAATCACTCTACAGCCCGAGATAATTAGTAGATTGCTACCATATCCCAAGTAGTCCCTTAATTAGCCGACGACGATATTTTTAATCGAATCAACGGATCTCTCTCGCGGTTCCGGCACTCGCGTAATCGCCTGAATCGTCGGATCGAGGGAGAGTCCCTTCGGGGTGCGATATTTCGACAAAAGTGCAAGCCTCGCTGTGCAAGCAGTTAGCCAAGAAAAACAAGCTAACTCGATAATTGAGGCCGGGGTGCAGTGAAGAGAGCTGGGTGACGGAAGTGTGCGGGCAAAGTGGAAAGAACAATAAGAGCTAAAGCAGCCACGAAGAAGCGGCGGCAAGGTCGGAGGGGGGGGGGGGTCCCTCCGCGCCGAACGCCGCTAATTATGTTACGCTGTCAAATATCCTTGACAGCGTTGCAATTAGTCGTAATTACTTCCATCGCGCGACGAACGTAACGAAAGCGGAGGAGGACGTCGAGAGAAGTGGCGAGACGAGAAGAAACCTAAGAAACCTAATTTAACGTCGGCGTCGAATTAACGCAAAAACCAGCGCTGGAAAATGATCAAACGACGGATCTGATTTTTCTACTATCCATACAATTTCAGGAAGCTCGCGTGCTTCCTCTGTTTTTTTTTCAGTACCTAGAAGCTTGCGAAATAACGTTCCGAAAAGAACAGCGCGTTGCAAGTGTTTACAAAATTCTCGATCGATCTCGAATGGCTTTTCGGTGTAGCCACTTAGCAAGCACAACATTTCTGCTCGCGTCACGAGCCAGAGTGCAGGGTTTTCAAGCCGCGACAAATTAGCCACTTGTGTGGCACTTTGAGTTCGCATAGCTTAGCAGCTATTTCGATAGCGTGCTCTGTTTCATGGCATTTCATTTCGAAACCTTCGCCGGAGATAGAAGCGATTCCATCGCGAAGACTTTGTCGGGCACGTTCGATTTGAAGCAGCTCGATCCTCCAAAGAAATACCGAGGGGCTGTTTCTTGAAGTAGCGATAACCAAACGGGGGGAAACGATGGCACTTGAAGCGGATAGATTCCGCGGCTATTCGTGTCGCGCGAGGAATTACGTTCGCGGAACGAGTCGATTCTACGGGCGGAGCTGAATCGTAACAGCTCCCCGGCTCCCGCGATCCGAAGGAAAAGGAGAATTTGTAAAAAGAAGCCGTATTCTAGCGCAGGCTACGCTCGACGTTTCCATTGTAAACGTCAAAAACTGTTCCTCCCTCTCGCCGTTTCGACGCCCATTCAATCGAACCTACAGAACCGTGCCACGCTCTCGTGCGTATTTACAATGGAGCTAAAACACGCTCTCTTTAACGTACAGGTGGAATACATTGCTCGCGAGCGGCTATTTACTTGGCGAGAAACAAAACCTTCGGGCCGCTTTAAAATTTACAGCTCGTTTTTCACCCGAATTCGTAAACGGGCTGCTAACAATTTCTAGAGTAGCTAGCAGCCTTGAAATGTATCGTTTCGCTGGGCGTGTAATTTCGTGCTTCGATCGACGTTTGGGCAGTGGTCGTTCGACGTTGCACGGAAAACTGGGCCGTTTGTTATAGTCATATTGCGCATCGATGAGCTAGCAAGCAGAAGGCGGACGTATTGAACGCGTTAACGCGGAGCAACGACTGTCGTTCGCCTCCTTCGAGATCATTAACTCGACCCGAGGAATAACTCCGGTTGCTATTTACCCGCTCTCGGGCCACGTCGTTCCATCTGGAACAGGTTGATGGATAATCCAAGGAAAAACGTCTACCCGAATGCAGCGGTAATTTTCTCTATTTATATTTCTCGGGCCGTTCATCCCCTGTAAATAGGGGCCGTGGATAAGGGTTGAACAAAATGTGCAGCATACACCCGCCTTGCGGCTGGTGCACGCGCGTGCAACACGCTGCTCGAGTTCCGTGCATGTATTCATGCGGAAACGTCGGTCAAAGACGTCGAGGAGTCACGCCAACCTGTGGGTCCTCGGCTGATAGGCGGTTTGGTAACAACTCTCGCCCACCCTCGTACATACGCTTACCCCCTTTCTTTGGGCGCAGGGCTTCTCAAGAGAATTTATAGCGTGATTATTCAAGCTATAATTATTTCGTTTGGAAGCTTTCTCATTAAAGAATACACTTACCTAAACGAGGAATACGAACGCGGGACGATGCGGCAAGGGAAGATAGATATTTGTGAAATGTTTTTCACGATAAATCAGTCAGTGTCCCCGGAGAATCTATTTTCTTCGGTTCCTCGGCAGTTCACATTCAAGCTCCGCGTAAGTAGATACGATCGTCCGTGATCGGACTCTTGAGTACGGTCGAATATGCTCTATGATAAAGGACCACGGGATCGCGACGAGAATATTTAGCCGGCGCGCGCGATTATTCCCTTCGTTTATACGAGCAGACGATTCGAATAGTTTAAATCGCCTTCCAGCCGGCCGTAAGTAGAACAACTTTTTCTAAGTCAGACGGCTGACGCATTGATACAGATTCCCGGCAATCGGACACTGCGATGGTATTAAAGCGGCGCGACAACAGCTTGTTGCCAGTGGGAAGGAGAAGAACCGCTTGCCTCGAACGCTCGTTTGGGAGACACGCTGGCCCTATCGTGTCATACCTGGCAGGCTCGAGCGCACAGCTGTTTTGTGCTTGCAGCTCGCCTCCAATTCGTTAAGGGACGTCCACGAGAAAAAGGAGCGGCTTCTCTTTCCTACTTCGGAACAAAGACGAAGATTTGAACTCGTTTCGTCCGACGAGCCTAAGATGAAATAGATTGCGCGAAACACAAGGGCGAACGTCGCTCTCCTTTCCGGCAGTAGTGTCAAACTGACGAGCTAACGGATCAACGCGAGGCTGGTTAGCGCGCGGTTAACCGAGCTTACCCGGCAATCGAAAACGAACCGAACGGAAAGGCAATAACGTTGGCACGGTTATAGTCGATCTGCAGCAGAACACATCAGCGTTTCCCGTTCAAGTTTCGCGTAACAAGTAATTTCGTCGTTAACTCCCCGGCACGTTGTCGATTAAACGGCAACAAGTTGCCGCGCCGGTTCGTTTGTGCGACCGCGAGAAAAAAACACGCCTTGTTTCCCGCGTTCTGATTATAGTCGAGTATCGCTCGTCGACCGCGTTGATCCAGCTCTAGTGGGCAATTGTAGCTTTCGTTTGCCGTTTAATAATTTCCAACGCCGCTTTCGGTAAATACGCTCTCGGAGTGCCGCCTTAGGAACGCAAATTTCCCAATCGACTAACAAAAGTTGCCGCTCCGCAACGCTTTACCGTGTTCAATGCTCGATAATTAAGGCCGCTACTACCCTTGTTCATCGGTGCTGAATGAACATCTCGTAATGATCCTCGCACGGGCACACGATACCGATTTCAATCCTATTTCCTTCGGCCGCGCGAGGGTCCGTTCTTCGGGTGGGCAGACCGCGACGGGGGCGTTTTATCAGGATATCGCGTGTCTCGATTGACGTTCGAATGGAAACAACATCACTGGGCGAGATCACGCGAGCCGCGTAAGTTTCCTCTTGCGTCTGCGCCGCATGCAGCACACGTTGCGTTTCTGCCGATCGCGATATACCCATAGACCGGGGTAGGTGGCACCTGCATATGGATGCGCATAATTACGAAAGTGATGTCGGACAACGGGGCTCTCTATACGGCTTAGGTAAGGACGTGCATACGTGTTTTCGCTTGTCCCGGAGTGCAATGACCATCGCGCTCCTTGATATGCAATGTTTAATGAATAGCTCCACGCTCGCGGCAGCTGGTGGAGAGAGTTAGGTAGCGAGGGCGGTTGACATCCGTGAACGTGCAGCGTAAAACGTGGAATTATTCATGTAACGATTACTTTCCGCTGTGGCGGGAAATTAACGTGGCCGCACGAATAGGTGAACGCAAACGAGGCTACTGTACATCGGCGGGAGGGGGCTAATTAAAATGAAATATTTATGTTTCTCTCTTTTAATCGAGGGTGCGGCACGTTGAAGCGGGATGAAAGATTTTATCGTATCTCATTACTCTTTCTCCGAGTTCCAGGGGAATTACTTATACACCGTGTACGTGATTCACAGTCACGAGTGCAGGCCCTACACGGCCTCACGTGTGCCACGGCGACACGAGGCTCGACTGTAGAAAGTTAGCAATTCGGCGGCCGAGCCCGGGACGCGCGGAAGCGCAAAGTAATTTACAACTGACCCGGCGTACACCATAAAATTCGATACTTCCCCGATGCGCTGCTCTAAAAGCGCGTCACTGTAAAAGTTCTTAATCGTCCAGAGGCAACGGTGACAGACAAGATTAACGCTTAATAGCCGTTCATCGCTGCGCCACCAAGAAACTTTCCGAAAAAAAAAGAACTTCCGACATATCTTCTCTTGCGAACTTTCCAGGAACAATTATAATTCTTCGCAATTAAAGCGGAATACCGTCCTCGATCGTTTGTAACTTCACGTAACCTTCCGGTTGGATGCAAATTAGATATTGAAAAAGGAGACGTAACTTGTATTCCTATTTATGGTTTATCTTTGCACACGGAAAGGATATTCCGGTTGTCGAGAGGGTAGTATCGAGGCAAGTTCGATTGGCCGCCAAAAAAAAAACCTCCTCCTCAAAGCTTTCCTCGTTCTTCTTTCCTAATTCGTCGTGATTGCGGCCAGAACATCCTCGAGACGTCGAGTTCACCTACGGACCAGGCTGACTGATTGGCCCCTATCTCCGTTACCAGCGGGCTTTTCGATCACGTTCTCCGTTGATCAAGAGGGGAGAAGAAAAAAAGTAGAGAAAGATTCTGAAGCGATTCGTTTGACCCGGCTGACTTTCAGCAGCTCGGTCTCGTTTGATCCGTTCGCGGTGGTCACCGCTCCCGCGGGGATGTTGCTTTCATAAATGGCCCGGGGCAAAGTTTCCGCCGAACGACTAACTTTTAATTTTCAGTTGACGCTCAGCCGAGCCGACCACGCGACGGCAAGAAGGTCGGTTTAATAACCCGCGGTCGCTAAGCTATAACTTTCGTAGCCGGCCAAACGAAATTTCCACCCCCGTAAACTTCCAGCTTGCCGCCTGATTTTTAACCCCGGTCGACCTCCGCTTACCCCCAGCCGCCGCTTCCGTCGCTCCTCGCACTGGCCAACTGTAATTTTCCTGGACTAGTAAACCTTGGGTCCGTCTTTCGTATCGTTGTTATTATCGTTGTCGTTACTATTCTTACTGTCAATCTTATTTCTATTGTTGCTTTATCTCCGTCGTGGCTTCCACCCTAGCTCTCTCCCGACCCCCGAGAAGATACGGTCTATCTTATAGCTCGAAGCACTTATCTCGTGATTTACTGCATTCAAAATCATTCCGGGAAGTGCAGCAGGATTTCCTTGGATTCAGCAGATTTTCCCCTGCCTCCCTTAAGTACTCGAATTCGTATACCCGTGACCCAGTTTCACTTATTTTATTCCGCGGAATAAAGTAACCGCTGGAAACCGGCGGATTCGTGGAAACAGAAACAAGAACAAAGGCATAATTCAAATACCGGGCGAGATTTCGCAAGGCAGCAGCGCTCGAACAGCAAACAGCCAATTAATTTTTCTGATAAACGGGGGCTCGATCGTTCGCCGGGCTTTGCAGCAAATTAAGCTTCGCCTAGCAATTCCAGCTCGATTAATATCTCGGTCGGCGTATCGTACGTCCGACCGCCTAAAATATTCGTCAAAGCGTCACGTCCATTCCGGGGGGGACGGCGGCCTTTCGTGCCGAAAGACGGCGGACCTCAAACAGACTTAATCGTCGCAAGCGGAGCGGCGACACCCGCGTACGGATAATATTCATTAGAAATTCTCAGTACGCTCCGCGCTCATCCGCTAAGGGAAACCTTTCGTCACGTCCGCTTTAAAGCACTCCTTTCCCCGTTATGCACAGAGACAGGGGGCGGAGGGAGGGATGGAACGTGGCGCTACCCTTTCGCTCGTCGAGTCTCTCTTTGTGTGTTGATGCGCATTAGCCGGACACTGCGGTTACGTCGCACCGTGCATCGCACACTTCACGTGTGCCAGACTTCCTCCATTCTCGTCTGAATTTTTCCCCGAAGCCCCGTTCACTCGTGGCAGTCGTCGCTCCCTCGCAAGTTCGCCACCTCTCGCAGCGGCATCGTGTCGCTCGAATGATGTATATCGCGCGTCGGTTCCCCGGGAATCAACCGAACGTATATACCCACCGCCCTGTTGCATGGGAAAACTTTTAGCGACTCCAAAAGTCGGTAGCCGATGGTTAGATTTATCGTAGCGTCTTGCTAGTCTTTCGGTTGGCCCGTTCGTAAGACGCTAAATATGCAACGGGACGACAGGAAGAAAAATTAATACTGCGCCTGCTTCTTCAGGGTTGGGGGGGGGGGGGACGACAGACTGAAATATGTATACAACCCGAGCGGGTTTCCCGGTTGAAGCTGATTCGAACTTCTGTGCAGGATTTGAATTGCAAATGGTTACACGGGGGAGGGTGCAGTATTTCTTGGCAGCGTCGAAGGGAAATATTTATGACATCCACGCGGGCGCGGAGCTGTTTTTCAGCCGCCCCCTGTCGCCGCCAATGCGTGCACAATCCATTGATTTCATTCCGCTAATTGCAATGCGACTGTGATCGCGAAACGCGTGTCATCGTTGACCGGATTAACGGGAGGACTTTGTCGCGAGCAAACGCGGCCGAGAAGAGGAAATTGGCGTGAAGTTGGAAACGAGCAGCACCTGTGCACCCTTCGCCCTTCGACACCCACTGCTCTCGTGTCCGTTCGAGAGCCGGCCACGGGCAGCTGGCCAGCAGCTATTAAAAGCGGAAACTGCAAACGGAACCGGACGCGGAAGTAAAGGACCGGGCCGGAAGCGGGGCCGTTTGCCGTCGCCGCGGCAGGACGAAACCGACGTCGCTCACTTCCTGGACCGTGACGGCCGATCCTGCAACGTTAACGCGCCTCTGAATCCTGCCGCTCTAAAATGCGAGCCTGTTCCAAGGCTGCTAGATCCCGGGATGATTGATGGCCTGCAGGGTAACCCGAGATGAACGTGCCCGGGTCTACGGGAGGAATCCACGAGTTTCGTAATGATCGAACTCTCGATGCGCGAACGGGCAAGTTCTTGACGGTGAGGAATTGCACGTGTCCAGATATTCCGACGGGATGTGTGCGACGGTTTTCGTTGCTTCGGCTCCGCGTGCACGCCGGTGAGCTGTTATTAAAGGCGCCGCTCGAAAACTCCGGCCGTGTCACAGCTGTGCAACATCGACCGCAAAACATGTTTCCGCGATTTATTCCGGGGAAAAGCCGGTGCATCTCTTTTTCCGGATGAAAAGCGATCGGACCGCGGGGGCGTTGGAAATTCTAACCGACGTTGCGTTCCGCGCAATTTGAATATGCCGACGAATCAAACGAGTCGTACTTTAGTGGAGAGAGAAACGAAGACTTGCTTCTTGTGAAAAGATTTCTCGGGAACGTGTTTGTGTATCGTATTAATAAATTTTACCGTCGAAATGCGAAGGCAAGATTCGCAAGCGCAGAGATTTATTCCCTTCTCTCTATACAACAGTATAAGGAAATCGCGGTTATCAACCCTTCCGCGTGGA
This sequence comes from Holcopasites calliopsidis, assembly GCA_023838395.1. Taxonomy (NCBI): domain Eukaryota; kingdom Metazoa; phylum Arthropoda; class Insecta; order Hymenoptera; family Apidae; genus Holcopasites; species Holcopasites calliopsidis. Next base: position 2,301,041 of record JALHAQ010000001.1, read on the forward strand.
AGATCGTTCCTTCGTGAAGAGGAACCGTTCGGCGCCGCGAACAACGGAAGAGGGATAAAGAGGAAAATGGAAACGAATTAGGGTGCAACCAGTCGATTAATCGGGGGATGAATTGCGCTTTAACGGTAATCGGAAATCGCGGAAGGAAGGCGCGGGCTGCGGCCACGAGACACGGGAAGCGTTCTTTAACGAGAACGAGGGAGGAACTTCGGAGGATAATCGGTGAAAGACGCGTACGCATAGAACTTGCCGTGAAGGGGTAGTTGAACGGGAAGGGGCAGAGGGTAGGAGAAACGCGGATCGATCGGAGAAGTTAATTTGATCGTTCTTTCAACGGAAAGGGGTAAGAGAGAAGAGAAGCGCTGGTAAGGTGAAGGAAAAGCCTACCTATAAGGAAACTGTGCTAGAGCGATTACCTAAATAAAAAGAGCGCGAAAACGATGGATCTGAAGAATTAATGTTTGAAAAATAAACGTGACGAACAGAAGCACGCAGGGATAGATCGTGGAAACTCGACACGAGTATCACCGAGGGTAGCATAAACTGTTTATTTTCCAAGCACGCTTCAATCACGCTAATTACGCATTAAAATGATATCAGTTAATGTTCATTAACCGGTCGAGAAACTCTGCGTGCACACGCTACGCGCTCCTCTCTCCACTTTGCTGCCTGCGCACTTCGACCACACCGGACTGTTTTGTTCGTCCGCCACGTGCAACGTTTCTCTTTTCATCTCTTTTGATATTAAACTCGACTAATCAGAGTAATTGAAGAACGTATAAACGTGTTTGTTGGGCCGCGGAGATCACGCGACACTGAAACCGCACTGCAATGCCGCCACCAGTCGCTATTACAAAATTGGCCGGTCCTTCATAAATAAAAGATTGAGTGCAATGAAGGAACTATCTTGCAAGTTAATATTTACGCCACGTAGGAACAAGAGATAAATTAAGGTCGATCGGACGAGCGGTTTCCGTCGGTACGACTTCTACAGTGATCAAACAACTTTCGGAATACAAATTACGGAAAAGCCGCGGTGGCAGGTGGCGTTCATAGTGGGCGGCAATTTTTCCCCGCCCCTCTTCGCCGCTTTCTTTAATATTTATTCTATGCAGATGTATGAAAATTTTCCGCAGTTCAACTAGAAACTACCCGGCCGCGCTGTTTCCCCATTTGCATTCGTCCTTCCGCGATAACAATTCGCCCGGAAGGGTAATAATCGCAATGGGAACGCCGTGAACCTGCACACGACGCGCGTGGGCTACGGCTACGCGGTAGCAGATTATTCATTTTGCAGTGAAATTTATGAGAACGGGGTTCACCGTGCACGGTGACTGTTGTGAATACCAATCTTGACTGCAGGTCGTCCCGATTCGCGGCATCGTCCCTTGGAGAACGTAGCGATAACGAAATTTATGGTTCTGCCCGCTGTAGATAAAGGTTTCGAAGCAATTCTATCTTCCATTCACTGAAATCTTTTCACTTTTTATCGTTATTGCTTCTTTAAAGTAAATGGAGACATAGCAGGAATGAATTACTCCTTGTTCCGTCCCTCATTCTTAAATATCTGTGCCTCCCCCTCTTAAGGGTGGACTCCCTTCAAGAAAGTGGAAGCATTTCGTTTCGTCCTCGCCCCCCGATTGAACGGCAGTGGCACAGGGATCACAACACAGGTGCATCGATTCACTGACGTTTAGAACCAGTTCTCGGAGGGGAGTAGTAAAGAAATTTCCTTTCTCGATGAATCGTATCTTTTCGTCGAGGATCGAAGCGGGCGAGTTCGAGGAGACACGGGGGAGGGATGGATATCCGGCAATTTTTCCGGTCACGATTTTAAAAGTTCGCATTCGGGTTTTCCGTTATTCATAGCGGAATTATTGCCTGTATTACCATTTAACATGGTTAAGGATTCCGGGGGCGGAACGGTTTCCGAGTGGCTGCGGCCACGCTGAATCGATTCCTCCTCTATAGTAGCCGTCCTTTCTTCTTGCGCAGAGCACACAACCGCGACTCTGCGTTATCTGAAGACATTCATATCACGGTACCGTCCCTCTCCGTCTATGGGGCGATCGAATTACTATGTTATGCATGGAAAAATTAACGAGACTAAAGGATAGAACCGTAGAGAATCTGCCGTGGAATAGATCTCACGGAGACGGGGTGAGATTGATAATACGGGTGCGATATTTTTAATTTCACGATCCATTCCGTGGATGTTCCTTCCCCGTAACAAACACGCCCGGCACGTTCGTAACGTTCAAACACCGAGGAGACACTTCGCGCGGCGCATTCGCGTGGAGACAAAGGGAAACAGAATGAATGACTCGCCGGGGAGCAGATTTTGCGGGGGATTCCGTGTATCGCGCGAATGCAATAAGAGAAAAGAGGCGCGATGGGGTTGGAAAAGCCGCGTTCGCCGGAATAAAAGGCAAATGGAAAGAAAAAGAGGGACAAAGTTTCCGATCTCTACTTCGAACGGGAAGAATGTCTCACGCTTTACACAATCCCGCACCGCCGGAGGACGGTACCGCGGGCAACGAGTAATTACATGACGAGGATATTTCAAAGATATAAAAGTGAATGGGGGAAGATGCTCGTTGAACAGAGGGGTCACGAGGGATTTAATGCGGGAAGAAAAGTAGAGAGCCGTGATTTTCCGCAGAGCCATTGAAATATAGCCGATCGGCTTGTAAATCTAGATCATGGACTGGAAATAAATCAACGGAGAAAGATTTCCTATGAAAGACTTTTTTTGGGGGGGGGGGGGGAACTTGCACAAGGAACAGTGATTGGATCACGAAGAAAATCATCTTGAAAAGTACGGCCTAAGGAATCGCTGAAAGTAATTGAGAATGTCAGCCAAGTCCTGGCAGTGGAAAATTGTTCATCCAAATTATAATCCTATTGGCCGAAAAATCCAAACCATCTTTAAATCGTACGCGTGATCTGCTTTCATCGAAGATTTGATATTCCGTGGAGAATTAGGTCCCTGGGAAATTAATCCCGTATTAAAGTTCGCGAATGAAAGAGAGAAAAAAAAGGGGGTGCTTCGATCTCGCAGAAAATCTCAACTAAAGCCCACCCCAGTACACACGGAACAGCTTTTCTGGTCTCGGCAGAACCGCCCCCCCCTCCCCCACCTTGCAAGAAACTCCCATTTGCCTCTTTCCATTCACACGAACAAAAGCTGCTTCTTTAATTGTGGCCTCGGATAAAGCATGTTTGTGGGCGGTCGTCGGTGCTTTTCGCGCTCCCAATCGACCTAAATCGAACGGGAACGCTTTCCATTTGTGCCCGCGTTCGCGGCTGCAGAGCCGCGAAATGGCTTCTCTCGGTCTGTTTCGGAAATACGTCTGACCACGTGGCGCCGATTCCCCTGGCTGACTGCGCGTACGCCTCGACCACTGGCAGGCTGGGAGATACATTTATGCCATTCCCTGCAACCGTTTCCCAGCGAAACTCGATCGGCTTTGTGAACCCAGAATATATTTCCGGGACGGACGGTGTAACGAGTGGTGCCGGCACTTGTCCGGAATTTTCGTGATCGCTGTTTATGGAACGCCAATTGGAAATATTTCATGCGACGGAGACAGGAACGGTCCGGGGGTGTACCGTCTATCCCGATTTCCTGGACGCAACGCGCGATTCCGTCTGGCCGAACGTGCCAAAAAGTGCACGCGGGAATGTGCAAAGGGGGGCCGCGGTCTATAAAAATGATTCCCCAACGGAAAATCATGCCGTGCGTCGAAGCCAAGATGTGAAACGAGAGGAACGAAGCTCCGGGGGTTTTAGATAATGCTTAGAAGGTTGGACCGCAGCCCAACTGGATGTCGCTTGGAATAAATTCGATCCGCAATTCGTAACTCTTGGGCCAGAACGTAACGAAGACGCTTCTGTTATGGATATTGCGAATAAGCAGCGCTTTAAAAAACGTTGCGCCGTAGCTTGGTAAATTCTGGAGTCTCCTGGCGCACAGCGTATCCCTGACAGACGATTTGCATAGTTGGCACAGGCGCGGTGGTCATTATCAGAGATATCAGACGATATTCCCTGGAACGAGTCGCGATCTCTGTTTTATTTGAATCGTTCCTCCGCGCTTGCAATTGAACGACGGAGCTACGCGGCGTTGATCGTCGAAGGGAAACTGATAAACCGCGAGCGAAAAGGTGCCTCTTATACCTGTCGTTCGAGCAAGCAACCACTTAGGAGCCACTCACCCCTATCAGCCTACTTTTCGATCGCGCCAAAAACGGCGAGCGAAAGGACGATTCTTCGAGTCCAGTGGTGGAACGTGCATTTGGGTAAGTGGCGCGTGAATACCAAGGAAACGCGCGATACAGCTTCCCGAGGGAAAATACGGGCAAGATCGAATGAGGATGGAACACACGCAATGGAAATCGAACAAAAGACGAGCGCGCATAGAAATGGTATCGGAAATCGTGGATTGGCCGGCGATATCTCGCGGCAACTCGCATTAAACTCGTGTGCGCTGCTCGACGGAGATGCATTATCATTAACTGAAACGGCTCTTAACGATGGGTAAAACTGCAGCGCAAGTAATATCGAATCCAACGTACAAAATCAAGCTTCCCGATTTGTGGGAGATCCAGTTCGAATTACGGATCCCTGTAAAAAAAAGGAGGATTCAACTGAGGAGCAAAGAATGGTCACTTTGACAGCGCCACGAAAACGGGAGGAGCACAAAAGAAGACCCATACATCTTCGCCCTGTCCCTTTCGAGGCCGTGCAGAAACATCAATTTTCTTTCAGGTAACAGGAGAAAAGAGGCATTTCACCCGCCGCTGATCGAATCCGACGAAACAATTCCGATACGAATCCCATCCCAAGCTAATCAGATGAATACACGAGGACACTTCCCGCTTCCTATTGCCCTTTTGTGCAGCCCGAAAGAGAACCCGAGCGTGTAGGAATTCGCGTGGAAAGCAACTCTGAACGCTGAAGGGAGCATCCGAGGGTGGAGCGTTCAGAGTTAGCTCCCGGCGTCTTCGCGATTGCCTCCTCCTTTATCAAGGTTTAATCTTAGGGTTCAAGGCCCGGGGTTTGGCCACCCTCTCGCACATGCAGTCAGCGGGGCGCACGCGTGCGCATAATTGAATCTCGCTGCACCCGAGGTTACCGCCGCGCTATTCTCGGCTTGTTTGCCCATACGTTCGCTGCTTTCGACTCGTCCGTCGGCCGGAATCCCTTTCGCCGTGCGACACGGAAGCACGCGAACCGGCGCAGATAACGAGGAGAAATGACGCGGTGATGAGTCTATTGAGAGAGTAACGAGGTGGATCGCGAGTTTTCGCTCGACGCCGAAGCGGAAAAGCTGACGAACTCGCGAGTCACTCGGGCTGGGATACTTCCTTCCATGAAAGGCGTCTGATTTATTTTATTAAGCGCCTCGAGAAACTATGAAAGGGCGGAAAAGCGTAGGACGAAGGATTTCGTATTACTGGACGATTCAGTTAATCTGCTTAATCCTCGAGAATAATTGGTACGGTGAAAGTACTTAGGTTCGAGTGTACTGTCTTGGAACAGGTAAATAGACGCCAGCCTCTCACATCGGGGCAGGAGTTTCGAGGGAAAATTCGTGTCGAAAATTCTCGGCGATCGATAACATTCAATCTTTCTGCCTATTAACGGATTTCACAACTATCGGGACGAGTGGTGCTCCATGGGTGCTACGTTGGAAAATATGAAGTGGACCCCGCTATCAATTCCAGCTACCCAGCATGGAGTATCGTGGGATATGCCCGATTCGCGATAGTCGTTACCCCGTATAATCCATCACCGTGATGGATTTTACCTTTAGCTCGGCGACCGCTTCGCGGATCGTGCCTTTTAAATCGAAAATCGTGCAACCTCATAATTATGTGCGCCAGCAGTTTTCAAAATGATGGCCCGGAATAACAGCTATCAGCTATCGCGGCGCGTGACGGATCGCGTTACGTCGATTTTCATATTGCCCGAAAGATTGACGAGTGGTTTCGCCGTGCAATAATCGCGGGGAACTATCGCGCGCCGTGGCAGCGGCAGGTAACAGCATAATAAGCATAATTGAATAGACCGTGCGCGCATAATTATTCCCGCGGTACGCCAGGCCGCGATTACGAAGCAAAACGCGCATTATGCGGTGCGCCGGTATAGAAACGTACGCTTCAGCCAGTCGTACATTTCCGGTCCCGCCTTCACTGTCGCGGACCTCGTATGTACTTTGAAACAGGGCGGACCAGTTCGGCCGCGTAATTCATCAACTGACCCATTTCCCCGATGTAAGGTCGAAAGATCGGCATACTCCGCGAGTGTGTTTCGATTGTTTTCGCGCTGCAGCTCGCGCGACTCGGATTCCCGGCCAATCGTTACGCATTCCGCAACCTCCGTTCGCTTGACCCGTCCCAGCCTGTGCATACCGTCGCTCGATCTCTCTGTCTGGACGCGTGTGAATTTTCTCTTTTTCAGAGCTACTAAACGAAACAACAGAGGCGAATGTTATCAGGCCCTCGTTAATCGTTATTTTAAAGAAATAACCAGCGAGCCGAACGGCCGAGGATCCAGTTTCGAAGCGTCGGTACATCTCCGCGCTGAAATTGAATGAAATACGAGTTGACGGTCTCGAGTTATCGGCGAAAAGCTCGTTAATTCCTGGGCAGATACATTGTTGTCTGTGGCCGGATGATTATGGTGGAAGATATCAAACCGCGCGGCCAAGCACAGATTTATCCCCTCGGAAACACCGTGGACTCGATCTCTTGTTAGCTTCTCGACTTATTTTCTCCTCGGTGTTATAGCTACTCATGATGCCAGTAATAACGAATACAATAATGATGAGAATAATGATAACGTGGTAGTGTAGTGAATAACAAACGTTGGCGATAAGAATGATGTTACGAGTGCGTCGCATTTCGGAGTCGAACACAAATGGACAATGACGGAGTTAGCTATCGTTATTATCCCAGAACACGTCGACAATGGTAACCACTACCCGTTGCGTTTCGCCGTTTTATTGCCGTAACGCGTTAAGTTAATTAATTCACTGCCATCCTCTCTCAACGATACTCCCAGCAGATGTCATTCTATGCTCTATCTCCCAAAAGCGTCGAACGAATACAGCGCGAACGAAAATGTACATTGGTGTGATTTCTGAAAGCAGCAATCCACAGCGATCCCGAACGATTTAATGGGAATCCGCACGCTTCGTTTCCCAGTCATAGATTATTAACCACGTCCGTAGAAAGCGTTCGAGAGCGGTCACCGCGTTCAATCGTCACGGCTCGCTTCCCCTAGGCTACCAGTTCCAACCCCTGGAAGCCCGCCCTAATGAAACTACGACCATCGTTTCGCCGTTCCCTGGAAGTATTTCGGGGGAATTGCTCGAAGGGAGCCATCACGCTGGCCAATTTATATAGCACGTTGCCCAGCAATAAATTAATTTTCCGAGGTGTCGAGACCTCCGCGGTGGCGCACGCCTAATTTGCGGTGCAACAGAGTTCGCAAACCGTTCCCCGACGCTTGAGGAGGGCGGCGGCGGTCAGGGTGGCATCGGCTAGCGTCACCGCGACGCGTAATGGGGTCAATAACGCGGGGACGATGCTCGGCCGTCCTCGAAGCGGGCGGAGAACGGCACGGCGACGATGGTTGCGTCGCGTCGTCGGTGAAAACAATGCGTCAGCGGCGTCGGGGCGTTGATGCACCGCGACGTCGCCTACGAGCGGCTACAGCCACCGTTCGGAATTCACGTTTCGCTTGTACACGCGGAAATTGTCTACTTGTTTCGCTGTTTCTTCCGTTTCGCTGCACCATCCAAAAGAGCGTGCGTGTGTCGTAATTTTCTCACCGGCCCACCGCCGCGAGCAAGGAATCGACGATGCCAAATTGCATGCTGTTCGCCGACTGGCGAGTCATTAATAATGGAACAACTGTTGATATTGACTCCGAACGGGACGATAAAGTCCGATCGAGCAGCGAGGCCGCATCGGTCTTTCGCGTCGTCGCTTCGCCGCTGCGCCAAAAGCGATTTGAATATTTTTCCGTTCGCGAATTCCGACACGGGACGACGGGCGCGCGAGATTCCGCCACTCGCGGAGATTTATGCCCGCAAGCTTCGCCGTCGGAATCTTATGCAGATGTACGCGGCGAGCGTATGGTGCACGGGGCGTGCAAACGACGGAATGAACAGGCCGAAATGAAAACCGCTTCTTCGAAAGCGGGGTAAACGTCGACAGAGGTGGGTGAACACGAGCCGAGTTGAGTGCGCGGCTGCATTAAGGTCGGAAAATTGAAAGATACGCCGCGTCTCATCGTCTCTAGAGTCTTCACTTTCTCGGACGCAAAAATTGTCTCCTCTTTGAGCGCTAGTTGACTCATTCTTCGTTCTTCCATTATTCTCAAACATTTTACTATCCTCGCGTCCCTGCTCTCGACGTGGACGCGACGTGACTTTAAAATTTAAATCAATCCCGGCCGTTCCATCGTCGCCGCTTTTTCCGCGAGGCCAGAACGTTTAAAAATTTGCCCGTGCATTTCCCTTCATAAAAAGTATATAACCCTTCTGAATGTTACTCGATCCTTTTCCCCCGCTTATACATCCGAAGAAAATTGTCCAGAAAACGGGATGGAAATTGCACGCGGAGATTCCGGAGGCACGATATAAAGGCAATCGGTCGAATCCAGGGATTCATTTGCAGAGAGGAGAGAGAAGGTGGTGGCCGCCCGGGTTGGTAAACAATTCGTCTTTAAAATTCACGCAAATCCTCCTTTATATTCCGCCGATATGGCTCCGCTTCTGAACGGCGATCCATCAAAAAGACCCTTCCGTGCTCGTGGCAGCAGCGCTCTTGGCCGGATAAGAATGGAAACGAATGCGCTCCGGTCGATGGTCGAGTCAGGATTAAACGAGAACACAGAGATTCCAGCCGTGGAAGATGAATCTACGGATCCCCGCTAGGATCCCATCCTTATTGTTTGTCCTGTGTGTTTTGTTCGGCGGGAAAAGAAGTTACCGGTGAAGCTCGAGACTGAGGCGAGAAAAGGTAGCTGTCCGGGAGTCGAGAGTTGACAGAGCGTAAAGTGGAAACTGTGACTGGACGTAGGTAACAGGTTGAAAGAGAGAAGCGGACGGAACGGGCTGGGGAAAAATGAAAAACGGTCGCCCGTATTGGAAAGAGGAGAAGGAGGTCGGATTTGAAGGTGGACAGCGGTCGTGGCGGACCGAAATGATTCCGGCGACCCGTCGACGTGTTTCGTGCGCCACGTTGCTTGAAAGGGGAAGAGAGAATGGAGCGGCGGTAAACCTGCTCTCTGCTCGGATTGTGCTGGCGGGGCGAAAGAGGAGTCGTGTACGTACGTTCGTCGAGACGCGGCGAAGCGAACAAAAGCATGAGAGCGTAAGAGAAAATAATAAATCAGCTCGAAAATTGTAGAACGTATTATTTGAGAAAAATTCGGCTGTAGAAAAGTTCCGGCCACGAAAAAGCATAGGAAGTGAGTTTGCATAATTCTACGACCTGATGTTGTTCGCGATAAGCATGAGGGAATCTCTTTAAGGGGGACGATGAAACCTTTCAAGTGGATAAAGGTGGAAACCCACTGCACCTCCCACGTGGAATAAAGTTCTGGCTGTTGACGGGGAGATGAGAGAAACCCGTGCAGAGGAAAGGTAAAAGGGTAAAATATTTGTGTCTGACCTATGACGACAGAGAAGCCTCCTTTACCTATTATCGTAGAAGGAATTGGCTAAGGGGCCCGACTGCGGCTTTTATTAGACCTGGAAAATCAAAAGAATTCCTCGGCGTCGGCTTTCAAAGCGTAAGACTATTAATATTTTCCTTTGTGACGTAAAAAAAAAAACACTTCACTCAGCTGTTCCGTTCACGATTCACGAAGACGATCTCCTACGCAGCCTGACGCGCAAGCGTCTCCAGACTAATTAATAGCGCAAGGCTTAAAGCGCGTGCACGCGTTTGCTCGGCGTAAGTCTTGCGGAAAGAAGTTAGCAGAGGCACGAGAAGATAAGCGCTCTTTAAAAAGCGTCGCCAGCGAGATAACGCTGGCGATGAAACGAGAGGGATACACACGGTTAACCGCCGGCACCTAACTTTTGTCCTGAAGAACACGAAACTAGGGTGTACTTAGCGTGGCATAATCCTTCGCCGTTTACGCGGTCGTGCAAATTTCTAGTGGGCTCTCCTCGAACGGATAGTTCATGATGCTTTTAACCCGGTCTCCATAACGTGCCGCGCACACGTCGTCGTGCGAGACCTCCCTGCGCCGACGGTATATGAAAGGGTATCGCCGAAAAAAACGTTGCGCCGTTGTTTTACGTACATACGTGCCGCGTTTTCACGATGAGCGAAGGAAAGGCGCAGCGCGGGATGAGGGTACAACCGGCTCGCGCGTAACTCGCGTGTAACGTTAAACAAAGGCCCTAAAATTATCTGTAAAGGCCGGGATAGAAGAGGACGCGGCGCTGTTTAAAATGCAAAAACGCGCTCGGCAAAGGAAGAGCATCCTGCGTCGCCTATTATTTGCAGTTCGTAAAGTGCAACCTTTGGGAATGAGATTTCCACGGCATTAGGCGAGAATTTAAATAACAGCGAGCTCTCGTTCGTCGCGCTTCAACGGTTCACTTTGGAACGAGCAGAATTATGGAGTGACGAGAAAAATGTACCCCTCTTTGGGCGAACAAAATTCCAGCCTTCGAACGATTTTCCGAAGTGCCGACTCGATGGTAATAACTTGATATACAAGCATTCGATAAATTAAGCTCCCTCGAGATTTGGAAACGTCGGGATCGATGCTTCGCCCGGCTGATCCATACAACGCTGTACTACTGCGGGACTGCTAAGTAGAAACGGTCGGTCATAAGTCAGGCAGAGCCTGCACTTCTTGAGCCACGTAACTTTCGAACATCCTCGGCGCTATTCTCTTGATATCTTTCGGTGTAAAAACGCGCAGGCAGATATATCCGTTTTATGCTCTCCTAGGCCTTGCACACGTGCAAACTGTTCGCCCTTTTTCCCTCGTGCGCGTACAGAGGAGATTTTCCACGCGATGCACGTTTGCGCGGCACTCTTTCCCGCTGGCCTTTTTCACATTTTCTCAACGCTTTGATTCTCGACGGCAGGCGCACGTACTTTGGTATTCCCGATGCTTGCAGAGGAGCGCTCGGGTAACCGTTCGAGCTCGCCTCAATATCTTCCAGAGTGTTGCGCGATTGAAATTAAATCGGCAAGAAAATAATCATTCGAAACGATCGATCGTATTTCTGTAGCGGATTCCTTGCGAAACGAATTCCATCGATTCTTGGTAGACTCGTCTGACAGGAAAAGTTTCTTTGGCGAATGAATATTAGTCGAAGTGCAAGTTGAACGTTACCCTTTCCATTCTATTAAATGGAAACACGAGGCGGTGGATGAAATACCAATCGCTCCTGGCAATGCGAATCGATCTTGCAACGATTTATCGAGCGGAAAACAATTGTTGCACGGTCGTCTGTACACGTCTCATCGTCTCTGGAACTTTTTGCGACGCGTTTTTTGCGCACCTTGCATCGGCGAGCACGCGTTAGAGACACGGCGAAGCGTTTAAAGCGGACCAATTTGACGCGACCAACGGGTACGAAACACCCGGCGGTGCTACGTCCGACAGGATTGCAAATGAAATTGGATGTTTTACTCCGGCCCGATGGAACGGAGAGAAGTATTAATTCGGGGCAGAGGCGCATACGCGGGCGAAAGGGTTGGGGTGTACGTTCTCGTTTCGGACGCGTGGCGAACAAAGATGGCAATTTAATTACGTCCACCGGAAAATAAAAAAAAAAGAAAGCAAAGCGATCCGTGCGGAGCAATCTCTACGGCAAATACGATACATGCCGACCCTGCCGGCAAGGCTAACGTTTCGTCCAAAGTAATACGTTATAGTTAAGGTGATCGCGATGAATATCATTTTATCCTACTGCGCTTCGCGGTCACGTATTTTCGTTCCGCTTTTGCGCCGGTCAAATATTAACAGGGTTAATACTGTACAGAATACCGGGCAGACTTTCTCTCTCTCTCTCTTTCTATGCGATAAGTAATAAAAGGCATAAAGACCGGGAGAGTGTATACCGTTTGGAGGCCTAGGGTTGTTCGATAAGAAGGGACGGGAGAAAATTCGTTTCTTCGCGTTTCTATTTGATGTCGAGCGAACCAGCTCATAAAAGGCAACATCACAATGATCGCGGGGACAAAGGGAGCGTATGAATCGTGGCGTGAAGGAAGCAGATCTGTAAAGTGAGCAGTTCCGCGCCGAGGTGGGAACCGCCGTGATGAATTTCTAATCCGTGGAGTTCAATCGCGGGAACCAGGACGAAAATCGTCGCTGTATATATACTTGTTCGCGAGAACGGTGACGCGTTCTTATTGAAAAGAATCCGGCGGCTCCCAGCAATGGACGGCCGGCGGATTTCGGCAACCAATAGCTCGGATTTCGCGTCCTCCACGGAAATTAATCCCCCGGCATCGATCCCCTTTTCTTCTCTCCGATCTTTCTTACCCGATTCCAGCCTTGCGAGACCTGCCTTTCTCCCCATCTCCTTCGAGACGTCGGAATCGTCACGACAGGACAGAGGATTGCGCGTAAAATACGCGCGGCGTTTAAGCTCGGTTAAGGAGAGGGGCGCGCAACAAAGGGAAAGAATATTCGCGGTAATATTTCCACGGAGAGAATAGTCGCCGTGGAATGCAACTGTTTGTCGTTTAATCACGAACGCGTGCAATTCAATTAAGGACATTCTGAAAAATGTAATTTTTCCCCTCGCAAAGGCATGTTCGCGAAACTGGATCAGACAAGTGAGGGGAGGGGGTTACGGGTGGAATGCAATTATTTAGACGGTACGAGATATAATCGTTTCCTCGGCTTCACGCTGACGCCGCGTTTAAACAGCATGATTTGTCCGAATCTAGATGAAAAGAAGCAACGAGACACCGGGGCGGGGAAGAAATTTAATTGGGTCGGGACGGAGCGTGGCCACGGCCATTTCTATACACAGCCAGTCGTTTCCTCTGCGTTCCACCTTTTTCGGCTCCGCTGAACTTAATTGAAACAGTTTCGCGAATACTGCCCGCGCACCCGTCTCGAGCCTCGTGGAACAAAAGTACGACGCTGCTTCCTTCAAGCTGTCGAACTTTAACCCCCGACGCCTGGACGCGCGTTTCGTAAATAAGGTAATCGAATTTCGCACGAGTCGTTCCCGGAAGATAATAACAAGTAAAATTTGTTCCGGCGACATTGAATCTTTCATTAAAAAGAAGATCGAACGAGATTTATTAAGCTTTCGCTCGTTTCCTATTTCTCGTCCCATCGATATCGCGATCCATAATTAAAATCTGGACGAAAACTGGCCAATAAATTGCTCTTCCTCGGGGAAGAAGAGTTTGCTCAAATGACCATATCGAACGGGGTCGTTTCGCTGCAACGAACGGCAATTCTTCCGGCCCGGAACGAATATTTATTTCTCCGGGGGCTCGTAATACGAGAAAACGGATGCCATTGCTTTAATTTAACCACGCGATTCGTGAATTTTTCAATGAGTCGGACAGAGGGTGAACGCGGGCTCTCCTCCCACCCCGACACGGTCCGTTTCATTCGGATCGTTTCTTTCCAAGCTGACTGACAAACGCAACGCTATACCCGAACGGTCGGTTATTATTCATGATTTCATGAATCTCCATTCTGTCGGGTGCTTGAGATTGCTCGTTACTTCTCGCGAGGGGAGAGTGCGTGCGCTAGCAGTCGCCGGCTCGTTCTCGTCCTCTACGAGGAAAAAACAGGGAATGAATTTTTCATTAAGAAAGCCACGAGCGTAAACGCTCGGTTTTCAGGGTAAAAACAAAAAAAAAAGAAGAAAAATATTCCGCAGCCGTGAACTGTGAAATTTGCCACGAAAGGGGAAGAAAGTCGGCGGCAGCCGGCTAACGTTTTGACGTCACCACGATTCTTTGCCTCTCCTTCGCGCTTTCGTCTTCCCCTCTAATTGTCGGAACGGAAGCAACGTGACCAGGTGGACCGATAACACGAGCGAACTCGAGAACGCGAAGAGATGCGCGTGTCAAGGATACGGGAAAATTCGCCCCCGGCCTTCCATTAATTAATCCCCGGACGAATTTCCGCCGGCGAGAATGTGTTTCTCAAACGTGCGACCCTCCCGTGCGAAGAAAAGGGGCGCAGGAGAAGTGAAATGATAGAAAGGTGCACGAACCGAAAGCTACCTTCGATTATTCCATCTGCGCGGGAGGTATATAGATATGGTAAACGTATACGGACTGGTTGCATTCATTTATGAATCGGTTTCACCGCGGGCCGCGAAGAAACTCATGCGAAGTCAGCCGTCCCGCCGAATCCCATATTTCGTTCAATGGAACGAGGGATTTTTATTTTTTAGCCCGCGAACATGTACCCCGGGGGAGTTCATTCGCTTTGAGCGTAACAACGGAACGCTCGAACGGGATAAATTGTCCACTTCCCTATCGTCTACCTCGAAGCGAAACACTTCCCCGTGATCGTAGCATCTACGCGCGAGTCGCGGGAAGAAATATACGCGAGCTTTCGGAGATTAGAAATTCAAGCCTTCTCCCTGGCTGAACCTCTGAATTATTCCGATTCGCCGTGATGGAACAACGGTGGACGGAGCAGGCCATTCAATTTTCATCCGTTTCTGTTGCAGCTCTCCGAGGACATCGGCTACGTCCTTTACTCCGCGCTCGGCAGCTTCTACATCCCCTCGTGCATCATGGTGTTCGTGTACATACGCATTTACTTCGCGGCGAAGGCTCGCGCGCGACGAGGCATCCGGAAGCAGCCGCGTCCTCGGCCAGTGGCACCGCCGGAATCGCCGGACGTGAAGCAGACCAGCTTCACGCAAAGCACCCCGGCCACCGAGACGCGGAAACCGCCCGGCTCCGTCATGGAGAACGTCGCAACGATCGAGAACCAGCCGGTGCAAATTCCGATCGTCACTTGCGATTTCGCGAGCGACGTGAGCACCTCCGAAGCGGATCCTGGAGGAGGGAGCAGCATCCCCATGGAGGAGAAGGATACGCTAAAGGTTTAACAGCCTGCTTGAAACATACTTACGCACCCCTGTTCTCTGTGAAATTCGTTCTGGTATACGCTTGCCGATGCAGTGTGCTTTCAGCTACATACGTATGCGTGTTTCACGGAGAGAAAAAAAAAAGAATGTCACGAGAGGAAACATTTCTTCCGTAAAATGCAACCATCCGGGGACCTGTACAAGTCGGATCCCGTTCTGTCCGCTTGACAATGTTATTCTCTCGCACGATTCGCCGCCGGTTCGTACCATCTATCACGCTCAACTTGCGAGCAAACGTTTCGAATTCTACACGCGCTTTAATGCATACGCTTAAACTCGGAGCAAAGCAGACATTATCCTCCGGGTACGGTGAAAAATACCAAGGAAATACCAAGCTCTAGCCGGTCCGAACATCTCAACCGTCGAAACTACACGTACTCCTCTCGTTTCCTCATGAATCTCCCTTTATTCACTCCGGAAGCAGAACGCCAACCCCCTTGGTCTCGTTCACGTGTACGTCATCCTTTATACAGCGCGAGACACGAAAGACACCTGTCTCCACGGCGGCGCAGCGTATCGCGTGTACTTACTCCAATAACTTTAGTCTCGTGGCCGGGATCCGAATACATCCTGTTTGCCGGCGTATGCAATGTATACAGGTGCACCGCATAAAAGTGGAACTAGTAAATCTCCGAAAGCAGAAATTCTCTATTGGATTCCGGTTCCCCCCGTTGTCGTACAAATGGAATCGAATAAAGGTGTCTACGGATCGAGCGGGCACAATGCCGCGCTGCATCGCACGAGCATCGTCGAGATCGAATCGATCAGACGCGAGCATAACGCGCGCCCGGAATTGCTACTTCTCGATCGCGGTTCATAAGCTACGTTTTCGGTGATTCTTATATACCCTGCGCGACCATTAGGCGGTTTCCGATGCTATCGATATCGATCAAAATTCATAAGAACACTGCGAGTCGTTGCGGTTACGTTGTGATAGGAATTGTAATGACGATTCCAAGACACTTCCCGTGCAATCCGAACGAAATTGACGAACAGAAAGTAATTCTATTCCATCGTGCTCCCGTTACAGGTGACGATCCCAATGCCGATGCAAAAGAGCAGCCTGAAGGCGACGCTGTCGGTGAACGGCGACGGACAGTCGAGCGTGCCGTCGCGATGCAGGGCGCCGAGCGTCGGTATCGACGTCGACATGGTCTCCGAATTCGATCCATCCTCGTCGGACAGTGGCGTGGTATCAAGGTGCGCCGTAGTGAAGCCTCTAAAGCTACGGCTGTGTCAACCGATTTTCGGTCGTAGAAACCTAGTGAAACTGAGGAGGGAGCACGGGGACGGTGGACGTTCCGCGGGCAAGGACGACTCGGGGGTCGATGGGAAATCGTCGAAACCGCGGGACCCCGAGAGAGAGAAGAGGAGACTGGCGAGGAAGAAGGAGAAACGAGCCACCCTGATACTTGGCTTCATCATGGGCAGCTTTATCGCCTGCTGGCTGCCGTTCTTCGTCCTCTACATCGCGAAACCCCTTTTCCCCGACATTAGAATACCTACGCAGGCGTTCGTGATCGCCTTCTGGCTGGGCTACATGAACTCCGCCCTCAACCCCTTCATTTACACGGTTTTCAACAAGGACTTTCGCCGCGCGTTCCGTAGGATACTGTTCAAATAAGGGTGTCATTCCTAGATTAACGTTCTTTCACGGATTTTCTGTACATCGCGGGGAAAGAGCCGACGGTGTGCGAATCGTTTTCGTCTTCTTCGCGGTGGGAACGGGGTGGACCGTCGATGGAAGAAACAGCGAACACGTCTGGACGGATACACGGAGAAGCACCTCGAGGGAAGTGTAATCGACGAACGTTTGCCTTCGGAAAAGAATGATCGAAATCCTGCCATCGAAACGAGACGCAAATGCGCGCGACACGTTGACCGAATCCGAGGATACTCCCTGTGTTTCCGTCCTGCGAGAAGTTCCGGGAGCCCTTCTATCGAAGCATCCCCTCGGCCATCGCCGTTCCGCGATGAAGAGAAACGGATCCGCGGAAGCTTCCCTGCTTCGCCAGAGTTCCTCGGACAGACGGTGCGCAACGGCCTGATTGTAAATTAAAAACAAAAAAGAACAAATCGCGACAATCCATTACTATCGATGTGTACCTACGTGAATGTAGATATGTATAGCTACGTGTATGTGTGTATATAATATAGCTGCGGTGCCGGAAACTTTCGGCTCCCCGATAGCTGCCGCTGACCAAGGATAAAAGAAGTCCACGCGTCGGCTTCGTACGTTCGCTTGATTTCACCCCGGGAATTACCTGGCGTTCGATTTTCGCGAGCAGCCACGGGGAGAGACAAGTTTCGTGGAAATTTTAGAAGCGCACCACCCGTCGATATGACACGGGACACGAAGTTTCTTCGCGAGCGGAAAATCTCTGCGAAACCGGGGATTGGAAAAGAATACAGAGCGGTGGGAGAGAGAATTACGTCGGGGAGGAGGGCGGCCACGAGTTTCCAAGTTTCGTTGTTCTATTTCGAGCGACGAGAGGGACAAAAGATTTCGGTACGGCTCGCATACGTCGCCGCGTGTAATAACACCAAAGCCATCAAAGTCGCTGGAAAGAGGCGAGCATCTTTTTCTTTTTCTGTCACGTAGTCGCGCATCGTTTAATCACGAGAGATTCTCCAATTCTACGACATAATTCACGCACTAATGTAAAACGTAGGAGTTTCTCGTGTAAGAAATATTTAGGGACGAGAGGAGGCGAACTTTCGGAAACGATCGATTTGACCACGTCTGCTCGGTTAATCGACGGGAAGGAAATTCGTGAGTATGAATCGCAGCCCGCTGGCTTCAAATATTAAGTTTGATTGTCTTTCGCCCGGGTAAAACCGCGTTCAAAGGTGAACGCGCGGCTTTATTTGCTCGCTGGCGCCGCGTCGCGCGAAACCGACACGGAAGGACCGGTTGCGGTTTCAATTATTACGCGGCATTACGCAATGTTTGCGCGCCGTGGTGCCAATTAGCGTTCGGGCTGCTTTATAATTTAACGCCTCGCTAAGGCACCGAGAAACCATCCGCGAAGTCGATCGATCCTCCTCGAAACTTGCTTGCGCTACTGTTGCAGATCTGGCGCGTTTTTTTTTCCCCCCGCCGTTCGATAGCAACGCTCAAGCCGTT
Organism: Holcopasites calliopsidis; assembly: GCA_023838395.1. Lineage (NCBI taxonomy): Eukaryota > Metazoa > Arthropoda > Insecta > Hymenoptera > Apidae > Holcopasites > Holcopasites calliopsidis. Next base: position 2,319,301 of record JALHAQ010000001.1, read on the forward strand.
TCCCTTGTTTCTGCCAAACGATAGAATATCGTATCGTGGAGGCTAATTTCTAAATGGCTAGCAACCCCTTTACGGCCAAGCCTTACATTATCTGCATCACGTGTGCACGCGGCTACCCACGTAACACACGACGCACTACTAACTCTACATGATAAATCAATAAACCGTTCGTACACGCGTGTGTCCGGCTTTCACTTCGCATCCACCTTCGTCTCTCCTCCAGCCAAGCTCGGCGCATTCAGTCGGTGAACTGGGGCAAAATGTCGAGGGAATATAGGTGCCTAGACTGGTTCTTGAAACATGCAGAACCAATACGAGCTGCGCCGATAAGATACAGACTTATTAGCGCGGCCGGGGTCGGCGGCCCGTGCGCGTGTCAACGGATGTAGAAAAATCATGCTCTCTTTGCCTCGGAACGGGATAGAACTGGCGATTTCGACTGGACGTCCGCACGGAAACGTCAGAGCTGATGGAACCCTCGATGATTATTTGATCTGACCGTGCCGGGGTGCAAAACGCAACGTTCGTGCGGTTGACCGTCGAGCGGTTTGCATGGAACACCGAGGGGATAAAAGCTGGAACGACTTTTTAACGAGACTGGCTCCGTGGAAATTGATTTCGACTAGCCGCAGCAAACGTGACGCGCGTTTGTTACCGGAACCTTTTTACCCTTCCGCCCGTTGGCATTAACGCATGTTGAATTAACAGAAACGCCGAGCTTGAAAAAGCGACGGGAATCATTCCCATTGCGGCATTTATCTCTCCCCCCGGTCCCGTTTCCTCCAGCGATTTTCGGTCGAACACGGTTTTAAACCCTTCTGTCTTGTTTAGAAAATTTACATCGCTCGCGTAATTCGTAGAGGATTATACGACCCTCGTATCCTGCGTAGAAACACGAAGATTCTTCTGCGAAGAATCGGTACCGTGGTTCCCAGACGCATTTTTCCAACCCTTCGTCTCGTTAACTTCGACATCGACTACGGATCGCGTTATTTCGTGAATGAAACACGTAGGGCAATCGCGGGGGACTCTACTTTTCCTTTTTCTGCTGCCGGATATCTTGGCCTTAATCGATTCCGTGGATATTCTCGTGGAACGGCCAGCACGTTTCCATAAAGGGGGACACGAAGATCATCGTAAACGATTCCAATCGTAAGTCAGTGGGGCGAAGAATCAAAACGCGTACAGCAATAGAATGGGGCAAAGGGGTTGTCGAACGTTCGTTCGTCTTTGCTAGTTCCACTCTTAAAATTAGATCTGTGTAAGGTGTAAATGAAGGGTCGACGGTGAGATTCGATTTTTGGTTTTTCCGTAACCGAATTAATTGTAAGATATATTAAGATTAAGCTATTTGGCAAGGGGAGAAAATACGTGCAGCCTAAGGGACGTGTGTCACGTTGACGAGCATTAAATAACAAATGAAGGAAATACCGGAAATCCGTATAGCGCAACGTGCTAAATAATTATCGTGTACGTTCTGTCATTTACCTCTACTAACTTTTAAGGGAGCTACATACGTGTACGCGGCGATCTCGCCTTAGGCAGTCGACCGGATTTTTGCGAACCAAATTTTTCGGTGAACCTCTCTGTGTGTCAGTACTTAATTACCCTACCTTTAACTGCACGGGATATTAACGTAAGCGTAAGAAATTGATCGACGATTAGTAGAAACGTTTGCAGTCGTGCGCAGATTTCGAGGAACGATTTCGAAGGACTGCTTGAACGGGAAGAAAAAGAGAGGAGGGCATAGATGAACGATATTTAAAAAGAGTCATTCCAATTAATAATTAGGCTTGACGCGATGCGTTGTCAGGCGATTAAGAAATGAATTAACGAGGACACGATCACTTATACATATTGTACACGGATGTACATGTACATTACTATTGTTACTAATATTACACTTACTATTAACAGATTACCATTATTCGTATTATCGACATTGTCATTTCTAATTACCATCGATCATTCTTATTGTATATTAAAAAGAAAAAAAGAAAAACCAGCGTCGCTGTAGAGATCTAACGATCGACATTAATTATTATTTCGACTCGTCGTGCGGCACGACCCCTTTTGTCCGATCGACACTTTGGGGAGGCACGAGATCGTCTATCGTATCAATATCCATGCTTTAAAGAAATTAGATTAATTATCCCGTTAGCCTTCACTTGTTGCCCGTTCCGCTATTCCTACCTTTCACAATTTTCCTACGCTCGCGAAACTCGACTGATCCCCCATTAATAATTCATCGCTCGAAAATTGTTCAAACAAAAGAGTCAATTGAAATTACGCTGTACATACGAAATACACGATATTACACGCGATATAAATATTCGTTCCTAATAACGCAGGGGCGTGGAGAGCATAATTGATTTAATCCACCTCCATTCTCGCGGTTCTTTTTTAAATTCACCGCCGTTATTTCCGCGTTTAATTACCGCTCACCATTATTTTCCGAGCCGCTCATATGCCGAATGAAACGATCACCCTTCGAAATTCGCGGCCGCATAAAAAAAGAATAGTTTTCCACTCGATTCCATGCTGCATCACGGTTGACGCGTTCGTTCCAGTCCGCGCGCGACACAAGTTAATTCGAAGCTATTCATTTGTTTGTCGATTATTTATTTCACCCGAAGTTCAGCAAAATCTTGACGATCTTGCGCCAGTGGCCGCGACACGATACCTATCGATAATATTGGAGCAATGAAATCACTGTGATATCACTAAAACGCTTTCGAGATGTGTGTCGGGATCGACAATTATTATTGCTGCGCCCGCAGGGCAGGACGCGGCCAAGTTTCCAATAAACAAATAACAGAAATCGGAACTAGCTGTTCGCGGGGCGCGGGAGAGAGTAGAGGGAAATAATGATTTATGGTATCGACTATCGTAAATTATTGTAAATCATAATATATTGTACATACGTATACATATACATATATACACATTACCAACTTCTATTATTGGTCGAAGAATCTATATATATATATTATATATGCATATACACATAGCCTACCGATAATCCGGATAAATAATTAATATCACTAAAGACTACTGTCATCGTATTACTACCGTCATTGTTAGCCGACACTATTATCGATGCAACAAGTCCTACTGTCTGAAACAGCGTTGAGAGAAAGGGTGAGTCTGAGCAGGATCAAAATCGAACGTGAAACTGAATATGATAAAGAAATAGTTCGCGAACGGCGTTTTACTGTACATAGGACGAACCTCGGCGACCGGAAACGATCCCGTTCATCGGTTCGCGTTCTCAACACAAAATCGCGATTACGGGACCGGCTCGTTTCCGGGCACGTCTCGACTTTTTTTTCGACTAGTAGCGTTCTAGATTGTAAGCGGAACATGGTTTTCTCCGATTTCCCACAAATTCTCCCAAGGAAAGCGAGAGCAAACCTCCCCCACAGAAAAAAAAACTGTGAGCAGACTGGAGAAATACTAAGGGAACGTTCTTCGTAGTAATATTAAAGCTGAGAATTCTATCTAGTGACAATAGCGATCGCGCGATTAACTAAAAGTTCGAGCCCGTCGGGGGCCGAGATCACCGAAGGGTGGCGATATTAAACTCCGTTCACGAAACGGCGAAACGGCTCGTTCCGCGCGCGATACTCCTAATGAAGTTTAACGAGACGATCCGCTCGCGTTCCAGCTACTGCGCGCAGTGTGCATATTCTGTCACCGTCGAACACGCCTCGGGGCAATCGGTAAAAAAAACACACACACACACACACAATTTCCCCGTCTCTCCGTCGTTCGACGTGTGCACGCAAACGATCGCACGTCGGGTGCGTGACAACGAACGAGTTCAACGTTTCATACTGTTCCATGAACAGACACCCCCGTGTGTCGCATGCGCTGGATCCACGATCCGGGAACTGATCGAGCGTACAATTCAATCGAAGGCGAGGAATTACGTCGCGACAAAGGGATGATCAATGATTTCGCTAGAGCAGAGATAATTAAACTTTTAGCGAGACACGATTATCCTCTGTTGCGGTGGCTAATACTCATCACGTTCGATCGATATTCCTCCTCGCCATGGTGTCCGCGCGATCGCAAAATTACTGATTTATTTTCGGATCGAGGATTTCGGCGCATCACGATCTGTATAATATTCGGCCAACTTCCTATCACTTGTCGTCTCGATGCTGGTAAATAACGAAAGGCCGATCGATAAGAAAATGCTTGAACAATCAGATAAGAAATTCCAATCGCACTGCGGAGTCGAAGATGTTCGTTCGCGAGTCTATCGTCGTTCCTTTCAGTCCTTTCAGCGACACGCCGATGGTGCATCGTTCCGAATAGGTCTACTTTAGAACCGTCGCGATTTCACACGGAAGCAATTCTAACGAGAATAGAAATCTTCAGCTACCCTCGGTCAGTTTCAAGGATGACTCTCTCGATCGTTTGATCGTCAACGAACGGGGTCACGATTATGATCATTGCAATACTCGTTGTTAGCCACTAATTGTAACGTTTTAAATAAATCTACAAATGAACTTGCGATCCGCGAGTCACGGTTTGAACAAGAGATAACAGGCTCCGCGACTGAACCGAATTTTCTACTGCGTTCCCTTTCCTCCATCCCGTTTCTCCTCGAGCCCGTGTTCTCACCACGACGAGCAGCAATAACGTTAGCCTACTCGGTAAACACCGTTTCCGAAAGGGCAGAACCAAAAAAGCACAGATGTTCATCCGGAGAAGCGCGGGCACACACCGAGCCTGTGAAACACGTAGCAGCTACTTCGTATCTCCCGTTGAAACGACTCCCTCGTTTTATCGCTCCGCTAGTAAGAATCCGTGACGGTGATATAACGGGAGAATGAACGCCGAGGAACGCTCAAAGAGATATTGTTCCGAATTGAGAGGTCTTTGGAATTCGACGATCCGTAAGTTTCCCGAAAGAAAAAATTGTCTTTGACAAGCGTGCGCACACGGATTCCTATCCACGCATACGCATCGTACCCGCGTACACGCGAATGCGTACACTGGCAGAGCATCGAGAAAGAGCCGCATAGACGTTCCGTTTCCTGAAACGCCGAGACGCAGTCCCGATGGACGCGGAATTTGTTTTACGTCAAGCTTAATCTATAAAAGTCTTCCACATCCATTCCTCGACGTGCGCGCGATTCGTCTACGTATTCGGCCGATTGGTCGCGGGTGGTATACAGAGCGCGTACAGCGAGGCATGATTCGACGAAACATGCGGGGTGGCGAGCACTTGCGAATCGCCGGTTCTCAACGCCGATTTCTCTTGGGACGACTTCAGCGAACATCGATCTACCGCGTTTAATAAAAATTCCGACGCAGCCGAGTCGGGCAAACATTTGCCACCACCCTTAAATTCGAGTGTATCGTCGCAGCCGCGAAATGCAGAGGCAAATTGTCGCCCGGCACGCGATTTAATGCAATGCTCACGCGGCGGGTTAACAGTTTGATTGCGTTCAATCGCGTTTCGACGATTAAATATTTTCGCTCGGTCGTGAACGGGCACAAACACCGGGGGAAAGTGTATGGAGTAGAGAGTAAACGGGAAACAGAACGGAGGGCTGTGTCGGGGCAATCGAAAACACGCTGGATCGGTTCTCCGAAAGGAAAAACGAAACACCCACGTCGGAGTAACTCGTTCTGGCCGGCTTGTAATCCAATCGCCGTAAGTCGGTTACGGTGATTCGGAGGACCAGAGCTTTCAATCGCGATTCCCCCCTCGGCAAGAGACAATAACACTCCGAGGAATATAATGGATATTATACAAGTAGGATCTTCACTGCTTCAACTTGTTCCCGGTGGCCGGGAGAAACGGAAATGGAAACGTAGTTTTATTCTCGTTCCTGCGCGGCCAAGTTGTAATTCGCACCGACGAAAAATTTCCCGCAAGTATATCCTCCCCGGGCGACGCGCGACGTTCCCGTCGACTTCGATGATAAGTCGTTTCAGCGAAACTTTCCACCGAATTTTCGATTCGCCGCTATCGCTCGGCGGACGGCGAAATTTCCAGCAATTCCACTGTGAATTACACAGCGGAGATACCTGTAGCTCTATCGTTTCGCAAGCGATTAAACTCTGCGCGTATTTCGTTCTCGTTTATATGGAAACCCGAAACAACGACACGGAAAGTGAATCGCTACACTTTTCAAGAACCATGACTACTTGTTGCGTCGCGGTCGGTGATAAAACTCTTGCTGAAAATTTAACGAGATCTCGCCAGAGGTTTTCGCCGAACGTTCTCGAAATTTCCGCGGATAATAATCGGGGCGGGGATAGGGTAGTTGTTCACGGGGAAAACTGACGGCACAGCGAGTCGCGTCTATCGGTAAATTTGCCGCAGAGAAACACGGACAATCTGGATAATCGCGTTGAGAACCGGTAATTTTGTCACGATTCCGAACGCGATCGGGGAGTTACTTCTCGGATGAAGGTAGGCGTGCGTCGTTAGAAATCTAGCGAACGTGGCAAAAGAGAAAACACAGAGGGAAGTAGATACGCGTGTTCCTCCGACCGGAAAATACTTATCGTGGAAATTTAGAAGACGCGGGTATCTCTCGCGCGGAGGGTTCGTAGAAACGTGTTTTATTGAAAAGAAAGACGCGAGGAGACAGCAGAAGTCGAATGGAGGCAATAAAATATTATCGGCTACGTTTCCCGCGGAGAAACCGAACCAACTTTCTGTACAGTTGTAATCATTTTATGGTTGGCCATGTGATAATCGTTGCATTGTACATGTACATGTACACATTGAATGTAATATCTCATTTGCGTGTACAAATTTCTGTATAACTTTGTCCAAACGAAATTCGACGATCTTGTTGAGATTTATTTACTGTATATCGAGATGTTATAGCGATTCCATATGAATGTATGTATAAACGTATGTTGTAACGATTTTCGTTGACATTCTACGAGAACGAGGAACAGATAAGACTCGTTCTTCAAACTAGTCCGAGAAAGCAGGTACTTCGCAGAGCACGCAAAAGGACGATTTTGCGCGAGAGGAAAGATGAAAAAAAGGAGAGAGAGAGAGACGGGAGAGGAAAATAATTGGACGATGTGGGAAACGAAGGAAAGTAGCGAAGAAGATTTTAGTTGTGTCTACGTTTGGCGTGTCGTTTCGCTCGAATTGCCTGTTTTTACAGCGACCCGGATGATGGAACCGTTAAGATGATCAACGGATGCGAGTACTACGATGTATACCGACATTAAACGAAAGAAACTATCAGTACATTACGACTTTGTTTTATAAAAGAAAGAGGAAAAAAAACGAATCGACCGCGTTGTCTTTTCTGATCATCCCCTTCCCCTTGCTCCTTGGCCGAGCGTAATCAATCCCTCTCCCACCGATGTGCTACAACTTTGCCGTTCTTCCGCGAAGAACTCGAGGATCGCCGCGGTTGTCAAGGAGCGTCGAAACAGGTAAGTACTTACGTATCGAAGTACGGCGGACAACCTCGGCTAACCTTCTCCAGCTTCTATGCAAATACGAAATTTAATGCCCGTGGATTTATAAAAGCTTATACAAAGCTGCTTAGACTGAATAACTGTAACAGAGTTTCGACACGAGCCGAGAACTTTGCAAGTCCGATAAGTTCGGCGCAACGGAATTCCGTTCAAGTTCCACCGCGGAGAGTTTTAAACAATAGACATGCCCGAAAGTTATCAATGGCAGCTTCAAATGAACTATCGCTCAGCGTCCGTAACGACTTACCGCTCTGTTCGTGGATCCAGATTTGAACGGGCATCCTTAAATTCTTATAAAATTTCGATCCTCCTTTAGAGACCGTTCCGCTCCGTTGGATAATTGGAATAATTTCTCACGAGAACGCTCACGAACAAATCGGAACCGGAATCCCCGATCTCCGGCGCGAAATGATCATCGTTGCAAGGGGATATAACAAATGTATGGTAAAACGGCGAGCGTCTAGCTTCTGCGCGTCGTATATATAAGGATCAGAGAATTGGAATGGCAAAGATACTCCTCCGGATAGCCCTCCGCGAATCCACTCTCGAATAGAATTCAATTCCGCGCTTCGATTTCCTTGGACCCCATTGTGATCATGGTGTGGCCTTAGAACGATTTCCACGGACATAAGCGAGCGTCGATCCGGGAGAAGCGTTCGAGTGAATTCCTCGCGATTGATATGGAAGATTATTCATTTGATTTACGGTGAGTACGATTCGAGGAATCAGATCGTTTCTTCGTTACCGCGATTAAATCCGATAATGCCAATAGAGATAGTAACAGAGGACGAAAGGAATTCCGTTAATCCTGGCGAAACGATCCGCGAGTTTCGCGCGTCAGAGAAACAATTTCGTTTGGACGTCGGAGAACGTTGAACCGGCGTTCTCGCGATCAAAGGGCTAAACAAGCGGAGTATCTCGCGATTAATTCTGGCCACGATGTTCACGCTCGAGAAAGGGGTCCTAATTTCTTTTCTTTTTTTTCTCCCGTCATCGGAGCCTAGCTGACGCGTTGCAATACCGAACGACGAAAGAGCGCGGCGCGGAATGTGGAACGAACGAGAGAATTATGTGCAAATGAGACCGGTCGTCGCGGGGCTGGTGGAGAACGTGTTATTGGAAAAGAGATTCTAATGACAGGATCGAAGGAATCCTATTGGACGATCGACAAGCTGCTGAAAGGGAAATACGAGAAAGAAATGACAAAGGGGTGGAAAAGAAACGCTGGGGGGGGGGGGGGCGCGCGTAATGGAGAGAGGAAGCGAATCAATCTCTTACGAGAACGGAAGCAGCCGGACAAAGGACACGTCGATTCGGTTTCACGAAGACCGCAGGGGTCGGAGGGGGGGGGGCGAGTTTTGTACGAAGAAACGGAGAAATCGGGTAGGGCGAACCAAATGAAATCAACGCAACGCTAATTATTCGGGGAGGAAGAACTCCGACACGGACATTGAAACGCAAATGAAATTTTGCCGGCGGGAACCGATGGACGCGAAGAATTTTCGAGCACCTTATCCGACGAGAATGGAATTGAACGTCGATCGATTTAGCACCCCGGAATGGATAAAACGAGAAGTCTCGAGGAATTGATTTTAATTCGTGGGGAAATTGCGATATTAAATTTTCTTTCGGTTTAATGGATTTTCTGGTGCTTCGCAGTCTCCCGATGGCCAGGGCGCCTTCGAAGAACCGAGGAAAAATAATAAAGGAAGGAGAGACAATGAAGCGAAAGGATAACAAGAGGAAAACGTATCGCCACGGCCAAGGATATAGAATATTTGCAAAGTAAATTTGGTCGAGCGCGAAACGTAGGGCAACTCGATTTCGAGTTTTAATCTAATTCCCCGAGCTCCTTCGGGCTTCTGCCATCGTATTCTTCCTCCCGTTCGGTTCTTGTTATCGCGCGACAACTTTTCCTATTCGTACATCCTTTCCGCCCAGCCACCCTCGTTTCCTACCCCACGGCGCAATGTAACAACCGCACTAGCACTAAAATACTGACAGCGAATTATTGAGCAAACGTTGCTCGTCAGAAAGATCCTCTTCACTCGGCGATCCTTGCGGAACACGCAAGTCATAGAGACCATTTGGAAAAAGAATTCATTGTGTAGCAGTCGTTAGCGGGGAAGGGTTCGAATAGGAGGGGGCCGGTTCACGCGCGATTGGCCGAAAGGAAGGAATTATTCATGACGGCTCGATAGGCGATTCCTGACGCGAAGCCTCGTTAAAATGACGTATTTCGTTATCAACGCTACGCAGTGCGTGGAGGTGTGAGAATGCACCGAGCGGCGGGGTGTGGTTATTTATACCGCGCGATACAAATCAACCGATTGATCCGAAGTTTGATTACACCCGTGCTCGTTCACGCACAGCTTTTAACTTTCCGCCGATCGAATAACGGCTAACACGATAATTCTCCATTCGTTTAATCGACAATATAATGCACGATAAAATATTTTGTTTAACAGAAAAGTCTGTCTAGTTTTGTTTTTTTTTAAATCCACCACCCTCGATAAACGCCGGCGGCCGATGTAGATAAACTTGCACCCCGTATTAATATTCCGCCTCGCGTGATTCGCTAAGCGTGAGCTCAGCATCCGCGACATGGGATAATAAGTCACGCCGTTGCGTACAACGAGACGCGGTGTCGACGAGGTGATTAAATCGGAATCGTATCTCCTCCCTTCGTCTCGCTCGAACTGCATAGCAAACGCGACAGTTAAATCGTGGTAATTTCAACGTAACAATTAATGCGCGTGTAACGGGAGAGTTTATACGTAATTGAATAAAAAGAGTGGCTACAAAGTTGCAATTTGTTTCACGCTAGGTTCCGCCGCGCCCGGCTCACCCCGCCGGTGTACGTGACTCTGTCGCGGTCCTTTATCGAACGTGTTACCGGGGATACGATATGTTTAATTAGTGTCAGTTTTCGGCTGAGTCTCCGAGGATTCGACCTCTCATTACTCATCCGGGATGCTGACATAGTATTAAACCTGTTAATTTTCATACTAACCCGTTGATTAACCGAAGCGACGATCCACTTGAATATGTGCGTATGTAAACGATATACCGTGCCCGGTGCTATCACTAGAGCGCTAATTTCTCCTACATTCGTCCACCAAAAGAACTTTGTGGCACGGTATCGAGCATTCCTCTGACTGGGAGGAAATATACCGCGGCGTCGAAGAGATAGAAAGTGGTAAAACGAATCGTTGTATACAATTATTCAATTCCGTCTGCATCCCAGAATCGGGTTCATCCCCTAATCCATCCACTGGGGAATTTCAGTTTCATTTAAGAGGATAGCAGTTTCCATCCATTCTTGACCGATTAGTAGCTCGGTCGGCTTCGCAAAGAGAGAGGGCGAATTAAGCTTGAGGGATGACGCCTGCTGGGTCGTGGATATCTTCCTCTGCGATCAAATTCCGCGGGCTCGTCGTTGATCGAGGCGCAAGCTGCTATCCGGTGTCTATCGCATCCAGCATAACGTCTGCGAGGACGGGCAATCTCCGTTCGCAACTTCTTCGTCCCGTGACATTAACTAACGGAAACTGTGCGAGATCTCCGTGCGAGATTGATTGAAAAATTTTCCGTAGTCGAATCCGAGATCGTCGGAGAAAATGTTGATTTCCGGAAGTTATCCGCTCGATCCGGTTGACGGTTAAGGAGCACCCCGAAGGGGCGGATGGATCAAAATCACTTGGAAAATCGGCTTTTAATCGTGACGTTTTATCGCGCGCGCTACCGAAGCGGAATCGAGTAACAAGCAGTTAAATCCGACAACCGGTGATGAACGAGTGGAGGTCGGACCGATTTTAGATAATCTCCGTAACGCCAACGATCCACCATAAACGAGTAGCGAGCAAGCTGGATCGACGGAAATCCCCAATTCCCTTCGATTTCAATCCGCTCCTCCGCTTTGCCTGTTTGTGCCCGGCTTATCGTTTATTGCTCATCTCGCCTCATTTTCTGGCCGTTGTATGCAGCCGCAGGACCTTCTAAAGCCTCTACCTGATCCCGCGGCGCTGCGATTTTCCCGCATCTTCGAGAGTATCCGCTATTCCATTAACATAAAACATTCACCGGGGAACGGGTGGAAGCATCGATATCCCTTAAATAAAACCTGTACGTTTTCGTGATCGAACTTTCCCCGTTCTCCTTGAGGGCAGATCAAGAAATTGCGACAGGCGCATCGATTCAGTCGTAAATCACACGCAAAGTACGTGTCCTCTCTTCGAAATTACGACGACGTTCAACCCGCCATACGTTCGCGGCTATCCTATCACATGTGGGCCAAACTGGCGACTATACCATTCCCAGTTTATTGCAAGAAGCCCGAAAGTTTCGTGCTTCCCCCGAGATTGGCCCGGTTGCACCCCGATTACATCGGGATTACGATGTTTCACGCTTCACGGAGCTACAGCTATTCTGGAAATCGTACCGGCCGGTCGTTGTCGTGTTTATTCGGGTCGTAGGAAAGCTTCTTAATGCGCCTTAGCCCGCTCCACGATGGGCGACTTTTTAATAGAGAACCAGCAGGACCTGCTTTCGTTGCAGGAACAGACGGTACAGCTTTAGAAGCAGCCGTGTATAAAGCGGAAGGTCTGAAAGCCCAGAGGGACGAGGGAGAATCTCGGATAGTGGCACGAGTCAACGCTTAAGTAGTTCGAGTCAACGCGTAATAGTTCGAATCAACGAGTGAGTAGTATGAGTCGTACTTACGCGTTGACTCGAACTACTAAATAGTATCCAAGTACTATGAGTCATACGCGTTGGCTCATTCTACTTACGCGTTGACTCGTACTACTTACGCGCTGACTCGGACTACTGGCTTGCGGTTCTATGAAAGTTTCATTAAGGCAGCCATCGCTGCGTGAAAGAATACCAGTCGCTCGGTATTGTTCAGTCCTACTTCAGTGACAAAGAATAAGGTGTCTTGATTATGGGAAGAATGCTCGCCGCCTCGCTATATACTTCATCCGAAACCGCTTTATTTAGTATCGACGAAGCATCGTCGTTCTTCGTTCGCTCGAAATTACACTTTGCTTATGCGCAAAATATTGCAACGAAAGCAAGGACCACGTTCTTCTTATACTCGCTTATTCTTCGCCTTCACAATACCGATCCTCGTTTACTTTACATTCGAAGGATCATTGTCCCAGCGTTCCTAATTTCCACGGGCAAACATCTTGCATCGGTCGGCCGTCTACTCCGCACTGAATTTCTATTGAAATGTAGCGCATTCAATGTTAACGGGCAACAGGCTCGTAGCCAGCAACTGTTTAAAATCACGCGAGATATTGGAAATTTATTTTGGACGGGGTAATATTGTTTACCATAACGGGCACGTAAAGTCAGAAATGAAAACCCGTTTTCGTGGAATGGATATTCTCGGTTCTTTCTATCGCGGAAAGTTATTATACATATCGCGCCCCACAGAATTCCTTTCACCGTCACCTTTATACATAACCATCGATTTCCCGGCTGGATTGATGGATAGGTTGGGGCCTGCGAAAAAAAAAATCCGTTCAGGGATCACTAACGTGGTGCACATTAATTCAAAATCGACCACAGCGTCGCAAAGCATTTTTTACAGCATCAGTTTGTCCCTCTGCGAATGGTACTCCGCAATTTTCGTCCGTCAGACGCAGAACAAGGTTCATTGGATCACTTGCTGCAACACGATGAGAAGAGGTAACCGTCCGTCTCAGCGAACACTCCTTTCTACAGAAATGGAACGCCTTATTGCTTTGCTTGACGTAACGCTACTCGCCGACAGGCGAACGGATCCCTTATTTTATCGTCTCACAATATATTGTATATTCGATAAATGTAATTTTATAAAAAGATTCCAGCGCATCCACGTTTCTATATTTTCCAGCGGACCTATCGCTTTATCATCGGCAACGATTCTTTCATTTCGACGTGATCACGTTCCGTCCCGCCGCCGCTTTGTTCGCAATCTTGCCCGCTTCTTCGAGCAATCAGCAGGCATTCGAGTCACGTGAACGCTCGCACGAATGCCTTCCACGGTGGAAACAAGACTGCAAACGTAAATTTGCAATTAGCTAATTTCTTTCCTACTTTTCGGCACGACCGCTTGACCGAAAACTTCACAACGATACACCTTGCTCTTCGCTATCGAACCTTCAGTGGCCGGATTCATGGATTTGTCAGTTTAACGCCAGCTTGACTCGTGTTCTCCGAATGGTATCGCGCGTGCCTCGAAACAATGAATACAGTTTCGTTGACACACCGCGCGAATCCGAATGCAGATTGAATGAAACCGGTAAGAGTGCCGCGAGGGCGGATGCTAAACATTTCCACTGTTCCGCTGGCGACTCGTCCTTGTTTCTATTAAATATCTCTTTTGACGGACACGAGCGAAACTTCGTACGGTAGGGACGGAATAATTCATAACCATTCTCTCGTTGCCAGCCGCAACTGCGACTCGTGATTATGATCTTGAATCACGATTCCTTAACCGCATATTGCATCGCACGAAATTCATTTCTCCTTAAACAAAGGTAATCCCTTGTCGTGCCGGCGCAAAATTAGCTTTCGCATTTTTCCCTCCGGCTTCGCGTAGACGTGGAAACGATTATAGAAACGAGATCATCCGCGGTCGGAGCGGAATAAAAATGGAAATAGAGTTTCGAACGAACGAGAAGAGCGAGAGATTTACAACGACAAGGTTCTCACGGAAAATGACAAGCAATAATTGAACGATTCGCGGAAACTGTTTCCACGACGATACGTTGCTACGAGCGGAGGGATAACAGCGGCGGCATGCATCACGACTTGCCCTCTCCCGGGAGAAAATTGTGCCGAGCACGAAAGATTTATGGTCGCTTTGTCTGGCCCATTCAGGAAATGCATGCGTTTAACTTAACTGCGTATACATCTACCTCCGCTCTCAAGTATAAATTACGTTTTCAAGTACGCCAGTAATAACGTTTATCATTGTGCCGCGTCTGAGCTGCAAACATATTTCAGTCCATTTGTACGCGGGACAAGCGTAGCGTATCGATGCGTCGATACAGGTGAGAGTGAAGCGTTATTACCTGGGGAAACGGGAACGTTGAAATAAAAGGCTGAATTCGGAAAGCTTCGGTAAAAGTTGTAGCAGCGTGATTATTCGAACGCGCGAACACGTCCCGGACCAGGGCACATCCGATCGCAAATCGCTTGCGCGTAATACAGTCCTGCTGGCAAAGTCGATGTCGCGGTGGTGGTCTATTGATTAGTATCGGTTTACTACAGTCACCGTTAGATTCGATTACGCAGTCCTACGGGCGAGTCGCAGCTAGTTGCAGGGCCAGCGGCTGCCGGCAGAAACGACGAGGCGTTTCATCGGACGCGCAGCCGTTCTGTCCTCCTAATTAGCCCACACCGCACCGTCGGCGATTCGATGCACGCTAATGCCCCATGCGCGAGCCCACTTTTCTCCCGCCCCGTTTCGCGCCCTCGCGATTTTCTCTGCTTACGTTTCGCCCCGCGAATGACATGCGACCGACACGAGCGGCGCATCATGAATCGTATAACGCCTCGTCGTATCAAACGGTGCGCCGTCCGATCGGCAAAATGAATGGCTCGTAAACAGCGGCCATAAAAGCGAATGCGCTTCCCCACCAGGTATAAAATATGTAAAATTCGGCAATCGAGCAACGGCCTAAATAAAACATTCATCTGAAAGCATTTTTTTTTGTATAAAGTTATTACAGATGTGGTTGTTCTTATCGATCTTCCCGTCGTAGTTCGGCGACGATTAAAAGTGACGCATCGCGTGACCCACATTCACCATGGCCTATACATATTGTATGTACACGGTTTCCGCCGATTCCACCAAACACGGCGTTTCGTCGTGGATACTCTCGCAGACTCGTCGAACCGCCGATACTTTCGCGTCGGGTTCGTCGATGCCAGCGGCAGGAAAATCGACCCATCCTCCGGGTGGAGATTGATCGTCTATTAGGGGGAAAAGAGGGTGGTGATGGCGAGCGCGTCGAAAGGGTGAGTCGAGAGATACCGGAACGCACCCTCGGGATGGACTTTGGATAGAACACGTCGGCCAGCTTTGTTCCCTTCGTTGCCCTATCCACCGGTCTTTAATAAAAACACGAAGGTATTACCTTAGATAAAGAAACAACCAGCCTGCCGCCCCTGCGTTAATTAATGTCACCCGTACGGAGAAAGCTTTGAGCCGTCCGATTAAACGCGACTGCGATCGAGTTGCGCGATCTTTTTGACTGTGTCCTATAATTGGAACTCGGTCGCGGTTTTCCTTAACCACCAACCAATGTGGAAAATTAAAGGCCTCTCGACACAAGATTCCCCGCCGTTCTCTCTCTCTCTTTTTTTTTCTTTTTTTAATCATGCATACGGTGCTTCGGATTCATCAGTTCGAGCGTTGGCGTGTAATTAAGAGCCGTTGCGCATAATAGGATGAGAAACAGCGTGCGGCATTAAAAGGACGAAGTCGCTGTGGTTCATAATAAAGTGGCGACCGTAAATCTGACAGCAAAGAAGCGATGTGTAAAGTATGCAAATCCTTAATAGGAAGTGCTCGTAGCAGGCCGAGGGTTAAATAACATCCCAGCCAGGGAGGGGCTGGAAAAACATTTTCCTTCGGTACGGCTGGACATTTGAATACATGGAACTGTATAATTCTTCATTCTATACCCGGGAAACGTTAGCCGCTTTAACCATCCCCGCGTACATCCTTATCTCTCTTCAATTACCGCGGACTGCAACAAATCGTGACGTAGGAAAGATCGAGACGGACGTGCGCCCTGGTCAAACGAAACCTCGTATCGTTTAACCGGCACGGTCCCATTAATCACCGGATACACGTCCCGCGGCAGAAGATCCGTGGCCGTTTTCGTCCGCTCAAATGTAAACGCTTAAAAGCGTCCGCGTGAACTGGCCGCCGTCGATTGAAATCGATCGTTAATTAGCGCGCGTACTCCCGTGTTTGTCGCGATTCGAATTACTTCCGCGCAAGGTAAATGTCCATAATCGAGAGCGCGCTAAACACCGATTCGCCAAAGGGGGCGGGTGAAGGGGGGTAGCGGGTGGTCTGTCCTAATTAAAAATTTCGAGGATCGCTCGAGAATCCCGATTTCTTGAACGAGGCTAGAGCAACATCGTTAATTAATTTCCATCGATCCTACTTAACTCGTTCGTCGACCCGTTAATTGAAATTCCGCTATTTTCTCCTCGCGCGAAATCACAATCGCTCGGCGGGGAGTGGGGGGAGGGGGTGCAGGGAGGCAACCTCTATCCAGTCAATCATTGGCTTCGATCGCTATTCGATGCAGGAGGTAAGAATCGGGTACCTGGTTCGACGCGTGGTGAAATTAATTGGTCGGACCTCGATTAGCTCCGGCAAAATTAATGTGCCCTCATAGACTACGGTCCAAGTTGGCCAGGCTTCTCTGCGTCATCGGATCGTACTTCCCCCGAATTTTGCGGCTACGAGAACTTGCGATACAACGGACATAATAATTACTCTCACCGACAGCTCGGTAGCCTTGTACGAAGTAAATGAATAAACATTTCTAGCTATTAGCAATGAGACTTGGGAGTCTCCATCGTTTCCATTTCGATATTCTACACGATAAGCCGCCAAATTAGGGAAAAGTTTGGATGCACGCGACGCCGCGTTCCGCGCCAGGGTGGTCGACGAGGTGTTCAAAGTTTACATGCTGTCTCTGCGCTTTCCGTGAATTGCACGCGGATAATTGTATTCTGCGACGGTACGGCTTCGCGATACAGATGCCTTTGCAAGTAATAGTCGGAAACTTAATTCGCTTTGGGCGATCTGCCATTAATCAGCGTAACACACGCAGTCGCGAACGATCCATCGTTTGAACGACTATCTTGCGGAAATGTTGCATAGTATTTCTACCGTGTGACAATTACAATGAAAGGGAGCACGCGCGACAAGAGGATATAAATTAATCGCAAACAGTGCAAGTAACTCTGTCGATTTCGCGAAATCTTTTTGCTGGCCGACCACGAATGGAACGACAGGCTACGGGATAATGGATGCAGGGAGGATGTAGTAAAAAAAAAAAAAGAACGGAAAGGAAGGAAGCACGGGAAAACGAGGGTGGAATCGCGCGAAAAAGGGCCGCGCCTGTATATCCTGCACAGTTCACTCGTTAAGGGACCGCGAGTCAAAGTGGATCCGGTAAAGCAACAAGCGAGGCACGTATCCCTGGCTCCGTATCGTCGTCGTACACACGGCAGCGCCGTCGATAAAATAATGAGAGGATGGCTAAATTAAATTCTTCCGCCTCGCGTCCCCGGACGCTTCCAATAACATTTGCGATGTCGATCGTTATATATATACATTTCGCTCTATGGAAACGTGTACTGCATACACGGCGTATTCTTTGCTCCTGGAATTCCACGACGGAAAGTAGAAGGCGCGGTCCCTTCTCGTTTCGTCGAACGAATCTTTCGGCTACTCCTCTTTCTTCCAACCCCTCGGGGGCGAAATCGAAACGGAAGGAGAATTGCCAGCCGTGACTAAATACTTACACCCCGTGTAACCTGATTCCTCTCCTCCCTCCGCGTCGTTTAGCCACCGGACAGGAGGTGCGCGTACGTATACGGGGAAGGAAATGCATCGGGACCGAGGTCGTCTTAAGTAGAGAAGGGAAACGTATCGAAGCGGAAACGAGCGGACGGTGCATAAATAAAAATCCCCGTCGCCCAAAGGCGATCCGTTACTAAAGGCACGGCATGGATAAATAAGGAAAGCCCAAGGACGGGGACGCGAAATTAGTGGAGTGAAAGATTGCCGGATCGCCCTTTCGACGACGTGAAAGTCCTTCCCCTTTACAGGCATCCCGATAATTCGACGACCACGCGTCCGCTTCGCGATATATCCCTTCATGCCTACGCCTATCGGCTAGAAAGGAATCAAGGTTGAACCCCTGTATCTCTCTACGACCAAGCATGTCACTTTGCGTTACACGAACACGTTCGAATACGTCCCACACACGATACTCCCTCTGTGGCAATTAACGCTGGACCAATTATAAATTCTATCAACGGGACATAAATTTTCTAACATCTGCGCGTCCACGGCGACACGGCGATCGGTACACACCGATCGAATCAGTTCACCGATATCCACGATAACGGCGCTGGAAACTATGCCCCGGGATTACGCGGAGCGTCGTGATCGATATCGCAGCCGAATCGCTTTTCTAGCTATCGCGGAATAATTAGATGCGCCGGGTAGTGGCTACGTCATTTCACCGATTAACCGGCGAACCGGAGATTCAATTTCTTTGAGCAACGCACGATCGAAGCGGCGGGGGTGCAACCAGGAACGCAAGTGCATCCGGCAAAATGCTGCGGTTACAAACTCGCGAGCCGTTCCGTGTCAAAAGCGCACGAACTCGCGTTGGTGTACTCATCGAACTTAAATATGCGATTGTTAAAATGCAAATATTCCGCGCGGAATAGTAGCTATGCGGTATCCCTCCTGAACATGATATCCCGAACGGTTCAGTGTCCATAAAGCGCAGATGGACGCGAGGACTCTCCAGATTATTCTTGATCTGGCTTCGTCCAGGACGGCCAGGACAGGAGGTCGTTGGCTATGAATCTCTAATCCAGTGTACATTTGGTTTACGTAGGTGCAACTGCGTGCAATTTCGTACGATATCCGCCCAGCGGTGGAGAAATATCGATAGTTTCCTACAGTTGGACCGTCGGCCGTCCATAGTCAATCGACAGCGATGATACATAGATTTATGTAAGTGTAGAATATATTTCGCGGATTTATTGCGCCCCGTTAGTCGTGTTATCTGTGAAATTTGTTTGTAATTGCGGAGTAGACGGTGGACCGAAGCATGCGCTTCCTGCTACGAGACTTACGATTCGGTTAGCTTAAATAAAGAACGGGAAGATAGGGGGCTTATCATCGTCGCGTGTGGCCGAGACTCGTGCAGGAGGATCCGATTTGTAGCGGTAACAGCGTCGTACGGCGACGAAGAGCGATCGCCGAGCAAGAGGGGCCTGATTTCCTTTTCCCTCGCTTCTTCGCCCCCGCGGTTCCATTTTTCTCCGGCCTCGTTTGGCGTTACTCTTCCCACCGACGTCCGCGGAAATTGCATCGGCTAACCGTTGAATCGAGCCAGCCGCACGCCACCTTCTCGCCGATAAAACTCGCCCCCCGGAGAAGCGCCGGCAAAGTTACGAGAAAAAGCGCGCATCACGTTGACCTCTTCCTACATCGTCTTATTCTTTTTCCAGCTCCTCAGTCGTATTCACCGAACCGTCGGCTGGCTGCTTCGTTTCCTCGTCAACGCTTCGATTTATTTTCGGGGTGGGCACTTCCGTGCTGGATCTCGTAAGATGCTCGGCGTTCTATTACATTATTCCTAATCGTCGTGTCTTACAAAAAAAAAGCACTCTCTGATCTAGAATAACGACAGACAGACATGTGCACGGGGATCGTTGCTCGTCGAAACTCTGTACAAATGATTCGAGAATTAATTCGTCAGCAGGTTAACTCGATGCGACCTTTGAAGCGCGATGGAAAGTTTGAGAAAGTTACTGGAGAATAATAATTTCGTTTCCGCGCGAATTTGGCGGTTCGTGGTTTCGTCGAGGTGTTGTTTTGAATCGCAAGGATTGTTCTAGCTATATTGTGCGAGGAAGTAGGTGGAAAGGTTGTCTGTTGTATCTAGGCACGCGTATTTTCATAAAAATGAATAAATACAAATGTTCCTTTTCGACAACTCTTTCATTACGAGCGACAATGAGATGTCAAGTAATGAATCGCAGTCGATTGTCAGAGCTCGGTAAATTGAAATCTTCCAAATGACTCGCGGCAACGTTTGCCCGGGGAATATGTTCATAATGCAAAGAACACGGGGCGCAGTCAGAATAATGTTCGATTAACGTTTCGCTGGCCTGTGAATCGTGAATTACGATTGAGCGCCGTGATTCGTCGATTTAACGCTGCCGCGGAACAGCAGCGAGGAGAATTATTCTGCCAGCCTCTATCGGCTAATCGCAGCGAGCGTTGTACGCGATCGTTCATTCAAGATGAATAGCAATCGCTGCGTTACTATTTACAAGCTATATGTGTACATGGTACGCGGAATTCTATCCCATAGCCTACGGGGAAATATTTCACGATGATTAATAATTTCTGTCGCCGGCAGACTCCTTCGTTTGACCATTTTTCTTCATTACCTGCGCGATACTCGAGAACAAGGGAGAACCGGCTCGCGTTTGCGAGCAATTTTGGGCGAACCGTGTCCCGCGAGTATCATGATAATGAATCCGAATCGTCTACTTCCGTCGTCCGTCTTTATTTGCCCCGTCCTCCTGTTCGAATGTTTTTCTGCCAGCCGTTCAAAATATATAAATCTCAAATCTCCGAGCATGGATCTGTTATTAATACCGAGAAGCGACACGCGTACCATTTTGCAATATTACATTTCATGGACGGATATGGGAATAATTCGGGGGTGGCAAAGTTTTGTCGTCGGTGAATAATATCATTCGACTTGCCAAAGCTTTCCATATTTTCGAAAACTACGGGGAAAGCGTGAAAGATTTCCGTCCGCGACGCGACACGGAAACTTTTCGGCATAACGCCCGAACTTTGTCTAGCATTTCACGCCGACTGCGGCGATACGATGGCCGGGGATAAATATTGGAGAACATCGGAAGAACGACGAACCGGGATTATCGTCGGATATCGCGAGGAAGAACAAGCTTCCGTATAATAACGGCTCGTGTAGGGCAGCGCGATAATCAACACGAATCGTTCGTCAGGATTCCCAACGTGTAATCGGGCGCGGTGTAATATGAGTATTTCACCGTGGCGGGCATCGCGGAAGGTGTACAGTATGCAGGGTGCAATCGAGTCCCGCGATAAAAGGATAGAACCGGCCTGAAGGGGGTCGGTGCGAAAAAGGGGAAAGGGGCCGGATCGAAAGGTAGATAAACCGTACGACGAGAGATGGATGGACGAAGCAAGGAAAAGAAGCCGCGAAGCAAAGCAGGGTAAAAATAAAGAACATGGATTAAGCAGGACAGAGGGAAATCTTCGGCGGTGTAACAGGCATTGTGCAGACAGAAATGGGAAGTCGTACAAAAGAAGTTCGTGAAACGATTAAAAGCGGAAAGGGAAGCAGCAGTCAAAGGACTTCGACTGGCCAGCAGTTCCCGGCTTTATCGCGCGTCAAACTGGGAATACAGACTTTGCGACTCGGCTAGTAAAACGCGTTTCCGCGAAAATTGCGGTCGATAGCTTAATGGAGCACTCGGTTTACGCAAGCAGAAATTACAGTGTTCTTGTTCGTTCGCCCTCCGGTATGCAACGTATGCCAGACGCGTGGCGTCTGCGGAAAAATTGAATTATTGGAAAACGTGCCGGGTTTTCGAGCCTCCGCGGAACTTTGGCTCGGGGAACGACGGCGGAGCTCGCGCGGCTGGCTGAAAGTTATGTCACCGACTAACACCCGGCGAATTTATATTCGCCGGAATCGATGGGACAATTACATCGCGGTCGATCGAGCCGGCTAAATTAATTTACGCACTGCGCCCCGAACGCGCGCGTCCGCAATCGATACGCGGGCTCGTTCAAACGAACATAGGGGTGTGGAGAGCGACGGACGCCGATCTTCGCGAGAACGGAGAAACGTTTATGAAACAGGGACGAGCGTTGATCGATTTTGAAGTTCGACAACGACGATACGCGCCGCCGAAGTATTGTAATTCCCGGGACCGCTCCTCCGTGCATCCGCGCCAAGGCTGCCTCAATTGCGGCGGCACGAAATTCACGTGGCACGACCATTTGCGAGATTGCCGGCGAGAATTTCTCTCTTCCCTCGGTACGCTCGCGGATAACTCTTCGTCGAGTTTTATCTTGTGTACTTAGGCGGAAGGTTAGAGGATGCGCCACAGGCCGGCTGCGGGAACAATAGATTTTTCCAGCCGCGTTATTCATTCTTAGCTCGTCCCCCCCGCCGTCCCTCTCGAATTTAGTTGAATTCGTAGTAATTTGAAGCAAGTTCCACCGTCGATCACCGTTTCCTTTGTGTCGCCGAAAGGATTACCGGCATCCCATGTATTCTATTTTTCGACCGAACACAGCACCGCCCTCGTATTGACCTCTCCACGTCAGCCAGCAGTCTCTCCGATTTTTCAAGCGTTTTAGTTCAATTGTCTGCTGGAAATATTTAGATACCATTTTCCACTAATTTGCGAATTTTGTTCTTAATAGAATTAACGCATATGGACAACGTAAGTGCATTTCGCTTTTAATTTTCCCATATTTCGACCAACCAACAAGATTTCTCTGATAAAAGCGAACACTGAAAACCCGCGGTGGCTTTTCTATCACCGAAAAATCGCCGCTGCTTTCGCGGGTGCAAATAGAGGAAAAAAGAGCGCGCGAACCACCGCGCTGTATGCGCGAAAGCAATAACCATCGGTCCATGATCAAATCTACCGTCCCCAGTCGGTCATTGAGCATTTACAAACGGAAATGTGGCCACTTTTCCAACGCGTTTCGTCGTCCACGACGCGCTGCGAAATGCTCGTCGAAGAAAACATATCCAACTCAATAACAACGGAACGCAACGCTCTTGAACCCCAGCGTTCAACGGGAAGATCGTGCTGTTTTAAAGCATAACGCTGTTTCCGTTCAGAATAAGTTTCCTCTCCGCCAGCTAAGATGCAACAAGAAAAAACGCATCCCTCGAAGTGCATTATTCACCGTTATACCCATCCGCCGCAGAGGCGAAGTGCACGCGCTCGAAACGCTGCCACCTTCCTAGGGCGAGTTTAAGAGAACATTGTTCTATCGACGGCGACTGGGAGAAATATTTGAGGAAAAGATAAAACGATCATCGGGAAGGCGACAGAAATGAACAATCCTCGACTTCGATGAAAGCTAATTAAAAAGATGATGAATCCCTCCGCCGTTTCCATTAATCGTCTTAATTCCTGCCGGGAAGAAAGTTTCTCCTATTATCCAGCGTGCTGAAAACGATGTACAGTTTCAACGATAATAACTCTCCCACCTCCTGCGGGAGCGTTGTTAATGACAAAAGAACGGCTATCGGTCTCTGCTCGGTGAAAAACCCTTGGCCGCGAATGAAATTCCTTCCAGCACTCCGCCTCCCTTTCATCGCGGGAACAGTATTTATTCAACGCTTGCTGCACCCGCGACAGAGCCCGAAGAAACTTTGTTGTTCTGTACATACAAGGAGAGAATTACGCAACTTTAATTCGACTATGCATATAGAAACTCGTTCAAATCGTGGATGGAAAGAACGGTCTTGAAACGTTATTCAAAGCTCAGATGTGATCTAGCTCCGGCTGTTTAATTTATATAATTTATACAATTAATTTGTAGTAATGAGGGTTTCCCTAGAACCCCATTCTCGTGTAATAAAAAGAGAAAGGCATTGTCTGCCCAGTCGAGCCTGTACTCTGATCTGTGACGACACCTCCGCGACGTCATTAGCAGTATCGACGTTGCTAGTCATCTCCGATAATGTGCAGCGCCGGTGATATCTACACTGACAACCGGGGGGGCTTAGAATTATCTTCGTGTCACGATTAAGCCTGTCTCTCTCGTTCTGGCCTTATCCTTTGATAGCTGCGACAGCCTCGCGCACATACATGTAGAAATTTATTGGACTCGAAGTGCGATCTAATTGCAACCAGTTAATTACGAGTACCGCCTGCCTCTTAGGAGGCTGCACGATACAGTATCATCTACATCCTTCCTGCTCGTTCGGAAAACGTTTCCTATCGGTCGCAGTTCCGGAAGCCGTGACTTTCGAAGGACCGTTCACGTTCCGCGCTCGAGGCTGTGTTGGAAACCGCGAAACGAGGAACTTATTCGGCGCACCCTCGAAGCTGAAGGGGCGGAATTTGGTTGAAAAAGCAGGCGAGCAAAACGAACACCGAGTGCTCGACTTCGATTCCCTAAATCTGCTTAAATTGTACATAAGCGTCCCGGCGCATCTGCACAATGCTGAACTTCCTTAAGCTTCGTAATCTTATATGGAAAAGTTTTTCTGCGGAGCCGATCGTTCGCCGTTCCGTTGGTCTACGAAGGGGCCGTTACGAAGAGCAAGGGAAACGATAGAGAAATCAGAGGAGCCCGTACGCTGTTGCATTATTCGTCTTACAAATTCGAGGATCACCACTTCGAAGTCGTTCGTGTGCACTAAGCACGGGCATGCAAACAGCGGATACATTTTACTGTTCGTTAACCTCTCGTTCGATTATTTATTAGAAAAAGCGCGCGGGACGACGGGCTTAACGATGATCGAGATACAAGCATCGCCGAGCGTAATCTCACGAAAGAGATAAACGCCGGCCATTATTTATAACGCCAGCACAGGCTACCGACCGAATAATCGATTCCGCATAATAATAAAGCTTCGTGGCCGCGCGTATTATACATCATAGAAGTTGTCAACCTAGTACACCCTTATAGATCACACGCTCGTCCGCATAAATTACCCCCGGATAGAACGGCCACGGCCCAACAGCCTCGATCCCCGGCTGTTCTTAACAAATGTACCACCGCCTACAATTTCCCAAACGATTACAATAAACGGGCCACCTGGTGGATCAGCGACTTCTATTCAATGCAGAGCGGCAAATGAAATGCGGCCCTCCAGCGATACGTGGGTTCTTAATAAATGGCAGAGAACTAATGAACTGTTGGCGATGATAAACAAGCGGCGCGGCATTAAATGAACGACCGCGGCCGGGCATGCACTAAATGATACACGAATTACAAAACCGCATCTGTAGCGGCCACTCGCGTGTTCACACATAATTGTCCCGAATTTAATTAGTATTTCCGTCGAGGAGGGTTCGAGGTTGCGCGCAGCCGTTTGCCATCCCGACCAGCCGTTAATGCAGCGCGTGCGAACCGTCGCGAAACTTTCGCCTGGGTTTTCGGGGCCTGGCCGGCCTGGAAGACCATCGAAATCGGCTGAACGGTTTGCTTACGGGAGAGAGAATGAGCTGGCCGGGGAGCGCGCGGGCGACGCGAATGATAAGATACATTTAAGTGCGCGCGGGAGGGGTTGCTGTGATCAAATCGGGACGCGTTATCGGTCATTTCTCGTTTACGATTCCAGTTTGCCTCGCGGTTCTACGACCGACGTTTCACCGGATAAAGAACGACGGAGGGACGAAGCAGAAAATGCGCGCAGGCTTCGGTGAAACCTGCGATATTATTGTATATTATTCTTTCATAACTCTCCTATCGGTAGCCGGGGCGGCGGAATGTAGTAAACGAACGGAGCGTGTCCGATAAGAAACGAGCTCGAACATATTTTCGGCGTACTCGTTTCCAACCCCCCCGCTCCGTGTATCGGATTAATGTTTCTACTTTCCTTCCCTTCGTCGGAACGTCACGTTCGGCGGCCGCAGTAAACTTGGAGGGGACCGTCTCCACCCGCCAGTTCGCGTCGCTTTCATCTCGGACCAATTAATCTCTGTATTCATGTCCCGTCGTTAAACTGTTTATGAGCGGTGCATTTTAATGTACACTTTGTGCCCTAGAAATTGATGACCAGCGATAAAAAAGAATTTAGTACACCGTTGCACCGAGGGCGGAACGTCCATGCTCATACGTGAGAGACGTCCGCGTAGGCGTTGACCTATTCTACTTGCGCTTACTTCGCTACTTCGGAACGCATAATCTAATCTTCCCAGTGCTTTAACTGGGAAACGTGCATACTGAAAATTTCCTCTTTTAGACGAGCTACGCCGTATTAAGTTCCACGAGATATGCACTTACATATTTCTACATTTTCGCGACGCTGCTGAACGTTAATACCAACTCCACTGAAACGTGTCTCCATTTAATCTCCGCTATACCTATTACATTTCCCTCGATTGTTAATACTCGCACGCAGATCTTACGCGTGTAACCGGCGTTTATTTCATTTTTCCATCGTGCCCGTCAGCCCGGAAACGTTTAATATCCTACTATGGTCATTGCCGACCGTTTAATTAACCTTTCTTTGGTGGCCGACATTAAAAGTTCCCCCTCGGTTTTAGCGGTAATTGAAATCTCGCGAGCGAATTTCGACGAGAACGCATTTCACACGGTAACGTTCCGGCCGTCCCGCTTTGACAATTTCTGCCTGGCCCGTTCGTTGTATCGCGGCGAGGCACTTGTTGTATATTAACGGGGCAAACGTTTAATTGCGTGATATGTTTTGTGGCGGCCGCGTAATTAACCCCACGGCCCGCGGCCCTCGAAACTGTACCACGAATACGAGAAATTTTCTCAGGAGGATCGGCGTTCCAGGCGATAGTTTCCAGCCGCGCTCGATTCTATCGTTCTTAGAGACCTTTTCATCTGACCAAAAAGCAAAACAAACGAACCGCCCATCGGGTCAATTAATTTTAATGAGACGCGGCACGGTATGTGAACGAAGCACGCTTTACAGGGCAAACGAGAGGTGTGTCTTCCAGCGACAAAGCTGATCTTATCCCGCGAATCGACACTGTTAGTCACGACTTTTAGACCTTCCGAGCAAGGACAGATGCGGCAGCAATTTCGCCATCGGAATTTAAAATGTTTTCATGAATAAAAGTCCACCGACGGCGGATTCAGACGTTCGTGCGGACGGGTCGCGAAGGACCCGGGCCGATAAAAATCGACGAGGAGGTATGGATTTCCACGGTATCGACGTGGAAATCCAACTATAACGTTGCCTTACGTACGATACATCTCGACGTTCGTATGGATACGCTGTGGCGTGCGCATTTATTGGATGCAGCCGCGCGATTCCTTCACACCGCCGCATCGTTTTATTAGTATTCCTCGAAGCGTCTCGTCGAGCTGTCTACGACAGATCCTTCCGCACGTCTGGGAAATTTGTGTAAAGAAATTCCACGAAATTCCCGGGGATGCTTGCGTTAATTGTACAAAACGATACGCGACAGATGCGAGGGGGGCACAATTTCATCTACGACACTTCTATCTCGTGCAAAGTTTTTAACCGCGATTAAATGTTCACGACTAATTGCGGACGCGATGCACGGTTGAAAAACGAGGGTAACGAAGCAACAGAGACGGTCTAGCTGGGACTATAGATAACGAATCGTAATTAGCATGCAATCTGGTATCGTGATACTGTCTCGCAATACGCGAAACAGATGATACGCAACGGTCCTGTCATTTATTTCCGGTCGATGCCCTCGTATCGGGGGTGCACAAAACTTGGACGGTATTAGGTGCGCCGCCCAAGGTGCGCCGTTCTGGGCGCGCCACTCTAGGCGTGGAACTTTCAAGGGAATTCGTTCGTTACCGGAACGTTTCTTCGAAGTCGCCGGATCGTTAAGCACCACGTGTTGATTATTTATCGCGCCCCCGTTACGCAATTCGTGAAGCACTGCGTTCGAGTGTGGAAAACGAGGCTTTCGGATAAATGGCGCGGCGCAGTTGAACGCACCTGCGTCGGTGCGCCTCGACCTGGGCGGTTTAGGGTCGTTTGTCGTCCGACCGATTTCGTCGGGGAACCTGGTAACCGATCGCAATCGCGTTGTCCGCGAAACTGTTTTCCTTGGAGGGATATCAATTTACTCGGTGAACCATCGCGGGTCCGTCGCGCAATAAGTCGCCGTATAACTTGAAAGCAATCCGAGTTTAAGTAGCAAGTTCAGCGGAGCGTCATCTTTATCCGGACACTTTGAAGTTACGAAGTGTGGACGCAAGCTCGCGAGAGTCGTTTCGGTTTTCAAACTAACCGGAGAGTATACGTACTTGGCATCTTTACGGTTTCTTTATCTTTCCCATTTTACGGGCGTGCCTCGTGCGCGCATCATTATCGTAATATACGCCGCGCGTATTAAAGTGCTATCGCGCTAAAATTCGCTTCCCCGTTACGAGCAACTGAAGGAGGGGAATAATGTCGTGCCCGTGGCCATTAGCGCGAGACGGACGAAGGGAGAAAATTAATTCGTCGGCTGTGTTAATTGATTGTACGTAGAGTAGCCCCTGCGTTCAAGAAGCGCCCGGTGCATTCATGCACGCGCGCGTACCTTTCTCAGCGGAGCAACGTTGTTGCAATAATATTGCAAAGCTCCCGTCGCGAGGTTCGCAGCAATGCGGCAACAAAGTGATCCATTTCGAAAGAGGTTCCCTCTTCCCTTTGCTGCAAAGCACGATAGCCAGCCTCGCTGCGCAATCGCTACGCCTCTCCCTTCCAGACTCGAGGGGCTGCCGCTCGAGCGACGAAAATTGAACAATTTCCTGTGCAGCCGTTCGCGTCGATTGCACAGCTCCGCGTGCATACATTACAAGTGCATACACACTCCCTTGCGCGCGTCAGGAGCGAGACGGTGTTCCCGCTGGAGCGCGGAGTCGCAAACGCGCCGGGTGGTGTCTGTCTCCTTCCGCCGCACAGGCTTTCAGAGCTTTTCGTGCACGCGTCTCTATGCAAGCGCGAATAGCTCTGCGGCCTCTCCGTGTTACCCGCTTCACTAGCTCCTATGATAAATGTAATTCGTGGGATTACGCGAGGCTGACGTAGGCTCGCGTAGCTTCGTCACCTTTGATTACTCCCATTACGGCGACAGTGCTCGCAGAGATCGAGCTTCGCTGGCGAAGTTTGTTGTTGGAAATGATAAAACTTTCTCCGTTAAATCTCGTTCTTAAGGCGAAGCGTGTTTCCACTTGTCACGTAATCTTCCCCTCTGCATAGCATTCGACGTGGCAATCAATTTGCCCGTTTACATCTTTCGGTCGTTTGGCGCGAAACGTCGGCGAAATCATTCCGATCAGCGACAAGACGATACGACACGTTTACAGTCTGCTGAATATCAGAACTGGACAGGTGTTCAAACAAAAACACTGAAACCAGTTGCATTTCTTTGGTGAAGATTTCTTGAGGAATTGAAATAATTTACGAATTAGGAAAAGGATAATATTTAAACTGTATATGGGTCAGCGGACTGTGAACGTGTTAAGGATGCTGCGCTGAACGGCGAAATAATCAAGCCTACAACGTTACACCGTTCAACTTGGGTCCCCGCTTCGGGCAAACAATCTCGCGCACTTCCTTGACAGAAGTGTAAAGCGGGACGAGAGCCGGTTGTAAGTTTCCTGTAAACACAACATAAACGGAGCAAGGGTGTTTGTGATCCTCGGAATTCTCCCCTGGAAATTACGTCTACGATTTACGATTCGCAGAAAAGCGCGGACGGTCGGTGAAATTTCGTCGGTTCTAACGCTTTTTCGAGTGTCCTCGTGGAAACACTTGCCACGTTTATGTCCCGTACTTTTGGGCGCTCGCCAGGCAACGCGTTGCCAACACAGGGCCAAATTAACCGGCCGGTAGGACCGGCGAAATTGACCCTCACGCGCTCCGATCCACCTCGTCAGGATAATCTGAATTCTCTCGTCGAGGCAAATTAAGCGACGCTGCCGAAGTAACTGCTTGCGCGTACCTGGCTTTTCGTGCCGGTGAAATTACCGAACGCGTTGATCAGTCGAAAGTCATCTTAATTGTACGGCAAACGAGAACAATCGTATTTGTTCCAACAGTGAATGGTTTCGGAAACGGGGTAATTAGTAGTGAGCCGTTTTCACGGCCGAATATCATCCTTATGCTCGCTTAATGCTGTCGCCTGTTATTCTTTTCTCTGACCTCCGGCACGGCCGACTCGTCGTCAGCGTACTAAAACTGTATTCCGACTGCCACTCAGGCCGAGCGGCGGCCCTAAAGTGGGTCGACTAATTAGTCATATACTCGAGCGATTCGCGTGTTATATTTTGCGCGAAGAAAACTGCTCTCCTTGGGAGACTAATCATCCGTTTGACGTCACCATCGTAATAACAAACATTTCGCTTTTAGGGCAGAACATATCGAACGCTACGGTAATTACAATTTTGCTGAATTTTTAACAACGACCACACGACTTTACGCTTACTACAAAACTTTCATCTCGAGCGGCGCTCCGTTCCTGATTATTCTTCCTCCCGCAATTGAAATTCGTCGCGCGTAACCCGGATGTTTGCCTAAACAGTTTACAAAGCAAACATCCCGTCCAAGCGAATCCAAGGACGAACGTTTAGCGAGAGGCAATTCGCTCGTCAATTCTCGAAGGAATCTTCGTCCTGTCAGCGTCCGTATATCAAAATATCTGCCTCAAAGCCGGACGCGGTCGAACATCCGCGAACGATGTACATTGATGCAGCTGCATTTGAGCGCAATCTCGATAGCGAGTGCTCCGCTCTTCCTTCGACTTCGCCTCGTTGTTGAAAGCGGACGCTAAAGTGCATGCTATTGTTTCCGGTGTCTGCCAATGGTATCTGCTAACAAGCAACGTTTTGTCGCGTCTGAGGGCTCTATTTACAGCGGGCGTCTCGACGCCGTGGCGGATGCAGCGGAGAGGAAAAACGACGGTACATTTTGCCATTCAGTCTGAGAATGATAAGTCCATTATTAATGCGATGCATCTGCATCATTCAGGCTGAACAGACATTCGTCTGATCAATGATCGATCAATACTGTCGGCTTCAAACGTCTATCCACTTTTCATTTTCCCCGTCCACTAAGATCTTTTACAAATATCGATTAACCGCTGGAACCGTCCTCCGGGGCATAGTCATCCAAACGACAGCCGCTCGAGATCCCGACATAATCGTGGTCGCTTTTCTGCCATTAAATTCATAAAGTTTAATTAGAAACTCGTTTCTGCCCGGTGCACAGGTAACGCGGCATTCCGGCGCGGTCCAATTTCGTTGGCGAATGAAAAAGCGGCGTCGTCGTGAAAAGGGGGATCCCGAGTGAAAGAGCTCGGCGAAAAAGAGGCGCGAGGAATTGCTTAAACCGCGGCCGGGAACCGCGCCAGACTTTTAATTCGCCGATCGAGAAGCCGGGGTGGCGCGTTGCGTCGCAGGAGAACACGGCCAAAAACTGCAACGCTCGTCGCCGTTGCAATTACCGATTAATCGAAACGGCCGCGTGCCGTTACATTCCATTAGCGGTAATACGCGTTCGATACCGCGCGTAGCTGTTACGCGGAACTCGTTGCATCGGCTACTTGGCGCGGTTTCCGCCCCGCGGACGTTGATAAATCGACGTGGGGTTCAGGAGTACGTGTACCTGTGTATAGACGATGGAGTCATTTCACGGACTGAAATTTCCATCACTGGTTACTGGACCAATACCACCCTTCTTTAGGGCAGCTTCTGATTTGATAGAACGGATCGTAGTGACGTGGGTTTATGGCAGGGTTCAAAGTTGTATTTTTGCTAACAATTAAGAATGGTACAGCGTTATAACACGAGGTATTAAATTAACAAAAGCCCAGCCATGGCATGCATTTGTTTGTGGTGCCAACCAGACAATTTTCTGCTCTCTCTCTCTCTCCTATTTATACAATTGTTTGATAAGCTCTACCACGCGATCGGGGAGAACAGTGATCGAACGTAATTATTCCTAACGCGAAAGATGTTCGAGTCGGTCGTGTGCACCACCCCGCGCGACCACGTTTCGATCGAGCATTATGACACATTCGAGACTCCACGATGCAGTCGCATCGTTTTGTTCCCCAAATTCTTCCCAAACTCTCAGAAGGAAAATATTCGATCCGATATTAATCGGATCCCAAGTCCAATAAATAAATTTCCCCGGCGAGAGCCTTCGTGTCCCTCGTTCGTCGTCGTTTCACGAAATCGTTGGGCTGATTACCGAAGTGTTTCGGCCAAACGGGATCGTTGCTCGCCCAACAGCAACGAGGCCTCCCCCATGATTTTCGCGCTGGTTCGCACCAAGAATAGCAATTGGTATTCGTCGGTGACAGTGAGCGGCGCCCTTGTCCTTACCAACGCATGAAGAACGTTCGCCCTCTCGAGATCCAGCCATCTCTGGAGGGTGATCTCCCTTTCGCGTGGACCGCCAAGAGTCACGTCCGCCGGACCCCACAAAAAGAATTCCAGGACGGACTTCACCTACGCTCAGAACATACATACTTTCTTTTGTTGGTTCTTGGAACACTTTTGGACCACCCCTCGAGGTACTAGCCATTCCAGAAAAAATATTATACGGGGATTCGTCGTTTCTTTTTTTTTTTGTTCGTATTATTACCTGAGACAGAGTGACCGCTTTCTCCCTCGTCAACAGCTCCTGAATCAGGGGCAATCTGCTGGCGAGGTTCAGGTGTTGAAGAGCCACCAGGGCGCATTGGCACAAAGAGACTCGTTGCTCCTCGCGTGCCTCGTTCGTCTCCACGTTCAATCTGTTGAACGTTATCGGACAATGAGCAAACCAATTTTGCGCCGAGCAAGCTTTCTCGATGCGTTTACCGACCCTTGAAGAAGGTACAGCCTGTAACAGGCGTCCTTGTCCTCTCTGCAGAGGACCACGTTGTTCAGGCTGCGGGCGGATTCTTCGATTCCTCGTGCTTGGAGGCTCTTTAACGCCGTGACGAATTGGAGGAGCACGAAGGAGGCCTCTCTGATCGTTCCCTCGTCGTGCAAGTCTTTTGTCGCCGCGCCGTACGATTGTATCGTGCTAACTTGCAGCCGCGGTAGAACCGAAACGGTCGCTGAGGGAATAATAATATTTGCTTAAGAGGACGTCGGTGATGGAGAGAGAATGAAAGGTGAGGAGAAGGGTTTTACCCTCGTGCTGTTTGTTTCCGGATAGACACGCTTTCCCCGTAATCTCCATCGATGGGCTGTCTATAAACTCGATTATAGGTGCCAAATAAAATTCCTTCCGCGACACGTGCGCGGCCAGTTCGAACGCGATGCATAAGGTGACGTTCAGCTCGTTCCACGTCGCGGAGAAAAATATCCTTCTGCCGACGGTGATCGACGTATTGGCATCGATGCTGAAGTGGCTTATACGCGGATTCGTATTTTTCAACGCGCGCAGCCCGCTCGGCACTTGAGGCGTTTGGTTCAGCTGCAACCGATCGCGAACAGAGAATGTGTCTGTGAAACTGATTTCTACGTTTGTGCGACGAATTTTTGTATTTGTAAAACTAATTGCTTCTGATATATTTCACAATTACATTCGCGCCTTTTTCTTCCTTCGGCGAAGAAGCGTTTGCGAGAAAGTACCTGATCGAGAAACTGCGCGAGCGCTTCGTGATTCGCGACGACCACGGCACCGTAATTATCCTCCAGGCTTCGATGAACTATACTGCGACCCCTTCGTTGTCTCAGTCGGCTTATCCTTAACTCGTCGCCCTTACTCCTCCAGTCCTGATCCTCCTCCGGGCCCTGAATTTTAAAAATTTCATTACAGATTCCGCGCGGTCGCGGGCGACCGATAATAGTATCCCGAGGTAAAGCTGTTTCCCCGCGTTCTTTATTGAATAAGAAAAGCCCCAGGGCTGAGTCTGCGAACTTCCCGGCGTGCGATAAAGTTCCGCGAATACCGCGGGTCCGAGCCGCGCGATAATAAGCGGCGAACGCTAATGTTTTGGAACAGCGGCGCGCACGGGAAGAAAATGTCTAAAAGCAGTCGCGTTTAAGAAACGCTGAGAGATTTGTACCTCGTCGCCGGTGTAAAACCCGTACGGGGCGTACAGCTCGCTCTCGGTTTCGCTGCCGCAATACGGGAGCGACGCCGATCTGACGAACGTCTGATGCTGATATTTAAATTCAGCCGTGGCCTCCATGGCGTTGCTGTCCGATTTCCTCTTGCAGGCGAGGTGCGATACACCCCCGTGTCGGAGCTCCAGATTCGAATCGCACTCCGGCGAACTAGAAAGGCACTCGTAAACGTGGCTATCGTTCGACGTCTGTAAAATTCGGGAACAGCCAATCCTTATCGACAAGTTTAATTAGGCGAACAGGCACGCTCGATGAAAAGCGTTCAAATTACGTTCTTGGATCGCCGCCTCTCATACGACTACCGCGGCTTGCCATAAAAATCGCGAGAGTACCCGTTAATAGTAGCATTACCAGAGAATCGGACGTGGGTGGCGCGGCGACCTCGACGGACTCGTAATCCTGATTAAGGGCCGGGCTGGACGAGCCGTGTTTCTTGGAGATCGGCTGCGAGGTTGCTTGGTCCCTCATGCTGGCGGTTCTTTGCGGTTTCGAGGGCGCCAACGAGCTGCGCACCTCACCTGTAACATCCTCCGCTGCTGCAGGCACGTCCGCCATCGTCAAGCGCCACGGGTTAGTACCACAAGACACAAGGCATGTCACAAAACAGGCTAGCTACCGTACTAGCGTGCTGGGAGGACGAAATTTATTCTCCGGCTAAAAACTAGAGACGCGCCGGCACGTGTGCGTGCGTGCCTGCGCGCGGAGCGGGTAGTTTTTGCGATCGGGACGTGGGAGAAAGCGAGATACATAAAAGCGCAAAATTACTGTACAGTGGTTATAATCTTCCTCGAATTCGATGGATCTATTAATGCCGCGGACAAACTGAAATACGTTTCATTTTTTTTTTTTTTATTTGGTTCGTTGGATGTAAATGCCGAAAGATTTCAATTGCAATTCAAATTGCGAAACATCCATGACTATGACTGCAACATTTTGCGCTTTGACGTTGAACGGACCGTTCGTAAATAATAAATCGTGTCCAGGGTGTCGAAGTTCGCTTGTCAGAGTTTCTTTGTTCTCAGGGGTACACCCTGAACAAATTCCTCTGATAACGAATCATCGTCGAACAATAAAACTGCAGCTCAACGTTTGAGTTCACAGAAATCTTTGCAACCTACGTCGATTACGTTTCCCCCTTTATGCAACGAGAAATACGTTCACTGCCCTAATTGCTTTCGATAGCGCTATCGCTTTTCGGTTAAAGGGTTGAATAGCGTTGTACAAATTTCAGGGGAAACACGGTAGATTAAGTGGTATTCGGAGTTCCTGCACAATCGCCGGGAATCCTGACATTGGCAGGCATTCGTTATCAGGGTTCGACTAAAGGAGAACACGATGCTAATATGCAATCAATGCATGCGGCGTTAGTTGCACCCAGGGGCAGTTAAGGGAGGAACCTCGCGCAACAATCCTACTACGCGTGTCGACTATTTACAGCGATCTATGTGGAAATGAAAAGAGCACCTCTCTACCCACTAGAGCCGTCGGTTCCTGCAGGCAAAGCAATATCGATCCACCTTACGCGAGAGATAAAAGTGCTTGAAAGAGCCTCTGCAAGATCCGCGATGTTCTTGAGTGAGCAAAATGAAATACGAATGAAAAATACGAATTCGATTGTCTCGCGTGTGCTTGCGTATTAACGATGTTTGCACACATATTCCTCCCTCGCTGATGAATACATTTATTACGGTGCCCCTAATCTATGGGCAATGAAAAGAATGAAAGTACTAGTAGTACAAGCGTATGCATGAGTCGTCAGCGGTCCGTGAACGCAGTCTCATGCGGTTAACGATGAAGCAGCCCCAAATCGAACCACGCGAATATCAAATGACCGCTGTCCAAAAACAATTACTAAAAGAAGATCGATCGGGGTTCTTTTTTCGCTTCGTCGTTTCGCATCGTCGAGGCCTCCGTTCGTTCGCGATGAAAAAGCAAAAATAGAAAGGAGGATACTCCCGCGCGGGATAGAGAGTTACGAAAATCGCGAGAATCTGTCGCGATGGGTGCAACGAATAAAAAAAAAAATGACAAAAGATTGAGTTACACACCAAAGGAACAAGGCTCCCTCGATTTTCACGCAACAAACTTTTATTTCACAAACACAGAAGTTCGGAATTACAGAATCTTCGATACTCCGATCTATTGTTCTTGCATGTACAAAGATACAACCCACACGGTACAACTGGCGTCGCACCTCTCCTTCCGTACAGCCAGCCATTCTCAAAACTTCTGATCGCAATTCCTTTGCTCGTCGAACAGAGATATTTGAACGAGATAAAAAGAAAACGGGATAAGGGACGAAGTGTGTAGCACGATGACGAGAGATTTATCACAGAGTATCGTGAATCGTCTTACAGTATCTCTAATAGAGCAAAGTTAGTCGAAAAAGTTACGAGTATAAAATAATAACATTCCATGGGATTAGTCGTAGAGTACAAAAAAGAAAACAAATTACGTATGGCATATAGTACTGTTTATAACGAGACGCTTCCAGGTTTGTAATTATAATGCTGTTACCTCGCGCGGCACCATCTAAATCATCTTAATCGTCGCACGTACGTTCAAGCAAACGATCAACAATCTCACTACGACCGTACGTTGACCCGGCGAAACGAGGAACGATGAACGAATCTCAAGAGGGAAGGTCTGAGTTAACCACCGTTATCCAGAGTTACAGGATTCTCATCCCCGTGCTTGCGCGCTCGCGAAAGGAATAAATTCGTTTTTAAAAAAAAAAAAAAGCAGCTGGCGCGAGGATTCGTGTAAGTATGACTGTTACAAAACATCGAGACTTGCCGTTGGTAATCATTAGTTACATTGGATGGGCCTGAACTTACCCAGATTCGCGTAAATCGAGTCTGAGGTGGTCGAAGCCACCGGCTGCCAGGTCGACGACGACGACGAAGATGATGAGGAGGTGGATGACGATTTCGAGGATGACTTGTCGCTTCTCGGCGGCAGTTGCTTTGTCTCCACGCGCGGCGGCGGTGGTCTGACCGGTTTGCTCGCTGGATCCAGCCTCGTCCAGTCCTCCAGGGACTGGTTCCTAGGCGGTGGAGGTGGTTTTCCGGGTCTCGCTGGTAACGCCGTACGGAACACGAGAGTTTATTAACAACTTACAGAGATTGTTGATATAGGCTGCGGATCGATTACGATAAATTGGATACCTACGTTGAAAGGAAATCGCAGAAGGTACGATATAAAAGTGAATTATAAAAAGCTCTTAATAATCATCGATGATAAAGCTCTACCGTATGAAGGGGTCTCCGGTGTCGAAGGCAGACTCACCGGATGCATGCGCTCCAGCGGACAGTGGCGATCGGGTTGCTGCCCTTCCCGCGTCGATTCTGGGACCGCAGGAATCGGGTTGGTCCTCGCTAATCCTGCCGATACGATCGTTGCTCACAACCTCGACCGCAGCACCGTCCAGTTCCAGCGGATGAATAATTTCCAGTCTTGGCTTCGGCTGCGGCGTCGACGGGATCTCGTCGACTTTCGAACTGCAGCCGTGTCCACTTATCATGTCCACGTCCTTCCTCGAGCCCATCCTGAGGAATCTTTTCAAGGAGAACCGCGGCCTGCCCCTCTTCTTCTCCCCCCTCACCTCTGGCCCGTTCGTCAAGCTGTCCTGCGACAAGGATATCGTCCTCCTGGCCGCGGAATCCGAGGATTGAACGCCGGTGGGATCCGGAAGGTCGGAAACGGCTTTTCTGAACTTCGGACTGCAGGACGAGGCGCGCTCTCTCTTCTCCTTCTCCCGGACCACCGGTGAATCCGATTTGAAGTTCGCCCCGGGATTCCTGGCGAACAGGGACGAGCCGGTCGCCAATTCCTCTATCGAATCAGCCGCGGGTGGCTTGGGCGCCATCCTCCTTTTGTTGGGCGATCGTATCGACTCTGCTGTCGGCCACTGAACGTCTTGCACCTCCTCGTCGACTTCTGGCTTCTCCGCGTTATCGACGGGATCCGTTATCTGACTTCCGGCTGAGCCGGAGGCGATCTTCGGCTTGATTCCGGTGCTTTCGACAACTTGACGTGCAAGCTTCGACGAGCTTTGAACACGAGACGTCTGACTTTCACGCTGGACAAAATCTTTGGGAGCGTTCTCGGTGGAAGCCCGGCGACTTTGGTCCACGGATGCGGTAAGGACTGGTTCCTCGGACTTGCCTTTGGTGGCTATTACGCGAGGGATAGGGTTCTGCTCCCGGCACGGTGCTGTGTTTCTACCTGGGATTGAATTACGTGAGATTAATCACAGTACTGACAGCGGACCGTCTGCGTTTTGTATTCTACGTACTAAATTAAATAGCAGGGGCGACGAGTAAGAATAATAATTAATACTAACTGCAAGAAAAACAATAACGAAAAGCAGGAAGGCAATAATAAGAACAGTATTATTCGTAACAACAATGACGATGATTACAACAATGCAAGTGTTGGATGTCGCGGAAACAATTACAACGATTCAGCGATTTATTTCCCACCTGTACTTTGAGCAGGCCTGCTCGCAGCGTTCTGAATCGAAGGGGGAGGCAGCACATAGCCCTTCTTGCCGATCCCATCGGTAGGCGTAACAGGACTACTCCTGGCCAAGAAACTGCTGGGCTTCTGGGGCACCGTAGGTTTCACTTTCGGCTCCGAGTGAATCGCGCCATGGAGGAAAGAAGGCCGCGGCTCCGTGGCGATAGCTGGAATCCTGTTCGTCTCTTTTCGAAGGGGAGATCCGAGCTCCGGGGGCAGCGGGCTTTTCGGGACGTCCGAAGGTTCCGCCACTACGTCCTCGTCAGCTTTCCCATCGGGCTCCCCAGCCAATTCTCTGCTGCTTTCGAAACTAAATTTGTCCACCTCCGGGACCGCCTCGCCGTCCGCTTTACGCGTCTCGCGCGTCGACGGGTCTTCGTTAACGATTTCTCCGTTCGCGGAAAGGAAGGTCTTGTCGGTTTCCTTCCCTCGAATCGTCACGGACCCGTCGCTCTCAGCCGCTTCTTCAGCCCCGCTCTTCAACGGTGTCAAACTCAACTCGATATCCTTGCGCGAGGACTCGTCTTCTGTTCTAGGCACCGCTGAAGTCTTTTTCATCACCTTCTCGGTGAAGTCGTGCTCGATCCTGCCACCGTTTTGCAAGCTTTGGATAGGAATCTTCGGCTTCTCGTAGTCCGACTTCTTGATCGCCGGTGCCCGAGAAATATTGCCACCTTTCTTATCCGATTTACCGGTCTCCAGACTCCTCTCGCTGTTCGGCGTGTTGGATTCCGATGTTTTATCGTCGCCGTCGTTAGGCTTCGACGAGTCGCTCCGCCGAATGGCAGGTATTAAATTGCTGCCGGACGTGATCAGAGGCAGATCCACGATCTTCTCCATTGGCGAGAGACACTTCCGCTCCTTCTCCTCTCTCGCGTCGATATCGATCTTTTTGGCACTCTTCAACGTCACCTAGAAAAGTATTGAACGACAAATTTTCCTTTTTTACCATCTACGCTTTGACCTGCGCTATCAAATGGCAAGCACGGCTAATCGAGCAAACATTAGTTCATGACTAACCTCCGATTTCTCATTGCTCTCCGTTCTGTACTTGGAGAGATGCGAAAGCCCATTGACGAGCCCGTTCACCTTCTTATCGATAGGCCGTTTAGCCGTCGGCACGGATTCGTCACCCCCGAACGGCGTGACGGACACCAACAGCGTGGTCTTCTTGCCGTCCGAGTCCTTTTGCATCCTGCCGAGCATCAAGGACGCGAAGGACTTCGCGGACGACTTGTTCGTCTCGCTCGCGAGAACGACGTCCGTCAGGTTCGCGGTGATCGTGTTAAAGTTGGTATTGGCGCGTGTCAGGTTGCCCAAAGCTCGTTCCTCCTCGCTGTCTGGCACCGTGTCGTCGTCGCCATTGACAGGCTCGACGAAGTCCTGCTCGTCCTCCTCCTCCTCCTCCTCCTCATCGCCATCCGAGAAGAAGTCGTCGCCGCCGTAGCCGATTACCTCCGTCAGACGTTCCGTGAACGCGACGCTCTTCTTTTTCTGATCCTTCTGGCAGGCAGCCTTGCCCCGGAGGATGCTCTGCGAACGATGGCGATGCGATAAATATTACCAACGTGTACTTAATGAACTCTGTCGCTGAACATTTTCAAGGAAGCATCAGGTGGAATATTAATAATACTATTAATATTACTAATGGTAACGATAACTCGTCGGTGCTTCAAGAATAACGTGAATTACGTCTATGGAGGATGTATGAGAAACATGTGCAATAAATGGAAAATATCCGTGCGACGGAGGGGAAGGAAATCGTGGCAGTGAAATTGCAGAAATTCTTTTCCAGGATCAGATTTCCCCCCCATAATAGTTTGCTGAATTTTCTCGAACTCCAAACTAAAGAGGCGAGCGCTGAAGATGCATTACCACGATTCTCGATGTAACGGACATCGAGCGCCGGACTGCTTCGCCGCTTTCCAGCCAATTTCCGGGCTGGAGAATTAAATATTATTGTTGGACAGCGAGGGCGAGTTCAGCGGATAGAAGTAACACAATTCTGCCGGCCCGGCTTAAGCGAGTTATAATCGTTTCAGCCACTCCTATCCCTGGTAATCCCGTTTGTTAATTCGTCCGCACTTCGAAGAAATTTCGTTCGGAAGCCGGTATAGGGCTCTCCCCGATGCCTTATCGCTGTCCGGCAGGGAAATGAAAATTCACCGCTCAAGTTGGATCCGCGACGCGGTCGCATCCGGGACGCGCACAACAAAAACAACGTGTTTTTCGTACACGAAACTTCCGAACGGTCAGGCGGCGTTAATGAAAGCTCTCGATGAATAATGCAACGAAAGGAGGGAGCTCGAGCTTTTCCGTAACGTCTAACAGCCCCGGCGAAAAACTATCGATTAGCCGGACGGCTTCGTCGTGAATTCGTCGACGACGCTCGCGTTTCATAACACGAGTCAGCGCGAGCGGACGGGAATGGTGGGATCGTCGAAGTGACGCTGCGAATTCTTTCGAGAAACGACGATTCAACAAACGCCTTGTCAAACTGCTACGCCGTTAACGCCGTCCTTCTTCCCTTCTAGAAATTTCACGTTCGTTCCCCTTCCGCGACCCCTTTTTGCCGGGTATCGTCGACGGGCTCGACCAACGAGCCACGAGACAAGAGTATAGAGAAAGCTTCCAGCTAGATTTTTCGAACCGGGTACGATTTACTTTTCCCTCTCGATTTTCTCCGCGCGTAACGGCGACACGCAGGACGGCTTTAAAAGTGTCGCGAGCGTGGGCGAGTTTCATTTGAAGGAACCCGCCCATGCACAACTTCGAACCCCCTCGTGGAATGAACGCCTACCCTCTTGATCTTGTGCGCCGCGATTAACCGTTCACCCTTGTCACCGCGTGACGTGGACGTATGCATCATGTAAATTTAGAATTCCCCGACAATGGGATACCGTCCCGCCTGTGATTCAGGTGGTGTTCTAAATGGAGCTCCGGTAGAGAAAAGAAACTCTCCGACGATGTATAGGGCAACGAATAAATTCTGATTTACCAAAGCGCACCGTGGACGCGGAATGTTTACGAGCGTTTGCTCCACGAGACACAATTGCCATGCTTCGCGTGGAACAGTCGATAAAACGATAACCGTGCACAAGTGAACTAAGTTACTTTCCGTCGATTTCATCGTTAGCTTGAAGTACCGCCTACCAGAAATGCAAATGCAACGATCCCGCTCAAGTGTGTCTCGGTCAAGCCAATTTCGCGTGCACCCTCCGGTGGCTTCCAAGCTGGTTTTTCCGCGTGTTCCAAAGATCATTACCAATTAGCGGTCTCATTGCCTGGTCGTTCCGGCGATTCGATTAAACTCCGAGAATGCAGTCGCGAAACGGTAGCGCGCTTTTCCGGTTAGATTGCGAGCGAGGTGATCTGGATCGGGGCCAGGAAATTAGCGCCACTTCCCGACCGGCTCGCGTGTGTAACGCGTTTTGCGAAACAACGGTGCGGACCATATTCTGGAGTCTGGCTTTTTATTCGGAAAATCGTTGAGCAAATTCTACAGTCTATCAGGGGGGGGGGGGGGGGTTCAGATATGGTTGTACCTGTATCTTAAGATTATCAGTCTTCGCATGGTACAGAGCTTTGCCGATGTTCACTCTGAACGTCTCTTCCGGCACGGCGTGCTCCTCCCGTGGCTTGAAGCAGTTCGAACAGAATTCCTTCTTCCAGGCGTTCTGCACGAAGCGGTTGCATTGTGCGGACATCGTTGCTTCACTGCAGCGACAGCGAAAGTCCCGTTACATCATCACCCTGAAAGGAGAAGAGGAGAAATAGTAGTCGTCCGATTCCGAGGCCGGTGAGCTTCGTGCAGCACGTGGTGCCATCACGGGAGAACCGTTTCTCCTGCCCACCGTGTGCTTTTCTCCTGGGAGACATTACTCCGGATATACAGGGTCTCTTGGATGGAACACTAAATCAGCTAACAGCTAAGCTTTGTTTCGAAAACGGAGATGACCCATTGAACTTGCTCCATTCGGTTTAATTAGCGAATTAGCCTCAGCGCTCGAAGCGGGGTACAAAAGTGCGTAGCTCGTAAAACAGTGGGATTCGGGGTGGCACTGTGGCCACACCCGTTTACCACTAATTCGTTGAATTTCCTTTTCCCCCAGTGAGAGAAAATTCTCGTGAAGAATTAATATGACATTTGTTTCAAACCGCGACGCGTCAAAGGGAATGTGTAATTCAAGGTACAAATTCAATTACCTCTGAGCGGGTAATGAATTTTTGAGAGCGCGATTCAAGTATCGTTTCCCGGCGCACCGTGTTAGAAAAAGATAATTAAACGTTTCGTTCTTTTTACCGCACAAACACGCGCGCACACGTTCGCCGATAAATTTCTCCAATGGAACGATGCTGTATTGTTAACGCCCGCTCCATTGTAACAAACTTTGATCGAGACACGAGTCGAATAAATTATCCGCTATTCAACGGCGAATTTTT
Organism: Holcopasites calliopsidis; assembly: GCA_023838395.1. Taxonomy (NCBI): domain Eukaryota; kingdom Metazoa; phylum Arthropoda; class Insecta; order Hymenoptera; family Apidae; genus Holcopasites; species Holcopasites calliopsidis. The sequence continues at coordinate 2,362,340 of JALHAQ010000001.1, forward strand.
AATCGTGAATATTCCGCGGCCTTCTTACACGCGGTATCGTTTTACAAAAGATATTGTCTTTCGTCCTCGTTAAGCGCCGCGCTCTCCAATCTTTCTTACACCCTTCGTTTTTCCATAGGGTCAAATTGAAACGCGACAATCCGCTACCCGCGAGCCGTTTCGCTTAAAATATCAGCCGGCTCGAATGACACCGGGCTCCATAATGAAGGAGGGAAACGGTATCGTTAGAATTTCAAGAAGGTATAAATCCTTGCGGCTTCATTAACAGCGGACACTCGATCGAACTTTGGTAGGAAAATCTTTCATTATTACGGACCATTGAAACGATGAAAAGCTGCCGGCGGAAAGTAATTTGCGGTTCGAGTAGGGAAACATGTTCGCGCGTTGGTTTAGTTTTCGAAAATTTCCCTGCCGATGGTCACGTCGTAGAATTTCTTTGCTCTCGGCCCTCGAACGGATGGAAACGCTTGAAATTCACGAGATCCGGCTAACTTTTCCACGATTTTCATTCTCGCGCGCAAACTTCGACTAAAAACTGCAAACTTTTCACACCCTGCCAGAAGAACTTCCCTACCCCGTGGGAGACCGTAAGAAATATGAAAATCCATCGCCACAGACGTTCGCTTGATAAACTTTCGTCCCTCGCGCGGACCTTATTTTTATTTCGCGATTACGTATTTCCAATGTTACTAAAACTGGATTTATTGAATTACATTTCGCATACGCTATCCGGGATTCCGCTGACGCTTCTAGAAAGAAATTTATCTATGCATTAATTATAAACGATGCCGCGTGTGGGAGACGATAGCATCGATGAAGTTAATCCGTCCGAGAGTATGCTTTCCTGTCGACGGCGGTCACCGTGGGCGCAATCAGGACAATTGAACCGAGCTGACCGCTCGACTGAATAATTGCCCTGCTTCCGGTCCCGCTTTTATCCGCCGGTATCATACTGGCCGACCCTCGACATTAGCCAACGATACCTCTCGACTGTTGCGGCACACCATCGCCTGGGAAGATGTTCCCGTGGACAGGTCCGCATCGTTCCAATGAACCCTACCAGAATGGAAGGAGAGACGGGCAAAAGGAAGCTTTGCTCGATTTGCTGAAGCAGCCGGTTACGTCACTGGTTCCGTGGAAGCGCGTGTCACGGTGGACCAGTTCTCGACGTGGAATTCGCCAGTGAATCCCCGCAAACTGGTTCCCACCGCCGAGTCTAATCCCGCAGGATGCGTAAAGTGGAGTGCATTAAATGTACGCACGTGAACGTTATTCGTCAGGAACGAGGAACCGTAGTGACACAGCCGCGGCGGAGCATTAACATGCGCGAGAGCTGCAAGTAACATAACCGGCCAGGAATAAAGTACCGTTTCCAATCTCGATGATCCGTTACATCCCCTGCGTTCCATCCGCGTAGGAATGGGCAAGAGGAGCGCTCTCGCAACATCTTCGTTAACGCATATTGCATAACAGTTATCATCATTACTGTTCAGATTACATTTGCGATAGGGGGTAATGAAGTAATAGGCTCTTCTAGAGCAGCGACGATATTTTATTCCCCGAACGATGAACGACAACGGTTCTTTCTAAAAAAAAAGAAGAAGCAATCGCGATCTCGCTTAATCAGCTTCGAGGAAATTTTTGCCCCATTTATCTGCTGCAGCCGCGTCTACCGTGGAACGGAAGAAAAATGGGGATGACTGTAACAGGTTACGCGTTCCTGGCCGCGAGACAGGATTATCTTCCCCCTGAACGATCAACTAGAACGGTTCCGTTGCCGTTGCACGTCTGTCAATTGCAGCGAATCGACGACGCGTGCACGAGCCCGCATTCGAGCGCATTCCTCTCAAGATCACGTTCAAGATCGAGGCGCACAACGTTGTCGCAACAACGCTGCCGGATGAATTACAATTTTATGGATGAGATTCGTGATTAATTGTAGGCTCGACGGACACTGTGGCTGATTAATTATTCGCTCGGATTGCTCCGAGATAAAGCAGCTGCGTAATATCGAAATGGAAAAAGCCGAACGGAAGGATGACGAATAAGAGAAAGTAAGAGAAGAACGGGACTGCGGGCTCCGACGGTGAGACGAGGGAATCCGAGGGAACTTTTGACGAGGCCTGCACGAAGCGGCACCTTCGTATTGGCCCGTGAACAGGTTCGTGAATCGATCTCTTCGCGAACTCTATCCTCGGGGCTCGACGGGTCGTCGACCCGCTTCGGCCAAAATCATTTCAAATTCTTCGCGTGCTACTTGCGCCTGGATGAGCCACGGTGCCCCTCGTTCATTGCCACGCCGAGTATAGAACGGAAGGCGAAGACTGCGATTTGCAAACAAAACATGTTAGCACCGTCGTCTATACGCGCGACGCATGAAGATCGATGACTTCCTATGAGCAAGATGACGATAGATCTATCTCCCGGACGAGTGGAATTCTCGAGCCGAGGCGGCGACGCGCTCGCGCTGTTCAGAGAAATCGTGGAATAAAGGAACCGTGGAATGGTGTAAACACGCGGACGATTGCGTCGGCTGCACGCGAATACGCGGATACAACTATCTCTCGTCTATAAAACTTCGCGCTCCCGCACTTTGACCAGAGCATCGTCCACAGAGCAGCCTCTCGCTCGCTTTGACGTCGAGGGACAACGCTTCAACCTTTCCGTGCATCCACGCCGCCGGTCCTTTCTTCGACGTGGGCGCCAAGTCGGAAAGGCAGACCTCGTCGGGGCATTCCATAAAGGTGACGCGGCTCGGGAACAGCCATGAAAACGATCCCGATCGACGGCGTCGTTTCGTATTGTTTGGTCCCGCCGTCTGGCCACGCTCCGCCGAGGCCACCGGTTGAGCCACAGTCTGGGATTGGAAAGGTGAGGACTCGTTGGTTCCGCGGTCGGCTCGTGGAACAACTTTTTCAAGAAACTCTGTGGCGACGGGAACAGCAAACGCTTCAAATATATTAGGCTCGTGTTAATTATTTGAAGAATAATATTTCCCTTGAATATCGCGGGAGTCACGCATGAACGACGCGTTGTATCTCCCTTCTCCACGGCACTAAGAGAACCCAGGACGGCATGCCGAGACAAAACCAATTATTGTTCACGGTCCGCACACTTGAGCGGACCCTTTCGCGACAATAGAGAATATGCTCGCTTCTGTACGAAACGTATCTAGAAAAGATCTCTGCTCGAAACGTCTGCAAGTGGGTCGAGAAACTGTGACACACACTGTCGCGGGCACCGCCGTGTGTTAACTGGAAGGTGTTAATCTTGCTCGAAGTTGCTTTACACGCTTGAATATCCGGCTGCCGGGCTCCAACCACTAACCCAGATGCAGTGAATTATTTATAAAAGGAACGTACACGCCTTGTAATTGTGTAACCTTGATTATTGCCAGGCTGCCGATCACTCGCAGGCATCGCAATCGTCAGGGTACAACGGCGTAGCTGCTGGGAATTCAGAGTGGAGGGAAACAAGCGGTGACAGAGATTATTCCGCGAGAGGAACGATCGTGTTCGGTGTTGGCTGATTTAAAGAGCGCGATACCGCGACTCCCGCGAGCAAGTCCTCGCAGGGAAACTTATTAGCCATTACGAATTCGCCGCGGTTCCGCCGAGATTGTCCGGCGATCCCCCGACCCGGGACGGATTTATCGCGCGCAGTTGTGGCGCCGTTCCTGCGAGAATACGAAGACGACGAAGATTTATTCGGTCGATCTTTCCAGCCGACAAGAAAAAAAAAAAATTGTCTGTTTCGAGCGTTCCTCGAATCCAGCCAGCCCCGTTCTCCCTCGTGGTACCTACACGCTGGGAACGTTAATTTTGCGCCGGGTCGAGGATACTGCTGAACGAAACCGCAAAAACCGGCCACGCTCGAACGGTCAATTAGTCGTCAAATTGAACGTTATTATATTATACAGCTCATCGACGAGTTGAAAATCGTCAGATCTTCCGAAACAACGGGAAATCCGAAGAGGATCGCTCATACGGAAACAGGAGAATGATAAGGCCGGTCGATTGGTTTTCGTCCGTTCAAGCTCGTTCCCGATAAAATTAAAATACAAATGAACAGGAAACTTTCCCCGGTGACCGAATTGATCGCGGGCGATTTACTACCGATACAGGGCCCGCTGGATTTTCCAGCGAAAAAGAAACACGCGCGCGCCCGTTGATGATAATGGAAAAGCGAATAAACGCGCGCTGCTCGAACCGGGCGGAATTATCTTACATGGTAACCGATTAAACGAGCCGCATCCCTTATCGAGCCGTCAAACGCTTCGACGTGCAAACAAAGAGCCTCCGGTCCGCGTTCTCGTTTGATTGTATCTCATTTAGTAAGAGGCGTGTAGAAGTAAAGAAATGTCCACTCGAATCACTGGCACAGGTTCGCGTTTAACAATGGTCACACCTGCCTGCAAGTAGCACGGAGACAAAGCGCGCTCAACACCGGAGACGACACGATCCTCGTGTTCCATGGAAAACGAAGAAGCGGACTAGCACGGGCAACCTTGCTTTTGAGAATCGAAAGCGGCCTTTGTGTTAGCTTTCAGACTTTCAGCGGGCCGTGAACGAGCACTGGGCACACGATCGTTTCGCAGTCTGCCACGGTTTCAAGGAAAACCCTTGCAGCATCGCGATGCGCGATCCTGCAAGCAGATAAATACACTCGCACCCGCGTAAGAGGATTCAACGCTCGCGATTGCCTCGGTGTCGCTGCTACCGTTTCACTCGCCCTTAATTATACGATATGACGTGTCGTCGCTTCAATGAATGCAGAACTCAGAATGTTACAAAGTAGCTCTGACGATCTGCAACGTTCTCCAAATACCCAATGCTGTCCCTACGAATGAACTTCCATCCTTTCCTATTTATTCTGTTACGCGAATAGTCTGCCACGTCTAAATAGAAACGAAGTCACGAGAATAAGGAGAAAGCAGTCGATACTGAACACTGGTAGAAATCTAAAATCATGCGGGCAATACCGAGGAACCGAGGCACAATTTCCTGCTATGCAAATGAATGCCAGGGGACTGCTCGAAATGCCACTCAATCAGACGTCGAAGGTCGATTCGTTCCGGGCAAAGTGGCATGAATGAAAGCGATCACTTTTTTTTTTTCATCCTCCGTTACGTCTTCCCCGAGCGAGAACCTTTCGATTTCCATTGAACCCTTTCGAACCATTTAAACGCGGCCGAGCTAATGTAAAGCTGCACACCCCGATCGTCCGCGAAGTGACTTTGAAGTTGAAACGTTTCACGATCGCAGACATTCAAGTACTCGAAAGGGTATTATACAATTTTCAAAGAATGTATTATTAGAAGGCGATCATTAGGATCGCGAAGGTATTTCTCACTATACTCGTTCTCCTATAGAAGCGGCGCGTGTATTTTCTAATGTAAGGTCGAAACAAGCCGAGGCAGTGGCGCGAGCCGATTTGCAGTCGATCGTGCGTCAGCAGGATCGTGCGTTCGTATTATACCTTTACTAGTCCTAAACGAGGTCGACCAGCTCCGGCCATAACCACACCTCCTTTTACCGGAGCTCTCAGGCTCTGTGCAGCCGTGTATTTTATCCCGTAGATATTGGACGCGAGATTCGACGGGTAGATACAACATCCGACAAAAGCATCCTCCTCTTCGGCACCGGCGTTCGGACGTTCAACGAAAAGCAAACGACCCAAACCCGCCGGGCACGCTCGCCCCCTACGCTGATTTACATAACACGGTGAACTGGTCCTTACAGCGTGCGCTCGCTATGTGCAGGCTCGTGAGAGAATTCCGTACCTCGTTCGCCACGGGTGGTTCGTTTTAATCGAACTCGTTCCAGAGGCGAGGGTGAACGTCAAAAGGAAAAAGGAATCATAAATCGGGCCGGAATCAATCAAACGCGACGATCTCTATCGAGTATAATAAAACACGCGGGCCGTATATTAAAAGTTTGCGTCCCAGCGAAATACGCCGGATGGCCCTAAAATTCCCCCGTTTCTTATTACAGATTTTTCTTGTTAGCCGTGGAGGAGCGGGCTGGCAGTCACGGGGCGGAAGAACGTTTCTTCGACTCCGTCTCGGAAATTAATGCGGTAACTTGGGAGGAAGTTTTTCAAGAATGAAAACTGCGCTACCAGGGAACTCCGGCGTTCAAATAAACTTAAAGCCCGGACTGCATTTCTCCTCGGGACCGTTTGCATCGGTCGTATATCTCCTTGCACGATGCTCAGAGGGAACGGAGGGTCTGTTGCCTCTGTAAAATCGTGGAACGTGCAAGAAACGAGTACACCTGTAATTCTACCTTTTTTTTTTCTTCTTCTTAACGAACATCGACGTTTTCTAGCCCGACCACGTTACGGAGTTCGAACGATTCACCGGTTCTTTCACTTTGAGAGCTAGAATGCGTATAGGTGATGCGTGCCACGGACTTTCCCTCGTAACCCTGCGATCTCGCGTGTCTGGTCTCGTTCCACGCCATGCCCAGACATTCAAAGAACGATCGACGCCAGAAAACGAACGAATTAACGCCTTTCCCTATCGGCCGCTGTGCGGGAACAGGCGTCGTATTATACAAAACGAAAGCCCATCTACGTAAAAAGAGAGACGCCAAGTGAAAAATGAATGATTGATATGGCTAATCTTTGCGTGGGCAATCGAGATACGTCACCTGCTTCTCCACTTACTACACTCGGTCAACGCTTTTTTTTTTTTACAGATACTCTACGTATCTCTTGATTCTGGTAGGCGTATAAAGAAACTCTCTGTTGCTCAATTGCACCACGACGGTTGAATCTCTTATTAAACGATCGCCGAAGACGTTTCGTTGCAAAAGGCGAGATCGTCCAGGAAAGAAGTTGGGCACGGTGTATTTGGAAAGCGGTTTCTTTCACTCGCGCAAGCTTTTCGGGTATCACCACGAGGAATATGAGCGGCTGCAAATAAAGAAACTTTCGTTCCGGCAGTCGTAAAAATGTGAAACGCGCGCCTACTTCGAGCCCGCCCCTTTTCTATAGGTTTTACGCTCCTTTAAAAGAACACGAATTAACCCGCCTCGCAATTTCGATCCTAATGAACACGACTTATTGCATGGCCTTGTAAACAAAAAGAAATGTACGGGCGCTCTAAGAAGCTTTTGTGTCGAATTGGATTTGTCGCGTTTGACGAAAATGCGAGAAAATAACGGTGAGAAGAGCGTGGCCGCGAAACAAAGCGGTCGACACGTCGCGAGACAATAGAGAAGCGTTAGACGCGCACAATGCGTTTTTATTTCCTTTCCCGTGGCGTCGGCTTCAATCGCAGAGACGTCGGAAAGATGTGTTTCTCGTGTCGGAGACCGCGGCGCGGAGCATCCCGGATGCCCCGAGTGTTTCTTTCAAAGCGGCGACTCTTAAGTAGGACTCGAGAGATCTCTCCTCCCCAGTCTTCCCGATAGTAATAAAACTATTGGAACTCGGAGACATCATCGTGTGTTCTCCAAAAATGAACGACCATCCTCTCGGGGCGAGTGGAGCGATTCCTTTTTGCTTCCACCCCGAAGAAGTTTGTCGGCTCTGATCTTCATTTTTCCCTTGCTCCGCGACCAGTTAAACTCGCGTTTGCAACTTCCCCGCACGCTCCCGGCGTCACGTTGCGAATAGTATAAACAGGCCACGAGCGAAAGTTGAATCGAGATCGGATTAATTGCACGTTGCTCGGTAGTCGTCCGTTTTCCTTTATCCAGCGCGAAACGATGGGTAGTCGTGACGCGAAACGACAGCGCCTGTGCTCTTTAAAGCAAAGCAGCTGATAGTTTATTCTCATTTATCCGACAATTGGTCATCCTCGTTCTTGTTTTTCTGCGAGCTGCTTCGTGCATGCCTACCATCGATGACGAGAGCGCACTATTTTCGATTCGTCCGTCGAACGAACTCCTTTTCACTCCAAAAACGAACAAGTGTCAGCCCCTGATTTTTTGGATTGTTCCGAGCAGAGAATGCTCTGGCCCGGAGAATCGAATGCAATTTCGCGGCAGCCGGGTAAACAATTCCTCGATGGACAAAGTTCTAGATAGGAATTTCGTCGGTGCATCGAGCACTGTACGATAGCGGCGAAGCAACCGAGTGACGTCGAAGTTTTCTATGTACATGATGGCCGGACAGGAAGAGAACGATGACCGCGATAGATCCCGCGAGCATTGTGCGGCGAGTAAAGGCTGGATTTCGAGGAATTCGACTGAAACGCTTCGACGCGTTCCCGTTGCATTCGAAACATCGTTTTCACGGAAGAATTTTTCTCGCTTCTGCACAAAAGCGAAATGGTTCAAAGATTATCTGTCGGTATTTCGCCTGATTAAAAAAAAAAAAAACATATCCAGGCCTACCCACACAGCCGCTCTTACATTCTCGTTTCGTAGATTCATAAACCGGGTTCTCAATAATTCATGAGCAATTCGAGCCGGCGATTAAAGCCGCGATCAAGATATCTCCAGAATTTCTCAGAGGCTTAGCAAATTTCACCGCCGTTAAGCAAATGTAATTGCCACCCGTGAAATTCCATTATCAAAATCATCGCGTGAATGTACACTCAAAACCGTCGCGGCGATTTCTTCCTTGCTTCGGAAGAAACTCGAGCGAGATATCGCGCGTTTCCGAGAGCGCGCGGATTCTGGAGACCCTACCTTCGCGGAAGCGAGACCGATTACCAGGCTGCTTTAAACAACGATCCATATTAACGTTGTCCCCGTTCGCGTGAGTACACGGATCCCAGACGGACAACCGGAAAAGCCAGCTAGACCGTACGCGTATACGGCGATCCCGGAAGCGACGATTCCGGGTGAGAATCCTAGGTCACCGCGCCGATTCCACCAATTCCGACGAATCAGGTTTCACCGCAGCTTCGAGAAAAACTGGACCCCGTTACTGTGTCATCCGCTTCTGGAGTCGTCGGGTCCGCTTTCTGACAGTTGCACTTCTTCGTCTCTTCCATGTTCTAAGGGGACGTAGAATCTTTTTGCGTCACGTGTGCACCATGCTTGAACGGGATCTTTTTATTCGTCGATGAATCAGACGAAGAACGGTTTGAAGATTCGCTAAATCCGGCCACTCCAAGGTTTTTACCAATATATATATCTCTGTTTAACCTCAGGAAAATCTTGAATCTCGAGACTTGTTTAGCGCTTGGAATATATATCATCTCTCTGCGCTTTGTGTACTTTGCAAATTTCGTTAATGTCCGTTTAGATTAGGTCAGGGAAACCCATCTTCACGGAACTAGTCTAAAGCCAGGATAGATTCCTAAGATCGTCGAAACTCTCTCTCTGTCTGGATGCTGTAGGGAATACACGATGCTCAGTGTTCCGGAGTCGATCCGTGGCAATGAGCACAAGGTCCCCGGACTCGGTTTACCTCTTTTTCTTTTTTCCTCCCCCGTCTGTTTCTCCGGGCTATCAGCGACGCGGTAGGCGTCGCTTCTCTAGCCCGACCTGAAACACCTCGACCCGTTCTAGGACGACCTAACGAGGAGCGATACAATTAATGCGAGAGCCCTAGTTCGCGACCGATGCACCCGCGGGCTACAGTTTTTCCTTTCCTTCGCGCGTTTAATTACCTGCTAGATGAAACGGCCGCCTAATGAGGTCGTTCTCGATTCTACGTTCTCGCGCGACCAACTTAGTTCCGATATCCGCGAAATCCATGGCAACTTTTACCCCAGCTTCCGATGGGTCGTGTTAATTGCGGCGGATGCTTTTTCGCGATAGATTCAGGCATTAATACCCGCGGTGCAACTGCGAAGGCATTAATATAAGAATGTTTATTGTAGCGTGAAATACTTTCACGCTCGCATTCTCTGCTTTAGCGTAGCGAAGGTGTCAAGTATTCCAGTTTCCGGTTGTATCCATTATTCGCTGGGACGTCAGCAGGTTTTCCAAGCCGGGTCGAAGATCGTGGGAAGAAATTCCGTTGTGGGTGAAAGTGTTTGGTAATCGAGAGTTTGTAATAACTAGAGACGAGCGGCTTCCCGATTAAGCGTGCCGGGGAAGCTTTAAAGTTTGCTGGAGAACTCGAAAAAATATATCGTAGAATGGTTAGGGATAAAGTAGCTACTAAAGTATCGAGAACGATCTCCGTGGATGATGATGAAAGAAAACGATCTGCCGATTCGAAAGGTTACATAGTATCCCCGAGCAACGTTAACGGCGAGCATGCCCGTCTCTTTCGATGTGCGCGAAACGTTCGTGTAACCTTTCCAGCTCGAACTTTCAAGGCGAGATTCAGTCGTTTCGTCGCGCAAAGCCGGGTCTTCGTATATCTAACTGGAGAGCAGCAGCCGAACCACGTAGAATAAATGATCGTACGTAGACAATCGTACACGCGTGTCACCGGTGCAGGGGTCGCGAAAGGGGTCAATGCCTCTGCTCGTTCGTTCGCATATGCACGTAGATCCGTTCGGGCTGATGGCAGCGCGTTTCCTCTTCGCATTCGAACGCTTCCTGCGTCGCCTCGGAAACGAGTCAAATCGCCGGTCCTGAAATTATATTCTTATCCGTGACACCTTCGCCATCCTCATTCCTGGATACCGTAAAGTCACCCACACGCCCGTTCACGCACGATCCTGTGAACTTTCCTTCGCGCGTTCACGGATATTCTTGTGCAAGACGATCGTTTCCAGTCGTGACCTGGGTTAACGCGCGAGCCGCTTCTGGGATTTTCTGCTCTATAGGATATTGTTCTATGAAGGCGCGCGAGTGCGTATTTGACGGTATCGAGTAAAACGATACTGTGAGCCGCTTCTCAACGGGGCTAGGTCAAGTTTTTAGAAACTAAGGTCTCGAGTGGCTCGCGAAATAAGAATGTTACCGATGAGTATAGGTAATCGTGGTAATCAAGACGCGCGAACGGAAAACCATTTAGGGGCAGGTCTACTGATTTGCAGTCTACAGACAGCACTCGATGTAAGCTCGCGTGCTTCTGGAATGCAGTGAGAGTACGTGTTTCGCGAAAGGCTAGAGTCAGCTGGAAAACAGCGAACGCGTGAAAATTGGCCTGAAAGGTGCGGTCGCGGGACGCTCGAGAATCGGAGAAACTCCTGAGCGTTTCACGATAATGTTTTCCTCGTTCCCGCTTGCATCACAAATATTCGATGCGTTTCGTGGTGCATTTGAGAACCTTGTATCGTCGAGAAATAAAGCGGCTTGTCCTCCTTCGCTGGCTGGATAAAGTAAAAACATCCGTGGGTAAACGAAGAAGATTTCAAGTGGCTGCGACACGAGGTTTCCTCCACCCGTCGATTTTCCTTCGGGGTTTTCCTTTCATTTCGGCCAAGGTTCAAAGTGATCGTTTCGTACACGCGATGCAGCCACTCCGGGCCGAGGATCCCGCGCGGCCGTCGGTCGCCGAAGAAACGAGCAGCACGGCAAGAAACGTTCCTACACGGTTTCATGAAAATTCTGCTCAGCCAAGAAGGCTGCATTGAAAAATTGTGCTGCGCCCCTTGGCCGAGAAGTTGAATTATCCAGAAGCACGGCGGCGGTGGAAGAGGAAGGGACGTAACAGGTTGTTACTCGTTAATAAATCCGTCCGCTTTACGACTCTATAAACTGCGTATACAAGCAAGGCGACAATGCTGGAAATTGAAGCCAACAGCACTCTACTTAGCCGTGCTGAAGGAATCCGGCGAGGTTTGCCCGCTCGACGAGATATAAATATTAATGCCGCCGCTATCGCTGCTCGCCGCTAGATTCGCCAATAGAAATTAACAAACATGAAGCGGAGTACCGTTGCCGGACGGCTGCTCGGGGAATCTATGCCGAACGCTCTACGCTTTCCTAACTTCCGTTTCGTCGAACTTTCCTTGGAAACCGGCATTCCTGTTCACCCTGCGCATCCTTCATTGGGCCTCATTCTCTTAATTGTATTTCATTAACGCCCGTGTGATAATTTTCTTTCTTTTCTTTTTCGACGACGGAACGTTTCGAGATGAAACTGCCGGAAATCCTCGTATCCTCCGAGTTTCGCAAGCGTGCGACTGGGCGTCGAAACTAGGTTGCACCGTCGATATCGTTATTATGTTCACCGCGAAAGTGCACGGACTCTAATCATCGACGGTAATTCAGGCGGTGGCTGCGCGTACGCCTTAATTACCCGAGGGGAAAAAAGGAGGCACGGCTGTGTGAATTCGCTCGTAATAAGTGAAAGCCCGGGATCGTCTTTTGCGATAGACGCAAGGTCTCGCCTTTTACGCGCGCGACATTGGCAGTGGCGCACTGCATACAGCCGATCGTGCAAGTTCCGATGAAATTACCATAATAGAAATAGAAATGGAGCAACGATAGGCGACTAATCATTTTAATAACCTGCAACCGGTTTCGTCGGATGCGCTGATAAAAGAAAAAGTCGTTTAATATATGACCGGTGAAAACACTCGATTCAGGACGAGTTCGTTGGATCTTTCCTTTTGCATCCGCCTCCCCCGTGTTTCCGTCCTGCATACCTTCTTCTCTCCGCCTTCATCGCGCCACGGCGATTGCCACCCTACGCGATTCATGCTAATTCACGTCGATGCACCGCACCCACTTTCGAAGCGCGGACGCACTTGGAAAGTGCGACGATCGAGTTCGCGGGCGAATCTCGAGGATTTCGCGACTCCTTTCACGAGGTTGCTCGTCATCGCGAGCTGCTTAGATCTGCACACAGCTGACACTTTCTAGCCCCCCTTCGACCGGTGGCTGATTTAGATTTGGGACGGGTAAACGGTCGCATAAATACAGTTCGATATGTTCCCCAGCTGCAGCTGCGGATTCGACGTAGCCAATTCCCGACCCAGTGACACTTTTAGCGTGTCTCTGATAGAAATTGTTTGAAACGGTCCTGAGATTTTGCCCGCTGAGCTCGCACTCCGGGGATACGGTATTACAGAGTTCCGAAAGCAATTGAAGCCAAAGTCTCGAAGCAGTTCCGGGTAACCATGAATAATCGACCGCGAGAAAGATGCGCCTGCCCGAAGACGTATATGAATCCCGTGATACATTGGCCAATTTATCTGTTCGCCGCGTGTTTGCGATCGTTCAAATAAGGACCGTTCCATATTCCAATATCAATTTCATGTATTTTCATGGAAAATTTCAAGAGGCAAATTCTCGTCACGTAGTTCGACATTCTGGAAGAGGGACTGGACGAGACATGGCAACGAACGATTGAAGTGAGAGCCGCGAGTTCGGCTACAGTTCGGCAGGAATTTTTCCCAGGGCAAAGGGTTAACGACGCGGCGCCCAAAGGTCGCCAATGCCTCTTGCCGCCGTTCATAAAGTCGAGACGATCGTTTGACGCGACTCGCCTCGCTCTCCTCAAAGAGCGGACTGCTGCAACGAGAGCTCGCCGTTCGAAACTGCAACCGCTGTACACCGAAGGAAATCTTTCCTTTTCCCGCAAGCGAATCACGTTTCCGTCGACTAATGTAGAAATTCGGAACAAAATAACTTCCGACCTCTCGCCTTTCCCTCCAGCGGTGTCAGCGACCTCCAAGGAATATGAACCCACCGCACATGGTACCGACGGTTCTTCTCCCGAGAATCCGCGCATAACTTCGTTAACCCCTGCGCGAAGGCAGCGTGGTACCCGTGCTCGCCAAACGAACTTACGCTTCCCATTTGATTGTCTTCGTTGCGCACCGAACTTTAGACGTTAACCACAAACTTCTGCGACGCAGCAGCGTCTTTTGTGCGTCGATGATTTCGTTACAGTCGCAATTAAACTTCCAGCACGACGGGGCGAAGAATTTTGCACCCTTCGAACGTCTTCCTCCTCGATCGTTTCAAAAAGGGACGATTCGCGACGGAGAACGTATTTTCTATGACGGAAACAGTGGACGACAGGGATTCGTAGCTGGGCTGTCCGCGTCACGGCGAGACTTTGATTAGCGGCGAGACAATGGGCGCAGTAAATGTCGGTCGATCGACGTAACCTTTGAGCCGTTGACATTTTAACCCCGATGAGAGGAGGGTAGCCGCGAGGAACTGCGGCGGACGGCTCGTGACGTACGATCGGAGAAATCGAATCGGAGTACACGTCCAGGAGCTTGCAGATTGATCGGCCGCTACGCCGAAAGCTTTCTTCTACGAAGAAACAATTCTACTCTTCGTTCTACCAACATCAGCGACCTTCGTGAGCAAGGAAAATCTATCGCCTGTAAATGTCGGTGGTACGAATTCAGTGGAGTGTCAGAGTTTCCATTGAAATTCAATTACTTCTGAATTCTATACGATATACATGTAGCATTATTTTCTCTAGCATTTCTAAAGTCAGTCGAACTCGAATTAATCGCTACTTTCACTCGAAGCTACAAAAGCAATTTCGAAATTCGGTAGACAGAGAGAAGAGCGGCATGCAAGCCACGTAGCCCGCGCGTGCACGCGACTAATCCGAAGAAGCAGACGCGCCAGAGATAGCCGTCGATCTCCCGATTTCCCCCAAAGCTAATACAAAGTTATCGCAGCCGTCCATGCTTCCCTCGTTAATCTCGCTCGTTGTGGATTCACGTCCGGGGGGGGTTATTTCGAGCGGAAGTGCATCGAGGCTTAAGTCCGCGCCGCTGAACCACCGCCCCTCGCATCTTCCGCCGCTAGACAGAAGCTTCTTCCGAAAGAAGATGCGCGCCTCTAAATTTAGATTTACGTTCGAGCCAGCCGTCTGCCCTCGCCCTGTTAGAAGAGGCACGCTTAGGCGAAACAACGGGCAAAGCACTCTGGAAGCGGCTTAATGGAGACGCATCGAAGGACGCGATCGGCACGCGACGCCGCGTAAATTTAGCCCCCGAACGATTCGGCCTGCGTGGAGATTATGCACCGTGCCTCATCCTCGACGTGCTCTCAGTTATTTTTATGCCGTTTCCGCTTCTCCGAAGAACGCCCGAAGCGGCGTGGTAAGATTCGGGGTCGTCCGGTAAATCGAGTTGGAAGCGTGGAAACTTTCTATGCGTCGCCAGATATCTCGGGAGAGAATACAATTGGAACGCGAATTGTTTCTTTTTGTCGAAAAATTCAGTAGCTACAAACGAGTGTTAGGGTCCGTCAACTGATTACAGTTGCAATATTTTAACAATAGACGGGCTCTAATCACGCGAGTGAAAACGATCTTCTCGACGCACCGGCATGTTACGCCCTGGATGCTCCATCGACTATCAAATGCCGAAGGGAATAAAAGCGGCTCTGTCGCGGCTACGCGCGTCGTTCCGAATCATCGGCACATATTGGATCACGCGATGAGTAACGCGATTTTCCTTCGAACCGCGCGCAATAAACCAGTCGTAGCACGTGAGGCGAACACTACCGGGAACGCTGATTTATCTGTCCTCTTACATAAAACCGGTGACGGATGCTCATCGACTCGACGATTTTTCGTTTTTTGTCACGTAAAATGATAAAATGCGCTCGAAAACGTTCATTCCACGGCGAAGAGAACGAATAACTATAATCTCTCGGTGAAGATTCGCCGCCAAACTCGGTGAAACCCGCTTCGTGGTACGAATTAAAGTTGCAACCCTGCCCCGTTGCGTCGTCATAAATCATATTCCCGTTCGCCGCGTGACTGGAACAGATGCGTTTGGCCGCTTCGTTGCGAAAGATCGGATGCTCCACGCTTCGTTGATTCGTACAAACACGAGTCCGATCATCGAGACGACGCTAAATTTCGACACTCCAAGGAACCGATTCTATTAGAAAACGTTCGCGAAACGCGAGGATGAATCCCATTTTCTGATTTCTCTTGGCTTCAAGGAGCAACAATGACCGAGGCACGCGCAGTTCTACGCCCGATTTAATATCGCTTTAATAAATTCCCTCGCGCACCAGGATACGGATCGTCGTTCCGACTGTTTATGCTCCGTTTCGCCTAATTGCTCCTGCAAAACTGGAATACCGTTACCGCCACTAGCGTATAGATATGCGCAAGCATATCGGAGCTAAAAGGAAGGGAGGACAGATGAAACAGTTTTACCGCACGCGAAGGACATCCACCGTGGCTGACCGATTTTCCGGTCGCCTGCTTATCGAACTTATCAGCACCTGAATATCTTCATTATTTTATAATTATTAAACATGACTCCGCAATTGTTATTGTCCTTCGACGATTTCTCACTTTTTCTTTTAAATGCCTGTGCTTCGTTTGTCTTTATTAGAAGGGGAACAGAAGTGATGGGTGACGAAGGGCTTGACAGCAGCTGGGTTTAAAAAAGAATGATCTCGGGGCTGCGTACGCGAACCGGAAGCCACTTCAAGTAGAAAGCGGAAGGGACAGAAATACGAACGGCTTCAAAAGGTTCCGAAAATGAAACGAGAATGCTTTAGCCGCTTCTTTTACTATAATTTGCATAAATCCACCCCTGCCATACGTTTAGCTACCCTCGCATCTCCAGCGACTAAACCATATTTCAAGAAGTGACAATTTGATCAACGAATCGGGAACCATAAAACGGCAACGATCTAAGCAACCCTCCTCGTCCACTGTGAACGGCTCGGGCAAGATGCTCGCCTCTTCCATTCACCGTTAAGCGCCGCGGAACAGGTGTATCGGGAGGGCCCTCGCTCGCGAAACACCGTTTCCCGTGCCGTTATCGGCGACCGCGGGATAAACGCGTCGAAAACGAGCGAACGGCGCGAGTCCTGCGGCCGATTCTGCCTTCAGCGTGGAATCGTAAAGTTTTACGAGGTCTCCTCCTCGTTGGTAGCGCGTGCAACGGCGCGGCGGGGCGAGTCCTCTTGAAATAGCGATCGTGGAGAGTAAACGCGCGCGCCGGCAGACGGACGCTTCCTTCCCCGCGATCCATTCTTCCGACCGGATGTCGTGTCGTCCACCGCCCATTCATTCCTATTGTACGAATGAACCGTTCCCCCCGCGACTCTTTATGCACGCGCCTATGACTCTGTTACTGCTCCCGCATACGTATGCAGCTCGTAATCGCCTCGAGTTGCAACGCGATGAATTCCTGCATCTGGCTGACCTTCCTGCCAGTCGCTCGATTCGGCTCGCCTTCGTGGCAGAGAATGTCGAATCGGTAGTACGTCCGTCGCACAAGCGTTGCAGCTCAACTTCAGCTAATAAAGCAGCAATAATTTTATGCCGTTGTTCCGGTAGCAAACCGACGAGGTTGAACATTACTGCAGTATAAATTCTGGCCCTAAACTTTATTATGCATGTCGTAAAATATCTAAGGAGCACATTAAATCAGTTGGCCGCTCGCTGCTCTTTATGTGTCCCTAACTGGGTCACAAGAATGTCAAAATATTATACCTGTACGTAAATTTAATAATTTAAAAGTCCAACAATCTCGGAAAAATACATGCAAGATATTCTCGTGCCGAAGAAGAACGGCCTCATCGTGGACAATATTTGAGGGAACTCCCTTTTGGTTTATAGCTTCTAATTTAAACGAAGATCCGCCTGTACACCCCCGTGACACGCTCTTCTTTATACTCCACTTCCTTGGTTTATTGTTCCTGTTTTTAGAACCATCGTTGGACCTCGATTAGACAATTCGGATTTATACCTTCGAATTTTGTTCACGCCGCTATACAGTTTTATTTTCGTGGACTGTGGAGAGCGAACAGAGAGGGCAGTTTCTTCAATAAGATAAAGGGGACGAACGGTAGAAATTTCAAGTCTTTTCACGCTACGTTTCCGGGGTTACAGCTGGCCGAGGGAGTTTCGAGTGTTCTCCGCTGCGAATGGCCAAGTTTTACGGCTCGCGAACGGCAATAATAGCTTAATAACACGTTGACGAAACAAAAGAAACAGAAAGGGTTGGATATTTCGAGCATGGCCTCGCGAAACTTGTCCGCAGGACGACGGAAGTTCAACCATCGCGAGTTTAATGCCTCCTTTGATCGAGCTTTGTCGTTTGCAAAATTTTATTCTCCTCCGCGCTTTCCCGACCATGGTGGAAAACAAAGGGAAACAGAGGCGCTCTAAACTTTTCCGCCGGCCTTTTTTTGGCAGGGGAAAGGGTGATTTTCTTCTAATATTTCGTTTCATCCCGCTCGCGCGAAAACCCTTCTCGCGTGTACGAAACCGTAGTGAAAAGCAATTAACCGACGAACAGCATTTTCGCACGGCTGCTCGCGTGTTATTGCCGAAATGGAAAAACGTCACCGAGGTAACAATTTTATCGCGGTAACCAGCGAGGTAGCAACAGAGTTTCTGCAGTTCCAGGAGCAACGAAAACTGGGACGGAAGAAAAAATGAGAACGAAGGGGCAGAAATAATGCATCCTTGTTCGCGAAGATAAAAGATATCTAAATGCCGCGAATTCCACGCTGCACTGGGCGGACAGTTTTGCTCATTCTCTGCGCGGCTGCGAGGACGGGAGACGGAAGCGAGAGACGCATCGGAAAGGTTCTACGGATCGATACTTCCGGTAGCGACTCGTTGTCGCTGAATCGTCACCGTTTAATTACCTGCACCTCGAGATTGTCGCTTTCCCATTGCCGCGGATTTGATGATACTTCAAGATAGAAGGCGTCTAAAATCCTTTCCTTGGAAGAGGAGGCGCATTCTAATCGCTTGAGCGACAAGGGACCTTCCGCATTCGGAGCGAGCTTCATCGACCGATTCTTCTTATCTGCCACTGTAAATCTTTCCCCGGCCGCGTGATGTATTTATCGTTGAGAAAGTAGCAACCGCGGCCTTGATTCCACCGCGATAGCTAGCACCGAATCGAAATATGTATTTGGATCTCGGTCCACGAGCGGGTCATGAATTCCACCTTCCAATAACATGGGAAAGGAAATCAAGAATCTGACAAAGGAATCTAAAGTACTTTTGCAGAAGCGCTGGAGGTATTTTGTAAATCGAAGAAAACATTCTATTTTGTGGTCTTTAGTAATTTTGTTGTAATTGCCGCCGTAAATCGTGTACCTACAAGGGCCTCGTCATTAACAGCGGAACGACAAAGCATCAGAGTGCAATAAAATATCGTCGAACTTTTATCACGGTTTAGTCGGTGATACATTAACGAGATCGTAAACGGGCATTACCATTCCAGATGTTATCTGATTAAGTAGGTAACGTCGCAAAACGACCAGGCTGACGAGTAACCTCGCGGTTTTAAGAGTAGGTAATGTCCTCGTAACACGATCTCGCGTCGGTCGAGATCAGCGTCTAAAGACTGGACTTTCTCTAAATATCGTTCTCCGCTAATCACCACTCGAGATTGCACATTCAACTAAGCGATTTAACTTGTAGCGAAGCGAGAATAAAGGACCTGTGACACAACGCATAATCGTGCAGCAATTAAAGAGACAACATTGGCATTTCTTTAATTTTCATCAGCGATACTAAAACAGATTTTTAATTAGAACGACGTGAAGATATCTGGTCTCTCTCTCTCTCTCTCTCTCTCTCTCTCTCTCTCTCTCTCTCTCAGCGGTCAGGGATATAGGTCGCTTCCGCTGATTATGCGCCGGAGCAACAAAGAGGCACGGGGGCACGGAAAAGTTTAGAAATTCTTCTTCCTGTTGGTAGCCAGATAAATCGAAAAGATATCCTTGAAAACTTGACGTGGACGCAACGAAGACGGCAGCTTATTAACTTGACGCGCGTTAACTTCATTGTCATAGCGACGGGCTTTCATCGCGCGGCTGATGTTCTACCATGAAGGAACAAATTCACCGAACTTCTTCGCGCCATTCAATTTATTACTTTCCATCAGACTTTCACGCCAGAAATCATTCGTTCACACCGAACACACCAGCGATCCATGTGAATTCAGTTTCTTCCCCGCGATATTGTTGCTTCCGTTATCAGCTGCCTCGGCGTGGATCGCGCGTCTCACGCAATGAGGAACTCCAGTTTGCATCTCATCGCCGGGGAAATGCTTGGCGAAATTCGCTGCCGCATATGAACACGAGCCGGATTCGGACACCTAATTGCGATACACGCGCAAATTCCAAGAACGTTCACCGTGCACCGGAAGTTCGAATGGAAAGTGTATCGCGTGGCTTTCCTACGAGGGATCAACGGAGCTAATTTAGTCGGTGTGCTGCTGGATCGTGCAACGAATCGTGCATTTCCGTGACTCTTAATTCAATTAGAGCTGCAATTGCAATTATGGAGACAGGTTCTCAGAGCCAGGAAAATTGTGCTCCTACTCCAAAATGGAGCAGCAAACGTGTCTTAATTGGGTGCATGTTATATTTAATATTTAGCTATCTCTCCCCTGAAACGGGATTAGTAGTATCTAGTATTTCGTTTAATGCATTAGATTACTTTGACTTGTACAGCTGACAGGGTTTAATATGCGAAAAAAGGCTATCGGGTATCCATATTGATTCCGTTAAAAAGCCTCCACCCGTATCCCTGATGTTCGACTCCTCCGATCCCTCTTTGAGGTAATTTATTTCTGTCAGAATTGAGCAGAGCAGAGCGTACCAAATGTCAGATTTTAATCAATGCAAATTAATCGTAAATCGTCTTCAGATTGAAGAGAATGTATCCCAGTGTTGGCATAATATGCGTACATTTTTATTATCTACATAAGTAGAACGTGTTTCTTCCGGTCGACATCCCGCTTTATGAATAGCACGTATTATCGCGGGTGGGGCAGATTATACGTAATTGGATTCATCCCCCGCATCGATTAATCAAGTTTCGCCGCCTCTTTGTTCCGATATCGGAGGAGACCGCTAACCTTTGATAATTGAACTGGGAGGCAAGTCGGTGTCCCTGGCTGTATGAACTATGCATAGAACGGTTCGCTGGATCGTTGCTCCCTGAACGGTGAATAACTACGTAAATAATACACTTCTCCCCTACGTAGCTACTTTACGTACGTTTCCTTTTACGGGACAGTTGGTCGCGGAATTGTTCGACCTTTCGTTTTTCTTTACTTCGGATCCACGGAAGCCAAAACGTTCTTATTTCTCCACTCTTCCCGTGGGTAGTTTATTAAGCGCAAGAATGCTTGTACTGGAAAGAATACCTTTGTGTCTTCAGTGGGAAACACCAGCCGTACCTACGGCACAGATTGTTCGCTATTGTCAATTTTACGAGCCATTCGCACCGACTCGGTCCTTTTACTACATTATCGTGCCCAGTTTATGGCTGTGCAAACATTGTTACTACCAATAATGTTCATATTATGCGGAGTTCACGGCGAAATGCCGGCGACCAGAGGCTCGCGATGGCCGCGCTATCGATTGCGCTGAGTCCACAGTTACTCAAACATTGTCCGCTAATTATTTGGTAACATTATGCTCGGCCCACATCGGCGACGAGATCGTGATTCGCTGGTTACACGAAATCGAGTGCACGGCTTACGCAAACATCGTGCCCCGACGCTGACCGTAGCTGTTTTTTTTTCTCAGCTTAAGCGAGGCAGTTACACCTGGCATCGTTTATTCGAAGAACATTTTCTGGTATTGTTTGTTACGCCGATCGCGAAGTTCCACGCGTGATTATGTCCCTGGTGAACATTATTAATCAGCTGCGCCGCGATAATCATCGCGATGCAAAACGCAAAGCCCGGTTTGAGGCTTGTCCGAGGCGTCGGATTTCGCGCACAGAAATTCAAGATTTTCTTTACACGATGCGGCCAGGTAACAGGAGATTTCACATCCTGCCATCGTGTACTTATTGTTAGTCCTCGCTCACGAGTCTCGATACATGATTTACTCAGATCAAGTGGGCGAATAAATAATGCATGCGTTGTCTGTGAGTCGAGGAATTTCTCAGGAATCTTAATAAGCGGTGTCGGCCAAGATAATTGTTTCCTCGGGGACTCATCGAATTCGCTCGTTCATCGATCGTTTCTCGCAATAAGGATCGCGACAGATGAGTAAACCGTTCCACTGACGAGTGAAAATTCTTGCCAATTAAATAATTCAGCTGCAACGATCCGCGTATGTGAAAAAGAAAAATGTATTAAGCGATCTAATATAACAGGGTGCTCCAAAAGGCAAGAACAATTGGCGTGGGGAATCGGCGCACAGCGGAAATCGGAATTTCGCACGCGCGAGCAATTGATACGCGTGTAATTGCCTAACGCGATTCGCGATCGAGATCCTCGTTACGACAGCGTCCCCCGTAATTGGCGGTTTGGCAGGGACGTCGAGCCGGGAACTGTTTCGAGCGACGCGGAAGAACAAACACCGAATCGCGGGCTTTTTCACGGATTCGTGCTCGTGCAAGGAACAACTTGCGTATGTACATACGAACGGCAGCAGGCCGCGTGTAAAACGGTGATTAAAGCCTGTTGCGTTCCGATTCAGAACCCGTCAATTGCTCACGCCCGAGTCGCGCTTTCGCTTTGCAGCCCGCGAAGTGTCTCTTTAAAGTTTAAATGTCCAGAATGTGCCGCCAGAGTGAATCACAATTC
Organism: Holcopasites calliopsidis; assembly: GCA_023838395.1. Lineage (NCBI taxonomy): Eukaryota > Metazoa > Arthropoda > Insecta > Hymenoptera > Apidae > Holcopasites > Holcopasites calliopsidis. Next base: position 2,384,667 of record JALHAQ010000001.1, read on the forward strand.
ATTTGTTCCTACCGAACTCGTCGAGTGATTAGAAGCAATTAACGCGCGTTCGGCTACCTCTGGCAGGTAACGCGAAAGCTGTATCCGTTAGAATTAGATTATACATCTTCTCCCCGATTTGGCAACCGTACTTTCACGTGTCAGCCTCTTTCTCCTTTAAATCGTGCTGGTGCATCTTTCATTGCATTATTGAAAGGATGCAAATCTGACACAGCTTTTCGTGCACAAAACTGGGCAACGATATTCTCAAGAGTAGCTACTTATTCGTCGAGATACTCGATATGGACTTTGATCTGTTTATGGAACTCCTCGAATCTATTTGAGAATTCATTCGAGGAACTCAATGACATGTCGGCCGATTAGTCAGGAGAATAGTTTCTCGTGAAAATGGAATAGTTCAAGTTCCATATACTTGACGGGAATTTTTGAAGCACGATCGAAAGAAGGCGACTGCGATATTGATATGGTCAAAGCTCGTTGCTCGGTCATTAGCGGAGAATCGTCGCGTCGGAGTGACGGCGACGTCACGACGCCGTTCATTCTTCTAAAAATAGCGTTAAAACCGACCGGTCGCCGACGATGATGAGTGTCGTCGCCTGGCCCGGAGATGCGCCGCCGAGGGGTTCTCTCGGAGTCGCTCCGAAACGAAAAATCCCTCTTTGACCGATAACGCGGCCGTTTCGCGAACGGTGCTCCCTTTGTCCCGTTAATTGCATCGATTCCATCGGCACACAGCCGCGGATACCGATTGTATCGGAGTGTACACAAAGGAGCGGACGCGGACGGCCACTTTACGGTCGCGTATCACGATTATCGTGGATCCGCGACGAGAAACGACGCTCGGTGATCGAACAGCGTTATCTCGTATTTGCTTTCGGCCGCGAGCCGCGTTCCGTGTGGGCTCGTTCGCAGCACAGGAATTTGGGAATGACAAACGCGTTTTCCTGAAGAACGTGAAGTCAAAGACGATTCGACTTTGAAGAGGGCTAACCAAATATATATATGAATGTTGAATTGAAAAGGACAACGAATATCCGGGGAAACTGTTTGCAGTTCGGTGCGTTATCGTGCTCGTTGTTGGTCCAATATAAACAAAACGAGTCGACCTTCCCATGGTTCATAGGGCTACGGGATTGATCAGGGGAGGACTTGCCAGGAGCGGTAGCCAAATTTTACCACCCGGTCGCTATCGATCCGTCGATCGTTGACGCCTAACGGGACATGAAAATACGGGAACGTGCTGGATAGCTAAGCTGTGTTCCGATGGATCCTTTCTCTTACTCCTCTTAACGCTTCTACTTTATCAATACGACAGCGAAGTTAAGGAAAGTAACGAACCGGTAACTCACCTATTGGACGTCCAGAAGTAATAACTTCCGTCGCGAATGCCGAGGGGGCCGGGTAATCCGATGGAGCACAGTGACACAAGAACTCCCAATATTTCAATGTTCAGAAAAATGAGGAAGTCTTATGCGGGAACTAGGCCAGATAACAGGTGGAACCGCGTGGCGCGCACCACTGGACAGGGAACCAGAAGCAACAGCTTGGCGAGAGGAGTGTAGAGAGACCGTTTGCGCGCGTACGTTCCCGTTCATAAAAGCGAGAAAAATCCACGCGATCGTGCGTCGCGGCCGGTGCCGAGCCGACTAACTGACTGACTGACTTACTCCGCCAGTCAGCACAGTACAGTCGCCGCATCATCAACACACTCCGGACTGGTATCCACTTCCACCGCAGCCTCTCGCTTCCAGCTCCATTCCGAGCCACGGCCTCTCGTCGTCGGTCCCTTCGCATCGGGGGCCTGTTTCTTTACCTGCACCATCGCGGGCCCGCACTCCAGCTGCGTGTGCATTCCACGGCCAATCCACGATCCTCTCTGCTCGCCCCTTTGGACCATCTTTTCCCTAACTCCGTGAAAACTTGGAATTTTATGGAAATCTTTTTCGGGAACTCAAGGATTACGGCTCGTTCTTACTTCTATTCTTTCTCCTACGTGAACTCTCTTTTCTTCCTCTACATGCGAAGCGGCTGTCACGCGATTTCACGCGCAAACTTAAAACGCACAGCTCACGACGGTGAAATAATATTTACGAGCTGCACAGGGCTGGGATTTGTAATACCATGGATTGTTTATAAACGATGGAACGAGATTACTTGCTCGGTGCAATTAAGGTTTATCGCAATGAACCGTAACTCGACAACAAGGACGCACGGAACAGATCGCGATACACGGTGTGGCGCATGCAAGAAGCTGAATACCAGAGATTCCTCGAATCACTGCAGCTGGACGATAAAGCGTTTACACCTGAATCGATATGCATCTTCCATTAAAATTAATGGAGAAACGATGGTAATCATTCTACGAGTGCGCTAATTAACCGAAGCACCTGCGTTTCACCGAGATGCGCAGGTCGCGTTGCTTTTGATTTTGCAAGTGCTCATGCACTGCGCATTATTTGAGGCCCGATGTTCAATGGTTTTACCGACTAATATTATATTAGGGAGCACACCTGTCGTATATCCGAGATATAAACTGGCTTACCTGTATCTGTTGTACCTTCCAAAAGTCGCACGGATATTCTTCCACAGACGAGGGTACAGGTTAGTCTGCGGTTCTTCCAAAGGTGTGTCTTCCTGGACATCGACCGTAGGTTAAAACTTCAACTAAACGATGGACGAAGAAATTCTTTATTATTTGGCACGTAGCACGAAAATTACACCATTAGAGAAACACATAAGAGTGTAAAAGGACAGGACTTCAAAGACTGCACTCAGTTTCGCAGTTGTTTCAATTGTAATTAACGCGCAACGATCTGCATTTTCTTCCTACGTACACTGAATTATCTAAGATCTGTTTATAAATGTAACATAACCAAGTCTCACTTTATATCGATCGTAATATCAGCTTTGCGCGCGATGACATAAAACTTGCAAGAGCGCGCCAATATTTTCCGCGGGAAGATTGTCCTGCGAGATCACTTTCGATATATCGATGGTCTCTTCCGCGCCGCCATGTTGTCGTTTGAACGAGTTCCGCGCGTGCACCAGTTCGGTCAAGACGCTCGTGAAAAGTGGCTAAAAAGATGTATTTTTAAAGTGTTCTGTGCATCATTTGCAATGTGATTGCGAGGATTATCGTGCGCTTACTTCCACTCCACTGTAATTTGCAATGCCGACGCATCCAACGAAGCCTTTTCCGTGAGTATAGTATCCCAACTTTCGCCTCCGCAAACCGAAGCAAAAGACTAGGTTTTGCCTCTTGCATGTATCGAGCAATTTACTGATCTCGTCGTCTAATCCGCCTGAAATTATAAGCTCGTACATTACTTTTTTATGCATACTGCATGTTGATGGTTTATTTATACCACCGACTCGTTCTTTACCTTCAAGCTCGACTTTTTCAATGTCCGGAGCAATGATCACAAGCTTAAGCTTATTTAAGTCCGCGTGCTTACGAACCTCTTTCAACCCGGAATAGTAGCGGCGTTTGTATTTCGATTTATTCGGGTTTTTCTCGTGATATCTCTTCTGCAGCCTAGTTATTTCCTGCAGAAATTTTTCGAGACTTTCGTTTAAGCGCGGTGTTAATATATTGGTACAGTACCTGCAAGATAAGTTGCTTAACATAATTTATTGCCGACAAAGGAAATGTTAACGAATGACTGTAAAATTAAGGGAAGAGGAAAATCGGGATAGGTGCTACAATTTCGTTAAATATTTTAGTAGAATAATGCATATTATTTATTTATATCTAAAAATAATTGAACGATCAAATATACAGGTCACTTAATAACGATATCACGCAGTAATACTTAATTACTATTCTGTTCAGTAGTAGAAAATACTGTACTATCGATCGTTATATACAAATCGTAGTACTTACTCCCGAAAATTGCGAGAAAATTTAATAAAGTCTTTACTATCTACTTCCGCGCTACTTTGTACTTCTTGCTTAACGTCGTCCTTTATCTGAAGGGAAATAGTCTGTTCGATAATATCGTTTTCGATCATCTCATTCTTCACTTGCGAGAAGCCTGTTCTATTACTGCTTCCAGTTAAACCATTAGTGAGTTGCCTCCCTTGGATCTTAAGACTATTCATTTTTTCGATAAGATCCGGTCTGTGATACACAGTATCGTCAGGAATGTTTATCTCATTCGTACTTCTATAATTTCTATCGTACAATGACATCGTACAGAAATTTCTCGTGTAATCTACATCTATCTGACGATCTGCTGTAATCTTCAAAGCAGTGAAATCGATAGCATCAACATCTTTGCAAATAGCATCGATTTTCGCCCGTTCGAATGCCTCCCTTTTTTGTATATTAGTCTGCGCCCTCATATCACGGCTTACTAAAATAATCTTTTTCAATCTCGAAGGCTTTTTATCCTTGGAAATACATATCTTTACCTTCCTAAAATCGGCCTGCCTGTTCTTACTGAACGTATTTGGCACTGTAATACCGAGGCTTCCACTGTATATGTTTATCCTTAATTTAGAATCATCTTTATTACTCGTTTTACTTGTGCATCTAGTACTCTGCGAAACAAACTAATGCTCCGTGAATATGGCTGTAATTATATATTTATATAGCCATGCATTATAATAGTTACCTCTAAAGCTTCTTGAAGATTAATACAGATCCTGTCCGATCTTTTGTATCTCTTCAAAGACCTCGTCTTCCTTGGTTCCATGTTTGACTGCATGGGTATTAAAATCTCTACGCTAGGGCTCGGTAAACAGTCCCCTCCAGATTCAATGAACCTTCGGTTTTTAATAAGCGTATCAGAACCAAGTTCAGGATACTCTAAATTATCCAAAACCACGGTTCTGCTATTATCACCGAGGTTTACGAAATCTTTTTTACGCGCAGAATGTTTTACTTGATAGTTCTGACAGAGCTCTGGCCACAGGTTATTGGAATTTGCATTTCCATTCGTGCTGAAAATATTCGTAATCGTATATTAATTAATTCTCGACTGTCCCTATACGAAATGTTTACTCGATCCAATGCAATTACATGTAGGTACTCACTGAAACGACCACACCAGATTATCAATTTGGAATCTCCGCATTCTATTTCACTTCTGCTCAATTGTAGTGGCTTTTGTTGCCCCGCGACAGTTGACTGCTAAAAGATCAATGACGTTGCCATTTGTGGAACAAATAGTGCTCATAATTGCTACGAGTTCCCTTCACTTAACTGTCAACTGCGCAAAATATGCGTCACTTCCTAAGCTTATAAACAAATTACACATGTTATGTTGACAGACAAAAGACCCCAGAGTTTAGTACATGAATATCCGATTGTAGTTCGATAATGAGTCGAACATAACAGAATTACAGAAATACATTGTTCTTATTATCAGCTAAAATTGCAATAGAACCGTTAGATACAAATTTAGCTAAGATCCTGATTAATATAATTCCTTAATTAAAGAATCTAGTGAATGTAGTGTAGCGTAGTAAAGGTTGTCAGCCTTGATGACCTAATTATGAATGAAATGATTCTCGTGTGTAACCGTCAGAGGGAACACTTGTTGCAAGATCGTTTCATTGATGGAAACTACGAGCAACAGTTTTGTAGGAGATAAAGAAATCTGCAGAAAGATACCTGCAATTTTACATATTGCTTTGCGTTAGAAATATTTATAATATCCATAAGAGTTTTTCCTTAATAGGATTTGGAATTTAATTCTGCTCTGTGTGCATATTCGAAATATTTTGGAAGTTTTCCGCGTATCGGAATTCCTAATTTGAAAAATGATTTCATTACGAAACGCAATTTAAAATGCAATGCACGCACAGCTTGGTAGTAAAAAAAACAGAATTCTCCACCAGCCATTTAATGGAATGAATACTGATGAAAGAAAATTAAATTGTACGTATCCGTGCACCATAACAAGCCACAATATTATTTTATAAAACTGCGCGTTCAAATCTCGAAACAGGGCCAATTCCGTGATCCACGCTTCGTCCAATAACCGTAACATTATCCAACGGAACCCAACGATACTTAAAACTACCCCCTCGAATTGCTCGATTCGCCGGTCGTTTGCCGTACCTCATAAAAATCTTTTGCCGTAATGTCGCCGGCGCGTGGAAACTACCCCCTCGGGATCACCGTCTCTTCGTGAAGTATTTTTTCTCGCTGGCGAAATGGTCGTTGGTGCTCGTGCGCCGGCAGCAAGGACTTGCGCACGTGAACCGGCCTGGCGGAGCGAAGGAAATCAATAATTTCAGGGTATAAAAGATCCTGTTTCCGTAACGTGGCCACCTCTTGAGTTCCGGTAATCGGTGTATCGCGCAACTCGCTCCCGAACGAGTTTAGTGGTTTCTTCGTTTTCGATTTCTCCGTTTCATCGAAGAGGTATAAGAAGCAGGTAGTCGATTAAGTGAATTAGCAATTAAGGTATACGCACCGGTGTCTCTTGTAGGCCGGTGTTTAGTAATAAGCTTCTTAATCCCGTGGTCGCACGGACGATTTCCGTGTGTCATTGTCCAAATTATTCACATCGATCCGATTGATATCATCTTCCTATGATCCTCAACATTATCGTAGTTCCTCTTCGAGAAACGAACCGGTTCATCCCGAGGAGCACCCCTCCGTAGTGTACCATCGAATACCGATTGATGATCCAGAAAACGAAATGAAGACCGTTGACGAACTCGTTAGACGATTCGAACCCTCTAATCGGTTCGCTGTAATTCATATGAGGCAGGATAGAAAGTGCAACTACACGTGGCACATAATCGAACGCGAGCTGATCTAAAAATTAACGCGTTTTACGTCCAAACACTTTCACCTCGTAAATGGGGCTTGATCGGTATTCACCGGTTACTGCGAAGGTATTATCACCGAAACCGTTCGTGTGACAATTGATCGGATAAGACATCGTAATCAGAAAGATGAACTTCTTACGAGATTTACGTACATCCACGAGACTGATGGCTTAAGGATTACTATATGTACACTTCTCTTCTCGAACTTCTTTACTATATTTGTTTTTTTTTTTACCTTCCCCTATTTTTAGTTTGTTCCACACGGAATATCGTGTGGCATGGTGTAGGCCTCCTGGGGATTCCCGCCATGTAAAACAACGGGAACGCGTTCTGGCACAGTACCCCTTTGGGTGACGAGGAAAGCTGTGCCATTTTATGTTTTGTTAACGTTCATTATACGTTCACCAAAACCCAGCTTTCCTTGTTTTCCACCCTTTTGTTTCGTTCCGTGTGTAACAGTTTACGCCAATTTACGAAACACACCGCACCGTTCTTTGTCGATTCGTAAATTGCTGGCTCGGGACAGTAAAAAGGGGTCGCACAGCACGAGGAGCGCTAGTACGCAAAGTGGTTAAAGTATTGTTTCAAGACTGAAAAACTTTGCAACCACCCCTGGTCTCGAGCCAAGTAAACTGCTTTCATACCGTGCCACCTCGCATCCACTTCGTTCACCCCTTCTTCTTTTCTAAACGAATACAGACCTCTTTCGTTTTAGCTTCTCTTCCAGCCAGGCGAATAATATTTTCTAACTAGGATTCATTAACGATGCTCGAGCAGCATGCGAGCAAATCATTTCCCAGGCGGAGGAATAGGTTTATTAATTAAAGGAAGAACGCGTATCGATTGTCGTGCGGTAAGTCGACTCGGGATTTCTCTTTAATGGAAGAAATTTGTACCTGTTATCCATTAAACCGTTCTCGTCCCATTTCTCCGCCTCTGCTTTAAAACGCCGGCTTGATAGTCATCTGATTCGCTGGAAAGCTTGATTAAAAGCATTCGCTCCCGCGGAAATGATTCATTGTTCTTGGAACAAGCGTGTTGCTCCTCGAACAGGTGATACCAAGAAAAGCTGTAACGGCGGAATCCTGATGAAACGTTACATTGTTCAGGCGCTTCGTTCCTCCCCCTGTTAACACCCACGACAATAAAAGTCTACGGATTTCGCAGTGCTTTTAGTCTGCGCAACGCGACTTGTGGCGTTTGTCAAACGCAATGGAACAACGTCACTTTTGTTTAGACAGGAAACCACAACGGTAGTGAATATCCTTTCGTTCGTACTCGACGTTAAACATGTCCGTTCCTATTGCACAAGAGAAAATCGATCCAGCAGCCAGTTTCTACTCTAATCTCCCGGCTTGCACTTTGGATATTGCATTTCCATTCGTTTCATCGTCGAATAGAATTTCCATTACGAATCTGTTTACGAGTACTAGCTGCAAAGTGTATTTTCTTGATGATCATGATGCCCACAGTTCTCGAATGGTTACGATAAACAGCTTGGAATCTACGTTTTATTAATACCGATATCCTCCGGAGGAAATCGTACAAGCGATTTATGGATCGTTTGCTCCAATCTAGGATCGAACGGGATTGCGAGAGACATTGGATTTAAAGTCTTACTCTCGTGGTCAATCTGCGAGGTTCGCGAGGCGTCGAGAAGGCGAAACCGCAGCGGCACGTATTAGCCCGCGCGGTGAAAAACTTATTGATTATTATAAAACCACCGGGCAATATCACTCGCTGCCTACTTACCTACTTACAGCTTCCCGTTCCGTTTCGTCGCTGTGAAGAAAAAGCGGCTAACGCCCTTCGCGATCGCGCATCTCGCTGCAAACCTGTCGCACCATCGTCGTTCCACTTTATCAACGTTTCTATATGCTCGGCCGCGAAGATTTTCGTGGAAAGTGCACGTGGATGGTCGACGCATAAGCCGAGGAATCCGATTTTAACGACTTTCGGATCGAGAAAGTAGATGAGGAAGGTATGATGATGCTGTTCTTGGAAAAGGTATTAGAGGAAGCTAAATTAGACTTCGATGAGCTCAGCTGCTCTCTTGATTTCTTTTCTCATTCATCTTTTTTTTTGTGGGAACTGTGCTGAGACACGCGCGACGCGCAATTTTTAAACGATCGGATAAATGAATCGCTTCGAATACGCACGGCGCTTTTTAATCGACCGGCTCGCAGCTAATGGAACTAGAGAACGCTCTCGAAATCGAAACCATTCAGCAATTTCAGCGTAAACGGAGGGGACAACATCCTAGATACCTTGACGCGAACGCATCATGGTAATTGATTGTCGAGGGAAGCGCATCGTCACGCGATGCTCCTAGCGAAACTGGTACGCGTTCACGACTAGGAAACGCGCACGGTATTGTCGAGTATCGAAGTGGATCGAACGTGTAATAATCTTATGGAAGGAACCTGTCGCGTCCCTTTTGTGTCATTGTAATATGCCGCGCACGAGCGAGCTGTTTGAACGCTCTTGAAGAGAGATGATCGAGGGTGGGTTGTTGCTTGGGAGGAGGACAGTTTTCAGGAGACGGATAATTGAATTTTGCGGGGGCGTGATGTTACAATATGTCTCTTGCGGTATTACATTCGAGGGAAGAGGAATTTATCTCGGCGATATTCGATATTCCTAGATTTTTCTTTTCCATCATACGCAACGTTCACAGAATATACGAGGCGGTCTCTGAAGAAGGCATGCGGGGCGCAGCAAGTCGCGCGGAACGCATTATTTTCCTTTGACAGGCTTAAAATATGTTGCTACCTGTGGACGTGGAAACGTGAACAGAGAAAGAGAGAGGAAGCTTAACATTTCGAACCCTGCGTGTATCAGGAAGGTAGCACGGAAAATGGGGACGTTCGATGAAGCACGAAACAACGAGACTTCACTGTCGAACACGCCTCGAAATTAGCGAGCTCAAGCGAACCGCTGCCATGATGCTATCTCTTTGAAATATCATATTCCAACCATTTATCATTAAAGTATAAAGTGGAGGCCTGAGAAAGAGGGATAAACCGTTTTCACTTTTAGAACACGATGCTCGGCCCATGCATGATCTTCCGTAATTTTCTCAAGCTATAGATTTCGTATGCGACCCGATGAAACGCTTCGATCGACACGAAACAAACTTGCAATTACCCCTTTGCCCGGCACGCAATTCGAAACGTATCGTTATTCCGAGTAATTACTTTCTTAATGGGCGGCGATTTCGAGGTCGTGCTAACTTTCTCGAGCCAGCAGCCGTAAAGTCAATTTGACTACAGTTAAGTAAACTTACGTTTCTTCGGCAATGTTTGAGGTGGCGATGTAATTCGTGTCAAGCGATCTGACCGTGCACTTTGCAATTTCCCCTGTTTCCTGTGAAATTTCGTAGCTTCGCTAAAAGTAAAAAATCCTCGAAATCTTGGACTAGTCTTTACTGCCAACGTCGAACTCACGAGGACGACGGCCCGATGTGAAAAATCATCAGCTGATTAACGGCGAACAGGAGTGTCCACTCGGAAGCTTTGATATCGAGCATCGAACTTGCCAAACAATGCGCGCAGCGTACGGCATATCCCGTTATTTTTTTCATATTTATAGCTACCATCGAGAGCCTCCTGTTACGCAACTTTTGTAACTGTATATCGGAGGCCGTGTCACGGGATGAACGGAGAAATATATCTGGCTTCCGGGGCGAGCTTTCGGCAAGAACTTACGATCCTCCTGCCGGCGCACAGGAGCCGTCCCGAGTCGATAAATCGCCGCCTCGGGAGGTGAAAAGTCATGAAATACTAGGCTTCTGATTATCACAATAATATAGAGAATTCAGAGCGTGCAAATCGTTCTCTTGCATCCCGCCTGCAATGCAAAACTTCTATCAGTATCAATCGTGCTCGTCCTCGTGCTAGCTCGCACGAGCGGTCGCATGAAAGCTCTCGTTCCGCCAGTGACAGTCGTCACTTATTCGGTGATGTGACGTTAATGAACGCGGGGCCTTTTCGCGTTTATCCAACGATAAGAACAAATTGCCCGACGATTTCTTTTAATAAACTCATTTCTTTCAGCTCGACCGCTTCACGTTTTGCGGCTACGTTATTATTTCGAGTAAAGCTTCGTCACGAGGTCGTTTAGCCGTTTTCACCGTGGCGCGTGGGGTGGAAACGCGGTTCGGGCCATTTAGTTTCCAGACAGACGCGCGAGATCGTCTGCAATGTTGCATTTCGAATTTCTAAAGAATGAAAGACGAGGACGACCGGTGAGAGTATGACTGCGACTTCGCGTCTCGCCAACCTCGTTTCTCGCGCGTAAACGGGCAACGATTCGTAAGGAAACAGCTAGCCGTTCACCTCGGGGCCGAGTCTCTTTCAAACGGACCCACTTGTCGTTGTCGGCACCCGAAATTGTATTGTCGCACGCGAACCACCTGGTTTTTAAAAACGATCCTTTATCTGGCGATTACTCCCTCTTCATTGTAAGAACGATCCGTTTAAACGGATCATCTTCTACCGTGAACCTTCTCGTCAAGGTTTCCCCGAGCTTCCGGTGCAAGGCCGCGGCAATCATTTCGCAGACACGATGATCGTTTCGGTGCCCTGTGGAACGGCTACGCGTGTGTGCGCGAGATTGTTGCTTGCGACAAACAATAGTTGCCACACGCGTCTTCCCCTGTTTTTTTCCTTACTCTTCCTCTTCCCATTCAGAGCCATTGCGAAACGGGTGTCTCGCCAACCGGCACTTTCATCCTTCCCGTTCCTTGACTCAGTTTCTTTTCGCGATCTCCATGTCGCGCCCGCAATGGTGTAATCCCAGAAATTACACGTTTTACGTAATGTCCTGTTGTTCGGAATAGCGACCCATGCCGAGGACGCAATTAGAAAAAAAAACAAACATTTCTCCTGGCTGATTTATAGTACACGTTCCAACTCACAAACTCTTATCGTTAAGAGTAAAATCATTCTTTCTTTTGAAACAATGAATTGAAATTGAATAAGTTGTATGTGATAAATTTCTCAAGCCAATATTGACAATAGCTATCAAACGGAAACATGTTCCCACAGTCTTCCTTAATGCAATGCGTGAGCAACGACACTGGAGCTCATCGTATTATTTATTCATGTCGAGTTGCAACACCGGCTATTTCTCGGAATCTTCTCCACTCTGAGACTGTCAAAATATTACCGGCGTCCCACCGGTATTCGTCGAGGAGTATACAAAACGGAATCAGAAGAGGGAAGGAATGTTGGAGCCCGGCCAGGTCTCCCCTGAAACGTCGTATCTCATTGTAAGCCGAACCTTCCAGGCTTAAAGTCGCGTATGTGTCGAGGCGGCGCGGTGGTTCGTTCCCAAGACTCGCCCCGGACAGCTCTAAAGGATCGAGATAAATCGAGGGATCCGAGCGCGGGACAAACGGTGCCACGAAACGAACGGAGATTTTACAGCCGAATGTTGCACGGAGATCCATACTGGGCCATCGCGGCTTTACAGAACGGAACGGACATTCTCTCTCGGTTTCCCACTTTTTCATTGGCCCCGCAATGATACATCTGGCTGCGCTCGCTTTAATTGCAGGCCAGCGGGGTGACACCGCAGATACGATTTGATAACTTTGTCGAATGCGGCCCTCGAATTCGGCGCGGGCATTAATCCAAATTGCGGATAACGTTCTGGGTCGGTGAAAAACGAGCAAACACGAGGAACTCGAGCTTTTTAATACCCTCTCCCTTCTCACCCTGTCCGCTGCCTGACCGCAGCGAAGAAATTATAATATCCCCGCTGGGAAATATTTCTCGTCCCGTATTTATTATCATTCCCCCTGGTGGACAGAGGCAGCTTAGAAGCGGGGTCAGAAAATGCCGCTAGAAAATGTGTATTGCGACCCAGTGACACGAGGAAGATCCCAGCAACCGTTATCGTGCGCTGCCGCTGCTTTTTCTCTCCGCGTTTCTGCGACACGTTTCAGGAATGCGAAGACGTTATCGACGTTGCACAGTAGTTCTTGATCCCGGCCCTCTAACGTATTGCCGCTCGACACGCTAGCCTCGGGATGCTGTGCGAAAGATTGCCGCGGACAATTTCTTTCGCCGAATTGCAAAAATTTCTCTTGCAAAACCGGGAATCTTAACGTGGCAAGGGCGGGCGTTCGAGGGAACGTGAGCGATCGTCGCGTCAGCGGCTAACTGTATTTTAATTGTATCGAAAGACACGCCGCGGATCCGGCCGTTGCTCGAATCGGTCGAGTTAATTAAAATTTATCGCCAGGACAGGCACGCGTGCCGACGCGTCCGTATGTTAAGTTTAATGGAAATCCCCGGGTCCGTTCGAAAGAAGCAATTACAGGAAAGCAAGCTCAGCTTACAATTCAATTGGCGATTCCACCCCCGAAAGATGCGAGCCGCAAAAAGGATCTGCCGTCTCGTTCTCCGGACGAGTCATTTGCACCTCGACCTCGGTCGCTCCTCTGTCCTTGGAAAGTAATTAAACGCAAGTGCGTGCGCGTGAGGAGGCCATGGCAAGGATGGGAGTACTGTTGGTGACGCGGTCGATAATTAAGAAGAGAGAGTCAAGCCTCTTGGAGGTCGGAGACTATCCCCGCGATGCGTTATGCCCTCTTCACACTGGAGACACGTTCATCTCTCCCGCGTGTATTACCTAACAGCGTTGCGGAAGCTTTTTCTGAAAGCCTTTCAAGGGGATACATCGCTATCGAGTAATAGAATTTGACCGTACAACTCGATAGGCTTTGATGACAAAGATTGAATGGAACGATCGAGCGCTGTGAATGGCACGGTTTTCTGGACATTATTGTGCGGTTACGGAAGTGTTACGAGCGATGCGTAAATTCAACAGAGACCTCTGCTCTTGGTTCTCCCTCTCTCTCTCTCTCTCTCTCTCTCTCTCTCTCTCTCTCTCTCTCTCTCTCTCTCTCTCTCTCTCTCTCTCTCTCTTGTAGTAGGGGCACATGGTTATGGAACGAAGGAAGACAGGAGGAGAAGGGAGATTCGATCGATATCGGACTCAATTACCCGCGTCGCATCGAAAGATGCAAATAAATTCAATTCACCGTCGAGCCGTTGTCCGTGCGATTGTTCGTGGACCAAGTGACCCACTTCCCTTGAGGACGCTGAGGACGGAGAAGAGGCACGACCATAGGGAAAACGAAAACACGACGAAGTGGAAGGTATACGCTAAGGGAATGAAAATTTTCCGTAACACGAAAGTTAACAGGGCAAGGAACTTCGAATAGCGTTCGCTTGCGCGTTAATGTTCTCAACGAATGCCACGAGAGACCACCGTCCGGTACAAGCGTGCCGACAGAACAGCGAACTCTTCCTCCTTTTTATTCGCTAACAGGCTGATCTTTTATAACGAGCCCCCAATTAACGAGGCCAGGCCCGGGCAGCAATTTCGGACATTCGTGTACGGTGCACGGGGTTGGCTGCTTCTAAGTCATCCCATCCGATGGCGTGGGTAAATTCCGGTTCGGCTAATCGGGCCGGCCGAGCGCATCCCGAGGCAGGGCGCATTCGAGATGAGCCGATCCCCTGCAGTGGACGCACCTCGTGTATGCGTTTTAAGCGTATGCAAAGCCGAGATTGCCTGCGCGCGATTTATGCTTTAACATTAAGGCCGAACTTCGTGTGATACAATTACCCACCGTCGCGACGCGATATTGCTCGCCGCTGGCCTGCGAATTAGGGTCGATGGGATTGAGATAGATCGCTCGGATCACTGCTCCGTCTGTGTAAGCATATTTCTCAAGGGAATTGATTTTGACGAGCGGAGGAGTTTCGAATATTATATCTAGACGTGTATCTCCTTCTTTTAACCACGGTGAAAAAAAGAAAGCGACGGTCGAGGAGAAATTCCCATTTCGAACGAAGTCCCGTCCGACTGCGAACAATAGAATCAACGACGGCTGCGTTGTACGCGGCGCAAGTCTACCGTGAAAAGAAAATGCAGTTCGTACGCAGCGAGTTTCGCGATCCGTCTTCCTATTAGCCAGAAAAGTGTTTCATCTTTGCAGAGCCATATTCGAAAAGTCTAAATGAGATGGAATGGTTCACGGAATATCGATATTGTGGTCACGTCGGATTTCTATTGCGGCCAGATAATAATAGGAGATTACAAGCCGAGAGTCGAGACAGTCGGCGAACAACAACACGGAACAGAGATCTGAAAAGGGGTTAATTAATCGTGTCAATTACCCATTTGCCACCTGGAGGGAAAAAAGTCTCGGTTTCATTAGGCGTTTTACCCAGCATTTCCAGTCTGAATCGCTAGAATTTTATACGCGGCAGAGGCCATCCTACACAAACCGCTTCTAAATGCTCCTCCGCAGCTCTCCTCCCGCTCTTGCGCTTTGGTATCTAGCTCATCGCAATATATGTTGGCTCACGCGCTCGCAATTAGCGGGCGCGTTTAATACAAAAGCGGCGGCTTAATTAATGCGGAGATTTTCACTGGAGCCGCCGTGTTATCGGCGAACAAAACGGCGCGATATTTTTCTGGATTAGAATCGAGGCCCGGGGTACCGTGACGGAACCGTGCCACCGAACGTGCCATCGTAAAACGAAACGGTAACCAGCGCTCTCCGCTAACGATTTCTTCTCCGCCGAACCGTTCACGAAACGAGATTCTGTCTTGCTAATCTGGCCGCGATAAATTAGTTCCACGAACAAACCAAAAAAAAAAAAAGAAGATGTAATCGTTGCGATCCTTCTTTAAATATTCATCAAAAGAAGCGTGTTAATCCCTCCGCACATCTAACGATTGGACGATCGACAACCGTCTGGTAATTGCATATTTACACACGAGTGGCCGTGTCTTTAATCATCGACGGAGCATCGAGATTAAAAAGTTTCTCCTGTGCCAGATAGCCAGCGAGGAACTTTGGCGAACAATGCGGAGGCGGCGACCGCGTGTGTGTACGTGCAGAATTGACCATTATTTCGAGAAAGGAAATGCATTTCGTGGCTGAGCGTCCGGCTGCGCTTCGTAACACAACGATGGACGCATTATCTTATTGCGATGTCCTTAACGCCGCATCTGTTTGTCACTGTGCACCGTGAAAGCCGATCCTCCGTACGTTGTCTAATTTCCGCGCTCCTCAAGTTGCCAGGTAGTTTTCCTCAACGTCAATCTCTCCCCGCTTTCTCGCTCCACCTTGTTAAACCTGAGACTTGCGATTAGGAGTTGAAATTTCATGGTACTCGTCGATTTAAGGAGAGTATACTTACTTGAAGGATGTTAAGGGTGCTGTAAGGAGGCTTCGCAACGAATGGAGAATCGACGCGAAACTGCTAAGAAAGCAACCCTTCAACCTTTCTATATCCCGACCGCTAAATAAGGGATGATATTGCGGCGAGTCGACTCTCGGGGCAATCAAGTTGAGCGAGTAATTTCGAGGAAAGTAAATATTCAAATGCTGTTGTCTCGAGGCCGCAAGACAGACCGTAGACGCTGCTACGATTTCGTATTCGGGGAATAATAAGCTGGGGCGCTTTGTCGTATTTTTCACGCGACTCGCGTTGTAATACGACGAACAAATTTGTAAGCCAGTGCACGAACAATTAAACGAGGACGTAGGAAATTTTTCTCATCGTTCGGCGGAAGACGGTGCTCGTTAAAGCAGAGAATCAGAGCGAAAACTTCAAAAACTGGTGAGAGTGGCATTGAGAAGCCTAGCCCGCGTTTCGGTTTGTCTGCAACGATGCCGAACCACTGTATAGAAATTAGTCGGCGCGTGAATATTAATAATCATTTCCCGAGGAACGGCGCGATTTCGTTTTTTCCTATCCTTTTCATCTTATTCCTTTCGATCAGCGTTGTCGCGTTTCTACACCTCACGCTCTCTTTGCCTTATTCGTTTATCATCGTACACGGAAGGAAACGGATAACTCTAATAAAGTCTACGTTATTAAATCTTCCACTAAAGATAATGCCCCAAAGATGTCATCATCGGGATGACTTCTCGAAGATCGCTGCCAGCGATGTGCACAGAGGGAGGAGGTGCAGGACTAGAGCGAGGACGAGGTGGACAGAGCGAGCGGAGGCCGTCGGCCTCGACTATTCTCCACGAGGTCGACCCACTTCGCCCAAAGGCGAGAGGGACGGTACTGGTAGCCAGTTACGTACGTATACGTACACCTTACATACGTAAGTATATCTACGATCTTTTCTTTACGTCATGTAACGGCCCCCTGCCTCACCTTTTCGCCTCTCGTCCCTTCCACGTTCCCCGGCTTCGGCCCTTTCCCGCATATGATACTTCTTTATGAAGTACGAGTCGGTGCTCCCTCCGAAGAAAAAAAGCATTTCGCAACCGTGTTATTGTTCAACTCGAGACAATAGCCCCCTGCCGAAAACTCGGCTTGATAGCTCAATTAAAAGAAAAAAAAACACACAAAAAGAGGAGCAAACGACATTGGTCCGCGTGAAATTACCGCGGATCTTCCTGGCGGGAGATGACACGTGGTTTCAGCTGCAAGCACGCGGGGCTCCCTACTCTCATCCCCGGGTTGTTCCTCGTCGATGCTGGACGCAATCAGCCGATCCTCAAAGCGCGACCGGTAGTCGAACCGCGTGCACGTGGAGCCCGACGCGGCCTCTGCCTCCGTGGAGATCGCGATCACCCGGACGATAACGATCTCGACTTTCCATTCAATCCGATCCCGTGGATGATCCATCGCTCAACTTCCCACCGCGGAGGAACGATCGATCGAGATCGGAACTAATCGTCGTCCGCGAACGACGGTCGAAACTCTCTGCCCTAAATCGCGCGGCAGGTGAATCAATTTCAGTCGAGAAACCAGCCGGTGAATCACCGAGAGACACCCTAAGTCGTCCCGTCAGACTGGATTTCACCTTTCGGGACCGCGGGATTCCAGAAGGGTGGCTCCCACGGAGTTCAGTGGCACATGTGATCGTGATCGAGAGAGCTGGTCGAGTGTTTTTGCCCTGAATGGATCCCGAATCCAGGGAATGAGTGGGCAAGAATGAAGAAAGGGTGAACGGTCCCTGGGTGGAACGAGAGCTGCTTCAAGTCGGTGAGCCTGATTCTTTGATTATCTTCTTTCGCGAATGTTGTATGCTGATGTATTAATCGGTTGGTAAGCGACAAGCTGTTCGTAATTCTACGCCCGTGAAGAGGCGAGAAAAGCAAGATGACTAAACGTAACACTAAGGATATTGTAAACCGGGTTATGGAAGTTTTTGTTTCGGAAATCCAGTTGGAACATCTGTCGACAGCGTTTCTTTTTCCGTAAGCAATCTCTTCGACACTTTCTTGCTCGCGCAAGAAAAACGTTAATAATCGAGAGATATCAAGGATTGTCGCGTGAACTGGGTTACAGTCGCAGCTGTGTTCCAGCTGATTTCCAGGCTCATTGGTCCTGGCTCGAGCGAGCCAAGATTTCTACTTCTGAAACAATTCACTTAAGTCCTTCCTTCTAAATTTAATTAAAAAAAAAAGATTCGCGGATCGTACAGGGTTGCGACCGGGCAGTTTTATCAATCGTTACTGCCTACGCCGCACCCTCGTTACCGGGCATTATGCATTGTTGGACGAACCGGTTGGCAGTTACATCGGAAACGCGAATAAATTTATCACGATAAAATCGAGCCGCGTAATCGACGCGAGCCCCGATCGTCCCTGGAATGTATCACCGGAAGCAATCACGGGCCCATAAAGCGACGTACTCGCGAGACGTACGGTGCCGATAAACTGCTTTGACAAAGATTCGCGGAACGATAAAATTTGACGCGACTCGCGACGAGGACGAGGAGGAACCTGAGAACGAGGCAAGGAACGACGAGACAGAAATGTGTCCAGGTACAGGATAATAAATCGCACGAGATCGTGTACTCCGAGTCCGTTTAACGTGCACAATGAATAATCTATTGTCCCTTTTACTTTCTCTCGCCGGTGTGTACATCGTGTTTCCGTGGCCAGTGAACAGAAATCACACGTACCTACAAAAAAAAAAAGAAAACACACCCGTCCTCGTCGTACGATAAATGAATTGGTGGCGCGTCGTTGGAAAATCGTGCGACGCTAGTTGCGTGAAAACATACTCGACCTCGAAGAGTACGAATCAGAGATCGGTAAGACGTGTCCGTGGTGGTTCGATGTGAAAGGTTGCTCGTTGAAATTACACGAAGTCGTTAGAAAGCAATTCGTTGAAAGGCGCATCGAAAAGCTGAGCGAAGTCGAGAGAATTTTGTGTGCAATATTCAACGCTCCAGCAAAATCGTCCGAGATTTTTTGCTCCGATTCGAAGGAGGCTTTCCCGAGATCGTCCGTTGGAGTTACTTGGAAGAAATTTTATAAGAGGCCGACGGATCTTCTGTGCTTGGTAGAATTTTCGATATTGATATCTCTATTACGGCGTGTCTGATTCGAACTGAAGTGCCTCCGCGTTCCTTCGATTGGACTAGACAGGAGAAGAACCCGTCTGGACTAGTTTTTTTTTTCTCTCGAAATCGTTCAGACGTTTGAATCGACCGGGACTACATGAAAAAGCATCTTTCTCGTGTAGGGCAGAAACGCTTATCGAAAATAACTATCGGAATTTATTAACAGAAAGCATCGACAGTGTTTCAGCTGCTATTCGTCTAATAAATTTCTTTCTCGATGGTAATAATTTTGGCGGCTAACTGTGAAATCGGGGGAAGAGACAAGGATGCGTTTGAACGGTAGCGCAGCTAATCAGTGAAAGTGCCACACGACCAAGCGGCCGCGCGCTCCTTTTGAAAATCGAATCGACCCACTTCAACCTGCCACACGCGTCGTCTCGTTGACGACAGAACAATCTTGGGTTAAATAACGTTGTGGTATCGCGGTTCTGAAAGCCACACGACGGCGTCGTTTTTGTTCGTTTGCTTCTTCTCGGGAATCGTGGTTTCCTTAAAGTGGGTTACGCGTCTTTCGTCTCGTTCCAGTCGCCTACTTGTCGCGCGACGATAGTTCCGCACGCCGCGATAACGCAATATCGCTTGGGGACCGAGGGCAATCGTCGTTCCACGAATTAGAACCATTATTCCGGTGGTATTAGCGGCGCGTAGTAGCGGAGATTTAATAGCTGTCCCATTTCCCGATTGTCTGTTGTTGCCGGCTTTTTCACAGAGCTTCCACTTTCACCCCAATCAAATTAAGGAGACTATCTCCGTGACTAACGCGTTGAATTGAACTCGCACAGATATCGATCGATTATTCCTTGCGTTTCGCCGAGAAATCCTTTTGTTCCGCGCACTCGACGGAAGAAGAGGAACGGAACGCCAAAGATGCAGATGCCACGCGATTGAAAATGAAACGGTGATCCGCCGATGCTCTCGTTACCCAGGGTTGCGTTGCGCCAAATGCATCGCGGAATCGTGCAGTTCCCAAATTTACAATCCTCCGTCGGAGATAATTGAAACTTTAGCCAGCAGTTTCTAAGTGAAATATCCGTCTAACGCACGATGCTATCGTAGCAGCGAGATTTCACCGAGAAATCCTTTTGTTACTAAAGAGAAAGAGCAGGTTCAACGATCCCGTTAACGGCAGCAAACACGAACGGGCGATCGAAATCTATAAAGGTGCCCTGATTAGATCTGGCAGGATGTATTGGGTGTCGGGCACGAACGATTTGAGTTCGCTCTAATCGAAAGTTACAGGCGTTGATTTCATCTCGGGCCAGGTGTTAAAAATAGTATTGTGTAAATAATTATCGTAGTTCGTTGTCGAATCGCCATCCTGTTCCCCTTTCAGACAGTTCTCCAGGGAGCAGCGACGCCGATTCGCAACAAATCAGACCCGCTTTTGTTCACGATGAATTCCGAAAGATTCTCCGTTGTTTCTCCGCCGTTTCTATCGGCTCCTTTCTCTTCTACATTTTGTGGATTTTTTTTTTCTACAACGTGGTTACAGCGGGTCCGTTAGACTGTTCTGTCGTCACGGTCTCATGGATCACAAAACATTTGTCCTCCATAATTTAATGAGTGAAAAACGAAAATTATCGAGCGAATGGGCCGAGAATTCACTGAACCTTTAACGTAATTAACGTACGTACAGCGTGCATAGAAATAATTTCGTTTAAGCATTAAATACCATTCTGATACGAGAGGAAGTTATAACTCGCTCCTAGCTGTACTATTGTTAAGGTAGCGATTAACCTATCGGAAAGGCAAACAAGGCTGTAACGCGTGACGATTGAAGGTAGACTGGGAACGAAGAGAAGCTTGTCACGTATCGGTGGAATTCTCGTGGGATACGCAGCGTCGTCAATTACGACAAACAGCGAAACGATCCACGGGGAATCGAGGCAAATTACAGGCATCGGTGATTCGATTGGCCGGCCGGAAATGATAGGGATGCAGCTTCTTGTGGAAACATCCGGCGAGAGATTGAGATCTCGCTATTGCAAGCTGCGACGGAAGCTTGCATTCTGCTCTTCGTTTCCGTACACCGTTCAACCCTTTCGCCACGGTGCGGCTGACTAGGTCGTCTTCGTTTAATCTTCCTATTCGCAACGGGCCATATAATGATTATAATGGGAACGAATCGAACGGATTCTCCGCATTGCAACGTCGACGATCGTTTCCAATACGGAACCTCGTCACGCACAGCCCGGGAGCTCAACGCGAATCGCTAGGCACGATCATCGATCGCTGATTATTATCAGAGGCACGCAGAAAATTTCGAGTTGTAACACACGCTAATTAGAACGCGTAGACGAGCGCGCTCGTTCGCCGCGGCTCCTCCCTTAAATCCGCAATTCCAGTCACGGGCGTATCGACTTTTCCGTCAACATCGAATTGAAATAAGCGATCTCCGATACGGCCATTAGCGATCGTGACCCTATTTCCCGCGGCAATTGGTGCGGGGCCTGCTGAAATTTATCGAACCGTTCGCTCCGCGAAACTACGGACGGCGTCTCGGCGTTCATGATAAATGGCATCGAGGATGATATTGTTGGTACAGAACCGCAGCGTGACATTCCGGGAACGCGTTCGCTTCGTAAAATATTAACAATAAAATACAGGTGTGCGAAAAACGATGAGACGAACAATCGCGAATACTTCAAGAGATAACATAACATTGTTAACAATCAATAGTCTTATCGCTCGGATAGTAATGATGGAACTTGTTTTAAGATTAATTAATCTGAAATAACTCGAAGCCGCTTCAAACGAATCCAATTAGTCTGGCTCGGCTCACGAAACGATCTCACCGCGAACGGTACCACAGCGAAATGGGAGCTTTAAAAGAGGCGACGGAAACGAAGACACACACGCGCGTATTCACGGCGAAGTAGCATACGGCTTTTAGTAACCCTGTTTTACGGTACACGCGGCACCAGCCATCGGACTGGCTTTTATTTACAGTGTAACCAACCAGTGGCTTGGCAAGGGACCGCAAAGGGTCAACGGTTGCAACCCGTTCAAACCAGCGCGCCGATAAATTGAGCCCGCGGTTTTCAGAAACGAACACCTCCTGCGTTCTCCCGAGTTCTCCCAAAAAGTCGGACTTTAATCATTATTCTTTGACACGCCTTCCGCTATTAAATGGATTCGCAAAGGCACGGTGTCGCACGGCGACTGCCATGGGTCAGAACTTTCGAAAAGGCCTGCGGGCAAGGAAATAGGTCGTTTCCCATGAAACGGATATAGCGCAGGGTCCGAAAAGCCCGAGGGCCCGTTCCGTTGGGAAGGCTAATAACGCATGCATCATCGTGAATAATTAACATCTCGTCTAGCCGGGCTGCCACGAAGCTGTTGGTCGTGCCAAGTGAAATGGGAGAGGCATCGCGTTCGTGGGAAGGCACGAACGGACGAACCACGCATTTTCACTTGCTCTCTACTCTGTCCCTTCGCGATCGTGAGTCGTGCATGAATCGTTGATCGCTCGTTGATCGAGGTTTCCGCGAACCTTGCTCGCAAATGCCATTACGATCGTGGAACTTTTCGACAGGTACCACAAGAATCTTACGATTAGTAGAAGCTCAGCGCCAGCCAGTGCGTCGATTAATTAGACACTCGAATAAAAAAAAAAAAGGAAATCGCTTTCGGCGAACCGATTCAGCCCTGCGTATCCGATCGTCACGGAAGCGAACGAATGTGTGCCGACAATTGTGCGCGCAGCCTCCGTCTCGTAAAACGGTTTCCGAAGCGGTCCACCGGCCGAGTATTCGATTCCATTCGCCGAAATCCGCCGCGATAAAGCACCGTACGGAGGTAGAGAACCATTATCGGTGGAACACTGAGAAAAAAAATAAAAGATGCGATCCGTTGCTCGTTAATTCGCCGCAGCTTGCAAATAAAATATTGGCAATTAATCGGTAACGGCGCGGAATTTTTCGCGAACGGTTCTTTCTCGGCTCGCAGTCGCGGGAGCCCCGATTCCAGGCAGATCCTGCGTCGAGATAAAAGCACGCGGAACCGAAGGAATCGACGATCTTACGTATTCCCGGTGAATATGCTGCACGCTGACGCAACATAAATTTCGCGGTGGACAGTTGACGGGAAACAATTAGCGAGAGCATTGGTCGATGGTCGAGCGGGAGACGACGCGATTGGTGTACACGAGCGGACGAAATGTGTGTCAATCGAAAGCCGGTTTCTAGGTGGCACCGAGCATCAGCCGGCCGACGACGATTTTGAACCGTAGAAATTAATGGGAATCGTTAATATCCGCGGTGTAATTGCGCGTTTTACGCAGCCCGCGGCTATCTCGTGCGTTGATGCTCGTTATTAATGCGACCGCGTAATAACGGATCGTTCCGCGGCGACTTTATTGATTCATCGTGTCGTCGTCGATCGTAACGTCGGTGAAAATCGCGATTATCGCCGGGTTAAATTAATATTTACTCTACGGCGAGTCGGCGAAGACGAATCGCCGCGAAATTCTCGTAAATATCGCCGACGATGCCTGTGATATGTACGCGCGTGCATACTTTTGCTTAAAACCAGCAACATGCGAAATACAGTGGACAAGTGTTAATGGTACAACGCTGATGATAATGGCATTACACTTTTCTCTTGGTTTCATCAAATACCGGCTTTTTCTTAACCTGGAAGAATGATGTGACATTGCGGAAAGTACTGACTGAGCCCAGGCGGAATTTACGCCAAGAACTTTCGAGCATGTTCACGATCACCCCTGTAAAAATGAATGTTATGCGCGCACGCTGGCAGGCAGGCTCTCGTGCCGACGAAGTGGGTCACTTTTACCCCCTGTAGCAAACGGAATCGCGATCGAAGATCGGCTAGTGCGATGCGAGTGATCGCGATGCTGCGTGGCATTGTTGCGACCCATTTTCAGATCCGATCGGAAGATTCGACGGCTGTATCGCTGAAATCGTCGAACATCCGTAAACGATTCAGGGGAAAGTAGATATTCGTAAAGTAATCTGATCGTTGCGTTGCATAATACTGGATTTATTTCTTTGAAACGTAGCCGACACTTCAAGTAACGTTCTGACAAATGGGAACGACCAGGAAGTGGAGTTTCTCTGGCGTTACCATCTCCGTAGGCCGCTAATACCGGCAGCAATTTCTATTCGAGAATAGGTAGAAACTCGGTGTGCATCTTTCAAGCGCGATCTAGCCTCGGGTGGAATCTGGTGAAATGAATTCGATCGAATAGAAAAGTCTCGGCGGGTGACGACACTGATACACGCACGAGAAAACGTACGCGCCCACTGTAGATCTCCGCGGTGTAACCGGCCTGTCGTCATTAAAATGCATCGTCCGTCGCGGAAACACCCTTTCCAACAGTTACACACCACGCGGCATAAATTTTACCGAGGCGAGCAGCCTGCTCTAAATGGAGACGCGAGATTTCTACCGGTCGCCACTTTGGATCCAACCTTGCCAATCATCGATTCAAATTCGAATATCTCCCCGCTTATACTCCGACGCGGCCTCGTTTCTCTTTGTTTCCGGTGAACGTTCGATAGGGGGATCGATTCTTTCTTGCACCGTCAACGGCTCAGCATCCTTCTCGAGACTCCCTCAGAGATCGTAGGTCACGATCGAGGTGTTATCGCCTGGTTCTCCCAGGCTGGAAACGGGAGTGGCGTACTCGGAACTTGCGGATTTTCTTTTCCCTTATAGGCGAGCCGGATCGAGGCGATCCATAAGAAGAGGTGCGCGATTCCACGCGGCTTTTCCCCCGCGTATGCAGCGACTTCCGCGTGAAAAGGTATCACGGAGGAGTCGTTGGAACTTCGTCATCGCCCGGTCGTCTCGCGGTCTCGATTCGTTCAACTGACGAAACATTATTCCTGACATCCGCGTACGTGTATTTCTCTATTATGTCTTCATTTACCTATCACGTCTCATAACTGTCATTTAAATTCCACTCGGATCAGCGTAGGCTTGGCTGAAATTAACATACGACCGAAACGGTCGGAACTGATGTAATCGCGGTGGTGCTTGTGTCGCGGCGGAAACGCCGATACTTTCACTGAAACCGTGAACACCCGAGCCGCGAGAAACGTTATGGCTCGTTCGAGTCGAGCACGCGTGGGCGGAAGTTACATATTAAAGTTACGTCGAAGCGGGACGGACAGGTGCACCGGTACCGCGCGCGTTCTCTGTACATCTGTTCGTCGCGATCCGATGCATCTCTCGAACGGCATCCTCGGGAACCTGGAACGAACGGGTATGCCCACACTTTATGCAAATCGAAGGATTCTGTACGATTCTTGCCGCGTATAGGCTAACTGTGCGCCGCTCGATGCACCACCGAAGCCGGATCAAAGTTATCAATCTCTCGCGCGGCGTCTAATTATTCGGCCGACGAATTCATCACATCGCGGCGGGTAGCCGAGGCAGATTTAATTGCACCTTCTCTCTCGGGGACTAATTAAAGAAAGGCGAAAGAGCCAGCCAGCCAGCCTCTCCCCGCCCGTCTGTGTATGCACACGTGATAACATCGTCTAAACGGAACTAACGAGGTGAGCTCTGCTCCTAATGCGCGCGCGAGGGAACGAGCAAACTCCGCGATTTCGACGACGCAGCGTGTGGGATATTTGCTCGAGAAACTCGCATCGAAAGCGCACGTACGATCCACGAGTATTCATTCAGCGTCGATGATCGCCGTTATGCTTCCAACTTTCACCAAATTAGAGAACACTGCATCACGCTGGACTTCTCGCATTAGATAGGGCTGCCTATCCAGCAAACCGACGCGTCGCGTCGTTTCCCTTTTACTTTCGTGCCTGTTGTCGGATGGGACAATCCATCTTCGTGGAAATTGTGCTCGCGTGTCAGGGAACTTGTCAGGGAAACTTGACACGGTGAATTGAGGCATTTTCGTAGTGGACATCGCGGACAAATTAGAAAATTATAATAAATGTAGTTTCCATTTAACCCTCGTCAAGTTTCAGCAATTATTTTAGGATATTACTTTCTCAGTTAAATTTTAACACACTTTTACTCGTCTCCCTCTCTCTCCCTCCAGGGTATTATAATTTAAGTAATAAAGTAACACGCCTATCTCCACGATAAACGGTCGAAACAAAATTCGTTTACTGTAGGAACGTGCCGAACGCATTTGCTGTCTCGCCACCAAGGAGCCACCCTGACAGCTTCAGCTTTTAATGTTGTCCTAACCGTATTATTACGCGTAATTTCGAGGCAAGAGGCCGTCAATTGTCCAAGTCGGTCACGAACACGTCCCTATATCATCGCCCTCGATCCTTTCACCGCCAAGCTGTCGAACTTTTGCCGAACTTGCACGATCCTCTCTCTTCCTCTCTTGTCCCATGCGCGCAGAAACGATTTTCGGTCATAAAGCGATCGTAATCGCGAAAGAACTCGAAACGAGGTCGTGTTCCATGGGGTAATAAAATTTGTGGTAGAAATTGGGTGTCTCGAATGCCGTCCGAGGCTATAATCGTAATTGAGAGAAAGGATGCGTGACGGCTTTTAAAAGCACAGAGATGCGACTTTCGTGAAATCTCGTCGACGGGTTCTGCATGGACCCTGATCATTTAAACGCGAGTCGTTAGCACGAGATCGTGGCAGTGCTGCGCGCGAATGACCTCGCCCCTCAGTCTTAAAGCCAACCCTTTCGTTGCCAGCGGAAATGTTACCGCCTCGTTAGCTGGAATTCCAAGGGAACGCACTCCACTTTGACGACAGCGCTTGTTAAAGAAACTTTGCAAACGAGAAAAGAGGAAAGTTTCAATTGGAAATACTGCCATCGTTGAAAGATTGATTGAAAAAAGAAAAAATATGATACCAGAGCATCTTTTATCGATCCGCTCTATGCAGAGGCCAGGCTCTCTCTTAAAACGTGAGTTATTAGCTCGATGGCAACGGACGGGAACCCCGATAATTGCCCGCTCAGCGCAGAGTTTATCTACCTCCGGTTCGCGGACTTTCGTTCGAGGATTAGTAAGAGTAAAACGTAATACTCGGAGACATCGATTAACGGTAACGGTAAGCGACTTACTCCTCTGGTATTCCTGCGGTGCACGCTTTCGAAGGCTGCTCGCCTCGGGTATCGATTTTCAGCGAAGGCTACCCGCCCCGACGAATGCACGCGTTTAATTATCGGGCTCCGTGCATGTTCAACGGTCGATTAATTAAAATCAATCTGGCGAAACGATCTGTTCGTGAAACAGCGAGAGAGGGTCCCCGTGTCATTGTAAAAAGCGGATAAATTTGGCGGACACGATAGCAAATGATTGTGGACGACTTTAGGGTAATCTGGGCGGGCCGGAAGTCAGGGGGTATGCAATAAAGACGCCAGCACGAAGCGGGGCAAATAAACGTGAAAGTAAGAGTGAGAAAAGAATGAAATCTATCAGCAGAGAGATCGCTCGTCGGGATTAGCCTAGTGAATCAATAGGGAAAGTCTTACTTAATCTCGTGTAAACGAGGAGAGTGTAATAAATCGGTATTTTTACGATTCTAATTACGGTGAAGTCTATTTACCCAGATACGTCTTCAGAGTAATAACTGATTAATAAAAATGTTAAATCGCGCCGGCTTCATAAAGGCGGAGGAAGAGCAATGCATTTCAGATAGATTTACCCGTGGAATCATGCAAATCGTGTGCCCGACCGCGCCATCATCGTTTCGACGGCATGCCCGAAAAAAAGATTAATAATCGAAGACCAATCTTCGCTGCGCTCTTGTTACTTGCCACTTTCACTCGATTAGACCCCAAGTGCCCACGAAAAAAAGAGCCAAGTCCGTCGGATGGATACGAGGGCCCTGTGTACACTTTTAGCAGGAAAAACGGGCCCCACGAAACTGGTCCAGCCTTCGCAGGTCGTTTCGGAATAAGATTGAATTCACGATAGGGCCGATCTTTCGCTACCAACACCATAATCAACACTCGGGGACGTTGATGTACCGTGCGCGCCCCAACTCGTGTACACCGCTTTAATTACGGGCCTGTTACCAGATTGCCTACACCAGCTCATTGAAATTTGATTCAGATCACCGCGGTACCGACTGCCCGGAAGTGAAATTGGAGTTTTGCCCCTCGCGGCAATCGATACCACACATTCGTGTTCCTTCTTGATCCTAAGATTGTAGCAATTAGTCGCGAATCTTAACGATGTTGGATTAGAACCACGCCTAGGCCACGCGAACAGATTCTACCATCGGCTTCTGATGCTATCGTCCTCGATAGAGATCCATTCTAATTCTCATCCGGTACCCGCGTGTATCTGCTAGGATCATAATCATCGATCGTTGTCTATTCGTATCTAATTCGATGGTTAAGTCCGGACAACGAATCGAGAAGAAAGTCTCGTACGATTGACCCTGTTTCAATCGAACCGTTATGGAACTTCTATTAAGTCATTCCTGGGTAATTAATATATCCGTCACGATATGAAATCCCAAACGGCTCTCCCTCGGCTTAAATCGGACCATCGATAGGGAGGAACAAGGTGGAGTCGGAAGCTGCAGACGACACACCGTGGAAAATAAAATCGTTCACCCTGTTTTTCTGTCAATTTCCGTGTCCCGTACCTTCCGATTGCTCCATCTTGTGATCGTGGCATCTCGTCGTCACGCGTCGATGCGCAACGAATTAATTAACGTAGCCCGGTATCGTTGAAGCGGCAAGAAACGAAATAGCCCCGTTTTTCTTTCAATAAAAAAGAAACAGACCAGTACTCTCGTTATGCGTGTCGTCTTACCGAACGATAACTTTCCCGGTAGCCGCCTCTGCCTGTACAACTTTTCTCTCCTTTTCTTGCACTCCTCCCCCGCGGCCACGAACTTTTCTCCCGTTCCTCGTGGTCCAGCGCGAACGCTGGTGAAACGTAATTGGCTGCGGTATTTTATTAACCATTATTTAATAGCGTTATCGCGCATAGTCGGTGTTACTCTTCAATTAATTATCGAATAAAGGGATCAGAGAAACCGTTCTAAAAAAAGAAAAAAGGAATTGTAGGCTATCCGCGGCACACTTCGATGCACATCTCGCATCCAGATTCCAGGCAGGCGCGGGCGCGCAAAACATTTCGCATCGTACGGTTCGCGAAACGTGCTCGGCGTAGCACGCGTGAAGGGCCAGCGGCGGCGAGTTTCCTTTGCAATTAGTGGAAATAATTCGGCCGTTAATTGCGTCACGGCCTGACGGCCGCGTGTTTTCACCCGTTCTTCTTGCTTTCCCTACGAAAGGAGTCAGCCTCGCGAACTTCATGTTACAAAAGTGCCATCGTCCCGTCGGATCGTTTTCACGTGGACACCGCTGCGACTTGGCCCCGTTTCATCCGTGTTCGATCCTCGCCAAGAACGTCCGACAAGACGCAGCCGTGATTTTGATGGATGACGACGCGAATAATTCGCGCGGTAAGCAAATGCAAATGGGTTTCGAACTCCCTGCCCCCCGATCTGTGAGATGCACATCGAGCACAATGAGAAGCGTTCGGCCTAGTTCCGCTCTCGAGGTTCGCCATCCTGGCTATAGAACGTGGATAGATAGTTTCGCGAACCTGCAAACGTGTACGCGTGAAACGTTTTTCTCAAGACACGGCTGGGGTTCGTGCACCGAAGACCAGGAGGCTGCGTCGATACATGTCACGCTGTCGGATGCGAGGAGCCTCGCGTGAACGTTAAAACACCGCGATGCGTTTAGCTGCCGAGACATCCGTTCAGTTTCCACCGCCGCTTTTTGCTAGCCGCAGTGTCAGCGGCTAGTTACTCGCTGTAATATTCTATGACTAAAGAAGAGCGGCACTGGTGAGCGTGGAAAGTACGTAGGCGGTCCTGGGAACGGTCCACATTTACCACCGTCACGTTTCCACCCTTCGCAAGGGAGATCGCAAAGCTCGACCTGTACGGATTAAGCCCTGACTAGCTCCGCTGTGCCGATCGCAAAGAAAGCTTGCAGTTTAAAGAGGGCTGCGTCGAGCACGGAAGCACGTGGCAGCTCGATTTTGACGTATTCCCGGGATGACCTTGGATAGCCGAAGACGCCGCGGCGGATCCGCGCTGGAAGAAGGACGAGTGACGGTGGCGATAGTAGTTAGCGGTAGAAAAGAACAGGGTGCACGGAGGCAGACGAAAGGAGAGACGGAAAGAGGGACCAAGGTGTGAGAAAGAGCTGGCCAGCTAGGAGAAACGAGAGACGAGGAGGGCCGATGATGGTTGCGATGGTGATGGTCAGTAGTTGTATACCGGTTAAGCCGTTCAGTGCCAGGCCGGCGTCCGTCACGGTTAAACCTCGACCACTCTGGTCGTTCGACTCCTCCAGGATATCGTCCTCCTGCCTGGAGACCGTCGCCTGGACCTCGAATCGATGCAGCACCAAGTGTTCGCACTTCGATCGGCGCATCAATCCCATACGAGGACGTTATCGGTTTTCCGTTAGTGACCAAGGTTCGATGGTGACAAATACTTGGACGGATCTGTGGCTCGTACAGTGAACGGGGGACGAAATTCTCATGCGAAGCACGAGATGTCTGTGATGCGTATCGCGCGAACGATTCCTCGGAATCTGTGCAAGGATCGAGACACGGAGAATCACGCTCGTACCCCCGGAAATTAGATACAACGGTTCGTCGGCGGGGATCTCGAATTCTATCCGCCTGACTCATAGTCCTTCGCCGCGAAGAGGAAGCGATCCTCGTCGGTCCGTTAATCAGCGAGGATCCAGCTGGACCGACCGGCCAACGTCGTCAGTGATTCACCCGGAGCATCGCGTACATCACCTACACCACCCATTCTGTCCGGCAACACGAAACGCCGCGCTCAAGATGGACGAGTGGATCATTCGAAGGCGAGGCGAGCGGCCGCGATAGGAAGGAAAATTGGAGCGAAATCAGAATGGCGACTGACACGCGGCACGCAGGTCGGCGGACAGCGGGAATCGAGGCAACCAGTCGGCAGGACGCTAGAATTCGGAGCGAGCGCGGATGAAGTGATCGCACGAGGGCTGACCGTCACAGGACCAGTCTGATCCCGCGGGAGATCCAAGGTACGACCTTCCGCGTGTCTCTCATTCTTCCGTGCTCCCTTCAGGAAATCGTGTTCGTTCCTCGCGGTCCGATCGCCGCTCGATATCGCTCCAGCGCGCGAACGACCGCCGCTTCTCGCCGTGGTTACAACTTCATCCGCGGCTAAGGACGGAACACGCGCTGAACCGGCCGGAATTCGATGATTCGACCGTGATACACCTCTCTGAACTCGCTACCCGTTGCCTCGCTCGCGGAGTCGTTAACCTCGCGACTTCTTCCAGTTCTTTACGTAAATCTCCTTTTAACTCGCATAACAATAATAACTCCGAAGGAACTGTCCACAGAAGAAAAATTCAAAGCAGGAATGACGGCGTTTCCTTAGCGACCGGGGATGACGAAGTATCTCATAAAAGTAAAAGGGAAACGAAAGCTCGCGAAGGTAATTTCAGGGCTAGACGTTTCCCGTTGGCGAAACCGAAGGGGAAAGGGTTAAGAGAGATCTTATCCGCGGAAGCGATCGCGCGATAAACCCCGGCAATTCCGCTACCAGTTACGAGAGCTTGATGGCCAGCGCTACGATTTCCACGTTATACCCGTGCCAACACGAATACCGTAACGACACCGAACGTGACTCCGATTGAAAAGATCCGACGCTCGTTTCCAGTTATCTATTACCGTTGTCATACTTCCGTAATACTTCTTCATTGGCCGTTAATCGCGTGCCCCCAACCTTATGCCCGGTCCACGCTGACGCTGGGAGAACCCATGCGACCGTGCTTGTAACGTGTTGCTGACGATCAATGGTTTATTGCGGAGAAAAGTTGTATATCGAACGGCGGCAGAGATCAAAGAAGCGACACGTTTGTCCTCTGTGTTCTCCACTTTCGTCTTCCGTGTTCAAACGAAATGATGGAGTACCTTCTCTGATGCGCGCATGCACTTTCGAATGCCTCTAGATTTGGCCTGTGCCTTTACAAGAAATTAGCAAATCCATTCGACTAGAATATAGGAAGCATTCTGGGACGAGTAAAATAATTTCGGCGTCGAGAGAAGCAGAAAGCGTAAAAGACAGTGACGCCTCAGGAGAGCCCGTGAGATAATCGGCTAATCGTCGTCGGAGTAGGAAAGTTAGGCTCCTCGTTATCGTTCGACAAATTGTACGTCTACTTTCCAACTAATTACGGTCAGCAACACGAGTGTATACATTGTTCCCCTTCGGCGTGAAACCGGCAT
This sequence comes from Holcopasites calliopsidis, assembly GCA_023838395.1. Classification (NCBI taxonomy): domain Eukaryota; kingdom Metazoa; phylum Arthropoda; class Insecta; order Hymenoptera; family Apidae; genus Holcopasites; species Holcopasites calliopsidis. Next base: position 2,417,087 of record JALHAQ010000001.1, read on the forward strand.
TATTAGTATCGAAAGTAGCCCGGGGGTTAGAGAGAGACGAAACTCCGCCCAGATGCATGCGAACGTTCACAGATAATGCGGTTGCATGGTAAATTTGCCTCTGTCCCGAAGCAAACTATCAGTTTCAATTGGCCCCGTCCGTGCCGTGACCCGGGATTTCTCTCCGGTTCGTTCCAGTAGCGTGGTATCGTTATTATCAATCCGTTCGATGTACCGTATAGCTCGGTACCGTGGATCAAATTTCTGCTATTAATCAAACTATACGTATTAGATTCTTGTTGCGAAGTTGTATTAAACTGACTGACGACCATGACGCATGACCAGACTCTCGCAGCGTTCTGTAAAAATGCTCGAAGGGATGCCCAGGTCGACGCAAAGACAGACCCCCGCCCCTCTTGTTCACGGGCCGTCGTGCTCGATCATTTCTCAGCGATCGAGCGACAGAAGGGCGCGAACGGACCATCGATCGCCGCTACGTTGTAGGAAGTCATCAAGGCGTTATCTATCGCGAGGAACTCGCGCCGGTTTCTTCCTTTTTACCCCGCGCGTGCAACGGGATCCCGATGGCTTGATTTCGCGCCCATCGCGGCAAAAACGTCGGCCGTTATCGAACTTCGCCATCGTTCTACCCGCAGGTGGGAGACACCACCTGGCGAAGCCGCTTGCTTTCTATCAGTTGGCGGAATTTATTGGTCAATAAAACGTTCATGCTCGGCTCCGTTAATCAGCGTCAACCCGAGATGTGTCCTGAAATTTCAGTGCGACGCATCAGCCGTTCGGAGCGAGTAAAATTTTAGCCGTCCCGGACGATTTCTATAGTTATTGATATATCCAAGCATTTTGATTCGATCTTCAAAGTATTTCAGTATCAATTGCATAATGCACAAGGTCTATCTGCCAAAGTCTTCTCCGCTCGATCGAGTTCTCCTTAACGGCAAGATCCAACAAACGGAGATAGCGAGACAGTTTATTTGCCGGGCTTGCTATCTGGTATCAGCAAGGGAGGCGCGCCGATGATACTCGGTCGTCGCGAGCTTAACGCTCGCGTGGCACGTTCGAAAAAGCAGCTAGATCGGGGCGAGCTTGTACGAGGAAAACTGGTCGCGTCGCGGTCCTCTATGAATAGAATTAATGGACGGTGATTCCGCGCTTAATCGATGCCAAAGAGAGGACTGCGGTGAATGACGAGTCGAGATGTTCGATATCGTTGCGCCCGCAAGTATTTTAATTGTCGCTGCAACGGAGAGTCTTGGCCCATCGCGAATCGAATTAAACAGGTGGCCGTCGCGGCGGTGGTTCGTCTTAAATAACAGACGATTTATCGTTCGATTCGCCGTCGATCGAGCGTCGTCAACGATCCCAGGAGAAACACGCGCCGATTCTCTCTACTCTTCGTTTCACCTGCCGCTTACCGGCGGCTGAGTACACTTTTATCTAAGAGTAACTGTACATCATCGGCTACGTCTACGCCGTGCTCGTGTCCCGAAACGAACCGGGGCAAAAAGCAATCGCGAACGCTTTGGAAATGATACGGCAGGTTCAAGTTTATTAAGAGACATAAGTCGCGCAAAAACCAATGGGCAATTACGATCCGCTCCAATTCCCGCAGAGTTCGCACCCTACGAGTCGATTAACAGTAGTTGCAGCGATCCCTCTGCATACCTCTGCTTCCATTGCTACTCGGTATCGTGTTTAGCTTTCGGCATAAATTTTAGAATGAATTACGTCTTTTTTTCTTTAAATATTAACCGCAGAGCAGTCGATAGAGAACCGGCTTTCCCATGGCAGCGGTAACAACCAAATTCCTGGCTGACGAACTCGGCCTCTTCTTCTGCTCCCCTTTAATCATCGTCCATTTCCTGCAAGGCTCTGCTACGCCCGCTTGTTAAAACGGCGCGACGAGAGTCGGACGGTGGCTGAACGCTCCGGAAAAGACGCAAATTAAATTACCACGCGGAATCGAACGGATCTTCCTTTGGAAGGAGGAAGCCGCGTTCAAAAAATAACACTACTGCGTTAAGAAAATCAACCGTCCAATCACGTGCTAATTATTTTGACGAGCGTGTCACGAGACACGAACGCATCCTCGCGATGTCAGGCATCGCTAATTGCAATCCATCGCGGATTATTAGCCACCGCATGATGACGATATGTAGCGCCTGCGGGGACGACGATCCATTTCCTCGTCTTCCTATTGTAACTTGTACATCAGCTATTCATTAGCGTTTTTCTTGCATGCGTTGTTATTTTAAATAGACCGCGACAGTTTTGCATAACGTTTTCAAAGACCTGTAATACTAGTATATTCGTGTGACATCTTTATCGAAAGCAAAGATGAAGCCTCTCTGCGGAGAGAGAAGTTTTAATTTCTCGTAACCATCTCCGCTAACAAGCTACGACTAAAGTACTGCCGTTTTCTGTACTTCTTTTACAGAATAATTTAATCACCGATTGTTCTCTCAAAACGAAGATTATTAAATCAGTTCTGCTCCTCGTCATTTAATTATCCAGCCAGTGGGTTGATTGACGAGCTCTTCTCTCCTAATTATCCGCGTATCGCCGCAAGAACGTAACGGGGTTGAGCTGCAACTGGCTCCTTCTCCAAATCTGATCTCGCGCATACGCTCGCATGACAGAAAAGCGCAGTTAACCTTTGCGGAACGACATCGGTGTTCCTATGGTCGTCTAGCTACGATTCCGCGTTGAAGATCGCGCTGAAATATTCGCGCTCGGACGATTGAAGTTGAAACGGGAACGAGAGTGTGCTATGATAACCGCTACTCGTTACGGAACATTTCTTTGCGGGGTGACGCACCGCCACGGGAACACGGTTATCGTGCAGGATCTCGAGGAAATTATAAATAATGTCCGTCTAACGAATTATCAGAGTGCACGTAAGGTGTCGGGGCGACACGACACGCGGGATATTTACGGGTACGTTGAACCTGAGATGTCGTTCCAATAAAATAAAAAAATGTTCTCCTATTTCTTTAAATATCAGATTCGAACACCGTTTTCCGTTCGACGAACTCGTTGTTCCACGTGACAGTACAATAGAGTGCGGGCGGTGCTACAAGTTTCGCGGGGTACCAGGAGATTCATGACTAGCAACGTTCGTGTCATAACTCGCACGGAGCAAAAGTATCGGTTTCGATATACTGTCGCGATGATCATTACTGCTCGACAATAGTCTCCCCCCCTTTGCGTTCACTTACGCTCGCGTAGGACCAAAAGTAACGCGAGCATAAATTTTAATAGACGCGCACAGAGGTGTTCCCCGCGGCCCTCCAAGGAAAGCCCGTCACGTACAGAACCCGGCACGTGTTTAGGAAGTCGCTGAAGAGCCACGAGCATTATGAAACCTCGCCGCGACTATGAATGTTAATGGAGGCTTAGCCGTGCCGACGTTTACTATCGTCGTTGCGGAAAGTATAAACGCAACGTCTTCCGAGTGCATCCGCGCCTCGGTCTTCACCACTGTCCAGGCCCGACGACTTTGACGCGTTTCAGGAATTCCAGCCGCGTCCCGACAACTTCCACGAACGATCCGCGAAGTCGCTATCGCGACGCGTCCGCGGCTGGACGATCTTCATCTCGAAGATGTAACCCGGATGCGATTCGCGCGCAAATCGTTGCCGGGATGATGCGGATAAATCGTTGCCGCGATCCGATTCGAAGTCGGATAAATCTGTCGGATCCGGTAGGTCGAGTCGCACTTTTTGCCGCGCGTGTTCGCTCGCGACGTCTGAACGGCCAGGAAACACCACCGGTCTCGGCGACAGTTTTATATTCTTCGCCTCTTGACCTTGCCCCAGAGAGGCCACCGATCGGAACACTATTCGAAGCATGTAGGGTAGAGCGGCCGGTGGTTTCTTTCCTCGTCGCCGGACGCTTAACGGTGCAGGCCGATCGGTATCGCCTCGCAGCGCATCCTCGAATTATCTCGCTGCGAAAAGACTGCGGACGGATCAACCTGTTCGAGATCGAGGGAATCGGCTGTGAAAATCTTCTGTGGCGGATATGCTCCGCGTGCTCGCGGTCAGCCGAGTTCTCGTTGTCCTGAAATATGTGTCACTTTTTGCGGACGCTCGTGCGCCATGCGGGAGACGAGCAACTCGAGACCACGGCCCACTTCTGCGACAACCTCGAGGGACACACGCACTCTATTCCCCAGATGCTTCTCGTCCTCGCAGCATCGCGCGTTCCATCCGTTCGGTACACCTTTCCCTTGTCGCGAGACTCTGAAAAGGGTTATCGCTGAACGGCTGCGTGAAAACTTGCAGCAATTGCCAAGAACGCTGTTTCAAATAGAATTCATCTTTCAGGATGATCGAACGATAGATCATTGAACGGCTCTCTCCGTTCTTCCTCTGCCGGATATTGTCAGATAAGTTAGAAACAAGTTTCGCTTCCATCCGCGTGATCGATCTCGCCTAGATGTTCTCATAAAAATTCAAATTTCGTTCCGTACCACAGGCAGATTGCGCGAGACGCTCGGTCGGGGCCAGTTTCGCGGCAGAAAACTTTCCTTTTCGATTGATCAGAATCGCGGGGAAAAATGTGAATCGAGATTGAACAGAAAGATTGTTGAAGGTGTAGGAACTAGCTTTGATTCCAATTCGATATCATTTATCATTCTTGACTATAAATTTCGATATTGACGACTGGCCGAAGAGGTCGTTCAGTCAGCCAAGCTTCCGGATACGAAATTGATGTTTGCGCACCACTTCGGAGTTCGACCATCCCGTCGCTCCGCCGATAGTGGTTTCCAGCTGCTAGCAACTATCTTGAGGGGAGAGGCTTTCCCAGCAGATCGTCTCTTAAAACGGCAACGTAAATCAAACAGGAATCGCCACGGATGGGCAAGCTTTCTGCGAAAGCGTGGCCAACAATCGAACGGCGCCGGTTGATTTATGTGCCGCGAAACGTGTTGACGTTTCTTCGCGCGACGGCCCTGAATGCGAATCAGTGTTTTCAGACTAAACGATCGGCCGCGAGCTGGCGAACGTTCGTGCTCGCGATCGGGAGCGTGATTCGATTAAAATGATAATGAGCAGCGGCCGCGCCGGAAAGCACCACCTCGAGGATTCGCTTCTTCGACGCGCAAATATCCGTACACCGACGATGTCCCTTCTCCAGTGCCGATTTCGCCAGCTGTCAATCGGTACAAGCATCCGTTCCGTGCCCGACTCGTGTCGACGCTGAAACACGAGGTCCGATAAAACTGTATCGCCAGTCGCGTCCGGACAAAAAAGCATTCAGCGCCGTGGTCGAACCCCTTCGCTGGAGAATCGGTGTCAGCGAGACAAATTGCGCGAAGAAGCGACCGAGAAAAGCCGAAAGTCAGCCCGATGACCCGGTATGCGAAACCAGAATTCGGTAACAAGCCGCCTGCGGGCCCTTCTCCTTCTTTTCGCCCGCAATCATCGCGTTTCTCGCCTATCGACCGGCTGCACCTGTCGCCGATTCAATCAGGCCCGCAACCATGTACCCGAGCGTTTGCAGCTTTCGCGGATGCTGCGATGCTTGAACGCTGACCCCATCCGACGCGATACCGCGCCACGTTGAATTCAGGGCACCGGGGAGACTCATAAGACACGAGCGCAAAAATTATGAATCCCGCGAACGGTTTCTAGTACAAAGGCACGGCCGAACGGTCCGGCGCAATCGCACATTTCATTAAACCGTTACAGTGTGACGAGTTCTTTCGCCCCGGAACCGTGGAAAGGCGCGATGCCGCTGCTCGATCGTTCCACCGTTCCGTTTCATTCCGGTGACATAACTTTTGCGAGCGGCAGAATGAGAATGGATGATTGCGAAGGCACGTCCAAGTTCTTCTGCGATGCACGAAAAATTCGCGTCATTTCTCCCGTCGAGAGGGAAAATGCAGCCACGGCGTCGTACTTTGGCACGGTACCAAGGCACGCGAGGAACGCGCGGCATTAGGCATGCTTATTAGTAACTGAAACCGAGGGAAAGCACTACTGCTAGAGAAACAGGTATAAACGTATCTGCACGCGCGCAACTGTGTGCAGCGGTGCATCGGAAATCGCCGGAGCTCTGGTACAAGTAATAACTTAAGTCGTACAGGTGTACCTTGATCGCTAAACAACTGGATGCACACGTAGCTGCATCCGATTGGAACGAATTCCATTGAACCTTCGAGCGACAAAAAAGAAATAGACACTTCAGCGTTGCCTTTTTCTTTCTGATTTCAGGGATCAGGATGCGGTGGATCGGTTACGTGGCCACAATTCTCTGGTGGTCGGGCATCGTCAGATCCCTCAGCACGCTGAATCGAGGTCACAGTCAGTAATACTCCTTTTGGTGGTTTAAACCCGCGGTGTTTCAGTAGCCGACCGCGTTCTTCCTTTTTCTCTTTCTCGGCCGGACCGCTTCCATCGCGGAGGCAGATGCTCGCATTTTTGCATCCGCAAACGAATTCGTTTTAACATTAAAGTCTTGCCTGGTTACATTGCATTCTCCAAGACTGCGCCTCGCTTTGAAACAGATACTCGCCACTTCATCTAAGTGGAAGTGGTCAAGTTCTGGCTGACCCCGCGTTAACTTTCTCCCCTTTCCTGATTTTTCTCCCTACCTCCCGTTTCTCTTTCTTCCCCGAGGGTCCCGTGAAATGTGTAACGCCCAATCGAACGGGGAACTCGGTCATTCCTCGCCCGGACCTGGAAAAGCCTCTCTTTCTCTTTAATCTCGCCGTGGTCCGCGAAAAAAAAAAACATTGACCGTCCTTTGAGCGGAGCGGATGCTTTCGTTAATTACAAAGTCACGTCGATGCTCTTAAACGGTGGCTTATCACGCGTTAGATGTGGGTCGGCGTTGGGAATAATCGTCGTAAGCTCGGCTTACTTGCGCTAGAACGATGGAACTAGCATCGATTGAATAGGTGAACCCATTCTTGCTGCTATCGGGATCGTTACGGAACGCTGGAATCGATCTTAATCTAAATGCAAATACTGCCATTAGAAGAGTGGCTTAATTGTATGCTTACTGACACACTTTTCGCCTCTTGTATCTGATACGCCTATTCATAAGGCGAACGAGACGTATTATTACGGCGTTGGCTATAGAAAAATCGTTAAATGCTTTTATTGTTGCGTGATTTGTTAGCGAAAGCTGCGTTCGGCGATAGCAATGTAATTGCAATCGGACGCACCTACGCGCTTTCAAAGACGTCGCCGTTCTCATCCGCAGGCTACAAAATCACCCCGAAGCCTTGCCGGGTCCCAGGCCCGGAGTCCAAGGAGGGCACGTGCATGTTCGTGTGGGAGTGCATAAAATCGGAGGGCACGCACGTGGGTGTGTGCGTGGACACGTTCATGTTCGGGAGTTGCTGCGTGCACAATACCACGACGAACTCGATCACCGGCCCCCATAACCACGGATCCCTCTCGTCGTCGAACGCGTTGAGGCCTACCCTGGCGGAGGCGTTGGGCAACGAGTCGACCAGGCCCACGTTGACCTCCCTCTCCAGCTTCCTCGTCACGGACTCGAGCACAGCCAGGCCCGGTCACCATTCATCCGAGACCATCGAGTCTTCCGGAGGGTCCAGCAGACCGCACAAACCGCTGTCTGCCGGTTCCGCTAGGCCTCTGCAAAAAAGACCGCACGCGAAACCCGCGCCCGATCACAAGGACAGGATCCAGACGTCGGCGGTGCCCGGTTCATCGAATTTCTGGGAGAAAGGTCCGCAGAGCACGAAGAGGCCGTCCGCGCCCGACTCGTGGGAGAAGGGATCGCAAAATACCAAGAGACCCGGCTCCCTCGAAATTTGGGAGAAGGGCTCGCAGAGCACCAAAAGACCGGGACCGTTTCCCGACACATGGGAGAAAGGATCGCCGAATACCAAAAGGCCTGTAGACCAGGGGCATCATCAGGGATTCAAGGATAAGATCGATACGGGGCACAACGCGCTGACGGTTAGGTTACCAGGGAAGGAACACGCGTCCAGCGAGGAGGAGGAAATCAGGCCGAACAGGCCGAACAACCAAAGACCGTTCGAGTCGAGACCAGACGATGGCAAGACGGAGGATGGCGATTTGGCGGTGCAGGAGTCCGTGCACAGACCCAACGTTAATTCGGTCGACGAAAGTGTAAGCATTTCATTGTACATCGCTTAATGTCCAACAAGATGTGTATCGTCAAGTAAATTTCGCTTCACGCACGTCGATATCAAACTCTGTCGATTCCCAAAGAGATTGCTTCCGAAGCAAAGTTTAGAAGTGTCTGGACTTGTCGCCAGGAACCCGCGAAGGAACCTCACCCTAGTCTAAACTTCATCCACACGGAGCGGCCGCAATGGGCGACCAAGCCGGTGTCGCCCAAGCCCGCGACAGACTTCTCGAAGCCGTACTTTTCGATGAAGACGACCACGTATCACCCGATCTCTACGGGCGAGCAGCAGAACGTCAAGCCGAACTTCGACTCGAAACCCAGTAGTTCGAGCACGACGACGAAGACCTCCATGACCACGAGACCGACGCACTACGGTGGTCAGCCCACCACCAGGTATTCGACTATGCCCGCACGTTCTGCTCTGTGCTTTCGATCATAAATATTTCATAAATACGCTTAAATAAAATCTGAGAGAGCCGCGTTCGTAGCCAAAGCCCAACGTTATCGCTCGCCTGGATTTTCTTCTCATAATTAATGAGACTATCGAAGGAGCAGCAGCGCGGAACGATGATCTCTGAGCGCCAGCGTCAAGCTTTTCTTTCATTCTAGCGCAGCCGGATCCTTGCCACAGACCTCTCACTGGCAAGTGACCACGGAGCCGGCGTTCGTCACGAAGCACAGGCCGTCGTCATCGTCGACGAGGCCGATCGGTTCCCCGGACACGGTCAAGCCTTTGGTCAGCAGTTCGCATTTCTGGTCGGAGAACAGCTGGACACCACCCAGGCCGTCCTTGAAACCGCACTGGACCGACAACCCCAGCCTCCTTCAGAACGGGCCAGAAGCCTTTCCTCCGCGACCGAGTTTCAAGCCGACGGAACCGCAAGAAGTACGTGCCGCGTCTGTTTCTTCTTATTTAGAGATAAACGTAGTAGTTTGTCTATTCCCTATTCGAAAGATGAAACGCCTCGATCTGTTAGCTCGAGAATCGGTTTCCCTCGAAGGAACAGCTTCATCACTTTATATCCTAATCGAGGGAGGGAAGTGGCACAGCCACTCGATTACACAGCCCATTGAGCAGCCTTCGCAAAATAAAGGGGACGAGTTTTAGTTTGGAAGATTAATAAATTCAAACGGATCGTGCTCATGGATAAGCAATGTATTTTCCGTTTTATTTAGAACGCCGGTTTCCACAAGCCACTCGGGTCGGCCCACTACATAACTACGTCCCATTTCGAGACCTCCGCAAAGCCCAGGCCCACGAAGACCACCGCGTCCACGACGACTACTACCACCACCAGCACCACGCCCAGTACAACAACCACGACGAGTACAACCACGACGACGACTACGACCACCACGACGACTGCAACACCAGACGTGACAATGTCCACGTCGGAGGCCGCACCGAAAGCAGGATCGGTATTGACAGTTTCTGCTGCGGCCGAGAGTAAAGGTATGCAGTGCGGAGTGCCGCCGCTGTTTCCGCGGCCAGAGACGAGAATCGTTGGAGGCAAGGATGCACCGTTTGGTCGATGGCCTTGGCAGGTCTCCGTGAGGCGAACCTCGTTTTTCGGTTTCTCTAGTACGCATCGCTGTGGCGGAGCTGTGCTGAACGAGAATTGGATCGCAACTGCGGGACACTGCGTGGACGAGTGAGTAAAATACAAATTTAGATGCAAATGTTGTGTTCGTGCAATGGTCTACTAATAAACGACGATTCGTTCTATTACACAGTTTGCTCACCTCTCAAATCCGGATCAGAGTAGGCGAGTACGATTTCTCCTCGGTGCAAGAGCGGCTGCCCTACGTGGAACGCGGGGTGGCGAAGAAAGTGGTGCACCCCAAGTACAATTTCTTCACGTACGAATACGATCTGGCGTTGGTTCGATTGGAGAGCTCGTTGACCTTCGCTCCGCACATCTCACCGATCTGTCTACCAGCCACGGACGAACTGCTGATCGGTGAAAATGCGACGGTCACCGGCTGGGGTAGACTGAGCGAGGGTGGCACTTTACCCTCGGTGCTACAGGAGGTAAACTTGCGGATATATTATCTTGCAAAAATCCCGGAGCCAATGGGCAACGATTCATTCCTGCAATGCCATTTGAATAATCGAGTAGAATGTAGTCGTGTTAGGAAAGGGTTGTGCTTCTGTTACAGGTTTCCGTGCCGATAGTGAGTAACGATAGGTGTAAGTCAATGTTCCTGAAAGCTGGGAGACACGAGTTCATCCCGGACATCTTCCTGTGCGCGGGATACGAAAGTGGAGGGCAGGATTCGTGCCAGGTATTTATTAAAGCATCGACATTTCTATATTCTACACTTTATTTCTCCAATTATTATCGGTCTCTGCATGCAACTTAACACCTCGATATTATTAATACGATTATTACATAGAAGCATACCCTGTGATTCGCACTAACATAAAGCAACAGTAGACGTCGAATTCGCACTAAAATGTCAGGTGACGGAAATTCTAACGCACTGTTCAGAAGGGATATTAAACATAGGACAGCCGTATGTTCGCGAGCCCTAGATAGGCTTTCAACGTATAAATTACAGGGCGACTCGGGTGGGCCACTCCAAGTTAGAGGCAAAGACGGTCGATATTTCCTGGCCGGGATCATATCCTGGGGGATCGGTTGCGCTGAAGCCAATCTCCCCGGAGTGTGCACGAGGATCTCCAAGTTCGTCCCGTGGATCCTGAAGAACGTCACCTGACCCGATTTCGTGTTCGGTCACTTGTCACGACACTCTATCAACAGCGTTGCGAATCGACTCACTGGAAGGGTCCGAGCGTATCACAGGCGTTACTCTTCACGGTTCCTCGACGATTCCCTTTCCGAGGGGTTGCACAGAGATCGCACGAATCACTGCCAAATACGAGAGACGTGTTGAAAAGGAGACGAGATTCGAAAGTAAAAGCTCTCGTCTGCCTTTTAATAAAGCGACAGGAACGGGTGGATATATCGGACAGAAGTTTGAGAAACTTCCGTCCGCGGGACTGCCGCTTCGTAAAGCGAGGCCGATGAAACGTGGATCGCGCGAGCAGGGGTGTAAATCGTTTTTCAATGATAGAACGACTCGCGCAAACTGGACTGTATTTATATATATATATATATAAATATAAGTAAGATAATAATATATTTCGAACGAGCTGCTGGCTCGTCTCAGCTTCTGCCAGCCTGTAAATGAATATAAAAGAGAAGCTGTTGTGTTGGCTTGCGATTGAAAAGGCCCCGAAAGAAAATTCTGAAGAAATTATTACGGCAATTTCAGCAGCAAGCCTATGATATTATACCCTTATCAACCTATCTCGTTGTATAGCAAACCTTTAAAATGCTAAATTCTTGCCCAACGCCCTCACAGTAATTTTTAATTTAATCGGAGAGCTAAATTAAACTTCTCTCCCTTCCTTCATCTCTCTCTCTTTCTTCTCTCTCTCTCCTCTCTCTCTCTCTCTCTCCGTCCTTTATTTACAACATACGGATTTTTGTACAGACAGAACATCGTGTACTTAAAGGTAGGCGTGTGCGAACTAGGAAAGACCTAATAAATATATATAATTGTTTATAGGTATATAACGATATTTATAAGTATGTCAAATAAACGTATGTTTATTACTATCCGGGGACTCGTTCGTCCCGTTCCCAAATAGTAAAGAATAATCGTGACGGTTTTATAATATCCGCGAATTCAGTGGATCGTTCACTCGTCCGGTGATCAAAGCCACTGAAGTTTCGACGTCGACGATGAAGTAGAGAAAGGGTTGAACTACCGTGAACGGCACTGGTCCGGCCCTTTCGAATAATCCGTTGCCTGCAAAGGGAAATTACCGCAGAACATTTGTTTAATCCAGTCGATTGTTAAGGGATCGATAGTATAACGTACTACGTATTACATAATAATAACAAATAGTGCAGGGTCTTAAGAAAATGAAACGGGCGATGAAGATAGGAAGACTGGGAGCATCTTGAAACCTGCCGATGAAATTACTATCGCGACGAGTGAAAATATTGACGAGCAGGTATTCTGGAGGACATTCTTTGATTCTTCGCGACCATATAACGGTGAAGAACCGCAAGGTCTTTTCATTTGTTTCTCCCGGTGAGTCAGGCGCAGGATATCAACGATTAAATCCGGCCAACTTTATAACAATACTGAGAATATCCCCGCCGATCGTGGCCGGCGTCAATTACGATTAACCGGAAACGGCGGGTCTTTAACGAGCCAACGACGAATTAGCGAGCCTTCGACATTTGCCGATCGCGGAATAAAAAGAAAAGATCTGCCTCTACAGTCGCGAAACTCGAAAGATTCGACGTCGAGGGGAAGGCGATGGAGGGAGTGCAGTAGACGTAGAAAGCGCACAGTAGAAACCTGAGTGACAGTATCGATAATAGCTCCGACGTGGTAGAACGATCAAGGGATGGGCGATATTGGACGACTCACGAGAGTGGGTTCTGTCGGGTTTCATATAGTTCCTGATGTTCACTCCGATACTTTGTTGCACATCCCTGGCGTATACGCCGAGGTCCGGCGTCATCGGTGATAGATCCGCTGCTCTGGGCTCGAACACGTCCAGTACTCCCAGCTAAAAGCGAATTGGGAAAGAGAGAGTGTACGTTAATCTGTTAAACTCTGCTACATCGAAATTGCTCGCTAAGATAGAAGACACGAGTTTAGTTAGCACGCTCGACTGGGAATGCTTGTAAAAGCGATGATGGAACGTCCAAGTGGCAACGGAATCGACCATAAAACTGAGAAAGCACCGTCTGCCCCTGAATTACGTCCGTTAAACAATTCCCGTCTCTCACCGGAAGGTGTGCTTCGAATTGTCGTCAATTACGCGTCCCGAAGAATAGCTTCGCGGAGGGCAACCGTGGCGAGAAGCGGAAAACCCACTCAAGATCTCGACTAACGCGATCAGGGACTGGTAGCAGAGCATCGAGCGGCTAACGCACAGCGGGAGATACAATTTGGTCGAGCTTTAGAGTGACCAGCCTAGCTGACTAATTAAAATTCACCGAGGATAGACTGCGTTTTTTTTTCTAGAATAGATAACTAGCGTTTTTTTTGTTTTAAACGGAAGTGGAATCTTACCCGTTGCAAGAAGGACGTCAAGGTGACGAAACCGCGCAACATAAAGGACGGAATAGTGGCTCGAACCCAAGTGGTCTGTAACTGCTTTCGCAAGAGTCTCAGAGGCTTCCCACCAAGATCTCTGGCCAGTTTGTATGTGTCTCTCCTGTCCGTGGCCATCATGAGCAGAATATTGTACCTGGGATCCTGAAAACGTCAATTAAGGTTGACAAAAGTTATTCCTTAGGTGTAATGGTCGTATATCAAGAACGATTACATCGAGCGGAAATTCGAGAGCCACCGCGTGCAGAGATGGGAAATAGGCAAAGGGTAGAACGGCGAAGTATCTGGAAGCTGTGACCGAGGACACGTCGCATCCGTTCACCAGGAACGATATCTCCGTCGAGTCTCTGACGGACGCCTCGTTCAGGATCGGGGAATAGGGCTTCCAAATGCCTAGATCCTGCATCCAGATCCCTTCGTCTGCAAAACAAAGAGTAGCAACATCTTTCACGGATACTAATTAAACGATAATCCTGTCAGCATCTACCTCTAAACGGGTCCTGTCTTCAGCCATCGCATATCCTTTTCTACCTACGCATATTATTCTACGTCCAGTCAGCGGTCGATCGCGGCGATTCGAGAAACGAAAGAGTTCAAGAAAAAAAAAAACGAGTTAGCCATACCTGGATAACTAGAAAAGAATCCCCTCGGGCTCCTCGCGCTACGCTTCCTTCTATTCATCACGCCGCTCGTGGATTCAACGGTCAGCTGTCCGGTCGACCCCGATCCTTCGGCGGCGATAGTCGTGATTGGCAAATCGGTAGATCCTATCTCACTAGGGATAGACCGATTGTTCGCGGAGTCCGCTGAAACGGTATTCTCATCGACAGGTGGTCCGTTCGTGGATCCAGCGGACACCTCGTTCGCCTGTCCAGGGATCGTCGAACTCGTGCTGGCTTCCGTGACGTTGACCGTCAGGCCTGATACTTCGGTAGATTCAATCGTCTGACTAGTAGAGATTGGTAACTCCGAGCCCATCTCCGTTAAAGTAGATATCAGTATAGCGGAGGTAGTGGATGCTGTAGAAGTACTCGTGGCACTTGCAGTTCCTTCTTTACTCGAAGACTGAACAGTAGACGTTGTGACTGTCGTAGTTTGAACGCTCGACTCTGTTCCTTCAGAACTTGCGGTTATGGTAATCATTGATGGAGTAGACGTTGTCTGAGCAGATTTGCTAGCGTCCATAAAAATCGTACTAGCTGCGGTACTTTGCACCATCCTATCCTGTTCGTCCATCGTGCTCAGAGTCGTTCCGACGAGCTCTGCCATAGGTGTAGTCGACGTTATTAAAATTTCACTGGCAGTCTCAGAACTCTGGGTAGATTGTGCAGCAATATCTTGCGCGGTTGTATCTTCGGGAACCGCTGTCCCCTCCGGTGTGATAGATTGCTCGGTAACCGCAGCCACCGTGCCTTTCGGTACAGACGTGGTTACATTCGTCTCCTCTTCAGTAACGGGCAAATCGAATCCGTAGAATCTCAAAATATCCTCGTACTCCGGCCTGAGATTGGTGTGCTCCTGATTGAGGGTCAGGCCACCGAGGAATCCGTTCGCGTTCAGATACGTCTTGAATGAGAAAAATAATTATCCGGATCGTCCCTCGATTACGGCAGTCGTTCGAAAAGAGCGATCGACCGAGAGAGAAACCGCCGCTGTGAGCAAGAGAAATTACGCGTTCGGATCTTAAGCGAACCGTCGTCGTGGCTAATTGGCCGTGTCCCTTTTCCGGCCCATCGCTCTCGGCCGCCGTTTACACGTAACGATGCGGGATTCAACGACGTACGGGCGTAACTGGAACAACTCTTACCCTCAATCTACGATGGATATCCCTGAAACCGATCCTGGTGATGTCTCTGTCACGGGGTAGGCCAAGTGCGTCGGCTATCTGCTGCCTTCCTCGGCCAGCCGAACCCTCGTAGAGCGCGGCCAGAACGAAGCCAACCCCCGCTGGCGAGAATGCAACGTTCCCATGGGCAGTGTACTGCTGCAGAATCCGCACGCCCATGTCGTTAATAACGTCCGTGATGATGTCGACCGGCCGATGGGGAACCGGTTGATACCAGCCGTCGAATCCCACGTTATCGTAGCCGTGGACGAGCAGGGAGGACACTGTGTGGAATATTATCATTTACAAGTGGAGAAATCGTAAGGGAGCCAAGCTCAATCTTCTGCGTGCAGGAATGCAGATAGTATGAATTATTTAAATGACAGGAGGACCAAGATGGCAGGCATCGCAACACGATATTTATCGTTTCACCGAATTATATCAATCAATGAATCCAATAAGAAAAGGAGACATCTCTTGCGAGATAAACAGGGTACATACGTTGTAGAAGGACAAGCCAGGCCATCCAGGAGCTCATATTAATTATTGATTTGCTGGATCACCGGCGAACGGAGCACGAACTAGCGAACAGCTCTATTAGGATTAGTCTTAGCCGGCCGCTCTCTACGTCGGAACTGGCTCGCGGATGGTGCACACTGCCGACTGGAGCCTCTGCCGTCCGCTCTGCGATTTTTTAAACGGCAAGGTCGTCAGGTAGATAAACCCGTGTCTATGTACGCCGTCATATCGCGCGCTTGCCCTTCCCTTTCCTCCGCGAGAAACGGAAAGCCGGGGTTCCAGCTTCCCTGGAGGATGTCGAGACGGAGGAGGATGAGAATTTATACAAAGAATCCCGCAGGAGCGAAATCTCGTCGCAGGATTTGCGTTCGTGGAGCTTCGAGGACAATTTGAATCAGCTAAAAATGCAAGGATTAAAATGCGGAATGAACATCTGTGAAAGGCGTAAAGCGGACGCTTTCTTCACTCCGCGGATTCGCACATTTGCAAACTTCCATTCTTCTTCGAGCGTGATCTTAATAAAGCAACAAGTTGTGGCAACTTCCAGCGCAACGTAACAGGGCGCGACTGAATCATACGCGTTATAAGTATCGTTGCTTAACGCTCGCGGTCGCTCTTTTTCGCAATGCAGTAAACCTTGTTAGACACGGGCTCTTCTAGGAAAATTAACCACTAAACAAAGCAATGACGCTCTCGCCGAGGCACCTGCCTCCCCTCGCGGTACATCTTAATTTTGAAAGGCGAACGTCCGTTCTCCGATTCAACCTGAGAACTTGCGATTCCGGTCTTTGAAGAATTTCGTTTGCTTGTTTGGAGAAATTTTATTGCTCACGCTACACACGATAATGCTCGGTATCGATCGAGCGATCTTAACATTAACTCCGTACACGCAGTGTTACACGTTATCGAGGAGGGATGCATGAAATGTCGCCGCGGTTCTCGTGCCGTTAACGATAAAGAAAGACGCCTCAGTCGTCCGTCAAGGATCGGACGTTTGCGATGTTGCGTGAATGTACACGCAATATCCGGTACCATCCGTTCCCCGCAAATTAGACGTTTCGTGATGGTAATTGTCGTGCGGTGTGAACGTCCGCGGACTATCGATCGTATTGCTCCGTCGGTGAGAATCATTTCACGCCCGTCCGTCGGTGTCAATCATTCGTAGAAATGGACGAACGACTTGTTGTTTTATTGCACTGTTCACCGGTTCACGATACACCTGGCTCCATACACGAACGGAGAACTTTTGTTTCTCCATAGTGAAAGGACAGGAAGTGATAATGGGTGGACAAAAAATGATAAATTCGCGAGAGGAAACAAGAAATTGCGATGATAGGCGTATTGGGACACTGGTTCCTTCGATCGAGGAGAAATGGCAAATTTACGAGACGAAAGGCCGGATTAATTTACGTTCCTTGGATAGCTTACGCCTGTGCCAGTAAAACTCGCAGAACAGAAAAAGGAGAGCCAGCGTGATACCTGAAATAACGAAGGAACAATTGCTTCAGAATATCGTGAAACATTTTCCAAGATAAAGAAGAAAGAAAGAATTACCAATGAACAGCACGAAGAATATTCCCTGCATATCAGTCACGTTCACTTTCCTTTTGTTCACTGCCTGATTACTCCCTTGAACCTCCCAGCATTTGTCTTTCATCGGCATCTTCTCGGAAATCCATTTGCTCAACAGTCCGGACTCTTGCATTCTATGCAATCTGCATCAGCGGAATCCCAATCAACTACCAAAACTTTAATTCAGAGATAGACGAAACTTGAACCATTCGTGATCCACTTGAACTTACTCTGCGTTAATCACAGGCAAATATGGACTTCCCTGAGGGATGATCATCGCGATAGGTTCGTCCAGGAACTCGTCGGTGCTCAGAGAAAAGTGGCATTCACCGGACAGCAACAGATCTTTCCTCATCAAGAACCTATTTAATTCGCCCATGAATTTTCACGGAACTCAAGATGAATCCTTTCCGTACTACCTGAGGGAGCTCCTCCAGTCGATCAGAGCGTGTTTCCCTTGCTTCACGCGTTCGACCACTTCCTCGGCTTCGGTGTCGTTGTGCCTCTCCGCGCGAGAATGCAAAATATGATACTTCGGCTCGTCGGCGTTTCGCAGGTACACCTCGAGGAAGCTACCGTTCGGAAAGCCCCAGGTGATCCCGTCCCTTCGCGCGACCAGATCCTCCACGGACAGAATAGAGGCGTCCATTCGGGGAAACGTGAGAAAGGCGACCAGGCTTCCGGAATACGTGGCTATAAGGACCATCGCGACCAGCCACCAGATACCGATCAATATGCGAGCGCTATCGGCCTGCGGTAGATACATTCCACCTGGAATCGTTTCACAGTCGACGATGCGAACCTCTCCGAAGTGTACCTCGGTAGTCGAATTTTAATTAGTCGACGCAAGGGTATTCGATATCGCACCGGCGAATATACGACGCTGTTGGACCTCGTCGCGATCTAGTAATCTAATTTTAATATTTTGAAACCGCGTGGAGGAGGAACCATTAGGGAGGATGACTGGCATCGAAATCACCGGCGGCGACGGTAACGAATTTTCATTGCTTGAACAGAATGGAGGCCTATCAGAGTTTAAGAATAAAATCGTACCTTGCTGAAGAAGAGCACCGTACACGTACCACACACACTGCCAGGATGAGTTCAGTTTCGAGGTTTTGGTGCTGTACGGGCTATACTTGTGTACCAGGTACAAGATCGGACCCATTATGATAATGGCAACAGCCAGACAGGCCCACGTCTGAAAGGTGGCCAGGATGTTAAAGGAATTTCAGCGGGGGACATGCCGCGGCGAACGACAATCTTTATATAGTTCCGTCATTATGTGTTATTACGCGACGGAATGTCGAAACCTTCGCCGAAAGCTTTTAAAAACTCATACACGGATTGTCCGTGCAATATTTCACGACGATGTCGATTCTATTTTTAAGAGGTGCAGGCGTTTGTTTAAATACTCCCGTTAAACATAAATTCGTCGGAGTAAATTTGGGGCGTTCGATTCTATGAAAATTATAGTACTATTTCCACGGACCTCTTTGTTGAACGGCGAAGCGAACAACAGCGCTCTAGACAACTGTTTCGGCCTGGAAGTTAAAAAACTGTAGGTCTGAACGAAAATGGGAATAGTGAAATTAATCGAATCCTTCCCGTATTCGTTCACTGTGTAAGCGCAAGCTGCAAGGAGGACCTTCTTATCGCGCACCAAATCGATCACTTCTTGCGGCACACTCCTCGTGTTCGACATCGTCATCCCCTCGACTTTCTGCCAAGAGAGCCGGAATCAAGCAAGACGAGAAATACGAACGAAGGCACAGCGCTGGCGTGACAATCCTTTACCTTTCCAAGTTTAGCGAAGCGAGATGTATTCCGAGTCCTCGATTCCAGGCCGACCCTCGGCGCAATCACGGTGTACGTAAAGTTTAATTTCTTGCTAAGATACTTGATCACGTCGAACATCAATCCGTCGTACGATTTCTCCCCTGTCTTGCTTGCCGAGATCACCTGCCACGGTGGACTCTGCGTAACAAATAGCCAAATTTAATCGTCACCAAGGCAGAAAATGTATAACAATCGGATAGGGAGTCCGCTTCGTTATTTGTATTAAAACGGTGGCAAACCGTTCGAATACATCCGCGATCGTTTCTACCATTCGTTTACCCACATGATACGTGGCGACAGGCAAATTAACGCCCCTGAAACCGTGAGCAATATGCGGAAAGATAACGTCCGTCAGATTAACGCCGACGCCCGGCGTCCATGTGCCTATATCCAACAGGTGCGCGACGTTTCTACCATGGGAAAAGAAATTGCCCCAAGTCACGGACGAGAAGAACCTCCACAACAGGCATCGTCCGCAGACACCTTCTGAAGCGAACGTGTTTCGGGAGAGGTGTATCTGACGGGAATATAGTTGCGATGTTAGTTCCGCTAAATCGAGCCCCGCCGCCGATTCGGATACGAATTACTGACTCTCATATTCTTCAGCGTCTCCTGTCTCCTCTCGCGCTTCGTCAGTCTCGCCACGTCGAACTCTTCCTCCTCCAGTCTCTTGAACAAATTCATCTCGTTCACCAGGGAATACTCCAAAGCCTTGGCCAGGGCTTGAATCAACTCCTCCACGTAACAGGGCAGCTTGGCCTGAAGCGGAAGCCTTTCGACAATTATTCTGAACGACTTACTTTTAAAGGTATCGCACGATTGCTCTTCTGACGTTACCTCGTACTTCTGAAACAAAAGAACACATTTTACGGGCTAAGCGCTACAGCAAATCGACCGCCCTCGAAATTAGCTGGCAATACTCGATCGTTACTAGACAAAAGCCGTCGGTTTCGGTCGCGTTGTACATGAAAGCTACGTTCCCCCCTTCTGCCAATAAATCGACGAAGATTGACATGTTGGTTAGACGCCGCGATGCACTGTCTGTGATCACGTACAGCCATTGGCTACCCGGATGGATCATCTTCAGAGATCTTGCCTTTAATAAAGAACGTCGAGGTCGGAAATCGTGTCCGAAATGTTCTGAAATAATTTTCATCCGGCGCTTAGAAGTGAAGATCTCACCACGTCCATGACGTCGGCCACCAGATCGACAGTGGCAATTACCAAGAAACAATGTCCGAGTTGCTCCACGTGAAAATCGTGCAGCAGCTTCTTCACCGAACGTTTCCTCTCCCTCTCCGTGTCGTCGTGTTTCAACGCGAAAATCGATCTGGAGATCAGGTTCAGTTTCCTGTTCGGAAGATTATCCGAGATAGCCTTCATTACTCTGCTAATCGTGTCCCTGTCTGGAACGAACCGTGAGCACGAGTCGCGTTTAGATAAAAGGATCGCGGTCTTATCGTCTCTACTGGCTGGATTTATCACCGAAGGTATCGTCGTGGAGGATGTTGATCACGTTCCAGGAGAGAATGTCCATCATCCTCAGATCGAGGAATATCTGGGACAGCTCTTCGCCTGGCGCGATAAAAGGCACGCTCAAACCGTCTACGTCTGAATACCGTGGACAGTCCGGATCTTGAGGAAAAGAATATTGCGCATGAGATTCTATTTATTCTAATGGAATATATCGAGAGTGCCACCCGCGCACCTGTTATGGCAAGGTGTACGAGATCCTCTTTTCGTGCAGCCTCGTGCAA
Organism: Holcopasites calliopsidis; assembly: GCA_023838395.1. Classification (NCBI taxonomy): domain Eukaryota; kingdom Metazoa; phylum Arthropoda; class Insecta; order Hymenoptera; family Apidae; genus Holcopasites; species Holcopasites calliopsidis. The sequence goes on from JALHAQ010000001.1 coordinate 2,437,877, forward strand.
ACGCCACGTAACGTAGCAGGTCGCGATAGAAAGAAGAATCGTGAAATCTTAGGAGACACGAGTGAAGGAGTAAATAATATTAACGAGTAATCGAGATAATTACGAATGATTACCTTCTCGTAAATTAATATTCGCGTTGTGAAAAATGCGAACAGCTATTCCACCTAGATGCATCTCTTTTCTCACGACACTGGTGATTAAATCCTGCATCATCCCCAGGGCGTTGCGATGCTCTTCCTTATTACCGAAGAAACCCTTATCGATAACCACCGCTATTCAAATTGCGTTAACATATTATTCTTATCTCCGAGGACGATTGAAATTTTACTATTTCTTTTCTCCCAGGGTGAAAATAAATCATACCCATGGTGACGTTCGCGGTAATAAGAGACTGAGAGTTGTTGAAACTATTTCCATAGCTGACGCCCAGGAGCAGCAACAGGACCGATATCATTTCTATTGACAATCGAAGTAACAACGCGTCGTATCGTTCGCTACGATATATATAAGCGAAGACACCTGTGAATAATGTATCACTTCATTAGTTTGACCGGTCTCTTTTATTATAAGCTAAGCTGATCGCGATCACGAACGGAGTGCCGGGGTCTCTCCGTTGGCTTAATGCAACTCGATGCACCGCGAATCGCTGGAAAGGTCAGTTCTTTAATAACTAACCACCGTACAACGATCGAATCCCCGTGGAATTGGAACGGGACATTGTTTAGCCCAGTTGCGTGAGCTAGCTGAGCTGATTGCGCGGTTCAGCTTAAAGCTTTTTAATATTCCAACATGCGGCTTCGGGAAAAATCAAGACTTCCCGAGATCGGAGAGGAATCGCAATTAAATTATGGCAACGAAAGTAATGGAAGCTAGGAGATTGAATTTAGGAGGGGTAAAAGGCAGGACATGTTTCACCAGTTAAAATGCAGACTAATCTTTAATATTTTCTGAAAAGCTCTTCCGATCCGCTGCGCGCAGACAATCAAAAAAGTAATGCAAGTATCTTGTTCGCGTGCACACGATTGTCACTGGCATGAGACAATTCTATTGTTTCATATCGGTCGGTCTACCGCTTCCTTGTAGCGAGACCAGAGAGATAAAGCCTAGTGGCGTCGGTTGCATTATTGCAACCCACGCGTTGGCGTTGTCAATAGGAAAAATCGGCTCCGCGATTTTATTCTTCATCGCAGAATCGTTTGAGATTCCTCTCTTTCATACCGTTCTTTGTTCCACCTTCCAATCGATGACTACAATACGCTGCAATGTCTACACTACATTAACAAGAGAATCATCGTCATAGGCTTGTACTTTAAATGCTTTTTATTTCCAGCGCTATCATTTAATCCTTGTAGTGTTACATCTGCGTTATTTATAACTAAAGGAATGTCGATAACAATTTAAAAAAAGCATACTATCATGGCTAAAAAAAGAAGAAAGAAACGGAAGTCGCTGCGTCGCAACGCTTATCTGCGACTAAATATGTTGAAAGAAACGAGCGCAGCGTTTAAATTATCTTCCCGCTGTTTGCATCGATTACACTCTGGAATTCCAGACGCCAGACGAATGCATTCCGATGTAACGAGAAACGGTGAAAAAATTTGCTGCAAACAAAGTTAGAAGTTGATGAATTAAAAGTAGCAAAACGGAGAGGCGCGTGTTATCTCCAAATAAACCGCGCTGTTACTTCGGCCCGCGTTCGCGACAACTCGGGTATCATCGTACGGTTCGGAGGACGTGCGTTCCTGCGTGCCCGTCAGTTTCAGTTTGACTCTGAATGCGTGCGGTGCAGTTTGTGAAGCTTGTGTATTTTGTGTACATCTATATCGTACACGATGTCATATACGAGGCCACTTAAGGCCGAAGAGCGATTTTCCCGGTGCAAATCTCATTGACATTAACACGTCAAGTGATACGTGAAGCTGCTAATGTTCTGCGGAAACTATGGAGCCCGAGGAGCCTTTGCTGCAAGGGATCCTGCTGTTACCACCGCAGGGAATGTTGGGCCAGCTCAAGGTAGGTTAACATCCGCATCGTGTGTTTCAGATTCTCGAGATTCAGTGCCGAATCTTTATCTACTATTTATGTCATATTTATCGTATACATTTACGGACACGTCGGTTGATTGAAATATTTGTTACCGATGATTATCACCGGGGAAATAACCTACAAAGTTCGAGCGATAATGTTTCGGATATTTCAGACGCGTGCAACTAGACGCTGATCGAGCTTGGCACACGTCATTCTTGATTCATGCGAACGTGATTTTTGAAACATACGACGGCGATATTCTGTTTGATAACTAGGCTATAAAATACTAATGGGTAATGTCGTTTTATAGAAATCTTGGCACAAAAGGTTCTGTCAGTTGTTCAGAACGAGCAACTATGGGATCAAACGTGTCGAAATTTATGATAATCAAGAGGAAGCTATATTACAGTTGCACGCTCCTCGAATAATTACGTTAGATGCGTGCATCAAGATTGCGCCTAGTAATCAGTCACATGTGTTTACAGTAAGTAGACATTTAATGATTACTTTAATGTACGTTGTAAAGCATTTATTTTTCTGTACGATTTCTTTTGCATACAGGTTGTGACTAAGTCAGGAATCCATTACTTTGGATGTTATTCTGAATCCGATATGAGTCATTGGATTACTGCATTTCAGTTAGTTGCATTTAAAGATAGTGTATCTAATCAAACGATAGAGGAAAACAATGACCTGTATTGCACCAGCGGGGAGGGAGTGTTTTCTGTTAAAGTCGTGGAGACGGACGCATCCAAACGATGCGGCTTGGAGAGTAGAAATTATACACTCGTGGTAGCCGCAGTTGATATGAAACTAATGGATGGAGACGTGGTACTATTCACATGGCCATATCGGTACATCAGGAGATACGGCTACAAGGATGGGAAATTTATTTTTGAAGCTGGCAGAAAGTGTGAATCAGGAGAGGGCTCTTTTCGCTTGGAGCATAGCAGTCAGCAAGAAATCTTTCGTTGCATGTACTCCAAGATGAGATCGATGAAGAAATTGATGAACGAGGAAGGTAGCCCGAACATTGATTGCAACGATGCACAGTACCATGCCGCCTTATCCATGGAAGCTGGATCCAGAGCGGCGCTGCCCCCTTCTCCGAACAGTTCTGCTAATTTAATCGATATCGATTTTTCGCCACAGAACTCGCAGAAACAGTCGAGCTCCTCCTCGTCGAATATAGACACCAGTTTGTCTTCCAAAGCCTCCTCGTCCCTCATTAAAACGAAACCCGCGAAGCCTCCACGCAAATACGTTTTCACGAGTATGCTAGACAAGAAGAACGTAGACCCCGAATTATCAGACATTCCTGCATACGGAGAATACAAAACGTTGAATCGAGAGAATTCACCGGATATATCTCAGAGGACGACAGGAAGTTCCATGCTCGAAGACGAGGAGAAACATTCTTACGATGTAGTGGAAGTAAGAAACGACGCTTGGAAAACGCATGGCATTGATAATATACATCACACGGAAAGAACAAACTCGTTGCTGCACAACGAAAAGGATAAAGAGAACGAGGATGATTTCCCGTACGAAATGATGATGCCCGTTACGTCGTCCCAAAGCAAGTCGAGTAGTCCGGTCGCATCGGCGACGATGAATCATATACCTTGCAAGCCCAACGACGAATCTGATTACGACAAATTGGAGCATTTCGGTTCTGCTACGAAAATCAATCAAAAAGGCGTGTACAAGTTCGGCAATTTCGGGAGCGTTTCGCAAAATTCGCATTCCAATGTCTCTCTGAACGCTTCCATAGCCGATGCCAATACTGCCTGGTCCAATTACGATATCGTGGAGGATATGTCCGCCGTTAGATTGGCGGACGATAGTCATCTTGGATACGGTGTTATTAGAAAAAAGACGAATCATTCTGATACTGCATCCAGCAGCAGTAATATGGGTCCAAAGCATAAAGTCTTTAATAATAGTGAATACGCGATTGTGTCGAAACCAAAAAGGGTATGAAAAGATGCTAAGAAGATTACATTTAATAGCAAATAATCGTCCCACGAATATATTAGTTACTTCTGCTCCAGAGATTTTTTTATCCGGAATGGTATGGAAATACTAGTCTACGTTATGACTAGGGTAAGTTCATTTTTATTACTCCGAATGATGAAACGACGATATTTTATCATTATTTTACGAAAGCACGGAAACGATATAACGTTTGTTCTGTGTGATAAATTAGTTTAAGGAACACTAGTCTTTTTAATCACTGTCAATTGTATAGGAGAACAATTACTTTAAAGACAAAACGATTTTGTCACATACATTTTTAATAAATACTAGCTACGAATTTAGTGATGCCATTGCTTCAAAACAGCTTGGCATTGATATTTTAAAAGAATCAAAATGACTGATTGCAATAGAGATATAGTCCATTATATCTGAAAGTATAATTTAATTAGAAAAATCAGTTCAAAGTCTGATAATTAAATTTGCATGGCAATCAAATATCTGGTGTACTTAGAGATCATTATTATAATTCATAGTCGTACATTATGATACTGTTGTTAATTCAACAGGAGTTGTGCCTTCAGAGATATTTAAAGTTTATCACAACATAAACTTTCCAAGATAGAGATTTCTATATGCATGATGAGGAAAAAGACAATAAGCCATTGCTTCTGTTTCTATTATTATATATTTTATATACATACATATATGTATTATACACGTAAAAGAAAAATTTAATAATGTTCCACGTATATCATTGTTAACAATACATTTTATAAAGAATGAATTATCTATATGTATATATTAATTGATACACATGCAAGTATGCAACAATTTTTCAATTTGAACTTGCTGTACATTTTTCATGTGCCAAAATCTGCCAATTCTAATGAGCAAAGTAAAATTGACTTGATATTACGCTTGATCATAGTAAAAGTGAATATCTGTTATTAAAAGAACGAATCATGTAGAATTTGATGCAAGATCTGAGAAACGTTCATGAGTATATATTCTTTACCAAATTGTATATATTATTAGTATTATTTAGTTTAAATATATACAATGCACACGCAAGGCAAAAGTAACACTATCTCTACTAATAATTACAATTTGAATAATCGTGAAGCAAATCTCAGTCTTTCGATGTGTACCAAACAATTGGATATTATTTTTGCTATATATCCTTTTATATGTTTAACATAGGATAAAGATCGCACATAGTCTAAAACAAATTTCGGAGTATTTACACTTGCCCGAATTTTTCGGGTCTAATAATTTGTTCAAATAAAAAAAGTCTTTCTCTTCGAATCACGTTTCCTCCAACGTTCCGACCTTTTTATATCGAACACGTGTCTCGTCCTTTTCTTCGATCAAATGTTGTTCCTTTCCCTTATTGTGTCGTATCATTTCAAATTCCTCTTTTGCCACGACCTCGATATAACCATCGACATCGTTCATTACCTTTCGTACGGTCTCTCCTTTCGCCGCCAATAATTTCTCGATATTGTTCTTGCCCTTCAATTCCGCGAACCATCCAAGATTGTCGGCGATCAGATGATTATTCTTGCAGCCGTCACAGCGAACAATAATCACTCCCTTTTCGTATGCCAGTTTTGATATTATTTTGCTGTTTCGATGATCGCATTTTTTACACGTAAACATCAATTTCATTTTTCCTTCGATTTTGCCAACCACCTTCTTTGCAATTTCTTCGGCATTCTGTTCTTGCGACGACTCGCAGTGGTTCGATTTTGTACGAACAGAAATTTGTTCAAGAAAACTGACATCGAATTTTTTCATGGGAATCAATAGGACGTGATGTAAATTTGTACGCTCTCTTGTAAGGGCTAACCGTGTTCCGCAGAGAATAATTTGTCGTAGCGAGAACATATTCCTTTTTTTTCTTTTGTTAATTGTTCCAAACTGGAGATATCATTTGGTTTAAAATGACCGTGTTAAATACTATCAACTTTCGTTAAACTTAACAAGATATTTTGGTATTAAACACTGTAGCTTGTATCACGTGGATCTTTCGGCAACTTCAGCGTTCACACTGTGCTTTAAGGCGCATTCACACGTGTGTCAGCGTAGGTTTGGTTGGGTCCTCGTATTGCGATGAATAGAGTATTAGTAGAAGAGGTAGGAATGATCAAAAATAGTCATTTTTCGAAACAGAATATTTTATTTTTATGACAATTCATTCAATTAAACTGATCCTTTTAAAGTGTCTAATATCCTAGGAATAAATTTTGGTTTTAGACCAATTTCTTTGCTTCGAAGAAGCTCTTCAAATGTCTCATTTGCCATGCACCCATAAGTAATAGTACTACGGATTGGGTCAGGGACCACCAGAATACACGGTGGTGGGTGCTCTCCGATGTCTGTCTGAAACGTTCTTCACGATACTAGAAAAAAGAGAATATATAGTTCTATCATACAGTGAAAGTATGGTATGCTAAGAAAAATGATTAATTACCCTCTGATAATTTTGTTCTTTCGTTATTTGCTCCACTTGATCGATCAGCTGACGTATCCTTAATTGTAATTCGGTGAACTGTTCTTTCTGGGCTGTATTGGCGTAATCAATAGCGTGTTCGCCAACTTGAATGTCCAGATGTACTCTCTGCGTGATAGAACATTTATGGTTTATTTTAAATCAAATGCAGCAAGGAATAATTAGCTCGCGCTTATCGAAGTTCGTACCAGTTGACTACCACTGAACCAAGAAGTACTGTTCGAGTATAGACAGATAATATGTTCGCCAGGCGTGTGAGAGGTGAAAGAAATCCTTCCTTCTGAACTATATACTCTGGAGAGGATCATTTTATCGTCCGGGTCGCGGACTTCCACGTGCATTCCTATTCCGGGGCTGCTCGGTGCGAATCCACCGGTTCTCGGGTCGTACAATTCGACTTTATAATGCACTTTAGGGACAAAGAATAATTTTCGAATAAGTGCAAGGGTATTTAATTAACACCGCATTAGCTGACGTTTGTATTTCACGTATGTTGTACGTATGTACCTAAAACAGTTGTTTCATCTGGGATTTCCTCTATGAAACACTTTCTCTCCGTCTCGGCGATGTGAAAATAAAGTCCCGTCCCGTACTCGAGCGTGCATAGGAGCAAGAGAAATATGCCGCTGTATTTTAACATAATTACCGGTTGCACAGTGCTGTTAATAGCACTTGAAAATATGAAATTACGCGAAAGATTCTACCTAAAACCGTGCACAGCACACGTCACCTTCGAGAACAATTGTTTTGGCAGTTTTCGGTTCACGTCTGTGGCGCTGCTGTGCACCATCGATACGCCATGCTGATTTTCGACGTTTCGGCCGACTCCAAACACGAGATGGCGCCACGTACACGATTTTCGTGTTTCGCGAACAACGTCCCCGAAATGTTGATTTTCGACGTTTCGGCCGACTCCAAACAAGAGATGGCGCCATATACATGATTTCGGCAAATCATCGACTTAGGATCGATTAGTAGAAAACAAAAGATGGATGTGACATTGTTGCTTGCTTTTGCTGTTTTAATTATTGCACTGATTATAATATGCACGGTGTTCTTGAGACAAAGATCCGGTATGTATTCGCATATGTATAATTTCTCACATGTCAATGTTAAATAACTTCTCTCATTACGATTAAACATTCCTAACCAAAAACACTGTTTTGAAACAGCTGTTCCGTTTGTTTTCGTATACATTTAATTAATTTATCGATCCACATCCGACAGAATAGCATACTAAAATGGTCGCTTAAAACAGAATAATTCAAAAAAATATTAAACGTTGTTTTCTTCTTATCTCGGCTACATAGCTTCACGGAAGAAACAATCGAATGTAGCCGAAAGAGTCGCACAAGGTAGGCCAGTGAGGCGAGCTGCAGGTCAGAGGATTACTAGACGTCGTATGCAAGCAACTGCGACTCCACAGGTGGATGAAGACGACAATGGATCTGGAAATGAAGCGAACGACGAAGCTGATGAAAAGCCAACCATCTCTGATCAAAAGATAGGCGCAAAGAAGAGAGCCAAGTTGGCGGCCAAAGCAGAGAAAAAGGTGCAAAGAGAAGCAGCTGAGAGAGATAGAGAGGAACGTAAAAAGAAGGAGCAGCTTCTTCAGGAAGAAAAGGATAAGCAATACGAAAAAGAAAGGGAGGAGGAATTGAAGCAAGAGGAAGCGGAGAAGAAGGCCAGAGAAGAGAAGGAAAGGAGGGAGTATGAAGAATATTTAAAAATGAAAGAAGCATTTAGCGTAGAAGAGGAGGGCTATGATGAGGAAGACAAAGAGGATGAGGAGAATTTATTGCAAGCATTCGTTGAGTACATTAAAGAAAGCAAAGTAGTAGTACTTGAAGATTTGGCTGCTCAATTTTCTCTGAAGACATCAAGCGTGGTAGAAAGGATTCAAGAACTGCAAACAACTGGAACTTTAACCGGGGTCATTGATGATAGAGGAAAATTCATTTATATCTCTCAGGAGGAACTCGAGGCTGTTGCTAGGTTTGTCAGACAACGTGGTAGAGTTACCATCACTGAACTGGCAGAAAACTCGAATCGTTTGATCAGTTTAAATCCTGGGAAACAAGGTAGCATGGTAGAGGCTAGATGAACTTGTAGGACTTGTACAATAATAGTATTGTAATAAATTTTGCACCATTTTCCATAAGCATAATATCCACATCCATCCGACAAATAGAAGTGTATGAAGAATCAGGAAGTTCTATTTATATTCTATATATCATATATATTTCTTTACTGTAAGTTATCTATAAAATGCAAAATTTACTTTTGCTGGGTGCTCCTTAAATATGCAAGCGATCGATATTGTATCAGAACAATATTCTTCGTAAAATGTAAATACTAGAAAGGTCCTGAGCAAGTTATCGGGCATATTTCGAATAGAATCCTGATTATAATATTAGAAAAATATCATCAATCAAGTTTTTCATGCTCCTTTTGATTTTTTTGCAACGAAATTTCGGATACTTCTAAGCAACAGCCTGATGAGATTTCGAGTCGATGTTGCGTCAGATACTAGTTTTCATTTAGATGCAAGTTACGTGCGTTATTATTTTTTTTTTATTTCCCCCTGAATGTATAATTTATACCGTTGAGTCGGTCTCGCCGGGGAACTGCTTTGTCGCAAAATTACGCGGTGCGTGCGAATTCTACACGAAATTCAACATTATTTCTCGCAATCGGATTTGATTTTAATAGGGGGGCAGCTTGCGTGAAAGATTGACGATCTTCTTAAAAATATTAATGTACTGCTGATCTATGGTAAGGGCGACGCGCGACCCTTTACGACCATTAGGTGTCCCATTCTTCACACTAAAGTTAGTTCAGCAGTTACGGGGGATCTTTCCCGACGTTTTTCCCCGCCCTTAGAACAGCGCGGAGTTTGTTTTAGGAAGAATGATAATAGTCCTGGTCCAGATACGATTCCTCTGGTTGAAAAGACTTATATCCGACATTGGTTTGTTGATATTTGTAAAAAGAAGAAATTTATCTCGTATCCCTGCGTTATATTTATAAAGACAAATTTTTCCACATATTTCCGCCGTTCTCTATATGACGGAAGTAATAGCATGCAAAAACGCTAGTTCGTATCACGTTTCTGCATAAATTAGAAACATTTGCAGCACGATTTTTCTTCTATATGTAATGTCTTCATCGCCCTGTACACATCGTTAATCAGTTTATTCCGCGGTACGCGATAGGAAGGAATTCAGATCGGTCCCCACTCGATACCGATATTCAATTTGCGAAGAAGGGGATATCCTGGGACTATGTAAGAGGCCCAAGAATCGCCAGGGTCTCCGCAGTCTTCCTTGCGACTTCGTGTCGTCGTTTCCCGCAAAATTGTTTATTGATCCGACCGATCGAGCAGTGAATAATCGGCGTGAATCAGTCTTCAAAGGAAGTTCCGATTAGACGCGCGATAAGTGTTCCATCGTAATAGAAAAGACCTATGTGTCGATGAGGTGCAAAGTTTTGGATTGCCAAGGCAACTCCCCAACATTCTTACCCAGTGTTAGGTAAGCTGCAAACTACGAGTCTGGTTTTCTACGTGCATCTCGATTTTCGAAAAAAAAACCAAGTAGGATTAGTTTATTTCATCTTTCTGGCAACGCGGAATAGTACTAATTGCATCGAGGACTAATGGGAGAAAAACCAGTCCGCATTTTCCTTATACGCTCGCAAACAACTTTATTCACGTCTACGTAAAATGTTGGAGTATTATAATTTTGTACTCTGGAAGTTCACCAAGTAGTTTACATTTATCGCTGAAGTAATGGGTGAAGAAGATCTTACAGGGTTTGAATGTTGGGCATTAATAGTTTCCGCTCTTTTTTTTCTTTTATACGCAGGCTCGCTAAAAACCTCCGGACTCGCAAGGGGAGTCGTCGTGGTAACGCTGGAAATCGCTTAGAGTTGCTAGTTCTGGTTCATTTGCATCACGTACCGTAGAGTGAGTAGCTCGAATAGTTGCGCAAATGGATGAAACGGAAAAAGAAAACAATTTTAAATGGAAGTCGTAACGATGAAATAATAATTGCTTTCGAAGGTAATAAGAGGGAAGCGTACTCTGTATTGGTGATAAGTACAGTGGCCGATAGCATCAGGAAGAGAATTCTGAAAATGGTGCACACCACCATCGATGATATTGCCATCAAGGGGCCCTACGAGGGTGTGAGGTATACTTCAAATTTACCGTTCTTTTTATTCCTCAACTTGATTCTCTTTCCTTCGTGTAATTTCATTTCTACGAGCGACAAGTCTTCTTTCGAACTTTTCATGTACAGGAAGAATAAAAACGGGCATGAGTCGTCAGGACGTCAGCAGCAATCGCAGCAGCAGCCGGCGAACAAAACCGACAAGCACGGGTCTTGGGGACCGGTGTACAAGAGCAAGCAAAATTTCATCGACATGCACATTTGCTAATTCACGAAACCGTAACTTCGCCGAATCCCATTGAAGATCATGAAGAAATAAAAGAAAGAAGCAATTCCTTATCGCTCTCATACCTCATTGTCATCTCACTTGCGAGACCAAAGATTTTTCTCCGTGTTGAATCACAACGTACGAGCGAAGCGAATAGAAATTAATTGCCACAAAGTTAAAAGGAGGTAGCTGTATTTTTAGCCACGGTTAATTTACCGTAGATTAGTTAATGCTTTTCTCCCTTTTGTCGCTTAAAAACGATTTCCGTTTGAAGAATGCTAAGCTGAGGCTCAACGACAGACAAAACTGAAAAAAAGTACGCCGCTAGTTCCGGCGGATATGCTAGCCCCGGGACGAGACAAAGTCGAGGAACTCGGAAAAAATAGCTGATGGTATTCGTCGGCTGCGTGGAGGGCTCGACGCGTGCTATGCTGTCACCCCGTTTCTTTCCCGCCTCATTAATAGCAGACTGATTAATTCCATTGATAAGGTTTGCATATTTTGGCAAAGCAAACGTTTTATACGACGATTAGAACTGAGATTATTATAATATAATTATTGGAAGTGTTTCAATTTAAACCAACAGCTACCGCGGCATCCAAATTTATGAAATATGAACACGTGTCAGAGGAATATGAAAGAACAAACATCCAGTAAGATTCCACATTTATTTATTTATTCTTCAAACTATACGAGCATTTAAATACACAAGAAGAAAGTGGTAGGGGAATAATCAGTGAAACATTCCTGAGAGATCAACATTCGGAAAAGTCACGAAGAAGAGCCGCGTCGAAATCCCGACAGTGACTTCCACCCCGGCACCGAGGAAATAGTAGGGGAAAGCCCGAAGTGGCTGGTGGGGAAAGCAGCATGGGAAAAAAAGCTTTTGGACAAACGGGAGCTTTGCTCGTAGCTCGTGGTGAAGCGGAGGAACGCGGTGTAGTCGTTGAAAGTGCGTCGCCTGGTTCAGAGTTCCTCTGGACGGACGGTCGGGGGGTGGATCTGCCTTCAGATCAACGCCCCATCGCGTTTGTTCTTCTAATTTATATTTATAATTTATTTATTTATTTCAACCGCTCGTAGCTCGATGTCCATTTAATTCTCGGTTTAACGAGAACATCGAGGACGCCCATATATTTGTCTTAAGTTGCGCGACGATATTTCGCGAGGACCGTGTGCAAAGAAAGCGGAGGACGAAGAAAGAAGGAAAAGTGTCGTTGATCTGTGGAACGCGAGATAGCCGAGAGTCGACGTCCCGACGCTGCTATTTCGAGGCTGGAACCGACCGGTGAGCTTTTGTCCTATCCGCCCCTCGGCCAGCTAGTTTCTTTTCGCTGGCAGACATAAGGTGCATAACTTGGAGAGCTTTCGATCGGCGCGGTGGCCTGGTGCGGAAAAAGGAGAATCTCTTGAAAGTCCTTTTTTTCGGGATACCAAGCTGGTCCGCGTTCTCCGCATGTCGTCTAAAAATCTCTTGTCCCTTGTTCGATCTTTACGCGATCTCTCCACTATTCATTCCCCGCATGCGTCAACATTTATTTCTGCCTTTCTTATATCCATATCACACACCAAAGACACTATGCACCGTCGATCATTCTCCTAGCTTGTTTTTTCACTGAAAACATGATTCGAGAAGTCGCTCGTTATTCCCAGAACGAGTCGTTCTCAAGGAAATCCGCTTTCGATCAGCTGATTGACCGATCCTTAGAGCCTGTAGAATTTACCTTTAAAGATAGCAATTTCACAAAAAAAAAGCAGCGGAGCTGTTTTAAACAGGTTCTCCACGAGTTGCTAGAGAAAATGATTTTGTTTCTCTTATCCGTTTTATCGAGCGAACGTGATATCAAGCGGCGGCGATCGCGGGGCTCTAAGCCCTCGAGCGTAGACCGGAAATAGAGCTTCCTTTGGTCTCGCGGACGAGATCCCTCCATCGAACGTGGAACCACGTCCCTTTCGCGCGGCGAAGGGCGACGGTCACGTCTAAATCTCGACGTCTCCCTTCCTTCCATCGCTGTCGATGGTAATGCTCGTTGCATCCGTAGGTACAGCGGAGCCGGGGCGCTATTTTTGTCTTACGGTGCAACTGTTACTAGTAGAACACCCTCTTTTGCGAGCAGCCGGAGACGATGAGTCGCGCGTCGAATACCCTCGGTCACCGTGGGCGCGTGCCCGACTCATTAGACCACCCTGTCCTCCGTGGAAAAAATGATAAATGGCTCGATGAGAATACCCGAGAATGTGACGGACAGACGTCTCGAGGAATTAGGAAATACCGCTATTTGGGACAGTTGCCACGGAGTAGGTTCTAACTCGGAAATTTAATGGGTCTAAATAGGTTCTTCCACTTAGAAATGAAATGGGATGGAATGAGCAGAACGGTGAAGTTAATTAACGATGAACAGTCAGAGATTAAACGACAATAAGGCTCGGTGGAGAAAGGTTTGTTAAATGACTAGAATGCTTAGCTTCAAAATAATTGAATCTAGGTCTTTGACCTAAAGATAGCCATCGCTCTTGCTCACCCCTTAAATCTGGAGAAATCGAGGAAGCACGCACTTCCGTTTTTCTGATCCGGCTTTTGAGAAGCCCATTTCGTGCAGGATCTCTCTCTTTTTTTTTGCCCGTTCACAATTAGAAACGTAACAGGCGGATGTTCCCTTGGCGCAAGAAAGTTTGACAATTTCGTACGTAGCCGCGCACGTGTTTGTCAAGCTGCAGCCGCGCGTGCCCCGTATTATCCCGGAACATTAGGGGGAGTCTTACAATTAGAAACAAGGGGAAGTGGGGAAAAAATGGGAAGACAAAAAGTGGAGAGAGTCGTCCGAAAATAGGGGGACACTTGAGGTCTTAAATCTGTACTTGTTTCCCCAAAAGTAGAGGACCGCTTTGGGGTAGATCTAATACAATCAAAGCGATACGGTGCATCTCGATCCTCCTGCTCGGGAGGCTAAATATAACCGGCAAGCAATACTACCGGTAGCGATTCACGTACGTTCCTCGTCACCTTCTGCGCCCAGCACGCGCATAAACCACGTGGTAACAGGGCTAAGCCCCCTGACAGAAGTTCCGACCGCGTTATTGCATTAGCCTGGCGGGCACGTGCGTGCATGCGTGGGTGCAAAGGGCAGGGAATTAGTAAGCGACGTCTGAGGCGTCAAGGGTGTCGTTTGAGTTCGCGCACGACAAGTCTGGCCAAGTTCGTTCAACTCGGGAGGGTCGAACTGCCAGCTGATATCGTATACCCCGATGCGAAAAGCTCTCAACGTTTATTGCCCTCTGGAAATCGAAGCTCGGAATACTCCTCTCGCGGTGTTTAAAAGAAAAAGAAAAAGGGTTTGAAACGGTAAGGGAAAGAAGCAGTTACGCGTTTTATATTATCATCGTTGTACATTAATCATGATCGTCGGGGGAAACAAAAGCGAAACGCGCCTCGTGAGAACTCATCGTTGACAGGATCCGTCGTAAAACGGATGCGAGTACGCATCCTGTCGTTAACGCGGCCGGTTGTACATCAATTACAACAATCGCGTGCGATCGCGCGAATTATTTCGTTCCCCCGACTGAATAATTCCACCGGCTGCCGCTTGCACGGTGCGTAAGGTATTCCGCCGCCGCTTTTATTTTCTCTCGCAGTGGGAAACGTTATCGTACGATCGCTTCCGTCGTTGTTTAATTTTAGCGACAAATCTCGCCCGTGAACGCGCCCTATATTTACCGTTGTCCCGGAACGAGAGGGCCGCCAGGAATTTCCGCGATATGCGCCCTTTTCGCGCGGAGGGGATCGTGTCCTATTTCGAACCAGTCGCCGTTGACACGATTTCGTTTCGCCCGAACTGCCGCCGATTAGTTAATCCAACGGGAACGAAAAGAAAAAACAGTGGGAAAGAAGATGCCGAGGGTGAAAATAAAACCGGCGATTTCCTCTCGCCTCGCCACGAAATGGAAGAAGACGACGGTGCTCGTTCTGGCCGGGGAGTGTCACCTAAGAATAGAGGAACTCTTTTTCTTCTCCTTGTGTTCTTCCTCCGCGCGATTGTCGGGAGGGTATCTCAAAGGAATCGCCCGAAGCTGAGGACAATATCGAAAACCTGGCCCGCTCAGCAGCGGCGAGCGTGTTCCCGTGACGCCGGCGTCGGACGGTCCTAAATGCAACTGTTTAAAAATATCAATTCCTGGAACGGTTCGAGAGAAATCGAGCAACGAAATGTTTAACCCTCTTTTCCTTTTCTTTGTCTCGTCCGCGCCGCGAGGCCAGACCCCCCGCGAACCCGAAGGCGTGGTTACAACCACCGCACCGCGGCTGGTTTATACACGGTGCATCCGTTGCTACGCGATACGAAGACCAGGGAGAGATGATGTGCCTAAATTAGATAGCAAAAGGAAGAGCAGGAGCTACGATTGGAAAATGATCTTCCCCCGTTGCGTGGCTGCGAAGGACCTCCGGTGCTCGTATCCGATGCAAACGAAATCAAGTGAAACCCGCAGAATCTTCGAGGACACGCGATACTACTTGCATCTCGCAAGGAAATCTAGTACTATCAGCTGACACATTCTTCAGCATAACGATGCATTCGTTCTTAGGATGATCGCATCGCGGAAGAATGACGTCTACCGGTGCGTCGAGACGACGCGACGGCCGACGTCCTACTCGAAATAGACCCTGGATCTCGACCGCGAAGACTCCTCGTGAGCCCGGATACGGGGAAACCGGTTGGCTAGGAGAAAGACGAATCTCCAGTTTCGATCTGATTAATAATTGCGTTTTTAACAAGCACAATTTTTTCTCGGAGTTTCCTCTCGTATTCCAAGTATACATAGAACATGGACCCGAAGTTGGATTGTTTATTTAAATTCAGGAAGGGGTTGCCATTTTTGGTACAAGGTCGGCACATGTCCGCCGCGGAAGGAATACACGAAAAACATGTGGGACAACGCGTGGCTGTGTCGAGGCAGGGGCTGACGAATAAATAGATCCTCATTGCCCGAGGAAATTTCCTAACGCGCTTTCGAATCCGCGTTACACTTCCGTTGTTTTTTTTATCAGCATTTCCATCGCAAGGGAGAAAAGATTCGTCACGCGCGAGCAATCGAAGGAGCAATTTGAATTCTACAAATTTTCTACGCGGCGCAGAAATGGTCGGACACTCGAACGTAATACGAAATTCACGCCGGTGAGATATTGCAACACAGAATGAGATTTTTCTCGCAAGCAACGCTTACACGGCGCCCATATTACACGGGATAACGGTATTAACGGGTTTCTAGCGCTTTATTTATACTTACCATAAAACGGATAGCAGGTTTACAGTTGGCGCGAATTATGCACGTTTTCAATTTCACCGTGCGTTACTTAGCTCCTGTAGGAAAATACGTGTGCAGGAAACGGTTCTAATAAACGCAGTAAAAGGAATCTAGGAGGGCAACCTGGCGATTAGAAGCGCGCCGGATGTAGGACGAACTCTATCACGGGCCTGGGACTGATCGATTCTATTTTTAAATTATATCGATGGAGACTAAACTGTGGGGAAGAATTTGTTTTCATAAAAAATGCAAAGAGATCCCAGCAAACACTATATTTGGCCTTCTGAGTCATAGCGTGGTTGTACAGCCGTCTGGCGAGCTTTGAATTCTACCGCGTAAGTCGTTGCTATTTTACCCGTTCCCCATGGAATCGCCCGAGCATCTCGCCCCCTTTATTTAGAAGACGAATTTCAAATAATTAGATGACGCGTAGGGGAGGAAATCACTTTTAAATATATGCTACATAAATGTATTTCCTTTCCTCTTCCAGATCTTTCGCGCAATGCCTTGTCAGAGAAGATTTAATTAAAATCCAGCGCGATGAGAGCACGAGATTCGATCGTGTACACCCCCGTGTCCCTCGGGCCGGATACGGACGACGAGGAGACGTTGGTTAACGCAGAAGTCTACAACAACGGTGAGTCTCAATTTGAACGTCATCCGTGCACGAATTTTATTCCGTCATGTTTCGATTGTTGTATTTAACAAACTGGAGGCCAACGCGATACAACAATCTTACCAGCGAATGGTAAACGTTGCTCACAGGTTTATCTCGCGTTGGCTGGGTTACTGGCCTTCTCGAAGCCGTTCCATAGCAAGTCTCATCGCACACCGACGAAAGGATCGTCTTATCGCGTTCAGATGTTTAATGTTGCCTAACAATGTCCAATATCGTTTTACGACCAATTATTACCCTTTCCGGGTCAGCCCGCTATCACGGATCAATTGCTAACATTGAATCGCGCGTATCTCCGCGAGAAACTCCCTCCGGGTTTATCGAACGGAACAATAGCGAATGAGATTTAAAAAGCGAAGCTAATAAAATTATAGAAATCGGACTGGAATGTCCGCGCAATGAAATGCCACCCGGTCGAGTTAAACGGGACAATTTACGACTTTCCCTCGAGCTATCACTTTTTGCCATTCGAAACGAGCTACCGTATGAAATGTACGGCAAATTCTCGAGCGTATCGGGAGGCTGCTAACTAGGCGAGAGATTTTTCATTGTTAAAATTCCACGCTTTACCGAGCACGGATATTCCTGACCAAGTCAAGCCGGACACGATTGGAATCGAACGAACACACGATGCGAAGACTCGATGCTCTGAGTCAGTGCACACCCACGCGACTTCCGAATTCGAACTTCGCGTTTGTAATGCACGTAGGATACTCGGGGGCGTGGTGCATGTACGCAACACACCGCAGAACCGGCCGCGTCAGTCCACGTTTTTGGCAATGATAACACGCTCACCTGGCACCGCATTGTTTGATCATAAGTCTTCTTATAGTTACTTGGATCTTGGAAAATGAATCGGATCACTCTATTAGCGTTGTCCGTAACTTATATAACACCGATTACAAAGATCGACCATTCAGGTTCTTTTTTTTTTTCATTCAAGAGGAGCTCTCGTAATCGGTGACGCGGAACTAAATTTATTGGAGACTGATATCAAGTAGGTGGGAAACGCGTATCTATAGATTCAGACACGCCTATTGTTGCCGCGTTACAAGAATTCGTATCGTTTCGCGGGCGTCGATAATCGGTATTTGTCCGACCGACGCGATAAGAGGGACGTCGCGAAGAAGGCAGGGAAGATCGGTGTGTAAAGCAAGAAGCATCATCCGCGGGTTTCAATACTTTCGATAATGATTATCTGAAACCGGCGCCGTCTTCCTATCTTATTAATTTCCCAACAGCGCGCGATTTCCTGTCCGAGCTAAGGTCTTCCCGATCATCTCTCCGCCCCGAGGAAGTATAAATTGCCTCAGGTGAGTGCGAATGGCCGGTCGGCCAGACTTTACGATCATATTTCCTGTATATCGGAGAAAGTAGCAATCTCTGGCGGGAATTACTTAATTTATTAATAACGAATCGGGACAATCTTATTATCTCTGTTTGTGGCCTTCCCTCCTCGAAACGTCTCGTTCATCTCCTACGTTACAATGATCTCTTCATTGGTCGTAAAATGGTCAGATGTCGAGTAGCCCGAATCTGCGCGGCATCCGGATGTAGATAACGGCTCGATAAGTGCCCTCCGCTCTCTGGGATAATAGTAATTGCCTTACGCGACACCCCGAACGTTTCCCGTCCCCCCCCCCCATTCTTTCATATCGTCATCCTACTCGCGCCTCTTCGATTTATCAGGTGCAGCAACAGCATTGCAAACCGCTGCACTCGCCTCGTTGCTTCCATCGCATAGACTATCCTCTCACGACCACTTTCCACGCTCGCGCATGCATCTCGTTACGCAAGATCGCGCGAAACAGGGCCACGTTACTCAATGAATGAGATCGTAAGACGAGAACAAAATCGTTCGGTCCAGAGGCGCGCACACACGTGACGTCGGGGAATTCATTTGCGAGCATGGTTCGGCGAGACGCGGTTCTCCGTTCACCGTCAAGATCTTGCCGGTTTTATGCCGGACACGTAGCGAACGCGATCCTCTCCGACCGCATAAAACGACGAGGCTTTCAGCGCCCTCGAGAGACCCATGGATCTCGAGCACGTAGGATCCTCCGGCGAAAAAAAAAAAGAAAGAAAACGCCTAGGAGCGGTTCACTGCGCGAAGACGTATGTACAGGTACCGCGTACATGTGTACGAGATCCGAGAGATGGTAATCGGGCTGGTTAATGTTGGTCGCCGTGCAGCGATCGTAACGAACCGATCCCAGGGGTTTTCCTTCGTTCGTGGGAATAAACAGCGATACCTGGCCCTTCTACCACGAGCTTCTGCGGTGAACAGAGTGAGCATTGGAATAGACTTTGCGGTTCGTGGAATTGAAATAGGTTTCTTAGGGGGTGTAGATCGCCGCCGAGATTGATGCGGTCTGAACGCGCGGCAGAGGTCGGTGGGAAGGTTTCCCCGCTTCGTTAATTGGGTCGAGAGACGAAAATCGTGAAAGTACACTGTTTCAAGGCGAACGATATTTTTGCAAAGAAACGAAAAGAATCGCGCTTCTTAACATGTACGATTCTCGTGAGCTCCGTTTTCGGAGTACGTGCTCGTTTCATCGTGCGCGCGTTTCAATGATCACATCCCTAATAGTTTACTCTACTCGGACAGGCATTAGACTTTCCTCTGCTCGATGCCGCGAGATCACCGAGGTAACCGGCGAGCGAAGTGGGCTATGACTAGTGATCCATAATGATTGACCACGGGAGCTAGTTAATTACGTGAAAATTATATAGCGTATCGAAGGTTAATTCACGTGAATGATAAATACGTAACGATTTCACCTCTCGCTTTCCTACGTGTTACCCTCAGCGCGGTTGCACCAATCTCGCCCAGGGCGACCCGTGGTCTTGCTCAATCTGCGCGCTGTCGGTGGATTTATCGGGTCCGGCACCTCGCCCCGCGATAAAACACCGTACACGTGTTGTAAAATGTAATCGGGGCCGTTATTGTTATAGATCGTTGACCGATATTAACGGGGAGCAATTTGCTCGGCTACGCGACACGATCGTAGATGCTTTACAGACACCGTTCGCCAAGAGTTTTCTCGCGTGAACGCGATCGGTGATACGGGTCGATCGCTTTTCGATTCGGATCGGGAACGTTTAACGATACGGCCCGGAGCGCTGTACGTGTCGCAGATTTTATCTTAAGCAAAAACGCGCGATTACGTCGAGCAACCTCCTGTAAAAAGTGTATAAGGGAAAGAAGCCCGTAATCATGAGAATCGTGAAGCGAAACTAGATCGCTGAAGGAAAACGTATTCGCGGAATCGTCTGGAAGTTACACGGAACGTTAAATTAATTACCTCTCATCGCCTGTCTTGATCGCACGGTTATTACTTTGGCCATTTCACCCTTTGAGAATCGACCACCGTAAGATAACGCTTCCTTGTACGATTAGCGATAGCTTAGCGTTATCTTTACAACCCTCTAATAAAACGCGCACCAACGCGTGCTCGTTCCGCTAACACGTGCATACGCGTGCCTACCCCGCTCCTGCACATGCACCGCGATCGAAGTGTATCGAGCCTTGAATGAAAGAAGGTTTCGTACGACTGAATGAACCGTGGCGGTGTCGTTCGCGTGTGTGAAAGTAGAGACAGCGTGTAGGAGCGAGCGTGGGCGAACGCACGCGTAGCTACGAGCTGTTTCGCGTACACCGTACGTTTTCGTCTCGGGAGTGCAACCCCAGGTCCTCCGAATTTTTAGTACCCCGAAATCGTCTCCATGAAATGGGCCACGTGTCGCTTTCGGTAGCTCCCTTAAAATTTTACGACCCACTTAAGCTGTGTAATTAATTCAGAGACAAAACTGTTAACTCGGGGAATGGGAGACTGGGGTACGTGCGCGTGTTATGCAAGCGACAGAGTGGAGTCAATCTGTCTCCTCTAGACATGGTAGGCGTATCCACGCCTGGAAATTGTATCACCTACATAACGTGCAACCACACATTTCTTTTATACACGATTTTCATCTCGATTTCCCGACGGGAAGTTCGACCTGCGTCTTCTGCCACCGCGGACGATCCGGTCAAATAGAAATCGTGTAGATCTTTTATGATGCGTCCCGGCCGAGGCCATCGAGAAGCAGACTTCCTCGTGCATTGTGTTGCAAATGAATCGCGGCGGTCGTGAAAGTTGCGTTCCCCGGTCTCCCTCCCGTAACAGACCTGGTCGCTGCACCAGGTAGATTCGATCGTTTCGAACGGACTCTCGCGCGGGCAACAGGGAAACGTGACATAAGAGCATCGCGTCGTAAAATTGGACGCGAAACACGACGTCCCTCGCCGTGGTTCCTCGTTAATACATCTGGACGAAGCAGCGTGTATCGACGGTTCACGCGATTACACCCACGTGGACCGGGGGCCATTCAGTGTAAATCGCGAGCGAACGCTACACGACCCCGGCGTGTTATAGTCGCATGCTTACGCTCGGGGGACAAGCTTAATTCGCGTGTGCGCGTTCGTTCATACGACCTCATGAATGCGGCAAACCGCTTGGAAAACCGGCGTCTCGTTTCCTTCTTCGTTTCCCTCCGCCCTTTCGGCTTTCGATCGGGTACCACGGACACGCGAAATTACGCTCACGCTCGGGCTCAACCGATCCGCCGGTTCGTGTTATACGCCACGTGGGCGGACTAGGTGTCCGCGTTATTGGTCTGCCGATTCGACGGTATGCGTGTATTTCACGAGGTCCGCGCGATGGGTGACTGGCCACGCGTGCAGGTAGCCACCGTGTCTCTGAAAGCAGAGCTGGACGAAAGTTCGCAAAGACTCATTTGAACATTTTCAATTATTATTACTTTATCGTTCTCGGAGATGATGCGAAGGAGGTCCGCATAAGCTCGTTCTCCAAAATGGATCCGCCGCGCGACCTCTCTTCGAAGAGTTCGAACCAGCATCGCCCGGGCACGCACCGGGTATAATTCACACGGCGTATCCGTTCTCCAATGCCGACGTTAAGAACGATGAGGTGCTATTTCTTCCTGAAACACGCGCGGCACGAGCGCGTGCAAGCGTCGCGCGCGGCTTGCCCGTTCGGCAATCGTAATTAGTATCTTGCGCGGCGGAGGAGGATATTTAATGCGCGACACGTAGCGCAACGATACGTTCCGCTTGCGGTCTGTCTCGTATTTTCGACTGGCTTTTCACGCCTTTTATATATTCCGCAAAAGCCACTTATCTTTCCTACGCGTTCCGCTAAAAAGACTGTTTGTCCAGGCTCGTTAAGAGCTGCCTCGTCGCCGCGACCCGCTGTGTACCTTTTGATCTCACATCCTGAACAGTTGCGTAATTTCGTGTTTAGAAAAGAATTACGAAAAATTCGTCTGGTATCCTTGAGAAAGTTGTGAGACTCGATTGCATCGGCTAAAGAGATCGTACATACATTTCTCTTATCTAATTAATTCCCGACGAGATCCCGAGATGGCCACGTGTAAGTAATTCAGAGCGTGTCCCTTTTTCCGCTGTGGCGTTACAGTACCGAGAACGCAGATAATATTTCGGGCCACGAATTTACAGAAATTTACGACCGGTTCCTTTACCGCTCTCTTCCTCCCCTATCTTCAGAAATGAATCTCCGCGTTGCGGCGCAGCGGTCCGCTGACCTTAAGTTCGTGAAACCGATTCGATGAGCTCCGGACGAGGACCACAGGGCGAAAGGGGTTTCTATGCGCCATTGAGATTCCTCCGTGTCTACGATCTTCCCCCGGGGCAACTACCTGTCGAATGACGTGGGCCCAGCCGCATTTTTTCGCCCCTCTTTCCTCCCCATTAACCCTCTCGCCCTAGTGAAATCGACTTTGGATTCTTTCGCGACTCCGTGGAATCCTTCCTTCTTCATCACGCTCTGGAATTCTTCACGTCGCGGAATTCTCGCCTTTGTCTTCAGCGTTGAGGGTAGAGAGAGAAAATGGTCCACCGGTTCTCCAGACGCGGCGTTCGACTTTCACGTTTATTAACAGCTCCTCGGCGAGAAAAAAAAAGAAGAAGGAGGAGGATGTTCGTGCTCCGAGAGAAATCTGCACCACTGCAGATCGCCTTAGACATTTATTAGCAAATCTAAAACTTGTCGATTCAGCCTACCTATGGCATTTATGCCAAACAGCTTTGCAATGTTATTAGATCGAGTCTGGGTTTCTTTTTCGATCGATTCTAGATTATCGGAGAGGATGTACGCTATGCGCAGATTGAATGCCATTCGATTGCGATTATCGGGGGTTTTGATATCTAGACTTGAATGAAGTGCTCTGCATCGGTGCCGCAGGAAGTTCGAACGTGGGCGAGCAATCTCGTCGCATCGTCTCCTATCGTGACGGACCGATTTAACGTTTAAATTGCCCACGCATCCAATTGTGCCTAATGCGTCGGCAGAGATGGAAGTAACGCGAATAATTTCCTCTCATCGGCCATGCGACATACCGTTCGACGTGTCACGCCAGCTACGATATGAATACTTTTGACACATTCACGTTCGTGTAATCGTTAACGCAAGTCGCCGGCGATGAAAAAAAAAAAATTCGTGAAAGAAGCAGCATGCATTGTGCTAAACGGTAAAAGTGGAATGGCTCGCAGAAAAAGAAGAACGTGAAACTAAAGAACAGAGTCTCCGGATCGTTACGCGAACTTACCTCCAAGTATATTGCACCGTTCCACGTAGGCCAGTGTGGCGGATGCGGGTGGGCGGACCGGGATCAGGCCCCTGGCAGTGCAACGAAGCCGGGCCCACGCTGAAACGAGCATCGGTAATTAAACGGGCACCTCGGCTCGAATCTCGCCGTTTTTAACCACGAATCGCGATTATCCGAACGTGGGATCGCTCGTGGTTCATTTTTCGTAGCTTCTTATCCTCTCGTCGGCTGCAGAAGAACTATCCGCCAAGCTAGGCGTAAAGATTTCCCGTTTTCCAAATTCTATCCTTTCCATCCTAGACCCATAAACTCCTGCTAGGCATTCGAAAGGAAATCACCGCGGTGCCGCGAGTACATTTATATGCAGGCCAGGGACTTTCTTCAGCTTCTCAGGTTCACCGAAAACCCTGTCTCGCGGACTTTTTCCTGTTTTTCTTCTTACCAATCGCAACCGCAAAGGTTGCATACGGCTGGAACCTGTTGCACACGCACGCGATACAGGCGAAACCGACGCGTAATAATACGGCTGGTAGGCAGAAAGGTAGACCGTGGAGGGGCTACTTTAACCTGTTCGTCGCGGCTGTTCGAGATCGGGTCACCCCGAAGAGGGGCATCGAACGAGAGAAGAGCGGCACGCGAGAAAGGATCGACCCGGTCTCACGACCAGGGACAGGGAAGAAGAGCGGTCTGAATGCAGTCGCGGGGATTCGTTTCCTGGAAGAATCTCATCCTCCCTTGTTCTTCTCGCGCTGTATACGAGTTTCTACGGTGCCCCCCCTCGCAGTCGGCATGGATGCGAAACGTTTGCGCGTTATGCAGATATTGTGCACGTCGAGCTGACGTGAAAGTAGAAAGTGGTGGAGGCTGCATAGACAGAATCTTGGATGAGCTACACCTGCTTCGTGAGCCAAAGTGGCTTGTCTATTCTGAATTTATGCGCTCGAGATTGCGGCCTCGATCTCGTGTCAATGGAGTCGAGCCATCCTTTGATCTTGATCCGTTGGGCGTCCTATCCGGTTGATCTTAGAACTTTTAGATTATAGGTGGGCGTGCGCGCTAAGATCGCTTATTACGCGCGTAGTGCGTTACGTACATTAGTTCTTCCGCTGCTACCTGCTTCGATGGAAACACGGTAGCCACTTTCCGGTGGGCGATGAAGAGTAGCCGCGATTGCGTGATCAAGTATCATCCTTCTCCTCCGTCCGAAGTCTCTAGATATTTATGTAGCTTATGAAATATTGACTAGAAGCTGCGTGTCTTCCTGTCTCAATTGAGTTAGCTCGCGTTAGGTGGACTAAGTCAAAGCTGGCCATTTCGAGGACCAGTTTAGGAACGAACAGTGGATTGCAATGTTAGAATAACAGTGGCCCTCTCGCAATCGCGCATAGATTATCGCGTAGCCTTTAGGTGTCCTGCATCTCTCGGCGTGCCGCGCAAGGACTTCCAGGGACTAATCATGCACGTGCTTTCAAACCGTGAATGCGTTCACGCCTGCTGGATAAACGAGCAGCCCTGTCAACTTCTTGGCATTGGACGGCTGTGCAACGGTAGCACTCCCTGGAGCGCGCACTATTACCGCTCGATACTACTACTACTACCGCTGTCACTTTGTTTTATTAAATAAGTCAACGGTGATTGCGCAAGCAGTCCTTCTGCGTCGCGATGGCTGCTGGAAAACTGGAGACGCAGTTCTCGCTTGTTACTCGAGTAATATGTACAACGATGTAGTATTGCAAATATGCCTGGCATTGAACAGAGTCAGTTGCCTGCACGATAATTGGAGTACTCGAGCGAGATGTCCCGTACAATTAGCGCGGTTTTTCAAATTGAATGGCAAGCGGAGCGCTTTCGACTGGCCTTGATCGGACCCATTCTTCCGTAGCCAGGGTCTCTTCTGAATGGGCCTATATGTACATTCGATGGCACCATTGAAACTCCCCAAGGGAGAAAAAGGGTACCGGCCCAAAGCAGAATTGGAGGCCCCGAAGCTGGTCGCCGCTGCTCTCGAAGCGGAAGACTCAATAGAACCTAAGGAATACGCATGCGCCGAGGCGAACCAGACAGAAGAGCGGCTGGAAGAACGGCCCTGAGGATCGGAACGGAGTCGTCAGGCAACCAGCATCTATCCAGTCAAGCCAGTCGACCGGTCGCTCGGCCTATCAGCCAATCCGGCATCAAGCGAGTAGACCGGTGTCGAGGCGGAGTACTCGTCTGGTAGTCAGTCCTCGGTCAGCGTTCCTCGAGCGAGTACTCGTCTTCGTGACGTTTGGCCTTTCTCCGTTTGACGTGATCGAACAATCGTGCATCGGCGTTTAACTCGTTTGCAAGAAAATAAAATGACAGATTCGTGTCAGACAAAATCTCCTCGCGAGTGTCGCTCGATTCGTCATAGCCGCCGAGTGGATCCCTGAAGAGGAGGACCCAACTAAAGTAATTATCGAATTCGAAAGATTAAAGTTAAAAGTGTCTGGAAGGGAACTCGATCGACCGATTCGCGTGATCGTGACAAGTGGCTGTGATCGTGCGATGAAAGGAACGAGTTCGCCAGTGGATTAAGCCCGCCCTTAATTCCCTCGAAGCAACGCCATGGCGCCCCCGGACAGGCACAGATCACCGAGGCCAGGCTCAGGACTCAGCCTCTCAGTGCTCGGTGAGTTTCCTCGCGAAATTTAACACTCGCGGATATTCGCTCGCGAAATCGCTCCTCGTCGCCTTAAGCCCGAACACCGTGAACCACCTAGAGAGCAACCTTTCACAAACATGTAAGAGTGTTTTGCGATCGATTCGACCCGGAGTCCCGGTTCCCAGGAGTTTTAACCGGTGGTACATTGAAAAGAATAGTTCTATCCGCGGAACAAATGTCTGGCGATGTTTCACGAGAGACCGGCTTTGTAAAGATGCTGCGATCGTTGAGGTGTAACCGATACGATCTAGAAATCGTCTCGCTTCCCGATCAATGGAGGCAAGAGATCAAACAGTTTCAAAAATAGGCCAGGATTAGGCTGCACGATCTTCTCGGAGCTTGTACAGGATCATCCTTCGAGAACGTACAAGTATTTCTAGGTAAAAAATGTAGTTTCTCTTCGTGCTGGAGAATCCCTAGAAGGAAGAATCGATCGCAGTGTAGGGCAGGTGCGCGAGTCTTTTTGTTTCGCCGAGGTGCACGCGTCGTTATCTTCAACTTGATCGTTCACCGGCAACGTGAAATTAACCATCGCTCTTCTAAATTGCGTCCGGACTATTGCGACAGGAGAGCTTCTTTCGTTGACGCATGGGATAGTTTTGATCGGCATAGAATTCAGGGGCATTCGATTGTAGCCTGCTGGAGCTGAATGGCGCTTAGATTGCGCGATGTTTCTTATCAGCGTGCACGCGATTACGGTCATCGCGACTTTCTTCAAGTCGCGCCCGCTCCAAGGCTGCTATTAGCGTGTTCCTTGTCCGCGATAATCTTCCGGCATTTTTTTCATCGATTCTTTCCAAAGCGTCTGGCGTCGAGATAACTATTCGAACGGAGGAAACAGAACACTGAGACCGTTCTGAACTCTAGCCGCTTTTAATAAAGGGTTGTCTTCGGACACCTCACGGCCACTGTAATTTCTTCGTCCAAAGATTGGAACTTCCATCGAGTCTCTTCAATTTTCTTTCTTCTAAGCCGTGCAACCTGAACCTTGAAGATCCTCTTGCATTTTTGAAGGGAACTGCATATCACAAACGTCAGAATTCTAATTTAAGGTCTCAAGCATCCCCCTATTTTTCCCATGCATAAATCAACATTCCCTCTTCTGTGAATTAATAATTTACCATTCAACGCGTCTTCGTTACGTCATGACGTACCGTTTCGGGATCTTATCGGGCGTATATCGCGATAAGTGACTCACTGGTCACCGGAAAGTAGTCTGTATTGCCCGCGGACTTCGCGTCTTCGCAGACGAGTGGAAAACCGGTCGCGTCTACGACGGAGCCGCGCTCCTGCAACGAAGTGGAACCGGCTGCTTCCGTTTTCGGTGCGACTGGTTCCCAGGGAACTTATTATTATTTCGAAAAAGGGGTCCAGCCATCGTGAACGCGATCGGCAGCCACCTGTTGCACCCAATTAAATGGCGTAATTGAAGCTTGCTTTTTGGAGCGTAACAGAAACGCTCGCAGATAGTTTGTCATTATTTTCCCTAGCAATACATACAAAGACCGCGCGTGTCTCCTTCCCTACACTTTTTCCACGGTTTCTTTTTAATTACCCTCCTTCTTTAACGCAGCGTGCGTACTTTCTCGTCTGGAAAAAGAAAGAAAACCAAAGGAGCTGTTCTTATCGATTTTCCATTAATCAGCTCCAGTCTCTTTCAATTGATTACTGGCTACGTCTTATCTTTGCTTTATAGGTAATTAAGTGGCTTTACCTTCCCGTGATTAGGTGCAGGCATAAGCGTTTCTATTGAGGGATTACGTGTTCAACTTTTATTCCCCGGACAGGCGCCGACTTGTCAATTGACAACTGACCTGCACCGACACGTATTCGCAATCGACGGTTCGCGTCATCGACAGGAACTACCAGCTTCATTGAAAATACAGTGTGTACTGTACTTGTCCGCCCGGTGCCAGTCGATGAATCAGGCCTCGCGCCTCTCACCCTTGATCGAAAATGAATTCCATCGCGTGCGCGCGAGATTCTCGCACGCAGCCTCGTGGAACAATAAAATCGTTACCCGAAAGTCCCTTTTTTTAACGCCGGTCATCTCCAGAATGGAAAGCTCCAGTTCCGTCCGCGGCGGCATACATTCATCAAGTTCTCCAAGAGAAACAAAAAATCATTTTCCTCGTGAAAAATCATGCAAAATCTGGATCGGAATTCATGAAGACAGATATCTGATCGGACTAAACGTTTTCTCCGCGAGATTGATGTCGCAACGCGTCGAACGAGACAGCGTGCAACGGATTTGCGAGTCATAACCAACTCGCGCACAAATTAAATCATTCACTCGATTCTATTCGCAGAGCCAGCCAAGCTTGTTCTCTAGCTGTGCAACGCCTGTCGTCCGCTCTTTCGACCAACGTTAACCGCGGAACGAGATCCAGTTTCCCCAGACTTCCTGCTCGACGGTACATTTTTATTCATCGATGCTCGCCGTTTAATTGGCTGTACACGAATTGTGAATGAACCGCGGCGATTAGGGAAACGTGGAAATGAAATCGGTAGACGTTTCGTAAGACTTTTCTTCACTTGTCGCAAAATCGAAGCCCGATGTGGCTCGCACAGTCTCGTGATCGACGTGTTTCAGAAGAGTTACGTAAGTTTACGGCACCAGGTCGTTTGGATGTTCGATTCAGACGGACGATTACGTGGTCCCACGCGATTTCTGCCGCGATACGGATACCTCACGCCCGTTATTATAGGTCACCGTTATCTTTCTATGAATCTCGATAGGTTGCAGCCGATAACGGTGTGGCCGGCCCGTCGCTGCCACAGGGAATCACCTCGAAACAATAATTCCGTTCGGATCGGAGATACCTCCACTTTTTCTTACACCAAAAAATCTGAATCTCTTTCATAATAAATTGTTCAGAGATGCGAACAATTTCGAAACGGCGAGACGTTGAGCCCTAGAAACCAGCGAGTGACCGAACAGCTGAACGGTGAAGAGGCCACTGATGAACACGGACAGATAAGTTAAAATTAAGAGTCCGTACGCGTGAAACTGTGAGTCGGACTCGTGGTAAAAAAAAAAAATTAGGCTCGATCGCGTGTAGTCCAGAAAAGGATCCAGTACGAATTAGGGGAGACTGAACGATTCACTGGCGACCAGCGGCGAGGCCAACGGACTTCCTACTCGACCGCATCGGCTATTAACTTGGCAGGTTTCTGAGAATGGATGTCCCAGACGGGACTGGTAGGACTAGTGGCGTGCCCGCTCCCGACCCTCGCTTTGCCTCTACATATTCTCGTACGGCCAGACGCAGGACTCGCGAGCTTGTCCTCTGCACCTCCTTCCGAACAGGTCAGGGGAAAGTTGTAAAACACGCGGGAGGTTGACACTTTTCACCGGTCTCCCGCTATTGTTGGCAGGTACAATGTGCATTCGGAACGACGCAGGCAGGGAACAGGCAGCAGACGTTCTCGAGCAACCGGATCTGAAAGGACCTGCTGTCGTGCGAATTTAGTAGGGTGCAAATACGTTGTGTAAAATCATTATAGGACAAAGGACACCTGGGGCTGGTGAAGGATTCCTTCGTGGCTGGCGTTTGCTGGTGGAAAGGAAAGATTGTTCCCCATTCTGCTTACGCTCCTCTCGCGCTCGTAGTCACAATTTCCCTGATTCTTCTGACAATACGAATTTCTCACGTAGTTACCATTGCTTTCACCGGTGCGAAGTATGAGTCATCGATTTTATTACTAAATCACTTTCATATTCAGAAATCTCACAGACAACCGCCCACGCGGCAAGGCCGCAAGCGGGTCAATACGATCGAAATCAGAAGGTAATAGGCATGTGACAGCCGGTGAACAATCGTACGAAAAGACCATGAAAAAAGGTTCTTAACGCTCGTGCGTGGGGTCCACGTGGAATGAAATTCTCTTTAACTTCGACGAACCAGTATTCTTTTAGAGGCACGAGAAAGTGAGTCACAGCTGACGTTGTGAGATCAAACGTGCCTCGAAAATACACTGATACGTTAATGATAACACTTGTTCATCTAGAAAAATTCTTCTACGCGAATCTATATTGAACGCTGCTAATTAAGAAGCGAAATCGCTCGTTACGTATCCCCTGGGAGATAAAATGATTGCTTCTAAAAGGGGTACTCGTACCCTAAAGAAATCGAAGGAAGTTGTTTAGCGAGGCGTCTTTTCTTAGCTCCTCCACTCCACGGTTAATTCCGTCCACTGATAGAACATGCGCTTATCAGCTGACTGACGATCGAGGCGTCTGTGTGGTCCAGCTAATCGACTAAGCACCACGGAACTTGAGAGTTTCCTAACGTTTCGCAACATGCGTACAAGATTTATTCCGACCAAAAAGTAGTCGTTTCCCGCGGAAAAAATCCACGATGCATCACCCTTCGACAATAACAAAATTCCCCTGGCAGCGATCATCGCGAGCCAAACGGAGTATCGCAACCGTCAGTTACGCGCGATTGAATCAGGCTCTCGCAGCTTCCACGCATCTCAGCCTCTCTCCCAGCATCGTAGAATGGTAAACGGTACAAGCGATTTCCATGTCTGTGTGCCGGTCTAAAGAAAAAAAAAAGCGGTGATCGCGATTAATTGAGCAGTTTCTGTACGAGCTGGTTTTAATTAGACGCGCGCCTTTCCAACGACGTTTGTAGTTTTCTCAACGATCCAGAGAGGTGGCCGACCGACATAAGTCCGACCTGTTTTCAGATTTTAATCCCGGGAACGGTCCCGACCGCCGAACGATAAACGCCAGATAACCCGTGGACTAGAACTTTTTCCCTCGCTCGTCTACGATTTAATCTGCCGAGGTAGCCGGGCGCTTATCTATCGCACGTTATCGCGCAAGACCATAGTCGAGAGTTATCTCGTGGAAACGGACAGGTAAGCTGTATTCTCGCGTCGCGTTCTTTCACCGGTCAGAGAGCGCGTTCGGAAATCTTCTTTGAAACGCACGCAGATCGCCCGATCGAGCTTAATTGCTCGATTAAGCTCGATCGAGAGGAGAGGTTACACATCCTGACCGCTTTCCACACAATGCTAGCCTCGATTAACATACCTAATAGCATTGCGGTTTCGCCACGGGGCTCGTTGACCGCGGGGCAACGACACTTAGGATTATTAATCGCGTTCGGCGCGCGAAGACGTTTCGAACGCGCTGCAGAGAAATGATCGAAGCCTGTAGAGCACTTAAATATATGCACCAGGATCGAATGTTGAGCCTGTTTCTTCTATTGGAGTAGAGATTGGTATGAGTGAGTAATACGGTGGTGTTCATAGTTAATTAATTTCCAGATAAATGATAGCCTTCGAATCGATGTCGATTATTCTTTCAGCAAGGCTTAACGAAGCTCTACTTTCCCAGTTTTTCAGCCACCCCACTTCAAACGCGCCTCTTCTCACTCTGCATGCCTAAGTACACGCGTCGATACCCGAGGAATTCTTTTTGGTATTCAATTTGAATCTCGTTGAGAAAGTAGGTACACGTTTTTAGCGGTGCGCTCCACCTTTTCCTCGATCGTTCGATGCTGCTCGATTTATTCTTTTCCTCCTCTTCGAGAACGCAGGACATTCCGTGCGTGCACTGTAAAGTTTCATAGCAAGAGGCGTCGATTTAAATACGACAGCCGTAGGCGAGGCTCGGCAAGGTAACTTTCTCTCGCTTCTTCAGGATACCGAATAACGATCATTACGCGCGACTCGTCGGAACCGAGACGATCACCGGATGGCCGGCAATCTCCATTCCACCGGACGTCTATACTTTGCACGTCTTTTTGCCCCGTTTCTTTCTCCTACTCTTCTGCTCCCTTTATCCTGCTGCTTGGACCGACATTAAAAATCGAGTCAGTCTCGCCCCAAATTGTTCAATGCTCGCGACGGAACGAGCATGAGAGCGACGTAAATGAAAAACGGTGTTTCCCGTGTCCCGGCCCGGGATCGACGATTCGGGTCAAGCCAGCCGGCAACGGGGTACCAATTTACGAGGTCGCGGAGAACGGAAACGACGACGGGGCGACCAGGGGACAGGTGGCCCCCGTGTAGACGTCGGATCGTTCTGCTCCGTTCCCTCGACTCGTGAACGGACTTTAATCGCGGCCGTTCTCGCTACGTTGCCTCACCGCGTCGTATTTTATCACAGTATCGCTGGCTTTGCCTGAGAACAGCGACAAAGGGGGCTCGATTTAACGAGTCTTTACGACCTTTCAAGGAGGAGAATCAATCTAGGAAGGGCCCAAGTATCACGAAGGGCTTCCCCATTTATCCATGTCTATCGTTGTCTTTTTTCCCTTTTGGTTTTAATTTGGGAGACCGGATGGATGGATCGTATTGTGTGAAAGAATACAATGAAGACTCCCTAGGCTACTCGTTCACGGTTCGACGAGTTGTTCTTGTTTCGCATAAAGGAGCTTCTAACGTACGGTGTGACTGTGAAACGTTTCTTTTACTCGGTTTCCTGACGGCGAACGCCAAAGCGTGACGCAGCGACTGGTTCCACGCGTTGGCTCGCCAAAGGGGTGAGGAATGCGGAACCAAATGTGTGGTTCGTTTGATATCTGCTCACGTCAATGGTAGACCGCGTAATCGGAGTCTGATATAAATATCGAACGAATCGCATGCAATGGAAATTCTACAATTAGCAGCCGACCCGTTACTTGTACCGATTATAGGAATCGCGGATACGCGCGGAGTAATAATAACGAATGCTTCCGCATAGATAATGGAACCGAGTCATATTCGACGAAAGTGTCGATAATTCTCGGGCTCGATTCGCGGGTCCGCGAAATAATTGGAGAAAGTCGAAATGCTATGACGAGGGCCTTGCCCTTGTGACCCTAGCGGCGGAAAAGAAGCTCGAATCAAAGAACCTCCTACTCGACCGAGAAGGCCTTTGATGTTACTGAACCGTCACGGTCTAGGAAACGTGGGAATAATGGATGCTGGATTTACACGGTTCGCGGCGCACACCGACTTCTCCGCGCGGGCCCCATTCGATGCTCGTTCTCACCTTGTTAGATCGGACTGCATCGAGAGGTGAATAGAAGAAAAAAGCGATGAGCCGAAGAAGACCATGGTAAATTACAATACGAAATGTCAGCAGGTGAATCGTGTCTGGATCGTGACTATCGTGCCCCAAGTAAAAGACGGTTTAATATAGCAGAGTCGAGTGCACAAGTTTCTTCGAAGACCAACAAGAGCTCCCCTTTGATTCATGATAGTATGCTGGATAAAAGAGAATACATTCTAATGAGAGTTGCATAAACTGCATGGACAATCAATGCAATTAACGAGACATTAGATCACCATTAATTAGATGCAGGCAGGAGGAGAAGAACTTGCTCGGCGAAGGAAAGAAAAGAGGCGTATGTATGTACACCTTACGGACGTATCCTCGACCTTCGACTTCTTCGGCGCCGGGCTTCTCTCGGTCCATAAATCTCGGGGAACCGCCGATGCGGAGAAGATGGAAACTGGTATACGCGCGGCGGAAACGCGTGAATCAGTGATGCCTCCGGAGAAAACGACATCGTTGTACGAGTTCACCGTGCAAACGGGGTCTCTCCCCGCGTCTCTCCGGGTGCGTTGACCCAGCTTACGGTAACCCAGGCCGACTGTTGCACCTGCCTCGCCGCGAACTCATCGGGGATAAAGGGTCCCGCCACCAGAATTAATTCCGTTCTTTGTCTCTTCCGCCACGGATTTCCAGCGGGTGTTTGCACGTTAAAATTTTGCCGAACGATGGCCGCGCGAAGGGTCTGCGGAGTGCCGTTTAATGTCCCACAGACTCGACGCATCCTCCTCGTCTATGCCGTTCAATTACGCGAAGCGGTGGTTACGGAACCGCCCACGACTTAACTGCCTCAACTGTCTCCCTTGATCGGATTAATCTGCAATTTGCATAGCTCGCCCCATTCTCTGTTCCGTCCTCTCCTCGAACGTTGAACCATTTCTATTAAGCCGCATAGCTCTGCCCATGAAGGAACAAACATCCATGACGACATAATTCCCCGGTCATTGAAAGGATCCCCGGTGCCATTAGGCGGATACTGCCATAAATTTCCTGGCGATGAAGAACGGTACAAGGAACGGCAATGCTAGAATCGATGGAGCATTACGAGGATCAGAAATAGAAGCGCCGGCAGGTTCCCCGTTCGATGCAGGGAGGCTGAACGAGGAGAGGCACGCGAGGAGATCTCTTCTTGACCTCGCTTTCTAGAATCCTTTAAGTATATGGCGCCTTCGACTATGGTTTATCCATTATCGATGAACCAACGCCGCTTCCCTGACGCACGACCTGTATCTACTAACCGAGATACTAGGGCCCCGGTGCAGATTGTTCGTGACAGCCTCACCGTCAAATCGACGACTCGTTAATGTAGAACCCCAGATTGGCTTCGCTTCACACGGAAGTCGGCGCCGATTTTATTAAGTCATTCTTCTTCTGTTGTTCGGACACGGTAATCGGAAACAGGATTCATTACGAAGTAATGGTAAAAACAAGAAATGTTTATCAAATCTAAGTTGCTTGAAATTCTTTACAGATCTGGCGCAGATCAGAGCGCTGGTGGAGTCCACGGGTATGTTAGGTGGCTCGACGTGCCCATCCTGCGAGATGCCCTTCGACAAAGGCAAGAAGCGTCGGCTGATCGACTCGTGCGGTCACGAACGCTGCTATTCCTGCCTGTTTCGCAGCGAGACCTGTCCGCTTTGCCTCCGCGCCGATTTCAACGACGAGGACGGCCTGGAGGGACCCTTCAGGGAGGGGTGCACCGGCTCATCGGGACCCGTGTCCATCCTCGCGCCCACGGATGGCTGGATCGATGAGTCATCAACGGTGAACTCTCTCTGCGGCAGCCCGAGACCGCGTACGAAAGTCACCACGAGAGCCAATCTTCCGTCACGAGTCATGCACGTAAGCATCATCATCATCATCATCTTCGTCGAGTAACACTTTCTTACACGGATCCTCGACGACTCTTTAACCGGCGGCCTCTCGACAACCGGAATGCCTGAGATACTCGCCGGGACTATTGTTCGCTGTACTCTTATGCTTGATTGCCTCCGAGTAAACGTGGCGGAGAACGGCGATTAAGAATGCTTAGAAATTGTTTGATTGGCCTTTAGTAGTTGCTCGTTTCGTGCCGAATTTATTAACTAAATAAATATAGCCAGAATATTTCGTTTCTTCTTCTCCAGCAACGGGAAACGGTAGCGGACGATAGTGTCTCTTCCATGCTGATGGCGAAGGGTCTAAAGAACAAACCTCCAGCACTACCTGAATCTTCGTCGTCTCAGAGCAGACAGAAGGTCCAGATGATGACACAGAGTACGTAAGCCATTGGTGCATGTTAACTGTAATAAAATCGTGGTATCGTTGTTTAACGGAAAATTTCTATTGCAGGCTGTCCCACCCCACCGAACCAAAGGAAACGATTTTTCCTGAACCCCAAAGTACTCAGGAGCTCGTTCGTTCCTCACAGGTCCAGACGGGGGACTTCGTCCCCGGAACCAGTTGTACACGACAATCCCTCTGCCTTGTCAGGTAAGAATCAATTATCAATTAGTTAGATCAATTTATTCGAAGGAGTGGAGCGAGGTGTTGGAGGCCTGGAGACTGTGTCCACTGTTAATTAATCATTGTAAAACGCACGCGTGCAGCTTGGATGGCATCGTCTTGGGAAGGGAAATCGAGGTGGCCGGGTGTAGTGCTAGGGAAAATCAAATCGTTGTGGAGCAACAGTCAAGGGACGGCGAACGATGGGCTGAACCAGCTCATCGACTCGAGGAGCAAAGTCACAGGCAGGGGGACTTTCTTAGAATCGAATGTTACACCCCCGTGTGTTTCCCACATACATCTTGCTCGCGCAGACACCTTCCTACACTTTGCTACCCAGTATCCCTCTTCTTCGTACCATTGGCACTCTTTCTTCCCGTCCCCCACACTTCCTGTAGAGCACTGGCGAAGTTTGAAGCATGCTTCCATTGATTAAAAAAAGAAAAATGAGTGGTGTGTAGCGAGCACGAATTTAGCCTTTCAGCTAAACGATTTCCGTGGAAAACGGGCGAGTTTTCTTTTTATTCTATCCAAGATTGAATGTATCATTCAAGGAGATGGTATTATTTAATGAATCCTGCATCTTGAAGATATAATATATGCATTTCTGTGTGGTTTTCGTTTCGCGCATACGTTTCTCCCTTACTTTATCTGACATACAAATTTCCTTCTCTTTTACAGACGACGAAGGGGGCTGCGTGAAGCCTTTATCTTCGAAGACGAGAAAGTCCTCGCAGTCCGACCTCCATATGAGGCTAGGCCTTCTTCTGGGCTCCAACCACGCGCAAACGAGCAGCGGCGTGGACACCACGGACCTACCTGGTGCGTCAGGTCGTTCCAGTGCAGGTGCATGCCGATCCAGGGTTCCGATTCAGGGACACGGCTGTTCCGCAGCCTCGTTCAGCAGCTTGACCAGTTTCGAGACCCAAACTATAGCCTCGACGAATACCAGTCCGGTATCCACGTTAACCGGAACATCCAGCGAAGCGGAAGCTGCAGCGGCATTGAGGTGTCCAATGAAACCTAAGACGAAGATGAAGGGAAAGAGCAAATCCAGGGACTGCGACAGTGCGGGAAGTCTGGCGTCCATCTCCACGTCGGTGTCCGCATCCACGTCCATGTCGATGTCCATGTCCGTGTCCGTCTCGGGCTTGTCGAACGGCAGCTCGAGTCCCCTCTCTCCTAGAAGACATTCCGTGAACGCCTCGCAAACTGGCCAGAGCGACGAGCTGGGACAATTCAGGAACAGGCGGTCCTGCGCCAGGAGATCGGCCAGATCTGGAAACGTTAAGGGAGCAGCAGACACGAAGTGTAAGTCCTTTAAGGGAATTTCATTCAAATAATAATTGATTTATTAGATCGCCGGATTTATTACAACACCGAGATGAGTGCAACACTTTTAAACAAATACCTCTAATTTCAGTACGCTTCATACAGCACCATGCAGCGCAGCTGACCCTGAAGCCCCTGTTCTTCGAAGTGCCCCTCCTAGAAGCGGATCCCTTGTTCACCGGTCGACAGTGGTTGCTCCACGAGCTGGAATCAATGGTAAACGGTTCCAGTCCTGGAGTGTTGATTTCCGGCTCACCTGGAACGGGAAAGACTGCACTGGTCTTGCAGCTGGTCGAACACAGTTGTTTCGGAAGGAGGCGGGAACACCCCGTTCCCTCCGAGATCAGTGAAGAAACCGACGAGAAAGAGAAAACGAGTTACCCGACGGCGTTGCATGCCAGCATTCGTTACACGAACGAAAAGGTACGAGAAATACCAAATGTTTCTATTTATAAAATGTACATTGTATGTTCCTCTATGGTGGTTAATAAAGAATCGTTGAAATTGTAACTTGCAGGTCCGGGAGCTAGCGTCACACGTAGTAGCGTATCACTTCTGCCAGGCAGATAATAACAGTACTTGCCTGGTACCAGATTTAATTCACTCCTTGGCTGCGCAATTGTGCCAAGCGCCTCAACTCACCACCTACAGAGAGTATCTCCTCTCAGAGCCTCATATCCAGGGTTCCTTGTCGCAAAGGGAGTGCACTGTGGATCCGGATCTTGCACTTTCGAGGGGCATCATCGAACCACTCTGTACGCTGAAGAAGACGAACAGACTGCCCGACTCCAACATGGTACGAATACAGTTCCCTTGCAAAACATTTACAATCTCAATGAACTGTCAATTTCTAATAAACGAAACGTAATGTTCTATCACCAGGTGATACTGATCGATGCCGTCTGCGAGGCAGAATACCACAGGCCGGACAGAGGCGACACGATAGCGTCGTTTTTAACAAGACACGCGCCCAATTTTCCCAGTTGGTTAAAAATCGTCTGCACTGTCAGGACACAATTGTTGGAATGCGTCAAACAATTGCCCTACACAAGAGTATCATTGGACAAGGCTCCGAACGACAGCACCGGGAGCAACGTGACCAAGGACTTGTCCGACTATATCGGCTACAGGCTAGCCCAGAGTCCGGCGATTCAAACGAACGTTACCGCTTCGGTGAACGGAAAAGCGGAATCGTCGTGCAGCGCGAATCAAACGAGATTCGCCTCTCATCTGCTCGCGTTAGCCAGAGGCAGCTTCCTCTTCGCGAAGTTGACGCTCGATCTTATCGAGAGCGGACACTTGGTGGCCAAATCTGCCAGCTACAAGGTGAATGCTGGTGATAGACAAAATGATTAATTATTTTTTACAATTCTCTGAAACGAACAAGTTTTATTTACGATTGGTTTTGTGTCACAGGTGCTCCCAGTTTCCCTAGCCCAGATCTTTCAACTGCACTTTAACTTGAGGTTCCCGACAGCAGCGTCGTTCGACAAGGTTCAGCCCCTGCTGGGTGTCTGTCTAGCTGCGCTTTATCCTCTGACTCTACCAGAGATCTTCTACTCGGTGAATTCCCTGTACACGGATCAGTTCGTTTCATGGGAGGATTTTCTGCAGAGATTCAAAGTAAGTGTTTCGATCAACGATCAGATTATCTGTCTAATCTCTGTAATCTGTTTCTTCCTATCGCCGACCTAAAGCGAATCAAGTAAGTCTCTCCCTGCTCTCGATCCTCCCACTATGTCGCTCTTCCTCGATACATGTTCTCTTGCAATTTTAATTTGCCGATGCATACTAATAGCGTCTCGTTCTCCGTTCACCAGATGCTCTCTGGATTCCTCGTGAAACGGCTGGACAACACGTACATGTTCTTCCATCCGTCGTTCAGGGAATGGCTGATGCGAAGGGACGAGGGCGAATCGACGAAATTCCTCTGCGATCTTAGGCTAGGTCACGCGGCGATCGCGTACAGGCTTTCTCGCCTTCAAGCACCGTTAGACGGCGACAAGGCTCTCGAACTGGGTCACCACATACTGAAGGCGCACGTCTACAGGGGCGTCGCTCCGTGCTGGCCCTCGCGCGATCTACAGGTGAGCACCTGGTCCCCGTTTGCATTCGTACCGAAACGGCCCGCGAACAATAGGAATCGACGACGCTATATAAGAAACGCGTTTGTCTCAGGCCATCTGGCTAGCCTCGTCCACGGAATGCGTGTCCTCTGCGTTGTGCACGCTACGGAACATCTACAGCCCGAACGTGAAGGTCTCGAGGTTGCTCTTGCTAGCAGGAGCGTCCCCAAATCACGTCACCGATTACTTGGGCAACGCACCGGCTCTTTGCATGTACGCCCACGAAGGTTCCGTGGAGATGGTCTCGTTGCTGCTGGAATTCGGCGCGGACGTAGAGCTAACGAACAGTCAGGGGTGCACCGCGCTGTCTTTGGCAGCTGCCCGCGGACACTGCGACGTTGTCAGGAGGTAAAATGATGATTTCATCGTACTACGGTTGCCGAGCAGAATTTCTCTTTTAAGCGTACAAGCGTGTAAAACGTCGTGAAATATTGTAATTTAGATTGGCCGCCGCCGGAGCATCTCTGGGCCACACGGACATGGCGGGACAGTGTCCTCTGGTTCACGCCGCGAGGCACGGAAGGCTATCGGTAGTCGGTTACCTCTTAGCCTGCGACTGGATAGTCCCAGCAAACGAAAGCCAAGGAGAAGGATCTCTGGAAATAAGCAGAGAAGAGGCGTCCCAGCAGGCTGTCGTAGCCGCAGCTGCTCAGGGCCACGAATCCATCGTCGAGTATCTACTGGACATGGCAGAAGTGATCGTGGATAGTCCTGACACTCTCATAGGAGAGACCGCGCTGACTATCGCCGCTGCAAACGGCTCCACGGCTACAGTTTCGGCTTTATTGGCACGCGGAGCCAGTCCCATGGCTGTAAACGCGAAGGGGTTGTCTCCTCTGATGCTCGCCGCGAGAGAGGGACACTGGGGAACCGCTGAGAGACTCCTGCAAGGTTTGTACTAAATTCCAACATTGAAAATTGCAGACGAAAGTAGTCGAGCTTAAGCTTCATGGTAATTAAATAATAAAATTATTGCAGGAACTCTTTCTACCAGCACGGACACAATTTTGGACGATCCAACGACTCTCCTGGACCAACGAGATTCCGCTGACCGTACTGCCTTAATGTTAGCCGCCTCGGAGGGCCACACGAATCTAATAGAATTATTCCTCGACAAGGGATCGATGTTGGAAAGCAAGGACAAAGAAGGTATGACCGCTCTCTGTTGGGCCTGCGTCAGGGGGAGGTTGGCCGCCGTACAAAATCTCATCGATCGCGGGGCTGACGTTAACGCTAACGACAACACCGGAAGGACACCTCTGGATCTAGCTGCGTTCCAGGTACAGTGTCTAATGACCGATCATGCATTTATTCGTAGAAGCGCTGCTAAACAATATACCATTAAATATCTTTAACTTAAAAGAATATTTGATTGGCACCGCTATTTAAGTCGTGTGATCTATCGATCGATTTTTCTTCAGGGCAATCCAAAGCTGGTGCAGTTGTTGCTCGAGAAAGGAGCTGCGGTGGAGCACGTCGACCTCCACGGAATGCGGCCTTTGGATCGAGCGATCGGATGTCGAAACATACCGGTGGTACAGTGTTTTCTGCGCCGCGGTGCTAAACTGGGCCCCGCCACGTGGGCAATGGCGAGCGGAAAACCGGACGTTCTCCTAATTTTGCTAAACAAATTATTGGAAGACGGAAACGTGCTGTACAGAAAGAACAGACTGAAAGAGGCGTCGCATAGATACGCGTACGCGTTACGGAAGTTCCCGGCGTCTCCGGAAGAAGACTGCCAGGGGCAGGAGCAGAGTCACATGTTGCTGCAGTTGCAAACATTCGCGCAACTTCGGCTGAACTTCTTGCTCAATCTGAGTCGATGCAAGCGCAAGATGAACGTAAGTCGTTGCTCATAGCACTCTGATCTTGCATTTTATTGATCCTCCCAATCTAATTTTCTATTTTTCTTAATATTACTTGTTTGCGCAGGAATGTGCGGAAGCAATCGAACTCGCCGACGAGGCTTTAAAAGTTCGTCCAGTATCGTACGAGGCGTTTTACGCGAGAGCAAAGGCACGAGTGGACTCGAATCTCTTGGAGGACGCCCTGTCGGATGTCCAAGATGCGTTGCAGATTGCACCGCCTCAAAACCGACAGGATCGACGCGTTCTTGTTGCCCTGAGGGAGGAGATAGTCTCCCGAATTAACGGTGCAGGGACCAGCAAAGGATCCGGCGAATCCACAAGCAGAACTCGACTTCGAGCGTCGGTCGACACTCTCACAGAATTGTAAATTTACTGTTTCCCCTGCGAAAAATTCAGACTCATTCAAATCGCTGCCTTCTCGCAAGGGGGACGACAACGAGAAAGGCTGCAGAAGTTTTTCGACAGCGTATTTAAGGGTATATCAGCTTATTTTTATTAAACTGAGCTCGCGATTCCTCGAAAATTTTTCGCGAAGAAAATATGACTGCCTTGGTTAACAAAAAATTGCTTTCGAGACGGTCGAGAGCGAATCGGAAATAAGTATTTCGTTTCTTTTTTTTATTTAACGACTTGTTACGTATGTTGTACATTATGTACTCCAAGAAGTATTCCTGCTCCTTACGTTTCCAGTTCTCTCGGAAGTGGTAAGGACCTATGCGTTTTTATTTTCCTCTCTGTGCAATTGTATATTGCATGATCGTGTTGTTAGGGGCTCCTTTTTGTACGATGTTAAATTCGATTTCGAATGGAGTACAGACTTTAATATATATATATAAATTTTACTACGTACACATAGTAAAAAATATATATAAATATTTGTATTATATTGCGCGAATGAAAAATTGGTTTCTAGTTTCGTTATAATTTAAATGAAATTTATTTAATTCTTTCTCTTCTCTCAATCTTTCTCTCTCTCTCTCTCCCTGCATCTTTCAGTATTCTTTTCCTTTTTAATGCACTGCCGAGAATAAAAGCCGTGTCTAGGTGAACAAACAAAAAATTTAATAACGAAGGGAATGCGTTTACATATAAAACGGAAGCCACGATATTCCAGCATCACAGAAATAGTTCGGCCAAGAAATAAATAACAAATATACACACATGGCTGCAATTTTCCATCAGCGTTAAACGCGTTACATACAACGATCTCGCAGATAATTGTATATTTATAATGCACTCGCTTGCCAAGCATTTGATTACACTTTTCCTCTGTAACCCGTTCTACGATTCCATCGAATTCTCGATCGAGTCGGAACTCATATTAAGGAAAGGCCTGCAACGAACTTGTACGGACTTTAGTTACAGCTACGATGTTAATTGTCTCAGCCATTGAGTACAGATTGTTCGAAATAAATGAACTTTTTAATGAAACAGGCATTATGCTTGCCACTGCTTACCTTAATTAGAAAGGGTACGTAATATAAGAATAATTAGACGTTGAATTTCGTTCAACTCGTCTTTATTGTTTCCGACGGATCGTGTGCACATCGCGACAATACACCCCTGCGGAAGTTAATTAATTGTTCAAAGATACACAATAAACGAAGACATTTTCTTTCAATTCTTTCAGATCTCGAAATAAGTAGGAGCAATTAATTACTTTCGCAGACGCGTCACAAATTGAGAACGGCGAATTTTTCTTTACAACTCACTTCGAATGTCTTCGAAAGTTTACAGATTTTGGTCTTACCGCCAACGCACGTTGGCAGGCGTCTTTAAGTACACTTTCAATCGATTAATGTACGGAATTTATTAATACATGAACATTTCAAAATTCGTCACATGATGAATCCTCGCAAATGACAACGTTCACAGTTGTACATCGGTTCACAATAGGGAAGTACCTTTACCCCAAACCCCCAGAAGCGAACAGCGAATCGTACGCATACACCACTTAAGTAGAACGCAGTAAAATAGTCAGCCCTCGCGTGATTGCAATTTAATGATCAATTCGGGTGAGACCAACATGAATTATTCATCGAGATCGATCGTCCAGCGTAAAAGCAAGAAAAGCTTTGCAGTAATTATTGACAAAAAGCAAAAAGTGGAATGGAATATTTAAAAAAAAAAAACAGAACACGCAACGTTAGAGAATCTCTGAAGTGCCAGAAGTTAAAACAGTGATCTGTATCTATTCTATTGTAAAAGTCTCATTCGGTATAATCGTAGTCTCAAGGTTCACAGTAGCAATCGTTCAAGAAAGACCGTACAACCAATTCGCGACTCGAGCTCAACCCCCGTTTCATCGCCCGTAATCGATGACAAAGGGAATCCTCGGTGTTTCTTCTCTGTTAATCCCCAAGAAGGGACCACCGCGAAAAAAATTCACAACGCGCTCGTCATTCTGCATCGTTTCCCCTGTCGATTGTCAAAGGCATTGTTCAGCGAGCTAGCTGAAGGAGCACAGCCGACGACTGGCATTTCGCGTGAGGTGTGCGGACGGGACAGCAGAGTGTCGAAGACATCACAGAAGCTCGCGGTTGTAGGCTAATGGGCTTTGTTGTATGTATCCTTGTTCTGGTAACCCTGCACGTAACCAGATTTATCGGGCATATCCTTTCGACCGGCGATTCCCTTACCCTTTCCGCTCTCGTCGAAACGCTGCTTGTGCGAGCCGGTGTACTTGCTTACGTCTGTTAGTCTGTCCACCGTGGAGGCTGCTTTCCCTGCCTGGAATCAATTTAAACGTTTATAAAGCTGCAAGGCGGAGAGATCATTTTAACGATGGATATGCGCGCACTGGCTCTTTGCAGGAATCGGTCATTGGAGACGCATTGATCCGATTAACGCGAAGGTCGCGGGATTGAATCGTAGGCGACGATTTAGGGCTTATTACTGGAACTACGTCCATAGATCACGCCTGGCCGCGTTGTGCATGTTTATAGCGTCGATATCGTGATAGGAAAAATTGCAATGCTAATGGAAACGAAGTATCGCCACACCACTTAGATCGGCGCAGAAGGTCGTGGGAGAGACTTATGGCAATCGATCGCATGATTTACTAACTGTGACCATGTTCTCTATTTTTTGTTTACTACGTAAATGTACTGTAGAACGCCGGAATCGATTTACCACTTTATTAATTATACTTCAGTACTTACTGCTGACGTGCCACTGGTAACACCGGGTGGGCCGCAGTTTGCCATCTTCTTCTTCATCTCCGCCAAATCGACCTTCTTGCTCTTAGCTAGCTCTTCCAAGAACGCTTTGTACTGTTCTATCCCCAGCTTCGTAGATCTGAGACGGGTAATAATTTCGAATAAAGCCTCTCGCTTAGAATATTAGTTTCCAAAGTTGAACAAAAATTCTATACTTGTGCTTCTTGAAGTAAATGCCTGTATCGGTGGTAGTGATCTTCTTTCCATCGATCACTTTCGCCTGCTTCATCCATTTGTCGCTCTGACTCAAAGTGATCAGCTTGCCGTCGCTTTTTGGGTCACCGAATTTCGAGAACGCCTTGAAGCTCGCCAGAAAGCTACCGGCCTGTGCGGCGCCCGGACTGTTGGGCGCCGAACTTCCGGACTCATCTTCGATCTTCAAATTAGCTGTCTTGTCGGTCACAGCTTCGTCGGTTGACTCTTTGGCAGCTTCGTTCGCCTCCGGCGCGGCCTTACTTTCCCCGGCCGGCGCGTCGTTCTTCTCGGTCTCGTTATCGGTCTTCTCCGCTTGCATGCTTGACACTGAAATATGATAAACCATATACATATATTTAAGAAGCAACGTCTTTTAG
This sequence comes from Holcopasites calliopsidis, assembly GCA_023838395.1. Lineage (NCBI taxonomy): Eukaryota > Metazoa > Arthropoda > Insecta > Hymenoptera > Apidae > Holcopasites > Holcopasites calliopsidis. Next base: position 2,482,778 of record JALHAQ010000001.1, read on the forward strand.
ATTACTTAAGAGCTCTAACTGCGCAAGGTGAATCGACTGTCCTCCCATCGGAAAACCGTGTTCCGCGGGATGCCGTCACAACGTTGGGTGCGCGTTATGTTGTTTCACGACTATAAATAGCGATTACGACGAGGGCCGCATTAGCGCAATTAACAAGGAACAGGAAGCGGGGAGCTGTTGAATAACACCGATCAGGTGTCGGATCAGCTTGTTGCGTGTCAGAATGGAGAAGCGAATTTCTGTGGCACTGGCCTTTCGCTGATTTATTCAATCATTCATCCCAGACTCACCGTAAGGGATGATCTCGAAAAGAAAATCAGGAGAGACAAGCCGAGGTGCCCGCTACGTCTCCGATTGAAAGTGGGAACCGTGTGTTCACTGCCGCATCGTTCTACGATGCAAACAGTTTATCACAATCGACGAAACTTTATCTATCTAAGCGATAGCAAGCGATAACTGTTACGCGAGGATTTATTACAGAAGCCGAGAGGCGACAGAAGGAAACCGAGCAGCACCGAACCGCGATTTGTATACAAGTTGAAAAGCAGCCGAACTAAGCGCGTTTCAGCAAAGAATCTGTGCTGTAGGGCGCATGTGTTATATCGATCTTCTCGTTCAGGGAGCAACCAGTCACCCTCTCAATATATATCTTTGAAGCTGCGTTTCACCCTTGGCTGCAGTCGGAACGAGAGCCGCGGGGGTTCGTTTGTTAGAATCAATCCGACGCACGATCAACCAAACTATTAAAATCCCGAATCCGAATCATCATGAACATCCGATTTAAAGGAATGAGATGTTATGCGGATTAATGTAACCGAAAGATGCTCCAATTTTGCTCGAAGTTCTTGGCTAGCAAGCTTCGCGTGTGGCTGCATCGTTATATTTAATAACAGACCGAACACCAGTCCTTTGCGTTGACGGAACCGCTGTTGCTTTTCATCTACAGCGTTTGCGGGAAGACCATGTGCCCGTTATCTCGATAGAAATATATCTCTCCGTTTTTATATTTGGTCATTACGTCAATGATATTACGCCGGCCATCGAAATAGACACCGATTTCGTCATTAGAGGGAAATGGCCTGACCGAATAAAAAATCGTCGATACTAATAATAAGGGACACGTTGGCCCTTGCAACTGAAGAGTTGAGGACTGCTAGGGCGAGATAGTTGGAATATTATTTGTAATAGTTGAATTTATGCAGTTGTGGACAGGCAAGGGTAATTAATTTAATCCTGACCCTAGATGACGATTATTGCAATGCATAAAAATTAGATTAGCTTGATCGGTCACCTTTTCAGTTAATTCACCGCCGCAGACCACTGGCACACCCCGTTCAGGTTTCCCTTACGCACTATATTGATTTTTGTCGTTCGCCGAGTCAAATAGTGGGCATCAGTGTATTTTGGCCGCGATCATTACTGCGATTCCAGCCTGGATGAGACTGAGAGCGAAACTGAACTTCCTCTGCTACCATCGCCGACAGCATCTCCCACCTATAGCAACACCCCGAGCTATGCAACTTCGTTCTAGCTATCACCTACTTTCTTCTCCCTCATTGTGAAACCGATTACGCGTGTCGGATGTAATATACAGTAATGAAAACGCATAATTTCGATGGACAATGATACTAGAGTTTTATGAACATTACAACTTCCTGCCGGATTAAACTTTCCGTTTCGTTCATCTCGACCCAATTCTATTATTAAAGATTGGAAACTTGACGCAGCATCGTGAATAGACGATATTAGGCTAAGAAGCATTTATGATTATACGAAATCAAACGGAGAATATTCTTGACCCAGTTTTCTGAATGCCAGAAGAGTTTAAAGGTGACTTCTCCGCGCGCAAGTAGTATGACTCAACGATATGTCGTACACGCTACTTGTGGCTACGACGACCCTCACCACCCCATTACGCGCTGAACGTACGGGTATAATATACTACAAAAACGCGTAAATATTTGATCGTGTAATGACAGATTATTAGCTCGGTTTACGATATGAAACTACAAGTGCCCTCAGAAACTTTTCATCAACTTTCGTATACTTGGAGGGTATGTGAATAGCGAGTTTAAAAATCCATTTGTCTGGGCTTTAAAATAAAAATGACATACAGAACGGATAGAGATCCTTATTTTTATATTTACATTTTCTTAAGAAAATCAATTTTTATTTTCCCTTCCAACGGAAATAAAAAACCTGCAATGAATTGCCTCGCACCCTATCTATTTTATTTGCATGATTGTTATGAATTAATATCATTTAAGTAATTCATTATGCTAAATCAGTTTTAGTTAACGAGCTAGAGGGATGCACAAAACGAACACATTAAATATGTATTTATATTTTACTTATATCACTTTCTATACAATACATTTTATGATACATACAGCAGCATATATAAAACTTGTATAAAGAGTATCTAATTTACTGATTCAAAGTATTCCTTACTCTCTTTTGGGCTTGGTTTAATCGTTTTGGAGTCCGGCTGCCAATTGGCAGGACAAACTTCTCCGTGTTTTTCAACAAATTGGAATGCCCTGAGAAGTCTCAGAGTTTCATCCACGCTTCTGCCCACTGGTAAATCATTTACACTAAATTGTCTCAACACTCCTTCCCTGTCTATGATAAAAAGACCACGTAAAGCGATTCCAGAGTCCGTAATGAGGACATTATATTTAGCCGCTATCTCCTTCTTGAAATCACTGAGAAGAGGATAACCCAAATTGCCTCCAAGTCCTCCCTGTTTTCTCGGCGTGTTGATCCATGCTAAATGACTGAAGTGAGAATCTGTGGATACTCCAATCACTTGGGCATTCAAAGCATTGAACTCGGGTATTTTCTCGCTGAACGCAATCAACTCAGTTGGGCATACGAATGTGCTACAAACGAAAAACCAATGTTGATTTGCATGAAAGAGTTAATATTTCAATAGCAGTTGTACATGAACAACTTACAAATCTAATGGATAAAAGAAAAGTACAACATATTTCCCCTTATAGTCGCTCAATTTTATCTCCTTAAAGTCACCATCGACTACAGCAGTCCCAGCAAATTCAGGCGCAGGCCTCTGTATCTGAAGTTCACAGGAAAACAGTTTGCTACTGATACAAAAGGTCCGAGCTTGTTGCGCAATCGTTGGTTCTTTAGATTTCACGAGTGTGGCTTTTGCAGTAAATACCTGTAAATATAATGTTCATTATAATGGCACGGATAATATATAACCAACGTTCTACTAAGTGTAATAACTTACTGCTTTGCTAACTTGAGGACGCAAAGATGCTAACAATCGAAGCATTATTAATGTATGAATGACTGGTTATATCGATGCGAAATACTTTGACTGGAGCAAACGAATGCTTAATCACCATAAATAATGGAATTACTCCACCCAATTATAAATATAAATGTTCCTTGTATGGAAGGTTGAAAGAGGTTATATAACTCACTTATCGCGCAAGTCCTGCATCTCGTTAAAAGATAACGTGAAGTATCACTGAATTTGTTATAGTTGATTCGATGCAGCTTAGTTTTATGTATTTGCAAATTGTTAGTAAAAAGTTTAACAGTATTTAAAATGTTATGAGGTATCGCCTCATAAAACTACAACATAACCACAAATGAGATTTATCATGGTGTGCGCAAAATTGTGACGCTCGAAGCATTGATTACTCTTAGGGGAATCAGCAGAACAGGGGAATAGTTTGGTAGTTTAGTAAAATCGAAAATTAATCAATATAACTATTTTATTCAAGTAACAATATTATATGTTTTGTTTGTTCTTATTTAGTGGGAAACATATATATATATATATATATATTTATATATAAATTTGTATCATGAACGATAATCGCAGCATTTCAATCATGTCTGGTTTCCCCCTCGATGGAAACACTGAACACAAAATTAACACAAAACTTTCCATGTCATAACACGTACATGAATTTTTAAGCCTTCCTACTTTTATAACATGATACACTAGTTTGCTAACGTCATATACAACACGGATGCCACACGCCTTGTGCACCCGAATATTTTTACTATCTATAGAGCAGTTTTTTTTTAGAAAAGAAAACGTCGTCCAAACAATGACGAATTTATTATTGATCTATGAAATCACGATACGACAACGATCATTCTGGCTTTGTTTTAATTGGAAGCTGTTGCAGTCGCAGTTGTATTGGGAGTAGGTGTTGCAGCGGACGTTGATTCCTCTGTAACGATTCGCCGATTTTTCTTTATCCTTTTCCATTCGCCGTTCGTGTAGTTCATTTGGAAATGGGTCTCGACTAACATGGGCACAGTTGTTCCATCCGGCTGAGTTACTTCTTCTATATTCTCCGAAAGCATTACTGTCACTATATTGCCCAATTTCGGACAGGGGTTGTCTAGATTTATAAGAGAAAAATCAAAATGAGCACGTATTACATTAAAGTTTATTAGATAAATTTGAAGCAAACAATAACATACCTCTCGATCCAGCCATAAAACCTAGAATAAGAGCTTTCTCGGGACGAGTTACTTTATTAGCAGTCCTGAACATTTCCTGCGCTTCTAACATTTGCTCCCGCTGAAAACACAAATTACACATTATATAAATCATTACCAATATTCCTTCTTACATTGCAAATATTTTACTTACCGTAAGGGACAAGCCCTTTCTTGTATTCGCAGCCGCGTTCGTAGGCTGTGCAGTAGTTTGGATGCGTATCTGGGTAACCGTTTGAGCCGGTCTAACTGTTTGCACTCCAACAGGTGTACTTTCCACTGGTGTAATAACGGTGGGTGTCGCAACAGGTAGAACTGTAGTCGGGGTCGCGGGTGTACTTGGTGTTGCAGCTATGTAACAAACAATAAGATTATTTTCTATTGCAAATCGTTATTACACATAAAAACTACATAAAACATACGTGTTTGCGGTGTCATTACTGCCGATACTCCGCTCGGTGTAGTAGGCGTTGCATAAGATTGTACAGACGCTACTGGAGTGACTGGGGTTGCAGGGGGATTGATCGAAGTTAATCCCTGAGCATACTCTGGTGTCGTCGACGTTTCCGTCGTAGTCGTAGCCGTGGGTGCGGCAGCGGCAGCAGCCGCTTGAGCTTCCGCGACTTTCTTTTGCTGCTCCTCCAATTCCAGCATCCTCTTTCGTTTTTTCGCTTGGGCATAACCAAGTGGTTGTTCATTAATATCTAACAGCTTAATACCACCATCTTTGCGCATCCTATTGCTAAGAGGTGTCCTATTTGACATGGAAGGACTCGTTAACGATGGAGACCGAAAACCACTTGTTGGTACTCTACTGGGAATGCCTTTCAAAGGTGCTGAAAATAAAATATTTTTTTTTATGTTTTCTATTGTTCTATTGTTGCAGGAAGTAATTTGAATCGCTAAAGCAAATCTATGTAAAATTAACATAATCTCACTAGTATCAGTCATTTTCCTTGGCATTCCTCTGCTTCTCACAGGTACTGTAGGAGCAGTACTCTTTTTCAAATTACTCGCCGCATCTGTACTTTTTTGAAGCAACTCTGCCCTTAACGCAGCGCTTTTCGGTTTCCTTTTCAGAGTGAAATGCTTAACTGGTACTGGTTGCTGACCAACCACTGAAATAAGCGCCGTCTTATTAAGATAATGACACTCTAATGGAAGCATAGCTGGATCATTTTGCTTCTTCAGAAGTTTCCGAAGATCGTTGACTAATTCTCCAAAAATAGGTCTGTGCTCGTCTAAATCTGTGATGTCCGTATTCAAAGAACCCGTAGATGGAAACGTCTTCATCGCTTCGGATAGCATTGATACCCATAATTCGCTATCCAATGATGCCACTTCGATAATTTCTTCCAATTCGACGCGCCACTATATAATATGAGGGAATGAAGAATCAAAACAATATGTATATAATTACATTTAAAAAGCACAGACACATAAGATGTAAATTACATATTTTAAAATAAGTGTACTATTAATTTTTTCTTTTAAACAGAATTGCTTGCAACGTGAAAATATTCAAAAAATCTAGGTTTAGGCACTGACACCAATAGAATGCGACTATTTACTAAACGTTTCAAAAACATCTAATAGCTAAATAAAGATAAATATCTGACAAATCTACGCTGTGCATATAATTATTATTAATTATTCAGCATGTTAGGATCCCCGCTATGAATCACTTGACCCGTTTTATCGAGAAAAATATTTCCACCCATGTTTCGCGCCTTAACTATTCGTAACAAACAAACTGCCTTACCTCCTCAACATTCCGCCTGGGTATGTGGAAAAATGAGAGAAGTAATTTAAGTTTAACTTGCGTCTGAAGATCTGGAAAACAATCTTTGATGTTTCGTAGAACTTCTGCGTTAAGTTGTGAACAAATTGAGCTTCCAGTCCAGCTATCATTTGACGTACCAAGCTTGTTATGAAGCCACAACGACGTATCACTGTCCCTCACATTCGCCATATTGGAGTCGTTTGTTTCGCACATTTGACGTACATTGCCATGGCGTGCCACGTGCTATTCCCGCCATAAAACATGTCATTCATCAGCCGTCATTACTGAGTGATTGTGTTATTGAGTTGTATCAAATCGCACGCATTGCACCGCATTAGTTAATACACATGCAACGTTTTAAGCTCTTCATAAAACTATTCTCTACTATTAATAGCAGTATTGTGTTAAAAGTAAACATTAATTATTGGATTTCTTATGGACTTCCATGCTAGGCAAAAAGGTACAGTTTCTAAACTTTTGGGGCTCGATTTTTTATGAATTTCTAAGAAGACGATATAAAAGATTTATATTGTAGTATCCCCACAACCAAGTTATCAAACATGCAATTAAGAAATTAGCAATCTGTAGTCTGTAGTAGTGGAGAAATATCGATAGTTGGCACTATCGATAGTTTCTCCTAGTTGGACCATTGGCCATCGATAGCGCTGTAAATACATTTATGCAAGTACTTATTATTTATTGCACGTTAATAGCGTACAACTTTCAATACCTACAACTATCAATTGTGAAAATAAGGTATCGATAGTTTATTCATAGTGGCGACAAGCGATAATTATCGATAGTACCGTCCATAGTCCTCCAACCCTACTATCGATAGCATCGAAGCGTCAGTCAGGATGACAAACTGTAAAACATGCCGTATACAGTGTCCGGCATAGAGTTGCCTTCCCACATGGGTAACAACGCCGGAAGAGTAAGACCTGCTCCTATGGAGCTTGAGGATAGTTACTTAACTAATCGATTAAAATTTGTTTCAATAGTTAACCAAGCAATAATACTTCCGAGTTGAAGCGTTTAAAGAGAAAAGTGATTCATTTTTTACAGTTTTAAAGTTTGTCAACCTGATTGGCGCTTCGATACTATCGATAGATTTGCTAGAGAAATATCGATAGCCGGCAGTATCGATAGATTCTCCCATATTACCTTCAGCCATCGATAGTTATCTATAATGATGAAAATACAATTATGCAAGTATTTATCATTTGTTGCATGTTAATAACTTACAACTTTCAATACCTATAACTATCAATAGTGAAAATAAGGTATCGATAGTTGATTAATAGTGGCGACTAACGATAATTATCGATAGTACCATCGATAGACCTTCAACACTATTCAAGATGGCGTCGACGATTTAACCCAGGTATTTTGCGTCAGTGTCAGTAATAATTAAAATGTTTTTATATTAATTTAGTACTTGTTCTACAAAACTGTCGACAAGACCTTGTTCTTTACGAGTTCCCAAACGTGAGGAGTGATGTGATATTAAAGTGGAAGAACAGTACATTTCGGAAACTTACTCTGACGGATACATAACCCCAAGTTGTTGACTCGACCAGTGCTGATATTTTCTGTCTCGTGTTTTGGACTATTCGCGAGACATACTACATTACAACAACTGTAGATATTGTGATTTTACTTGCAACAATTCTGTAGTTATTAATTGCAAAACTTGTATGAATTTAAACTATGAAATGTATTGCAAAGCAGTTTATGAAAATAGCTTTCAAATATTAACTTTTGCCCAGTGGATACAGTGTTCATTCATGCCGAGTCGTCGGCTGTTTGGTTAAGGTTTCTTTCGTTCATTGAAAATTGTGTATTTGTGAATAAAAAATTAATAGTTTTTCGTTGCAGGTCCGCAGAGTGAGTTGCTCTTTTAAGCAGCATTTCTGGCCCCTCGGGCAGCGTTTCCAGTTCCTCCGAGCAGTGTTTCCAGCTCCTCACAGCATTGCTTCCAGCTTCTCACAACAGCGTTTCCAGCTCCTCATAGCAGTGCTTCCAGTTCCTTACAGCATCATTTCTGACTCCATCAAGCCCAAGTAAATTTGCGAGTTCCAAGCTGTGCCTCCTCAAACAACGGTAACTGTACGTGTGTGTGTGTGTGATCCATCGATAATGAACCGTCATATTAAAATATACTTACACTAATTATATTTATATTTGTTGTAAATAATTCGTATAAATGTTAACTTTAAGATGTATTATAATAGTTTTTAGTTCCAGCAACACTTCTGTAGCATATTTAGATGTATGCTATTATTATTATTGTAACTTTCATTATTATTTAGTTGTAAGATTTATTGTAAATTAATTTATAGGTAATAGTGTTTAGTTTTTAAAGCATTCTTGTAGTCTATGTAAGTGTATGCTATTATTATTGTAATTTTCATTATTATTTAATTATAAGATTTGTTGTAAATTAATTTATAGGAATAATCTATAAGTAATAACTATAAGTTTTTAAATTTAAATGTTATTATCTTTGTAATTTGTAAATTATTGCAATTTTTCAATAAATCTTCATAAAAGGAATGCAACTGGTTTCAGTTTCTTAACACCTGTCCACTCCCAATAATTTAAGTTAGAGTTAAGTGCTGGAAAATGACGTCGAAGTTCAGGAATTCCCGATAGTATCGAAATTCCTGGAATTTCCTGGAAAATGACGTCACATTCCAAGAATTAATGAAATGAAACATTTGGCGATTTCGAGTAAGAGGAATTCTGTAAAATTATGTTTCGAGAAATACATCCTCGCAAATATCATGTCCTCGTGATGCAAATTGGCGATTTCGAGCAAGAGATTTTGTAAAAGCAGCTCCTGGAAATGTTTTGGTTGTGACGTCATCAATCATGAACTCCGGATACCTCCTCGCATATCATGTTCTCCTGATACAAAATCGTGAATTTCGAGCACTTGGGATTCCGCAAAATCATGTTCCGGGAAATTCTTGGAAATGACGTCACGTTCCAGGAATCGGTGAAATGAAAGACCTCCTCGCATATCATGTTCGCCTAATACAAAATCGTGAATTTCGAGCACTTGGGATTCCGCAAAAGCAAGTTCTGGGAAATTCTTGGAAATGACGTCACGTTCCAGGAATCGGTGAAATGAAAGACCTCCTCGCATATCATGTTCTCCTAATACAAATTCTCGATTTTCAGCAAAGAGACTGCCCGAAATTCACGATTTTGTATCAGGAGAACATGATGTGCAAGGAGATCGTTCATTTCACCAATTCTTGGAATGTGACGTCATTTCCAAGAATTTCCCAGAACTTGCTTTTGCGGAATCTCAAGTGCTCGAAAATCACGATTTTGTATTAGGAGAACATGATATGCGAGGAGGTCTTTCATTTCACCGATTCCTGGAACGTGACGTCATTTCCAAGAATTTCCCAGAACTTGCTTTTGCGGAATCCCAAGTGCTCGAAATTCACGATTTTGTATCAGGAGAACATGATATGCGAGGAGGTATCCGGAGTTCATGATTGATGACGTCACAACCAAAACATTTCCAGGAGCTGCTTTTACAAAATCTCTTGCTCGAAATCGCCAATTTGCATCACGAGGACATGATATTTGCGAGGATGTATTTCTCGAAACATAATTTTACAGAATTCCTCTTACTCGAAATCGCCAAATGTTTCATTTCATTAATTCTTGGAATGTGACGTCATTTTCCAGGAAATTCCAGGAATTTCGATACTATCGGGAATTCCTGAACTTCGACGTCATTTTCCAGCACTTAACTCTAACTTAAATTATTGGGAGTGGACAGGTGTTAAGAAACTGAAACCAGTTGCATTCCTTTTATGAAGATTTATTGAAAAATTGCAATAATTTACAAATTACAAAGATAATAACATTTAAATTTAAAAACTTATAGTTATTACTTATAGATTATTCCTATAAATTAATTTACAACAAATCTTATAATTAAATAATAATGAAAATTACAATAATAATAGCATACACTTACATAGACTACAAGAATGCTTTAAAAACTAAACACTATTACCTATAAATTAATTTACAATAAATCTTACAACTAAATAATAATGAAAGTTACAATAATAATAATAGCATACATCTAAATATGCTACAGAAGTGTTGCTGGAACTAAAAACTATTATAATACATCTTAAAGTTAACATTTATACGAATTATTTACAACAAATATAAATATAATTAGTGTAAGTATATTTTAATATGACGGTTCATTATCGATGGATCACACACACACACACGTACAGTTACCGTTGTTTGAGGAGGCACAGCTTGGAACTCGCAAATTTACTTGGGCTTGATGGAGTCAGAAATGATGCTGTAAGGAACTGGAAGCACTGCTATGAGGAGCTGGAAACGCTGTTGTGAGAAGCTGGAAGCAATGCTGTGAGGAGCTGGAAACACTGCTCGGAGGAACTGGAAACGCTGCCCGAGGGGCCAGAAATGCTGCTTAAAAGAGCAACTCACTCTGCGGACCTGCAACGAAAAACTATTAATTTTTTATTCACAAATACACAATTTTCAATGAACGAAAGAAACCTTAACCAAACAGCCGACGACTCGGCATGAATGAACACTGTATCCACTGGGCAAAAGTTAATATTTGAAAGCTATTTTCATAAACTGCTTTGCAATACATTTCATAGTTTAAATTCATACAAGTTTTGCAATTAATAACTACAGAATTGTTGCAAGTAAAATCACAATATCTACAGTTGTTGTAATGTAGTATGTCTCGCGAATAGTCCAAAACACGAGACAGAAAATATCAGCACTGGTCGAGTCAACAACTTGGGGTTATGTATCCGTCAGAGTAAGTTTCCGAAATGTACTGTTCTTCCACTTTAATATCACATCACTCCTCACGTTTGGGAACTCGTAAAGAACAAGGTCTTGTCGACAGTTTTGTAGAACAAGTACTAAATTAATATAAAAACATTTTAATTATTACTGACACTGACGCAAAATACCTGGGTTAAATCGTCGACGCCATCTTGAATAGTGTTGAAGGTCTATCGATGGTACTATCGATAATTATCGTTAGTCGCCACTATTAATCAACTATCGATACCTTATTTTCACTATTGATAGTTATAGGTATTGAAAGTTGTAAGTTATTAACATGCAACAAATGATAAATACTTGCATAATTGTATTTTCATCATTATAGATAACTATCGATGGCTGAAGGTAATATGGGAGAATCTATCGATACTGCCGGCTATCGATATTTCTCTAGCAAATCTATCGATAGTATCGAAGCGCCAATCAGGTTGACAAACTTTAAAACTGTAAAAAATGAATCACTTTTCTCTTTAAACGCTTCAACTCGGAAGTATTATTGCTTGGTTAACTATTGAAACAAATTTTAATCGATTAGTTAAGTAACTATCCTCAAGCTCCATAGGAGCAGGTCTTACTCTTCCGGCGTTGTTACCCATGTGGGAAGGCAACTCTATGCCGGACACTGTATACGGCATGTTTTACAGTTTGTCATCCTGACTGACGCTTCGATGCTATCGATAGTAGGGTTGGAGGACTATGGACGGTACTATCGATAATTATCGCTTGTCGCCACTATGAATAAACTATCGATACCTTATTTTCACAATTGATAGTTGTAGGTATTGAAAGTTGTAAGTTATTAACGTGCATTAAATAATAAGTACTTGCATAAATGTATTTTCAGCACTATCGATGGCCAATGGTTCAACTAGGAAAAATTATCGATAGTATCCACTATCAACATTCCTCCATCACTACTATCGATAATATCGAAGCACCAGTCTGATAAACTGTAAAACTTGCTTTATACAAACAAATAATAAATGAACTTAATACTTAAATTAACTAATTAAACAATACATTTCATAATTCATAAATTCATGCCAATGCAAAAGAACCATGATGATATTTGGATAGTACGGGAAAGAAGAAAAACTGTAGTAGACTGTTCGAAATCGAATGAGTATTGGCCATTACTTTAACAAAGATTTTCCCGCTGTTATGAATGGCGTCTTAGCGCACCGAGAGTTGAAGTTTCATATGCCTTTGTTGTGACAAAGTTCCCTGCGTATATTTTTTTAGACATGACCAGCACGAATGGATTTTCCGATTCACAAGAGTCTGATTTACTACCGGAAGAGGATTTCAAGTTGCTTGTAAAAAATATGTAAGAAATACTATTATTATGATGTATTCGAGATCTTAATTCCCATCACATTAAAAACATGAATTTTATGTCGAATTAGTGATTTTATACCACCGCATTGGATACAAAATCTTACAGAGGATAATATGGAGGAGAAATACGATTTAACGCAACAATATCTGGAAGAAGAAAAGCAAATGAAAGAGGAGGGTGAAGAACACTATTATCGGGAAGTGGATCCTGCTATTCCAGTAAAAGAAGAATTTGCCGGTTTGCACAATTTTCAGGTTTCACTGGCAAATCAGGACTCCAGTAAGCACTGGGTAGTAAGTACAATAGACTATTAATTAATTGTTTATAGTAATTTCAATAAATAATTTGCCCTCACTCATTTTATGCAGTATTCCCAAGTATTGAAAAAGGTATTCATTAACATGGAAGAAACACTGCCTCTACGTTTCAAATGGGAACCAGCTGAAGATGGTTTCATTGTACGTACTGCCATGGTTTTTAGTTTAGACCAATATGCCAGCGATCCTGTTAGAAGATGCCATAATCACATGGCACCAAATAATCCGAGTAATAGAGACGTGGACTCAAGAGTGATCAAACATGTTGTCCGTTGTACGGATCCATATTCCACATACGATGAGAGAAACGAACATCTATCGGTATTGACGCCTCTCAGTAAACCACAACCTGGCTCACAATATGTGCCAGTGGGTTTCAAGTTTTTATGCAAAAATAGTTGCCCATCCGGCATGAACCGTAGACCAACAGAATTAATTTTTACTTTAGAAGATCGTAATAAAACAATTTTGGGCAGACGAAGGCTTCCCGTTAGAGTTTGTAGCTGTCCAAAAAGGGACAAAAAGAAAGAGGAGGCAGAGATAGTGGACGCACAACCTGATGCAAAGAAGAGGAAACTTTGCATGCCAGTCGCGAAAAAGATGATGCCTTCTTGTGATACTCATGTATTTAATGTTCAATTAAATATAGTAGGGAAAGAAAACTACTTAGCAGTATTAAAGTATGCATACGACATCATGGCAGGCCAAGCAGCAAGAACTGGTCAATTTGAATTTTTCAAGCCATACATGGATGACATACTGCGTAAAACCCCATAACGTCTTTCATACGTATAATGTTACGTGCCTTCAAAAGCAGAAAACATATTTTAATGTTATCTATTTGCATATCTTAGAAATTCAGCAATGCATGTTTTATCAATTACATTTTACTCAATGTTAATTTCAACATGGGACCATACTTTGCATTTACATGTCACATGCATTGTATAATGCATGTTAACATTATTTCCACAATAATTCTTATATCAATATTGTGATATTGCTATGTGTATTTTTTATATTAAAATATTATTGCATTTGTTAATTTTTAATATAATGATAATAATAAGCAGTTTACTTTTTTATATTGGATGTGTATTTTATATTTCTATCTGCTCAGTCCTGCATTCTATTAATTGAATTTCCAACGTGTGCAATGGCAAAGCACTAGGCAAGAGGAATGTGTGTTGTACTGATAACACCATGGGATTTACGAGACTCGCAACACGTTTCTGTATTTTTATTTCCGTATCATCTTGTCCTTGACCATACAAAGTCCATTCCCATGCAGCTTTTCTTCCTATGGTACTACTGATCCAAATAGTTCCGTTTTCGCACTGTACATTATAACAAGTATTATTATTTCCACCGTAAAGCAAAGAACTTTAAGATAAAATAAAATATATGTACCTGAAAGAAAAAAAGATGTTCATCCCTATGTAATATGTACATAGCTTGCGAACCAAATGGAAGGGGCGCCGGAAGTCTTGCACGTGTAGAATAAAAATGGACTTGTGGAACCGCATGAACTTCGCTTAAATGTTCCAATAGTACATCGGATGTAATAATATCTTCACAGCCAATCTGTTGCGAAAGTGGACACACTATTTGAGTACAAGGGACAGACTCCACAGAGCCTCCCCAAACGGGTGTCTGGGATGCATTAGACATTAAGCTAAAAGTGCTTGATATTTCTGTACTTGGTGCATCGATCTTCAAATGACTGTTAACATTTTTTCCCTTTTGGTTTCTTAATTCTCCGGTACTTGCAGATTTTGTTCTGTCACACACATTCAACGGTTCAACAAGATTTCGATTGTTTGTCAATATATTTCCGGTAGACGCATTATCAGTCATTATTGTTAAATTATCTGCCGAAGCAGCCTTTCCTAGTCCGTCGCGAAATAGTTTGCTCAATAGTAATTTGCATGTTTTCGAATTTGTAGGAGGACTCACCCCTGTTACAGGCATTACCTCTTTCTTTTTACATTTGCCAAAGAGCCAATCGCGAAGATTTTGTTTATGCCATTTATCATTATCACACACGTTTCCTTTTTTACTGAAAGCATCGCGAAATATTCTATGAAGTTTGTCTGCGAGTAAGCATCTACCTTGGCCCAATCTAACTCTGCAAATTGGGCAACGGGGTGTTTTTGGCCTACATCCGACGCAGATGATATGACCGTGAACGCATTGAGAGACTGGAGGCATTGAACTATCCAAACAGACCGGGCATTCTAGAGTTCGTACCTGAATAAATGGAACAAATATTTGTACAAGATATTGCAACACGCTTCTAAAAGCATTCAAGAAATATGGCATTCTTTAATAGGAAATTACACACAGCTGCGGATACTGCATTTGCAAGCTTGCTGGCCACTTCTGGCAATGGTCCCTTTACCGCTATTCCCGTTTCCTTTTGCTCTTCCTCGTGATCGTATCTCCAAACAAATAAATTTAAACTGCGCTCTTGGTAATTGTGAATAAGTGATGCTACCTCTTTTACTTTCATTCCTATTAAATCTTTTCCATCGACGCTGATTAAACAATCGCCAGCTCTGGAACGTATTGAAATAATTTGTTTAAGTCGTATTAATAATCATAATGTCTATACAGAATTTTTCATTAATTTATACCTGAGACCGGCTGCATCAGCGAGGCTGCCGGCATCGATATCATTTATCCATGGATAAGGATCCCATTTTGATTTTGTTAGATGAAACCCACAGTTTTGTCCGTGTGCTTTAACTTCATTTATTCTTTCTAATGTCACACAAATTTTCCCTGTGATTACTGGATCAATCAAGGACCGATCTTCTGTCATATAAATCTTTACACCTGCAGCTTCGGTAAGAAGTTCTGAAGTAGGCGTAATAGACATCTCTCTTCTCGAGTATCTATTTATTTCTTACAAACTCTTTTTTTGATTGAATTATAACTAATCGCCGAACGGTCTATGGACTATCCATCCAAAGCAGTTTTTTTTTAAACAATAGGTTCGTAAGCGCGTAAACGCGAACGATCTTTACGTGATCGACTCGATAATGAAACTGATCGAACACGTTCTCCAAGCAAGGTAAAACTCTCTTGGTTGTTCACCTTGACCTAATTTTGTGGCCTTAAGGCATATTCTGTGGCCGTGCATTAGCTTTTTCCTTTTTCTTTGGCAATGAATGTGAATGATTAAAATACTTGTGCTTTAACAGTACAGTCCATAACAACTATGATTGGTGAATACATACGAGAGTATTCTCTTGTCCTTTTTATTAAGCCTACATGTAATAATCACAAATACTTGTTCAAAACTAACTTAAACCATTTATACCTATACGTGCGTATAGATAATTTGTTCGAAATCTCTTTGTTAACACGAAGATTCTGCTAAATCTTCAACACAGTATTGTACATAAAAGTCTTAAAAAAGAAGATAATTAGTTGTTTCTACCTAATTTTCAGTACAAGGGCAAACTATCCTTTTCTACCAACGTGGAAGAGCATACGGTTGGATTGTCAGTAAGAGATTTAAAATATATCTTATACCAACTAATTGAAATGCATCTAGATACACTTGGATAAAAAATGTCCTTCGAGTCTTTGATCGATGATAAGAATATTTCCCGTCAGTTATTGATATAATATATTGAGGCATTGATTTAATGTGTGCAATGTTGTGTGAGCAGTTGCTTTAAGTACTAGCAAATCGGGATCCAAGTTTAAACTCGAATTCTCAATGGTCTGCGCCAAAGCGAGATTATGTTTCTCGACTTTGCTCAACTGTTCCTGACAATTGGCGAAAGCATCCAGAACTTCCAGCTTAGCGACCGGGCTTCTATTGGAATTTGCAGAATGTTCTCTCAGGGGTAAAGGTGGATGGCTGCTTGCTATGGCTCTGGTATACATCTCTGTCACAGCTCGTAATTTGTCGACCCACTCCTGCCGAGCACGAGCATCCGTGGCTCTCAGTTTAATCATATCACCTACATCAATGCGCAAACACTAACATGTTAAATTATTCTTTGTATTGTATTGTGTTTGTTGATATAATTCACATACCTGTGGCAGAATTGACAGTGAAGGTATTAGAGTCTTCATCACTTGGTGCAATTACTGCACCAGCCAGATATATCGAACAACGTGGCCGTTGATTTTTCTCGGATTCACTAAGAAAATAATGCAATTCCCCGGTCTCTGGACTGAGTATGAACCAACGATATTGCCAGCCCTTCATGGCATTAGTGTACTTGTGTAACAAGCCCTCGTAGGGATGCCTTATTTGAACATTCATCATGCACTATTTGTATTATTTGGAAGCCTTGTACTATTTACATAAAATAGTGCCTTGCAGCGATCTGTCATCTGCGCTGACACATCAAGAAAGGTTAGTCACACACTGATTGGATAGGTTAGGAAGTTATATTCACTACAAACAGAGCATAGCATGGACGAGATAGAGATGGCAACCATATTGTAAAGCTAAAACGCCAATAGCGGTACAAATCGGAACTAAATCCACTAAAATATATCTACATTATTTAGATCCAAAAATTTGTATTCGACTTCAAATTTAAATATAACAAAATTTGAATTCGAATATCAATTTATCGTACATTACAAACGAGGTACAGGATGTACGGTTTATTGGAATGTACGAGCACACTGATGGAATATTATTTTTGTGCGACATTTATTATAAACTGTATGAAAATATATAAAACTTACATATCTCTTGCTTCAAATATTAGGCAAATATCCCTTCCGTGTAGGGTCGCCGATATTTTTTAATGAAATTAAATGTCCATGGAAATAAAATAGCAAAAGCAACATGAAATAATCTTTGAAAAGAAATACTTAAAATAGTTGAAGGGTACGTAAGTCATAATTCCTGTTTTAAAACTCAAGGCTAAAACTAAACGAAATACTTTCCAAAAAGTAATCAAACTGTTTTAACCCATACACTTTCTGCAGACTTATAACAAGCCCTCTTGACGTAGGGTGTCTCGTACTAATGGTACCTCCACACTGTACATTCCGGTTTCCAAATCATGATCGATAATTTTTATTTTAACCGTGTTGTTAGGAACAATTAGCTCTGAAATCCTTTTTTCTATTTTCGAAGAAAATCGTCCCTTGCCATCAGTGGGTGCTAAATCTATAAAATAGCATTACAATTCACGATAATTAGTAACACAATCAAAATATGTACCGGAATGGATGATTTGACACTTACTAACAAGGTTGCAAATATTTGCAAGCGCATTGGGAGTCATAAACTCCTTTGCCATGAGTCGTATATCTTTATGATCAACGAACTCGGTATTTCCGAAATCTATAAAGAAAACAGCACTTGACGTAGATGTATAACTACGAATCAGACAAGCTGCTCGATACCATCCGCCTTGGTAAAGAGCAAGGCAAAGTTCATTCTCTCGAGGGATATAAGAATTACTTGATTCGCAATATGCAGCTATCTGTAAAAATAATTAAATAGCATATATGTAACTAAGTATATATACGTGTGTGCACCAAAACATAATAAAAATTGATTACAGTAACAGTTACCTTTTTTGGCATTACATCAAAAACGTGGGTCAACATATCATAATCCATCGGACAAATTGCATATTTGTAGCCGTCGTCAAGACTATATAGAACGACTACTTCAATTGTATCTCCATCTTTTCCCAAATCAGTAGCATTTAAATCATCAGCCATATAGCACTTTTTATCTGCAGGCGAAATTAGTGTGAACGATGGTACTAATGAAGAATACTCGCTCTGCAAGCATTTCTAAGCAAACCTGCTTCAGCAGACTCTTTTGTCGTCGGCACAAGCAACTCTCTTATCTTCTTATTAATATCTTCTCCGTTAATGTGTTTAAGATGTACCCCGTCCTCAGAAGGTACACCATCGAACGTACATATTAAGGGACTTTCAGCCCCCACTAGGTAGCTAAGATAATCACTCACTGCCTTTGTCATAGGAACATCCGTAGGAACATCTTTTAGGGTGATCTTGATTGCACAGGATCGAAGCTTTTGAAAAAGTAGAAGTATACATTTTCAGAGTTACACTTTACTATCGTGTGTACTTTAAATATTAACGTACCTGTTTCAAATCATCGTCTAAACTTTTAAGCTTTTTTATATTGGTAATTTCGATGTTACCAAAATCGACATATGAAACGGCGATTTTCTCGCCCTCCACTTTCGTAACAATTGCACGATAGAAGTTTTGGTCGGTATATTGAGCTATGACCATTTGCCCGACAACAGGTGACTCTTTCAAAAACGGAGCTGCAATAATAAACATCTTTTTTTGTATATGACTACTATTAGAACTTACATAAATTATCATAGTATGGATCATTTTACATACATGTTTGGGCGCATTTTGCAACACTTTGCATTACGCGGTGGTGGTATTCCAACCCTGTATAATCCAAGCTTCGAGCAAATAAAAGCATATGACTTCGATAAGCAGTAAGGGATACCTGATGGATTAAACAATAGTTTATATCTAAAATGACAATTCTTATTTCTGCTTATTGCAATCACTATTCATACCGTAGATCCACTTTTCAATTCAGCATACAGCACTCCTTTCTGCTCAGGCGCTGGTGTCCACGGTTTTACAATTGCCTTTATCTTATTGCTTGCTTTTGAAATTTCTATTTCAATTTCTTCTTGTTTACCATTAGCTCTCTTTGCTAGCACTTTAAACTCATATTGATCCCCGGCCTGTACAATAAAATTGAAAAAATGCAGAGAATATGCGGCATATAAAATGCTTGTATCTCATGATATGTTAGACACTTTAAAACTTACATCAAATTTCTGTTCAGCATCAGTTATTTCGCATACTGCACCAAATGTAGGAATGTTCGAAAATTTGTCTGAACATGCCACAGTTTTATTAATTGGCATCATTCTGGCTTCGTCTATTATGGCCATTTTTAAAGGAGGCTGTAGAGATAAGACGTATCCCCTGAGCCAATCTCCATCAACTCTTTGACCGCATATTAATTCTCCCACGTTCGGTCTAGAAATTGAAAAAGTTCGTACAATATTAACAATTAAATTAGAGATGCCATTATGTATTATTAACACTTACTTATGGTTTGAATGCCCAGCCGCTTCTTCGCATACTGTAGGTAAATCGCTTAATAAGCTCTCATAATCGGATGATGCGTTAAACGGCAGCAACGTGATGCTGTAAGCATTATTACTTAATTCAACATGAACTTCCAGAATTCCATTTCCTCCAACATTTACGTTATTGATTATACTCTTTAACTTGTTTTTCAAAGGACTTGATGGTACGTCCTCATTAACGGAAGTTTTTGAAGGCACCGTTATATTATCATTCGCTGTTGAAGTGGATGAAATATTTGATGTTGGCCTAGGATATGGTTGCTTTACATCATTTTCATCTTTAACTTCAACATTAATTACTTTATCAGCATCGACCGACAGCATTTTTACACTTATGACGTCTTGACACTTCAGATCTTTGTGCTTTGCATACGTTCCTTCGGATAAACGAATTTTAGCAGCAAACTTTGGAGTATCAATATACTTATTAATGTCTCGAAAATCGTCCGTCTGAATAGCTTCATCATTTCCATAATCTATGTAATTCACTGTCAGTGGATTCAGTGATGTAACTAAAGCCCTATGCCATATATCTTCATATTTTACAGCATATATTTTACCAATCATTGGCTTTAGCTTGTTCGACTTCTCTGCATAGTTTTGTAAATTAATCATTAATTCTGTAATGGCATCTTCGTCCTCCACTTTCTGAACGCATAAATCCCGATTTTGCTTTACAATTACTCTCACATCTGTAAATTTCGTTTTCGACAAAAATGTGCATTTGGAAAAAGAAATATCATTTTCTATTTTCTCCACATCGCATGCGAAAAACTTTGGACATTTTTTAACAGTGCTATCGACTCCGTTCAATTTTTCTGATTCTACATCACGGCTATTTACATCTTCTTCGACGCGTGCCTTTTGCCAAGATGACTGCATTTGTTTAAGGAGCATTTCTTTTTTCGTTTCATTTGTTTCATACGGACTGCCTTGATTAGGAACTCTAACATGTGATTTTTTGAAATTATCCTCATTTGCATTCTCATTACAAACAGTTGGAGACTGATCATTCGTATCTCGCTGCTTTGAAGTAGTATCAGAGATTTTATCCGAAGGTGTCAATGCGTTTTCCAATTGTTTCGGACGTCGGAGTGGCATTTGAATATTAGTAATATGTCTGTTCGGTGTGTGTTCTTTACTTTGCGGTCGTAATACGTGCATGGAATGCACTGCTGTTACCAAAGCTCTAAGGGTATAGTAAAGAAGAAATAAATTTAAGGCACACGCACGAGATTAACGATTTCATCGTACGATAATACAAGTACATACGGGATAGCTTCACATTCGTATTTATGCTGTGGCCAGTTTGCAATCTGGCAAGATCTACAGCAGTAAAAGGTATGACATTTTTCGCAGGTGAACTTCGTCACTTTTGAACATGTTTTACATGTCCCGACTGCACTTTGCAACATGTCTTTGCCATATTCGTATAGGCCCTATTGAGGAATTCATTATTAAAGTACTGTTTAAGAAATGTATGCCTTCCCTTTTCCTATGGATATATTACTTACAGATGTACGCTTTTCATACACCTTATCGATATGATTATGAATTTCTGGAGATGGATCTGGAATTTCATACGCCGTATAGCCTCTGCCAAGAGAAACATGTCTCTTGCCATCTGGAGTAACAGTTAACTGTCCTCTAAAATGTTTCCAGAGACATTACTGAGAACATATATCATTAAAATGCATATACCTTCTATAAAAATAATATATCTAGTACCTTGTCCATAAAGTATTCGTGCTTGCATAAGGTTCTGCATTTTCATATGGATTGTACGTGTGCGGGTCAGAGGGATATGAATATAATAAATCATCGTTCGCAGTGTATCTGTGCTGTGGGACAGTTGGATTTGGCTCAATCTTCTTAAATACATCCAAGGGATTACTGCATCCCCTTGTTTGTATACTGCAAATATTTGTAAATGCCATTTTACACATATTCTTGTAATTATTATAGCGACATGCGTATACTTACCATGGCTGTTGAACAAGTACATTCGGTACATTGCGGTTTTCACTTTGCCTCATAATGTCATTAATAGGAGGGGCTTTTGCAAACTGTACTTCGGTACAACTCTTTTCTCTGGCAAACGTTATTTTCAAACGTAATGGTGGTACATCATGTAAATCTCGTATTGCGTTTTCTGCCTCAAGGTATGTACCATAAGTAATATAAGCCCAACCAACGTTCGCACGATAAAAATGTCCTTTAACGTTTCCATAATGGGTGAAGATTTGTAGTAAACCTCGCTAAAATGTTATGATTTGTTTATTGTTTGTTATCTACATTTGTATTTCAATATTATTTAATTAAATGCTATTTTATAATTCAGATCAATTAATAATTCCACGTACCTCGTTCAATTCATCAGGTAAATTCTTCACGTATAGCGTGAATTCTTTCCTGAAAACACATGATAATGAACGTACGATAACTTTGATAAAAGAAGAACTGTTTAGCTCTAAGTATTTTCGAAAATATAAGATTATTACTGATGCGCAATTAATCGAAAAGAAGTGGACACGTGCAAGAGTCACGTTTTGCGAGAAGAAAATTCATAACGGAAAAGTAGAAATTTGTTGAACCCATAAATTAATAAGAATCTTAACGTAAAGTAATTTTTTTAAATATTCGAATCATACTTGCTAGGTGAGGTTGTATCGGTTGTTAATAATTTATCTGTATCACAATGCGCCATCGCTTTTTTATAATGCATGCGCCTCTTCTTTGATTACAAATAAAAATTTGTAAAAACAGATATTCGTAGGTACAAATTTAATAAATTTGCTGTATAAACTCGATGAAAAAGATTGAGATTCAAAAGATCCTGCAGGATAAAGCGCACTGTTTGTTATACAAAGGAAGCTTTGTTCTGATCCCGGCCCCGCCAGGAAATTTGATTTCATTCACAAAAAACTGTGGGGAACCGTTTGAAGAATAAGTCTGATACACAAATGCATCGTTTAATCATATACTTTCTTGTTATAATTTATTAATATGCTTTTATCTACTTTTGACATAATTTAAAAGAAATATAAGGGACAAAGTTTAAATGTTTTATGTGATAAAACCGCGTAAATAACAATTCGAGGAACTCTACTTTTCGCGGTTTTTTACACGAGGAACATATGCGACGACGATGGAATATCTATGAGTTAGGATGCATTCTATGGTGATTTCATCTGTGTGTTCTCATCGTCGTGTGATAATATTAAAGTACTGACCATCCTGTTTTGCGTTATATAGTTGTATTAGATGTCAAAAGAGTCGTATTTTGCTCGCACAACAAACGTGCAAATCGAAATGTAATTATTGTACATACGTATCTTGTTATGATAAATTGTTATTTAAACTAACAATGGCATGGAAGCAAGTTAAAGAACATTTAGGAGTGGGTAAGGAACAATTTGTGGAATATGATTAATTTAGTATTTGTAACATCTAACATCCTGGGAGGTGCCCGCGCCAGATAAAACTTTTCGTTTTGCGCGCGAATCATTAATTTACAGTGGATTTGCGCTGATCTTTTTCTTACAAACAATTCTATGCTATTTATACACGGCAGTTTTTATTTAATTTGTTTGAAAATTTGGTCGATGTACGAGTATTATCATTTACATAATAACTATACGATATATGTATAGTGCTCGATATTCTATGTTTAATTTAAATAATCTGCATCTAATTACTCATTTTGGTGGCTGCATTTCCCACAGTTAACAATGCTCAATCGAATAAAAACACTTAAATTTTAAATGCTCGTCACTTTGTCTGATTATTTTTTAAATTAAAATGTAACACGATTGTTATTTGGAATGGCATTCACAAATATATGTAATTGCTTGGTGTAGCCATTCATAATTTTGTACATGGGACTCCTCACGCGATGCGATTAACTGTCGGGGAGGCAGTACAGATATTAGAGGAATGTGGTGATTGGTATTATGGACGCAGTAAGCTTAGAGGGACATGCGGAATCTTCCCAAAATCTTATATACACGTACAACAACAAACACTGAATATGGATTGTTTAATACATGAAATCACTAACGTTCTGAGAGAATGGGGACATCATTGGAAGCATCTATACGTGGTTTGTATCATATAATGATATATATAAATATAATTTTGTGAATGAAGTTACATATTAATAATTTAAAAAATTATGAATTATTTTTATACACAGACCCACTCGGAACACTTCAGAACGATGCAACAACAAATTTTAGAATTAATAGGATACAGGAGTAAGATTTTAAGTGGCACATTGACGGTAGACGAATTGAAGGACATGAAACGATTAGCGACGGCTAGGATCGATACTGGTAATCAATTATTGGGCATGGACATGGTTGTCCGAGATGATCAAGGGAATGTCCTAAATTCGGAAGAAACGAGTACCATTCAATTATATCATCACCATGAAACTGCTGCGGAAAGAATAAGAAAGGCGGCAAATGATACCAAACAGAAGCCGTTAAAATTACAAGCACCAGTATACTCGCATATCTTTTTCGTTAGCGTAAGGAATTTTGTATGTAAAATGGCAGAAGACGTAGAATTATTGTTGACTTTATACGATGGACGCGAAATGAAAGCAATCACAGAGAATTATGTGGTGTCCTGGAGTAAAGAAGGACTTGCCAGGGATATAGACCAATTGCACAACCTCCGTGTTTTATTTACGGATCTTGGCTCTCGAGATTTAGCCAAGGATAAGGTTTATCTAGTTTGTTACGTAATTAGAGTAGGAGGTATGGAAGCTAAAGACGTTGACCACAGACGTTCAAGTGTAGCACAAGCTAATCAGAAAATTAAAACTACCGAAAATATGAGGAGACCTTTTGGTGTAGCAGCGATGGATATCACATTATACATTACTGGGAAACTCGAAGGTGATGCAGATCATCATCACTTTATTCCATTTGTACAGTAAGCACAAGATTCTATGTAAATCAGTGATACAAAGGTATTCATAAGGGAGCACTTATGGATACGATCGAGATAGATCTGTTTTGTTGTGCTTCTCTCATTGTTCCAGATGCTGTGAGAAAGAGAGTTTAGATGGCACATTGCGTCGAATTCTTTCTCAAAAAGAAGCAAATGTTCAAAAAAGTGGTAATGGTAACAATGGTAGTTTTACTGGTGGTCAGGGTTTATGGGCCAGCTTAAAGTTACTTAGAGGAGATCCGAAGCAAGTAAGCAAAACATTGGGGTTTCAATTACATTCCTAAAATTTATCGCGATATTTATGAAAGTCTTGATACATAGGTACGTGATGAAAATCCCCATTTGGTACTTGGCAATGTTGCAATAGCGAGAAAAATGGGATTTCCGGAAGTTATCTTACCCGGTGATGTGAGGAACGATTTGTACCTCACATTAATTAGTGGAGAATTTAATAAAGGATCGAAGTCCACGGATAAAAACGTTGAAGTTACAGTCAGTATTATTTAAGAAACATTAAAAATATGTTGGATGTACTACAATTTGTTTTTCCATCAGGTGAAAGTATGCAATGAGTTTGGTGTACCAATACCAGGAGTTATGACATTGGGTGGTGGAGCATCGCCAATTGACGAGTATCGTAGTGTGATTTATTATCACGAAGACAAGCCTAGATGGTGTGAAACATTTAAGATTGCTGTACCCATTGAAGAATTTAAACAGGCCCATTTGAAGTTTACATTTAAACATAGAAGCTCAAACGAAGTGAAAGATAAATCGGAAAAGCCTTTTGCTTTAAGCTATTGTAAATTAATGCAACGCAATGGTACTACACTGCAAGATATACAACATGAATTACTAGTGTATAAATTAGATCAAAAGAAGTATGAGGAGACCGATATTTCGTATTTGAAGTTGCCATCAACGAGGGGCGAATTGGTAAAACTCGGAACGGAATTAAATAGACCTGCCTTCTAATGTCAATATACATCTTGTAAAATTTGAATTTCCCTTGTTTTAGGCTGAATTAAATGTTGAAAAAAAACCAACATTAGGCGCGCTTACTTTAAGTAGCAAAGACAGCTTTCTCATAACAACGAACATTTGTTCCACGAAATTAACACAAAACGTAGATTTATTAGGTTTATTGAATTGGGCGTCTCATAATACAGATTTGAAGGAATCACTGATTGCTTTAATGAAAGTTGATGGCGAAGAAGTGGTAAAGTTCTTACAGGTAATTATTTCTGCATTCTATTCACTAGCAACTATAAAACTTGCACAGTGTAATTATACTAAATATTTCTTTCTCAGGATGTCCTAGATGCTTTATTTAATATATTAATGAGCAATTCAGATAGCGATGTCTACGACGATATGGTATTTGAATGTTTATTGTATATTATTGGTCTTGTGTCTGACAGAAAATACCAACACTTTCAACCAGTGTTGGATTTGTATATCTCCGAGAGTTTCTCGGCAACGCTTGCGTATAAAAAATTAATTGCAGTATTGCGTAAACGCATTGATAGTGCAACAAATAACGATGGGCAAGAGCGGGATATACTGCTAAAAACAATGAAGAGTCTTCAGTACTGTATGAGATTTGTCGTGGAATCTCGCCTTCTATTTACCGAGTATGTTTTAACACTATTAACACATTTCAGCAGTTATGATATACATTAATGTATTCATCCCAAAACAGGCTAAATCAAGACGAAGAAGAGTTTTCTCAAACTTTAACAGATTTACTGAGATCCATTGTTGAACTCATGAGGCACGAAACGGACAGTACTTTATTAGTTCAAGGAGCATGTCTAAAATATTTGCCTACCACTATACCTCATCTGCTACGAGTATACAGTGGAAAGCAGTTGAGCACAATTTTGACCGACTTATTAGTTACATTACCAGTTGGAAGATTAACTAAACAGAAGATGATGACGGTGAATGATATTGTTCATAGTCCTCTTTTTCTGAATGCAGATTGTAGGGCAATTTTATTGCCGAGGATAACTATTTTGGTTCGAGATTTATTGGAAGCCAAAGAGGAGGTACGATAAGCAATGTTACTAATCGTTACGATTAATTAAGTTTAGAAGAATGCTGCTGCACTTGATGTGTATCGGTAACTTCTTAAACACGAAGTACATTTCGAAGTAACTCAACATTTTTAGCAAAGCTTCGTTCATATTCATGCTCGTGTGATACGACTTGTGAACAGTGTCATTATTTGTGCTTTCCGTGCAGCCTGACATCCTCCCGCCACGCATCTTTCTGCGAATTTCATCAATCGCACTATGTTCTTCTTTTTTATGGGATGTCTTTATTTTTACAATATGTCCAAGCATTCATAAAATTTAAGTGGCTCGATGCAGTAACATCAATCATTTAATTAGTTCAGATAGCAAACTTTAAATTGAAGCAACTTAAAAAAGAGTAAAATGAAATCAGAGACATCCTCGATGGAAATTTAGAATGGCATGAAATAGGGATTGCATCTTTATTCCCTTATGCGGCACGTAATCATGAAATAGTATAACGAACTCGATGAAAGACATTCGTAAAAATACAAATTATGCCTTGTTTGTCTGTCTTCTCACTTTATGCAAGGTAGATAGTATAGAAATATTCATCATTAAACTTCAATTTGTAATGACTCATTGAGGGATGTAAGGAAAGAATTTTCCTAATGGTCTTTCTAACTACTCAATGTAGTTTCTCTGTCTTCCTACAACTGTTCTATTGCTTGGGCCACTGCATCTTCTTTGCATGCAGTTTTACAGTATCATTCTTCATAGGTGATGGACAGTATTAAGGATGTAACTGTATTTTTTTTAATGCACAAATCGGCATTATATTCTAACTAACACAGGGCTGTTTTATTTTTTTGTGTTTGGTTTGGTTTTGGTAATTGACCTATAAAGGGGCTGTCAAGTACGCCTGGAAAAAGCGTGGCGAAGGTAGCCAGGCTGCTCGGCGAAAATCGGCATCGGCTCAACCAGCATCGTGGCTATTCCGAAGAGGTAATTTTTGCAATATACATGGTGAATTAGGACGCGTCTGTTGCGAGTAAATTTGTTCAATTGTCAGCACACCAGGTGATTGCTAATCATACGAGAGAGAAACTGATTATTGTGTCGGATTTTCAGGAATGCTGTTTAGCGTCATGCAGTTTGTCTCTAATATTATTTTATACAAGGATGCGTCTGTATAAGTACACTAAATCAATAATATAAAATGTGCCTTTATCTTGTGTTCATTTAGGTAGAACTATGCGTGAAGATTTTATCTGACATCTTGGAATTAACATTTAGGAACGATATAGGAAGCACCGTTCAGGATGTGAAGGAGATTATGCTCACTGCTCTACGGACAATTATACAAACGGTCATATCGATGGACAGGGAAAATCCATTAGTAGGAAATTTAGTTTCTGTCATGCTAGCAATATTTAGGTAAAAATGGGAAATATAAAATTGTATAATGAAGGGAAGCAAAAGGACCTAATATTGATGTATCTGTTTCAGACAAATGACACAACATCATTATGAAATTTATATTAATCATTTTGGTACCAGATTCGATTTGCTCGATTTCCTTATGGAAATATTGCTGGTATTTAGAGATTTAGTATCGCGAAGCGTATTTCCTGGCGATTGGTCTGAAATGATTATGCTTCAAAATAGTATAATCTTAAAGTCTTTACGTTATTTCTCGGGTACCATTAGGGATTACTTCTTCACCGACTTTGAACAGCAAGCTTGGTCCAACTTCTTTCATTGTGCAATTGCGTTTCTGACTCAGCCTGCTTTGCAACTGGAAACATTCACGCCGTCGAAACGAAATCGAATCGTTTCGCGTTACAATGATATGCGCCGGTATATATTTCGACTTTAATTAAATTTTTCACTTTGTGCATTCAACCCGTATTAATGTACATATTTTTATTATAGAGAAACAGCGTTCGAGATACGATCAATGTGGTTTAATCTGGGGCAGCATAAGATTTTATTTGTCCCTGCCTTAGTTGGAGCGATACTGGAAATGGCATTAATACCGGAGAGCGAATTAAGAAAAGCGACCATACCTATATTTTTTGACATGATGCAATGCGAATTCTACAGCTCGCGAATCGTTGAGGGATACGGCGATACGAAACGAGATCCCGCTCATATAAAAGCCAATTTTACCGAATATGAAAACGAAATGATTGCAAAATTAGATATATTGGTTGAGGGAGGAAGAGGCGACGAACAATTTCGCACGCTTTGGATTCAAGTGATGGGAAATCTTTGCGAGAAACATTCCACTATGCGGGAACAAGGATTGCGCTTCGTAGATACAGTAGCTAAGCTTATGGAACGTTTATTGCAGTACCGTGATATTATTCACGCTGAATCTCAGGAGCACAGGATGTTATGCATAGTGAATTTACTAGAATTTTACTCAGAAATAAATAGAAAGGAAATGTATATTAGGTACATATACTCAATGAACAACTTTACGTAGAAACAAATATTTTAATTCTAAATTTGACAAACATCTATCTTGCAGATACGTGAACAAACTTTGCGAGCTGCACTTAGAGTGCGATAATTACACCGAGGCAGCATATTCTTTGAAACTTCATAGTCAATTACTAGCATGGAGTGATCAACCATTGCCACCGCTTTTAAGATCGCACAGGTACTTGTCATGCCAGACGCATCGCGAAT
Organism: Holcopasites calliopsidis; assembly: GCA_023838395.1. Taxonomy (NCBI): domain Eukaryota; kingdom Metazoa; phylum Arthropoda; class Insecta; order Hymenoptera; family Apidae; genus Holcopasites; species Holcopasites calliopsidis. Next base: position 2,512,405 of record JALHAQ010000001.1, read on the forward strand.
TAAAAGAGGCATTGTATAACGACATGATCGAATACTTCGATAAAGGTAAAATGTGGGAATGTGCGCTCGCGGTATGCAAAGAATTGGTTGCGCAGTACGAAGAGGAGACCTTCGATTATCTACAACTTTCTGTCCTACTGAGACGCATGGCCAAGTTTTATGACTCGATAGTAAAACAATTAAGACCGGAGCCCGAGTATTTTAGAGTTGCGTATTACGGTCGTGGTCATCCGGCATTTTTACAGAATAAGGTACGAAATGAAAAATTAGTCCCTCTTGTAACGAATTACCTGAGTATTAATTATCATTATCGTGCGCAGGTATTTATTTATCGTGGAAAGGAGTATGAACGCCTGAGTGACTTTTGTTCACGGACATTGAATCAATTACCAAATGCGGAACAAATGAACAAACTATCTCCTCCTACGGCGGAGATGTTAGAGTCCAATCACCAGTACGTCCAAATTAATAGGGTAGATCCATTAATGGATGAGAAAAGGCATCGACTTAGTGGAAAACCAATAACAGCAGAGGCAGTGTTGAGGTAAAATGCAACTAACGAATGAAAATTGAACAATGAAATTTGGAGTGTTATTAATCATTTCCTTGAAGGTATCATCGCGTGAACGATGTCCAGCGTTTCCGATTTTCAAGACCAGCACCAAAGAAAGATTTAACCTCGAGTAATGGCAATTCTGGTGATAAAGAGTCACACGCAGTCAATAACGAATTTGCTTCGTTGTGGCTAGAACGAACGGTCCTCGTCACCAGCCATCCCTTACCAGGCATACTTAGATGCTTCCCCGTTACCTCTAGTGAAACCTACTTAGTCAGTCCCCTTCGTAATGCAATAGAAACAATGGAAGCTACAAATACTACGCTGAGAGATTTGATCTTGGCTCACAGAGCTGATCATAATCTTCCGTTGAATCCGCTCAGTATGAAACTCAGCGGTATATTGGATCCAGCGGTAATGGGTGGAACAGATAATTATGAGAAAGCATTTCTTAACTTAGAATATCGCAACGCTCATCCAGAAGAAAGCTCCGATCTTCTGAAATTGGAGGGATTGATCGCCGAACAAATTCCATTATTGGGTATAGGCGTTCAATTACATAAAATACGCGCTCCGCCGGAATTGACTCCGTTCCATCAACGTTTGGAGCAATGTTTTATAGCGATGCGAAGTCAAGTGGAATCAAAGTACGGAAAAAGGGTAAGCGATGATACCAATTTTCTTCAAAGGAATTTCTTTACAAGTAGTTTGTTATACATACTTGCTTTATAGACGTGTGATCTACAAATTGAAAGTTTAACTCAAGCTGTAACGATGCGGAGGCCTCATGCTTCGAGGGGTGAAAATCATCGACTGTCCGAATCAAGCATAATAAATTCCGAGTAAGTGTTATGGATATTTATTTCTGTACATATTACCTGCTGCAAATATTGCCATCGTTTGTGCTAACACCAATTTCATTCATGTATTATATATAATGTGATTAAATTGGCTTTGGTATGGGTCTGTAATCATATTCGTTTCAAAATATTATTTGTCTTACGTTATAGAATTAATACGCATGTTAAAAATGAGAGTCATGATTGCAACAGACGAAAAACATCCTACATATATTACTCCATATTTTTTTAACTAAAATATTACGTGGTTACTATGTAATTATCTCGTTCAGCTGTGGAACTCACTCCAGGGTATCCTCTCTTACAAGATCCCAAGTCGCAACGTTCAAGTCGCTCGCATCATTCAATTTTAACAACAGTACACCCTCATCCGGTGCACAAAACATCAGTTTGTCAAGGTAAAACCATTCGAGTAGTAATGCGCAGAAGTAGTAACGATATACAAACTCCTTACGTACTTTGCTATCCGTTGTTAATTCTATTTATTATTTCCCTAACATAACGTTGAGCTTGTTTCACGAATAAATGTTCAAATAATATATGTATAATTTCAGGAATTTTGCCATTGGACCTGATAAGCATAATATCCTACTTTCCTTTCTTCGCACTTAGCAGTTTTTTTTATATGTACGCATGTGTATATATTTGCATAAAATTTGATTTATGCTTTGTTTCGTTTTCAATACATATTTTAACGAATATGTTTGCTCCTTTATACTGCTTTATATTGAAGCATTTTAACACAATTAATATTGCCACATTCGTACATGTACCCTTTTAAAACCTTATTTGTATACGTTAATTTTTGTTTCGTTCTATTTCTTTATCTGCATGATACTGCTTTCTTGTATAATTTGTTACATTACCATATCTATTCCTGGGTAACCAACTTCGCTAACGCAATCAGCTATTATGCCAAATAGGTAAATAGCAAAATATTATGCTCGGTAGAATGTAATTAGTATTAGAATTATATGCATAAATAGTCGAGCAAAACTATATGTGTAATATACTGTTATGCAGGAATTCCTCGATACGTTCACACATCTTGTCTACGGCATCTCTTCAAAAAGCATTAGGAAGCCCCAGTCCAGGGACGAGTAAAAAGAAAGATTCGAAACGACGAAGTTCACGCAAAAGTGATTCAGCTTCGTCCATGAAAAATGATCAACCGACGAGTCAGTGGTATACCACTGCAGACATACCTTCACAGAATACATCAACACCTGTAACTCCGTTAATGTCCAGTTTTCCTACTACTCCAATATTCGAACTTCGGCAAGAGGTAATGTTTGTCTATAATCAAATACAACAAAATGGAAATTAATAATAATAAGGGTACATGTTCGTCTAGCTAACACCAAAGCGCCCATTGAGATCAGAGGTAGAGAAAGAAAGAAGAATAAGCAACAGACTATCTGGGCAGTCTCAGCATTATTTAAGGAATATAAATAATGGAACGGATTCAAGTAGTTTGGGAAAGGGAAATAGGGATAGTATCGGCACCACGGATAGCACCGCATCCGAGGACGATCCACCACCACCTTTACCAGTGAAGACACGCGAGGCGGATTACTGTAATCTTCCGGACGAATTACCTGTTCATCATTGCGGTACAGGTAGTTTGAACAATTTTAATCGATCTTTAGGACAGTGGACAAAGAACAAGCTTCCAACGCCCACAGATGATCTTGACGTTCAGGCAAAACCGCCCACACCACCGCCAAAGCCAAAAAGACCCCCTTACAACTTAAACAAATTCGTTCTCTCGTCGAATGTAGATAACTTTAGTCAAGATCCGTCCGTAACTTGATTTAGACTATCCCATATGATCATGTGTCTTGCCAGTATACTGAAAGTTATGTATAATATTATATTTATGCAGAATTTAGTTTCACTGTTGGAAACTAGAGAGTTACCATTCATAGTTTTTACGTATCTTTATCTTTTGCATAAGGAGAAAAGTATCTATCATCGTTAAGGATTACAGCGAGTTACGTAACTGTTTAACATATTTTCCGTAAGATGGGGGACGTTTTAACAAATTCACAGTATATTTGCCTTTACTCCATCCAGTTAAAAAACTATTTGGGTCAATTATAAACACCGATAATGGCCATCGTGAAGGTGTAACTGTTTTATACAAAATTTACAATTTTTATACTTCTCTACGCGATTAAAAATTTTTTACTTGATATTTTATACGTACATGTACACATATAGGGCACAAGTTTGAGATATTGGCGTATTCACAAATGTTATTTAATGCGTTACGCGTATCTACTAATGCCATTCACATCAAAGTCTTTCAATTATATAAGAGACTTTATACTCATCACGCAGCATACACATATATAAAATATGCATAATATACTTATAGTAAAAAGAATATGTTACAATTTTTACCGCGTATTTTTATAGATTTTTATAGAACATGTTTATCAGGGTTTCTCCGGAGTAACATTTTTGAACAAGTTTTGCTGTTACTGTTACTAATCTTTTTTAACGTAAGATTTAAAGAAAACTGTTTTTAAATTTAAAATAGACTTTTTCTGTGCCTGCATGCTTCTAATGCTCGATTTTACACGAGTATATTTTGTTTTGTAAAAGGGTAGCATTATTGATATCTACGTACTGTCTGCAAAGCTACCTATTTTATTGTGATCTAGTGTAAATTTAAAGCCTTTTTTACGAATCATTTGACGACAAGATATCTTGTGTAAATTAAGTTATTTTAAATATTGAAACTTTATATAAATTTGGATGCAAAGAAAATGTTTTGCATGTAGTACACAGTTCAAGAATCTTACATTTTATAATGTGTTTATTTATTGTATTTGTGTATATCATGACAGATTAGTTTGTAATTGACGTGGAGCTTTAATGTATTTTCGCAAAACGATACAAACTTGCTGAAAAGCATTACATCATTTAATCGAATTGTTATATTTTTGGTATAGAGACATGTAACAAATTTCTAGCATAGAAAATAACATAACTTTAATCATTAAATATTATTATTATTACGACATTCGTAATCGCAATTATTAGGTGAGCGTCGTACCAAAGAAGTTAGCGCCTTATTTATTTTGTTAATAAGATGTATGTATCGTTTAAGAGATGTTATGTGACATATTATTCTCATGGAACAAAATTAAATAAACCGATTGTTTTGTTCATTAAGGAATGATGAAGAAATTACTATAGTCACGTGCCATTTGTTCTGTTTTTTTTTTAAATGTTTATAGCAATGAATATTAATTTAATCTAGGGACCAATGTTATAATTACTTTAAAAATTCAAAAACGAATTTATTAATTGTTATATGTAATACATAAGTATTTGCATGTCATTATCTTTATTTTCTATCCATCCCGCTTCTTTTTTTTTTATTAAAAACAGTTTTCTTAAAAAAATATAGTCGTTTGAATATCATTTCATGATACAAGACACTTGTCCTTATTTTCAGCAACATTAATACTTTCATTTGTTGCATCCACCTGACATTTTTACAACAAGAGAAATCTTAGTAACATATCGAATATATTTTTTAAAAGGACTACTTACCGCCAAATCTGCAGATTTTTGTAATCTTTCATTCACTTTTCTATCTTGTTGATTCATCAATGTCCATGAATCTGTATTCTGTAGGAAAAAGGATGCAATTACCTAATTATTGTTCTTTTTTTCTGCTCGAAATACAATGCTTACCGGAACTGTTCTTTCTGCAAAGATTGCCACATCATTCAAACTTGGATACAATGTATCATTACTTACTACAGCAGAAAGTGGTGGAGCACTGGGGATCTGGAAAACAGATCAAGATGTGTATGAAACAATATCCAAGAGATGGATGTGTTTACATTTTACAAAATGCAATTCTATTTCCTATTATCGCGTTTTACCTGCAAGTCTTTCTGCTGTACATTCATAATCGTATTCCATTCAGCCTGAAATTAATTATCAATTAATCAATAAGTTAATATAATGTAAATACATTAAACAATATATAAAAATACATACTGTACATATACTTACTTCCCTCCCTTCAGGTTTCATAAACATACGTGGGCAACAATGAGTAAAGTGATGAAGTTCACCACACCTTTCACATTTACAATCCCAAGCAGGACAGGCTCGGATAGGATGCCTCTGATTGCACCTTCTACATGCCTTTTTAAATGGTATATTCTTTTGCTTTTCATCATAGTTGGAACTCTTAACATTCTGATTACAATTTTTAGCACCTTCTGTGCTTGCTTTTACCATGGTCTGGTTTCTCATCTTGATAGCAATAAAATGATCTTTATAGATTGCAGCCAGAGTTTCGAAATTAAGATTTTGCGTATTAATCAACGTTTTAATAAGTCCTGTATCCGTTAACTCAGCAATTATTTTATCACGAACCAAACTACTCGCTAACTTTCCAAAATTACAACTTGTTGCCTTTTTCTTAAAAAGAAAAGAAAAATAATAAGTTAATAATTAATTGCTTCTTCTAGCAAATCGACAAAGATTGTTCGAGGGGGTCTCACTTTTAAAAAAGTAATATAGTCTTCGATAGACTCGTTTGGCTTTTTACAGGAACTAAAGAAGTTGTATCTCTCTTCGACTTCATTTTTAGGTGGATCATAGTAGTTGTCAAGTTTTGATAATAATACATCCATATTGTTTAACTGGTTTAAATCGTTCGATGTAACTTGTTCTATCGCTTTCTGGCCAACTTCTCCTATGCAACTTCTCAAACAATACGCTTTTTCATCCATTGGCTTGTCGATATAATTGCTTGCCTTTAAATATATGGTGAAATCATTTTTCCATTTCTTCCAGTTCTTAGCCATATCTCCAGTTCCAGATAAGGGAAGTGGTGGTCGAATAAAGTGGTCCATTTTTACCGTAGTTTGCTCCTAGAACAGTATCGTGCAGGAAAAGTTATAATGGCTTGCTTGAAATGCTCTCTTTCTTTTTCATAATGATTGTATTTTGAAATTTCTACGCACCTGTTTCTTAAACATTTCCCAGAACGATAATCGGCAGTGATCGGTAGTAGAACTTTAATTATTATCCATTGTTCATTCGTCATACAAGGGTATTCCCAGAAAGGCTGATAGCACACAAAGAAAAAAATCGTCTTCTCCTGATTATTGCTAGATAGTTTTGTTTCGCGAATGTTGGTAACAAATTTCATACAACGGACTCCATCTATTTAATGATGTTTCTGCTTTTGAATGTTGAACAAAATCGTCCTTTGCTTTGAAGGCGCAGATTTAAATACGCAATATCAGAGAGAATGGATCAAGCGGGCCTGAGTGAAGATTGGAAGATGTCCTTAGCATCACGTAACAATTTGTTGCAAAATAGAATTCCGCACGTTCCCATATTAGTGGAAGATATTCCAGTATATGTCTCGCTCGAGGATCATAAACAGAATGGTGTTAAAACGATACAAACGGTAGGAGAACTTATTCCGGAATCAGAGTCTCGCGCTATGCTTCTATCTGTAACGCCTGGGAATTGCACAAAATTTCCCATTAGCTTCAATATCATGAAAATGGACGATTTATACATTGTGGATCCTAGGAATAATAAACGTACTGCGATATGGGTAAGAAATCTTCATTTTTGAAAGATGTATTGCTGGTGTTGTATTAAATTTTTCTTGTCACTCAGAACACGGCCAGGGTCTTTAAAGTATTTGGCACTTTAACAGAAGATGACAAAGGAAACGTGTTAGAAGTTGCCCACTTGGTACCAGTACAGGATCTACATGGAACATTGAATGTATTGACACTATTAAGTGCGGTCTCACGTTCAGAGAACAGATTGTGAGTATATTCAATTCAATTATTTGAAGCTAATAAATTATATGAAAATTGATACTTCTAGCTATCACCGTACTGAAGCACAGAACGCTATGTTGAAGTCTCAATGGGAAAAGATGAAAGTGGAAAAGAAGCGGCGTGTGAAAGAAAAGACAATAAAATAAAGAAGAAAATTGGAAGTATATGCAATGTAAATACAAAGATGTTATATTTATGTATTTTCTATTATAAAGCCTTTGGCCATGTAGCAATAAAAAAATATTTTTAAAACTGTGAAGTTTTTACGATGCTTTATCTATAAGATGCATAGGATCTTCTTTTGCAATTTGAAGCAAAATGCCCCACACTTTTGCAAATCGGGCAAACACTATTTGCTGCTGGGCAACATGATCTAAGTGCACTGTGAGACAAATTACAAAACCTGCATCGTAGAATTTCACTATGCTTACATTTCCAAGAGAAATGGTTTAGCCTCTTACATTTTATGCAAGTTTCATTAAAAGCTGGACACTGTTTCTTCATATGAGCTCCTCCGCAATAATCGCAATCACGAACAAAGGACAAGGGGCACCTCTTTGCAAAGTGATCAAAGTCTTTACATTTCGGACATTGCTTGCCCATCGCAGGGCAATGGTTCGTAGGATGAGTACCTGCGCAGCGCAGGCAATTCTTTGGAAAATCTTTGTCGTATAAATTCCAAATAAATGCAATTTCTTTCAGCGTTAACTTCTCGAAATTTGTTGAAAATATGAATGTCGGTATTACTGTTTTCGCGGCATTAGTAAATTTCATTTTGTCGATCTCTGATAAGATTTTCTTTTTTATCAATTCCTCCCTGTTTGGCAACGTTTTTTCTGCAATTACTAACTGAAAAAAGGATTTACATAATTAGAGGAATATGCTTTTGATGAGATAAATATTCACATATGCTTACTTGTAAGTCGCTTATGTATAAATAAGCATCTCTTCGAGGGAATTTTCTCCTTCCTGCAAATACAAAGTATTCTTCAAACTTCTCAAGCAGGATATCTGCGTTCTCCTTGTCACTCTCAGCTGTAAATGTAAAACTACTGCATATATCTTGCCCGACCGGGCCCATCAAATTTAACAGTGTACTCCCCCATTGTCTCTTGTTGGAATGCTCTATATGCGATGCTCTTTTATACAAGGTCAAAAAGTCTTTCTTCCATAATGGCCATGTTGTGAAAAATTCCTCGTCCGTCATGAACTGCCGGGGCCACTTGATAACAGGATCATCTTTCTTGCTTTCCGAGTTACCTGCGAATATTAGAATGTAGTGCTAATAGAAAACAGTGCCACTATAATTTAAAAAATACTACTGACCCATTATTTCGATGATTTGCAGTTAAGAAAGGTTTCTAATGTTCGCAATCGTGCATTCATCGGTACGTGACTAACTTATGTTTATACTATACGCTGATAAGGTTTCATATTTCACGTACGCAATATGCAATACGCAATGCACGAAACACAAAAGCTCCATTGTAAAGTCGCTTGGAAATAATACTCTACAATCACTCGTTAAAATTGCTACAAGTTTTTATACTTTAATGAAAAAGTTGAAAAGTGTATCATCGTGTTATGAGAGATGCACTGTAGAGAGATACATTATCAAGAGATACATCATAAAGATATAGTGCAATATCGACAGAATTAAGCCAAATTCTATTCTCTTGCACATTGCTAATCAGTCATTAATTAAATTATGCTTTTTAAATAACCAGTTCGAAGAATATTCTGATCGCAGTCCTCAACAACAGTGCATCAAGGATACTCCTTTAACGCTGAATAACCGGTTGCCATGCATCAGGCGCTACCCTGGCAACAGTACTCGGATCGCACCGAATAAAGTTGCTTCGTGTAAAATCTATCGTTTAGCATTTATTAAATAAGCCATGGACGGTAGAAACGTGTTGAATATGAACATGTTGATCAGTGTAAGATAATTGGGAATCTCCTCGACTTATGGATACTAATTACCGAGCCAATATCTGCAAGTGGTTGCCACCCCCGGCTGGTGTCCTCGAGAAATGGTTCACCGATTCGTTTACCCTCGCAGAAAGAATGGACAAGCTCGTGGAATGTATAGCCTTAATCATCCAGGACATTACAGACGCACACACTTGTGATCTAGAGGTGTGAGATTAATTTCACAATGTGGCCAAGCTGTAGACGTAGTTTAGTTTCCCCATTGTCAGTCGGCGATGATCCTAGCAAAGCCCGATTGTTAAGACTAGTCCGTTCTATGCAATATCTTTCACGAACCTTTGATGATATCTTCGTGACAGAAATTTATATCGATCCCATTTTGAATGCAGGCATATAAAGCGGTTGCAAGCGATCTGGAGGATGCGACGAACGAGTATAAGTTGATCAGTACGATCACTGTTAGCGCACATTTAATTTATAAGTACAAGATGCTTCATTTTTTGATGGTGTTGAAGCGGAAGCTGAACGTTCTTGCGAGATTCGTGCGAAACTTGATCAACGAGATCGTCGACTGCAAGAGCGGCGAGTTGCTCAGAATTATTTTCAGGTGCGAACATTATGCAGCCAATCTATTCGATTAATTCTTGTTCGATGAATGGAATATATTAATTCCAGGCTGGTGAACATATACAATGACATTCTGGACATGGACGTCGATGTTTCTGATCCCTCGACGAACGTGTTTTACAATGACTGTCCGTACATGTTAGAGCCGATGAAAAAGCTGTCTGTCACTCGAATATTGCAGGTGGAAACCTTGTACTGACTTGTAGACAGGCGAGTAAAGTCGCAGTTAAAGATCGGAGTGTGGACGGTTCGTACTTTGATTCTAGATACTGGCGAAGAACAGGGCGGAGGAGACTTGCCACGAGCTCATCGACTGCCTTCTGGCCAATTATGAGCCCCGTGAGAAAATTGATCCTTCCTCAGCAAAGTCGGACGATGATGTATCGGACGATTCGAGCATCGAGATTTACCGGTTAGCGAAGTTCGAAAAATTTATTAAACTTTCCGTTGATAAAGCCTACGCGCTGCTCGTGCTTCATTTTGCGTTTCGCGAGAAATTCGTTTTCAGGGCTCTAACGAGGCATTTAACGCCGCCGGCGGAGAGCACCCCGATGAAAACTGAATTGGAGGCGTCGAACATCGAGAGCATTCAAACGCTGGTTAATAATCAGAATGAGCAAGTGCTGAGGCTGTTAAGGATCGTGCAAGAAGTTTCGCCCAAATTGCTGGGTACGGATGCACTGAAGACAAGCAATGGTAATATTCTCTTTATTCCGGATCATTTTTCTCTCTGATCAAATGCGTTGAGACATAAGGAAGTATGTTCAAATTTGCAAGGTGAGAGAAGATTGCGGGGCAGCGCAATAAAGAAGGTGAAGAACTACTATCAGGAAGTCGCGTGGGGCGCGTTATCAGGGATTCTGGACCATGTGGTGCTTTGGTGGTCACCGGAAGCGCTTGCCTCTCGTCACAGCCACGGAGCACACCAGCTCAAGGACTGGCTTAGTCAATTCATCCAGAGGAATCGCGGTAAAGACGATGTAAATTATTTAAGAGGGTTGACCAAGGGAAGGTCGATGATAGAGTTTGTTAAAATTTCAGTGCCGCAAACGGTGAGACCAGCTTTGCAGAATTTGTGCGATGCACTTGGTTACCATACCACAATCACCGAATGGGACCACTTATTCAGGCTGGCTTACACGTCGGCCTTTAATTGTCAATCAAAAGCATCCTCCACGGAGGTGAATTATTGAACGATGAACAAAACATCCGGATATAGTTTTTAACATTTCTGTTCTATTTTCCAGGGGACTGATACCGGTCAAATGTTTATAGAACTGTTCCAGTTGCTCGTACGGCTGAGCAACGAGTGCGAGGCAGGCGGTGAATGGGTGATCGGTGCACCGTTGATGGAACTACCTCTCTCCGAGCAGATCGTTGTTCTTCATCGATTGGATCATTCGGTTCACACTGCCAGACTATGGATAGTGCAAGAAGCGAAGATCATAGCCCACACATGGCAACTCGATGTGTTCTTCCTGCTGGTTAAGGGCGACATAGTCAACTGCCTCGAGGAGCTTTCTTATTTAAAGGTTTCGAACAGCTTCGTCTAGGAGAGAATGAATTTTTCAAACGAGACAACTCTTGTCTTTTAGCTTGCAGATCACACGAGCTCGCTTACGACAGATTCCGTGAGCGTTCAGGTGTACGTCTGCGCGAAGATGAGGGCGAAGATCGTCTCCGAAGTGAACGTCAACGTAGACCTACTTCAGGTACGAAAAGATTATTTTCCCGAAACAGTAGTGTTTCATTTTTATGAATGCCTCCACAGAAGTGTTCCGTGAAGTGCATAGACATCCTGGCGAAAATCTGCCGCATGGTCAGCCTGGCGAACTTGCACATGTGTTTTCCACCCCCGAGTTACTGGAGAAAAGGTGGCGACGCCGCCGCAGTCTCGGCCAGCCTTTACGTGGAGCCCTACTTCGGTGAGAAAATACTTGCCGCAAGTGTCTTTAACACCTCATAGGTATCTGTTCCGCAGAGAAGGTGCTGCTTCCGGTGTTGGAAGTTATAGAGGACCACGAGACGTCCAATATGATCCTGAGAATTATGTGCGAGGCGTGGCTGGATTACATTTACTTGCACCGAATTAAATTCAGGTAGATTTAGCCCTTCATCCTCTTAATCGATGAAAAAATGATAAACCCAGGACAAAATCACGAAGTCGTAAGAGTTAGACGATTTGCGAAGCTATCGAATAATTACTTTGCAGCGAATATGGTGCCATGCAATTGCTCACGGATTTCGCTTACGTATTCAAGTGGGTGACAGACTGCCCGATTATTTCCCAAAACGTACGCGATCATCTCTTGAAGAACGAAGTCCTGCGACGGTGCGAAGGAGTTGGACGATTGCTATTGCGACACCCCGGAGAAGCTATTTCCATGGGCAAACGATTGAGTACGGGCTGGGGTTGCGATAGAACTAGTAGAGGCCGATTTCAAAGTGTTTGGATAGAATTTCTGATGCTCTCTTTAATGCTTCAGCTAGAAGAACGAACGAGCGCGGATCCCCCGAGTCGCCAGGGTTGGAACGCATGCCAGCGGAAATGTACGTCCCCAATCAGGAACAGTGGCTGGAGCTTCGCGCCTCGAAGCGATACAATTTCTGTTGCACCGAGTGATTACGAATTATACCGTAAAATGATATAGATACATGGATACGCTTCAAAGTAAAGCAAAGTAAAGGGCAAGCAACGTATCACTCTCTTTACTCCAGACATTTTGTAGAAGTCGCTACTTCAATCGCACTTGCTTTTAGCTATTCAGATCCAAACGCAGCGTCGCGGGGACAAATTGCATAATGCATAGAGGCCACTTCCGCGATCGCATTGTTCCAACAAAGACGGGGAATCCATGTGCGCAAATTCAAGCGATTCTCGCGTCTACGAAGCCCGCCAAAGGGGAGGAAGCCTTTCCTCAAACTCACGTCGCGTATTACGTTACGCATCTGCACACGTTACAAGATAAAATAGGGTAACGCGTGACGCAAGAACGTCGGCTGAACGTCGACGTACCCCGAGACGGCGACGAGTCAGTGAAGATTCAGCACTGAGACTCGGCGCACAAGTGGCTAGACCCTTTTAATTAACACCGTCGATCTTCGCGTTTCCTTCGCGATACAGCCACCGTTAATTACAGTGCATCGCGTTCAGCGGATGTTGAAAATCGTAATTAATAGTGGATACGCGACGATCGATGCGACAGTTCGCAAGTTCTCATAATTACTATCTTGTCAGCTGCAAGTAGAGTCCGATAATCAACGGAGAGCCATGTTGATCGTCCTGTTAATTCGATACGCGACGATCCGGTAAATGGATTTCTGCTCGTTCCGCCAGCGGCAGTGCTACTGCTGCTTCTTTGATAATCGTCGCTGAAAATGTTCTCTGGCCGTGACAACGTGAGCAGCATCGGGTCTTCTCTTTAGCGCGTTCGAGCCGGTCGCATGTTACCGTACGATGCTAGAAAGGTGTCTATGATCTTTTATACAGAAGAACCACCGTGCCCCGACCTCGATCCACGCGTATCCCTCGAATAAAAATGCCTGCGAGGCGACTCGTGTTTCATTCCCGGCCGTCGATCTTCGGCTTTTCTTATATAACCAGTCGATTCAAGCGTGCATAAGCGCGTGTGCCGAGAACTCCGGTACGATAACAAATGTTCTGAAACCAGTTTTTCATTCTTCAGCGTCGACGTGTGCTATTTAGCCCCTCGTAAGAGAAAATTATACTTTGAATATAAGTTCCTTTCGGTTTAACAAACATATTCCAGTAATTTCATTCCAAAAGGATGCGAGACAATGCAGTGTGTATGTTAGCATTCCACACAGTTTAAAGGAAAAACAGGGACGTTCAGCATTGTTCCAAAAAACAGCGCACACGACCACTAAAATAATTTTCGACATTTCCACGGGATATCATCGGGCGAACCTGTGTCGCGCATCAGCTACCTCGTCAAGGGACACAAAGTAACGGGGCTGCATCTTGCGATGCGCTGATATCAAGGGGATGTCCACGGGGACCGGAAGTTCCGTCCGATTCGCGTCGGTTGCCCCGCGGTAAGTTGAGTCGGCTCGAGCAGAATCGAGTGCTCAGACATCCTCTCGGCCAGTCTGCTTGTTCGTCACCGATCGTCGACACGCCTCGGCAAACATTTCCCTGGCGCTTTCGTTCCTTGTGCATATTGAGATTCCGTTGCTGGTGCACATCACCATGCATACGCGTAGATGCATAAACGAGAGGACCCCGCTGACGAGGCCTTTGGACTCCCCGGATTACGTCGAATTCGCGACCCTTTTGAGGACCAGGAAGACTCGTATCAGACAGTTCCAGTGCTGCATCTGTGCTACCTTAATGTGAGTTATATTAATGTACGATCCTTTTTTTATAGTTTGTAAGTCGCTTTGTTAAAACGGATTGAAATGTTAAAAGGGATATGGGAATGCGACTGTTGTATTGATTTATCGCGTATCTCTTAAGATCCGGTCAACACCTGGAGAACGTCGAGATCCGCTGTTGTTCGAGAGTATTAAGAATTTGCGTCTGCGATTAAGCGTGTTTATATAATTACCAGAGAGGAGATGTGCGTCCTATGCGTAATGCAACGCTGCAGCTGTGTTTGGAAATGTATGCTTGAATTAAATCATTAAGCACTTCAACTATTTAGCAACATTTGACAAATACTTTCTCCATAATGATAATTAATTCTCCAATTCTATTGACACCCAACAAACGATAACGATAATGTTTGCATTCTTTTGTCTCTTCAATTGAAACTATCTGCTCGGAACAATCGAGAATGTTCGGTATGGAACATATCTTCTGAGCTCATCACTGGAAGAACGGTGTTCGAGTTTACTAGCGCATCGGGACACGATTTCTATAGCCTTTGCGGAGAAAAATCCTGGTGCATTCGGTTCCCCACCGTAAGCGGATACTTACGTAAAATCATCACCTCGAACCACCGACCGGCCGGCCGGTCGTTTCAGTGCGGTTGCGACCAGGAACGCGTGCAACCAAGAGAATGTCTTCCACGGAGACGACTTCGTTAACCGGCGACAAACCGTCCAGGGTTTACTACGCCCGCGACGCGTTACCGTTTCACACTCATCGAAGGAAACAGCGGCTGCGGTTGCGATGCGTCGCGTACACGATCGCGGTGTGAGTCTCAATTTTATCGTCCTTGCTTTCGTCCCATTCTCTTGGCGGTTGTTCACGATAATTTCTATAAACCTTGTGATCTTTCAAAGGAGTGAAAAACGTAAAAGGAGCTTGCGGTTCTGCGTGATAAAAGTTCATTTTCGTCAATCTATTACTATCCATCGGGATATGATTATTAAGATTTCAACGCCTGGGTAATCGAACAACAGACCATACTGTTTGCTCCCGATGTCGCGTTATCAGTTTCCGAGCTGCAACACAGTCTTTGAGGTATATCGAAACGATTGCGTGAAGGGACTCGTGCAATAACGATACTGTTCGCGGTTTCTCTGATGCGGTTTCGTTTGGATACAACCTGATCGCGCTCGTGCATGTGAAAACGCTCGTTTCAATTTACAATATTTCTGTGCCGATCTCTGAAAATTTACCCCGGTTCTCCTCATTCACAATCGTGTTCGTTATACAGAGAGTGGAGATTTCTGTATACTTTCTTCGTAGAAGTCTCACTGAGCACCGTACAATTGCATTCGCAGGGCAAAGCGCCTTGTAATTAATTTACGAAGCGCAATTCTCCTGTATGGCCTAGTGTTTTGCGCTTGATTCGCGTTACGTGATGCTGGCCTTGATTACACGCGTAATTGTACGGTGACTGCGGTTGGCCGACGTTACGACAGTTCGATCTCCTTCAAGACATTAATACCTTATTCCAGAAGCAAGGCGATAAATGCTTTCTCGATAAATCCCTTACGAACTACGAAAAGGAATTTTCCTGCCTTCCCTGGGAAACCCAATTCAGCCCTTCAGTTTGATCTTCCTCCGTTCGAACGATTAATTTACTTTTGTTTTAGAGCAATCTTCACGATGGCACTTATAGTAACAGTGAGCTATTCCGTTAGCCACGACATAGTAGACCTCGCTCCGAATCTCACCACCGCACCCTCTCAGTCCTCCGTGAATCTCACCCAGCCGTTGAAGCTGGGTTTCGCGCCTGGATCAGGCTCGTACACTCTCTTCAGCAACCCCTCGATCGTCCCTTCCGCCAATTCCATTCTTGTATCCGACAAAAGCTCCGTGAGTCCCGCGTTAACCAAGGACGAGATAAAAGAGGGTCTCGCAGCGGGTCGTCAGGCTATCAACGAGCGTCTGTTCGCCGATGCCACAGCTCTGGTCTCACCGTTGCCCTCTCCAACCCCTGAGTCGAGGCACCGTCACGCCGTGAGCACGTGCGCCAGCGTCGGGGCGCTCGCCCTGGCTGCTACAGCGGAACTCGCTGCCACCAAGAAAATCGAGAGCTCCAGAGCCACCCTGGGAACTCCCTCCGCCGTTGGAAGCTTCTTCGACGGAGGCTGGGAACCGCTTGGCGTCTGCAAGCAGCTTATCGCTCCGGATTGCCCGCCAAGGAAGTACAGAAGCTTCGACGGAAGTTGCAACAGGCCGATGCAATGGGGAACCAGCATGACACCGTTCAGGAGGATCTTGCCGCCCGATTACGCCGATGGCGTGGAGTCGCCGCGTAGATCGGCGTCGGGATCGGCTCTTCCATCCGCCCGAGAAGTCAGTTTAAAGGTTCACAAACCTTCGCCGAGCAGTAATCCTCATTTCACCGTGATGATGGCGGTTTACGGGCAGTTTCTCGATCACGATATCACCGCCACGGCGATCAGCCAGGGAATCAACGGATCCTCCATATCCTGCTGCCCGCCGTCTGTAGGCCATCCCGAGTGCTTTCCCGTTCCCGTGTCCGCCGGGGATCCCGTTTTCGACATCACCGGGAGAAGCTGCATGGATTTCGTCAGATCTGCCCCCGCGCCTCAGTGCAAACTGGGCCCCAGACAGCAGCTGAACCAGGTACTTTACGATTGCTCGTTTAAATAGAGTGTTTAATGCCAAGGCTAATTTTCGGCGTGCAAATGAGATTCCTTTGGGAGGCTGGGTAAAACGAAGCTCGATGGAGGAATCGTTGACGAGATGGATGGACAATTTCTGGGGGCAATACCGCGCTCTATGCGCAGCAATGTTAATCAAGTTCATTACCGCCGCGTCGATGAGTCGTGCCCGGATCGTAATGATGCATTCGTTATCTCCCTAGTAACGATTTCGCGTAGTGCAATGTCGGACAATGGGGGACTAAATTACTCCTTGCTGTTAGCAAGTCTGTCCTCGTTTTTCACACAGGGCAGCTGACTGACAAATTGTCATTCATAGAAAAACAGTAACGAAAATGATTTCTTCGGTATCTCATAATATTTGTCGGCATTATATTTTTCTCGTAGGTGACTGCGTTCATCGACGGTTCCGTGATCTATGGATCGAACGCGGACACGGCTCGTGATCTACGAGAGTTCGCCGGGGGTCGCCTGAGGATGCAGAGGACACCGGACAATCGGACCCTGCTACCAGCCAGCACGAACCCCAACGACGGCTGCAATCGCGAAACCGAGAGACTGAGAGGCAGGTACTGCTTCGCAGCCGGCGACGCCAGGGCAAATGAAAATTTACACTTGACGACGATGCATTTGCTGTGGGCGCGACAGCACAACAGAATCGCCGATCAGCTGGCGAGGATCAACCCTTCCTGGGACGACGAGACGCTGTACGAGGAATCCAGGAGAATAGTCGGTGCTCAGTTGCAGCACATTACGTATCAGGAGTTGGTGCCGATCATTTTGGGCGAACAGCAGACCAATTTGAACAACTTAAGGCCCCTGAAGTCTGGCTACAGACAGTGGACGGACGATCCAGAGGATCCAAGCACCGATCCGAGTATAGCTAATAATTTCGCCGCTGCTGCGTTTCGGTTCGCTCACACTTTGTTGCCTGGACTGATGAAAATGACGGACGAGCAACAAGGGACGTCTTCCTACATGGAGCTTCACAGGATGCTGTTCAATCCTTACAGCTTGTACACGGAGGGTGGAATGAAGAGTTCGGTGATCTCTGCCACGAGGAACATGATTCAGATGACCTCCACTCATGTCACTTCTCAGCTGACGAATCATCTGTTCGAGGACCCTATATCGAACGAAACTGTCTCCTGCGGTTTGGACTTGGTGTCGTTGAATATACAGCGCGGAAGGGACCACGGGCTTCCTGGTTACACTAAATGGAGAGAATACTGTGGACTGGGGAAGGTGGACAGTTTCTACGATTTGATGGGGCACATGGATCCGCAGGCGCTCGAGGAGATTGCCAAGCTGTACCAATCGGTTCACGATGTAGATTTGTATACCGGAGCTCTGGCCGAGCTGCCAAGGGCTGGAAGCATCGTGGGGCCCACTTTCACGTGTCTGATCGCCGATCAATTCGTGCGTCTGCAAAAGGGAGATCGGTTCTGGTACGAGCTCGGTGATCAGCCGCATTCGTTCAGCGAAGGTAACATCATTTTTATCGCTTCTATCTTCTGATATTTTTTTTTTCTAGAATGGATACCAGTCGTATCGTTTTCCTCTTTCAGACCAGCTTGCGGAGTTGCGCAAAACATCCTTGGCGAGACTCATTTGCGATTGCTCGGACGGAGTGGCGCAAACCCAGGCAGAAGTGATGCGAGCAATCGGACCCGAGAATCCTGTGATGTCCTGCGAGGACCTACCGGCCCCTTCCTTAGAACCATGGGGAGAAAATGTGCCAAGCAAACCTGTTTTGCAAGCACCGTACATGCCGGTCAATTGGACCGTGTTCAAGAGTAATATTAACGACACAATTAAGGATCTAGTGCAATACATCAATAATACCAGGGCTTCTGTTACATTGGACACAGACTGGCTAGCCTTCAAGGATTACATAAACAGCACGTTCGCTGATCTGAGAAATCAATTGTCCGATCTGTATCCTCCCAAAACAAATGCGCCAACGAATAAACTCTCCATGGACAGTGACAGCTTCATTCTAAGAGCTGCAGCTCCAGCGAACGTGTATCTGGATTGGATTACTTTTAAAAGTAATCTGGTGAAGTCTTTGAACGATTCTATAGGAACGATGGGAGGTGGCCCGACTGCAGCGGCCAAGTGGATCGACTTCAAACAGAGTATCGTCGATCAATTCTCTAATCTTAAGGATCAGATCTCGTCGATGAAGGCGGACATTGGGCCGAAATTGCAAGTGATAAATAGCCAGGAAGAACAAGCCTCTATGAATCAGAATAAACTGGCGGGTGCGCAAAGCGTTAAGGATGCCACGATCCCTGCGATCTTCGATTGGAAGAATTTCAAGGATGACATCGTATCATCCTTGGACGATACTATCATGGACATAGGAAACAGTATGCCTGCACCTGGAGATCCAGCTTGGGCTACTTTTGGCGATGACATCAAGGATCGATTCTCCGCGGTCAGGGATAAAATAGACAGTCAAAGGACTGCTACAGTACCAACGGAATTGGCTAAGGGGAAGGCAGATATGTCCGACGATTGGCTGACTTACAAGACGGAAGTTATTAAAACAGTAAACGATGCTGTGAGTAAAATAAAAAATGAGATGCCTCCGCCAGGGGATCCTGCATGGGCCGCGTACAGAGACGAAATTATGAAGAGTTTTTCGACCTTCAGAGGCACACCTCCGCCAATGGAACTTGCAACGCTGTCCGTACTAAATGAAGATTCGATTTCGAAATCGGGAGCCTCGCCAAAGGCTAAAGTTAGCAACCAGGGGCTAGAAAATTTGACCAGCGACTGGACGGAGTTTAAATCTCGTATCAATGATTCACTTGTACAAGTCATTCAGGATATTCAAAGTAAAAAACCGACGACCATTGACCCAGTCGCTTGGGCCGCTTTCAGGGAGTCTGCCAAAGATGATTTCGCGAAGCTGAAAGACGAAATCGCCAACATGAAGGCGCAATGGATCGCAAAAATGACAGAGGCAAAAGGAAGCCCGAGAACGCCGAATCTCCAGGCTACCCTTAAAAAGCCTGGCAATTTTTCCAAGTTCGATTATACGAAATTCATCAAGCCTGCCATTCCTCCGGAGGAATGGGTGGAGTTCAAAAAGCAAATCAACGATACTGTAATGAGCATCCTGTACACTGCAAATTCTACGGCTAAAATCGATCTCGACGAGCTTCACGAGACGTTCAACGCGTCCTTCGCCGACTTGAAGAACGAAATTTCATCCTTGAGATCCCTAATCGCGGATACTTATAATAATAAAACGGCGGCCGATTGGATTCGTTTTCAAATGCAACTCAACTCCACGGCGGCAGACCTCGCGGACAGTCTGAAGAACGAGGGTCCAGTGTTAAACTTGATGAAGAGTTTGTTTGAGACCAGGGACAAGGTGTCTGATCTTCAGCCACCAGTGAATTCATCTACTGTCCCTCCCGCAGAGTGGATTCGGTATGCCTCGAAAATGAACAAGACGATCTCTGATACTCTGAAATCCATAAGAGGAGAGTATGCATCCTTGATGCTCAAAGCTGATGAACCGTCACCATCGTCGTCGGATAATCCCAAAAAGATCACCGACTGGTTAATCTTGCCCTGCCTCGCGGGTTCTTTTCATGTGTTCACTATGATGTCGAGGTTCCAATTCCTCGCGTGAACAAATTATTATTTCTTATCACAATTGCTGTATATATATATTCTACTATTTATAAGAAAGGAACTTTTACGGACTAACCGAGAGATAAAGGAAATCGGACATTGGGGAGTGAAAGTGTTTCCTTCCCAAAATTGTGCCTGAAATACTAATTAATAAATAATAATAATTAATCTACGTGGATAAACTTAATAATAAGGCTGTCCCTCTTTTGACCCAAAAATCCGATCCTTCTGGACCAGCGTTCAAATCGACTGCCACGACGAATGCCGGTCTTCCTTGATCCCCGCATCTCTGAGGATAATAGTAACAGGGGCTGTTGTAGAGACCTGCGTGTAAAAATGGGGAAAGAAAATATCTTCCTTTTTTTTTTTCTACTGGCCAGGTTGATGTTGTACGCTGCGTCGCGTTACCTTTGGTCCTCTTTTTAAGTTGCTCCGTTGGCCGGAAGTGAATCACCGGCATGTTGCAAACAAGTTGCATGGGTGCCGGCTCGACGAGGACACTATTCTTCTTGTCCCAGCCAGCGCCTTCCAGAAAGATGGAGCGTATGTACACGCCGTCCTGTAATGGAATGTACACACGGTTACGGGACGTGCAATACACACAGCTGTCGTTTCCTAGCGATATTACGACGCTGAATTTTTTATCCCCCCCTTTATTTTTCCGCGGACCGTTTTGCTTGCATTGAAGACAGAGCTAGAGGATGCCGACGAGAACGATTGGATCGATTCCGTCGCGTGTGTACGCAGAGGCGACGCCTCGTTCGAATCGACCCCCGTCGTGCTGAAACAACCGTCTACTCTAGCCGGTTGGCATATAGTTAGAGAGATCTACTGTAATTTAAAGTCCTGAGAATCGTCGGTGGCTTATGTTAGAAATAGCCCAGCTTAACTCCAGTTTAAGCTGGATACCGTGGAGAGCTTAGCAAGTTAATGGCGTTCGTTGTACTTAATGTTACGTCGCTAATTACCGCCGGTGGCTCGATGATGACCGAGTCGTCGATGGAGAAAACGGTGAACTCCCAGGACAGGGTATCGATGGACACGTTCCAGAGCCTGGCGGATGTCTGTAACACGGCGGTGAGGAAACCGGTTGGGAACGTGTACGCTGCAAGCCAGAACAACAACGGCGGATGGGTGGTGTGAGCCCATTCGCTGAAATGTTCTATTCGGTTAACTAAATCCCTGGTCCAAGCGCCGAGCAGCTTCAGAGATGGATAAGCTATCAGCCAGACGGATGGTACTCTTCCTTCGTGGATGCATTGGAATATTTCCTCGAGGTCCGGGGACATTAGGACCAGACCTTGGATGGCTAGCTGAAGATCTTCCAAGCTTCCGCGTGTTCTTCGCAGGAGCACGTTGTATCGTTGTATCTCTTGAAGCAACACCACGTCCAACGGCGTTTTCTTCGGTCCTATGAGCTTCACCGTTGCCTCGTAATCGATGTCGGCCGGGACTTTCGACAGTATATCCGCTGTCAGTTGCATTACCTTCAAGGAATAGGTGTTGTTAATTATGTTAGGATCTCTTGTTGCATATTCCTTGACGTACTATCTCTTCCTTGCTAGTCTCTTCCTTGGTAGCGGCTTGAACTTGCAGGCTCATCAAGGTCTCGAACATGTTCCTGGTCTCCATGATCAGGCAGGCGATGTCCGCGTTCGCGTGCTGGCCGAACGCTTCCGGTTTGTCGATGTTCGGCAGCACCGCGATGATATCTCGATACGAAACCAACGAACCGTCCTTCGGTATGTAATAGGTGGGTAGCGATGATAAGCGATAGTGGGTAACGTTCAGGGCGTCGTCATTGAAGTATTGCTGGACGTACGTCATCAGCAACCGACGGTCCCAGTCATCGGTTACGTGGCCACCGTAGCAGACACCTGCTATGAGATACTTTAAGGATTCCCATGGGGTTTCTGGGTATTCGTCCAGATACACCTGCAAAAGGTTCTCCGATACCTGCCCGGAGAAACGAATTGATCGTATTAATTGAAGCGAATCATGTTTGAGAAAGCAATACTTTCCAAAACCGAATCCAGACTTCGATTCAGGAAAAAAATGTATCACTTTCTAAGCATTGCTACTCGGATAGTTGAATCTTGCCCAATCGCGGGCAATCCGCGAAATTACCACAAAGTCGGAGTCGTTGAAGCTGTAGACGACGTTCCAGCCCAACTGCTGGAACTTTTTACGCTCGAGCAAAACTGCGTGGAAGAATACCAGGGCGAACAGAAGCTTCTTGTACTTGGACTTTGCCTGGCACAGTTCGAATTGGCTCTCGGTTATCAAGCTGTAAAGCCGTTTCATGTTTGCCTTCAAACCTTTCGGCGGTTCGGTGGTCATCTTTATCCCCGCCTGCAGGATCGATATGGGGAATTGGGGAGTCGGGCTCGAGCTAAGCCACAATCTGTAATCGATGGAAACCCCCTTTCATTATCGACTCGCGCGACCTTTAGCCTCGTGCTCGGACCTGAACTGAGGGTGTATGGTTTTACTGGCGCCCAGTGTCTCCACGATCTTGTCCAACTTCGGCATCCAGCTGAGGGACAAATGGCAATTCGCTAGGAACACCCATGCGCCTTCCTTCGCGCCCACTTCGATCATTCTGAAAATACAATTCATTCAAAGGTGACCCGATCTTATTTATTCACGACGAATAAACGAACCTGGTAGCGATAGGTGCCTGTCCCTGGCCCAGAGACAGAGTCATAAAGTGGTTAGTCATTTCCTGGCTGTCGACCAGCTTCATCAGAGTTCCTGTAGGATCCACGCCGGGCGAGAGGACGAATATGAGCGGGGTCTGGGCGATGGAATCGTCGAGTACAGCTTTCAAGTTGAGTACCGGCGGTTCGACGAACCTCTGCCCGAGATTCAGGACGATGAAATTCGCGATACAGAAGGAGATTCTGTCGGGACGACAGCTGCGTATCACCAGCATCTTCTGGAACACGTTGCAGTTCGACTCCCATTCTCCTACCAGCGGCGTGTTTTCGGGTTCCGTGCTAATGTACCTGTGCAGCGGGCGATCCGACAAAAATTATTCCAATAATTATCTTCATCTCCGACGGAGAAATGATGGATTTATGGAATGTACCAATTGTGCCAATCTCGCGAAAACTGTTCAAACGACAGAACAATGCCATGAAAGCCTGGTACATTGTCCAACTCCGTTATATTGTCCCAAGTCTCATCGGGTATCCACTGCACCGGTTTATCCGGCTGGCTTTCCCTATCCAACACTATCCCTCCGCGCAGCAGAAACATGTATTCGCCAGGGATCACTTTCCCCTGAGCGTACAGAATCTTTATGCACATGTTGAAAGAGAACAGTAGCTTGTGGCGCTCGAACAGTCCTCGACAAGTGTTCCTGGATCGAGGGAACGCGACTTCTTAGAAATAAAGGGAAAATAATTAGGAAAATAATTGGCCTATGCGTACTTGTACAGCGCGTAAGTGTGGTACTCGTTTAAGCTCTCGATTCTCTCGGAGAGCTTCAGCCTTTTCGGGCTCTTGTCGATGGACAGCATAAACAGGGTGATGTACGCGTCCAAGGCGAACTGGTACATCGGATCGATGAGGCTCATATCGTTCAGAACGAAGAAGAGGATCGCGGCACGATTCGCACACGCTCTGTACTCCTCCCTGGCTAAATCTATCTCCTTCTCCGTCTGCTCGGATACCACCAGGGATTCCTCGATCGAGATCGCGGTCGCCTTCGACGACTGTAAGGTGCTCAGCAAATCCAGGTCGTCCAGCAGATTGTCCCCGGCGACGTTCAGAAGACTGAACGAACGTACGCAACACGCGGTTCCCGTGACTCCGTTACCATTTACTTTCTCCTTTCTATGATGATATTATCGTACAAGTGCGCAGGAATATCTTACTGGAGTATTCTGTCCTCGAGGTCTTTGAGAGTTCGTTTATTGGACGCGATAGTAAAGACCAGATTGTCCTTCTGCTCTTCCAGCTGCGGCTTCTCTTTTCTGACCACGATCCCCAAGAGCTGAGCTTCCAGTCCTGCGCACAGGATAATAAGATTTCGGTACGCGTGTCTGTCCCTGTCTTTTCTAAATGCCACTTCCGTCAAACGTCTCCTCAATCTGTTCCCGCTCTGTCTATCTTTATCTAACTTACTCGCCTTTTCTGGCGAACGCAACGATAAGACAATCAGTTACCCTGTTCCTTAATGGCAAAGTTGCATAACGTTGTTTTAGTGGATATCTCCGGGGCGTAATGCGGGTTCGCGAGCTTCGTCGTGATGAAGAGCCGAAACTTGTCGTTGTAGGTGATCATCTTTTCGTTGAACTTGATCATCACCTGGTTACCTGTGCACCAGACACGGCCGAGCACTTTTTAGTTTTCCTGTTTGTCAATGAATGTGTGCCGTGGGTTCGCGTACCTAGTTTCACGAAAGCTCGATCGAGAATGGGATTTAACGCAGGATCTAAAGTTATCCCGATGTTTTCAAGCAGAACCGGGCGACCGAATTGTAGCGCGTGCTCCAGCACCCTGATAAAGTCCGCTTGGCCAAAATCGATCACCTTCAGCGACTGCAAATTAATTCCAATTTATTTTCGTCTTATTCTACTTGGTAGATGTTCTTTACGTCAAAGTACATTTTGAGCTTCCATGTTTTTGATCCATTTCACTGCTTGACATTGCGGATCGATCACCAGTGGCCATCTAGTCCCCCTGGTCACGATGATCCCGTTCTCGGTGCTGAAATCGTCCGACGGCAAACCCTGCATGTTCCAGTCCCTGATGACCGCCGGGTCAGCCAAGAATTCTCTCACGTCGAGTTCCGGCGTTGTTGGAATTTCTTTATCCCACACCTTGAAATTTATTTGAACCGCGTCCGGAATTATAAGAAATGTAGGGCAAGGGGTGAAAAGTTCGATCCTTGACTGATAAAGTTTGGAACCAATTAGTCGAACTTTCCGTTCGCCCGTGCACCCGGGTAACCAAATCGCGAACGAACGCTAAACGTTTTACTCGAGTTTCATTGACACGTTCGCGAGTTACGATTATTGCATCGAGCAAAGGGATAGAGTCGAGCAAAAACTCACCTCCTTCATCCAGATGCTTATCAGCTCCTCCCTATAATTGGATACGAACGGACCCAAATAGGACACAAAGGCCGTGGATATTAAGCAATCACCTGGCAGCCAGTCGAAGAACGTGCCCAGCGATTTCACCGTGTTCTCCCATCGAATTCGCTCGCCCGAGAGCCCGTCCACCAGCATCGCAGCCCGCTCCAGTTTCAGCTTCAACAGTTCTGCCTAAAAACGATCACGAGTCGGCGTAGTGGAAATTTATTGCAACAGGAAGAACTCGCTAAATCAGAAGCGAATGAAACTTTCATTCGCGAAGCATGAGATTACGAAAATAAAATTACACCTGGATAGCCAATCGTTGTCGTTGAACGTAAATCGTGCTTTCACTTACCAGCTTAATCAGCTCCTCCTTTTCTTTCATCTTCGCGTCGTACATCACCTGAAGCTCCTTCACCTTTTGCTGCAGTTTCCCCAGCTGGTCCATCGCCTCCTTCAGTGCATTCTCCTTCTGCGCGAGCGACGCGAGGGCAGCGTTCAATTTCTCTCGCTTGGGGGCGACGATCCTGCAAGTTGAAATTTCCCCCGAATGGAATTGCGCAGAATTCACCCCCGGGATTCAATTCCCGTCCTACTCGCTCCCATTCACGGGTCGAGGTATTTATTTGCGTTACCTGTAAAGCTTGCCGTACTTCTCCATGGCGATGACCCACATGCACAGAGACATCGCAGCGATCGACACAGCTCCCACTTTCTCCGGCTCGAATTCCGGATTCGACGTGTACTTCGAGATAGCCCTGAGCGTTCTGTCGGAGATGTTGTCTTTGTCGAAGTCCCGCAACTGAGAAACCACGAGGCGCGATGGAACGCGATTGTTTGAAATTCAACGAGCGCACGGTGTCGCAGAGTATCCGGGCGATGCGTTTTTCCTTACCGAGGAGAGGAAGCCAACATCGGCGAGCTGACGCTTCGACTCCGCCCAACTTGGTTCCGAGTTCTTCAGTATCATCACCGCCTCCATTACCATCTCGACTTTCGGCGGAGGACGCGTGAAAGAGCGGATTTCCGAGATGTCCTTCTTGCTGAGCGCGTCCAGGGCCTGCGTTGTCACGATTAGCAATTGATAGGGCGTGATACGACGAGTGGATCGATACCATGGATGAACACGAAATCGGAGAAGGTGGCCGGAAATAGATTTCGTATAGGGTAGTTAATCAAGTATCAATCTGTTCATTCAACAAATTTCATTCCCAATCTTATATCTTGCGTTACCGAAACGGCGCACGGTGGCCATATCCTCGCCAAGATTTTTCTTAACAAAACCAATCCGGCGAAAGAATTTATGTAACAATCCGCCGCTGCCGTACCATAAAAACGTACCGTTCAACTTTGCCCGGAAACTTTTTCGAACGGCGTACATAAAACGTAAAGTTAAGGGAACCGACTCCGGTCCGGGGAAGTCGGGGGAAAAATAATAAAGACGTATATACCTATTCGCGATCGAACTCTCTATTTCATGGGAAAGTTCGACAGGCCATACCGACGCCGACGTCTAATCGCCAGCGGAAAGGAAACAGAAACTAAACGATCGTCGACCGAGATACCTTCATTGCCTCGTTCAGAGCTGGTTCGACGGTCGCGAGGTCGGCTCGAGCGAGTTCCTCGAGCTTCTTGCACTCCTTTTGCTCCTCACCGATACGCTGCGAACGAACGGTCACCGTTTTCTGTGTCTCGTCCGCGTCGCGGCTCTGGTTCACTGCGGAATCGATTCAAAAGTATTCATTAGCGGGTAAACTATCCGAAAAATTGTTGCACACTTATTATTGGGAATTTTCATGTTTCTACGCTGTTTCATATTGTTGCGGGAAGGCTCAGCGTCTCGAATATTTTGAGAGTAAGGTCGACTGCGGAAATATGCGTCGGAATTCCTGAAAGTTTGATTAAGCGCGGAATTGTTGGGATAGCTTGCACGCGTTATGAGACGCGGGTCAAGTTCGTGGAATGTTCAAGCGGATCGATCTAATTGCACTTAATGACGATGCATCAGCGTCGAAACCGTGACACGTACCTATCGTTACGAGAAACTCTTCGCATTCTCTGGTAGATGTATGAACCTGTTCCTGCGTGATCTCCAGCTCCGCGGCCATTTCGTTGACTTTCACGCGGGTGGAGTCGATTTTCGAAAGACCGTTGCGAAGTTTGTCCGCCTGGCTCGCCAGATCTTCCCTCTTGTTCCCGAGCATTCTGGGAGCAATTTCTTTTGGTATCGAACGGTTACTTTTACACGTTGCACGCAGATGGTTTTGACTCACGTTTTATAGCCCGCGACCAGTTCAAGGAAGTTCACCGGCGTCACGTAATTGTAACGCTTGATCTCCAGAGCCATTCTTTTGGAAAACTGGGAAACCGTCTCGTGGATCAGGGAAAACGTGGCTGCAATTCCGTCTCGCATACGGTCTTGCAGCGGAAGCAGAGGTGCGGAACTCGCCGAATGTCGTGGTTCCTGGAAATCGTTTCCTCGAGTTAAAGGAGCCAACAGGACGAGTCATCATCGGTTGCATTCAATTCCTTCTCTACGACGCTCTGAACAGTTTGCAAAAGCATTTCGATCGGGCGAAACATTATTCCGCATCGCCTCAGACAAAATGAAAAATCGGAGGAGGGGAGAGGAGAAGCTATCTTGTAAATCCTGCAGAGGTATTAAATCTTTCAGGAACCGGAACACGATCGTAGCGGGAGGCAAATTCGAAAATATTAAGCGCCCGGACGCCGGAAAACGCTTGGACGATTGCGTTCCGGAAGGAACCGCGCCAGACGTGGGCGGTATCATCCGTCGAGAGGGAAACAATCGGACCGCCGCGAGACGGAGAGGATTCGATCCCCTCGCCGCCTCCCAGAGCAGAAGCGTGTCCCGATCCTCGGTGAAATCGGGATCGAATGCGATCGATCGGCGCGGCGGAAGGAAGGAGATGGAAAGCAGCAAGGGTAGAGGACTAACCGCTTTATTTTCGCCGGTGATAGTGAGCGTCAGATTGAGATTTGTGAGGAACTTGTTGCCAACTTCGAGGAGGGCTTCCCTCGGCCATTCCAGGAACCAATCGATGGTCGTGCAGTTGATCAGCCCCGGGTACTGGCGTAATCTGTTTCTGAACGCTTCCCCGATCGGACTCATGCACACCACCAAATGCATATTGGCACGCGCCCGTTCGATCAGCAGCGAGTAGATCGTCTCGGTTGTTGGTACGCGTCCAGCACGCGTCGCCTCCTTGGTCAGCTTTTTCTTAATCTGCGTCAGGGGAGCCCAGGGGATTTATATACAAAGCAAGAGACACCCTTCTCTAGACTTTACGGAGGTCAGAGATCGGGAACGGAGTAACACTTCGTTGAATCAGGGAATCGACTTACGTCCTCCATTTCATCGGGCTTGAACAAATTGGCCACCTCGCCGGTGCTGAGTATACTGTTAGCGATCTCTAGAAACTGTTCCTCGACCACTTGCGTGTCGTTGAAGAGGAACGCGGTGGGTTTATTATCCACGCCGGTCTTCGTGTACAGAGTCTTCAAGTCCTCGCGAAACTCGCCCACTCTATAATTCTTCGTCACCGAGATGCGGAATAGCGCGAGCTCGCACATATAGCTGGAGATCTGAGCCAGCGATTGCCTTCCGCTTCCGCCGATTCCTATCAGCAGCATGTTACCACGAGGCTGTACCAAGTAATTGTGTTTACTCTGTTCGTCCAGCTGTTTGTTAATGCAAGATCGCGTTTGTGAATCGATGATGGGCCTCACTTGGGATATCACACGAACGATCCGACAAATGTGCTCGACCGCGTCCCGGAAGAGGATAAGATTCAAGCGCACAGCACTGGTGGACGCGTTATGCTCCTCCATTTGCGCCTCGATGAATTTTCTTACAGCAGCGATGTCTGTAAGATCCTCGTATATGTTCCAGGCGTTTATGAAGCTGCCTGCGAGTGGCGTAGATTTAAGTCGGATCCATGTTATGCGCGGTGCACAGGTAATTAAGAAATGAAATTTAATGTCTGACTTATTGTTAGAACATCGCGCGTTACTTTTGACGGTAACTTACCAAATATGGGACACTTCTTTTCCGGGCACACAGTATGGAATGTTAACTCGAAGCACTTTCCAAGCTGCTCGTTAACTTGTTCGACGAACCAGTCTCTGTCCCTGATTATTGAAATTAATATTAACGTTCATACAATTTCTGGGAGAAACTTACTCTGATCTTACTTATCATCGATCAATCGGTCGTAGAATACACGGAAGACCTCGTGCACCCATAAACGGAGGTAAGTCTGTTTGGAGAACTGGTAGTCCTTGTGACTTCGTAGCAATCCTTGAAATACCTGGACCGACGTAAATATCGATGAGTCTAGACATTGGGAGAGATCGAAATATTAACAATAATTCTACCTTCGATATGTCCCTTAAATTGAACAGGTAATGCATCTTTGCTGGCGTGGGTAACAATTTATTAATCACGCTGTTGTATAAGCCAATCGTGGCGAGTGTTATCTCGTTCGCTAA
Organism: Holcopasites calliopsidis; assembly: GCA_023838395.1. NCBI lineage: Eukaryota > Metazoa > Arthropoda > Insecta > Hymenoptera > Apidae > Holcopasites > Holcopasites calliopsidis. The sequence goes on from JALHAQ010000001.1 coordinate 2,542,514, forward strand.
TCATAGAAGGGAGCACCCGATTAGTTTGGATCGTTTCGCCGTTTCTTTTTTTCTGAATGAAAAGCCAGACCACTGTCTTCACTAACATATTCCCTTCACTTCCGAGTGGAAATCACCGAAATGCTGGTTCAACATCTTCCCATAAATCCTCAGAATCTGCTTCTCGGCAGGGAACGTCATGTTAATGACATTGAACTTTGTGAGTAATCGATTCGTAATGACGTTTCGGCCACCCCCCGGAGGACCCATGGCTGCCATTAGTTGCAACTTTTGTATAAATTTTTGCGTCTGCTTCTCCCGGTCGTACCTTCACAGATTATCCGATAAGATGAAAACGAATTATACAAATCTCTTCCCTTTCATTCTCACGTAATTTTATATTACCTTCGCCAGCTTTTAATAAACGGATAAATTAGTATCCTACCAGAATCCGTATCCGATCAATTGCCGAATCAATTCCAAGGGTGGCTGTGAACCGTATATCTCTTTCATGGGCATGTTGAAGTCGTCCATGAAGGCTATCAGAATCTTCCCACCGACCGGAACGTACACACCCTTGGTACGTTTCTCCAGCCTGCTTTCCACCGTGTCCTAAAATGCACACAACCTCCGACAATTCTATCCGAGACACAATCACTTCGCTTCGTTTGCATTCCTTAACGAAGCAATCTTCTTCCACCCCTCCCCTATGGACCTCACCTGTACGTTCTTCGGGGTAGTCTGCGCGGACATGTTCAACGTTACAGCACCGTACTTCTCTTTGTTCAGGGAATTTAACACCGACTGGAGTATCGACGTCTTCCCGGTGCCTACGGGACCCACGATGAGCACCGGGTACTCGTGCTTTAACAGCGAGTGCACGATGTACTGGTATCGCACCGTGTCCACCGTGGGCACGATTATTTTGTAGAAGGGCGTTCTATTGTTTCGGAGTATCGACGCTGTTATTATCGCTGTCAATTATTTTCGTTAGAAAATGATATAGACATTTTTTTTTTTTTAACGGACCCTGGCTGGATTTTCCAAACGGAGGACAATCTTTCCTCCCAGGACACGAAGGAACGTAAACGCGAGTCCACGAGGTACTCGTACACCGTGTCACGAAGGGGAAACGCGCCCTCGATTTCTCGTATGAAATTGTCTACCTTGAAACGACCATTCTCATTCACGGATCCGCACAACGACCATATCACGCTGAAGAAAATTCTCTTATACTCTCTCAACTTTTTACCAACTTCCCTGGCAATTATCGAATCGCGAACGTACCAGAAGAAGAACCACAGTCTACAGGTGACCGTGAACGAGTCCACGTCCCCTGTAAATTCAACCCCATTCTCGGGGGTGGCGAGCACTTCGAGAAGCTTGCACAGTGATTGAACGGCGTTCAATTCCGGGACTGGTACGAGTTCTTCGCATTTCCGTCGAGTGAACTCCAGAGTCTGATCCACGTAATTTTCGAACAGCTCTTGCATCTGTAACAATTACTTTTTTCTTTATTTTTTAGAATCGTACGGAATTTATTTCTCATTTCATCGCGCTGCTTTACCGCCTCTACGAATTGCGGTGCGTTCGGGAATTTTTGCAACCAAGTGTTCATGTACGGCCTCCAGCCCAGCTCTTTATAATCATTGTACACCATCCCTGCTCGTGAAACCGTCGCAGGGGAGGCGACTGCGAGGTCCTGCACCTCGAACAGAAGGGACACTTTATCGGGCATGGTGATCCGGTCATTGTTTATTAGGGTCAAAACCTGCGAAGAGTATGAAAAAGATTTTTGTCGAACAAAGAGAACCGTCGAAAAATTAATTTCATCCAATTCAGACCATACTTTGTTATCGTCCATCACGCTGTTCATGTTCTCGATCCAGTCCGCGTCCACGGGCCCGTCGAAAAGGATCCATTTCACGTCAGGACCCTCGTCTGCGGAAAGGAAACAAGTATCCGTTTACTTTTTCCCGCTTCGCTCGATTGAACCGCGACGAACGAAAGGAGGAGAAACGATACCGGAGCAAGTCTTTCGCATGATCGACGATATAACACCGTCGTGCCATTCCCCGGTGCTCAGGTTGTACTCGCCGTAGAGTTCGGCAAGGCTCAACGCCTTCGGATTAATGGGGTAAACGTGAACGACGTTGAAGCCCGGTCTCTTGTCCTTCTTTATGCTCGTCAACGTGTTCTGCAACACCCTCCACGTTACAGTTTTCGCCGTATTCGAGACGCCTACTATCATCGTCGAGTGCCTCGAATTCATCGTCTCGTACAGCTGGATAACTTTCGTCAGTATCAGGGGGATAGGCTGTAAACAATGTTAGTTGAGCAAACCGAGGGCTTCGCGTCGCGCTTCCGCACGACCAACTAGATTCGCAATGTTAACGGCGACTGAAGGGGAGCCGGTGAAATTTCGATTGAATTGCTATTCGGATAGTTACAGTGTCATTACAGCTCTTAGCCCCGTTACTGATCAAATCGATGAAATGGTAAATAAGAAATATTCTTCATCGGTTGGTGTACTTTGTTCGCTCCTCAAAGTTACCTGCAACTTCAGCTTCACAGCCTCCTTCTTTATGTAATCCATAATTTCCTCGTAATCCACTGTCGGCACCTCCACGTCCGGGAAGAGATCACCGGTAATGCCGAGGAACAGAGGAAGATCGTCTGGCGTAAGCTTGGCGATGTTCATATCCTTCATGGCGAGGATGACCACCTGTGCGTGGCAGAGGATTTTGTGTGATGATGTTTTTTTCTTTTCTTACCAAGATGAGAGATTACCTCTTCGTCAGGTAAATTCGGAAACAGTCTCTTCTTCTTCCCAGCGTATCTGGTCAACGTTACGATGCCTCTCAGACCGAAATCGTAATGATACTGTTTGCTCAATTGCTGTTGTGCCAGCGTGTACAATGTGAACACCTTGAACAGGGAGAGACAGTTGGATAACGTGTCTAATGAGGATCACGATTCAAACTTCGATCGGGATGAGACCTTTCTGGCTAGGACCCGCGTGTCCTCGAAACCCTCGCAGAACAGATTGATCTCAGCGATCATGCTGCTGTCCGGCACCATCATAGAGATTGGCCGGAACATGGATTTCAAATTATCGGGAAGTTCGGTGCGGCCCGCGTAACCGGGATTCATCGTGATGAAGATGCCGCATGTGTGCACCAGCGCTATCTCAGTGCCCTCGAACACGAATTTGGTGAGCTTCTGCGAGAGCGCAGTGAGAATCGACAATATCTGTTGCGCTACCACCGATAACACCTCGATGTTTATGCTACGCACGACGTTCCGGTATGATCAATTATCGAGCATTCAAGAAACCGGACCATCCTTCTCTTAACTTACCGATTGAATTCGTCGAAGCATCCCCATGCACCGGTCTGGGCCAAGCCAGAGAACAGTCTACCCATGCTTTTGTAATCGAGACCCTCGGAACAGTTTTGCACTATCACGTTAAACCCTAGGGCTTTTCCTAAATCCTTCACGGTCTCCGTTTTCCCTGTACCAGCTGGCCCCTTCGGGCTGCCACCCCGGTACAAGTGAAGGGCTGTGGTAAGCGTTATGTAACACCTGTCGAACAACTGGCATTATGCTCAGAAATCAATTTTAGACAGATTAGAAGTTTAGACGCGAAACGATTCAATCAGTTTCCGTTCCTGCATAAAATTTCGAAGTATTCCAATGTCCAGGACCACCCCTTATCTCCGTGAAATATATTATCCTCGACCCCTCTTTCTGCTATGGGTTTCGAACACGCCACGATTCCCTGTTTAATCCGTTTTCAACGGGGTCGAGACGTCGACGGGGCCGAAGGGTGGGTCGCAACGTATTACTACGAGGAATCCGAGGTTCCCGGAAGCCGCGTCGCGTTCTTCTTTCCGCTAGACAAATTCTCCACGCCGGAGAATAAATGTATCGGGATGGCCAGCCCAGTTCATAAATTGGAACGCTGCTGCTCGAACCCTTTTATCGCGATTAAATCGATACCGAGTTAAGTATCGTCCAGGCGATACCGTTACTATGCTCCGCCTCCTTTCAACCGTATCACGTTTCATTGACGTTCCCTGTTCGCGCAAACTTCGATATTAAAAGGATCTGCTTGGAAAGAAAAAAGATTGCTTGCTGCGCTCCCGTCACGTGTGTGACTCTCTAATCAAACGGTGACACTTCAGTTTCCCCTCATAATTGATGAAGTTATAGGAGGATCCAAAGGCCACCGTGTCGCCTTTCCTGTTCGAAGCGGCAAGAGTCTCGTTGATTAACGTTAATTACGTCTCCGCCCCGACGGTGTTCCCCGACGAAAATTTGTCGTCACACGAAGTTGCCTCGCGAACTTTCGAGGATTTCGCCGACTTCAATCCAAAGAACCGTTGATTAACGTTGATTACGCTTTCGCGGACGTTTCGCGACTTGACAACTTCACTTCCACTTTCCGCGTATCCGGAACGCTGAGTTCCGCCGCGATATTTCAACGTACCAACCCCTCCGAGCACGCTGTTGCTTTGTTAATCAAATAAAATATTCTCACCGATCCGTGAGGGGTGTAATGACCAAGCGCCCCGTGTTCCCAAGGTACTCGTACCCGTACACGAAATGCGTGTTGGTTTGCCAGACGATGCAGTCGTCTATATCTTTGTCCCAGTAGAACCTCAGCTGGGACAGCCACTCGAACGCGGATACGTCCTTGCAATCTGAAGCCAATATTCCCGTGAAATAAGTAATGCCACTCGCGTGATTGGGCAGCGTCTAACGAGAGAAAACGGTAAGCTCCAGCAACGTGTGATCGAACATCGAGAGATCACCATTGCTCGTCTATTAGTTTAATTCGCGGAATTCTATTAATTGGCAGCTTTCGAATCGCCGACGCGCGTATTCGCGTAGCGTATCGTGCAAACGTTGCGCCTGTTCGCTTAACAATAGATATTTGCCAGTGGAGCGCAGGTCAAATTGTTTTACAAGCGTCCAGTTCCGATCTATCGGATCATTTATCTATTTTCTCTTGCGATGTGGCAGGATAACGATGGATTGGAGGGAGGGGGAGGGGGTGAGAGTAACTGTTCGGGTCACTTACTCGCGCGGTACATCTTGTCGATAACGTCTCTCGCGTGGATCTCTATCACCGCGATCGCTTTGAACTTCAATCGGTCCAGATTGCTCAGCTCGCCCCTGATCGCCTGCGAGTATTTCATCAACGCCTGGTTCTGCTTTCTGCGCAACTTCCTCAGCGGTTTTCTCGCGTCCACCAACCTTTAAACGCGAAAGCATCATTTTTATTATACGGAGATAGAGTACGGCCGACCGGTGAGCACAAATTCCTTCCCCACGAAGAAAAAGCCGAATGCGTTTCTCAAGGGAAGCTCTAATTACGCCAATCAAGCACCACCACCCTCCCACGTTTAACCCTCTCGCTCCACAGCCAAAACGAATTGTCCATAGCGAATTTTTTCTCTCCGAGTAGCATAATCAGCCTCTCTGTCCGACACCTATCTCTTCATTTCTTTGCGCGTAGCATCCGCCTGTACAGGCGGTGCTGTACGCAAGCAAGCACTCGTTCCGCCCGTGGCACAAACGTCAGAACAGGGTCCCGGGACGTAGGGATTTTCCTCGGTGCCGTGGTGCTATGGGTTAAATTATTCGCAGTACGGCTAGTATATGCAAACGAGGGAAGAAGGGTGCGCGCGGTGTGGTTGTGGCAGTGGATCGCGGTACAGGAGCCCGAATATGCAAAATTCCTCTTATTAGAGTTACCCACTGTCTCTCTATCTACGATATATCTCACCCCCTTCTTGTATCTCACTTTCACCCCCTCGCGCGTGTTCGTCAGCTGTTCGTCGCGCGTCCCCTGTAGAGCTAGATTCAGTTTCCCCCCGTTGTTCCACCCTTTCTTGAATCGCACTGCGTGCAACCGAATTACCACCCCCTTACCACTTTTGGCTTCAGACTGCTGCAGCTATAAAGTCCGGAAATTTTCATACGTAACAGAGAGTCCGATGCTCACTTGCAGTGGAGCAGGGTGCGGGTGCAATCGGCTGTCCACTGGATCTGAGTGGATGTAATTCCCGGCTGGCTGGCCCACTCCGTCACCCACTTGTCGCGAGCTCCAAGCTTTTTTCGCAACGCGACACGACACTGCCTGAGCACCTCGCGTAGACTGTCCCTCATCGCCTTCTCTGTGAAATTGCGAACGATTTTTTTTTTCTACCCTCGCCCGTGTCCACTTTTACGCTCGCGCGGCGCTCTTTTTCCATGCGGCGAAAATTGTACCCCTCCCGTTTCACGGGAAATTGTTGCCGGATGGACCGTCGAAAGCGGTGGTAAAAGCGCGATAGTTATAACCCTTTTCGCGTGCCGGAAGCGCTCGTGCATGCGAGTTCCAATTTGATTTTCGGTAGGCAGAGAGAGAACGTTGAAACGATTCGCGTCCGTGCGAGAAGGTGCTTCAATGAAGGACGATTCACAAATTGCGGCACCGTAATTTCTTTCTAACGAACAAAAGGGAACAAGGGCGCAGGTTACCAACAGCGCAGAGCCATTTCTCCACTTGCTCTTCCAGGAGAACCGGCTGAATAAACTCGATGCACTCCCCTTCGTTCGAGTTCATCGCGGTGGCCACATTTCTTCCAAGAATGGACTGAGAAGATCATTTTCAACCGTTCACTTTCACAAGGCCAATTAAGTCGTTAAATAATACCTACTTTCACAATGGTAAGAAATTTAATATTCTCGAACAGCTTCTTAATATGCTGCTGTATCAATTCCGGTTTCTTCGCGTTCGCCAAGATCTCCAATAGATCGTCGTTCGAAATGAAATAGAACCTCGGGAACACGTGCCGTTTGGTCTCCAGATACTCTTCCAGGGCCCTCTGCATCGACTCCAGTTTGTCGTTCAGCTTATTCAGAACATCCAGCAGGCCAGCTGTAAAATAAAAATTGCCTCGTCGGGGAAGAGGCGAAAAAAGGTTAATGGTGCTGGTACTCCGGATTTACATTATTTTATAGTGCAACGCCATCGTCTCGTCACACCGTTGCCCTTTTCCCTTTTCCCTCTGCAGTCGACGACGACGTGTTTGTACATTGTCCACCTCGTTTTTCCCTTCGCCCTCGTCGGAATCTCTCGGATATTACGAGCAGTCAGACCACGCTCGAATTGCATCGCATTAAGCGTGCTTTGTGCTTTGACGATTTACACGGCTTCAATCCCGTCGTATTTTATTTAAAGTTTAATTTTGTTTTTTAAGAAGTTCAGAGATTCCAGAGCAGATCTTAACTCTTTAATGTTTTGATGGGACTGGGAGGACAGGAGAAGGGAAAAGGCACGGAGTTATCTTTGTTTAAATACCTTCTGACCTACGCATAATCATTTTTGCGTCCTCGACATCACTTACGTGGATCGTGCGTGGCCGGAAGGGCCAAATCCTGCGAGGCCATTTTCGACGTGATCGTGATCCACTGCCTTGTTAATTTATCGTACGCATCGGTTTCCTTAGGAAGCTGTTTCCTAATGTCTTCAGTGGTGAATATGTTGTCCATGTATATGTAACCCCGTTGAACTATCAATGCCATTTCGAGAACCTCCCCTATGGTCGAAAGGGCTCGCTCCCAGTAGTCAACCTCGTCAGCAAAGGGTTCGACGAACCTGTCACACATTTCCGCTGAAGCCATCGCTAAAGTATTCCCTGAGAAACAGCTGCGCAATTAAATTTATTAAACCTTGTCGACTTCATGGCGGATAATTGTATCTGCTGTTCCTCCAAAGCTTGCGTTATATCGTCGATAGTTTTTATTCTGAATATTCCTCTGTCCTTGTAAGGAATCATTTCCAACGGCATAGCTTCCCAGACCTCTCTGATATTTTTAAGCCCCTGACGGTAATAATTAACGAAAGGAGACGATTTATCGCCGTACCGTACCAGATTACTCACAACTTCAATGGCCAATTCCATGGTGGCGGAACTGGAGATCTCGCCGATCTGTTCCGCGAAATCCTGCAGCTGCATCTCCGCTATGGTTTCCAGAGTGAATCCCTTCGAGGTCTCGTCGAAGTCCCGGTCCACGATCTCCTTGACTTTCCTCCAGTGACGCGCTCTCATCGCTGGATTCTTCAAATCGGTGATTAAGGGAAGAGTTCGCCTGAATTTATCCACTCGATCTCTACGGTGAGAATCGCGAGGCTAAGTCAGGAGGAAAATATGTGTTCGGAGAAACGTGCCTCGTATAATCGACGATCTCCCAATTCTTTGCTTTGAGCTCCTTGCTGAGGCGAGTCAGCTTCCTAAATAGAATATTCGTGGTGGCCTCCATCTCTTCCATGTCGATCTCCCAAAAGTGTTGAGTTCTGTATCTCTCCCAAGCGTCGGTCCACTCCTCGACGATCTGCCACACGACCTCGACGGCTTTTACGTCCTGCGAAGAAATCTCCGTGCAACTGATCCAGCAAGAAATCAATCGCTCGAGGGATTACCTTCTCCAATTGCGTCAGTTCCATAGAGTCCGGCTGATTGATACCGAATATCGTCAGCTGCGTTTTCAGCTTGCTCTCGCGCCTTCGCAGAACATTGATTTCTCGTTCAATATGGGCCAGCCAGTTGAACGCGTCTGGAACGTTAGAAGTTAGGGTTGAAATAAATTGACGCTGAAGATGGCCTGGAGTTTGTTTCATACGATCTGTACTATAATTTATTTACCTTTCGTTTGCCAGCTGGCGGTGAATGGTCCAGTGTCCCAGAACTTCCCAACCAGACCTAGTACCTCGTCTTGGAACATTAAGGCGTCGTTCTGTAGAACTTGTTTGAATTCCTCCTAAAACGATGAATGAGTCGGTACAGAAATGACAAGCGTTTCGTTGCACACGAATACCTGCCTTCTTTTCCGATAGCATACTCTCGCACTGCGCCAGGACGGCTAAGTAGGCATCCCAGGCAGGCTGCATGTCGGCGAACTTCCGTCTGAAGTCGAATGTCAACGCTACTTCGTATTTCTCTGTCATCGAAGAAAGGAGATGCCCGATTTCATTTCGCGGACCAATCAACTCGAACGGAATAATCGTCTAAAGGCTTACCCAGAGTATTGTATTGCTCCACAATTTTCGGAAAGTCCTCCACCTCTTGGGGAATTTCAGCGACAAGCCTCTCGTACAGCTGCATCAAATGTTGCATGCTGACCAAATCCGTTGGCTCCTTCGTTACCCTGCGGCCGAATTAATTTACGATTCGATCGGTCACGCCTGCCTCCTTTCTCACGCGTCTCGTGGAGAGTACTAACTTCTTCGAGTTGTCAGCTATGTAGTGATAGACATGGTTCACCATGCTCTCCGTCTGTCGTTGCAGAAGGTTGATGAGCTTCTGTTGCCACAGCGAGCATTGCTCGATTATGGCGCCCTTCAATCTGTCGGTATTCAGGTCGAGGAAATGCACGGTCATAACCGTGTCCTGCATCTGCACGTTGTTCGCGATGATCGTGTACCTGGTGATGTCTGAATCGAACGTCTCCGCGGTGGGTTTCAGCTTTTCGTATCTGAAACGTCAACTCGCCGTCGATGCACAGCTGTACACCCGTATCGTTCTCAATGAATTCCAATTACCTCTGGATATACATGTCTCTGTTCGTTTCCCAAACTTCCTGAAACGGTTCCCAAGACTTCAGGTAGTTTTGCATCTGAACGAAGCAGTAGTTCACTTCTGAAAGTTCGTGGTCTACGTGTCAGCTTGTCTCGCACGGATAAAGAAGAATTGGATGATAGAAAGAAAAAAATGCGGAACCGTCATTAATCTTTTGTTGGAGATCCAACAGTCCAGGATCTTTCTCGTAGAACTTCCAGAAGGGTGCAATCGAAACGTCGTACTTGTATCTGTTCACCAGACGTTCTACCCTCCTTAGAGGCTCCAGAAGATTGTCGAAGATCATTGATATCTCTACGGCGATGTCCGATAGGCTCGGTATAAATGTTATCTAAAGACATTTGCGTTCCATTGAATGGAATTGATTTTATCTTCTTTATAAAATGAAATCATAAGAAGTTGTTGCACCTTATTATCAACGAGGTCCATGTGAACCAAAATGACTGGCGATGGCGGTGTGGTGCCGTCCCCATGGAGGGCAGCGTACATAGCCTGAAGGGATTCTATCAAACACATTTTGAACGCCTCGCTAACCAATACGTCCAGCCGGAGCAACATATTTTGCCACTCTTGCAGACACTGTGTGATCGCAGTGACCGTTTCACGTTAAAACGATCGAAGTTACATAAAAATGATAGGGAAAGCGGGCACCTACGTCCTCGATGATTTCCTTGAAGCCGTCATAAATGACTAGGGTAAACTGGAAAATCGTTCTGTAATGTTCCAAAAGCTGTTCGAAGGTCTGGTCCCTGGAAGATGGAAACTCTGCTGTTTACCTCTCCCTCTCCGAACCCGAAACCCGATCTCTCCAACGTACCTCTCCCTTATCAACTCTTCCTGCAACTCTTGCAGCATGTACATGTGGTTCGGTCGGATCCTGATCATCGGCGTGTCGCAGATCTTCTCGCACAGTTTTATGATCTCCAGGTTCGAGTGCTTGTAAACGTCGATGAACTCCTGAAGCTGGACCGCACGGGAAACGAGATCGAAGGGTGAATATTCGTGCAACGAGACCGGCGGCGATGGCCCTGTGTCCGGACTCTGTCCCTAGCTGCGTTCCGAGTTCAGCCGATTCGAACGGGGTAACGAACAGACCCCGCAAACGGGGCGCCGGACACTCCCGGCCGTTGTTACTCCGTTTCGTCGGCGTTGTGCGCTTCTTGCTGGTTAATTAAACAAACAAAGGCTTGCGCGCGGCGACCACTTGGACCGGGTTAAAATTGCATCTCGCCAGAGACAGAGTCGGACCCGCCGCATAAATTTCTGCGACGCGAACAGGCGTCCCATCGTATTACTCGGTTGAACATTGGGACAGGACGATATCGTACATTCGCTGTTTGGTTAAAGCAATCCTCGATGTATGAGTCCACGTACTCCGTGTTCCATGTCAACCTGTTTAAGCCCGGATTGATCTTTCTGTCCAGCCGACGAATCAGTTCGCGAAACAGCTGCCGTTCCGTTAACGACAACGCTGAAAAAATAAATACGTGGTCCCTATTGTCTGATGGATTCGCCGGAAACGGGGCTGGACGAGTATTCGTCGAGCGTGCGCGCATTTCCGTCGAGGCGGATGCTTTCAAATAATTGAGACTCTAGATAATTCTGCTTGATACTTTATAATTGTGGCCTCGGCAATGAAACGCGGCCAAGCGTTAAAAGCAAGTCCGGGAAGATGCTTCGAGTGTTCCAGGGAAAATGTACTCGGGCAACTATTTTGCAATCTAGCAGACTCGGTACACAAACGCGAAGTTTGTTCGCCCCGAACCACTCGAAACTTGAAAATATTTACCGGGGCTCGTTCGAACGCGTGCCCGCAACCAAACTGGATTTATGTAAAACGAAAAAGGAAGTCCAAAAGAAGGAGAGACGTTTTCCTCTTGTTTGAGCGGCGTTACCGATCGATTAACCGTCGATTGTTCAGGGTGAACGGTGAACCGTGGGAACAACGCCAACGTGAAGTTGCGCTACTGTATAGTAATTATTACTTCGTACAGCGCGACGTATTTCCAGGAAGCGAGTGCTTTGGAAAATGTACGTTTAACAGAATCGAACGTGACAAAGAAACTTCCGGGAGCGTGTTAGAAATGTGCAATTTAGCGAAATGAATGATGGGTTTGTGAAAATTAAACAATTGGACAACCCGGACGTATTATTCCCAGCGGGTGCCAAAGAATTAATTTTTGCGAAACAGTATTGCAATTGTCTACTAACATTCGATCGCCTTGTTGTATCCAGTAATCACTGCCAGGACGCTCTCGAAGACGAAATAAATGTTGTCCCACTTGTCGTAGACGATTTGTATGTGCACGGGTAGGCTGAACTTCAGGGAGAGCCAGTAGGACGCTTCGCGACATAAATTCAAGATGACCGGATCGATGTTGCAGTCGAGCAAACCGTCCTTGCTGTCGCCGTAACGCATAAGAAAACGATCCAGCCTGGCGCGAGGATTTTCACCGACCTCGTGCACCCAGCTGTTGTATATGTCCTGGATGATGTCCTCGATCGATTTCTTTAGCAGATCATGCTGATAGAAGACGTCCTGACTTATGCTGCAATACGGCATCCAAACCGATTGGTCGAGCACCTTCCTCGTTGATCGCAAACGAGCACCCTTCAGGCGCAAGTTCAACGCTCTGCCTGCGTAATACGGAGTCACCGATGAATGCACCTCCCTTTCGTTCAGAACCTCCTGCTTCGTATTCTGGATCTCGTCGCCGAAGAGTTTCCATATCTGCGAATACCGCAAGAAATCCTTTCCCTTCTTCCTTTTCCGGACTTAGTTTTGTTTGAAGTGACGTTACCGCTTTTCTTACTTCCATAGTTTTGGCGTCGAACAGGGGCTTCAGCTTCTCCCTGCTCATGTAAGTGTAGAATGCCTGGAGATCCTCGACGCCCTCCTGCACGTTGTTCAGGTCCGCGAAGACGGAGGCGGCCAAATTCTCCACGATCACTTCCATATCCTTCACCTCGCTGCGGAAGGCGAACATGTTGTCGCGCCATTCACTGTAGTGTACGTCCAGGATCTTCGAGGAGACCTGTTGGATCCTCTGCAGAGCCTCGTGCAGCAGCCTCTCGATCTTCTGACACACCCTCTCTCGCTCTTCCCCTTTGGTGCCGCTGAACATCGGCCTCATAATCTCCGTTGTCTCGTCCATTCTGTTTGATCCCAAGTCACGATCACCACGAAACACAATTCGGCAATCTCTTTTTTTTTCGCAAAATCGAGAGGCAAATTCGCGAATGCGCCTCTTTGACTCCCGAACGGACAAAGGTCGGACGGGCTGATTACCTGGCAAAATCGATCATCGCCTGACAGATCTCAATCATGTCGTGGCATCTGTCGATGAAAATATCAATATGCTGGAATATATTGTTCGTGTTTAAATCCCACGGTATGTTCGTCAGCACATTATGGGCGTGTGCCACCTGAAAAGCCGACAAACAGAAACGATGGTCATTTAAAAGAGTCATTTCACGGAGTCTGTATTACGCGTCGCTGGACATCGGTCGGTCGTTTAATATCCGCTCGACGACACGCGTTCGACGGTCGATCGAACGGGAGTCGAAACGGTAATAAATAAGAGCCAATACAATTTCACGTGCGCGGATCTTTTATTACCGTATTATCGGCCGCGTAGCCGGTATAAAAACGCTTCGCAACCACCTCCGCGCGAGGATGTCCTGCACGCGTCATACTTTCGTCTCCGGTCCGCCACTTTTTGCTTTGCCGCTGGTCGTTTTCATGCTAACGAGGCTTTCTTGATCCTCGAAACGCTACGGTTTCATCAACTTTGCTCCAGTAGATTGTGTTCGTTTTATTCCGGAGCACATTTTGAATTTTTCGCTCGTCGAACAACCCTCATGAGCTATTATTGCCTTCCTCATTGCAATTGCAAAGTTTTCGCGTATCCCATATTGTTTTATTGCGAATGACCCGCAATTTTCTCCCCGGGCAATTATTGTTTAACCGCGGTAGATTTTCCGAAGGAATGGATTCGATAGTTTCCGAGGGTCATTATGAACAATCGGGCATTGAAATCGTACAACTTTCATGAACATTGAAGCTGGCCTTTATAAGCGATCCGCTCGTAATTAAGGGGCGGCAAGATTAATCGCAGGCCCGACTGAGCCACCGGCAGAGGTGAATATTATTTTAACCAGAGGCGGAGGCGTTTCCGCGCGTTCTACGGAGATCATTGTGAGCCCGTGCAGAGTGAGGAGTACAATTACCGTGACTTCCGCTTTAACGCGGGAACTCCTCACTTTGCTTAACGGCTCTCCCCTAAGTATCCAAAGCGTACTCTTCGCGCACGCATCGTTTAATCGCCCCTTAATGCACCGAGCGGCGTGTGAATTCGTACGCGATATCGGCGAGGATATTCGAGCTTTGTTGCCGAGCAAAAATTCATGGAGAAATTGGATGGGAGAAATAATTGCTGCACGTTAACACGTGAAAGGATATAAAGGGGAATTGTCATTACCTTCTCGTACACTGATTTGTAATTCATGCAGGCGCGTATGCACTCCTCGAATTTCTCCATAGATCGTCTGGTTTTCCCTTCGAACAGTTCCTTGAAGTCGACGTAATTCTGGCAGAGAATGATTATCTGATTGCTGAGCGCCTTGAACAGATTCTCGATCCTTTCGTGGCAGTTGTAGTACGGCGAATTGAGCCAGATCGTTCGGTACAGGTGGATGATAGTCATCAGGTGTTCGTCGATGCCGGACGGATCCGTGCATTTGTCCAGCTGCGCGGACGGTTCTACCAGCACTCGAAGGAACTCGATGTTGGACCTGGCCTCGTGCACGCCGTACTCGATCTCGTCTTGCAACGTTATGAATTGTTTGACGTAGGTCGAGAGATTGACCGAGAGGAAAGCCGCTATTCTCTTCACCGATGGGTTCTGCAGCTGGTAGTTCAAACCGCACAGATTGTCGTCTGTCGTTGAGAAAAGAATGGCTTTACTTCACAGAATTTTTCTGTTTTGATGTCTGTTTAATTTAAATTGAGAGGAATTAAGAGGAGCATCGTGGTTGTCTATTTACGGCGATAGAGCCAGAAATCGTATTCGTCGGAGAGGCACAGCAATTCATTGGGCGTTGCTTGCTCCTGGTCGGAGAGGGCGATCCTGATTTGGGTGGTCCAGTAAGCTACCACACGCTCCAGCCTCTTGACCAACTCCTTATCGGTGGTGACCTCCTCGATCAGGTCGTTACCCTCCCGGGGTACATATATCACCGTTAAGCCCAGCATTTTGTACGTGAGGTCCGTTAGATTGCACAAGAAAACGTCCATGTTCATGTAAAAGTCCGCCTTCACGCATGTGTCACGCGTTAAGGAATATCAATCAAATATAAACTGACAACAAAATCTCGCGTTCCAATCCAATTAAAATTTCTTATGCAAAAGAAAAAGGACCATATGAAAGATCAATTTAAATCGGTAAAAAGCAAACTGCCAGAGTTTCTAGGAGGTCCATCCGCAAATGATCGACCCGAGTCCGTAGCACGTTTAAAACCGTGTTCCAACGATTAGAGGAGAACGCCTGCCCGGTTCAGTTCGAATTGCGGATCCATTAGAAATAACGAAGCGACTCGGCATCCACAGGGAACGGAATCGTTTCTAACCGGACCGAACAATCCCCCGTTCCTTGCCTGTCGTACACGAACAAACATCGACAGTCCATTTAACCGAAAATTATGCTAATAATAACTTCGTTCAACCCTTCCTGCCGCGTCGCACCCTTCTTGGCGAAGGACACGGGACCGGAAGTTCGCATTGCGCGTTTGCGGCAACCGGGATTCCGCGAGCGAAGTTGCAAATTCACTTGGTGAGCGTCGCATTAGATTGTTCAGACTTTCGGGCAAATTTTGGCTAATCATACTTTGTTTAATGTTCCCTCTAAACTGGCCGTGGTCATTGTTCGTATTTAATTGAAATTTCTCCGATGCGCCTGGCTACCTCTGAAAGCGTTAAAGCGTTAAAAGAATCGCGATTGTTAAATTCAATACTGCACAGTCCCTACATTCAATGTGTTGAAAGCTGCGCGAAAGAATGTCGAAACTTCCTGGCAGCCAATTAAAGTCACCAGCTGGCGGTTTACGCAAGCAGAAAGGGACGCAAAAGTTTCGGGGCTCAGCTCGTTTAAGTATCGTTACGCGAAACTTCTCCTTTGGTCGACTAATTAAAGACGAGTTAGGATACTGTCCGGCCAGGTTTCCGTCTTGACGAAGAGCGGAGCAAATACATTCTGTACTATCCCTAACACGTGGCCTTCCACCTTGTCGTTCATGGTGCCGAATAACACAGTGTCCCGAAACGATTCGGCTCTGAAGATCTCCTGCGGACTCCTCACGAAATAAGTAAGTTCGTACACAGGAACTGCGGGGAAGGACAGGGATACCGTTAAACGGTTGTTCAACACGTAGATGGTCAAGGTTGTAATGCTTGGGACAAGAAAGAATTCCCGAACAATCGCCTCGTTGTAATAAGTCCAGCTGTTCTCGGTGATACCGCCTAACGTTGTCATGCCTTTCACGCAGTTTACCTTCAAAAAAGAAATTTAATTATCGATTATTCATTTGTATTGCAGTTAAATTGAGACCGCTTTCACAACTAACTAGGCTTGCCAGTTCCAGTTCATCGTAAACAGGCCTGAATTCTTCGTCGAGTACAGCACCTTGCGGACCTGAAACAGAATATCCAAAGCACAGTTAATAAAAATTCATCCCCTCGAAGATTGACCAAATTCCATCCAATGTAACAATAAACGAGTCTACAGGTGAGACGACTAAATCAGAAACAAATCCAGCAAGAAAGAGGTATCCGGAGTAAGGCGCGAGGGTCGTTCGTTAGTTGTCGATTGAAAGGGGTGGCCACGATGGATCCCCTTAAATTTAACGGGAGAGTTAAATCGAACACATTCGTTTCTAAGAATCTCTTCTGTCCGTCCCGATATCGTTTTTCCTCGCGCCTCTCTTCTGCCCTTCTTCAAAGGCACACGAAAGCCCATCGTATACCGCATCCCCTCGTTGCCCCGGGATACGTCTTACCTGCTGGCGATCTAATAGGACCGATAAATCGTGGCCAGCTACTGAATCGGTGGTAGAGGACACGCTGCAGCAATTTATTGACCTATGACGGCAGGCATTATGTAGACAAAACAACTACGTACATCATCGCATCGTGCTAATAAAAAAAAAAAAAAACAGGGGACTTATTACTTTCACGTAACTTTCTACGCCAATAGTTTGTCACAGTTTACACTGCGTCGCCGTCACGTGCCCCTTGTACACGCTCTCACCGCGGGGTGGCTGCGAGTGACATAGGAGCTTTCAGGAATTTGTTCGGTCGCCGCGAACGGTGCATTTGCGAATAGCTTACTCGCGATTTCATACCGCGGCCTGACTTCACTGGCTTTGGAAAAATGGAAACACCCTTGGCAGAATGCGAATCCGAGCTCACCGCGTATCAAATCGGGCGTCTTGGAATGTTGCCACGGTGTCGCCGTTGCGGGTCTGCGGATGTTTAAAATTTTACGCGAATTTAAATTCCACTTGGAAGATTTTTTCCCCGGTATCGTTCCCTCGAAAAGTGCGACGACCGCGCGGGCGGGTTCCTGGTGCTCGCACGCGGAACACCGATAACCCACGCCTGGCCGCGTAAAACGCGCGATACACGAGAGGCATCGACGATAATGGAAAATGTATTGCCGGCAGAAAGAACAACGGGGCACGCCTGTTCTGTCGCGTTTTATCCGGCTCCCGTTGACGTTTCCCCGACACGCTTGGAAAATGCCCGCGACATCCGTCTGTCATCGGGGCGGAGGATCGCAGCGGAATTACCGAATTACCGGTGAATTTTTCACACCAACTCGACCGTCAAGCGAGAAGAAACGTCCAGTATACACCGCTGGCGAACGCGTGATTTCCATTCCAATTTGAATAAAATAGAAAATATCGCGAGGCATTGAATAACAGTACAAATTGCGAGATAGTTAAACTTCAGCATTACCGCAATGCGTTCACATTTAAAGCGGCACTTTAAACAAGTAATACGATTAAACTTGAATGCGGCGAAGTAACAAAAAGCGGGTGAGCAGATTTTGGATACATTTCAAGGGATTCATACGGCCCGTAACTACCACGACGATCACGCCAATTTGCCCGGCTGCGGTCGCCAAAAGATCGGCTCTCCACGTGTTTATTAAAATTCATTAACGGAATATCGATCGTTGGTGAGAAAAGGGGATCCACTTCCCTTTTGCTGGCGCGATAATAACGATTCGCAATACAATTCTCGCGCAGCGGATTAACCGTTACATTTCCGTTAACGCGACGGTGATTCTTGTTTTTTTTTTTTTTTACTGGTGGACGAAAGGGGCGAATGGAACAGGACGATCGGACCCCCGCGAATATCAAGGCAAACATTTTTCCACGGCGACGCAGAGTGTATTAACTCTGCGCGTGCAGCGGAGACAGCGCGAGCTACCATTGTCGACGTAATTACGGGCACTTTGCGCGGCGAGCGAAATTATTTTGCTAGCCCGTATCTGCTGGCGTGGACGTGAAACGCGAAATTTGTCTGATACGAGATTTTTCCCGTTCGAGAGCCGCGGAGCTTTTCGCGATGGAATTAATCCGCGATTGGAGCGGAACTTGTTAACACTTTCCATCCATTTTTTCGTTTAATATTAATATAACGGACAGCTGAAGCCAATATAAAACAAAGCAGTTATATCTATGATTCAACGAATCAGACGTCGATAATTAATTGCTCTGTTTCAATTTCCGTCCCGTCAACCCTTTACCGAATGGAAACTTCTTAAAGCTGTTAGGTAAACGTTCGCCGATCGAACAGGTGCGAGACGAGGATTTATCCTCTTTCGAAACTCGTGGACGAATTAGCCCCGCACGTTTCCCTACTGAAATCGCCTCGAGAAACGGGGCCTCGTATTACCATAATCCGAGAGACAAATTAGGAACTCGGCGACGCCGCGAACGGTCGATTAATCGTCCACCAATGGCCAGTTTCAGCGTCATAATTCACCCTCCTTGGACCGCCGGTATCGATGTTAGTCTATCGTTCAGGCTAGATTTAACGAATTATCCTCGAGTTTCCACGCTAGTTACAATTAAATCGTCAACTGGGAATGATAAGGGAGATGATGATCGATAAGGGAGCTTAATTGAATTGAACAATCGTGACACGGTCTTTTTTTTTTTTGTAGATAGGGCTTGTAAAATATACGGGAATGTTCGTTAATTCCTGAGACCTTTTCGAGCTGATGAAATGATGAAAATTTCCGTCGAGGGAAATGTTTCAACGTGGATAAAATAATTGAAAAATTCTTCCAGTTATCAATCCCCGAATTCGCTCCCACCCTAAAAATATTGGACGATCAAATTTGCTGAACAGGTTATGGAGCTCGAACGGATCGGATAATTAATTCCAAAACGGAAAAGGCCAACAGACAGAGGAGTTAAACGAATCGGAGTGTGGGCAAGAGGGTGGCAGGAAAGTATGGAAGGATCGAGGGGGTTGTTGGCAAAGAGGAGACAGAGGAGCAGGCAAAGGGTGCAGAAATGGAGAGGGTTATAGGCGGGAGGTCACAGTGAAAGCCTTTAATATTTTTCTCGTAAATCTTACGTTGCTCGCCCTCCTCGTCGGTGGACTCAGCGTCCAAGTACTCTCTGTGCGAATCCGGGGGCGGCTTATCTTTAACTTTATCTTTCCGCTTTTGCATTTTATTGACGGCTCGGTCTGCCGGCCTCGACACCACCCTCGCTCGAGGAGCTCGTGCAGCTGATTTATGCGGCTCGTCCGACTGTTACCGCGAACCCTTGCGTCGCTTTCCGTCTCTTCCCGTAGATATCGTCGAGTACCAACGCCAAGTCGCTCGATCCTCGACGAGAGCACTCTCCTGACGGACGGGATATATCTCGCGCGATCGTCGCTTGTCCGCGGATCGAAAGTCGGCTTTCCAGATTGGATCGTCGAATGGATGAATTTAATATCTGGTGTTTTTCTTTTCTTGCGCGTGGCTCCTCTGGAATAGTTTTTGGACCTCTGAGTAGTACTAGTCGACGACTAGTCGGGTAAACCCTTGTGCGGCAACACCAAAACGACAAACCCCATCGGAACGTATTGAGGAACGGCTACTACTTCATCGTGTCCTGACGCTACCTTTAAATAAGATGCAAAATGATGCTACTCCCCGTCGACAATACCGATCGATCGCGCCGCTTCCTATTCGAGGAAATATAAATCCCGTTTAATGCACCGGCCATCTAAACGACATGGATTTGCGAGCAACCTGAACGGCCATTCGAGAGCTCCACGCGAGATTGATGGAACGCTCTCGCGTCTGCTCTAAATATCGTGGCCCGCATCTCTCGGGTTATTCCATGGAAACCGTGGCCAATGATACACTCGAGTAACTGAGAATAATTAGGGAATTAGGTGCGCTCTTTCCCTGAGTCAATGTGAATCTTCGCATCGTGGAACAAATAGGCCACGTGCGACAGGAGTCTTCATGATTTATAATAGAAAAATGTATTGACACCTAAAGATAAAGGGGTAACGACAAGGCGTCAATTACGCTGTCAATTGCTTGTCAACCTTACGAACGTGCCAAAGGCAAGGGATTCCCTATGCGGGAGCCGAGGAGCGACAAAGACGGAGATCGCCCCCTCCAGGAAAATCCGTTCCCGTTGAAAGCTCCACGCCTGAGACAATTTTCGCCTTCAAGGAGAATTCACAGCATCGCCGGACTATCAATTCTATCGAGCGAACAGCTTTATAAAAGTCCACCGACGAGATCCGGCTCGCGTGCAGTCAGCACGTTTTCGCGAACAGCCGGATGAGCGACGCTTTCAACTGTTCGATACGAAACAAGCGCACGAAAGGAGAAATTGCTTTGGACTAGTACGATGGCAAAAAAAAAAAAGAAAGGGTGGGAAGGGTGCACACAGCCGATCGATGGAACGAGATTAAAAGAGGTAAAGCTACAAGATTAAAAGGCAATGCCGGACACGGGCCGAATCGAACGGTCTGGACGAGTTGCTCGCGGAGACATTTATATTCCCGGGAGAATCGTTATTGACCGATCAGGGGACTCGAACCATCTCCCCCAGCGTGTCGTTTCACCCTTTTCTTTATTTCGTTCCTCCTTTCTTGCCCGCTCGAGCGACTAGCTACGCTTGTCGCCGCTGTCCTTTCAAAGGTCCACACGTACACACCGCGCACCAACACGATCGCCGCTTTGTTCCAGCTTCCTTCGGAGAGTTTCATTGTCGTTTATGATATCCAGCCTTTTGTAGCCCGGACCTGTCCTCCAGCTTCTCTTCCTTCATCGAGATTCTAGTCGTTTTTTTTCGCTGCATTGTCCGTAGCCGCGTCGATTCATCGACGCGTGTTTCGCTACTTTGGAACGGGGCGGGGGGCTTTGCTTTAGCTTCAGTCGATCATGATTCGATGCACAATAAATAGAACGAAACTCTTCCCAACATAGTTTTATATTTTTCAGCCACATTAGTGTTCCCTTAATGCGGCCAGCAGCAAAATTATCCGGTCTACTTTTGTTGCACCGCTATTTACCAGCGCGAGGAAGCATCTCGGCATCTTTGCTTCTCAACGCTCTATCCATCATCCCCCATCGTCCCGCATCGTTCATTCCCCGCGACACGCGCCCGCTTGCGCTTTGAGAAGATCAGACACGCTTTGTCGAGCCTTCAACGAGACTTCATTAATTCCGAAAACTCGATGCGCATTGATTTTCAACGATAATTAACTCACGATAGGTAGCGGAGCGTTTTGATTATTTTCTCCTCTTTTGAGAGCAACCGCTGTACCTGTTGCTGCTGCACAACGCGCAATTATACACATGGCACTTCGAGCACCCTGGGGACTTGTGGCGGAAACAGGCCTCGCGATTCCGCCACGATTCTTCGCGTCTTCGCCCCTCGCATGTTCGGCCAAGAGGCAATCGGAAGGGAAGAAAGCGAGTCGAGTTCCCTTCGGTTCGGAGCCGAAACTTTTTTTTCTCGGATGTTCCGATGCTTGGTCAGAGTGGTTCCTTCAGATAGGACAAACAGTCGCCCGAAAAAGGCTCTCTTCAGATTCTTGCCGATTTTGATAAGCTCGAAGACCGATGGCGTTTCAAAGCGGAAGATTTATTGCGGCGGAACAGTTTTTAGAAGCGCTGGCGTGGATCGATAAATCTTTGTACGCGTAAATAATTTATTCGCGCGCCCGGTTCTGTAATTTACCGTTAGCGAAGGGGAATCGCGGGCGCGATGAAATAAATTCTCGCGGCTGTGGTGTAAATATTGGACGGTGTTTGAGGAAATTTAACATTCGAGAGTCGCGGTCCAAGTGTTGACGTAATTTAAAATGTTAAACCGGCGTCGTAGAGTAATTGAAAGCGGCGCCGATTCGAGATTATCAATAACAAGCTGTTTAAAACAATCAGCGCTCCGGGCTAATCAAGGCTTGGTGCGCGGAATAGCCAGGAGCAAGGATTTCCACGTTGTTCAACACTTTACATCATGTAACACGCCTCGTTGCGTGACGCGTTTCAATTCTTGTAGTATTATGTATAATATTGCATAACAAGCGGGCAATTTATTGTTTTACATTCTGTCGTACAGAGCTGACAAAATGGTCCACGCTTAAAAGCCATCGACGAATATTTTCGTTTGTTGTTCAACTTCGATGGTAAGTGGAATTCTTTTTTGAATACCAAAGAAAGTAACGGTATACCAAAGATGTGCTGGACCAAGAATGGCTCTGACGTTCCGTGGAAGTATGAAAACTACAGCTACAAAAGCCGCGGAACAACCCGCTGCATCTTGCCTGATAAAAGCGTGCCGGGTTCGACGAACATCCCCGGCGAACTTCGAACACTTAGGAAATTGCGATCCCTGCGCTAATGTTACTTTGGGAAATAACGCAACACACTAAAGAACCTCCTATGCTACAGTAATAACGGTAGCAATAATAATAATAATAATAATAGTAATAATAATGATAATTCCCTCCAACATGCATAACAAATTGGTCCAATTTAGCGGATATGTTCAGCAGCTGGAATACTATGCTTTAATTATTCGTTACAATTACCGAATAAACTAGACAAATATAATATTATATTACGCGAATATTGATTAAACCACTAATCATTTCATTTGGAAACGCGATATATCCAGTTACTCGGCGGAAATTCGCGAAGAGCAGAAGAACCGGACCTAACACACGACGAATTAATTAGCACGCCGGAGACACTCCCGTTTCGGAAGAAAGCGGGTCGGAGGGTGCGCTTGGGCCAAAAGCGAGCATAGCTATCGTATGTATGCTAATTGAACGAGGGGCAATCTGGAATGGACCCAGCCACTGGCTTCCAGTTGATTACCATGGCAAGTACTCGGCCGGAGAGTTCCACCGCGAACGACAATGTGAAAACAGCTTTAATGTTCCTGCCCGATTTCGCCGGATGGACTGAGAGGACCCACGAGAGAATCCTGTTCCCGGATTACGATGTCGCGAGGAAAAGTCTGTGGAAACCTTTCCTCCGAATTGACGCGGCCGCGGAGAGAGAACCGTTCGTGGACGAGCAAATCGAGACTTCAGGTTCGAGTTCACAAAAGCAGAAATAAACGCAAGAAGTGGCGCGACCCTTTACCTGTGGCAAAAGTGCTCGCGCCCGGTTGATCGAGAAACCTGGCTTCGCGCGTGTAGGGAAAATAAATCAAGCTCCGCGGACTAACTGAAGCGCGAAATATCGTGGCGCGAAAAAAAGCCGCTCGCTTATTAAATTTTCTATGCTTAAAGCGTGCGTTTTGTCGAAATATTTAGAAGCGAAAAACTAAACGACGAAGCATTTAACGAGTCGATGTTGCAGACTGACGTGTACACGGCTTTCCTGTTTATTCATTATACGGGGTTAGCCGGTAGCGTGGATCAAACGTGCGCCTGGTAAATTGCAGTGAAACGTTTGCGAATTGAAGGATGAAAATGGAGGGGGAAAAAACGCAGTTTGTGCACACACTTGAAACTGCAAATATGGTAAAATACTGTTTTCGTGGCGGAAAGCGAGGTGGAGTTCCTTCGATTTCCTGCTATCAAGGCCGAGCTTTCTGACTTTCCTTTTTAAAGGTCACAGCTTTTTAAAAAATCTAAATAGCCCTTCGGCTCTCGACAACTCCAGAATTAAAGGAATAAGATATTTCACATCATCAACTCCCAGAATTCAATTGCTGAACATTTCCATCATTACTCTCACCCCTTTTATTATCCATCGCAATATGCTCCTATCACGCTGCGCTTCGCACCAACCCCCTTTCCAGCTGGAATCGAATTTCGATTTAGCGAGCCTCGGCCAAAGAGTGGGCGGCCAAGTCGTTCGTGGAGGCCCGCGGTTGTTTGCCGATGGACGCGGCATCGTTCGTTCTCTGAAACGCTTTTCTTCGGCAATCGATTGTCCGGGCCGGCATCGAGGGATTTCCTCGAGTGCTTCCGCTGTCTCGTGCAGCCTGCACTCTCAAATCGGTCCGCCGGCCACGGGAATGGGACTAACTGCTTTCCTCAATCGTGCACCCCCGTCCGATCATCGAATCGAACGGAAACAATGGCCACTGGAATAACCGGTACACATATCGCTCTTCCACGT
Organism: Holcopasites calliopsidis; assembly: GCA_023838395.1. NCBI lineage: Eukaryota > Metazoa > Arthropoda > Insecta > Hymenoptera > Apidae > Holcopasites > Holcopasites calliopsidis. Next base: position 2,566,794 of record JALHAQ010000001.1, read on the forward strand.
TCCTCCCCTACCGCTGTGAATCTAAAGGGCTTTCGACAATTCGAAACGTTTCGTCGAGGCTACTTCGGATCGTTTACCGATAGTTACGAGGAATTTTTTAATCTCTATTCGAGCGGATCGCCTGTTCTTCAAGCGCAACCCCTTCCCAAGCGACACACTTCGCTTCATCCGAAGGAAGCTACTTTGACGCGCTCGATTCAGCGCGGGATAAACAACATTTGAATAACTCATTACACGGCTTTGTGTTCCATGATTTTCATTCGCGACGACATCCGTCGCGACGCCATTAATATTCATGATCCCGACAGAGTGACTTCAAAGTGTTTCCAGATGATCATACACGGAAAAGCACGCTGTGCATCGCTTCCTTTAATTCTCCTTTCGAACGGAAACTTCACGTCTGTACAAGAATCTGCTACTCCCACCCCGAAAGAAATTGCTTTTGAAGCTTCTGCGCAAGAAAGGAGTCGCTCTTTTCCCTTCTTGCGACCGCTAGCGAGTGACAGTTTAAATTGAGTCCGCGTCGTCAGAACTGGCGCAAGGGATCGCTTCTTCTGACGCCGGATTTCGATGATTCCTCGGGAACGACGCTGGATGTCCGAGGACGTGACGAGGGTGAAGGATGTTTTTCTCAACACCCCTTGCCGTCACGCCTTTGGTGGATAAAGGGGTGCTCCCGTGAATTTGCTCGAGCAGATGTTGAAATAAAAGTACAAAATAAGAAATACAAGTGTCTTGTAAGATGAGCGACTTTTTCACGAATAGAAATGGAGAAAAGTAGCTACGTCTAATTAACTACATTAATTTACTGCTCTCCTATCATCAGAGACTTTCGACACCCCATCCGACCTTTCCTTCCGTCGATCGAACGAAGGAAGAAGCAAACGATTTTTTAGTGGCACGATATACGATTAACCGGAGCCAGTAATCATGGTGAAAGCTATCGTCGGATCTTGGCGACAGACTTCCGCGAAAAGAAGCTCGATGAAGTCTTATCTTACCGACCCGCCCCCGACCAATTCGATCCCCATCCCTTTCCGCAGGAAGCTTGTTTGTCCCTCAAAGGCGGTTCCGAGAGTGTATCGTAATCGATGATCGATTAATCCCCGCGGTGGAGAAGGCAACCGCTTCGTTAGACGGTCCTCCTCCACGATGCCTTTTCATCTCGATGAAAGCACGGGGAAGAAACGGTTCGATGATTCTTACCGATCCTTGCGGTCCCCGTCGCGAAACGAGAATAAAGCGATCCCCGCGCGATTCCGATTTATTATGTATATCAAGTGGACGGGCAGACAGTCTGACGTGGAGATATCATTATACTGCCTCCGAGTTCCACGGGATTGTTCCGAGTCAGTTTCAGCTGCTTCCCGTGATTTCATTCCGTGTCGCTTGAATAGGCAAGTGGTCGCAGATCGATCAAGGAATCCCCGCGTCCGCTGTACTTCTACGAATAAATCGAAAGGGGGAGACCGGGATGTTAGGATCAGGCGGAATGTAACCGGTAGAAAATATGACTGTGCCGCGTTGCAATTCAAAGATACGCTGAAAGATGTAAATAACTTTTGCACGAGCGAAAAGCGGAACGCGTTTCTCATATACGCCGGCTCGTGCTGATTAGCGAAACTGTAACGCTATATACATCGCGGCGGGGCGGGGAACGTCACGAGATAAAAGTTTCGTCGAACAAACGGCACAAAGAGGAAACGTTCGCGGGCTGAATGTTGTTCAACTTTCCTCCATCCCGCGGCGGCTCTCTAATAAAAGTCCGTCCGGCGTTCCTGTTTCTTTCGGTGGCGCGTGCGCGCCCGCGCCACCGTTCTAACTCGAAGAAATTAGAGAATTAAACAAATAAAGCGGAAGGGTGGCACGGGCCGCTTGTGCAAAGTGTTTCGCCGACAATAGCCGGGGCCACGCGTGTGTACTCGCGTACACACGTGCGGCGAGGCTGCGGCGCGCAAACTTCATTCCACGGACGTTTCTCGCCAAGTTACAAAGTTACCGCCCGCTTCCCCTTTAACTCTTTTTCACCTGGCGGCGAAACTTTTGCGCTAGCTACATATGTACGGGACGAAAGTTACCAACTCGCCGCTGGAACGTGGCCAGAACGAGCGTGAACGGATGAAACCGAACGCCGGTAAACATAGTTCTAACGATGAAAATGTTAAATGCAAAATTTGTCTATCGCGAAATTGGCCGTTTTTTATCCGGTTCGCCGGAATCTTTCGCCGTTCGTCAACGAATTTGCTACGCGGCACCGATCGATCCGACTCTTCTCGGTTGGTCCACTAACCCGATCGATCTGGCAGAGATTAGGTCCGCTGGCTAAGCCGAAATCGAGGCGACCCAAGAGCCAACCGGGCGAGGCTGCCCACCGATCGCCAAGGGCTACCGCGTTCCTGGCCGCAGTAAAGTCCAGTCTCGACGACACGCTCACCCATACCTGCGCAAAGAGTTTTCCTCTGCTGTACACACGCGTCATCACGTATTCGCCTTCACTTCTCGCTTTCCCTACGTTGCAAATTTTTCTTTCTCTCGCGCCCAACGCCACTCGTAAAACGCTGTCTCTCGACTTTACGACTTGTCGCCTGGACTCGAATGGAATGCTGGTGCTACTACGGTTTCGCTACGGTCACGCGAATCGCGACTTGAGAGTTTCTCGGTAGACAACAGTTAATTTCTAATTTCTTGTGGGAACTTCTTATCGCGACTCTTAGCACATTTCATCGTTGATTCAACTAAGCAATTGTAGACAGCCGGGGCGTTATTATCGATTTACCTGCAACGCAAACAGAAACGCGATCAGCACCGCGACAGAATAGAGAGTCCCGTCTAGTGCGGTCTTCATGACGACGAGACAGCCCCGAGCGTTCAGACTCTCGTAAGTGGAATTCTGTTCCGGATTTGGCAGCTGAAGGGGATCGTGATAGCACGGACCCTTTACGTCGATTCGACAACAACTCCACGGCATCACCGGCGGCGTCACGCGACCGTCCAACTTCGCGTACCTGAAACAGAATTTCATCCGCGCCTCGTGCCGTTTTAATTTCCAGTCTAGTTTCAGTCAATTCCTGTACGATTCTGTTTTAACGCGGCAAGAAGCAAAGATTGGTTAGCGAAGTTCTTGCTCTTGCCAGCCATAGACGAACCGCCGATCGGCATGCCGCAAGTTGTTGAATTTGCTAATTCGAACTTGTCCATGAGCTACGAGTCGCGTGGTTACCGCCGAACGACGACATTTCGGTCGCAGCCCTCCCAGCAAGTTTTCGAGCGAAAAGCGACCGTCGGCCGCAGGACTTTCATCGTGCGCCCGATGCGGTGGCCGAACCCGGCTAATTAAACGCGGCAGCATCGATCTGGAGGATCGAATCGACGATTCGTGGATGCCGATCGGGCATACACATAGAACTGCGATCGAATTTATATTGACGCTTGAAAATATTTTAAACGGTTTACCAGGAGTGCTGTTCCGTATCCTGAAGTTTTTCTATAACATGTAATATGAATGAGGAGGAAATGGTCGGCGCATGATTGGTATTGGGGTACAGTTGCGGCTACGGGGAGAGACCGGAATCGATCCAGCGAAGGGATAATTCTGCGATTAACATAATGAGAAATCGATGGTCCAGTGTTCTATCTGCGACTACCAGTCGCGACACAAAGGCTTCTGTTCGGAACGCGCTATTAACCCTTTAGTATCGAACGTATTACCGTTGCCACGCAATGCACACGCACGTCAGCCGACAGAAACCTAGCTATTACGCAATTACCGGGAGGCTACCGTAAGTAACGCGACCACAGGCACACCGGAATGAATTGTTTCGCTATCCGCAAACCGGGAGGACCGTGTACATACGAAAGTAGAACGATAGTCTCAAATGGGGGTTTTCGCATGGGCGTAACGGGTGGGCGGTGAAAGCACGTACACGTCGGAGCCCTTAGCACGGCGAGGTTCGAGGGCAGACCGGCAGCAGAGGGCCTCGACACGTAGTAAAAATAATCTGACCGTGGACTTTCCGAGCACTTTCCTACTGAACGCAACGTGTTGTTCTAAATCCTTCTCTGGCGTATTTCGTGCGGGGCGTGGAGGAATGTCGGTGCCCGGGAATTTCGTGGCGGTGGAAAAACGAGGACCTTACTGCTGCCTCGTTTCACATCCCCCTCCGCTTTGCACTTGCCGTGTACAGAAGGAAGCCACCGAGGGTTTTAAGGAACCATGGAACGACGCGGTCTTTAGAGTATCAACAGCTTTGGAAAAGGGTGGCTGCCGTTTTAAAACCGTACACAACGCGCCACCACTCTCCGCGTAAGCTACCCCTGTGCGCGGTAAAATTTCGTTTCTGCGCGGCGGGGACGAGTATGGACGTAATTAAAATCCTGGCATACTTTCTGCGTTTCCATTAAAGTTCCTGGAAAATTTGTTCTCCGTCCCCGGCGGACAAGCTGGGACGGAGCGTTTCGTATGATTATTATTGCACGGGACGCTCGCGGGAAAACGTCGCGAACCGAATATATCAACTTCACTAATTTTTCACTGGGACATGGGCCGCTGCCTTTTTCTTTCTTTATGGAATATGGATAGTGATGTGGAAGAGTTTCCCTAATTCTATATATTTCTTAATAATAACACTGTGTATTGTATTACTTGATTTGTAAGAGTCAAGGGACTGTGGGCCAACGTCTATTTTCTAATTCCTTCTTAAAAATGCTCCATTTATTATTAGCACGATAATATCGTTAGAACTAGGTAACATTATCTCGAGAGACGATAAAGCTCGCATTGTCTCAACACAATGACGGAGGGCAGGCGGGAAGATAATGGTCGATAAACGTGGCTGGGATATAGATTTTACGGTGTGTCCCCCCGGTCGATGAACATCGGCGATATCGGTCCTCGATTGTCCCGGAATAATTAACTGATAATTACCTGAGGATATCGGGCGAGTCGAGGACAAGAAAGTCGCGTTGCAGCCAGTACGTCTTGCGCCAATCGTCGGCGGAATCTATCCCGCAGCATTGCAGCCGAACTTGCATGTTATCTATCTTTCGTTTCCACGTCACGTCCGTGAAATACCTTTTCATGCCTGTTAGACAATACGCGTGAATGTACCACTATGGAATTCGGCAAGCTTTCCTAATGCTTTCAAAGAAATTGTGAACTACTAATAAGGCAATCACGGAAGCGCTGTGCTTTCAATGTAATTTCTTTCCTCCCTCAATGAATAGCCGAATACACGCGAATCTCAATTATTGTTCTTCGAATAGTAGAATGGTACTCAGCCCGTGGAAGCCGCAATAAATTCCACAGGACGATTATCGACCGGTTCGTGAAATATTTTGCGTCGATCTACAACGTGCCGATATTGTATATCCTATCAAAGGAATTCGTCGACAGAGAGAAAACCAACAGTTTCGTTCTGCGGTCGAGCCCTTCGATTCCGCGGAATTAATTAAAAAGCCACTGTTGAAATAATTAAATATCGACCGTCACCAATTAAACCTTCGCCCGACACTGCCCGGCTTTCAATTGTTTCGCTCGCTGCCCTTTCGCGGATGCCAATAAACGAATGTTTCGATTCACCATGCTGTTCCTGAACGCCTTATTTTATGCACAATTGTCTATCAATAAATGTTCATCGCTTGCCGCATAAGATTGTAATATAAAATTCTGAACGACTCCGGACGAAAATGATCACGGGTAAACGGTTCGGATAAGAATCGAGTCTCGCGGAGTATCTCTCCATTAAGTAGCCGGAAGCCAAACGAGATTTCCATCGGTAATTTCCAACAGGGCAAGCGGACCGAGGTAAGTCGATTTGCATATCACGCTTGCGGATAATACTATTTCGCCGATCCGCTGCCGTTTTCGCCACCTGTCCCGCGCCTTGTACACAGACGATCGTTCCACCTGTCGCGTATCGACAAGATTGCACGGCCACGGCTATCGGGGCCCAGTCCCTTTCGCTTTATTAACTATTCAAATTCGGAAATTCCCCCGCTGTCGATATAGCCGCGCGACGGGGGAAAAAAAGGGGTGAGCGCGAATGGAAGCGTTCACGGGGCGATCGCGCGGAGAAAATGAATTTTCGCCGCATGCCACCCCTACCGAATCCGCGAATATCATCCGCGTCTGCTTGGACGTCGATGAATATTTCACGAACGGCCCTGTCTGTTTCCGGGGAAAATGGGTTACGGGAGGCAGAGGCCTCGGCGGAATACCGTTTGCTTTGCCTTGATTCTCGCTGACGGAATTGATGCCCGGCTTTTCCCTATGTATCCCACGGCGTTTATTGTTCGAACAGTTGGCGCGAAGATCGGGGATACAATAGTCGGTCAATTTGCGAACTTACAACATCGGTAAGACGGATATTGGAAATTGGGAACGTGTTAAAAAATGCGACAATCAAAGTTGCTCGACACTGGGACTAACCCTCGAGAAGGATTTGCCGAAGCAGCGTCGCCAAACGGTCCGCAGTGGAGAAGCAAATGCTAATCATGAAGCAGCCCACGATTACCACGAGCAAGCCAAGCGAGCACCACAGGAACAGCCTAAGATTCATCCAGGGCCTGAAATCGTGGAATCGCTTATTAGAATTAGAAACTGGGTCGCCTAATCCATAATCTTTATCCAAGGCGATCCACCATCGAGTTCACTTTTAACCCAGTAAAGAAACTGTCGTGTGCGATTTCGACAGTCCTTCAATTTCCACCTTGTAGCGATACCTGTGCGTGGGAAAAGCAAGAGGAATCTCTCTGACCGCGAAACTACACTGCGAAGATACGTTAACGAGCCAACAGGTAATTAAAACAAATGGAACCGGCCAGCGACGGCCTAGTATCGGCAGAATTGCTTGAAAATTCTGACAAATCGATTGGCCTTCGGCGAACGACCGCTTCGCAATTAACGCTCGGCCAACCCTTACCGAATGAGCTGGGGAAAATTAAGAAAAACACGCCGGGGGTTAATTCTGCGGTCGTTAGACACCGAGGTTACGCCCGAATCCACACCCCTCGCCGTCCGTTCGCTTGTTTCCCTTTCGCCACCTTCTTCGTTGTCTCTCTATCATTTCTCTTCGTTTCGATCTTCCTCGGTTAAATGACTCTTCGATCGTAATTATCGCGGTGCTACTTTCTTTCAATGCAAACAATTGTGTACATTATTTACTGATACTGATAATTAATATGATAGAGGGAACAAGCAATTGCAATCTCGTTACTATAATGGCAAATAAATATTTATCGCGCGAGCAATGATGAATGTATACGTGTTAATATCGCGTATATTGTAGAGTAAAAATTAAATAGGCGATCATAATTTTTGTTAAAGGAAAGCGAGCGTGATAAAAGAATCGGGGCAAGGAAATCTTGGGAAAGATTAGTCCGGGAATATCCTGATATAGAATTAGTAAGAACATCGAAGATATCCTATCGTCGATCTCGTCAACTCATTTACGCGAAATCACAGTCCCGTCCCAGCTGATTTGGCAATTTGCCTCGTATTGTGCGACGAAGTTCGCGTAATTTTTCAGACCGTCATGGCACAGGTGCACTAGCTAGCAGCGATCCGCGCCAAAAAACGAAGTTAGCTTACTTACAGCGTGCGAGCTGTCGCAAGAATCGAAGGGGATTAAAAGCGAATTTTCGCTCGCGGATATCCCTTGACCGCGCGGATCTTCCTGGACGTTAATTAATCTGCAATCTCGCCTTCTTGTTCGCGCTCTGATTCGAGTGACGAATATTGATTGCGATGCTGGTTATTTAATTGTCACGCGTCGGACGCGGCGACGGTGCAGAACGTACGCTTAGAAACAGGAAGTCGTGTAAATGAGTAAAGACGGATGGAGATGAGTAATATTCCAGAAATTATCGTAGTTACCCTTCGGCGTAGTGAAAGTAGTTATAGCACAGCTTCACGCCTATCAAATTATGAATGAACACGTAGAGGCCATAAATGGTTAGAGTTTTAAACACCAAGCCGAACAAATCCGTTCGATCGAATCGCAGATTCGTCGAAATCGTAAACGAAACAAATATTCCTAGGAAGAATAAGATAGCTCCGATAACAAGACTCGCCAGTACGGCGATAATCACGCAGCGATGAAGAAGTTTCCTCTGCTCCCACGTGAATCTAATATCGCACACTGCCATTTTAAATGGTCGTCATAATGTTTCCTTCATTTGTTCCGTTTAATATTTCGGGATAAAATAAATCGGACGAAGAATCGTACATATATATTTCGCTAATTGCCATGTTCAGTATCACGTAATTCGTTTGGAATGGTACGCATCGGAAGCGGTTTGTTCCCAAGCTAAGGATCCGGAATTTCCTCATTCCAGCGACGGAAACTGTCCCTACCGAGGCATTTCTACGGTATCCAGAGAGCCTTGGATGAATCGCGTCGCAACGTTTAGAGGGTGGATGACCCCGTCACCGTGCTCCGCGTTACCGTACTCCGACGGTTCAAAAGCCCGGCGAAAAAGTCTTTTAATTCACCCGCGAGGAGCCGGGTTTTTCATTAACAGAAACTGCGGAAAAATCTGCTGCTTCCTTGGTCTACTATAGCCGCTTTCGGGGATTGTTTACGGGTCACTCGATTACGCGAGAACCCGATACGACGTTGCTGGGGGGGAAACGCAAGACAGGGAGTACAAGTAAACGAGCGAGCACGGTGGGGTATTCGATGTTCTCAAGGCTGAAAGTAGCAAAACGTGTACGACCCCTTGAACCCCCTCGGCTCGCCATCAAAACAATCGTTCCGGCGCAGAAATTCCGCTGTCCTGTCCCTGAATGAAAATTAGTTCCGTTCACCTTGTCGTATCTGATAAAAATTGAACTGTAAATAACGCTACGAGAAATGGATAGACGCGACTGCCTTGTTTCGTAAAATTAGAAAGGAGAATTGTTTAATATCCCCCGTTTTTGGGAGTGTTCCGTTGCCAGAGTTTGCTCCTCCAATATTTCGTTTTCGCTCGATCAAATCTCCAACGAATTATCGCCGTGTAATTTAGGAGAAATTCGAGCAACAAACGCGCGCGGTAACTCGGCAAACAAACCGAATAAACGTTCCGCCTAAATCGTGCCAATCGATCGATTCCGGTTGACCAACGGATCTATGCCTCGATTAACACCTGGCCGGGTACGCGCGCACCCGCCGCGATACACCGAAATCAATCCTCATTAGCATAGGTTTTAATTTAATTGGTACAGGCTACTCCTGTCGACCCGATGTTCCGTTATTTTTTTTTTTTACCCGGACACCGTGTTACTCTGTAGCAAGCACCGTCGTTCGTACCCTCGATAAAATGCTAAACAGCTTGGGGATTTATTGTTCGCCAGGAAGGTCTACCGAGTGAAGAATGGCGTTTCTAATTGTCGAGAAATTATTTTATCCTGCGATTCGGGATTACAAATTTCGAGATAGAAGTTTCCGCTGGTACTAAGTATTATCGATTGTTATTGCTAAACCAGAGATCAACGAATTATTCTTTCATGCTTGTATTTAATGTACTTACATAATACACTGCAGCTCGCCGTGGATGGTTGCACGGTGAATATGCACTGAACGAAGTCGATTTGCGTAGTGGACCGTGGTTCTTCGTGCGTAATGTTGTACAGAAGTTCCACGCTGTCGAAGAACGTATTGATGCCGTAGCGGGATGCGAAGTAACGTACGTTGTCGCACTGTTTTGTAAACTATTGCCTGAGGTCTTGTAATTTTCGACGCTTTTTATATCAGGTGTGCCGGTGTACCACTGAAGTGGGGGCTGCTTCGCTATTGGTGTAGAGGCATTGTTTTAAGGTTCTGTACAAACATTACGTAATGGAGTGTGGTTTCAGTTTCGAAGGAAGCGTCACCGTCGCGCTGTCGTCGTAGTCAGTTTAACCTCCCTTGGGTCAGTGATTCGACAATCAACTGAATAGGTATTACTCTCCGATTTTCCTTCTTCTGCTTATAACAAACGGTTTCGATATTCTCCGGGATTATCCGAATACAGATCCTTCACTCTCAGCGTCATCGATGCGCACAGTTTCTTTTTCGTGGGATATTATGTAACGGAGTCACGGCGGTGGCGGTGGGCGGGACGCGGCAGTAAATTGCGACGAGTTCAGCTATTCTTCCGTTTTACGAAATCTCGCTGGTTAACAGGTACGGGTTTGATAAGATGCGGGCCTCTCGCCGGCTCGTAAATTGGGAAAGACGGTCTTACGTTGCAGCCATCGAATGTCATGCAAACGAAGCCGGCACGCGAATTATCCGCCAGTGAAAATGGCGGCGCGAGTTCCGCCGTGCGTTCGAGCGTGGCGAGTCACGCCCTCTCCAAAAAATACTCTCTCGTTTGAAAGTTGAGCTCCCCCGATCTCATGATTTGTCAAACCGAAGTGCGATTCCTCCGGGAACGGGATAGCAAAATTCAATAGCTATGAACGATTCCGATATTCCCGTAATCTTTCCACTTCCTATTATTTACATCGTTCGGAAATGATTTCGAAATGGATAGTACAGTTATACTGCGTTGAAAGTGAATATTAAAAATATATATATATATAATGCAGTCTGCATGAAACTTCTAATTGTTCATATTCTATATTCTATGTTCCAGGAACCCAGAAGACGCAAAACGTATACAAAGTCTCCAGTGTTTCTGTTCGCCGTTTTGGAATCTGCCCCGGGGGTAAGTACAGACCAAGATCAAACGGGTTCCGCGTTGCTGGAGGTGTGTAATTCGTGGAAAACGAGAACAGAGATGAAGCGGAGGTGGAAGTCTGATTATCGTGTTGCACGCGGCTCCCCTTTTCCAGCAAGTTCCTCGAACGAGGGATCCACGGCTCTCTCTCTCTCTCTCACTCTCTCTCTCTCTCTCTCTCTCTCTCTGCAAGGGGTCGACCGTCGAATTCGACTGGCATTATGCACGCGGGGAACGCGAGAACGCTGACGAACATAATCGCATTAAGGCCGCAACAAATTTCCACGCCGGCTGGATGCTTATTGCTCGCGTGAACATCCTCCTCCGCTTCCTCCTGGTGGATGCATACGCGAATATGTGCAGGTGAATGGAACACGGGAACGAGCGGTGAACGCGATCAGGAACCCCGGGGGTCTCGAAATTTCAATGCAACCACCCTCGCGCGAACTTTCGAATAAGCTTTAAGCTCATTAGACTGACATCCGCGCGTTTCGTTTATCAGCGGAATTTGCGTCCACCGTGGGAGCACGACGAAACCTGTGGAAAACTCTTTTCCACCGCAGCTCTCGATTATTATTATCGTTAATTCGAGAATGAAAAAAGGTCGATAGATCAGAAGGAGTAAATGGTGTTCGAGGAGCGTTAAAACATATTTCCTCGTGGACATTTCCCCGTAAAAATAAGGGCCTCCCTTCGATGGAAACCCCTCGCCTTTCGCGTCACATGTTATTAAACCAAAGCGGCGACACTTTACTGACACGTATCTCGAACGCTGTTAAATATTGAACGGTCGCCGACTGATGTTCCCTTACGTCAGGCCCGCAGGTTCGTTTGACCATTCTCCCCCCCGGGTGGGGCGAGCGTCTTACGCGACGACGAACGAGGCAGGGGTGGCAGTCATTTGAATTTCGAAACATCTCCGGGGAGAGGATTACGTTTCGCTGCACATGCAACTTTCCGCCCGAGTCGCGGCGGATCCATTCGATGATGAGATCGGCCAGAAAGCGAGTCGATCTTGCCGGCGGAAAAAAATAATTCGTTCCACCGTGTCTCCGGGAAATAATGGTTTTCATCGAAGGAAGGTGGGACGGGAGAGAAGGATTTTTGAAAGAGAAAGGGTGAGTCTGTCAGGCGGGAGGCCGTGTCGTTTGTTTGCAGAAAAAAAAAAAGAAGGAAGCTCGTTCGTGAAATGTAGCGATTCTATACCGTGGAACAAGTATCGGCTGGTGTTCGTCCATTTCACGGTTCATAGTACGCGAAGTTACGTTCCTGTACGCTTCTATGGACACAGGAGGGGTTGAACGGGGTGGCTCCGTCGACATTCGCTTTCGACGAAAATCGCTCGACTACGGGTATATTCGTGTAATGTATGTATGCGCATACGTTGAGGAAGTTCGTCTTTATTTTACGGAGACACATGCGGGGTCGGATGTAAAGTCTATCGGTATAGAACTGTTTAGGGATCGGTTTTGGACTTATGATATTAAATTCAGCTTGCGTTATATAAATCTGAACTGCACGACAATGAATGAAATAAAATAAAGAAATTATCGCTGCGATTCGAAACGAGCATACCAGATTCAGCTTGCAAAGTTGTTCAAAAGAGAGGGAAGAATTTCCGAGCTAGCTTCCGCCCGCAGTAAACCCACCGCAGAGATTCGAGTCTTACAAAAGCATCCACGTTCCCCGATACCTCGAGTTCTTCTCTCCCCCCCGTCTCGGTGACTCGCCTCGTGGCTCGAGCCACGCTGATGGTAAAGTTTCCATCGGTATCACTCTCGATGGATGCGGCGGGCGGCTACTTCTCCGCTTCCACCGGCGAACTTCGATGATTCCCAACTTTGTCTCGAACATCGATCCCCCTGTCTCGCCGTCCCATAGACATAAATTAGTCGACACGGAATTTCGTGATACCCACCGAGCAATTGTTCCCAAAACGCCCCCCTCCCCTGCGTTTCCTTTTTCGCGATTATTCGTCCAGCACAAATCATCGACGAAGTCGGGGATTGATACGCGAATATCCCATTCGGGTAAACGCGGGCGCCGAGTTCTTCTCCGTTTTCTGGACGTTTTATTGCTCGACCAAAGTGCCTCAGGCGAGTAGGTTTCCTCCGCGGTCTTAGCGACCGAGAATGCTAAGAAACAACGGCTGGAGGGTTAGCGTCCTCGCGTTTCATTGTAATTCACCGGTCCTCTCTCGTGTTAAACGCTGCTTCTTGCCTGAGAACGGAAGCTGTTCGGGGCTTGAGAACGTTGGAAAATGTTCCCGGAGAAGGTAATTTCCTTTCCGCCAATTATTTCCATCGCGCCGATCCAATCGACTGCAATTGTTTAACGTTTCGAAAATTCGAACGAACTATCAATTTACTTAGTCAGGTCGGAAATTTATCGGCCGATCGACGGTCATAGCCAGAGAGACACACCTATCCTGATTTATCGCGCTTGCGAACAAACACGCGCTCGCGAGTAAACGCGCAACACGCGTTTCGTTAATCCATCTCCCTCCCCCGATCCGTCGATTTTTTTGTCAATTAACCCTGCTTTCATCCCTTCTATTCCCCCCTGTGTTTCATCTGTTCCCGAGCGTAGCTTCTCACTCACGGGTTTAATCCTCTTGGTCACTGGGAAACAATTTTTTTTTTTTTTTAATCTGATTTCCATCGGCAGCTTTAGCGAAATTCCACGCCAGTGTACATAAACCTGGCTTTTCTCCCCCGCCACGGAATTATCCTGCAGGATCTTGCATTAATCCTTAATTACCCCGTGGGAGGAGATGAAGCATAATTACTCGGTATAGAGAGGGGATATTTTCAAGGTAAACCTTGTGGCTGTTATCTTTGAATTTATTCAATGCAAAAATATTATTTCTCCGGGGGGTCTTCCTTCGTTCTTATATGTAACTTCGCTACTGAGAATAATAATAGCACGCATAAATATTTCGAACTTTAAATAACAAGGATAATTCCGTCCTTAATTTAAAAGAACGCAGCGCACGCGATCCCTCGCGACAATAGCTGGCGCAGAATTCTCAGAAACTACCCCACTACAACTCGGTAGCCCTCTTTCTCACCACGCTGACGTTACGTAGTTTCGAGGGCACGTCGGGGGAGGAACTGAAAGGGGCGAGGGGGCAAAGGCAGGTTGTCCGCGTGAATTGCGAGCACACGCAGTCGTTACAATATCCAGCGACTGCGATTCTTCCGCAGGCCGCTAACTGGAGCTCACTGCATTAAAGTTTACCCCGGTTCTTTCTTATCATAATCGCATTTGTGGATAATGGGCCAGGGATAATTTGTTATCGCGAGATGTCATGGAGCAGAAACTTTTTAAATTACTTCGTTCCTTCGAAGCAACTTTTCCTCCTCACCCCCTTCGCCCTCCGTTCTCGTAGGGCGGTCCCGGCCCTTCTTTCCGTTCCGCGCGATATTCCTCGCGGAAAATATGAGCGCTTCGAACATTCGCCGTGTACAGAACCGGCGTTGCTATTTTTCTAACCATTACACTTCGTCCCCGTTACAATGCGTTCCTCCAATTCTCCTCCAACCCTCGTGTCTCAACGGGGTCGCATCCGAGACGCCGCATTTTTAATGCGTCGCGATGCTTCGTCGTTCGCCTGTTTGCTTCCGTACGCGGCCCGCTTCAGCCAGAGCGCGGTTCGGCGCGTAAATACGAGGCCCGCTTCCGGCCACCGGTAGCTTTTACACGAATTGTCCTGTCCTCGATGAAACAACCGGCGTACAGACGGAGAAAGGGGCGAAGCCGGCCAAGGATGGGGTGGCCACTCGAGTCAGGAAAGTTTCGCCAATTTCGCGAGAGACAGAGGCACACCCCTGCGCCGCGATAACTTCCGCTGGGTTAACGTTTCGCAAGGAACACCGTTTCCACTTGCGTTCTCTCGTCTTCCAGGCGGCGCGCATTGCCCTCGCGATCTGGAAGTGTGGAGAACTCCGTCTTTGCGCATTTCCTGTTTCCGCGACGTAACGGGATCTTGTTAAATTCTTCGGCAGCGAAGATAATAACAAGTCGGGGGGAGGCGGCAATTTTATCAATTGAATGCGAGTCATTGGGATGTTTTTTTCAACCATGGACAAGCGAAACGAGCCATGTATCGTTCTCGAAAAATTTACAAGGCAGCCCGATGCATTTAAATCACAGGCACAATCAACGGGGCAGAATCAGCAAACGAGAAATCCGCGTTATTTCTCCTGCTGGTCGTAATCCACCGACAGGGAGACAGGGAAAAGGGTAGCGGCAAAAGCCTCGTCAAAAAGTGTAAAAATGTAATTCACCGGTTTTCCCTCCCGGCTCGCGACGACCAACAAATGCGTCTCTGTGTGCGCGCGGCTACACGTTTACCGATACAACATTGTTTTCAGGGTTATCGGAGATTGGGAAAAAAATGCATCTGCCGTTATCCGGATTATTCGATTCACGGCCAGTCACCTGCGTCTCGCGAGCGATTCCGACGCATCGACAGCCACCATCGATGGGTAAAAAAAAAAAAAGAAAAAACCCGATTCTGCGAGATATTTTATCCGCTCGCGATTGTTTTACTTTTGTTCCATTTTCAATGTTATCCTAACCCTTCGCCTCTGTCAAACAGGGAGCTTCGTTTGCTCGTTTTATGTTCGGGAAATGTTCGATTCACGGGTATAGACATTTCTCCCTAAGGATGTTTGGATAGAAACGTTTCATTTCATATCGATACGTATCGCGACCGAAGATTGTTACGTATGGTAAGCAATTTGAGTTCGGTCGCGGTACGCTAATATTGCGGGGCCAATTTTAAGGTGAATTAAATCACGGGCTGATTGAAATTTAAATTGGCCGGGGAGTATCTCGTTACAAACCGCGTCGTATCGAGTCCCCTGGCATTAGAATATAAATTAAAAAGCACACGTGGCTCGCCGCATCAGTCTTCTTTACCTCGCGGGCCAATTGATTTTTCTTCCTTCTTCCGAAAAGAGCTTCATGGTACACGAAATTAGAAGAATTCCACCTTAATTCTCCGAACTTAATTTCGGGCTTAATTATATTATCCCGATTCATGACGTGTCCCCGATTAATCGGATGGAGAGGTCGCCGTATTGAAACACATTCTTCGGATGGCGGTGGGCAGGACGGAAAAATTACACGACGCGGAATCACTCGGCTCTGGCTTTAATAGAGGCAATGAAGGCCATAACACCAGTTACGACGTCGTTAGGCGAAAGATGTTCATCGCGAAGCGAAGGAACCTGCTCGTGGGGCATGATTTACGCGGGCCAGCTACCAGTTATCGTGCTTGCCTTTCCACAGGCCTTGATGTTAACCGTGGCTCTTAGAGCGTCGCTGGGCTTTTAATCTCTCTCCGTCTTGCGAATTGCCGCAAACTCTATTTCTATATAAATCCAGCGCTTTTAGTTGCGACAATAAAATAGGAATACCGATAATATCGAGAGATTTCCATAGAAATCGACATCTATGCATCCGTGTACAGGGATTGTTTTCGTTTTGACGCGATTAATGTAATTGCACGTGAGTGGAAACAAAAGCCGGGGAATACCGTGCCGACTCGCAAAATTTCCTCTCTCTCCTATTTTACTCCGCAGACTTTTCCACGAGTACGGGCAAGTAAATATTTGAGGCGCTTAATTAACATTTCGAGGCCGTTCCGCTCCACGAGAGAAATCCTTGTGCACGTTTTTTCCTGGTTGGCCACCCTTCGTTATCCTTATTTACCGCGCCACCGTTTGGAAAACACCGGTTAATCCGTAAGGAAGGAATTAATTGGCAGAGTAAACAATTAACGACGGGACGGGCCACGTTTAAAGCCTGGCCGCGAAATTAAGATCGCGCGATAAGCAGAGTAACCGCAGTCGAATCTGTATAAACGGATTATCAGCTGGGAAATATTGCCGCATCCGTCGCTTTTCTGGTGTGCGTTCGGTGAGTTGTTCTAACAAGCGAGGCGAGAAACTTGAGTGAGAAGGAAAATATTGTTATGCTCGCTCTGAGCATAGAAAGTGATTAAAGAATTATGCAGAATAAAATCTTGGCCCGTCTCCACTTACCCAGCGCGCTCAGGCAGCCATAAACTACAAATCCCCGAGGATCTATTCGAACGATACATCCCAGCATGCTAGACACCGAAGAAATCGCGCGATACATCCGTTCGGACGTATTTCAGAGTCGGACCGCATAACATGGGGCGGTTTGCAACTGCAACATTTGCATTGTCGTCTATACAGGGTGCATACAGGCCTCGATCACTTTTCCGGTTCACGACTGGAACCGGAGGAAACGAGATTCGCGAGGCGTGCCGGCAGTATTGCAACGGGGAACAAATACGTGAACACGCGTGTACTCTCGTATTTCTCGCCGGAGGGGACACGAAGAAAAAAGAATTATAGAAGGTACGAAGAAAGGGTTGAAGAGACGGGGGGTTGAGTATGATGCATGGCTTGATTTCTTAGCGGCGCCGCAAAAAGGCACGACGCCGTTCCGAGAAACAAATCGATCCGACTGCCTGCACTTACGCGTCGCCTTTCTCCTCTTTTCTTTCATTTTTTTCTACCCTCGGAGACTGCCCCTCTCGTCCTCCCCTCGATGCGACATTTTTATTATTCCGCGGCTCTCGGGGGGCGGGCAGGTGCGAGCATTCGTGTCTCGTACACGTGGGAAACGCTTCCGGGGCTGGCGGTGGTGGAGTCCCTTAATGGTCGGCCGTTGTTTTTAAGCGGACCGAAGGACAGGAGCTCCGCGATCGCGTTTTCGTGACACGTTTTCTGATGCTCGCTATTGTGTCGCTTCTGCTGGAGATGTTGCACTCTGAATGGCCGCGTTTCGAGAGACAGACTCCAGGCAGTGTCCGATTTCAGGCAGGATCGATGCATCGAGAAGAAGTTATTCGGCTATTGTTATTTAAATTTTAATTATGTTTGTCATTCTCAGAAGCAATTCCAGCCCTGTATGGCCTCTCCGAGGCTGGAAAACGCGTCGTGACGTTCAAGCCAGGGCAGCGTCGCGATGCTTTACGAGGTGGCGAACCGGTGCCAATTGTGTCTCGTTGTATTAGATTTTACTGGCTGCTCTAGGCGCCGCATCAATTCGTCATCCAATAAAATGTTCATCGCCCAAACGCGATAATCGAGTCGCGAGGCTGCGATAATCAACTTCTGTCTCGCGATTTCTCGAGGGCTCACCTCGTTTCTATTATAAGAGAAGAATGTGTTCGGGGGGGAAAAGGGTTTGGAAGCAATGAAAAGTTCCCCCCCCCCCCCCGCCGCTGGCTGCAAAGGAAAATTGCTGTTTATTCTGGAACGGTACGCGTGATTTTAATTAAATCCGCACAAGATACGATGGGCGCTTGCTTCCAGTGTTTCTTCGTGGAGTTTTTCCGCGTGGTTCGTTCTAGGTTTTGCGTTCTGGTATTGCTTAGGGAACAGACATCACGAAATGATCTTGAGACAAATCCAAGAATTTCTATTATAATCTTATATTGTACGTAGTTCTCCGAAAGGTATAATTTAGCTGTTTCAAAGTAGACCGCGTCACGAAAGAGATTCGCACAGATTATAAAAGAAGTTAACTGCTACGAGTGCGCCGCGAAGACAATACACGATGAGAAAAGAATTGTCTCGTACTTGGAAGCACTACAATTAATTCAGTAATTAACTGCATTTTATTTCCCCCGACCGCGTACGGTTTTTGCCCGAGCGCGAATCCCGAACAGTTGGCCACCGAAACGAGCAGGCAGAGACGGCCATCAGAAGAACAATTTCCCTTTCATAAAGCTTTTCTTTCCAGGGGGCAAAGGTTCTCAAGATCGTAAAGGACCGAGCTAGACCCTTGTACCGCGGCCGCTGCACCGACGCGTAATCCTCTCCTTAGTAGCTGCAAATACACCGGATGATAATTAAAAAACGTCCACGCTCGTCGCCTTTTCGTGAATTATTCAGAGCTGCGGCGGCCACGCTTAACTTCGTACCTTCCTTCCACCATCGATATTTACCTTTCCACGTCCAATTTCTTCAACGTTTTCTCGCGATAGGATAAACTCGATGTCAACTCGTTCCCGTATGTGCCGAATACTATTCTTCCATTAATAGAGGCGAAGAGAGGGTTGCCTCTCGATCGATTCAGCTTCCGAAACGTGTTCTCCAAAGCGCCGGAGATACGAATCTCCGACTCACTCCTGGTCTCGTGGAATCGAGGCTCGTTTCCACGTTACAAGACAAACAGGAGCCGATAAGCCGGAGCTGGGAGCGTGATAAGGTCGCCACGGTGGGAGGAGGGGGTGAGATTCGCAGACTGCTCGATTTATTCGCTGTCCGTGGTATAAAGCTTGGCTTTTCACCGCGTCGCCCAACCACCGACGAACTTCGCAAACCGTTCGTATTAAAATTACTCCCGACACGCGCGAACGTTCGCACGTTGGATATGTTGGGGTAGTTTCATTTATTCGCAGACGGAAGATTTGGAAAAAAAAAAAGATTGACGAATCTTCGTTCGTGTCATTTTTACAAAATGATCAACAGCCTCCGATTCTCCGATCCATCCCTCGATCTAACAATATTCATCGTTGCCGGCAATTCGCCTGCTCCATGGACAGAATGGCCCTCACGAAACGGAGATTGAAGGGAGTTCTCCGAACTTCCATTAACTTAAGCGGCGTTCGCGCACGAGGACACAGTTTGCTACAGCAACCCCGAAGGGGGAGGGTAGAGACCACTCGATGGGTACGAGCAAGAAATTCTCGCCACAAACTCATCTCTGACTTTCCCCTTTGGCCCTCCTCTCTACAAATCTCTCGATGCGTCATTGGCTGTCCGACTCTTTCCCTCCGTATTTCTATTCTCACCC
This sequence comes from Holcopasites calliopsidis, assembly GCA_023838395.1. Taxonomy (NCBI): domain Eukaryota; kingdom Metazoa; phylum Arthropoda; class Insecta; order Hymenoptera; family Apidae; genus Holcopasites; species Holcopasites calliopsidis. Next base: position 2,586,321 of record JALHAQ010000001.1, read on the forward strand.
CCAAATTTCCTCGCTCCCTCGTACGGATAGGAGAATCCACCCACACTTTACTCGACCGATCCACACAGTTTCTTAACACAAATATTGTGACTGAATAATGTTTCCATAAACTTCTACGTACCAATTTAAGTCACCGTTGAAAAAGATTCGTTTAAATTTCAATCTCAATACAGTACAATAATTTAATATCGAATTTCCTTTTTCCATTGTCAAATGTTAAATCTTGTCAACTTTCTCCCCGATTCGCCCTGCCTGTTTCAATCTGTCCGTCCAATAGTCACCTGTCCACCCGCTCCATTTCTTCTTCCACCTTTATCAGCTCAACGCTTCCTCGCGAGGTTTCGCTGCATTTCTCTCTCTCTCTCTCTCTCTCTCTCTCTCTCTCTCCCGCGGTAGTCCCAGTGAAGGATGAACCGCGTCGGACGAGTTACCACGATTTTTCCCCGCGCAGCAGGGAACCCGTACGAGGATCTAGTTGCCAGGCAGGATTAAACGAAGTTCACGTTCCTAAAGTCGCTATTACCTCTGACACGTAGAAAGTTTATAGCCCAGAAAGAGCGAGGGAGAGAGGGTCGGATCGATTTTGGCCGTATTTCGCCTCGCCTGTCCCCGTGTTCTGTTCGTTCCGAGTCGAACGTCTGTCGTTTCCACTCCCGGTTATATGTATAACGTTTACCCTTCCCCCCGCGCCCGTCGAAGTTCACCCCGGCCAACACAGCCCCGAGAAAATGTAATTGCATCGTACAGAGTTGAACTTTCGGCTTTAATGTTTGCCCGATTTATTGTCGGATCGAGTGGCGAGCCAGCTTCGATCACAAAAGGGAGATGCCCGTTTCCCCTCCTATCTATGGTTGCGAGGAAGTGCTTAAGTAGGGACGTTAAGTAGCATTTGGGGTTGATACGAGTCTGCTAACTGTGTACGCGATGGCCCTAGGGGAACTTTCGCAATTACTCGATCTCCCCGAGTTCTGATTAATTAGAGTTATTGTCACGAGTTTCCACTTTTATTAAAAATCATGACAGAAAGCTCTCGCCCGCCGTAAGATTTATCTTGATCTTCCCACCGTCTATGCCGCCGCCTCTCAACCGGGAAATTATTCAAACGATCAACAGGCCCAATAATCTCACACGCGAGCGTCCAAGTGATCTCTGAACTCTCCTCGTTACGGTGCTCGTGATGAAGAGGGCCATAGCTCGACGAGATCACAAGAAACCCAGCCTCTCGACTAAGCCGCTGCTTCTCTGGCACGCCACCACTCCGTTCCCAGCTACGTTTCCTTATATGTTTAACGATCGGGCCGTGTGTAAAAAAGACGGGACGAAAGTTTGAGTGGATGAGTCGGTGAAAGAAAGAAAAAAGAAGAACACTCGCGTCGCAAACACGCGGACGTATTCGTTCAAAGAGAACGACGCGCGGCTTCCGGTTATTTTGCTTCGCGGAATGATAACAGGTGGCTGGGAGGAGTCGCGCTGAAAGGAAATTGATATTACGTTCCCGATAAAAATGGCGGAGCACAGAAGCAATGCTGCAGCCAGTGTACTTATGTACGTAGCAAGGAGCTTTCATAAAGCCCGCAAATATTGACGCTCGGAGGATTTCGATTTCGAGGAAGAACCTCCGGCAGCGCGTTTCTTTTCTGCCGCCACGAGACACATCCTCGTTTTCCGGTTGTTTAGTAAATTAAATCGTCACGGGCCTGCGCAAACAGCTATGCTTCCGTGTTCGATATGGAATTAACTGAACTTCTACTATCTCCATCCCTCTGTTTTCTTAGAAATGCGTACCGGCTGGAAGTCAATCCTTTTTTTGGTGGAAACGAAACGGTAATTCTTGCGGCGCGGCGTAAAGAAATTCGGAAGACCGGGCGGGTTTTGTCCTTTGTCAAACGTTCGTTAGCTTTTCATCGCCGGAGAACCGCCGATCCAAGTCAAAGGGTACGTCTGGAGCCGATCTTCCACCTTGGGGGGCAACCGCGACCGGTTGAAAAGGAAGCCCTGCTCATTAAGGTCTTGGTTAAGCAATCTTGTTCGTGAATCATTCGTCGGATTCGTGTTTATGCTATTTCCGCATTCCCCGCGGTGGTTCCTGTTTATTACGTGGCTTATTTATTGGGTGTCTGGCGAGATAGAGGACCCTGGGAATGGTGGTTCTTCATTGAGGATACATTTCTACATTAATTTTATTCCATCAAATATTTGTTCCTTGAGGAACATGCAATTTGTACCCATCGAGGCCTACAAATTCGCCAACACGTCTCTGCAAGCAACCCCATCATCCCCCGATTTACGACGGACGTACACGTGACCGCAAAAGGAGGGTGTTTTTACTCCCCTCCCCATAATATCACGCATATATGCCCGTGTATACCCAGAGACCAGACACCCTTTTCCTTCGCCCTTCTCTTTGAATCTGAAAAGGTACAGCGAGGCTGGGTTTATTAGCGACTAGGTGCAAATAGTAGCCGAGAGACAAAAGGGATCGTTCGTCGGTTCAGCGTCGAATTGCAACGTCCATCGGCGAGATACGAATCCATAGAACAATTTGTATCGCTCCCCTGATTCGAACAGTCCAGGCTGGTTAATTAATGGTATCAAGTGGTACGATAGTATTTCCAATAGAATATGTCTATCCTTCTCCGCGGTTCATCGTTCCCTTCTCGTCCGCAGATAGAGGTGAACAAGCTGGACGCGAGGTTCGGGGCTAGCTAAGGAGAATTGTTAATTGGCGATGCGGTGAATGATATTTAAAAAGAAAAACGCATTGGTGGTTATTCAATGCGGAGTGCTGAATAAAAATAATTCTGTAATGATAGAGAAATCTTATTGAAAAGCCTTTCTTCGTCACTTCTTATCCCGTAGTATGAAAATATACAGACTCAATGGAAAATATCCTCTCGATTGAGACAAACTTTTAATTGCAGTCGCATTGAAATTTACATCATTCGGCGGTATATTTAATTCCGTACATCTCGAACCTCGCTAAAAAAAATCAGCAAACGGGACAGTCGAGAGATGCATACTTCTTCAATGTCACACTCGACATTAAAGACGATGGCGGAGCAAATCCGATGGACACATCGATCAGTTGAATCGAGGCTTCTATCTGCGCGAGGAAAAATCGTCTTTTCAAACCGTTCCTATAACGACTTCATCTATCATTAAGCGATCATTAAACATCCATATCTCGTTAGATTCATCGGAACACCATCCTTTCGGTTCTTGCGCCCTGTCATAAATTACATCGCCGGAATCCGGCGAGTTCTTCTATTTACGAAGGGTTAATCCCGCGCGTAATCTTCCAAGACATTAGTGCGAGCAGGGCTGATAATATTTGCGACGCGGCGTAGCAACTTTGGCCGCGATTGCCGACGAATTTATCATCGCATCGCGCTCGTCTCGCTCTCTTTGCAAACGACGGAGCGAGAAGGCAAATTTTTACACCTCCAAACCCTGTTTTGTGAAATTAATGACAAGTTAAGTCGGAAGTATAACGAAAGCGAAGTATTTACAAAATAGCATGGCAGTGGACATTTTTTAATATAAAAAAAAAAGAACGGTTCTGCTGTTCCAGAAAAAGTAATTACGCTCGACAAAGTTACTACCGCGTCCCGGCCAGTGGCGATTGTCGATAAAGCGATAAAAGTTGACGTACAAATTCGATAAAGTCGGGCAAAAATTAATTACACCGGAGCCTGATCCGGGCTATTATATTTACAAGGTTTCCGAAAGCCCTCCAGCTTTCATGTTACTGACCACGCTCAACCCCTGTGAAGTTGAGCCGCAGCGGAGAGGGATGGGTTACCGGCAGCCGTCACGAGGGATGTTGAAACCCGTAGGAAGTAATTCGCTGGATCGTTTCTTTTAATTTTATAATAACGCCTCACCGCTAGTGAAACATTCGAGGAGAATAATTAGATACGTCCGTTCTATCGCTTCAGAATCAAAAAGTGATTGTCCCCCCTTAAACGGTGAGAAAAGTGTTCTAGCGTTACAGGAAATTATTTCTGAGCCACCGGAAAATTATTATACTTTGTAGTCCCGTGAACGCAGAACTTCTCCGAGTAGTACAGCTCCGCGTATGGTCAGCCGCGGTAGAAATCAATCGATAGCTCAACTATCTCCGCGGAAATTGCAGTTTTCCACGAACCGCCGTCACCTGGACATTAAAATGAACCGAATCGATCGCCGTGACACTGTCCCTTCTAATTTCCTCGCCAATTACGCGGAGGTACATCTAAACGGAGCAGCGGGGAATCAAAAGCTGATCCGTTCGAGAGATTCGTGAATAATGCTCGCGCAGCGAGCGCGAGGCTGCCGGGGGCTTTTAATCGTACGCCGGTTATTCCAGACGCGGGGCCTTTATCCTTCGGGGGACAGAGTGTGCGGAAAAAAATTCGAGAAAATAGGCGAAACCTTCCGTTGCAGCTCTCACCCTCGCGTGTGGCGAAGCTACGCTCGCAGGAGGGTTGCTTACCGATGCGGGCTGCAATTTTAATGAACCTCCCTCTCAGGTGGCTTTCTGAATTCACCGAGGAACCGGCACGTCGAGCTTTTTTTCGCCCGCTCCCTTTCCTTTTTTGCCTGTTCCTCGATGACCCCGGGAGCAATCTCCTGCCACCTTTACGACCGCGACCATCATCCACACGACGGTGGATCGTGGATACCGAAAACGAACGTGCCTCGAATCCACGTGGCAGACTCATTTACGATCCGCCGAGCGATAAGAATTTAATAGCGTATTAACATAAGCCCGGAGGGAACGGGGGTGGCCGATGTGCTGGTTCTTGCCAAGTTTTCAGTGGGTTGCTCTATTTGCTAAAGTCCAGCAAGGAGTTATTATCCCGGAATTTTAATAGCGGTATCAGCTAATGATATTTTTCAATTTACTCGAATTTCATTACAATAATGATTTCGTCAAGTGATCCGCGTAAAGAAGAAACAATCGTTTAAATCGTAGAATCATTTTCCAAGGGGACAGCGATAGATTCCGATTCTTTCCTACCAACAATTTTCTTCACTTTGTTATCTCTAGCTCTCGAATTCCGACCCGGGGGTCTGTATTGGATATGGGTAATTGAAGGCGCAGCGCGATATTATTGAAAACAGAGCGGAGCGTGAAATTATATGAAACTGGGGTGAAGGCTCTTGGCTGGATGTAATAAATTTTAATTAAACGTTCGCCGATAAAAGCTGCGCGAAAGCGTCGATAGACAGTTGAACGGCGGAAGGCGCGATCGCTCGTGTCGTTCGCGGGGCAATCGTAGGGAAACAAAAGGAGCCGGCGGCTCGAGCAGAAGGAGGAACTTGGGGGAAATCAAGCAAATGGCAAAGAATAACGCCTAACCGCGAGATGGGCTGATGGTGGTGAAATCGTGGTAGCGCAGAAGGGAAAACGGCATCGTGGAATCCGGGGAATAGCGAGTGCCAAATTATCGAGCGACTTAACTGGAACAGGGATAACGAAGTAACTAAAGGGTGGCGATAGGGGGAAAAAATCGAATTGCCGATTTGCAGAATGATCCTCCTGGTCGATGTTTCATAGGCCTTCAAGTTTTCTATGGAAACGCGAACTTAAATTAAACCCGAAATCGATTCGATGCATACGTTTCATTTAATCAGCGAGAATTGAAATAAGTAATTAATCGAACGAATCTGCGAGCGATTTACCAGAATGCCAACGGTTTGTTCACCGATGTAGCCATTTAATCAACAGAATGCGCAGAACATACACGTGCCGTTTGAAGTTGAAACAGAAAAGAAAAGAAGAATTGCAATCGTCAAGTGACTTTCTTAAAATTTTCATAATAATCAAAGCGACGATTTCGGAAGGTCCGCGGGTGAAATGCAACATCCGAATGACAATAAAGTAATCATTCGCGACGGGGCGGGAATCAGGATGGAATCTAAAAATCGATCAGCGAGGATTGAACAGAAATGAAATTTATTCCACCGTCGATATTACACTTTTATGCACGCGCGGGTGGGGCGTACTATGGGTACGCGCGACCCATTAAAGCCGGACAGTGTACTTAAACTCTCTCCGGTCGAAATATTAACGGCCATCGGCGGATAAAAAGCGCGGCGGGGCCGATGGAAAATGTATAAACGACCGGACATCGGAGCATGAAAATGGGGGTAGGACTGGTACGAACAAGGGAATCCGATCATCGAGTCGATAGATAACAATATCTAGTATTCCAGATTGCATATCGCGTTACAGGGGAATCGGTGTACCTCGGCTGATTGCCTCGGTGCCCGTTTATGACGGAAATTTCGCTATTTTCTCGATATGTCGAGCTTGAAATAGAGCGAAGCGTTTGCTGGAAGCCAAGGACAATCCGCGCGCGATCGCATTCGAAAGAATTCAACGGTTGCGATATTATTAAGCAAAGAGGAAAAATGAAACGCATCGGTTTATCGTTCGAGTGATAGGAAAGTCTGTTAAAATTCCTTTAACGGTTTATACTTTCTCGATAACCTGCACGTTTCTTCCGAGCCTGGATGACTCGGAATTAAAAACTGCCTGCTGCTCGGCGTTATCATTATCACTCGTTGCATTTGCGTTACACCTTGCACTGTACTCGCCGCGTGATACTGTATCGAGTATTGTGTCACGTATTCCACGTATGTCTGCATGTTCTTAAGAAGATTGATCGCTGCCTCTGCGGAGCATGTACGCATCCATGCTTTTGTTTCTCGTTCGACGAAGCGGATGATAACGCTGCACGGTACGTACATGCAGCGGTGAGTATTGTTTTACGAGTACATCGAATGTCTAGTACGCTGACACTCAGACGCAAAGTAGTGCGGATATCGTTTACGCGGAATTTGAAAAGTTTGGATTTCAAGCGATAGCCCAACGTTGATTAATCTTGAATAATAATCACCCTCGCTACCTGGTTACATAATTTCGCCCCTCGTCGTACAATCTCCAAAGGAAAGTTCCTCTGATTACGTATGATCAAGTGCAAGTTTCTCGAGGCGTGGTTTCTTGAAGCCTCGCGCGCGCACATGCATCTACACTCCCCTTCGCATAGCCAAAGTGCTTCCTGCCTGGGAAACTTCATCTTAGCCAGCAAAATTCGTACTTCCAATATACACATCCTCGCTGCAAGCTACCCCCGCGGTCTATTACTCGATACACCCTCTCCTCCCGCGTATCAATCCTGTCCACGCTGATACGTGTCCTCTTGCTGTTTGAACGTGCGTTCTCGATCGCATCCACCCACCCCCTCACCCTCGAATAACATCAGTTCGCGGCTGTTTGTGTAGGCAAACATCAATATTAGTACGCGCATCGTTCGCGCGATTCCAGTTTGTTTGAACCGCCGCGATTCACGCGCGTTTCCCTCGTGCACGTTCGTCGCCGTCGTTGTCTTCGCGTCCACGCTTTCCGCCGTGTTTCCCATTGATGACGAACCGTGTAGGTGTAGAACGAACACGCGCACGCGACCAGAGAACGCTTTAACGAAGCAGGGTACCTCCGCCTGCAGCGATAGCGACGCAACCCGTCCTTGTTTTCCGCGTAATGAATGCGAAATTGAATAACATCCGGCGACGAGCGTTTACCCTAGACCCTGTGTTTGGCTCTCGGAGAATGAGGGGTGAGTTTCGACGGACTGGTATCGTCGCCCGAACGGTTCACGCCGAACCGCGGTTGATAAACGTTAAGGAAGCCCGCTATCTGCTGTGTTCGTGTAGCGCGAGTTTCTTTTCTTTTTTTAGCAGTCTCGATGATCCTAGTGAATCTTTTCTGCATGTAAGAGGATATAAAATAGTACAAAGCGAAGGACAAATCGATTGCGATTAAGTATGAAAAGTTTTGCTACGTACAGGGACTACGTTTTTTCTTTCTTTTATTCCTTAGTCACCAGCTTTATGAAACATATGAAAAATACAGAATTGCGAGATGGAATCTACGGTCCATTTCGGTGGACCTTTTACACCCTTTGGCTAGGAAAGAATCAGTGGGCAAGGCAATTTGCTGGCTCCTGCAGGTACTTGATAACGACGTTGCAGTGTACATGAATGAGAGGAGACAAAGCAGCTACGGAGAGATTCCAATCCAGCCTCCTCCCCGGGCATAGACAAGCGTATTAACTCGCAGTCTCTAACTGTATGCGCTGCTCGCGTTATCGTCCGGCCGTATACGACAGGTGGAAAAGAAACAAAGAGACCGTACTACGTATACGAAGCGAAATGGTAGCAAAATAACAACGATATTATCCCCCCTCCCGCTGCTCTTTGTAAATTATAATCCCTAAACTCTCTCTCTCTAACGCCGCGGAATTGAAAATTGCCACGGCTATAAAGAACAGGCGCATCCTATGAGCGGCAAAGAATTATCGGGAAAAGCCCAGTTCAAGATGGCAGGTCGCCAAATAATCCGTGGATGCTCCCGCTGCGAGAGTCAACGGGGAGAAATGTAAAAGCGACGCCCCGCAACGAAACACAGAATTTCCACCATCAGCACAGACAGAGAACTTTTCAGTGATACAGAAGAGAAACGAAGAGGGTAGAGAGGAACACGGCGGATCGCAATCGATAGGGTGACGGGCGGGGGTTGCACGGGATAAACGATAGCTTAGCCAAGGGGGCGGGGGTGGCGAGCGAAATGTACCCTAGAAATATAAAGGACGGATTATAATCTAAGATTTCCTCTTCCCCGGAACGAAATAATCGACGGTTGCCTCGGATCCGGGTTTAATGGACGGAAACATTTTCAAACGAGGAAAATACTCGGCGAGTTGGAAAAGCCAGATCCGTGGGACGACCTCGCGCGCGTTTCCTTTGACGCGCGAATTTTAATGGACACGTTTGCCTGGCCGTATTCAGATTCGTTATTACAGCCCAGACGTTATTTGTCCTCGAACGGGGACCGTATAATAAAGCCACGGAATTCGCTCTATGAAATTCACTGGAAATTAACGCGCGAGCGTCGCGCGAGGCCGCTTTCAAAGAAATCGAGCCCCTCCGAGGAGACAGGAATCCGCGATAATTATCACGGACAGGAATTCTCGCAGCTCGTCGCGGCTATTATTTTCGATCCGTGTGTTATCCCGCCACGAGGCGCGGTTCTAACGTAAAAAGCAGACGGGCTCGCGGGCACCGATATCGAATTACAGAAAAAGATATCGAAACAGTGGGCCCCGGGTGTAATTAATCGTGGCGTTCGACGAAAGTTCGAATAGCTCGGTTAACAAGAAATCCGACGGCCGATCGAAACTTCATCACGGATCCAAAGGGGTTGAATAGGGAAAATACACGAGGAAGCGCGGCGGTTTTTTCGCGGCTCGAACGCCGAGCTGTTTTCGCTGATTCCATTTCCGTGCGGAGTATTTGCGAATAAACGTTGATACAAGGCAATCGGAATGTTTAATAAACAGCGACGTGGAATACGGGCTGGCTGGCTCTCGGCGGGTAATCGTCCACTGATTTCGCGCGCTACGTTTTCGTTTCACCACGCTGTTGTTCCCGTTGCCTTTGTTTCCGCTGGAAATTCTTGGTGGATATTGTTGCTGCCGTTCTATCTCTCTGATTTAAAAATAAGCGCCTTCTAAATTTACCGATCATTAAATATTAAAGAAAAAGATATCAGGTAAATAGAGAGAAGAAAATTGTTGTAATTAAAAAAAAAATCTTTAGTCAGTTTGAAGCACAGCTTGACTGCGCCGACAGTGTAACACCTCCTACTTCCAAAGAAAACACCCCAGGCACGAAACCACCCTCGGTTCCTTCAAACCCCTTTCGACGCGGTAATATTCAGCGGAACAGCAGCCGGGCTCGCTTCATAATTACGCGTGCACATAATAATTGCCGGTACGTTTATGCAAATGCATAACTAATAACGGGCCGACGCTGCAGCTTCGCATTCATCGAAACATTATTATGCTTAATGGACGACCGTGTCTCGCCTGCGTGTATCGCAAAACAAATCGTTCGGCCATCGCTTAATGCGCCGGCTCAAGTAATATTAAACGAGACCGGGGCGCGGGAGTGAAGTGACGAGGGAACAGATGGGGGCGGGCGGACGATACGTGTATCTCGGTGACGATGCTGGCAGACGAAGAAAGCGGCCTGTTCAGCGGTCCACGCGACGACATTCAACGCGAATGACAATGCACACTTCGCAGCACTTGCTGCTTAATGTCATCCTCAAGCAGTGCCTCCTAGTGCCATCAGTGCACGCGTACATTCGCCCCCTATCCGCCCTCTTTCAGCCCCCTTTGGCAAGCGTCGACGACGTACGAGAAAGCGCGTCATTGTTGCGGCTTGCGGTTGCCTCTGTTTTCGTCTGCCCACGAGAGAGGGGTTGCTTTTCATTCCTGGTAGAATGACGACGTTGCGACCCCTCGACTGGCCATCGCTGGAAATCTTGAATCTGGGTCTGTGGGATGTTCTCTTTAGGCGATGTTTGGGCTAGATTGAAGAGGGATGTGGTCGTTTTCTTTTTTTTTTTGCGCGCGGGGAGGAAAACGTATGGTGGAAAGAGTAATTGGTACATTGGCGAGTTGCGAGAGTGAACGGGGCTGGAGTAATAGTCGGGGGAGCGAGCATGTCGACGTTCAGGATTTTTATTTATTTTAGTCTCGATTTTATCGAACCTTCGCCGCGCACGTATTGCAATTTGGAAGCATTTGCTTCCGTCGCGTTCAGCTCGTAGGACATCGAATGGGAAACTTTCAATTTGTTGCCATTTACTTTGTCGGATCCGAAGTGGGGCGGGAATTCATATCGGAAGTCTTGCATTAAGTCGTGACGACTTAATTCTCGATCAATTTAAATCTCGCGAAACGCGCAGCCACAGCATTTCCTTTGGTAGGGAATACATCAGGATTGCTGGACGAATGAAGTTTCCCTCTTATCGTTCCTTATTTTTTTTTTTTTTTTATGGGAGCTTCGATGCGGCCAGAACAATCGCAGATAGACGCGGCGACTTAATTCCCCGAAGACAATTGCCCGGGCGCGTCGTTGTGGCAGCGAGAGTTCCTCGACGAGGCGCCATGATAACGCTTATGACGCATCGCGACGGCGATAAGGCAGTCGTTTTTTTAAAATATTGCATCGCAACCGGTGTTGGCGGACGTCGCGGCGGAATTATAACGACTGCCAGGAGGCGCGAGGGTGAAGGAAAAAAGGTCTCGGAAAATTTCTACGATTCGCAGTTATCAAATCGTTGGTAATCAGAATTACGGAATGCGAGCCCTGTAAAATGAAATTCATGATAAGACGAACGCTGTAACGCGAACACAGCGCAAATTTCACTGACCACAGGCCGGGCACGCGAGGAAAAATTCAATCGCGTTCGGTAATTGAAATGCCAGTCGAGGGTGAAAATTCGACCGGATCTCAGGAATGCCACCGAGCGGAACATCGCGTTCGACGATCGAACGGAAAATAGGAACGACGAAAGCGTGTATGCTGATTCCGAATTCGGTTCTAGCTGTAACGAGAGATATGGTACTTTTGCGTTTCAGATTAGGCGTTGAACAGGCCCGGATTCTGTTAAGTAGTTTGAGCATTTCTCTAATTTGAATCGAACATCCGACTGGAGCCGTTCAAGTTAGACTTAGTTTCCATGCAATTCAAGCTTAACCATTTACAGAATAATTTGTATCTAATCGGGACCCGTGGCGGAGTGAACCACCTCGGCCTAACTTAAATGGAACCGTGCAGCTATCAGAGACTTCGCCTCCCTTCAACTTCCACGTAACTACAATGTAATTTGAAGTACAGAGAGAGAGAGAGAGAGAGAGGGAGAGTTGACTAAAGACCAAACCATTTCGCGTTCGTTTTGAGAAGCCTCGTCCCCCAAGATTTTTCTTCTTTCCCAATGTCAGTCGTGTAATATTTTCGCTAATAATCTCAAGCCTCTCCCCATAAATGGCAAAGTTGGATACACATTAACCTTCCTAATAAAAAAGAGTCTTAAACTCGAGCATTCGAAATGTCCAGCTCCATTTCCACGAAGAACGACCGCACGATTCTTCGACCCACTCACCCCGAGCACAGGGGTAGCGCCGGATGTCCCGGGGAAATAGAGACAGACAGAAGGGAGATATCCCGGGCCACGGGCGACCGACAGAAATACAATAATCATACAAGCCGGTACATGGTCCGCATAATAGGTTCGCCTGAGAGGCCAAAGGAATACGAGTATCCAGGAGGCAAGCGGCGTGAGAGCACGAGCGCAATCTCGGCAGGCGGTCGCGCATAAATTCTCCTCGGATCGAGGCGTTTGAAGGGCCAAGGGCCAACGGGTATCTCTGCTCGCCCCGATCGCGGTCGCTTCTTTAATATCTGGAAAGCTGGCGCCGCACAGTAGATTCCCCGGCGAAATCCGGCGTGATTCGTCTCGAGCCTCGTTTTTCGCTTTCCACGGCTCCACGTTTCTTAATTTCGTCAATGGCAAACGAACGACTTGGCCGTCTCTAAGACCCGCTTTCGCCCGGGCTTGGAGCTTTTATGGGGTCCCTTTACGGGGATTTCTGTGTTGGCAAGTGATTAATGAAATGGAAGGAATTTTAATGCATTATTTTTAGTGCATTAATGACGTATGAGGGATAGGTTGCGGATCTTCTTGCGTATTATAGTACCTCATTTTCCCCTGGCTGTCAGCTAACAATTAACTTCGTTCGATGGAAATCACGGTGCAATTATAACGACGAATTTAAGGAGGACCAGAGCGTGCGTTCGTATAATCGATAAGTCGTAGCTATTATGTGAAACAGATTGATACACACAAAATGACCGAGACATGCGTAATACGAAACGTTTCCACAGCGGCCGGGAACAAAATCGCCCCCTGAAATTAGTAACCCAATATTGCCTTTTGATAATACTATCGAGTAACAAGTTACCAGGTATCATATTAACATTCCGAAACAACATTTATCAAAATCACTCGAGACAATAACAAAATGTACAATGATAAAATATTTCGATACCTCCTTCAAACGTGTCAGATAAAAATCTCTTTAAATCTCCGAAACATTCCGCAATTAAAATAAACTCCCCCCCAAAAAAATCCATACGCAAAATTAAAAGAACCTGTCACTGTCCTCTCCTAAGGGTGGAGCGTTAAAACTCATCCTCACCCCCTTGCAATGCTAACGTCCCCTTAAAGAATAGGTCTCGGAGTTGGACCGGGATTCAAATTTATGAATCGAATCGTCTTCCAATTTTATTGTGGCCCCGTCCAAGAGCTCACGCATCCCCTGCCACCCTAATTCTGCGAGAGCATCGTTCTTATTGCCGGACGACGTCGCGTGTACGTCTTTTGTAGATAGTGTGATGCATCGTGTCTGGCTTTAATGCGTTCTGGCTGCCAGTCGAACGAATCTCGTGGATATCCAGGCACTTGATAGCTTTGCAACGCATGGAATATGTTCCTCGGGTGTAACTAGACAGAAGGGGTTGCCAGGGTGAGTAAAAATGTTTCGATTTTCGAGTATTCGAAAATTGTAAGAATTCGATTGTACTGCATTGGACAAAATTCAGGGCGCGTTCAATTTGCAAACCTTGGCTCGAATCGTGCAGGGATATTTCAATTTCCTTTCTCTTTTTAATAGGCACTGGTTTTTCGTCGCTTTCATTTAGAGTTTACCTTGCGAGGTAATGAAAATTTCCTGCTCCGATCGTTTCAATCGACAGGGCTGATTCGCGACAAAGCTCACCCTTTTTTTCGCTGCGCCACCCTCCGCTGTGTACGTTTAGAATTACGTAGACGTCGCGTGCAATTTACCGTCGCGTCTGTTTAGCAACCGGCACAGTGACAAACAAGTAATTAACAATATCAGTCAGTCGAGGCCCGGGTGTAAAAAAGCAGAGTTTGATCGTGCTGAATTCGATTTAAAAGGCTGTCCGAACTGACACGCTCCTCGTTGCTCGCGATTGTACGCGTTTCCTTTTTTCCCCCTTGTTTTCAACAATTTCCCGCGAGCCGCGTTCACAGCGTAATGGAGCGGTAAATAAAGTGTAAGCCTCGCACGTGGAAATCCATCGGGTCCGACGAGATGAACCCTTTTTTCTTCGCACGACTAATGTGGCAGTAAGCTTTCATTACGATTAATGCGTTGACAGCATTTCATTCTAATATTTCTCTCTTACATTCGTCAAGCATTTGAGAATCCCGTTCGTTTGTCCTGTCTCAGCGACTCGAATTAAGTTGCTCGAATCGAGAGGGCTGAGTTTGTGCTCGGAGCGAAGAGGAAAACGGGCATGAAAACTACGCTCAAAGAGTAACATTTCTCAGGGGATCGACGTTCCCGAGTTTCTCCACGGTGGATTACGAATAACGGCGTTGTTTCAATTTACTCGTGGCCACCGACGCCGCGACGCCTTTCGTCGATGCCGAGCCACTGTGAGCTCGTGGCTTTCGGATCGATTCGGGACAAAGTCGGACAGGTGTTTGAACGATCATCGAAATCGTACTCTGAACGGTGCTTTGTGGTTTAACGTTTGTCTTTCGACCGGCGCCAATCCGATGAATGGTTTCGACGCCGGGTTTCTTAGTTTACTGTACTTATTTTACTATTATTATTACGAACGTTTGTATCTTAAAGCTATTCGTCGAAAGGTGTATCTCTACTTTGAATATCGAAAGAAACATTTCTGAATTTCAACGGGATGAAGGATTCAAAAGGAGTTACGGAGCAGAGGAAGATCGTGATGATTAAGTGATGGATTAAGCATAATTCTGGGGATAAGACATACGGATCCACTGAATCGCATTCGTTCATTCAGCAGCCGCGACAAAAAGTTCACGACGAATCCGAAATTAACTCCTTTAAGCCGTGCCCCGCCGCTTCCTTCGCAAGCAACTGTCTCATTTAAGTCGCGAAACTTCATAATGAATCTAAACTAGCCGCTCTTAACCCCTCGACGGTGGGCAAAGTAAATTATGCTTTCTTTTTCTTCTTCGAATCATGGTTCGGTTTCATTTAGCCGGCAGGAAAGCGTGCCATCGGCGGAACTTTCTCCCTGCGAATCCCCATGAAAGAATCCCTCGCTTTCGCGTTACAGAAGCTCGATTCAATCTCGGATTCCAAGTACTCTCTCGCTCCGCGAATCCTCGTTTCACCAATTTCTGGTTTACGAATCTTTTTCGTTCGAAACTCGTAATTTACCGTCACTTTTTAATAGCGAGACTAAAAATCGGTGTTTCGAAAGGCAAAGATTAAAGGAAAATTCGTGGCAAGTTTTACAAGGGAAGGAAGCATGAACTTTTGATCCAGTCTACTCCCATATTATCAGCGTTGAGAAATTTGTACAACGCCGGAGGGGAAGTGTTGCAGTTTATCTTGGGCCTGAAGTTGAGTTTCGAAGAATAGAACGGGCTCGTGCGGTTCACGCGCACGCGTGTATCAGTGCAACGAGAAAGGGCCACTCAGCCGGCTGCCGCTAACAACTTTAAAAGTTCCGGCTAAACGAGAAATTGCATTAAATTGCGTTTCACCGAGCCCTTTCGGGCACGTCCACCGCTTTACACACGACGCTAATGCTCGTCGCGGCCGCTATAATCCCTTCTCGAATCGCCGGCCGCGATTCTTTTGCACGCTCGCTCTCGTTAATTATCAGCCGGGATTGCCGATGAAAAATCTTTCCGTATCCGCTGCTCGGACGGCGCGATCGGTGGGATAACAAAGTTTCAGGAGAGGTTTCGATAGGGCTCGAGGCGACCGCCGGTTGTCACTGACAATGAGAAGGCAGAGAACGGAGGAGGACACGTGTCAAGGTGCGATTCGAACAGTGGAGATGCATTAATGTCCCGTCTATTTGACGTCTACGCGCCGATTCAGCTTTGATCCACGAGCGTGTTGCCGCCGTGCTGCGTACACAGCTAACACGCCCCGTGTGGTAGCAATTTAACTTCTGGCCCTCGCGTACGTGCACGCTCGCTGCTATTGATGCTCACGTCTGTGAGAATGAAATTTACCACGGTTACCAGTAGTCGTCTCCCGCCGTTGATCTTTTAATACCAGAAATCGTGATTATGATATTACTCGAAAACGGTTCCCCGACGTGCAGATGCCACGTCGAATCATCCCCAATTAGAAGCGTCTCGGGTGGAAAAGATCACGACCCGCCGGGAATTCTTATAGAATCCCCGAACTATTTGTCCTCCCTATTCTGTCGAAATTTCCATGTATCCGATAAAGGAAAGGGGTGCCTCTTAAAGGGGCGGGTGAACGATGTAGATCGCTATCGGCGGAGCGGATTCGATCGTCGGTTCCGCTAACGACCGAGGCGTCGTTTGGGACGACATCCCGCGACCATTCCATCGTTCTCTGTTCGCTTCGACTCCACCTATCTCGATCCCTTTTCTTAAACGTATGCATGACTCTCGACCGATTCGGCCCTGTTAACATATAAATTGCCGCTTAACGGCGAGACAATCAGTTGCCTGGAACGCTTGGGTGAGAAGGTGACGATGGGGCGGTTAAAGGGAGAAGGAGATCCCAAGGACCGAAAGGGGTGAGTCGAGAGGCGCGTGATGAACGAGAAGAAGGCGAAGACGGATAACCCGGTAGTGCGGAAGGGTCGCGACAGAGACAGACAGGGCCCAAAACAACGAGGGGACAAGCGTCTGGAAGGCGATGGGACAAGAAGAGAAATAACAGGCGTTTAGGGGGTGAGTCGGCTAGGAGGGATGAGATTCAATTCAATTTCCTAAGAAAGTCTTTAGTATTTGAGATACAGCCGGCGAAAGGATGCGCGCGAGCTTCGTTGAGAAGAGGAAGACTAAGTAGGAAGGGCCGGGGGGAGTGAAAACGACCCGAAAAGAGACGAACTACCCTCTTGCACGGTACCGGCGATGCTACGAGGAGGACAGGGATCTCGGAAAAACTGTGCTGCAAACGGAGACAGTTTTTCAAGAACGCAATGTTAAATAGAAAGAGAGGGCATAAAAAGGGGTGGTTACACCGTGGAGGGTGTGTGGCGTGCGTTGATATCGAGGGAAACACGGATAAGACGGACAGAGACTCGAGTTACCAAATCTACGAATGGAAGAAGGAAGAAACCGAAAGAGAAAAGATACTTTGCCTCTCTCTCTCTCTCTCTCTCAGTTCCACCCCTTTTGGATGGAACAGAGAAAGAGGGAGGGTGACTAACTGACCGAGGCTGGCAGGAGCGCAGGGGAGTAAGGATACTGTGCGCGCGCGCCAGCCTGGCGCAAACTCTTCGTGCAGCATCCCTCGTCAGTTGCAAGTCAGGAACTGTCGCGACCGCGTGGCGTGGGTTAGTGACGGGCCGATTTGTGTCACGGTGTTTGGTGCACCGATACCGCCGGATAATTTCCCGCAGTAACCAGTGAAAAATAAAAAACCTGCCCACGGAAACGTTGGAACCGGAAGAAGGGGACAACGCTCGGGCCCGATGTCATTTGATCCGGCGACTCGTGTCCCCTGACGTTGTCTTTTCTCGAATAACTTTCCGGAGGAGATCGTTTTGCCCGGCGCGTCGGACGGATCATCGTCGCGGAGGGAGGATCGAGTTCCAGGAGGTGCCGCAATGGATAAAGACGTTCGACGAAAGTGCGGGAAAGTGCGACGTGCTCTGTTCCACCTGCTGCTGATAGTGGGGGGTAAGTTTCGCAGACGATCGACGGTATCGGTGATTAATTATAGGGCGAAGAATGTTTCGAAGCATGGTATTCTTAAGGGCGAGCGAGGTAAACATTTCAAGTAACCGGCGGGAGGGTGACTGCCCTTCGTTGCAAAGTATGCACGCGAGAAGGGAGATGCTTGAGATTTTATATTTTTCTTTACGAAACGATCGGTGGAGGTTGTCGAAGTTTTGGCCCGACTTCGACACCCGGCAGCCAGAAGGATCTGCTGACGCAGGAAGGGTGAGGATTACCTGCGATATCCTCCCCAAGAAATGGGGGTCGTTTTAACGCGGCTCTGCGATCGCCAGCGATCGCGTCGTTTCCACGGCTTTCGACCGCCTCTGGATGATCCTATTCGAAATTCCACTTTACTATCGATGGAATTACTCTACGGCGCATTAATACTTTGCTCCATGAGGGATAATCAGTGACAGGTGACGTCACTGGTACCCACTTGGAGAACACTCATCGCGTACATTCGTGGCTCGCTTAGAGCAGTGCAATATCTCATATAATTACCATTAGCGTTTCCACGACTATCTCCATCTAAATAACTCCAGCGCTTCAATCGATTCGCGATTCTGTCTATATTTGAATACAACGAAAGAGCTATCGTACAATAATTCAGTCATCGCATTGTTCAGAACAGATCGGACTTCCCTTTTCCCCCAGTCTCTTTCATCCGCAAAGGATAATTCCACGTTTCCACTTCAATCCTTTTCATCCTTCCTCGAAACTTTGTTGATTTCAATCTGCTAATTGCCCCAGGCATTTTCCCCTCTCCCCTTGCTTCTTACCAACGTTCAGGTTATCGGGACGTGAAAGGGGGCGGAATTGAAAAATCCGCCGATGAAACACGCTGCCGTGTTTTCCCTACCACGCGAAGCGGAACAGCGACGCATTTTGTTTTCACGTCTTTCGATCAGCTCAGTTGTTCATTGAAAGCTGGCTCCTTTCGCGGGATGACGGTAGGGGTATCGATGCATGCTCTTGGTGCTCCGAGATTCGACTTGACTTTAATTTGAAAAGAATACCGGGGCCGAAGACGCGGTGTCGTCTTGACTTTCATTTGGTAATTGCTATCATGCATTGTCCCCATTCTTTCTTTGTTTACTTCAACCACCTTCCACCTTTGTTCTTACGATTCTTACGAGTTTCCTTTTGCAATCAGGAAGAACAAAGGGGGAGCGTAGAAAGAGAGGAAGACAAAGGTTCGTACGCGTCTTCTATTTTTTTTTTCTTCATTCGCCGGGGATCGCGATGTTAATTAACGCAGCAGCGAGTGAACAACTGTATAGCGGTGTAAGTGGTACGCCCAGTGGAACAGCCTGTTATCAATTGACAGGCGAACGTAAACCGTTTAAGTGAAAGACGCGCGGGGCGAGCTACGGTCGGAGCCGTTTTATAAACGATGTTTGCGTTCCCCGTAAAAACGCAATAAACGGGTGTCAGCGCGTCGCAAATGCAAAGTCATAAATAGTGCGCGGCGGCCGTTAACTAACGCCGTTCGTCGGGATCTATTTGGCCAGAAATGATATTCATTTGTTTCCGTGCGAAGGTTGGCTTATCGAAACAAGTGAAATAGTCGACAGAAGAGAGTGGCAGGACGAAAAACAGATTTTTCAAAGCGACGCGTAACAATAAACTACATAGACAAATATACCGGTCCTCTTGGCGAGCGGAAGTAGCTTGCAGTTACCAACGAGCGGATGCCGCTTGGTTTACTCCGTCAATAGACGCGCAAACCGCTTCGTACGGAAACATCCCTTAGTCCGCGAGAATATCAAACTTGCGCCAATTAAAGTTGTCGCTGGTCATCGTTGTATGGCGATCTCTGTTAACAATTTTTTTTTTTTACACGGTGGATCGAATTGATTGGCCTACCGTGCACAGGCGATTTTTCGATCGCAGTCTTTATTGAACCACACTTTGCATCCCCTCGCCGCAATACAATTCGCTTCGATTCGATTTCCGTGGTTTCCTGCATTTCGTTAATAGTTTTACAATGCGTATTCATTGGCGTTGAGATTGGAAAAAATTGCAGGGCCACCACTTTTATATTTTTACTACGACCCTTCGACATTGCACGATTTCCAGACAAAATTGGGGTTAATGCAGTGTTCTCGTCCGAATAAACTCAAAACGTGTAGCGTCCGTGGATCCGTTGATTAGAATGCCGAGGAACTGGACCGTTCAGGTTAATAATCGAGGCCTCCAATATCGAGGATGCACTGCGCATCTTGCGCAGTCCTCGTGTCGTGTCGCGTCCACAGTCGGAGGGCCTGTTCCTCTATCTCGCGGAGTGTCTAGGATCAAACGTGAGCAGGAAAAGGGAAGTAGACCAGGCGGAAAAGGCGCTGGAGGCCAGAGTATTTAGGATACTTCCTCGACGACGATACATTGTTTCCTTTTTGATTCCCCAGCCTCTCTCCTTTTTTCTTCTTTTTTTACTTTGAAACCCGAGCACGGGGGATGCAGAAATGAAGAGAGAGAGAGAGAGGGAAGAGTTCGGAGACCTCATCGACTTCCGTTTCTCCTCTTCCTACGATTGTTCTGCCTCTCGTGTTTCAACGATTGCTCCTCATCTTCTTGCTCTTTGTTCCTTCAAAGGAGTCTTTCGACGCTCTCGCCGGTCCGGGGGCAGAAGGATTTTTCTGGAGGCATGTCGCCCCGGACATTCGATCCCGTTGCCGAGATATGGCCCGAGCAGGAGAGATCCGGAAGGGGGGTAGTTTTATTTCGTTGTCAACGGGACAAACGATGCCCCTTTTTAACGATTCTTTCATCTTCCCAACGTTTTGTAAACTTTTCCAGCTCGTGCTCCCGCGCCGCGTACGTGCCCGGAATTCCTTTCCCAATCGTCCTCTCGTCCTTTTTCCAAACCCTTATCTCGAACACGAGGAACGAGACTCCTTTCGGGGCCGGTCGCTCGATGAATCATCAAGATTTGCGTATCCCGCACCGATGGAACGTTCGAAGGAGATCCTCGGATGACTGTATTAAGTCAGCGACGCGTTGATTAATCGCCAACCATCGTCGGCTCGCCAGGGTTAGAGGGAGATACGATGATATTTCCAGGTTCGGGATTCAGCGGCCACGTTCGAGCGAAACGAGAGGCGGAGCCTCGTTAATTAACGAGCCACTGTACAGTCTGAATGCTGATTAAGGGTAAAAACTGTACAAATTAGACGGCTTCTCCTCTTTTAATTCGCAAGGGAAAGTTCTTTCGCGTGAAAAGCCACGGATATATATGGACTCGCAAAATATTTGCGCACGACAGATTTTCTTGCTGCAGTAAAAGCATTAAAAACGAGGTAGGGGGGGGGGGTAAAAAGAGAAGAACATTAAAGATTCTTGAAATTGTCGACGGGGACGAACTATTTGTAGAACGAACGTGCAATTATACGCTCTTCCACCTGGACTCCAGTTATTCAAGAGTGCATCTCGAGCAAAGCGCATTGACATTTCCATCGGTCACGAGGTTTACATGAATATTCAAGTCGCTTGCAGGCTGCATCCAAATAGAACGCATCCTTCCAATGCGGTATGCAAACATAATACCGTCATGCTCCGTCGATGCCCTTCTTTCCGTGACGCGTGCGACCCCCGGGGAATCGCGTTAGGATTATTCCGCGTCTGTGATATCTAGACGGTCCCATCCAGTGATCCGAATTGGGCATAGAACCGATCGAGAAAGCCGCGTCGAGGAACGAAACGGAAGGTGACGAACGAGGGGAAGGGGGAGTTGATAACGACGCAGCTCTCGATCGACTACACCCGAACGAAGGAAAGAGGAACCGGAAGGTATAGAGGGGTAGGCATCGTCGACGGTGGCCCCGGAGTGTTTCCTTTACCCCGGCACCGTTCCGGAATCGGGTCCCTCGTTACGATCCCCTCAGGCACGAGAGAACTTCTCCTCTAATGGAAGCAGAAACGGCCGCGCGGATTCTACACGCTTTCTTTATTCAAAGCTGGCAAATTGTTCGTTCGCCCCGTTTCGACTGACTCGCGGCATCGACGAGGGTGAAGAGGAAAAAGCTGTCGTCAATTAGCTCGTTACGCCCGTCTATAGACGATTTTATTCCCATCGTTGTGGGGGGGAAACTGTCGATCCTTTCTTTCCCTTCCGATTTCACCGCGATTCGAATCGTAATGTTCTCTAAAAATGTTTGTTCGTAGGCATAATAGTGGAAGATTTCTTAATAAGACAGCTCGTTAAAAAATGTCAATACTTCCTCCTTTGGAGAAGTCTGTTCAACCCTTGCACGACATTCGCAGAACTCTCCCTGGGAATGTGGCAAATCGAGTAACGCTTCTGGCTGCATACAAAGTCGCGACAAAATATCAGCGTGTTCGCCTCGAAAGGTTAACACCCCGCCCACACTGGGGTAGGTAAGAACGCATACATGAATTTCTTCGAGTTTCTTTGCGCCCCGTTATCGTCCAACGTCAACAGCCAACTGCATGTTTCAGCTGCGCACACTTCTGCATGCATGCATGCGCCGCGTAAGCAGCGGTAACAAATCAGGATTAGCCGAGGGGTGGATTTTAGGGGTGCTGGTAGAGAACCAGTCGTCCCTTGAAAATCGTGTCGCGAGTAGGCGATCGAGGCGGGCGTAATAAACAGGACTCGAGTCTGCATCCAACGCCTTGTGCGCGTGCAATCTGCATCCACGGACGCGACGAATAATTTGCTTACTATTTTTTGTTCTGAATATTTATCGGCGGAGGTTCGTGAAGGGGTTGCGCGCATCCCGACCGACGAACGTCAGTAGATTTCACGCGGAGAATGATGGATGGACCGGTGCATGGGAAATGCAGAGTCTCTACATGTCGCGTTCGCGTTCCGCGATTCCGAGCTGTTTCATCCCGTCAAATGCGTTAACAGAAAAAAAAAAATATTGTCACGCAGATACTGCCCTCCGCTTCTGTCTTTTTCTTTCGGTCGTTTTGGTTTCCAGCGAATTGTTTACGAACGAGCGGTTATAGAAAATTGTCACGTAGTACGTTCTTTATCGTTTTTGTCCGATATATACTACAAACGTATACACGTCGAATGATGAAATCGAATGATGAAATTCTACAACGAAGGAATAGACAGGAGGAAATTTATCGCACGAGGAAGTAAGGGAGGTAGAAGGAATATAAGGATCGCAGGATGTTTTAGCGGTCACTCGGGGTTGCTTTCTTTTTAACGCACGCGACCAGAATTAGGTTTGGTAAAAAGAGGATGAAGATACGTGTGTCTATCGATAATCAGCTTCGACTGTCCGCACGACTGAACGAGAAAAAGGGTCGGGGCTACTGCGAAATCGTGACACTCGGAGAAACTCGTTTGCTCGATCGAGATTTACACCCCTCCCCTGGCAAATTGTTTGGATGCTGCTTCGGAAGTAACCGATAGCCCACATTCCTTTTTCCCTTTATCAATCGTTCACCTCGAGAAAGAATTAACGTTACACTTTTGCATTTATTAAACGTGATTAGCAGTACAACGGAAAAAGATCAGACAGAAATAACCCCCCGGCATCTGCTCTAGATTTTAAATATTGTAAAAATTATATTTCACTCGCCTACACCATTACCACGCCTCGGTAAATTTTACTTTACTCGCCCCTTATTATTCCAACGATATTACCCATGCATATATTCGCTTCCTTATCGCCGCGGGCAATCTATGGAAAAAAAAACAGAGAGTACGAAGCAAGGTTCAATTAGAGCGGCGAGCAACTTCCTCGCTAATTACCGACATAACGATGCATCGCGCAGAAGATATATACCCCCCTTTCCTTTTCCATGAGAGTCGAGAGATCACGCGGTCTCGAGTTCAATCAAAATTCGCCCCGTATCTCGATCGCGGGCTCCCCTTCGTCTTCGCCGATGAAATTATTTTACGCCGTCGCGATCACGGAGAGAGAAAGGTAACGGCGTATGCAGCCATTTTCTGGCTCTGTGAACCGCAAAAAAAAAAGTCGTGGACCGCCGCGGGCTGGACGCGAAGCTGGCCACGCTCGGTTGAGCGGAACCGAAACCGGAACCTATTTGGAGAATTACGTCCGGAAGCATTTCCTGTCTCCCTGCTGTCTCTTCGACTTATTTATGTGTCCGTCTCTCCCTTAAATCCCGTGCTTCTCTGCTCTCCTTTTCCCGCCTCCGCCTCTACCCATCGTCGTCGACGCTTTTTCACAATCGACGAGGGAAGATTGGAATTCTTTTTTCCGGGGAAAAATGCAATATCGGCATTCCTGATTTATGTGCATTTCCGATTGGAAAATCGATTCGGCTCAGAATTTTCTTTCGCTGGGTCAATGATATGTCTCGGCGCTGATTAGAACAATAAATGCGCCTCCGTCAAGTAAACATCGCTACAGTAATAGATAAACTGGGGGACGATAAGGTGGCGAGAAAATAACTCTTGTTGTCTCGCGGTTAAAAAAGTCGCCAGCAATACCTCCGCCGAAGAATAGCGGCCGATTTGATCCCGTTCTCAATTTTCCGCCACTATCCCGAGGCGCTGGAATGGTGAACGCGTGACGACAGCCGCCCACAGAATGTTTACAATAATCTGAATGGAAGATCTCCGGCCGCTATCTATAGAAATACAGGGGGACGGGAGGAACGATGGGTAGAAAATGGGGATGGGTGGCGCGTGGATTGTCGGCTGGCTCCATTTTCCATTGTTCCGTCCGGGGAACGCGCTGAGATCGCGCGTTTTCTTACATCGCACAGGCCCGGGGGCTTTTATAACGGTTGCGCCCCCAGCGCGCGCTGCGAGGAAAGACCGACGATAAAAGAGCCGTTAAGCCTTCGGGAGGAAGTGAAACAATAGGGGGCGCGGGGTTGAAGGGAGCCAGGGAAGATTCAGAGGTAGCAACAAGCCTGGAATGTATATTCCTGTTAATTAATTAAAACAAATTCCCTTACACCCTTCTCGGATAGAAGAGAATTTTAGGAGATTCCTCTAACTAATTTCATTTTTGCCGCAGCGCAATTTCTCAGCCATAGCAGGCGTATCCGTACGATTGACCAGGGGGAAACACTGCAGGTCTCGCTGAGAGTGTTCTTCTTTAGAGATATTTAGGGGGGTGGGGGATGGTCTCGTAAGCCACGAGCTGGAAAATGTAAGAGGATTATCGCGAATTTGTTGAAACGCCGGCAAGTGACGTTGCTACATAATGCGACCACGCTTCTTCTTAAGCGGCTTATTTTAATTGAGTAGAACGGAAAGAGGGTGAAATTTCCCTGTACGTTCGCCTACGTGCACCGTGGACGATTCAGTTTCCTCCGGGTCGCAGCCGAAGGCAGCCGGCAACCGTTCCGCGATAATAAATGTTATCGCCGAGCGATACCGAGGGAAGCGGCTGCAGAAGGAAACCAGCTGTTTCAATTCGTAACGATAAACAGGGCGATTTCTTTCGCGAATTTATACGCCGCTCGTAGCCGGAGCTCTAAACAAAATAATACCCTTAGGCCGTGGCAACAAATTCTCGAGGGGGGGGGGGGGGGGCGGGGGCGGCGAAGAAGGGGGATGATACGTGGCGAGAGTCGGCGTCGTGGAAGAAACGTAACGGGGTGGCTGCGTCTCCGCCAGCTACATTTAAAAGTATAATTTTAAAATGGCGTCGGAGAACACACAAAGTGGCTCATAAGCATAATTTATGCGCTCGTTTCACCCCCTTACCCCCCCCCCCCGTTACTCTACCCTTCCCTTTCAAATATCCCTGTGTTTCTTCGCGAGTCACCTTTAATAAAGCACGAACACCGGCGCATCGGTCCCTTTGTTTTCACCGGCAGCTTCTGTCCGAATTCGTTAACTCTCGGGGTAAATTTTTCTTCGGAGAAAGATCGCGGTGCGTTGCACTTTCGGCGGTTGCGATCGCGATAACAGACGGGGGGGATAAGATTAATGTGAAGGGTAACGGAATGAAATTGTAATAAATAAAAGTAGCCGTAAACGGGAAGCTGTTACACGTAATAAACAGAGTGGTATCGAGAGTGATCAAATAATTTTATTAATCTATCGGCTAGCCTGCTTCGTAAAACCGTCTTGTACAAATTCGGCGCGATTCCACCATTATTCCCGGAATTCCCGGGGATTAAACGTCCGGGGGGGCGGGGTGAGAAGTAATTCGAGCGTGGGTAACGATTGATAGGATCGAATTAATCGGCGCCACGGTTACATCGGCTTGTGCAATCAATTTCCGCTTCGTTAACCGCTCCCTACCGTCGGTTCTTTCGTATCCGTCGACAGCCGGCGAGGGTAAAACTCGCAAACAACGTTGGCTCTTTAGCGGGCAAAGGGGATGATGGAACGCGGAAGCGGCGAACGTAAATGATCGCCGGCTAAAACGACTACGACCAGTAAAATTAAATCGCGCGGTCTCGTTCCGATTATTTTTCCACTTGCAAAAAGAAAAAGTGCAGCTACGATCTATTTCCTTCGAATTCGACCACGCAGTGGAAGGGTGACTTCTGCAGGAAAGGGGCAGGGATCCGAACGCAAGGTGGGAGTTAGTTAATTATTCACGGCCAATTTTCCGTCGCTTTGACGCGGCTCGCCGCATTGACACACAGACTGCACCCCCAACCAGACTTCGGAAGTTCGGGAATTAACTGGCAAACTCCACGAAGGAGAGCCACCCCCCCCCCCCCCCCCCCAATGAAGGGGTGGATCATTTTCGAATTCTTGGTCCGGCGATTTGGGGAATCGAAGGATCGTTCTCTCGAGTTCCCTTTACTCGTGGGACTAACGAGCTGGGCTGGTTTACAGTTAATACGTCGAATAATTGTCAAATAAACGGAGGAATAAAATCATCGAGCGTTCAATCTTTCGCAAAAGTACATTTCAACGCGTAATTCTGCTAAAAAAATTACTAGTAATTTAAGTCCTATTTAATATTAATACGCACAGACCAAATATACAATAATTTTCCCGCACCGTACGATATTTGCGAAGCAGTTAAACACAGCTTTCACTCGGACGTCGAGCTTGAAAAGAGTTAAGCACACGTTAAAACCTGTTCGCAGCTTTGAAAGCTTGAAAATTGGAATCAACCGCGGTGGTGGTGCTTTCCATGTTACCCTCTCGTGGCAAATAATTTCCCAGTGAAAATAACGTTGCATCGTGGCGTTAATAATTCTCTGTTTAATTTTACAAATCAGACCGTGGGCGTGCGCCGCGATGGTGTACCCGGGATGAAAACGTTCCGCGACACGACGAACGTGTTTATTATGTAACACCTCACACCTCTTTTCTCTCT
The DNA here is from genome assembly GCA_023838395.1 of Holcopasites calliopsidis. Lineage (NCBI taxonomy): Eukaryota > Metazoa > Arthropoda > Insecta > Hymenoptera > Apidae > Holcopasites > Holcopasites calliopsidis. The sequence continues at coordinate 2,613,192 of JALHAQ010000001.1, forward strand.
GCTTGCAATTGTCGAAAGTAAGAAAGCATAATTTTTATTCTTAGCCCTGCGAAAGAAATATCGTGAAACTTGATGAAAAAAGGTGAATACTGATTCCCGCAGCGAGTAACCATTTGATCAAGGGACAGAACGGTTTAGGAAACTCGCCCGAATCATTTGAAGAGCATTCTGCCCCATCCAATTGCTTTTGTTTTGAAGCGATGCTCACCGTTTAAGTGGCTCGACTCTTCGCAGGCCCCATTTTCAGGCCGTTCGTCTCCCGTTTCATTCCTGTATCCGCGATTAACGCTCCGCTAACTCGAAGTAATGGGCCGGTGGTGTGCTAATCGGGTCGCGCGTAAGTTAATTAGTCGGAACCCGTAATCGCGCCGCTACGTCGGCGGCGATAAAGAAAAAAGCGATGGGCCGGAGGAAACTCGGTGACTCGACTGCGGCCCGGCTTGATAGATTGTTCAATTAATTGACAAATAATTCGTTGGCATTTCATGTTGCATTTAATCGCATCTTCTCCCCCGCCCTTTGATTTCCCGTATTAGCGTTCTAATCACCGTCACGTAAACGAATCTGCTTTCCTTTTCGTCGGGACACGATTCGCCCGGCGCTCGACGTCGTCGTTATGAATTTTTCTTTTTCCACCTAGCTCGAGCCTCCTCGTACGCGTGAACTCGATCGCGAAGCCACTTTCCCTGGCAGGGAACAGGTGGTTCGACCTGTCGATCCCGTGTAACGAAACGCGACGAATTCGTGCGGGGAATAAGTTTCGAATATTTAAAACCCAATCGGGCGAAACTTTGGTTTCCCCCGTGCACTCTCGAACGCGGCGGCTCATAAATTTTTCAGGGCGCCGCATCGCGGAACTTCCTTCATTTCAGCAGCCACCGCCGGAAACGAAAGCATCCCCCGTGTTCCCCCGGAGGAAAGTTTTTCGACAATCTACTTGCGCTACTAAAATATTCGGCAAATCCAAGGCACAGCGACAAATCGATGACTGGTTTAGTCTTCGAATTCCGGGTAAAATTATTATTACTTTACAGTGGGAGAGCTTTCAGTATGAATGCCGTAAAAAGAGAACACCGATACTACTTCGAATAGAAAAATATTTGGACTTTTGGGAATCTTTCAGTGTTGAAAGGGATTAGTTTTTCCCTTGTCAAACGAATGCCTGTTACTCGTTCAAGGAGATCTCTGGATCCATAGATCCCTCGCGACACTGGATCGCAAGGCTGTGGGAATGGAATGGCACTTCTCCGAGACGGGATCGCGGGAACAATAGTCGGCGAACAAAAGGCGACAAACTTTCCCCGGCGGACTTTATTAAATGAACGGTAATGAGTCGGGTCGCGTGCATTCAGTTAATTAGTCGTAACATCGAGCTGATCTTGCCCTTCGATCTCTCTGTGACTGTACTTCTGGCAGGCCTTTAAACCTTGTCTTCTCCGAAATAAGAGGACTTGCAGTCGGTTTAAAGCCACTCGATTCCACGTTCGACATTTCTCGCGGCAAATTTCTCCGGCGAGGAAGAAGCCTGCGCGAGATTATTCGGCCGCAAAGGGTGCGGGAACCATCGTCGAGGTCGATCCATTAATGTCCGAACGGAAAGCTCGATAGGAAAACACTTGTCGTCCACTCGACAACAACCAAAAGGAGGCGACGAAAGACGTTTTCAAACGTACGAGACGTCCCTTTCCGCGGCGAATCTTTCGCACGCCACTCGTTATATTTTATTTGACGGGGGGGGGGGTGGAAACGTCGCGGCCTCTCGAGTCCCTCGAAGAAACGGAGGGTAGGAGCTGGGAATCGATTCTTAGCGATTCAATCAGCTCGGCCAATCGGGCCCCGACAATCGTGTAATCCGGAAGTCGGGCTGCGCCGCTCAGCGTTTATTCCCGTTTCGTAGGAGTGGCTCGATTAAGAAGCAACGCCGTTGTCGTTGAACCCTCGATGCTGATAGAGGGTACTTAATTGAGTAATGGAATTGTCGTGATTAAATGATCGGTGGGGGGATTTTTGCGTCGGTGGTTCGAGTTTGTCGTCCTCCGCGTTGCTGGCATGTGGTTTCGTGTATTAAGTAAACTCGCAGGCAGCATAAATGTAAGGAAAAAAAGAAAGATACTTATACTGCCCTGCTCTCATATTTCAAGCACGATTTAACTTCGTAAACGAGCAAGAAGATTAGACCCTTCTATTATCCAACTATCAGCCCTACACGTGAGTCCGAAAACCTAGCCAGACAGGATCGTTTAATTTCCCTGCCCAGACATCGGGGGCGGGGCGAGGGTAAAAAGGAGGGATATAACTCGCATCGTCGCGCGGAACGCGGGGCCGCGATCGAATCTCGAGCTTACCGAACTCGTTGCCCGATAATTCCCTCTTCCGCTTAATTTGCCGCCGACTTATTGGCCACTGCAAAAAGCTGTTTCACGCTACGCCCTGACACACGCCCCTCTGTCCGCCGCCCCGTGCGACCTCCGCTTAATAGGATTCAACCGCGGTGATACGTACTACAACGGAATTATTCCGGTACAGCGAGTTTATCAGCCGACGAAGACGCGCGGATCCAATTGCCTCGGACCGGTGGCACCCGGGCAACCATTTTCACGTTCGTGAAAATAAACGGAGGGGGCCCGGTTTTTTGTTCCTCCATGAATTTTATATGCAACTTGAATCGAGGAATAAATATAGGAGCAGGGGAATAAAGGCTGCGTTCGTTATTCACGCGGAAAGCCCCGATTCGGCGGAGGATAAAGCGACAAGAGGGTGTACCAGGTCTTTTCGCGAGGCGGAAGTCGGCCCACGTTGCCGCGGAAAAGGCGAGAGAGGAAAAGATCGAACCGGCGCCGATAGATTTGCGGTTCCCCTCGCTGCTGGTTTCAAGAGGCACAGCATTGACGAGCGTTCATTCGTGCCTTCTTTCGCGGCATTCGACAAACAAAGAGCGGCGTCGCGGACGCAAGAATACCTGCCCTTCTGATCGGCCGTTTTATCGCTCGACTTCCGCCGTACATCTCACGTTCCCCGTGAACGCGTCAACTTTTCCCTACCTACCATGACAGACCGGACGCCTTTCACCGTACAATCATCTTCAATGACAATTGAATCATTATTATTTCTGAAATAATGCTGCGCTCTCTAATCCAACTGACCCAATCTCCTTGCTTGTAGTTCCAATTCAAGCCCGGTCCGGACAGACCACGATCGGCTCAACCCGTTCGATTCTCGCCGGTGTACAAGCGGAAACAATTGGCGCGGTTACATCGTGTCGCGCAGTCATTTATTTCCGGCATTCGGCGCAGGCCGGCACGAAACGCGAGACGATTACTCAACGCTCCATCCCCGGCCGCGTTCCTTTCCCTTTTCTCATCACCCCGGCCGCGGTTATCGAAGATAATTGGGAGACGTCACGGCTGGAAACGCTGTAGCCTGTGTACCGAGTCGCGCTTCAAGCTGATTGCCGGCAGCCGCACGTGAACCGTTCGCCAGCGATTTACACCGGCAACGCTTGACTTCGTCGCTTCCGGATCACAGGCGTTGCGCTAACGCGCACCCCCCGCGAGAGAGACACACCCCTCGGCTACTCTCAGCTGGCTTGCGTCGCGTTGTTTGCCAAGATGAATCTTACGCTGTTAGAGGCTGACGGCTCGTCGCGGTAACACGAATACGGTTCGCTTCTTGGTCGCTGAAAGCGGAACACCGCTCTTGTACTCGGGTTTCTTCCGCGGCGGAAGATTGCGTCGAAGGGGCGAGAGAATCTGATACGAAGCGATGTAAGGTGGCTCCGGCGGGGGATTAATTGCTTTCCTCTGGCGGCGGTGTCTTTTCGAGTGTCTGCGTTCGGATTTATGTCTGCGATGACGTAATAATAATTTCCCCTGAAATTAGGGTGGCTTCAGTTTCTCCGGACGGAACTCGCTTGAACGCCACTGGTCAGGGATAAAGTGGTCACGTTTTCCGTGAAACAAATCCGACAACCTTCAGTTTATCACGGAACTGTTGCATGGGCGTATTTATCGGCGGCTAGTGGTATAGGTCAATGAGCGGTCAGACCAGGGGAAAGAATGTACTCATGGAAACTGTAGTTTACAGAAATCGTTATCGATCACGGGGCGATCCATCGTAGCTTCTCCCCACATTTGCGATCGAGGTAATTGCTCGTTCCTCGCGAACAACTAAATTATCACTTTACACGCGCAAAGAAAGATTAAGTTCCCCGGAATCCCATTAAAACTTCTCACCTTCCGTAACTATCGAGCTCCCCTTAACGAATCGCGCTCACCTTCCTCCGATCTTCCATAATTCATCGATCGGGCGCAACGAAGGCGCACCCTCCCTAAGAACTCGAGCAGAACCGCGGGTAGTCCGTACTTTTTCGAACTCGGCAAGCGTCGTTCGATTTCCACCTTGTTAAGTGGTCACGTTCCCGAACGAATCGGAAACTCGCGAGGAGACTCGCGAAACTTTCCTTCGGGAACTGCGTTCGGAAAATGACGGCGGAGAAACCGAGAGGGACGGGGTGGAAATATCACTTTGACGCAACGTGTGCGACTCTTAGCGGAGCGTGTGTAGCGCGGCACCGTTCAGTCTGCGCGGACCGTTCCCGCGTGTAGAAGCATCAAAAAGACGTGGAACTCGTTGAAAAGTTCCGCGTAGACCCGCCACACCCAACCCGCGCGCTTCGACGGAACCGCTTACTCGTACAACACCCCGTACATCGAGTTTTCTAGGACTTGCATCATCCCCCCCCCCCCCCCCCCCCACCCCGCCATCCCCGAATCCCGTCAGCTTCCACTTTACCGTTCCGCCCGCCCCTGTGTTCGTTTCTGCTCCCTTCTTCCCGCCGAGTGACTTCGACCATGGATCGCGCCGGCAACTCGCGAGATTTCATTTGCACCACGGATGGGATGGCTGTTTGAATCTCTTCGGGCGGAGGATCTTTTTTTTTTCTTGCCTTCCTCCTTCGCCGAGTGTCAAGTTCGACACTTCGAAGTGGCCATCGAGGGGAGTTTAAGTTCTGATTGAATCTCGGACAGCTTGGCGCGGGGGATCCTCGAGATTTTTTCCGAAAGGGGATTCGAAAGTTCTGTAATCATTTTCTGGAGTTTGCGATAGCGATCGGAATTCGAGGAAACTGCAAGCTGGTGAATGATGAAACTCGGAGGATTCCGCGAGGAATTCGCGAAACGGATTCTCAGATCTTCCCGCGGGACGCTTGGCTAATTTAACGGCGGTTCGCCGATGGACAAATCGATCGTCGAACGTTGGACTCCGACGGGTTAAAATTGTTTGTACGTCCGCCGCCCCGTCGGGCCCTGTTCCAGCTTCGACGTTGACGCCGTTATCTTCGTCGGGCGTTCCTTCTCAATCAGCGGCTGACGCACGGTCGACTTGTTTCGCCATTAAATTACATCCGCATCGGTTTGCTATCTGGGATTAGATTGTCAACCGAGAATTATTGTCCCCCGCGTTGTCGCAACGTGACTGACGTATTGTAACGATTTACGATAATCGACTGTTACAGCTGGACACGTAGCCAGGATCCAGCTGATAAACCAATAATAGATCAGGATATTTCAGCTGCCGCTGCCCCGACGTATCTGGCCGCGGTTTCGTCGACAATCGCACGACCGACAGATAACTCGTCCACTGTATCCCTTCGGTTCAATCCTGTCCCTTGAAATCTTTAAAATACACGAATGGTCACGCATCTTCGCATCCTCTAGACATTAATCCAGCCTGCGTCCACGCAAATAAAATCCTTCCTCCCGTTCCATTGTAATGCATCCGAGAGAATTGAAACCGAAAATAATTTCCATTCTTCCTGGCGAACTCGTTCGCTTCGTGATGCGAAATGAAATCTCTTCGATTTCGAGGAGCAGACATTTTACCCCTGCATCTTTCGCCCCTGCCGTCCCTATACGATAGAAACGTTCGGGACTCGACGGAAGTCGATAACCCCGCGGCCGATTCCCGATCATCGTCGTTGTCATTATTTCTATAGCCGACACTCGTTCGCGCGACGCTTTGGAAATTGGATCCAGCGTAGCATAAGCCGTGATTCATGCCAGCCGGATGTTAGGCAGCTACACCGGTCGTAGTAATCTATCGCGAAACGGGCTTTCGGCCTTGCACAATCGCCCCGATAACGCGTCGTGACACGCCGATAACAGGATTTAGTGAGAGGAAGGGAAAGAGTGGGACGGTTGCGGGAGCGGCCCGCGTTCTCCAGGGTTATAGCGAGGGGGAGCAGATTCGCCGAAAGATCGTATCGATCGGCTGCAGTGGACCTGGTCCGCGTTGTTTCGAACACCACGGAAGGGTAGTCTTCTGAGAAGGGAAGCAGGCGGGTTAAATTATACTTCGCGAAAGTAATACCGATAATGTACAATGGTGTTGAACAATATATAAGCGTGACCAATCAAATGAATTATAATTATTATCGATCGCTATCATTTATCGTGTAACATCCGGCCCGCCCTACTCCCCTTCCGAAAAAGGAGAATCGACAGGCTGACGAAGCTTTATAGCCGGCCAGTTTCCGGCGAACCGAATCCGTGAAGGCTTCCATTTTGCCTGGCAATTTCCTGGGACGATCTCGTCCGGATAGGGCGGAATGGCTGCTTAAAATTCTGACTAGGGGATGTTATTAAGCACACCCCTCATGACATGTTTCCAACCCAAGACCAAGAAGCTGCTCCTCTGTGTGGCCAAGGGAAAAATGAATGCCCGGCGAATCCATTTGAATTTCAATATTTTTGAAGTGGCCCGGGTTCCGCCTGGACCGCTTCCGCTTTCTGACCGTGGCGAGGAACATTTTTATACTATATCCCGCCAGCCTTGGTGTATTAATAAAACGCACCGGGGGAATTTGTCCAGAATTTCAAGTTTCCAGGAAAGCACTCAGCGTCCCCAGCAAGTCTTGATAACCGAACAAGTATTTTAATTCCTGTTTGACTTGGCCACGAGTTTTAACTAACTTCGCCGCGGGGAATCTTAAGAAACACAGAACCAGCTAAATTAAAGCTCCCCGCCCCGTTTTGAAAATGGTAGGCTCCTCTTCTTTTCTAATCTCCAATCCCTCTTCCTCTGACTGAACAACTTCGATCAGCTGACCAACAAACGTTCCACGATATGGAAATTAATAAGCTCTTTGTATCGCGACGGCACGGTTGGATATATCTCAACGTCGTCGGCCGATATTACACGGCGGAAGTTCGCGTGCAACGTTATCCGTCATCACGAACGGGACATGGTTCATCGAGCTTGCTTATTTTCCGCTCAAGCTTTCGCGGCGATAACGTACGCTCTCGTGCCTCCTCCGTTGCGATTCCGCTTGGAACGCAACCAGACACGAGGAAATGTAAGGGGACGGTGGTTGTGATAACTTACGGTCCTCGCAACAATCTGCCGTGCTCGGGGGGCGGTCATTTAATATTTACGCGCATTTTACCCGAGGTCCTATCCTTGCGTACATTCGTGTTACATGGACCTTTCGCGATGGTAAGAGGCCGGGGATAGTCGTTTCGAGGGCGAAGGGACCGTTTGAAGATGCGTCGGTGCCGTTTGGGACATTTGGAACGGGAAATGTACCTGGAAACCGTGTCCCGTGGTCCTCCCGGGCTTATTTCTCGGGGTGATTTCTGCGATCCATGGGGTGAATCCTCAATTGCATCGTTAGCTTAAGTGGATGGGGTCATTCTCGTCTTCCTTTTCTAAGGTTCCACTCGTGAGCGGGGATTATTATAATATTATAGAAGATACTTTGGCTTACCCTTCATTTGTTCATTGGAGAAAGATCGCGGCAGCGATGATTAGCTGCAATCGGAATCGTCGAATCTCAGAGAGATCGGAGGAAATTATTTCTATCGTCCTTTCGTGTCCCCTCCATGTTTCATTCGACGAAGCACAAGTGAAACAAAATGTTTCGAGCCATTTTCCACAACGGTCCTCACTTTATTCCCAAGCTGAGCACAACGCTCGAACTTTTACCCAGTCTGTTTTCCAATAATTTCCAAGATAAGTGGCCGCATTGGCCGCGGTTAACTCCAGGCCGGGTCCATCGGCCAAACTTTCCGCGCGGTCCCTTTCGCTTCAGAGTTTCTTAATTTTTTATTAATAGCGCCTGTCCAAGTTCGGTCGATTCCTTATCCCAGCGGATTCGAGTATCGCCGCTCGTCCGTTTCTCCGCTATTTCTCTTGCCATGCTTCCCTCGATCGACGTTCGCTCATTTTTCCTCGTTACACGCGGCTCGCAGGATCTGACCATCCCCGGCGATTTTCAACCATTCATCCACCCCCCCCCGTTCCTTGGTCTTTCGAACTCTTTCATTCAGAGTTCCCGTCGGAGAGGTATCTTTCCAACTTTCCAGCAACGCGGAAACTGTCGAGCGTGAAGTAAAATCGGGATATTATATTTGCGCCGCGTCAGACATTATCCTTGACGTGTTTCAATATTTATTCCATTCGCGCGATACGCGAGAAGGTAGCGATTTCTTTGGGTCGATGTTAGAAATTGCATTCGCGGAGTTGCTGGGAACAGAACACAAGATCTCGGAGGGATCAATTTGAAGAAGAAGAGGCTCGCAGGTAAAAAGAATCAATCGCTTGGATCGCTGGTTCGGAATTAGAGGCTGGATTTGTCATGTGACGCGACGAACAATTGCTCCGATTAATTGGATCACTTTTTCCGCTAGAGACGTCTCTCCAGGTCGAGCTAGATCGCGTTTAAATTAATCCCAATTGATTCCTTTCCCTCCTCCACGCTGTCTGTTTTCTTCCGATGATTGAAATTAAAATAAACTTATTTCATAGACAAGAACAACGCGTTAGCACGGAGAAAATAACTTTCGCACAGCGGCTTCTGGAGCCACACTCGGGCCACCAGCCTCCAAGAGATACTCCACAAAGGTAGATCGACTGTACGAGGAATAGCCTGCATCTCATCAATGGACATCGAGTCACCGAAGATAACTCTTATATTACTACCATCTGTAATTCGCTCATATCAAAGTTAATTATTACAACTTGTAATTTTAATTATCATTTAATTATCTTAAGATGTATTGTGAATGGAATTTATACGAGAATAGTATATGTAAATAATAGTAGTTAAGTTAAAAATATCAACACTGCTGTAACTTGTACATTATTACAACTTTTTAATAAATCTACATTAAAGGAAATTCAGCTGATTACATTTTTTTTATCGCCTGTCCGCGCCTCGATAACCCTGATCCAATTCCTTAAGCGACGAGATACGCGGAGGAACTTTAGTTGCAAAGGTCCGAAGCGAAATTCTCGCGAAAGTTGTCCTAATCCTATGTAACTTTAATTCTAAGAAATTCCTGGAAATGACGTCACAATTCCAGGAATCAATGAAGTAATATACATTGTATGAAAGAGGATACCCCGCCGCGTATTATATTCTGCATACAATTTAGCGATCTCGAGCAAAGGGGACTCCGTAAAACCGAGTTTTGGGAAATTCTTGAAAATGTCGTCGCATTCCAGGAATCGGTGAAATGAAAGACCTCCTCGCATATCATATTCTCCTGATACAAATTGGCGATTTCGAGCACTTGGGATTCCGTACAAGCAAGTTCTGGGAAATTCTCGGAAATGACGTCACGTTCCAGGAATCGGTGAAACGAAAGACCTCCTCGCATATCATATTCTCCTGATACAAATCGGCGATTTCGAGCACTTGGGATTCCGTACCAGCAAGTTCTGGGAAATTCTTGGAAATGACGTCACATTCCAGGAATCGGTGAAATGAAAGACCTCCTCGCGTATCATGTTCTCCTAATACAAATTGGCGATTTTCAGCAAATGGACTGGCCGAAATTCACGATTTTGTATCAGGAGAACATAATATGCAAGGAGGTGTTTCATTTCACCGATTCCTGGAATCTGACGTCGTTTCCAAGAATTTCCCAGAACCTGCTGTTACGGAATCGCAAGTGCCCGAAATCGCCGATTTGTATCAGGAGAATATGATGTGCGAGGAGGTATCCGGAGTTCATAATCGATGACGTCATTTCCAAGAATTTCCCAGAACTTGCTTTTACGGAATCGCAAGTGCTCGAAATCGCCGATTTGTATCAGGAGAACATGATATGCGAGGAGGTCTTTCATTTCACCAATTCCTGGAATCTCACGTCATTTCTAAGAATTTCCCAGAACTTGCCTTTACGGAATCCCAAGGGCTCGAAATCGCCAATTTGTGTCAGAAAAATCTGATACGCGATGAGGTATTTCACGAAACATAATTTTACAGAATTCCTCTTGTTCGAAATCGCCGAAATGTATGCCCATAATATTGTTTTGTATAATTTAAGTCAATTATAAGTAGTACAACTAAATGATCGGACGGCGCTTGGTGTAAGGAAGCAGGGCAGATTTTTTGGAAGTGGTCAGGCATTGAAAAAATTAAATCAGATGAATTTCCTTTAACGAAGATTTATTGAAAGATTGTAATAATGTACAAAATTACAACAGTGATGATATCTTAACTTAATCACTATTATTTATACAATATTCGCATATAAATTCATTTACAATACATCTTATGATAATTAAATAATAATTAAATAATTAAAGTTACACGTTGAAATGATAAATTAGATTTAATTGTGTAAATTAGAACAAAGTGTTTTGTGAACTAATATCTACGTGTAAATTATTAGAACAGATCGAATTACAATACATTTTATAGTTTTAAATTACGCATAATACAATTTAATATCTGCTAATATAGTGTACGTAGATAATGTTTAATTCTCTTCGTTAACAGTAAGTTCCATGTTCCGTTTATTTGCGATGAGACGCAGAATCCAATGTCCATTCCTTGACCAGAAAATCTGTAACATACAAAAAGTATATTAAATAACCATTTATTACAATGATCGATCGTTTGCGACTTAAACCTTACAACCATAAGACAAAATATCAATGGGAACTAATCAGTGTCTGAAGACAGAGTTGTAATCTGTCTAATAGCTTAGGTATCCTCAGTTTCAATACCTGCCTTTGAGACATGTACATTCAAATGATAATTACGCGATGAAGTTCTAAGGAGATTCAAATCGAAACACAGGGGACTCGTGCTCAAATTATTCTATTCAGCTCGACCATGTAAGACACGGTGGAGGATTTGTCGAAATGAAAGACAAGATTACGGAAGGCGAAGCCAAACGAAACTAGCAAATTACAAGTACTCCAATGATTCGACATCATACAACGTTAAAAGGATACTTAATCATTACGATTATCAAGCAATCAACTGACGCACAACTATCAAGAATTCTTCAGCGTTAAATTCACTGCCTAAAGATATGTCTATTTGAAAAACTGCTCAGCTATCCGGAATGGTCCAACGTTAATGATAGCTACTTTCATCTCCCAGACTCACCTCGTCGGTCCAGCTGCCCCCGCCGCGGTTCCCTCAATTTCTGTCAGCCTTCCAGCCACGCCAGCCGAAAGGGGAAGCGTTGTTATCGGTTTTTCTCGTCTGGCAGCGAGCAGAATCGTACGTACGTGCCTCGACAAACGTTTTCGCCCGCCGCTGTATGGCCGGACCGTGTACCCTTTGTCCGTCGTTTGTCCCGATTCCCTCCGTCGTTGACGCGGGGCCTACTTCGCTCGTGCAAAACCCCTACGGAAGTCGTTTTCCTCCGCATCTTTCCCGACAAGCGTGTATCTGCCCGACTGCCCTCCCCTCGATAAGCAGCCCTTCCGCCGAACCATTTCTCGTTGACGCGACAAAGATCATTCTTCCGTCCTGCCCTTGACTAGCAGGCGGCTTATCGACCATCCTCCACCCGTTTCTTAGGGGAGCATCCGTATCTTGTACCGTAACGATCGCGATTGAATTGTAAACCGATCGCGAGTCACGGTGATCCGCGTGTTTTCATGCGGGGGCGCGCTATGGAGGGTAGATTAGACATACTTTGCAGAGGAAAGAAAAACAAATAGGGCAGGTATCGCAGATTGCTGGCTCGTACCTAATTGTAAATAACGGTTCGGTGCAATTCGCGAGTTTTATCTCGGCGCGTTCCCGTGGAAAACGTCGCGGCAATTGCCGCCGAGTTCTATGCGAAAAGTTTCGACGTTCAAGCGCGACCATTCGGTTCGTTTCCCGTACCTTATCTTCATTACGGCCGCTGGATATTGGGCGGCGAACCTTGGCCCTCGGGCGAATAAAGCATAAGCGAAACAGAGAGACAAGATGGAACAGAAAAAAGGATCCTGTTGCCCGATAGAGAGAAATACGCTTCCCTAACGTTAACAAATTTCCAGGAAATTAGCTTCAAAGAATGTACATTTTCTTGTTTAACGAAGTATCTTGTACAATTTGTTGAATATAAACTATTCTCTGAGAGAACAAAATTTATATCGCGTTCGCTGTATTTCTGTGCTTGCATGAAAGAGTCGAATCATTTTTGCGGCGGTAGATATCAGGTGAAGATGGTTGGGAACGTTTAAAAGGAACGGCAGAGGAAGCTATGCAGAATAAGAGACCGTCAAATGGGACTCGCAAAAACTCTCAAGAATACTCCAAGATTTACGATCACACTGCACATGTCGAAAACTTTCGACAGTCCCCGGAAACTTCGATGACGCTCGAGGTTCGCCGAGGCGGCGGCTCCCTCCACATTTTCTAAGATTCTCCGGGACTTTTAACTCCGGGATAATACCCTCGCAGCGATAGGAATCGCGGTGCGTAATTGAATTGCCAGGCAATTCGCTTGAACCTCGACTCGCTGGTACGCGTTACATAAATTCCCACGTATCTCCAGCGTACGATTTCCCCGTTCGTTTCGAAGTGTAAAAGAGGCAAAGATTCTCTTCCGCTCCGAGAGCCAGTCGAAATTTACGAGGTAGTTCGTTGCGCCGGACTGTCAGATAATTTTCGGAGTTTTCCGAAGCGAGAGCTCGCGTATTTATCTACGGCCGGACACTCGCAGTGGCTCATTATCAGTATCTGCAACGCGATCGAGTTGAATTTTGTAAGGTGGGTACCTTGGAAGATTGGAAATAAATATCTTCTGATGAAATTAAGAGAAGAGAAAGAAAGTATTCCGCTTCGTTGTCCCAGGCTATTTTAATTCGCGCTTTCCGTTACGAGGAGATCCGAATTCCCTTCAGATCTTGTTACTTTAATCCGCCCGGTCGCCGACGAAAGGAGAAACGCGCGTCCCGGACACCGATCTTCCTGTTTCGATCAATTAAGGAACAGCGTGTCTGGGATTCCGAGATAACCCCGGCTACGAGCCGCGTCCGATCGATATTCGATTCATTCCCCGCGAGCGCGCGTGACTTTCGTCGGGATGTTGACAGAAATTTATGGCGGTGGAACATTATAGGGAACAGCGACCGCTGCATCGCGGTGTGTGTATAATATAGAATAAAATGATAAAAGTCCATCGCTCTCCGCCTGTCGACCGAATTACTTCAGGTTCCCCGAGTTAGACGAGCAACCCTTTGACGGAACGCCGCGGCGCGTCTTTAATTAAGCCCGTCGAGGTGTCACGTCGTTCTACGTGCAAGCGAAACAAACATTCTAACGACGTTTCCCCGATTCCGCGTGCTTGTCGTTACATCGACGTGCTCGCAATGTCGCGAACCAGATTTCACCCGGAGACAAGACGTCGATCCGTCGCGGGGAAACGCAACGACGTCGTTCCCCTCCGCGGTGGCGAAAAAAAAAAAGGCCAAGTGGCCGTGTGGAAAGTTTTAATTAGCGTCCGCTGCTGCCGTCTATTTTAATGAAACGGCTGCGCGAATTCCAGTTAAGAAGATATGCTGCGGCAACGGGGTTCTCGCTCTATCCGTCTGACGCTGCCACATTTTGGACGGAAGCTATGAATCTGAACGAGAAATTAACTACCGCGAATATTTGTTATTTCTACAAATGCGGAAGCGCTTTCTCTGGAAGCTACATTTAAAACTGCCGCCGGCTACTCCAAACTGATTTCCCCAAAAATAATGAGCGAAACTCAAGCGGCCGGAGCGTCAGTCGTCGCGAGCGGCGACAATTAATCACCCGCCGGAAGTAAAAACTTTTCGCCGCTGGTGTCTCCAGCCGGGGACGATTAATTGCGTTCGAAAATATCGCGCGCTCTCCGCGACGCGACTCGGCTAATTACCGGCTGCCCGCTAATGAATCGCGCCGTTCCGCGAGCACCGTGTTGCACTGCTGCCGCGACCGAGTTGCTCCCCCGACGGAGAACTTAATCAAAATACGAGCGGCTAATTATGTCTGCCCACCCTTACGAGCGACTGCGAACTCGGGGGGAGGAAGCATCGACGGAAGGAGCTGCCGCAGTGAAAAGGGCGCCGAGGAAGGACGGAGCGCGGAACGGTGATAAGACGGGGCCCGAGACAGAAATGAAAACCGAATTAAGGGATGCACGGTGGAGAGAGAGGAGCGCGGAAACAAGGAGGGTTAATTGGAGCCGCGGACGCGGAAAGAAGCTTCGTTTTCGCGTTGGATTCCACCGAGGTTCGCCTCAAAATTAAGAGAACCGCCTTAACGTTCGACCGGGGTAACGATTGTGTGCCGAGAGTTTCCGTTCCAACGACGTGCAAATAAGGGGTCGAAACTGACGCGAAGTCGGAACGAAGCAACGCTTTGAAAGACAGCCAATTGCAATTAAATGAATAATACGATCGCCTGTAAATGTACAAGACACGCCTACGACGTCGATCAAATGAAATCGTTACACGATTCCGAGACCGGAGAAGCGCTCGCCATCCAACTAAATTAATCAGCAATTATCGAGAACCGCGTTTCAGTAGCGTGAGCCCAGAGTTTCTCGGTTAATTAGTCGACGATATGCTTCGCGCGTTCAGCTTCCGCGGCGAATGTTAGTGACTCCAGAGATGATACCAGTGACCTGTTTCCGCGGCGCAGCCTACATCATGCCGCGTCGAATTCGCCTCCCCCCGCCCCGGTTTCAATATGGATGGGTTTTAAGGGGCGCGAGACTATGGGGGAACCCTGGAAAATAATTATCTCGAGTTTGGAACCTGTTGCTGCATTCAAGCATCATTATGCCCCCGCCTAATTCGCGGAACAATTATGTCCGCTGGTGGTGCGCGATTTAATATAATTCGTTCTGATAGTTGTTGTAATTAAACGCTAGATTATTTGAAGAAGCTCGCAGCTTCACGGATAGAATGGATTCTTCTATAAATCCTTTGAGAGGGAATTTAAAGGGTTGCACTTATTCGGATCCTCAACCTCGGGAGAGAACAATTTAATTATTGCAAATCTCGCCCACTCCCTTTCGAAATCGTCTACATTCATCAATTTCAACGCGATGCAAACACGCTCAAACCACTGAGTTCGCTAACTACCTAACTAACAATATCGTAAACAGGATCTGACGAAAATCTTTCGAATCCAGTATGATCTTCATCCTCCCCGGCGGCCGATACGTTAAATCTGCCTCGCTCCGCGATCCAGTCGAAAAATCCGATTAGTCTCCCCACGACAATCTCCTTAAGAACTTTGGAAATCTACGGATACGGTCCCATCCGGCCTTCCGGTGCGACCCGGTTCGCATTATCGATTCGGGGCTACAAGCTAACCAATCGCCGTCAACTTCGATCCCGTTCGTTCTCGCAATTTGTTTCGCGACTCGTTCGCGATCGTTCCGCAGCTTCCAGCCTCGTCCGGGCGAGCCCTCCGAATTTTCTCTCTCTACCCGTTGGAAGATGAAACTCGTCCTGGCATTGTTCCCGCTCGCAAGGAAGCTTCGGTTAAGTCCAAAGTTCGCCGACGGACTGCCAACTCGAGCGATTGTTTGCTTACATATTGGCCAGCTAGGCTGGCTAATAGGCGTGCTCGATGAAAGAATCGCTCGGGGAGATTCGATTCCGGGGTCGCGGCGGTTGGGGGCAAGAGAATTAAGGTTGCAAGCTTCGTTGGGGGGTGTATGGAGGGTTCCAAAGGATTTAAGTCCTATGATTTGTTTGATAAAACCGTGTGAAACATCTTTCTTCATATCGATAGTTTAACAATTTTCAAGGAAAAATCAATTGCGATAAATGAAAATCCTCACGGAGCAGTTTGTATAAAACCCTTGTTACCAAGCTGCGCAGCCTCTTCCCTCGGAAATCAGCTTGCAAATTGTAAAAGCGGAAATCGAATTACCCCGCAAACAGTCCGCGAAACCACTCGGTTAATCGCATCGTCGTTACTTTCTTCCCAAGCACCTTCGACGTCTCCCTTGGGAACAAAAGAAGCTCGGGAGGAAATAAAGATAGAGGCCGGAGCCCGTAGCGCCTTATAAAAATGCAATATCTGCAGGCGGTGGCCGTGCGAATCGCTTGAATCTCCTTTTCAAACACCCCCGCCGAGCCACCCTCTTTTTGTCTCCCCTTAATTCTATCTCTTCCCCTTCCTTCAAATTTTCCCTTCGTCACTGCCAATCGTTTTTCCCTCAAGCTTTCCACTTTTCTGTTCCTCCGCCTTCCTTCTCTTTCATCCGTCTTTCTTGCGCAGTGCCCGTGGCCCTTTTTCTTCGTTGCATGTTCTAATTTCCAGTCGCCCCCGCCGTTTACGGGGGCCGCTCCGAGGCGGGCTAACGGCGAAATTATGATCAAGCCAAGTTCCTTTCAATGGAACGACGGTAATTACCGCGCCGGTTGTTCCCGGATACCCGGTTGTCTAGCTGCATTATTCAGCGGCATCGTGTAAACGTTCGGCCTGGACCTGCCGCCGCCGCTACGAGGGAACGACCGTTTAATCACGCGCGCGCCTCAAGACTTACACGTTCCCGTGTCGCGGACGAGTTTCTAGTAAATCGCACCGAGACGCGACGATGCCCGAAGTTTTCCTCCGAACGCGCGGGAGCGATGCTTTAGCCAGCGTACGGTGATAAAGAGGGCATTTTTCTCTTTGAGCGTCGCTCGCACAAAAGACGTTCGGAAGTTGTACGGCCAGCAGCCGTTTCGAGACGTCGAACCGATTACAGGAGAATGGTTCTTTGTACTTTCGCCAGGGCTGTGAACGTTTTTACTCGCGGGCCGATGACTCTCCTCAATCGCACCGGCGAAACATCCGTTCGAAACGGATTTA
The DNA here is from genome assembly GCA_023838395.1 of Holcopasites calliopsidis. NCBI lineage: Eukaryota > Metazoa > Arthropoda > Insecta > Hymenoptera > Apidae > Holcopasites > Holcopasites calliopsidis. The sequence goes on from JALHAQ010000001.1 coordinate 2,630,272, forward strand.
CATCGAATAGCAGGAAACCTTCGCCCGGGACCGAAGCATTCCGATCACGAGGAATTAATTGAACTCTCCACATTCATGGCCCCTTCTTTTCGTGCCCCGGACGGCTCTTTTCGCTGTTGAATTCGTTAATTTGCCGAGCGAGCGAAATCGATATACGGTTGACAGAAGCACTCGCGACGATACCGGAGAAGAATCGAAGCGATTGAATTAATAATAAAATCGACAGCATTTCGACAGATACGGAATGTTTCTCTTTACCGTCTATCTGGCATTTCCACAAAACGACTCCATCGATGGTGAACGTTGAATAAGAATCAACGCTATCACATCCACGGCGATGATTCCGATATTTCTCGCGACACGCGGGCCGCGAATCGATATTTAAGAACCGGCAAAGAGTATTTGAGCGAGAAAACGGGCGTCCCCGATTCGCAAACGTGTCGCGCGAGCTCCGATCGAAGAGCTCTCCTTTAGCGAGCGAGGAGACATGCTATTTCATTTTCAAACATCTGGCAACCGGAAGCATTTACAGAAACAGCGTTATGCGATCGCGATATGCATCGGCCGGCGATAACGATTAATATGGCCGGTGGCGGAGTTGGCGTATCTAGGAATTTACCAAGGTAATTAGCGTGCCACCACCCCCTTCGTCAACCCAGTCCGCCGCCGTTCCAATTCGCAGGCCGGCGATCGGAAACGCGTGGAAAGTTCTCATCCGTGTTCCCGCGCTGCTAGCCAGTAATTTACAATTACTGGGAGAATTCGCACGACCCGGACCTGGCTCGACGCTGAACGCGTCGAGTTTGTTAACGCGGTTAACTCTCAGTCAACTAGCCGCCTCTATCGGTCCGTACTTGTTTATTCACCCCCCCTCGACGCGTTACGAAGGGTTAATTAACGGGGCTTGCGCGATACGCTTTAACGAAAGCGCTCCTCCCGCAGGCTTCCTTCAACAGCGACACACGTCCGTTTTCCATTGTGAACGGCTCGCAGGAGGAATCGCGTCGCTTCTACGAGGCGGACGTAAATAATCCTCCGCTCTAATTCGACCACCGCGATCGTTAACCCGACGCGTCGTTTCGTTCGTCGTCGTTCCGCCGAAGTCGACCGGGGGGAGAGGTAATTTTATAGACTGGACCGCGCTAGTACTTCCGGCAGCGCGTTTCACAACTCTGTCTATGCCCCGTGCTCCGGCCAGCTTCGCGTTTCAACGCAGACTAACGCGGCGCGAAGAGCGCGGAAACTAAAGGAAAAAGAAAACGAATTAACGCGGAGGGAAATAAAGTTCCGACAAACGGAACTCCGGAGAAGTTCTTCAGAACTACGATACGCGACGGCACAGGTATAGCCGCGTCGACAGCGCTGTTGCTCCATTGATTTTTACTGATTCGAATCGGCGAACGTGCTTCCTCGGGTTAAATACTGGGGCGAGAATAATTAAGCGAAGGGGGCGAGTGTTTCGCGGCGAATAATAGTCGCGACGGTTCGATTTCGTTTTGGAAGGCAGGCTATGGACGACACGGAGTGGGGCGAGAAGCGTGCACTTGTTTGACTATGAATTAAATGAAAAGCAGACCAACCCCTGAATTGCCAGAATCTCCCTGCGGTGTGAACCGTATCGTATCGACACGACCCCCTTACGTTCGCCTCGTAAAACAAGACTCGGAGACGGCGCAGCAGCTGGAACGGCGCAATTACCGATGTTGCGTTTAATTAGACGATCGGGTTAATCGTCGCCGGGGCGATTGGAACGAGAAACTTCGACGAGTCGCTCGATTACACCCCGGGCGAATTGTCCCGGAACGCTTTCCTTCGATCGGCGACCGTTTCGGCTTCTGGCATCCTTGTCTTTGAATAAACGGATGAAAGCCGAATGGTTGGCAAATTGAAAATACGCACAGACGATGCCACGATACGAATGATCGACGAAAGTGAGAACGTAATCGGCAGACCGAGAATATAATTAAGCAGCGTGAAAGCGTAAAACAACAAAGCGAGCAAGCGTTAATAAAACAGAAATATTCAAGGCGAACAAACGAGCCGTCGGGTGGAGTATTAGCAGTTTCCTGGCTTTTCCAGCTTACTTCCCATCCGGAGGAAAAATCCTCAGCGATCGTATCGATTATGCATTAAGCCGTCGAGCCACGAGCCGCAATGGAAACGCAGTTTACGCCGCAATAAAGTAACGTACCGGGCCGAGAGACGGATCCCGGGACTGCGACTATGATTAATGCGTCGCACTTTTTTTCTTAATCAGCCGCGTGCAGCGCGGGGATTAGATTTGCTTTATCGCTTTCATTTAATACTCCCCGTCCGAGCTGGTAAACCGATGCGAGACGGACACTTTTTGTGACAGCGAAGCGGAGAAGATGTCTGTTAATTATGGGGGAAGATATATCGTTCGTACGAATAAAGCTTCGCTGACAGAAGAGGAACGAGGTGATTTATTCACGAAATTGGGGCGAAGAAATCTAGCCAGCAAGAACACGAGGGGATAAATTTGCTTAACTGCTATTCCTTAAAAAGAAAAATAATGTTTATCTAATTCGGCTGTTATCGCCGCAATTCGGATGCCCGGCACGATACCCAATACCAGCAGAGAATTTCATTTCCCTCGCTAGAACGAAACGAGCGGCTTCAGAGGCCAATAACCGACAAGGGTTGGACTCCGCTTTCGCGGCTGCATTTAGTGGAACGTCGCGACGCTTACTCCGCGCGACCGTAGTATCTCCAAGTCGCGGCAAACTACTCAATTATCCACGAACGGATTATACCGCTTTCCAGATTAAACTTGAAACTCCAAGGGGGCCGGGCCCACTTATAATGGTAATAAAGCATGGTCGCTCTCTTGTCGGGGGCTTTCGAGATTATCCGCCGTCTTGGATTATCCATTTCGCTTCTGGTACAGCAGCGCGGCATCGATAATCGAAGCGGCATTGTATCTCCTCCGATCGCAAGCACCGATACCCGCGACCGCGGTCTTTTCTTCGACGAGCGGAATGCTAGTCCGAAACTCGGCGTACAATTCGAATCGGTGGATTCTCGTTCCTCAAAATATATTTATACGCGTTAAAACGATCACCGTCGCGTCTTGAAATCCTGTCGGCGCAGCTCGATCCGTTCCAGCGAACATATCCGCTCGAAATAAGCCCGGGCTTTGTTCCCGTTCGTCCCGATCCCGTGATACGGGCCACCATTGAAAAGGCTATCTTATCCCGAAGTCTGAACCGTAATTATAACATTCGACCCGCTGGAAACGTCACGAGCAGGCAGAACCGCCCCCTTTCATCCCCCCGACCGTCCTGCGGACGATCCGGGCTAATTCACGTTCCTTTGTCGGTGACGTGCATAGTTGTCCGGCTACCCTGTGGTCAGTCAAGGTGCGCACTCGCGGCCGCGTTTAAGCGGTGCGTCGCGCGTCGTTCGTATGACGATAGACGGACAGTGCGATTCGCGGATTAATATTTATAATGTTTCTAACGGGCAGGGTTCAGAGTCCTCTGTTTCGGAGCGAGGCTCGGAGAGAGATGCGCGGAGACCACGAGACGAGCACACAACACGGGTGACGAAGTTAGGGCTTAGGCGCGTGTACCCGCTGCGTGACCCAGAATTGCTGCAACTGTGCTATTCAGACGGCTAACTTTGTCTCTGGTGTCTGTTCTGGGAACGGGAATTAAGGTTGCGCTCTCGTGCCGAGTGATGGTTCGAAGTTCGCGAAGAGATTAGAGCGTGTAGAAAGAAGAGTTGACTGTACTTGGCTTTGTCCCGTGACGGTAAAAGAGTGAGCAAGGTTCGAAGCCCGATACGGGCGTGTGGCGGGACGTCGCGCTCCTCCGAGTTCGCAGTAGTGTCGCTGTACGCTTGGTCAGACGCGCGATAGGATCGCTCGCTCGAGCGCTTTGCGTTATTCAAGATATACTTATTGATTCATTCCATATACTTTGTTAACTGAAATCATAACAGATCTTCTATAATTAAGCATTATCCGAGCGAGTTAACGTTCCAATAAAACAGATTAATGATCTCTTTAATTTGATGTACAATTTTATCTATTGTCAAGGATCTGCTGCGATTTAACTGCAACAGTCAATCCCTTAATCCGTTACAGCGTACCGTGAAACTTGCCGTAGTTCGCCCGAAGCATTCCCCAAACTCGGCTTGATTCAATTGAAACGAAAATTCGAACTAATTGTGCCGACGACTATTTTGAAAATCGTCTAGCAGCCTCAGTGTCTACAAGTGGAATGCAAGTATATACTAGAGGCACTCTGTCGGGGTTCGTTTTAACCCTCCGGGAGAATTATTCAAGCTGCTGCCGCTGCTGCTGCTACAGCGGGACGAACGAGTTCGCGGTAACTTATTGTGAAACTTGCCGCCGGCTTCGAAGAAATATAGTCCGCGGTTGTAATACGCTTGAATTATTGACGCCTATTCGCGCCGCTTTCCAGAAAACTTTCGGTATAAACAGGCGCCCGACAGTGGTCCGCCAAAGTGGCCGGAAAATTTGGCAGCTTTACGTCGCGACTACTTCACTCCCGTTGACAAACTCCGATCGCTGAACGAACAGCGTTTTTAAATGAAGATAAAAGAAATTTCTATCGCACGGTCGCATCCACTCCGCGTAGAGTAGAACGAAACACACCCGGCGGAGGTCCGGGAAAGCCGAATCCTATCTCGATTCTAAACCCACCGTTCCGCGTCTGGGACTTAACATAAATTAGCAAGTCTCCCGTCGAATTAAGTCGTCCCCGCGGCCGTTTGTCCCGATCGTTCCGCCGGTATGCATTCAAAGAAGGATAATCGAGGGCTACTCGCGACTCGATCCGCGAGAAAAGGGACCCTGTCCCGTAACGAGAAAAGTTTCTTCCGGTCACGGGGATTTCCCTTATTTTCCAAGACACGCGGCGCCGCCGTTCCGCAAGATTCGAATTAAATTCACGAAACGCTTCGCCCCTGTCGAGTCTTATTTCCCTCCGGCTGACACCTTAATGAACAATTTGCGGGCTCGACTTCGCTCTCCTTCTTTATCCCGGCAGCGGGCTCGGACGCTCCTTATTACATCCACCCCCCGCCCCTACTTGGACGATTGTCGTTACGCTTTTCGCGGCTCGGCCAGAGATAGGAGCTTCTTGTTCGCCCCCGGTGTTGTAGTAGATTCAAGAGGTATAAATACTGCGGCGAGGTAGGGTTCCGATATTGTTCGCTCTGTGGGGGATTGCTTTGAGAAAAATCGAGGGAAAGCTCTCGCTGAGATTGGAAGGGGTATGGACGTTGTTGATCGCAGGACCCTCTTCCGCGGAGGAACGAAAAGGGATCACCGGACCTTTATGATATATGCACAGATTTATCTTCAATGAAATCTGTTGAACGAGTTCTACGTTACAATATACTTAACGAATAAATATATCTGGAATTAACATTTTCTCGCAGCTCGGTAAGGACACGAGGAATCCTTTGAACATTGTTCGTAATGAAAGCTCAGCGTTTCGAAGTTTGACCAAGATGAATAACTCGAGGGTACAGCGGGAGGGGGTGGGGGTGGAATACGTTCTCTAAATGACAGTCGTTCGAGAAAAGGGAGCTAATCAGTCGAGACTGAATCGAAACTGGTAGGGCGTGATCTTCTCCGTGACCGTTTGAAGTGCGGCCATTCTCGGTAAGAAGTGGCTCCGCCGTGAAAACAGTTTGGAAAATGCGAAGAACGCGGAGCCGTTCGAACGCCTGAGATCTTATAGATCGTCTGGATTCGATAATAATTCGTCTGGTATTACTTCAAAGGTGCTTCCGTCTTTTAAGGCGGGCCCGCACTCGATATCCGTTGAAAGACGATCCCCGTTTTTTCCCCCGATGACCATCGGTCGACCGAGGGTCGAAGGGCTCGCCGTTGACGGGTTTCTCCCCGTGGCATTTGCAAGGTGGCAAGAAATGGCGCATGTCCGAGGCTGCCTGCCAATACCAAGTATCTTGAGAGCGTTACATCGTTGCTAGTCGATTGCAGCCGCGATATCGATTGTGAGAGGGCAAGAAGCCGTGACAGGAGGAGGCCACGAGCTATGGACCAACGGATAAAACGATCCGGTTGCGAGTCGAATACATTTTTCGCAAACCCCGCCGTTCGAAGACCTACGGGCCCAGATTTTTATACTGTCCCGCGCGCGCAATGATTTGGAACTGGAAGCTGGCTGAACAGCACACAACACGCCGCGCCCTTAAATATTCAATTATTTAGCAAGGGTTGTTCCTCAAAGTAACTCTCGCCAACCATCCCGAACGGTTACAAGATTCCAAGCGTGGAGCGCTCGCCCCGGGCTATCAGCACGCACTTTCGAAACACCCCGCGCTCGGTTGGCAGAGCTCCAGGCTCTCCTCTCAACCTGATTAAACGCCGTTTATTGTCCCTTACGAAGGGGACCGAGGGCGGGCGGTATCGGTCGAGGGAGGCCAGGGAAAGGGGGATCAAATCAAAGTGTACGTCTCTCGATACCTAGACGACAGGGGCTGTAAGAAGCTAGGGACACAGGATAGTGGATACCCCATGGAACCTACGACAATTCATCGGAGAAGAGCAGAATTTTTCAGAAAAGCAGGAAAGATGATGAATTCCTATAAGCTATATAAATAAAACTGCGGCTAAAACGATCTCACAGATTTCGTCGCGTCGAAGATCGGACGATAAGGCCATCGTTAATCTTGTTTCGTCAGGGATCGCTCGATGAAATCGTCACCGGAGCGTGATTTATCGTTCCCCGCTAGCGAGATACCGCGGTTGGATTTCCTTTATTTGCTCCAGCAATACGATGAACCGGCCCAGATATCAACGATGACGTTCAACGGGCAATGGAACGTGATTTAAGATCGCTGCCGGAGTAGGGTTGCTGCTGGGAGTGTTACGTTTAATGTCGCGAAGACAGAAACGGGGGAAACAAAATGCTCCACGAATTGCAGCTACGTAAAATAAAGTGAAATCCAGCCGAAGGACGCGGCGCATCCAAGGGGTACAGAAAACTCTCTCCGCAACGATCCATTTCGAGCGTGCAAATTCGTTTCCGCGGTACAAGAGCCAGGGCAGCGGAGCTACGTTCAATTCCACGCGGCCGGATCTGATTTTGAAAAATGCAACGAACGCAAAGAGGGTGAAGAGGGACGAAGGCTCGTTCTCGTTTTGTGTTTGCGCGCGATCAAATAAGAAAGCCAGCCGGCAAATTGAGTTTCCCATTCGTGTACTAGGAAGCGAGGCCGAGGACGAATAGACGGGGTAGTTCTCCCTCTGCTTCTCTCCTGGGCGAGGGAAAGAGTAACCCGGAAACCGAAGGGACGCTCCTACCGTTTTTTTTTTCAAAATTGGGTTTCGGATATGGGGGAGGTGAAAAAATAGATGCATCGATATAAAAATATCGCAGGAGCTCGCGATTACTTTACCCGTATCTCAGGAAACGTGGATGGCCGCGATAAGGAATGATTGAGCGACGTAAGATACCGCGAACGTGAAGGAGAGACGATCTTAATGGCACCATTCAGGAAAAATGCGAGATCACAGCCGCACTCTGACCGATAACGAAATATCCGTCCATCAAAAAGTGCAGCATACAAATTTTCTATGCTACCTTTCCAACGAACGTTTGAGAAGAGACGTTCCTCGAAAGGCTCGCGATTGTTCCATGTACTCGACGAGAATTGTCGAAACGAATTCTAATAATAAAACATCGCAGGGAAGAAACCGTCAATTATTTTACCTTCCTCTCGGCAGAATAAATTGCAGCACAACAGCCGAAGGTAATGGTGTTTTAAGTGACAGCTCGAGGAACAATAGCCCAGGACGAGAGTAACAATACCGTCCACGGTGGAACAAAGAAACGTATCCCTCCGGAAGGCGTCGTAAAACTGCGATTATTTTCCGCCGCTCCATCCGCGGAACAATAAGACGATCGACAAATCGAAACCGCAAGAAACACACCGTCAACGATCTTGCGCGTCTTCCCCCGTCGTGGAATTAGAATCATCCCTACAGCTATTGGAAGCGTGTCTTTATGCACGCACGCTTTTTACGACGTTTTTATACCGCGCGATAAAGGAGTAACGACTGCAAACTGGGAAACGGTACAACACGATGTAACGTGGTTAGAAAAGGGGCGATTCCTCGTGAAGAAAAAAAAATAGATACGAAGAATGGGGCAATAAAACGATGCAATTTTTTTACAGGGAATTTTGTTTTTCCGGGAGAAATCGGCTTTAAATCTTGCCGGATCTTTTTTTACAACGGTTATCTTCAGGAATGAAAGTCCCGCTCGGATTTATTCCACGTTCTCCCAGACGGTTTTGCGCAGCGTTTTCCTCGCCGCTTTCGAGCGTCAAGTTCAGCGAGAAACGAAATTAAGAAAGATTCCGCCGAGGGAAGTGGGAAGAGATAGACTGGCAACAAAAAGAGAAAGGGATTTCGTTAGCTCTCGTTACGCCGGCAAATTGGCCGCGTCGATTTAATATCGGCGGCGCAACGGCAAAGAGCGTCGATCGGCGCAAAGGAATCGAATGACTTTCAGATGAGCCGTTTCGCGTTAATAAGTTCGGTTTTTCGACAAAGGGAAACGGCGCGCCACCTACTTTGAACCACCCGTAGAGGGGCTAAGAGTTTAATGAATTTCAAAGCATTCCCTCCGTTTCACTGGCCAGCAGAGATAAGTTCTCAAAGAAAAATCTTGCCGCCCCTCTATCCAGGGGCAAAGAATAATTTCGTTTTTTCTTTACGGACGGGAGAAAGTTTCCCATCGGAAGCTCGATGGAGGAGTCGAGCAGATACCGAATTCCTCCTCGATGATGCTGAAAAGAATCCGCTTGTTAAAGGCGAGAGCCAGCTTCCCCGAAAGTTCTCCCTGCCGGCAAAAGCTGCTCCAGCTGGAACAATCGAATACTTTTTAGATTGAAATGAAATTTCCCGATCACCCCGGCACGAGAAAGCCACGGGCGTAACCAGATCCTCGTTAATTCTTTCTCGTTCTCGCGAGAGTTCTGTTTGTCTCCCTTTTCGGATAACGCGCGAAGTCGACGGCCGATGATCTTTCGATCGCCGAAATAATTCCATTTCCGAAACGATCCGCAGAATTTATCACAAATTACGGCACGGTTAGCAGCGCGCACAAATTTTCCGCTTCCTCCGCGGATTAAGTAATCGGTCGGCGCGCGCGAATGGTGCAGGCGCGAAACTGCCGCGAAGTTCGTTGTAAATTGCGCGGCACAGGCGAGCGTGAAAGCCGTGCCCGATAAACACATTAGCGGGTGCGACCCGTTCGCGTGTAGCCAAACGAATCGAGCCACGGGGACGCGTTTACAAGAGCTGCGTCTGAACGCGGTACAATTACACCGGATCCGCGTAATCAGAATTTTATCGGGAATAATCGCGTCCACGAAGCGATGAACGGACTGAATGATTAAACATGTGATCGACGCCGGTCTTGATTAAAATCCTCGGCGGCTGCGACGAAAATTCGCGAGACGTCGATGGAATATTTTGACGCGCGAATGTTGAAAAGCGAATACATTAGATCTCGGCGAGAGACAACCGAGATTCCGGCGAACATTCCTAAAGCGCGAATCAATTTGCGCGCGATACTTGATCCCGCGTCGACCGGATGCTCGGGATATCTCGGCTAATGTTCGATTACCGTTGTCACCTATCTACGTGCGCTCGCCTCTTGCTACGAAAGCCGGACAGAAACGCATTGAAGGTGTTCGGGAAATGAATCGAGGGTTGTAAAATAAAATGTAACATTCTTCACGCTCTCTGTGTGGAACGAAGAATTAGAGAAGCACAGGGGAGGGTGGGCAATAATTCGCCGCAGTCGAGTTATTGTTCCGTCGCGACACAGGGAATTGCCAATATCGTTCCGTTCATACGCCGTTGGCTGTTGGGAAACGGGGAACCCGGTGTCCCGTTGGGAACGTTCATCCCGGAATAAGTCTGTATCGAAACGTAGGAGGAGGTGATGTTCAAACACGACTCCACGGAAACTCGCCGCCTAAAAACACACGAGCCTCGCGCGCTCGTTTCCCTTTAAAATCGATATTAAACGCGCGACGAAGGAGCCTTTGCTTGAACCGGTACAATAGCCGGGGCGAGCCGCTGGGAATATGTACATCGGGCCGACGATTCTCGACGACCGCGCGTCAACGTCGAATTATGCGGGAATTAAAAGCTGCTCGTGAAAGCTCGACTCCTGGGGAAATTGAAAGACGGCTGTTTCCGCCAACGATTCACAGTCGGAGCCTTCGCCAACGGTCTAGCGGTGTCTGGTCGAAATTTCAATCGCGCAATCGCGTTTCTGTTCGTCGTTAATCGAATTTGTTAAATGAATCTGTATTAGAAAGGAGCTTTTTCGTTTTCGCCGAATCTCAAGAACGAAAAGCAGCACGTTTCTTTCTCGCCGTGGAAGAACGAAAGGGTCGAAGCAAGGAGAATCGATCGAAGGAGCAATTTTCTCCAGGACGATGGAACAATAATTAGGAGCACCGTGCGGCTTCGAAAACGAGCGTGTCAATCGAGAAACGTTTCCAGCGTAATTCCCGAGTGGCTCTATCGCTGCTCGCTTAAAACGCCGTTCGCTTTCAGAGCGTGACCAAAGAGTGGTTGCTTCCGTGTGGATGCTCACTCTGCACACACCCGTTGTTCGAATCCCGTTTGGCGAACGCGACGAAAAGGGAAACAAGCTTCCCGAAATTGAAACATTTGTGAACTCGTCTGTCTGGATCGATATCGCGAGGGTAATCAATTGTACGGTGAGCGTGAAGCGTGTAAAGTGTCGAATCCGTGTGCGCGTAACAAAGGGAACGGTGCTGTTCGCGATGCGTTTCATCGTCTTCCTCTTTACGTCGAGGAGGAACGATGAAACTAGAAGGGAAAAAGAGGCACGAACGGAATGATGCATTGCGTCACGGTACGCCTGTGTTCGACTCGACATTCGCTGCACCGGAAACCGAATAAACCAGAAATAGAGAAAAGCCGGTGGAAATCCGAGCCGCGAGTTTCGAGCACGCGTGCCAGCGTTCAAATGTTTCGTCGAAATTTCTTCGCTAGCGAAATAGCGAACCGGATGGTACATTTGGAAATAGTTCCACTTTTGGGGCTGTGTTTCGTTTGCGTCTGAGGGACGGGACGGCGGAAAGGAATTTATTATCGTTCGATGTACGAAACGGGACGATGATTAATTTCTCTTTCAAGTCCACTGCTGCGTGTTGTATTAATATCAATTGGGACGCAAGAGGGATAGAGGCGAGGGATGAAACTGTGCAGCGTCAAGATTAGACGTTTTCCAGGCTATTTAGGTGCAATACCCGAGGGCCGCTTATCCGTTTAAAGAGATACTTGGCGGTCTAAATGGACTTTGCTCGCGCGATTAGATTAGCGCTGAAACGGCCCTTAATTGTCCTACCTTCTAACATCTTCGCCAGCCGGAATATCTAATTAGAACGATAAACAACCGGCTGGATGGGAGCGTTAAACCGCTGGAAGAACAACGCCTCGCGCAAGATGGTTTTTAATACATTCCCTACATTCGTTTCAGTTTTACAAACGCACTACAAAATGACTATTTCATTCTTCTTTTTTTTTAATTAATAGAATCACGTGACCACGAATACGATATAACGTTTCACGAGAAAACCTGGCTCATAAACTGCCGCAACCGCCGTTGAACGATATTATCTCCGGCTAATTACAAAAACGTCGAGGAACTACGGCTTTTGTAGTTCGAAGGTTTTTGTTCCGCGCTCTCAAGCATTCTCCCTCCCCCGTATAGCCAATTAAAACGACAAAACGAATCCAGCCGTAGAGTGGAAAAATACGCTATACATCGCGGTTATCCGATTCGCTGTTCTAATTGGCAATATACCCCTTGGGCCGCTATCAATCCACGAAACCGATTCCCATTTTTTTCCCATGGAACAATTTGTAAGCACTCGTCGTGCAATATTTCCTAACGTTGCCGCTGGCGAACGTTGCGCCGAATGTTTGCTTGCTATTTTCTTGCATATCGAAAAATAGGCGATAAAACTAGAATTCAGTTTTTTTTTTTCGAACCTTTTGGTCACAATTATTGCGTTGATACGCCGAGGAGTACTATCGCTAATACTATTATTGTTAGCAGTAGTCTTCGGAGAAGAGTTGTTATTAAATTATGATTTCCAATCGTGTACTCGCAGGTGCGACGGGGCTGAAGGATCTGACAATCAACATGCCAGCGATGGTGCGATCGGGTGATACAGTGACACTATCCTGCCATTACGATCTGGAAGGACTGCCTTTGTACACGATACAATGGTTCCTCGAAGACACAGAGTTCTATCGATACGTGCCGGAACGAGATCCACCGTACACCACGTTCGACGTCGATGGAATACACGTGAATGTGAGTCATTTTTCCATTACTACACCGCAACAAATTTTCTATAAGCGCATCAGTCAAGATTGTCTATCCTGTGCCTGATAAAACTGTTAGCAGCAACCTGGTCCGTAGCGTTTAAATGGAAATGAAAACGTTGCTTCGCTCCCGTATCGACTGATATGCATAAAGCGTAAAAGTGGAACTCGAAGTTCGCGCAGATACAAAGGTGACACGTTTCCAAGAGGGCTGACACAGTTTCCGCGTTAACGCGAAACGTTGTTAATTGCGTTGGGAAACGGTATTTTTAGGAGGCCCCCCCGGTTTGTGGTACGCGCCCGAAAATGCTGCTTGTTGCTCCGAAATCCGCGCTTAATGCGCGCAATTAAACTTCGCCACTCTTAATGAGCACTTGAATATAAAGTTTATGACGCGGGGTCTCATTAAGTGCTAGCGGTTGATTCGTCACGTTTTGCATCTTCTCGCACTCGCGATCGTATCTCCCGAAGGTGGATCGCGATGGTTATAACTATTCATATTAAAATGGAACGGATGAATGTTAAAGTAACAAAAATCAGCCCGTCGAAACCGCCCGATGGCGATCTTTATCCCATTCCATTTCGGTCGCGAGATCATCGCAGGACAGACGGCGTTCCATGTCCTCGCTTATCGGGTCGTGTGCATAAAGTAACCGAGGCTCGTGAATCGTAAACCGATCCTTGACGATCGGGAACGGGGCGGGAGAGGGCCACGGAATCGTCTGGAGTTAAACAGAAAAGTGCGCCCGGTTTTAAATCCACCCTGCAGGACTTGAAGAAGTCGCGGTCGTAACACAGCCCATAAATCAGCCCTATCGATTTCTTTCGACTACCGGTCCAAGCTCTCACGGCCTCGCACTTTACACGCGGCGCAATGCTACCCTCGGGTGCAGCAAAAAGTTTCACCTTGTCGGAGTGCGACTCTTTTATCGGGTCCACATGCCGCCACTGTCTCCGGACAAAGTACACCGTCAGCCCCGGCTAACTTTATCGTCCGAAGAACTGCGACCGCCTCCAGAATTTTGAGCAGCGACTCCTTCCAGGGGAAAAATGTTCGGGATGTTTAGATAGCGTTCTTGAAATAGCTCGAGAGTACGATGAAGAGATTTTTTCCATTCACACATTTAATCGTTCGATTACTCGAATAAAATTGACTGCAAAGTATTTCGACTGCGAGCACAAGCAGTTGAGCGTGCGAACAGAAAAATTCATCTCGCTTTATCCTCACGAAGTCGGAGGGGAGAGCAGCCCCCCGAGGACCGCGTAAATCCGAGAAAAGACAAGAATACAAGGGGCGGAGGAAGATTGTCGAGGTCGCGTGACCACAATTTATTATTTCAATTTATCATTTCATTTCTCGCTTGCGAAATCCAGTCAGACGCTCCGCTCTAGCTAATATTTCCGTTCGCATCGTACGCCATAATCCACCGCCAAAAATAAGCCACCCCGGCAACATTGTTCTTGCCCACCTTGCGGTAAATCGATACGCGACAAGGATTCATAATAAAAGCGACCAGCCTATGAATAACCCTCGAAAAGGGGTTGCTTGGGGGGGGGGAGGGGGGTGGGATGGATCGAACGACAAAGCGGCGCATCGACGACGCGAAAAGGCGATCGTAAATCTCCGCGAAAAACGTTCGGCTCGACTTCGCGTAAAAGTAACGACGGCTCGTATAATATTTACACGAACCGGAGGGCCGAGAGTAGTTGCGAACGGAAGTGGAGGTGCACTCCAGACCGCAGTTAGGAACGTGGAATTATGTCGGTCGAATGGGATGATAACCCTGGTCGAGCGTCTCGTCGCAGCCGATAATCCAGCCTTTTTATCGCCACTTAACCGTATCCCCTTTTATCGGTCATTACACGTTATCACGACACCGCGGCCGAACAAACTGTCGGACAACGATACGCAGCACGACAGGCTTTATCCTTCTTGTTCTCCGCGTTCTTATAAAATTTTCAAGGAGGGAGAGGATACTGGTAAAAGGGATCACCGATTACTACGCTATAATTTAATGCCATTGTTCGGGCAAGAATTATGCGAGTCGAAGTACATTTTATGTTAGGAAATTCTGACAAACGATCAGGTTGTAATAATTTGTTTACGTATTTTCCGGTGGATTTTCAACGAGAAGTTCGAGGGCTCTCATTGATATTTCTTCGGACGGACCGTGGCTTCCATCGGGAGCGATGGAAACGGTGAAAAGGACTTGCGTCCCCGCATCCGATGTAGTTAGTAAAGCAGGCGGAGTGAACCGCCGCGATGCATGTAAATGATTTCACGAGAGAGACCGGACAGAATACAATCCGATCAGGATTTAGATGGACGGAGAGAGGGTTAGATGGAAAGTCGATAGTCGAGTGGAATGCAAAGCAATTTCCGGGGAGGCTTGCCGTTGTGCGAGGAACAATGAGGAAAAAGTATTCGAGAAATTGCGTATCATTCATGCAAACAGATTTAGCTGATAAAGTATCAATCATTTCTGCACTTAGCGAAGGCATCATTTTTTATCGAGCGAGAGGATTTCATGAAAGTTAAATAGAATTGGAAACAGTTTAGGGCCCGACACGATGAGGGAAAAGAAATTAATCATACGCGTGACAGCAGGACAAGCGAGAAGAGTTTGCAGCGCGAAGATGGAATAATATATTTCACCCTGGCGTCTGTCCCGTAACCGAGTCGAGTCAACTTCCGGGGAAACGATATCTCCGAGAAAAAGGGGGTTGCCGAGGAAAAAGTTTCTCCTAGAGTTCGTCGCTATCAAATTTCGAACGGCTCGATCGTCTGTAAAAGTATCCTCCTCCTCGTGGAAGATGCTGTTTGAAGCGAGCAGCTCGTCCGCCTCGGTCCAAATCGAAGCGTCGTTCTCGAAAGCGTCGATGCCCTCCCGGTTCTCTGCGTTTAATGCACGATCGAGGAAACCGCGAGTAGAAATAAAACTCCCGGCACCGATTCCGCTTTTACGAACTCGGTACCCGGGGAAAAATTTGGGGATCGTTATTTCGAACGGGGATCAGTGATCTGAAAGGTGAAACGATAGTGCCGGTCTCTCTTTTACACTTTGAGGAGATTAACTGTTGAAAGATAAGTGAAGAATTCTAACGAGATCGATTTCATTGAATGTTACAGGTCTCCAAATCGAACACGCACGACGTAACGCTATTCGATGTGTCGAGGAAGCTGACGGGGAAGTACAAGTGCGAGGTGTCGGCCGGGAGTCCGTCCTACCACACGCTGATCGAGAGAGCACGGATGGAGGTAGTAGGTGAGTCGAAGATCGGCTGGAACGAGAATTAAAAAGTTCCAGCGAGTAGACAAATCCCCCGCTGTTGAATTGCACCGCGGCGTAATGCGGTGCACGTGCGCGTCTACGTGAGACCCATTTTCATGTCGGATCCTGAGGATCCTCGAGTGCACTTCCGGAAGCTAGTCCACTTGGCCCGATACTACACCCTGAAGAACGGTTCTCCCTTTCCCTACTCTGGATGGAAATCTCAGCTGAGATCGGAGGCGCTTTAATTATCGACCGACCGTCGATGCTATATCGATTCGAGTGAAATGCGTTGCTCGCCGAGGGACGGAACTTTGAGGGATGGAATCGGGAGACGCGCGATAACTTCATACGCTGACAATGAGTACACGATTAATTGCGGTTGCTTTTCTCGGCCGCGGAAGGACAGTTCCAATTAATTAAAATGTACCCTCGCGAAAACCTTGACCGGTTTTCACCCGTCCGGAGCATGTTACTGGTGTCACGCTGGTAGAAGCAGAGCTTTTCCAATTACCCCGTTGCCCAAAACAACCCCGGACGAATCTGGCGACGAGCCAGTCGTCGAGTTAGCAGTCGCGCGCGCTAAAGAACGTAATTATTATGCCTCAGACGCACCGAGAACAGACCCGACGATCGGCATCGAGAAGGAGCGGATCGCGGTGGGCGAGCTGCTTCGGGCAAACTGCACTACAGGCAACTCCAGACCCGCCTCCGCCATTACGTGGAAACTGAACGGGGATCTTGTAAGTATATCATCCTACCTCTCTCTCTCTCTCTCTCTCCCTCTGTTTCCCTCGCCTCAGCTCGATGCTATACGTTTTCCAGCCAAAGCTACGTGACCTTACTGGATGATTAAAGCTCCACGCGAAACACCCTCGCCTCGTCTCTTTCCCCACCCTCGTCGCGTTACGTTCCATTTAGCTTTCACCCCCTTGCTCGGCTGGTCCGACGGACGTTCGCACCTTCGGGGATGGTTCAGGTGCGCCCGTTGACACGGAACGCTTCTTGTTGTAAAAGCTATTTGGAGAGGGAATTTTGGGGCTAAATTGAAGCTACGCGGTTGGAGGGGGTGAGTTTTACGGTGGGATTTTAATATCTCATGCTAACAGCGTTGCGGAGATTTTGTTTTACCGAGGGTGGTATTTGCTGATTGGATGAGGGTGCATTCTCGCTGGCGCGAGGTAAAAGTGTTTCCCCCCCTGATTTTCGTGCGCGACGTTCGATATAACGACTAGCGCGATTATATCGGATGAATTATTAATATCGTTGGATATTAGCACAACCGGAGTGGCCAGGTACGGGCAAACACATATTCTGGCCCATTGTGACGGATTAATTAATTAGAGCAATTTTGATGTTCCGCTTATAATTCGGAATTAATTTGCATACGCGAACGAATTATCCCGGCGTGTACGCGGCGCGTGTAAACAAGCGTGAACGTGAATGGTGGGGCCACGGTTCAGCGGTTCGTTTGGCAAACGGCAATTATTTCATCGTGTAAACCCAAAAACGTTGTTATCTATCTATTAAACAACGCCCGCGCTGATCGATGGAAGGAGCCCAGGCAAATGTAACCAGTTCGGCATAGCTGTTGCGCAAATGTTGGGGAAGGATCCATACCGAAAGCTTTTGTTCAAGTACTTTGGACTTTCGACATTTCAGATACTGCTTTGGCCACATATTCGACAAATCTCAAACAGCGGACGAATGAATAAAGAAGAGAGAGGGAATGTGAGAAATCGAAGTGACCGCTTCTCCCATGGCGCACTTAGAATCACGAGCATAGCCACAGATTGAAAGCATAATTCGTCCGCGCCAGGACGTGATCGGTTTAACGCGTCGAACCGAGGCGATGCTGCGATTTAACAGAATAATTTGGTTGATTTAACAAATACCGCGGAATAACGATTTATTTGCATACGGTGCTCCGGGTACCGTCAAAGTCCCATCCCCTTCCCTCCATTTCACCCCAACGTCGACTGCACCGATTGGCTGGATATGCATCTGCATGGATTCCGATAAATTTAATTCCCGCCGTTGCACGCGTGTACAGGGAAAGCTCGTCTCGTTGAAACGCGAAATGACCAGGTAGTTACACCGTAGCGTACACGGCTGATTGAAAAGCAAAAATGGGATCGGAGGCGAAGATGAGCGTTCCAACGGAATGTATCGGTACATCGAGATTCCTGAGACTTAATTTTAATTAGTAATTGATATCGCTGTATATCATTGCAATCTCACATTCTTCCCATGTTCCGTTTCCGTATATTTTTCTAGCGATACTATCCCATACTTTTACCATTTTCGACGTAGCACTTTCATTTACCGAATTTCCCTTCGATTAATTTCAAGTCCCTCCGGTTGCTGTGCCATTAACAAAACCGCCGGCCATCGGGGCAATCGTGCTCTTCGTTTCCGCGCATCGATATCCCCGACCACCGCGTCGGAGATTTATTTGACGAAATAATTTTCCTCGACTCGACGTGTTCGGGGGAATAAATTCGGCCGCTTTATGGGATCGGATCGGTTATAATTAACGCGCCGTGGCGACGAGAGGTTGGGAGCGGCCAGAGATTTACCTTCCCGCTTAACGAAAACCGGACACAGGGTGGGAAAGGGTGTACTCTAAGCGTGACCGAAAATTCGCGTGTCCAGCCTGTGACACAATGGCCGGTCGAAAGTGCAGCGGCGAGAACTCGACAATTTCTCCCTGCCATTTTCGGCTTCCACCTGCACTTGTGCACGCTGACACGCGTAACAGCCAACCCCCTACCCACGCCAGGACCAAGCTAACCCCGCTCCAGGACCATTGTCGACAACTTTCTCTTAATGTCCTTTCAGATCCTTCCTCCCGGCGTTTCTATTTCGTTCCACGAGTCGCTTTTAACAAGGGTCGTTGAGGGTTGCTTCTCGAGAGGACTTTAGACCGCGTTGAGTGCATCGAGGATGGATAAAAATGTTCTTTGATAATTGCGACTGTTTACCAAGTTGGAGATACACGTCTGCTAAAACGTTTGCGATTTCGAGGAGCGATCGAAATAGAATAATTCATCGATTATTCTAACTGGAAAGTCACACGGTGTATCCTGCAATGTTCTAAATTAAGCATTCGTGTATCTTTTGAGGAAATCGTCGAGCAACTCCAAGCTCCAATATTTATCCAATAATCCGTTTATTCGATTCCACGGTGGGGGTGGTAACTGCAGGCAGCTGTGCAATAAGGATTTCCCGAAACCCTATTGAACCATTCTGGTGACCAGTCGAATTTCATTTACGCGGAATTTCGTAGCTCATTTTTCTGTTGAAATACCGAGGGAACAATATTGGACTGGCGAATGCGTTCCAGTGACACTGTATT
This sequence comes from Holcopasites calliopsidis, assembly GCA_023838395.1. Taxonomy (NCBI): domain Eukaryota; kingdom Metazoa; phylum Arthropoda; class Insecta; order Hymenoptera; family Apidae; genus Holcopasites; species Holcopasites calliopsidis. The sequence continues at coordinate 2,649,308 of JALHAQ010000001.1, forward strand.
GAAATTACAGACGACACTACAGCAACAATCGTTTAAAGCTTTAATTAAGAAGCCCGGAATATCTAGTACCACGGACTCAACAAATTTGTACAATACAACAATCGTAGAACTCGGAGGAAACGAATCGTACAAAAGCGTGCGATTTCTTGTTGAAATTTTTGCGACGATATTGTCACGAAACATTCGATTATCTGGGTTAAAGCGTGGCTGCGCCATGGACCGGGGCTCTATAAATCCCGAACGATCCCTCGTCGATGGCTGCTTGATGGAAATTCGACGGCGGGATATCGGGTTAATTATATTTGACCGGGGAAATTAATGAGAAGTGTCGCATGATCGAAATATTCTCGAGAGATCACCGAACGTGATTACGCTTCATTTTCCCGGGAAAATATCGGCCATCATCAACAAGGATCACGTTGGCTCGAAAACTTCCCCGCTATCGGAGATGATTAAAGCACTTGTGGTGCGGGAGACGCTTGCGATTCCGAAAAATAAATACATTAATCAATTAGTTGGTTGGACGAAAGGTAAAGGAAAGAGAAGAAGAAAGTAAAATGATTAGTAAAGAGAAAACAAAACGGCGGCTTGTTATCTTATTTTTGCATCGATATAAAAAGGCTGATCACCGCGGGATCATCTTGCGACGAATCCAACGACGGTGCACAGCGGCGGGACGCGACAAGGCGCAAGCTTTGTCCATTATCTTTTATGAACAGAGACCGTACAGTCCCGCGTCATCGCGAAACCCGCAGACTAGATGCACAGCCTCGTTTGTTCCCCGAAGTAATAACACCGAGCACCCGTGTATTTTCTTTCTTCTCCTTTCCCTTGCTCGAAGAGGACCAAGTAGAAGAAGGAGGAAATAAGAGAGTCCAGAATCCGTCTATCCGTCCCTCTTTCTGTCCGTTCACTTACTTTAAGAGCAACGAAACTGCTTAATACCTTTAGGAGAAACGTCGCGGAGATTCATCTCTGTTCTAGCCAGGAGCAGAAGTTATGCTGGGGGAAAATCTAAAGGCGCCATCGTCAATGGCGAAACGGAAGATTGAATTGACCAGGGTCGACGATCGATCGGAGTATTTGTCGGGACAGACGTCGAAAAGATAGGTCGTGATAAAGGGGCTGTAATTGTTTCAGCGGATTATCGCTATAGATGGACAATGATTCGAGGTTGCATTTTTTTCTCGAGCGCGATGTGATTCGAGGATGAAACATGTAAATTGAAAATTTAAGCGATTTTCCATTTGGAATTTGCTTGCAGATCGCCAACGACAGTATGATATACAGGACGAGATACTTTGCAATCCCTCAAGACGACGGTTCCCAGGTGTCGAAATCGACGATAGACTTCAAGGTGACGAACGATCTGTTCAGAAACGGCCGGCTACATCTGCGTTGCACCGCTTCCATCGCGGACGTGTACCGGAAGTCCGCTGACATCGAGATCAGCGAAGACGCGCCACGCATTGCCTCCATTACCGGGGAATCACCGCCGCGGGGGCATCGTGAGTACTACTTTAAACATCAACCGTTCCGTAGTCATTATTCAAGCTTACTCCGAAAAGTGAATCAATAAAAATTACGCTAATTTTAATTAGCCGTAACAATCTGAGAAATTCCAATTATTCTTCCAACCGACTAATACTTCAATCGTCCGCCGATATCTTTTGAATTGCCCGTTTTATCGCGAAGAAAATTCCGAGGGCGAGGAGACCAGGAACGAGGGCCGTGAATTATCAGAAATTGGAATCGCGTTTAATCAAGGCGTTATTCAATTGTGCGCCATTTATCGGTCCGTTGAATCTAAATTGTTCTGGCTGGCAACTGGAATCGTCAATACAGAGAGGCGACAAGATAACGCCGCCGAGAACTTTCCCCAGGACGGGAGGGGAGGGCGAAAACTCTGCGTCAGGCCAATCGTCTCCTGATATTCCCCCTTTAAATATCGTCGGAAACAATGGTCGGTCGCGATAAAATTTTCAAACTCGCGTCGAAGGAGGACAAAAGCCGAGCGTCTTCGGGCGTTCGTGTCCGATCGACCAGCGCGGCGTTGTTAATTGCATCGTTCCGATTTAACGAGGCGCACAGAAATCGACGGATTTTATCTACCTTCCGGCTCACTGGTCGCCGATTTCAGAACTGTAATACCGGAAGGCATGGCAAAGTTACAGAGTAAAGGGATTGTTATTAGACCCGGGTGGATGCGACGAAAGTTTTCACGGCATCTCGCGAAGAAATCGTTCCGCGGCATAGCTTGCAAAGAATTGTAAAATATTCCTTAATATCTCAAATTTGCCAAGGAGAATCGTTTCGTTACCATGAATACTTTATAGACGTAAATGGTAACGGAACGAAAAGGAGACTGGAGGAGTAGAGAAGTATAAACCAATATAGCACCATCGACGACTTATCGAGCAGCGCAATAAGGAAATGACGAGCAGTCGGGGATTTATTGAGTCTTCTCGTTTCACCTCGAAGTGTAACTCCACTTGAGGACGAACTCCGATAAAAGTGGTCGGCGGTAGCAAGTGGTAACGGAGTATGATTGATATCACTTTTGCCGTTCTCCATCGCACCCCGGTTTATCACTGTTTGCGCGTGGACACGCGTTACCTGAAACCCTTGAGCAATTTACCTCTTTCACCGAATCCTGCCTAATCATTCCTGCAATTACCAACCATTATTAATCTTATTCGAACCGTGGTCAGACTAAAAGAAGCGAATTTCTTGCTCGAATTTTCTAATTAAATTAATGGAATTCTCCCTCTTTCGTTCCTTTTTTTTCCATACAAAACATGGTAGCAGGAGTGGAATCTCACGCTACCCGCCTAATGAAGACAATTTCACGGTGGTTTGACGCGAGATTTCGCCAGGGGAACCGTGTACTCGTCCTTTTAGGCTGGCTATTGGCGGCGGATTAAAATTGAAAAAAGGAATCTGCGGTCCGGTGGTCGATCCGGCGGTCACGCTGATCGAGATCCGGCGTAGAGAATGGCAGAGGAAGGGTTGGAAAAAGGTGAACGGGGAAAATGCGAGGCTTCATCGTGCCGGAGCTACGAAAAGCGAATTGATAAAATTTCGTGGATAAAAAAGAACGAGCTCGTGACTGTGCTTGCCAGTGCATCACACGCGAGCTTCTTAATTGTTCTTAATCAGTCAAATCATAATTATGGTATTCTCTAATCACTAATCATTTATTAGGTTTCACCCGTCCTAAGCGTCGCTTATTTAAATCTATTTTACTTCGCGCGGCGGGCACGTTATCCGATAATCATTTTATTCCATGCAATTTCGCTGAAATTCTAGGCCTCTCGCTAAATTCCCACGCCATCGTAATTTCCAACACCTTGCGCGGGGAAAAAATCTAGGGCACCTAGTATAACGCTTGGCTATATCGGCCCGATGGCACGGCCGGGGCGCGGGTTAGTGTGGCACGTTAATAAAACCAGCGCGTTAATTGCTGAATTCCCCATTGATTAATGGCGCTCAAGGCTTCGCTAAAGGCAAGAGGTAAGTGATCCGCCAATTTCACGAACGAAGGAAATAGCTCCGTGTCTACGTTACAGCCGTTCCAATTGCGGAAATATTCTCCGATCGTTTCGCCAAGCCAAAAGCTTTCTTCCCTCTTTCCCTTCTGATTAATTCATTCCTCGAATTATAATATTGAACACTCGAGAATTGCATGGACGATAAAAATTCAGATATCCATAGAAAACAAAAACAGCGGCGCTAATAAAAACATTAATAGTAATAATACTAATTAAGGGTCCATTTATACATCACCGTGCTGTGTCCGGATTTTCTTTACAGTGACGTACTATTATAACTTAAGAACAAACTATGTGATTTCTGTCGTGTTTGGTGTCATTTTAATTGCAAACATCTCAACGGTTCATTAGAATTAATTTCATAAGGATTAAAAAAAAATGAACTAAAAGAATTGTATTCCTTGTGTACAGAAAGTGCTCCTTGTAACGAGGCGCCGCTTAGAAAAATCATTTTCATTCTTTCATACTATTAATTTTGAACAAGAATACAGGAAACTAGAATGCGAAATTTATAAAAAGGAAAGTATGTCAAAAGATAGCGAAGAGTATACCTTTTAATTTGCCGTTTGGCTCATTCCGATATCTCAATTAGTTTCCGAGATACAAGCGTTTAAAGTTGAGGCATTTAAATTTCGCGACGTGACCTACATTTCTTCCTGGAATCGGAAGCATTTCTCAGAATCCCGTCTGCTACTGTGTCTACGTTTTTTTCCTGGGATCGGAAAAAACTCGCTGACTCGGCACCTGTTTTTTGTTTACACCTGCGTGGGAACGCCGCGGTGAGGTAGGTCAGTGACGCGCCGCGGTGACGTAGGTCAGTGACGCGCCGCGCGATACGAAAGCATTAGAAATTACCCGTCTCTTTGAACGGCGATATCTCAGGAACCGGAAGTCGTATCGAGTTCAACCAAAAACCGTTTTAAAGGGGAAGAAAGCGCGCTTCCAACGAGACCCGACCGGATAAAAAATAATCAATATCTTCGGAGTTACAGCGGTTCAAAGTTCGTGCATTTGTAATACTTAACAATCAAGTTTCTAGCCATAATTTCTAGCCTCGGATATTTGGCTATGGCCCGGACGGGGCACGCACAGCTTCTTGAAAACGTCGTCATCAAGAGGTTACAAAGGATATTCCCTGTGCGCAAGGAATACAATTCTTTTAGTTTGTATTTAATCTGCATGAAATGAATCTTAATGGACTCCTGAGATGTTTGCGATTAAAATGGCACCAAATACGACAGAAGTCGCATAGTTTTTTGTTATGTTATAATAGTACGTCGCTGTCCGAAAACCCGGACACGGCACGGTGATGTATAAATGGGCCCTAAACCGGAATAAAGCTTTAATACTTTCCCTTCGATAATATTGACATTGACAACAACTAATAGCCCTCAGGCCAAATCAAATCAGTCATCAAGAATCATCCCCGTCGTGAAGCTTAAGCCTCTGCTACCGTGAATCAATACTTGCGCCCCTCGTCAACCCCGGGGAAAGACTGGACGTCTCCATTCAGGAACCACTCGAAGGCATCACTTTTGGGAGGGTCGCAAGAAGGGCGGTTCGTTTACGAGCGAGTTGACTCATCCCCCGAGGACAGGGGACGTCCCCGGTTGATTTACACGCTCGGCCCATCGCGATTACAAGGAGGATTTGATAGCCGAATCGCGGCGTCCGTCAGCGGGGCGCGATAAAAGCCGCGCCGCGACGCCGCTCTGCAGACCGATGCCGATGGCGCGTCGCTGGCTAGGAGATTGCCAATACCATTACTCCGCAGTAAAAGGAGCGTAACCGTGCCGTTAAAGGACTGTCACGTGTCTCTTCCATTCCCTTCTGCGAGGACTACGTCACCAAACTGGAGATCGAGCCCACCCCTTTATGCCTTAACTCGGATGAGGACGATGTGTCCGTGTCGAGATGAAACGGAACTGGCCACTCCCGGTATTCGAACGTTTGCGTCGCTGTTTGCGTAGTTCTTCACGGTGCGAAACAACCAGAAATTGGAGTTCATAATAATTACGGTAGCGGTATTACGGAACGGCAAGTGGAGATAGAAAGATTCGTCGAGTCCTAACTCGAACCAGCGTACTCTCATCAACGCGGCAAGCTGACGAGAATAAATTTCCATATTTTTCCATGACCTGCTCGTAATTCCAGATCGAAAGAAAAGCAGCCGCCTTGGACGCGGCTTACGTTACCGGAGTTACTAATAGAAGCGGATCGTTCGCTCCTCCGTCCACTTTTTCCTTTCTATCTCCTCGCCACATCTCGCCTCTTCTGCCACCCCCTGGCGCTTTATTCCTTCCATAGCTCTATCCTACCCTGTCCCAAGATTCGACTTGCAACCCGCTCAGCCAGCACTCTCCTTACTATTCCATGATACCCTCGAAAGTGCAGCCGGGTACTGGCCTCGCATTGATAATGCCTCGGCTGTATTCCACCGATGGGCGAGAGAGCGGGGGCTGGATGCTGGCAGAGAGAATTTCCAGCGTTGGATAGAGAAGGGAAAACCCTCGAGAGGGTGAACGGGCGCCGGCAAGCGACGACTCCTCTCGAACAGAAGAAACGACCGGGATGGCCGCGCGTTACGGGGATGAATATTAACCGAGGTCTGTCGCGAACGATCCTTTCGGCTCGCACCCTCGAGTGAAACTTTCATCCCTAAGATATCCATCTGCGTGTCGCTCGCAGATCTTCAGACGTCGCGAGCCTCAGACGCGGGCCTTTTTTTTTGTAAGAAATTTAAGGTGGTTAAAATGGAGTTGCTTCTTTCTTATGGAAAACGAGCTACAGATCCGAACAGCCCAATTAAATCTTCACCGTTTCCCCTATAACTTGCGGCAAGTGCTTCTTTATTTTAATGATCTATTACCCAATTTATTGCACACACGTTCGCACAGCACGAGGTTGCAAGCACATTTTTCTATAAAAGTTTTATAGAGGCTCTTCCAGTCATCGTTACTCGACATTCGATAGCCATTTCTGATTGTTCGCAGTCGCCTGGCCAGTATCGTGCAGGATATACCGTAGGTCCATGCACGAGGGTAGAAGAAGTTGCGCCGCTAAAGGACGATATATCTTCCCCGGGGAAAGTAATTCGCTAATGGCACAGCACGATGCGCAAACGCAGCCTGGTATTCTTCAGCGTGGCGATACCTTTTCGGGGAAAGCGGCCTCTGATTCAGATATATCTAACATTCGTATGAACCAGCGATACTTCTTGCAAGATTGTCGGACTGTAATTGAAGTTTGCCGTCTCCTTAATCTTCTGATAGGGATACAGAGGGTATCGCGTTCAAGAGTTTTCCAGGAAGCGCTTTGATGTGGTCAACGGTACAGACCTTGCGCGAAATGTTATTCCCGTTTTGAATCGCGTGGGCGAGCACGCGGTCAGCGGACGATCCGCTTGTCAATCAAAGCGTAACAATTTTGGCTAGCCGGCAAATTGGCAGGGCCTGTCGGTGCGATTGGCCCACGGCAGATGGGTTGCGAGAGATACAGAAATGAATTTTCGAAACGACCGGCTAGAGGTAGCGGAGCAGATTAACGAAAGTCGAATTGATTCTCGGCGAGGAGGGTGGCTGCCACTCGATTTCCGGTCCAACGAATAATTGGCCAGTCGCCAGGCTGCGAACGCGTCCACGCACCACTACGCGTTACTTTGATTTGACGTAGTAGCCAGGGACCCGCGACCTATTGTCACAGGCGTATAATTCGTGCCGCGACTGTCGCGATTGCAACGTGCCATGGAAATGATATACATCTAATCCGTCGGCGAAGCGTCGGACCAACTGATGCGTCGTGGAAATTTAGTTGTCAACGACTGATGTGAAGAGGATGGCCGATGTCGGTTGGTTGGCAGAATTTTTCCTTTCGGGATTGAGCCTTTGATTATTGGTGGTTGAATTAACACCTACGTTTCTTGTCTATGCGCAAGGTTTCGGGAATGAATTTAACATATCTTGACCGTGCTGAACGCAGCATTGAAATAGACGCGTGGAAAACGAAACGGGTTATTAGAACCCAACGCAAACGGATGAAAGTTCATCCCGGAAATTAGGATAATCCGATCCGCCTCGTTACGAGAACGATTCGCGAAAATAGGGCGCGCTTAATAAGGCTCTAGCGCGTCATTAAAAATTAACCACCGTTTTTTAAACAGCTTCCACCGTAACACAATCTTCGCTCCTCTACTTTAAAATCAAGACGAAGAAGGAAAGAATATTACTACTTTTACTATCGTTAAATTTCTAAATTAAATCCACCAAGAAAAACTTCCACGTTCCTTTCCGCAAACTTCCCAAATTTTTCTCCTCCCCCCCTGCTTTGTCCGTCGATTTTCCTTTGTACAATACTTCTTTTTTCCTTCGACCATGGCAGTCCTCCGTGAAAGTTTATTAGTTACCCCCCCTGCCCTGATACCGTTACGGCCGATAAAGGGACGGCTGTGAAATATCCGGTGCTTCATAAAGCTGGAGTCGCAACGGTTTGTCCAGGTAGGCGGGTCACTGTTTCCGTAATGAACGGGTACGGATATCGTCGGGATGCCTGGAGAAAAACGAAACAGAGAAATCGGCCGGCGGATCCGCGACGATCGATATTCGATTAATTGGATTTGCCTGGCCGCGCCAGCAATTTTTCTTTTTTTTTTTTTTTACTTTTTCTCTTTTTTATTTCGTTCTCCGCTCCTCTCGTCGACGATCGCGTGCATCGCAGGCACGTTTCATTCGCAGCTTTTGATCCTCGCGCTGTTAATATGCCGAAGCGAGCGAATGATTACCGATATCGAAGTGAAGAAAATGTCTAAAAATGCCGTGAAAAAATTCGTACGATTAGATCGGCTATTATTTTTGGCAGAGTTATTACAGGGGGGGAAAAAAGGTGTTTAGATGAAATTGGTGTTACCGTTGCCGCACAATGGAGGGAGAGTGCATGTAGATAGAAATCATTTTCGTAACGACCCGATCGGCTACAGCGTTTATAATGTTTCGCGATTCTCGGGCACGATCGCGTCGTAATTTCGCCGGCAATAACGTTGATAGTAATGCCCGTTTGTATGTAAACGATTCCCAGCCGACGGAATAATTATTAACAGACAGTATCGAGAGGGTGGACGGTAGTTTAAATAGTTCGCCGGCCGAATGGGTTCCAGGGGTTTCACGACCGGCAATGAACATCCACGAAACGCAATCCGACCGGTAAATGTGAACGAGGGAATACCCCGCGACTAAATAGATAGAAAATTGGAAATAATACTTTTCTTTTTACCACCGATTTCCAGGATAACACACGAATATTATTTCTGATTAAAATCGATAAAGGATGACGGGATATTTGTATTAAAATGAAATGACTATCTTAATGTAATATGTGTAATGCGCGTTTTGCAGAAGATTATTCCGCATGCCCATAGTATATTGTTAGGCCAATGGAATTACTCAAAAAGAGGAATTTACGTGGACCCATTTTTGCGGTTGTTTCCATCACGGGGAGAGGTAATTTGCTTTTTCTGCGGACCGCTCGCAGCTACGTCGCTGGTTGTTACTTTTCTTCTTGCCCCTTGAAAATTTAATCGCCACCACCGCGTTGCCGCTAATGCGATTCCCCCCGCTACTCCGCGTTGCGAAATCTTCCAGAGACAAACTGCGCCTTAAAAACGGTCCTGCAAGAACGTGGCTACGTGTCTGTCCCCCGCTTTTCGCGGAACTGGACCAAAAACAAATTTTATGGGGCTCGCAATTAAATGCTTGATAGGGTTGAAAGATAATTAGCCACGATATCGGTGGCATTGTCGGTCCGTATTTCAGTGGTAGTCGCGATTCGTAACTTAACAAAAGGATTTACAATAATTAATAATTGGGCAACGCTCGATGTAAAAAAATGAATGATAAGAAACACAACTAACTTCCACTATTATCAAGAGCCCTTAAAACTTTCAGTAATTTCGCGAAATTAAGTGGCGCTTAAAAATTACACCATTCACTTTCGTGGAAGATTAAATCCATAATAGAGTAAAAATCCCACTAAGACCCTTCACCTCGGCGGAAGGAACCGGATATTGGCTAAGCACTTTAAGCGGAAAATTCGAACGTTTTAACAAGCTCGAGAGGCCAAGACATTTTATTTCGCCTCCAATTGACCCGAGCTTCCTAATTGGCCCTTTCGGGTACTCGCGGTCGATCGTTTTAACCGGAGCAACTGTTCAATTTATCGTGCCCTGGGCCCACCCCCCCTGTCGAAAAATAAACGTGCTCGCGCCGGAAGCGGTGCAGCGTTTTGCAAATAATTTAGGATCAAGGCTTAAGTGCAACGAGAAAGTTTACGGAAGCAAATTCTGTCTGTAGGACTTGGCAAGAAAACCACATCGGAAGCTGCGGGCTACATTTTCACCGGAAATAACGACCCCACAGCTACGTGCCTGCAGGAGATAATTGTTTCTTTCTTTCCGCTCTTTAATTTGGTTGCAATTTAATTGGGCGCGTGAAATGTTTTTGGTGAGCTTCTAATTGAAGGGGATGGTCCTTAAAATGATTCGTTTTGCTCCGATTCGCAAAGGAAAAAGTATATATGAAAACGTAGCTATGCCCAAATTCTGATGCTATTAATTTATTCTTTTGCATTTCTGTTATTTATAGGATCCAACGGCTCCGCAGGCCTGCGCTCTTCCTGGACTAACTTGACGACGATGATCTTTACCCTGACAACGACCGTGTTCCTGCTGTCCACCCCGATGACAATGACGGCGATCTCATCATCAGCGCCGGTCTCCGCCACCAGGTAGCTCGGACGCGCACGCCAGTATACCGCTGCCACTGTCTGACCCAATTAAAAAGAAACATCGTCCATGTAAAACCTAGTAGTCTAGGGCTTCCAGTTATGTATGTTACTATGTATGGAGTAGATAGCTCGAATAACAATTGATTTTTATTCACGAACGGGCTTGCGTGTTAAGCGGGAGGTCGAGGCGAGCTATGAAAAATGACAGACGAGAACAGGAGAATATTCGAGACAGAGGATATTTACGCGAACACGTTCTTATTTGCGAGCAGGGCTAGTCCTATTTCAGGCGGGGAGAAAAGTTGGAGGAAGCAGACAATTCTTTGAGCTAACGTTTGGTCGTAGCCAATTTTCACGGACACTATAAAATTATAATAAATAATCTACAAGGAGCGAACACGAACACGCGGGAATGTGTGAATTAAATTTAAGGAATACCCTAGGAGCGAGCTTGCGAGAGGGAGAAGGCATTGACCGAGGCGCACGAGTATTTCATCGTAACCTCCTGTACGCGTTGCACACCCCTAGCAAACAAGAAGCTAATTGCATTTATTGGCAATGGTTATATTCTATCTATTACCGGTTTCTTTCTATTTTTGATGAACGTTGTTGATGTTATTATTAATTATTGCGATGATTTCCAATTGAATTGTAATCAAGACTTTTCAAGCAGTTTATTTAGCAACCCCAGTGTTCACCGAGCGTTGACGATTGGTATATAGTTATAAATACAGGGGTAATTAATATTAACTGAGTACACGATAACGTTAGCGCAGCGACGAGCGACGTTCTGCTCAATATCCGCTCCATTTAAGATTGACTAACCAGGAACGCGACACCATAGGTACCGATTTGTAATCTGTACAAATTGTAATAAATTACCATACGAAGTACGATTCAACTTCCCGTATTTTTTCTTTCCACCGTCGCCCCTTGGATCCTCGTCATTTTCCGTAGAAAGTTGTGAAGAAACATCGAGGCGAGTGTACAACATCTTATAGAAGGATATATGCAAGGATTCAGGTATGTCTGACCAATGTTGGCTTGTACTACTTAAAGTATATCTCAGCAAGTATTACTGACAGCGCGCTACCATTTGTTGGCTCACTATTATTCTCTATTATTATGTATATATTTCTCCAAGTTTCTACCCCCCGGGATCCCGTCACCTTTCGCAGGGGGGGGGGGAGGGGGCGATACAGCGGAGGAAATAGATAACGATAGCGTGAAACGAGCAACGGGAGAACCGCCGTTATTAAATTCCTCGACTCGCCGACGTGCAAGCTAACGATTATCGGTTTATGTAAATACCGCGGACAGGCGCGTGAGTTCCGCAGCGCGGCGAATTAAACGATGAATCCGGTAAATTCGATTTAACGAGCCAATAAACCTTCTCGCCGGCTACGAAACTCTTTCCGACGCAATTACGCGGAAGCAAACGGTCACGTTTCACCGACACAATTCATATCCCGCCGGTACGTATTTTTCAACGTGGTAGCCAGCGGGGCGAGCGCACTTCCGCCTGTTTCGATAGTGGCCGCGTTCGGGGCGAGCCACCCCCCTTCTTATAAGTTCCACTTGAGAATTAGAAAACGGGTGAAATTCCAGAAACTATCCCCAATTCGCGCCGATTACGGCGACCCAGATTTCCAGGAATCCGAAACACTTCGTGGCGCGACTTTTGCAACTACCACCTGGCACTATCGCGAAAATCTAAGACCGGGGCACGATTTAACGTACTCTCTTAACGCAGTGGTCCCGAGGGTCGGTAAATATTCCAATTAAAATTCAGTAGGGGTTGTCGGAGCGAGAGGAAGCTCGTGGAATTAGCATCGTCCGCGTAGAACGGGCGTGAACGCGACGTGAGCCGGAAGTGGTGACTGTCTAAATCAAGCTTTAGGCGTCCGCGCACGTCAGGGTACGCGCAAGTTGCGCGCAGCCACGTGCTGGCGAACACGTGCCAGGGAGCTTTTAATTTCGTCGACGAACCAGATGGACCGAATTGCTAGTTGTTCCCTCTCCCTCCTTCCCTCTCCGTCTGTTTTTTTTTTCACTGCAGCCTGTGCGCGCATGATTAACGTCGTTTTCACAATACACGCGAGCTTTTCATTTTCCACCCTCCAACCCCTTTTTTTATCGTACAGTGGTCGGATCGGGAAAATCGGAGGCAGTAATTTGTTCAGGCTGTAGGCTTGGGTGGTCAAGCCGAATTTCGATGGGCACGATGTGAAAAGCATTCTCTTTTGGGCTTAATTGTTTATCAATCAATCAGAGCATCAACCTACCAAATGTATTACTGCAATATTTTTAAGCGAAAAAGAATATAAATATAGTGTCTGCCTTTCACCATTTTTGTTTTAATTCGATTCTTATACGTGCAAATTTAATTGAACCAGACCAACTTCACCAACAATAGTTCTCCACAGTAACCATCACTTTCGGTCGCAATCGAGATCCACGATAGCCAGAATGGTTAACGAATCGTAAGAGCCAAGTCCTCTCGAACTCCAACTTGAAATAAGAAAAAAAAGAGTAACTTTTTCAGATCTCGTCCAATTAAACAGTCGAAATGGGGTCACTAAGGATCGAAACGATCACGCCTGTACACGATTCTGAATATCTCGGTTACTAATAGTATAAAAACTAGAAGGGAAGAAAAAATGTAGAGCAAACTGAAGAGCCACGAATTCGTTAAAACCTTAATTAACGTCCGACAGCATTGTCGTCGATGCGGGTGAAATAATTGGACGGTGATTCGACTGGGGAATCGACAAGCTGTAACGATATTAGAATATCTATCAAACAGAACACTTGACAATAAATAGAATAATTCTGTGCGAAGCCCAAAGTGTTTCAATTTCTACTTTTCAAACTATTTTAAACCCCGGATTCGAAAGCACGAAAAAATTCATAAATCACAGGGTAGAAAGCCTCGGGGGATCCGCATTAGCACAATCGCGAGGACTGCTCGAAGAGGTCTGAAATTTTCCATCCGTACTTCCCTCAGCGAGAAAAGTTCGCGGCGGAAGAAAAACGCGAGCAAGAACGTGAAAAGTGGTTGAAGGTAAAGGAGGTGGAAGAAGTTGCCGGAGCTACCTACTGATAACTCGCTGCCTCCATAAACCGGACGGAGTTACGACAAATATTTGTCTTCTCGCTTTTTTCACGTGCCCTATCCCTCGCTCTAAGCTTCGCTACTCGCCTCGATACTTCTCGAGCACCGTTTCCCTTCAGCTCCCGTCGATTTCTTCAGTGGAAGAAAGAGTAATCCCTGCAGATGATGATAAAGGAACTTCCACTGCTTTCTTCCCGAAACTGGTAAAGAAATATTTAAATTTCGACTGGGTCAGAAAAATAAACATTTGTAGTTGTCTGTATTCCACGGTCTCCTCGTGTCCGCGTTCTCTCCGATTCGATTTAATCAATTTCTCGGCCAAGGACAAAAAAACAAAAGCGACAGAAGTGGCGAGCGAAAAATTGGTAGACCATGTTGGGATAGGTTTGTTCCCGTTCAACATTCGAAATCCATTAATTAATTACACGAAGAGAAGTGTTTCGCGGAAAAATGGGATTCCGCAAATTCGGAGTCTCGTTCACACTTTTAATTAAACACCGCGACAGAGTGTAGGGAGTAATTAATTCGGCGTGACTCGCGCGACAGTTTTTCAAAAAGGAACCGCGGCACGAAAGATCGAAATGAATCACGTTCTCGTTTATTCGAGGCGCAGATTGAAACGTGAATCGCAATCAATTTTAATCGAGCTGGCTGAGATGAAAGTATTTCTATGATGAAGATTTTTAATATTGCTTGATATTTCTTGATTGATTCTCTGGCTTGTTAATCGGATTTATTAAACGGTGCATCATGAATGTTGGACTCGGCCATTTGGAAAAGAAATATGGGGAAACGTTTTAGCGGAACGAGAAAAATAACCGGCGCATGCGGTGGCAATTGTTAATTAGGAAACGTCTATTTTAATTAGCAAGCTGTTCCGGTGTTAATTAGCAAAATTACTTCTCCAACGGCACGAGTTTCCGGTTACCGTTCACGAACAATCAGAGCCGGCGGGGCGAGATGAAAAAAACAGTCGTTTGTAACTTTTAGCGACACTACGCGCGAGTGAGAACGTAAAAATCGCCCGAGCTAATTTTCAACGACTGACGGCCAACGAGTTCACCCCGGCAGTTTCGCGCCGGACGAATGTAGCGGAGCATAGTTTGCTATTTCACGGTACTTTGAGATTCGTCTACCGATAAATATATCGCATCGTCAAGAAGCCAGAATAAAGCGGACGAACGAATAAAATCAAATATATGAAAAGTATCACGACTGAAAATATAATAATTATAACTATCCGCGGCTTTGGTGTCACGGTGTCAAACGAAAACGGAATAGTTCATCGAAACGCTTGCACAAGCAAACTGTTCATCAGAGATTCTTCATTAGACGAACAATCTGTTGGCGCACACTTATCGGTGCGGGGCAATCAGTCGCGATTGGAAGCTGCGGTCGGCGAACATACGGATCGGTAGCTGCGCGTGAATCAACGTCGCATTAATACCGAAACGCCTGGCCGGGACGCAATTCTGCGAGGCCGGGCTTCAGCATTTATCGTTCGCGTATCAGCGGATTCCCGCGGGCCTGCACACGCCGTTGCAACGATATACGACGCCAATATCGCTCCCCGTCGCTGTCTGAAAATTATTCAACACCGCGGACGTCCTCGAACTTCGACGCTCTAACGGGATTACGGATAAGAGGAAACGATGCACCGCTGCAAATGACTGTCCCGTGATCCTGATCAGATACATCCGGAAGAATTTTAATGGCTAGTCGTAATTGGGTTATGAGCACGGTTAATGTTCATCGCGCTACGCGTGGCTACTGTACCCGTCGGGGGATGATAATTTTGTTTATGAGATTGAAAGGGGTGGAAGTAGACTCTGCAGCGTACAAACGAAATTGGTTCCGCGGATTGTGATGTTGCAAGCATCGAACGCGTTTCGAGCGAAGAGAATTAAGGGTCAATAATTACTGTAGCGTCAATCAAATTTTCAGCAACCAGTTTTTCTATAACATAAATTCCTCTGTCTGTGACAACTAGCCGTGGCAGACTCGCACGCGCTAACAAATGCCCCGTTCGTTTACACGTTTCCAACGAAATCGGAAACAGAAAGGAAAAGGAGATATCGATTTAACAGGATTCCGGCTCTCGATTCTTCGCCGGCGGCTACATAAATTTGCAGCGAAGGGTATCAAGTGGAGCGTATCGGATGCAATACGGTGCAGGCGCATCGCATGGGTAGCGAATGCATTGAATTTATCGCGCGCGTGTGATATGCTCGATCGACGTTTCATTACCCCCCTTCACCGTCGGTGATTATAATCCCGGTCCAAGGTAGCGCACAGTCGGAACGCTGCGGCGCTCAAAGGGCCTGCAAGCGGAGCTTTGAAAAAAATTCCTCTCGCTGGAGCGAGCAGTTTGAATCGAAGGTGTCTCCGCCTCTTTCCTATCATTATCTCCCCCTTTTATTTTCTCCATTTTTTAATTGGGAATCGCCCGCTTTTTCCATCGGTTAAGCGACGCCACGTCGAACCAGAGGTATAAAAGGGGGAATAAATGAAAAAAGAAGAAGGATAAACGCAGACGATGAAAATAAATCCGACAGGCTGATCGAACGATGTCCTATCTCGTTCATAGATATGCGCTTGATTTTCAGAAATACACGCAGGCATCCTGGTGCTGGGACAATCTGCGTGATCGCGCAGAGAAAAGCGTGTTGCCTGTGCGGAGGACGTATTATACGATTCGCGTACGCGAGCCAGACATACGTTAATTGGCTATGGCACAACAGTAATGCGTCGATTGATACGTAAATGGAGTGGGCAATTATGCAACCGGGTAAACAACGGTTTGGTCCACTCGGTTCACGCCGAAGCCGATGCACCGTGGAAATCCGCATCGAACCGACGCGTGTCCCACTCGGTCGTCGCGAGATCCGCTCGCGTTCACCGTTCCAAATCTCCGACTAATTGCAATCAACCGATCGTTTCTTGATTGGCGAGAACTTAGGGAAATCGAGCGTCCTCGATGGAAGATGACGTGATAGAGGTGCTTAGTTCGTACCCGATATACCAATCAAGACTCTTCATCGTACAAGCCATCCTGAATAGAAAAAAAAGAAACAAGGGAAGATAGGTAAAGAAAAGTCCAATAATCTTGTCCTAAAAAATTCAGCGATTCATGTTCCCTATTTCAGCAGCAAAAGCAGGGTCCAGCAAGAATATTCGTTAAACAATAGAGCTACAGAATGATATTTTAGCAAGAGGGTTGTGCAGGGGAAAAAGGTATTGGCGGTCGGGTAAAATGCGCTGCAAATTGAACGTTGCCATTAAATTCATTAGGACGAGAGCGGCGACGAGGAGCGAGGCAAAATATTTCATCACTTTCAGCATAATTTTTTGCCACCTATTTCCGCACTCTCTGCATACTCTCTCTTGCTCTCCTTCCTTCCCTTTTTTTTTTTACTTTGTCGGCCCCTCTAACGTGAAATTATATTTCTATTACGCACGACCATATTTAAGCCATTATGCGTGGTCGTCGCTGCAATTTTCGCCGAAGTGCGATTAACCCAAATACGCCCGGTGTTCTATACAAGCGCATACGTATTCAGAGCGATTAACGTTTCGCTTCTCAGACGCACTTTAAATGCGCGCCGTAATGACAGCTGTCCCAGAGATTTCTCTCTTCGACGTTGCACCCCTTCTCTCTCATTTATTAGAAAACGATTCGCAGAGGATGCTAAAATTATCATCCTGCCCTTTGTCAATATAATTGATATAAAAAAGAAAAGTGGTTCAAGGCATAGTCAGATGATTTCGGAGGAAATATTGACAGAGAACGGCGGCATCATTATCTTTATCCACTATCGTGGAAGTACAGTTTTCCATTCTATTCTCGCAAGCATCGAGCGCAAACAATTCAACAAGATGAACCGATCGCAATGGACGTTCTTGCAATGGTTTCCCCTTTGAGACGAAGCCCTCTTCGAGCGTCCGTGCAAATTCCAGCACGGCAAAGTGGTTACGTATACGGAAACGTACGACCGTAGCTTGGAATTATTCCGTCGAACTTCCCTGGCCGCGAAAACGGAATTAAAAAGGGGGGGGGGGGGGAGGGCAAATAAAACGGGCAGCTTCGCCGTTGCATCGCGAGGATTCCATCTGATTCCGCCGATACGACAAATTGCATTCGTGTACAAAAGGTAATCACGGTGGCTGCAGTCGCGAGGCGCGGAGAAACGACCCCACGCACCTAGAAGATAATTAACGCCGCTACCAATTAATGTTGCTCCCGCAATTACGCCAAACTCCCGACCAATCTACTCTATCCCGCCGCCAGAATAAAACGTATCGTGATATTAATCGTCGAAAGAATAAACGTTCTTTGCAATCCTACCGGCTCGCCGAAACTGGAGGAGCGGATGCTTCGACGGAGACGACGCGTTAATTAATTTTCAAATTGTTCGCATAGGCATCGCCGCGGTGTCCCGATCAAAGCTCGATTTTCATAAACGCGTTCCGAGCGGCACAAGAGCGGCCGTGGAGTACCGGCGGAAAGTTCACCCGCCCGAGTTTATTCTAAGCGTTTGCTCGCGAAAACGTCGCCGGGTAAATATTATACGAGCGCCGTCACGGCGATATTTTCCAATTGTTGAAAAATATTGATGCTAGTTCAATTATGCAGCGACCAGTTTTTGCTGCAACGGACCGAATAATTTTCGGTACGGAATCGATTCCGGAAAGGAGCTTACGGTGCCTTTGACCGAGCTGACCGATTTAATCGACCGCTCCATGGAAAATACCTTTTTTCGTTAAACATGAATTATGAGTCACAGTGATCGATTAAAAGTATAAGGAAAATAATTACTCCCACGTATGCACAGTCAATTATCGCGCAATAATTCTCTTGTCCAGAATATCAGTAATACCTGGCATCCAAGTAATTATCAAATTTCCAGAAATAACGTAACGAGGCTAGGGAAGTAGTTAGAATTTTGTCCAACACCCGTGGGGCGCAATTTCGACTATTTTCGTAAAAAGTGGACAGCATCCCCTTGGCACGGATGAATCGCGCGATCGAGACCGCAGGGAGTGTTCTCCGTGTTTGCTGGGACAACGGTGGCAGCCGGAAATAAATAAGAGAACACGGTACTTGGACGACGAAAATTCGATCTCCCCGCGGATTCGCGGTGCAGTGGCTGCCATCCAAAAATATTCCTGCGGCGAAACGTTTATTTCGACGTGGCCGCGGGAACGGTCGCGTCGAAGGGAAAAGACAAACAGGCAAGAGGAGAGGACTTTTCCGGCCTCGGCTGCTTCTATCCGTTTTTCACTGTGTACATACGTAAGTATGCTACGCTCGTCCAAGAAGTGGCGAGATTTCCAGAAAATTTATTCGACGACCTGCAGACACGGGGAGGAGGAACGTCTCGTCACGGGGATTCCGTTCGTGTCAGGATGAACTCCTGCTGCTTGGGAATGGTCGAAGATATTTTCAAACCGTTGCGACAAATAGAAATATGAAAAATAGAGTTCAGGGAAAGAGACGAATGCGACGTTTTCCAAAGTTTACGGTGGAATTTGTCGGTCGACTGTTACGTATTTGTAACTGGCATGTACAAATGAACAGATGAATGTTTAATCAAAGGCCGCGGCGAGATTCGTCTCGTGAAACAACTAATTAAATGAGAAAAGTAGAAGATGCTCGGGGAAAATTAATATTTGCCCAAGGAAAAGGAGGGCTGCTGGAGTATTATGGAAATTCAGTTCCGCGAGAGGGCTGTTAACGAGGAAAATTTCATCGCGGATTCGCGTGAAAGTTTCGCCGTGTCCGGCTACTTTTTTATTTCTCCTCAATCTGATCTCGACTGGTCGAAAATTTATGCAAAGGTAGTTTGCTCGGGATCGTACTGGGCTTAACATACCTTTTCACGGTCTTAGAATCGTCCAAACGACTCCTCGATGAACAATTTTAGAAAATGATCCTGTATATTGTGCAAGTCTGTACTATGTTCCCGATTACTCGACGTTTAACCCCTTCTCGCCGCTTTCGCAACGAAGGGTGACTTGCAATTGCTGCTTTCCGACGGTCCACGCTCATTAAAATTACATCAACGTCGATGTATAGAAACCCACCGCCTACTTGTCACGTTGAAATGCGGTTAGGAAATTTCCGACAGCCACTTCGCTTGTCCACGGCTGACCTGAGGGATAAATGTGGCGGCCGCGTGATAAGGGCCACAGAAGAAAGTGCTTGAACCGCAGTTTCGCGTCGCGTCGAAGGCCCTCGCCTTTCTCCGTCTCGAAAAGGACTAACGACACACTGATTTCTGATACGGAAGGGGAAAACAAAGTCTGTTCCCTTACACTTTAAATATAACTCACTATTATTTAACGCTGCTGCCCTTCCATCCAACAGCACGCTGATATTTGCATTGTAGCAAATTTACGAGATACATGGGTCCCTTTACTTTGCCATCAAAATAAAAACACTTTCCAATGGTTGTACAATCAATTACGACACACGCAATGCTCGCCCCATTTCTATTCAAATTCGCGATACACCGCGGGCTATCGAGATAATTGGATGCAACGGAACAACGGGACGTTGAATAAACCGGTATCTGTGTACACCATAAACGTAGGAAGAACAAAACGTGAACGTAATAACTCGATATCTCGTCGACAGCTTACGGTGCGCGACGAGCTGCGAGTTAGAAATATCAAATTCAATGGAGCTCGCGTGCAACGCCAGCTTGTATCGCGTGAAATATCAAACTCCATGGAACTTCGCGCGCCTATTCAACGCTAGATTGTATCGGCCCAGTGTCGGGAGTGTATAAGCAGTTTCATTGGATTTGCCCGTTTCTAATTCGATCCCGAGCACCCTTCCTCGTCGGGTGCTACATGCGCCGCTTACGAGATCGAGGGAACCCCGCGTTTGCCCTTTGCCCTGGCCGATCACAACGGAATAAATGGTCATGAACGGTACGCGGCCGGCAATTTGCAGCAGAATGAGCCGAGCGATGGAGAACGATCGTAAAAGTTCGATGCGATTTTCTGGGGAAGGGGGGCGGGGCGTTGTAAACGAGGCTGGCGTAAATCGAATTCGAAATGATTCTATTGAAAGGAGATTTTGATTGGGGAATGTCAGATCGCGATATTTTTATAGAGACTTGTCCGGCTGAGACTATTTTTGCTCAGCTATTTCCACGCTCGCTAGCTGCTGGGCTATTTCGAGGATTTATCCTTTGGACAAGCCGACGGTAAATTTTCCACGAGTGTTGAAGGTATTCCAGTGAGACTAATAGTCGCTGTACGAAATTGTTGCCACTTTGCCTTCACCGCCAACCATTCACGTAACCATTAATGAAGAGTTCCAGGTCGCGTTTAACAGGCCGCTGTCGGTCCTCCGATCCATCTCAGTCCCTAGCCTGTGGTCCGAAACACGTCCGATGGCCAGGCGAAGCCTGAACCGCGTTGAAAAATTTCCCGCATACTCCCGAACAACCATGTGAACGCTTCCATTAAAGTTACCGCAGGGAAACGTCCGCTCCGATGATACGATGAACGAATCGAATTGCTAATTGGACAGCATTAATTGGATTACGAGAAACGTCAGCGCGAATAAACACTGCAATTCGAGTTTAATTGATTCGCGTGAAATTAATGAAACGATGCTACTGAAAATGAGACCTGCCGATGAGTAAGATTCGAATAAATTAGGAGAATGCGCGGACAAACGTATGCAGTTATGTGTGTACAGCAATGAATGGATAATTTATGTATATTTATATCCTCGATATAAAATCACTGCCGGTGCTCGGCGACGTTTCGAAGCAAAAAGGGAAGCCGCAAGGAGAATAAAGCGAAGGCTGACATATAAAGATGGAAGCGTCGTAATTGCGACGCCCGTGAGACCGTGGGCTTTCATACTTCGATAACTCGACGTCTCCGGTTTCAAAGGAAAGAGTTATCTTGCCCCGATATTGGATCAGAAGGAACAATGATTCCCGTGGATCTTTTCTGTCTGCGAGCGGGAAGGAAGCTGTCCCGATCGCGGGCCGGAAATTCGTGGCAGTCGACGAGATGCCTTAGGTGTGCTAAAGGATAAATAACAGTGGCGAGGACGCACCCGATTAGCGACTCCGATTCGCTATCGTGGAACGGACGATTTCAAATGAAAACGCGGCAACAACTTCTGTCTATTTCTCTTTTTATCCTCTTAAACGCAGAAACATCTGTCAGGCCGTTCTGCACCACCCCCGGTTATTAACATTTTAATTAATACCAACTGTCGCGCGCAGGACAGGGCTTTTTCCTTACAGTGTCCCTCCTCGTATAAATGTAAATTGCAATATCTTTCTCATAAAGAGCACAATTTCGTATCCGGAGCAACGGCGCAGCAGTAACTTCCCGTCAGATATGAGAAAATAGAAAATCTGCTTGTGGCGTAATTACATGTGTGTATGTGTTACGCTCGTTGCCACGTTTATACATAGAATGGGGCTGAATTTGTTCTGGAATCCCGTGAATCGGGCGGAAACACGCGGATTCACCCTTTTCAGAAACGTATTTTTAAACTCCCTCTGGAATAGTTGATTCTTATAGGAAACTCCGTGTGCAAATTAATTTTACATTACTCATCTACGCGGCAAATATATTTTTAACAGCTGCGCGAGAAAAATTGGTGTTGGGCCCGACACCTGCTCTGCTAGAATTGTATTATTCATCTCTATATTTGCAAACATACATATATAATTTAGAATTTTGCAAGCACTTTTCTGGTAAAGATAAAAATTCCTTTTTTAACGCTTATCTAAATATTTCCCGATATTTTCATCATTTCCTATTGCCTTCGAAATTGACAGATCTCCAAATTGACACACCTCGACGATTTCAGAATTTCAACCGCTCCAGCATCGCAAACGCCCGACTCTTTATCATCGGGGACACTTGCGTTGCAAACTTCGCACGAACGTTTTTCACAAGCAATCCAGTCACCTACCGTTCGTCACGTTGCTCTTCGACTCACTTCCGCTGATCGATCCACGTGCACGCCAGCCTGTTTGGATTTCACGCGTTCTCCTCTTCGAGTTTTCCTTCGATCGCAATTCTTGTCAGCCAAACTAAACGGGCGAATTTTATGGGGCGAGCCGGGCTAGATGGAAACCATAAAATCTCTCTTTCCGGACGCGATAGGTCGCGTCTCGTCCGACGACCAAAAAAAAAAGGAAGAAAGAATAAAGACGAAGAAGACAAGGTGACGATCGAGGGAAAAATCAAGGCTTCGTCGTTATTCAATGGCTGATCGATGGATTTTAACGGGGAAAACGACGGGCAACCGTTACCAATGACGTTGACGTAACCCAATTCCGTAAAAGACGGTAACTAGATTTCGTTGTCGACGACGAGCTTGCGGCCTGCGTGCACTTCCTCCCCGGTACGAATCAGATTTACGCGACATCGGAACGGCTAAACGGATAATTCGGCTTGAAATCCTGGCCGTCGATTTGCTTCCTTGCCGGATAGAGGAGATCGTAACGCGATTTCGCCCCTTGTCGCCCGTGCTAATTATTCGTCGATCGGAGTACGCGTTGATCGCTGAACTTTCCCCCCCTTTCTCGGAAAACAAAGAGCTCCGGGAAAGCTCGTAATCCGTCGTCTCGTCAGGGAAATAGAAATTCTGTGTCGCGATGGACACGTAATAAAAACGGAGCGAGCTGTCGCAGCGGCGAACTAATTTAACGCGCCATCGGTCGATTTATATTTCACCGAAATCCTATTGCATCGGCAGAAAAATAAAACGAATAGCCCCGGGGAGACATTCGGTTATTCCGGCTGATGTATTATTATCGCGATACCTAGGCGCGGGACATTCGTCGGAGATCTTGTCCAAAAACGGTTTACTCCACGCCCATATTTCCATCCACCCGCCCATCCCGGATCGTCTCCAACAATGGCAAAGTTCTTCTTTGTCTTCGAGTTACTTGCCGCGACTTTTGCCTCGGATTAACCGGGATACCGAGAAACGATGTTGCGAGGGCATGAGATCATGGAAAGCCAAGTCTTCTCCTGGCCTCGAATCGACCATTCGAGAGACTTATTGCCCCGTAGAATAGCTTGGCCTATTGTCGTCCCGCGAACGCAAGACTGCATCGTTTGTCTGTTTCACCTTTTGATGGCCACTCGAACCATCGTTGAATCGGACTTGTCCCGGCTTTTTAATAGCGACTTTGCTTTCAGGCATACCCGGTCGTCAGGAGGCACGCCATGAAATGCCGTATTGTTCTGGCTGTAGTTAGCAAACGTTGCTTACGCCGTAATTGTATGACGGTGTATAATAAATCATAATTATCAACTGTACCTAATTATCCCATTGCCGTTCCGCTTCATCATTAATGTTAAATATCGAGCGTCACAGTACCCGGCCGAAAAATTCAAAGAGAAGACATACAACCGATTCCCGACGAACTCCCGAAGCTCCGAAGGATTGTAGCGTCCGAGGATGTTCCAACAGAATTCCTCGACTCGTTTCGACGATCTCTCAGCTCGCACGATATTACGAGACCGCCGAAGACGTTCAACGATGGTACGCCGCTAATTGTCGGCGGAGCCTCGAGATCGGACAGTTGGGATTCCCGACCGATGTCCAAGGCTCCTCTGGGGATATAAGGGACACCCAGACGCGGGGGTGAATTCCCGGAGATCCTAAGTGGTCGGGCACGCCGACTTTGCGACCGGGCAACGAAGTCTCGATAATCCCGGCCGGAAAGCGTTCGAGCATGGATCGAGGCTGACATTCTCCGGCTGGCATTCGAGTAACTTTCCGTCCCGGGAACACAATGCCGCATTAATATCTTATGGGTTGGCGCGCAGAGTGTGACAGTGACGCGAGCCGACTCCTGAGACGGGCCGAGATGAAATTTAAATGTGCACGGGGTGACTGGTCGAACGAGGAAACGTCTCCCACGATTTTAAGACGGAACGAAGCGAGTTAAGGTTCTCGAACGGCTGTGATGCGACATTTAATCGGCAATGATTCCGAGTGATCGGTGTTGTCGCAAAGTGATAGACGAGTGCTGGGAAATTTATCGGCCACAGGAATTCATTCGGAAGTTCGGAGAATTCGTCAGATGAACTTGCCTGGAGCTTGTCTACATTTTGAAGCTGTACGTCTGTGTAGACCGATTACTTCAGAAGGGAATTAATATTCCTGTTTGCAGGACACGTAGTGTACATCTCCAGGATCGCCAGTAGTAACACGACGGCTATAATCTCTGCACACGTGAGCATTAGACACGTATGTAACGCTCGCACGTGCACGAAGAGCATGCATATAATGTATCTAAATATTGAGACAGGCATGAACCCATCGAAGGATCGATCGAACTCCTGCACGTTCCACAGGATCCGCGAAGATTGACCAATGAATTTCCCGCTGCATTTCATTTCGGGCCGAATAATATTTCTCCCCTGCGAAAATATTTGCACGTCTAAGATATCTTCAACAATCGCCAAACGGGGTAATCAATACGAAAGCAATAAAGCGAGCCCAGTATTTATGAGCACGCAATGAATCCTTTAATGAGTCACGGTAGAACGAGCCCCGCGGCCGAGTCAGCTTTACAAAATTTCCCGTGCGCGCGAGCCGCGTCGATTTTTCAATTCCACTCTGTGCGTGATCGGCCACAAATCTCGATGACCCGTCGATGCGTGTACCGTTCTGATGAATGCACACTTTTTCCACTATTATTTCGCGGCCACCGCGCTCATTGTTATCACCGAGTGTATACGGACAGCTAAGGGTAAACGGTAATTCACGGGTCAACGCAATCAATGAAACCACGAGTGCTCTTGGAATTCGAAAATTCGTTCCATCCTGTATTCCATTTAGCCTTTAATCTCCGCTTTGTCGTTCCCCCTTGCGGTTCTTCACGAAAGTGGTGCTGACGATTACCGTCGAAAGCGTGACTTTAATTTTAGAAGAATTTATCAATTAGAACTATCAAATGCCATACTTTACAATTGGAGAAATATATTTTCTCGCGGGCGTGAAATACAGTATTTCCTTCCCTATACAAAACTTTAAAGCCCAAACGCTGCAGCTTTAATTTCCCCGGGTATCGATTCGACCACGGGGGCGGCGGGAAGATAATGTAAGCGGCCCCAGCGACGACGAATCTGAATTGAATTCGAATAGAGAGAAAGAAGGGTATCGGGCTAGGCAGGGCCGACATGGATTTCGTTGGATAAAGGTATCAGGGTGAATTCAATGAAGAGGGCCTACCGTTCCGTTATTAAGAAACCCACGGCGTCACCCTTCGGCGTAACAAAATGACGATACGTACACGACCGGTCAAAAGGAGCAAAAAGACGCTCCCTTGTAGTACCCCTTTTCAACGAGCCCGTATCGAAAGCTGAGGATCGTCCACGCCGAATACAGCCAGGATTTCCTTCGACAATGAATTAGGATTATCGGGGGGGGTAGCGATGGTAATCGATACAAGACGCCGCCTGGATATTTAACTGGAGTACAATGGGATCTGAGAGACGGGGAACATAGGATAGCGCGAAGAAATCTGAAGATATGTAGAATATAAATATTCAACACCTTGCATTCCGTTGTGTTGAACGGTTTGTCGAAACGGATTTGAGCCACGCTGTCGGGGCTGCCTTAATAATTATTTCCTAACGTCGCGATGCTTCTTGAATTAATTCCGACTTCCTCTTTGAAACGTAGCACACATAAATATGCGATTAAACGTAACGGGCCACCACCGACATTCTGGTCCGGACAGTTTTATGTCACGTCGGGAAGAATGAAAGAAAAGTGGGAAAAAAGTGTACTGAGAGAAACAGAAGGGAGGAAGAGGAGCGATAAAAGAAAAGCAGAGAACAAACACCGTTGGCATCGCATCGGTCCCGTTTCCACCAGCGTTTCTTTCGGCGCATAAACCAAGGAATTACGTCATATGCATAAAGCTGGCGATTAAATGAAATCGATGGAACCCCGATATTATGAACAATGCAAAGCGGAAAACAAGGCCACGGAAATCGCTACAGCTTCTGGTAGGGGAACGAGAGGAAACGAGTAATTCAATCGTCAGCGATCGAGTCGGTTATGAAGAGAAACGTATCGCATATAAATTTTGCGAAACTAAATTAACTACACCCTGCAGTCTCGGTTAACTTTCAACGATAGCTTACACGCGTTGAATGGATTCTAGAGAAGTTTAACGCTCTGCATATTCTTTCGTGGAGAAACAGAAAAGGAAATACGAACGCGTACGCTTGAAAAAATTTATTCTGCAGTCTCTGCCTGGAATTTAAATAGCACCTAAACAAGCTGCTCAATTATTACAGAGCGGAGCAGCAACTGCTTCCGCGTTTCGCAGACGATCGGCGAACGCAGAGGAATGATCAAACGCAGTCGTAAACACGGGAGGACCTCGACGGAATAGAATGGCCACGGGTTCTCTGAAGCGTAACTAATTAATTAACGTCGCGACACGACGTAACGATCAATTATATAACGACCGAGTCAGAGGCGAGCGGCGTGGCTTTTCGTTAGCACAATAAGAGCTAAGAAAAATCCGCTGGAAGACAAAGAAGGGTAGCGACGAAGAAGGGGGGGACGACGGTCTATCCGCTCGCAACTGCCGCTGTTTTCCGAGTGCAAATCCGAGAGCAGGAACGAACGAGCGCAGATATAACGAAGAAAAATTAAACAATGAAGTACAAGAAGACCGTCCGGCTCGACAGAAGCGCGACCCTGTGGAAAGAAAAGCCAGCGAAACAGACGAAAGAACGGGAAGGGAGAAAGAAAAGAAGGGACGAAACTAGGATCGTCCAGCGGGAAAGGAAAATGGGACGGGGTGAAGAGACAATGGTAGAGGGGTTAGTCGCTAGAACTGAGGATAAGAGAGACAGAAGAGCCAGGTCGGAACGCTTATAATTAACGTTAGTTTATTCGGGAACCAGCGGCGTCGCGATAGAGCCGGGAACTCCATAAATTCGGCCCCGATTGTTTAACGAGGAATATTCGTGGAAGCTCGAGTTCCGCAGAGCAGAAACCGTTCGTTCGACTTTCCATCCGTCGAATCGCTTGGAAACCGGCTGAATGCTTCTTACTTTGCAGCCTTGAAATATTCTAAATCGCTGAATGACGACGTGCGGAATGAAATAATGATTAATTAGCGAGTAGAGCCAACTATGAATTTCGAGTAATCAATTTTCACGACGATTCAATTGCGTCGTTGAACCGAGGTCCGCGAGTTCTCAAACCTGCCGTACCGAGTGGCTTCCCGAGCAGCTTTTCGATGGAGTGGCAAAGCCCGGCTGAATAAGAAAGAAGTGGAAGAGTAGGCCGAGGAGAGGAAAAGGAGATACCGGCTGGAGGAGGGGGTTGCTCCGGGTCGTTAGGGGATTGTCGAGCATCCTGGATATTGGCTCTGATAATGGGCCATTCTCATAAACGCTCGTTTTCACGCTTGCTCCCGAAAGTTCTCCAGAACATTCCTCTGCCTCTTTCCACCCCCGCGAACAACACGAATGAAACGACTCGATTCTGCATATGTTAAAGATGGACGGTACTCTCAGACTCGAGATTATATTTAAGATTCACGCAGAGTGGAAAGGGGTTGATTATTTAAATGAGGAAGAGGTTTGTCTGGAGTTCTATTGGATGAGCTAGGAAACATTAAATCCTCTACGAATCGCGCTATCGTGCACGTTACGATGATCGTTCAAGGGGGATTAATAACTGACGTAAATTCCACGCGAATGCAACCAACCCAAAGATAACTCCCATAGCTCTTTACAACAAACGAAGACTATGTAGCCGGCAAAATCGGATTTCGCTAGGAGATAGCGGCCCCCGAGACAATTGGGAAATCCTCGTCGAAGATAATGGAATAAAGACGCGCGTTGCGACGCTGTAGCGACGCTAGAGCGCGAAACATCGATAGGATCGATGCGTGTTTCCAAGATATGCATATACACTTTCGTCGTTCCAGCAACCATTGTCGCTAGAAAGTTTGAAGCTGCTCTGAAACGGGGGGATTAAAAGAGACAGCCCCCCAGGAATCCCTCGTTAAATCCGCTGTTCTGGTCTGTTCCAAACTTCGCCAACTCTGGCCAACCTAGTTTGGTCAATTAGTCACAATCTGTGTAGAATTTTGGTGTATTATACGGTATATTATACACTCAGGAATTCTTATACACTTTAAGCTTCTGTAAATACTTTTACATTTCCAAAGAAACTGAAGCATCAGCTAGCACTTTCACGAATTATTAAATAGTACAACACGAGAACGCGTAAACATCGCTTTAAACAAACCCCGCGAGGCAGTAACTATCCATCATATAAAAAATAAAAAAGAACAGATTTTTCACACGTGTCCAGCGAAAAACTCGAAACTCCTCTCCTGTTTCGTGAACAACGAGTAACGGGAAATCGCGTGCGAGTGGAAATTGTAAAACATTTCGTTTGGGGCTCGTCATAAACGTACTCCCGTGGTTCGGCCACTCGGCGGGCAAACCGTCTCTTGAAAATACACGCGCGTGCGGCGAGCACAATACGCTCCCATCGAACCCCGACGATCTCTCGAAGCTGAGCACACGCTTTGTTCGACAAATTACGCGCGACTCCGAACTCGCGTGCGCTTGCGGGAAATACCGAACGAGTTTACGTCGGGTAGCGAGCATTGCTTTAAGCTAAGGCGAACTCCGCGTCCAGAACGGTTCCGTCGCGTCGAACACATTAACGAGGGAATTACGTATTCTCCCTGTAGGTCGCCCTGCGATAAGCCTCGTTAATGTAACGACCGTAACTGCGAATAGTTCCTGATAAAGAGGCCAGGGACGGGTGATAATAGTAACGGGCTGAGAAACAGATGGCTTGCGAATTTCGAAGGGGGTAATTTTCAAATAAATTGCCCCCCCCCCCTTATATTATAAGGCACTCTGGGAGTATTCTTTTCTTGGGAAATATTTATTGTTTGCCGAGACTTCGAGAAATAGACATTCTTTGATGCAAATCATCGAGGGTACAGAGTGAAAATCTCCAATAGTAATTGAAAGCTTCCGCAAGCACGTCGAAAGCTGTGAGGTGTCAGAAAAAGTCTCGATGAAATATATTTGCTTTCTCACCCTTCACCCCCTATGCGCAACAAGACACACGGCTCTTCGCCGCTTTAAAGTGATGGAAGTAGTGGCGGGGTTTCGAGATGTGTTTGCCACCAAGGGTTGAACGGGGAGAAACTCCATAAATAATCCGAACTGCTTTCGACAGTTCTGGCCCGTGGTGCATTCGTTATCAGCACAGCGTATTCGGCGCAGACTTGCTCTTGGGTAAAAAAAAAAAGATACTTCCGGGATTCACAAATTTTGAAAGGGAGAAGATTTAAAGATTTATGGCACTATAACAAGGTACGAATATAACAAAAAAAAAACGTGTCAAACGCAGCTCATTTCACAATTTGTAAAGATCCCTCTCCGAGCTGCAGGAGCTTCGACACAGAGAGCTTCCCTACACCGAGAACCCGTGAACTTCCACTCCCTTCTCCTTCAAAGAAGAATTTCCGGCTGCACTTCGGAGCACCTGCCTTTCACGTTCCTCGTCGATCTAGCTTAGAAAAAAGAAGAGGTCAAAAGAGTAACACGAAATTTCCTTTTAACCGAACCAAACTCGAAATCCCGATTTATTCTATTTTTCTTGCAGCCAGTTAATCGCGCTCGAGCCTCCCGTGAATCTTCACCGTGATAGACTCGAAAGCGTTGGCGTCGGATAAACTAGAAATAACAGAGGCGTGGATGAAGGGAACGACAAAACGACAAGCATGCGAAACGTCCTTAGTAAGACTTTCGAATGGAACTCAATATTTTCGGAACTGAAAACTTGTGCGCAATTTTTATTTGGAATATAACCAAAATGGGGTATCTATGGCCACAGTATATTTTTTACTATAGATCGACGGATCGTCTCTGAGAAATTCGGTACGCAGCTATATGGAACATTGCCTCCCAGCTTCGACACGGATCGCCCTTTGCAAATACTTTTCGCGAGTCCGTGCAGGATTGCAACTGTTCGTCTGAACACGCGCACGCCGCATGGGGATGCATACCTCTCCCCGGAAACTTCGGGGTTCTTTTGTAAAATTTCCACGTATCGCTGCTGCGAAAAACCAATGAATGTCGATGAAAAGGCAGGATGTTCCCGTATGTTTGGAAAATTGCAGGGAACTCGGAGGGATTTCGAATGGCCTCGCGAGAAAATTCCGGGCTATCTTGTTTTTATGATAATATGGTGCAAACCTTTGTGCTCTCGCCTACAATTATTAGGAAGGCATCGAATCTCTAAGCCACATTGAAAATGGCACGTCATTAAGGATTTCTGCAATTATTCCGCGGAGAAGTGTCGGAGAACTTTGCTTCGGGGTATAAAATTCAATTTCGTGCTCTGTCTAAAAATATCCGTGAAATTATAGTATAGAAGAGACGAACGTTGCATCTCGCGATTCGAAAACGAGAGGAACTTCCCTATCGCGGTACGGTTCCACAGCTTCTCTATCTCTACCAGGGAAAACTCGACGCCTCATCTGTGCACCTATTTCAATACCTGCCCTGATCCCGACAGGCTTCACGCACTGGGTGTCCCGTTTTACCTTTCAGGAAACGAAACACGATACACATTTTTATCAATGGAAATCATACTATAGAATTAAATACCTTTACCTTCTGTCTACAAAATATTCACGAACATTTCCATACAATGGCAAGATCAATAAAATATATATTTCAATTAGCCGAACTTGTTAAGAAATTAAATGTAATAGCTGCTACTTTACGTTCAAAGAAGGAACGATTCTTTCTTTTTGCGCTTTTGTACACTTTATCGTTATCAAAGGAAGTATTCGATGGAAAGCAGAAGCAGGCCACCCTGTATGAATTCGAGAAAGGACCAGCTCACGAAGCAGCCGGAAACGCGTGAGCTTCTCCAGGGGCTTTGATCCCTCAGTAAATTTTCAGCGACGCGAGATGAAGAAACCAATGGAAAGGAATGGAAGGGAGGCCCCCGTTGAAATTTGTGCCGGCCGGGTAAGTACACCTTAACTATTTCCGGAAAATTTCATATCCAGAGCGACCGGTCTATTCAACGACATGCAACTTTCCACCCTCTGATAAGAGACATTCGTGCAGCTGCCGGGCCGATTTGTCTCGGTTTATTTTTTCTTTCATAGCATACTTAAGCCAAGAATTTTTAAGGAATAAAATATTCGAGTTGCAGAATAATCAGAATGATCATGGTTTCGAGATATTAATAATATCGTCATCCCTCTCGCTGACACGCATTCGGCTAGAGCTGCACTTTAACCTTGCTCGACGGATGTGGGCGAACCGCAAGCTGCTCGATCACGATACTCGGCGGTGAGCTTATGGTGTTCAATCATGAGGCAATAATCTTCGGGCTAAGTAGTCTATCGACAGAGGACGATGCCGGATTTATCTGGTTTCCGGGCTGACGGTGTCGTATATCTCGGATGCATCGAACGAACATGAATCTAATTACGGCGGGCGTCGATTAAGATAGAAACACCTTGCCACGATATACGAGACGCTTACCAATGGTAAATTTTAAATAATCTGCGACCGCACAAAACTTCTCGGGGCACATCGGCAAGCTATTCGACTCGATTCTGTTTTGTACACACGAGAGTAAAGTTTACGGCTTTCCACGCCAGTGTCAGCGGACACGGAGGTCACGTACATCCATCAAAAGTGATGACAACGGTTCACCGTTTATTCCGTTCCGTACGCAGAAAATACATTATACTAAACCGATCTGCGGCCGATACAGGACGACTCGTTAGCGGATTGTATATACAATCTAGTTCGAAACAAACGCACTCGATGTAATGGATTTTAGATTATGCCCCCCCCCCCCGCCCCTGATCAGTTGAGAATGGTGCCGGTGAAAATGACACGCGCCGACAAATGGATCAACAAGTCACCGATGTGCATCGATTACTAATCAACTAAATTGCATTTATGACGTCGCTGACGATGATACGATATTCAATTTAATTAATCTCTTATTACGCTGGCCGGATTTCTATTGCATAATGGATGCAGTCCATCGACGGACTCGTTGACGTGATTGCTATATTTTCAACGCGGTTTTTCACTTGGCACTGCGATTAAATGGCACCCTTTAACTCGATACTTTTTCAATACTACACGAATACGTCTCACTGTTCACGGCACTACACGTCTACGAGTTATGCCCGCTGTAAGTCGACTGATTGACTGTCGACTGAGGGGGGGTCGCTGCCACTTCGTGTAACAAACTTTAATCCTTGCTCTACCCAATGATATCGAGCAGGCACGGACTGGACGATAGCGTTATGGAAATTTTCGCGAAACCAATTGGAACGCAAGAGCAAGAAGCGTTCTCAATGGACAGGACCACGATCCGTGGGTTTCCTCCGTGAAAAAAGGAAAACGCAAGGGGCATGTAATCGCGCTAGGGAAAAATTGATACTAACACGATTACAAATTTCAGAGACGATGAGTTCGTTCGCGTGCTGGTCACGCTCGAATTTAATTCTGGCACAGTTTCTGACCGGTCGGAATTTTTGCAAAAATAAAATGAAATAAAGCCCGTGCTTCGCCAAGGGAAAGCCGGAGAGCTAGGAACGTGGCGGCGAACGGTGTGCTCCGACAACCCTAATTGCGCTACGTGTCGATCGTTGTGTGTGTGTGTGTGTGTGTGTGTGTCGAGCATTTAAGTCGCCAGGCGTATCTAATCGCCAACTTTTCGAATTACGTCGTCGACGGAACCGACGTGCAGGCAACTTCTCGAGATCGCTTACCCCACGACCAGACTCCGTGAATAGATCCTCGCGCCTCTGGTCATAACTTTTTTTGCCTGTCGATGACGAACGCTACTTCGAGGCTTGCGGAATCCACGGACCACGGTAACGCGTTGGAGAGAATTAGCAGTTGTAGGTACAAGGTGGATCGTTTGGGAAGACCAATCATTGGGGAAACGTCGCCGACGATAGAATGATAGATGAAAAAGAAAATGTCGTTACGACTTTTTGCCCAATGAAATTCTCCAAGAATATTGAAAGACAATTGTTGCTTGCCACCCTCGGGGCGGCTGAATTTCCATAACGTTAGCGAACGATTAAATATACGTCTTCCGTGTCTCTGTTTAGACTTTCAATTGAAAGGGATGTAAACCCGAGTCCGCTATCCCACAACGGTCACGATCGGGTCTCGGAAAATAGACGGGAAAAGCTTGGAAATTTCATGTTCCTCGTATTCCCACGTACCTACATACATGTACCTCGTTCGCGCGACACGATTCACAGAGGGACTTCGAAGTTCGAGTTCCTCGGGAGTTGAAGTCGCGGGGAATGTAGGTCCCCGCCTTCCTGTAGTACGTGACGAGTGGGCGCTCCGAGGCTCGAGGTGAATAAAATTAAGTGTTCTCTGCGCTTGATAAAAAGAAAGGAGAGAGAGAGAGAGAGAGAGGAAAAGCGGGGCGACAGCTTCTGCGCCGACGAGAACGAAAGTGAACTCGTTGCTGGATAATAGAGTCCGGTCGACTCTGGCTTTAATTACGCTCTTAAACGAAGCATTATTAGACTGTTCGATGTTATTGCAGCTACGTGATTTCGGTGCACGAAGCCGCCGTGGATCGCTACTCTGATCCCTCGAGACGATAAACGTGGAATATTGGAGGGGTCGTACGTTTGAACAGCGGCTGGTTCCATTTTAATCGTTTCCAGAATATGCTGAAACGAATGTGCCGCGAATTTTTCCGGTCCGGTCTAATAATGAGGAAATATTGCACGGATTTTTCTGCGGAATCTCGTCGGCAATTTTCGTCGACGACCGACGATAGCGATAGATACTTTTCAGCCCGTTCGCCTGTTCCTTTTCGTCTCCATCATTTTCCCGTTCAGACGCTTGGAGATCGAACTATAAGGTGGCAATCGCATGATAATCAGTGCCGCGTCGTTATTGGAAATCCGATTTCCTTGCCGAATCGCGCATCGAATCGATTCTAGGCACCCGATGGCGAATTTTCAGCGCCAGGGGATCGTGCTCTCACCCTTTCGCTGGCTTGCACTCCCCAGAGAATGTTTACGAACACACACCCGTTCCGGGACTCGTGCGACGTTTCACGGCGTTTGGATATGAATGCAAAAATTGTCGGGGATCTCGAAGGGAAATGGCGAGGGCGCAAAGCTGACTGAGCTAATAAATTGTTCAATTCCAGCAGAGTTTTATGCGTGAAATAAAATTATTCAGTGTGAAAGGTATTATACTCTCGGTCTACTTTCGATTGACATAAAAAAGGAAAAGAATCGCTGATAGAGTCAGTTTTTTTAACAAAAAAAAATGTTTGGAGATAGTAACGTTTTGCATAAAATTATCATTAATGCTAAGAATTGTAAATAATTTGTATACTGGTATCCTATCCTATTTCGCAGTACTCGCATGTACAAAATTGAACCTGCGTTAATTTTATGTAAAATCGCCAATATTCACTAGCAAGCTACGACTGAAAGGGGGAAATTTCAATTTTCCAAATCCGCTATTGTTCGGCAGACGAACCAAGACCGACTGGATCGAGAGAGTCTATTTCCAGATCGTGCGTCTGTACATGCAAAGCAGTATGAATAAAATATATCAGACGCCTGCAAAAAAGAGCTTCACCTGCATTTGTTCAGGCCGGTGCTCTGACTTCGCTATGCAGACATCTTATTTTTTTCTTGCCCCTCGTACCACACGGAAAAAGGAGGAACGCGAGTCTGAAAGCTATTAACCCTTGACTGGTGGCGCGTAAACACTAGGGAACCGGAAGTAGTCGATACGAAACGATATTTCCATGCGTTACGCTCCGCAAATCGATAGATCCCCCTACCTAAAGCGAAGACAGTGCATTTTCATCCGTATCCGGCCCAGGATCGATCGATGGACGTGCTGCTCCCTCTCTTAATCCCTGTAACGTGCATTATGGACACAGCGAAAACTGTTCGACGATCGCTTCTACTTTCAACCCGCCCTCGCGTGCTTCTCTTCCCGGCAAAAAGAAGAAGGTGCAGAGGATCCGACGTGCCTTCCTGCGAGGATACACCTTCGTTGCAGGCTTCCGTAATTTTCATTTCGACGTCTGCTCCACTGCGAATCCATTTCTTAAGATGAAAATTGAATTCTTGCATCGCGGAGGGTGGGTTCAACGGGGGAATACGGTTAGATAGGAAGAAGTGGGTTGTAGATTTATTGTCCGGATTTGTGAGTTTTCAGAAGACTGTGGATGCTGGATGGGGGATATAAAGTTGAGTGTCTCGATGGGGTAGTACTTTGGCTTTGGTGATCGAGTTTAGACGCCGTTCTCTTGGCCAATATTGTGAAGCTCGAGTGGCGGAGCACTCCAAACATGAGCTTCAGTTTTCAATAACTGCGTAATGTAGAAATATAAAATGCAGAGAAAATTAAAATGATCATTCGTTTATCTAAAAGGTCCTCCTTTATTGACCAAAGTCGTCGGCAACGCAGATCGGGTATATTAAGAGCATAAATATGATACCGAAATTGTCAGGCCGTCGGCCACAAGGGGTGGACAGATCTTTCGTCCTGCCCGACAAATACGTAGAACGAATCGATTCCGCCGCGAGCAATCGCATTTAACACCAGTATTTCTCAAAGAATGCTTATTTCCTGTGGGGAACGATCGCGACTCAGCAATCGAACTATAGAGCCAGGTCAGATAAATCGACGTAGCTTTTTTCATAGTTCGGTCCACGAGGTTCCACGCGCTCCACTCTAGCAACTTTACTACGTCGCTGTGCGTCGTGACGTGGCCTATAAATAACGCCGAAATAGCGTGTCCAACGTCCGACCAATAAATCTAGATATAACCCCGGAGGATAAAATAAAGTTACGGGCCCGGTTCATGCACTGATGCGAACCGATAGTTTACCCCCGCTTTGACTGCTACAAGCAGTCGTCTCGACGACAAGCGCGCCTCTCCTTCTCCTCGTTACAAAGGATCATCGTTTCTTATGTAGCTCGTCCTACACTTTTCTAACCGGGCCCCGTTTGCAGATTAATTTTTAGCGTTTTGATGATTCTGATAACAAGCGTTTATCGCATCGCTTTGTATTTCAATTTGCGCCCAACCAGCCGCCTACCGTGCTCAATGCAGACACCCCTGTGCAACTACCGCCTTCAGCTGCCTCGTTTCGCATGGTACGTCGTGTCTGCCGTACGCGAAAATGTATTATTACGTTGACACGTACACAAACTCGATTTCGCGAAAACCCAGACGCGTAACTTCGTGATACATAGTCGACGACACGGGTGTACACAGGCGCGCACGTATACTCGGAAGGGGTGCGGCCATGTACACGCGCCCCCTTTATGTAGATAGGAGCCCGGCGGTGGCTGCTCCACGATCTCAAAGCCGCTTCGAGAGGTCTCGTGTTTACGTGAATACGCCGCGAACGTCGATTCGTGCTTGTTGTTCGAGCCAGCTCGACACGGGGGATGAGAAAAACGGAGGAGGGAGGGGGGGTTGAAAGGGATAGACGGATAAAGCGGAAGCAAAGAGTCTCGCCGAGGGATGATGGCGAGGACATGGTGGAGGACCATCTGTTGGTGAGAGCGAGAGAGGCTTGGAATATTTTCGATACACTGTTTCGTTCTTCAGGCCGAAGTCTGGGGGGGGGGGGGGTGTATCCTTTAATCGCGCCTTCTGCAGGGTTATCTGTCCCTGAACGAAGGGTGCGATCGAAAGGGTAGAACGTTTCTTTGTAAAAATGTAGCTAGATAAAAGTATCGTTAAGCTAGTCGCCAAGAGTAAACTATTAATGGAACAATGTTCAGTTCCAATGCACTAACGAGTCCGCGCTTTGCAGCCGATTAACAATAGCACGGTCTTTCATTTAAAAAGAACGTGCCGGGGGGTTATAGAAAAATGTATCGGACACGCGGGATGAATGAGAGAGGGTAATGCAGCCGCACAACCACCATGAATACCACGTAAATCGGATCGCATAAACCATGGCGCTTCGTGCACAGAGCATACGCGAAAACGGCATGGTCGTTTCATTCGGATTCGAAACGATAGAAATGCTGGGAAATGGACGTATCGCAGATGCTTCGTAACTAATTAAAGTGTACTCGTTACTGAGGATTCGTCGAGTAGGGAACAGAAATGCGTCCGAAATTAGATGATTTTGTAGAGCAAGCTGGGAGTGCTGGATTTCTTTACAGAAATATAAATTAATTTTGCTTCGAATAATGAATGTGAAAAATATATGCACATATGGACACGCGTTAATGGAAATAAAAGAATCCATAATACCCGCATCACATTTCTATATTAAACCACCCTCCACTGAGCACTGCAATTTTTCATACTTCCTCCCATTCTTTCCCGGCGCTGTTTCAACCGTTGTAGAGCAGTCGGAAATCGACGACAAATATCTCCTTAATAATTTCTCCCATGGAGAATCGTCCGTGTCCCGAGCTATAAAGTATCCCACCCGATAGAATATTCGCTGGTGTAAAAGGGAATCCTTAACCGGCCAATAAAATCTCTATAAGGTAATCGATTGTTTGTAACGCCGGCAGCAGGAACAGGGAATCGTAGAAGAAGAAGAGCAAAGGGTGAAGGTGGCAAGGAAAGGAAAGGTTAAGAGAAATCCTTGACACGAATTCCTTCTTCGGGACGATTTTGGTTGAGAAAGAGCCGAATGGAGGACTGCGGGGCAGTCTCTCTTCCTTCGGGATTCTGTGCTCGTAAAACGTCAAATTATCGAACGAGGTTCCAGTCGGTCTTTCACGTTGAACAACCTTTCCTGGCCTCTCCGGAGAGGCTACAGTTCTTGTTGTCGACGATGCCCATCAGAAACAGCGAGCGCAGGTCGAAAGATCCCTTCTGGGACCGTGGCTTCTCTGTCTGATTTCGGATATTGCTGAGTACGTGACCAGCAATTTCAGTGGCGATAAAGTGATTGCTTGGAAAAAATTATACTAACATTATCAATTGAGTGGAAACGAATTTCCGATTTCTAATATTTTAGTACACTTTGTAATAACTTTTGGGACACGTTTGGCACGCTTAATTGGTAATTACAGTTACTTAATACTAAAAGCAAGTTACTAATTCCAAGCACGTCAGTTAGTTACAGGCATTCAGAGACTTCAATTGTTCCCAGCTGGCTGGAGAGTTTAATCGCGCGTAGTTAGTCACTCAGTTACTTACAGACGCTTCAGCTATAGCCGCGACTACGAAATCGCTCGCAGTTAATGCTACTTCGAAATCAATTTGTTACAAAGCGTCCTTTCACCGACTTACAACCTTCAGACGAAACCGCGAACCCAGATTGTGCATTATCTGGCTGGCTCGAATGAATTTCCAACCATTTCAGTGCTAATGTGGATAGCAAAAGTATTCAAGCCCGTCCTAAAATAATTAAAACTCCAACTCCCCTCGACGAACGAAAATTCTACTTCGCTACTCTATTTATTCAAACGCGAGAAGGTGCAAAACCTTTGGGCAAATCGAGCTATCACTCCCAGTCACGCATACAAATCGTCGTCGAATGCTACACGCCAGGTCATGGGGTAGTTTGAGGTGTTGGCAAAAGGTTGGCGTTTCCAAAGCCGTGTACCGGACGAAGTTTCCGGCGGAAGGAAAGCAGGCGTCGGTCCTCGACTTTATCGGGGCTGTCGTAAGCGAATTTATAACGAGATTTCAGGTGGCCATTAACAAGCCTCAAAGTCTCGACGGGGGCGAGCGTGGTACATAATCATGTTCCGCGGGACAACTTTCGTAACGAGAGACTATTTATAAGCGATCGCGGGGCTAACGACGCGAGGGCTTTGCATCCGGGAAATCTCCGTTTCGTTACCCCTTAATTGGCCCTTCTTTTCCGCATACGTGTATTCATGTCGGAGTTTCTCTTACAAGCCGCATAAATCGAGCTCCTTTGAACCTTAAGTAATAAACTTTCGCGGAAGATTAATTTTCAGACAGACACGGAGGCACTTTATTCGTATGGCGCTGTTTAAATAAAAGTCGCCTCGCCTGCCAGTGCGCAAAAGTAATAAATAGAACTTTGAACAGGCTATATATTTTAACAAAATTGCAATCTAACATACAACGCCCTCAAATAGCTGCTGCATCCTTAATTAAGTTTAATCGCAACGACCGTGCAGCGGAGTGGCTTGCAACTTGGCTTAACAAATGCGCGAGCAAGGCTAGATAAATTTTCCACGCAGCGTTGATACACCTAAGCTCGCATTAACGTATCACTCCAGGATTAGCCGTGTCCTCTTAATTCGATGCGGGGTGTAGAGATGCCAGAGCCCTAAGCTCGCCAGTTTGCGGTTAATAATAAACCTTCTGGCATTATGCCAAGTGTAACGATACCACCTTCAACGTGAAGCAACCTACTACACCTACACACTGGCAGCTTTACGAGTTTCGACGTGACACTTTATTTACTCATACGTTTCCCGTTGTCCCTTTCAGTTTTTGCACAGCAAAAATTGCTTTACAAAAATAGCCCAATGAATCCCAACGGCAAAAATGCTTCAGATCACCCCGAACCAAGTGGCTACGATCCCCTAGACATCCACTCCTCCACTTACGCCGAGAAAAATCGCTGCGGGCCTGCGGTGGTAATCAGCCAAGTATCGGGGAAAGTCGAGCAGCCGCATGCAGCAGAGGGATGAAGAACAAAGGCGTTGACAACGCATGCGGGAAGAGGAGGCGTGCGATGATCAACCGCAGCCTGGCTGATTTCTCTGAAACCCAGGTGTCGATGGATCCGCGGACAAACGTGCGCGCACACGCGTATCATCCACGAGACAGCACAATACGACGATGCAGAACGAC
Organism: Holcopasites calliopsidis; assembly: GCA_023838395.1. NCBI lineage: Eukaryota > Metazoa > Arthropoda > Insecta > Hymenoptera > Apidae > Holcopasites > Holcopasites calliopsidis. The sequence goes on from JALHAQ010000001.1 coordinate 2,689,623, forward strand.
ACGGGACGCCGCGTGGCGACGATTCGAATTCGCTTTTAACGAAACGAGGACCGATATAAAGGGCGCGGGGGTCGCTTTTGCGTTTCTCAGCCAGCTAGAGACAGCGAGGGGGCCAGCTTTCTACAGAAAGCAGTAGAAAACGGAACGGTAGCTCATTAGCGGTAACAGGCAGCCGAGCAAGAGAGGAAGCTCGTTATCCATGGATACACAAACCCCGACTGCGTATGTACGGATCTCCTTCGTAATTCGAAGCACACGAAGCCGTGCTGTATGCATGCCTGCCCCCTGTCTCTTTCGTTTCCCCCTTCTTCACTTGCTCTTCTTGCACCCCTTCTATCCCATGCATCCTCCGCGTGATGCTTCTTTACTTGGTCTGTCACCGACCCATTCTTCACGTGGACTGCCCCTCTTTTAAGTTTCTTTGACGGTTATGAAAGATTATTTTAAAATGATATTTCGAAATTATTTAGGACCGTGTGCGCTCAACGACAAATTCTCATGTTACCACCAATGTTCTTTTACGCTGCTCCACTGAAATCTGACCTCGTAAACGATACGATCCTGATCACTTTGGAAGAGTTAACCACGGTACTCGGCTCACGGTATCCAAGGGTTGACCGTGCGGTCCAGTTACCAATGATCTATCGTTCCGGATGCGCCGATATTTCGTAGGCAACGATTCTCAGTAACCCCCCCATACACATCCATCGTGCACCCATAAATCACCCTCGTAACCCACTTTTCATTATTTATCTCCTTCAACCGCCGCGATCGAACCCAGCGAACAATGAATTCTCTCCATTAATTCGCTTGGCTCGTTAAGAAAGTCAGGGAAACAATTATTGCTAGTCCAATATCTTGCTCGCGCGCTCCATTTCGCCGCTTATGAAAACAATTACGGCGGTTAGCCAGAGCAGCAACGTTTTCATCGAGTGTTTAACAGGAAAACCATTGAGATCTGGTCGAACGGGTTAACGCCGCCACCCTCTGACGACACAGGCGTAACCCGAGGAATGCTGGTTCCCTGTAATGCAATAACTGTGGCATCACGACGCCAGGATGCCACGAGCGGCTGGCATTCGGATTGGTCTTCGGCGTCGACCTTTACCTGTCAAGAGTATTCCTGCGAATCGATCGACACAGCGTATCCCGTACAAGAAATCGGCTATCAATTAAAGGTACACCGATCCGCACTTGTCTACCTGTATTTCGTTCGAGAAATGAGACTGGGCTTCGAGAAAGGGAGGACGAAAATTGCTTGCTCATTTAATTCGACTGCACTTCTAATTTTCTTTCGGAGTTCACATTTCTTAAATATACTGCCATTCTCGCGACGAATTGTAGGTCTAAGGAAAAGGGTTGACCGTGCCTCGAGAAAGCAGTCGGGAGACAGAAAGTCTTTGGCCGGTCGCGAGTCCTTTAACTCTACTTTCCGACTTCTTTCCTTTATCGTTCGTAAGCGGGATTTGAACTGGTGGAGTGGATCGCGGGTCCCGAGGCTAGTTCGAGCGTGTGATCGTTGATGTAGAGCCCGGCTCACTATGCTGAACATTTTGTTTCAATATTCAAACGCGATCTGGAAAAGGGAGGGAAATATAAAAGAACCCCCGGAAGATGAATAAATTTATCTAGCGTCTAATTTAGTTTTTTAAGAGTATTTCATTGGGAGAAAAATAGAGTCAAGCCTTCTTCATTACCGAAAATTGTCGGCCTGGAAAATAAACAGAACGGTAACGGGGTCTCGTTAAAAATGGTCGAGTCGGAGGAATAATCGGGTGAGAGGAATAAATCGGAAATTGAACGGACATGAATATTTAATACGGCCGCTTTTATGAATAATTCACGTCGATGGGACGAAGGTAACGAACAGGAACGTCGTCCGTGAAACAACAATAGCATTTTTATTATACGCTCGCGAGTTTAACGATTAATCAATGAAGAGGTCGGCTAATTAGTCGAATTATTAGGGATGTTACGCAGCGCGGAAGTCGGCCTGACGTTGTAACCTGATGTTAGGATAATTAGCAGCGCGATACAAGCCAAGACAGCAATTATCGAAACGCGACATAATCGCGCTGTCGCCTGACACAATGCCGGCAGACCGCTTTGATTAACCTCAGCGTCAATATGTGCGGCATCATAGAAGGGTAGATGCGCCCTTAAGTGACCCACTATAATTGAATCTATAGGGGCGCATCGATTATATGCTACCCTCCGCTTGTTAACTCGACACCGCGTTCATTAACAAAAATAGTGTTTGGTCGTGAAAGATTTTATCTCGGAATAACAATTTTGGAGTAACAATCTTTATAGAATAATAAAATCGAGCGGAACGTAAACTCCTCGCGGCGAAACGGCGTTCGGGCACGATCTCGTTGTTCTTGCCGAAAGTTATCGGGACTATGCAGCCAGGTTTGGCCAGCTCGCGCAACTTCCGATTGAATGGGAAGGGCGCGGCTAGCTTGTGCGTTTGACCCGCGAAGATTAACGTGCACCTGTAGACTTCCGTCTACAGGCACACGAGTGCTTCCGGTTGGAAAAAGTATCGAGCATCGATCCACGGGGGAATTGCTACTATCACGAGGCTCCACTTATGCCCTATACATATTTTACGCGCCCACCTGATTCCCGATTAATCGATTTCGCCGACTGATAGCACAGGCCGGATCCAATTAACGCGTTAATATTGATTAGGGCCCGCGAACGAAACATCCGGCTGCGTGGACGCTCCTTAACTTCGGGCAAGATTGTGATCAAGCATCTACATCGAATTTGAACTTTTATCCTAGACAATTTCGATTAATATATTTTTGCACAATCTTCATAATAAAGAAGGATTCGTTTGTTCGATTGAGAGAAGTATCATTGTCGCTAACCTCTGATTTCGCAATGACCCGAGTCCAGCAAACGCGAAAAGTCAGAGACAATGGGCGGGAAGTGGGGATACAGCTGGCGGAAATCCAGAAAGGCTAAGCCTTCTCGCGAGTCGCTATCGTGTTGTCGCAGCCGTATTGTCCGCGTCCTGAAGCGGATCGCCGACGGAATGAAGCGGAGAACGTTTTCGCGCAGGGAGGAAGCTGTTCGTGGCACGAGGGCATAGATTTTCCGCGGGGCGACAGGCAGGCCGGAAATTACTCGTTCCGACGCGACGACGAACGAATTCGAAGACGTGCTTCTTCCTTATTTGTTTATTCCACGTGTCGGGGGAACTCGTTGTTGGCCGGTTGGGTCAACGCCAGCCGCGCTATTGCTTCATAAATCCTCCCCAAGGAACCCGTACATCATTGGGCGCGATGTCGCAAATGGCGAAGCTTGCGTACCAATAATCGGAGCTGCCGCGAAAGGATTTATAGATCGCCGTGTCTTTCTCCTAGCGAAATCGATCGGCGAAAAGTTGAACAACTCTGCGAACGTCAAACGGAAAAATTCAGCGAATCCGCAATGTTCGAATAAAATTAATCTCGGTAATCCGTCAGCCTATTGTGATCCCTCGAATACAAACGACGAAAGACCCCCTGTGGCAATCGATATCATCGGTTCCGTATTGGCCAGCATAGAACCGTCATCCGTATCGAGCAGTATCATCGAGAACCATCGACAACATTAATACCCGACAACATTAACGAAGAACGTATAGAATCACTTCTGTATCCAGCGGATCGCGTTATCCTCAGCAAGCGCAGACTCGCTATTTATGGCAATTGCCCACCTAACAAGGTAAGAGATCGCAGCGAAATTCGAGACAGCACGTTTGCAAATCGATAATTGATTCGCCCCTAGATATTTTCATTCTCACCCTTGTTTATCCAGAAATTCTTGGATGAAATATCAGCACTACTACCCTGCACTATCGAATTAGTTTTCGCAACTTTTGTAACAAAATTCGCTGCCACAACATGTTCCTATCGGATATAAATCGTATATACAGTTCGATGGCTTCCGCCACTGATTTTGATAGTTTCCGCTGGGAACGATGGTTATTTGGCGTGAAAAAAAAATTGTCGACAGGTCACGTAAATGCTTGTTTCGTTAAAAAAAATCTGAATGGTCCTCGAGTCTTCGACAAATCTGTGGCGACATACAGAACCATTGCAGATGCTCGAACGTCGATTCTCGTCATTCTGAAGAATCTTTCTGCGTTCGACAGGTTCAAGCAACGACGGATATACTACTACGTATATCGGTGAAAGATCGTCGCCAGGATGAAACGGTGGCTGAAACGCTTTTTAATCAGAGTTAAGTGGCTCGCGCGCGTTAGGCGGGCATATTTACTCACGGACAAGTTCCCCGCGTTAATTAGACTTGATTAAATTCGGGGATCAGTGGATCTAATTTGTAACGAAAATACTCCGCTGTGGACGGGAAAGTTAATTAAGTGAAGCAACGCGCGTCGCTCGAAGTGAAATAAAATTTAGTTCAATGCGCTCGTTGTTACTTTCCAGCGAAACGCCTGGACACTTTTTTCCGTGATATAACGGAGATCCTGGAAATGAGCAATGACGGGTGTGTGGACAGCGGGAATTGCTTCCTCTGCAGCATAAATCTTTCGAGCTTAATTTTATCGGTGTCACGGAACAGGCTTCCGGTAACGGGAAGAGGAACACGACCCCCTAAAAGAACCGGGCTAAATTAAAAGAAAGGATCCGAATGAGACCGCGGCCGGCGAAAGTAATCACTTTATCTGCAGCCGCCACTCCGGCCGGTTCGCTAATCTGACCCCTCGTTTTAAGGCTGAATCGTCCGCCCCGGACTGCCCTTCCATTTTCCTGGATCTCATTTCCATATTGGCCCTTTCGACCGTTTCCAAATATATCCTGCGTCTCTGGATCGAAGCTCAGACACCGCAAAAGGTGAATAGTTGAACGAACTTCGCTGCTTTTTAATTAATAATAATTTTAGAAGAAGGTTACTATTTTATACGCGGCTGTATACTCCCCAAACAAAATTTCTCAAAGCTTAAACCGGTGAAGCCACTTCCGTCGAGATATAGGAAAATAAAGTAGCCTTTAACGATATGGTAAGAGGAAGAGGTCTCTCGGTTAGTCCACGGGAAGTTGAGGCCACACGGATGCCTGTCGGTAGACGGAACGATGCCATAAACTTCTTTCCCTCGACGGTCCACCATTACGATTTAATGGCAGCTCAGTTGCGAATCATTCTTTCGTCTCGATCCCAACGAGCAGTAAAACTCAGCCACGCGCTGCCGTTGGCATATCAACTATTTGTTATCCTAGCGAAATAACGAGCCGATCCGTGCGCTCGCATAAACACGCTCCATGTCTCTGCGGCTGACAACGCGTTCGCATGCTTTACCTGTCACGGGAGAATACGTTGCATTCACGTCTGTACACGTGTAACCCGTTGTTCATACAGGAATAATTGCGCGATTATTCTGGCCAACGCGTTTGAAGCATTTTAGCAAGGGCGGCTAGCCTTTGACAATTTTTATTTCCCCGATACGAAGGAACGGAGGCTCGCGTGTGCCAGGACGATCATTTGTCAGCTAGATTGAGCGTGAACGCGCCAGGATCGAAGCGGATCCATCGTCCCAACACCCTCGACCCTCCTTCGTCGTTCAGGGGGTGTAAAAAGACAATGCTTCCTTTCAATGATAACTCGCCCCAACAAGTGACAGCGAAGGGACAGAATTAATCTTCCTGAAATCTTTGACGACCCGAAACACGCACACATGGCGGTGTGAAAACGGCCGGGAAAAGAGGGGGTAAAAACATGATGTGACACCGTTCACGCAGGACCAGGACGCATTGTACGACAAAGATTCCATAGAAAAGCTCGAGCACCGCGTTGTCATGCCTGCCTATTATGGGCTGGCAGCTTTTATCCGACAAAAGAGGGCATTTAGCCGATGAAATTGTAAATTCAATTTCCTGCGAAGATCTACTCCCCCTTTCCCACACACCCTACTTCGTTTTCCATTAACGACCTCGCGCTTTTCAGCCGGCGGGACCGCTTGTGTACTCGTGGGGAAAATTATCACGCTTTTCGTTGTAACACGTCTTCCGGTTCGATGAATTTTCCCCCCCTTTTCTTGATAAGCGAAATAATCTTTTTGTGCTTTCATTCATTGCTTTTCCTTTTTATATTTCTCGCGATATCTATCTGTCCTATTACTTCCTGATTGTCGCATCTTTCCTTTTGCTGCCTCTGGATTCAGCCTAAATTTGAAAGTTCACCGACCACCCCTCCTCTATCGGAACTGATTCCCAGCCGCGTCCAAGACTCTCCATAGACCTAACAAATTTTCCGCTGTAACTATCCGCGCTCGGCCGACCCCTTGCTCCGGGGAATGTAAATTCCCGAGAGTTGCCAGGGGTAGCAGCGACGCGCATAAAATTCGAAGCGAACCGGCGGGGCGTTCGCTTCGTCACCCGGTCGTTCGAACGCGATTTTAAAGCGGCGCTGTCGGGCCGACCTCGTGATTTCTGCTGCCCCGAAGTCATGAATATATTCAAGAGGCGCGAATTTTTCCGCGCGGAGGATGGCTGACGGCTCCGACCGGGATCCCCGATACGGGTTGCCAGCCGGTAAACAATTTACACCGAACGAAAACGATCGTTTAATTTCACGCGCGTACCTCCCTTGTCTTTGTAAATCTTTAAAATCCATTTCCGGCTGTGCGTTTGCCGCCGCGAGTAGTCGCGTGTCGATTTTCAACCGGGCGGGGGCACTCCCTGTATCGCGGCGTAAAGGACGCGTTGACGACACGTTGACCCGATCGGCTGATGCAATATTCAGGTTAGTCGGAATTATTCCAGCCATTAGCACGGACGTAGCCGACGTAGAGTGTTCATTATTTTTCATTCCGATGGACAGGGCGAGAGTAGAAATTCGGACTCGTTAATTGAACGCGTTTCGATCGGACACGATTTTACAACATCATCTCTCGATTCTATCGAAGTTTCACGAAAACGTAGAACTTTCGAAGGCACATTATTTTTTTACGACCAGAGAATTCTTCACGACCGTCGTACAGGTTTGGAATGTGTAACTCGAACTCAGCAGCCAAAGATCTTCAAATTTCCCTGAATTTTCCCAGAAGCTGCAAAACTTGGAGTGTTTAAACAAAATGTTACCACGGGCAGCCGCAAGTGTACCTGCTCGGAATTGTGCTCTGGTTCGGCGAGCTGTCTTGTTGTTAACAAACTAGGTCAGAACGGGTGGGAATAAGAACTTGGAAGAACAATAGTGGCTGGTCGAAGGAGTGTCCTCGTTACACCTGCTTGACACACAGCATTTTGCATTTCCCTTTTGGGTATTCTATGCGCGAATATACCATAAAACGTTTCCGATACGATAACATATTCAATAATTCCCGTGCAACAAAGTATAGGCTCAACATCGTCGAGCGGCTCGAATCTTAGCTCTAAAAGTCGATTAACCTGTCTCTCGTCCTTATTTTTCCCCCAACGAATAAAAGGGTGGATTTTATGCACGTTCGCTCGCTTCGAAGACTTCGTGACTTCAAACACGAGCGAGTTAGCGGGGCGGGCCGACGAAAACAAGCGGCCGCCTGTAAACAGAAGTTTGCTGGTTGGAACATCGAAATGGTGGATGCAACCTCCGCGCGAGCATCGGTCTTTGGAAATTTATTTCCTTCTTGTCGTTTCGTTGTATCTCCATATACTTGCCTCGGCGACGCATCCGTTACGGTATCGCAAAATGTACAGAAAGAAGTACCTCGCTTCGTCCATAGCGTGACAGATTTTATATTCTCTCCTGTTTCGAAGAGTTCCTGTGAAATGCCGTGCGATTCCGATAATGAACGATAGCTAGTAGTAATAAAGAATCTTTACGCAGATTTATGGGAAAATTGTGACAGGGATAATTGTATTAAGAAGTTTGCTGAAGAGGAGGAGAACGTTGGGGGTGAAGACGCTTCGACGGGAGCTTGTAAAAAGTTTCCCTATCCTGATCTTTAGTCAGGAAGTCAGGCTTCCAAGGGGACGCATAAATTTGTTTACTCGCAGAGCATGTAACTGCGCAGCTAGCAGGAATTTTGAGGACGAGTGGAAACAACGAAGTCGTGCTGCCAAGAATCACGGAGCGCTCGTTTGACTTTCGCTTTAATGAACTGTCGCTAGTTTAGCTGCGTGTTTGCAGTCCCAATGAATCTTAAGATATAATTCTTGGTCTCTTAGGATATTTATCCTAAAACGGCCAGGGGACACCGGTCTCATTTCGTCGTGAAAGTTTCCAAAGGGTATCCGAGTCGACCGTTGATTGCCAGTCTGTCTGGGAAGCCGAATATCATAGATCTCGGCTGGGCCGGAATAACTTTGCACTTTCGTTACCGCATTTTCTCTTATCGACCAAACATAAATCCTGCGATCTACCCCCGGCCGCTATGGGGGTGGAAGAATAATAGCGATCGGTCGAGACCGCGTCACCGTTCTCCCAGAGACACTCTAAACAGATACGTATCTGCCGGTAAAAACGCAAACAGTCATTTTTCATAGGGAAAACGTATTCCTCTAAATCGTTCACCCTTTCCAGCGTATATTTTTGCCGGCAGCCGACGCGAATCGACGATCCGATTCTTTGCAGACTCTCCCACTTTATGTACTTCTTATGATGGTCAATGGGACAAATATTTTTCCATATTCGCGCTTGAAGATTCTGCAGAATTTAAGGGATCTGTCCTGCATTCTCCCTCTCCTTTTCATTCGCGCTTCTGTTTCTCAGGAAACAGCTCGCCCTTAAGGGAATTCGCAATGAGCCTCGCGATTTAGGATTTAGTTACGCGACTAAGTGCTCGCTTAAGGAAACACGCCCAACAGAGAGGGTGGAACGGAGAAGAATGTAATCGCGAGAAGTACACGACTTGTGGATTAACGGGCGGAAAGAAGCTATCGATAAATTGAGCTGGGCCAGGGGAACAGAACGGTGCTGCGTAGAAAGCTGCATCGTTGCTAAAGAAGAATTGAGGCAAAGTCTTATCAGCCAAACAAGCGAATATTCATGTAATTTTTATTGAAATATATCGATAAAGTTTTCCCACTTTGATTCGTGATAAATCGAACAAGAGCGTCTCCGCCAAAGTTACAAGAAAGTTGTTCGTCCTTCCTCCCTCCGAGACAAATCGAGATGTTCGTTTCGCGCATGTTTGCGCGGTCCGACAAAACTACGCGTTCAATTTCGCAAAGTGATCCCGTCCGGCATCCATATAATTCTGCCGCAAAGCAAAAAGCCAGCGTCGATCGATAAGAGTCCTCGAGGGGCGCTCAAGAATTTGTTAACGAGGCCAGAAGACCTTCGGCGAAAGGGACGAGAAGGTGTGTGAAAGAAGCTGTTGAATGCTCGTTTAATTGATGCCGTACAGAAAGACGGGGCGTTTTTCAACGACGACGAGTCTCGGCGATTTACCGTACAAGCGAAACAAATTTTTCCTCGACGTGACGGATCAGGAAGTCGATGGATTATTTCGCCCCGTGGTAATTTCGAACGATGAAAAAAAAAGGAAGGAAGAGAAGGGGATGTACAATGGCTCAATCACAGCGGCGCGAGAGTTATCGCGCCGGTACGAGAGGAAATTAACCGTGATTTAATAGCGAGAATTTTCGGATTCGCTTCGCCGTTTCTGTCTCCCTCCTCTCTCGTTTCCCCGTCTCTGTTGCCCCTGGCCGAGCCTCGCTCTTTCGGCATCAAATTCAACGTGTCGCAGAGCGATTCGAGCAGAACGCGACGGATAGCCTGATTTTCCTGACGAGTTCAGACGCTCGTCGGTGAAATTAATTTTGCTTCATTTCGTGCTGCCTTGAAATTCGGTGGAAACATAAAAATGACATCAATGGTGTCGACGCAAAAAGAAGGAGGAAAATAGTGGAAGAAACGCTGGAGGGAAAATTGAAACGCGGACATGGTGCGGAGCTGTTAAGGATATCGATGGTTCATTTAACATTAGGGTAGCCACCCTACATGATCCGTCATGCTTCCGGTGACTCATTCCTGATTGCTAATTCACTTTGTCCCTCCCTAAGAATCCACGAAACAATATGCGACATCTTTTAGTTTCCAAAAGGGCGTGTAGTAAATGATTAATCATTGACTGGTACTAATTAAAACAGATCAGTTGCTGGCTAATTTCATCTAATTCTACTCGCACTCGAAATTATTCCAGCGATATCGAAATTTGTCGCAAAAACTGTTAAAGGATAAGATTACCCTGCGTACAATCTGAAATAATACACCACAGGTACAATATCGAATAGCGTGGATAGGTGTTACTTGCACAATTCCATGAATCGAACGAGGAACCTTTTACCGCTTCTATCAATCGACTCTTTACTTTTTTTTATATAAAAATATATTCTCCTGCAGCAATGTTCTCGTAACGTTTTCCTTCATTGTTTTTTTTTCTTTTTGTACTACGTGATCAGTTGTGAAACCAATACGATCCCGAATAACAGCCGCGCCACGAGGGTGGGAAACGCGTCTTTCGCATCAACGAGCTAACAACGCCTGTAAAAATAATTTACAGGGCCGTGGTCGGAGACACGATTTATCGCTAACCAGGTTGCATCTGGTGTTCGTTGCCCCGACTAAATCCCCGCTCGATGCTCTGTCCTCGGGCATTTGTCTCGCCGCTGAGCCGAATAAAATATCATCGTAGACGGTGTTTTTAAAGGATACAAATGGTCGGCCGTTAGCGGGCCAACGCGAACCAACTTCCCGAAGGCGAGGCGCACAATTTTTCTGCCTGAGAACTATAGCAGATGATGCGAACACCTTTCTCCGCCGACGAAAATGATAACATCCCTTCTATTCTGTTGCCACGGAAACGCGTGGAAAAGAGGCGGACGAGGCGTGAGACGGGGCGCAATTAAAAACGAGATTAGCCCCGATGAATCGTGGCGTGTTTTTTCCCTTTTCGGTCCAGAACGAGATCACGCGTTTCACGTGTACCGTGGCAAACGTTCGTGGCGATCCGTGAAATGTGATTTCCAAGATTCCTTTGTATAAAGTGATTTTTTGCATAGCGATCCTGGTGAAATCTATGTACATTGAATGTAAGCGGCGTCCCCAGCGTTCATTATTCTAATTTCCTTTTTCTTTCTCAGCGAGGAGGGTTGCATTTTCAGAGGGACAGAGCAAGCGAGATCGTTTTCATTTGCAAGCTGTTACGAGCGCAGCATCTGCCGTTAAACGCCATAAACAGCTTTACTCGACTCGTAATGGCGAAGGTGAAGTTTAACTTTGGAATAGGGTAGCCGGCGGTGCTGCAGCCTTGTACACTCGTTGCTCGCTGCACCAACCACCCCCCGTAGCAGTAGTCCTTGGTAATAGAATGTAAGTGTAATAATAGAGTCCCCACTTGCTATCTACGAAAACCCTATTTCGTCTTCCCTTCGCCGAGCTTCTTCACCCTCCCACACCCTGACCCTCCTCGAGGTCCCTGCAGAGTCTCGTTCATCTTTAACCCGTCCGCCTTCGTTCCTCTCCCTTTCCCCGCGAGATTTTGCCAAAATATCTTTCACCGTTTCGCGGATTGTTCTCCTACGACGATTGCAACAGCACGGCGACGGCGGGAAGTAATGTAAAGCAATTGCCGCGCTGATATTTAACGCACATACGAGGCACAGAATCGCTCTAATGGGGCCGTGATATCATGATACACGCGGCTATTAGAGCCGTAATATGGTATTGTTCGCGCACCTAGCCGGTAAAGACGCCGTTTACGCGACGATAACGACGCTAATCGTTGCACGCGCCGCGCTGAAGCGTCTTTTTTAAGAAAAAGCACGAGTTCGTTAGCTTGGCCCGATCCAAAATAGCAGCTCTGTTATTCCGCGATCGTTAGCGAAACAGCTGTTAGCGTGACACCTGAGAGCTCGACTCCTCGCGAGTTCTTCGTCGAGTCCCACGGCCTCGTTAGGCTGTGAAATCGAATTTCAAGCGCAATGGAATCAGCTGCCAAAGTAGTAGCACGTTTACCAAAGGTGAGAACACATTTTTCACCCAGGAGAAAATTGTCCGCGCATTATACAAAGTGTAGCCGCTTAAAATGCAATCGGGGAAACGTCTATCACGGTCCGCAACGTTTCGCGGCACGATGCATCGAATGAAAATGAAACGACGACAAGATCCGCGTAATTGCTCGCGTCAGGTCTAACGAAAACAATTGCAGCGGTAATACAGTGCCTGACAATCTCGCGGGTAAGCGGTCGCGAGCTAGCCTGCATGATATATCGCCCTGGAAATTGACAATTAGCTACGGGTCGGCCGATGCGACCAGAGCTTTTGGCAAGAAGCGTGTGCTGGACACATCACTGTAATTTAATACCGCGTACAGTCGAAACAGATTGAGACTTGACAGTCGAGAAGCAATTGTTTGCAGCCACCAGCCAATGACGCCTACTGACTTCCCTTCGCGAATCAAGAAAATAAAATAAAATCTCATACGGATGTCAAAGTATTGAAATATTAACATTAGCAAAGTTAATAAACCCATCTCACGGCTGTAGATTATAGGAAGAATAACGATTAAGAAGCGTGAAGATGCAATTATCTCGTTCTCTCCCTCTTCCTCCTTAAAATGTCGAATGAAAAGTTGAAATTTGGAGTACGTCTGACAGAGAGATATTTTTCGGTGCGGCCACGGGACCGCCACGCCGGAGGGATGAAGCGGCGCGAGAAAGTTGAACGACTCGTTACAACTTTTTAATGGCCGTGAGATTAGTTTTTAAACGACTTTCCGCGTAGCGGGAGAAATTTTCATGATACCCGGGAACATTCTTTGGCGATTCTCGACGTGTGATGTCGCGAAGAGGAGCGAAGAGACGACGTGAAAGTATGAATCTCGTGCTTTTATACTCGCCGGATTATCATTTGTATTCCTGGCCGAAACTCCAGGTAGAAAATAAATCGGCAAGTTTTATTTTACAATAAATAGCTACATTTCTAAGCGAAACGGGATTGGTAATCGGTGGTGTACTTACGGTCGGATAGAAAGCACACTTATTATATTTCAGTCGGACTTGTTCTGGAAAGAAATTAATTGGAAGAGTGGAGGAGTCAAACGGCGAGGGAAATTGGAAGCGCGACAAAGCACTTTTGAATAACGTTTTCGAAAGCTTTTCGTAGATGAAACGCGGCACTGCATTCGTGATATTAAAATGATCCCGAATATTCACGATTCTATTATACGGCACATTCTTTGAGCAAACGCGACGCACTATTTGCCAGCCTGTTTTAATATTCTGCTCAATTATCCATTATAAATGAGAGGCTTTTTGTACGCTAAATTAAATCCGGTCGATTTTATTTCCAATATTCCCTTGACCCGGGAAAAATATTTTCCTTCGCGCGTGCAGGCGAAAAATTCACGAACAATTCAAGCGCCTTAGTGCAATTGACAATAATAATAGTAATAACTGTCACACTTGTTACGCGATTACAACAGAGAATACAAAAGTAGCAATAAATCTAATTTAACTATCTCCGAGAGATGAAAAACGAAGTTTTGAAAAGAAGCAGACACACTTTTGCAAAGAGTATCCCGAAGGGAGCATCAGCCACAGCTTGTAACTGCTCAATACGAGGAATATTTCTCCCTTTCCCATAAACAAGCAAGAGAGATCTCTTTGAATTCCGGGAATAAGAAGCTTGCAGTCTTTGAGGCCTAGCATCTTTCACGGTGCAACGTGAATAACAGCTGCGTTAAATAAATTTTTTCCGGCTCGAGAACGTTTGGATTTAATATCTTTTCAAAGAAACACGGTTGGAATATTGTTCTCCGCTTCCGGTGCCACTTCAACTCGTCCCTTCCACTTCAGCTTGCGAATATTCCCTTCGTTTTTCCTTAACGTCGAGCTGGCACAATATTTTTAGCGACACTGATACGCATGTCCCGTTTCACATTGCACGCGATGCTTTCCGTTAACTATTGCCCTATAATACGAACTTTTTCCACTGCATTCTTTGATCCATAGAAAATCGAACGAAATTAATTAAAATAACTGGCACAGAGAAATTCAATTTTTCTTATAAACCTATCAGCGCTGTTCTTTTTTCCTTTTCCCTATGTCTTCCTCTTGATGCCCAAAAAGGTTGGACGGAGAGGAAGGAAATTTCGAAGGGTCGTCGAGACATTTAGGGGCGAGTGTCTAGCACCGAAGCATACCCGTATTATTAGCTGGTAGCGGCGAGTGATATTGCTGTGCGGTGTGCACTTACTAAAGTCGTGGATGTCGGAAAGTTATGGAATAGCTGGCCCTGTAATTTACCTACTAAGTGTTTGCGTACCGGGAGCCAGCGCAGTATGTAAAGTTAACTAATTAAACACTTAGCCAAAGTTTCGAACAAATTAAACGAATGCCAATCCCTCCTCCGCCTCTCTGACCTTTCCCAGCCGCATCATTAAACATTCCTCCAAGTTTTTATTGCTCTCTTCTCTCTCCCCTTTTTTATCCCCATCCTCAGCGCCCTGTGTTTCCTGTTTCGCGGACGGCGAGGTAAATTTTCAGCCTCTCCGTCCTGTGCTCGGCCAGCGAAGAAATTAGAATTCCGTCGTTTCGTTCGATCCATTATCAACCTTAAGGGTGAAACCTATTGTCCCGAACGCCATTTATCTGGAAGAGTCCGATGACCGCCACAATGCACGCTCAAGAACAAGAGGGACACGACAAGTAGCTGAGGTTCCATGTCCATTATTAGCGCACCCCCCCCCCCTGTCAATACATCCGTTTCTACCACCCCCGTCGTATCCTGAAAGGGGTGAAAACTTGGCCTGGTCGAGGTGAATCGTGTGTACGCGTTATGGACTACGTGGCGCAGACGTGAAGTGGTGTAACACTACACTGCAGAATCAGAGATAGAGAAAGGGGGCTAGAAGCCGGAGTCTACGTCAGGAACATTACGGATTGTCGACATGCAACTCTTGAGAAACTCGATTCCCACCCACCGCGCCGCCCTTTCAACACAGAGGAAGCTACGCATCCGCAACTGAAATAACAAGCAGCGAGTTAATTTCTCGCGTAACTTCTCCTCTCGCGATATCTGCACTCTGCGCTTCTGACGGTGTCGCCGACAAGTGGCGCGAGTCGGGGGTGAGACGTCATCGGGACGCTTCGATTTTCTGCCGCTTGGAAAATACACCCCCGACTGTGTCGTCAAACTTCGAGGCAATGATTATTCTTCATTGCTGCGAAATTATAAATAGTCTTTTTCCACTATCTAATGTCGCAAAGAAATTGGCAACGATCCTGCGAGCTTGCTCGGAGCGACAAACGTTGAAGGTGGCATTAATCATCGAGCTTCGTCGAGAAGCAGCATTAATTACATACAGTACAGAGCCACGTGGAATTTGCATGGGACACGGTAGCCTCTAATTAATAGTATGTAAATTGCTTGCCGGCGCGTCTTCGACCAGTCGCAACGACTTCGACAATTAATCGAGTCGGCGGAAGATCGCTGGACAAACGAAGCGTTCGAAGCTAGGCGGAATATCTGCCGACTGAGGGGGGACGAATGGATCGCGGTCCCTTTGAGGTGTACACGCGAGCCGCGCGATCCAACGGCCGCGACGTTAATTAATTGCCCGAGTGAAATGTTAATTAAAACGGAAATTAGCATCGCGCGTTCTTGCGGTTCCACCGATGCGAACTGCGGCGCGTTAGCTCGAATTTACGGTGTCCCGCTATACCGCTGAGCACGCACCGTCCCTTTGTTTTTGTTAAATAAATAAACGCACCGCGTGTTCACAAAAAGATACACCGCGTACCGTTTCGGAAATCGAGTACGAATCCAAAATCCATTTGTATCGACGCGATATCGGTATGAATCGCGCGGCTGAACATTTACGAAACGGGCAATCTAATTCGTATTATTTTATTCGGCGTCAATTCAACAACAGTCCGCTGCCATACGAGCACCGATTGAAACTTATCAACGCACGTACAGGCGTTACGATTAAATACACGCGAATGCATAATCCCCGTATGTTACTACAAACTATTTCCAGCTAACCGGTGAAATTGCAATAATTACAGAGTACTGTTTATTACTCGCGACGATGAAAGCAACTCTTCGCGCCGGCTGTTAAATTTAACTTCGTTCTCCCGAATATTTTTCCCCTCGTAAACGAACGGATAAAAAGGAAGCATTCTCCTTACGACTGCACGTTCCTTCAAGCTTGTGCATATCTCGGAGCATGATTAAATCAGAGATCATCCAAGGCTTCAGCGATTAACACCATCGCACCCTCTGCGCAGGATAAACAGTCTGAAGGCACTGAAATGTTCCTGCCAGCCATAATCCGATATAGCGCGTCTCTAAACTCGTCGTAAAACGGAAGCGCGTCGCGGGCGCGGTGCAATTTTTATCGGGCTCTATAACCGTGTCGCGAGTCGAATCGCGATCGTTTACCGCGCCGCGTTAAAAAACGTTGCCGTCATATACGTGACCCAGATACGTACGTGGCACAATGAAAAGTAAACGGACCGAGGAAGCGTGGACAAGCCGCGTGGAGAGCTTAGCAACGCGAAAGAACCACCGGCAAAGTGTGTTAAGTGCGACGCTTTTGACAGCCGTGGATAACGCGTTCAGGCTGGTAACCGCGAAACTGCGATCGTGCAAACCGCCCGCGGACCAACGAAAATTCATGCCAATGCCGTGGCCGACCGGGGAGCGCATAAATAAAATCCGTTTCACGTAGCGAAGCGGAATTTCCATAAAAATACACCGGTAACAAAGAGAACGGCAGAGAGGAAAGCGAAAGTACAACGAGGACAGTTTCAGAGATATTCGATTATGAAAGTTTCATGGCACGGGGTGTAGACCACGCGCAGGAGAACTTAGCAGATAAAGGCAGGATGGTGCCCCGGGGGGGTGGAAACGAGAGGGATGATCCTCTTTAAATGCTGATACGTCAGTTAGACATTTTCCAACTGGTAGATTGCTTGCTTTTCACTGTGCCGATGGCTGAATTCTCTCCCCCTCTCTCTCTCTCTCTCTCTCTCTCTATCTCTTTCCTGTACCACGGCAGGGTGTTTTAATTAACTCCTGCGCAAATATTTGCCTGTTTATCGCGGTTAGTTGCCGGGATGTGGGTGAACGAGGCGAGGCGCAAAAGTTGCAAGGAAATTCGATAGCATCGGCGATGCGAAAACATTTATAAAGGGTATAAAAGTAGATACGCGAGAGCTTTCTTATGGAATGAAAGCTGTATCGAACTCGTTGCGAGACTTAATAGTGTACAGGGGATGGGGCAATCGCGATAGCATAGAATTTTCCTCGCGACAGTTTAATTGATCGACGTTTCAGTGTATTGGTGGAGTTTCGGCAAGGCTTTGCCGACTGTAGACTGTACAACTATTGAAAAATCGCTCGTTAACTTAGCCGCTTTGACGGTAAACCGATTAGTCGACAGAACGACGGTGTATGTATTTAACCTGCTTGCCCGGTTCAGGACAATTAGACTGGAAACGCGACAACGTTTGCACGCGCCGCTCAAATGATAGCGGCCGGGGCTGTGTTGGCTCGCGAATTTCAAACGATTGCGTTCGATTTGGGAAATCGACGGAAACGCTTAAACGACGGACTAGACTCGGTTTTACGAAACGATTGCACGCAGCGGAGAGATATCTCCTGGAACGCAGCCTCTTTCTCCTGGCTAAGGACGAGAAGGACCGACGTCGGGATGGCATTAACCGACTGTTAAAAGTTAACGGCGTTCTCTACGGGGTGCGCGACGGGGATGAAATAAGGCCGCGAAGAAACTCTTGGACCGTAGGAGTGCGAACTCGCGGGATCGATCGCCGTAAAATGTGGAAATGTCGCGCGTACGCGTCGCCTGCAGACACGGACCGCCGTGATTCACGACCCGACGGAAGTTCGCAGTTCGTGAAATCGGTGAATACTTATCCCGATGAACTACTGTTAACGCGTCGGGAAGAATCTACGATCCCCTGGATTCTCGATTATTCGAGGCTGACCGAGTTGCGAAGAAGTTTCCAGCGAATTTTCAGTTCGATTAACCGGCTGGATGGCTGGTACTTTTTTTTTTCAAGCCTGCATTTTACGTGTAGTTCATCAATCGTGCGGCGTACGAAGAATTAATACTGTACTTCTCTCGAGGGTTAAAAGGGCGGAATGCACGTCGATACGAAGTCAGCTGGAATGAAGTGGAACGCGAAGAATTCGGTGCACACGCGCCTGAAATCGTTTTCGCGTTACAACAGAGCAGGGTGGAAATGTTCGGAACTCCGCATGAGCGGAATCATCGTTGCCCTCCCCGCTAAAATACTTTATCCCCGCGATCACGTGAAGGTTTAACACCACCCTTCTTCGATTTCCAGTTTTAGCAATTACGCGAATAACCACATGGAGTCCTCGAATGGACGTTGGTTAACGACCGAGTCGTTCCTCGATATTCCTATAGCAAAATAGAATAGTTCCTTTTCTTTTCTTGATCTCCAAGCTACGTCCTTCCCTCAAGCTAGCCTTCTTCACGGAGGGAGATAAATGGATTCGACGACGTGAAAAATCCACGAGCGCGGAGCGAGGGTTGAAGGGGGATGGAACGGGGAACAACAGAAAGTGGAACATGCTTAGGTAACGCAAATATTTGGTCCTGTTGCTTCGATAATCCCGAGACAGCGGAAGGGAACGATCGATGCTCTCGCGAAAGCGTGCCTTTAAAACACGGCTTACAACTTATCGGCGCGATTGTTTCGTCGAACGGAATATTGTACGCGGCGGAGGTGTTCGCGAGGAAATTTGCACCTCCACTGTACGCGGAATTCTTTTATTCATCGATTCCCTCGGCGATTTCGATGTACGTCCATCGCTTCGATTCCTGTTTTCGCGAGATTAAACACTGTCCAAGCGTCCATGAGAAAGTTTCTCGTTCGACGCGTACAGCGTAGGTAAAATCAAACGATTCACGCTGCATTCCCTCGGAATTACATTAGTCATTTTACACACAGAGCGTATAAATACGTATCAACTTTAAAGGGGCAGCAGGGGGGAGGCAAAGGCGTTCAGTTCGCGTCGTTCGCTCGACAAACGAGCACAACGTATCGAGGTATTGCTCATAAAAAGTGCAACGACTCTGTGTGTGCGTTGCACGGCAAACGGGCGTATCATTATCCTCCACCGATGAAACGGCACGCGGAGCATATTATAACATGGAGAAGGCTAGTGTACCGTTAGCGAGAGAATTTCTTGGAAGTTTGTAAGAAACTGTGATTGGAATTTCCATGACACGCTGGTTTGGAAATACCTTCAGTTATCTATTTAAAATATAATATATATGTATAATTACCCGCTATATAGTTAGTTTCACATTTCAATGAATATCTACCAGACGCTGGAAATTGATACCACCCCTCTGCCCCATTCAATGAACCTGTCTATAAGGGGTAGTTCCTTCGACTCGCTCCTTTCGCGATTCATTCCACCCTGAACCATCCCCTTCATTCATTCCAGAGGTTGAATGCCTTTTATCGAAACGAAGAAGCAAACGAAGGATCGAGAGCTATACGTATCTCCCTCGGCTGGTTTCTTCCCTGATTAATTGATGCTTATTACAAAATGTAATCGGTGGTGGTAGGGTGAATAGATTTGGTGGAACGGTTGCTTCAAAATTCTGTGGTCCCTTCTCTGGGTCATCCCTTTGGCACCGAACTCGGGGAGCTCGTGCCAATTAACGTGTAACGTGCGAGGGTGGAACAGGGAGAGTTACGAGTTACGCGCTTTAACGCGTGCCGCTGCGGATATCGCTGGCAACGAGACTCACCCCTCGAGGATTAGCGCTCTTCCCGTTGCTTGTTGTTCCAGGGAGTTGGAGCTAACTCGAGATTACGTAGTTATTTAGATTAGTAATGAAATAACGAGAGTTGGGACGTTTAGTGTCTCCCGCGACTTATTAAAAATAGTAAATCAATTAATTGCGCAACGGCTGATGTCGCATGGGAGCGCGACGACAAGTCTTGCTCCATTTTTAACCCCATCGTTTCTTTTATCGCGAGATCACGACCACAATCCACACACCGCCGCCGTCGTTTATTGCGCCGGACATATTTCACGACACATTAACATATTATACGGGGTGGCGGAAGCGTGCGCGCGTGCAAAAAGCATGTTTGCTCGTCAGCTTTATCAGACATTAAGCTCGCCCCTCTTTGTGTGTCAACTTAATGCCACTTCAGCCCCGAGAAACCTCTCAGCGAGCTTTGCTATACCACTCGACTCACCCTTTCCTTCGCCTCCGTTCTCTCTGCACCCCCTCGCTGCGTTGTCCGCGGCCACCATTCTACTTTTCCACCTCGACACCGCCATCGAATCTTCCCAGCCTCTTCTTCCTCGACATCCGTAACGCTTCGTCTGAGAACATAAATAAAAATATTGTTTCTTATAACGACACCTACTCAAGCATGGCCAAAGTGGGTTAAACAAAATATTCTAAATATTCATAGCGTGAAATTGGAAACGCCTCGAAAGCTTTCTTTTCCATTCACCGTTGTTTCTGTTTGCTCGAAAGAAGAACAGAAAATGCCGGAAGTTTATGGCTCATTGTCATAAACAAGAGATGCCAGATTTACCGCTGCCCGGCCGTCTGAATTTCTTGCGCGCGTCGCATATTTCAAACGACGCGATTTACGCGGCCTTTATTTGCCGCGCGTGAGAACGAACGAAACCGTAAAACCGCCAGGATGGAACGCATAACATGTAACCGTAATTACAGGCGTATAACAATTTCTATTTCTGCTGATAAGGAAACCACGTTACTACAACCTTCGCTAATTGAACCGAGGCAAAAAGTAAAAAATGCTACTTTTATGCCTGGCTTAATTTAAATATTTCCCACTTGTAAAAGAATCGCGGGACGCCAGCACACGTGGCGCAGTTCGTTTACATTAAAAAACGCGATTGCCCGAGGGGCGGTGGCGTAGTTTCATTCGGGACGAATTCACGAGCCGTCAAGACGTCGCTGTAAATTCACACGGGGTGGACGAGCTGCGGAAAGAATACATCGTTTGTTACGGAAATCGGGAAGGCGCGACCACCGGAAACCTGATGCGAACCAGCTTCCAGCTTGCGTTACCATAACAATAAATCCGACGAGGGGTGAAGAAGGGACGAGAGACGCCGATACCCTTTCGATGCTGCAAATTGCCCACCCTTCGTCTTCGAAACGGCAGCGTGCGGGGAAAAAAAACAATCAGTTACCAAGAAGCAATCGATACCGATGTTCTGGTATCGATTTCACCCCTTTCGATTTTGCCCCGAGCACCACGTCAGAGCCGGATATTCATTATTGCACGGAAATGCGCGACCGTCTGGTCGGGGCAAAACAAACGGGCAGACAGAAACAGCAGTCGCGAGCTAATGGACGGGGGACCGAGCAAGAAACAAGAATCGCCCGAGCCACGACGATCGTATTCCGTAGAAGAACGGAATTCCAAATAACCGGGGAGGACGCGCGATAACGCTAGTCAAGAAGATAGTAGTCCCCGGGGAGCGAAATTCGTAGGCGAAAGAAAAGCAGAGGAACGTTTAAGTGAAAAAAAAGTAAAGTTTCCCTTCTTTATCTTTTTCATTTTCTTCCGTAATTCCAGTTACTCGTGCGAAGCTCTGAAATACCACTCGCTCATTTGTCGTATCTATATCCGATCTGTGAAGCTTTCTGCGCGAGCACCGAAAAAGTATATAGAAACTGATTCGAATCCGGGACAGGAGATGTATCGCTCTCGCGGCCGTTTTCATTTCCGCGTCCACGCTCGTCCTCTGGTTTCTCCAAAACGTTGCATTATCAGCGAGAAGCGGTCATGGAAATTGCGCGTTTTGTCACGCTGAATGCCGCGCGACGGCAAAGGACGGTTTCAGCAGGGGTTGCGGCGATCAACGGTCATTTCCAGAAAGCCGCTGGCTCGTCCGCGGGACGAAGGGACGATAACCGGCTGGACGCTCGTCGTGCAAATATGCGCTCAGGTGAGACAGCCGACCATGAGGGGAAAGAGGGGACGGGATGGGAAACGGTAACATGCATTGCGTGACGTTATATAATGCCCTCCTGCCGCGCAAAACTCCAAAACAAACTCCTTTATTCCGCGAATATAGGCGCCTCCGCGCGACGGTGCGCGTCGCATCGCGTCGCGCGAAACCACAATCCCCGCACATGTATCAAGCTGTCCGCGACCCGCTCTCTAATTTGCATTTCAACGCTTGCCCTCCCGTCCATTATTACCAGCGGAACAGCTTGGTTGAATTTCACAGACGCATCCAGACCACTCCTCTCCAGCTACCACCCCCTATACCGGTCGTCGCCCTGCCCGTTGTTTCTCTCCCTTGACCATGTACCATTCCTCTGTGTACAGGGGGCGGGCGGAGGGAGGGTGGGTTTTAAGAGCGCAAGGAAACTTTACAGTCTGCTGGAACTCCTCGAAGGAAACAAAACGGGCTGCAGCGGTACAACGAGTGAAGGGAGAATTTGTAATTCATGAAATGAAATAAAATCGCATCTCCCATTTGATCGAACCCCATCCGACTTATCACGGGACTAAGGATCAAATTCGCGGACTTCCTCCGTGCTTTTCGCTCGCTTCTCTCCGTCCAGAGCAGAAGGAGGCGCGGAGGGAATTATCGTGTTTGTCAGGCTTCCCCTGGCCGCGATTTCGGCGGACTAGCCCCGCGACCCCAGCGGCCAACTCGTCGAGGGATAATCCGAAAAAGCGGAAACGACTCGGAAGTTCGAGGTCGTAGTCGGGTTTCGCGGTAAAATAGCGGAGGATCGTCCGCAACGAAGGCCGCGATCGCGGTAAAACGAGCGAGCGCGCCCTCGCGTCCTGGAAAATCGCAGGGACCCTCTTGTCACCGGATATCGGCCGCAAGGAAATCGATTTCACGCCCGCGATGCAGTCGTGCAACAAGTGTGCGACCCGGGGGGCGGGGGGCGCAGAAAGAGGGGGAAAAAAGAGTCGCGTGAGGAAGTCGCAGAACGCGCCTTCGACACACTTTGTTCTGCACCCACGTCTGCCTGAAATTCGACGATTTTCCGGCAGAATTCTCCAGCCGAGATGACATTACGTGCCGAGAGGGAAGTTTAGCAGCGTGAAAATATTCCTTGAAAACTGTGCGTTTCGTATCGTTACTCGGGGCTGAAAAGGTAGCCTCCCCCTTCCCGCGCCCCTAAAGGAATAAATTAATATTTAATTATCCTTTAACCTCTTTAGCTAGCAAAGTCTTTTCTTATTCTATTGACTCATTTCTGAAAGCAGAAACTGCCTATATTTTCGAATCCCCTGGCTAAACGACTCAGCCCTGAATCGAGCTAAAAGCGAGGACAAGCTGTTCCATCGCCGAAAGCTCGAGCCAGCGAAGAAACAATGGGCGCATTTGCCGAACACGTTGGCGGACAGTTAGGTAACAAGCACCCCCGGAGGCTTGTACCCTTGTAGGTACACTCGGAAAGGGTGGGCGGGGATCGGCGTCGTAGGTGGTGATAGGCCGAAGGGCTCGACTTCGTGCCACGCCGGGGTATATCAATCGATGTCGCGCAAAGTGTGTGCGCTTGTAAATTAATTGGCCACCTGTGGATGAAGGTGACACGGCGGTGGACGTCGTTTTACTTGTCCGTCGCGGAGATCAGATTCTAATCGGATTAATTGCGGCCCTCGTCGCAACAAAGGGCGGCGTTCGCTCTATAAGCTACGAGACGAAGGATTACACTTGTTAAAGGATATTAATTAGCAGGAAAGAACGAGCGAGGAAAATCGTGCGGCCCGCTTCGATTCACGGTGACCGTTTTCCACCCCTTTTACCGTTTCACCCTCGTTCGTTATCAATCACTACAGTCCCATAGACGCGGCGGGTCCGGTGGAATCGAATGAATGCCTCGCTCCCTATCGCAGATGCGCGCAGGAAGCATTCCCATTCAGTTTACAGTCTAGCATGCGGGGACTCGCCCCTTTCCTCTTCATCGGTGATATCTAAAGTTTCGACGCGGCCGGCTAGTATGCCGGATCGTTTCGCGCACAACAGCGGGTGCGTCGTGGCGAAGGGGTGCCGTGGGAAAACGTTTGCCTTTTCCCCGTTTACACTTGCCAGCGCAACGGAATGTTCATTTAATCCGCGCACGCCGGGGGGGGGGGGGCATGCACTCGAATACATCCCGCTAATGGTCCGCGGTGTGGACAGCGCACGTCCCATTGTGCTACCCCTCGCGAGACGGAGATCCTCCCTCTCGGTTTCCCGCGTTCACCCTCCTCGTGGTTTCTTATCTGCCGCGCTGTTTCGTAATCCCTCGTTTTTGCTTGGACGACGCGACGTTCCCCGGAGACGCCGGAGAAGACGCGTCAAAGATGCGTGCCGCCCTTTCTGTCGTCGACGTCTCGGCCGGGATCAAACTCCCTCGAAATCAATTCCCCCAGCGAATATATCCCTACAGCTCGCCAACCTTTCGTACCATTCAAACACCCAGCATCCCTCGATCGAAATCCCGTGGGAGAGCGCGGCTAATCGCAGGAAACGTGGCCCGGTACGCGATTCTAGAAAGCCTCGCGAAATTCGGGGACTCGTTTGCCTCGTCGAGCAGAACGAAAACGACCGGGGTGTCCGGAGCTGTTTCCCCCCAAGCCGCGAATCGTTTCGCGTTGCGCGAACTGAAAAATTCCTTCGGACCAACAAAGCCACGGGGGGCTTGAGTCGCCGATGCGTGGCTGCCTTCTAATTTCGGACTACCCTGAGCTATGAAAACTGGATGCCGAATCAAACGTATGCAACGCCTGCGCGCCGGTCATCCTTTGCGCTTCTTCCCTTCACGTCGCTGACCAGCCAATTAGCCTTGTCTGCGGAAAAAGGGTAAGCGCGCCCCTTTTTTTCCGTTTGGTGCGCCTTGCAAGTTTTCGCGATTGGCACCGCCAGACGGAGGAAGAAACGCGGTGGTGTTTGTCCGCGGTCGACTCGTTATCGTGATAATCATCACTGACGAGAATTGAACTCGAGAGGGTGGAATAAAATAGGGGGCGGAGGCAGATCGGCTATATTAATTTTTCTACAAGACTCGTATTGAATTCGTATCGAAACCTTCAGCAGGGTCAACAGCACCGTGACTAATACAAACGGGGGTGACTAATACAAATTTACCCTCACCATCCCTATCCAGACTCCCAACATGATCTCCCTGCGCAAATTATCATCGAACCATCGATCGAACACGTCCCGAGGTATTTAGTCCCATCAGTTCGGGGAGATTTGCTCTGACGAATCGAGGGAACTCGTGACTATTTCTCCGCTGCCACTGGCACGCATTGTATGAGGCATGCACGATGTTTGCGATGTCCGGTCGCCGCGATTATTGTCCGGCGTGTTTGTCCTGCACAGGGCGGAAAACTGGAAATTCTCTCCGGACTCCGGAGAAGTTCGTTGCCTGTGCCCCGCGCAGCTACCCAGAGGGGCGAACAGGAGAGATTTCCTGAGCTGATTTCTGGCCACAGTCGACAGGACGGCCAAGCACCGAAGTGGCTCTGTTCGGACTGGGAACTTTCGAACGATAGCGACGGGCGGCGGGTACGGGGAACGGGTGGAAGAGTGTTCTCGATCCCCCGCGTACGTTAAGTTTTGGAAGATTTATGGCGAACAGTGGAGGGACCGGTCGCGAAAAAGATAAGACCGCAAGTGGACGGGCGACTCTTGGGAAGAAGACATCGCCGATACACGCGGCTTGCACGGCTTATTTGCTCGGGATTTTTTCAAGCGGGGCGAGAGGGTGGAAACCGTAGAATGAGAGCGCCGCAATGTCTACAAGCATGACCGACTGCCGTTCCAAGCTACAAGTTTCAATGAACGGCCCCCTAATTGCTAAATCACGAATGGCCAGAGAAACAAACACTAACGAGGATTATTGGATCGGGCGATTTAATTGATTCAAAACAGCGGCGCGACAGCCCGCGGGTATACGGATTCATTTGTCGCGCATAATAATCTGGCCAAAGCAGCTAGCCCGATCGGGATTCCAACGTGTTGCTGCTATTCAATTTCGAGTCCCCGCCGCTTAGCTATGGGAAGACTAATTTGAAAATCAACGGGGGTGTCTTAGGCTAACGCGCGTACTTCCCTCCCGGTTATTGCCGGCGACGACAATGCAACGCGGACTGTAAACCGGGATTACAGGCTCGGGGGCGGTGGTTCCGCGACACGCTTTGTATCAACCATGTCCTGTTAAAGTTCCCGCTTGTATTACCTAACACACGAATCTACGGAAGCGAGCGAAATTAATATGCTACAGCGAGCGGGTCGCGAGAATGCGATCAACTTGTACGCTATTTCGATAGAATTCGTACAAGCACAGTGTATAATTCGTATACCATATGATTGTTTACACTCTAGGCTTTAATTTGACATCTGATTTATTCAATAATTCTGCTTAGAATTCGAAAAAATAGCAAAAGATTTGGTACCTGCAGGTGTAGTTCCGCCTCCTTCGACACGGACCGGTTTTCTGCAACGCGACACTATAACCACATCGCGGTCACACATCCGAATTAAAACATGCCTCTTATTCTATATCAATATTGCAAAGAAATAAAGTTTTCTCCGCTTCCAGGCAGAATTTTTTAATAAACCAGGGCTCAAATTTAATCTAAAAGTCTCAGCTACAAATCTGTATAACCTGATGACAATTGCTATCCCGGTTTATTTGTTATAAATGATTCAGTTTTAGGGAATACTATTAAAGATTATTCACAGAATACAATTGAAAATTATTTTACACGTAATGCACATGGTTCGTTAGGCTCTAAGCTTCAATTTGGGATCTCATTTACTTAAAAAAACTGCTTAGAAGTCGAGGACACTGTATTAAAAGATCTAGCTGTTAATCATCGAGTTTAAACGAGCACTGCACTGCCATCTATCAGAGAAGATAGATGGCAGGACAAGACGTGCCAAAGGGGTCTTCCCTTTATTAAACAATTTCTTTTTATTTGTTCATGTATAAATAGTAGTTTTCAGTAAATAACGACTCAAATTAAAGATTAAATTCTCAGCTACAAGCTAGTATGGTATTCGAGTGATTTATAATTACATCTGACGAATAATCTTTAATAGCATTCCCTAAAAATGAATTATTTATAACAAATCAACCGGAATAGTAATTATTATCAAATTACACAGATTTGTAGCTGAGAACTTTAGCTTTAATTTGAGCCCTCGTTTATTAAAAAATTCAATCTGGAAGCGTGGAAGACTTTATTTCCTTGCAATGTTAATATTGCCCAATTCTTCAATCCCAATTTCTCAACCCAGTTTTCTAGGCTTACAAAGAAAATTTGTTAATAAATGAGATCTCAAATTAAAACCCAGACCCTAAAAGACCACATGGTGTACCAATTAAATGATTTACACAATATTACGTCTTTATTGTTATTAGAAACACGTTTACATAGAAAAAAAAAACAAACCTTGTATTCGCGTAATTACTTCACATCGCATAGTAACGCAGCTCCACGTAAAACCCAAAAGTCAGGGGATCTGATCGTTTGCAACCACAGGGGCGTTACCAACAGCACATACGTCCTTTGTGGTTTTTTATATACCGGGCACTGCAAATGTTACGGAAACATGAATGACTTAGAAATTGATATTGTATTATAAATATACCTGATATAATTTTGGATCTTTGTTGGGCATGTTGTACAGAGCATAAATATGAATCACAGGCATTAACACATGCAGAACCTTATTAGCCGATTCACATAGTCTGTTGTTCCTTTTATCCCAGCCAGCCCCTTCAAGAAATAGTCCATATACGTAGACTCCTTCCTAGTAACGAAGAAACCAGTGTGTTGATTTTTAAACAAATTACACGAATCGCTTAATGAACATACCACGGGTGAAGTCTTGATTTCTTCCGCTGTATAACGTAGAACTTCATTGTGCAGTGTTACATTATCCAGAGCCCATCCATGATGAGCTCTTGTTACTTCTTGTCTCATCGCAGTCAAGAATCCTGTACGATTAAAGCTCAATCGTTATAAAGTTGAATTGTACTATCCATAGATAACTCATTACATGCCTTGTGGATTAAAGAAACCAGTCATCCAAAATTTAGTCGGTCTGCCGGTGTACAACCAAGTAGAAAATTGTTTGTCTCTGTCTAGCAGTTCGGTAAACCAGAATCCAAGCGAGGAGGACTCCCAGGATTTTGTTCTCCATAATTTTGGTATTCTGGCATCGTAAATATTGTCCAGAGCATCCCTCAGTTCCTAAACATTTTTAGGTATAATATGTTCATACTGTTTAATATACGTACAATAGGTAGAAAGAATTACCTCGCTCATTATAATAACGCCTTCTATGGCCAGCAAAAGATCTTTGAGAATAACATCGACCAATTTAATTACTACTTGTATTCTATCGATTTCTTGCTTTAAGAAAATGTTCATTGGCGCAGTTGCACCCAATGCGTGTAATCTGTATAGAAATAACTATCAATTAATTGATCAAAGTCTAACCCACTTACAAATTCTCTTCTTCATACCTGTATTTCACTTCGTATGGATCATACTTTGGTGGTAATTTTCTTAACATTTCCTTCGCCTGCCTAACTACGAGTGTCTCTCTAGATTCACCACCACCGGAACCTGCTTCTTTTGGCTGTACGGATATTATAGTATCTAATACAGCTTGCGTTGTATTAGTCTGGTATCTGAATCAAGAAAATTCCATTCAGTAGTTTGGATACAAAACATATTATATTATAAGGATAACTCCTTACGTAATATTAGCATTAGGATGCAGGCCATAAACCTGTGGTGGATCCACCGATGGCATTTCAGTTATTGCTTTCACGTATTCTACAACTTGCTTATAAACAAGAATAGGATATCCTCTATAAAATAGGAAATCCTCTGCAAACAGTCCTTCGGAAAACCACGATTTGGCAAATGTGTTCAACAGCCTTTTATCGTAATCGTCTGTAACGCGACCTCCATATTGCACTTCTCCTATCATGTATCTGATAATTGGAAAATTTAATTTATTATTAGACATATTTAGTACATTAAAAAAAAAACAGTAACTTCTCTGCTTCAATTACCTTATAGTCTGCCAGCTTATACCTGCCTTCACATCGAAATCATTCAAATGATTATTAATGAACATACAGGATGCCAGCCAGTCTGATGAATTAAATTCGTATGGGATATTCCAACCAAGTGGTCCAAACTTTCTTCTCTCCTGTACTACAGTATGTAAAAATGATACTGTGTATATGATCGGTATGTACTGTGGGGCATCGCATTGATCTAGCATCTCTTGATTCATCCCGCTGTATGTGGCAAGCAATCCAGCTCTAACTCCTGGTAACAATAGAATTAAAAAATGTGCGCACAGTAGACAAAAAGAGAAACTTTTATTTTTTACCTTGAGGAGGCTCGTAAGTATACTTGATAGACATTTGCAACAAAGATATCGGGAAATCTTTATGCGGTTCTGTGGTGATCCATATGCGGAAATTGGGATGCGGATCCTCCATTTCCAAAACGAAGTTGACCAATTCCAACATGTAGTCTATACCCAAGTGACAATTTTGGCACAAAGCCCAAAAGCCCTATAATCAATTTTTTTTGGCACAAATTTGCCTATTTTGGTTCCACAAAGTTTCGTAGAAATTATTCAAACAAACCTCAGTTTTTGCGCTATGCATCAATCTTCGTGCATGAACTTCCTGTCCCTGTCCCATCGAAATACTTCTGCATATAATTTCCATTCTTCTAGCAAGCTGCTCTATACTGGGCGTAGGATCGGAACCCATACTCAGGAAACAAATCATTGGCGTGTTTGGTCTAGATTCGCTGTGCATTACGTCTAGAAGGGTGATCACAGGTGCCGCGTACTTTTCGCCCAAGGAACTCGCTATGTACTTTCGCGATTGCGATAGCGTTCTGTCTATACACCAGGCTCTAAAAATTCATTGAAAATATTAAAGAAAATATTTGCCAGTATTAGCATCGAATCGAGAACTTCATAGAAACCTTATCAGTAATAAACGACGGAAAGTATCCAAATTATTGTAGCCATCTGGTATAACTTCTTCCTCGGGAGCTGACTTATCGAACCATTGCTTCCACTGCTTTTCAGAAGCTGGTACCTGTGAGGCGATGTACTGAAACTGTCTCAAGCTCGAAAGTGCAATTAAATTCAGCCAAGAAACATCCGAAATCCATTTGCAAGGTTTCGGTGTTACAGTGTTTAGATCCAAGGCTGCACCGCCTTTAACAAAGTACTGAAATTCTTCGTGGATAATCGCCTCGCGTTGCAGATCAATTTTTAAAGTCATTAACAAGATGAACATGTATTTGTGAATTTCGTAAAGGCCCCTCGCTTTGTATTTGAAGATTTCGAACGTGAGATACTCGATAATAAAATTAATTCGTCTTTGATTCACCGGACTCTTTTCAGACCTATAGTAAGTACAAATTTGAATACACATTTTTGTGTATATTTATCGTTGAAGTACGTATATCGCCCGCACCTTTCCATAGAAATATCGAAACGCTCCAAAAATTGCACCAGCGATGTCTGGTACATGGAATTCACTAAAGCCATGTCGCAAATTAAAAAGTACAAGACAGAACCACGT
This sequence comes from Holcopasites calliopsidis, assembly GCA_023838395.1. Taxonomy (NCBI): domain Eukaryota; kingdom Metazoa; phylum Arthropoda; class Insecta; order Hymenoptera; family Apidae; genus Holcopasites; species Holcopasites calliopsidis. The sequence continues at coordinate 2,720,224 of JALHAQ010000001.1, forward strand.
GTTGCAACCGGTCTAAATTCTTCACGAGCTGTATCAATTCTCAATTCTGTGTCCTTTGCGATGCTTAATTTTTCATTGACTTCGGCTGCCGTTTGTTTCGTAACATTCAATACAGACATTAATTCCACATCCTCTATTAAAGGTCCCTGAATACGAAGGAAGAGAAAATAGATTGGCTATCTTACAAAAAACAAAAAATGTGAAACGAGAAATGTACCTCCACGGTGGTTAATCTGTGCAAAAGATTAGCTTCCAATTCCTTGATCTTTCTGTTGTTTGCCGTCACGTCTGCGATCAATTGTGTCTTCTCCGTTTCAAGTTCCCTCCTTTCCGTTAGAATTACTCTTCCCAATAATTGATCCTCTAACCCTATAATTGAACAAAAATTGTATATATTCACATCAAACTGCATCTTATTTTTGTATCGGAAATTTCACCAATTACCCTTTATAGTTACTGTAAAATCGATCATAGCTGTGCGCGCGAATATTTCCGGAGTATATGAAGGATTTGGCAATTTCGTAGTGATATAGAGTCTAAAATCTTTATGAATATCTACTTCTTTATCGCCCAGCTTGACCTAATAAAATAATGGATATACGTTTTAGTTTTACAACAATACAGATAGATTTAGCGCATACTCTTTACCTTCAAGGAAGTTCCAATCTTTATAAAATTCTTTTCCAACAGATTGTCCAAAACTGGATCCAATACTTCTCCTACGTCCTCGATTAACAACGGTCGCCCCATCGAAACGCAATCCTCTAAATGATTTCTAAAATACTTGTGCGTAAGCAGCGTGACCTGGCATCGAACATCGAAATACATTAATATAATAATAATAGTAATAAATTACACTAATACGCGCAGAAACAGGTCATCACCTGTAATTCAAACTGCTGCTCTTTTTTCTTGATCCATGCTTTACCTTGCAATTGGGGATCGATTAAAAGAGGGTATCTAGTCGCCTGCGTTACTATAATTCCATTCTGAATGGACAAGTCGTCAGTGGGCAATCCTTGCAAACTCCACTCTCCAGTCTTTTAACAAACGCGGAATGCGACACAAATTTTCCAATGAATAAAACTTGTTAACTTTGCTACTCACAGTTGCAGTATCAGTCAATGTGGCTGTAATATTGATCACAGCAGAGATGGGAATTTTTCGTGCCTGAATGAAATCGAACCAGTTTCTTTGCAACAGTGTTCTGAACTCTTGATTGAAAGACCCACAGTAAGACAAGAAGCCTATCAAAATTAATACATCTCCAACTAGACGATCTGTTTCCGATTTAAACATGGCCAATTGCTCAGTCCATCTGATCCTCTCGCCAGCGAGGCCTTCGATCATCGCCGTCGCTGTATCTGTTTTCGCTTGACAAGCTTCGGCTAAATCGACTATTTTCTAACAACCCATATCTTGCTGTAGTATCTTAATGGTTTATTTATTTTTTTCGCTGTATTATTTTGTAATTTACTTGGCGCTCTTCCATCACAGCATCAAACTCGCGCTGTACTATCTTCAAGTCTTCGTCTTTGGCTCTAAGCATACCCTCAGCTTCCATCAAGTTTCGATTCGCTTTCTCGTATTTACTTTCTTGGACAGCCAAGTTTGCCTACGAATACAAAGTGTTTTAATCGACATACAAGTTCTATTTAGTCTTTCAATCGATTTCAATGAAAAGTACTTTCAACGGAAGAACGTCCTTATTAATCCCGTAGAATGTAACCATCGAGATGGTCCATTGAAGAAGACCAGCGACATTTCCGCAAGCCTGCTTCGCAGCTTCATAAGTATACAAATGGTAATTCAAATACGGTTGCATTAAATCCACGGTCTCAGCGTTGATATTGTCTTTTGGGAAGTTTTGTAGATTGTACAAGAATCTGGTATCAGCCATCATCTGTGGTCACAGCAATAAAATATATCCTTGTTCACTGTATATTTCTAAAATTCAGTGCGACGGTGACAAGAGTACTTTTAAAGCTTCTGCCCACGAAGGTGTTAAAAATTGCTTTTCGAAATCAGGTTTAACTGGCTCCAATCTTCTTCCAAATAGAATCAGCACGCAATCCATGATGAGAGTGATCAGGTATGGTGGCTTTCCCAGTTTTCGTACCGTGGAAATATCGGCAGCTTTTATAGTCTAGAGAATGTTCTCAAATTATACAAAGCAATTTCAAAGGTATTATTTAAATATCCAAAAGATGGAGAATCTGACTTGCAACGCAGCTTCAGCCGCCATCAAAGCAGGCTCCGCGACTTTTAATTTCTGTTCCGCGACACCTTTTTCTTTAGCGATAACTTTCAATAGAGCTTCCGCCGCATCCTTGGAAACTTGCACCTGTGCTTTCACTGCTTCTGCCTCACTTTTTTTCTCGTTTACAGTAACTAAAATCTACAGTGGATATAAGTACTTGGAGAAATTGGCAGCTATTGAAAGGAGCTGCGTATCTCATTTAAACATGGGAAATATACGAACAGCTTCCACTTGCACGTTCTTCTCCGCGATCTCCTGCTGATTCTTCTCCAAAACTTTGCGCAACTCATCGACCTGAGCCGCGGCATCGACCAACTTATTCAGGCCATTGCTCATCCGATACGCCAGGATATTTATGTTATCTAAACGTTGCTTGTAAAGTACCCCGTAGCCACTCAAGAAAGTTAGGAACGATTTTGGTGTGACATATACCTGCCTTCGGAATCTTAAAAAAACAATGCAATATTAACAAAAAACATGCATTACGATACGATATAATATATAGAATAGACTACATCGTTACCTATCAAAATATTGTGTACAGGTATCGCTCACATCGTCGTGCATATCTCCCATAACTTCAATCAGCTGTTGGTTTATCTCTGGAGTACATATTATTTTATAATTGCTCACCAAGTGACCACTGACGGCGTACAAAGCATCCTTCGGCCATCTCCAGAACCAGTTTATCGTACAACCAGATATAAGTCCGGGAAACTTCAATGATCGGGATCTGAACTTTTCTCCGACCTGTAACAAGCACACAAACATATTTCACTTACATTGCTTTTCACTAAATGAGAAAATAATATAGCTTACTGGTGAAAAGCATAAAACGACGTGCAGCTGATTCTTCGCGCGCGACAGAAAATAATCGTAAAGATTATCTGGCGTAGGCGGTCGTCTTGGATCATCTTTCTTCATCAATGGTGTTACTGTCGATAGAATATCGTCGAGTTCGTCAGCTGGAAATAGATTTGCGACCTCTCCCACGCTCAATATATTGTTGATGAACTCCAGGAAAGCCTCCTCCTTTATTTCATTATCAGTGAATATGAAAGTTTGCCCCTTAGTGGATGTACCAGCTGCTCGATACACCCTTCTCAAATCCTCCATCAAGCTTCCTACATTATAACTCCTAGAAAGTGGCAGCATAGTGAAATAGTACAAATTTTAGCAGATTTACGTTACACTCTTATCAGCTATAAATATCTCCACGAGTCGTTTGGTCACCTGGTCAACGTTATTTGAAAGAAACTGAATCCCGCGATAAAAGAGGCCAGCCGAGTCAAACTCTGTTTGCCTGAACCACCGACTCCTACTAGCATCGCATTGCCTCTGGGAACTCCGAGAATTCTCGATATTCGAATTAAATGTACCAGGGCGTCGTGGAAGAATACTAAATCGAGTTGCATCCCTCGAATGTACTCATTGAATTGGTCCATATTTTGATGGACCTTGGCGAGTACAGTCGCGTAACTATTTAAAGAAAAAATTCGGTTCATATATATTTCTTTATATTTAGATTGATATTCTAGATAAAAGAATTACCCTGGAATCTCTTCGTAAATCTTTGGTGCTTCGAACACGAAATCTTCCGGTTCATCTCCTGTCGGTTCCGGTGGTTCACGTAAGAAATTAACAAAATACGTTTCCACCGGTATATAGTAACTATAATCGGAGCCTAAAATCTTCTCAGCTGTGCGTCTCAGTGTACTTTTAAACCACTGTGTGTCTCCAGCATCTGTGAACCTGGCAACAGTTAAAAAACCATGAATTCTTTGCTTCCTATGAACTATGAGTTTGTATTCGTCTATAAACCAACCGATCCGCAATTACGCGAGTACATTCGTGCTCCCAGAGCTTCAACAATCTACTTATAGTGTCGCATTCAGCTCTCTCAATTCTAAGGATGCCTTCCCAAATTCGAGACAAATCTCTCAAGTTGAAAATATAATGAAACTTTGCCGGCGTTGGCAACATCTTCAGCTTCGTTTGCTGCCACAGAACTCTGGTCAAGGGTATCAATTTTGGCAGGAACTCCACGATGTGCGGTTCAAATCGGGTGTCGCAGAAGTAGCCTTGTCCAATGCTCTCTAAGCATTTCAAAAATATTTATTAATATACAATGAAGAAATTTGCAAGACATATTACGCCCCCGTTTTCCTCTTACTAAAAATCGTATCCATCGATTTGTTGGAAGGTAGTGTACAATTGAAAATATTGAATTGCCTCTTCAATCTTGGCGGTACATCGTTCCTACCACCACCAGGATGAATCATCGCGGCGAGCAATTGAATGTCCTGTATGGTGCAAAATTCGCCCGGCTTGTCCAGAGAATAAAAACCCTTGTATTCCATCAATTGACGGACAATCTCGTTCGTGATTTGGTCACCCCATTCGTTTATCTCTGGCATATTTATATCGTCGATGAAAATGCTCATTTTCCGACCACCTGGTGGCCCGAAAGTGGTCCCCACACGTTTTTCCACATAGCTCTCGAATACACGCTGAAAAAGATATATTTCTATTTCTTTTTGCAACACGTCACTAATCTACCACTGTGGAATTAATTACCTGAACCATATTGGGGGTGGATGCAGATGAAAAACTGAAAGATTTATGCAAAAACTCTTCTGGATCGTAAGTGGACATGTATCCTTTGATCATGACTGTTTTCGCAGTTCCCTGTTCGCCTATAATTAGAAAAAAGAGAATAGTAATTCGTGTCCGTATAATTAGTGATTACATTTCATACCTATCAGGAGAACAGCTTTTCCCTGTTTCGCTATAACATCAATTAAGAACAAGGTTCTAGTATTATCTATGTTTGGGACCAAAATAGTGTGATACTGCAACACTTCGTCCGGAGGATAGATAAACTCTGGAACTTTCTCGGACCAATGTATCCATTGACCATCGTCTGATACTAAGTATTCGAAGATAGTTTCATCTTCCTAAGGAATGCAATATCTCATGATATAATTACGATGTTACTATTAATTAAATAAGTTATTTACATGTTATTTACATTATAACGTGGCCAACGACATTTCGATTCGTGATTAACAACGAACTCCTGCAACGCATTACGTTCATCCAATTCCAACACTGCTCCCAAACTCCACATAAGCGAAAATAGGAATATCCTTTCCAGATGAGTATCCGGTAATACTTCTAACGAGGATAAATTTATAATAACAAATGAATAAGGGTAAGGATAAATATAAGAAAGAACATACTAGTATCGCTGGCAGGCCCAAGCAATCCTTCCAATAGATCTATGCACTGCCGAATATACATAGCTTCGAGAAGAAACATTTTCACGGGAAGTTTCGTCTGAACAAAAGTATGTGCATCGTCGTATATCTTTTTAAACAGTTCCCGTAACACTTCTACTTCCCCACTCGACCGTTTTTTGAACCACGCCTAAGCATTAATAAATAAATTAATCAGGATCGATGAATTGTGTTAAAAATATTCGAAGTATCGTCGTTACCTCTAGTATGGGTCTCCATTTTAATACAGATGCACTGTAGAACACCATACCCATTCTCGATACAGTAGCTGGCGACGCATTATCGACATTATCTGGCTCAAATACTAATTTAGTATTGGAAGCCATAATTATGCGATCACCGTTCGCCAAAGTCAATGTCTTATTATCGTCTAATACAGAATTCAAGTTCTCGATCCACACTGCGTCTACAGGACCGTCCAGGACTAACCACAGGTTTTCTGTTTTCTTCGTTTGCGTGGATCTTCTCCATAGAGTAGAAAAGATTCCATCTGTCCAGTCGTTCGTTGCTACGTCCAGTCTTCCAAACATTTGCGCCGCAGTTATGGCCTAGACAAATCTTGAATTATATAAAATCGAATGGCAAAAGTAATTGAAATTGGTGGTATTTGATTTGAGACAGTAACCTTTGGATTCATTCGAACTTCTTTATGGGGCATGCCCATTTCCGTTAACGCTCTCATGAGCGCCCATATGCACTGCGTTTTACCGGATCCTGTCGGTCCAAGCACCATCAAACCGTGCCGCACCAAGGATGTTTCGTACAGCTGAAATAGCAATGGACATTATTGTTCTAAATTATTTCGAGAAATGAAGAATGGATACACACTTGAACCGTCTTCAAGTTCCACTCTGGATGATTCATTATGCCGAGAGCAACAGTTGCATTGGCGATCGCCTTTTGCAATTCCTTATACGTCTGAGTTCTAAGTTTGATCCCGGGGAACATATCTTCGATGAGCGACATGAACAGAGGTTCGTCTTCGTCTACCAGTTTTGATAGATTCATATCTCTGTAATATAAATTTAAAACTTTTAATTAAAAAAATTCTTTGATTAAACAGTTAATAGATTCGTTTCACCTTAGGACTCTCATCAGAGTAGTTTCTTCAGAATCTGTAGGATTAGCGCGTTTCTGTGCGCCGAGAGTTCTCAGGCAGGATAAAATATTCCTCAAACCGAAATCATAATGCACTTGCTTGCTCAGCTGTTCCTCGCATAGTTTGTACAGTGTAAAAAATTTGCGCGATAGCAGGACATTGTCTTTGAAACCACAAGCCGCTAGCTTTACACGCATAATTATCTGAACGAAGAATCGATACAATAATTAATGTACTTATAAAAAAAAAATTGTGGTTGCATAATCTTTGATAATACTTGTCTATCAGGAACCATCATAGCAACGCTCCTGAATTGTATCTTCAGATTCTCCGGCAATTCTTGACGGCCGGCGTAGCCAGGATTCATGGTGATGAAGATACCGAACTCAAAGTTCAACGCATACACTTCACCATCGCTGAATGACACATATGTTTCGTAAAGTAAAATACGAAAGTGCCATGGATTGTACGGGCACAATGCGGTTAATGAATACCTGAAGAGGAAGCTTGTTCTTCTTTCCTTTCGCGCCGTAAGTACAATTGCTATTTGCTGTGCGGCTACCGACAGAACCGGTAAATCAATACGATTGAACTCGTCAAAGCAGCCCCATGCTCCGGCCATAGCTAATCCCTTAAATATTCTGCCCAGGCCGCGGAAATCCATTTGGTCCGAGCAATTAAATACAACGACGTATTTTCCAAGGGCTTTTCCCATATCTTTTGTGGTCTCTGTCTTTCCAGTGCCGGCTGGACCCGCTGGTGCACCGCCAAAGTTCATGCCTAAAAACACAGTTAGCAGACATGCAATTAATGATTTACATTATCATACGCATTAAAGAGGCATTTGAATAATCTTACCCACAGCTTGAGCTAACGTTATATAACATCTATCAGTAAGAGGCGTGATGGCAAGCCGATCGGTGCATCCTAGGAACTCATTTTGGTAAATGAAGTCAATGTCGGTAACTTTTATAGGAATCTCTTCCGTTTCACTGTCGTAATAAAATCTGCACTGCTTCAGCCACTCGAAATCGTTCACCTGCCGAACTCGGTGGCGGCACAACTCATCGAATATATCTCTGAGGCATTTATTAAAATTTAACTCATCCTTTTACAGTAATTATTCGAGTCACAAGGCAATTATATGTATATATGTACCTCTGGTGCACATGAATGGTAATTAGTGCTTCGTATTTCGCTCTTGCGTACTTCGTCAAGTCTGAAATAGTCACTTCAATTAGGCTGTTCAATAAATCGAGGAACCATTGATTCGTTTTCTTCATTATAGATCTGTCTCGCTTTACTGTATTGAGAGCTATCTCAGAATCGCGTGTCCACAAGACTTGTATGGCTAACAAACCCACCTACCCATGGGAAGCAAATTTTAGTTATAGTAATATCCAGGACCGGAAGTTTAATGATTTACTTGTAAAATCGAATTGTCTATTAATTGTATTAAATCGAACTCCTCGCTGGTGAAAGTTTGCAATCCCTGTGAAATTACACTGCCCACGGAAAATTGGTGAACCAATAGCAGAGTGTTCAACCAGTTTTCCACACCACCTGTGCATATGACGTCCTTTTCCAGTACCACTTTCTCATTTTCACGCGAGTACATGGCTATAATTTTCTCGTACTCTTTCTCGTGGAAATCCAACTGAAAAATAAATGGAAATTCACATTATAACGAAATGTTCGAGAGACAAAAATTAAGTTAATATTACTCTTGCAACATTGTCAAAGAATCCATCGAAGTATTTCTCTATCACGCGACAATCCGCAGCTTGACCAAGTATTTCCAATAAGGTAGGATCTGATATGAAACAGAACCTTGGAAATACGCTTCGTTTTGTTTCCAAATATCTGGAAAAATGCCAGGCAAACTTGAAGCTATGTTAAAAGAAGAAATAAAATGAATGTTAACAAATTCCTCTACCCGCTGAGCGATTTCTGACAAGATTCCAGCTGTTCCAGTAAATGTGGCAAAAACTGTCCCATCGTTTCATCACCTGTGCAGGTTTCCACTGCGTTCACTCTCTCACGTGCCCGATACATTATCCTTACCCAAGATTTGTCAATGTTCTGCAACAATGAGATGCGTTTAGAGCATTTTACTTTTCCCACTTGCATCATCATTTTACATTAAAACGTTTTGCTTCAGCTGGAAGTTGCTTCGATATATCACCACCAATGAACACAGCCTCCAGATAGGCCCATAAATTCTGAACAGTTAGCCACTTGGCTAAGATTTCTGAAGTGTTACTCAGTTTATATTGCCACAATTGTATATCTTTCTTGAAAGGCGCGTTATATCTAAATTAAGCGACTGGTATTAGTAAAAAATTATCTGTCGCCAATTACAAAAAAAAAGAGGAGAGACTATTTGAAACATCAGTACCGATTTGCTAAAAGGGAACTGATCACCATCAAGCTGTCTTCGAGTTGAGATATTATTTCCATCGTTTCTACTCCTTTTAGCAACAAGTCGCCCCTCTGCTTGAAAGCAGCGAATTGCAAGTCCACAGTGGCCCATTCTGCAATAATTTGCTTCAGCTTGCTCTCTATGTCTTGCTCCTTTACTGCGCTAATGCAAATGTCCTAGCAATAAACATAGAAATATTATTAACAAGTTATAAACATTACTTAGCACACCTAAAATACCTCGACTTCATCTTTATATTTTAACAAAGGTGCTTGCATCACGTTCGCCAATGTAAATGAGTCCGATTCAACGTCGAAGTTGTATTTGCATAGCCTCGACATTCTATCCCAGTGTCTATCCTGCATTGCCCTATTGGCCATCAATTCTAACAACGGGCAAGTCTCGTTGAAATCATCGATTTTTTTCTTCAACTCGATGTAAGCAGGCCAGTCTCTCATGGCTTTTGGTAAACGTCGACATCTAAAATAAAGTGAAAAATTAATTCCCAGCTTATTACTTAGTGCATGTACAAATTTACCTATTTTGAAATTCAGTTAATTCGGTAACTATAGACTCGATGTCAATATCGGACCAAGCTATCTCATAGTAGTTGTCGATCGTTCGTATAACTTGCAGATACAAAGAGTATAACTTCTGTAGCAAGTTTACTTCTCTTTTGCGTTGATGAAGAGCAGGATAGTCTGTCAGCTCGATGCCGAATAAACTTTCACCGTTGCTATAAGTCTCATACTTCTCCCACAAATCCTCCAAACGGGCTTGGAAAAGTATGAGTCTAGGAGAATTGTTAGTTGTTGGAAAAATTGGAAATGCTTGAGTGTAAAATATATTTTCTACGCGTGTTACCGATCACTAGCTTCTTTAGCTGGTATTCCTTCAACCATTGGTCCATTGAGCTCGAAATCCAAATCAAAGTCTATAACTTCTTGCTTAAATACTGCAACACCGTCCGTCAGTTCTTTCTTCAATGGCTCTTGCATCTCGCATATAGTTGCTTGAACTTGTTTCGCCTTACAATATTCCACAATTTATTAAAGACAGTAAAAAGCAATGAGTGAATGATGTCTCTATTTTTCGCTAGGATTACCGTGTTCAACATGTTGGTAAAGTTGTATCTCAAACTGTCCACTATGTCTTGCTCTTCCTTAGAAACAGGGATGTTGAATCTTCCCATGAGGGTATACGTTTCCTCTATCAATATCAATTCTATGTCCAAAGATATAAAATCATCTCGTATTTCCCCTAAGCACTTCATTGCAATCCTTACATCCTCCAGGTCTTTGATCTTTCTAGTTAGAATTTTATTCTTATCATTGATGTACTCGGTAATCCTTTTGAGTTTCTCCTTATAAGTTGTAGATAGCATCTGTCCTAATAATGTCTTCCACATTCGTGCTTCAACTAGGAGACCCAATTTCAGTTTCTCTGGAAAAAATATTGTCAATGGTGCAAAGATTTATTCACAAAGAACTCATAAGCGCTTAGATATTGAAGAAAGGCAGTTTTTTACCCATGCTAATTTCTATGGGGCCAACTATATGTTTATCTGGGAGACTTTCAACTTCTGAAACTAAACTGTCGTACTCTATGAATCTTTCCTTAATCTCCTGAGTAATGGGATCGGAATTGATGAAATCTTGAATCAATTGGTTCCTGTCTTCCGCCCAAATATGAGAATATTTTAGGTATGTCTACATGGAAGGTATCGTGCAATATGAATGTCAGAGGTTTCAAGGAAAAATGTCTCGAAACAGAAAAAGAAGAAAATGGACGTACGTTGGCAATTTGTACAATGTCTTCTTTTATAGCAAGAATTGCACCTTGCAGACCCATTACACTACGAACTATTTCTTTATGGTCAGATATAATTTGACAGTAGTTCTTCAACGAACTGCTGTGGATATTTCCTGTGGATAAATTATCGTGAAAAATTCACCCTTAGGATTACTCATCTAAAAAACAAAAACAGACTTTGCGAATTTTCAATCGTATCAAGGTTCTTGGGATTAGTTTGTCGCTGTCCCCATACAGTAATTCTCTTGTAATTCTTTAAAACGTTCATTACTAATTTTCCAAAGTAATGCTGCAACTCTTCTATCGGTGGCACTATCGCGATATTTGGTATTTGTAATACAAAACTTGTTAGCAGTATCGGCCTATCCTTGTTTGCGTTACTATTTTCTTCTGTCAAATGACTACAGCCATGAGAAGTAAAAATGATATGCGTAACTTTTTAATGCTGCTATGTTATTAGGTAATTATATGGAAAAGCGATTACAGACACAAACCTGATTACAGTGACTTGTTTCTTTAGTAGTTCAAGGGAATTCTTAGTACATTTTACTAAAGCCTCCGCCAGTTTATTGTGGAAATACGCGAATAATTCCATGCAATCATTGTACACTTTATTTATATGAACTTTACGGGTCCTTTCAATTGGAGCAAAGCCTGTAATTAATCAACTTGGCAATCATTCCAAAGTTATAAGATAAGTGATCAAGAATGTGCATACCCGGTTCATATTTTCCTTTTATTAGTTTCGTCTGCGAGATGTGTTTGAATATTTTATCTGTATCCATCCAATCGTACTTGACAGCCTGAACACTTTCGTCAATTATAAAGTCCATGAACTTATTAATTATAGTTATAACAGCCTTCTCCGCAGCCAATGATTTTACTTCGAGCTCTGACGCTACTGCAGTACCATACTCGATATTATCCTCTATCAATTGATTTGGTGGCTTTGGATAATCGTCCAGTTTCAGTAGTACAGCTTCCGCAATAGAATCGAAAACTTCGTCCACTCTCGCTTCTTTTATATCTCGAATTTCTTTAACAAAGATTTGCATGGATTTTACAGAACGCTGTATTTCATCGCATACTTCGGCAATGTTTAAAGATGTCCATGTAATTACGGACAGACAAGGTTGAAATGCAATTTCGAGACTGACGAGAACAATTTTTATTAAATTCAAAAATACTATTGGTATCGTCCGCCTGAAACGTAGAACACGATTTATAGTTGCTCTTCATCTCTTCCAGTATCATATCAAAGATCTTACCTCAATGTATTATTTTCTTCAACCAATTGCTTCACATTTTCGTAGGATGAGAAAATTTTCTCCTTGCAGAATGTTATGATTTGTATAAAATCTGGAACTTCCAAGCCAAATCTGGCCATATGCTCCGATTCACGTATCACTTCAATAATGTATTGATCGAAATTTAAGTGATACTTATTTGTTTCTGGATGCCGTACGATAAGAGGTGAAGATAATGCCAATCGGACCTTTGCATTGAAATATTTAACTATTTAAGCAGTCATGATTTATTTATTTTACATAATTCTTATATAAATATTTTACTCACAATCTCCGATGAGTCGTACCACGCTTTATGATATATCAATTCGTAGTGTATGAAGACACTGATTAAAGCATTATAAATTTTAATGCATCTTTGCATGTGGTCATGGCTTAGTACCCTTTTGCATTTCTTATATATTTCCATTGGCCCTTCGACACGTCTATAAAGCTGTCGAATCCATAATATTCGGCCAGCGATAGGCGGTACATTCCTTGGTATCGGTGGATCGGATCTATCTTCGTTATACCTATCTCGTACATCTTCAATTTCTTTTTCAAATAATTTTATAAGTTCCAAATACTTTCTGTCGATTCTCAAATACTTGAATTTTAATTTCTCGAATCTATATAAATAGTAAATAATTAATAAAGAATAGATAATGATAAATACGTCGAAAAGTAATACCTTGCTACCACTCTTAGGGCCTCCGTTATATTTGGTGCTTCTGACACGCATTTACAAAAGAAATTTCTCAGTTCTACTTCAGTTTCTGCTACGTTTTTCTTATACTTATCATAATCAGTGTCAAAGTATGGTTTCCTGTGGTCCAATGGATCATACTGTTGCGAAGATATATCCTGAAAGAAGCTTGAAAATTTGTTTGCGAATACATCTATTCCCTGTATCGCAGAACTATACAGGATTAAGTTTTTCAATGCTGTTTGAAAAACGTCCATCACCTGAAATACATTTAATTGTTTTACAATGATTATTCCCAATAATATCTCCGAATCATTGGATATCTTATTACTAACTTTTAATATCCTTGATTTAAACGTATTAAATTTACCAAAGACATACATTTCGGATACTTCGAAGGGCTTTTCATCGGTCGATGCCCTTACTTGTTTGCACATATCATTGTAACATTCAAAATATAATTCGCATAATTTACTACAATCCTAAAATGAGAAGATTCTTTTCATTTATTTAAGATTTACTGTAAAAATATTTACCATTATTTTAGATATCATAACAGCTTTGGATTCATTCCAAATATTTATTTTGCCGTCCTCCGTTAAGTAAGCTTTGCAGGCCAAAATCATTTGATTCGTCATCTAGAATGATTAAATTGTTTAGACGTACGAGTCCATAATAATGAGCGACAACATTATCAAATACATTTTATGCTATTACTTTCACAAAAACTGCTGTGACCATTCGCCTAGTATTAAAAAATCGTGAAGTGGCATAAATCATACGTATAACATACATAAGGGGTGGTAAATATTCCCCCATTTTCGTTGGATCGAGCCTGTACAAAGGTTGTGTAAATTTTTCCAATGCGTACAAATATTTGACGTTATCTTGCGATAGGATTTGTATCGTTTTAATATGATTTTCAAGCATCCTCCATTTCTGTATATATGCGAATAACATGTACCCATACTGAATTAATTCAGGAAGAATTTCTTTCCATTAAATATACCTTCATCAACTTAGACCTTATCCTTGTCAAGGCATCCAGAAATCTTTGAGTAACGGGAGATTTAATATGTTCAATGATCGACGAGAAACGAGTAAGCAATCGTCTCCAATAGCTGAGTTCTGCATTTGGTCCCATTGATTCGGTTTCTCTACGCAATTGTTGACTCTCTACGATAGCCTGTGTATCAAATAAATATTATTTTTCAATGAACTAAAATGAAAGCTAGTACCTATAAACTTTACCCGTTCCATACTTTTCATCCACAACCTGACATTATTTTTTATAGCATTAATAGCTTCTGCATTACCAAGACTCGCTTTGTAATCTTCTTCCGATGCTAAGTACTTATTATATACATCCCAATCGATGTGAAATTGTATCATACTATCCAAATCTAACTTTATCACTGAAAAGAAATGTATAAATAATGATTCTGTTCTACAATGTGAAATACAGTTTTGCAGAATTACGCATAGTATTGCCTTACTGCATAAAAACTGGCAAAAGTCTTTAAAATCGCAGATAAAATTATTCTTCACTTTCTCGCCAGCTTCATCCTTCGACAATTCACCCCATAATGTGTTAGCAGTTATCGCTGGTATGTTTAATCTTAAAATTAGGTCCGATATGGCAGCCAGCGCACTTTGGGATACAGGATCAACTTCTGCATAAGCATAATATGTTTCCTGTTAAAACGATTCAATTTAAGAAATGAAGGTGATATGTAAAATTAACGTGTATAATAATATATGAAGAACTTACATCAAGAATATGTTTAGTCTCAAAATCAACGTCTGATCTCAATCTGTAAACTATAACAAATCTGCCGGAAAGTTGTTCAGTAGAGCCATCGGTGACGCAACAACGTATCATGTGATTTTCATGCTCGTACGATGGATTCCACCTTCCTGACTCTATTTTCATGGCATTCATTTATATTAATCCCACTCAAAGTGAACAAAAATCAGCATTACAAATATGATTAATGGTACCAAATGGAGGTGGTCCCATGGGTTGAAAATGTATAAGAATTGCACGCCTTCCATTCTTAAGAAAGAAATTATCAAAAGCATTGATATATTCATCTTTATCTATAACTCCTTCCTCCAAAATGTCGGGGTCTACGTTCAAAATAAAAGCGACAACCTCCAAGACTTGTCTATGGATCGCTCTTAACTGCGTTTGTCGAGCACTCCGTTTTTCCTTAAATTTCGCCTACCAATTTGACGACAGGGATAGTATTAAAAAGAAGCTGGTATTTTACGCTACGAAATGATATATAATGCCCGATACAATTTACATACAAGACGATCCTTTAAAGTTTCTGTGGGTACTGTTTCTAAAGCAACTCTCCTTTTTAATAATTCGGAGATGCGGCGGTCGATCGCGGGTTTCGTATAATCTCGAGCCGCAAAATATGCAGTTACATGTGCCATTATTTCAAAATATGACAGAAGACTAGTATTCTATCGTATTCAAAGTGAACATCGAAATGAATATGAAATTTTGAAAGAATAACAAACAATTTTCACGGGGCGCGTTTAGAATTATTCGCGCGCTACATGAGAATGGTAAGTACAACTGCACGATTGTGTGAATCACAATAATTGTTAAGCTAAATTTAAGAATAACATGCAGTTAAAATTTCTAAATTTTGGCAGAAACCAAATTTCAGTGGCCCATAACCATTAACATTCAAATACACGCGTGGAACTTTAAATTTGACTGACACGCAAGCGCATTGCAGGTGCGTTATACGCATGCGTAGCTGCAATACCTATCAAATTGTAAAGGTTAAAAAAGACAGCATAAATAAATCTAATACCTACGAGGCATAAAATTACGATTAAAAACGTTCAGTTACAAATCATTTTAAGTGATATCGATATGTTTTTTTAATTTACTGCTTCACGGCAATTATGTGCAAGATATATATTTCTAAAATGGATTTTTATACTTGAATTTTATGCACAATCGACTGCTGATACTCGATCTAAAGGTTATTACATTTTACAAACATTAAGTAATAGCATAAGTAATATTGATATTCGTTCCTACATCGAGACTAAGGAAAAATAAAATACATATTAATTTACATTTTAAATCGTCTATTGATTCCGTCCGTCCTGGATCAGTTTCCTCTTATGAATTTTCAGTTCAACTTCTTTAGATAGCAAAACTTATTTTTTAGTGCATTTATTATTTATATTGTGTCCCCGTAGAAATTTGATTTAAAACTATGCGTTTCAGTTAACCTTACAAGCTATACCAAACTTAATTTTGTTATTTCCAGATAAAATCATGTATTTTTAAATGCTACAAATATACGGCTCCATACCAATCTGTTCATAGCATCATACTCGCTTCACCTTCTATTATTTGCATTTATGCGAATTCGCCAAAGCTTTAAGAGTATGTGGAATACATTGAACTGTCGTTCACAATGTTCAAACTGGAATCATATATAACACCGGTGATTCTTAGTTATGTCGAAAAATATGTGAAGAATTTTAAGCCAGAACAGTCTCAGGTATAATAGGAGAAATCATATACCGCTATTATATTCCTTTTAAATGTACCTCATTATAAATTTCAGGTATCTCTATGGGGTGGAGATGCGTCATTTCAAAATCTTGATTTGCGGCTAGAGGTTTTAGAAGAACAACTCAATCTTCCTTTTGTATTTGTTAGTGGCCACATACATGAATTGCTTATTCATGTTCCGTGGGTAAAAATTACTTCTGAGCCAATCGTTATTACTATTAATACAATAGGTAAATGTCCAGAGCTATATGTGGTTTTATCTTGTGATCATATTTAATATAATCTTTGTTTTAGAGTGCATTTTAAAATTAAAAGATGATAACAAAGTGGAGACCAATCCATCTGCCCTGCAGAAGAGACAGGAAATACCACAGTGAGCAATGTTCTCCTATTATACAAGAATTTATTTTTGTTAGGAAAAGTCTAATTAATTGGCGTCTATTTTCAGGGAAGAAGCACCACCCGGGTACATAAAAAGCATAGTAACAAAAGTTGTAAATAACATAACGATTAATTGTAATAATTTAATTCTAAAATACGTGGAGGAGGATATTGTTCTTAGCGTCAATGTGAGATTCTTAAGTATGCAAACTGTTGACAACAAATGGGAACCAGCATTTACTGGTATATATTTTATATAGTACTATTGAAACACTTGGACAGAAACTCAGACTACACTTTTTTATATTTATTTTTGCAGATGTTAATGCATACGAAGTTATGCTTCGGAAAGTTATTACTATTCAAGATCTGACGTTATGTTTAGATAAAATGGATGCCTCTGGAAAAATAGAAATATATCAAGTATATACCGACTTTTTTACTATAGCAATCTATATGTAACACAGAAAAATTTCTGACTCTGCTTTTCCGTAATTTAGGATCCCGTTTTATACCGATGTTCTGTTATAATACGATTAATCATTAACTATCACAGTAATACTGCAAGAAAAGCCTCCCTTACACGGCTGGATCTTCATTGCCAAAAAATGGAGTTTAGCATAACAGAACAACAAGTACCAATGCTGCTCAGATTAGCTGCATTAATAATGGCTTTGCAGACGAAACAATTTCCATCCAGTAAAGAAAAATCTTCGACTTCTGTAGAAGAAAGAGAGGACAATTTGCAAGGTGCATATTATTCTGGCAAAATATATTTTTAGATCGCAAAGGCATAGCTTTTATGATTGAATTATTTTACAGATGATATGGATAACGTAGGTGGTATTATTGCGGATAGCACAGGATGGGGTGGATGGGCTTGGAATATGGTATCTTCTCTGTTACCCATCGATTGGGACAACGATTGGTCTACGGAACAGCAAATGGCTTATTCCGGACACACCATCCATTTAGGCATATATATACAAGATGCTACTTTAACCTTTAAGGTAAACATCCAAAAAGAAAGAAGAATAATATACAGAAGTCAAACATTTTTTATTCCCCTTTTTTATATAGACTGTCGAAAATATCAAGGAGCAATTGTTTTATAAATCTCGGAAACTTCGATACAAGTCGTTCTTAACGCTGCGATTAAATGGTGTAGTAGTTGATACATTGCTCCAAGGAATTGCAATGACCAGTTTTCAAATTGGAATGGGTTGCATTCGAATATATCCAAGAGGAACCTGCAGCTGTGGACACCTCGAAGTTGTCGACGGAGTACAAGTAACATTCTTTTATGTACTTTTACAAATTTCTATTTTAAATCGAACAACTAATGTAATTGACAACTTTTATTTAGCCACCTTTGTATTTAGTAGCTGGCAAATTAGATACCGATTACTTGAAGGATTCATTGTTCGACAATGAGTCAGTGGAAAACAAAGGAAAGAAGAGAGAGTATAAACAAGGAATATACTATTACCTGTGCACAGTTTCAGGTAAAAGAGCACTATCTTTATTGGCATTATCTTGTACTCAAGGAACAAAATTTACAAGAAGCATTTTTAGAGGAGCGTTTAGTAGAACGATGCCCTGCATTTGCTATGGATTATGTTCATTGCATTGAATTGCCGGATGATATAACAACCGAGAAACTAGCGGAATTGGGATCTAGTTTTGAATATAGGTAACTAGACGATTCAAGTATCATATGTTTAACTGTTAAACAAATATATTTTTATAATCTTTTCAGTAACTTCCATGAACGCAGAGTAATGAGATACATCATAGGCGATTTGACTATCAGACTATGCTCGGGTATTTTTCATCGTATCGAAACGATAAAACAAGCAGCCGCAAATTACGATTACAATCCTTATCTCGTTACGAAACCAGGTATGCATATAATTATTCTTCTTTTACATAGAGAGATATTATTTTGGAAATAATTTTTTTTTGTATATTACTAGATCCTCTTGCGGAAGAACTTCCGCCAGTTACATTGGAGGAATATGAAGCCCTGCGAGAAAATGTGTCCATGGTTGAGACAAAATTAATAGTATTAAAAGCATCTCTCCAATTGCAATTAGCAGATCATTCCATTACTGGATTACCTCGGCAACGAAAGATCGTCGAAAGTCGGGTAAGTATTTGTACGAGCACACGTGAATTGTATATGATGTACATATAGTATTTATTCATACATATTATTTTGCTAGACTGCACCTTTAACACCCGCCCTCTCAGACGATCCTTTCTTGAGCATTGAATGCGATGAAGCAATAATATCTGTGCTTCAACCTTTATACCCGTTTAGACTTGCAGCTTGTGCATCCAAGCAAACTGATCTTCCGAGTGAAATGTTTGATCAGTGTCATAAGAATATCACAATACAGGTAATTAAACAATTCTTATCTCGCAAGTGTAATTTTCGATAAAATAATATTATGTTCCATTAGGTGAACGGGGCGAGAAGTCAGCTTTATTTAACAAAAAGTTGCCATACATCGTTAATAATGTCTTATCCAATTGAATGTAAAATCAAGAAACTGTTGTATCCCCAATATTGGAAAAATGGGGATTTAATACACGAAACATACTCTCTTCATATGGAGAGTATTAGGTTCACAGCGACGAAACCGAAATTAATGGTTGCTGTGTCTATTTTAACTTCGATTTTCAATCCCAACGATACAACCAATCCCCTCGTATGTTCTTCTTTATTTAATGATGCCTGCCAAGAAAAAAGTATGTGCTAGTCTACTGTACGAATTAACGAAAGGTGTTTAATTAATACTACTTTATTCTATACGCATTTCAGATTCTGTATATCTAGAATTATTATTAGAGAACATAAAGTGCAAGAAATTGTCCTCAGTAGTCACGATATCGAACGAAGTCAATATAAATTCGATATTAATGTTCGCTCTTAACGAGTCGCAGAATTCTATAATATTTTCTGGACCAGAAAGCAATAGTCATGGGTTTGTTGTCGTTTATAAAATTACATTATAAACAATTAACATATCAATAATATCTTTCTCTATTTTTAGTCTCATGGAAAATAAGTCCCTGCTAACAGTTGTGATACAGTTTCCACAAAATGTTGAAAGACAAACACATCCACCACTGATTTCTTTCCAAATGGCTGATATCAGGGCTTCGCTGGACCCACTTCTCTTTAAATGGCTAGAATATCGTGTAACGTATTACAATTTGGGCACGTTGTGCACAATGCGACCTGAAATGCAACACTTCGAAGGCACGTCTTCCGATGCTGGCACGAAGAAGAAAACATTTCCCAGTTTACACGAGAGTGTGCATAGCTCTTCCGATAAAGAAAAACGAAAATCGGTTGTCGCGACAGAAAAATCAAAGACATTGCAAAACGATGATGTTAAAAAAAAGCCCGACTCCAAATCCGAAAGCGAAGTACAGGTATATCCAATAATGATGGACTTTCCAGTAACACTTAATAATGTCGCACTTTTTTCACAATTACTTTTGTACTTCCTTTTATTTGTTATCAAACATTAATTCGTGATAGAACTTACAGAATTTGGGAATATTGGCCAGATTAGCAGATCTGTATCCATGGTGGTGTGGTCTTGTGTTAAGTGGCTGTGTTGGACATATTGTTATCTACATACCATCAACTACAATGGATGGTATTGGTGCCTATGGTAAGCGAACACATTATTTCAATAAACTGCACGCTGTTCACTTTTTGTAAATCCTACGTTTTCTTGTGATTTCAGCTATAGAAGAAGCCAAAGACAGAGCGCTAAAAAATGATAATAGGTTACAAATATTGACGATAAAGTTGCCTACTCTTCTTGTTCACTCATCCAATATAAGTTTCGAATTGCTTGCGCCCTATCTTCAGGAGCTACCAGTTGCACTACCGAAATCAATGTGGACCAATAGTAAGCGAAATAAAAGCGCAATGGGAAACCCTGTTTATACAAGAATTTCTTTCAGAATTGCAAAGTCTTCCGTGGACATTGAGCCTTGTCGATTTTCATTGCTATATGCTACAACAACAGACGCAGAAGAACTTCATCAAAAAAGTATCATTAAATGCTACAGTTGCCCTTACAACTAAAGTTGTTTCATCTCAGTCAGGCGGGAGCACACTGGCTGCTTTAGGCGTTTGCGTTCACATCGACAATTCTCCGATTATTGTCTCGATTTCTGAGGAGCAGGTATTACAATAATGAACACCTGAAGCGTGTATAATATATGTATACTTCTTTATGTTTTACTTTAGGTAGTCTTCATGAGCAAAATAATTTCTAGTATCTTAAATATACTACGAGTTACAGCCAGCAATAGTAAGAGCATTGTAACTAGCGCTCAGATTAACACTGAAGCGCAAGTAGTTCTTCCTATCATACCACAAACTCCGTCTACCCCGACGCAATTATTATACCCCGAAGATACAACCACAAATTCGACTATTTCAACATCGAAGGATGATACCACACAAGGTACGTAATTTTCCTTCTTATTTATTATTTCATATAATATCAAGCTTTTTACAGACATGGACGAACTAGTTTTAACGGCATGGATACAGTGGACTATAACAAAAATCGCGATTAAGTTATACGTCACGGAGAAAGAAAGTTCGCATTGCCTAAAGTTGGTTCTCGAATTGGAAGATATAATTACTTCATTGGACTTGCAATCTGTTTATTTTAAATTAAAAAGCAAAGTTACAACAGCCACTATATTTCATTATACAAGGTACATTCATACGATTGCATACATTGATCGTTTGTTTAATGATGAATATATCAAGCAGTAAAAATTGGTTTTTAATAGAGCACCAAATTCCCCAACATGGGACATTGGAGAGTACGTAGGCGCGGTTCTTTGCGGAAGAGAGGACAGCTTGGAAAAGGGTGACGATTCTGGCTTTCTAAGTTTCACTCTGACCAGGGCAAAGTCGGGAAATGTTCATACGCGATGGGGAACTTACAAGCACAGGAGTAAAAAGGTAATTGATACTAAAAAAATGAATATAATATTTTTATGCAAATTTTAAATGTTCTATTTATTTCTAAACTTTTAGAAAGATATCGCAACAGAAACAACCCTCTCTTCTAATACATATATTTCCGAAGTGGTGGTAAAAATGCAAATGGTGGATATCATTTTACCGCTTACCATAGTTAGTAAATATATGCAACTAATACATCCTTTTACATGTCTCTATCAATCCGTTGAAAAAGATGTAATCGGGGATTCTGAACCGCATTTAACGCCACATTTAAGTAGCGTTAGTAGACTGGATAATGAAACATTACCACTAATATATCTGGACTTTAAAGGACTTAGATTGATGTTGCCAGCCTCTCACGCTACAATATATAAACCACAACACGATCTATTAATGATCCAACTTGACGGAATCCGTATTGCTTCGCATGCAGAAAATCCAATCTGCAGAACGCCATTGAGACTAGATATTTATCAACTTGCAGCACAAGCAAACATTTTAAATATACCCGGCTCTGCAGTGGAAGATCGGCAATATCAGATTAATATAAAAAGCATATGCGCTCACACGACTACTTGGAAGAATTATCAAATGAGCATAAATAAAAAAGTGTCTCAATCGTATCTATACACTATGAACGAAAATCCTGCACTAGAATGGAATAAGCTTGGCCATGGAAGTAGCTTAGAACGACAATTCTCTACGCTTCCATTATTATCGAAATTTGATTTATGTCTGATCATCGCCCCGCCAGTTCTGTTCAAACCAGATATAACGGTGTGTGGAAGTGCGATTGAAGTAAACTGCATCACGGATATTGAAGTAACAATAAATTTGGATCAGATCCGACTGATTTCAATACTGAACAATGAATTGAAAAACTTATTATTAAGAAATTTTGAAGCGACCAGAGGCAAAACTACGCCCAGCAATATGACACCGAAGCCGGCTTCAGGAATTGGAAGTATTAAACAAATTATTTGGACGAAGCACACTTCTGACGATACGGAGGTTGATTTTACCAAGGATAGTGGTATAGATTTTGAAACATCCAGCGTAAATTCCACGATTATTGGAAAACCAATGGATTCAGACACTTCAGTACTTGTACCCTTTGAATTTCTAGTAAACTGTGGAAAGATCATTTTCGTCCTTTACGATATTCACCAAGCAGCAACAGAGTATGAAGTTGACATAAATGAAGTCGAAGACGAGGGTGAAAGCCAGAAACAACCGCTGCTTTACATAATGATTAATCAACCAAATATTTATTTCTCGCAGCAGCATCCATCACAGAGAGTACAAGTATCGTGTTTTGATCTAACGATGGCACTTGGGGATAAGGAGAATCAAGATTTAAATTCCATTCCAGCAGAAAAAGATTTTAAAGTATTCATGGTC
This sequence comes from Holcopasites calliopsidis, assembly GCA_023838395.1. Lineage (NCBI taxonomy): Eukaryota > Metazoa > Arthropoda > Insecta > Hymenoptera > Apidae > Holcopasites > Holcopasites calliopsidis. Next base: position 2,743,454 of record JALHAQ010000001.1, read on the forward strand.
GAAACAAAGAATGGCGATTTACATCCGGATACGGGCATTCCGCCGTCTTTTATAACAATAAAATACGAGAAAACATTAGGGAAGAATCCACATTATTTTATAGACATGGGTAGACCTACGAAAATTTATTTCTCTTTATCAAGACTGAATCAAGTATACGCTATAAAGGATAAATTTTTGGCATGCTTTGTAAACCATCCGGAAACAGCACTGCCAGAGCAGGGCGACGATGCCAAGACATTTGCAGTGGCAAAAGCGAGAAAAATCTCTTGGCCTGATTTAAATATATCTACGAAACAAGTTGTACTATCTCTAAAGACCGATTCTGGCGCTGAAATAATAAGCAGTTTAGCTTCATTGTCAGGAAACGTTTCGTCTCTTCTTAGGCCGGACAGAATATATTCGAATACGTCCATAGATTCTTTTATCATATCGGCAACTCTGAATGGGAATATAAAAGTATTATTGAATCCATGGTGCTGCAGTATTACCGTGTGTCTGCTTTGGGAGAGCTGGTTAAACATTGATTCCATTCCTCAAATACAAGTACAGGCAGACAGTGATAGTCTTTATCTAGATTTTGGACCAGAGCAGATCAAAATTATAAAAAATGTGATGGAAGACTGTCAGTTCTTATTAAACGAACTGGCAACATCTCCTGCAAACGGCGAAAACAATGAAAAACAAATTGTACTGTCGACTGAGCAACACTATAAGGATGATCTTAAGGCAGGAGCATTCCAATTTGTGAACGGTAATGCGGATGAACTACCGTTTCCCTATCAAGTAAGTTTGTTCATTTAATATTTACATGTTCAGTATAAGCTTTAGAATGGAATCAAAATTAAATTATTTAGGTAATATTCTTTACTTATCCACAACAATCGATGGCTTGGAGGTATCCACAACCAAGAACATTGACTAAAATACACGTATCACCTGTTCCATTTGAAGTAAGAGAAAGATACGATCTATTAATAAATTTTTACATAAACAGCTTTATAAATTTATAGTAATATTTTATATTTTCAGACATTGGACTCTGATAGTGGCTACGTTGACAAAGTACTTTGCGCTCTGGAATATTGGAGCGATTGCCACATGTCCTATCAGCGATACGCTGATTTCTATTTATCAGAAACGGATTCCTACCGTATAGAGCTTCCTGAGAAGGCTCCTGCAAGAGCAGTGGCTTGCATATGGCGCGTTGTTTTATTGTCAAACAATAATCGGCCTATTTCCAAAACGATAATCTCAGCTCGAGTGCTTGCAGCATGCCTACGCATTGATTCGTACTTCAACTCCTCGATTATACCTAACATACAGGCTGCACTTAATATCGGTGCCATTCACGTGTCGATGTACAATCACGTCAATACAACCATGCACAGCAAATTGCAACTACCATTGAAGAATTATACCTTAAAAGGTACCATACCCGAGACCCAATGTTTCATGACTTTAGAGCACAAAGGAGCAATCCTGGTACTTAATAGATGGGTCGATGGTTCAATGCTGATTGATATTGGTGGAACATTCGGAGTGCATATACTGGATTATGGTCACTTGACGATGCAAGAAATATTAGATCCACTAGAAGCAAGGCTACAGCTTTCACTGTCGGATAAAACGGATGTATCTTTAATGTGCAGCCCATTCTCATTGAAATTAAGTCCAACGATAGCTCATACGCTTGCAGTTTCGACGCATCTTTGGTACGCCTATTTGGAAGAGGAAAACAAAAACACTATTTTATTCACGCGTTACGTGATTGCCAACGACAGCAACATGCCCATCCTTTTTGGACAAAGTGGTACGGGAGACAATGTATTATTGGAGAGCAGACAATGCACATTCTATTCGTGGCGAAATATTAGCAATAAAATGCTACGGATCGCGATAGAAGAGAATATCTGGCTATGGAGCAAACCATTCACCGTTGGCGAAGATGGAATACAGGCGGTTGAATTTTGCAATTCTGCAACGAAAGCAGCAGCATTCGTAAGCGTTACATCTCTTTCTGCAACGCAAAAGCTCATCACGTTTTCCGGTCAGCTTATAATTTCCAATCAATTGATTGACAACTTTGAAATGAAATTGGTCAAATACGAATCGGATATTGGATCGAAGGTGACTGTACTGAAAGATGTGTATCCTATTTCTGGTAAAAGTCGACCACCATCCGTCGTGCTCGATGGAAACAAGAAAATGGCAATACGTTTACGTTTCACTAATGTACCAAACTTATCTTGGACAGGAGACATTCCCCTTCAGCCCAACGCCAAATGGGGTCAGCCCTGGCTCGTTAAAGTACCGCTTCAAGATCGTGGACAATTTTTAAGCATTTGGGTGCGAATAGTAACTCAAAACATACAAGATAAGACAAAAGTATTAGCTGTGCTGAGCCCCCTTTATATGATCCGTTCGCATTTGCCAGTGCCAGCAAGGGTACAAATGGACACACCTTCGTTAAAGATATCTCTGAGCACGATGGTGAACGGTCGTGGCAAAAAGCAACAATTGTACTGTCCGGGAACGTTCGAACATTTTCACCAGTTAACGTTTCAATTGGAATCCGGAGTTTCTACGTCCAATCCGTATGTACCATTATCGTACAGTTCCGTGGATCAAAGGAAATTCTTCAGAAGACCTGACACCGAAGACGTTGATAATATATTGCAAGAACTCGAGAGCCAAGAGGAAGAAACAGAATGGCCCTTCCAGGGAGACGAAGTAGAGGAATGGATATCAGCGGAACAACCACAGACACACGTACAAGTAAAGTACCAGGACGCAGGATTGGTCTCGAGTACTCTGTTGCTGGAATTGCAACCCTGGTGCTTCATGTTAAACACCATGGGATGCCATCTGTCTCTCGTATCGGAGGACATAGAACTCTGCCAGATTCCTCACTATGGTATCGTAACACCTCCAAAATTAGAAGGAACATTCCATTTATGTGTAGGCATTGGAGACACGTTCTACACGTCCCAGGCTCTTCAATTGGCTCGACCTGACTGGAGTCAGAGCTTCTACATGCCACGAATCGGTGGTCTAATCCCCGTCGAAGGAAATATTAAATCGTGCGTTGACTGCGGGTCAAGCGTTTCTATTATGAGTATAAACTCGAATATGCATGAAGATATGCGTCTTGTACGTATAATGAGCAGCCACGTTATCAGTAATTTAACGTCCCAAGAATTGTGCATCGCTACATTAGCGGTGCAGGAGGATGCAACCAAGCTCGAGCTACCCAACGATCTTACACCTTACAGTCTTAATATTTTGCCGTCCGAAGATCAGAAACAGGGCATACCAATTGCACAATGGCACGCTTTGTACATGGAAGATATAGTGGAGCCTCTAGTGCTTTACATATCTTTGAGTTTAGGGCACAAATGGTCTTGCCCCGTTCGTGTGGATCAAGGTATGAGCCGTAAGGTTGTGGCTATTCCCAATGGCTCTACAACTATGCCGATAGTTGTTACTACACAGGAGGACAGGGGTGCAACGTACATAATGATTCACACCGATCACCATCCTCAATTGTTTATAGAGAATACCTGCGCTTTCAAGATTCTAGTGGGTCAAGCTAACGAAACGGGAGAGGGAATAATTCCAGACACCACGCATTTCACATGGATCTGTGAGATAGATAGCAATGCAATGTGTCATTACTCTATCCCATCTGTTAGCAATAGACTACCCGATGCTCCAATCACAAATGCACCAAATGTACTATTGTTCTCCACTGTAAGGAATGCCAATGATGATCAGGTAACAAGGAGCAAGGAATTGCGTTGGTCGAGGGGTATAAATTTATCCTCGATATCAAATACAACAGTGGATCAGTATGTACGACTACCATCCTACGGGGATGTTAAATTGATCATGCAAAATCGCTGCTACACCACCTATATCAGTATCGTCCCGATATCGCAAGTAGAAGTCTCTGCCAGGGACATCAGAAGTCGATTATTGCGCAAGGAAAACGATGCGAAGGAGATAGAAGTATTACACGACAGATACTTCACCGATTACGATGATGATATGTCAGTGATAAATGTGCAGAGTTCTGAAAGCTCCACTTCAGTAACAACTTTCTTCTCGGCACAAGACGATACTCTAGCCTCAGAAATTAAATCCCCTACGCAGATAAATTTACAGAAACTAATAACAGGCGCAGAAGCTGGAAAAGCTGATCCAAACGATAGTACAAAGAGTACCGAAGAAAATCATTCCAAAGAGGGTTCTGCAACTGTTTGCCTGCGTGGAGTTACCATCATCATCATGCACGATATGAATGAAAATTCGCAGAGGATTGAAGTAGCCAGCTTGTCCATGACCGATGTTATAGTTACTGTTACTGCTAGATCCAGAGCTGCACATTTGCGTGCTTTTATAGGAGATCTACAGTTGGATAATCAACTGTTCGGTCAAGGGGGTTTCGATTTTCCAGTGGTACTGATCAGCCAGAGTCCACTTGTATCAAAGGAAACTGCATTTTATACAAACAACAGCCTGATGAATAAACTAGAGCAAATAAGGGAAAATTCATTGATAGCGATTGATTATATTTTGGAGAATCAGGCCCAGTCCAGAGGTATTTAGTAATATGCGTGTACTTTTAATGTATCTTCTTTCTTATTAATACTATTTACTCTTTTCGCATTTCTGCAGCATCAAAGGATATTCACATAAAAATCGCGCCAATTAGTGCTTACATAGAGGACACCTACATAACTCAGTTACTAAATTACGCGACTTCAATGGTACCGCCAAGATTTTTTGTACCGGATGAGATAAAGAGGACGAGAACATTGGTTTCAGCTATTGGAGTGTATATTCCTGACTACATAATGATCGATGCAAGAATATTAAGCGCTCCACTAAGGCTACACAGCTTAAAGATAGAACCTGTATCTATCTTATTAAGTGTTCACACCTCTGTACGTTTATACGTGGCTTTAGATCATTCCCCTCTGTATTTCGGTACTTTCGAGAAGAAGAATGCCTTGACTACACCTTACAGGCTTGGCAACGCGCTTACAATGCATTATTTATCCGGTGCAATCTTTGGAGCAGGTATTAAAATCTTCAATATTTGTCGAATATTCTGATACTCTCAACAGTGAACTTGAATATTCTTCAATCTTCATAATCTAGGATGGGTGGTAGGATCATTAGAAATATTAGGTTCCCCAGGGAGTTTGGCACAAGCCCTCGGTTCAGGACTTCGAGATTTTATTTCTCTGCCATTCCAAGGCTTGCTGCAAGGACCATGGGGTTTTATTGTTGGCATAACGCATGGTTCAGCTAGTTTAATGAGACATGTTACAGCAGGTACCTAGGCATACAAACACTAAGCAAATAAGTTCTATTTATATAAAATCCTACAACTTCTAATTTTGCGCAGGAACTGTAAATTCCGTAACAAAACTAGCATCCAGTGTGGCACGAAATTTAGATCGTTTAACACTCGACGAGGAGCACCTTCAACGTCAAGAAGAGTCTCGAAGAATGCGTCCCCAGGGAATGGCACAGGGATTGTACCAAGGCTTGACGGGTCTCGGAATGAGTCTTTTGGGTAGGGAAACAGATTTGATTTATTCATTCGAAAGCAAGACAATCAATCATATAAACTCCCTCCCCATTTATTTAGCTGCAGTTGCGGGTCTCGCACATCATCCCCTGCAACAGGTTTGGTCAGGGGAGGTAACGACCAAAAGTCTCGTTACTGGCGTTGGACTTGGTCTAGTTGGAGTAGTCACGAAACCTTTAAGTGGAGCTGCAGAACTGGTTGCGCTTACAGGACAGGGATTACTTCAAGGAGCTGGCTGGAATTCTTTACCCTCGGTAAAGATAATCTGATAAAACATGCTATACGTGCAGTCAATTAATAACGTGCATGTTTTTACAGCCACGACAACGTCCGGTGGTTCAGTATACGTCCGGAAATAACAATGCATCTATCAGATATGCCTGGTGGCTGTTACCCTTACTCGAACACAATCATGGCAATATCTTGCATGTTACTAATGCTGATTACGCGATTCAACAAGGCAGTAATCGCGCAGTAACATTGGTTTTAACGAGACATGCACTTTTATTAGTTAACACAGCCGAGGATAGCGTAGAGCGAGTATTTCCGTTAAAAGACCTGATGAGTGCTGAGCACCATTTGGAATCAACTATATGCTTATATTGTGCCCCTGAAAAGACTCAAACGAATAGGTCGATATCTCCAGCACCGTACGAGGTATTCTATATATTTTATTATTCTATTATTGTGCAACTGGAGTATACTGCAATGTTTACATTCTTCTAATTCTTATCTTCGCAGATGGATCAAGAAATGCGAGCACGAGTAGCGGAATACGTGCGAACCAGTAGCACTGGCTTAGCTAGTGTTTCTACGAACAGCGACGGGCAGTCAGATATTTTTGAGAATACTACTCCCAATTCTGATTGTACACTTACGTTTTACGTTTCACCGGATTCACGGAATTATTTATTATCGTTATTTAACATCGCTAAAAGACAAAGCCAGGGTTGTGGATTTAGGGTGTTGTAAGAAATAGATAGGACGTATTAGATTATTTTTAACTTTATTCTGAACGATATTTAAATTGTTGAATTTTTATTTCTTGAACGAATACTGGAATGTAACGCAAAGGATGACGGCAAGCACAATTTAAAAGAATACTTTTGCTTAGGGTCAAAATTTCTGTACCCCAGAATGCATTCTGATTTTATATAAATTCAGTGCAGGTATTTCGCATTTAATTGTGAATCAGATACGTACATTTTCTAACAAAATAGTAGATATTTCAAGAAAAAATGTAATTTCTTTGTGACTTAAACAGAATAACTGATGCAACTTAATTCTTATACATTGCTGGTCTCCTTAATTGCATGACATTTCATATGTAAAAACTGAACTTGATGCAATGCAATAAAGTGTACAAAATTTTATATATTTACCAAAAAGTCATTACATTTTATTTACAACGACTAACGTAAAATGTAATATGTGAAAATAATTTATTCATAGATTCGTTCTACCTCAATATTTTTGTAAGATACGCCACAAAATCTACATTGATTATTCTCAATAGATGTTAGGACTTTCCTACACACTACGTGCTTGCATGGGAGTCGATAAAAGACCTCATTAGGGCAGCAGGAACAGCTCATTGATTTAGAACTTGATTCATCGATATCCGGAATGCTATTAAATCGCTTTAAATTAGGTATTACAATATTGATATCAAACTCCGCTTGATCGACAGTTAAATCTACAATTTCAGTACAATCCTCCCTCTTCTTTTCACCGTCTATTTCTTTACATATTGTCGTAGAAGAATTGGTAGGCATTGCTTTCTTTGTTGACTTGGATAAAGTAGAAACTTTCCGTTTCTGAGACACAACAGCAAGTGGCAATTTGTGGCAAAGTTTATTACTCGTATGTGCGTTCATTGGTGTAGCACCCTGCACCGTTGATTTTATGTTGTTTACAGACTTAATTGTTACGTTCCTTTTTAACAAATACTTTGGAAGCTCTTCCACCTTTTTGTCTGTTACATTCGAGGGTGCAACACGACCCACAACTCTTGGCAAATTCTTTACTTCTTCTGCATTATTATTTTCAAGTAAAAACTTGTCTATTCTTATCTTTAAAGCACTGGCTATAACAGGTTTACGATTTTCGCTAAATGGTAGACCCGTGAAGGGGTCTGTTAATCTTCTTCCCCATAAAGCTTCAGTTTCTTCGTGCTTTAGCAATGTCCTTTGATCAATTATTTTGCCACTTGGCAATAAAATTGGCTGTGTCATAATCTCATAAGTTATTGCATCTAAAAAGCATTCTGGAACTTGTAGGGTCGATTCCAATGCTTCCCTAAAACAACGAAAATATATTTATAAAGTAAAAAGTGCAAATTTAAAGAAAATATTATGTAAAAGAACTTTGCATGTACTTTTTATCTAAAGTAGCAACGGGTAGAGCATTCTGCTTAGTCTCTCCAACAGATTCAACTATGGGCGATTGTCCTTTGAACCATAAAGTAGAGATACTAGCCACTGTATCCTTTCCGCAGCGTGGCGATACCGATGCCCATACTTCAATTTTCCTTAATGCAGGTACCGAGTTTTCTGTCTTGCATATGCATATCCTTAAATTGCTTGCGTACGTTGTTAAATAGCTCAAAGAAGATCTAATATAACGCTTTAAAAAGTTTGACGGGATGGAAATTGTCTCATGATTAATATTTGATGGATAAAACAGCAATCCATTTTCTGAGGGACTCAAGAATCCAGTAGTCAATAAATTATATGGCACGCTGTTGTCGTTACTTGTTTTGGCGTATAACTGAAAACCTGATGATTTTTGTGAGCCAACTTGTGGCCAAATTAAAATGTGATTAATGGATACATTGCACAGAAAAGTGATGTCTATATTCACAGGAGGCTTGATACAAGCGTAAGCTAAGAATCCTTTGTCAGAATCATTTATTAAATTGGTGGCCTCATATCCTTCTGTATTGATAGTTGTGCATTGAATTTCTGGTCGTAAACGGGGATCACAGAAATTGAAAAGCATTTCTATGCCTTAAAAACGTATATAATAACATTATTTGAGAATATTAAATATTTGAAATCAATGTAATGTAAATTTATCAATCATTCTTATTCTCCAAACTCAACTGTGTTATCACACTAGAGGTTAGTATAACGCTAAACTAAATATAGGTGCGGTTCAGGTTATGTTTATAGATTGAGCCAAGACAGGTTAGGTGAGCGCGTCAAACGTGAAAGTGGAATGTAAAAGCACGTGGACGAAACAGAAGATTTTTCATTGAAAACAATCGTTAATTTGTTATAGAATGGAACAAACTCCGAAAAAAATGGACGTGGATGAAAGTTTAAAAGAAGCGGACGGCGGGGATGTAATAGAAATTAGTTATGAAGAAAGATTGAAATACATAAACACCATAGCTAAACCTATGGCTCCGAAGAAATTAACCAAAAAAATATACAAATGCATTAAAAAAGGTAATTCTTGATAAAATTTACAAGTCTTCTAATATTTATATATGCTACTTATAATATTCATTATTTATAATATAATCGTTCTAGCTTCAAAACACAAGACCTATCTTCGAAACGGGTTGAAGGATGTTCAGAAGCATCTTCGAAAAGGAGAGGAAGGGTAAAACAAATTATTATTCATGTCTGAAACATAAAATTCTTAATACCTCATTGAATGCTTATATAAAAATATTTATATACTCTTCTTAGATTGGTGATCTTTGCCGGAGATGTGTTCCCCATAGAAATTATGTGCCATTTACCAGTTGTATGCGAGGACAAGAACATTCCTTATTGCTATACGCCTTCCAGGCAAGATATCGGTAATGCTATGGGTGTTAAAAGGGGTAGCCTCATGGTACTTATAAAAGAACATGAAGAATACAAGGAGTTGTACAATGAAATAAAAACGGCAATGGTAACATTAGCAATGCCGTTATAAGTCATCTTTCATGTCTTTGACCATGTTGTATATAGGGTATACAGATTTATCGTTAAGCAAATGTTGCATCAAACATTGTATCATTTTATACAAACTACAAACAAAAAACTTATACTGCCTATTGTAATTGTATAAGTTACTCTAAGATAATTCCGTCATTATACTTTTAGGATAGCTATTTTAATAGGTACTATAAAACCAGGTGTAATGAATCTAGAAAAAGAATACAATTTTTCTAACAGTGTTTATTGCCTTCAGCAATTTAACTTAAGAACTAGAATTGTGGGATTAATTGTTTTCAATAAGCAACGTCGTGGTATGAAAAATTATTTGCAAATATTCATCAGGGTTTCCTACTGAAAGTAATTGAAATAGAGATAAAATAAGTGACAACATTAATTAAAAATTAGATTTATTTATCGCGTGTGCATTTGAAAATAGAATATTAAAATTTAGCTTAAGATATAAATCATATTTCTCAAAGCAGCATGCATACATATGTAATTAATTATATACAGCGCTTACTTTTACCTTTGGCGGGTAAAATTAAATTTGATGTAGGTGTCACTGCTTTGATTAATCGATCGATTAACGGCCATCGAGATATCGAAAACATCAGTTTGGATTGTCAGTCAAGGCGTCCGAACAATCGCTCTGTGTTTTAAGTTTTTTCGAAAGATTTTCAAAGTATCTTCAAACAAAATTGCTAAAGATAACTACAGAGCGTGATGTTTTCAAAATTTGGTACCATTAACCACTCGCCGTTCGTTATGCATTCAAAAATCATAATGTTTCAATCATCGTCACGAATGCTTAAATTTGCAACTGCAATGGCGAACGAGAAGTCGATGAAGAGTAATTGTAAGCATAAACATGCGATAGAAAAATTGAATTTATGAACCAGTTTTAAAGTTACATCTGAGGTGAGTTTACGTATTTTAGTCATTTTTCTTAACGTGCATCAATTGTTCAAGAAAAAATTGAACGTTCATTAGTTCTGAACGTTAAAATCTTTAATGTTCAAATTGGTATCGGTTCCTTAATCGATATTTGTAAGTAGAACTTTAAATCGATCAATAGATCGATTGTTTTCGAGACAAATATCGCAATCACGATATCTCGATTTCATTCTTTCGGGTCGCAAACTTTGCGAGCGCTGTAAATTTCGAATTCGAAAGTGGAAAACAAAAGGCAAATGTACTCGAGTACCCCGATACAAAAATGCAATGGTAAAAAATACTTCTATTCATCAACTTAAATTATTTTTACAGGGCAAGTTACACCAATCGTGGAACATCGTAAAAATCGCCCGCAAACGCCTTGTACGTATGGACAAAAATATTGTTAATCTAATTACTTCGATGATGATGGCAAATATCGCGCAGCTCGGATAAATAAGTGCGCGTAAAATACATATGTCCGATCCCCTATCGATCTACATCTGCCTTCGTAATTATAACTGTATTCCTTAATTCTACCAATTATCAATGTCAGTATAAAATGTACATTTAGGAGAGACGAGGGACAACATTGACATTAAAATTGACGTAGCGTACGAGTGGGACGTTAATTCTCATCCTCGCCAGGACAGTCATACTTCTCGCGCTTGATCAGGCAGTAATGCAATTTGAAAACAATTGAATATTTTTCAATTCGAATAACGTTACAAATGTTCATCGTTGCACACGTTTCTAATACGTTGCATATACTTCTCACAATGAACTATAAACGGTGTAAAATTATGGATGGCAATTCCAATGTTAATTTACGTTTGAAATTTCTATCTTTCCTGCAGTTTCATCTCACTCGCACTCTCGTTCGATATACCTTCATTGCGCAATAATTGATGAAATTAATATAAATATAATGTTACAGATCGCTTCGTATTTAACCGAAGGCTTCACACATGGACAATTGCGGTCGGCTCCATGACGCAGAATTACGCTTCTTCGATGTACGAGGACCAATTTGTGCCTTACAAAATACAACACGCCAAGAAAATATACAGGGTACGCGAGAACTCACTCTTACACAGAAATATGTTGGATACGCTCTCTCGTTATCTCTAGCTATTAATTAATCTTACCGATCTAGACGCAGTTGATAATTCTAAGAGTAACCCATTACCGTAGTAATCGATATGTTGCAGTTGTTATTGGACGACCTCATTTTACGTCAATCAAACTGCACGTTGATGATGATTATTATATAGTTTCACTTATTCGTAAACTGTTACAAAATAGTACAAATACGAATGATTACTCCCTGCCACTCTCGAAGAAGCTATAATCTCGTCGAATTGGGACTGAAGAAATAAAGCATGACGGTGTGTCTCGCCGGCTGCTGTACAAATAATGTAAAAATTCGCGTCGATTTATTATTAATAGTTACTTGTCCCTTACACATTAGCTATGTGTACCATTTGGGACTGTTACTCCACTATGGACTAAAACTATTGCTCGTTTTCTTCAGTCTAGTCAAACATCGACAGAAGTACTGCGATCGTTTTTATCGTCCACTGACAATTTGCTTTTCCTTCGGTGGCTTGTCATAAAATCAAATTCAGACCGTAAACAGAAGGAACTGGTAATCATAATAATTATTACTGCGTTTAGTATTGTTGAAGATTCGCCGAATCAAGCGCATACAAATCTTGGACAAGATCAGTTACAAAAATCCTTCAAGAAATTCTCAGCAAGTTCGACAGCCACCGAAGTAATTATCGTACAAAAATCAAAGTTCACGTGTTCGAAATGAATGAGCAATTTGAAAGGTGCACGTTCTTCCTCAAGGAACGTGCTCTGTGCTCATAGACAGACAATCAATTACAAGATGTATATCGTGATCCATTTTCTGTGACTGTTCCTCTTTTTTAGAGTCACTGTGGCGGCAACGACGAGTCGTTAACAAAAGGCACCAACTTGTTTTGCTCGCTTAGAAACGATGGACGCCTGTGACGAGGTCTATTGCAAAGGATCTGCATGCACATCTCCCTGCGTACGTTCGCAAGCTCGGTTCTCAGCTTCATCCTCCTCGGGATTGTATACAAAATTCTTCAGATTGTTTAAGGATTAAATTAAGGTGTTCTTGTTGCATAGGACAAGAACTGATAAAGGACTCGAGGACTTATGGGATCGTCGAATGATACTCATATCGTCTGTGCATGGACTGCATTGTCAGCGTTTAAAACTTTCCTTAGGTATAAATCTGTAGCAGTATCAAAATAGTAAAAATAGTGCATATGAAGACCATGAGCACGGGTAAGACCAAAATGAATCGGACAGAGCGGCGTAAGCCGCTAGGCTCTTGTCATACAACCTGTTCACCGGATTCGATCGAGTCGAACAGCGGTCGTTCCGATTGCGGATCGTTGTTCGCCGACGATGCTGCTGTGCCACCACCGCCGCTGGAGCTCTCTCTTCTGGTCTTGCTGGAGCCGGAGAAGCACAAGCAACCGGACTGATTGCGATTCCTCTTCAGCGTTGGCTTGTTCTCGCGATCCCGCTCCGCCAAACATTTTTGATAGTAATCGTAATCCTTTAAATACCTATTTTACACAATTAATTACCGACGTGTTTCATTTTCTATTGCCCTAATTTTGAGTTGTTTTCAATTTAGAATTCCAAGGGCTGAAGAACACGTACCATACTGGAGGCCACCGGTGTTCGTTCAAGTACTCCTGGTTCTCCGGATGCAAGAGACGCACGCTTCGCGGGGACATCTTGCACAACTTGTTGTAATTCACGCACAAGTGGTTCATGCACCAGTCGGCCAACTGATCAGCATTATGCAACTGTGGCATACAAATTGTCGTGCGAGCTATCAGTTAAAGTACTCATCATGTCAAGTACCAGGTATAGAAGAAAAAGCTGACCTTGCACGGTTCAAGCAGCCTCAGACAATTCTCGACAGCCTCGTTCCCCTCGTTCTGAGACAGTCTCTCGAGGTCCTCGATCACCCTGCTCTCGACCAAGTTCACCAGCCGCTGCAAGCATAGGCGATTCGCCAGTTCCAAGAGGTTCAAGCATCTGGCAGAGGAAATTGCTGGCACCTCGTCCGTGTAGAGGTAGCAGAGCAGTTTGTGGAACGTGTACTCGCGGACACCAGGGAATACTATCTATAGAATGAATACCATTATATCGTCGTTTGTAAAAAGCAAATTTCTTACAGCATGGAGCACAAGATATGAATTTACCACTTTCGCGCTGCTCTCGCGAAAATCGCCAGAGAACATTGCCTTCATCACGTCGCATCGAGCAGTGAGAATTGCTTTATGGGCTGGGACGCTTCCATCGTCCAAGTCGAACACCACATCGGCAAAAAGGCCTAAGGAAAATTATGTTTCGATTTAGGAAGTGAGAAGCAATGAATTATTATTAATAATGCACCTTGTTCCAGGCATATATCCTCCAAACGTTGCCTCACTACTTGCTTGCATCGATCGTTGACATCGTTATTGAACTGGTCTCTCGTTTGCAATGTTCCAAGCACCATTAGCAGCTGCGGGAGCTCCAAGAACTCCGCCGCTTGCCTAATTTCCTGTGTACGTGAGAAGAGGAGCAATAAATCTGTGTTCCTCTCCTATGGAAAACGAATATGAAATGAGGTATCCAATTTTAGATCGTCTTAAAAATGACTGAAAGACTTCCCATGCGCCAATGGTAATTGCAATGGATCATTTGCTTTCAGTTTCTAATGATTCCTATATTTAAAAAATTCGGGATCTTTTTATCCTATTATAAATCGGTGAATCGATATTATTTTTTAACTAAATGCTTCTACGATGTGCATGGATACGACGTGTGTGTTCATGTCTGTATGGGCTTGTGTCGGCAAATGTATTTTTCACATTGTACTAACCAGTAGAAGCCCGATTGGAGCTGTCTGAAAGAATACAGCCGCGTTAGTTACCGTATATACTATCGTACTACTGGCATCGCGTTTAATCTCAATCGTATTTGCGCAAAGCATTCGCCCAGCGAAGGCAAAAACATTTACTCTACAATTTCGCATCTGTTCACACGATTTTTCCAAGGCTTCTAGCACTCGATCTAATTTCTCTAAATAAATTGCTTCGGTCCTGTACACCTGCCTGCTTGTACCGTGACTTTCATTATACAAAAGTAAATGCAGAACTGGAAACAAATTTCACGGGAACGGTCCGCAGGTGTACCTGGTCCACGTAAAAAAAATTCTACCGACGCAACGTACTTGCAGATCTTGATACCGTTTATCCAAGCTGCCCGTGTAAATGAACTGCAAGCATTGGTGCATCGCCTGAGGCGTGATAAGCTTCGACAGCGTGACAACAGTCGTCTGTTGTTGCACTCCGTTTGCATTTTCAGTCTGTAGAACAATAGGCAGAACAAGAAAGAAAGATGCTCAGAGATTTTATAATAATTTCAATGTATAGAATATTTCTTAAGTTATTCCGTTTGATTTTCGTACTTGCAGACACTCACCAAGCACACACGAATATTTTGGAAAGCAGGATGATTAAGCTCTCTGGTCGTTCCAGCCGTTTTCCTTTGGTTGTCCATCGTCGGCAGTACTTGAAAGCTCGAGCGCCGCTTTAGTTGCTCCCAAACTCTGCAACATTAATCACAGCATTCGTGCAACAATACAGAATGGTGAATTGAAGATTTAGAATTAAACGCGGTCGGACATGTACTCACTTTGCGGACTTTGATTGATCGATACGAATCAGGCACTCGGTATCATCATTGAAGTCGCCGACCGTTGCTTCACCGAACGTGCTCACCTGCGTAAGAATATAAAAATACACTTTAACGAGGAGAATGAAATAATGGAAAAAGAAATTAACATTATTGTTCAATCTATAGGATACCATGCTGGATTCACTGGAACTTCGAGGCGTCTGTTCCTGAATGAGTTCCATCGAGAACAGCCGATGGAACGTCGGCGATGCAGCGGCTAAAAGACATCTATGCGATGAAAATGAACAGTTACCAGCTATTAGAGTCACGTCAGTATGAACAGGCTTTGTCCAGAGGGTTTTCATGTTCTCGTCGTAGGTGCTGGGCGCCAGGACCACTTCCGGTGGCACAGGTTTCGGCGGGCAGAACGGTGCCTTGAAAAACGATATGTTTTTCCTAACATTACTATTAATTTCACAATGTTAAGTATTCATCGTTCCCGCAAATATTTCTATGATGAAGCATTCAAAAGTTTGTAAAAATCTCTGTACCTGAAGCAGTGGCCTTTGCACTCTTTTCAGATTCGTCATCCAGAACCGCTGCTGGCGTCGCGCGATTAGGGCAGCGCGAATCGAGTTCTCAAAGACTTCGTTGACTCCATAATATGTGAAAACGCTGGTCTCGTAGTAGCAAACGCCGAGTTCTCTGGCAACAGCCCGAGCTTGGTCAGGCATCACCAGATCGCTCTTTCTGGTCGCCCTAGAAATCCAGCGTCAATAGCAATATACATATATCTGTAAAACGGTATCAACCAGATCGTAAAAAAGATGCTGAAAGTCGCGATGAACTTTCAGGATCCCTCGAGAGCCTCTTATATGTCAAGGTACGAATACTCCAATATTAATATCACTGCTTAAGGAAATTTGTATTAAATCTAGAGAGCTAAAAGTCTTCTATTTCTGCGATTTTTTTTTTTGCCATTAAATTAATAGGGTTCCTTAAAAAGTATGCATACTAATTTTAGAAATATCAAGAATTACCGAAAAGGAAGAGACTGATCTGAAAGGCCTACGGTACACCGTTAAATCAATACTCTGGCACACTTTGCCAAAGAAGCCGTCGTTGAAGAAGCATCGGTGCATTTGAATGAGCTCCATATAGGTCGGAAAAATTGATTTAAGAGGAGTTTATTGATCCTAAACGGGAAGTGGAAATTTAACGGTAGGTAAAGTAAAGAGTATCGTACCTTACGAACGGACTACGGTCTCGGAAATAGCTCAGATAGGTTTCATCTCGATACATATAGCGCAGATCGTTCTTGCATCCGACCAGCAAGACCGGGGTCTGCGGGCAGAACCGTCGTATTTCCGGGTACCACATCGCTTTGCAGTTCCGCAAGGAAACGGGGTTCGTTATGGAGAAACATAGTAGCACGACGTCTGATCTATATCCGTACAATGAAATATTTTATAATTAATGTATGGAAGTCGTAAGAAAAATGTCCAAGGTGGTCGAGTTACCTGCCGTAAGCGAAACGTCGATCTTTTTCGTGATCGCCGAACGTGTCCCAGAGCCGCAAGGATACGTTCACGTTGTCAACTACTTCCCAGGATCGCTCTAAGACCTGATTAATAAATGTGGATATCGTGTATGAAAATTATGCAGCAGCTCTTGACCTTAAATTGGCTCTAGTAAAGGTATCCTATCTTTTATCGTACTTCTTTATATTACACATGAAATGCAGCAATGCGATCACAGTGAACCAGCAAGTAACTTACGTCCTTGTAGATTCTATACTGGTCGATGGCCCAGACGGTGGGCACGTGGGTCGTCAACAGTTGCGAAAGCGACACGTGTTTGTTGCAAGCTCTCGCGCAGATCAGTCTGGTCTTTCCAACTGCTGTGTCGCCCACGACCACGCACTTGACCAGTTCCTGATGCGGCTGCTCATTGTCCATCACCGACGATCTCTCCTGATCATCCAATATACCCTCTCACGTGCCAGGTCGTCCGAACTAGCAGCTACCTCCGGCGCTACCGTTCCTCCAGGTGAACGGTGCAACGTCCACCACATCCGATCCTCAACTAGCACGATGGTACCGCGCGGATCTTCGCGGTCAGTATGCGTTAGGACACTGAAACTGACCGAAAACCGCGAAGGGCGACGGTCAGTGGACGTATGCGCAACGAACCTCCGTATTATGATCGTAATTCCTCTGCTTTCTATGTACGCAGAATGCCTATTGATTTGACCCCGTAAGCACCGCCGCTGTATGCTGCTATATTTAATATCGAACCTTCGCCACTTCAACCTCAACCTCGCTGTCACCTTAACCCTGAACCAAGGCATGGACTCAGGACTGTCTGTTCGCCACAGGCATGAACCACCTGACGAAACCTTCGTTTCCACTGTGCCAGTTACTTTAACAATTGCCACCAAAGCTGAGCAAAAGGAAGACAAGTGGAACTGACCATATAACACGGAGAATAACGTTACCCTGTCGCTAACTGACAATGTCTTTATGAATGAAAGCTCGGCCCGACGATAAGGGCTCTCCTATCAATCAGCTAGAAGGAATCGATCGTCAGGTGGCCTGGAGAACGGAGAGAAAAATGCAAAGTTCTTCCGTGGATGAAGAGGCCAGAATTCAAAGATCAATTTTATTGAACTAATTAAAATCTCAATATGTTTCTTATATATTTTTTCTTCAAATTTGCATGGTCATCGCATGCCTGCTCAACCTTGCGGGCAGAAAACTTTTCAAGAAACTTTCTCCATTGCGAAAGAAAAGATTGAGTTTAAAATACTCATGAAGCCGACGTGTAGAACATGTTCGGGGACCGCACGATTACTTATGCATCAACGATTATAAGTTTTATCATTGCGCAAGTTTTCATCAACGTGCAGCAAGGTTGTGCAGTTTTTTTCAAAGGCTCACGTTTACGTGACTTATTATCAATCAGCAATCTACGGTGCAATCAAAACGATCTTATCGAGAACAGAGGCAGCCGGTCGATTAAGTGTTCAGCGGTGAACGCCAAGGCGACGTGGACAGCACATATTGCGTGCGAAAAGTCCGCTGACGCATTGCAGAAGACTGAAGTCGCCTAAACGGGCGAATAAGACTGTAGCATGGAGCAAAGAAGAAAAGAAAAAAGGAGGCTGAGGCGACGTCGCGTTTCAGCCAGAAACGTTGTTCGTCCGTGTCTGAGCGACAAATCAATTTCGTCGAAGGACGATCCGCGAGTCCGAGAATTATGGCGGGGTCAACGAGCTGCACAGCGGCTGCATTTAATTAAGTAAACGCTGCTCCTATTGCCGACCTCCCTCGAACGTGAAACGCTGGCTGGATTACGCCCAGCCACTGTACACAGGTTGCAGGTTGAACGATCCAAAAATTTCTTATGCATCACATTCATGTATATCTTTGACGATCAACAGAATCGATCATCAATTGAAGAATCATTTAATCTACCCGTTGCAGGCGCCCCGTGAGCAGCTGGTACCGCAACACTTGATGCATCAATCGCAACTGATGCATCAACTGACGCAACTGATGTTCTAACCAGAGAAAAAGATCGCAGGACTCTCTATAGGTAAATTTTGACAAATCTGCATAACTCTGGAGAACGTATCACGCTGGAAACAGTTACACGTATTGTCGTTTCTTATGTAAGGCGTGAAGGGGTTTAGACAGAGAAGAAGCATGCGAAACACAATCGACTGGCATAAACAGAGTACGCCTGCTTGATATTTTCGCAAAATATACTGATTTTCCTCGCGAAACGATCAATTCGTTAATAATCACCGGTGGTCCGGTTGCGTCGTTTGGAAGGGTCCAATGCATTAAGCGCGTGTTCTGCGTCACCGCGACGTTCACGTTCCGGTGGTCTCACTTACCAATTTAAAAGGCGGCTGATTCGTCCGTGGGCCAATTTTCGACGATGGCAGTGTCCCTTCTTGCTTCTCCGCTGTCTGATGCACGCTCACTCCAATCAAATGCAGTTGGCACAGCAACGTTTCACCGACGATCACCTCGCGATCGTTGGAGATAACGTTTACGCCGGTCTTCCCGGTCTCGTTGAACCGCGGTTACACGAGATCGCTTGGGAACTCGAATGGTTTGAACTTACCACGTTTGTCTCTGAACGATTTACATCTATGAACTCGCGTTTCACGACGTCCACGCGACTCCAGACAGGTGTACTGTGAGCTAAATTGAGACGCGTAGGTTCAAGCTCAATGACACAAGCTGTAATCGATTCACAATCTGATCGTCAATGATTTTCACCGCAGGCTCTCTCCTCTTGTTCTTATCGTCTTTCGGATCGTGACAATGGACTAGAGGCTGCAACGGCACGCTGCTGCACGCCCAGGACGCACCACGCAAGTTCCAGCTGACGTCCTGGCGAGTCCAAGAAGTGGGGAGGAACATGCCAACGGGGGTGACTGAGCAGCAGAACGTGGCGGATAGCCCTCATGGATTTAGATCAACCCCTGTCGCTCGACGGTCCGTGGGACGCGGTGCTCCGTCTCGACGACGAGCTTACTGTTCCTCCGACGTCGAATATCAGCCGGAGGAAGAGGGAATCGGATAACCGCAGGAAGGGGGAATCACCAAAGCAGGAAAGAAGGGGAATATAGGTTCATACGAGAATTCGAGCGGAACGATCACTGAATGAACTCGTCGCTGACCTCCGAACGTTCTACTCCGTTCTCCAGCCGCTACCATCCTGCCACCGCCTTCTCCCAACCCCCAGACACTCCATTGAGGTCTGTTTCAGAGATGAGGGAGTCGGATACTGCTAGCATTTTAGATGATTTGCTATGTCACAAAAATCAAGTTTCATTGATTCATGCCTGCAAACAGCAGGCAGGAGTATCTCTTCCATTTCTTCAGCTAAAGCTATTATCAGTCAGACAGCCGTTTCGGTTTCAGATTACTATCGATGAAAGCATCTGTCTTTTATCATCGAGATCGTAGGACTTCGATAAAGGGATATCAGTCGGTGGTTACGCAAAACAGAAGTCGGGACGAGGAAATAAAACGCGTCGTTCACGCGCATGCCGACCTAAACGGTGACGTCAGGGGGGCGAAAAATCAATCCACCCTGCCGCTTCGCTGTACATACAGTGCGGTAGGACAGGGATGTCATATGTATATCTAACCACCACGGTCACCGTCATTGAATTAGTCGAATTAATTGTACTTCGCCTGATCGATCATCCTTGGACCAATTTTCAGTTTTAGGATTCCAATCGTTACTGATATTCGGGAAGTCTTTCCTGGAATTTCAATACATTCTCCGGGAGAAATGATAGACACGTATTGGAAGGAGATTTCGGGCGATTTAGTTGAGAGGAGGCAGTAACGGTAACAGAGGAGGAGAATAGAAAATCTGGCCGGGGTTGTTTGAACTGCAAAAATGGAGAGAAAGAAGTGGATGACCCAGTTGTTACCTGGCACGATGTACCGAGCGGTCTCGAGAGAGACTTATCTGAAGAAGTGAAATTTTTCAGCCATTATAATATGCTGAAATGGCTTGGGAAATTCATTTCCTTGTAAGTCATTCAGGATATGTAATTTTAAAAAGGCAACAAAGACACGGGATACGATTTTCGTGACGCGAAACGTATCGTTACGCAATTCATTCAAACAGTACTATTTAATCGATTGATTAGTTGTCTGTTTCAGCTCGTTAGGAACGCACAAGCTCTTGTAATTGCCATAATTACATAATATAGTTCGATGCCGTAACTCGTAAAAAGAGTGGTTGATCATTTTGCTACATGCAATAACGGATTTCAAGCTGTATAGTATTAGCAGACTGACGGACACTGGCGAACACGTGTCGTCAAGTTTTATCGATCGCGAGACTCTTTATTGGGCCTCAATTAAGACGCATATTGCTGGTCTTTCAACGAATTATATTTATACATTTGTATAGCTCAAATTACAGACTTTCAAACTTTTTATAAGCACACAGGTAATGATTTTCATTTGCATTTGGTATTAAAATTGCAAGCTTCTATGCTTTGCAATAGTACCAAAAATTGCTCACCTCTTATCTACTGCGGCTAATTTTCAGTACTGGTCATGGAATAACATGCAGCTATTTGCGCTTCTCGCGAAAAGCACTGCAGCTTCGCGTGATAATCGAAAGCGACTGTTTTTCCGTCGCGACGACGATGAACAAGAGGCTCGTGTTCGAAGCTGCGAGCAAACAGCCCGCAAGATTGCAAGCGAAAGGGATTCCTGCATTGCTGTTGTCCCGTGCATCGTCTGGGACCATCATTAGCTTATTAAGTCTGTTAAACGATCACGAAAGAAGACACAGATGCCGAACGAGGTAGTCTTAAGTGTCTGGAGGTGGGTCGTATGATTGCTAACAGTTTAGGTCATGTATGGACTGATGAGCGCAACAATTTACTGCATATTGCTTGCGTTACCGTCTGCCTTAGTTCAGACACGACTTTAACTTGCGGCTGAGCTTCAATTTCGTTTCTTTACATCGCTCTGTACTGAGAAGGGTGAATGGGGTGTGTGCTTAAATAGATTGATACATGATTTGCAAGCGACATTTCTATTCTAAAGAATCGGTAGAGACAACATTTATGGAAGTATAGAATATGCATATTTTATGCATTTATGTTTCAACAGAGCCGTCGTAAAATATCTTCTGGATTACATATTTAACACCTATTCTGTGTGGGTGACGCATACGCATGCGTCATTAAACATTTACCGAAATCGCGTACGTGTTACCATCTCGTCTTTGGTGTCGGCCAAAACGACGAAAATCAACATTCAGGGGACGTAGTTGATTAGTACCGATATTGAGTGGGAGATGGCGCCACGTACACGATTTCGGCACTTCGGGAACGGCGTCCCCAGAATGTTGATTACCACCGTTTCGCCGACTCCAAACATGAGGCGGCGCCACGTACACGATTTTGGCATTTCTCGACAATGTTCCCAAAACCGATACAATAAACTATCGATTGTTTTCGAGAGTGGTGGCCATTGATAATTATTAATAACAGTACCATCGTGAATTCTCTATCATCAGAATAATGGTTAAGTTGTAACTTTTCGTTCTATTAAATATCTGTTGAAGAAGATATATTAAAAAGAGGGTAGTTTACGGTATGGATAGTCAGGTGTGCGGAGATGGTAGATTACTGGATCTAATCGATGAAGTTTGGCATAAAGAACGTTTACCTATCGACGATATCTCAGTACCACTAACAGAATTACCTGATCCTGAAAGTGACAACGGTGACTCTCACATGACATTAAAAGAATTAGAACAAAAGTGGAATAATTTAGCTTTAGGGACCCTCAGTGAAAATCATTTACATTCACCCACACCGTCTCACAACTAACCTGGTAACGTTTATTCGTGTTTCGTATAACCTATTTTTATACCCACTGCGTTCTTTTAATACTAGATTCGAAAATGGAGTTTCCGAACGTTGGCGAGAGATGTTCGAACAAGGAATGCAAACAGTTAAATTTTCTACCATTCCAGTGCAATCATTGTCACGAATTGTTTTGCAAGGAACATTTTCATGTAATCTCACATAAATGCCTTAGCTTTAAGGATAAAATTACGTACACTAAAGTTAAGGCACCTGGTCATAAATGTTCCGATGAGTCCTGCAATGAATCCTCCCCGATCGAGATGCAGTGTATTAAATGTAAAAAGCACTTTTGCTTGCAACATAGATATCATGGTTGTTTAGAGTATAGTAACGAAGAAAAGACAACTAAACTAAAGAAATGGCAAATACCGAAAAAGCAGTTTGCAGAGGCAAAAGCTATTGTAGATCAAGAGATTTCGGATACTTTGAAGAAGTCCAAAAATACAGCAATGGCCAATAAAGTATGTTACAATGTTTTTCAATTTAAAAACATATTAGTAGACTGTGGATTTTTATGCATTTATAAGATATTAAAAGGTTCAAACTTGCACAGAAGGCACATAACATGAAAAAATATACAAAGTATCCAAATTATAGTGTTTTTTTTTTATAATACATGGTATGTGAAATAATTTTCTACTCATGCTCCACTTTTTTTTATTACGTCCTCAAAAATATAGAGTTGCATAAAAATCTGGAGTCTACATATTAGTTACACGTACATTATGATAGCAACAATATTTACATAGGTGAGACTTATGCGAGTAAAAGGTTCCGCTGTTGGGCCCAAAAATATACCGACGAATGAAAGATGTTACTTTCTTGTACATCCACCAATTACGGTACCTAATAAACATATAGGTTCGTCAAAAGGTATTTACGTGAATATGAACTGGACAATTGGAAAAGCTATAGATTCAATGGCCGATATATTAAAAATATCCAATAATAATAATGTGGCAGGTGCATCTAGATTAGCATTATTTCACCATTCAACTGGTGCATCGGTATGCAACGAAATGGATACAGTATTGAAAAAATTGTTTGAAAGTTCTGAACTTATCGATGGGGAAAGTGTTATTTTAGAATATTCAAATAGCACCATTATAGATACTACTTTATACAAATAAACGTTTATAATAAACAACAGTTATACAACATCATTTTATTTATTCTCACAATATATTCAGTTTATAACTATGCAATAATGTATTGGTACTGGTATGAAAGAACACAAGTTTAGAATAATATTTGTTTATTACAAACTAGATGGTTTTATATGTCAGTTTTAGAATTACTCTTGATGAAAGGAAAACGTGGATGTGCTATGTATGCAATTAATAATGAAATCATTTACACCAGATTATTGTCAGGTTTTGTTTCAATTAAAAGGATAAGATATTATACCTTGACTTTGGCACTGGACGTTTTCGACTTATTTGAATTACACTAATGTAGCATAATAGAAGAGTCAACTGTATTCATTCAGAAATAATGTATACGCTTACTGATAGCTTTATCATATGCTTATATATTGTATATTAAAAAAGATAAATACGTAGCAAAAGAGATATCGATTTATATTTCCAACCATGTGCGTGTTTAAACTGTATCATTATTTTATTACATTTTGGCGTTATCCGTTAATTGTTACTTATTAATAAGAACGTAAACGATTTACGTAGCAACACACACGGTGAAACGTTCCTACAAATAATGCATGTAAATATATCGAAAAAAATAACAATGTAAAAAACCGTTAATCTCTTTTTGATTACATGTACTGCATAAACTATATAGTATAAGTCTTTTGTAGGACACTTAATGGATTGATGTTTTTGTAATACTTATAAAACTATTACATATAATGTGCTAAGAATACTTGGAAATTTTGGTGCAAAAATTACCGACATATGAGATTCAATATCACTCGGGTAAATCTCTTTCTAGAAATTAAATCAATTGTAGTTGTCTTAGTAGACATTAATTACCATATCAATCTTATTACAGGCAAATCTTGTCCTTCACATGCGAGTAGTTTTTGCAACAAATTTCGTATCTAAATAAACGAAGAACTGAACAAAAATTCAATACTTCGAGTATGCTACTTTAGGATAAACGAGAAGAATTTAAGAGTAACTAGCCTGCGCTTACTCAAGTTACATGAAACATATGGCTATATTGTTTAACAAATTGTAAACGCAAAATTAATCAAAAATAGGACAGTACGCGAAGAAAATGAATGGCTAGCCCTTGCTTACATATACATGGAAATAATTTTTTAAGTAAAGAACAAGTCTGATCAAAGAAAGAATACAGAGTATGTATACAGAGATCGCGAAAAGAACAAGTAATGTCATTCGGACATTTACGTTTGTCTCATTATCCTGGCCTCTCGTTCGGCCACTGGCCACCTGCCTATTGGGAGGAGAATGTATCTGATAGCGGTAGGTGGCCTGAAGTCAAGCTCAGGAATGCCAGCGAGACTTTTGCAATTCAATTTGACCCTCTAACGTTTTAGCCAGATAAATGACGAAAAGTTGACTAAGGGCTATACCCAAAGCGATACCGGCTATTGTATATAAATTGCGTTCGGCCCAACTTCGAACAATTTCAATGCAACCGCTAGTCCATACTTTCTTGCCTGCCTCGGATACTGGTAGCATTTGTACTTTGTAGCCACACATTATATTCACTAGACCACTCTGGAAATTTACATAAATCCTCTAATGAACTCTTCTTAACAAAATGTAATGAATACGTACCGATATGTCTGTAGCATTAATACAACATGAGAATGGTACCCCGCAACGTTCTACACTAGGACTGGAGCAGTTAAAATATTCGTTCTTTCCCCAATCTAAATATCCTTCTTGGCTTAAGCCACAGCATCTGAACTACAG
This sequence comes from Holcopasites calliopsidis, assembly GCA_023838395.1. NCBI lineage: Eukaryota > Metazoa > Arthropoda > Insecta > Hymenoptera > Apidae > Holcopasites > Holcopasites calliopsidis. The sequence continues at coordinate 2,768,972 of JALHAQ010000001.1, forward strand.
AGAAAAATTAGTTCCATTAATGTTAATAATCGTTTTAATGTACTTTAATTAATATTCTTTTAAAAGATTACATACTTCCTGTTGACCAAAGTCAATAAAGTTCTGCAGATCTGGATCTTCCCTGTAGGTTTGTATGATTTTATCCGTAAAAGATTCCTCCAGCAACGATTGCAATGTATGTGGGAACACAAATCCAACGATCGCTATACCCATTTCCAATAAAAAGAATACCAATAGGCATAACGAATACTGCAATAAATAGATATTACTTTGTGTATCCAAATATTATTAAATGTAGCAATACGTTTGATAACACTAACAAATTTGAGGAGACACGTGTTTTCACGTAATGCTCCAACGCATCCTGCAAAACTAACAACGAAGACTACACCTCCTGCGATAACCATCACCAGTGATATATTGAGGACTACATCATAGACGTTCTCTACTCTAACAGAACCAGTCGCTTGCCATTTGTCCACGAATGCATATAAACCTACGCCGATTAGAAGTCCTCCGAACAGCTATGCAATGAAATAATACATTGGTAATTTTGTCATATATCTACACATTCATATATAATAAATGCAATAGTCTCATACTTATAGATTGGAACCTGGCCCAGGATATTTGCTTACCCAAAAGATAAAGTTGAGCATAAATATCATGTACTTCACACAAGAACTAACGTAAGTGAAATTATTTGTTCGTCTCCGATTATTCATCATCGTTAGGTATGTAGATGTAGTTTTATCAGATATTATTTGATATATACAAGAAAAATCACACTTTGAGTTGTATGTACAAATTACATGAACCGCATTACTAGTTTTTATATATCGTCGTGTGCACAACGCATATTTATTATCTTTTCACTTAATCGCTAATAAATTGTATTTGATCTTTCATGAATTAAAGGAAAAATATAATGCACCATACTTTGACAGCTTACTTTGCATCCGCCATTACAATTCTGTTTCTGATATTCCTCGCGTTCAAGTTTGAAATCAGCTGTATACATACGCGCACTCACGATCAAGCGGAATAGCAATGCAAGTGTGTACAGATTAAAACGTGAGCAACTATAATTCAGTAAATATTAATGCTTCATTTAATTCCATCTGTAAAGATTTATGCGTATATAATTTAGGAAAAGGACTAAATTCTATTTAATCAAAATGACGTCGATACAAGACAGTAAGTTTATTCTTTACCGTGGCTTATGCTGTAGAGGTTAGGAAGTTTACTAAATGTTAATGTATATTTTCTAAGTATAGATAGTGGCAAATTATAATGTTAATAACAATACACTATAGATACATTATATTAATTGTAAGATGTATAATGTTTCTATTTTCTTGTATAAGCTTCTAACAAATGTAACTTATTTACGCTCCCTAACCTATACGACATAAACAACAACATGTCACTATAAAACAATACTGATACAAACACTGTAAAATAATGTTAAACAGGTAATTTATAATAGTTACGATAATTTTTGTATTCCCCAATATTTACAATATTTTTTTCTAGGACTAAAATTAAAAAGATCGTACGACAATTGGAGTACTCGTGAGCAGTTATGTTTAGCTTCTAGCGTATTAAAGTCCGGCGATCAAAATTGGATGAGTGTCTCACGATCGTTGAAAGCTTTGGTTGAAAAAGAATCTTCGAGACCACCCGATTGGTTTTCTCAAAAATCATGCGCTATTCAATACGCACATCTATTAGAAAATGCAGATACCCCCAAGAGAAAGAAGAGAGAAAGTGGAGAAACGGCAGGTGAATCGATAGTCAGAAGGTTGGTGCAAGAAAGGATGGCCGAATTGGGGCAAATATTAGCTTTCCAGAGAGACGAGTATCAACAACTTAAGGCTGAAATAAATATATTAAAGTCTGGAGCAATTACAGAAGACAAGTTACAGAAAATGTGGCTCACAATCGAACAGGAAGAAAGGGAACAAGAGCAAAAGGCAAAAGCGCATTCTGCATGGCTAGCAAAGCGCCAACAGAAACAAGAATTAAGTTCGCCTCAAACCATAACTGTTATAAATCATCGAAAATCTACCGAAAACCCGGTAGAAATTCCTGAAGCAACAGAAACCGTTGATGAAGATGAAAAGAAAGCTAGAGGAGGAAGATCACCTTTGTTAACAAGTTTGTTAAAATCACCGAGCCCAACTACACAAATTCAGACCTGCACTACTACAGTGCAAGTGACTTCCCCCACGATTACAAGTCTACTTGGTTCCAGTCCTAAAGTTCCAAATTCTCAACTGACGCAAAATGTTTCACCGCAATTGCACCAGTTGGTTACATCTGCGATTTCAAATGTACCATCAGAGAGACCATCGGTTGGTGCACCAACTCTTTCAATGTTGCTGGAAATGCCTGCTAATGCACAGAGAGGCCCCCTACCTAATTTGCAGTCCACACCAACTATTTTACCACAGCAGAATATGCCTGCTGAAGTTCACAGCCTCCAACCACAACCGGTGCATCAAACAACAGTTCAAAACAACACCATTGTACCTCAACAGCCTCTTGCGATAAATCCACCAACTATTCCAGTTACAGAAAGTATGGTACAAATTATAGATCATATAGATGATGTGATTCGCAAAGATATAATGGCAGATGTCATAGACAAGGATGAAATAAATGAAATTATTGGCGATATAGAAGAGCTAATAAAGGAAGAAATAACTGGGAGCCCCCGAACTTTAGATACAACTACACCGACGATTAATACCCTTGCTGCTCCTCAAATTCAAGAAGTACCGATAGTAACAGAACGGCCAGAGCCTAGAAACGTAGACGAAGTTGTGTCGCTTTCTAATTCACCAGAAAGCGAAATGGCTATTGAAGAAATTGATTCCAGTACATCGAATATTGCTGAAATTATAGGAACAGTTGCTATTGAGCCCCAGGAACCCAGAATTTTAGCAAAAATTCCTGAAACAGTAACAAATGTCCCTGAGGAAACAAAATCAGAAGAACGTACATGTGATGAACAGGTAACATTGAACGAAGATCTCCTTTCTGAGTTAAAAACTCCGGAGGGTGAAAATAGCAAGGATACTCCTTTAGAAGAAAAGCAAGTAGACGATGAATTTGGTATTATGGATTCTGCTTCAAACACAGAAGCTGAGGAAGGCGAGATAAAAATGCCTGAAAAAGAATTAGCGGATGAAGTAATAGAGGACGAGATTCAAGAGGAAGAAGCTGAAGGTACTGAAGTAATTCCTTCAGAAACTAAAGAAACAGTTGACAATAAATTACAAAGGGTTTCCTCCGAAGAAATAGTAAATAAGGGTAATATGGAATTAGATCAACTAGAAATGCATCTTGCTAAAATTACAGGTGAACAGCAAGATGTTCCATCGGCAGAAGTAGTTAGCGTTTCTTCGGAAGTAACAAACGATCTTCCCAGTACTGAAGATACAGAAAAGTCACAAGACATTAGTTTAATTTTAGAAGACGACGAAAGCAGTTTGGATGATAAAAAGAAAATAGTGGAAGAGCAGATTATAGAAAATACCATTGAAAGTACAGAATCCATGGAGTCGTTCAAGGACGAACCCATAATTGTGGTAAAAGAAAAAAACATCGTAGAAGTAAGCGAAGACTTTCCGAAAAAATGTCAGGAACAAACAGAGGAAGCATTAGAAATTTACACGGATGAATTTAAGAAGGAAGATACGAAAGATTCTTCGGAGGATACAGCTAGTTCTATTCTACAAGACATAGAAATTAAAGAAGAAGAAATAGAGGAACCTGCGATTGCAGAACAGCCCTCTCAATTGGCATTCCCAGAGGAAGCAGAAAGTTCAAAAGTAGAATCTACAGAAATCCCGAAATCTGAAGCTGACTCTTCCAGTGTTACAAAAGAAGAAAATATATATGAGGAATCAAAAGCAGATGAAGATACAAAAATCCATACGGAAAGTGCTCTGGTACCAGATTTGAAGAAAGAGGACACTCAAATGAAAGACGAGAAGGAAGAGAAAAAAGGCATGGACAATGAGCAGCATATAAAGAAGGAAACAGAATCCATAGTAAGTGCTGGAGAAGATACTGTTGATTTAGATGAGGAAGAATCATCGTTGAGCAAATTAAGTGGCGGACGTGCTATGAAAACTTATTCCAAGAAGCAGAATGTCTCAATCGACAGTGAGCCCGAAAACGAAGTCACTGGAGAAGGTGCAGATTACAGAGCATGGAAGAAGGCAGTTATGTTGGTTTATAATCGACTCGCCACGCATAAATATGCATCTGTCTTCTTGAGACCAATTACAGAAGATCAAGCACCTGGCTATCACTCGGTAATCTTTAGACCCATGGATTTATCCACTATTAAAAAAAATATAGACAATGGCACTATCAGATCTACGATGCATTTCCAACGTGATGTCATGTTAATGTTTCAAAATGCTATTATGTATAACAAGCATGATACATTCATTTATAAAATGGCTGTTTCGATGCAAGAAGAATGTCTACAGCATATGCAGGTAAAAGCGTAAAATACATTTTTTTATGAAGATTGTTGCATTGTTCGCAATTTCTTTTATATTATTCAATTCTGTTTAGATATTGGTACAAGTCACAGGAGAAGGAACGCTTAGAAGGGAAACCAGAACTGCTGCGAGCAGTAGTAGCGAGGCCAGTGAAAGTAGTATAAAAAGAAAGCGTAGTCACATTACTCCTAGCCCACACGATACTGATAGCCCACGTTCGAAAAAACGTAGAAAATCAGAAAATGATTAAAGCGTTTACCCTTGTTTATTGTGTTTAAATATGTATGATGTGATATACATTGAAGTTCATCAGAACTTTACAGAGGAAATGAAGGAAAGGAAAGAACCGCTCTATTAGCATTGATGAGCAATGATGGATAGGGAGGGTGGTCAGGATGAATAAGGAGAGCTACAGTAATTGTGCATTGTATTTTATTTTTCCATGACAGTAAACAAGAATTACAAAAATCATTTTACATGAATAATTGCAAGATTAGTTTAATGTTTCTTTTGTTTGACAAATTATTGCAACAACACAACAAATTTATAATGACTGAGAAAATTGGTCATATGCAATACATTGTTTTGGATAAAGATTAAAGTCAGTTTTGTTTTATGCAAAATAAAACATTTCTCACGTAAATTCTAATAGTTCTTTTCTTTACTAACATCAAATTACAAAGGATACAAAAATAAGTATTCCGAAATTTAATTTATACAATAATGTAAATTGTTCTACCATAATAAAAAAAAGCCTGCCATTTAGTTCAAATGGCACTTATAAGCACTTAATTTCTGAACGTACAAAATGCATACAAATTTACCAGTTAACTAAATCGTGTCAAAAAAAAAATAGATCTTCGTCATCTTTATCATTTTTTAAAATTTAGTTAAATTCATAATGAGTTACTATGCTAGTGGTGATACACGAAAAACGATACAAACTTCTGAGGATGACGAGGGTTATGAAAATCAAGCATCTAGTACTGCGATATCTGTTGGATTATTAAAATGTTCAGATGTCAGAAATAAACAATGCTTTACGCTTGGAATTTCTCGGGAGATTGTGAGTTATTAATACTAAAATTATACGCGTTCGACCAATTTATTCAAACGAGCTTGTATGCGTTTAAGTCTGCTGTAGCGATACCACCGATATCGGATGATACCGATCGGCCGTTTTGGGCTGAAGATGAATTAAGTAATTCGGAATCAAGGCAGCAATTAAACAACAAACAAAAACGCCGGCATAGTTCGTCTTATCGTAATCGTATCACGACCCATAGGAGTCGATCTTTATTATTTCAATCATCAAGTTCTAGCTTAGATTCGATTTCTGAACATATTTCACCAGGAGGTAAATGCATTATAAATAATATTTCCTTATCATAAAGTCTATTAAAAAAAGAAACATGTAAGAGACATGAGTTGCGTGTAATTTGAATATAATTTTAATAGTTTCCAAACGAACGATTTGCAGGCCGGTTTAATATAAAACCACAACGTGAGTACAGTAATTCGAAAAGAAAATATATTCGTAAAAGGAGCAATTCGTATTCATCCAGTGATAAATCTATGTATGTAAGATGCAAAAATTTGAATCCGAAGCAAATGCGAAAGCATCATCCGAAGGCATCATCACTTCTGATGAACAGAAAGTTTCGGTAGTAATGTGGCATCACCGTCAAAAAAGTCAGTAACTCCTTTGAAAATACTAACAATAAAAAGCAAAGGTAAATATCACGTTAAATTAATTTAAATTTAAGTTAAAATAATCTTATTTCTTTGAATAAAGTGTAATCGATCTTCAAAATTTTGCTGACAAATTAATTTTAGTAATATTCACAGCGCTTTCGACACTGGTACGAATTCACATATTTCACGTATTAGCCACGTCTGTTACAAAGATCGGAATTCAGTAAATTATTCAATAAGCCTATCGCTTTCTACTAAAAATTGAATAAAGCTGTGTTGAGAAATATAAGCGATTAATATATTAAGTTTAATATTTAAGTTTATAAACTTAAAATATAATGAGCCACTTTATAACCAATGGTCGAGGGAAAAATCAGTATGAAAGACTTGACGAAGCCCGAGCACGTAAGTTATTTCATTACAGTCAAATTGTACGATTTTTTAATTATTTTAATACATATTGATCATTGTCTTGCGCATAGTTTATTTTAATACGAAATTAATATTGATAAGATATATTCAGTTGATAGATACGCCATATTGCGGATCTTAATGCGCGTGTCAATATTTGAATTTTGAACTTAATGACTTTTTTAAATTTCAGGGTCCAGCTTACCTCTCGCTTTCACATTAATTTTCATAGGCTTTTGTATGGTATTTTTTATATTATCAGCCTGGAACTTTCATAATATCATAAACGTAAAAACCGGGACTCATGTGCTTTATTTAAATTCAAGACACTCGCTTTTACATACGGTGTCAGACAAGTTTTTATCATTCGGTCTCGATACATCTTTACTCCGTGATATAACAAATCTTCCGATAAAAAATGAAAAATTTATAAATTTGGCCCGAAATCTTGCACCAGCTTACGTCCGCGTGGGTGGTACATCAGCGGATTGTTTATATTTCAATCAGGTAAGATTGCGATTATACTAATTACTGAATTCGGTTTGCAATTAATCAATTGTGTCAATGATAACTCAAATAAACTTTATTATTTAGACCAGGCAAACGATTTCCGAGAAAATATTTAGCCCGATAGATGGGCAAGATATAAGCAATTTTACACTTAATGATGTGGATTTTGAGGATCTACATAATTTCGCAACAACGTCGAAACTACGAATGATTTTCGATTTAAATGCACTAATCAGAACTGCTGATGGTTCCTGGGATACGATTAACGCGAGGGACATAATTTCATTTGCAAAAGATAAACATTTTTCATTGGATTGGCAATTAGGAAATGGTAAAATCATATTTTATACTTTTATTTTCAAGTTTTCCACATACATTTAATGTACGATGACCATACAATTTCAGAACCAAATTCCTTCCATCATGTATTTAATACAACTGTCAATGCAACACAGCTTGCAAACGATTATTCTGAATTGAGACAATTACTGAACGAGATGGGATATAACGAAAGCCTTCTTGTGGGTCCAGAAGTAAACCATGTAGGAGATACTAATCACATGGGCGAGGAATATGCCAAAACATTTTTGGAAAATGATCAAGATAGTGTAAACTATGTTACTTGGCATCAGTATTACCTGAATGGAAGAGAGGCTCGAGTATCTGATTTTATAAATGTTTCTACCTTCAACTATTTACCACCACAAATTAAATCCATGAATGAGGCAATTAAGTCGTCAGGGAAAGATATTCCCATGTGGCTGTGTATGTGATCAAATACTTTGTATATTAATTCACTTATAAAATAAGAAACAAATGTGAATTTCTTCTTTGTAGCAGAAACAAGTACAGCATACGGTGGAGGTGCTCCAGAACTATCAGATAGATTCGTTGCTGGATTCTTATGGCTTGATAAATTAGGATACAGTGCGAGTGCAGGTGTAAATGTTGTCACCAGACAATCATTGTTTGGTGGAAACTATGCTATGATCGGATCTGATCTTACACCAAACCCAGACTGGTGGGTCAGTGTAATTTATAAGCACTTTGTCTCAGAAAAAGTTTTAAAGTTATCAACAACACAGAACTTTGATATTGTAAGACTTTATGCGCACTGCACTCCTGAAAGGGCATTGATTAGCAGAGTTCCTGCAATTACGATATACGGTATTAACATAGGTAAAGCTGCTGTTCGTATCAGCATTCAAGGCATCCCTGTATATCATAAAGATGCTAAAACCTTTTTATACACGCTTACTTCTGATGACTTGCAATCAAGGTATGTAATCATAAGTAGATATTTACTAAAATATTTTGAGAAAATTTTATTCCATGCAATTATTTTTAGAACCATAAAATTAAATGGAAAAGTATTGGAATTGGAATCAAGTGGAGATTTACCTCCATTTCGGCCTGTAATACTAGAACCCACGCAAACGATTACTTTACCACCTTATTCCATGGTGTTCATAGTGATACATGGTGTTAAAGTACCAGCTTGCGCTGCATAAGCGATATACGACTGATTCGGTTATATGCATACCGATTTATATTACACATTTTTTATACAGTAAAATTTTATATTACGATCTCATAAAACATATGTTTACAGTATTCACGAAGAAAGAGAAATGAATAAAAACCGATAAAACAATTAAGAACGTGCGGGAATTTCTATATCGGTGTATGTATGTATATGAATGTATTTATACGTACATATATATATGTAAATGTCTATTACATCAACGCTATGCAATTTACGTGCCTTATTATAGCCAACACATAACACACTATAATATAGAGAATGTCACATGAAATTTTTCATAAACTTCATGCCGCTTTCGATCCAACCGTGAATATATCACATCATTGAAACGTATAGTATATTTACTAATTTACTTGCTAATACGTAGCATCGTGTCCACCTTTTATCATTACAAAACAAACTTTTCTTACAACTTATAGATTGGAAATATTACAGGAAGGTATATTTTCATATACACGAAATATACAAATACTGAAACTAGTACACAATTTTAAGTAATGGAATGATTAAATTTAATCATCTTCGAATGAACTGTTATCGCATCAAATCAAGAAAAATGTTACAATATGCTTGAAACGTTTATAAAATAAGAAGTGTTAAATCACTCTTAATGTACATTATACACACATAAATTACCAGCATGAAACAAATTCTATTTGACAATTAATAAGGTAGCAACATGCTATTGCGCGTATGTACATAATTTCTCGAGTAATTCAATATTATTCCATCATTCTTGAGCTGATATAGTAACCGTTTTTCCCTTAGGATCATCGAATCTATCCATCGTACGAATATCTATGATCATAGAAAGTCCCCAGATCATAATTAAAGCTAATATGGCAGTAACGAATATTCCTGTCCAAATCGGAATCGTTGTGAAACCAACGCAATCATATGCATCATTGAATGCTCTCTTATTATCGCTTGCTTGTTTTGGATCGAGTTGCACCTGCAATTCTGTAATGTTCAACATGGTAGCTCCTTTTCTAAAGATAATGTTTTGCGAACAATGGTAAGAGAAGTTAAATGGAAAAACAATGTCCATGTTTGCTGTCAAACTCTGTTCATTGATACTGGTATTTGTGTTAGTGTAATACGTATAATTGACTGTTTTCAGTGTGTAATAACCAGCACTCTTCACTTCAAACATAAATACAAGTTTATGCTTCAGTATATGTGCATCGGTTCCGTTGAACAGCATGACCAAATTGTTGGAAGATCTTTTTGTACCTGGCTCATCGTTCACTGTGGGCTTAAGAGGAAGCTGTATTTCATCTTTACCTTCCTCGGGCTAAGAAACATATAAATTATTATTTAGAAAAAGATGCAGTGAATACAAAGAACATACGACTTGTATGTAAAAGATTATTACCTTCAATGATAACGCACTGCTAGAATATAATAACACCCTACTCGATGAAACAATGAAGGGCTTAGATGCACCATTTGCAGGTGTGTCCCGTTTAACTCGAGCGAAACGTCTATAACTGCAGGCTTTCCCGGTGAGGAGAGCTATTAGATTCGGGCTAGAATCTTTTATCGTCTTGTATGTTTCTGGGATAACATCTAAGTTAGTAATTGGCACAATTAATAATTGCCCATCGGACACCGAATCCACGTAATCGTTGTAGGTCTGATTATACGAGGGCAAATCTTCAACTGTATTCACTGCTTTTTCAACCGCAGGAAAGTAACGCAAGAAACCATTGGAAACAATTTCCTGAAAATGCTAAAAACATTCAAGAGATTCTGTTAGTATTCAGGCACAGGAGAAGATATGTATATTATACTGTTATACATAAGACACTCTATACACCTGTTTGTGTTTCACTAAATCTTCAACGCACAAATTATCCTTTACGTAGAGGAGAACGGGAGGCGAGTTTTCTAATTTTTCACGCAGAAAATGATCAAACTCCTCGCTGGTAGTCTTTAGAAATGGGTTTACCGCACTTGTTAAATCGGACTTGGTCGATCCGCCCCATAACAATACAGGCACCGCGTTATCAGCGGATGAATAGAAAATTTGCGATGAAACAGTTAACAGAAGAATGAAAGAGAAAAGGCTACGAAATCGTGTCATGATGCTCTTTCAATGAAACAGAAATTGGGCGAGTCAGATAATGATCGACTGCGATCGAGCAGAATATAGCGAAGCACCTGACCAGGCTAGAAATCATATGACAGACGTCACGTGACAACTTCGTTTCCGGATTTCAAAATCTACGTCCATTTTGAATCAAGCCAATTTAGTTTTTGTCAAATTGTTCGATTGAGCCGAGTGCAAACTTTAACAATCGCTATACGACGGTAAATTTATTGTCATTACATTGCTTTAAGGAATATTTAAGTCATTAGGTGCGCTATGGCCGGTAATCACGATGAAGGAAAGAAGGGAACGGTCATGTACTCGGTTTGTATATTTATGCACGCTTAAACAAATAACAGTCCTATTAATTTATTGTTTCCTAATTAGCAACTCCAACCATGGTCCACGGTGGGTGTTCTACCTTGCTTGGAACAAATTGCTGGTCCACCAGTTTCAATTAGAGTTGGAGAATTTTACAAAACTCCGAAACCGCATCCATGGCGCCCTACTTTGGGATACGAAACCATAGAAGCGTCTCCTCTGTAAGGATTTATTTTTCTTTTAATTATACAATAATCTTTATCTTATGGGCAATTATTAATCCATTAACTCATCGTCCTTGTGCATTTAGGCCTGCACAGCCTATGACAAATTTGCTCGTTGATACATGCTACATGCCAAAGGGGATGGCTACGAAACCATTACGATTTCCGAATTTGGTGACCGGTTTCGACAGAAATCCTGCACACGCAGCCCGTGCTGCACTTTTCACAAGATACGGTCCATACGAATGGGTACAGAATCAATTAAGGCTTTACAACGAGTCCGATACCAATAGAAATTACTCAGAGCACTTACGCCAGGACACCGTCCATATGATGCGGTAAAAAACTGTAATATCTCATTAATTGTTAAATTGTGCTTGATGCATTAATCGACATAGAAAAAAACCGATCGATTCGTATTTAGAGAAGCCGATGAGAAAGTACAAAACGGTCAAACCGAAACAGGCCGTAAATTAGGAGAAAGAATTACAGATACAACTTTTTGGAGAAACGAGGTATCCGCAGAATTAGAACGATTGATAATCGACAATACGAAGATGCAAGAGTGTCGCAGAAAGTTGCAAACAACCATACAAAGTTTGGAGGGTCAATTGCACATAGCACAGGAATGTCTCTATTATCGCGAGTCCAGGACAGGTATAATAAACGTAATATTCCTTCAAATACGCCATACATTTTTTTGTAAATATTATAGGTAACGATTTGGTGCACGACCAAACTGAGCATGCCCTTTTACATGAGGTCGAGGTGGTCAGGAATTGTCAGAATAAGCTAGAAGATTTTACTGATAAATGCATTAATCAGGTACAGTTGCGATAGTAATTATTTATATCCTACATTGCAATTCCTCGTGTTCTATGCAGCTAACAAATAGTAGAGCAGTGCAAAATCAGCTGGAGATCGATATAAAAAATAAAGAGGTAGCACTTGGTATTGATATCACGTGTCATCAGATGAACAATTTCAGTTGTGGATTAAAGTATTATGGTGGAATTGAAAGATATGACCCTAGGTAATTGATATGCTTAATTTTTAAATATAATTTACACCTGTAATTTACATTATACGCATTCGCAGTGTTACGCAAGCGGAATCGTGGGCAGAAGCTTCGAACAATGTAGTAAAAAAATCACAGGAGGAGAGAGCAAAATCTAATCAACTGCGAAGCGATATAGAAATCGCGATAACTGCGGTAGGGCATGAAATGTGGGATGCATGGGGAAATACAAATAATGCTCTAGCCAGAAGGGCCGCAGAAATGCTGGAAGCAAAAGAGAAATTGCAAATACATCTGCACAAAGTAATTAAAATTATGCATCTCTTGAATCCTTGTTACTTATTTCGTATTTGCGACATTTTAGATTCAGCAAGAAATATTTGACATCGAAAAGAACTTGCAACTGGTGCAAAAAGCTATCGCGGATAAAAGTTCTGCACTGAAAGTTGCGCATACACGTCTAGAAAGCAGATCGCATCGTCCGGCGGCGGAATTATGTAAAGATTACGCTCAGCTCAGGTATAGTGGAAAAACTTATGCAACACTTTATGACAGCAACATTTAATCTGGCTCATTGATTTGTACAGAATGATCGAGGAAGTTGAAACGATAAACGCATTGATACACGATATGAACTTGAAGTTACAAAGGTTCGAGGCGCAACATCAGCAACTTCTACGAACTAGATCCAACTTGGAAAGTGATTTAAAGTCGAAAGTTGACGCACTGTTTATTGACAGAGAAAAGTGTATGGGTATGCGTAGAACTTATCCGGTTGCGTCAGTTATCCAGTTTTAGTCCATACAACACATTTTTAAATGTAAGTACATTGAAAATCTTTGCACGCATCTGTTATGTTTATTTCTTATAGTATCATACATATAAAAAAAAACTGTCTTATACAAAATAACTATTTCGCTTCAGAGCCTACTGTTTTGTAAAAATGTATTAAAAATAGTATTACTTTTTAAGTATATATCTCGTCATTAACATTAATTAATAGACAGATTCGTTTATAACAAATTCAATAGTACGAAAGACTATCTTTATTAACGAAATATAACTTTAATGGGTGCGATGTACAATGATATCACATGATCAATCATTGAATTAAAACTTGTACATGCTCGTATTGACAAACCTAAAGTTCAACTGTACACTCGAATGTACACGGAAACTATACCTTATTTGACGTTTACAAACTACTATGTACATTTTATAACAACTTGTTTCTTCGTACGAAAATAGTACCCTCTGATACGGTCTCGCTTTCAATTTACATTTCTCGTCCATTTGAAATCAGCTATCATTTCATAGACTTTAGTTACAGCTGCATCTGTATCATACTCGTCCTTTAGATAGAAAATTTTTACATTTTCTTCTGAATGACACTCCAAAATATTCCACTTTTCGAATAATTTTAAAGAGTTCTTTATCGGATCAACACATAAACTTTCACCTATTTCAAAATAATTAATAATATAATAACTGACGACATATCGTTAGAAACAATTATTTTTAATCATTTACCATAATTTACTGCACCGCGATCCAAATTTGTTTTTAGCTCGCTAAAAACTTCATGAACTAAATCCCTTTCAGAAAGTGAACGTCCAACTAGTTTCCTAAGGGTAAAAGCACTAAAAGTATACGTATCGATTAAAGGTCGTAATATTGTATGGAAGAACTCCATACGATTAACTTGCTCTGGTTCTAAGCTTAGCTGCAAAAAAGAATAGTAATTAAATTACAATAATTGCGATTTAGGAGAACATTGTTGAAGCTATAAAATGTAACAAACCTTGTACTCGAAATATTTGGTCTTATTCGTATTGTAATATTCTTCGTCTGAGCTATTATCAAACTCTTCTGCATATTTTCTACTCCATAGTTCATCTTGCAAACAGGGCTCCTATTAAACAATTCGTATAAGTAACATTCAAGTAACAAGTACTACGAATGTATAGTACCTCTTCTGTTGCTATGATGCCTGTATATGAGAGATTCTCTATGGCTTCCGTAACAACGCGTTGTAAATCCTGGCACGGCTTGCAAAGAATAAATTCGTATTTAAGAATATCGCAAAGTTTAAGTGATCTTTGAACTAAATTGTCCTGAGATATCGTGATATTATTTTCGGCAATAGCCATTTGATCATTGAGTTGCGACCGTAATTCAGCGTACAATGCTGTCACTGAAAATACAACAAGTACATTATAAAGCACAGTAAATTGATGAAAAATCCAGTTTCTTACCTATTATACTATCCATGACGTAACACGTTAACATCGCGTTACTATAATAAGATAGTTCGATTACATTCGGAAGGATTGATACTGGACGGATCGCAGTAATAACATTTGACTTAGTTAATTGTCCATCTACTGCTTCGGTAACTTCTTGCCGTTGCTGTTTCACTAATCCTGGACCCAAAATGTCCAACTAAAAAATATTGATACGTAGATACATATATTTCTTTTATCACAAAATCCATAATTAAAATATCCCACTAACAGCATGATTTATAATATCAATAGTTTCTCCACAAAATGCAACATCTTTATCACGAGCCTCTAAGTCTTGCCTTGTTAAATCAAACGATTGAACCAATTGATCCAAAGTACAACCATCCCGGAATTTGTTTAGAAGTAAGAATGCAACAACATTGGTCGACATTATCGGCAACGAGCTGGCGCAATCTAAAGATTATTGCACATTAGTATTCAATATGAGATGAATTGATGTCCTTATGATTCTCTATCTTTACCGTATACAATGTGCCGTGCAATACTGTCAACTAACTGACGGTACTCCTCTGCGATAATATCCGTGCCATACAGCGATGAGCTTGACATGGTATATTTTAATGGCCTTTCAATGGGAGACGATTTCCCAGCAGTTAATTTACTTTGTTGATTTTGAAAATATTTAAACATCTCCTATCAAACGAATAAGAAAGGTATATAATTAAAATAGAAATTTAGAGCTTACGAGCAGTATCAGGAATGGAAAAATATCTTACCCTAAGCGAAAAGGGCTGGCAGAAATCAACTTTAACGATACCATAATTGCCCCTTAAGGTCGACCATATAGCGCTAATCGTAGATCTAAATGTTTCCATTTTCTTTGGCTGTCCCAGTTGCTCTCTGACAAAATTACCGTCAACAAGACGCTCATAGTTCAACGCAACGGGTACTATTAATGCATCCTCTATTGTTCCGTCTATGCATGCATCAAGGATGACACTCAAAATGCCACCCTTAGGCATACACGGTTTACCGGTTCTTGAACGTCCACCTTCTATAAAGAATTCTACGTTATGACCGGCCCTTAAGCTTTCCATTATGTAGGTGTGGAGGGTAGCACGATAGAGAACATCTTTACGGCCTGCTACCGGGTCAATTCGACGTTTTATAAAAAATGCGCCCAATCCTCGCAAAAACCATCTATTTGATACATAAAAGTCAATTAACAATAATGACACAGTGCGGAAAATTGATGTTGTTTATAACATGTATATATGCTTATAACTTACCCGAACAATGGAATTTTCAGATTATCACCAGCTGCAATTAACGGGCATCTAATATTGTTTGCTAGAAGAACGAAGGTGATCATGACATAATCCAAGTGACTGCGATGTAAAGGAAGAAATATCAAGGGTAGACCAGTGTCATTGGCATCCTTTAACATTTCTATTTGAGAAGGTAATAATGTAGCAGATTGTATGAAATATGGTAATAATTTGTACAAAAGCCACGAAGTTATTTTAAGCAAAATATTGCTCATTTTGCTCTCCATTTCAAGCAATATAGCTTTAGCTCTATTCTTTGCTCTTGCCAGGGCAGAATTTTCACTGCAACCATCATTGTTAACTGTTTCCCAAGCGGTGAGATTAATTGCTTCGTTTAATCTTTCATCTTCCAAGATCTACAAAAGAAATTACTTATAAAATCTACGTAGAATTAATTTTTTACTTAATTTCAATGCAGAATTGTGGCTTACAGTTTGAGTAACTCTCGGATAATCGTACTCCTTAAAATTGTAAACATGCGAAATGTGGGAGAATACTTTGGAGAACAATGATGGGCCTGGTTTAACCACCAGCACATTTAAACCGTAAGGCATGTGCTGTTTTTTAATATTCTTCAACAATGTGTGCTGCAAGATAATAGGAATGAAACGAAAAGGTTTAGAAAGTTCGGTTCAAGCATCAAGGAAGATATAGATTTTTCATTTTCATTGCAACCATTCACGGTTGACTTACGTTTTCTGGATATCCACGTATCACAATAATACGTAACCATCGCGAAAAAAGTTCACGTGGTTCTTCGAACATTTTTTCAATTTAATTATCGCGTGTTCACGTTTTATCATAAACAGCATAGCGATTACACTTGAACTTTGCTGATATATGACACGCTGTAATACGTATGTATGTGCATCAGTTTGGTGAAATCATTAATTGAACACAAAAAGCAATCACCTCTTATCATCAAGGATACATTTATCAACAGCTGTAATTACTCAATCATGGCAAGTCACGCTTAATTATATGATTCTTCCCTACTTAATGAAATTGAGGGAAGGCATAATCACGTCACCACCCTAATGTTTCATTATTACGTATTCATGGAGAGCCAAAAATAATATGTAGTATAATAACGCGTGAAGAATTTTAGGTACTTTACGAGTGCGTACGAAGCCTAATTATTGCACTCATCAAACATATTGACAGCACTCAATGAGGCAATTACATAATTAAGTGTGCATCGTACGATCTCGTGTTTATTAGGTAACGAAAAATTTTCAGTTGCATGTCTACTTGCATTTGGTACTAAACTCGCAGACTCTTCTAAATTAAAATTATCACTGTTTATCGGCTGTACCCTAAAAAATGGTTCACGTGCTAGATTAATGTTCCCAAAAGTTAAACAAAACTTAGCTACAAGATCTCAAGCTGAATATATTTTTAGAATTGTAGGATACTAAGCGCGGGCGATCCACGATATTTAAATACTATATCAAGGATTTTTTGACTCGTTTTTCTGCTTGGCATACATTATAAAAATCCAAAGTCTCTTGCGTGATGTATCACGCAATCCGAGGGCAGAAGAAATAAGTGGCACGTCGAATATCTTCCATGAAGCTTGAACTAAATCTCATTTTTGTAATTCCTATTACTGCGATTATTGCGATTATTATGAAACTCACTCTCGATGCTGGGGTACAGCTACTGCAGCAATAATGTAAGAACGACGATTTGTCTCTGAAACATGGCGTTAATAGCTCAGATTCTTTGATTTTAAACAGAGAGTTCTCCAGAAATTTTCTCGTTTGTTCTCGCTCTTGTATTTTTCTCCTGTGCAATTGCTGACCGATCCGCCGAAGTTCTGCAATAGAAAAATTCAATTTGTTCATTTTCCTTAATAACATTTGTATTTTCTGTACAAGCATCTAACCATCTATTGAAAACCGGCTTCTGTTTAATTCAGGATCCCGTGTCATCTCCGTCCTGGTCTCCCATTTCGCATATACTTCTCGCAACCGCGTTGAGAGTATGTCGACCATGTTGGAGGCTCTATGATTACAGATACGATTTAAAGAAGAATCTCTTCGGTAGAAATTTTCATCGTAATAATTACTGAATGAGATCGAATTGTGAGTACGATTCTATCTATGCTTTCCTTAAGAATTTGCAATTGTATATTCCGCCACAGACGAATTCACATTCTATCGAATTAATTCCATACAATTTTCAGGGTCTGGACTTCTTTTAATACAATCATGTATTATTTGCGCTTGATCCCGGACATTTTTAACGAGTGGATACGGTCGAGTGCAGTTGTGAATACCGGATGCAATTTCCTTCTTCCTCTGTTTTGAATGGATCTCCTATTTTGTTCGCTCGTGCAAAACAGAGAAGTTTCAGCCAAACGCATAGCATCATGTAATCTTGTGTGGACTTTATTGCATGTAACATTGCACGGGCTTATAAAACCATCGAAGCGTAATCAGCCGAGAAAAGAGTGGACTCGATCACATGATATGAAGTGAATGTAGTTCGCAATAAACATATCGTATGTCGGTTACATAAATGAATATTAAATGTTGCAGCTTCGCATCAGAAATGGGCTGTTTCACTGAAATCGATTCATCTACGAACGCATATTTGCAAGTCTTCGGACCGAAGATAAATCGGGCTTCATTGTTTTGTTTCATTGCGTATCTCCGAAATATCTTTTTTTAAAAATAAATCTAGAAGCTTAGAGGCTGTTAATAATAATCGACAAAGTCCATGTCGATAAGAATATCATGCGACGAAAGGCGCCAAAAGGCAAGCAACCGATTACGTCAAGTACGTAACGCCAATAGGATTTTCTTCTTCGCAGTGGTATTACAATAACAATTGATGAAATGCGTATGGCGATACTAATTTTTAGCGCTTTTCTTTCTCACGTGTTTCCTTGTGCAATTATATGTCGATACCTCTTCCGATGAGCCAAGTGACCGCAATTTCTAATGTTGCGTTTCAATTGCAGCAATACCGATTCATACAAATGCATTAGGAAAAACGTTGACCGTAAGATTAGACGCGCAAATTATATTATGCTGTTTATGAATGATTCGAATTTATCTTTTACTCTTTCAGATGCTGGTCCTGCACACTTCAAAGGATGTTGTAAGAAAATACAGTTTAGATACAGCATCAGGTGAATTGAAGTTAAATAACACGATGCCACCTAGAGCAACGAGAATGTCTCGGTATCATTACGAAGATGCACGTTTTTCTCGATTCATGAATTGCATAAAGTTGATTTTATTATTAATCGGGATAATGGATGTAATTATGCTGTAAGAAGAGGATACTTTTGTCTGACGTAAAGATTAAATTGCGATACAATTATAGGTAATTATTTCTGTTGTTTTTTAGAAACATTTCTAAACCTGCCGTATCACTTTAATTTTATATGCAACAGAGGAATGATTATTGTCAGATGAAAAAGATCTGTAACACGTGCATATATCGAAAGGCGAGAGTATTTTACCTGAAGTTGAAGAAATACAAGAGGACTCCGAAGAAAAGAAAAATCTCAACGAGACCATCCATCGCGGGTATTGTAGAAGGCACGGTCGCGTTTATCAATGAAAAACCAACACTGTTGCTACCGTTTCGTTGATCTTGCAAGAGGCGCAGGTGTTCAACTGCTCATTTTCATAATTTCAGATCACTGTCTATTCGTTGTGATTGATCACTGAGCGGCGATCGTGCTACGGTCTTATCAAAGTTTGGATCACCAACACATCAACTGGCATTGAAGAAGAAAAGACACCGCAAATCACTTCACCGAGATCCATATACCCGATCACTTCGAGGCTTATCGATGTAACGGCATGGGAATCTGCGTGCTTTACCGCGAATCCGTCGATTAAACGTTTGCCGATCCTTTAAAAATAAAATTTGTATGCGAGAGACTGCACATCAGCCGCGGTAAACGCAAACTTTCTACTATACAATACGTTAGGTAACTATACGGACAATTTTCGCCGCGAACAGTTCATTGACTCGTTCACAAACGGTGCAATATGCTGGGATACTTTTACGTTTTCTCGTTTTGCAAACAGTATCAAATGTTAAAATGAAAAATGGCAATTCTTAACGCGATTTTCTTTTCTTTTCTTTTCCGCTTTGCCTCGATCGTCAGAAATGCACATGTTTTATGTTTTACCGCGAATACAAGACTGTTATTCCCAAATAATGCTGATACTTTAAAACAAAAATCTGTGCCTACTTAGTGTCGCGAATTATCTAAGTTTCGCGCGTTAGTTGTTCTACGTATATTTTATGTTCTGACATCGCGATAATGTTTTGAATCAAGATTCGTAGGTACTAAGTAGTAGTTCTTTTCGACTTGAATCTATAAAAAAGTAATCCATGAACGTGTTTAATGATAAGTACCTTAATTTACAGCGACACTTCAATACTCCTCAAGGTGTTTTAGCCGCAAAACATTAAAAAATTCAACTGAACGAACAGGCGTGAAATTTCACTTTTGCACAAGAAAACACAACGAGGAAGAATATTTCCGATGGAATATCTAATCGGCTGGGCAATTTGAAAAAACAGGAGATCGCTTTGTGTTTCATTCGAGAAATCAAATGCGGTGTTACTATTACAAAGGTCGAATCACTACCATATCGCATGGACTGAAAAATACTGAAAAGCACGAGGCATACTCAACAAACAGCACCTACAATGAGCACAGAACACTTAGCAAATTCAATTATTTGTTTAATACGACTATCTATCACAATATTGAGACGATTTGGAATAGTGCGCGTCAAGCTCCGCACAGTGGCGTTACTCTGGATCAGCCAATGGGATTACGCGGTAATGATTCGAGAACAAAAATGTGATTTATATCCTTTTTATATTCTTTATATGAGCATATATTTAAAACAGCGTCGAATGCTTCATATCTCGCTACATTTACATCACACACTATACGATGGAGAGCATCTCGAACTAAATACACATCGGTATGACCCGATGTCCAGTTAGTCCCATGCAACTGGTAAATTAATCCTATTGAAAGCCATTAACGTATTATGCTGGTCTTTATTGTACGTCAGTTTGTAAGAGTACATTAAGATTCTCTGGCACTGTTGATAGTTTTAAAAAAGACTTCTAAAAGAACAGTTTCGTACGGAATTCGTGTTGCGCACTTTCGCAAGTGTAAGCAATAAAGAATCAATTTTTTTATATTATTAATATACTTATTATAAAATGCAATTTATCATGGACGGAACATCTCTGTCAAAATGTTCTTCTTGTCCATATAAGAGTAATTACACTATGCTAGTAAAAAAATTCGAATTTCATTCAGCAATTGGGTTACAACTATATAACCTACATAGGTTTAGTACGTTGTGTACCTTACATTTTAGTAAAAATTGTTGCTTACCTTGCATTGATATTCAGAGAAAGTTTTCCAGATAACCAAACGATTACTGTTTATTTAAAACATATGTAATTAATTGAAAATAGCTGAGTCCACCTTGTATGTATATGCACGCCATTCTAAACCCTAAATATACACTCTTTTATATGTGTCACATGCGTGCAACTTTAAACAAGAATATTCGACGAAAAAAGGAAATTGTTTACAAACAAATCAGTCCTTTTTAATTCATGTGGAGTAATTAATATGTAAAACAAAGTAAAACTTTTGTAATTTTCCGTAAATGTTACTTTTTGCAACGTGGCGCCAGTGGCATGTAAAAGCACGTGTTGACACAGTAATATGGCCACCTCCTTTGTGTAGGAAGGGTGATTTTTGCTTTAAATTACCAATAACTACTTCGTTATTTAATTTAATGAGAATTTTGGCCCGTGATAATTAAAATTACACAAAAATGGCAGTAAGTACAATCAATTTACTTCATTCATAATAATAATAAAAATATAACCTAGTTATACATGCACGTATATCGCCTGATATAAGTTGTTAATTAATCAAAAAATACGAGGCATAATATATAAATCTAATTTGTTTAATCTTTCATTAAATAGAAGAAACTTAAAATCAGCGCTATTAAGAGGAGCAATCAGAAAAGGACCAAACTCGCACGCCAGGGAAAACTTAAAACGAAAAGGCACAAACCAATAAAGAATCAAATCCAAAAAGCAGTTGCCCCATGTACGGAACATGTGGAAGAAGAAGAGGAAAGCGATCATGGCGAAGATCTGATGAATATGGTTGAAGAAGACGATCTACATTTCTTGAGAGAAGCTATTTCCAATAAGTCTTATAATTTGTTAAAGCAAATACGTCTAAATGAGTATGTTTGATATTATAATAAATAATGCGTGCATCTTAATTAAGGGTTTTCATAAGCTGTGTACATTTTAGGACAGTCGATGACAAACAGAAGAAAAAGGAAAGAAAGGATGTGGAAACGTTGGAAGAAAAATATGAAAGTAGTATGTCAAAGGTGATTGAAGAAGGGGGTACGAAGAAACTTCGTATGTTACTCCCAACGATAACTGAAAGTGGAATTATAAAGAAACGATTAATCGAAGAAGTTGATGATAAGGATAATGATGTCAAACCAGATATTGAACAGAATGGTCAAGATGCCAATGAAGATGCAGAATCAGATACACGTGTAAGATTTTGTTAAATTATGTGGACAGTATTGTCTAACAAAGATTTAGACTCAAAATAGACTAACTTTTCAGAATGATCAAGAACCTGAAACTAAGGAACCTGTTTCGATGATAGAACTCTTAGCATGTCGTAAAGAAGTATTGAGGTCTAAACGTTTAAAAATAGGATTGCTATCTAGCAGTCTTTTAGAAACACCTGAAACCAAATGTGAAAATTTTAAAACATTGTTAGAATTAATGGAGGAGAGTAATCCAGAAGTATACATTACTGTAAGAAAATTAGCGACTGTTTCCCTGCTAGAAGTATTTAAAGATCTACTGCCATCCTACCAAATTCTTCAAATACAACAAGAAGGTGTAAAATGTAAGTAACTGTAATAATATGTGAACGTTATGTTCGTAAATTATAACTACAAGTTTTTTTGTTACTTTCAGTGAAGAAAGAAACACTCGCATTGCAAAATTACGAGGCTACACTATTAAGAAGTTACAGACGTTATTTGCAAAAGTTAGAAAAAATGTCTAATTTACTAAGAAAGAAGAAGGGAGACACGCGGCAAATAAAAGAACAGGAAGTAGAATTAGGGAAACTAGCAGTAACGTGCATGTGTGAGCTTTTAACCACTCATCCCTACTTCAACTATTCGGTTAATATAGTAAATTTCTTGATACCAATGCTGGACAATAAACATGAGTCCGTAAGACAGGAAGTATTAAAATGCATCTCTCAAGTATTCAAGGAAGATAAGCGAGCTGAGCTATCTCTCAAAGTAAAAATTTTTCAAATCAAATCTTTTCAAACTAAATTATAGTGTGATTCTAATGCAACATCATATTTCAGGTAGTACGTAAATTAAATCAATACATAAAAGTAAAAGCTCATTCTGTGCATTCTGAGGTCCTAGCTGTTCTCTTAGCTCTTCGTATAAAAGATGTAAATTTGGACAAAGAAAAAGAAGAGGAGACCAAGCAGAAGAAACTGATGTCTCATAAACAAAGAATTTTAGCTTTAAGTAAACGAGAAAGGAAGAAAAATAAGAAGCTTGAACAGGTGGAGAAAGAGTTACTCGAAACCAAAGCAGAGGAGAATAAGCAGTCGAAACAAAAGCTACTCACCGAAATAACGAGCAT
Organism: Holcopasites calliopsidis; assembly: GCA_023838395.1. Lineage (NCBI taxonomy): Eukaryota > Metazoa > Arthropoda > Insecta > Hymenoptera > Apidae > Holcopasites > Holcopasites calliopsidis. Next base: position 2,792,614 of record JALHAQ010000001.1, read on the forward strand.
AGTATTTACAGTTTATTTCAGAATTTTAAAACAGGCTCCAAATAGTAAAATTCTGTCGATTTGTCTGGAGGGACTGGCAAAGTATGAACATTTTTTAATAGTATGTAATTACGTGTAATATATAAAACATTTAATATATACCTAATAATTACAGATTTGCACACTGCATAAACTTAGATTTTTACCAAGATTTAGTTACTGTTATAGATAAATTAATGGAAGAGGGTAATCTGAGTTTAAGAGACCAATTGCATTGCGTTCAATGTGTATTTACAATATTATCAGGACAAGGATCATTATTGAATCTTGATCCTTACAGGTTTGTATTAGAAAGCATCACGCATTACGAAGAACAAAGATAAAATTATTTACATCACCTGTTCTACCGTTATAGATTTTATGCACATCTGTACAAAAACTTATTGAACATCCATTGCGGTAGAACTCATTCGGAGACAGAGATTCTTATAAAAGTTTTGGTACAAGCTTTAATTCATAGACGAAAGCGCATTACGCAAAGTCGTTTAATAGCATTTATCAAGAGAATGGCAATTCTAACGTTGCAATCGCAACATAACTCGGCACTCGGTATACTTGGTATCGTAAGGCAAAGTATGCAACTTGGAAAAGCAGCAGATATCCTATTAGATACCGATTGTAGTACAGGAGATGGTTTTTATCAAGCAGAACTAGAAGAACCAGAGTGTTGCAATGCTCATTGTACAGCATTGTGGGAACTTGCAGCTTTACAAGTAAGTACATATTTGGATAACTTCTAAATACATACAGTATTGTTGAATTTAAATTATTGAACTTTTTTTTATTATTAGCGTCATTATCACAGTACCGTACAAAAGATGGCAAGGAATATAGCTTGGGGTGTGCCACCAGTGGGTGAAGGCAGTTTACCTGCAGACATTGCAAAACTGTAAGTCCTTTCTGCCTTTTTTTTCTTTCATTAATATTTCAACGTTACCATGCAATTTGTTTGTAACATTATTTATATGTTTTTACTTCTTTTAGTAATCCCGAAGAAATTTTTACCGAATTTGATCCTACTGGTGTTGTATTTAAACCAGCAGTACCAATTCCGAAAAGAACAAATGCGACAAAAGCAATAACGAGCCATCATTTTATCAATAGCGAATTTAATGAATATATTCATACTATAAGTAATACTGAATTATTTGCAAACGGATACATAGACTTTTATAAAGCTTATAACAGTTAATACTGTACGTAACACGAATTATAAGAGTGGAACACAGTGTACAGTTCATCATTGTGCGTATTTTGTAAATAATTACAGTCATCTTTTTCGTAATTATTTTGGTACTTTAGCTTTTAGATAGCTTGTTAAATTTACAATATATGTAAGTGTCTTCTACTGAAGAGACTACTAAAGTAAATGTTATTGCAATTGCGGCTTTATAATATGCTTTATAAACCGCAAGTTTTACAGAGATATACATGTCGCTGAAACGAAACATGTTATGTTTGCAAGTTTATTACATCATCGATTTTAGTACATTCTGATTTATTTTCTTCGGTTACATTTAAGTTTATTTCAATCGAACTGTCTCGTACATTAACATTTTTCTGTAGCGGCAAGTCAACTTTTTGCACAGGTTTGCGTTCTATAATATTCATTTTGATAGCATCTTCAATCTCTAATGCCTCGTCTAGTATGTTATCTTCATTTTTTACTGTTTGCCTTAACGCGGATTGACCATATCTATGCTCAACTTTATCGAAATTTAACAATTTAGATGAATTCATTTTGTCAATTGCTTTTGTTACAATGACTTGTTCGTTTCTATCATTCTGGTGAATCGATTGAGAATTTCTTTTTGCGAGGATTATTTTTGTATATTTAACAGTAGGTTGACTCGGTCGAGTTTGTATAGGAATCGTAGTTTTGGACAGCGCCTGATTCTGTGGTTTCGTTTGTACAATTACATGATTTACATTCTGCGTAGATACATTAGGACATATGATAGCTTGAGCAGAAGGTGTTACAAATTTTTTAGTAGCTTGCTGTAACTTATCTTGCTTGTTACTGATGAGAACAACCTTAGTATTACTGTTTAATTTAGGTACGCCCTTTTCATGAACGCCTACAGGCATAGTTTGAGACAAAGAAGGATTCTTTTCGATGGAGTTTAGATTATCGTCGTCCTTTGCAAATATTATTGGTATATCCAATATGTTTCCTAGTTCATCGTCAATCTCATTTAGTAGGGAATTCCTCTGTAACGTCTGAGGTTTATGCATTCTTTGCAAATTGGACGTGTTGACAGTAATTTTTGGCATTGCTTTAGTAGATTTATGTGTAGCTTTTAATTTGTTAGAAAGTGGTAAAATAGTCCCTGAGCTGTAGGTACTTAATGGTACTATCACTGACGAACAAGCAGGTTTTGCGGTAAGGGAACTTTCAACCATAATTATATTCCCACATGATGTATTATGATAGTTATCGTTGTTATTACAGCTTGTTACTTGTCGAGGTAATTGTGACATCCTGAATGTGTCCAAAGAATGAGTCGAACTGAGCATCGCATGCGAAGAGCTACTGGTTGCTGCCATGTCGTCCATCACTATAAAACACATATGGATGTTTCAACTATTTGTTTTTTTTTAAGGTAATGTAACAAATAGTTTGCTGAGTTGACATGATCACTATATGTTCAGGGATAAACATTTTTCATTCAAGTAAAATGTGTATATCATCAAAGGCAATTTTTTCCTAGCATTTTTGGATTATGTGAGTTAAAATTATAATGTTTATCTCATGATAATCAGTTACAATGATATCAGTTTAAATATATTACATCTTTAGTTACATTTTCGTAAAGTGCAACAAATTAGTAATTTGAAAGGTATGTAAAGGATGTTCTTAATTTAATTGCAAGTACTTTAGAAACAGTTGATCCTTAATTGGGACAAGGATGAGGAGGCAAATAAATTCAAATTGCATGGAAAAATGTTTATTTAACACAAAATAATGGGTAGTAATAATATATTTACAACATATTACTCTAAATACCTTTAAATATAAACTTATATTAATTGTAAAGTAACATAAATACATGCTACATTTGGGCATATGTTACATTGCATGCTAAACAAGGATATGTACATTTAAAGTCCTTTCAATACTTTTCTATAGCAGAATATGTAAAAAATTGCCTACCGTTTATATACTATTGCAAATAAGAATACACTCTAATAAAAAAAGTATATGACTAGAAAAAGAATAGGATCTATCGGACTATTTCACTTAATCTACAAAAAAAGGATATAGGAAACTGAAATCCATGATTTTGTCTCATATGGTTTTTACTTAGAGTGATTATATCCAACACATGAACCTTTGTTTCTGTTTTAAAAAATGAAAACCTTCCAATTAAAAAAATATTTTAACGAATCAAGAAAATACATATGCGTTAGATAAAAATGTCTAACACTAATGTTACGAGTATACAATAAAAAAAAAACTTACATAATAGAAATTGGTACGATATAAAGTTTGCTAAATATGTTGATAGGTGATATGAATGCTTCCTTCCAGTGCTCTTGTTCTTTTATCACTATAATACTCGACCATTTATTTTGATATTTTTGTACTCTTTCTCTCTCTTTCTCCCTCTCTCTCTCTTCCTCTATTTGCAATACCTTAGTCACTACTTTTTAGGTCACATTTATTTTGAGGTAAATAAGAATTTTATTATTCTTTCTTTTAAATATATACTTTTTTAATACGAATATATCAAATGTATTTCAAATATAAATGTTACAGTGGTATCATGTTATATACATATATACAAAAACTATTTCGAAATTTAAAAAATAAACATTCTCTCCCTATGGATGAATACTATTAAAAAAAAAAAGTTTCTTTTGTAATAGCAAGACATCAATACCCAGTATACTTTTCTAAAATGATAATAATTCGTATTAGCTTTATAATTTCCTCTCAAAATTAAAAAGTTGCTGCATAATTTTTGTAAAAATTGTATACGATTGAAAACTATTGTGATGTAGGTATATTATTAAGTAACTGATTAGATAATAATATTCTACCTTTTGATACTGTCGATGTGACCGATGATACGGTAGTTGTTACAGAACTGCTCGGTGTTAGTAAAATACTGGAAGCTGCTGAAACACGTGCGGACGATGAAGTAGTAGCGAGTGCAATAGGATTCTTTCCATTTTGTAAAATGTTTGATAAGGTTCCGTTTAATGTGCCAGTCGTTGGTTTGCTTTGTGCTGCTATGAAAAAAAAAGAGATAAACACATATCATACGATACACGGGCTCACAAAGAAGCAAATGATAAAACTTGTTAAGAAGAGCTCACCTGCTGCAGTTGTATTAACTTTAATTTGATTCCCCGGTGTCGTTAAAACGTTAATCAGTTTGGCATCTCCACCCTTATCAGTAGTACTAAGATGCCTGTAATTGTTTGATACCACTTTCGAGAAACCTTTGTTCGTCGAGACGATCGCTTTCATTTTCGAGACGTTCTGCAATTGTACATTCGTTGGTACAATTTTAGGCACTTTGGTTGAAGCGACTGAAGACTTTGGGACGTTTTTAATTGCTGCAGATACAGCTTGACCAGAGGACGCCGGTGCTAAACGTATCGGGCCAATTGGTGCTAAACTTGCCAATGAGCCAATGTTTAATGTTATACCGCCAGTGTCTGCATTGGGATTTGGCTGAAAATAATGAACATTACTCTATGTTCATTAAATTAAAATGAGAATTAATTAACATCATATAAAATTACCTGTCCAGCAAGTCTGGACGTTAGTAGGTGCTCCACAAAATGACCCTTCTGATTACCAATAACCCGAGGTTTTCTTTTCACAGTTTGCGCGTGATTTGTGTGTGATCCGGTTACTGCGATTAAGTTCGGTTGTGTACCAAATGTTCCGATCCGTGATATTGTAGCCGATTGGGTGTTTTGTCCAATAGATACCACCGATGAGATAGGAGTATTCGGTCGAGATCTTTTTACTGTAGGAGAATTCGGTTCGCTCTCGACAGAGCTACTCGTTGAGTTTCTCCGCTTGCGCGACTCTTTCCTGTTATTTTTATTCTCATAATTCGACAGTGATGTCGATCTCAATGGCAAAGGATGTGGTTGTAAAAGAATAGTTCCCAAGAAGTCTCCGATTTCATCCAAGATACACCTATCTACCATATTTTGTGTAATGCCCTCCGATATCTTTTTCGCGGTAGATATTCTTAAATTGTCATCGGCAGTTCCAACTACCACCAAACTTGTCTCCACCATCATTTTCTCCCTAAGATCCTCCACATCCTCAAGCCTCACGAGCGTAGCATTTTGTCCTATGACAAACATAACTGGGCATCTAACATCCATTAATGTATCATCAGGCATCCCCCTTTTTCCCTCCGCTGTGGCAAAAGGAAAGCCAAGGCAAATAACAGCTGTTACATGCTCCATTTGAGCTACCTACAAATTTCTTACAGATTAATACAAACAGCTTTACATTACAATATATGTTAATACAAATGTTATACCTGGCAGGCAAGAGCAGCACCGGTATTAAAACCAACAAGAATAATCGGTCGACCAGGACAATCACTTCTGATGTCTTGTATTTTTGTTCTAGTCGCCTGAACCAATTGATCGACGCATATCATCATAGTCATTCTATTGGCTGCTAAACCTAAATGAGTATGAACAGTAACAACCGTTCCTAGAGCTCCTAATTGGGAAATCCACTTGTGTTGCCTGGTAGAAATATTAGATCCAACTCCGGAAGGAACTATAACTACAATCGGATTTCCTGGTAACTTTTTCTACAATAAAAATTTTAATTACAATCATTAGTAGAAATATCTGTACATCGATACGCAGCTCTGATCTATGTAAAAAATATTTACAAGTCTGCTGCCATTCAAACTTGGAGTAACTGGATCCCATGTTCGTTTAAGAAGTGATCCAAGAGTTTCCCATGTTATAGAGCCAGTTTTTGCATTAATATTTGGCTGAATAGCTATCATCTTATCGATAAGTTGAGGAATCTTCAGTCTTAAAGTCTGCAGTATATCCAGATAAATTCCCAGATATTCTTGAGGAAGATGATCGAATAATAAATTATGCAACCACTGTGCAAGTCTCCAATCCCAACCGACTGATGCTAATGCTTCTCGAAATCTTCTTGCTGCTGTATCAACTGATGTTCGTCTATGAATTGGTTCAATTGAGCTATTCACTTTAGCTAGTCTTGCTAGTCTTTCCGAATTAAATATTTTAAGGATTTTGCTAAATATTCGATTCTGTATAGGTGTCCACAAAATTTTATCTAGTTTCTCTTCCCAATCTTCATTCTCATCTGGTCGCGCAAAGTTTGCCAAATGTTGCAATTCATCCATCTGATGCCTGGCCCTTGTAAAATCTATTGGCGGTGCTAACAATTCATTGCTGTCTTCCTCCACATCAATCTCTTCGTCCATGGTAAATTTTTCCCTAATAAATGAAAAAAGTATACCTTTAGTTTTAATAATAACATGCGTAATCCCACTATTTTTATTACTTACATTGACAAATTTTTCTTTGGAAAGAACAACTTCTTTATTGGCTTCACGTAAATATTTTCTGGCTTCCAATTCCATGGTCGAGCATAACAATGATCCTTCATAAGCACGTTAATTTCAGCTTCATAGCATCCAGCAAGCTGATGTAAATATGTAGATAATTTATTTGGATTATCATCAAACATATCGTTGATCGGGCTTGGTATTCTAGATATATGCATTGATGTCGAAGGCATTGTGGATGTTAGCATTATACGATTGTTTATATTTATTGTATCTTTCACACGTTACCAGCTCCTCCAACAATTGATATTAAAAACATTTATCACATCCTTGGTACAACTGTCGATTCACTGAAATGACATAAGTCTTATAGAGAAAGTTTGCCCATGTATAATATAGATTTAAATTTGGCATAGAAATAATTACTCTCATTAATTTAATTATGCTAAACAGATATTCTTCCTATAAGACCAACCTCTTTTTCGATGTGATGAATTGAGGATTACACAGGTGTGATATTAAAATATCAATTATTCGTTAATGATACGCAATTCTACTTGAAACAGTACAAAACACCGTAATAGAAGCTAACGTAGGAAAACGCATATTAAGCAAAGGACATCATAGTCGTAAAGGGATACGCATATCGATTTCGAAACTTTTTGCGAGTGGAAAATAATTATTGCAAGGCATTTTAATTAATATGCATTATGATAAAAGCACAAGAAATGAAAGGTATTAAATTAGATAAAAATAAACGTAGATAGATCAGGTGGAATTAAGTAGCGCATAACGCTCTTGGAACGAGACGGGAAATGCTTATTGACGCTTGTTAGTGGTAGAAAATGTGTGCTAGTGACGCATACGCATGCGTCATGAAACATTTGCCACAATGTTGATTTTCAACGTTTCTGCTGCTCTAAACACGAGATGGCGCCAAGTACATCTTTTCAGCAAATCTTTAACTTGTGATCGATAAAATAAACTATCGATGGCTTTGGATAGTGCTGACCATCGACAATTACTCATACTAAAAATAATAATATGTCAAGTTGTTCAAATTAGAATTACTAATTTAGATAATTAATACATTACAACACAAGTATGTATACGTGCATACGACGAAAGCTTTATCCAACTAATAATAATTACCTACTATCTTTAATAAATTAGGGGGTTAAGTTCCATTTTTGGCTGCTCTAATTGTAGGATTTCTCTATAACAATTACGCACAAATATTTCTTAGATGATTTTGAAATAAACAAATACTTTGCAATTAATGCTGCTCGGACGAACAGCTGTGCACATATTCGCGACAACATACATATAACGAATCGTATAAACGTATATAATTGATCATTTGTTTGCATACACTTGCCAATACTATGATCACTTTAAATTCATTATGACTATTACACGTGGTAAAAAATTCTTAACAGCATATTGGTTCGATATACTGTTACGTATTCTCCTAGTAGGACTATTCATGTAAGTTGAACTTCCGATATTTTAGCGAATTTAATCTTTATAATGTTTTATAGCAATGTATAATTTCTTTTTATGTACACAGCGAATTAGAAAAAGCCGAACCATTCACTAGGAAAATTCACGAAGATGAAATGTGGTTGTATAAAAATCCAAGAACCGATTCATACGTGCCTACTACGATATTATGGGTAATGCAACTACTATCATATATTTCATAATCACAATAAAACATTAGACATAAAAAAACCTTAACTTATATTTTGTATGCAGCCCTTAGTTTTCATTATGCCAGTTGTAGTAATTTTCTGCGTTTTCCTTGTGGTCAAAGACAAAAGTGACTTCCATCAAGCAGTATTATGCATCACATTAGCATTAGGATTGAATGGAGTTATTACAGATGTTATAAAACTGATAGTCGGTAAGAATTGTAAAATAAGTGACTCTTTATTCAAGTATTATGCTTCTATTCACCATATATATTATTCTTTCGATAGGTCGTCCTAGACCTGACTTCTTTTGGAGATGCTTTCCCGATGGCCAGACAAACCCAGATTTCAAATGCAATGGAAGTCCAACCGCAGTGAGCGATGGGAGAAAATCATTTCCTAGTGGACATTCCTCTTGTATGTTAAACAATAATATAATTGTTGCACAAATGGGTCCGAGAAAATAATTATTTGCTTTTCAGTTGCATTTGCTAGTTTTGGTTTCATTGCGCTTTATCTGGCTGGCAAATTACATACATTTAGTCTCATAGGGAAAGGACACTCGTGGAAATTATGTGCATTCGTATTACCAATTTGCATCGCTCTTGTAATTGCATTGAGTAGAACTTGTGACTATCATCACCACTGGCAAGGTGAGCATACAGTTCTTTTACTTTATACGTATACATATACGCATATATTCTATAGTTAAAGTTTTAGATGTGGTCGCAGGGTCGGTCATAGGATACTCTTTGGCATACCTGTGTTATAGGCACTATTATCCACCATTAGATTCACAAGTATGCCATAAGCCATATGCTGCTCTTAATCTTCAAATTCAATTGGAAAATGCAAGGGATAAAACTGAACAAATCAAATGGATTTAATGAAGAGAGTAGTACAACGATAAGACCATTGTGATAATTTAAAACTTTTATTCATTTCATGTTCTTATTTTACACATAATAAATGGTATTAACATTAACATACCGAATAAAGAAACTTATTTCCATGAAAACGGTGATTTTTGAAATTGCTTAAAAAGGCGCGATTGAGATATGCGCAGATGTATGGAAATTAGTGTTCTGCGCATAAACGCCATTTTGAAAGTTTTACGTATGGTGCGCCATCAAGTTGCTTTCAGTCAAACAGAAGCAGCGGTTCGAGTCGATGGTGTTGGTGCTTCTCGGTAAATTTTTTATCTTCGCCGTTGCTCCTATACGCTTTGCGAATTTCCCAAGTCCTCCGCTTATCTCGCGCAATCGTGAACGAAATTGACATTACATCTTGTATATTCGATCGCACGGAGACTGCATTACAGTACAGTCTTCCCATATAAATCGACACTTGTATCAGGTTTCTCGGGTACCGTGAAGTGACATAGTTATTTACGAGCTGTTGTGTTGGTGAAATGTTGTCTCAACTTCCTGTACATGGCGAAGACTCATGAGCGTCGTCGGCCGTGCTGAATAGTCAAACGCCAGTGCCCAACGGTGCTTTGTATTCTTTGCCAAGAACGTTACACCAAATTCACCTCTATCCACCGTCTAAATTAACGATATTGTGTCAGCTGTGCGTGAAGATGATGAACATGGAAACGGATGAGATTATCAACGACACAAACACAAATCTTCAGGTACGCAACATGTTTAGTATTTTTCACCCGAAACCTACCGCCATCTTATGTTCCCTTCTGATTGAGAAATTCGCTAATGTTTAATCGTCGAGCGTTCATTTCTCCGTGATTTATAATTATTGCATGCGTCTCTTTAATAAAAATCACGAAATGGATGAATATCGTGTGCGCAAGAGGTTATAGAATTCTATCGTGGATTGTCATACAGACGTGGATGACTGTGGTCACTTCTCTGAACCTCTTATAGGAAGATATTTATATACAACCGATACTGACAGTTACCTTTTATCTAAATGAAAATTACGTTTGTATCGTTTCTGAATACCTTTCTAATAAAATAAGTATCGCTGTACATCGTACTATTTGTAGGGAAACAAATATTGCACGTTTTTGGTTATTTTGGTGGAAATATATCTACACGCATTAGTCAATATAATTTAACATACATATTTAACCGCATTATATTCTGTGCAATTGAAATGATACAAATTTGACGAGTAAATATTGCTTTGCCTACTTACATGATTCATGCATCTGTTCGATCTTTTTTTTTATTTTTGGTTACATAAATCTTTAAGAATCAATTAAAATATTTACAACATAGAGTATTTTTGCATAGTTAATACAGCATTGTTTTAAGCCTACTTGGAATTTTTATTGCATGTCATTTATGCTTCGTATACATCCCTCCATAGTCGAAAATTACTAGGTTAACAATTATTGCAGGTTATTGAAAATATACCATAATGCAGCACGATAATTTTTTTGTTAGAACAAAGGAGAGATAGTTCAAAAGCATGTCTAATCTTCAAGCCTCGCAGGCTGGGAACGAGTTACTACATAATCAATGTTTTAGCTCTCTCCTCACCCTTTCTCTCTTGTTTCTCCTCTTTTGCGATCCTTGTCCTTTTTTTACCGCTTCTTCCCGAGTTCTGTGTTGATCTACATTACTCTCGCGGAAGCGGTAAACGATCAGATAGAATTATAACAGTTTAATTGTTATATAAATATTTGTGCCTTTATATATTTTGCAATAATTAATCATGAAATTCCATAATTAATATACGTCGCCCGCATTTATCGTATAACGATACAATGATATCGATTCGTACATGCAATTGGAGATAAGCCAAAAATGTCTAATAATGTCGACGAAAATATAAACCCATTTTTATCTCACTCTGATAATCTCAGGGAAGTAGCATTATTTTCTTTTATTTAAAAATATCATGCACCGTAATTGTTATAATTGTTTTTTGGAAGTAGAACATGAAGCAATTAAGTTGTAGCTATGTTGCATTAAAATTGAATCAGATTCAGAAGGTCTTGTGAATTTAAGTAGTACCATTTCTGTATATCAATTCGCCTTTGATCATCTGCAAGGAAATGTTCTGATACACAGGTACATATAGACGATTAAGAAACATTCCCCTTCGATTTTCCTCATTTCATATACATTTTATGTACGAAATTCCAGCCCAAAATGGAATCCAACCATAATAGGAAAAATATCTTAATTATTATGGTTATCGTTAGTTTTCTATGCATTAATATTTTCATAAAATCATCCATCATCGATTATGTTTCCGAAAACGTGACTTGCCGAAAAAAAATATTGCTCGCCGTATTTAGTACTAATGACTCATCGCTTCCGTTTTATTCGTTTGCCCATTATCATTAACATTTTTTCTTTTCTACCGTTCTATCATCAACCAAATCTCCCCCCAAAAACACTTGAGTATAACGATGGAACGAGATCTTTTAAGACTTTCAGGATATATTTAAATTTTTCTCCGCATTCTTGAAACTCATTCTCTCGGGCGTTTCTTTGTCTTATATTTAGAGATAGGAAAGTGATCTAAAATTTAGCGCCATAGATATTAATAATCGAGGATAGTATGAAATTTCGAGATATTTACCGTGATTGGAGTTTGTTGTTACAATTCTCAAGGACGGATTCCTCCTTGCATTCTTTCCGCTACGAACTCTCATTTCCTTTGGTAAACTTATTTTATTTCTTCATTTAAGAATATCCGCATTAAATAGACATTTCCGGGCTCATTATTATCATAAAGATACAATACAAAGAAATGTACGAAAGTAAAAAGTGGAAGCCACAAAGTAGATTATTCTTTTCGACGACCTGCTCGCGATTGCTTTCCATTGTAATTTAATACCTGTGTACACGATAATGATATCGGCAGGTATTTCGATGAAACAGTGTGATTTGTCACCATCGATAAGGGAATATTGTCATGCTATGAACAATGCAATTAATTTGTAAAAATGAAGAAAGCAGGTGCAACTTATACTTTTTATTATATTTTTTTACGAAGATAGTGTACAATAATTCCTTATCTTAAATGCGTACAGCTTGTATTGAAATGCAGGTGGGATATAAAAGGTACGATGACAAAGAGACACAAAGAACATAGATTCGACACGAGTTCGCGATCCCGTTATGCCGGGAGCACCGCGAAGAAAACATTTTCAGGTGATCGAGGTAACTTCTCGGTCGCCAAGACTGCTCAATGTTGCTATGCCACTTTATTACAGTCGAGCGATCACGATTACCTCGGACCGAGGGTCTGGCAAATTTGAAAGTTCTCCCTTCGTTAGATCGATATGATTTTATAAACGCAGGAAAATTGGAATCGCGATATTAATACAGTTTTCAATCGTGAAATGTTTATTAAGGTACGCGTCTAGTATAAGGGTTTTCCAAAGGTAACAAGCGTTAACAAGTAGGTCAAACACGAAATATTGGATTAGTCCAGGCCACGAACCATCGATACAATTTCCTTCGTACAAATCATTCACTAGTATGGGTTGCACAGCTGATTCATCGTTGTATATGTATACATTCCTTTTTTTATTTTTCTCGAACTTTTTCTATGGCCTTTGAATGAGTATGGAATTTAATTTCACTGAGAAGAGTATATTGAACAAATAAATAAATTATATTTGTGACCTCACTTGTCTCGCGCTCATTGATAAGCGTTATCCCGATAAATGCTTGCGATATTGTGTAAAAATGTAATTCATACCAATCACGTGTTTGAGAGTTAATTTTTGCAAGCTGTGTATGCAAGGGAATATTATTTATCTGAGGTCAAGACTGGCATCAGAACTCTTTTTTTTAAACGTAAATACTGCACAATTTTCTTAATATTTCTTGTTAGTACTTAATTGCGATGTATAATTTGTGTAATGTTTTTACAGTATCCAATAACGATACTTTACGATCCTACTCGCAAGAAAGATCTGCCATCCGGTGTGTCTGCACAGTATGGACAGGAAAGGGATATATGTATGAAGCTTTTTGAAAAATGGAGCGAGCCGGAGCAAGTTATCTTCGTTCAACAGTTATTGGCAAGAATGTGCCACTATCAGCATGGTCACATCAATGCGTATCTCAAACCAATGTTGCAGAGAGATTTCATTTCTCTACTACCGAGTGAGTATTCCCAATGAAACATCTTTATATAAACAATGTAATGTATCGCTAATTTATTCATTTAAAAATAATATTTGTTATTAATAGAAAAAGGGTTGGATCATGTGGCAGAAAGTATCCTCTCTTATCTCGATGCTGATTCTCTAATAGCTGCTGAATTGGTTTGCAAAGAATGGCACAGAGTAATTAGCGAAGGAATGCTTTGGAAGAAATTAATTGAGCGTAAAGTTCGGACTGATTCAGTATGGAGAGGTCTTGCCGAAAGAAGAGGATGGTTAGTTTAGAATAGTTACCATGAATCTTTAATGTTAGCTGTTTATTATTTCTATTATAATTCTTTTTAATAATCATTTCTTAGGATTCAGTATCTGTTCAAACCAAGGCCAGGAGAAAGCCACCCAAATCACAATTTCTATAGATCTCTGTATCCCAAAATAGTTAAAGATATCGACAGCATAGATAATAATTGGAGAATGGGGAGATTCAATCTTCAGAGAATAAATTGTAGAAGCGAAAATTCAAAGGGTGTTTACTGTTTGCAATACGACGATCAGAAGATAGTCTCCGGTCTTAGAGACAACACAATTAAAATCTGGGACAGAAGTACATTGCAGTGCATCAAAGTCTTGACGGGACATACTGGTTCTGTTCTGTGTTTGCAGTACGATGACAAAGCAATAATATCTGGTTCCTCCGATAGCACTGTAAGAGTTTGGGATGCTAATACCGGAGAGATGGTCAACACACTGATACATCACTGCGAGGCAGTTCTACATCTTAGATTTAATAATGGCATGATGGTCACTTGTTCGAAGGTGAATGAAAATTCTTCATTTTTGCTTTTTTTTATTCCTATAAACCAAGGAGGATAATACTATTTGTTAATTACATTTAGGATCGTTCAATCGCTGTATGGGACATGACATCGCAAACGGAAATCGCATTAAGAAGGGTATTAGTGGGGCATAGGGCTGCAGTAAATGTTGTTGATTTCGATGAGAAGTATATCGTCTCCGCTAGTGGTGATAGGACTATTAAAGTATGGAAAACATCTACTTGCGAGTTTGTTCGAACATTGAATGGTCACAAACGGGGTATAGCGTGTTTGCAATATAAAGATTGCTTAGTAGTTAGTGGTAGCAGTGATAACACGATAAGACTATGGGATATCGAATGTGGTGCGTGCTTGCGCGTCCTAGAAGGACACGAAGAATTGGTCAGATGTATTAGATTCGATAGCAAGCACATAGTTAGCGGAGCTTACGATGGGTGAGTATCAAAGAAGAGTTGTTTAACTGTACAATACCACAGTAGCTATATGTCCATTGTTTTATGTTACAGAAAAATTAAAGTATGGGATTTAGTTGCTGCATTAGATCCGCGAGCTCTAACGAATTCGCTTTGCATACGTACGCTAGTGGTAAGATACTTCATATGTTTTAATATTTTGGTCGATTACATTTTATATTAACATCATATTTACCCCTGTCATATAGGAGCATACAGGACGTGTATTTCGCCTTCAGTTTGATGAATTCCAGATAGTTTCGTCATCGCACGATGATACAATATTAATATGGGATTTCCTAAATTTTAATCCATCAAATGGGTCTGTATCGTGTGGGCCTGCAGCAATTAATTCATCAGGTGTGAATCAATCTGATACTAGAACTCCATCTCGTAAGTGAAGTATAATAATACACCTTGTTCTGTGTATTTGATATTTTTAACATGACGAACATTTTTCTTTGACAGCATTCGAGTGACGTACCCCCATGAATATTCCTCCATTGTGATATAATTGTAAGTAAGATATATGTATACCGTTTACGGTGAAATGTTCAGTTACGATCTGTACTCTTCTTTTCATAACTATCAAATGCCTTCTCTTTTTCAATGTATTTCAACGACATGTTAAATTGGTGCAATTATTTCAGACAAGTGGTTAGTGAGTGAGATCAATGTGTTCACAATAGTGTGCGCAGCGAATGAAGAATCAGTGTCCAGTGTGAACAGCGCCTACAACGAAACAGAATCTCAGAAAAGCACGGTCATTGATTTTTATTTATTGTTTGCTGTGAAAAGCAAAAAATGATTCTCCAAAATAGGACATATATATATATATATGTATATGGGGTGACACATAAAAGTACGAATTAATTTATACGCGCTTGACGCACTGCGTTTAGTAACGTATAGTATAATTAAAAAGAAAAAATCACATAAATACATCCCATGGATGTAAATAATTGTTTGCTTTGGCCATATCTGGAATTCTTCTACGCTCTATGACATGATAGAAGTTGACCACTTTCCTACTACTATGAGAAAAAAGAAAAAAAGACTTACAATACGTAAACGAAATGAAAACGTTTTTAGGGAGGCTGGATACACTTAATAAGATGTTAGCTGTATTATAGTAAATTAATGAATTTTTTTTTAATGTAATTAATTTATGGTAAGAAGATTGTAAAATGTTGATTGATTGATTGGAGTACTTATCCGGTGTGAATGTGGAAATAACAAAGGTCTTGATATGTGGGAGGATTATTATAACGATCATGTTTCATTATCTTCTGAATCTTAGCTAATGTGAATTGCTATATCCATGTTTAGAGTTCTAGATTTACACAGCGGTTTATCGAAACCGTAAACAGTTTTCGTGGTCATTAATTTTATGAAATTTATATTACATTATGGAAAAGTAAATGAAAAGCTAGTAACCTCTGCACAGTCATTGATACTATTATACCATTTGCATTTAAAATATACATTTTCATTATACATATAGAAGTTGTAAATATTGATTCAGAAAGAAAAAAAAAGCAATATAGTGACTCTGAGGTGTTCTCAGCTATAGTGCGAAGGAATTATTATGTTTTGACTAATGATCTCGGATAGATCATACTTTTTCTTCATTTTTCTGTTTAAGCAACGTTAGTCACTTCTTTTCAATCGCAAATTATAAGTGTGTTTTAAACAGTATTATATGAGTTGAAATATAATTGCCATTTTCGAGATTTCAAAAATCCAATCGGAGATACTATTTTTATTCCTGTGGTTAATGATGAAACGTTAAATGAACTTTGTTCAGTTACTGATCTATCGAATAATAGAATAAACTTGACATATGTACATTCATAAACATGTTACAAAAAAATACAATATATAAAAATATATATATATCGGTAAATAGAGCGACAGTGACTCAAATTGATCACATATAAAACCTTATGGATTACATGGAATCCCTGACATTGAATTAATTAACATTATCTGTATCTTAAATTTTATACAACATAGATTTTACGTGAGAATTAAATAATTGTGAATACATACACGCTAAAAGAAAGGAAAGAAATCAACTATCACAAGTAAAATATGTGGAACCACTTCACTTTTGCATTTCATAAGCAACGGATAGTATTAAGTAGTAATTGTACATTATCCTAATATAACAAATTTTTACATTAAAGGTGAAAAACAGTATGCAAAATTGTGAACTGCCTGTAGTCAATCGGGTACAAAGAATTGTGATTTTTAAGCTAGAACGAAGGCATACAAAATTTTCTATATCTTTACGGTATGTATATACATATATGGGACTCCAGTGCAAACATTACTTTTGTAGCATACAGCATGTTCTGCATACACAAAATACTTTAAAGGAGAGAATAATATAAATAGTTATTATGGCAGGTATAATCTCTTCCTGAACATACCCTTCATTATAGTGCAGCTATTAAATACATGCACCATATAAATAGTGAAGTTGTATTGCTGTTTCTTGCATTCTGCATTTGAATGTATAAATAATACGAATATACATATATATTTTTATTTAGATTGGGGTCTTATAATATTTGGATTGATAAATACATTACAAAGATACATCTTTAGTACACAAAACTCATTTAAGGTCGATGGAATTGTTGATGATTTTTTGATATAAAGTACAAAAGAGCTGAGATAATTGACTTAAAAAAAATTCATAGTGAGCCATATTTTTTAAACGCAACACTGTAGTTATTTTGCTAGTTTTGATCATAATAAATTGATCTTACATTTATCCAGAATACTACTACGGGAGAAGTAACTTTAAGAAAGACATTGTGATTATTGTTAATATTATTCATAAAGATTCATGTATTAAATTTAGTTACACAAGAATGACATGAAGGCTGTGGAAAAGCTATACTTGAAATACAACATCTATGCAAGAAGATGCAACTTTAAAAGAGTATTCATCATTATCCCCATTAAATGTAATGTTCTTTAGGATTTAGTGCAGCTAAAGCAAATTGCCTTTTTAATAACTAATATTATGGACCTATAATTGAAGTTACTAAATTACAATTACATTATTCCAAATCTAATTGTAACATGCATATATGTGGAATTGGAGAGTATACTTCACGCGTTTAAATGAAGTAGTACATTTTTTTTTGCATTGCAAAAGAAGGCCCCAATCTGAATATTGCAGAATTCATTAAATTATTCAATGCAATGGTTTTTTTAATTCTAATGGCCTATAAACATTGAGAAACAAAATGTTGAACGGCGCTTTAATGCTATCGATAGTAGTGGTGGAGAAATATCGATAGTGATGAAAATGCATTTATACAAATATTTATAATTTATTAATTATTGTCAATTACTATATATGGCAAGTTTCACAGTTGGCCAGCCTGAATGGCGCTTCGGCACCATCGATAGTTTCCCGAAGCTCCAGTCAGGTTGACAAACTGTAAAACTTGCCGATTACAATTTCCGACCTAATAATAGTCATTCTGAAGTTTAATTCCTTTCATTTCGTACATCACTTTAAAAGACCAATGAGCGGAATAATTAAGCGAACTAAATGAAGAATATATTTCATAAATTCATACCGATACAAAAACCATGATGATATTTGAATATTTTGTGGTATGATGTGTACACACGTATGTACGTGACAAACGGTATGATCATTTTCCCCTTCTTTTTTTCTGTTAATAAAGGTGGCGTTGTTGATGCTCCAATGTAGAAACATCTAACATGTTGTGGCAGTCGAGATTAAAGCATGTGATCCTGCCTTCATTGTAGATAATAATACGAAGCTGTGAAAATGGCGGACGAACAGGTGAGTTACCGATCAAAATAATGTGCAAACCTCAAAATGCAACGAAGTTATTTACGATGAAGTGATTTCGAAAGTTGTGCGGTAAGCTAGCTGGCGGTGAATCTGTTGCGAGTTGTGTGCTATCGACGTGTGTCCCGAACATTTTGTGGCCAGGAAAACTTAAGTATCCTCAACAGCTACTATGTTGTTTGCTGCCGGACTACAGTGATTATTTTCTAGCGCTGTCAATGAAACTGCAATCAGTCACTAACTGAAAGATTGCATGATCGTTCCCTTATTGACATCTTATTGTACAAACTAAACCGTGCTGCAGATATGTAAAACATTAACCTTATCCCCGTCAAGTAGTATTTTGTGGAGATATAAATCTGAAGTTTCACGAGATAATTAACTGATATAGAAATATCATCTGCATTGTAAATTCTGCGTTTAATGATTGTTATTCGAAGGAGAAGACCTAGTCGCTTTTAATCCACTTATATTAAATATTAGTTGTAATTGTTTAGGAAAATATGGCATAACCTATCTACTTTTATTTTGCAACATAAACTAAGGTGTTTCCCTTGCTATTTGGATAAGTTAGAATCTCATTTATCTTTCGTTCATTGTGAAGCCTCGTTTTTAGTCGTGATTTCTTTATCGAATTCAGAATAGACAAAGTACTCTGATATATTTGTGATATTTTAAACAAGTGCTCGTTTTAAATTCAGTTGGTCAACACCTGTTTATTTACAAGATTATATGCACTGTGTAACTTCAAAATACTGTCCGAGTATTTACAAAAATTTATAATGTTAATTACTTTCAAATCAATGAATCAAAATTCATTCTATATATAATATCATAAACAAACAATATGACCGAACATGTAATTAGCTTTACATTTTCTTTTTAAACGAAAGAAATTTAAGCACAATGAATAATTAAGTCTGGGACAATTTTTAGAAGTGGAGGAATTGATTTAAAATAGACTTGAGTTACCTAAATGGAAATATTGATATCTATGTGTTCTGTGATTGAAAATGGATCACATACAGGATGTACGGCAGCTGGAGTTGCTATGCAAGCAGTTGTATGAATCTCAAGATTCCGCGCATCGTGCAGAGGCTGAGAAAGCACTTGTTGCTTTTCAAAATGCACCGGATACGCTTACAAAGTGCCAGCTATTGCTCGATCGAGGAGATTCTGCGTATGCTCAATTATTGGCAGCCACCACCCTGACTAAATTGGTTTCCCGACCATCAGGGCTTAGTTTACAGCAAAGGCTTGATATAAGTGAGTGTCTTTTTTAATCTGTAAGATAGCTATGGGTGTACCATGTTCTAATTGAACATTTTTCTTTTAGGAAATTATATCCTCAATTATTTAGCAACTCAACCAAAGTTACCAAACTTTGTGATACAAGCCTTGGTCACTTTATTTGCCAGGATATCAAAGTTTGGTTGGTTCGATGTTGATAAAGATGAATATGTTTTTAGAGACGTGGTCAGCGATGTTACAAAGTTTCTTCAGGTTGGTCTTGTCTCAGATTTCGAACATTTCTCTTTTCTTCTGATATAATACAATGTCTGGGTTTCATACAGGGATCGGTAGAACATTGTATGATAGGAGTTCAATTACTTTCCCAACTGACTTGCGAAATGAATCAAGTATCTGATGCAGATGCAAATAGATCGATTACGAAGCATAGAAGAATTGCGAGTCACTTCAGGGATACACAACTTTTCGAAATATTCAGGTTATCGTGTACCCTATTAAGTACAGCACGGGAAAATTGTAAAAACTTGAATTTTAATGATGAAGCACAGGTATGTGTTTCTTTTTCCTATTGTTTAAAATGTATTATATATGTTGCCGTTTTTATTATATCCATTTTTCCTTTTCTATTTAGCACGGACTGATCAGACAACTTCTAAAACTTGCACAAAACTGTTTGACATTCGACTTTATTGGAACATCGACGGACGAAAGTTCCGACGATCTCAGTACAGTACAAATACCAACTTGTTGGAGACCCGCGTTTTTGGATTTCACATCACTGAAACTCTTCTTTGATTTATATCACAGTTTACCAAATACACTGTCATCTTTAGCCCTTTCATGTTTGGTGCAAATAGCATCCGTTAGAAGAAGTTTATTCTCGAACCCTGAAAGGGCACAATTTCTAACACACTTAGTTAGTGGTATAAAACATATATTACAGAACCCCGAGGGTCTGAGTGACCCAGAAAATTATCATGAATTTTGTAGACTATTGTCAAGATTGAAGAGCAATTTTCAGCTCGGAGAATTGGTTTTAGTTAAAGACTATCCAGAAGCTATACAGTTAATTGCAAAGTTTACAATCCAAAGCTTACAGATGTGGCAGTTTGCTCCTAACAGTTTGCATTATCTGCTAACATTGTGGCAAAGAATGGTGTCGTCTATGCCATATGTAAAAGCAGGAGATCCGCATCTATTAAACACGTACACTCCAGAAATAGTGAATGCATATATTACTTCGAGACTTGAATCTGTTGCGGTGGTAGTTAGGGAACGTTTGGAGGACCCGCTCGATGATTTAGGAATAGTTCATCAACAATTGGAGCAAATATCTGTAATTGTAAGGTGTGAATATCAAAAGACGTGTACTTTGTTGGTACAACTATTCGACCAGGCTGCTAGGACGTATCAAGAATTAATGACTCAAACAGCATCTCCAGCTCAACAGATGGACATCACAATACAAGAAGGACAACTCACTTGGCTCGTATATATTATTGGTAAGAGAAGAAAATAAATCAGTAATCAATGAATACAGAGGGTATAAGTAAAGTAAAACATGCACTTGTTCACAAAAATAGGCGGCGTTATTGGTGGAAAAATAACATTTAACAGCAATGAAGAGTATGATGCTATGGATGGTGAACTCGTTTGCAGAGTACTCCAGTTGATGAATTTGACTGACTCAAGACTTGCACAAGGCGGCTGTGAAAAACTGGAATTAGCGATGTTAAGTTTCTTCGAGCAATTTCGTAAAATATATGTAGGTGATCAAGTTCAAAAGAATTCCAAAGTATACAGAAGACTGTCGGATGTTTTGGGTGTTAACGACGAGTCTATGGTACTCGGTATTCTAATCCGAAAGATGTAAGTGCAACTTATAGTACCATTGTCTGAAAAACTATTTTATGCCAATAATTTTTATACGATTTTTGTAGAATAACAAATCTCAAATACTGGGGGCGTAGCGAACAAATTATTTCGAAAACGTTGCAGTTACTAAATGATTTATCCGTGGGTTATAGTTGTGTTCGTAAACTTGTCAAATTGGAAGAAGTACAATTTATGCTCAACAATCACACAGTATGTATAAGTAACTGGGAAATTAGGTAAAATAACAAGGATTCACTGTACAGATATTTTTCTGTATTAACAGAGGGAGCATTTTCCATTTTTGGGAAACAACGTTGCTGTAACAGAAATGCGTTGTAGATCAATGTTCTATACATCCTTGGGTAGACTATTAATGGTAGACCTAGGAGAAGACGAGGAAAGGTTTCATACTTTTATGCTACCCTTAACAAGTAGGGCAATTATTTTGTGCTCGAGCCTTTGTTACTGGCACGCTCATTCGATAATTTATATTTTCCATTTACAGGTGCATTCGAAAGCCTAGGACGATTAATTGGCGCTGCTGATCCTTCTCTTTTTGCAGCAGAAGAAGCCAAAAAAGCACTAATCGGTTTAGCAAGAGATTTACGCGGTTTAGCTTATGCATTTAATACAAAAACATCGTATATGATGCTGTTCGATTGGATGTATCCTTTAAAATGTAAAACGACACGCTTATTAATAGATAGGAATTTCTTTAAAGGTGGCAAGGTGCCTTAACTGATATATAGATATCCTAATTACACACCAATTTTATTACATGCCGTGGAATTATGGCATTACGAGCCGCAAGTTACTACGCCCGTCCTAAAATTATTTGCTGAATTAGTACAAAATAGAAGTCAACGATTACATTTTGATGCATCTTCCCCGAATGGAATTTTATTATTTCGCGAAGCTAGCAAAGTAATATGTAGTTACGGTAATCGTATATTAAACGTGGAAGTTCCAAAGGATCAAATATACCCCTTAAAACTTAAAGGAATAAGCATATGCTTCAGTATGTTAAAAGCAGCTTTATGCGGAAGTTACGTGAATTTCGGCGTGTTCAGATTATACGGCGACGAGGCGTTGGATAATGCTCTTAATACGTTTGTAAAATTACTTCTTAGTATACCGCAGAGTGATCTATTGGTATGCATTCAGTAATTTTCATATATTTCACGCCAAAATAGTAACAATGCTTTACAGTTAAATATTTTGTTTAGGATTATCCAAAGTTGTCTACAACGTACTTTGTGTTACTCGAATGCTTGGCTCAGGATCATATGGTATTCCTTTCCACTTTGGAGCCCAGAGTTTTCTTGTACATTTTATCGAGCATCAGCGAAGGCCTTACAGCACTAGGTGCGCAAAAAGACTCCTATACAGGTCTGTGCGGCTGATTCTATTTTCTTACCATTCTCTTATCCTCCATGCCATGTTACGGGGTCATAAGTCTGAAACAATAGAAATTACGCCCTTTTCTTTTATAAAGAAAAAAAATACTTCTAAGATTTTCATTACCAAAAACTCATAAGAACTACTTTATGCATGTATAAAATCCTATTGGACAGTTTTAATACGAGGTTTCGATTTCTAAATATAAAATAGACCGGAGAAGAGATTAGCTGATAAGCATATTTAATTCTGTTTATGTCCATTTGCTTTTTGCATTGTTGCTTGGAATGTAAACCTGCATTTGGGTATATTAGTAGGCAATGAGAGGATTGGAGTTTGTAGAATCTGGACCCTAATCGTATATTATTCTACCGCTTTTGTTCAAACTTTAGCCCAACGTTGTATTAAGCAACTTACAAATACCTTGTTATTTCTTTAAGATAAAAGTTGCATAGTGGGTCTAGCACATATAGTCAGCCGCACAGCTGGCATGCAACTAAACTATAATTACCAATTATAGTTTATAAGTTACTAATTTACTAATTATCATTGCGTTGTTTTACACGTTTTACGCTTTGTTTTCTATTCAATGTATGTCACGCGAAATTGAGTAGAGTCTGACACCGTTGAATACGAATGATTACTGTTTCGTTTGTCCATTACTACTTGCACAGAACTTACGCTATTTTTTCATCTATTGTAACACTTGTTACAAAGAATTAGTACATTGAATGGACAAAGAAAATTACAGAAATCACATTTTCTCCAGGTAGGTCCATTGTATCCAAATTTTAAGATAACCACTGGTCATATTTATTTTTGGTTTTCATATTATCGTTTTACCAAGTAACATTATTTAATGCTTAGAATAAATATATAAAACTTTATTGCAGATACAATGGTCTGTACTGGTTGTTGTGCAACGCTTGATCATATAGTGACTTACTTGTTTAAGCAACTATATCAAAAAGGTATCATCTATTTAATAGTAATTATTTCGCGTCTATACATCATTATTCGGTTACAACATGTACCCTTTCTGTCAGGGGGATATCCAGGCAGGAAAAACACCGTAGTTCCTGGTGGCGGAGACCTATTCTTACAAGTTTTGAAACAGCATCCTGAAATTCTACAGCAAATGTTAAGTACCGTTTTAAATGTGATAATGTTCGAGGATTGTAGAAACCAATGGAGTATGTCGCGTCCTCTTTTGGGATTAATTCTATTGAATGAAGAAGTAAGTAGCATATTGTTTCCATAAAAGACCGATGAAAAACTTGTGATATTACATTATAATTAAAATTATTTGTCGTTTGCAGTATTTCAATCAGTTACGACAAAATATTATCAGAAGCCAACCAGTAGATAAGCAAGCAACAATGGCACAGTGGTTTGAAAATTTAATGGAGGGGATTGAAAGAAATTTACTTACAAAAAACAGAGATAGGTAAGAAGAGTAGAAACAAAGGTAAAGAATTAGCACAAATGATCATATTTTCTATACGCTATTTTTATTTCAGGTTTACACAAAATTTATCACTGTTTAGAAGAGATATAAATGATACCTTGAAAGGACTTATCACAACTGCATGTCCTGTCGATGATATGATGACGTTGATCTTTAATTAGATTCTCCTAGGTTCTTGCCTGCCAAATGCTTGAATGTGTGTGCGAGTGAAACTATAAATTATGGTGGATTTAAAATTATGATTTTAGATGAGTATAAAGATAATAAATTAAGTACTGTTGTTTTACAGAAGCATTATTGTTTGGCTTCCTATTCTTTTGCACTTTTTTACTTTTCAGATTCTTTTACATTACGCATTCCTTTCGAAATCTAGTACAATTAAACACACATCGATAGATATATATATCCAGTGGTGTACTTATTACATTCTACATACTTTGTCACAAATTTATCGAGAGGAAAAGCCACATCCTCTTTATTACCTTTATACTCCTACTATTTTGATTTATCACGATATTGAAACATAAATAACGTCGCACGTATATTAGACATGAGTAAATGGCAATGAATATGTTGCATTTTGTATATTAATAGTGCATATCGAACAACTTTTTATACATAAATCGATTTAGTTCACTTTGGCTGGCCTTTTCGAAGCATTTTAGACAATATTATGAATTTAAGATTAGAAGATATTTATCTTATATTCACATTAAAATGTGTATCAAATATGCATAATTTATTTCATGCTACATTTCAATGAAAATTTAAATTCAGTTTTCATAGACTATCTTTTGCGTTTATTATAGATTATACGCGCATTTTATCTTAAATGAATAATGAATTATCCTGTTCACTATTAAGCAACATTGCAAAGATGCATCTTAGAATAGGAAGCCAGCACCATCAATTACTATCATACGTCTTGTTCCATATTATTTTTACACGTAGCCAACTTCCATTTATTTAAATGTGTCAGTTGTTAAAATATTTTTAGCTAATGAAGTATAGGGCTCAATTTTAAATATAACGACGATAACAAAACAAATGACAATGCTTTGAATAATTGCATAAAAAGAATAATACAAAAATTTTCTTGGAAACATATTGCTACAATTTTCATTGATATATTGCAAAAATTACGACCGGGTTACAGTATTTTATTACAATAATCGCCTCCTGAATATCCACATGCATTATAAACTTCGATATACTTTAAAGATGTGAAGTTTTGCAATTGTCTTTTTTTACATTGATCACGTTTTATCTGATTATCAGTTTCAGCCAGTAAAGTTTCTGTTAAATATATACATACATACTACAAATTTACACATACCTTGTGTAAAATAATTTCTACGATAACTAATGCATTAAGTTTAAAAGTAATTTACTTATCTACCGAATTTGAATAAGCTGATTCTTCTTTTTCTGGAGAACTATTTGTAATATAACGCAGTGAGAATCAAATGTAAGGAGAATGTGTGTAAAAAAAAATCATGTGAGCGTCATTGTAATATTAGTCTGTATACAGTTAATAATAATTTAGCAGAAGCTACATTGAATATTTACCAAGAATTTTATTTAGATTGCATTTTAATCATTTATATATATATATTTTTACTGTAAAATAGTGGAAAACGTTGACACGAAACAGTCGAAATCATTTTCTTTTATAACAATTTTTTAGACGCATTATGTTTAATAAATATTTGTAAAAATGTTAGAGAATTGCTTTTATTAACTGACTAAGCAAATTCATTGTACATACGTTTGGTATAGAACAAATATTACATTTCGCATTATACAAGGTATCCAAATATGAAAATATGTTTAACTTAATACAGCTTCTCCATCTTCGGACATGAACATTAGATATATTTTTCTACTCAATTCTGGGCCAACTCTACGCACAGCCGTAAGTGGTCCAGCTGCTCTTCTAATCTGTAAAATATTAAAAATATATCTATGACATATAAATAACTATAATCGTAAAGTAAAGCAAATAATTTTTTCAAAGTCTTTCTTGTTTCTGTTAAAACATTTTCTTTGGAAGATAACAAAGAAATGTATTATTTACCGGAATATTTTTCAATAAATTAGCTCCTTCGACGTCGGTACAATTCATGTAAGCCTAAAAGAAGAAGATATGAAGTAGTAAAGATATGAAATATAGAAGAATTTTGCTATACTTTAAAATTTACTTCTATTAAGTCTGCAGGACTCGAATATACAGAACAAATTGCTTCTGCAATTTCAAGGCTGCTCAAGCTGAATTGACATAGTTGTTGTTGCCACAATCTCTTCAGCCCATTTCCATCTTGATCCACCCTTACAGTGTTTCTGTTATCTCCCATTACATACCAATCGAATTTGCTCGTTAAATTTTTATTCTTCTCCAATTTGAATGGTATTTCTGCTATAGCTTTTGTAAATTGGTACACCGTTAATGCTAATTCCTGGGATGTGTTAATTAACATACTGCTACAGCCAGCAATTATTTGTATTTCATTGAGATGCGATTCGAGTTGCCTTCTCGATATTTCTGGATGGTTTTTAAATTCGTCAGAATTTCGAGTCTTCTGCTTTTTATTCTTTGCATTTCTACCAGAATCCTTTCCTTGTTTTTTACATGAAAAATAATCTTCTATTCCAAAAATGATTAATACTATAGTATGATCAGGCAATAAAGATCTGATGCTGGATACAGATGCACAAAAGTTACCATTTGCTACTTTTGTTACTGCGTCACTCCAATTCCAAATTATCGCCGTCTGTGCGATTCTTTCGACATCAGTTAAAGTACATATTTCATTGTCCTCGTTAACATAACTATCCTCAATACTTCTTTTCCATGTAATGCTATTTAAAATTAATTCTTCATTAAAACAATATCGTACATTAGCATCTACCAATGTGTTTACTATATCTGTGATGAAAGTAAAGTTTTCAATACCTTTGTCGAGAACGACTTCTACGAATTTCATGCATTCGCCAGGCTTAATATTTTTCGATTTCTTGGAGGCAATTGCTTTCAATGCTTTTTCTCTCGCCAACTGTTCCCGTTTTTTTAATCTATCCTCTATCAGTTGATTTTTATGTTTACCCATGGCTTTGCTCTTCTTTTGCGATCGTGCAATTTTGTTCCCCTCATCTGAATCTGTGGCAGAATCAGGTGAATATGCTGTTTTGTATGATGGTTTCTGAGTTTCATGCTGCTTTGAAATCTTGGTCGTTGTTGGAATCTTAGCATTAGTTTGATACGACGCATAGGAAACAGAAATTGCTGAAGTATCTTTATTATTAATATTCCTCGGCCCAGCATCTGTTTTTTCTACATCGATTACATGATAGAAATTCACTTCAGGAAATTCAAAATCAGTTGCATCGAAATCATCACACAAGGGCCTAATTTTTTCATTCTTCTCTGGAATATTTTTCGCTTTTTCATTCGGTTCATCAAGAGATACAATAGATTCACCTGAATCACTCAATACAACAATATCTGCCATTTCTTCCAAAGTAACGTAAAATAAAATATATAAATACCATATTTTTGTTTACTCCCTCATTACTTTTATTTAATTGTTTTCTCGTAAATAAACAGAATCCTGTTTTGAAATATCGATCCTAAGAATAATCGTTGATTTTCGGGCGTCCTCTAGGCTCTAGAGTGGCGATTGTAGGAATTACTATCGATAGCGAAATAAGGTATCGATAATTTTCGATAGTACCATCGATAGTTTTCCACCATTACGCTTCGGTGTTCATGTCGGAGCTTCGGGCGTCGACCAGTTTCGTTCAGTTATCGTTCGCTTGTAAGTCCGGCGGAAATAATGACGTCATGAATGAAGAGTAGATAGTAAATGGATGATGCATCGAAATGATATGGTATTGTGTATGTAAAGTTCGGCTTTCGAGGTGACTGGTTTTGTTGAGAAAAGAGGCTAATTCTCGCGTGGATTTTACTCACGACTCCACAGGTTTTAAACTGTAGTCTGTTCATGAAGGTAGGAGATTGTTGTTTCACGCTATATTCTCCGTATGTTAGTGTGAACACTTTTTTTTAACATTCTGAACGTTCTGACGCATACTCGTTCTCTTGGAGCACTCGTATCTTATTATCAAGATTATACCTTTCGGTATATTGTTGCGAAAGGTGTGACATACTTGCGTGAAAATTTTAATTATTAAAAGTTACTCCAAACAGATATTTCAGCATCATTTTGTAAATAAAATAGTGGGGAGAGAAACAAGATAAAAAAGTGAGACATTGGGATTCTGATCTTTTACGTTTAAGTTTATTTTAGAAATTATCTGTATCATATTATAAAGGCACAGGTAATTTCTATTTTATACGAATATAGTAAATAATTGCGCATGAATATTTTCAGAATTGATTTATCCGAAGTAAAGAAAAATGTCAGACCACTTCGGCCCGATAACTTTGAAATGGGATCCCAAGAATTTGGAGATTCGTACCATGTCTGTGGAAAAAACATTGGAGCCCTTGGTTTTGCAAGTGACTACGCTTGTAAACACAAAGGGTCCCAGCAAAAAGAAGAAAGGAAAGTCGAAGCGAGCTAGCGCTTTAGTGGGTACCGTGGAAAAAGCAACTAACAATTTTATTGAGAAAGGAGAACAAATAGCTTATGAAAATCCTGACATCACTGCAGAGATGTTAAGTGCCGTTGAGGAAGTAAGAAAAACAGGAGCTGCAATGAGCATTGCTGCCAGGTATTATCTTTTTAAAACTCTTTAAATGTATATTATACATATTCCAATACTAATCTTGGTAACATTATTATTATTATTACTACAGAGAATTTTCAGAAGATCCCTGTTCTTCTCTAAAAAGGGGCAACATGGTTCGCGCAGCAAGGAATTTATTATCCGCTGTGACCCGTTTGCTTATTTTAGCAGATATGGTTGATGTCCACCTGTTATTAAAATCGCTACACGTGGTGGAGGATGATCTAAAAAAATTAAAAAATGCCTCTTCGCAAGGAGAACTATTAGAGAACATAAAGCAATTTGGAAGAAATGCATCAGAACTTATGAATCAAGCTGCGAAACGTCAGCAAGAATTGAAAGATCCCCAATTGAGGGACGATCTAGCTGCAGCTAGAGCTGTTCTCAAGAAGCATTCAACTATGCTGCTCACTGCGTCTAAAGTTTACGTTCGACATCCAGAGTTAGCTGCAGCAAAAGCGAATCGTGATTACGTTTTGAAACAAGTATGCGAAGCTGTAAATACTATCAATGATGTAGCACAGGGGAAAACTCCGGCTGACGGTCAACATCCCTATGAAGGCCCAGGAGAATTGGCAGCTGCATTGGACGATTTTGATGAAAGAATGGTGATGTCTCCGCTTGCATATAACGAAGTACGAACCAGACCAAGCCTCGAGGAAAGATTGGAGAGTATAATCAGTGGAGCTGCGCTGATGGCAGACTCTTCATGCACTCGAGACGAACGTAGAGAGCGCATCGTCGCGGAGTGCAATGCAGTCAGGCAAGCACTGCAAGATTTGTTGAGTGAATATATGAATAATGTAAGTATTATTTCGATTATATCAATTATTTATCTATATGAAGAAAGAAGCAGACTTTATATATGGTATTCATTAAGGTTTAGGAATTTCAACTGTATAGAGAAATTTAATTAAATTCATTTTTTATTTACAACACACAATCACATTATGATTTACTACAATTAATTGACTTATGTGTCTCTTAGTATATTCATTCTACTCATTCCTTCTTTTATGTTTTATCACTGCAGTTACAGCTTGCTCGGGGTGGGAAGCGGGTAAATATTAATTACTATTATGTTCTCATTATTCTTGCATACAATTCACAAATTAAGCAAGACGTTTTTGGTTGCCGAAATTTTGTATTGATCACACGTATGATTCATTAACCAGCACTAATCAAATAATTTTTAATAATATAGTATTCATATATATTACCCCCAATTTGCACAAGTGTATATTTATAATACTTCACTATTTGTAGATGAGTAAAGTAAAGAATTCGATAGCACAATGTATAATGTACTTATCAGCTAGTAGAAATTAAAGTAATTTACAATGTAGATGAATAGTGTACATAATCAAAATATAACTATGAATTTATAATGTTAAGTTAGAAAAATTTATCATAAGTTGATCATAAGTTTTAGTTATATTTTCTTTTTCCATCTTTTTCTTCATAATTTCAAGAATCACCCTGTTTCTGTTACTCTATGTTACGTTGTTTCTTATGTTTGCTTGTACATATGGCTTGCCATAAATGAAAATTGTTAAGAAAAGATAGAAATGTGACTTGTGCAACTACCATGTATTAATTTCTAAAACGTACTAAACACCTACATTTGAACAAGTATGGCATCTTCCAGATAATAAAGTAAGCATTGACTTTTATAGAATTGTTTTCTAATTGAATGCGTTTTTTAACAGATGGGTGTCAAGGAACAATCGGAAGGTTTAGAGAGAGCAATTGATCACATGTGTAGAAAGACACGCGATCTTCGTAGACAACTGCGAAAGGCCGTGGTGGATCACGTGTCTGATAGTTTTCTGGAGACGAGCGTACCGTTGTTGGTTCTCATTGAGGCTGCGAGAAACGGTCGTGATAAGGAAGTGGAAGAGTACGCACTTGTTTTTACGGAACATGCTAACAAGCTGGTTGAGGTACAATCGTCGCACTATACTCGTAATCAAATATAAGTCCAATTATAATTAGTAACATATTTTCCTTTTGCATTCTGTAGGTTGCCAATTTAGTTTGCAGCATGTCAGGAAACGAAGACGGTGTAAAGATGGTTCGCTATGCTGCGGCTCAGATTGGAAACTTATGCCCGCAAGTAATAAATGCAGCACGCGTGCTGGCTGCGCGTAATCGGTCTAAGGTTGCTCAGGATAACATGGAAGTGTTTCGCCAAGCGTGGGAGAATCAAGTGAGAGTTTTAACAGAAGCGGTTGACGATATTACCACCATTGACGATTTCTTAGCCGTCTCCGAGAATCATATCTTAGAGGACGTGAACAAATGTGTGCTGGCGTTGCAAGAAGGCGATGCCGACACTTTGGACAGAACCGCGGGTGCGATCCGTGGACGGTCTGCCAGAGTGTGTAACGTTGTACAGGCAGAGATGGACAACTACGAGCCTTGTATCTATACGAAACGGGTTTTAGAAGCCGTGAAAGTTCTAAGGGAACAGGTGATGCCGAAGTTTGCGCAAAGAGTAGAAGTGGCTGTAGATGCTTTGGGTAGCAATCCCGCCAAAGACGTGGATGAGAATGATTTCATAGACGCCTCAAGATTAGTTTACGATGGAGTTCGTGAAATTAGACGGGCTGTACTAATGAATAGGGTATGAAACAATAGAACTTTGCACGATGTTCATAGTGCTTTCTAAAGAAAATATTCTTACCATTTACATCGATTATGTTTTAGGCTGACGAAGATTTGGACCCGGAAGACGTTGAACTCGATGAGCACTATACACTGGAAACTCGTAGCAAATCGAGTGCTCAAACTGGCGAACATGGTGTCGACGAGTATCCAGAAATTAGCGGTATCACAACAGCCCGCGAAGCTATGCGTAAGATGCCAGAGGAGGATAAACAAAAGATCTTGCAGCAAGTAGAATACTTTAAGAGCGAAAAACTGAAGTTCGATAAAGAAGTTGCCAAATGGGACGACGCAGGAAACGATATCATCGTTCTTGCTAAGCACATGTGTATGATCATGATGGAAATGACAGATTTTACAAGAGGTCGTGGACCTTTGAAGACAACCATGGATGTAATTAACGCGGCAAAGAAAATTTCCGAAGCTGGAACTAAGCTGGATAAGTTGACGAGACAAATAGCGGATCAGTGTCCGGAAAGTTCTACCAAGAAAGACTTGCTGGCATACTTGCAGCGCATTGCATTGTATTGCCATCAAATGAATATTACGAGTAAAGTTAAAGCTGATGTACAGAATATTAGTGGAGAATTAATTGTATCTGGCTTGGATAGCGCGACTTCTCTTATTCAGGCAGCTAAGAATTTGATGAATGCAGTCGTTCTCACTGTTAAAGCTTCGTACGTTGCATCGACAAAGTATCCTCGACAATCTACAGTAACTGTAAGTCCAGAATTTATGTTTAGTTTACTTTATTATACGTATTTACCACTTGCTCCCATGATTAACATCAATATTGAAATTTCTTTAATGACTAACCATTGGATCGGACAGTATGTAAGTATCTAAATAAGAAACGAACGAATATTTATAACACTATTAAAAGTTTCGGAATATTGATTCAATTCGCGATTATTATCTGCACCAATAGTTTCGTAAATTTGCAATTAATATTTATTTTGTTTTCTTGAATAGTCTCCAATCGTTGTGTGGAAAATGAAGGCACCTGAAAAGAAACCCTTGGTACGCCCGGAGAGACCCGAAGAAGTTAGGGCGAAAGTACGTAAAGGGTCGCAGAAGAAGGTACAGAATCCGATACATGCACTTTCTGAATTTCAGAGTCCTACGGAAAGTGTTTAAGATTTTATGTGTAAGTAATTTAACAAAGATGGAATCTAGCGTACAGCATCACCTTCGAGATATGATACAAGCAAGATGTTTTATTTTCTATTAAGTATTAAATTCAGACGTGGATTCTGATATTTATTATTAATTTATTATATATTGTGAATTATAAAGATAAAGCAATCATTCTTTCTGCAAAACATTATTAGACTGCCAAAGAAATGGAGTTTAATATTTCGTAATAAATGTTGATATATACTTTAAATATCATACATTTATTATAACGTACTATCTAATAATGCTTACTAGAACCACGAATGAGATGAATATAATATTTTTAAATATTGGAAGTTGAATTAATTTAGTGTTTACGGTTGTGATTAAATTCGTAACAAAATTATAATGAAATTATTTGAAAATAAAATATCTTGCACAAAAAAGTTTTACCATTCATTACAATTATGGATTTATAAATGTGTAATGAACACTAAGTACAGTATATTGTCGTGCCAGTTTTCGAAAATCATTTAATTAGATCTCAGAGACTTCCTTTTCTAACATATATATACATACAGAAAATTTAGATCTCTATCAGTAAAATGTCAACAATATTTTATAGAATGTAAGAGTGATCATTACAGATCATTACAATATTTCAATCATTACGTTTATGTTGCTTGCAAATATATTTGCAATTTTATTCACGCATAAGTATTAACTATATTTTCTGCAAAAAAAAAATTTACAATTCGAAAAGCACGACTGTAACAATTCATTGTGTAGTAAAAGTCGTAATATCAAATATCTTATAGAGTATGCATATTTTTATTATTTTCATGCAAATATCAATTTTCAGTTATATGCACAAAAATCTTTTAACTTGTTAAAAGCTTCATGTTTTTTTTTTGTTGTTGTGACATATAAGACTACTGTTGGACTGAAATTGTAATATTTTTTTTCTATTAATATATGGGCCATCCTATTTAAAAATTTTTATATCGAGAGTACATTCATATACATATCCATAAAAATGTCTGTAATGATACAAAAATGAATGTTTTTGTAAGTAACATTAATAGTAATCTCAGGCCTCAAATTTTTCCTAATATGTTACACGAACGTCAGTTTCTTATTATAATGAATTTTTTGACAATAATATTGCTAAATACTTTACTGTGCTTCTATGCAAAAACTAAACCATATACAAATAATTATTGCGATATTATTCCGAGGGGTAGCTCCATCAATAATTGCAAGTAAATAATATGAGACATATATTATTTCCCTGCATAGATATACATACTTCAATTACATGCAATAGCCTTGCATAAAAGTTTTACATATGCTTAGATGTCGCGAGTTTTATTGATCATCATTAAATTTCTAATTTGATAGAAAAATCATGTTATTTTTTCATGTCTTCATGATTCGCAAAGAGCAATAAAAATGATACAGTATTGCATTGGAATGAAGAGACTGCAGATCGAAGTATTTAATGATTGTATATATAAGTAAATATGGTTACACAGTTTTAAAGAAATCTTCTTTATGATTTTATACTACCTATAGCGTGTAAGAAGTAATTGTAAAAAAACTGATACCAATTCCATGTTTCGCATAATGAACTAAGTACTATGTTAAAGAACATTTTTACAATTCTTTTCTATAATCATTGATTGCCTAGAATATCTTTAATGCATTAGCATATATGAATATTTGCAGTATTCGATATTAGAATTTATATTAATATTATTATTCAAAAGTGACATACGTTTAATCTAGCATTTTAAGAAAATGTTTTAGAAGCATTGACCGGTCGAAGTTTATCGCATTTATAAATTTTCTAACAAATATTGCATAACCCACTGATAAATGAGGAATATAGTCTGTTCTACATGTGGCAAATACATAATGGTAATGAAAATTGCACTTTGCATTATAATATGTAATTGTTTCATTTATATCAGTGTAGTTATTGTAGTGGATGTTGCATTGAAGGTATATTAAAGTATTTGCAGAAAGTGTGGAATAAAAGCATTTCGCATTTTGTAGCTTTTAATACGATATGTATTGGTATCAATTTTTTACTGTTGTAAGACAGACACTAATTTATATAGAATTAATTATAAGATTAAATTGTAGTTATTGATATGCTGCCAAATACAAGGTGATGCTTTTATCAGGTGTCTCTTAATATATTATTAAGTGGTAGTACCATCAATCAGAAGGAAAAAGAATCAGTAAACGCAATAAATAGGTTTGTATTTTATATATTTCATTTATATACTAAATATTACAGAAATGATAATGCAGTACATAGAGTTGCAAATGCAAATAATGAATGGCAATGGTATAATTGTAGTGAATTCGCACTTGCTTAAGAAATATAATTAATATTACCACCTTTAATTTGCTACAGATTTGCTCTTGCAATAGTAATAGCGAAAGAAACTGTTTACAACTACAAGGAAAGAGTTACCTATCATTTAGACAATATTCTTCTTTTTCGGTTTAACGTTTTTATATTTCTTAACGCAAAGTTGCAGCGCGTGAATCGAAATACATTTTTTTGTGCTTGTTAATCTAAATATTCAAGTTGTTCGTTTCTATACATTACAGGTTTATTTATTGTATATTTTCAAGTATTTCCGTTTTTAACGCGTAGTGATTGAAATAATTACAATTGCTTATTTTTTAAAGCATAGA
Organism: Holcopasites calliopsidis; assembly: GCA_023838395.1. Classification (NCBI taxonomy): domain Eukaryota; kingdom Metazoa; phylum Arthropoda; class Insecta; order Hymenoptera; family Apidae; genus Holcopasites; species Holcopasites calliopsidis. Next base: position 2,828,346 of record JALHAQ010000001.1, read on the forward strand.
GTATCTTATTACTACTTTTCTTATTAGAATCATCATTATAACGCATGAAATAAACACAGGTACTATTAAAGTAATTGATAAAAACTTTTGGATATCGTATAAATTGCAAACAATTCAAGTATTAGGAAGCTTAAAGTATTATGCATTGATAATCATATTATGGTTATATTGTAACCAGTTTAACGTTTTTTTTTATACTTTTCTACTGCTAAAATATAATTCTTCTTGATACATGTATGACATGCTACTAAAAATAATGTTTGAATATTGCATGTCATTTGAATTGACACAGATTCAGTAACTACAAGACTACAAGACTATTAATATGCTTTATACTTACATTGTTTTTAATGGTTTCATTGCAAGAAGTATAACTATACGAATAAATGATTCAAATTGGATTCAAACAGGAAAAGAATTTGTAGTCTGTAAATGTACATCTGCTCCTATTAAACAAAATAAATCTAAGTCTAAAAAGCAGTCTCTTCTCGCGCTAAGTTAGATTTTAAACTTAAAACAAGTTGTTTAAATGTGTTTTTTTAATGCTTTATAATATGACTAATGCGCCACTAAATTTGGATTATTTTTCATATTAACTGATGAATATCTATAATGTGTTTACAAACTAAACATGTAGTGTTTTTCCGTTTTTAAAAATTTTTTTTTACGTTTTTATGATGAGCCACAAGTAGTAAGAGATGTGTGAACAAATTTAAAATCATAGTAATGCAAATAATTAAATCGACACGATTTTAAATGTGAATCACTCGTATGGTAAATCTATTTTAATTTGTTTCATAATCACAGTTGTATTCATACTAACGCATGTGTGACTAAAGTGATACAGATTCATCTCATGCAATCTTATAAAATTCTGTGGGTATGTATCTATCACAATGCAAAAAATGTTAATAGAATTTGTACATAAATACGTGTTTCCAAAGAGTACGTATAAGTCGTGAACACATACTATTCTCCTTAGCAAACTTAATTCAGTTTCTTAAAGAATTCGTTGTTAAGAAGTATATATATGGAAATATGTATGCAATAAAATTTGGTAATACAAATAAATGAATAGGAATATCGTAATATTGAACATTCCGATTAAAGTTGACGAATACGAAGTACGTTCACTACTTACAGTACAGTTCAATAATATTACATTTCATATACATACACTAATCAGCTTGAAAATATTTCATAGAAATTTTATTACTTAATTAAAGTAAGTAAGTAATACATTGACCCTCGATAACATGAAAGAGAGTCACAAGAAGAGTCCTTCACAGCCTGTGTAAGACTTTCACTTGAGATCTTCGAAGCCTTTCAAGATGTGTGCTGATGGAGGACCAGAATTATATAGGCTTTTTTAAAAGTGAAGAAAAAAGAGTGATAATGATAATAATACAACTTAAAAGTGTTCTTTATATAATTGCATCTGTTAATTATATCGTTTGATCAACAACATTTGCATTGGATGCAATATATTTTTCATTGAAACATTTCACTTACATCAGTCTTTAACGACTTCAGTGTACGTTCTTAAATTCATGACAATGATATTACAGAAGATATATACCAGTATAAAATAAGTGTTACAAAAGGAACTCTTAGAAAAGTGTTTCATCTAGAAACGCATGCTACGGTGTATAAAACGTTCAGATCTTATTAAAAAGAATCTTTCTGAATAAATGAAAGAGCGCATATTCGCCTGAATGCAAAAAATTCATCGTCGGGAGTACATAAAATGTAACTTGAGAAAAATCTATATATTTATTTTTTTATGCTGCCTCAATTTGTAATAAATTATATAGGATAAGCTTTTACTCTTGAAGATACTTTGCCCCGGTTAAATAATAAGTATGAATTGCAAATTTCCGTAACTAGTGCCCTTCATTTATATCCGTTACTTGTATCAATAATGAAAATATATATGTGAAATTGAACATAGTTTATAGTATTATGCGGTGTATCTCACGACTATAAAAATTTGAATATTGATTTTCTCGGTTTATGGTTATGCAACTGACTTGATTGCTCTTAAATATCGTATAACAGCATTATGTATTATTATCTGCTTTGATGATCATTATACCCTTTGTACATGAAGTTACAGTTATTTAACTTTTAGTACAATTCAGTTAATACAACTGCGTTGTTACCGAAGGTGGTATATATTAGCCACACTTATAGCTCATATTTTATTCGTTTAAAGAAATAAATGTACGGCTTCTATGATGATTCCGCAGTAACTTCTGGTGGTGTACTTACAGACGTTACTGCCGGCTTGAATGCTGGGACAAATTCAGCTGCGTTTGGATTTAATGTACTCTGAAAATTCACACAAACAATACGGTATTATATACTATATACTTTTTAATTTAAACTAAGTGCACATTAATTGAATTATACCTGTTTAGCAAGGTCATCATGCATTTTTAGATTACTAAGTTGCTGACAAAGTTCGGCACCATTCTCTGGCATACTTGTAGCAGTAGACCAAGCGACAGAATTTGTATTTCGTTCGTGTTGCCGTTCTTCTTCCCACATTGCCTTTAAGCATTCCTCTGTCAACTCCTCCTCCATTAATTGTTGAATCACCTACATTAGTTGATCATTTCTGTTTTAGTATTTCTTAAAGAAAACTTCATACATTGCTGCATGCATTAAAAGTGTAACAGTTGTTAAACCTCCTTATCGAATTCCTCCTCATTCTCCATCCATAGGTATTCAGAAAAGTCACTTTCTTCTGCTCCTTGTACATCGAGCTCGGATTCAAAATTGTTGTCTGAGTAAGAGATAATCCCTGTCTCACTCCCGTAATCGTTCCCAGAACGATTGTTTGGAATCTTCATTTTCATTCCAAGTATGTCTTCAGCAGTATATTGAATAATCTGTAGAAAAATTAATTTTTGCTCGAAGTGTTAATTTACAATTGTTACACGATTATTTATAATGTTAACAAACAATTGCATAGTAATACAAAAAAAAAATGGTGTTTATAAAAAGAACTTTCTTACACGTCCGAAGCTTGTGAGTGAAATATTTAATACAATATAGCTCCGTTTACACATATGGTAGCACCAATTGTGAAATTACATTTTTCGCTGCACGAACTGATCAATGCTCGAGATTACTTATAAATTTATCATCTAACGTGCAAATAACTAAAAATTTGGAACCGTTGTATTTATCGCATCGTAGCAATCGGGTACGGGTAAAATATCGCTTGACAGATCTGTTACAAGGCGACCATTTTTAACTGTCCACTTTTAGTATCGACAAAGCAGTATTTCTTAGCCTTTATTCATAATTGCGTCGCACATCTATTGTTATTATAGCAGGTCTAGATAGTATGGCAAATGAGAAGTATATGCGTACCTTTTAATGATGCGATTTCGGACAATTTGTTATAGAAAACACGATTTACGCAGTTCATGGGTAATATACGTGTCGCGCAACACAAATTAACCCTTGAAGTAATACCGGGACGGTGCTGCCACCACGTACAAAAAGAGTAATGTACCCGAAGCACTTGGGCCCGAAAACTTGATGAATATTTATTTCTTTTCGGAATTGATTTTGATCTGAACGTTCTGATGATTAGTCGTAAGTTATTATATTTTCTATTCTTAACTAATCGATCATTTTCATTTTCAGGAAACTCCAAATGATGGTTCTGCATCCAATAATTTGAAAGAGGAAAACCAAATGTAAGAATGGAGGTTCCACAGCTAGAAGCGAAAAAAAATGAAATTTCATCTTAGCAGTTGAACAACATAAATATAAAATTCGGACAGTTTTATAAATATCGCTGCGCTTTCGTGTTCAGGATCTTTCTATATTTATTATATTACAAGAGGAGAGGTATGGCAAGCATTTGAATTCTGTCTTTATTATAACTACGAATAGCCAAACTCGGAACATCATTTTCTAAGCTGAAAAATTAAAGCTGGCGCATTTCATTAACCGTCACCTTTCCAGCGATGGTATCTTAACGATGATTTTCGTCATTTTTCCAGCGAACAAGACGTCGGGGACGTGTACTGGGTCACGTAGTGGAAAGCGCTTACGCATGGTCATTGCCACCGTTCCTGAGTTGACTAGCACGGTGTATTTACATTGGAGCGCGTATCTTGCGATTGGCCGGCCCGGCTGACGTGCGTCTGTTGACGTTTCATCAAAACAAAGGACGGTTGCGCGTCGCGGCGAGCATTTTACCACGGTGATTCGGTGCGAATGCGTCTTCGTGCCTGTGCTGAACGTTAGGCCAAAAGTGTCAGTTGATTGTTCGTACGTGCACCACTGGGCTTTTCTACGTAAGGGAGGAAGTGCGTCGGCAGCGATGTCGTCCACCGTAAAATTCACTTCGGACGAGATCCTGGGCGGTAAGTGGGCGATTCGATTCTTCGCACCGATGCGAGCAGCTGTCAGACGGAATGTTGCGGCCATTTCGCGTGCCCCCGCTGACGCGTAAACAAATGCAATGCAGCTCCTTTTTACGCCGTAGGCGGAATTGTCCCTGGGACACGACGTACCTCGTATTTTCAATAGGATATGCGCTCTTTTCTAAATGAACCGAGCACAATGCTACGTTTGTTCTCGGCGTCAGATAAACTTGCTCCGTTTCAAAGATTTTTGGCGCGATCGTCTGTCTCTAACCTGGATTGCCGGTACCCAGGCGGGATGCAATTGTTTAGATTTCGCGATGTTTTTATTCAAATTGACTGCTGCTCCATTTGTACGAAATGCATCGGATAATTAGCGATCCATTATCATGATAACAAATGCTTAATGAGTCATATATGATAAAGCTTTCGTTCTGTTAAGTAAAGTTCCTTTTATTTTTTAGAGGCGAAAATGATCAAAGGCGTAATTGTTTGCATTAAATCGTAACGGAGCATAAATGCTATTACAAGATCGCTCGATCTGTTGCATCTGTTTCGTGTTCTGATAGAATTTCTTTGTAAATTCGGTTGGTTGCTTGTTTAAAACAAGCACACCACCAAGGGCGAAAATAGGGTAGCCGTCATTTTATTTACGTTTCACGACACGGTCTTAAAAACTTTCGAACATCTGCGCTCCGTTTATGCTTGGAACGTAGTCTCAGAAGATTCGCTCAATAGTTAGCTCGCTAGTTCAACATTTAATTACTACGAGAGGCAGAGAGTAGGCTGTGTGTTTCAATCGATCCGGAATGCAGATTCATTTTTCTGCGATCGCTCTGCGATTCGTAAACGCCGAGTTTGCATGGCAAGCAATTGGGTCAGTGCCCCATAAATATTCTATTTGTTTAGGCATCGTAAAATTGTTCAAACGAACGTAAAAAGTTGGCCAAGTTCAGGGTAATTTCTCCCGCGTTGTCTTCTCGTACCACAAGTATCCGTAAAATGAAGAAAATCGCGAAGGAGGAGCGTACGTGACCAATGTCAGGGAGTCCTTATCGTGGCGCGACGCTTCCTTGCGTACCACGGACACACAACAGGTATCGCCGTGTGTAATTAGGAAGGAACAGTAGTAGCCTCTCTGTAACAAATATAGCGGGCGTCGGCTAAATTTAGCATCTATGAGTCGATGCATGCATACAGGGCGTTTGATACGCCGCGACATATCGCTCTTTAACGAAATATGTATTCAGATCCTCCTAGAAACGTTGCCGAGAAACGTTGACCTGTTACTTCGGGGTTTAGTAACGGGCAACATCCTAAAAGGTGACTCATCTCGTGGGCTCGTTCTATCCTACCTGGATGTGGACTCGATCGAAACCTCTTACTATCTCTGCACCTGCTTTTCGTTAGATCAATTGGCCCTGCCTTAATAATCTATCCATTTGCTTCCTGCTTTATTCTCTCATGCAATTGATTCGTGTCATCGACACGCGAGTGCCGTGAATCATAGAAAATGATTTTTGCATGACCGCAGTTCTTGCTGATTAGGCTCGTGTATATGAAAGATTGTTTAGGGGCAAGATTAAAAGATCGTTTCATCCTATATATGGGACCCCGAACGCCCTGAAACAGTCTGATTGAAACGACGACGGTGCGATGAAAGGGGGACGCGTTCCTCGTGCCTATTTTTAGCTAAAACGCGTTGGTGGACTTAATTCAATTCATTAAAGAGCCCGTCTATCCGCCGTGATTTCGTGGCACGTGATGCTTCCTGGTCATTTCTCTCCACTCGTCCCGTTCTTATCAATGGATTTTCTTCTCGCTACGCATTAAATGTTGCATTAGTTAAACGATACGAAGCCGTGTGAACTCGCTTATCATGCTGCAATTACATCCAGCTTACGATTGCAAATTTTCACAACGCACCGCCGCCAGTCTCTGCGAAAATGTTTTGTAAACTTGTCGCATTATATTAACACGCGTCTCCCTGCAACCATTCATGCGCCCTCGACGATCGCAAATGTGTTCTTTAAATTGTAGAAGAAATCTCATTTCGTATGGTTGGTTTAATACGATTCTTCGTTGCACCACTGATACATTGGTCCAGTTGTTGTTCCCTATTTTGCATTTCAAATGATTTGCACATGGCTGCCAAGGTAAAATTGCACAAGTTATTATACCATTTTCCTAGTTTTATAGATTTTTCTGCTTTGCAACGAATCGCTCTAATATAATCGTATATCTTTTCAGAACAGTTCATCAGCGAAGCTACGGAAATTAGTAGGGCATATTTAAGAAATTCATCTTATTCGCAGTTTGATGCAATTACACAGTCAACACTCATCCGCAATTGAGCGTGTTTGCGTAGGGAAATATCAATGCAGAGAATACAGCCAAGTCGCATTATTTTCGTCATTTAATGCGTCTAACGCATGCAATACGTTTTTGCCCGTTTATTTCGTATCGTGGGAAGAACAGCTTTTTCTCACGAATTTACGATTTCTTGAACAATTGTCGAAAGAAACTTCGTGGCGAGCTTTTAATCATTGTCGTTGCAACGATAAGTAGTGTCGAAGGTGGAGGACATAAATCAGCTAATCTTATTTTTGAACGTTCGTGCAATACGTGTTTCGTTTCCTCTTCTTTCCTGAATAGGTCCCGCAGAATTTCGAATTGTTCGTATATTGTATGTAGAGCCTGACAAAGGTGGACAACTCCACCAATTGACGCAACCTGCGCATATTCACTCGGACCAGATCGCTGGAAAGGATGTAGCGACAGTTTTCGATTTCGTTCAAATCTATGCCGCTCTTGAAACACGATTTCATCGCGATATTTATTTTAAACAGCACGAGAATTTTAATTAATCGTGGCGTTTCAATCCTGCTAACGCTTGAACGTTGCCGAATCAAAACACTGATAGGAGAACGATCGTCAATTAATCGCTGTTCACTGGATAAAAATAGCGCGCACGGCGAGGCATAATTCGTGAATTATTATTTTATATACTGCACTGCGATAACACCACCTCAGTATTTACTTCAAGCTCGCACGAGTATGCACGCGTACTACTTGCGTATACGTGCCCACGGCTTATCGCGACCCACATGTCTTCGCAGAAAGTTAAATGATACGGAGCGGTAAATGATGTCATACGATAAATGCGGTCTTGTTGTTACCTCTGCTTACATGCAAGCGTAGTAATGAAATTCGTTGCCTATAATTTTTCGTGTCCCCGCATCGATTTACCTATTGCGATCACTTTGGTTTTCGAGCTCGTTAAAAGTTAGCCAAGTATGCTTTAATCGAACTGGCTAACAAGTGGTCGTGTCCGTAGCGATTGGAAGGGGAGATTAAATGCCCTTTCCTTCAAATTTCTCCGATCATCTGGTTCTCTTGGATAAGTCAAATAGGATACAGTTGACGTTGATGGATTATTAGAAATTACGACACACGTTTCTATCGAAAATTCCGATCTCTTGTGGATGTTGTACGGTTTAGTCGATTCATAGATGTTAGTGGGTCATTTAACTTTCCGTGATGAATATATCGTGGCAGAGACGGGACGATTCTCTTGTGGGCGGGCTACGATCATTGAAGACGAACAATGCTGCATTCAGGGTGCATAGAGTTCCGCGAACCCTTTCGCGAGTTTAAAATTTGCGATATTTCCTGTGTATGAAAACTAGTGGCCGATCGATAGTGGCCGAAATGAAAAACAGTTTATATTTGTCTATCATTATTTGGGCGGTTGATTAATCAATTTTCCTCTATAATTGTTTCCTGTTCCGGCAGGCGATTATGTTATCCAGGAGATTGGGGCGTTTCTGTAATTCTCTTAATTGCTGCACGAGGAAATGCGACTAATTAGAGTCGACGTGTGTTTGAAAAAACGAGGACAACGATCTTTGATGTTAGTCCTAGGGAAACTTGTTCAATTTCGAATACGCGAATTCGCGGTATACTTGAGCGTGAGTTTCACTTTTGTGAAAGCCACGATTCTTTGATCGAGAAACATTTATCTCCCACTTGGTATCTCGTAATTTGGCGATTTTATTTTTAAACGGAAACATCTGGGAATGCGTGTCGTGTTTGCTTTCTTTTTTTCAAACAATTCCATACGGGTTAAAACATCAACGATGATTCACTCGTCGTTTGAAAACAATGAAGGAATCTTTCACGATTCAATTGTGATTCGTTAAATAGCAAATTCCAGTAGCTACGCCTTTCAATCCATTCGTCCGTGGGGGCATTTCGATAAACTCGTTCACCTTTGGCGGACCCCGAAAAAGTTGAAACGTGGAACTTCGTCGAAAACAAATTCGCAATCTCTTGGCACTGTATCGCACTGTAATAAAACATTCCACGACGATTTTACTTGCACGATTCCTCTGCCTCGTGGCTCTCAGTCGCAATAGTGGGGCTGGCAAAAATTTGCAAACAATGGAACTGCATCGGAAGATGTCCGATGATACTATGATTTCACGAATGAATGGCTAAAAATTTTACAATATCCGTATCCCGGAAGTGGCGGGGTTTTACACCAACTTTATCTCTGCACGCGTTTCATGGTGATGCAATTGTAATATAATACATACATCATTGCTACGTCAGGGCTAACGGACCTTGGCCGTGAATCGTCTTAATGATCGGCTCGATGACTGTTGGATAATTGCATTGCGGGTCAATCGTCCTTTACGTTTCCTATGTATCGTGTACGAATTGAATACGCCAACATCGCCGTCTAAAATCGATACAGAAGCGGTGGCTATACAGTAGCTAGGAATGTTAACTCAGGCCTAAGTGCACGTTTCCTTAGGCGCTTAATTACTTTCTACACCACTAACGATTTCCTCTACCTGCACCCAGTGAATGATCGATCGTTTTATTTTCGATGTTCGCAGAGTCATGGGTGGAGTTGAATCCTGTTCCCGACAGGATCACACCATTACCATTTAGCAGCGGTGGCGAGGAATACCTGCGGCTTCTCAGGGAAGCGCAAAGGGATTCTCTACCCTCGTCCGCCAGGCACTCCTTGGCGTCTTCCCGTCGAGCCACGCCTAGAGATAGGTAAGATAATTACTTTTCCTAATATCCATTGTGTCTAACGATCGATTTACTCGAAGATTTATTCCATTTTCCAGTCGTGCGAATGATAATTTCGAATAATAAAAAGAAAATTCTGTGAGAGACGTGCAGTCAGAGGTGTTCTAGAATGCCGTTGTCCCAAAATCGTTTCCTGGAAAAGCGGATCCAACCGGAGCAAAAGTAAACCTCGACGAGCACGATGGAGCTAAAGAGGAAAAGAAAAAGTAGAGTAGGATGAGTCAGAAGCCAGTTTGGTGTATCTGCGAGAAGGGAGCATTTTCTGGAATGTTTTTTTATACTCGTAGGCGTTCGAATTGAAAAGTCGGCAACCACTGCCTCCACTTTCGCAGTTTCAGATATATTTTGCGATTGCTCAATTTTATCTGGAAGTCCTTCGCTCCACATTTTTCTATTCGGTCTGGGCTTAGGCTTACCATTCGCAATTAGTCCTTCATGAGTCTTCTAAATACTTTCCCCAAAGACTACGCCTTAATAGTGCACTGACGTTGTCAGTTATCTTCCGAAGCATCAACCCGCACGACACCTTCCCGGTGATCGGGCTTGCGAATCAGATAAAAAGGAGTAACGAACTCCCGGTGCAAACTTACCACATGTAGGACGCGTTGATCCTTACTCTTTGTGACGTTGAATTCGCGTATCATCGCAGATGCTCGATGAGCTCATCCCCTTTATCATTCGTAGTTCTGTACGGTAGATAGAAAAATGCATCGTACGATGCGCGGAGGTCATGCGATACAAAGTGGTAGGCCGTTGATGCACCGTCGATTGAAAGTTATCGATGGACGAAGCAAGTTGAAACGAGTTAATCGGGTTGAACTTTATTTTATACATTCGAAACTCGGAACATGCCGAAGTGTTGAATCGTCGTCGATACTGTAAAAGGTTGTGTAAAATTTGCGAAATTTTATATTGCAGCCCGAAGAGTCCCCCGAACAGCCCTAACACGGAACTATCGACCGAAGAGGAACTGAAAGGAGTCTATATAAATTACTGCTGCAACAAGGTCAGTTTCATCATTGATTTCTAATATGGTCCAGCCATTCGACCGACAAATTACGTATTTCCTCTATTGGAGTATTGTTTCTAGATTGCCCTGCGCGGGGGAGCCGTTATCATTCATTTAGCCGCAGAATCGAATTATAGAATTTCGAATCTATCATTCATAAATTATAGTTTGCCAGAGAATAATGTCTTCCCATTGATCCGGTCGTTGCACCATTCTCACGGCGGCGCATGCTCGCCAGTGAAACGTTTTAAACGAGCGTGCAACTGGTTTTATCGAACGAACCAGCCGGCTACACTTTCTGTGCAAGGTCTACAGATCAGTGACTCCACTAGTGGTTGCCCACGACCCTTCTAGCGTGTATTGTGGGTCAGAGAACACGTGTGTTAGCGCAGCGTCGCGTGATCGAGGATAGATGCTCCCTTTGGGCGTCACGAAACCGCCCTAAGAAGTTCTGAAAAGCCAAAGAAAAAGCTTCGAGGGAGTACGATTTAGATTGTCTGGAAACGAATTGATAACTCGGTCTGTTTCGCATCAATCTAGTAGATATGGAAATCGATAAAACCTTATTCAAATGTGACTGATAGCCGTATCGCGTTCGTTGTTTACTCATGGTTTAGCCGGAATTATCCGTCTCTCGGTGGGGTGTCTTCGATAAGAGAAAAAGAGCCAGGTCGTTATCTCTTTTGCGGTTTCCCTGTAAACAAGCTGCGTTGGAAATATCACGAACGACAGGTGTAGATGGCAAGTCGACCCTGATTTCCTCGATATTCCTAGCGAATTATAATGATTCCTGGGGGCGTTTTAGGTGGAGCAAGAACAACCGATTTATCTGTAAACGATACGACGAGAATAGTGACAAAATCTTCCGGAGGCCAAACGAGAGTGGGATTCGATAACGAGCCGCCAAGAGGCGAGGATTTTCCATGAGTCAGTCGTCGGTAGACGACACAATCGAGTTTCCACAAGGCACTAAAGCTCTTCTTTGTGCGCCACGCCGTATGCCTTCTTAGTAGATGCGCAAGGTCTCTTGGAGAGCCTCTGTCCGGCCTTCTGTGAGAATCTTCGGACACTCGTTTCAACTGCTTAGATAACGCATTAAAAATAGAATGCGCTTCTTTATCAGCGCCGCTGGCGCTCGTTTTGCCTTGATTTTTCTCGATCCGCGAACAAGGGTAGTTCATTCTTCTTGCGTTTCCACTCGTCAGGGCAATTACACCGACGAGATACATCCAACGATTGGATTCCTTCATTGAGTAGGGCGAACGAACGGCCTTGATATTCATGTCCAGAGCAACAAGTGCAATATAAAATATATGCTTCCATTTCTAGCTGATTCTGCGTCGTATAAACTGTTCAGGCACTGATACGAGCTGCGCATTACCCGTAATCGGAGGCGTGCTTTCACACTTTGCGCTATACACCTCTATCGTAATCCACTTACGTGATCAAGGATACCTAGGCTCGCGGATCAGGCTGCTATAGCTTCGTGTGCATTTACTTTCGTAACTGCGTACCGTTGTTTCAAAAACTTTAACAAACTTTTATCATTATCGATCTGGCATGCGTGTGTATGTGTGTGCGTGTAGAAAACGAGGTTTCATAGACCGTCTACGTCCTAGAGAGAAATATGGCAATAGCTTTTGCGTGGGTACCCAATCTCTATCGATCGCAACACCAAAGGGTATACCTCCGGATATCTCCAAAGTTTCACAATTTTACCAGTGGAAGAAACACATAGGCATGCCACATTCTCTGTGGTAGATCGTTCACCTGCGTCCGTATTCTTCTCGGCGTTACGGGACACAGATCACGCGATCGCGAACGAGCGAATAGCCGTTCTCTTCACGTTTTCGCTTCTCATCTCGGCAAGAACCGGTCCTCCAGCGGTGTACACCGCATTCGAGAAACGGGTTCGACTTTACCGTGGCGAGTTGAAGTAGGTGAAGAAGGAGGAACCTCCTGCAGGGTGGCTTAATATTCTATTGAACCGATTCCGCGGACTATCCTGTTCCGAGCGAATGATTTCGCACTGTTCCGTGGAATGGAACGAACGCGAACTACCCCCCGCGTTAGGGAAATACGCAATTATGAATTATCATGCATTTCGCACCGACAGAATTTAATTCTTCGAGCGTCGCACGTTGGATCGCGTTGCAGTTGCGCGGAATATCGTACATAGAAAGTACACAGTTAATCGCGAGCTCGGAAACGCAATGCGGAAGCGCGACGTGAGAACGTAGACCTCGCGATAAAAGTTTCTCTTCTGTCAATTACGCGAGCGACTTGGTGCACCTGATGCGTTCTCTTTGCGAATCATACGAATATAAACGGGATCTCTCGAAACTAGTTCGCTTCCGCGAAGCCGGAGAATCTATTTTAGTTCTTTTGGACGCGATACTGCGGATGTTCTTCGGATATCGGAGGGACGATCAGGATACGCATCGCACGTGGCTAGCACGAAACCGAGTGTCACTTTCAGCATACCAATGCGGTTGGTGAACCATGCACGTTTTACCCGCTGCACTGCTAGTTCATTTATTATTTCTACTCCCGTTTGTCGTGCGCGAGTGGTGCCCCAATTTTATGAATAAGCCATCGTAACCAGCAACCTGGAATACGAATTATTTATCGATTCGGAAATAATTTAACGGAGAATGAATTAGATTCCGTCTCTCGGTCGCTGAGAAAATGGAGCAGCGGTTGATTATCGAAGGGTGCTCGTCTTGAAAAATATTTATGATAATAATATCGATCACTATTCATCTTCCTGTACAGTTTCGGAAATTTTTCGATGTCCATGATCCTCGTCACGTATTCAACATAGCATCGATGAGCGATAGGAATCATTTCTGGTATCTCGGGCTAATGAGAAACAAAGGAAACGCTCTAATTGTTTTGTAACAAAACGCAATCGTTCCATCATATTCTGTCAGGTTCGTTCCTATTTTCAAATGTATTTCATTCAAAAAAGAATTGGATGGTCATTCAAAGTCTGAGTAACGTGGCTTGAAGATAAAACTGCAACTTCTTGTCACGTTGACCAATTCAACATTTTAATACAAGAGTTACAGTAATTTTTGACGACTAGATATTTATGTATGCAAGAGCAGGACCGGGCAATCGATGCTCAAGGATACCTTTCGTTGTCTCTTCTTTAGGAACGACCTGAATACCAAAGAAGTGCAGTGGGCCGTGCTCCCCTGAGCACGTGGGTAGCTAATAAATTATGAGTGCAAATAAATTTGAATTTACTCCGCATTTTCTTCTGTACAACGGTGCAGTTGTTTTTCTCAAAGAATGTTACACAATTTGTAGCTATCAATAGGTATTACCAGTCATGGTAGAATCATCAGTTCTTCTGAACCACTTCACCTAAACCACGATTTCTCGTTGCATGTTAGCTAGTAGAGATCCTTTTGAGGCTGCGGCTCGTGAGTCGCAACCTAGTTAACCCGCACCGATCAGTCCTTGCAATCGAATGCATGTTGCAACGTTTGTTGCAAAGAGCATTGAACTCGTTGAGCATATCATAAAATTATCATTGCACTTGTGGCGCAGAATCGCAGGTTTCTTTTTCCTTCGACAGTTTCGGAGTTTGCCTCTTTGTGTCGAGGATGGAAATGTTACCGAAGGTGAATTCAGCGGGAGACTAATGCTTGTTCATCGTCGTCATTTATTACGCATCGCTTGAAACACTATTTTGAGAAATAGCGCGCACGATGCTTGGTTGCATGCGGCGACGTACTTTTTGGCAGAAACGTTCGCGTAAACGGTAGACATCATGGATAACGAGCGTGAAATATATAATCGACCTTTTTAATTTTATTTTATTGCGCTTCAACGTTATTCAGTCTCGAATATTTATAGCAGAAATAAATCGCAGTAGCCGAAAGATAGATTACATGGTAGCGCGAGAAACACCGAATTCGGATCTACGGTTGATCAATGAAACGTGGCACTTTGTCAGCGATAAATATAAATCTGTTGTACACTGTAATTACTTACAAGATATGCCCCGCTAATCGGGCCATTCGTCGTACGATTTCCGTGAACGCATGTGCAAATTGCGATCCGTATTCTTTTCAAATAGACATTCAAACACGTGGGCGCAATCGACAGGGTTTTAAAGTTGTTTACAAACAGACGTACGCTACATTTAATACGCATCGCACGTGCTATCGTATCGAGTGATACTACGACGATCATATGTCGCGCGTGTCGCTATTGGCTGATTGCCAGTCGAAGTTATCCTTGGGTATTCTCGGGCTTTAAGCCATTCATAGATAAGAGGTGCTTCACTCGTGCTTCGTGCACTTCCTTCTTCCTTATCTCGCTTGGAACAATAGCTCCCTTTAAATGGTCACTACTTTTATTTCTCATTGTTGCTACTTCGCGTCAGATCTATTAATTTCCTTCTCATCGAACAAAAGGGGGTAAGCTGCAAGGGTTCTATTGTTAGGTACGCAAGGAAGTACGATTAATTTGCGAAGGCTATCAGGTTTGCGCTACGCGATAAGAATTTGATCTTGGTGGTTTTCCTCGCCAGTCGCGGCGAGTTGGACAGGCTTTGTAGTAGAAAACCAGCCGCGCGAGCATTGTGTGGCTCGTGTAAAATGTGTGTTATACCTGGTAAACCGATGCCCAAGGAGTTGAATTCACGTAGAAGGAGTGCGTGTATCTTTAATTTCACCGGACGATACAGGATCCATTTGCACGGCTTTAGCACAATTAAATCGGATTGCCAGGGATTACGGACCGTCTTGTGGCCAAGGCAGAGAGCTTTTTAATAAGAACATCCTTTTTCACTGTCAAAGAGACCACGAGATTAAACAAATTTCTTAACTATGGTTTGTTTTTCGTCCCCGCAGGAAGCAGAGTTTCTGGAGAAGAACACTGACTGGATCTACGAGTGGAGTTCGCGTCCGGATCAAATACCACCGAAGTATGAGAGAATTCTCCTTTAAATATCTCGTAATATTTATTAATTATAAAGGAGTTTGTATATCGATGTTTCGTGCAATTTTCAGAGATTGGAGATTCAAACATCCTCAGGGATTGAACAAGAGGAAATCTTACAGCATTCGCACGACGAAAGTAGGCAAAATCGGGCTGTTCTCGAAAGAGGTTCTCTATACTCTTGTTATCACGAATATTCTGTCTGTTTTGGTTGGAGCTGGCCTAGGGTAAGGGAGTGCGAGATTATCGAAATTTTATATTCAGAATATAGTTATGGAAAATGATTAAAAAAATTGCTTGCCTCATTACAGAGCCTGGTTGACCAGGCGAGCATCGATAACGTCCAGTGTGGCTATCGAGTAAAGAAGGGGAACGACCGGTTCTACACGCGGAAGTCAGGATTGCAGCGCTAATATTTGCGAGTAAACGGAGTAAAGGGTTGTCCTGTCGAGCCGGGTAGAAAGACTGAAGAGCCAAGAGGGTCGATCGAGCCTAAACAAAAAAGGGGGAAAAACACGCAACAGAAATTTTTCGATTACCCGAATATTAATATTAGCACACTTTCTATTCTTAATTCTTTCCTGCCCGACAAAAAAAACAAACTTAACGGTGTACTTATTGAACGCCGTGTTATCCTATACAAGTCGTATGCAATTTATATGCCTAGGCAATGAAAATGCTAAAAAAAAATAATATGAATTATTATTATATATATTATAGATATATAACTATATAGCGTTGTTGAGGAAACGAGAGAACACATGTCCATTTTGTACCGTTTCTATTTGCGATAGTCAGTAGATGTACCTTGGATAGTATTTATCGATAATAATAATTATTATTGCTCGTTAATTGAACGGGAAGAAAGATTTAAGGAAGCGCATAAAGAATGTTTCCTTTGCGCGTGCAGAGAAGTACAATCGCTTGTCTGTAAAGGCACGATTAGAGCAATGAGCGTGTGTACAAAGAATGGAGAGGGAATTAAAGGAATATTTTCTAGTGAGAACAATAATTTATATTGCGAAAAATATACCTTCGTTTGAATTGCGAATGAAGAAGCGGGGCGTTGTATTAATGAATTTCATCTATCGACAGAATTCTACGCAACAGTTGACACGTTTTGTAGGCACAGACAGTATGATACAATTGTTTAAGCAGCCGTTAAGTTTATAATTTCCGTTCCATTTTCCCGTGGAGAAAGCGCAGTTCTAGCTTCTCAATTGTCAATTCGTTTCCAAGAGTTTGAACGTAATTATTTTCTACAATTAACACGTTTCAGCTGTATGGTTCGTTTCGAATTCTTAATGGCAATTTTATACAGCATAAGTAATTTTGTATTTTATACGATAAGTTTTGATATAAAAAAAAAAGAAAGTAAGATTAAAAATTACGATTCTGTGTACGACTCGATGGATCTTATTTGTAGCGAAAGAAATTATTGCCTGTAATCTTTCTGTTACGATTCTCAAAAGATTTAAGGTTTCCTCATTAAAGCTGCGTATTGACGATTGCATACATTAAGGCGAGTTACAGTTCTTTCGCAGCATTACGCGATTTGTATTAAGAACTATCACGGAAGGAATAAAAGACTCGATTGCGAGTGTCATCATGTTAACGATTTTATTTGTCGCGTTTTATAATTAAGCATAAGATGCTGTGTATTACGAGACAGCGTGTATTCGATGTAAGTAGGACTTAGAAATGCAAATCTTTTTCTTTTGTATTTTCAATATAATTGTCTATATTGTACATGTAGAAGCGTTTTGCCTGTAGAAACCTTAAGAACTGAAGTTCCACGCATTTCATTGAATACTTTTCGTGAGAATGTCTTATCAACAACCACACTCGATCATCTTCCGTTCACTAGAACCGCACCGTTCTCCTAAACGCAAGAGCGACCAAGGAAAATGATTGTTTGCATTTTGAAAAAATGAATATCCAACAAAGATCTGTGCATTCACGATTTCGCACGATCAAGCGGAACTCCATACAGAAGCTTGTCAGAATAAATTGATACAACTCTCATCGCGAGCATGACGGATGACGAAGAAGCGTGCGCCGACGAGAAGAATATAAAGATCTTCGTTAGAATTCTTCCACTCGAGAGATCCTGCGAATCATGCACTAGATTCGATATGGACCGCAAGGTAATTCAGTTTCTCATTGGGGGCAATTAATAGAAGAAGGAATTTCGTTCCAATTTGCAGAAGATTTACGTCCGATGCTTGCAAGATATGCAACCGAGCAGAAT
Source organism: Holcopasites calliopsidis (assembly GCA_023838395.1). Classification (NCBI taxonomy): domain Eukaryota; kingdom Metazoa; phylum Arthropoda; class Insecta; order Hymenoptera; family Apidae; genus Holcopasites; species Holcopasites calliopsidis. The sequence goes on from JALHAQ010000001.1 coordinate 2,846,056, forward strand.
ACCCTCAGCCAGGAAACCGTCCTACTGGTGCTTTCAAGCGGACGAAATATTTGCCGACTCGTCACAGGAGGAGGTCTACCACGGTTCGTCGAAGGACCTTGTGTCAAAGTAAGAAAGAAAATGCGATATTGCAAACGAGAGGTAGACCAAGCTAAAGGGGTACGATTTAAGAACTTTAGACGGAGTCAGTTGCCTTTTAATGGGCTACGGACAAACGGGCTCCGGGAAGAGTTTTACCATCAGCGGCCTCAGAAACAACTGGGAAGTACGATAATGTCGAACACGACGTTTCTCTGTCGTATATCGTAGACGCGGTGATTACATTTACCTTTCTCAGCACAGAGGCCTGGTGGCACGACTATTGTCCGATATGTTCGCCGAAAAAAGAAACAGGCGGAGCGTCAGTAAGATCGAGTATCGCGTCAGTTTCGTCGAGCTGTACGGAAGAGAGGCGAGGGATCTGTTGGCCCCGGACGAAGAGAACAGAGTCAAGATAAACGATCGAGATCCCTTCAAGGTTTTGTAAAACGTTTTTCTTTTCTTCAATGAGAACGAGGAACAGCACAGAGAGCTGGGTTTTTTATAGCCGGGAAAACTTTCAGGACATCTCTGCGATACGCGTGGACAACGAAGAGGACGGACTGAAGAGACTCTTCGAAGGAGAGTTCAGAAGATCGGTCGCCAAACGATCGACGTATCCGGCGTCTCATTTGGCCACAGCCGTGATTACCTTTCACGTGGCTAACACGAGTCTGATTACATCGTGGGGCGTTGTAAAAGCAGCGAAGGTAATTGTACAATTTCAGTTCGTGATTTATACACGTACATCTAGTATAATTAATCGATTCAATCAGCGCTCGGTCTCGACAGATGCACATCGTGGAAGCGGCTGGTATAGGTAGAGCGGGAAAGAACAATAATTGGAAAACAGCCACGGACATCGGGATGGCGAATTTAACGAAGACGCAGCTCGAACAATTTTTCTCCTACCTAGCTAGTTCGGGATTGTCCGCGAGTATAGTACGATCTAGTAATCTATTAAAGATCCTCGGCAGCGCTATGTCGGTTTCAGCCGCGATTCGGTGAGTACGAGACGAAAAGATTATTAATCACGCTAAAAGTTGAGCGAATGAGTGGATAATTATTTATTGTCAACAGTTTCATATCTCACATCCGAATCTCAAAGGAGGATCTCGATATCACGCTGTCTACTTTGAGATTCACTACAAAGATCGCCAGATTGAAACCGGTGAAAATGAAGGAGAATGTTCAGCACAGATCGGATTTGTTGGTGCACAGACTTCAGGACGAAGTTAACGCTTTGAAGAGGGAGTTGATGCTGAACAATTTGATTCTCCGTCAAGAGGCACAGATGAACATTTCGAAGGCGAGGATGGAGCAAATTTACCGGAGTACCCTGAATTTTTTAAACAACAGAATATCGGATTTCACGCTGATCAACGCGTGTCACGTGAAGGCGTTGCTGAAGAGTATCAAGGATTTATACAACAGGTATGTTCATTTTTATTATATACAAAGAATATTGGCTACAGAATTGAACTAATTAAATAATTAGATTAACAGCCAAGGAGCTTGAGGTTGAGCAGCTGAAAGAGATGTACGAAAACTCATTGAAAGCTGTGTCGGAAGTTAGTAAATTTGTACTTGCTGCCCAAGATGCTTTAATTGAATATTTAATTAAAATGCAGATGGCATCGCACGATGATGTAGCTAATAATCGAAAGCGAAGTGGAAGCACGTCGCAGGTAGTTCTCGAAGTTGAGACGATTAAAAGCGAACAGGAGAAGGAGGAAGTTGGAAGTATAAATAAATCCGGTAGGTTGACCCTTCTCTCCTTGTGATATATAGAATTACCTAGAACGTATTTCTGCAAAGTATATTTTAATATTATGTAGCGGCAGGCGTAACTTTGGGTCCCTATACGGAAGAGGAAATGTTGGCAAATGCGGAACAGTCTATGAAATCTGCACAAATCCTGAAAATCAATGATCGGACTATGGAGACAGTTAGATTTTATTTTATCGTGCTTCAATTCGGTCTTAATAAAATTACCTGTTATTAATCCACGCGCGTTCAAATAAGGTTCGGCAATTGTTTGATTGCTTCTTAAAAGAGGAAAAGGAGTATGCAAGGATGAAGGCGAACTTTGATAAAGATGAGAAAACTCTTGCCGGCGTTTGTAAGAGATTCTTAAGCACCATTGAAAATTATTTCCAGGTGCCTTTATACTTGTACTCCATTCCCTAATATTTATACCCACAATTTCATGAAACTATATCTGTTTTCAGGCAAAGAGGAATTTAAGCAATGCGCACGATAAACTATGCAAGCAACGTCAAATTCGCTATGTTTGGGAGTTGAAAAGTCAGGAGGAGAATGAAATGTTGCTGGAGATGGAGAAAGCGATTAACAGAGATATATTATGCTATCAGAAGGCTCTGATAAATTTAGAGGATGAGGTGAATCGAGCGCAGGAGGAGCTTACGACGTTGTGCAATCGATGCATCGATACGAGTACGAAGCTAAAATTCGGTTTCTGCGAATATTGCAAGAAGAAGGATATTTTATTACATTATACCGACAAGTCGATGAGGATACTGTGGGATTTCAGTAAGCAGGAACCCTTGGAGGTGATTCGACGCAAGTTCAATAAGTTTCAGCGAACGTTCTTGCGCAAAACGGAGCGGAGTTCTTAATCGAGACTGAGATATTTCAATTAGAATGGATTTTGAATTTAGTACTTTTTTCTTTATGTTAGAAGAAGATGCAACAGCTGTAACGCGTAACTAATAAACATCATATCTTCTTAGCAATAAGTATTATAACGTTTAAAGGATCAATAAACGCTTTATTAAGCCGCTTCAATTAAATTCATTCATTAAATTATACTTAAGTTAATTATACCACTATTTCTGTAATATGTACACATAAAATTTATTGAATAAATGATTGATAATTTATTGAGACAAGTTTAACGCATTATTTTATAACACCTGACCGCTCGAAAACCTTACTCCAATTCCCTAAGCAAGAGTAACGAGAATCCTGACAGAAAATGTCCTAATCCCATATAATTTTAAGTCTAAGAAATTCTTGGAAATGACGTCACGATTCCAGGAATTGGAGGAATGATCTTCTCGCGTAATATGTTCTGATACAAATTGGCGATTTTTAGCCAAGGGGATTCCGTAAAAGCAAGTTCTGGGAAATTCTTGGAAATGCCGTCAGATTCCAGGAATCGGTGAAATGAAAGACCTCCTCGCACATCATATTCTCCTGATACAAATTGGCGATTTCGAGCACTTGGGATTCCGTAAAAGCAAGTTCTGAGAAATTCTTGGAAATGACGTCACATTCCAGGAATCGGCGAAATGAAAGACCTCCTCGCGTATCATGTTCTCCTAATACAAATCGGCGATTTTCAGCAAAGGAACTGTCCGGAATTCACGATTTTGTATCAGGAGAATATGATGTGCGAGGAGGTCTTTCATTTCACCGATTCCTGGAATCTGACGCTATTTCCAAGAATTTCCCAGAACTTGCTTTTACGGAATCGCAAGTGCCCGAAATCGCCGATTTGTATCAGGAGAATATGATGTGCGAGGAGGTCTTTCATTTCACCGATTCCTGGAATCTGACGCTATTTCCAAGAATTTCCCAGAACTTGCTTTTACGGAATCGCAAGTGCCCGAAATCGCCGATTTGTATCAGGAGAATATGATGTGCGAGGAGGTCTTTCATTTCACCGATTCCTGGAATCCGACGGCGTTTCCAAGAATTTCCCAGAACTTGCTTTTGCGGAATCCCAAGTGCCCGAAATCGCCGATTTGTATCAGGAGAACATGATGCGCGAGGAGGTCTTTCGTTTCACCAATTCCCAAAGACTTGACTCTACGGAATCCCAATTGCTCGAAGTCGCCAAATCGCTATTTCGCTGATTCTCGGAATTTGACGTCATTTTCCGGGAAATCCCGCGAGTTTATCACGCAGTTATCTGAAACGTAAATTATTCGCGAACAAGATTGTTTTTACAAGTTTCTCGCGTCTGAACTACGCACTTAGAGTTCGTCCACGATACTTCTTGTTTAACGGAGTTGATTTTTCAAGGAGTGGACGAAAAGCGTTTTGGAATGAAAAGCGCAGATGCATATCTTTTATCGGAGATTTATTTAAGCATTTTAATAATATACAAGTTATAATTTAAATGTACAACAGGTAGTTATTGCTAAAACTTTCTATATAAGATCTATTAAATAATATCGCATAATGTAATAATATTGTAACAATACGATAATAATATTAAATAATGTTGCAAATCTGCACAGTAGCTCTTTCTTCACCTTTTCGCGTTGACCTTGTCCTCGGCCGGAAGATCTGCGCAGAGAAAAAGATATATGAAACAAACATTTCTCACAATTAGCGGTCCTTAAAACCTAACAAATTATTGCCAATGCTTTCGCGCGATCGAGCGCGTCAAATCCCCGCTACTTTTTACTTGCGGCAGCAGCACCGATAACTTGTTTCTACTGCGCAAGCGCTCTCCGTTCATACTTGCGCCGTAG